>JAIUSX010000014.1:20000000-24800000 GCA_026573805.1 Hesperophylax magnus | reverse complement strand
TTAAGTGATTTTTGTTTTCAGAGTGGTAATGGTCAAAATTAAAGAAATATGCTTAATTTTATTGGATTCAATTATTTATTATCTAGATCGTACTGAAGTTATAAGTTCCTTTTGTATTCCCAGTTATTAATAAATTAAATTAATAAAAGGGTTTATGAGACGATTATATTATGCTGCATATACATTTGCGAGCCAATCCACGAATTATGGGAATGGAACGAAGCAACCAGAAGCGGCGTTTCGCGCAGTTTCCGGTTGCTTCGTTCCTTTCCCATAATTCGTGGCTTGGCTCGTGTTTTGGATCACAAGTCTATAATGCGAGTATGTAGCTTTAGAGTGCTTTTCGCACAAGATGTAAAAAGTAAAATATAGAACACATTTAAAGCGAGCCGAATATCACAACAGTCGACGGACCTAATCGTTCGGGGGTTTTTGCTACTATTATTTAATAAGTTTTTCGACAATAGACATAATACATCATGGGTTTCCATGATCCATCAAAATCGTATTATAAAATGTATTCATGGTTTTAGATATATTATATTAAATAAAAGTTAACATACCTATACATTATCGCCATTAGTGTATTACCTACTCAATTTGCTGGTCATATTATTCAACAAGATTTTGTTACTATTATGTAATTGTGTTACTATTATGTAATTGTATTACTATTATGTAATTGTATTACTATTATGTAATTGTATTACTATCATGTAATTGTGTTACTATTATGTAATTGTATTACTATTATGTAATTGTGTTACTATGATGTAATTGTGTTACTATTATGTAATTGTGTTACTATTATGTAATTGTGTTACTATGATGTAATTATTTTACTATTATGTAATTGTGTTACTATTATGTAATTGTGTTAATATGATGTAATTGTGTTACTATTATATAATTGTGTTACTATTATGCAATCGTGTATTGGGAATTAAGAGCTTCACAGATGCACTCATAGAGGGCAGTGCATAGAGCTTGCTTGGAAGTCCGCAAGATGGCAGCTAGTAGCCAGTAGTCGCCAGGACCAGTTAGAATGCTCCCAGACAAACTTGGTGTTTTCAGATCTCATTTAGCCAGCTTCTAGTTAGATCGACTATCGAGTCACCATTTTAATAAGCGAAGTCTTAATAAATCCCTGATTTAACACAAAAAAACTATTATTTAAAATCTCCTTCCACGACGAGTTGGAGAACTGTTTGTGGGATCACAACATTGTGTTACTATTATGTAATTTTGTTACTATTATGTATTATGTAATGTTACTGTTATGTAATTGTTACTGTGTACATGTGTGATAATTTAAAACCTGTTAATTTGACTGTCCTAAAACGGGAAACCTTCCTAGTTGGACAGTTAAAAGCTTCCTTCCATATAATGTAATGTATCTTTAAAAAAATTAAATAAAAACACTAAAATATAAGTTGCCATAATTTGGAATTAATTTTAATTTTTTTTTTCTCTGTCTACCTTTCAAAATATGAAGAAACTATGTATTAATTATTATACTATGTTTCAAGACACTTTTTTTCCGTCGATTGATAGGTAGAAATCTAATAACGTATTACTACGGCAATCGCAAGAAATATTGTATTACTTGTTCATATGCGCTAAGGGATATTATGTTTATAATGAATGTAAAATTACAAAAAAAACTTAAGGCGATGCCATACGTAGTAATGCAAAATCATGTGTTTTTGGTTTGAAAATTTGGTCGCCTAGAAATGTTTCAGATGCTTTAATTAAATACTGCGAGTAGAATACATCTTGGCCTTTGAAATAATATAGTATTTTCCATATAAGTCTTTTTATAAGCCCAGAAAAAAATAATGTATAGGCCTATAAAAACTTCTTAAAAGTTCAAAATCTCCTACTTACGAACCCATTTTCGGTTATGATTTTATTGTATAATGTGGCAAATTAAGTTATTTATAAAATGATCGGAAAAAAAATTAAATATTTATGCCTGAACATCCACAAAATAAAATAAAAAGCACTTTTTGGCCATGTTTTTTTCTTGCATGAATCAAAACAGGCGGATGGTGTTAAGCGGGAATTTAAACCTTATCGTCATCTACGTAAGGGTTGTTAATGATAGCGGTTCAATTGAAAATATTACACGACGTAGTGCATCGCCTTAATGGAAATTGTTGAATACGGCTCAGGTAATACGTGAAGAACAATATCTTCACATGACAAAGAAAAATAAAATTTGTCACTCTCGAATTCCAGGCACCAGTGAATTTTATGTAACCTTCATATGTTCATCCATTCATTTAATCAATATTTCAGGTAAACATTAGGTTTACCTTTAAAAAATTCTCGGATTCAACATAATTACTATATTTTTTATTATTGATTCAACTTAATAACCAGTCAGTGGCTGAGTTCGCATCGCGTTTGGGTCCCACTCAGGCGTAGTGTGTTCAATTCCTCGGCTGGCTAAGTCGTCCATCACAACACAAGCAACATTTTCCGCTTACTGTAGTGGTAGAATGAAATTTTCAAATATTATCAGGTTATTCGTAACCCGGGATTGTTTGTCTTTCTTTAAAAAATAATAAAAAAAACAATAGCAAAATATTACTAAAACTGAAGTTTATTATTATTATTTAATACATACTATTTCCATTCCCCACCGAATTCAAATACTTGTATTTCATAGTAATTTCATAGTATTAATTGTGGTCAGCTGTTCTAAAAGTTTACTAAAAATTGTGTTGAAATTCCTATCTAAATAGGTATCACAGATAACTGATAATCAATTTCGATAGGTAGGTAGTTACTTCGACTAGCGTATAACATCGATTTGGGCCAAAATTACCTACTTAGCTAGGGGATAGCGTGTTTTTGTTTTTTTTTTCAAACATTCTGGGTGCGGATTATTATATAAGGTGGCTAAAATTTAAATTTTCCGACTTATGAATATCGGAAGCGTTTTTTAATCACATCCAAGTTTAAGCAAATTATTATAAGCAAAAGTTAGTCGCCTGAAATGGCCATACAAATTGAAAATATCTCCCTAGTAAAAATAAAGTATATCCTTCGTAAATTCCCGTCTACGGCATTTATTTTTACTCGGGAGATATTTTCAATTTGAATGGATATTTTAGGCGACTATTTATTGCTTATAATAATTTGTTATCCTTTGTGCTATGAATAAAAAACCTTGTCTTAAGAACATTAGATTATCATTAAAAAAATAATCTAAATTTAAAGTTTAATTAATATTCAACTACACGTAAGGTAGTTGAATATTAATTAAAAAATAATAATTAATAACATAACGTTTTTTGCAGAAACTGTTTCAAGATCGATTCATTGACCCTAAACTGCATTTTTCATCCTCGTTGGATATATTTTATTAACTGTGGATTAATACAACTGGGCGTGTTGTAAAGCTCTCGACTAGAAAGCCAAATGTTGCGGGTTCAAATCCCTGCGTGCGCAAGTAAATTTTATTAATTAATTTGTGTTATTTTACAATTTACTAATTTAAGGCGATGCACTACGTCGTGTAATATTTTAAATTGAGCTGCTATCAATAATAACCCTTACGTAGATGGTGATAAGGTTTAAATTCTCGCTTAACACCATCCGCCTGTTTAGATTTATGCAAGAAAAAAACATGGCCAAAAAGTGCCTTTTATTTTATTTCATAAATATTTAATTTTTTTCCGATCATTTTATAAATAAATTTATTTGCCACATTATACAATAAAATTATATCCGAAAATGGGTTCGTAAGTAGGAGATTTTGAACATTAAAGCAGTTTTCATAGGACTTATACATTATTTTTTTCTGGGCTTATAAAAAGAGTCCAAGATGTATTCTACACGCAGTATTTAATTAAAGCATCTGAAACATTTCTAGGCGACCAAATTTTCAAACAAAAACACATGATTTTGCATTACTACGTACGGCATCGCCTTAAAATAATATATTTGCGGCACGTTCCAGAGTGGAAGATACTCTCAATGTCACCCTTGTGTAAGACCACCATTCAGAATTGAAACTATGCTTTAAATGGCTTTGGGCGTGTTTGGTGGCGAGATCTGAATAGCCAGGTACTTCCCCACCCACTACTCTCCCTTCCCACTCCTTTCCCTTCCCACTACTTTCAATCTAACAACATACCCTAATTGGGGATTTCTTAGTCTCACTGGCTCCAGCCGATTGAGAGCAGTTGGAACTCTTTTGCGGTATCACATTAAAAAAGAAATTAAACAAATAGTCCAAAAAAATGTTACTGTGACAATTTTTTTTTTCAATCATTCCTAATCAGATAGGTACTAGGAAAAAAATCTTTACTGAACCATAGATAAAGCTAGCCACTTCGTCCATGTTAGCCATCTAGTCAAAAAGGCATGCTTAAATAATTATTTATTTTAATCATTCAAACAATAAAAACATGAGTTTGAAAAATTTATATTATTTTATTTTATATTAGATTGTGACGGAGACTTTAACTCAGACACACTATCCGAGTGTAAATCATCTACCAACTTATGATTATTTATTGAAAATTTTATATATTATTTATTCAGTTATTCATTAATTAAAATGATAAATTTAACAGTAATTCTGGGTCTCCTGTACATTACTAATCGTCTACAAAGTGGTTAGAAATGATAAATCAATATCCGAAAGATTCTTGTTTACACTTCAGTCATTAGTCACGTAAAAGTTCAATAATGAAAGAAAATATTGTCATTCTGAGTTAAAAATAACACTGTTTGGTTTATAAACATTTTGTGTCAACGCATTGTTTCCGATTCACCGAATAAATGCACTTTTACATAATAAGTTGATTAAGCTTTCCAGAAAACACGTTCAATAATTTTATTTTCATACTTCCACATATGAGTTCCATGGCACAGGAATTTATTGATTTATTGCTGAGTTACCTACCTCATTTGGGGAATGCTGTGAGATAGACAAATGAGAATGAAAAATGTGTATGTGTGAAGATTCGAGTCTGACCACTAAACATAACTACATGACTTGTCAAGGCGCTGATACTACCTTACACCTATTAAAGCGCCCTTTAAGTTTTTACTAGCGCCAGGCGCCGTTTGGCTCAGGGCCGGCACTGCATTACTACAGATATACCTTCTATATGTCAGAGTGATAGAACCAGTATCGTATATGCGAAATATCACCTTCAGAAAACATTGCTATAAATGACTTTAGCCGTGCTTAGTTACCAAATCTGAATATCCAGGTTTGGCTCACGGCCGGCCCTGATTATCATGATTAATTTTTGAGTTTATCATAATTGATACAGTGTTTCGCTTAATGCTACGAGTAAATCACTATTTTGATTAATCTTTTTAACGAATTGGTGTACATTGTGAATTAGATAAAATTAAGGTTTTCCTATCGTTTCGCTTGAGTGTAATACAAATAAAAAAATAAATTACTCAATAAAAAATATAAATGTAAACTACTAAAAAAAATATTTTTTAATAGAAATGTATGAACGCGTAAAGGAAACAACTTTAAGAAAAATACAGTATTATAGCTAAGATTATCTGTGATAGTTTCACTTGATTAACTTTTTTGCTTTCTTATAAAATTGTTTACAAAATAAATAAAATCGAACATTTCCAGACTCCGTTTGTCAAGCGATTTTAATGCCTATTACCTGCAATATAAGGTATACCAAGAATATACACATTTTAGCTTGTAGCTTCCTATTAATCCTTCGGAAGCGATGTTTCACATACTCCTACGAAACCGAAGCACGGCATAGTAACCCAAATAATTAATCACGAAAATACTTTTGGCCATGAAAATCTCAAATCATTCCCAATCAAAGCAAAAATTAATTTGTTCACGCCGGGATTCGAATCAGCGACCTCAGGACCCTTGGCTTTCAAGAAATAAACAAGTTTTTTTAAACTTACCATTTTGTTTGGATAGTTTTCTCTTGTTTGGCTGAAGAAATCTGCAAACGGTCAGTCTTGGCGTTGCTGTTTATCACAGATCTTACGACTGGGGAATAAGGTTTACTTGAAGTCACGAACAATTACTAGGGACGACTGGATAAAGGCCTAAAGAATGTGGAGCGACCTAGCGACTAGCGAATGAGTCAGTTAGGAGACCGACGCCTTGTGACGGTCAAACACCGACGCCACTGCTTTTATAGCCCATACGGACATCGAAAATCAGAACACAGACTGGAAAATAAAATAAAGCCACCTAATCAAAAAGTAATCATAATTTATATTGTATACATTATATTCACATGTAATGAAATGAACTTTTATCTATTTTTGAAGAGTCGATATTTGAAGCTTGGTTTTGATGAATTCAAACGTTTTGAGTAAAATTATTTATTGAACTTGAATTTTAGCACAGTAAACCTTTTTGTATATGAGTTTTTTTTAAGATATCTAAGAATTATTATTACCCTTATTGTCATATTATGACTATCGATTTATATTATGTAGTTGTATTAACAAAATTTTTGATCATGAACTCGGGTCATGACACGAGTTTTAAAATTATTTTGAAAAACACATTAGTCACATTGTAAAACGTTTCCATTTGTAAAACGTTTCCGTTCGAGTCCTATGCCATTCTTTGGGTAGAAAAATGTTTTATTCAGGTTTAAATTTAATCGGAAATTTACGCTGTGGAAATAAATCGTATTCCCATCCATGTTTTATTTCTTCGATAATTGTATTGTAATGAAAACTCAAAAGTAAGCAAAAACTGTTTAATGGTATAAATATGAGTTTGCGCTTCGATTCAGGTATTTGTCCTAATAAAATGCCATCGTAACGTTGCGTCGTTGCTATGGCTTATGCAATATTACTAACTAAATTTGAATTGCCAGAGACCATCCTATTTTTCATTCGCCCTCACCACATTATTAATTAGAGCATTCCCGTTAAAATCACGGGATATTATAATTACAATTTTGAAAAAGAAAGTTACAATAATTGTTTGTTAAAATATTATTTTTAACCTACTCTTGTCTAAAATATTCTTGACACAAGCAATTTTGAAAATGACACAAATTCAAACAAGTCTGAGTTCATCGAACGTGATAATTTCACGCAGGAATAAAGCACATCACAGACCACCGAAATTAATATGTTTGAAGTTATAATTTCGATTGTGATGTGAATATGTATATAAAATTCAAAAATAAATAATATCCTACATACACATAATGTACGTAACCAACATATAATATACGTAACCAACATATAACATACGTAACTACATAATAAGTAACAAATATGATAGCGTTTTTTAATTCTATTTTTTTAATTCTATTTATAAATTTTTACTTTAAAAAAAAAAAAAAATTATTTAATTTTTTTTTAATTTTAAAAATCTTATGTGTTTTAATTTATTTTAATTACAGAAATGAAAAGTAGGTACGAGAAACGGGAATTTTAGCAGGTACCTATTCCACGGCTGGCCAAGTCCTCCATCACGACACAAGCAACATTTTCCGCTTACTGTGATGGTAGTGGGAGAATGTCAGTTTATTGGTTATCCTTAAGCCGTTAATGATGGTCTTCCTTAAAAAAAAATTAGTAACATTCTGATTTTCAAGTCAAGTTTCTTTGGAACAAACCGTTGCGTCCGTGGATTCGATTCCTCCATCATGGCACAGGCAAAATTTCCGCTTAGTAAGATGGTAGGAGTTTTCAAATATTGTCAAGTTATTCGTAGTTGAATGATTAGAAGAAGGTTTGTAATTCTTTTTTAAAAAAATAATTCTTAAAAAAACTGAATAGCTTATACTAGTATGTTTGTATCAATTTTATTGGTAGACATCAGAGGTATATAATATGTATAATTGGTAGACATTAGACATATACAGGGTTTTCCAATAAGAGGTGATATTTTGAATAGCCCGCTATTTCGGTAGATGTTACTTTTGAAGCTGTCATTTTTTGACATTTGACAAGTAGAAACTACGACATTAATAAAAATGGAATGATACACGCTTCAACAATGCATTGAAATTATTAAAATTCACTTGAGTGAATCAAATGCAAATCATCTTGAGTTATGAGGCCCATTTCCACCTCGGTGGCTTCGTCAACAAGCAAAATTGTTGCATCTGGGGCTCGAAAAACCCAAAATTTATTGTTGAAAAGCCTCTCTATCCTCATTGTGTGACTGTTTGGTGCGGTTTATTGTCCGGCGGAGTCATTGGACCTTACTTTTTCGAAAATGAGGCTGGAGCAACAGTTACGGTGAATGGATTGCTCTATTGAGAGATGATTAATGAATTTTTATGGCCGAAATTGGATGGTATTGATCTGGACAACGTTTAATTTCAACAAGACGGCGCTACGTGCCACACAAGCAACGAAACCATTGATCTTTTACGATTGAATATCAAAATAACACCTCTTATTGGAAAACCTTGTAGATATGTACAATTGGTAGACGCAGCATCGGTAATTCCAGGGCGTGAGTTGAGTTGGCTCGTTTAGCCTCTCCCGAGAATAAGTTGTATATTGTATGTTATTCACCGCACCTCCGAGGGCGAGCGATTCGCTTGAAGAATTCAGAACAAACGCCAGTTTAATCTCATGCGCTATGTTCACGAATGATATCTTCACTGAAAAATCCTTTATAGTATTATTTTTATGAAAGATATTTTAAGATTTAACAAATATAAAATATTTATTCTAATGCAATTCTAAACAATAAGTCGAAAAGTTAGCAAAAACATTCGAATGCTGAAAAATTCTACCTCATGTTATTTATACAGATTATTCGAATTTGAATTCTTGGTTATTAAGGTAAGGTAAGATCATTTTCATAATGACGTATGAACTAACTAACATGTGTAGGCAAAGCGAATGGACGTGTCTCCACCAGGAAGGATCTTTGAATAATGTTTGATAGTCGGGTGACATTTCATACTCATATTGAGAAGGCTTCTACCACTTCATTGAAAATGCTGGGCTATGCTCTACGCACTGCCGGGAATTTTAGAGATACCCCGGTTTTCAAAGTTTTATTCAATTCCTTAGTAAGGAGTAGACTTGAAAATGGGTCGGTAATTAATTCCACGCCAGGTAAAGTACTCCCTCATGTTGGAGAGAGTTCAGAAGAAATTTCTGAGATTTTTCTACATGGCTACTACCCGTGGCTCTATCCTCCTGACTTTCTTTTGGGTATGTTCGGAATGGACCATCTACGGGTCAGAAGGGATGTACACATAGCTACACATTTCTTCTGACTGATTCGTGGATGGTTTGAAAACTCGGTTATCATGGATAGCTTTCATTTCTATGTTCCCGATGATTATCTCTGTCACCGACAGCATGGACTGTTCTATCTCCCAGCCTGCCGGACTAACTTACATTAAATCCACACAGGAGACCCTGTAATAAATAATTTCCCTCCGAGCCTACTTTATCTTTGGCGATGCTGTGTTTTGGTCTTTTTAGAAGAGGAATGAGAGTAGGTTCTGAGAAGGAAAATGGTATGAGAGGTGAGTAGGAATCTGGGGGACAGTATGAATCTATCCCTCCCACTGCGGTGCAAAGCGGTGTTCCCCGAGAATCCTAATGGCGAGGTAAAACGGTCTTTCTCAACCTGTCGTTCCCGATTTTGCCTGCCAGATTTGGTGGCCAGACGTATCCGCCACCAAGACCCGGGCACCCCTGCTAATTCACCAAACGAAGCAAACCACTCGGGGTGATGTATGGCAGAGGTGTTAGTGGCCCAATAATTGGTTCCCGGTACCCATACCCGCCACCCAAAAACATTACTTACTTACGTACTTATTTTTTCCACTAGTATACTGGTAATTTTCTAATTTTCTATAAATTAACAAAATGAAATCTAAAATACTTTGAGCTTGAGTCCTCGTATTGTTTAATTTTCAGCTAAATAAGGATCTGCGGACGTTCCTTAGCAATCTTCTTGGTATCTTAAATATTATATCTATGGGTGTTAAAGGTGAGATACTTTATAAAATAAGAAGGCTCATAAAGTCATATACATTCACTCATAATTAATTTTAATTTTATATTTAAAAGAGAAGGTGGAGAGCGATCAGGGGGGCAATTCGCGATCTGTCGTAATCTCGGCAATCAGAAACGAAATGAATCGGTGCGATACATAACTCCAATCATCACATCCCCTGTTGGTTGATCAGCCGCCAATAGAAGGTACTTTATCGTAAGGTCGCTTCAGGGCCGGCCCACCAGATGACCTTTAGGTAGGTGATCACTTTAATTAATAATATTCGGGGTTATATGTATTTTTGTGTAGTGTAGTCCGTTTTTATAAAAAATAACCTCAAGGGTGATGTGTTAGGAGTGATAGGTATTACCAGCGCCTTGCGTTTGGCGCCTTGGCAATTTGGTGCCCGAAGCGGACTGCTCCATTGCGCCCACGCATGGCCGGCCCTAGCTCGCTGCTATGTTCGCTTCCAATACAGTATCTTCTCATCTTCATTCCTTATCTTCAATCAGAAATTATTGTACAGTGGCATGAAAACGTGCATACAAAAATGGGTATTGTATTAGTTTGAAAGACCTTTGCGAATTATTACTGCGATTGTAAAAAAATACACAAGAATACTATGTAAGTAGGTACTTTAAAGTACTTATCTGTAATTTCATTGCGTGTACATGAGGGGATTGTCAGAGAATGTGTTCCTAAAATACACCCCTAACATATACTTGTTTGCATGAAATACACCCCTGACCTCCACACCTCGTCATTTTTGACCTAAGGTGTGCCTAAATACTTAGAAAATCGCGTGCTGTAATCCAGACATACGCGAGTAATAATTACAGTATAATCATACAGTAGTACCTAGGTTGAAAATTTTTCACTATATGGTGCCATTTTTAATATTGTAGTATTTACTTCATACCTCAAACCCACACAAATATGAGTCCATCTATTATAATCTGTAGATACCTCTACGCTCTGCAATATCGAGATAATCTGAGTCGATCTTTTGTAAACTATAGATACCTCTACGTTCTGCAATAACGATTCAATATAAGTCGATATTTTGTAAACTGTAGATACCTCTACGCTCTGCAATATCGAGGTAATCTGAGTGGATCTTTTGTAAACTATAGATACCTCTACGTTCTGCAATAACGATTCAATATAAGTCGATATTTTGTAAACTGTAGATACCTCTACGTTCTGCAATATCGATGTAATCTGAGTCGATCTTTTGTAAACTATAGATACCTCTACGTTCTGCAATAACAATTCAATATAAGTCGATATTTTGTAAACTGTAGATACCTCTACGCTCTGCAATATCGAGGTAATCTGAGTGGATCTTTTGTAAACTATAGATACCTCTACGTTCTGCAATAACGATTCAATATAAGTCGATATTTTGTAAACTGTAGATACCTCTACGTTCTGCAATATCGATGTAATATGAGTCGTTCTTTTGTAAACGATATATACCTCTACGTTCTGCAATATTATTCTTATAATTTATTTTGTTTTTATTTTTGATTAACTCACTGAAAAGTGGTAGTTATATTTGAGCATTTCTAAGGATGTTCAAAATTTTGCCTTCACTATTGAAGTTTTTCATATTTGGTGAGCTTTCACAAGATATTTCCTATTGCTCCATGGATAAGATTATTTTTACGTGAATTCACGTCAAATTCACTATCATGTGAATGGTCAGTTTCGTGCCCTAAAATTTTAATTTGGCGATTGTCGAATGGCTTTTATTTGCAGCAAGCACGAATAGGTATAGGTATGAAGTATGTAATTACGTAGCTGTGTATACTGTGTTGTGAGTAAGTACTGTAACAGCGTACTTGATAAAGCCACACAATTACACAGTCTGGACATGAGTCATCGAAAACCTGCATCTGCTGCATTTGCAAAGGGTGAACTTACTTGGGAACCTAGGTAGGTACCTACTCTTGCATAATTAGTACACGTGCACAAATACTTTATTGCTAGGTTTGCAGTAGAATTTCGACATACAGCAGAAATAAGTTATATTATCTGTACGTCCGCAGTAGAATATCCACATACATCCTAAATAGGTAGGTACGAATATTCCCACATTTGCAGTGGAATTTCGACATGAAGTTGAAATATATTTTTTTGTTATGTTTGCAGTAGAATTTCGACGTACAGTAGAAATAGATATGTGCTTTTATTTTGTATGTTTGCAATAGAACGTCATTAATGTCATCATTCAGTAACGGGAAAATATTTTTATTCTAACATTTGATGTAGAATGTCAATATACAGTAGAAACAGGTATCTTTATTCGTACGTTTGCAGTAGAATTGTGATATATAGTAGAAATATGTATGTACTTTTATTCGTATTTTTGCAGTAGAACGTCACTAATGTCAACATACAGTAATTGGCAGACACTTTTGTTCGTATGGAAGTTATATATATATATTATTTTATATTTAACACTTATGTTCTGGAAGTGGGATGCCGAGGTACAGTAATAGGTAACTGCTTTTATTCATACATTTGCAGTAGAAAGTCGTTAATATCAACACACAGCATCAAGTAGATACTTTAATTCGTAAGTTTGTTGTAGGACGTCGAAATAAAGTTAGTAAACCTATTCGAACGTCGATTCTACGGTAAAGTGGTAAATTTGAGCGACATACTGAAATTAGTTAACAAATGTAAAAAAATAAAAAATGGTAACTATTTGTTTTATGTTGTAATAATATAAGATACTCCACAAATGTCTGCAGCCTGTGAAACTATGGCGTCCCCATTTTTGAGACTGTTGTCTGCTGTTTCAGCGCACATTTATTTCTACTTAGGTAGGTAACTTTCGTCTTATTTTCTACGAGTGGATGATTTCATCAGTTCAAGCACACTTTAAAATGTTGCAGTTGCTGAAATCCGAGTCCGTCTTCCGTTAGCATGACCACAACATGCTGTGATGACTTATTGTTTTGTAAATAGCCAGCACTTAATGACTGTACTCAAATATAGACCACATTTATACGCAGCGAGTCATCGACTGAAATATTTTAAAACTCTACCCATATTGGGCTGAATTCGTCAAATTCGGGTTATTATATTTTACGCATTAAATAACTAACTATAATATATTATCAACGATATTTATATTATATTACTAACTATATTTATATTATATTTATTTATTACACGCCCTAGTGGGCTTTTCTTTAAAAAAATACAAGCATTTTGTATCAGAGTAAATACTTAAAAATTAATACAATAAAGAAGAATGTAAATATAATGGCAAAAATGAATCCTCACGCATATAATTGAATTTAAAAGATTCAACAAAACAAAATAGTAGAAGCGGAGAAGTTATATGGGTATATAGGTCTATTTGTGTCTAGAAGAATAAAAGTGATAGAATATACAACATTTATACTGATTAGTTTTCAAATGAAATATATCACCCAGATCAGAATATTTGTTTCCGAGATTGTGAAGTCTCGGAATCGGAGAATTTTGGTAAGCTAGTGTCCTGGTGTTATTGAAGTAAAAAGGTAAGAAATATCCGCATGATTTTTTGGGAACATGGATATTGATACATTGAAGTAATTCGGGACAGTCAATTTTAAAATGTAGTATTCTTTATTACAGTATTAAATCTGTGCTTATTCTTCTTTCTGAAAGTTTCAATAGAAACATTTTATCCAAGAGGTAATTGTAATTTATGTTTTGTATAGGAATATGCAATTTATAATTTATAAACCTTAGAAACTTCCGTTAAACACAAATTAAATTTTCATCATTTAATGAATATTGAAAAAAAATAGGATTACTTATTACTAATTGTATTTTTATTCAAGCTGAATTCTTGATGCCACAATTATTTTATTGCAAGAAATATGATGTTGGTTTGTATCACACCAAAATCAAATTACGCTTTTTTATGTGAATACCGCACAAAAGTCCTAACTGCCCGGAGTCAGTGGTTCTATGGCATACCTATTTAGGGTTCGTTGTAAGGCTGAAGGGAGAAGGGAATGGAAGGAGAAGGAGAAAGTAAGGAAGTACCTGACTATTCAGACCTGCTCACCAAACATGGCTAAAGCCATTTCAAACGTTATTACAACAGGAAATATTGTATTAATCCCTCCAGCGTTTGAGAGTCATATATGACCGGGCGTCCATATTTTGTTAACCCCTCCGGCGTTTGAGAGTCATATATGACCGGGCGTCCATATGTTGTTAACCTCTCCGGCGTTCGAGAGTCATTTATTTTATTTTATTTTATTTTTATTTTATTTTATTTGGGATACCAACAGTTTACATCAATAACAGCATAATAATAATTTAGTTTCAGTAAATAAACCATTTAGAGGTTTCCACATAGGTATTATATACAAGTGTATCTGAGTGTGATTCCGAGATATTTACTAATGAAAATTACATTTCAAGAAACAAGTTATTTAGGGGGAATAGGGAGGGGGTAGGATGAGGAGGGATCGGTTAGGTTGAGGTATGTATAAAGGAAGTTAATAAAGTGGTGGTTGTATTAGATGGTATCTGTAGTTATTGTTGTTGTAATGTATCGAGAGAGTGTCTGTGGGATTTTAAGGAGTGTGGTGCAGAGTTAAATATGTCAAATTGTGAATAGTGTGTGTTAAAAGTGTTGGACGCACGATAGATGAAAGAATTCTGCTTAGAGTTAGTGTTGCATTGGGGGAGGCTAAAAATCATGTTTGATCTGGTTCGTCTGTTAGGAACTCGTATCTGAATTCGTTCTAGGAGTTCTGGGCAATCAACAACGGACCTGGCTATTTTTTGAAGAAAAAGTACATCGGCCGAGCTTCTTCGAACTTCTAATGATGGTATATTGAAGTACGCTGCTGAATCTTGGTGACTTAGATGTGGGCGGTAGCTGCGGAAATCCAAGTATCGTAGAAAACGATTTTGAATACGTTCTAGAATTTCCACATACGATATGTATTGCGGGTTCCAAACTTGTGACGCATATTCTAGTAAGCTGCGGACATAAGCAAAATATAGGATTTTCATTGTTCTAAGGTTATTGAATTTTTTACATGTCCTAAGAATGAATCCTAACATTTTAGAGGCTTTTGATGTCACTAAGTCTATTTGAATATCAAAAATTAGCTTAGAGTCCAATGTCACTCCCAAATCTTTGATTTCTTTTTTGTTGATTAATATTGAGCCGTTCAGATTATATTCATTGATAATGATATTTTTATTTCGTGTGAAATTCACAACGAAACACTTTTTAACATTAATTTTAAGGTTATGCTGTGTACAGTAAATATTAAGACGGTTTAGGTCCTCTTGCATTTTTTGACAGTCAGCAGTACATCTGATAGGATAAAAAACCTTCATATCATCTGCGTAAAGTAATGTTTTGGAGTATTTGAAGCATTGGCCTATATCATTGATGTAAATGTTAAATAGTAACGGTCCCAATAGAGATCCTTGAGGCACACCTGATGGGACGGTTACCCAGTCCGATTTAAAGCCACCCACAACTACGACTTGACTACGATTTGATACATAAGATGAGAGCCATCTGAGAAGATCACCGTGGACTCCGATTTGCATAAGCTTGCGTAATAATATGTCGTGATTCACTAGGTCAAAAGCTTTGCTATAATCCGTGTATATTGCGTCTACTTGTACACGTTGATCCATATAATCTTGCAAGAATTCCGTGAATGCTATTAGATTGGTTGTTGTTGATTTTCCACTCATAAACCCATGTTGGTTAACATTGAGTGAGGATTTCAAAGCGGGAAACATCTGATCGTATATTATTTTTTCAAACACCTTGCTGAAGACACACAATTTTGAAATAGGACGATAGTTTTCAATGTCAGATTTTTGCCCAGTTTTAAAAATGGGTGTTATGAAGGCAGTTTTCCAAGTATTAGGTACCACACCCTCTTTTAAGGAACGATTGAATATAATGGATAACGGCTTAGAGAGACTGCTTGCGCATTTCAGGATGAAGAAGGGGGGAATTTGATCTGGGCCTGCGCCTTTATTTAGTTTTAAATTTTCCAGATATGTCTGCACCAGACGTTCGTCAACTTCAATACAATGAATAGTGGAAGAAATATGAATGTTGTAGTTGTCTGGCATATTTTCAGAAGTTTGAATGTCGTTGGTGTAGACAGAACTGAAATATTTGGAGAATAAGTTAACAATCTCAGATCCGTTCTCAGCTTTTTCATCCCTTAGGAATACAGTGTTTGGCACACCCTGTGATTTGGAGTTTAATTTAATATAATTCCAAAGATTTTTTGGATCAGAGGATATTTTGTGTTCAACATTATTTAGGTATTGATTGTGACATTCTCGTTGTAGTTTTTTATGACGTGATCTTAAGAGAGAGAAAATGGAGTAGTCAGATTGATTTTTGTAAATTTTGAACTTTTTGAAATAGTTGTATTTTTCCTTCGTTAACTTTATAAGAGCTGAGTTATACCTAGGAGGATATTTTGAGTTTATACTCGATTTTTGCGGAATGTGAGCATCTATAAGTTGGTTTATTTGTGAGTAAAAATTTAGTAAAGCTGAATTTATATCACCAACTGAGAGAAGCTCGTGCCAGTTTACTTTATTAAGAAGAAAATTTATAAGTTCGTAATTACCACGTTTAAAGACGCGAACCTTTCGTATTTCCTCTCTTAATGCAACGGGTTCTGAGAATGCTACATCTATCGTTATGGATGCATGGTGAATATCTTCGACGATTAGTGAGTCATTACAGGCTGATACCTTAACGCAATCGTTACAGAGGACGAGGTCTAGAAAATGGCCGTTGGAGTTTGAAATCCCATTATATTGACAGAGACCCGAAAAATGCAGGCAATCAACAAATGCAGAGCTGAGAGGAGATAAACGATTGGTAGGTGTGTATGAAGTGTTGTTTGGACTTTTGTTCCACAGAATGTCAGTGAGGTTGAAATCGCCTAAAATAAGAAATTTTTCACAAGGACATTGTAAGGTTAATCTTGAAATTTCGCTGAGAAAGCTTTCTATGTTTTCATTATACGCTGGACCTTTGGAAAGGTAAACACAACATATGTTTAAAGTATTGAACAACGAACTCTTAATTTGTAAGGATAACCATAAGTCTTCCGCTTTTGAGTGCCACTCTGGACGCCCGCGGGCTACCAGTTCGCGTCGAACAGCAATATGACATATGTTGTTAACCTCTCCGGTGTTTGAGAGTCATATATGACCGGGCGTCCATATGTTGTTAACCTCTCCGGCATTTGAGAGTCATATATGACCGGGCGTCCATATTTTGTTAACCACTCCGGCGTTTGAGTCATATATGACCGGGCGTCCATATTTTGTTAACCACTCCGGCGTTTGAGTCATATATGACCGGGCGTCCATATTTTGTTAACCACTCCGGCGTTTGAGTCATATATGACCGGGCGTCCATATTTTGTTAACCACTCCGGCGTTTGAGTCATATATGACCGGGCGTCCATATTTTGTTAACCACTCCGGCGTTTGAGTCATATATGACCGGGCGTCCATATTTTGTTAACCACTCCGGCGTTTGAGTCATATATGACCGGGCGTCCATATTTTGTTAACCACTCCGGCGTTTTAGTCATATATGACCGGGCGTCCATATGTTGTTAACCTCTCCGGCGTTTGAGAGTCATATATGACCGGGCGTCCATATTTTGTTAACTCCTCCGGCGTTTGAGAGTCATATATGACCGGGAGTCCATATTTTGTTAACCACTCCGGCGTTTGAGTCATATATGACCGGGCGTCCATATTTTGTTAACCACTCCGGCGTTTGAGTCATATATGACCGGGCGTCCATATTTTGTTAACCACTCCGGCGTTTGAGTCATATATGACCGGGCGTCCATATTTTGTTAACCACTCCGGCGTTTGAGTCATATATGACCGGGCGTCCATATTTTGTTAACCACTCCGGCGTTTGAGTCATATATGACCGGGCGTACATATTTTGTTAACCCCTCCGGCGTTTGAGAGTCATATATGACCGGGCGTCCATATTTTATAAAAGTTTTTTTTTGTTTTCTATCATGCGGAAATACATAAATTTTTTGATGTTAGAAAGAGAAATTATTTCCTGTTTGCCTCAAACATTTATATTGGAATCCATTCATAAAATCCTAAAAATAGCCAAAATTAATAATTCATATTTCGCACCGCTATCGTAACAATCGGTGTAACTTTAAAAATTATTTCTTAATTTTCTATTATATGCACGAGGTAAAAGTGAAGGTCCAGTTTTCTTACAAATTCCCCAAAAAAATTTCGAATGTGTTTTCGAAATATCATGTTTTCTGAATGATTGGAGTAAAAAATTTAGTAAAAATGTGGTTAAAGTTTTTGACAACATTTTAACGTTTTATATAAAAATTTAATTGTTTTGAAATAGTAATGTTCATTTTAAATGCATACACCGGAAAGATAATTTATCTAGTTTCTAAAACAGCATTTTTTTAAAGGAAAATTAAAAAACAAGATATATACATCGCATTTAAAATACACAGAAAACATTCCAAACTGAACAAATGTGATGAAAGTAATGAAGGGTTAAATAGTGTTCAATATACCTAACCTCCAGGCCTCGAACCCGCAGCCTCTATATTTGATCTGATATGAGTATCTGCTGATCATTATCTACTTAACTTCCTGATGAGTATTGACATATTGACTGTACACATTATTTCAATTAAGAACCACTTAGAATATTATTCTTGTTAGAACTTATCAAGTTGATGGGCCATGTAAAATCCGGTACAACCTTCGGCTATTGTCTCACGTCTAGGATTGGAAGGAAGTCATCATAATGACCGCTCCTTGGTTGATCGCTCTCAATAGCCGAATTGTCAATAATTCTGTGACGGTTGGCTGAGTCCTCTGGAGAGCCGGCAGAAGCAATGAGCGACCCGACCCGCGACCGTATTTGTGGTAAGGGCGTGCCTTGTATCATACCTCGATGCTATTATCTCTGGTTCCGTGCCTGAGAAATAATTGGTTTCTTGTATGCAAGAATCGGTCAAAGACGAACTTCTGAACAGATAGATCTAGAATGTAAATAATGTTACAAGGAGGGCCGGCAGTGAGCCAAACGGCGCCTGGCGCGAGTATAATACTGGCGCCCCTTGTCAAAACCAGTAGACGCCTAGGTAGTTGATCACTGTAATCAATAATATTCTGATGATTTGTATTTTTGTGTAGCGCTGTTTTTAGGAAAAATAATTCAGAGGGGGTGTGTTAGACTGTTAGGTATTATCTTGGCAATTTGGCGCCCGGAGCGGACTACTCCAATTGGGCCTGCATAGGGCCGGCCCAGGTTATAAGGGTTACGGCAGAGCCGGGGGGGGGGGTAGTTTTTATAAATTTAGTTGATAAAGTAAAATGACATGATACGTGAACGAAATAGGTACCTACTTCGATTATTATCGATTAATGTCAACGGCAATGTTTGCATAAAGGGTGAAGAAGCAAGTGTGTGGACACAGTCCAGTGGAGTAGAAATGGTTGTTTTTTTGAGGTTAGAATTCGAAAGGAGGTGCAGGATTCATTTGTTCAATGGGTTATTTTCACAATCTACGAATACCGTTAAAAATGTGTGGAAGTCTTAAATTTCATTCTTCTGATTCTCTTTGTACTAAAAATGTGTTCTTTTAATATTTTCATTTGTAATTATTGATTTTAAACACGAACTAAAACCGCAAATTCCGAAAAGGTTCAAACTGGCTACAACGTCATTACGGCGTAGAAAACACCACTGGCTGACACCGACGTTTTGGAGGCAAATAGAAATAGGCACATTTTAAATCTTTATAGAAAATTTATTCGGCAACATAAACATAACTTCAGTGTAGTAATTTTTTTTTCAAAAACATTTTTCGAGGAAAAAAAAAGATTTAAAATGCCCTATTAATACAATAAAAGATAGGCAACTGTGTGGTAAACGTGAAAATATATCGATCTTTAACCACGTTAAAGTTTCTTCTTGCATTTAGCTCGACAGACGTTAAAATGCTTGTTTATTATAAGAATCAAACAATTCCTGGAAGTCAAAGTGGTTCACTATAAACCGATTAAGTGCAATCAAATTGTCAATTACTATTTACCAAACCCACGTTCGATGTCACAACTCTTTTTGGGAAGACAAGACCACTAAATTACACAACTTTACTTAACCCAACTTAATGAGATAATTGGGCAATTATGTACCTAAGAGTCATTTAATTTATTATATTACGTACTTACACTGATCAGAAAGAGTGATAGGTATCTCATACTCATAGGTACCTACTCGAATCTTAATCGAATGAATCGAGTAATGGTTTTTAGTTAGGTAGGTACTAATTTTATTTCTTATTTAAAACTGTAATTTTTAATAGTACCTACCAGTACCTACCTACAAATTGTTCCATCGACCATTAACTCTGTCTTTTGGTTCGGAAAGGTAATAAAATTCATACATAATTGTGAGAAATTTACAAAAAAGAAATTGTAAAAATATATTAATTAAAATTATATATCAACATATTTAATAAAGTTAGAACATGAACACATAATACTACATGGAACTCAACCATGGACGGGTTGTTTCGCAGAAATTTAACAATCCATCAAATTTAAAAGTTAATTTTTAAATTCTGTGAGTTTTATCCAAGTTCGGTTTTTACTATGGTTATGTTTTTTTTTATTGCAGCTCTGTGAAGCAACTGGCCAATAATTATATAAAACAGAACTTGAAAATTAACTTTTAAATGTGATGATTTCTTCAAAATCTGTGAAAAATTTATTCAAACTCAATTATCACAGCTTCGCTGAATTTACCTTAAAATGTTTATAATTATATTTTAATGGAAAATTACAGAACTTGAATAACGCAACAAGGGCACAAAATGCGATTCTTATCAAAATGTGAAAAACCAAACTTGTCGACTAAATGTGCTTTAGTCGACGTGACATGTTGTTTGATGGCGATCTGCAGCCGTGCTTGAGAACAATGACAAATTACCGACATTCTCGATAAAACCATTATCCATGGATTCGTATTCAAAAATAAATAAGAGGAATGACTGCGCGGCATAGACATATGAATATTAGTAGACCTGCCCTAAGTGATTAAAAGCGTATTATCCCCACTCCCCATACCGGTTCAATTGAGCCGGCTGGGCTCGCATATGGCCTCAAGTGAAATTTGAAAACGTGACGTCATCATTCTTGTGCGAACTATGGTCGAGGCATCATCGGTTCATTTTACTAAATAACACGGCAAAATGTTGACTTGTACTATGAAAACTTGTAAAAATAGATGTGAAAAAGAGAATAAACCCAATTGTCGTATTACATTCCATAAGTAAGCATTATTTTACTTTATTTTAAGCTTATTCACACCGTATTATATGGATCAGTTTTAGAAACATATACTATCACATCACAATGTAGCGATTCTCAAGTGTGCTCATCGTTGTTTACTGGGGTAAGTAAATTATGAGACATTTGTAAAAGTGTCTTAACTAAATACTCTGAAACTAACTACGACTCTGAAAATAGAAGCTGCCTTACTTTGCCGAATTTGGACTTCGCAAATTAGTTCATAACGTGGCGAGTAATTTGCGCTCCCATGTAGAAATGTCTATTCATTCAAAAGCAGATTTTACTTTTAAGAACTAAATGGTGATATTAGAATGCGAGATGCCTATTTACTGTCAGATTGATTTATTGATGAATCACAGTCAGCCTTACTCCCTTCGTTCTTCAACAGTTGATTTTACCCCTCGCCTTTATCTTCTCGTCTATTAATTCCTATGTCTGTGCTGCGCGGCCTTTTTCATATTGTACTTAATCTTGGTTAGAGTCCAAAACACGCAACAAAAAAAAAAAAAAAATTACATAGTATCCCCAATTGGGGCACCTATGAGGTACTGGGTAAAGGGAGTGGAATAAGAATAAATATATTCAAAAAGACGCATCAGGTAAAAAAAATTCTAGACCGGAGGCCAAACTAATACATGCTTTCAATTTCAATTATTATTGTTCGGAAAGTTAGTATTCCAACAATATTTAAAAGGCAATACTTAACATTTTCTTAAATGGAAATCTTTAGGTATTTTTTTAAAACGGAAACCTTTAAAAAATTTACTCTCTAACTCCATCAAAACCTTGTTCCTGTTTTGAGTTGACATTTCTTTCTTTATTGTTTTTGTGTCCTATTTTTGTCACAGATGTAATTTTTAATTATTGTAACATATCTCCTTGTATTAACTTCGTGTAATATGTAATGTTTTGCAATTGAACATGGTCCTTTTGTAAATAAATAAATAAAAACATCTGCTTAATTCGCTAGTAGACGAGTGTAAAAATGCGTCGGAAAGATTCCGGGGCTAATTAATTTTTTTTACACCTTTCAAGAGCGCCCTTGTATGTACAGTGTAAAGACAGGGGAACTATGTCGCCGTCCGGTTGGCAGCGTTGTGGGGCGTGTTAAGGCAGGGGGTGTACGAAGGGATGTATTAAAATGAGGGTCTTGAAGAGGCCCGGATTATATGAAGGAGGAAAAACAGATGCCGGTAGCTCGTTCCACATACGAGCCGTCTTACACAAAAAAAAACAAGTCCAAGAAACGACCTGTTCTCAACATCAACTGTTAACGGGTGTTCGGCTCGTGTCTGTCGAGATTCACGCAAGTGCACCGGGTATCAATGCTGATTGCTCCTTATAGCAGGCTCCATTTAAATACCTGTAGAACAGACTCAGCATGCCCACATTACTTCTGATTAGAGATTGCAATCGATCTGTTAACAACGGATTGTCAATCAGCCAGACCACCGTCCTTTGCACAGAATCAAGTAGGTTTATCAAGCATTGTGGGGCTCCAGCCTAGAGGTGGCTTCCAAATTCAATTGTTGAAATTTGTACGGGGTTAGCAGCTGGTCACTATACAAGACGCCCAGTTTTTTTTAAGCCAGATTTACTCGGGCTTCTATAGATATACTCCTCACTCCAAGCAGTTCAGTGTGTGTTTAGTATCAATTACAAAAAACCGAATATTTCGATCGATTCCAATTATAGAAATACCTAAAGTGTAATGTAATGCTTCGTGATCTTTATTTGCTTCGTTTTAAACTGTTTCGATTGACCAAGAGACCGTGAAAGCCGAGTTGCTGTTTTGTTCAGTTGATGTTGCTTTGAATTTGGGCAGCAAAGCAGATAAATACTAAGTAGGTACTTCTACTTAGAATGCGTGTTCCCGGCAACCAGTACGCGCAATGTGCATCATATTAAAAGAGAACAACGAACCTACTTACGGTAATTCGCTGGGTTCCGTTCTTAGTAAACCAACGACGAATAAATTTGACAGATAAAATTAGATTACTTTTAAAAATTAGTTTAGAATTTCGTTTACAATATTTTTCGCGTCTTTCGGGAAAAAATTGACTTATTTATGAATATTTTTTGGGCAATGTTATCGGGACAACCGAAAAATACAACTATATACTTATATTATATTTTTTACTATTCTGATATTAAGTACAGTGGGTACCAAAGATAATAAAAATATCTTTGGTAGGTATCTACACAAAATAAATCCTTGCAGTGGCGGCTCGTGACTTTTGATTGAGCTAATGTGGTAAGATTGAAAATACGACTTCATTGATTAGTAGGCAAGCAAGATGCAAGCAAGTATGTAAGTAAGCATGTAACTAGGCAAGTAAGTAGACAAGCATTTTTTTACATTAAGCCCCCGAAGAAAATAATTTCTCCCAGGGCTTATGTCCTCTTTGAGGATGCGGTTTTTTTAGGAGAGTCGTTCAGAACAGAATCGTTCCACAGCCGAAGTAATGAATTCAATGACGAGTCGTAGAGACGACCCGTTTCATGCAACAAAATGTCGAAAGTGTACAAATGTTGGACGCGCGTTTGGCGTCTTTCCCGATTATGCACCGGTGCCAAAGGGATAAATGATATTAGTTCCTCGGAGCACCTTCCATTGAAATACCGGCAGAACAGGAACAGTATTCCCACGTGATGCCTGTGCTGCTCTAAATATTGCAATCTGATTGTTAAGATAGGGGATCTAACAAACGGACCGCTTTTTCTGAGCAGAGTCAAGGGGTTTTTCAAGAATTTTGGGGCTCCAGACCAAAGGTGGCTGCCAAATTCAAAAGGTGGCACACTTGAGATTTGTACAGGGTCATCAGTTGTATACTATTATCAAGTATCTGCGAGCTCTGCACAGCATGCCCAGCTTCTGAAAGGCGAACACGGCTCTGGCTTCGATAGAACCCCCAATTACCAAAATAGCAATTAGGCAAGCAAGTGAGTAGGCAATTAAGAAGGCAAGTAAGTAGGCAAGCAAATAGGTGAGTAAGGAGGCAAGTAGGTAAGTAAGTAGGCAAGACAGTATATAAGCGAGTAAGTAAACTAGTAAGTAGGCAAGCTAGTAGGCAAGTAAGTAGGCAAGCAAATAGGTGAGTAAGGAGGCAAGTAAGTAAGTAAGTAGGCAAGCCAGTATATAAGCGAGTAAGTAAACTAGTAAGTAGGCAAGCTAGTAGGCAAGTAAGTAGACAAGCAAATAGGTGAGTAAGGAGGCAAGTAAGTAAGTAGGCAAGCCAGTATATAAGCGAGTAAGTAAACTAGTAAGTAGGCAAGCTAGTAGGCAAGTAAGTAGACAAGTAAGTAGGCAAGCAAATAGGTGAGTAAGGAGGCTAGTAGGTAAGTAAGTAGACAAGCCAGTATATAAGCGAGTAAGTAAACTAGTAAGTAGGCAAGCTAGTAGGCAAGTAAGTAGACAAGTAAGTAGGCAAGCAAATAGGTGAGTAAGGAGGCAAGTAGGTAAGTAAGTAGGCAAGCCAGTATATAAGCGAGTAAGTAAACTAGTAAGTAGGCAAGCTAGTAGGCAAGTAAGTAGACAAGTAAGTAGGCAAGCAACAAGTAGGCAAGAAAGTAAGTAGGTAAATATGTAAGCAAGTGAGTAGGTAAGCAAGTAAGTAAGCACGTACTTGGTACAAATTAATAATATATTTTAATAATACAAATTTTCACCTAAAATATTAATTGACTTGGCGTAGCGAAGTCCTGTTTCAACTGTTATGTTTTTCTTCTGTTTTTTTTTCTTGTATAATGTTATGTTTTTCTTCTATTATTTCGCTTTACTATTTAACTCTTGTTATATTTTGATACGCTTACAAAAATTAGTCAAAAAAAATTAACATACTTAAAAAACTTCACCAAATTTATAATTCACCCAAATAACCATAATACAATGTGACCTAAGAACGTGGTACCCCAGTAAAGTCACATTCTCTTCAGTAGTTATAAAAAATTATTTAAAAAAAAAAAAGTAATAATAATAAAATCGACCACTTTGCATTTCAACTGTATATAAATTTGTTTGTATGTTCTGGGTCCGGTCAATCCTGTAGGTAGAAGATAATATCTTTTAATTCCACCAGAGTGCGCTCATGCACTCTGTTGCACGAGCTGTCAAATCGTAATCGGAATCGCAGTCTACTGTTCACAGAACTACTAGTATTTATCCTGTTCCATAATATAGGTTTCAGAGTTAGGTTTTAGTCTCTAAAAGTTCCCTATCCTAATTAATTGGTGAAATTAATTTAAAAAACACATTATTGCTATACAATTTTACTATAATTAATAATATTTTATTTATTATAACAAAGAGTTTTTAAAACATAAAACATTTACAATCAAACTAAAGAGTAATTCTATAAGCACCATTTAAAATATGATAATATTAGAAAGGAAATAATTTTTAAATGGATAAATGAAAAATAAACTTTTAGATACCTTTTATGTTCTAAAATGCAAATAAGTACTTTCAATTTAAAATTGAGCAGAAAAATAACACATCATATACATAAGGCACTTTAGGTACTAGGTAATGACGACTATTATTATTATTAAAACATATTATTGGACAATTCTATATAGTGCAGTTTAGTTATCAAATGTAGGGCGCTTTAAAGGGACATTATTGAACAATGTAGTATACACATTTCAGCTCCGGAAAAAAAATCACCTAATTTTATGAGTAGCTCTAAAACTCCAATACGATAGTCTTGACATATTACACATTAGATTCATTAACCAGTCGAACGGTAGCTACCCACATTTAGGTCTCATCGCTCTAGGCCTTGAGCGATGGCTGCCTAAATTTAGGTAGACGATTTATTTGAATTTATTTTTAAATTTACAGCAAACAGCTCAATTATAAAACCTATAATTATGGGCTAATGAAGAAATATAGGTGGATTATTTGGCTTTAAAGCACAGTAAGCAGTTTATATGTTTCAGTATTAATATTCAGAGGTATGAATTTTTTAATGAGCGCTGCCAAATTCAAAACCAAATGACCGGAAATATAGCTTAAGACATATATTTTGTAAACACCCCATCTCTCGCTTGGTTAAACAGAAAAACATTGACTTTTTAAGTATTATGTGAGAAAAAGCACAGTAAATAGCAATAGGTATTCATCCCAGACGTTATCCCTGCAATTGAACTACGCAAACTAAAGAGCAAGAGGATCGTACAAAAGTATAAATTCATTTTCGATTTTAGGCAAAATACGCACATACTGACTTTCACTAAGGCATTTTTTTACTGCCTTCTTTGAATCATTAATATTTTTCTTTATTCTTGAAATTGGCCTTTTAACACCTTTTGCACAATCACAGCGAGATTTATTATAACTACCAAATGTTTTAATTGCTTTCACAAAATCTGTCTCAGATTTTACGTGTTTAATTTTTTTAAGCATCAATTTTAAAGCTGGTACAAATAAATTGCTTCTATTTTTCAGTCCATCGTTAATCGTCTTATAAAAGTCGAGGAGTTGAGTTTGTTCTTTTTTAGTTAGACTTACAGGTATGCTTTTTGATGGTGAATATGAATCAGTTTGGTTATTCACTTCTTGAAGAAGCGGTGAAGGAGGGGTTTCAGATAAAGATAAATCAAGCTTGGCTTTATTTGGATCTGTTCCTGTCGCTATTTTGTACAACATATCTTTAAAGTTCTGAGGCACGTCGATGATTTCTGAACTTTCCATCTGGCTTATGACTCCACAAAGATGTTTGCATATTTTTCCCATTCTCCCTTGCTCGCACGAACATATGCAATGCTTCACGTCTACCATGTATTTAATACTATAATCTGATTCACTAGGAACAAAATAACAACCTCCATCAACTTCACTTTGTATTATAGTGCTAGGATTTATGATTGAAGTAGGAGGTATGTATTTAAACAACAACTTTTTGCTAACCTTTCCTTCAGTAAATTCCAGTAATCTTCTGCGAACGTAAGATTCATAATGAACTAGAATAAAATCTACAAGTTGTGTTAAATTGTACTGCCTGATTCTCTGGAGTATACAGTCCTTCATGATTTTAAATGTTATTTCAACATAATTTAATTTGCCGTTTCCCCCGATGGGGATAGTACAACGATATGCCGAAGACCATAAAGTTCTACTAGGCCACAAGTTGTTTACATAAGTGACAAGTTTAGGAACATTTGAATGATATTTAGTAACTAATATTGTATAAATTTCACAGAGATCTTTTTCATTCTGACAGTAAATAAGACTTTTGACCGCATAGTAGACCTCTTCACGCATGGGTTTTGGTACATTTTGATAGCAATTCAACCATTTCCAGGCAGTCTTAAGTACTCTGCACTGGCATAATAGCATAACTGATTTAGGCCAGTGAGTCCTCAACGGTTGTTGTTCATTTGCTTCATCATCCGACATTAGTACATAGGGATAGGTTTGACTATAAAAAGAGTTGTCTGGGGGAAAGCAATTTTTCAAAGAGTGTAAAGCTGCATTCAGCACCTCCATTCCTTCTCCATCAGTGATGATGCACCCGAGAGGAATGGAACCGGAAGGAGTTGGGGAAACAATAAAGTATATTTTATGTCCTCTCTTATCTGCGCTTCCTGTACTTTCTATTATCGCAACTTGGGAACTATGCGGCAAAAATTTATGTGCTCTCCACATTATTGGACTACAGATGGTCACAAAAACATTATCTCCTATTCGGCCAAATTCAGCTTTTCCTTCTTCAATAGTTGCATTATAATTATTAACCAGCTCTTCTATACCGGGTCGAATGCAGTTAGAATCGTTGACGCCGGAAACACCAAAAGTCTGAGCAAATAAATATTTAACTTGAGAATGAGTCGGGACATAAAAGCCATCTTCGGCCATATCAAAATAGTCATCATCATTATCTAAAAACAGTTCAAGTTTGATACTCTCTAAGGCGGATGATGGAGTGTGTCCCTTCCGGAATAAGGCGATTATTTTATCTTTTATTTGGTTTCCCAGAGGTCTGAAGCGGAGAACAGCGGCAGTGTTCAGTGGATGGTTGTGCACAAAGTTCAAGTCCACAAAACACGGCCAATCGATCAGCGACGGGTCTGAACATTTGAATCGTTTTGACTTGGAGTTCTTAAGATACCTGTAAACAAAAGATTGCTATTTGAAAAACTGTGATTCTCTAAAACAAAAATATCCATACATGGCCCTCTTTCTTCTAAACATCATGCAATGCTTTAAATGTTTCCACCGTTACCAAAAAAAAATTTATTTTCAACATGTTTCCATAGTAAAACTCCAGTAAAAATATTATGGCTTAAAAGATATATATATAGGTTGCTACGCTGCAGTGACAAAATGCGTTGAAAACATGTGGCGAAATGCGAACAATTTATTACAAAAAACGACAATAAAAATACTTTCACATGAAAAGTAATGGCATCCTTAGTTTTTAACATTCTTCCTTATAGTTTTTACAAAATTTCATACTGCATTTCATCATTTAAAGACAACAGTAGCACTTTATAGCTTGTGAAGGAACGGTCTATTCAGGCCAAGCGGCGAAATCATATTGGCCTAGTAAGCCATGCCCAATTCAGCCTGGTTGAGTTTGTTCGATGTGATGTGCTCAGTTGCCCTAGTGCCATCTCCTCTCCCTTCTTTCCTCCACGGTCCTTACTGTTAAACGACCAAACTATGTACGTATGACGCCAAGCGTACCCTATCAGATTTCAAGCGTTTTGGTAGGCTTTGAAAAGTTCCAACATTGAAAAATATTAACTCAAAATACACATTATAATTTTTAGTATAAAAATGAACTTAAAATATATACTGTTACCTATATAAGTTAGAAGTGAAAATTCTTCTGTTTTTAATTGACTTGAGTTCCTTATTTTAATAAAATGTCAAACTCAAACTAATATTAGAAGATATTATTAAAACTGAATAATCATATTTCTTGAAAATTAAGAGATAAAAACCATCGACATCTTCAACATCACTTAGGTACAGTTTAGCAACTAAGTACATATCTTTTGATGCATGTCACAGAATAGTAAAACTGCCCCCATGACCTTTTTATACTTATATTTACCTCAAATTTACAATCGTCACCGTGATGTATTGTTGTATAACCGTTTTACGGTGAGCATGAAAAATAAACAAATATGTAAATAATTTGGTAACTTTACCTCTTGATGGTAATGATCATATTGGACGGGCAGCCAGTGTGTTTGGAAAGGTAGTGCTTTTTCCTATTTTTTTGATCTTTATATTTGTGATTAACATTGTGTTGACATTTCATGGCTATCTTAAACACATTACATCTTCCAGATGCTGGGTACGTTCTCTGTACTCTCCAAGTTGTCAGGGTGGATTCACTAAACCTTGCTATCCATTCCTGAATGTAGAAAATAGATAAATAAATACACCATAATTACCTGATGAAGTATTCTAAACACAGGGTAAATAGCACAAGTTTTTAACATTTCAACATATCGAAGAGAAAATAATTAGTTGACGAATCTTATGTTTAATGTTTACCAGGGATACCTAACTAGTTGGTTGTTTGAACAGTGGCAACTTACAAAAATACAAATAATAACGTAATTGACTTGGGATATGATTTTAGATTTTCATAACCAAAAGGATTATCGTGGTTTATTATTGGGTTACTATGTCATTTTTCACATACTCCTTTATAGGATTGAAGCGCGCAACACGGTATCTCTCCTAATAATAATAATGGGATAATTTGTTTTTCTTGTCATTTGTATGGGGTTTAGTTATTCAGTAAAAAAAAATTCCTCATAAAACACATTAATATAATTTAAAATCAGTCAAGTAAATACGACCATCAGATGGTTATAGTAATAAGGCCAAATGAACCGCAGTACTAGTTAGTTGTACACATGAAAGGGTATTGTTATAAGCCCTAAGTAGTTAGATGAAAGAATCCATAAGATCAAAAGAAAAGATCATTTGTAATGTGCGGTTTTTTTGTGAAAAATCACCTCTAGGGCGCTGGCATTTTATTTCATTTGACATATATGTACACACGTGCTGTAGTAATGTAGTACCTAGTAATTATAAGTGATTTTAGGTAGTAAAATGTACAAAATATCTCTCGAGTAGAATAAAAACACCACATCAGTCAGAAATATTCATGTGACGAGAGTTTAAAACAACGTTGAAAATGTAACCATCTGGTTTAAATGAACCTAAATCTACTTATCATTAAAACTACTTCAATTTTTTCCACTCACTAACAGATTATTCTAATTAAGGCAATCCACATTGATGTGTACTTAGGAATGGGACGGAATTATGCAATCCTTATGCAAATGGCGATAAGGTTGAAATTCCCGCAGGTTTTGACTCGTCCAAGAAAAATATCCCCAACATTAATGTTTTTTTTATGAAGTTAATGCAAAAATTATGTTAAAATTTTTTTTTATCATAATCTTCATAATAGTAATAATCTATATAAATAAAAATACAAGAAATCTCCCAAAGTTCTTCACCGATTGCTTTGAAATTTTGACACAACATTGCATTCGAATACGCATGTGTTTTTATGTACCTATATGTCACCTGTGACAGGTAAAAACATCTGTTGGACGTAAAAGCAAAATGCGCTATTGTTTCTCTATCTACATAGACAAACTGAGCCACAGCAACGCGTGGCGGGGTACAGCTAGTAATAATAATAATAATAATATTTTTTGGATGATTTGTATATCGCCTCAAGGGCTCATCAAATCTCTAGGTAATTATTTCCTAATAAAACTTAAATTTCTTAATAAAACTCTAGGTAATTATTTCCCTAACATCTACACTTTTAGACAGATTACTGAAATTACACTTTGTTTGAACAATTACTGCAAGAAACAGCTATTTACATGCACAAAATAGATTGTTAGGTTCTTAGTTTAACAATTTATGCGTACTTAGATTGAAATTAAACTTTCACAAATGTTCCTCCACACAAAATAGTCATAAATGGCGGCAAAGGGATCCTTTTTTATAAGGTTAATTTTTAACTCTGAATAAAAATGCAATTATAATTCATCTTTTACCATCCATCTCTTATAAAATCTTATAAAAAGTCATCGATCAAGTTTTCAAAACCAAATAATGTGTTTATTCATGATTTTGTATGAATTCCAAGCCATTGAGGTATATTGAGAGATTCTATATTCCTTGCAAAATCAGTGTAAAACGTTGTTCCTGTGCGAGAAGTAGGAAGGGGGGTATGTTGGCTGTCGATGTCGCATGAGTCCTTCCGACCGCGAACTTACTCAAAGAACAAAGACACTCGCCGCGCCACCGCCCGGAAAATTTGGGTTACCGGAGTGCCAACTTTAAGCGCTCCTTGAGTTTTTTAACATTAAAAAGCCAATTTACACGACTACTGATAATGGAAAGCCCTATTTACCGATGAAAGGTTATACTATTGCTTTCCCTATCTTTTGCAGTTTGTTTGTACAATATGTCAGCGTGCTTGTCGGTATTTTGAAGTTATCGCCGGAGACCCGTGCCCGGCGAGTGCTTGTAACCGACTGAAGCCCGTTTGATCTCACAGCGGACAATGAACCGATGTAAGAGGCCCATACTTCGAACGCTAATGTTGACTCTATCTATATACCTCAATAGATAAAACCCTAAAACTCGCACTTAAAAAACGTACTAGGAAAAAAACATTTTTGAAAAAACCCGGGATTTTTCCAACCCTGATTCTGACATTACAATGGTACTTCAGCAGAGATACCAATGAATGAAAAATCAAATAAATTGAGTCAAAGATATCAATAGTCGTACCTTCACATCATCTTCATCGTGTATATGTTTTATGTTAACTGTACACCTAAAGTCGGCCTCATTTTTAAATTGCATTTCTCCAGAAACAACATACTCGTAGCCAAATGGTAAATAACATAATATATTTTCTTCATCAGTGTCGAATGTGGGAGCTGAATCCATACCAAATATCAATAAAATAATACTACCAAGATTACTACGGCAACGTTCTATTTAATAGTCCAGACGAAAAATTGTTTGTGTTAAGAAACTAATAATAAATATTATTTAGATTATTCTTTGTTGACATTTCCGGCAAACGTCAAACCAATAAGTCATAGATATAATAATTAAAAAATGTAATTGCCATTGAGTAACTGTATGGAAGAACTAAGGTTGAGTCAACATTGCAGCGTAATAAATGGTGTGGAATAAAACAAAAAAATAATGTACTCCGTTATATTCGTTAGTTTCTTTTGATTGTTGGAATCTTACTATCTTAGCAGCTGGACGCTGTCAAATCAATTTCTTTACAAGGATATTTGTCAATCAGTTAGTGATGTTTACTCAAACGTTTGTATAAATCCCCCTAAAGAATACTCAATTTGGTCGCTTCAACTATTGTGCGTCAACCGTTGAATGTTGCGTACAGACGACGCGATGGTTGGTTCAATTTCGTCAGTTACTTCTCTAGAGAACGCATTTCAAAATATATTTTTTTTTAAATCCGTCAAAATTTTACGATATTAGTCATGCATGGCATTTTATTTATTGTGCGCTCACAAAAAACTACGCATAACGGCTCCCTAGGCAGATTGAGTAAAGTAGATTCAACCCCTCAACCACGCTAGAGACGATTCAATTTGGTTAGTGGTTGGTCGGCTGGATGATCAGGTGAGACAACCGCTCAACTTGACATCCACCCCTCCTTATCGCATACAATGCATCTCGAGACAGTTTACCATTACATTCGTCTTAACCGGATTGATATAACCGCTCAACTAAATTGAGTGGTCTGCATCGCCCATAAAAATATTCAGCGTCGTTGAACTTTGTTTCGTTTGCTGTGACCATACACATAGATAAAAGCAAAGTCGCTGTATGAGTTCTAGCACTGCCATCGTAATAGAGACGGCAGTGGTTCTAGCGATGGGCGGAATCGATGAAATTCGATGGTTTACTCGATCTTTTTTACCATTCGAAATATCTCGATTCATTGTCAGAATTAATTCGAATGCAACTCCGAGACAATCGTTTTGAAACGTCATCAAAAGTCGTCGCTGTGATTGGTCAGAAATAATCGATGCCAGCCAAGCGTTGTGATTGGTCAGAATTAATTCGAATGCACGGTCCGAAAAAATCGTTTTCAAATGTCATCGAACGTGGAATCGAGAAAGCTCTGAAATGTCAGAAATCATTCGAATGTTCAATCCGAGACAATCGTTTTCAAACTGTCAGAATTCGTTCGAAAACGCAAATCGATTCTCACTTTCGAGAGGTTATATTTCGAGATGTCAAAATATCTCAGATTGCTGACACAAACGAAATATTTTATAAGTACATTGTTGGCTGCCTACTGAAGCATGTTGATGTTATAATCAACCTCGTGTGTGAATTGTAAATTATGAATTAATACTTTTAGGTGACGATTTACGTTTCCAGTAGGTATAGTTTATGTGTAAAAGATTTTCATGGTGATAGTTTTTCATAATTGAAGGTTTAATACCTACCTATGTTATTTTTAGGTTATGTATCATCTACTCGGGACATTCGGGTAGTGTATATTTAAAATAAAATAAACCAATAACTTAGCAAACACCATTTTTATATTTAATGCTGATCGGGTTTCACTACAACCGTAGCTTCTTCGGGCAGTATACAATATTCAGTATATATTAAACTCATCAAGTGACACGTGTTCGTTCATATAAACATAATATATCTGCTACCTATGCTACGAACAAATATATTTAATTTATTTGAAATTAACATGAATGAAATTAACATCGGTGTCTCTTAGTTAGTAATTAAAATGAAACGCTTTCTGTAGTAAAATAACTTTATTTACTTAATAATAATTTGTGAATTGCATACAAATTACAAATTAATGAATGGTTTATTTTGGGTTCTAGTAGGCGCCTACAACGTACATGAGATTTAGAGGTTATTTTTAACAAAACGGCATATAATTATTATCTTATTATTAAGAGGTACATTATAAATATTATTAATGGGAATTTGTACCTACTGGCTACACTAAGTAGCTATTCAGCAGGAGCTTAATATTATATAAAACATATTTGAAATTCGTGGCTAACAGGAATAATACTAATGTTGCTAGCAGACAACAAGGGAATCATTGCCAGGAATGAAATTAGTGATTGAAATTTCGCTAGTACCTGCTTACCAAAAATATTGCCATACTAATGAAAATAAATTACAACCGGAATATGCAAACAATTTTTTTACGATAGGAATAGTCTTGATATTCGAGTTTCTATTTTCGAATCCTACCCCCCCCCCCCCCCCGACGGAAAAAATTTTGCCCCTGTCCGTAGCTATTGCTCCCGCACTCCGAGCGATTAATTCGAATGGATCATTCGATTCTTTTGATGTTTCGGTTAAAAAAAATCGATTATATAAATATTTTGATCATTCCCATCACTAATGAGTGCTTTCTTCTTTCTGTGTCTTTTGGTTTTTCTATTTCTATGATTATATTTGACATTTGACAGCAAAATTTAAATTACAAGATTTAGGTTGGAAAGTGATGTAATTAATATTTTTGTATTTATTTATAACCGTATTTACTTTAATATTACAGTTCAGGGAAGATGATGGGTTCCCTAAGGAAAGAGGTTATTATTTGGTTCATTCATCACCCACGATATTTACTTATCAAACAATGTAATTTTTTTTAATATGATGACTTTATTTCGCAGGTATTACAATGCTTTAAAAAATTACACAAAACAAGTCTTTACATTTTCAATGAAGATAAAAATGCTCTGCACATAGCAAGAATAAAAATTAATGAAGAGTTCAAGAAAAATAAAGCGATATCAGATGAGAAAAAGATACAGGAGGTACCTCTATTTTATTTATCTGATTTTATTGCTTCTTATCTTTACAGAAAGGCCTAGGGTAAATATGCAGAAAATATGGATGATGTTACAATATATCTAGACTTGTTATTGTCTCACTAAATTTAGATAAAATGTTTAGCTGCCCTGGATCACGTTATACTGGGTAAACTTGTCAAATTCTGTTGCATGTAAAGGCTCTTTAAAAAAAACAACACTTGATTTGAAGTTCTCTATCTAATGCTTACAAGTATTTATGTGGGGGGTTTAAGTCGCACATGCGCAAAGTAGGCTTTTAGTTTAGTTAGGTATTTCCCAACCTTCAAAAATAACTTTGATTGAGAAAAAATGGAACTTTAATGCATATTTTACCATCTCCCACCACAAAAATAGTTATTTCTTGTAGTAATTAAGTTTAAACCGAGTGCTATTTATGTATTTTTTGCATATGCGTGCAGCGGAATTCGACAAGTTTATCATATACTGTAGCATCATTGCGTGTCCTACTCTTCAGTATATTTACTGTTTTTACGAAATATTTAACTGATGAATGATGTATTTATTCTAGTTATTAAAAATTGGGTCTGAGGTGGAACATGAACTACGGACAACTGTCATTCAAGCCGTGGAAGTGAAACCTGGGAGCTACGGTAATGCATTTTATTGACTTCATATCTACATAAGAGTTTCTATTTGGTAATACCGATATTTTGCCTGGCCACAAAAACATATAATCACATTATCAATTCATTCAACTGACGTAGGTTGATTTGCTTCACGAAAATTCAAATGTAACAATGTCGTCAAATGGTCAATTAGTGCAATTCTGCTTTTTGGTTACCTTTTGAAAGATCCCTGTTAATCTCTGATTCTAGGTCCTTTATAGCTTTTCAACAAATTTTAATCAGTATTAAAGTACAACTGTCATGTTTTTATGCTTGTCAGCTGATCATAAATTGATGGAAAACAGAAATGAACCTAGAATCGACGCTAAAGAGGGGATTGGCCATTTGATGCCAATGTTAAGTAGACAAGAGATAGACAATTTTAATTGTTGATGTGCGTTGAAGTGTGATTGATGGAACTCAAACCCGTCAACACTTTCGCACCGAAAACATAATCTAAAGTCAGCTAATACAGTGATAATCTTTGAATTTTTCTTTCCATACTCTGGGCAATATCAATATAATGTAATTATAAGTAAAACAAATAAATTTAAAAGAGTTTCAAAAGGCTTTATAGATAAAGCAATTAAAGAAACGATTGTCAATCCCACAGCGAAACGATCATTCCGCTAAGTCAATGTCGCTTATCTGTAGCATAAATGCGCTCAATCAAAATACACATCATTCCCCCCATCAATGGGAAGTCTCAATTGTCAATCGCTTCAATGGCCTCAGTAAAAATTGATATTGATCGTTAGTATTGTGTTTGTGGTCTCGCATCTTGGTTAACCAATCAAAAATAATTAATTATTTTCAATGGTAATTTTTTTTTACAAAGCTGCCAAAAACTGGAATTTTCCGGTGTTTTATAGGTTTTCAAAATCCATGAATATCAAAACCTTTTTCATCGGTTGCATCGCTTTTAAGCATAAAAACCGAAACAAATAAACTTAACCGTCAGCCGAATAACAAAACAAATGGCATCTTTATTCCTTTTTTTGGCAAAGTTAGCTTTGTCCAAATGAATAATATATATTTTTTTATTTCAGAAGCTAAGATTAGGCCTGAAACTCTGAAACTGGATAACATTCCTTTCAATGACAAAGCCATAACAGAAGGATGTCCTGGAAAATCTGCGTAGAAAGTCTTCAATAAATTAATATAGTCTGTTAGCAAGTTGTAGACAAAAATTGAGGTCACTTCCATCGTTTAAATGATTTTTAAAGGCAAATACCAAGAAAGTTGAAAGGAAAAAAAAGCACTATCGTTCTAGTGAATATTTTCTACAGTTCTATGATAATTCAACACAGTTCAACACACATTTAAAATGTGATATAAAGTCATTAAAAGGGAAGAAAAAACTAACCCACAATTTTCATTACTTTTCATGACTTTATATCATGTTTTAAAGGTGTGTTGAATTTGGCCTTTTAATGAGTTATCCGGTTTCCATTTTTTACATCACTACCAAATGGTGTTCAGAAATTAGTCGTATTTCCTGAATGGAGATGTTTTTACATTATATTTAACTCTTTTTTTTGTAATTATTTCCCTGACCGCCGCACTTTAGGCACAGATGATAGAAATTACTCTTTCTTTTAACAATTATTACAAAAAACATGCATAAAATAAGTTATTAGGTTCTTAGGTTGGGTTTAATAAGTAATTTATGCATATTTAGATTAAAACGAAACTTAAGCAAATCTCAATCCATACAAAAAGATTCCAAAATGTTGGCAAAGGTATATTTTATAAAATTTGAATTAAAATGGAATTATAATCATAGAGCTATAATTACTGGTGCTACTGCTTACAATTATCTCGTCGAAACTTGTTCCACTATTAGAACGCGATAAGCGGTTCACGTTGACCGTATTCGGAACCTCTTATCACGTTCTAATGCGTTGACCGTATTTGATAGTTTTAGTTAGAGCATTGGTAGAGTTGGAGCTCAAAAAGCCGGACATATTTTTTCGCTTCATGTCTTATCTAAATATAAAACATCAATGATTATAATGCATCTTTTACCATCTAACCGACGTGATCAAGTTCAAACAATGTGTAATTTCCATGATCTGTGCCTATCAAAAGTGCGAAGTTAGGAAAACATTTATCTTATTTTGTAACTCTTGTGAGATAATTGCAATTGAAAATGTTTTTTTGTCCGCTATTGAAGTGAACATAATATCAATAAGCCATTTATTAGACGTCAAATCAAAACTATGTAGAAGAACCGCACACTTTTAAAATTAACAAAAATATTTTAATGTTAATAAAACTGTTATTTTTTTTTGTCTGTCCAGTCAATCTGTCAGATTCGTAGGTCAAACATAACCTCACATTTGAATCTACTATAATTTTGTTCTAAAATCAGTGTTGCCATAGCATTGAAAAAATTTAGATCCATTTTATTATTTCTACAATTTGTTGACAGACTACCTGCATTATTATTTATATTAATTAAAAAGAATGATAATATTAGTCAGAATTAATGAGTAGCACAATACGGTTTCTCAAAATTGATAATAATATTTATTGTTGTTGTTACCGCTAGTAACAACATAGTTATTTTTTAATATCCTAAGTAGGTACCCACCTTTCATGTTGTTAATTATTTTTATACGATTCACGTTTTTTAGAATTGAACACCATTGTTATTTTAACTTTGTTAAAAAAAATATATTGTGAAAAATAAATAAATCATAATTTGTGTTTTATGTTGTTGTTAATTTTTTTTCTAATCTTAAATTACATGACTTCCGTGGCTGAGCTGTTAAGATCCTTGGCTATGGTTGCAGTGGGTATAGATAGCACAGTGAAATCGATAACTTTACAATGTCAGATCGATAGGCATAATTACCGATCCTTAAAGTCCTATGTCAATACGATATTAATGAAATCAGTTGATTATTATTTATTTATTTGTTATTAATGAAATGGTCAGTTAGCGATGTTCGTGAGCATTGTCAAAATATGATTCCGACAGTCGGTAGACAAAAGCCGCTGCTTTTAGAGAGGCCTCCCAGGTGTCGGATATGTCAATATGCACAACGTTTTGGATAATGTTGTTAGCTATTCAAAATAACTGGCTAATTATTGAATGAAAGTAAACTAACTAAGTTCTGTTAAACTGTTCTGACAGCCAGGCAGCCCTAATTGCACTGGGAAGTAACCGGTGAGACTCCAGACTGGTGATGGAATGCAGGACTGTTCTTACAGAACTCGCTACCATCAGTAAAATAACCCTAATCTGGGTACCAGGACATAAAGATATCGAGGGCAACGAGCGGGCTGACGAACCGGCAAGGAAAGGGGCGAAAGCACCACTTGTAGGATCCGAGGCGGCCGTAGGAGTAGCAGCTTGCCACACAAAATTACATATTGATAGGTGGGTCAAATCCCAGCACCGCAAAGAATGGGAGAGGGCACCTGGAATGAGACAATCCAAAGTACTCATAAAAGGACCAGACCCTAGACGAACCAAGAAACTACTCAATATGGACAGAAACTCGCTGAGGGAACTGGTAGGACTACTAACGAGACACTGCCATCTCAGGAGACACATGCAGATATTGGGAGTGGAAAACACCAATAGGTGCAGGAAATGTGAAGAGGATGAAGAGACTCCAATTCACCTATGGTGCCAATGTCCTGCCCTGGTGGGAACTAGGCTCAGACACCTGGGGAGACATACAGTAGAACCAGAAGACATAGCCACATACCCAATAACAACCCTGGTGAACTTTATTAAAGAGACTGGGTTGTTGTTAAAGGATTGCGGTAAAATGGGAGATAGCACATGGCCTAAGTGTTCTCGGGAACCACGTGTAAACCGTATCCGCTTTAAAAAAAAAAAACTAACCAAGATCTTAGAGTTGAAAGAAATCGTATACACGGACGATCGAGACGCGATCAATTGATTCTGTATTCTGTCCCAACTTGAAGGAACAAAAGTTCTTAGTCATAACTAAAGACCTCATGAACTAATTAACTCCCTTTTTAGTATCAAAAAGTACATGCGGACTATCAATGTATATTAAAGTTTTCCGATCCGATTATTAAAGATCCGATATTGTACCTTCCTCTTCCCCTCACCAATACCTTCAGCGTCATATATCCCCGCCATAGTCTCACTGGCTCCAGACGGTTGGGGGCAGTTAATTAGGTAATTGACAATCCGAAACATCAAACGTTATAAAGTTACGCAAAAATATTAATATATTGGGAATTTTGAATAGAAACACTAAGATAAATATGCATTGGCAGTCCGTATTTACTTTTTGGCACTTAAAAGGAGTTAATTAGTCAAGGCGATGCCATACGTAGTAATGCAAAATCATGTGTTTTTGGTTTGAAAATTTGGTCGCCTAGAAATGTTTCAGATGCTTTAATTAAATACTGCGAGTAAAATACATCTTGACCTTTGAAATGATCGAGTATTTTGTATATAAGTCTTTTTATAAGCCCAGAAAAAATAATGTATAGTCCTCTGAAAACTGCTTTAAAGTTCAAAATCTCCTACTTACGAACCCATTTTCGTTTATGATTTTATTGCATAATGTGGCAAATTAAGTTATTTGTAAAATGATCGGAAAAAAAATAAATATTTATGCCTGAACATCCACAAAATAAAAATAAAAGGCACTTTTTGGCCATGTTTTTTTCTTGCATAAATCAAAACAGGCGGATGGTGTTAAGCGGGAATTTAAACCTTATCGCCATCTACGTAAGGGTTCTTATTGACAGCGGCTCAATTTAAAATACTACACGACGTAGTGCATCGCCTTAAATGAATAAATTGTGAAATAACACAAACTAATCAATAAAATTTACTTGTGCATGCGGATATTTGAACCCGCTACCTTCGGCTTGCTAGTTGAGAGCCTTACCCCTGACCACGGATCCATGCATGAAGTTTAAGTATTTTGCATGTTATTGTGTTTATACATATTTTGACAGCTCAACTATATGAGAACTGTCAAAATATACAGTTAACGGTAAAAGTAGACTAAGGACGGGCTGTTTCGAGAATTTGAACAATTCTTCAAATTTCAAAGTTAATTTTCAAGTTCTGTGAAAGATTGTTTCTGTTATTATTTTAGTGATGTCAAGCAGCTAACCTATAATGATACAATAACAGAACTTGAAAGGGACTTTCACAGAACCCGAAAATGAATGTTGAAATTTGAAGAAAATTCTCCGAAACAACCCATCCTTAGAGTTCCATGAGTAGAGAAACGGCATTAAAATTAATTCAATGTGAATATTGATAATTTGGCAATTATTCGGGGTCGCTGGCTACGCTTAATACGAAAATTTAAAAAATAAAACCGATGATTCACCTTAATTACAATAAAAGGCAACTATCTGCATTAATTTTTTTTTGGGAAATTTTAATTTAAACTTTCTACGGGATGAAAGCCATTTACAATAATTTAATTAAGCGCGGCCAGCGATCTCGAATATTTACCGATATTTTTTATAGAATTATTACATGTAGGTATGTACGCAGGAAAATAAAACAGTATAGAAGCAACAAAGTAATGCACATTTATTTTTGTTGACAATACTCTTCCATAGAAAAATGTTAAGATTGCAGTCATCCCACAGAAATGAGGTTCACCTACAATTAACCACACCAAACCATTAGAAATGGTTTAAAAATAATACAAGATAAATTTAACATAATACCGAAGCAGACAAAACATTATTGGTAATAAATATATAAATTCTCCTAAAGTAGAAAACTTCAAAGCTTGACTTTTCATTTAAAGTATTTTTCAGTAATGGTAATAGGATTCTCCATTCTTCCGAAAATAGATGCCTTGAGGCATCACATTAGTAAAACTATATTATTTTAAAAATTGGCGTATTTCAACAGTCACTTAAATTTAACTTACAGATTTGGCGGGCTTTTTGGGGGAATTTTTCTTATATGGAATATTGCTCATAGTTTACGAATTTAGTCAACATCGATATAGATCAACTTAGTCAACATCGATTTCTGATGCCATAGTCCCACTGGCTCTGGGAGGTCTGGATTGTTGTGCGGTATTCACACAAAAATATAGAAAATCTTTAGTACTACCCCGGTGAGTAGTCAGAATTCAGTCTGAGTAATGTGATGTTGATTTTTTTTAAATGTGAACACAACGAGAGTCCCAACCGTTTGGAGCCAGTAGAACTATGCCATCCCCAATCGGGGTATATTGAGTATGTATATGGGGATGTAGCTGACTATTCAGATCTAGTTCCTAAATAAAGCTAAATATAAAATAAGGCTAAAGTCATTTCAAGTAACGTTTCGATTCTGAATGGTGGTCTTTCAGCTGAGCGATACATACTGATACTCCTCCTTTGTTCCCGCACTTCAGGGATCCAATTCAGTTCCTACTGACTTTGGCATAGATAAGTACGTACTCAGAGCCAGCCCTGTGCAGTTGCAATTGGAGCAGTCCGCTCCGTGCGCCAACTTGCATGCATGGGCGTCGGCAGGGGGGGAGGGCAGCTACTACCCCCTAGAAAAATTGAAGTTAAAAACTACGTTTATAACTGGCGCCAAAATCTATTATTTGGGATGTGTCGGGAAGTGGGATTTAACATTTAAAGCTGAAACTCGGCAGATAAACTCGTTGTCCATGATAATGCATTATATTAACATTACAGCAGTTCGTATACGAAATAAATGTCAGTCCTTTGCAATTGGGATTTGGCTCAGTTGTAAGCGCAGTTGGCTCCAGTCCCTGGGGAGTATTGTTCAATCTGAGTCAAACGAAAAAATGTATGTTTTCAAATACATTTCTTAATAAAAATACATGTATTATAGTTAAAAAAAATCTTATTTTAGAAACAGATATAACGCGTCGTCTCTGGCCTAGAGTTTTAACCTTGTGGTGGGGGCCCCGGCCAAGGACCGATTTTTATTTATTTTTTTAACGATAACTCCACTAAGAAGGCCACGATGGGAAATAAGTTCCTCTTAGGACATAATATGTCATCTTTGGGGATGTTATGAAAATGGTCACATGAGGACATAGGAAAAGATAGAAAATAATACATGGAATTTTCCATAGGGTCCCAATGTCGGAAGGGGCCCCGGCTAGGTGCCAAAATGATACAAATTGAGGACACAGAAAAAAATATTTCATATTTTTATCTAAGCGGAAAATGTTGATTGTGCAATGATGGAGGACTTAGCTAGCAGTTGTTTTAACTTCCGACGCCTGTGTGGGAATCCGACGCATCTATCCACTCGGCCGATTAAGCTCGTATGTTTTAAATAATAATAATAATTCTAAAACTTACTAAATGATTTTCATTTAAATATTGTTGGGATCCCGACTCTCCGAAAAATAGAAATCGAAAGCATTTGTTGGTTCGCCATTCGAACTAGAAAATTTTTTGTGTGTTTGAGAAGGAAATAATTCGTATTCCACTCCCTTCACCCACACCACATACCTACTCCATTTTGAATATCATACAAAAAATTCGCCAGTACGCTTTTCCGTATTTTTGAAGAGTTGTAACAATTATTTCACTCCCTCCGTTCTTCTCACATACTGCGGTTGTGGATGCCATAGTTCCACAGGCTCCGAGATTATTGAGGAATTGAAACTAATGTGAGGTATTCGAAATTATTTTTAAATGTTTTTTTATATGTACGTACTACTTATACATTACAAAAGAACACTTTTAATATTTATTTGACCTTTCCAAACGCACAAGAATATTTTCAAAGGATAAATGGGGTTTGGTGTTTTTTGGGTTTAAGGCTTTGAAATGGGGCCCCCATCGGCCCCTTCACGACTTAAGACAGCCCTGTTCGTAACCCCGAGCAACGTCGTATACACATCAGCTTAGATGTAAATATTTGTAGTTTATTCTGACTACTTCTTTGTCTCTTCCCTGTAAGCTCTATACATCTAGCATCTGAATTTTTAATAATAATTGTTGTTATAATTGTTGTTATATTCTTACGGACTTCCCGCATCCCTGTGTACGTGGATTGCTGACTTTTTAAGGGATAGGTCGATTCAGGCAGTTGCTGACGGTTTCACCTTATCCTCACACTCTATAAATGCTGGCGTCCCACAGGGATCGGTTCTGTCTCCGACTTTGTTTTTGTTGCACATCAATGACCTTTTGACATGTGCACCGATTCATTGTTACGCGGATGACAGTACAGTTCATGATAGCTTTTTGTTTGACAAGCCCCCAAAGGGCACACAAACTACAACGGCTCGGAGGGCTTTGAAGCAGAGAATGGACGGTTATCTCGAGAGTATTTCCTCCTGGGGTAAAAGTAATCTCGTCGAATTTAATGTTTCAAAGACCCAATCCTGTCTGATTACGTCTAAAAGGGATCTAAATGATAATCTAGTCTCCTTCAACGGAAGCAATCTTCCGAACAGGCCTTCCATTGATATGCTTGGTGTAACTATAAGTGACCAGCTCAGGTATGGGGGCTCCATCGAAGCCAGAGTAAAGCTGGCCTCTCAGAAGCTGGGCGTACTGTACAGGGCCCGCAGATACTTTAATAGTACACAACTGCTGACCCTATACAAATCGCAAGTGCGCCCTACTGTCGAATTTGGCAGCCATCTCTGGTCCGGAGCCCCTAAATACCTGAAAAAAACCCTTGACTCTGTGCAAAAACGGGCGGTCCGTTTGATAGATTCCCCAATCTTAACAAACGGACTGCAATCTTTAGAGCACAGGCGTCAGGTAGGTATGCTGTCCTTGTTCTATCGGTATTACAATGGAAGATGCTCTGAGGAACTAGCGTCATTGATCCCTTCGGCACCGGTGCGTAGTCGGGATACACGCCAAACGCGTGCCCAACATTTGTACACGGTTGACACTTGTCACATGAGAACGGGTCGCTTCTACGATTCGTTCTTAAGTTCAACAGCTCGGCTGTGGAACGAACTGCCGGCCTCTGTGTTTCCTCCCTCCTACAACATGGGACTCTTCAAGACCCATGTTCACTCCTTCCTCTCCACAAAAAGACCCTCCACACAGCATCCCCAAAGATGACATAGGCCCTGAGGGAAATGATTTTCTTCAGGCCCTCCTGTGTGGAGTTAATATAAAAAAAAATGTAATTAAATTCACAATGTACCAAATGCTGGGTTCTACCACCATATCTCTTATACAAGATGTTAAGGGACGCACTAGGGATTACTTTACCCAGTGATTCCTGACATTATTTTGAGTAAAAAATAAAAGTAAAATTTTGGTTTCCGGTGACATTTTTGTTTTTTTTTCACAAAAATACGAAAATTTCAATTTTTCAGGAAAGTGTCCTGTTTCTAATGACTGGTTGAAAAGAAAATGTAGTAGATATGCAAGAATAGTGGTGCAATTCTTTAAGAAAACAGGTGGAATATTATCAGGATCTCCACTCTTGCTTTGATCCAATTGTTTTAGCTGAGTCAGTACATCGTTATATTCAATTATTACATTCGTTAAATTTAAGTAATGATCCGAGAAAAAACTAGGCGAGTAATCGTTAATTATTATTGAGTCACGGACAAACATTTTTGAAGAAGTCGGCAAATAGGTAAGCTACATTTTTGGAGTCGTTGGCTCTTTTACTTTCATAATACATATTAGGTATGCTAATATCATTATTATTTTTTATTTATTTGGAAAACCAACAGTTATAATTATTACAATGTATGGTGTAGTAAGTGTTAATTATTTAACCAATAATAGGTTTTCACTTAGGTATTTAATATATAATTTTTCATAGACTTATTTTATTTCTCCATTAATTGACTTATTTTTCCATTAATTGACATTTCTACCTTATTTATATAATTGTTGTAACAATTGTATGACATATTTTTGCAATGTTCTCTTATTTTACTGAACTCAGTATAATTTTGTAGGGATCTCACTGCTTTAAACTTTTTATATAAATTTTTTTTTAGCTATTAATTGAGTTAATTCCTTGTTAAACCATTTTGGATGCTTTGATTCTTTGAATTTAATTAAGGGTATACAGTCTATGATAATGGCATTTATTTTATAATAAAATGATTCTGTATTATAGATCATATTGTTTTCCTTGAGAAAAGTCCTATCTACTTGCTGAGATGGTCATTAATATCATTGTAATTGGCATTCTTGAAATTAAAACTAGAACTTGAGAGTTTTATATATTTTTTAACATTGTTTGGAATAATTACTGACAGTGGAGGATGGTGTTTATCCATGGGAAGGATAGACTCTAATGCTTTACTAACTATTATGTCCTCTTCATTTTAAAAAAACAAGATCTAGGAGGCGATTATTCGAATCATGTACATTATTAAATTGGGTGAGATTCAGAAATATTGACATATCAATGATTTCACTTTCGTATAATGTGACTGATTGGGAATCAGAACAGTTTAAATTACAATTTGGAAGGTTGTAATCTCCAAAAATTATGAATTTATGTTTTGATTTTAAAAGTTCGATATCTTCGGAATGATTTTTATAAATAGATAAATTAGCTGACGGAGGAATGTACACGCAACCAATAATGTAATTTTGATTTTTATCGTTTACCATAATGTAAATTTGTTCGACATCACAATTTTTGGTTTTCAACACTTTTGTATATATTATACGAGTACTTTATTGTATTTAGTCAATGGTTTCCTCTTAAAGTTTTAGTAAATGACGAATATATTTTATCACGATGTCGGAACACGTGTTCATGAAAATCCTAATATTTTCACATTATTCATTATACATTATCAAAACAAATGCACGTACATGAACACGTGTTCCGATTTATTAGGAATTTACTAAAAGTTTATCAGGAAACGGTCTGCAATCCTGTTTTTAACGGATTACCAATAATTTGGAGAGATTCGTAATACTCAATTTTCTCCGTCCGGACACCCTGTATACTATACCTATAAGTAGAGTCACCCATTCATAGCATTAACGATATTTTCGCGAATTAAAGCGATAAATGGGGTTTTTAGCGATAATAAATAAGATTTTTTAGTGGCTATAATCTTGTATTGACAGATCGAAGAACGAACATGACACACTCTACTGTAGAAACATGTGCCATGTTGAGTTTCAATCAATAATACAATAAACATGTTTCAAGTAATGTTGCAAATTCAATTGTTTTCCCCTCTTACCGACTCCCATTCCTTGACGTTATCCTATTTAGCTATAAACGCTATGAAAACGCAAAATTAAAGCTATTTTTTCATTAATTAATGCTACATTTATTAAAAATTAAAGCTATGAATGGGTGTCTCTACCTATAAGTATTTTTTTTAAACTTTTTTATTAAAACAACATATTTTTTTACGGGTCCCGATGTTTTTTAAGAGTCTGTGCTTGTTCAAATATAAACCAGTATTGAAATACTTAATTTATATTATTGTTTAAATAGAAACCGGTATTAAAAACTTTTCTACTATTTAATTATTACTATGCGTGATGGTTGTTCCGCGTGTTTGACAATGCTTTAAAAGGCGAAACAGCTGTAACGTAAATAACTAAAACGCAGAAATTTTTTAAACCGTGCTAATTTAAATACGGGCAATAATATTAAATATTTTTGATTGTTTCAAATACATTAAGGTCATTAGAGGTTAACACGTAGGCATGAGAAAACACTTTCAAAATTAATGTCTATATTTAGGTGATGGAATTATAGCCAATTAAATATTTTATGTGGAATCCACAGAAATGTTCGCATGGCTATTTTGGTTCTGCTAGGTTTTATTTTATTCGTGAGAAACTACGCCAAGAGGTTTTATACTGCCAATAAGTTATTTTAAAGCAAGAAATAATAGCAAATAGAAGACGGATACACAACCGTGTTACCGTCCCTATGCGATGCTCTGCTATGCTCTATGCAGCGTAGCGCAGCGCCGTAGCACTCATTAGAGATGGTCGATATTCCTGTCCCAGTTACTTAGAATCGCTTACTTTACTGTTGCTGGAACCGTCGATATTATTCGCTAGGAATCTGGTTATTTAGAATATTTATAAAAAAACTATATATATATGTTAGAATAGTTGACGTGATACAATTTTGAGAAACCGGATCCTTTTCCCCATTGGTCCATTTCTTCATCGGCCTTCCATTCGGTAACTGGAACTGTAGCGAAAATCAAATTTTCATTTCCCGTAATCAACCATCTCTAGCGCTCATAAATAAACAAGACCTACGAAATTATTCAGGCGCCTTGCGCATGCGTCGAACGATCGATTTTACCGCCTTAAGTATTGCCAGATAACAAAATTGAGGAATATTGTGTATCAAACAAGATGGCGTTAAAATAATATGTAGGTATTAAATAAGTTTGACGAAACAATATTGTATTACAATCTGTTTTGGAAATATAAAACTGTTTTTGACTGTGTGAAAACAATCGTTCTGAAATTTAATTATACCTGCAAACTTTTGAAAGAAAGTAAGAACTATTTGTTTTATTTTGTATTTGAAGCGTATAATATTTTATTGAATTTTAAAGTATTAACATAACGTTTTTATTGAAGTAATTTATATTGTTATATTTTTTGAGCGTTTGATCAAAATATTTTTCGTTTCATCAGTCATTAACGATTTTTCCTCGCGCATGGCAATACCGCGTCAGTATTTCATCTAGGTGAGAAAATTGAAATAAAGGATAACATCGGGCGTAAAGATAAAATGGCAGTCGATTTCGCTGCAACGTATAAAATCCTTGTTTTGGGCGATTCGAATGTAGGCAAAACGTGTATTGTTCATAGGTACTGCGACGAGCGCTATTACGACACTTATATTTCTACAATAGGTATGAATACTTTATTTATTTTCGTAGCATTAAAAAAACTTGCCTGTAGTCGTTTGTCAATACTAAACTGTCAAAATATTAATGTGTCAGTTTAATTTTTTTATGTTTGTTCAGGGATCGATTTTAAACAGAAGATTATCAATTTGGACGGAGTTCCCATAAAACTACAGATATGGGACACGGCTGGGCAGGAGAGATTTCGAACTCTGACGACGGCATATTACAGGGGAGCCATGGGTATCCTAGTCATGTATGACGTCACTAGCCTGGAGTCTTTCAACCACTTGTCGTATTGGCTGCGGAATATTCAGGAGGTAAAATATCAATATCAATATTTATTTTTCTTTATTATCGACAATTCCGCAGTTCTGTACGAGATGCTTAATTTTTAATTGTAATGTAATGAATGTTAGTTACGTTGTATATAAAAAATATTATTAGGTCATATTTGTCATAAATATCTTATCAGAAAATAGTAACTCTTGAGCCTGATAAGGGAGTATTCATGGTAATTAATTTTCCATTGTTTTCTAGAATGCATCTCCAGATGTCGTGAAAGTGTTGGCTGGGAATAAATGTGAAGTTGTTGGAACACAAAGGTCTGTGGACAAAGAAAGAGGAGACAAGGTAGGTTTCGTTTGGAAGTACATTTTGCGGGTAAAACTGTCATTGGGTGTTTTATTTCAGGATTATATGTTTGTTTTTGCCTGAAATCGTCACTCTTATCATGACTCATAATGATTGCTTTTCCGATATTCAGGGTGTTTTTTTTTTCTGAATTAAGACCCAGCTATTTCGCAGAAATTAACATGTAACATTGTCATCAAACAGTCATTCAGCACCATTTTGTTTATTGAATACACCCGTTAAACGCCGATTCTAAGTGAATATTAGCTTTTTATAAAATTATAATTAGATGACAAGCTTAACAACATGATAGTTCTCCCTTTCTGCTGATCACAATTTATTCTAAACCTGAACCTTTCAACTTGCAAAAAAAATCTCTGAAAGGCCGGTTGATGGCTTTGTCACACGTGAATTTTTGCGAAATAACTGTGCCTAAGTTAATATTTATTCTTTGAATTGTTTTGCAGATCGCAGCTGATTTTGACATGCCGTTTTTCGAGGTGTCTTGCAAGGATAATGTCAATATTGAAGAATGTTTTATAACTTTAGCTAGGAAAATCAGGGAACAAAGGGAAAATCGGGTATGTACAAATTATTATTTGTATATGTGTATTTTTTTACTGTGAAAGTATTTAGTGATTTGTTGTACTGTTGAACTCTCGTATCGGAATTTTTAATCTTATCCCTCTAGGCTACAGCCTGGAATAACTCAAAATGAAATTGTACAGTTATACACTAATTCTTCTAATTCTACAGTTATCAAGAACGTATATTTTAATATAGTGCTTTTAATCAAGAAATTAGTTTATTTTAGGATTGTTATTTCTGACAAGAATCTTAGTTGAATTTAGCTCGATTCTATCCGGAAGTTATATGATAGATTCTAGATTAATATCACAACTGCCTAGTTGAATTGTGTTTTTTTTAAACATTGAAATATTAAAAAAAAATCATATACGTCGATTGATATTTGCATAATCGATTATATGTAATCTATCTTTTAAATTTAAATGAACATTATATTGACTAACTTTACTCAAGTGTCAATACCACCTATTCTCGCGTCGAAATTTATTATTTGAGAGTTAGATATTTCAAACAATATTTCAAAAAAAACAATAGCTTTGACCTTGAAATTTCAGGGAGGAAAACTGCGCAAATTTCATGACGTCAGAGGTCATCGTTCACGAATCAAACTTATACAAATTTCGGCTGCCGTAAAACGGGTTGTTTTTACGACTCGTTCGTACATATAATGGCACGCTTGCCTCTTATACTTGATCTCGGTCTCTCAAGACCCGCTTTATCCTTTCCTTTTCTTAACCCTCCTTCATTAACCCGCTTCTCATGGTCACCCAACCCGATGAAGACGTAGTATCCTAGTTTCACAGTAGAATTTGAATGGAATTTAAAAGATTTCAGTGTAAGATTTTGTTTCACTGAAAACCTTGTATACTTTCGTAACTATCTGTTTAGAAAATACAGATACACCATTTGTAGTATTGCTTGCATTAGCAATTCAAAAAGTTTTTCTTTACTGTACACTGGAGGTCCTCAAAATAATTTCTCTCGAAGCTTACATATCATCTTTGGGGATGCTGTGTGGTGGCATTTTTAAGAAAGGAATGATTGGAAGTTCTGGGAAGGAAAAAGGGTAGGCATCTGGAGGGTCAGTTAATCCAGGAGTGAATGACGTATGAATCCATCCCTCCCACTGCGGTGCAAGGCAATCGATGTGTCGAGAGAGTCCGGCTGGAGAGGTCGAAGGATCTCTCGACCGGCCTTTCACGATCCGGCCGGCAGTTGGTGAGCAGACGCATCCGCTGCTAAAACCTGAATAAACCTCACGACATGAACCCAGACAACCCTAATAGACATCAAACGTAGCGAACCACGTCTGGTGACCCACGACAGAGGTGTAATTGTGATTATGATATATTTATATACATGTATGATGCTTGTATTTACGATTGTGCTGTCAATAAATGCTTTTTCTTCCTTTTTTTATTTTTGAATAGAAAGATAAACATTCCCGGGTTATGACAACACAGTTTTTGAGAACTCTACTACCATCATTATAAGCAGAAAATGTTGATTTTGAAATGATGTAGGACTTATTTAGTAAAGGAATTGAACCCACACCAGCCAACAAACGTAGCGAACAAGAGAAACCCATTTTTAAATACATCTATTTGAATATAAATTTTGTTTTCATGATGAAATGCATGAATGAAGAGAAATCTTTGAAGTGGAAATCAGCCCACTTCCCAACATCAGATCGAGCTAAAAGTTCGAAGATAGACTCGTTATCGATGACAATGCATTTGTCAATATATGTCGGTGGCTGTTATGCACACACACGCGCAAACCCGCGTTTTTCTAAAATTGGATGAAATTAAATGTAATAAAAAAATACAGCAGTTGATTTATGAAATTTTTTATTTATTTATAAGTAGATATTACATGATTAATACATTTATTTAGAGAAGATACATTAGAGCACCATACTAGGCTGATGCCTGTTTCATGGTACCCAATGGAGGAATGTTTAGTTTGAATTTTAGTCTAGTGTAAAGATATTTGGGAGATTTATAAAAAAAATTGGTAAAAAAATGTTTTCAGTAACTCACAAAAATTTCCAAAGTTTTCGATAAAATAAACACAAATATATAAAGTAGTACACATATGTACATACATACATACACACGCACACGCAAATATATACATACATACATGCATATATACATACATACACACAACATACATATACTTATGTAAGTATGTATCTTCTTCCTCACACATGTAAACAATATATACACCTCTATCTGAGTACGAGAAGCAGGTTACCGACACCATCCCACTCACTCATTAAGAAATTCCCAAGCGCCTTCCTGAAACTGTCGTATTTGGGAATTGACTTTATTTCTATTGGTAAAATGTTGAAGATTTTAATTAAATTGTGACTGAGCCATTGAGGTTCTTGTTGCAATAGTGTTAATGTTGCAATAGTTGGAATAGTATAGTTGAATTTACTATCCAATTATAATTTGGCTAAAGCGTTGTTGACTCCAATCCCCGGGGAAGAAAGTCCAATCATCAGTCAAACCATTTCTTTAAAGTATTTTTTTAAATTTTAAAATACATTTTAATAGTTCACGGCAGATAAGTGCCAATCTATGGGGATGGAGGTTTATTCCCCAGTCAAACCAATAAAAAATAGATATATTATAGTAAAAAAAAACTTTGTTTTTTGTTTAAGGTGGACGCTTTTGAGACATCTGAACGTGAGAGAGACCTGGCTAATAACATCCAGCTGCAGAAGTCGGATTCACAATCGTACTCCAACTGGCTGTCAAAATGCACATGTTAATGTCAATCATAGTCTCAGTCACATTACGGCTTTTCCTTAACATTTTTTACCGCTTTTGTATCGGATGGAAGTTATACAAGGATGATCTACAAAGGAATTGTGATATTTTAATGCCGCTATTGTAGTATCTAAGGATTTAAAAAAGTGTGTAACGCTGTTGAAAATTTTATTGTCGACTTTGAAATCTTTGTACATTCATGCATTTTGCTATCAACGCCTCTTGTATTAATTCTATTATAATTTATATGAAATAAATATAGTTTTTTATTACAAAAACAACATTATTATTTAATTAAAAATGTATTGTATTATTATTTATTTATTTACTATTTATTTTTATAGGACTATTTCCGGGGAGCAATTTCTATCAATTAACTTTTCTACCAACAAGGCATTTTGCGTATTTTTTCTCTAAATATACCCACACTTGCAGTCTTTCAAAATATTTATAAAATGGTTACAAAAAAAATCATAAATATAGCATTAATATTTTTTATTACGCCGATTTTAGCAGTAGGTACCTACAAAAATGGTTGGGAAAGTGACATAACCCAACACTTCTCAATGCTTTTTATTGCTAAATGTATTCGTTTTTCACATTTTGATTAATATTATAAAAATTTTTTTAAAATATATTTTTTTAAATGTTCATTATATCATAGAAGACAATTTATTGAATATAATTTATTACATTTACTTAATTATTAGATGTTCACCAACATAAAAAGTGTGCGGTAAAATCGCGCCCTTTTAGCGATAAAAATACGTAGATAAAGAAAATAACGTTAAGAACAATTGAGTTAAATTTTTCTTGTCGAACATTTGAAATTAAGATTTTTGGTTCCCACGTAAATGAAAAATAAGTTCAACTTTATTAAATTTCTAGAATTTGTTGACAGACTGTACCGACCTAATATTGACATTATTTTTTTAGAACAAACCATGGGCTTTTAAAACACATTATCAAAAACAGTTATCATTATTCAGATTGCTCCACCATTAGATATGCAATGAATGAAAAAGTGTTTTTTCCTTCGGTGAACTCAAATGACTCCTGGCATATAGGCAAACTACAAACCTTTGTATACCAACGATTTTTGATGATTTATGAGAGGTTTTAAACTCATGTCCGCTAAATCTAATATATAAAGTTGATTTTTATGATGAGCGTCGTGAATTTGATTTGTATTAAAATCTATAGTTTTATTTCGAGGTTGTGAAAAAATTGCACACTTGACCTTCAAAATGAAAGATGAGATTAAGAGAAAAAGAGATTTTGGAAAACCAGCTTCATCCCCCTTTCCTACCCCCTAAAGCAGCATATTGATATTTTTTGGTGAAATTTTGCATACTTGACTTTCGACTTCCGATGTGGCTTTCTTTTTATACAAACCTACAGTTTTATTCCATTATCGATGAAATTTTGCATCCTCGACCTTCAAACTAAGTGGAAGGTCACTGTCCATATGAGATTTTCATAAATCACCCTGCCCCTTTTCCCGCACCTTATAGCAGAATTTTGATACTACACTATGATTTTTTAAACATGTTACGTTCAAAATTAGAGAAAAATTTCGGTGTACGAGTACATCTGATTTTTGAAACTGAAATTCTACATAAAGCCCGGGTAATGCTGGGGACTTCAGCTATGTATCTATATGTATATGTAAAGAAGAGTAGCCTGGTTTGGCTTAGTTTTTATGCAAATCCACAGTTTGTTTCCGCGATGGATAAAATTTTGCACACTTGATTTTCAAAACAAGAGGAAGATCACTGTTTAAATACGATTTCTAAAAACCACCCCATCATATTTTCCCTCCTCTTAAAGCAGAAGGTTGATACAATTTTTAATGAAATTTTCATTCATCGTGATGAAATTTTCATTCATCGTGATGAAATTTTCATTCATCGTAATGAAATTTTGATACATCATGATGAAATATTGATACATCGTGATGAAATGTTGATACATCGTGATGAAATTTTCATACATCGTGTTGAAATATTGATACAGCGTGATGTAATTTTGTATACTTGATGTTCAAAATAAGAGGATCATTACTGTTTTACTGTCATCGAAATTCAAAATTCGAAAAACACAGCGTGAAGACAAGGCTACGTACAATTCTAAATGGAGGTCTTTCACCTGGGCAATTCTGAAAGTATTAGCCACTCTGGAACATCCCGCAAATGAACGACGTATTATTTTACAAGAAAAAAAACACAATTTAGTCACGTAATATTTAATTGCACTTGCCAGGATTTGAACCCAGCGACCTCCGAATTCGTAGCCCTGGTGACAAAACAAGCGTTTCATTAATCACGAATACATTCAGTAGCTGAGTTGCCTTTGCGTTTGTATCCCACCAGGCGTCGCACGTTCAATTCCTCGGCTGGCTAAGTCCTCCATCACAATACAAGCTATATTTTCCGCTTACTGTGGTGGTAGTAGGAGATTTTCAAATATTGTCAGATTATTGGTAATCTAGTAAAGTTAGTCTTTCTTTTTATTAAAAAAATTATAATATTAGGTGAAAGTATTCGAATTTACTATAACTTCTATATTTGCGCATGTTTTTTTTTTCCTTCAGAATGTTAGATTTGATTTTTTTTAAAATAGTTTATGATTTACACATTTCCCCCTAAATTATTCGAACTGCACCCTCCCCCCCTCCATGTTAAGACTAACTAAATTAGAGCTTATATGGAATCTCCAATTTTATACGGATTGATGCATGCCTACTTGATTTTTATTCGAGTCCTTAACAAGGAAAATATTTCTTAAGAATTTTTTATCGAAACTAGCAGTCCACAATGAAGTGCTGAGAGTAGGTAGTAGTTGATAGTAATAACTCTCAAGTATGGCAGTAGGGCATTGAACTGGCAGAGGATTAATGAAATGGGCCGAATTATGTAGAAATGCAATCCCAGGGGGGCACATGTGTGTAAAATCATGTACGACCTTATTAAAAAAGTGGAAGCCGGAAAGAATATAAGGCTGGTGTAAGTGTAATGGATAAAATTACACAAGGGACGCTTAAATTACTTTTGTATGAAGATCGGATAAACATAGAGACTACTCGAGCCGGACGGTGTCAAGTACTACTTAGTACACAGTTCCAAGCACTAAGGTACCTAGGCCGTCATAGAACATACTGAAATTTCAGCCGTTGCTCAGCGTTACGGGTGGCAATGTTTGTAGCCATAGCAACTAGAATGTTGTGGAACGTTCTTAGGAGCAACTTGAATCCTATTGGCACACTGTTGGCAGTCTACTACGCGCTACGTTTAACGCGCTAATCAAAATAACTTATTCCTTTCGCGCTGCGAATACTTAAATAATCCTTGGTGTGTCTGTGTTTAATTACTAGTGTGATATTTAAAATATTCTTGAATTTTATTCACGATTGTTTTATCCCGTCAACAGAATAAATATATTATAAAATATTACATGATTTACTTTCAACACCGAACACATCTTCAACCTTCGCAACAGTTGAAGTGAATGATAGAAGAAGTCGGCGAAGCGCTAGGAACACGGGGCACGATGAAATTTATCAAATACTCGAGTCGGGCCATGTCACGAGTCAGAATTACAGAAGAGTATTTAAGAGATGATCTATGAATATGGATGAAGCAAACAGTGTATGCCAACATAGAGTTGTGTGGAAGTCTATACTCTCTGCCTACCCTTGCGGAGAAACGGTATAATGGTTAGTTGAAGTTTTGTTTTCGGATACATTAAAAACACCCTCCGCCTGGAAAATCGGAATTTCAATATAATATAATATGACATGTATGTATGTATGTTTTATCGACTCTATTCTGCGTGATAATTATTCGCAGCTTGCATTTGTAACTATGGTTACAAATTGTAAACAGAAAATATTTTACTCGGTGTGAAACCCAGTATACTCGTTTTATAAAGCATTTTTATTTCAAAAAATATATTTTAATTTAAAAAAATAATATTTTATTACAAACATTTTTTGTTATACCCCACCCAACTAGAAAATTCACAAGAAATTCGGAGTGGAAGATACTCTTAGTATCACCCTGGTGAAAGACCACCATTTAGAATTGAAATGTTGCTTGAAATTGCTTAGCTGTGTTTAGTGACCAGATTTGAATAGCCAGGTACCACCTCCACTTTCCACTTCCCTTCTCCTTCCACTTCTTCAGTCTCATAGCATACCGAAATTAGAGATACCGTAGCCTCACTGATTCCAGATGTTTGGAGCAGTTGGTCTTGTGTGGAATTAACATTAAAAAATAGTAATGAAAACGATAAAAATGTTTCTTTTACATATTTTGAATGTCAAATTTATTCAATTTTTCCTTTATTTTTAAAAACCACCCTTACCGGAGAAAATATTATACTTTATACTACGTGTTAAGGGACAGACCTGACATTCTTTTACCAGTGATTCCTGCAATAATTTGTAAAGTTTTGAGTAAAAAAAATAAATTATCTTTTGAAATACATTCGGTGATATTTTTGAGGTTTTGGTTTTTATTTTCGTCAAGTAACCTTTAATTCCTTATCCCGACCCTAATTATCCACAACTACTGATTTTTATGTTAAAAAAATATACAACAATAATTTAGTAAAATGCACTAGTGGGTATTATAAAATACATTTAATTTTTTGCAATTTTTCTATGGCAAAGTACGTAAGTACAAAATTAGGGGTATTTTTGCAAAACTGACTTATTACATTTGAACTTTTTATTGGGAAATCACAAAAAACAGGTGTCAAATGTATGATATTATATCTGTGTTTCTTAAGTGATAGATTACTTTAATATAATGCAATAGGAAATAACTTTCAAACAAGTCGGCCATTTTGTAAGCAGCAAATGCTCGGTTTATATTGGCTGAAATAGAATAAACCTATTTTCATATAAGATTGGATGGAATAAGACGAGTTTGCAAGAAACGGTCGTTTTTTTATTAAGTACCTTTTGCAACATAGTATTGCAAAATATTGTATGGAAATATATTTAGAAAAAATATTGCATTCACAGGTCAAATTAGATAACAATTGGAATAAGTCAGTTTTGCAAAAATACCCCTCAATACAATGTTGTAAAAAATACTCAGAACCGAGTTATAATGGTTTATTGAGAGCCTCACTAGTTTAGTGTCTAGTGGATCGAAGTAATATTAATGACATTTCAGTGTTGTGTTGTGCCTGTGGTCACGTAATGAAAGTTGAGTGTAAAATTGGAATAAAAAAAATTAAAATACGTTAACAAAATCAATGGAATTCAAGTAAATAATAAGTCCAAACAATTATTATTAAAAAAATACATGGTGCACAAAATAAATATATATCTGTCTCCCTTTCTATCGTGATCATATATGGTATTAATATATTTAGAAATTATTATAAATATAGCTTGATGTTTTCATTTAAAAGTTTCAATAATAGAAATATTTCTATAAAACAGAAAACCGCAAAAAAGTTGACCCGGTCAAGTTTTGTATTAAGAATTATTTTTATATAAACCAAAAAAATGAAGTGACAAAACGTTTATAATACCTTGGTACAACATTTTTAAAAAATTATTTTCCTAAGAGCTAAATAAAATGTAAAAAAACATCGGTAAGCGATTTTAAAAACTTTAGTTATATTAGGGTAGTTTTTTATTGCATTTTTATATCTCCGTTTATAATATGAAATTTTGAAAGAGTCTTTCATCTGCTTTCAAACCCAGTATTTAATTTTGGGATTCGTACATAAAAGCAAATCTATTTAAAATTGAATGTCAAGCGAGAATATTTGATGATGACATTACATTTTTGACTAAGAAAAAAAATCAATCCTTAAAAAACGTTTTTTTTTTAATTTATATTGAATACATCTCTTTATATTAATAAATGTATTTTTTGGACTTACGATTGAACCTTCCTCTCCAGAGACTGACTAAAGTGAGTGAACCGCGCTATCACCTAAGCCAAATCCTAATTGGATGGTACCGAGATTTATTTAGTATTATATCAACTGCAACTGCTTCTAATTTCAGAGAAATGCTCGTTTGTGCGTGAGTACCACCAAACGTTGATGACAATGCACCAAAGAATGCATTGTCGAGACAACGAGTCTATCTACCGAGTTTCAGCTCAATTGAATCTCGAGAATTGTTTTAATTTCCACTTCTAAGAAGCCATTTAATTCATTCATTTATTTATTTATTCATTTATTCAAGAAAAATAAATTGAAATTAAAATTAAAATAGATGTATTTAAAAAGTTGGCGTTTTATGTATAATTAATACTTTGCTTAGTAACAATATAAATATTATAATGAACAATAATTATGAATTATTATAGATAATTTGTGACGCCTCAAGGGGTTCCTCCCTGTCTGTATGGTGTTCAAAACGGGGGAACTACATCGCCACCCGGCTGGTAACGTTGTGTGGCGGATTAAGGAAGGGGCTGCTCGTAGTATTTGTTTTGTTAATCATATTCCGCTCCAATAGTGATGCTAATCTCTCCTGGTAGGACTTCCGTCTTGTGATACCAACGATTTGTGTCAAGAACAACTGAAAACAAACACAATAAGTCTATTGTTTTTTTTTTATATTTTTTTAAGATTTGTAGTCACATTATAACTCAGTGCTACGCTACCTTTTATACCCCGCTGCATACCAAAGTTCTGGCCAGGCTTCCTCGACACACAATAAAGTGAAAATATATTTAAAAAAGAGATACCTCAAATTTATATTTTATTTTTATTTTATGAATATGTATCAAGAACTTTTTTGTCATGTATGGTGCAGTGCCAGACCTATGCGGGCGTAATTGGAGCAGTCCGCTCCGGGCACCGAATTGCCAACGCGCCATGGCTCTGATTTTACCTAACAGTTCTAACATATCACCCTTGAGATTATTTTTCATAAAAACGACGCTACGTAAGCAAAAAATCTTCAGAATGTTATTGAATTCAGCAGCAATACATAGACGTCTACTGGTTTTGACAAGTGGAGCCAAAATTTTACTCGCTTCGTTTGGCTCAGGGCCGGGTCTGTGTATTCTAAATCACAGAACGTTTTAACAAAAACAATACATAATTGATGGGCCTACTTTTTGACCCTTTCAGCTATTGAAAAACACAAACTTCGGCACTGATGGTGTTTATAAAATAAATAAATAAACAAAAGCCTAACTGATCTCCCCCGGGTGAACTGTGACCTCCATACTGCTGCAGGAGTAGAAACACTCCGGGGGTGGCGCCAGTTGCCATCGCTTCCTTCCCTTCAACTGGGCCTGCCATGAGGGGTGCACCACGTTATCCACCTGAAATCAGAGGTTGCATATCGGTCCGTATGTTAAATGTTAGATAGATTATCAATCCAACTCCTATCTGCCTTCCGAAGGTGATTTAGTCATGAATTTTGAAATTGTTTGGCTCACCACTTAACTAGTTGAAAAAATCTTTTGTGTCTCCTCTCAGCTCTTGGAATACTCAATGAGTTTTACTAATAATATGTAATTATTTGCATTGAAATTTAAAAATCCTGCATTATTCGAAAATGCATCTTTAAAATAAAAGCTTTGTAAATCGTGTGGTGGTGTGGTGAGTGGGGTGGTGGGTGGGGTAGTGGGTGGCGTGCTTGTGGCGAGGCTTTATTTTTAAGAGTTTCCAGCCGATGTAAGTAAATGCTGCCACAATTTTACAGGAGTTGGACATACTATTAACATATTAGGGTATTTGGTTATATGATTGTTCATAGTATCCATTGGCAGATTTATTCACAGTAGTGATTCGATTCAGTCTGATTCACCACGCCTTGTGAATTGATTCTTTTTATTCGTTCCTTTAATTCATCAAAAAAACGCAGTTTATTCAGTGTCAATCACATCTGCGGTGAACCTTCACAAAGCCGTGCTCTATAAATTAACTATTATTGTTTATATTTATTTTCATTTTTATTGATGATTACAAGTAGCCCTGAATTTTAATTTTCTTTCTAAAAGACTGTATTCTGAACGACGCGCGACGGAGTATGTAATTTATATATGATATTTTGACAAAAAGCCTAATAAAATTACATATCCTACGCATAGTAGGATAGGACAGTTGCATTTAAGATTTTTTTGCGATGTAATAGGTCTACCATTAAATCTTTAAATCTAGTTTCACCGGTAAAATTAGTTTTATTTTTTATTCAACTTAAAATAGATCCAATTCATATGGCTTATATTAACATACATTTTTTACATTTATTGTGAATATTTTATAACAGCCGACTGATGGCATATTGTATCTGCAAATTTACATATTATATTTACCCGACATCTACGTCTAAAAGTAGGTACGTACGTATAAAACGATAATAATACAATCATCGTATTGTTTCTTACGCATAATTTTCGCTTTGCGCCCTTTCTCGTTTGTAGTACTTTGTAATGAAATTGACAGCGAGGCGCGCAGGGGAGAGAAAGGAATGAATGGGCTATGAGTAGGGGTGCGTAAATTTCGTTTTTACGAAATAGATGCGATAAAAGCGAAATCTGCATTTTATTTGCGATAAAAGCGAAATTTGAAAATTAAATACTTTCACACCTTTTTACGTTACATGCTTTCAAATGTTGATCAGACGCGCTAACAATTATTACAACTCTGTTCAAAACAGACAGAGACGGCACGAGTTGTTGCGTAGATGAGGAGCGAGCGAGTGATTATCGGCGCGTGGGTTAGCGTCCGTCCATCTCTTGTCTTTCAATCAGTCACTCGCTCATGCGCGTATGGTATAGTTGTGTTACTAACGTCAATATGGGCCACCCGAAAGTAGAATTATCTGAACGAGTAAAAAAGTTCAAAGAGGATGGCTTGTATTTAAGCAATACTTACATCGTAATGTGCAAATACTGCAACGTGCGTTTGGAAGTTTAGAAGTTAGATACTTTGAAGAAGCATACGACTTCTGTTACTCATTTAAGAAAGAAATCTGATCCTGATCCTCAACCAGGGTCCTCTGGAATAAAAAGGCAATCCACAATAGTTTGTGCTTTTGAAGTGCAAAAGCGTGCCAAAACGGAAAAAGAGGAATTTGTGCTTGGCACTGTAAAAATGTGTTTGAAAGCAGACATTCCGTTGAATAAACTAGATCATCCAGCTGTTCGCAGTTACATGGAAAAATATGTGCCTGGCTCGGGTAACCTGCCTTCTGGAGATAATTTGAGACGTAAGAACCTACCACAGTGCGGTGTTTCGGAGAAAGATGAAGTGAAACAAAAACTAAAGGATCAGCCTGAAGTTGTGGTGGCCGACGAAACTTCTGACAAACAAGGCAGATGTGTCTTTGCAGTTTTACTTAAAACTGTCTCTTCAGAACCACAGCAGTCTTGTTTCTTAGCAAGTGTAAATTTTTTAGACACTGCCAATGCTTTCACTTGTTCTCAAGCAATAATTGATACTTTGAAAGAATACGAAATTCAATACTCGAGAGTACATGGTTTAGTGTCTGACTCTGCAAGGTATATGGGTGCATGTTTCAACTTGCTAAAAATACTACTGGGTGACCATGCACTGCACTTTCACAATACTGGGCGTACGAAGTGAATCTTGTGGGTGACATTTTTATAAAAGAATTTAAGGAACTGAACTCTATTGTGGTCAAGACAAAGTCAGCCTTTTTGCATTCTAGAAAAATGGAAAGTTCCTATTTAAAGTTTCTACGACAGCATGCTCCACAATTAACTCCAAAACTTGACTCTACGCCTGTTGTAACCAGGTGGAATTCTTGGTTTAAATCTGTGATTTATTTTAATGAGTATATGCAGCAAATTATCGATTTTCTTAATGAATACGAAGACGACAATTCTAGCACTATTTACCTCAAAGAATGTTTTGAAAGTGACATTCTAACCAGTAAAATTCAAGTTCAACTTACATTCGTATCAGAATTCTGTTCGAAAATTATGAAACTAATTGAAAATTTAGAAGGTTCAAACTATTCGTTTGCACACATTTTGTGGAGTAAATTAGAAGATTTGAAGTCCTCTCTTCAACGTCAATGTGAAGGCTCTTTTGGCGAAAAAACAATTAATATTTTATCAACAGAAAATTCTATCGATCACAGCATGATGTTAAAGATAGCAGCTCAAAAGAGCTTGGATAAATTGTTGGTATACATGGGGCCGAATCCAACAAATGAGTGCTACAAGCACATTGGCAGATTATTTTGTCCATCGGAAGCAGCAAATTTGCCCTCTTCTTCTGTCAATTCAAATTCCATAGCGGAAAGCTTCGCAAAAATTCCGTTTTTCAAAAGTGTACCACAAGAAAAACTAATTGACGGGTACTCTTATTTTCACAGACAATTACTTCGATTGGTCGGCCAAGAAGCTCCTGTGGATGTAATGCAAGTTTTAGTTACATCAAAATCTTGCTACACTGGATTTGCAAAAGCAGCTATTCAATGTCTCAATTGCCCTGTCAATAGTGTTGATGCCGAGAGGTACTTTAGTATCTACAACATTGTCGTAACTGATCGCAGGCAAACAATGAAAGATCACAAAGAGCACTCTTTTCAGGGTGAAATGCCTAAAACCAAAAAAAAAAAAAAAAAAAAAAAAAAAAAAACAATGAAAGATGAAAATTTAGAAATTACAACAATGCTAGCCTTTAATTGAGTTTTTAACACTGTATTTTTTTTTTGCGAAATAAATGCGAAATTTTCTATTTTGAGTTTTTTTAAATGCGAAATCACGATTTTTTATTTGCGAAATTTACGTACCCCTAGCTATGAGGAATGCATTAGTAACTTTTGGCTAGTGTTTTATGTTTTGCTTTGCAGTGACTTGAGTAACTCGCGAGCTGCGGACCTAGTAAGGAGTGAAGACTGTATTCATTTAAACATTCTGGAATATTTGACCATTGCGGACAGAGGACAGGGTCTTGAGTCTTAGATCATGGGACCTGTGACATCATAAATGAAAAAGACAAATGGTTTGATTCTATGAATAAGTGAAACATATATTAGGGTATGGTTTTGTACAAACCCGATAGCGACAGACCAGTGATGTGAGATGTGTGACCGGCACCTGTTAGGACTACGACGCATAGTGGGCTGAAAATCGCCTTTCATAGACATAGAGACTTGAATTTTCAAGGGTATTTTTTTGACTAGAAATGGATTCTGCTGATCATTACTATGCTATAAAATTTCGTATGAAGCAATTGCGTGTACAAATGAAGGATTTAAGGATTAAAATGAATCATCAACATATAGGTTTTTTTTCAACTTTGGGGATTTAAAAAAAAAGCCCAAGTTGCGCCACAATACGAAGTATGTCACAAAATACAAATAAATAGAAGTATATCTGTGTGTAAGGATATAATGGCCAACCTTATGATTCCAAAGATAGCCTCATTTTTAATGTCAGTGCCATACAATTTTTTCTTAAAAAAATGATAACTCATTCATTTGTACACGCAATTGCTTCATGCGAAATTTTATAGCATAATAATGATCAGCAGAATCCATTTCTAGCCAAAAAAATACCCTTGAAAATTCAAGTCTCTATGTCTATGAAAGGCGATTTTCAGCCCACTGTGCGACGTCACAGCTGAATACGGAATACATTTATTAATTCATTGATAAGTGAAAGAGATGGATTGCTCGGAACTACTTAGCGGTGGCGCGGCTTGTTGCGTCGATTGGGCTGGGGAGTTATGATCTCGAGTTTTACGTATTGCGGGATACTTTTACTGATAAAAGAGCACAATAAAATTCCCTAAAAAGGGCGTTAATAAATGAATAAATAAATTTAAAATGCCCCTATCATACTAAATAAAAAATAATACCCCATAGAATTATATTTAAATACATTCGAAACATTATACCTAATTTTTAAATCGTTTACAGTCTACACCATTCTTACCTTAATCTAACAATATTCAATGAAATAATTTAACTGTAAAATTTAAAAAAAAAATATGGTGCCGTTAAAAATCGTAGGATGCAAGGCCAAAGGTAGGAATGAAGGATCAATTCCTTTTGAAATTAAGAATCAGATCTACTGTGTCACAAGATTGAATTTATTCATTTAATTCATTCATTCAATTTGGTCTAGTCTATTTCATAGGTTGTTATGGAGATAGGTGATAATGGAGGAGCGTTTTCGCAAGGCGAAATAATAACAACAAAATATATTTTATTTTTCGTGAGAATGTTTTAGGTGAATAATCAATCAGTCGGGGTCAATATTTAATGATAATATTTAAATGAACATTCAATTAACTCTTAGATATGATGAATAATAAGAACTTGATTAATTTCTGAAAATCCATCTTTATTTTTTTAATTTCAAAAATTGTCAATTTTGAATATAGAGAAATATCTACATATTTATTGGTGAACAAAGTTTTCACGAAGCGAAATACCACTAAATTTTGATTCTAAAATTATTATTTTAATTAAAAGTATCTACTTTCACCATATACTAAATACGAAACATCAACGACTTTCACCAAAAAAAAATATTATAAAAATTCTTAATTCATGTAACACCCACTGTTGATGTTGATACCTACGTGCATACTAAAAAATGTATAAGAAAAACTAGTGTTAAGGAATCGGAAATAAATTCCTTTTTAATATAAGTAGTGGCCTACTGAGATGCATTGAAATAAGATTATAATGGATATTATACATTATTTTTATTATTTAAAAAATTATACACATAAATAGTGCAGGAAATGACTGTTTAAAACACATATAAAATAAAAATACTGTTGAATTTGATCCACACAGTATGTAGGTACAAAATATAAAAATAAAAAATCCAAAATATTTTTTTTCTTTCAGCCGACAAAATACTGTTAACGTATTATGTTAATACCTAGTTATTTCACGTTTATATAAATGTCAGTATGAAGATGTTTGTGAAAATTTATCATTTTCTATTACGCATAAAGCGGGGAAATTTATTGATTTTTAAAAATCTGAATTGGACAATTCATATAGAATACAACCGGGGTAAATAAATAAATAATAGCGTTTGGGGTAGATATTTCTCTTTGTGAAAACGCTTCTCAATCTGTATGGCCGGGTGTACGTGCATGTATAAAGATTAACATAATGATTTTCCAAATTTTATTAGCGAGCTCTTATCCCACCCCGCTCCCTTAGCTAGAGAAATTAAGCTTCCATAGTATAAGTTTAATATAATAATGATAATAGTTTTTATTCCAGAATGTGGGAAGGTTAGTGCAATCCCACATCTCCCGTATATATATAATAGCAATGTGAATATAATGATTCTTTTTTTAAATACAAGTAATTTATAAAAATAAACAGTAATTATCTTAATAAAACCATTTTTAAGAAATACAAGAGGACCTTAAAATAAACAATACTTAAGTGAAAACAATGAACTTCACGAGTTTCAAAAATAAGATTAATTATGTAGGGCTTGATCTCGTGTGAGCTTGGGCCCAGCTCACTCAGGAGCGGCACTTGGTGCTGGTGTTGGCGGAGACCATTAGCCGCATCCTGGCTCCATTGACCCGTTTTCTCATCAGGCCGGCGAATCCATTTATTTTTAGTTCCGTACACATTATCGATTATTATAGAACTTACGTGCATTTGGGCCCCATCTCCTGGTCCACCCATGAATATCCAATCCACGGCATTATTTTCCGCTGACTCGGGGAGAAAGTAAGGACGGCTGTAGTGCTGTCGCAATAGTCTGGCTGCTTTGTCGTGGCAGTTGCTCCAACCAATATACCTGCATTAAGTTATTAATTTAATTTTAACATTTCACAATTTGTACGATTTTAAATGCCCACTTAGTGTACAGTAACCGTAGCCCGTGGAATGTTTAACTTCTTAATCTAGAACACTCAAAGTCTGTCGAACGGTGAGCTCTGACGTCGTGAAACTTAGGTATTCCGGCTGCTCTTTTTGTCTGATTTTTTTAGGTTAACGCTATGTTCGTAGCAAGCGCCATTGCTTTGAATTATCAATTAAAGGTCAGCACTATAAAATACACATTTTTTAGTCTGCTAAAGCAAAAAAATCAATGAAAATACACACTTACTTAAAGCAAGAAAAATGTATAAGATTTCTAGTAAAAATAAACACTTTGAAGTCTGCTAAAGCATTGAAAATGTATAAGATTTCCAGTAAAAATACACACTTTGTAGTCTGCTAAAGCAAGGAAAATGTATAAGATTTCCAGTAAAAATATGTAATCAGCTAAAAAACAAGTAAAATTGATAAAAAAATTAAAAAAATTGAAGTAAAAAAATTGAAGACTGTAAACTTTAAAGTTAATATCAAATATATGTAAAACGTTAGAAATGCCTTTTCAAACTTCACCAATTACAGACATTTTGACATTCCTATTTTGATTATCACAGGATAAAATTAAGTTTTAAATTAATAATATGTTTTTAAATGCCCCGGGGGATGAAAATGTAATGTCTAAGCCAATTGCGCCAATTAAAATATATATTTACAGAAACTGCAAAAATGGCTTGAAGTACCTATGTCGTATTTTTCAATTTTAAGTCGCCAATGTTGGCAGCCGTTGTATCTCCGTTTCGTAAAACTATATTTTTGTAGCGGCACACAGTGGCGGATTTTGATGTTTTGGCGCAACTTTATTTTTGTTAATTTTTATTAATTGAAAAAGGGTGGTCTTGTCAGAACTTATATTCCTACGATATTGAAAATTCTGCGTTAAAAATGTTGTTGCGTGAGTAAATGGATATAAAATTTTATATTATTTTTCCATGCACAAAATAGATAAAACAATGACATCCTTTCAAAATTCTTGTAAAGTTTTGAAAATAATTTTATTCCTACTTCATTAAAGTTAAACAATTGGAAAAAATGTTTACTTTGAACCAAGACAACTTATGTAATTAAAAAAAAGGAATTACTTAATAAAGCACATACCTTCGAGAATATGTACCGACATAAACAACTTCAGCACATCTTCAAAGAAACCTATTTTGTGACTGTTTGAAACTCCAACTTCGCGGCAGTTTGAAACTTCCATTACATTTTGAGTAATTTGACAGTAAACTAATCAACTAAATTATATTTACCATGGCTTTGTTCCTTGTGTGAGATTTGCCCTCTCTCCGTCCATCTGCAGTGCGTCCTGAAGGCTATCAAAGTCAGTTTTGTAAGGGAAGAATTGGCAGTCCCGAGCGGCATTCCCCAACTCGGTTTCTCGATACACTTTGTGGAAGAACCAAAAATCGAATACCTAAGGAAAATAAATAAATGCTGTATCTGATAGTATTATTATCTTTATCACTGTACAGTTTAGGATTGTTTTAAACGGAAGTGGCGCCTTCTATTTTTTTCAAATATAACTGTTTTTAGTTATTAGGATTAACTTCTAGAAGTTTATGCCTTTCAGATCTGAAATAAAAGTGGCAGTGGTAGAGCATGTACATATAATTTTAGATGATAATTGGAAAAGTTCTTTGAAATTCTCGGTGTTTTTTTCTCAATACTTTAGAAGTTATTGCAAATTTAATTTGAAAGAACATTGGGTCTCAGAGGGTGTGTTTCATATAAAATTAAAAAAATTTACACAGTATACCAAAAATAAACGATTTTGTGATATTTAAAAAAATACATAAAATTAAACATTAAAAAATTTCTTTTGAAACTTAAAAATCGGATGAGATTAAAATTATCTCTAACTAATAAAGGTTGTTTCAAAAATAACCTAATAAAATTTAAAAATGGATATTTTTTTATAATTTTATTAGCTCTGGAGAGTGATGAAAAATGCTTAAATTTGTGTATTTTCAAATATACACACCAGGTCTGAAAGAGTTAAGCCATTGTAACATTAGTCATTAACAACTCTCAGTGAAATATGATTAAAAATAAAACACCGAAACTAAAAAGATAACCGTCGTAAGGTAGAGCTTTGGTCCATAGATGACTAGAGGATTTGGGTTGGTGTCTCACTTGCGGACATTAATATTAATAATTAATATTCTGTGATTGAATAAAATTTCCTATTGAAGATTAAAAAAACCACACTGATGAGTTTGATTCTGTAAATATCATAACTAATAAAATCATAAGATCCCTAAGAAGCGTGTGTGTAGAATTTATTTGTTTATGATCGAGTGAAAAAGGGGAGACTGCAAGTAATGCAAAGCTTAGAGTAGAGTTAATTTAATTTAATTTTTTATAAATTAATTACAATTTTTTTATGATTTTCTCAACTACCGTACTAGGCTAATTATGGTAGTCGTGCATGATTTAAATTATAATTAATAATAACTGAATGTGTTGACATCGTGTATAGGTCCCGAGCTTCAGAAAGAAAGAGAAAAGTTCTCCATCATGGCATAAGCAACATTTTCCCTTTATTGTGGTGGTAGTAAGAGATTTTCAAATATTGTCAGGATTTTCGTATCTATATATATTAGTTTTTAGTAGAAACAAATTCAAGAAAAAAAAACACATTTTAATATTAACAAAACATATACCTTTTTGCACCATAATGGAAAATAAAATTGAAATTAAAATGAATGATGAATGATGAATAGCATTTTTAAAAAAAATTTAAATAAAAACCTAAATCTTAAAAAGTGAAATTAAAATATAGGTCCAAGTGGTGTATAAATTTATACCAATTGTATCCAAAAATAATTAGTAATGAGTAAGAATAATAAAGGGACGCTTAGATGGTTTGGGAATGAACGAAGAAAAGTGTGTAAAGAGACGTAAAGAGGGTTACATGGTCGAGGGTTTCAATTGTTCTTGACTGGCGTCAATCCGGAGGTCGCAGGTTCAAGTCCCAGCGTATGCAAGTAAATTGTATTTGATTGATATGTGTTCTACCTCCAGTGCAGTCCACGAAGTAGTTGCATCCGTAACGACAATGGGTACACCGTTATAGGCGTAATCGCTTTCGAATTCATCCGGAGTCAGGTTAGACACTCGTTTTACGGAGAGAACATCGCTGCACAGTGAACAGTGTTCTGGGGGTCTGGTTGCCTTCGTTACCATTGATGGCATGTCTACCCAGCACTGGAAAATAAATGCAATATTTGGATAGCGGAATAATTGTCAATATACAGTAATTTATTTATTTATATATACGCATAAAAAGGCTTTTACATAGAAGTGATACATGATGCAGTGTACACAGGAGAATATCTGTATTATACAGGAGATACTGAAAGTAAATAGATGTAATCCATTGTAAAGAAGGTAGAAAATACACAATTGTAAAATTGTGATTACAAGTATAATGAGAAAATTTAAGAAATATATTTTTTTTTAAATAAATATGAAGCCATATTAGTAAAACGTAAGAGTAACATAAAATAAAAAAGAAATTACAACAACACTACATATAAGACAAATCATTAAAACTGATTTACCAACGCTACTCTAATTTGTAGGATTCGACAAAGTGTTGGTATAGATTATGCTTAATTCTATTAATGGAGTCAATAAATAAATCCATAGCAAACCCATACTTGTTGCCCAAATCATGCATCCTATTCAGTCAGTGAGTGTGTCTGATAGTTGGTCGTGTATGTATTGCAGAAGAATGTTATATTTTGTCTTGTATTCCTAGTCGGCACATGGAGTTTAATAGTGGCAAGGATGGCAGGACTATCAATTAAGTTGTTAATGACTCTGTGTAACACAACCAGGTCTGAAATAATTCTCCTGTCAGACAGTGTTATTAGATGCAATTGATTCATCAAACTGACATAATTAATGTAATCAATAGGAATTCTGAGCGTAAAATTTACGTACTTAAGAAATTTGTGCTAAACTCTTTCTATATTATTGGAGTGAACTTTATATAAAGGGGACCAAATAGGTGAATTATACTCCAATTGACTTCTAACTAATGAAATATAGAGGGTTCTCGTACAATCTATGGACTTAAAATCAGTTAAAGTTCTGCAAAGGAAGCCAAGCATCTTTAAAGCCTTATTAGTTATATAGTTGATGTGTGCAATGAATGACAAGTTTTCATCGAATATTACACCCAAGTCACGAATTTGTGACACTGGTATTAATTTAATATTATTTAATGTATATTCATTTAAGATATTATAACGAGTTTTAGAAAATCGTATTACTTAACATTTCTGAATGTTCAAAAATAAAGCATTTTGTTCACACCATTGATGAAGCTGTTCTAAGATAGTCTGTAAAATTTGACAATATTATACATTTCGTATAATTTTATATATTTTTAAGTCGTCAGCAAATAGCAGAACTTCTTTAATCATTAATTAATCATTTATTGGAGTATTGCCCCAATTGACAGGTGATGAAAAAGAGCTACAGGACAATCGTTCACAGTCTTTTGTTGTCCTTTATTTTCGCTATCTCGTGCCGTCTCATTCATACTAGAAGTTAGTCGCGGCTCGTGACTTTTGGGTTACTAAAGTGCTAACATTAGCTGAAAACGATTTTTTATTTTTTTTAGAAAAATCGATTTTTGTATGAATATTTTCAGAAAGTTCGTGCGACAAATCACGGTCAAACTGAAATTTCCTGAATATCCTGAATTTTTTCCAGCTACAACGACATCAATAAAGCCATTTTTATTAAATTAGCACTTTAGTAACCCAAAAATCACGAGCCGCTACAGCGTACGACTAACTTCTAGTATGAATGTGATAAAAAATAGTTTTCAGCTACAACAACATCAAAAAAGCCATTTTTTGTAATATTAGTACGATCGTCACAATAATTCATTTTATTATCATAGTAATAAAGTTGTGTAAGGAAACCTGAACTTCAAATTATAACAAAACTAGCTAAAGTCACCGGCATTGCACGGACTTTACAAAGAATTATTCAAAATCAAATGTGGAAAGAAATTTTCATCTTATTTTAAAACGTGTAAAATTTGATCAAGAAGTATAACATTCTGCTTTAAAGGGTGGGAAAATGGGGTAAGTGTGGTTCCAAAAAATATCATATAGACAGTGCCCATCCTCTTGTTTTGAATTTCAAGTGGGCAAAATTTCATCAATCTCGAATAAAAGTGTATATTTTTATAAAAATCTAATCCACGAAGCCGACAATCTTCTTCACATAAATAGATATTATAGATTTAACCAAAACCAATTTAAAGATAGACGAATGGGTACTATGTGTGTATTTATTGTGCAAGATATTGATCTTCATCAGATTTTAAGAAAATGTTGCTTATTTTGATTACACCATCACGGTTTCAAAATAGGGAGTTATGTAGAAAATTTGTTGAAATTATTACTTTTTTATTTTATTTTAAAATCAAGGTTCAGCACTCAAAAATGGCCCTCAACATCACTCTGTAGTTTGCTAACTCAATTAATTGGTTCCAACTACACATTATTTAGCTGCAAGTTCAATTATATATGAGTAGTTAGGAAAATGTCTAAAGTTTCCAGTCAAACGTCCTCAAACTGTAAATCTTTGAAATGCATACCAAAATGTCTGAAAACCATTTTCCAGCTTTTCCCGAAATTCTAGTACGTAGTTCATAATACATAGAACAAAATCTCAAAGTTTAAGAACTTTTTTCATTTGAAATCTTTTAAAATTTCCTAACTCCACGCATAAAATGTACAGATTAATCTGGAACTAAAAACGGCTTCGCAGATAATAGCTATATTAATTTATTATGCATGTCGATGTGGACATATTTCCCCTTCATGTTGCTAAACGATTTGCCACTAATGACAATAATAAAATTATTATCTTTCTTACCTGAACTTCTGGATCGGAGCGAAAATTCAAGTAACTCATTAAAAACAAAACCGCCACAACTACCGCAAAGCAAATGAAACATTTCAAAAACTTCGATTCTTTCTTTTTGAATTTCTGGCAACTTTTGTCATAAGTCTCCAGAAGGGTTGAGATTTCATCTGTCTTCACACCCATCAGCTGGCACTTCTTCAGAATGCTGGAAACCCGCCTGTCCGCTTCTGGTCGGTGTTTGACAACATTTTTGACCAATTCCGCCGGGGACATGATGTGGCCGGAGTTACTCGTGTCTCGTCAAACGTCTGACTAAATGCGGGGCGAGATTTACTTCGCCCTTATATCGGAAGCTGGAAAATTCAAAAGCAAGGGTTGTGCGTCGATATAAGAAAAGAAAAAAGCAAAAATATCATCTTTGTCCTCATTAAAAATATTTAGTATATGCCGTGCGTCACATACTGAAAAATTGTTGTTTAATAAAGGTATTTTTAAGTCAAAATCGATTCACCTTTGGGTTTCTATTCCGTGGAAAACCTTTTTTCATTGATCTATTTCATAGGTTCTATGAAATAGAAATAAAATAAAACTTTACGCAGATTAAAAAAATAACTGGAAACTTATATTTTATCTCGAATGTTTTTCTGTTTTATTTGAAAAGTTTTCAAATGACGTAAGACAAAATAAAACGTTTCTGAAAATGTTCTCTTACGTTGCAAGTTTATTATAGTCAGTTGGAAACTATTACGAAATATGTGAGATCATTAGAAATAATCATTTAAAATCTGTTTGCTCTATAAAACAGCAAGAAAAAAATATGGAGTCATACAATTTTGGCAGTAGAAACATTTTTAAGTATTCTGATGGACAAATTAAATTCCGATTATACACCTGGTAGCAGAGCCAGTACACCTATTATTTTTTTATGTGAAACCGCACAACCAACTGCTCATAACCGACTGGGGGCAGTGGGACCCAATTGGAGTATCTTGTGAGGATGAATGTAGTGGGGAAAAGGAAGGTGGAGAAGTACCTGGCCAAAACTGTTTTAAGCAAAGTTTCAATAACATCAGGTCCATACTGATAGTATCTACGTGCCGCAAATATGCTATTTATTATTTTTTTTAAAACACAAATATATCACATAAATTTTACTTGCGCATGCCTGGATTCGAACTGAACGGGCTTTTTTGTAAAACAACGTAAATACATATTTTAATATGATCGATCAGCGCACCTTTTTAACCATAAAATCAAAGCAGGCATTATTGAAAGCCCCTTGTATAAAAGTTGCAAGTCTGTTACCGGTACCATGAAAGCTCTCAGTGCTATCTGCCCAGCCAACTGCCTGAATGTGATCAGCCGTGAAATTACGTGTAATTTATTACATTACTTCACTGGAATGGGGCAGATGCGACCGTTTTCAACATAAAACAGTTCTTATGTTCAAATCGTTCGATATATTGGTCGACCGTGGTTTGGTAAAACTCTTCAAGCCACAAAATGAAAATTTTACCAGCGACGACAAATACGAATAATTACAATTTCGTAAAAGCTTGAAAAAATCTTGAAGTTAAATATTGCAATTCTATTTAAAACTAGCTTTACCCCGCCACGCTTTACTGTGGCTCAGTCTTGTTTAGCGCTTGTTGTTTTTACGTCATACAGATGGCGCTGTTTTTAAAAATGCACGTGATTCACATCTATTGATATACGCATATAAAAATACGTCTATTTGAATGCAACGATGTGTCAAAAGTTCAAACTAATCGGTGAAGAATTTCGGTGATATAAGATTTTGAACAAACGAATATTAATATTTTTATTTACATTAATTACGAAAGGTTTGAGGGTTGAGTAATTTCTTTTACGGTTTTCTAGAAATAACGTAAGCATAATAAAATTGTACGCATATATTTTATTTTTAGTATCAAAAATGCTTTAATTAGTAAAAATTACTTCGCCATGTTGTACTTTGTAGACTATTCTATATGAAACCAATGAACAGTATACTTACCAAAAAAACGTGGCTTGAAGGGTTTTACCAAAACACAGTACGTTGTGTTCGAAAACCAATTCCTTCGATCAGTTGCACCGATTGAAACTTTATTGGTTTAGCAATGATTTGTAATTAAGTTTCGAGTTCGCGTAATAGAAAAACAGTCGTTAATGTGATAAAAATTGGCGAGACGCTCAATTTAAATATTTATTAGTTTCGAAACCTTTTTTTTTCAACACGTAAAAATCTCAACGATTTTGAGTGGTAATATTTGTAATATTTGATTTAAGACAAAAAACCGTTTTTGAATAAACTCGTTAAATGCCGATTCTCGGCCCGTATCAGCGTTAAATTTATTTTCATCAGCATTCAAGCATAATGGTTTTGATTGACAGCTGATCACCATGTGAGTTCATTTGTGTTCGAAGACTCTATCATTTTTTTTATTTACGAACAGATACGGAAAAACAGACTTAACTGGCAGATCACGTCAGATAAACAAACTTTTATTAAAAATACGAATATTATAATTTGTATTATACGAATTTGCAAGTAAACGACACAATCTCAAAAACACTGGCCATAATATGATTTTACGTTAGAATTAGAAGATTAGCGGCAAAAGTAGAGTTGATATTTCTTTAAAAAGCTTACAAATTCTTGGTTGCCATAGACTGTGATTTATTCTATGGAAATGTTTGTAAAAGATGCAATGAATACGTTTTCGAACGTTTTTCCTAAAGTTCCAGTACGTATTTCACATAGAACTTAAAAGCTAAAGGTCGAAGGACGTTTTTCATTGGAAACCTTATAAATACTTTTCCTAACTACCCGTATATAATCTACGTATAAATTATTTATTGAATTTCTCGCGGCAACAAAGTGTGTATATTTGGGTGCTGACCAAAGATATTAGACTTCTAATATCTTTGGTGCTGACAGTGCCAAAAGTGTTCATTAAATAGAACAATTTGAAGAAAAACTTCCATTATGGATAATCTCGGAGACTACGAAAAGATAAAAACAGTTGGTAAAGGTATGTACCTGACTAACATTTTAGGTATTTAAAATAATCTACATGTATTCAATGCTAATCATTTTTTCGAACAGTTTAGAAATTTTTACGTTCGATTTCAGGCGCATTTGGGACTGCAGTTTTGTACAGGAAAATTTCGACCGATAAATTGGTGGTCTTAAAAGAGATCAATACGCAAGATTTATCCCCGACGGAGAGACAAATGGCCCTCAATGAAGTTGGGATTCTGTCTTCACTCAACCATCCCAACATTATAGCGTGAGTACAAGCCAAACTTCAACGTATTTTTACAAACTATAATTAATACCTCTTTTTACTTGCATTACCAACTAAATTACAAATATACCCACTTATTGTTCAGTCTTAACAGTTTAGCCCACTTAAGTCACGAGCCACCACTGGATTTGGTTTGGAAGCTTAATTACAAATTAAGACATTGAAACAGAAATGGAAGATAGGTAAAACGGTTCCGTGATAACTAAACACAACGACAATTCAACACACACTTTTAAAGGGAATGTAAAGTAATTAACCTAACCTAACTTACATAACCTATTAAATTTGGTTTTTGTTTCGTCAGTTTTCATGACTTCGTATCACCTTTTAAAGGTGTGTTTAATTGTTAATTTGACAAGTTTACCGGTCACCAAATTCACCAACCATCTACGTTTTAATCCACAATGTAAAACATTCCTCGAAGGAAAGATATTTCAGTTTTTTTTTAAATATTCACTGGATAGTCGTCGATTTTCAAGAGTTTGGTACACTCGACCACATTGTTCGGCTGGCTACTTTGGCAGTCCAGTGAAATTATGGCAACCTTGAGGTGTACTGGTGTACCTACCCTGATGTATGGAAGTGAGGCATGGAACTGGCAGAGAAAGGATGGAAGTAGATTGAATGCTGTTGAAATGAGATCCCTGAGGCGTATGTGTGGTAAAACCTTGTGTGTTCGTGTGAAGAATGAGGAGATCCGCAAAGAGTGCAAGGCTGATGAAGCGTATTGAGTAAGATTAAGAAAGGGAAGCTTAGATGGTTTGGACATGTAGAGCGAATGAGCGAAGAAAGGAGTGTAAGGAGGATATATGATGCAAATGCGAATGGTAGCAGAAGTCGGGGACGCCCGTGGAAGACATGACATGATCAAGTGAATCAGATACTCGAGTCGGGCCATGTCAAGAGTCAGAATAATAGAAGAGTATGAATGAGGCAAGAAGTGTGTGCCAAGACAGAGTCCTTGATCGAAGAGTTCTACAACAGATAAGTGCACATTTTTACTATACGTTTAGGCAATTCTTGACCATAAACTTTGAAGTAAGAATAATTTGTCAGTTGATATACTTTCTTGGGTATAAAGCTCGCCTTTGCTGGGGCTATTTACACGCTCCAACAAATTCCATGGTAAAAAAAATGATGTATTATTTCTAGTGGCGGTTCCTAGTCATTGGGAGTTCAGCACTAAAGGGATTTAAAAAAGGAAAGAAAATTGGCCTTTTGTAAGGAGCTTTTCTTCGTCATCGAAAATATGTAGATATCATTTTAAAAGACTTCAGATCTAGAATACCGTTTCGAATAGAAATATTTTTGGTGACATTTCGGTATAATTTTTTAGCAAAAACCATGGGTTTTTGCAATAAAAGTGATCTTTTTTTTATTTTTCTTATCAAAACCATAGACAAATAAATAAAGTTTGAAATGCATAAACAGCTATTGATGAATTATTACATGTATATATTTAAAATTTCAGAAAAACGCGTGAAATTATTTGCCAGAAAATTGTGAAAGTTAGTTTTTAAGTCTCGAATAATTGAAATCATATTGTCCGAAGGTACGGTGGAAACTTCGAGCACCAGGGTATGCTGATGATCGAGATGGAGTACGCTGATAGTGGGACCCTCGCCCAGCTCATCTCCGCTTCCACCAAACACTTCCCCGAGAGGAAGGTCCTCAACCTGCTGCAGCAGATCTGCTCCGCTATAGCTCACATGCACGCACATAACATTCTGCACAGGTGAGTCGGGAGTTATCTTAGCTATTCATAATACTTGGTCGTTCCGTGAACAGTTGTAGACTTCGCATCCAAAAAATCGAATTTTCAAGATTTGTAAGTAGGTACCTACTCAAATACCTACCTACTTAATAAATTACAAACCATAAAAACATTTCACGTGTATTATTTTTTAGGGTATTTAAGTAGGTACTCAAATACCTACCGACTTAATAAATTACAAATCATAAATATATTTCACGTGTGTTATGTTTTTTTTTTTTTTTTCGATTAGGTAATGAAAGTATTTTTATTTTATTTTATGTTGACGATTAAATTTTCCATTCTACAAAAATGTGTCATTTTTGATTTGCCGCCAAAACGATGTCTCGTCCGCGGTTGACGTCACGCCGGGTAACGTTGGTTTTTAGCCGTCTTTCCAGCCAATTGCGTTTTCTACGTCATAATGACGTTGTAACCAATTGTAACTATTTCGGAATGAGACCGTTTTAGATCGTTTTTTTAAATCAATGAACTATGAATGAAAATATTAATATTTTTAGTACGATAATCAAAACAGAAAAATAAATTTTAAATCTTCCACACATTTTTAATAGTATTCATAGTCTGTGAAAGTATCCCATTATACTAGTTAGTAGTTCTATGAATATAATATACTCGTTGATTAGGTTAGTGTTGATTACTCCGACTTGACAGCTCGCAACGCTCTGGCGGAATAAAAAAGTACTTTCAAACACAACTACACACAGCTAGAAACGAGTCGGTCGAGTTAAAACAGGACTTCGCTACGATCAGTCAATACTTTGTCAAAATAAGTATCACCATCTCAATGACAATTATTTTGTTCAAACATTCGTTAGGCCGGTAGGCAAGTATCATATTGATTATTCCGATTTAACCACGATAATACGAACTCTGGCGGGATGAAAGGGTATTATACAAAACGTACACCATCTTGAACCGGAACTGTATGGAGCTTTCTTGCAACCATGAACCTAAAAGACCCTGGACAGAGATATCTTGTACAATTTGAAGCCGCGTGGTGAGATGGAAGATGCATGAAAATTGACTATACCGACCCAAATTTATTAATGACATAATATATCCCATTCCTTGTCTCGTCAAATACCCAAGAAATCATAATCCATTATAATTGCATTAACTCCTCAGGCTAATTTTTTCGGTTCGGTTTTGCGCACAAGCAGCTATTACCTTTAGTGTCGATTTGTTTGCTTTTCGGGACAGCTCATGTGGTCTCGTAAAAATCGTTGTGTCTTCCTCGCCGTCATAGTCATAAATAAACCACTCACTAAATTGATAACTTCGGGCTTTTTGTATGAAACAAATTGGTTCTAAAAAACCATAGATATGTCAATATATAGACAGTAAAATTCTCATTCGGAGCCTACTTATTATTTGGTTATAGTTAGGTAATTATATGGTTCAAATTTTCGATCGGAGTTATACCACCCTGGTCATAGTTATGAATATGAACTAAACGGTGTTAGAAAGAAAAAAAACACTATGTATCTTTATATTCAAATTTAGAAGTTAACCATAGAATAATTAAAATGTACACTTCTATGAATCCAAAGGTCCTGACCGCAATTTGAGAAAAAAATATGAAATTTTGTGGCCCTGCATACAATATGGCTATTTCACCTCACCCTAGATTTGGCTTCAATATCATTCACACAAAATCGCCCTGATGCTCTTTCCATGGCTTTTTAGGTTCATGATTGTATTATTTACGATTAACGCTTCTACTAAAATGCCGCAAAGAAAATTTGGGGATCTGGTAAATGAAAAAATGAAAATAGATTGTTTGTTGTGTCATGGCGATTATTTGGGTGAGTCAGTAGCGCAGTTGTGAGATGACTACGGACAGATGACGATGATGCCAGGTATAAGCGGCGATGGCGGCGGTAGAGTGATCGAGGCGGTAGCCAGTGAGTCGACACCGCGTTGGTGGAGACCGGACTCGTGGATATGTTCCGCACTGGGGATGACATGGCGTCTTTCGGGTACTCCAGTGTGAAACAGGATAGCCGAAGGTGGGGTTGACCTGGTCGGCAAATGTGTGGGAGATGCAGGCCGGCGACGATGCCGCGGGGTATAGGCGCGTGAGATGCGCAGGCCAGGGATAATATCCGGGGGCAGGGTGCTGATGTAATCCCGAGGAGTCCGTGATAATCCGAAGTCCGTGCAGAGCCGGGTGTAGGGGCGCAACGCGAGGGCCACTGGCCATGTGGCCGGCTGCTTAGTAGGCTGCGAGCAGTCGCAGGCATTCGCAGGGCTCGCAGGTTGGTCTCTGTTGTAACTGCTAATTGATGACTGACTGAGTACGTCGTGATGCGCCTCATTTTATAGCCGCCCGGTGCATCGAGAATATTCAGACTTGTAGGTAGTTGCGCCGAATTATAGCATCGTATCTAGAGAGTTCCACTTATTATGAATTTTGCATTGGCGATCGTTCCCGAATATTCTAGTAGCATCGCTACAAAACTATCACTGATATACCTAAAGACTTACAAGTATATTTTTAAAATACCGTACTACGCTTTGAGAATCGTTAGGCAATCAGCATCACCGGAGAGTTATGTAGATTGCGAAATATTAATTTACCCGGAGTCGAGTACTAGCGGTGAAAAATAATTTGAACTTTAAGGCTAAGGACTCACGGAGCGATTTTTACCCACGCCCGCTGCGGTGGCGGAATGGAGTTTTATTTTCAAAACTCACGAGACCGCTCTTTTTTGCGGTGACGCAGCCGCCGCGGTTGCGGTTATCGCCCGCAATCTTGGCGGTTGATTATCGCAAGACGGGCGGTTGCAAGACGGGCAGTTAAAACGATCAGTTGAATTCCACTAACTCGCCCGCCAACCGATCGCAGAGCGCGCGGGAGCAACCCGCCGCGGCTGCGGGACCGCGCCCGCGCCCGCCGGTACAAGATAACCGCGGGTGCAGCGGGCCCCGCAAACAATCGCACACGCCGCGGGCGTAAAACGCGTCGTGAAATGTGCTTTAATTTTTTACATAAATATCTGCATTCTACAAAGGCTGCGGGCCCGCAACCGCGGCGGGGGCGGGTAAAAATCGCTCCGTGAGTCCTTAGCCTAATAATATATATTATAGATTGACAGGATAACCTTTTACTGTAGCAGTGTAAAAATTTACAGACATTATACTTATTTGTTTATTTGCTTCTAAATTTAAATTTAGGGGAGCTTTATTCACTTGTACGACACAGTAGATAATCACAATTGACACATCACCTTGTAATATCCATTCTGAAGATAATAAATCTTAAGAATTTATTTTGAATTATTTATGTCGTGAGTGAATTCAATTTGGGAGGCGGGTTTGGGTACGGCCGCCCCAGAAACCATTTATTGAATAACCAACACCTCCGCCATAGGTCACCCCAAGTGGTTCGCTACGTTTGGTCATTTAGCAGGGACGCCCGGGATCATCGGGTGAGATGTGTTCAGGATGCGCCTGCGCACCAACTGCGTAGCGTGCCAGATCGGGAGAGGCTGGATTGGGGAGATCTTTTGACCTCTCCAACTGTTCTCTCGACCCATCGCCTTGCGCCAGAGAGGGAGAGATATATTAATTCGTCTGTCACTCCTGAACACACTGATCCCTAGATTCATACCCGCCCCTCATACCTCTTTCCTTCCCAAAATTTCCTCTCCTTCCTCTCCTCAAAAAGACACTCCATACAGCATCCACAAAGATGACAAAGGCCCTGAGGGAAATTATTTTCCTCAAGGCCTCCTGTGTGGGGTCATTGTAAATTATCGAATAGCATAACTTGATGGATACTCACATCGTTGATTGGTACTAGGCAAATTTGTTCGCTTTTGTGAATAATTCATGTGGTCTCAAAGGTACCGAACGTAATTTAAAAAAAAAACTTGTGAATATTTTATTAAATATTTTTAAATGAAATGAAAAAAAGTGATGTAACTTTAACGTTTATAATATATTTGTATAATAAAATAAGTATTTTTTTTTATATTTTTACTTTATCACTAATTTTTATTACAAAAAACGTTAAGGCGATGCCATACGTAGTAATGCAAAATCACGTGTTTTTGGTTTGAAAATTTGGTCGCCTAGAAATGTTTCAGATGCTTTAACTAAATACTGCGAGTAGAATACATCTTGGCCTTTGAAATAATCGAGTATTTTTTAGATAAGTCTATTTATAAGCCCAGAAAAAAATAATGTATAAGGCCTATGAAAACTGCTTTAAAGTTCAAAATCTCCTACTAACGAACCCATTTTCGGTTATGATTTTATTGTATAATGTGGAAAATTAGGTTATTTATAAAATGATCGAAAAAAAAAAATTTATTCCTGAAAATCCACAAAATAAAATAAAAGGCACTTTTTGCCCATGTTTTTTTCTTGCATAAATCAAAACAGGCGGATGGTGTTAAGCGGGAATTTAAACCTTATCGCCATCTACGTAATGGTTGTTATTGATAGCGGCTCAATTTAAAATATTACACGACGTAGTGCATCGCCTTAAGTGAGCATATTATATATGTTTTCAGTTGATATTCCAATATTTGAAATAATATATGTTTATTTCTAAAATATGAGAGCATATTTCGTCACCTTTCTAAAACTGATTTTAGTTTTCGGATGCGTTCAGAAATATTGCATTTAATACAAAGCGGTAATACGACAGTTTGATAAAATATGGCAAAGGCCTGTGCAGTAAATACAAAACCCAACATTTTCAAAGTTTTGAAACCCAAATCATTTGCCGATTTATTTAATAATTATACATGTGTTAATACAATTTAAGTTAAAAATCTATTTATATTGGTAGTCCAGCAAAGCTGCCATCCGGCTGCTTGTCTGCCGGTTCTACCTTAACATTTTGTCTTAATAAGAATATAAAGCAGAATTTTACATATTAAATGCATAAATGTGAAAAAAAAATTTTGTACTGTGTTAACATCAAAAAAAACAATAGTTTACGGAGTAAAAGTTATCAATTCATGTTTTTGAAAGTAAAATTAATAAAATAATAATTTTACAAATATATTGATTTATCTTTTGATATCCACTTTTTTACGTTTTGGTGTTAGGTTTCTCATTTTCCTTCAGTGCCAAGTTATTTTTTAGTTTATTAAAAATCACTAGTACACAATATTTCACCGTTCGGCCTCCATACTTAATAGATATTAGTGGGATGATCAAACTTATGTTTTCCGTATAGCGAGTGCCGTGACTGTGCACCAGTGGTTTTTTTTTGAAAACCATACTCATCAATAATGCCCGTTTTATTTAAGTATTTATCTAAATTTATCGAAATATATATTTTTCTAGGAAATGGGACCATAATTATCATACTTGCGCCCTTGAGGTGATTTTCTCACGAAAACGGCGCTATATAAAAATGATTATTATTATTATTATTTCCTCTATAAATAATTAACGAAAATATGGAATGATCAGCGCCTGGTGTACTGGAATTTTTCCATCTCGGAAAATAAATTCCATATTTTCGAGTTGTTAGCACATGTCAATTTATATGATTTTTTTATTCTACAAAATCTCATAACTAGACATTTGTTTACATTTAGTTTTAAATAGTCTCTTCACCAAAAAAAAGTTTAAACAAGTTATTGGACAATGTTTGGCAGCCATTAATATTTCTTATGGATATTTTCATATCGTTGATGATCCTTTTTTTGCTCAGAAAAATGGCCCAATGTTTTTTTTACTACAGGCTTTGTCGGTAAGACAGTTTAATATGCGGTGCGTTGGTACTTTTCCTCTTCCCACTGTCGCAGGTGGTGGTCAATGTATTCCATACAAATACGCAGTTGAATATTACCGATTAACCAAATTTTCAGATAAGATCAGTTTTTTAATCGGCTTGCAGATTTCTCAACAAATGAATATTTTTACAGAGATTTAAAAACCGCAAATGTGTTCATGAATTCTGGCGGAAATGTGAAAATTGGCGATTTCGGCATATCTAAAGTATTAACGACAAACGCTCAAGCCCAAACAGTACTGGGTACTCCGTATTACATCAGCCCTGAAATGGTAAGTATATCTTCTTTAAAAAAAATAACTAGCCGCTTATTAAAAATAAAAGAAAATGCAATTAAGTAACATTTTCTTTTCCAGTGTGAGGGAAAAGATTACAATGAAAAATCCGACATTTGGGCAATGGGCTGCATTCTCTACGAAATGTGTTGTCTACATAGGACTTTTCAAGCTTCCAGTCTTCCAGCTTTAGTCAATAAAATTATGAAGGTGAGGCGGGTGCATTAAATTGTAATTTACGCGGTTTAAACTTGTTGGGAAGTAAGAGCTTCATAGATGCACGCACAGATGGCAGTGCATAGAGCTTGCGTCGAAGTCCGCAAGATGGAGCCAGTGGCCAGTAGTCGCCAGGGTCAGTGGTAAGGCTCTCAGGGAAACTTACTGTTCCAGATTCCAATTAGCCAGCTACTAGTTAGGTCGACTATCGAGTCACCTTTATAATACGCGGAGTATTAATAAATCCCTGATTAATCTAAAAGAACCACTTATTTATTAACTCCTTCCATGACGAGTTGGAGACCAGGTACGAACACAACAAAACTGTTTAGCAGAATTTTTTAAAGAGAATATACAATGTTTTTTTCCGGTATTATTGATAAGAAATGCCGATTGTTTTTGTATCAATAGGATAGATTACTTAAACTGATGAATAAGTGCGACTAAATGCGCATCTGTCTTTAACAAATGATTTCCTAGAATTTTCGTAATAACAGGTTAAACAGAATATCTTCCATCATTGTATTCCCAGAGAGAGGTTATACCTGACGTAATCGTTCTAGTATCTTTTTTTGTATTTTTCGCTTTCATGCGAGACGTGTGAAAAGGAAGAGAACGATCGTCGATGACGTACGTACGACTCTCTTTAAATACCCCCCAGTAGGTTTGGCTTAGAATATTATCCACTGGATAACTAAATACCCCCCCAGTAGGTTTGGTTTGTTGTTTGTTGTGGGAAGGAATTAGTCAATAATTTTTATACAAGCTGTTTTCTTCATTGGGTAATAAATTACTCAAGAAATCCCCATAAATCAATGTTCTCTTTTGTTTTAGGCGGAATATAAACCGATTCCTTCCGGTTACTCTGATAAATTAAATAACATAACAAGAGATCTTCTTGAAAAGAATCCGGACCGGCGTCCTACAGCCAAAGAAGTCCTCGACAAGAGAATTCCTGAAATACTGTCGTCTTTGGGCAACGATGGATATATTTACATCGACCCTTGTCATATCACGAATTCTTCCAACAGTCTGTCACAAATGAAAATGTTGAAAGATACTCACGAAAGGTATTGTCAGAAACTAAACGATTTTACAAAGCGAGCGTTGTAATAGTTCTATATTAGCTGCTTTCAAATTACGTTATTTCATTGATTTCAGATCGATAATTTACCAAGTGAAATCTTTTGAGAAAAATCTAAATATATATCCAATTCAACTGCCCCCAAAATCTAAAATATTACACGTCGCAACTGGTTACAATCACTTCATTGCTGTGACTGACGGTGAGTAATTTGAATATATTGTTACTTTTAGTTAACAGCAAATCACGGGTCCAAAAAATTATATTTATAATTTTCTCTTATTTAATAAATCAAAACCAAAATTTCCCCTGAAATCACAAGATTTTAAAATATAATATACAAATACGTTTTGGCATAAATCACCTCATTAGACCGGATTCGTTCTGATGTGGCAGAAATTAAAATCTAGTTCGACGCCCGAAAAAGACATTAGTAATAGCGAAGCATTGCGGGGTCCACTAGTAAAGTGTAAATAAACAAGACGATTTCACATTTGAAAAAAGAAATTTTATTGAACCATAGTCAAAGTTAGCTTCTAGTCAATGTGGCTTGCTTGAATAATAAAGTGGCTGCTGTAGATTTTCAAAAACGGAAACGGAAGACACAAACAAATTCACAGACAGATGAATTGTCAAATGGTGGAGTCAAAACATGACTTCGCTGCGTTAGGTCAGTAAGTAGTTAAACGTTCAGAAGAGATGATTATTTATTGCATTAATAGATATTACCTTAACTGATCATATTTTTGTTTTATTTTTCAGAAAATCTGGTATTCACGTGGGGTGAAGGAAGTAGAGGACAACTCGGACACGGTGACACCAAACAGTGGCTTCAGTATCCAACCATCGTAGATTCGCTTTCAGTAAATAACATTATCATGTGAGAATAATTTCTTAAGCTGCCAGTTCACGTTGGGCCAACGCGTTGTAACGCCAAGCCGCCAACGTGTGAACGCTGTTGGCGAGTTGGCGCCAAGATCCTTTGATATGTGCTGGCAGGATTACAATGATAACACGCGCAGGGCCGTTCCTGATGCCAAACGGCGACTGGCGCTAGTAAAAACCTCCAAGGCGATGTATGAGGTGTTATCAGCGCCTTGGCAAATCGGCTCCCGGAGTTGGAGTGGACTGCTCCAATTGCGCTTGTATAGAGCCTGCCATAATCACACGTTATAAAGGAAGTATTAATTTTAATTTAATGCCTGCGAATAAGTGTAACCAAGATTTTTTTTTTGCATCGACCCTATACAGGAGGCTCTGAGGAAAATAATTTACCTCAGGACCTAATGTCATCTCTGAGGATGCTGTGTGGAAGTCCTTTTTAAGGAAAATAAGGAAAAAAATTCTAGGAAGGAAAATGTATGAGAGGTAGGTAGGAATCTAGGGAACAGTTTGTCTAGGAGTAACTGATTAATAATCTATCCCCCACGCTGCGGCGCAAGGCCACTTGGATAGGTCAAAGAGTCTCCGCAAACCAACCTCTTCCGATCTGGTACGCCACTCAGCTGATGGACAGGCGCATCCTGAACACACCTCACCCTTTAAACCCGGGTACCCCTGCTAAATCACCAAACGTAGCGAACCAAAAGTATGAAAGAGATGGCATGGAAATGATGAAAGTTAGTAATTAGGTAGGTATATATAATATAATATTTTTTTACAGTATTCACCAATCAGGAACTACAGTCCATTTTTTTTATCAATGATAACCTTCTATTTAGTCTATGCTTCTAACGTATACCTGTACATATTTTTTATTTTTATAGTTTTAATAATTAAAATAATTTTCAACATTTTAATTTATTGGGTCTCCCAAAAACATGACGGGGCCTTATGAAAAAAAAAGTTTTCGACCTCGGCAGACCTACAGATCATTGTCAAAAATCCAAAAAACCATGAAATTTTTTACAATTTTTCAGTTTTTGAGAATTTTGAACCTTAAATGCTAATTTTTCACAAAAGAATAAAAATATTTTTTTACGTAGACTATATTTGCTATACTTTAGAATCAGAAATAATTGTGAACTTAACGGTGTTTGAGATACAGCTGAAAAGGGCCAAAAAAAATTAAGGTCTGCCGAGTCCCAAAACTTTTTTTCACTAGGCCTCCGTCATGTACAACAAACCAAAAAATCACCATTTGATGCTAGGTAAGATATTTAAATTTACTGGACTATAATACTAAAAAATTGAATCGCAAATCGCCGTTAGATATACCTTGACTCTCAAAAGTGCACTATAAAAGAAATTGAGAATCTAATTAGGTACCGACTTCCTACTTCGTAGGTCCGGCCCAATGCGGGCGCAATTGGAGCAGTCCGCTCTGGGCGCCGAATAGCCAAGGTACGGATAATAGCTTACACCTAACAGTCCTAACACATCACCCTTGAGACTATTTTTAATAATTAAAATACAAAATATCCGATTAGTATTGGTCAGATTAATCACCTAACAAGGCGTCTACTAGTTTTGATAAGGGACGCCAAAATTTGCGCCAAGCGGCGTTTGGCTCAGTGCTGCCCATCCCCAACAAAAGAAAGACAGAATAATATAAATCAATCATATTATGTTTGTTTCAATATCTGTATAGGTCAGGAGCTGGTGAAGGATTTAGTCTTTTTTTAACAGTCGATGGTAAAGTCTTTTCTTGCGGAGAAGGTAATTATGGCGCACTGGGTCATGGAAATTTGGATGTTTGTTTCAAACCAAAGGTAATTGGTAGGTAACTTGTTGATAACTAATTTTCATCCTAATTTTCATAAAACCGATTATACGGGTTTTCCAATAAGAGGTGTTATTTTGAATAGCCCGCTATTTCGGTAGATGTTAATTTTGAAGCTGTCATTTTTTGACATTAATTTGACAAGTAGAAACTACGCCATTAATAAAAATGGAACGATACACGTTTCAACAACACATTGAAATTATTAAAATTCACTTGAGTGAATCAAATGCAAATCATCTTGAGTGATGAGGCCCATTTCCACCTCGGTGGCTTCGTCAACAAGCAAAATTGTCGCATCTGGGGCTCGGAAAACCCAAGAATTATTGTTGAAAAGCCTCTCTATCCTCAACGTTTGACTGTTTGGTGCGGTTTATGGTCCGGTGGAGTCATTGGACCTTACTTTTTCGAAAATAAGGCTGGAGCAACAGTTACGGTGAATGGATTGTGCTATCGAGAGATAAAATGATTTTTTATGGCCGGAATTGGATGGTATTGATCTGGACAACGTTTACTTTTAACAAGACGGCGCTACGTGCCACACAAGCAACAAAATCATTGATCTTTTACGATTGAATATCAAAATAACACCTCTTATTGGAAAACCCTGTATAATTAATCAATGTGTATTTCGATGGGTTAAAGTTAAAATATTGTATCTCCATAATAAAATTATAATATTGAGAAAACTGAAATTCAGAAATACGCAAACCTTCAAAAATTGCATTTTTTAAGATATAAATAAGTTTATTTTTCCATATTAGTGTCTATATCTGTTGTAAGTAGAATATTTTGGCATGCACTTTTGTTTAGCGCACAGGTTCTCAAACTTATTTCGACCACCGCCCACTTTGAGATTTAATAAAATCTAGTACCCCCTATATGTTTCAGCTTACCTTTTTACATTATCATCTGTTGCGTATCTTTAAAACAGTTTTTGAAAATATAATTTTTAAACATGCAATATTGTATGAATAGAATAGATACGTTGTGAGCAAGTTAGAACAAGTAGGATAATCATATTAATTCATGCAGGTTTGTAAAAATCGCATTGTTTAACAATAACTTGTTGGAACTTGACTACCACAAACATGGCACGAACTGAAGGTGGATAGTCTGAAACAGTTTTCCATACAAACTTTGAGGAAACTAGAGATTTCAGCTAGATTCTGTCGGACTTTTATAAGATAGAATTTATCTGACGTCTGTAAACCCTTCTAGATTTCCTTAACGCTCTCTAATTTTCTTTAAGCCTTTTTCTGCCCCCCTGAAAGCCTCCAGCGCCCACGAGGGGGCGTTGTCGCCCACTCAAAAGCAGTTAATGTACAAAGTAAATGTCGGTCCTACCCGATCGGCATTTGGCGAGATTGGTAGAGTTGTAGACTCCAGTTCCTGGGTAGGAAGTTTCAGTACTTAGTCAAACCAAAAAAACACTTATTTTAGTTTTAAAAGACATTTTAAAATAGATATATTATAGTAAAAAAAAAAATTTTATTTGGGAAATTTTTTTCTTAATACTATTGCATTATTTCTTACTTATATTATTTTATTATTTATTCCCTCACCGAACACGAGAACATTATACATGATATTTTTTTACTTTATAATACTTTGTGAACATGTAATAATTATTATTGTAAAAAATTCATACGAAAAATAAAAAATTATCTATATTTTCAGGAGATACAATATTTGAATAAAAAAAATATAGGCTGTCTTTCGTACATTTCAGTACTCAACTTATTTTCGATCAATATTGGAGATACAATATTTTAGCTCTAAGCCCTAAGCCATCGATTTATTAAGTTTGTATTTGAAAATAATTGATATCATTGAAGTATCTCCGGCACTATGAGAATCTCCTTATCTTTCTGAAGTATAGACACTATACTTTACGATTATAAGATAAAAGGCGAAACACTATCACGTGTAAATTCCGTAAAGGATCTCGGTGTCGTCTTTGATCCCGAACTGAAATTCTCTGGCCATATATCGCAGCTCACTCAGTCTTGCTACAAACTTCTTGGGTTCGTCATTAGGACATGCAAGCAGTTCAATAACCAAGATGCTATGTTAGCATTGTTCGATGGCATACTGAGAAGCAAGCTGGAGTATGCGAGCGATGTTTGGGCACCGTACCACCAGAAGTACATTGAAATGATAGAGCAAATCCAGAAGAAATTCCTCAGGTATGTCTACATGCGGACGCATGGAACCTATCCCAGGTTCATGCACCATATCGACTTACTTGAGGAAACTAATTCTGTGAGTCTGGAAACTGGGCGGAAAGCAAGCCTAGCCATTATATCTTTCAAAATTTGGAACAATTTTATTGATAGCCCATTCCTCTTGGGATGCTATGATTTATATGTACCAGACCACTACAGCCGAAGTCGATACCATGACTTATTCAGAGTACCAAAAGGCAAAACCAACGTCCTGGCAAAGCATAGCATGACGAGGGGAGTGGTGCTGTTGAACGAACTAGCAAAGAATTATGATGTAAATTACTGTTCTCTAAACGACCTAAAACAATTATTGAAGAGTCACTTACCCAAATGCTGATATGATGTAAAATTATACTGTATGTAAAATTGTACTGTAACTGGAACGAATGTTCTGTTGTACAATAAAAAAAAAAATAATAAAAAAAAGTATGTAGGTACTTACCTATATTGATATGGAATTACATATTGGCAAGGTAATATTATGTGGATGTATTTCAGAGTCTTTGTTGAGAGTGCACATCTCAAGTATCAGCTGTGGATCGGCCCATGCAGCGGCCCTGACTGTAGACCACCAGCTCTACCTTTGGGGACAAGGAAATAAAGGGCAAACGGCTCAAAAATCTTTGCTTAACATGTAACAACTTTCTTCATTTTTACCATAGATCATAAAAACAAGGGCCATGAACCATCATTAGTATGAAAGTGTCGCCAACATCTTTCCCTCATACTCAGTGGCGGCTTGTGACTTTTGGGTGTACTAGAGTGCTAATATTACAAAAATGGCATTATTGATGTTGTAGCTGAAAAACAAAATGAGGAGGTTCTCCAAAGAATCGAAGGAGGAAGGTACCTGCTCAGGACCTTGTCCGAAAGGCGTGCAAGATGGATCGGCCATGTTATACGACAAGAAGGCCTCTTGCATGTCATAATGGAGGGTATGACCGAGGGGACCAACTCTAGGGGACGCCCACGCCGAGAGTACCTGGAGGACCTGCTGGTGGACGTGCGCTGCTCATCATATGCAGAAGTCAAAAGAGCCGCACAAGACAAGGAAGAATGGAAGAGGAGATTAGATGAAATTGCTGCAAACCAATCCCAGGATTGAAACCAGAGAGAGAGCTGAAAAACGGTATTTTTTTTTGAAAATTCGATTTTGTATGTAGATTTTCGGGAAATTCGTGCAGCTCATGGCCAAACTGAAATTACCTGAAAATCTTCATACAAAAATCGAATTATAAAAAAAAATTAAAATCGTTTTTCAGCTACAACAACATAAATAATGCCATTTTTGTAATATTAGCACTCTAGTACACCCAAAAGTCACGAGCCGCCCTGTTCGTACTACTGCGATTCGCACCTACACACAAAACTACATGCATAACTATTACACGTGGTTCGTGAAGTTTGGTCTTAGCTCGACATCAGTCGGTATACTTCCATATCATATTATCTCCCCTTTTTTTTTATTATCTGCAATTGTTTCAACACGGATTTTCAGGGGGTGATTGACTAGTAATGAAAATCCAATGAGTGAAATCTGATTCCTGATTGTCTGCTTCCTATTGACAAATGCTATTATTATATTGAAAAACATATGCATGTAAGCTGTAGGGAATTTTATTTTATTATTCGAGCTGTTAAAACAACAATAGTCACGTGCATGTCAGGGCGAGCATGACGTCACAGTCACAATGTTCATTGCTCGGCCTGTGACGCCATGATCGCCCGTGAATGCTAGGACATATTTCTAAGGCAGTTCCGTATCTTGGGGAGACCCAAAAGTGATAAATGTACCGGGCGACACATCTGGGGATCGGCAAAATGGACCTTGCAATTAATTTATTAAACCTCCACTTCTAGGGAACGGAAAAATCAACACTGCCTTTCCAAATTTCTATCGCTGTGATATTATTAATATTCACACCCTGGAATTGCCCAGTACCTGTATAAATGTGAAAAATGGTGCACAAATGTAAATTTATATAGGTTCATATAAATACGTACAATATATATATAATTTATATAGGTACATATAAATACATGTTAATGTCACAAGATGAACAAATTGTGATTAATTATTTTTAGTTGCATTCCGACTCGAGTGGATATGCCATCAGGAATTATGCCTATTTCCATTCACTGCGGAGGAGAATCAACTGCTGTGATCACTTCGCGAGCTTCACTAATTGTTTGTGGTTGGAATGTACACAATAAATTGGCATTGACAACAAATATCAGATCATCGTTTAAGAGCAATAAAAATGAAATTATCACAAACATGGTAAAAAGATATTTGTTTATTTATATAATTATTCACAGTATTTACAGTCAATCTTAGTATTTAAAGTAAAAGTTAATACGCCTTCACTGCCAGCGAAAAAGCATTCTATTTGCGATAAAAATATTTTTTAAATCGTTAACCAATAAAATCATAGTTATTTATACGACCGTTTAGATACATTTTAGTGGTGTTGGTTGTGCTCTCACAGTCAGGGCCGGCCCTGAGCCAAATAACGCCTGGCGCTAGTAAAAACCTCAAGGGCGCTGTGTTCTTGGCAAATGGGCGCAAGGAGCGGACTTCTCCAATCGCACCTACTCAGGGCTCTTAAATTAGGATGAAAATTAATTAATATTCTTTGAATACTTGATTAACAGTATGTGCTGTTTTAAATCTATGTGAAACTGAATTTAATGCCTAAAATAGACGGCTACATAGGGCGGGGAATCTTTTACCTCCCCCTTCCATCCTTTCATTTTCAAAGTTGCTTAGAAATCTCAGAAATTCACCAACCCCCCCAGCAGTTCAATATTTCACTTCAGTAGGTACTTAATTCAGTTCAGTAAGTACTTAATTTAGGTCAGTACTTAAATCAGTCCAGTACCAACTTAAATCAGTTCATTAAGTATTTAATTATGTTTAGTACCTACTTAATTCAGTTAATACCACAAAGCTATTGTTATAAATAATACGATAAACCTATAATTTAATGCTTGTCACATTCCTTTTTATTATAGAAGGAAGTCAATATACTACCAGGGGCCATAATTAACTGCAGTGTCGGGTTACTCCACTGCGCTGTGCTAGTAAAATTAATGGATGGAACGAGGACAGTTTACACCACTGGGTGTCCACACGATTCTTTTTTATCATCTAATATAAATACCCAGTACGCTCCTGTCAGAGTTACAGACCTAGAAGATACAAATGTAATGGTGAGATTTTTTTGGCAACTATTAACAATTTTATTTAGTCAGTGAATTTCTATGGTAGGTGTCTATTTTCTGGACAAATAAGAGTGTTAGAAAAAAAAATTGCATTATCTTCACGCAGGAGGCCCTGAGGAAAATAATAATGAGCCTATGTCATTTTGGTGATGCTGTGCGGAGGGTCTTTTTTAGGAGAGGAAGAAGTGAACATGGGTCTTAAAGAGAGACCCATGTTGTAGGAAGGAGGAAACACAGAAGCCAGCAAATCGTTCCACAGCCAAACTCAAGAAAGAGTCGTAGAAACGGCCCATGCTCATATGACAAATAATATCAACCGTGTACAAATGTTGATGCGAGCGTTTCCAGACTATGCACTGGTTAGCATTTATCATTTGAATACTGGTAGAACAACGACAGCATTCCTAAAGATTGCGATCTGTTTGTTAAGATATGGGAATCAATCAAACGGACCAATTACAAGTATTCAGTAAAACCTAGATATTATTATAAGGTTCTCTCATTTTAACACACAGTATATTTCGTTTTTTTCTCCCAAGATAGTTTCAAGGAACATATTATCATGCACCTATATGCTTACCTATTATATTATATTTTAATGCCTATGTCATCTTTGGACATACTGCATAGACGGTCTTTTTTAGGAGACGAAGGAATGAATCTGGTCTTTGACAGACCCATTTTACGAGAGAGCAAACTCAAAAGCCAGAATTTCGTGCCAAGCGGGTATTGAAACAAACCATTTTCACTTGGTAAATGTCAACCTTGTACTAATTTTGGGCCCACGTTTGATGTGTCTCCCAGCGATGCACTCTGTAGAATAATTTTAAGTATTATTTTTTTAGACGGTCAAATGCGGCCCTACGTACACTGTGGTAGGTACAGAGGATAACTGTATTCTCCTATGGGGAACAAGATACGGCGTAAGGGGAAGTGGAAGGGAAACTACAGACATTACTAGTCAAGAATCAAGCGGAGTGTGGTCACAAGGGAGCTACCCGAATAAAGATACGGTGAGTCAATGAATCCATATAATGTCAATCCACAATGATGAATCGTTATAAAATTGCTTTGTCATACATATTTATTTGTAATACAAAAATCTATCTGTCCAGGTTGATGGTTTGACTGGGAGTTCAACGAGTTTATTTACAAAGTATTTGACATCATCGTATTTACCAGAAACAATAAAGAAACCAATAAGGCTACTAGCGTAAGTAGTTATTATACAGTCTTCTTCTTTATCTACTCTTCGCTGAACATCATTGGATAAGCAATCGACTTAAAATTGGTTTTAATTAAATTTTAAAATTAAAAATTGGAAATAATGGACGAAAGAGACATCTCTGGTCAGTTTTGGATAGATTTTGCTCTGCAGGTGAGTGATAGCGAATTACAGTCATCTTTGCATTGATCAGATAGATTCATCCGGATTGTATCGTTTGTCAAAAGAGGTCGATTTAAGACTAAAATGATTAAAATATTTTTTGTCACAATAATGTGGCAGTACGTTTGGAATTACAATATGATAATTCATCATTATTAAAAATTCTACTCTCTTTAGAGCTGGTTGACATATTATAATCTCATAGTGCGAATGCAAATATATTATTGTGCTGATTTGCCGTCTGCTGCCGAATCTGAAGATCAAGGAGCGGAACTCAATTGCGAGTGTTACCTTCCTGGTGAGTCTTCTGTTTATATGTATTTTGGTGGCTGGTTTATAAGTTGTTGCTTCTCCTGCAGAGTGAATTCAATAATCAATCCATTTTTTTCATAGGGAATTAAAATATTCCCTGATGGTCTGTGTGATTACAAGCCAGATCATCACCAATCATGACAAACACTAAGGATGGGTTGTTTCATAGAATTTGAACAATTCATCAAATTACAACGTTCATTTGCGAGTTCTGTGAATGTGCTATTCAAGTTCTGTTACTATATAGTTATAGGCCAGTTACTTGACAGAACTGAAATAATAACAGAACTTTCACAGAAGTTGAATTTTAACTTCAAAATTTGATGAATTGTTCAAATTCTATGAAATGACCCATCCTTATTGTACGATGACGCTGTAGGTTAGCTTCACCATAATTGGCGAGAGAAAGGCATTCTATCCTCTCTCTGTTTTAGGGAGACTTAGACCCAACCAACACACAAAGTAATCGTAAGATTTCGTCACTCACAGGTTTGACGATTCTCTCGCCCAGTGGGGCCTGCATCGGTAATTTCCAATATGTCGTAATGGAATGCGTTTCACGGCGGTATCTCTAAATACGTGTAGAATTGACGGAAGTTGATCGAAAACTCATTTAAAACACTGATTACTATGACATTTCATCACTTCACAAACGGCGGACATCACTCGCGATGATTACTATGACATTTCATCACTGCACAAACGGCGGACATCACTCGCGATGATTACTATGTTCCACGGTGTTTTACAGCGGTTTTGATTTCGGTAAATATCTCTCAGATATTGAGCAGATGGAGGTTGATCGCTTACTTGTTAACGCTAGCTACGTTCGGTTGCACCGTATTTTGTGCCAGTCAAACGAGGACACAAATGGTGTGTCCTGGCTCTATGGTTGGTCGGGCCGAATCAAACTAATAATGTGATGCAGCCCACAGACATAGGAATTAATAGACGAGAAGATATGGGCGAGGGGTAAAATCAACTGTTGAAGAACGAAGGGAGTGAAGCTGACTGTGATTCGTCAATAAATCAATCTGACAGTAAATAGGCATCTCGCATTATAATATCACCATTTACTTCTTAAAAGTAAAATCTGCTTTGAATGAATAGACATTTTTACATGGGAGCGCAAATTACTCGCCACGTTATGAACAAATTTGCGAAGTCCAAATTCGGCAAAGTAAGGCAGCTTCTATTTTCAGAGTCGTAGTTAGTTTCAGAGTATTTAGTTAAGACACTTTTATAAATGTTCATAATTTACTTCCCAGCAACCAACCAGCAACCAACCAGCCTCCAGACGTTTCTCGATGTGATAGTAACAACTGATTCATATTATACGATGTGAATATGCTTAAAATAAAGTAAAATAATGCTTATATATGGAATGTAATACGACAATTGGGTTTATTCTCTTTTTTCACATCTATTTTTACCAGTTTTCATAGTACAAGTCAAAATTTTGCCGTGTTATTTAGTAAAATGAACCGATGATGCCTCGACCATAGTTCGCACAAGAATGATGACGTCACGTTTTCAAATTTCATTTGAGGCCATACGCGAGCCCAGCCGGCTCAATGGAACCGGTATGGGGAGTGGGGATAATACGCTTTTAATCACTTAGGGCAGGTCTACTAATATTCATATGTCTATGGATGCAGCCACAAATGACAAACGTCCTAACGGAACACTTATTGTCACGATGAACAGTGCTCCTCCACTCCTCACGGTCTTGCACCACACAGAGAGCCGTGGACCTTGGCGTTCTGGACACTCATGACTTAATCAGTCCAAAGCTTTGATAATCTTCCTTCTTCCTCTGCTTCTTCTGCTCTTCTCTTTGCCAGTGACCCTGACCTTTTACAGCTTGCCAGAATTAGATAAATATATGTTCACCAGATCTATGGAACATAATGAGCTAAAATTTTGGATTTGTTCTGAGAATGATAATTTAAAGACAGTTCAAAAAAAATCCTTCAAGAGTAAAATTTGAGGTAAAAACATCAACAAACAATTTAAAGTTAAACGAATTGGGGTCGACAAGAAAACCTATTTGTTCAGAATCCATGGTAGAGTTAAAATATTGTATCTCCAATTTTGGTCAAAAAAGGTTAAGTACTGAAATGTACTAAAGATAGCCTATATTTTTGTGGGTTTTAATATTGTATCTTCTAAACCTTCTGTACCAAAGATATAAACATAATATATGTAATAATACATTTTAAATCCCCCAAGCAAAGTTTTTATGAGCCCATTTCTTGTATCTCCTTTACATGTTTCCATGGCAACCTCCTGAGATGGATCATATCTTATATCTCTAACAGGAGTCAATATGTACAAGTTAATAGTTATGAGTCCTCTCCCAAACTTGTCACATCTGGTGTCCCTCAAGGATCCCATTTAGGACCACTACTCTTTATTATATTCATAAATGATCTAACGGCAAAACTTTTTTGTAAATGTTTACTATATGCAGATGACTTAAAAATTTTTCAACCCGTGAATTCACAAGAAGACTGCAAAACTTTGCAAAAAGACCTCCTCACATTGTCTCAATGGTGTATAGATAATAACATGGAATTAAATATTGGCAAATGTAATGTCATCTCGTTCACGAGAAATGTCCGTAAAATTGATTTCGCTTACACGATCTGTGATGAAATCCTAAAACGAGTAGACTCCATTAGAGATCTGGGAATCTTACTTGACTCGAAGCTAACCTTCAGAAACCATTACCAAAACATTGTCAATCAGGCTAATAAAATGCTCGGTTTCATCACCAGAGTCACTAAATCATTTAAGAACACCAGTAGCTTCAGAATCTTGTACTACTCATATGTAAGAAGCATCTTAGAGTACGGCTCTGTGATTTGGTCACCACATTATGCAATTCATAGCAGGAAAGTGGAGTCCGTTCAAAAAAAATACTTAAGAATACTAGCTTACAAATCTGGAGTACATCGGAATCTCAGTAACTATGCTGAAAGACTTACTCACTTTAAAGAAATCTCACTCGCCAAAAGAAGAAACGTATCAGATATAATCTCTCTGTTTAAAATCATTAACAATGTATATGATTCATCTTTAATTAATCAAATTAACCTTAATATAAGACCGAAATCCACAAGAAACCCTGAAACCTTTTGGATAGATACTTGTCGTAGTAATACAAGTTTTTTCAAACCAACATCGAGAATGACTCGATTGTATAATAGATACTGCAATCTTCTAGATTTAGATATATTTTCAAACTCAATTAATACCTTCAGAAAGAACTTACACATACTTATACCTGATGATTTCATTTTCTTTACCAATCACCTACTTATGCATTAGCTCCACTATATATGATTCGTGCGTGCATATGTGTATATATGTTTGCATACAATATGCGTACAGTGTACACACTTATGAGTGTGTTTGTATTTAAATGTGTATGTACGCATCTATGTATGTGTGTATATATGTATGTATGTGTATTTATATGTGTATTTAGATGTATGCATGTATGCGTATACATATATATGTATAATATATTAATAAGTATGTAAGTTTCTTCCTAATAATTGATTTCGATCCTCATTGTTTTTATATACACTCTTTTAATTAAATTTATTATTACTGTAACTAACCAATTATTATTACACAAATAATATTGAGATGAATGTTGTGCTCACCTATAATTAGAAACATCATTATAACCATGTATAAATGTAAATTACTGTTAAAATTATGTGATGTATTCTGTTGGCGAGCCAATAAATAAATAAATAAATAAATAAATAAACAATATAATTTATCTTTACGCTAAAATAAATGCCATTTTATTTTACTTTAGTTAATTGCACACTTAAGTTTACAAGTGCACCGAAAATTTGGATTTGTACTAAAAATGAATACAAGAGTAAATACAAAAATAATAAGTAAATGGTATATTTTAGGCTTTACTCTTCCCCTGAGCAAATCCAGATTGGATCTTTCATGATATTAGAAGGATTGTTTCCTCTGGCACACAGCCTTTTGGTTCTTGTTAATACAACGACGCCACTGGCCAAAGAAATCAACAAAAACAGCACAAATGAGCATGTCACAGAAAATGAAACTTATCTTCAAGATTGTGATACAATTGGACCGGTAAGTTAAGTGAACGATATTATTAATAAATACTAATCATTACATAACATCAAAATGAAACTTATCTTCAAGATTTGGATACAATTATACCGGTAAGTTAAGGAATGATATTATTAATAAATACTAATCATTACATAATATCATTATATTATTGTCCGATCTAAAGACAGAAATACATTAAAATGATTGATACAAGTTGCCAGACATGATAATATGTACTAGATTATCATATAATAAAAATAACATTACATTTATAGAGTGCGCTTTACTGTAATAGATTTAAAATAATAATGTTGTATTCAGTGGTCATTTTCTTAAAAATTACTTCTACAGTGCTCACATAATATTTATCAAATAACATGACATAAAAAATGTACGGTACATATATACAAAGCTATAAGAGAACAAATAAAATTACCAATAACAGTGCTACATATTACAGCAAAGGACAAAACAAGAACACAAAAATATAATATAAAACGGTAACCGAACAACTCAACACACCTTTAAAAAGTGATATAGCGTCATGAAAAGTGACACACAAAAACTAGGTTAAATAAGTAACATTTTTTTTTTTTTTTTTTTTTTATTGAAACATATAAACAAGGTTACAATTTTTTTTACAATATAAACACTAATATTTCAATCACTCTCCTAATAAAGCAGCTGCTTGTGTTTAGGAGAGGACAACAAAAATATTTTAACATTTTTTTAAATTGAACAAAAAATATTAGTAATAAAACAAAAAATAACAATAAAAGCAATAAAAATATAGGTTAGTTAATAAATGATTCAAATAATTTAAAAGGCAAAAACATATTTCTAAACAATAAGTAAAGTTATGAGGTGGTACAAGAGTATTTTAATTTAATTTTTTTTTTATATTTTTCGTAGTTTTCTTCCGATCGTATATCAAGTGGTAATTTATTAAATAATTTTACACCCTTGAATATATAGTGATGTTGTGCTGTTGTGGTTCGTGCTAGTGGCACGGTTAGTCCTCCAACAGATGTTATTCTTTTGCTAATATTCAATTGTGGTAAATTATTTTTACTAAAGAAATCTTTATGTATTTGTAGAAGTGCAATTTTGTCATAAATTTTTGTAAGTGAGGGAACCGGGAAATCTTGAAAAACATTTATAGTTGGGTAGTAATATGGCTTTTTTAAGATTATTTTGATTAGTATTTTTTGAATAGTTTCTAGTGGGAGTAGGGATGATTTATATGCACCCCCCCAAGCCACGATTCCATATTGTAGGACAGAGTGCGCCAGTGCATAATAAATATCTTTTAGTATTTTTAATGATACAATATTTCTTAGTCACTTAGTTAACATAGGTCACGTTTATAGGTTAGATTTTTTTCATCACTTTTAACGACTTTATATCACTTTTTAAATGTGTGTTGAGTTACCATGGAACCATATAAAACAGGAGGCAGTGTATGTTCAGAAACAAGAACATTGTGAGCAGACATTAAACATAAGGAATTACCGACAATAAATAATTACCAGAAACTTAAGAATAAGGCATATTACAGTACATTGAAAAGAAATTAAGGTTTATGAATTATAGGATTTTTAAAATAATTTTCTTTTCAAAGCCTGTTTAAATTCAGCCAAATTCTGGATAGTAGTAAAAAAGCTGAGAGTTTATTCCAAATGAGCAGGCCAGTTACACAAAAAGAGCAACTACATAAACGTTTACACATAAACGACTCGATTTGACCTAGAAAGTTCGATTAGACAATTAGTAATATGTATTATGAAATGCACCAGAAGATATTCTCGAATCTTTGTACGGGTTATTGTTTTATGTTAAAATTCTTGTTCACAACTTGATATTTATAATCAAAAATCTGCATATCCAGAAGCATTACTCGGGCTGAAAAATTCATCAACCCTCGGTTCAACCCTCAACCTTTACACATAAACGACTCGATTTTACCTAGAAAGTTCGATTAGACAATTAGTAATATGTATTATGAAATGCACCAGAAGATATTCTCGAATCTTTGTACGGGTTATTGTTTTATGTTAAAATTCTTGTTCACAACTTGATATTTATAATCAAAAATCTGCATATCCAGAAGCATTACTCGGGCTGAAAAATTCATCAACCCTCGGTTTTAGAAATAATTTGCGAATAGCTGAGCGGCATGCCTATAATGAGATCATTGAGTATTTTACGGACTTAAAGTCCATAGTCAAACAGAATTATGCAAAAGATATAAACGTGTATCGCTACACTAGATACCTAGTGGTGGCCAGTGTAGAGTGGCTAGCAAAAATGAAATAATTACTTACAATAGGTACTCGATACGTTGTCAATAATAATAATATGTACTTTCTCTTTTTTATTTAAAGCTTCCTGATTGGTTGAAAGCTGACATCGCGTTGACTAAATATTCATGGTCAGGACAGTTTAAGTAGGTAAGAGAAACAAATGTACGTCGATGCTATTTTAAGGTAAAGGTTTATTAAATCTTTCACAAATTAAGCACAAAATTGCGATAAATCACTTCATTGTATTTTTTCAAAAACCGTGTGTATAATTAATATAGAAATAACAAAAGATTACAAATTTAACTGTTTTTTTCGTTTTTTCTTGCCTTGAGTTGTTTGGTAAATAGATTCTGAATAAAGTGGCTCATTTTCAGTTTTCACAAGAGGGAACGTTCCAGAAGCATTGTTATTGTCAAATTCCCGTTTTAAACTATCACAGTCAGGTTTTATATCTCTTTCCGTCGAATCTTCAGATTTGATGAATGTTTCCAATAAATTATCTTTGGATCCTTGGGCGACAGATCTGCCAAAGGAAAAAGTAAAAGATATATATTACAATTAACATTTTTTATTACTATGGAAATAAAATATTCATTTTAATTATGATAGTATCAGACTGAGGATGTCTAATTATCAGTGGCGGCTTGTACTAAAAATGGGTAGGGCATTAAAAATATTGCCATCTATCCCTACCTACTGGAATGATCGGTAGGCGAACTGTAAACTAAAGTGGCGCCATCTCACCAAAGAGTTTACGAGGCATTGGCGAGCACAGTTCGTGTTTCGGAGAAATTTCAATGCTGTGGTCGACATCCGCTCATACTCACGACATACGCTCTGCGCGTATAATTGATGTCCCCGGGTAGCGTTTCTCGATGAGCGATATGGAATTCGCTCATACCACGTTCCTTATGACACTTGATAGAAATAATAAAAATTCGAGCCAGTTAAATTTAACTTAATATTTTTATAGTATTACTTTTATTACTCTTTTTTGCATTGATTTTCGATGATATTATTATCAGTTGATAATTATTATTTTTAGATTGACTGAAATTTTGTTAGCGCGTTGCTCCAACGCTCCTTAGAGCTAGCCGCCACTGCTAATTATTAACATATTGTCTTTAATTAATTACGGAATGCAGATTAAAAAAAAGGTCGGACAACTACTGTGAACTTACGTGTTAAGAGCATGCTCCTTTTCTTTGAACAAATTCAAAATTGAGGAAACATCAACTGCATTAAGAAAACATTCACTGGATGGTGTGTATATTTTTTTATGCTCCTCGGCATTGAAAGTGATGGTTTCCAAATGTTCTGAAAAGGAAATGTAATATTTTTCAGAACACGATTATTATACTGTAAAAAATTATTACCCTAAGCTTGTAATAACACTATGTATTATTGTAATAGTGTATACCTTACGAAGAATATAAATACATAAACAGTACTATTAAAGTTATACTACGAATTACAGCTCAACATGGTAAACTCTGCAGGCAGCTAGAAGAGGAACTAAAGATGCCATGTTTTTGGTTATTAAGGCTATCAAAGAATTAATTACAATACTAGCTGTACCCCGCCACGCATTGCTGTGGCTCAGTCTGCAGCATGTTTAACAGATTACAAACATGGCACTGTATTTTTTTAAAAGCATGTTTATGAACATTTTATAAACATGTTTAACAGATTATGCTGTTTTTCAAAACAGCATGTTTTTACCTGTCACAGGTGACATATATATAATATAGGTATGTAAAAACATATGCGTATTCGAATGCAACGTTGTGTCAAAATTTAAAATCAATCGGTGAAGAACTTTCGTAGATTTAAAATTTTGAACAAAGGAACAATTACATTTATATTTATATAGATTTTAAATTTTTATGATATAAAGCGATGCAAATGGAAAAACCTATGAAAACTAATGCAGAAAGCTTTATTCTCATAGTTTTGGCATTCGTTGACTTTGAAAGTCTATTAAGACCTGCTAATTACATAATTTTAATTTAGCTACGAGTGAATAAAGCCTGCAATAGCTTGGAAGGTGCAAGCAATAATAAAGAATGGGTAAGAACTTACTGTAAGATAATTGGGCCCCTGCCGATTTGTAATCGTCAATTTCAAGATCTTTTTTCTGCAAACTTTCCACAAGATGTTTTTCGCTTTCTTTCAACTCTTTTAAGCCTGTTATCAGAGGAATGGTGACTTCTTGGAAAAACTAAAAGTAGATCATTAATTGATCTGATTAGTAAAAAGCAATTATTTTCTAATTACTGATCATAGATGCAATCTTAAAACATTATCTTCAATCATCTTTGAATCATACCTGAATAATTAAAGTAATGGATCTAATAATAGCCTGAGATTAATTAACAATTTACTCATTTATAATGTCTACATTAGATAACCAATCACTCATTTATAATTGCTATGTAAAAAATATGTGGTGTTAAGACATGGAGAAAATCTCCCACTATACCAGAACACATGACCTATCATTCCACAACAGCACAAGACAGCAAAGAAGTTGTAGACCAGTTTTTAGCAGACTTTTTTTATGTGACACCTCAGTGCCCCTGTCTGTACAGTGTGATGGCAGGGGAGCTATGTCACCACCCGGTTGGTCAGCGTTGTGAGGCGGGTTAAGGTAGGGGCTGTAGGGAGGGATTTATTAATGCGGGTCTTGAAGAGGCCTGGATTATATGAAGGAAAAAAACAGAGTTTTGTATGTGTGTTTAATTATTGAATATATTAAATATATTGATATATAATATTAATACAACATATTTTTAATATGTTAATATTATTAAATACGGGGGTCATCCTGAAAGTAAAGTTACAACATTTATGTAGGATCGAAAAATGCTTGTATTTAATTGACATTTACAGGATAGTTCACAAATATATTGAACTACTTTTAAACATAATCGCCGTCGAGATCGAGACATTTCTGTAGTTGGGGCACCAGCTTTTGTATACCAGTGTCGTAGACCTCCGCCGCCAGCTCTTTCAGCCACTACTTCACAGCTTCCTCGACCTCCTGACCGTTTGAAAAACATTTCCCACCCAAAAACTCCTTTAGTTTAGTGAAAAGATGATAGTCTGAAGGCGTCAAGACGGGGGAGTAGATGGAGGGGTGACAATATCCCAACCAAACAATGTCAGCAGCTCCTGTGAAACTCGCGCGGTCGTCATGCAGGAGGATGACTCCCCAAGCCAGCATTCCCCTTCTGCAGTTCTGAATGGCTCTTCTGAGTATTTTTAGGGTATTGCAATAAGCCTCTGCATTAATGGTAGTCACTTTAGGCATAAAATTCACCAAAAGGACCCCCTTACAGTCCCCTAAAAACAGATGACATGACTTTTCCGGCTGAATGGGTGGTCTTGAACATTCTGGTGGCTGGGAAAGACGAATGATGCCACTGAAGTGATTGTCTGTTGGAGTCTGGGGTGTAGTGACACATCCACCTCTCATCCCACATCTCTATGGAGTCCAGAAAAGCTTCTCCCTTCAATTCATGCGGATCTTGCACAGATGGGAGGTGGCTGGAGCACACGACGACCTCTCCATAGAAAGACTTTACTGGGACTGAACAAAATGGCCGACATACATGCGGGACCAAACAAACTGACCATTAGGATCGCTCCTACATGCCAGGTGCGCCAATTTCGAAACAAAAAATTTCCCCCGGCCTCAGGAGCCCTTGTAACCTTACTTTCTAGATGACCTATTTAGTCTATGATAATAAAATAATTAAAATGATACACCTAGCACCGTCTAGGATAAGTTATAGGAAACTAAGTGTACCTACATGCTTTTGTTTTGATATAATAAAATTGCTGTTCAAAACTACCAACTGTGTTTCATTATGACCCTCATATATTGAAATCTTTTTGTAAAATGTATCATAATTACATAAGGTAATCAGGTAATCTTAATTAACGGAGTCTTCTCAAAGTCTATCTAGGTAATATCAGGTGTCCCCCCAAGTATCCCACGCTCATGTTAACATTTATATAAACGACATTCGATCTTGTTGTCACTTCACCAACAACATGAAAATATTCAAAGTTATTACTCTGACTGTGAAGTGTAGCAAAGTGACTTAGATAGGCTTTTTCCAATTTCAACATTTATAAATGTGTCACTATTTCAGCAGAAATAAATATACTCTTCACTTAACAACGAACCAATCGTTTCTAAAATGGAACGTAAAGGCCTTATACACCTAAGGCATTACAAACCTAGATATAAGCGCAATAAAATGTAAAAAATGTAAATATAAATGTAAATACCTCAGAAAAAGTTGCTCCTACTGAGGTAAATTAAATTATGTGGCAAATTATCACGGATATTTAAATTTTTATATAGCATGAAACCGTTAAAACAATATTTCAATAAACGCCACTTTATCGGCACTGATACAGAAAAAAAAATTGACTCAATCGTTCATGGGTAAATTTTTTTTTTTTTTTTGAAACCAAGCAAGACTTCCAACTGCTCCCAACCGTCCGGAGCCAGTGAGACTATGGCATCCCCAATTGAGAAATGTTGTGAGGCTAAAGGTACTGGGGAGGGGAAGGAGAGGAAAGAGGAAGGTGGGGAAGTACCTGGCTTTTCAGATCTGATCACCAAACACGGCCAAAGCCATTCAAGCAACATTTCAATTCTGAATGGTGGTCTTACACCAGGGCGATACTGAGAGTATCTTTCATTCTGGAATGTGCCGCAAATATACTATATATTAATGGTTCCATGATAACTCAACACAGTGACTATTCAACACACCTTTAAAAAGTGATATAAAGTCAAAAAAACGATGAAAAAAAAATTTAAACCTAACCTAACCTACTTAACCCAGTTAATAAAGTTTTTGTTTCATCACTTTCCATGACTTTATATAACTTTTTAAGAATGTGATGAATTATCATTTTGAAGATTTATCCGGTCACCATTTTAAATGAGTAATTTGTAAAATAACACAAATTAATCAAATAAAATTAATTTGCGCACGCCGGGATTTGAACCCGCGACCTCCCGCTTGCTAATCGAGAGCCTTCCTTACCCCTCGACCACGGAGGGTATCCATAAAAACACTTATTTTGTTTTATTTATAAGTAAAGTGATAAGTAACCCGTGTACAATTGAAATGTTATATTCTCATAGTCAGACGTACACTGGAATATGCTTCGCCGATTTGGAACCTTCAGTAAAAATTGTACATCGATAGAACTGAAGGTAATTAAAATAAATTTATAAAATATCTGACCTTCAAATTCAAGAATAACTTTCAATGTACATTTCAATCTTTGCAACAAAGGCGAACTGAAGCTGATTTAATATTTCTACATAGAATTTTAAACAATAGGACTGTACCAAACTTGTGTCCCTAATTATTTAAAAAAAAAACCTTTGCGACTGTAATGTATGCCAATGTAGTATAGAGGCTGGAATATTATTGTAGCGGGTGAAGGTCGTACACAATAATAATACGTGATCTTGTAGTGATATTTATTGGGGAGCTGCTATAAACAAAAGAGGGACAATCCTAGTATGCATCGCCTTTTATAGCATCTCGAAAGCATGCTATCTCGCTTGCACTTACACACATTCATACAAACATCACAGAAACATACCTGCCACACAGCACTACTCCACACACTTATTTACAAAACAAATGCAGCAGCAAATTCGCCAATTAAGGCGATGCACTACGTCGTGTAATATTTTAAACTGAGCCGCTATCAATAACAACCCTTACGTAGATGGTGATAAGGTTTAAATTCCCGCTTAACACTATCCGCCTGTTTTGATTTATGCAAGAAAAAAACATGGCCAAAAAGTGCCTTTTATTTTATTTTGTGGATGTTCAGGCATAAATATTTAATTTTTTTCCGATCATTTTATAAATAACTTAATTTGCCACATTATATAATAAAATCATAACCGAAAATGGGTTCGTAAATAGGAGATTTTGAACTTTAAAGCAGTTTTCATAGGCCTATACATTCTTTTTTTCTGGGCTTATAAAAAGACTTACATAAAAAATACTCGATTATTTCAAAGGTCAAGATGTATTCTACTCGCAGTATTTAATTAAAGCATCTGAAACATTTCTAGGCGACCAAATTTTCATACCAAAAACACATGATTTTGCATTACTACGTATGGGCAGTAATGCAAAGTAAATCACAGCCTGGATCAAAAAACAAGATATCCATTTTGTACAAAACATTATAACACCAAACCAAACATAATCATGGATGAATGTGTATGTATGTATGTATGTATGTATGCATGTGTTTACTTATATGTGTGAATGCATGCATATATGTGTATTTATGTATGTATACATGGGTGTATGTTTTTTTTTTCTTTTTTCTTTAAATAACAATGTACAATAACCATTTAAAAAAAAAAAAAATTAAAATCCCAACTTACACTTATATAAGAAAATTTAACCAATACACATAAATACATGTACCATTTAATCATAACCATGTAAACACCTCAGGACAGGTTCTCCCAGTGAGGTGTTCACGAAACATATAACATTACCCACCACAGTGTCACCTACTCAAACCTACCTCACACCCAGCATAAAACACCATATTCAACAGTTCTAAATTTATGTATTATATACAAATGTAAATATTTGGTAGACACTGTAATGTATGTATAGAAATAAATAAACAAGTGAATCAAATATTTGACTCGGGCCATGTGAAAATTCGGTATAACTGAAGAGCATATACGAATACGAAAGAATCAAGGAGTGTTTTCAAAGCAGAGCTATGTGGAGGTCTATCCCTTTACCTACCCATGCGGTAAATGGCGTGATGGTTACAAAAAATTTCGAGAGTCCCTGACTATCTAGATTTACCTAGTACAGGGTTTTCCAATAAGAGGTGTTATTTTGAATAGCCCGCTATTTCGGTAGATGTTACTTTTGAAGCTGTCATTTTTTGACATTTGACAAGTAAAAACTACGCCATTAATAAAAATGGAACGATACACGCTTCAACAACGCATTGAAATTATTAAAATTCACTTGAGTGAATCAAATGCAAATCATCTTGAGTGATGAGGCCCATTTCCACCTCGGTGGCTTCGTCAACAAGCAAAATTGTCGCATCTGGGGCTCGGAAAACCCAAGAGTTATTGTTGAAAAGCCTCTCTATCCTCAACGTGTGACTGTTTGGTGCGGTTTATGGTCCGGCGGAGTCATTGGACCTTACTTTTTCGAAAATGAGGCTGGAGCAACAGTTACGGTGAATGGATTGTGCCATCGAGAGATGATTAATGATTTTTTATGGCCAGAATTGGATGGTATTGATCTGGACAACGTTTACTTTCAACAAGACGGCGCTACGTGCCACACAAGCAACGAAACCATTGATCTTTTACGATTGAATATCAAAATAACACCTCTTATTGGAAAACCCTGTAAAATATCACATATAATTAATCAAATATAAATAAAATAGTCACTCACTTGCAGCGGAGAACATGTGTTTAATTTGAAAACAATTTTAAAGGAAGCTCCTTTTAATATTTTAATTTTCAAAATAGTACATTTCCCAGGTTGGCTAATATCTATGGACGATTCAGTTATCTTTTTAGATAAACTTTCATTCAGCATTTTCAAGAAGGACTTTGTTAGCGATGTATTATCAGCTTCAACAATTGTAGGATTATTTTCCTGCAATAAACATTATAAAGCAATCTGATTACATTAAAATACTCAATTGTAACCTACTATGATGATCTGGTCCCCTTCAACAAAAGCAATCTTCGCAATGCATCAACTATTGACAGTCCTGTGGAGGCGCAATTGGAACAGTCCGCTCCGGGCGCCGACTTGTTAAATTGTTGATAATACAACACAGCGCCCTTGAGGTTTTTGCTAGTGTCAAGCGCTTTTTGGCTAAGGGCCGGAGCTGTCTACTGACAGTTTGTTGTAACCTTAAGTGATGCCTCGACCCATTCAAGCCAGAGTTAAGTCAGCCTTTCAGAGACTTGGCTTGCTGTAGAGGGCTTGCACTTGACACTTTAATCGTACACAACTGCTGACTCTGTACAAACTACAAGTGTGCACCACTGTAGAGTTTGTCAGCCTTTTTTGTCTAAAGTTGGATAAATTAAATTCCGCTGCACGATTAATATGCAAAAAAAACGCACTTGGTTTCAATTTAATTACTACAAGAATGAACTATTTATTTTGTGGGAGATGGTAAAAGATGCTTTAAAGTTCGATTTTTTCTCAATCATAGTTAAGTTTGAAGGCTAGGAAATACGCTTAAATTATTAAAATAACCCAAACTAACACAATAAAAACCTATTTTGTGCATGTTTACTTAAACCCACAACTAAAATAGTTGAATCTATTGGATATTTAAGTTGAAATCAAGTGTTGTTTTTTTAAAGAGCCTTTGTATGCAGCGGAATTCGACAAGTTTACCTGGAGTTCCTAGGTATCTGAAAAAAGAATTTGACTGTCCATCTTCTGGGCACTGTTGACATTTGAAACATGATAGTGAATCATTTTTAAGGCTTCTTCCATGCTCAACACCTCGGCTGTTGGTGATTTGGTATCAGTTTTTATTCCCTCCTGAAGGAAACCAAAGGGCCTTCTGAGGGAATTAAACTCGAAAAAAAAATTATTTTAATATTAGGAAATATAAACCTAAAAAGCGCGAAAAAATAGCAAAAGTATTATTAGTATTATTATTATTATTAGCAAACCTGAATGAGTGAGGCTAAATCATTTTTGGACAGCCTCGACTCCCACAGGTGGACAAAATTGGTGAGAAAAAAATCGTATGACTCATTAAATGCCTGATATTTAAAGAAGTATGATTGTTTTTCCTCCTCGAGCACGTGAATCCACATATTGATATGCTAAATCAATATTATTCTCAAAAAGTAATTCACATTATTTGACGTTTGTAGCTGTACTCGCTGTACATGTATTGACTTGCACAAACTACTTGCCACTATTCATAAATAAAACACTCTCCCACTATTGTACTTTGATTTTTGGCTTTTTCTGTACTAGCTGTACTGCATCTGTACTGATAACAATAACCATAAATCATCCATAAATAAACCAACAATAATAATATTTTTCTTTGGATGACAGATAGGCAGATTCGTGCAGAAGATATTTTATCGACAGATGCATGGCGAGTGGTTTATTTATGGATGCATGACAGATGACAACTACTGACAACCGAAAGTCATGTTTATATTTTTAAAGATTCGAATTCTGAAATCGGCAGCATTTTTTTAAACATTACCAAAATAAAAAAATAAAGGGATTTTGACTACCTACCCACTCTTTTCAGTGTTACAATCGGTGACAGAACTCAGATATACTACAAAATAAGAAAATAAAATAATAAAATGTGAAATTTTCAAATTTATTCCAATATAGTTTTATCACTTAGAATAAACTTCAAATCAGTACGAAAAGCGCTTAGAATATTTATATTCCCAAAAATACTAAAGACTGCCCGCAGTGAAATAAGAAAATATTAGTGGGATGGAAAGGGATATTTTTTTCTCTGTGCAAATGGCATATTTAAAAAAAATGCATAATGAATTATTATTTCTGAAGATACCTATTACGATTTTGGAGAAACATGAAGCCAATTATAATATGTTCATATATATATATATATATGAACATGAATATATATTATTGCTTTATTATGGCATTATTGCTAACTTGATAGCTTGACTTAAACTTTGCAGGCGGCTAAAAACTGAATATTTTAAAAACCGTCGTGTGGCAAGTCGTAAAGCTTGAAAAGGTTGGCAATCTCTGCAAATCGATGCTTTTTGTCGGCATGTAATGCCCCGTTCTGACAGAGCGATTTTAGTTGAACGACAAAAATTGAACAAGATGTCGTTCAGACGTTTCAATTTAACTCGAACCGATTTTGTTAATCAAGATGGCGTCAAGTGAAGTTATCGCTGCGTGCGTCCCTATGATTTCGGACCTTTTACGGAACGAACTTTAGAATGTGAAAAAGCGCAAAAAACTTCGTATGTGGGCTAAACAATAAAAGTAGATGAGCTTTCAACTTTCGTCGTTCAACTAAAAACTTGATCAACTCTGTTGAAAGGCTGTCACACTTGGCGATTAGCTTTGAAGTGTCATTCAACTCCGACTTAATCAACTAAAATCGCTCTGTGTGACCGTGTATTAGCAACTAGCAACAACTGGCAACACCGTGACCGCCATTGAACAGAAGTTTGACGCAGTAATGGTATGTCTGAGGAGAAGTCCCCATATCTAGGGGATTTTGAAATTTAAGGGGAGAAAAGAAGTTTTTTTTCCTGTAAGTTGCTCACGTAAGCGACTTACGACAAATTTACCAATGTAAACGACACCATAAGTCACTTACCGTAATTTATACTAAGTTACAGAAGTTTTTTTTACGTAAGTTTTTGACAGGTCTAATCGCTCACGCGGGAATTTACGGCTCTCTCACAGCTTATCAAAACAGATTGATAAGTTGAGAGGCTTACCGTAAGTTTTGACGTCACTGTCGGGATGGTAAAACAGAAATCTGCAACACTGACAGTAAGATTCGGTCTTTCCGCCGTTGCTCCTCGGGACTTGTTTACTTGTCGCCATGAACAGCTTTATGAAATAATGCACTGCAATAATCTATGGAGACCAACATAACATTATTTATCATTAACACAATGTCATGTTTAAAAAATGCCTATGTAAATGTGTGATAATGATTCTAGTATTCGACTTCACGAACTGATGGATCAGCTATCAAACTTCACAACAAATTAATATCTCCAATGAATGCATACAAAAATGCAATAAAATAATACATAGAAAACATTACCTGACGCCAAAAATCGAATAGTCACCATTAATTTTTCCAACTAACTAACTAACCATCACACCGTTTCCCCGCAGGGGTAGGATGAGGGGACGGACCGCCAAACAACTCGGTCTTGGCACACATTTCTTGTCTCATTCACATTCATACATCATATAATACATACTCTTCTATTATTCTGACTCTTGACATGGCCTGACTCAAGTATCTGATTCACTTGGTCGTGCCATGTCTTCCTCGGGCGTCCCGACTTCTGCTACCATTCACATTTGCATCGTATATTCTTCTTACACTCCTTTCTTCGCTCATTCGCTCTACATGCCGAAACCATCTAAACGTCCCTTTCTTGATCTTACTCATTACGCTTACATCAGCCTTGTACTCTTTGCGGATCTCCGCATTTCTCACACAATCGTACATGGTGTTACACACACACGCCTCAGGAATCTACTGATGATATATTCTGTAATTTTTTATGAAATAAATTAATTTAAATAAAATGAAATGTTTTTAAATATTGGTAAGAGGGTTTTCAATGTTTTCATAAACTAACTGGCTTAGGTCCAGTATTTTAGTATATTTTAGTAATCGCATCACTACGCAACTTGACGGACGTAAATCTCTCTTTTAGCTTACATAAAATGGGCATGTGAATTAGTTGTATTTTAAGCATTTCTTCAATTGTTTGCCAAAATATTAGGAAATAAAACAGTTAAATATGCCCCCCCCGCTAATCGATAGCTGTTGCGCCTGTTTTAACCCCATATTTTTGCCGATTTTTTACAAGTACAAAATTGATTGAACCTGGGGAGTTTTTATTATTTCTGGGGAGTTTTGGCGAAAAAGTTGGGGAAATGTCTTTTTTCGGCATACCATCACTGGTTTGACGTCAGACGGTTTCTCCCAGTTTCTCCGTACCTCGGCTTATAGCAAAAAAAATCTTTCCGGGCTCGAGTTTGCGCGTTTGCGTCTGAGCGCGTCTGAGCCATTCTCATTCTATTACATTAGTTTTCTAGTCTCGTACGTCGTGGCAATCGATTAATCAGGACATTAGCTCCTGGAAATATCTACTGGAAAGCAAATCAGCGAGACATCCGTTATTAGTTGTGTTTAACCTAACACGCAAAAATGGGGTCGCTTTTTAGAAGTGAGGAAATGACATTATGTCAGTTATTTTTGCAAAGTGAAGCTGCATATGCCTGTGTTTCCGAATTGGGCGAACTTGGGCTCGTGCAATTTAGAGATGTAAGTATTATCTGTAATACTAATGAGTTTCACTGTTGCAATTGTTACTTTGTTCCGTCAAATAGCACAATGTCAAAAATACTAAGCGTTCAATGACATTTCATCTACAATGAATCAGTTATTGTCAAACAATCTTTTGTTAATTGACCGAATAATGCTAATATAACACGATGACAGAGCCTCTGCTTCTGGGTATTTGTAAAAGTAATAGTAAATCATACAATGTTTTTTTTCGCAGTCGTTAATTACCATAATTTTTTTATTTCTAATTTCGCAAAAATAATAATATTCCAACTGAAGACAGCTGCAATCAATAAATATGCCATCTATACAATTGTGGATAGCAACGCATTTATTTATGTCCTATTGATTTGAACTATAAGTAGAGTTGAATAAAAAATTAATCCATTTGAAACAGAAAAAAAAATTATAAACAAATCACCGCCATCTTTAGGAAAAATCTCTACTTAATAAAATAATCTAGAAAGTTACATGAAAAAACTGTTGTTGCAATGATGCGATTGTTTATATAGTGTACATTTATAATAACAAAATGATTAAATTGACCCAAAGGAATGATTCATGGAAATATTAATAGATTCCAAAAAGTTCAAAAATTATTCACCGTTTCTAGTTCCAACCTGAAACATGTTCAAAGATTTTCCTAGAATCATTATACATCATTAAATATGCAAATTAGTTACAGCGTTCTTTACAAATAACTAACATTTCTGGTCCAAGATCATGTGAGATATGAGTTTCCTCTTAAATATTTACTAAAGATGACAAATTTAACGTTTGTGTTAATATTTGAGTCATGATAAAGTGGAATAATTACAGAGCTGCTTGTGTAAGCTTCACTTGTCAATATTGAAACTTTATCAAAATAGGTTTAGCCCTGAAATAGAATTCTCCAGGTAGTAAAAATGATAATGCTATAACAAACACTTCAATTTCATCATCAATTTTAAGTTTGTTTAACATTTTTACTTCTGTTAAGAGTTAGACTCAAAATGGCGCTAAACGCCATTTTATAATTTTGTAATACAAGCAACACTACACATATTTTGTCTGTAAATTCTTTACGGATAGTTAGTAAAATGTCTTAGGTTTCCAGTGATTAAAATTCTTAACCCTTCATGCTGTTTTGTTCGCTTTTGGGAACAACTCATATGATCTCACAGAAATCATTCTATCTCCCTTACTGTTGTGTTGAGAAATATGATCTAAACGGTGTTAGAAAGAGAAAACATCACACTTTATATTCATATAAGAAAGTTGACCACAGTAGAATTAAAATGTGCACCTTTATGTAACCAAAGGCTCCGACCGCAATTTGAAATAGACTTCGTAAATTTTTTACTAATCATTTAATACAAAATGACAAAAAAGTAAGGAGACGATAACTCTTATAATACATCTAATTAACCCTTCAGTACATTCATCACAATTGTTCAATTTGCAATGTTTTCTGTGTATTTCAAATACGCTATATACATCTTATTTTTTAATTTTCCGTAAAAAAGAAATACTGTTTATAAAGTAGATAAAATTATCTTTCCATTGTATGCATTTAAAATAATAATTACTATTTCTAAATAATAAAATTTTAATATCACAAGTGAAAAATGTTGTCAAAAACGCTAACCACATTTTTACTTAATTTTTTCACTCCAATCATAGAAAAATTGAGAGATCTCGATATTTCGAAAACACAATCGTTTTATTGGGGAATTTGTAAGAAAACTGTACCTTCACTATCAGCTCGTTCACATAATAAAAAATAAGAATTAATTTTTATAGTTAAATCGATTGTTACGATAGCGGCGCGAAATTTTAATTATTCATTTCGGCTATTTTTAGGATTTTATTAATGGAATCCAGTAAAAATATTTTAGGCAAACTGGAAAGAATTATTATTTCTCTTTCTAACGTCAGAAAATTATGTATTTCCGCATGATAGAAAAAAGATAAAAATACTTTTATAAAATATGTACACCCGGTCATATAAGACCCTCAAACGCTGGAGGTGTTAAATAGGAGTGTTTTTATATATTTTTTCAATATCAGTAATTTTAGTTACAAAAAACTTAAAGATTTAATTTTTTTTATGTTTGCATTCCAAACTTGAACATTTAAAAAAATATATGTTTATTTCTAGTAATAAAATATAAAAGCATAAATATGCTTGATGAAATATATTCAGAAATACTTTCACCTTCTGATAGAAGAGTTAAACTGAATTCTTTTATTTTACATTTCTTTTGTGCCTGTATTATGTGCAGTTTCAAAATCAGCAAAGGCGTTTCTATATATAAAATTTCACAAAGTTTTATATATAGAAATGTAACATTACTGTTATTTTATTCAATCGAATCCTTTGGACAGGTTCACAGTTCTTGGATAATAACAGAACTTAAATACTATAGGTTCACAGTTCTTGGATAATAACAGAATTTGAATATTATAGGTTCACAGTTCTTGGATAATAACAGAACTTGAATACTATAGGTTCACAGTTCTTGGATAATAACAGAACTTGAATATTATAGGTTCACAGTTCTTGGATAATAACAGAACTTGAATATTATCTTTGAAATTATATGAATTATTCAAATTCTGTGAAACAACCCGTCATTAATCAGTTTATATAAAAATATAATTTTATAAACAATGAAATGTAATGTTCTGCTTATTAGTTTATATATGTATGTAATATAAACTAACTCAATAAATAATAATAGAAGTATTTCGTATATAACCACTAAAGTGCCCGCGTCAATAACTGGAATACGAGTGAGTGATTGGTGTAGGAGTTGATGGAGACATATAAACTGATTATAGTGCTATGTAGCCAATGAATTCTCCTATATTTTTAGTATTTATAAAAAAATCGTAAATACGCGAATTCTGCGAAAATGGCATATCACCATTTCATCACTCCAGACATTTTGCAAACTCTGCATAATATGCCGAAAATGAATGCTGCTAAGCAGGCAATGTATGCCATGAAGGATGTGTGTGAAGTTTTATCTAGATTCACCAAATGAACAAAAAAATAATATGGATTATTCAATTTTTTATTCATCTGTAAACTTAAATTGAAATAATTTAGAACCGTACTTCGAAGTTGGTAGCTCTTGCTTTAATGGAGCCTAAAATTACTGAAACGATTCAGCAGATTATTATCATAATCACATTGTGTTTGTTTTTTCGAATGATATAAAAATGATCTTTTCTTTTGTTAGCTCAACCCCGACGTGAATGCCTTCCAACGCAAGTTTGTCAACGAGGTGCGGCGTTGCGATGAGATGGAGCGCAAGCTGCGCTACCTGGAGAAGGAGATCCGCAAGGACGGCATTCCCATGCTGGACACCGGCGAGAGCCCTGAAGCCCCACAGCCCAGGGAGATGATCGATCTCGAAGTAAGTCTAATCTAATTCGTAAAACGCATTTGCAATCAACTTAACGGGTCTCCACACCAGCCACCAAATTCTTGCTAATCTTTACATTATGGTAGCTGCGCAGTGGGCTTGACTTTCACACATCACATATTATATTTTTTTTAATGTGAATATCGCACAGCCGTCTGGAGCCAGTGAGACTTTGGCATACCCAATCAGTGTATGTTGCGGGGTTGAAGGTAGTGTGGAGGGGAAGGAGATTGGAAATGAGAAAGGTGGGGAAGTACCTAGCTATTCAGATCTGGTCACCAAACACGGCTTTAGTCATTTCTAGCAATGTTTCAATTCTGACTGGTGGACTTACATCAGGGCAAAACTGAGAGTATCTTCCACTCTGGAACGTGTTGCAAATATATCTTATATTATTTTACAAGATTAAATTGTGAAATAACACAATGGAAAAAATTTACTTGTGCAGGCCGGGATTTGAACCCGCAACTTACGAATTGCTTGTTAAGAGCCTTATCCCTCGACCACGGAAGCCGTCACGTTACTAAAGAGTATTACGAATTCTGAGAGAAAATAATTACATATGTGACAGCTGTTGCACTTTCCGGGAATTTTATTTCTTTTAACTGTTGAGTATTAATTTTATGAAGATTGATGAACTTCTTTAAAGCTTGCTTGCAAAGATGCTTGTCTTGTGTCCAAAAAGCCTCTGTAAACTTGGATGTAAGCCCGTTGTATTATAATGTTATGAATTCGCACAAGCGTCGTATTCCACTTTTATAACAGCTTACAATTATTTTGAAATGTGTCATGTGTACATATGTCTTGGACTAATTCCGTTGATTAACACAAAATTAAGAAGAAACATGTTTTTAAAATCAGAACAATTTGGTAAACATGGTTTGCCCTTCTGCATATTCACGTTAAATATCTAATGAATAAATTAAACTAAAATATCTACCAATCAGGGGCGTGGCACGAAGTTTTGTTGTCGGGTTTTCCGTAAGCTTGGTATTTATCTCCGAAAATAATATTTATTTGACATTGAGAAATGTAATGTTCCCGTTAAAATTTGAAAAAAAAAAATTTTTACTATAATACATCTATTTTCAATTTTTTACCTAGTTGCGCCATCTCTTGGGCCGGCTAGTGGCCAACTCAAAGAGAAGAAGAAAAAAAACTGTGAATTTAGACTGACTGAATTTTTAAAATGTCTTTCAAAAGTTAATAAAAAAAATGGTTTGATTGAGGATTGAACATTCCTCCGCAGAGACTAGAGTCGACCACGCTAACAACTTCGCCAAATCCTGATTAGATAGAACTGACGTTTATTTCATGTATCAACTGCTGTAATGTTGTCCAATTTCAGAGAAATGCATATATGTCCGTGTGCGTATGCGTGATTGCAACCCATAAAGTTGATAGAATGCATTGTCATCGACAACGAGTCTATCTGCCGAGTTTCAGCTCGATCGGATGTCAGGAAGTGGGTTAATTTCCACTTCCAAGATTTGCATTCATTCATCAAAACAAAATTGAAATTGAAATAGTTTTTAATGAAAAAGTTTTACCTTACAATAAAACTTATATTATGTACTTAGCTTTATTTAAAACCTATAAAGTGAGATAAACATTACCATTTTGCAGCCAAATCGACGTTTCTTACCAATTTCGTGTGTAATTCTTAGTTTAAATCTCCCGCCAATGTCACCTGCTAGTTCCAAATGCATCCTTGAGGCGGCGCCAGTAGTGGGACGCCACTAGTGACGCTATAATTTCAAGCTTCATTAGATCTCATCAGGCAGCCCTTGCCTAGGTTTTAAATAAAGCTAAGTACATAATATAAGTTTTATTGTAAGGTAAAACTTTTTCATTATGTAGCATAGGCTTTATTTAAAACCTATAAAGTGAGATATTGTTTGTTATCGCCTGGTGACATTATGCTAATGTGAATCAAATATAATATTTAAATTTATTTGCTAAAAAGAAAATAGGGGCAAGATTTCCAGAAATCAGCTAACCAGTTACAGAGGTTGAAAAAGGTCAGCAACAGATGGGTCGGTGTTGACTCGGCCAGCCGATTCTGCAATTTCCCTTCTATAGAACTTGGCAAAGGTATTGGGACTTCTCCAGTTACCACGCGACAGTATATCGTCCAGCTTATATTTCTGCAGCCAGTTCAGAGATGCCACTGCTGAACGGATGCTGCCAGGTGGATCCTCTACACCAGCATCCCTGAGGACTGCCCTAATCCAACCTGCAATTACTGCCCTGGAGGCCGCTTTCACTGTCCCACAAGTTGTAATAAATAGGCTAGGTAGTATCGCCTGCGCTCTCCGTTCCTTAGACAGTTCTATGACCTTCTCCGTCCAATAGACAGGGTCTATGTTCCTAGACTCCGAGCGAGCCAGTCTCCACCCTGATTGTTGCCAGTCTGCCGAATCTGTCTTGCCACCAAACACTGGCCAAATGGAGATGCCTTCACTGTCCACTGACAATCTTTCAGCTGTGCAATGGAGCAATGTGAGATCGTGGACTCGGCGCCCTGATGCCAAAAGCAGGATGGTGGCTGCTCTCCTTGATGCTTCAAAGAGAGTAATATGTTGAGGCAAATTCTTCTCCAGCCATGATGATACAACCCTCGGGTCCCAAATGGGGGGTTTTGAAGGCCTTAGTCTAGCTAAAGATATCCCTTTTAATATCTTCTTCACTATCGGATTGGAGCTCAGCTCTCTATTGTCTTCGGGAGAGCCTAAGGTACACACCACTGACTTGTGAACTAAAATGGTACTCAGCGATAGCTTTTCTCTGATGTGTAGATCGGCTAGGAACCTGGCTAAGTCTTCAGCTTTGGGACGCGTGGCATCAAGCTGATTCTCTGACGCCCAGCGCTGCCACCTCCGCCATGCCGGAGCATAAGTGCGAAGGGTAGAACTTCTCCACCCGGATCTAAGAAGTTCCTTCTGCTGACTTGACCATCTTGTTAGGTTTTTGTCCCACCCCCACAAAGCCAAATCTCCAGAGTGAAGGACTCTACTTGAGGAGGGGGTTTGTTGGTCCTGGTGTCTATCAGTGCTTCTCCTAGATTGTGAATCGTAAGAGGTGGACCCAAGGCCCGACACTTCAGATCCGCTCTCCAAAATGCCCTTTCCCAACGAGGAGCCACTACCAAGTATAATCCCCTTGCTCTGTTCAGGTGGCAAAGAACCCTCGGCATGAGGCACGGGGGAGGGAAGATCCAAGCCAGCTGATGGTCCCAGTCCCTGCTCCAAGCATTGTGGTAGTCTGCCTCGTCGTCCTGAAAATCAAGAGAAACATACCTTTGAACCACATGCGCTGTCCTAGAGCCAAATAGGTCTATTTCGGGTCGTCCCCATTTCCTGAATGCTACCTCTGTGAACGAGGGTAGCAAGTGCCATTCGGGTATAGCACGATGACGAGATAGACAGTCCGCTACTTCATTGAAACGACCGGGTAAGTATTGTGCTGTCATGGAGACACAGTGTTTATCCAAAACATCTAGCACTAGTCGAGTACAGCTCAGGAGTTGAGTTGATCTGGTACCACCCTCCTTGCGGAGATAAGATACGACAGACCTGTTATCCGACTGGATCAGAAGACCCGAGCCAGATAGCTCAAGCACGTGAGGAGACAAGGCAGCCAACACGGCGAGCATCTCCTTTACATTGGAGTGAAGATTCAGCTGGTCATCAGCCCACACACCGCTGAGAAGCTTTTCGTCCAGCTGGGCACCCCAACCCTGATCAGAGGCATCGGTTGTTAGGTAATGCTCAAACAGCGGCAGATGTATAGGTGACGTCAGGGTGAGCGATCGAACCCACCATCTCAATTCCCGAGCGGTAGCTGCCGGAATTGGTGATGACTCCCAAGGGTGGTAGTGTCTGAGTCCTAAGCACCCTTTCTGTATGTGCCGGCTGTTGAGCCTGCCTCTTGGAACTGCAAAACTAGCAAAGTTTAAAGAGCCCAAGAGGCTGCGCCCCTTATCTAGTGACCACCTACCTGTCTGAATAAAACCCTTTAACAAATAAGATAGGGCTGAAACCTTGTTCTGAGGGAGAGACTTTTCATTAGTTAGAGTATTCCAGCTGATACCAAGAAATTGAACTTGTTGTGATGGTTCTAATATTGACTTATCAAATTGTATATGCCATCCCAAGCCTTGCAAAAACTCCACCATTTCAATAGCCTGCTGTTTTAAAGTAGGCAGGCATTGGTTTACTAATAAAAAATCATCCAGATACACTAGAATTCTCATCCCTCTCTTCCGCAGTTCCTGCGCTACCCAGTTAGTGAAGGTTGCGAATGCCTTAGGTGCGGTGGCCAAGCCAAAGGGGAGGGATGTCATCTGCAAGAGTTCATTCCTATAGATAAGTCTAAGGAAACATCTATGCTGCTCACTCACAGGTACATGAAAGTAAGCATGTGTGAGGTCCACTTTAACCATCCAGTCATTCGGTTGTAGAAAAGTAGGAACTCGATAAACGTTTACCAGACGAAATTTACTGACAGTCAGAAAATTGTTTAAATACTTTAAGTTAAAGACCGGCCTCTTTGAGCCATCTGATTTGGGGACCAGAAACATGTTAGAAATAAATGAGGGAGTGGCAGGTGCCGACTCTAAAACCTTAAGGGCTTTGAGTTTTTCTATTTGTTCTGTCATTGCCACAGAAGTCTTAGTGGTGAAAGGGGAGTTAAATAAATCAATATTATTATTTAGTGGAGGTTTTGATGAAAATGGAATTCGGTAGCCATCTAACATCTTAAGGATGATAGTAGGGGCGCCAAGGTTCCTCCACTTACCTGCGAATGAGCGCAACTGACCCCCTTGAAAAGAGGGCCCACTGTTAAAACCTCTTACGGTCTGGCTTCCCTGCTCTTTCCTTGGGCCGGAACCTACCTCGGGGAGGGAAAGCTTTAGCGGCTCTACGGGCTGGTTCCGGACCTCGACTCTCAGGGTGCTCCCTTCTCGCGATGGTTCTTCCCTGCTGTACTCTAGGACGAAAGGGCTGCGAGCTCTGCACAGTCACAGGTTTAACGGGTGGAGCTGGTCGCGACGTGCTAGGCTGAGGAGCGAGGCACTTCTTCACTCCCCCCAACTTATCCAGCTGGGCCGACAGGAGGTTCGGGTCAAAGAGATATTCCGATGTGGGCGGAATCTTCCGTAAGGCATCTCGGACGTATCCGTCACTGATGCCTCGCAATGCCCCCTCTCGTCGATACTCAATGTGGCTAGCCCGTTTTCCGCAGACCATCTGCATGATGTCTTTGGACACCTTCTGGGACTCAGACCCCGCCGCGAAGAGAGACTGCACCTTCTCGAAGAGAGTGGAAGTGCTCAGCTTCGTGCCCGGTTCCGCACTCCAGTTGACCAGCTCCTGCAAGGAGGCCTTCAGGAGATCAGCCTGCAGGGAAAGAGCATTGGTCAGGGAGCCGCAGAAGGAGTCCGTTGACGTACTGGCCGATTCCTCCTGAGCTAGGCGCTTCAATTCAGGGTTCAATGCCAACATTGAGAAGAGAGGGGTTGCGGCATACGACTTCTGGATCTCGAGGTAGCGGACATTGTTCCAGTTGGCCGTCCCCAGATGCTGAAGGAGCTCCACTTTTTTCACCCTCCCTGGGTCGGCCGATGGTATCTTCGGCTGCTTTAGGTCAGTTGTCCACTCCCCGAGATCCAAGTCACGAGACGGCTTATTCGGATGGACGAGTCCCATTCCCAAATCTCCTGCCAATTCCTCCCGAAGCGACGCAGGGGTGTCCAGGGAGATGCTGTCCTCGTCATCGTCATCCGAGGCGCCACGGACGGGAGCCTCCGAACGCTTTTCCAGCAGCAGACGCAACATTTCCTGCATCTGGGACATCTGCTGCGTTAATACGTCAATTCGCGGGTCGGCGGGAGCTAATTCACAAACCCTCTGCCTCTTGGCTTTGCCTTCGCCGTAGACCCTCGGACGCTTCCCCCGCGTGTCCGTGTGAATCACCTTCATGACTTCCGCCCTCGAAAATTCGGCTTCCCCGCTCTCGGAACGTTCGGAATCCGACATAATCACGAAAATACAAAAAACACTAAACAAAAACACACGAAACTCTATAAATCGCAATTTTACGGAGTTCGAACAGTCACACTGTTAATAACCTCGAAAAAAATATGTAAATTTTGCGCAAATACTGAAAAACAGGTTATTTTACGGTATTTGATGTTTGTAAACAAACCAAACGTGTTTGACCTTCGCAAAATAAATGCTAATGAAGCTTGAAATTATAGCGTCACTAGTGGCGTCCCACTACTGGCGCCGCCTCAAGGATGCATTTGGAACTAGCAGGTGACATTGGCGGGAGATTTAAACTAAGAATTACACACGAAATTGGTAAGAAACGTCGATTTGGCTGCAAAATGGTAATGTTTATCTCACTTTATAGGTTTTAAATAAAGCCTATGCTACATAATAAAAATTCTGAAAAAAACACATGTTGCTACTGCTGCTTTTAGTATAGTTCGATTGAGTCAAATTAATTTGTGTTAAAAATCATATCATTTTCATGTTTATTGGTCAGTAAAACAACTGTTTCTTTTTTCTCTTCCCGATTTGTTATCTGACCAAAAACACCTAGGCTTATTGATAAAACCAGCTCAATTCATTGCCTGCTTTTATTACATACAATCTTTATATATACTTTGTTCCTATAGTTATTTAGGGATCAGGTAGCGAGTGAATGAAAGATGATAGGTTGTTGTGTTACAGCGTTTATTATGAGTCAGTAGAGTTGCGCAGTTGTAAGATGACTACGTACAATGATGATGATGCCAGGTGTACGCGGCGATGACTGTAGTAGAGTGGTCGAAGCGGTGTCAGTGAGTCGACATCGTGGTGACACACCTTCGGCTACCAGTGTGAACAGGGTAGCCGAAGGTGTGATGGACCTGGTCGGCAGATATGCGGGAGATGCAGGCCGGTGATGATGGCACGGGGCCGAGGCACAGACCGGCGAAGTGGTCGCAGGGTCTAGGCGCGTGAAGTCAGCGCTGGCCAGGAATGATGTCCGGGGCTAGTGCACAGACATGATCCCGAAGAGTCCATGCTAATCCGTGCAGAGCCGGGCGTAGGTGTGGTAGGTCCGTGTGGCAGTGGATTGCTGATTGATGACTGGCGAACTGCTAATTTGTGACTGATTGTCGAGTTCCTTTACGCTGTCGCTTTTATAAGGTGACAAACCTTCTGGAACATTTTGTTTGCTTTGGCAGATATTGCCAAACAAACCTAGACAACGGATGAACTTTCTAAAATGTTTCTATGACGGCGTGGTACTTTGGAGATTGGCGTAGTGGTGTACCACCACAGTTAGACATATATTTTTTTAAATTATATAATATAATTTTTTTATATCATAAAAATATATGTTCTAAATATAGGAACAAAGTACAAACAAAATCGTGAACAAACAATGACATTTTATAATAACAGTAACAACAAAATTACTTACGTGCCGCAGTGTACGCGAACTTTACGTTGATGAATGTCGGCGGACGGCGAACAGACGGCGTGTGTGAAGTCTACTGAATTACTGCCGAATGAATTCAGAACACCCGTAATGCGGTGCACCCCTTCTACTCACCCGCGTCACATACCGCACGACCGCCCTTCTTAACTAAAAAAAAGTTTCTTTATTTGGTTTCTGTTCCTTGGTCTTTGGCTTTTTGGTTTTGGCCCAAATAACCAGCTGTCCCGATAAACCAGTGTACCAATTAAGCGCAATCGACTGTATATGTATATACATATTACATTTATATATATTTTTTAAATGAAAGACAAACATTCCAGGGTTACGAATAACCTGACAATGTTAGAAAATCACCTACTACTACCACAGAAAGCGGAAAATGTTGCTTGTGTTGTGATGGAGGACTTAGCCTACGCTACCACACTACGCCTGAGTGGGACCCAAACGCGATTTCAATTCAGCCACCGACCGGTCAAATATATGTACCTATTTATCTTGAAAATTTTAATAACGTAATTAGAAGAATTATTGTCTGCTTAACCTGTCGTGTGCCAGGAAATTCCAAGCTTTTTTGAAAAAACCCGCGCGCAAATTACTCTCCTGCCTTTTGGTCAAACATCCGTTTAAAAACAAAGAAATTGTTTATTTTGCGATTGTTTTCTGTTTATCAGATAATGTATCTTATTATTCATATATTATATTACATGATAATATTGTTACAAGTTTTCCCAGAATAGTTAACTTTAACAAAAAAAATGTATAAAAATTTTCCCATTTGGCAAACAAATGTAAAAAAAATACATTCATAAGAAAATTAACTGATTTTTTTATTTCTACACAAACCTGAATAGACACCCCTCGTGAAAAAAAAACAATCCAAAGGTTTTTTCGAAGAAGTAATGCCATTGATACTTCTTTGAAAATGTAAAATATTTTCATTTATTAAAAAAAAAAATCAAACGTCAAGTGTCCATTTAAAATTTTTTTGTGTCGCATTATATAAGTATATGATAACAATTCTTCCAGATTTGGGTAGTTTATACAACTGTTGTTACTAATAATATTATTTTGTACAAGAAACCTGTAAATAAATAATGCTAAAAATATAATTATTCATTATGATGTAAAAATTTTGACATTTCTACGATAATCTTACAAAGCTAATTTTCATCACTTTTCTTTGGTGAAATATTATAAAAATTACATCAAAATAATGTAGATAAAACTATCTTTCTGATGATACCTCAAATCTATTATTTCCACAATCAATTTATATCAAAAATAATGAAAGAAGTAAGAGGTTACCTTATAAAAATTCGCTATGTTTCTGCATTGTTGTGAATTTGGCCGACATCAATGGCCGCCGGCTTCAGTGTACAGACGTGTTTCAAAGAACAGGGTGACAAAAAAAATCATGACTCGGGGAATAAAAATTTCCCTTTTTCGTCGGAAAAGGGAAATTAGTCATAAAATCTATATAAATAACGGTACCCACGATAATGGTATGATGACGAATATTAAAGTCCACAGAACAGGGAAAAAGTCGTAAAATCTATATAAATAAAAATTTTAATGTTCGTTTATTCAAAATCTTAAATCTCCGAAAGTACTCCTCCGATTGCTTTGAAATTTTGAGATAACGTTGAATTCAAATATGCGTATGTTTTTATATACCCATATTATTTAGATGTCACATGTGAGAGGTAAAAACAGCGTAACCTGACGGACAAACATGTTTTTTTGAAAAAAAAACAGAGCCATCTGTTGGACGTAAAAGCAACATGGGCTGTTGTTTATCCATCTGCACATTCAGACTGAGCCACAGCTACGCGTGGCGGAGTACAGCTAGTTGTTCAATAATAATTATAATATATATTGCGACGCCCATATTTCAATGCCATATTGGTTTAGTTCCACTTAGTCATATCATGTGATTACTAAGTAGATTACTTTATCATCACTTGTACAACTTTCATATAAACAAAACCTTATTATTTGCACAAATCATATCTTGGGATGATGTTTTACATGTTTTAATCATTAATACATATATTTATAAATAAGTCTGAAAAGGATTTTTATCAGTTAAGCAAATAATACTATTTATAGCCTATTCCTTTTGGAATTGTAGGCTTATACATGTCTAAAAACTTTAGCTGTAGTCATCGCCATGACTTGTTCAAGATGCCACATGGCAGAACAGATGTTCTAGCACAGCAGAGCGTAATAAGAGGAATGGTGTTAATGAATGAAAAAACAGTGGATATATTTAATTACTCTTTAAATAACCTTAAATTTTTTTGTGTAACTAACTATGGCTACCCATATTTAGGTCTCATCGTTTAAGGCCTTGAGCGATGACAGCTTAAATTTAGGTAGACGATTTTTTCGAATTTTCTATTTCTTTCGAAATTCCTGTAAACAGCTTAATAAATTATGAAATATATGTGGATTCATCGGCTTTCAACTTATGGGCTTATTCAGTTTTTTTTTACATTTGTATTTTACATAGTGTCTTACAAATCTGAGTAGTATTCAGTTTTATTTATTGAACATATATATCCTTCATAAAAGCCATTATGGACCAGAATTAATTTTTATTCATCCTAATTGATTAATAATGCCTTATGACCGGTCAGTGGCTGAGTTGACATTGCGTTTGGGTCCCACCCAGGCGTAGTGTGTTCAATTCCTCAGCTGGCTAAGTCCTCCATCACAACACAAGCAACATTTTGCGCTTAGTGTCGTGGTAGTAGGAGATTTTCAAATATTGTCAGGTTATTCATAGCCGGGGAATGTTAGTCTTTCATTAAAAAAAAAATGCAAAGAAATAATATAAAAATATGGTAAAAAACTAGAAAATCAATTGAAATTGAATCACATGATTCAAACAAAAACCCCACACAACCTCACAGCTCCAAACAGTACGTACACCACAGGTTCTCAAACTTATTTCGACCACCGCCCATTTTGAGATTAAATAAAATGTCTAGTATCCCCATATTTTTAAATTTACCTTTTTACATTACCATATTTTGTATATCTTAAAAAAGGTTATTTCAAATATATTTTTTAAACATGCATTATTATATGGATAGGATAGATAGGACGTGACCCTTATGCTATTTAAACATGCATTATTATATGAATAGGATAGATAGAATGTGACCCTTATCCTATTTAAACATGCATTATTATATGGATGGGATAGATAGGGTGTGACCCATATCCTATTTCTGAGATCAAAGAATGTTTCAATGAGAAGAAATAAAAATCATACATAATCATATTTACATGCTTTTTTTCATAACATTAAAAAGGGCTGTGAATTCTAAACTTATCTCTAATGTGAAGGACAATATATTAAAAATAAAATTTAGTAATTTGTACATGTTCAGTGGTTTCCATTGAATTTTTCCTGTTGGTCCCAACAGCTCGAGCAGGTGTCATAATTATGCAAATTTTTATTTCAGGCGACCTTTGAAAAGCTGGAGAATGAACTCCGTGAGGTAAACCAGAATGCTGAAGCTCTGAAGCGCAACTTCCTGGAACTGACGGAGTTGAAGCACATTTTGCGTAAAACTCAAGTTTTCTTCGATGAGGTAAGTTTTACAATACCTAACATTGAATCGCTGAATTGAATCCATTCGGCAGTCTAACTATTGTATTGTTTGGACGTAATGATTAGCCATAAGAAATAAGTAACCTTGTACAGGACTTACATTAATAATGAAATAATGATGTAATGCCAAGCATTCATTTATATTTCAAAAGAATTGAATTTATAATCTTAAGTTTTTTATCAAATGAAAAAATCTTCAATGGGTAATTATTTTTTTGTTTACTGATGAACTTTTTGTTGAATTTAATTATTAATCCAATGGATTATAAAACTTGCTATCAGTCATTGGGATTGAGCATTTAATTCTTTACACTAGACTTTTTATGTGAAATTTGATTAAAATTCAGTTTTTTATGCTTTATTTTTATCAATCCATCATATTAGATAAAATATGGACAAGTTAAAACGTTAACTTGGGTTTCTTGCCGTGTAAAATTTTTTTTTGGAAAAATGTATTTACTGTCTTTACAATTGACGATTTATCATATCATGTGATGAATTGATTTAGCTGTGGATTAATTTTCCAAATATTTTAAGCTTGGAAGGCTACTGTCTAGTATTTATTAATGATACCGAACTATTAATTTGTGTGTTTGGTTAGTTCACAGCCTTTATTTTATGTGAAATATATTATTTTTGTAAATTTATTAAAACAGATAGTTTTACATTAAAAATCGTCCAACGCTGCCTCAGTTAACTTATTATTCAAGGTTTAATTATGTTCTCCACTTTGAACCGAATGTACAGAGTGTAACAGTACATACCTGAAGGATTTTAACCAGCGATTCCTGAGCATATTTTGAGTAAAAAATGTAGATGTTATTATGCTGTCCGATGACATTTAAAAAAAAATTAAAAACCATTTTTTTTCCCATCACACATTGCCACTGGGTAGGTAACCTAGCGCATCACGTGTACGCACTATGTCTCATTCCAGCAGCACTGCATAAATGTGACAGAGCTTGTGTCATGTGATATATGTGAAGCAGTATGATCGGACGTGTGGAAGAAATTTTTTTGTTTTTTAATTTTAAAAATGTCATCAAACCGCAAAATGACGTCCACATTTTTAACTTCAAATATGCTCGCGAATCGCTGTTTAAAATCTTTTAGGTACATGCTGATACGCCTGTATATAATAGGATCAGTCCGTTGGTGCTTTGGTTATCAATGATTTGGCCCCTTCTTCCAACACTTTGCCTCTGCATCTTGTTACCTTTGTGTAAGTATAGGCGAGATGGCAGAACAGGCAACACTTTGTTTTATTTCAATCATAAAGAAGAGCTTACCATTTCCTAGCTCTAAAATAACTAATATCGGTTTATCGCAGCACCTCTTATTTTTTTTTATTAACGCTATTAATAAAATATTCACAGACAGACGCTACTTGTTCCAAATGTTGATGTTTGAAGCACTGTGTCCCCTTGTCCAACTAAAATGTTCAATTGCAACGTTATATCCATTTAAAATATAAATCTTATCAAATTTCTCACACCAATATTTCATAGCGGTATATAGTTTTTTTTAATGCTGAATGCCCTTACATTAGTGGCGTGCAATCCATAAAGGCTGAAAAGCTGTGCTTAACCTAAGAAAAAAATCTAAATTAATTTTTTCCATGAATTTGGTAAGGAATAATAATAAACGCTAATTTATTCAGTTGGTCACAACAATCAGGGGAAAATGATAATGAAATTATAATTTTCAAATATTCAATGCAGAATTATTAATACCCAAACTTCAAAAACTGCACACAGCGTACTTTGGTCTTAGAGCAATGCATGTCACTACCGTACATAATTAAAACACATATTTCTAGTCCTATTGAAATTTAATTGATTCAGGATGTCAATCTTTCTACAGAAACTTCTCAATTGTACTTCTTGTTTATAACGTGTTTATTAAATTCTGCAACACAACATTCCCTTAAGGCTCTGGTAAACTAGCAACTTTTAGTAACAATTTCCATCAAGATTTCCGTATTGTCAGCAAGATTGTTTTGTATTGCTTATTGTCAACATATTGCCGATGTTACAACAATATTGCTAGGCTAAATCTATTTCCTTTTCGTTCTGTTACATAATATGTGCATTTCTGTTTAACGCCTATCTGCTACCAAAACTGTCTAAATGTCGAATGTGATTAATATTAATTAATAATTTCACGATTTTTTAAATTTTGTACAAGTTTGGTGGAGTTAGGGCAGGAGATCATTTTTTTGTGTTGTGAATTTGTCTTCTACACTATGGCAATCTTGACGGGATACAACAATACGATGCCCAACACCTTGCCCGGCAAGACTATTGGCCAAGACAGTTGTTCAGCAATAGGCAACAATAGGCATTTTATCTTGCTCGTTTACCAGCACTTTAGGCATCACTTTTATCATATATTATAATTAAATGCTACTTCATAAAACAAACAAAAAAACTTTTAACCATGCTACCTCTTTTGTAGCAGAATCTGCCATGAAGTCATCAGTCAATTTATGAGATGTGTTTTGCTATTGAAAATTTTTCCTTATATATGATTTCTGTGTATTTAACCCTTTTAAACCTCAATTAAAACTGGCCGTGGTAGAACATAATAATATATGGCTAATTTATATAGCACCGTTTTTGTGAAAAATCACCTCACGGGCGCTCAATATATTTGATGCTTGATAATAATTTGTAGATATATTTGAAATTTTTTGTTAAAAATAACATATTATTAAATTTAAAAAAAAACACTTAAAAATTAAACATTGAAAAATTACTCTCAAAATTTTTTATATCACAAAAAAATCTGTAGAATAAATTTGGTCGAGATTAAATATAAAAATCACCTTTCAAAATATTAAAATGGCTACCGCCTGAACTAGTAGCAAAAAATCCAATTTAAAAAATAGTGCGCAAAGCCAGTTATGCCAGCAATTAGAAAACGAAGAGTGCCAATTTTAATTCGCTCTGCATAATGAGGAAAGAAAATCTGAAATCTATGTATTTTCAAATATAACACAGTCTGAAAGGGTTAACTACTTGGAATTAGAATTACTTAGAACTGAAGTTATTTGTTAAGTTTCTGTATGAACATTAATTTTCTAGTATTAAACAAAAAAACATTAAAAAATGTTGCATTGGGGTCTCCATTTAATAGACTGATTATGTTATGAGCATACATTTGTGAGTGTGATTGAAATATATAAATATTTAAAATGACTTAGTTTATTTGGTGTATTTGATTATTTTAATGTTTTAAGCTTAAGCTATTTAATATCAATGCCATTTAATGTCTCTCGTCTAATGCATAAAAGTAAAACCAAAATAATTGTCCTAGATAAGATGAATATAAAGTTACGCAATATTTTATAATTTTCAATTTAAGATATTTTATTTTCTAACACGCTGTAAAAAAATAGTATTTAAGGATGTCCGGTTGGAATGGACTTGGTATTATTTATTTATGGTAGGGTTAGCCGATGTAAATATATAATGTAGGAGGTGTTATTTCCCAAGATGGCAGACCCTGCGCGCGAGGAGGAACAAGTAACATTGCTAGGCGAGGAGGGGCTGCGTGCAGGAGGCCAGGCCTTAAAGTTGGGGTATGGTAACACTACCTCCTGTTCTCTTTTTTCTTTTCTTTCGACAGCGGCAATACTTCGGTCATGTCTTTCGCAGCTAATCTATTTGCTCACGTGACATCTACATTCCGGAATACTCTCGCTTCATCAGTTACAAACGAATACCGAAAAACTTTACTTAATTAATTTGATTGAAATATTTATTTGATACGATGGAGTATGTATTTTGTTTTAGTGGATGTCATTGGCAGATTAAACAGCTTTAGGTCAATGTAAGCGGAAACGCCGCGCAGATTAAAATGAAACTTGACTGAAAAGTATGTCGCTTGTTGTTTGTTTTTCCAGCGGTTATACTGCGACGCTGAGACCGGACAGTATCGAACTCCACTCAGGCAAGATTCTGCAGCCACTCACTCTGTCCCTCTCCCCCGTTTCTTTCAATGAACACTTGAACAGCAAGCACTTGTGCAGAACTCCTTTACTAAGATTTTGTTCTCTCCCTTCCAAGGGGTATTCCAGCTTGGTTTTACAACAGTAGTATAGATAGATGTTTTATACTTAATATTGTACATATTGTATATGCGGTGAAATTCTGTATTAAGACTTACCTTTAATCCCATAATTAGTCCAACAAAATCCATTTTTGCGACAATCAACAAGGATCTACCTAGGTTACTGAGTATGTAGGCATTCTCAACATTTAATTTTTTCACTCCGAGCATAGTTCTCCATGGTAAAGTTATATTTACTTGTAATTTACCTATAACCCAGTACATATTATTTATATATTTTTAATAGAAACAAAATAAGCAACCACCAATAACAATATTGTTTCACTTGAAATCTATACTAACACAAAATAAAATCAAGTTTGGCTTTCTGCGTTAATTGCTGCAAGTTTTTGTTTTTTTTACTTTATAACTAATATCCCCCACGTGTTGAATGCTTCACTTGAAGTATTGTTAATGAGTATGTTGCGTCTTTTTGCCTGAGTGTATTCCTAATAATCCTGGTTGATGAATCATTGATAACAATACAAATTGAGTGATGTTACTTAAGAAGCAAGTATCTTGCAACAAACTGATGTCCCAAACAATCATTAGGAGGTTATTGTAATGCTTCTCGTGTGGTTCAACTGTTTAAAACCTTTGTAGACACTAGAACACTTAATGCTTTTATACAATTAAGATATTATATTCTTACATTATGTGCTTATTTTATTTCCCTATTGTGAATATTTTATCAGTTAAATTTGATTAGTAGAGTGCATGCTTTTGTTATAATCTTTCCATTGTAGTAGTTCAAATAATTATTAAAACTCAATTTTTCACATTTATTTTACTTATTATTTGTGGGATTATTATGACGGGTTTGTTTCACAGAATTTGAACAATCTGTCGAATTTCAAAGTTGATTTTCAAGTTCTGTGAAGGCTCTATTCAAGTTCCGTGAAGGTTCTATTCAAGTTCTGTTATTATTTCAGTTTTGTTAAACAACTAGCCAATAATGATATAATAACAGAACTTAAATAAGACCTTCACGTAACTTGAAAATAAGCTTTGAAATTTGATGAATTGTTCAAATTTTGTGAAACAACCTAACCTTAGAATTTGACATAAGGGTATTTTGAATATTTCTTGTTGAATTTTATGGCTCTTTATTGTGTTGTCTGTTCGTTTTTCCAAAGTGTGATTGTGAATAATTTGGTTTTCTTTTATCATGCGTTTTTATAAAAGAAAAACAATGTTTTTTCATATAAAAAACTACAACTTGATTCAATGACTAAGAAACTTTACTAACCACTCAAACAATCTTTGGCATATGTATTATGATTGCAAGTTTGCAAAATGTGTTAAGTGATCGCTTGCCATAATGTGACAAATTTACAACCTCTTGTAAAACATTTTTAAAAAATTTCAAAACTTCACGCAAACTGCAGTTTGCGTTAGAAAAAAGCTGAGATAATTCTTTCCCATTTATTGGTAAATATACTAAATATCCTAATATAATGCATTCCATTTTAGTCTGCAAACCCAAATTCTATAAAAAAAAATTTAATACAATACTCGCACAGCTGTTTACGAATAAAAATTGAGTCTTCTAATAGATATATTTGTATCTGTGATTATTAAATAGACCATAGACAATATAGATAAATAGAAAATATTCAATGTTGACCTGAATAAGTACCACATACCACAATTTTAAAGGAACTAACACATAGAATTTGCACTTTTATAAAGTTTTCCATTTTTTAATATTTTTTTAATAAATTCTAAAAATATGGGATAAACAGTAAAATATAGGTGGATTCATTGGCTATACAGAACTATAATCAGTTTATATGTCTCTGTATTAAAATTCCGTGGTATGATTTTTTTGATGAGGGTGGGAAATTTCCTAATCGAACACTCGGAAATCCCGGTTGCTGGACTTGTATTTCAATTATTAACACGATCGCTCGAGTGGCTAAGGTTATTTTTAATTTGTTTTATTTTACTTCCCTACTACCAAGAAAATGTATATTGGTACAATGATGGTTGTAGTACGGTGATGTATTTTATTAATTCCCTATGTATATCCCATAGTGGTGGTGTTGTACAAATGATCCTCCGTAGTACACTACATGACTACACTACATTCCGACTTATAAATATTTCATTTATCAAATCAGGTTTCTGTTGTTATTTTGAAGGACAATGATTTGTCCCTATTGGAACTTTGAACGCAAGAATAGGAATGGATTGTTTTTCTCACAAAGGATATGCAGTGATGGCTGAGATGAATTCCTTATAAAAATGCTCCTTACTTGATGCGCTTATCTTAACTTTCTATAACCTAATGAGGAATCTTTTTATTTTAACTAAAACAGTCTGATTTCTAATTAACATAACATTTTACTTTGATGCATAAGGTGTGAGTATTGAAAAGGCTTATGACTACATAACTTTGTTTTGGCTTTTTGTTGAAATAGTTTTTATAACGTTTTTGGTCTGCTAATAACATTATCAGTTTAGTGACAATGGTGACTCCATGCCATGACGGTGCATTAAACATAATATAATAATACTCTGGTCGTGTGAGCAATATCTCATTGTTGTTTGAAGTCCCTAAATGTTGCTTGACTTTGTTTTTAAACGGTTTATGGGTTTCACGTCCTGATGCGGTTCAAGCAAAACACTATGACCTGGAACTTGAGAGGACAGAGTTGATATCCTGAATGTGTGGGGCTTCATGTTGTAATGTTGTTGTTTGTATTGTGTGTCAGCAAGAGGGGGGGCTCCACCCCACCGAATCTATGACGCGCGCCCTCATTAGTGAAGACACTCATAGAAACTTCGCCCAGGTCCAGTTGGGGTACGTATGCACCCCACCACCCCATCACCCCACTTACTTCACCCAACACTGCTTGCTAACAAATAAATATCCAGCCAGCCAACCAACCTGCATGCGCCACGCCACGCTGATAAACAAACTGCACCTTCCTTCACACACTTTCATTCAGATAACAGAACAGCATCCAAAATGTTGAACTTGAAATGCTTTTTGCAGATCTTTCATCTCTGTTTCACCCTTGATATATTTTTACAATAATATCGATACCAGTAAATAGTCTAAAAAAGCAAACAATAAATCTTAGGACGGGTTGTTTCGGAAAATCTGAACAATTCATCAAATTTCAACGTTCATTTTCAAGTTCTGTGGAAGTTTTTTTGAAGTTCTGTTTTTATTTCAGTTCTGTCAAGCAACCAGCCTATAATGATATAATAACATAACTTGAATAGGACTTTCACAGAACCCGTAAATGAGCGTTGAAATTTGATGAATTGTTCAAATTCTCCGAAACAACCCGTCCTTAGTGTTGGTTCAAATATGTTTGTGTTGTATACTAACATATCACCTTGTTAATGCATTACCAACACAATTCTAAATATAAAATTTTGAAGATTTTAACAAACTAAACAAATTACACTTATAAATAGTATTATAAATATCATTAATTTTTATAATATTGGTAATGCGTTCACACAGTGATATGCATTATAATATTGTAGTTATGGTGTCCCATGTTTTGTACGCTGATATATTTTTAATAATCATTTGTTTTGTTAAAATCCCCGACACAAACTAAAAACATTCACAAGAAAAGTACTGTATTAAATCCAGTTAATGACAAATCTTCTAACACTGGACTCACCAATATTAATAATGTTTAGTACTTTGGTACCAAAAAATTCACTGAGGTTTTTGTGGTTTGTCTAACGCCTACTGTTTGTATATATTTTACGCATGCAAGAATTTTCTAATGACTTTCTTAGGGACATCAGATTATTTACTTCTTTCAACAAATGTAATTAAATATTATTGTATATTATGAAATATTTAACAAGATGCATTTGCTACTACTGTACTGATATCATTTGATTGTTTATCATATTTAACCAACTATTATTATTACCAGCGTCACAGTTTGGCTGTAAATATTATTTGTATGAAGCATGATTTTCATGTTTTTATTTTACAATGAGTTTATGTTCCCAATACACATTGTACAATATCTCCCCATAAAATTAACCTCATATTTGAATTTGTTAATATTTGCATAATATTTTAACAATCTGACCAATTCCATGGTCATTGTGTCATCGGAATGTTATTTATCAATGGGAAATACATGTTTTTATTACAAGTGTTACTAAGTCCAAGGCTTAAATGGAAATAATACCGATTAAATGGAATATCTTAAATTATTTGTTCACTTAAAATCTTCAATAATGGATGAGCAAAAAGATCAAAAATTATCTTCTTTCGAAATTTCGCCGAACCCCTTCAATGTATTTAATTTCTGTCAAGTTTTCCGCTTAATCCTCCAGGTGTAATAATTTGTTGACTTTTGGGAACAACTCCTTTGGTCATAGAAGTTAACCATAGAAGAATTAAAATGTGCACCTTTATTAAATCAAAGGTTCTGAACGCAATTTGAAAAAAAAAATTGAAACTTTGTGAATTTTTTATTAATTATTTTTGTATGAAGTGACAAAAAAGTGAGGTCACAATAACGTTTGTAATACATTTGTCTAATAAAATGAGTGTGTTTTTATAAATTTTTTCGTTATCGTAATTTTAGTTACGAAAAACGTGCGTTAAAAATTTTAATATATCTAAATTATATTTTTATTTATAACTAGCTGTACCCCGCCACGCGTTGCTGTGGCTCAGTCTGCCTGCATAGATAGAGAAACAATAAAGCGTGTTGCTTTTACGTCCAACAGATGGCGCTGTTTTTTCACAAAAAGCATTTTTTACCTGTCACAGGTGCAGGGCCGGCCTTACGCAATTAGAGCAATCTGCTCCGGGCGCCAAATTGTCAAGGCGCTATAATACCTAACAGTAACACATGGCCATTGAGATTGTTTTTCACAAAAATTGCGCTACACAAAAACACCTACCTAGGCGTCGGTTTTGACAAGGGGTGTCAAATTTTTACTCGTGCCAGGCGCCGCCACAGGCGACATCTATATAGTATAGATATATAAAAACACATGCTTATTCGAATGCAAAGTCGTCTCAAAATTTCAAAGCAATCGGTGAAGAACTTTCGGAGATTTACATTTTTATTTATATACAGATAATAAAATGTATTTATCACCTTTGAAAAGCAGTTTTTAGTTTTCCGATATGTTCAGAAATATTCCATTTATTTGGATTTTATTACAAAGTAGAAATACTCCGACCTTCTGTCAAAATATGGCTAAGACTGTTAACTTCTTTTGATACGGTTTTCAATATAAACAATATTCATTAACATATTTTTTTTAGAAATAGAATTGAATGATTATTTTTATAAAAATGAATGCATCAGGCTATTCATTATTAAAGGATTACAAACAGTCACATACTTCGAACATTCCCAGAATTTAATTTTTTTTTCGTATTACATAAAATCGTTAAGTTTGAGTTTAAAAGAGATATATTTAAAGAGTGATAAATTGTAATGCCAGTTGTTTTTAAGCATAAGTGCTTTAATTAAAGCGGCCGACAATTATTCACTGCTGAAACAATAAGCATTACGAGTGCAGAGCACTTCCTCCAATATGAGTACCGAAAAAAATAATGATTAACTAATTATTGCAAAGCATTTACACAACACACAGACAACCAAGTCATGTGGTTTGGCCTGGTATTTTTGTAACAAATTGGTGTGGAGAATTTCGTACTTGCAATAGCCAGCCGTTATATGTCTGCATGATTGATTACACATGCGAACTGAGTTCAAAAATCGCATTCTCACATGTATGACCCAAATTGACGAGAGCTGTATAAACAGACTTACAAACATATTGTTTATGTTGTTGAAAAAGAGTAGCTAATCATTTTCAAATGTATCTTTTTAGTTGACGGGTCCAAACACGAATGTTTCAAGGTTCGATGAAACACCAATTCCCGCATCTATTCATTTAATTATCTATTAAGGCGATGCCATACGTAGTAATGCAAAATCATGTGTTTTTGGTTTGAAAATTTGGTCGCCTAGAAATGTTTCAGATGCTTTAATTTAATACTGCAAGTAGAATACATCTTGGCCTTTGAAATAATCGAGTATTTTTTAGATAAGTCTTTTTATAAGCCCAGAAAAAAATAATGTAAAGGCCTATGAAAACTGCTTTAAAGTTCAAAATCTCCTACTTACAAACCCATTTTCGGTTATGATTTTATTGTATAATGTGGCAAATTAAGTTATTTATAAAATGATCGAAAAAAAAATTAAATATTTATGCCTGAACATCCACAAAATAAAATAAAAGGCAATTTTTGGCCATGTTTTTTTCTTGCATAAATCAAAACAGGCGGATGGTGTTAAGCGGGAATTTAAACCTTATCGCCATCTACGTAAGGGTTGTTATTGATAGCGGCTCAATTTAAAATATTACACGACGTAGTGCATCGCCTTAACTCTTTATGAAAAGAAAAGTAGACTCGATGGAGGTCAATAAAAGGGTGATATGAAATACGAGAATCTATGTTAAACTGTTGGTGTATTATTGAAGTGCAATTCGCAACAGTAGATTAAAATAAATTATTGACAATTATGACAATATGTAATTTAAACCGTTAGGCTTCTGGCATATTCTGTCAGAATTTGTATGTATTTGCGCTTTGCAATAAAATCCAAATAATTTAAATGTTTCTGAACATATCTGAAAATTAAAAACTCTTTTTAAAAGGTGATGAAATACCTTTTCAAATTTTGTTATTAAAAATCTTAATATATAAGAATTCAGCCTGCGCATGTCTATGTCTTGCAAAACTCGAGAAGTAGTTGTCCGTTGTTGCTGAAAATTTCAAAGTTTGTTCTTATTACTGCCAGGAGTGTTTAGATAGTGGTTTGAATGGTAGAAGAAGTCGGGGACGCCCGAGGAATAGTTAATGCAGTATCTGTGCATCGGAATGAGATACGGAGTCGTATTAAAGTCAATGTAATGTAGTTTTTTAACAGTAACATTGTGGTATACAGTAGTGAATGGTGGAAGAAGTCGAAGAAAGAGTTTAGCAATAGCAAAGCATTGCGGAGTCCAATAGAAACAAATAATTTTTTTTTAATTTTAAAAGTGCTCGCATTACATTTTTTCATCTAAAAACTGAACTAAAATTACTGATAAAAAAAATTAGAACACTGTTTATTAGATAAATGTATTATAAACATTAATATGTCATCACATTTTTTTTGTCATTTTATAAAATAAGAAAATAATTAATAAAAAAATTCATATAACTTTCATAATTTTTTTCTCAAATTGCAGTTGGAACCTTTGGTTTCAATGATGTGTAAATATTAATTATTTTGTTGTTGTTAACTTCTAGATTGGATTATAAAACGTGGTGTTTTCTCTTTCTAACACAGTTTAGATAATTTTTCTCACCATGAGAGTAAGGGAGACACAAAGTTTTCTATGAGACCAAATGAGTTTATCCCAAAATCGAACAAATTATCCTGAGGGGTTAAGAACAATTATTGTAAATTACATTGGTTGGCACATGAACAGCCTTATAAAAAAATGTGGTGTAAATATTACACGGCACGTAAAGTCAGAACAGTGAAAAACTTGACTTATTACCATGGCGTTTGTTTGGTTAAAACAGTCTTAAACCAGGCTCAAGGACGGCTTTACCATACTAACGTTGAACAGGCGTGTAAGAATCTAATTAGTAAGATGGTTAAGATATTTGTTGTTATGGCGGTGAATCATGAATTTAGAATAAAACCTGTAATCTGCCCTTCCTAATAGAATATTATGTAATAAAAACATGTCTTAAATCCCGGGAAATAACATTCAAATATTACTCAGGGTAAGTAAAATTATTTCTCGCAATAAAGAAAGATTTTAAAATTTGAAATTTTCTAAAATAATAAAATTCTCTCTGGAAGAACGTATTGATGTTCTATTTTGTATTGATATTGCAGCATTTTTATGTTGACTTGGCAAAGGCTGGAACAAATAAATAAGTATGTATTGATTGGTGTGTAGCTTTGTGGCTGGGGTGATATTGCGTGAGAGGATCCCCCCCTTTGAGCGCATGCTGTGGAGGGCATGCCGAGGAAATGTGTTCCTGCGTCAGGCAGAGATCGAGACTCCTCTGGAAGATCCGGCTACTGTAAGTTCTAATATTCATCTATTTATACTATTGACACGCCAGATCCTATGCATGATATATTACCATATTATAGAATAACAATATCTATTGGTTTTATTTAACAAGTTACATCGAGAACTTGACACCTTTTTTTGAAAAATGTAGTAATGTTACCTCATGGTTTTTTTTTTACCCGATGCACGGGCTGCCTTGGTGAAGGGCGTATCTATAAACAGTCTTTGGACTTGCCAGGAAAGCATCCACTTGCTAGCTACGAATGGAAGTACTGCCATCTCTAATATTCAAAGAGAACTGTTGATATTTTCCTTGGAAACATGGAAACTTGCATATTACACTATATGTGTATGAACTAGATGAATTTTATTACACAATATTCTTTTGGCAGTAGTAAAGTAGTCTTCAATAAAGTTCACTGGGGCGTGTCCTGTCCAACACTACACCAGGCTGGTCACTGGGTGTTCAGCAATGTCACCAAGTTCCATAACTTGGCTCCCGAGCCTTCTTCCCATTGGAACATTTTTACCATTGAATCGGTGTGTAATTGCTTTAATATTCTTGTTCTAATATGTATGTTATTTAATGACAGGGTGACCAAGAAGTCTTCAAGTCCGTGTTCATCATCTTCTTCCAAGGAGACCAGTTGAAGACCCGCGTGAAGAAGATCTGCGAGGGCTTCCGCGCCACCCTGTACCCCTGCCCCGAGGCCCCGGCCGACCGCAGAGAGATGGCCATGGGAGTCATGACCCGCATCGAGGATCTGAACACGGTACAATTTCTCTTATGGTTACTGTCGAGTCATAGATGTTTCTTCTGGGGGCTTCTCCTGTAGCAAGATCTCCTATCCTCCCTTTGATATCACATATTTAAATGATAATGAACTATATTTTAAACCTGTCAATACAGCTATAATGTAAGCAAAAGAATGCGCACAGATGCATATTTCCTGCCATGTGCAGAAAGGGCGTGGTTTATTAGTAGTTCGCCAGCGTTCGTTGGTGGCTTGTCAAACGCACTCACCACCCGCCCCTTTATTACGGACGACACTAGAGATTGATCTTTTGTTTTTGGTTGAACAATAGCTGAGTTATCAAAAGCGTTGATATACCACCCAGGCATCGCAGATTCAATTTTCTGCCAGCTAGTCCTCCATCATTGAACAAGCACCATTTTCCGCTATTAATGATGGAAGTAGGAGGATTTTATATATTGTCAGGTTGTTGGTAAGAAATGTTTGTCTCTCTATTTTAAGCATCTATCTCAAGTTGACGTTACTTTTACCAGGTCCTCGGGCAGACGCAGGACCACCGTCACCGTGTGCTGGTGGCCGCCGCCAAGAACATCAAGAACTGGTTTGTGAAGGTGCGCAAGATCAAGGCCATCTACCACACCCTGAACCTGTTCAACCTCGACGTGACGCAGAAGTGCCTCATCGCCGAGTGCTGGGTGCCGGCCCTGGACCTGGAGACCATCCAACTGGCGCTGCGCAGGGGAACGGTATGAACTCTTACACATTATATGAATATCTAATACATTGAAATTCTCTTATATGCTTTTAATGTACCCACAGGAAATAAATGCAGTGAAACTCTCTTACTAGATTTTTAAGAGACCACAATAAATAAAATGAAACTCTCTTATAAATGTTTTTTAACTCTTGGTGCTGTCCGCCAGCTGATTCTATTTTCGAATAACTTATGTTGTTTTTGATAAATTTTACCATCCTACCAAGATAATGTGTTTATATATTTATAAAAATAGTGTGTAATCAATCTACCATAAGTAGTTTCCCAGAATAGCTCAGATAAATGAATTTTTGATTATGCCAATTTGAAAAGAGGTTAAGGATCGGGAAATAATACAGTCAAATCCTCTCATAAGGATCTTAATCGCTCCATAATCCATATGGGTACATTTTACAAAAACACAATTTTTCAAAAAACAAATAATTTGTTACGAATATAAAATCAGCTACCGATACATTTAAATACATAAATTTTTATCAGTCTCGTAACAAAGTGAAACCCGTCCCAAATAAAAGTTTTTTATTTATAATTTTACAATAGATTTTGATCAATTTCAATAAATAAATAATAAACAGGTTTTTAGGAAATGTGGAAAATCAAAAAATGTGGAAAATAACCACTCGGAACATTAGAACGTCAAAAGACGTAAATATGATAATAACGGTCAAGACATTAGTACGTCTTTTCACGTAAACGCGCGAGATTTTACAAAAATCGATTTATTTCCATCACTAGTATACGGATTGCCATGATTTAAAAAACAGAGTATCGATAATGAATAACGCTACGCGTCTGCATTCAAGAATATCTATGAAATGTAGAGGTGCATTATCTGAGTCGATTGAATCTGTCATCTTGTTCGTTCATAATTTATTGCGTTTTTAAATAATTTATTAAAAATATTTTAGTTTGGACGGTTAATATTTTGAGGTGACTAATAGTTTTTAATTATATTTCTTCAATATATAAAGTTTTATTTCTTTATGATACTCAGAAAAAAGTACATTTTTCACAGCTTTGAAATAATGGTCAGCGATTTTTACATATTTTTGACGTTTTCAGAAAATGTATATTTAGACACGCAAATATTTACGTATAACAAAACAATACGATAGTGAATTTCATAATCTTTCCAAAACATTTTTTAGAATGAGGCTACGTTTCCCAAAACGTGAGTTATGAAGCTTTTAACAAAACTCGTGAATAACACAAAAATTTTCGCGTTTTGACAGTTCGCAAAGGAACACAAAGTAAATAAAAGTCCTTTTCTGAGAGGTTAATAATGTTTTTTTAATAATATAGTTGTCTTTGATAAGCACATACAATGGTTATTTAATTATTGTGTTAATATTATTCCTTCAATTATAGGAGAGAAGTGGAAGCTCTGTGCCGCCCATTTTAAACAGAATGGAGACGTTTGAAGATCCTCCGACTTACAACCGGACCAATAAGTTCACCTTCGCTTTCCAAACTCTTATCAACGCTTATGGAATAGCGTCCTACCGTGAGGTTAATCCAGGTAAGATTAACACCTTTTTATTATTAACCAAATGTTGAATTATTATAATAACATTACAAGTATCATTATTTAATTTAAGTTGTAAAAGCTTGCACAGCTCATTGGTAGTTGACAACTTCTGGAATCGTACCCTATCACCAAAAGATGATTGAAGTTTAACCTTTTGGCCGCATTAACTATCTGAGGTTTCTCCATACCCCCATACAGAACTTTGTCGGTGATCAAAGTTGACGTATCGAGGGATAATATATGGCAGGGTATCAATGTTGATTTCTTGCCGTTGCAACTGTTGATATGATAGCTGCAAAATTAAAGCTATTAAGTCCTATGATGAAGTGCCATAACAGTGCTCTATAACATTTTTTTTTTTTACCATGTTAATGTTACCTAAATTTGCAAAATTCTTGTTGAACTTAATTTGAACTTTTATAAAACTTTTATTATATGATTTTTACTGGAATTATCCTTTTTTTATTATGAATGGATGATATAGCACAGAACCCACGATTTTATATTGGCATTTAGTTTCTTTACTCTTTATCTCCCATTATGCTATCTGTATTACATTTCAGGAACCCAACCCCCACAGATAATGAAGGATTACACTGTACATGAAATAACAAAACTTCGTTGTTGAAATATGTTTGTACATATAATATATTTTACTGGGGCTGAAGATACAAGTGATTTTTTTTTTTTTTTTCATTTTGCAGCTCCATACACGATCATTACCTTCCCATTCTTATTCGCTGTCATGTTTGGAGATTTGGGTCACGGAGCCATCCTGGGATTGTTTGGTTTGTGGATGGTTCTCAAGGAGAAGCCGCTTGCAGCCCAGAAGTCTGATAGCGAGGTGAGCCTTTTCTAATTAATTATGACAAAACCAAACCTATAAATTAAGGTACGACATTTGTGGCTGCGGTACCTCACCATTCACCTCCGGTCCTCCATTCTTCCCATCCAGATTCAATCCTCTTCCACGCAGTCTATCCACCTCTTCCTCGGTCTGCCTGTGAGGCACTTCCACTGAGGTCCTAACATAGTCTTTGAGATCTACAGAATCTTACAGCATGTTGAAAATAAAAATGCTAAACTTTGTTTTTAGATCTGGAACATTTTCTTTGGAGGCCGTTACATCATTCTTCTGATGGGCATCTTTTCAATGTACACCGGCCTGATTTACAATGACATCTTCTCCAAGAGTTTGAACATATTTGGATCGTATTGGCGGCACAACTACACCAGGTCTACGCTGCACGATAATCCAAAGCTTCAGTTGAACCCTGACTCGGATGACTATTACCAGGTTCCTTATCCATTTGGAATGGATCCTGTCTGGCAGGTAAGAAGTTATTTTCGTTTTGTATTTTATAAAGAAAATTATGTCTACGGTATAGTCAAATCTGAATACAGGAGAGCCATTTAAACATTTTTCTGCTAACTAAACCTCTACCTTTTTTCATGTACATATATATATATATTATTATTTCAGCTTGCGGAGAACAAGATCATCTTCCAAAACGCCTTCAAGATGAAGATTTCTATCATTATTGGTGTCATCCACATGTTGTTTGGCGTTTCTTTGTCTCTCTGGAATAATCTGTGAGTTTATTGAATCAAACAATTATTATTAACCCGTATTGTGCGGCTGGCTATATTTGCAGTCCATTGAAATTGAACCTTGAGGTGTAGTGTGTAAAGTTATGTTTGAAATATTTTGGATGTATTTCGTTGCTGTCAATAAAAATTCCAAACTAAAAAGTTGACACTGTAGAAGTGTGTAAATTTTTCAATATTATAATAGGATTTGATAAATTTACTAAATTTCATCCGTCTCATAGGGGTTAAATGAATTTTGATTTATTCAATTTGAACAAAATAATCTTTTTTTTCTAGGTATTTCAAGAAAAGGCTGGACACTCTGTACCAATTCCTTCCCCAAGTGATCTTCCTGACTTTCCTGTTCTTCTACATGGTGCTCATGATCTTCATCAAGTGGGTGAAATACGGAGCAACTCCCGGACACTATGGCTCCCAGGAACCAGGTACTGATAATACAGACCTCAATCTCACTACACGGTGAAACTCTCTTATAAGGTTTATGCCTTATGTTAAACTTCTTACTTGGGATATATTAGACCATTTTCATGTTCAAAGACAAGGATCTTGCCACTCTGCCACGGAGGTCATCGAGCATTATTTAATTTAACATTTCTGTTAGTTATGTACAGCCTGACTGCATACTTGATTCTAGCTTTCGAATACAGTGAATCGCTCTTATCCCATCCCATCCAAAGTTATTTTGGATATGTACAGATATGTACAGCCTGACTGTGCATACTTGATTCTAGCTTTTGAATACAGTGAATCGCTCATATCCCATCCCATCCAAAGTTATTTTGACTGAAACTGAACACACCAACAGAATTAATTGCTGTGCGAACGTGTCCTGAATTTATTGATGTTGTAAAAATTACATTACTCTTTGTTTTTATTTAATACAAATTTATTTTTTAATACAATATAAATTAAATTAACTTTAAAAATTAAAAAAAATTACGTAAGATGAATACTACTGTTTATGTAAAAATAAACATTTTGTCGAGAGGCTTAAATTATGGCGACGAGGGAAGATCTTCTTAGATAGCCGCCCTAAATTGTGGTGGCTTGGACGGAATGGGTTAAGAAGTTTTCATGCTTAAGAAGTTGTTTTTTCGGTCCCTTGAAGTCCGAAATTATAAAAACGCCCGATATATCCGACAATCCTTTTAAATTTGGCTATCAAAGAAAGCAACATTTTGTTATGGATACAACGGCACACTTTCCTTTATACATACCGGTTAGTGGACGAATGGTCGTCTTGTATAAAGCTAGCAGATTCTTCAATAGTGACCAGCTGCTAACCCTGTACAAATCCCAAGTAGGCCCAACAATTGAATTTGGGAGCCACCTCTGGAATGGAACCCCAAAGTACTTGCACCCTGCAAAGGAGGGTGGTTCGTCTGATTGACAATCCGTTGTTAACAGACCGATTGCCATCTCTAATGCACAGTAAGTCTTATTCTACCGGTATTTTAATGGAGCCTGCTCTAGAGAGCTAACAGCTTGATCCCCGGTGCACATGCGTGAAACTCGATAAACACGAGCGGAACACCCATTCACAGTTGATGTTGGCACCATGAGAACGAATCGTTTCTTTGACTTTTTTTTGTGTAAGTCGACTCGTATGTGGAACGAGCTACCGGCATCTGTTTTTCCTCCTTCATGTAATCCGGCCCTCTTCAAGACCAAGATTATTAAATCCCTTCCTACAGCCCCTATCATAGCCCGCCTCACAACTGCCAACCGGGTGGCGATATAGTTCTTCTCACTTTACACTGTTTAGACAGGGACGGTTTTGTGTAGTGTCACATCATTTTTTTTATTTTTAAAAGCATCAAAAGTTCCCAACCAGGCGCAGCGGGCTCAGTCCTCCATCATCATCATCAGAGGAATTCAAAGTTTGTCAGTTAATTCGCAATGGAAATGTTTGTCTTTTTTTAAATTAAAAATGTGTGTAATTAAAACAATTTTTTTTCCTTCAGAATACCTGGAGACTTCACCATACTGCGCCCCATCCATTCTCATCATGTTCATCAACATGGTGCTGTTCAAGAAAAACCCCAGGAGGGAGCACTGCCAAGAGGTGATGTACGCCGGCCAGGACGGGCTGCAGAAGTTCCTCGTGATCATAGCTGTCATCTGCGTTCCCATCATGCTGTTTGCCAAGCCCTACTTCGTGCTGCAAGAACATAAGAAGCGAACTGTAAGTTTTATTGTTTATTACATAAAGTCTTTGTTGAATGACTTGTGTCCTTATCTTCAACTTTCCTTACTCCCCATCAGACCCATCGCTTCAGCAAGGTGCCTCAAGGGGCCTTAGTACGGTCGATCGATAAAACTCTATATCACTGTGATATTGATTAAATCAGCCGTCTATGGTTATTGCGGTTTGTGCGAGCACTGTCAACAATTGATATAAAATACGGCCGGGGTAGACAAAAACCATTTAATTTAGTTCGGCCTCTCAGGACTTAGATAAGCTTCGGTTAACTACTGCCAATATACACAACTTTTTAATAATGTCATTCATTATGCAAAATTACTGATTTATTAAAGAACGGAGGCAGACCAACGAAGCTCGTAGAATTGAATGACTCCGTGTATGTGCTTAATTGAATCCGTTTTAGCTTGGAGAAAGAGAATTCAGACAGTTGTTCAGAATATCACGAGTTATGGCTAAAGACCTCATTGGCCATTTAACTCCCTTTTTAGTGTCAAAAAGTAAATGTGGCCTGCCAATGTATATCAAAGTGAGTGTATTTAATCTTAGAAAAAATTTATGTAAATCGGCGAAAATCGATCTTTAAAATTTTGGTTATTAGTAAATATTATCTTCTTCTTCAATGATTGACGTTTGGGAATGCGATCCATTGACAGTACCCGCCAGTGTGGCTATTGTATGGCTATTTCATTGTCAATATCGGCTTGACTATGGGCATGTAACGAGCGCAACCGTGCTCGGGAAACTGATATAAAATCGTTGTCAGTTAAACTTTTCGACCTGATATTGTTAAGTTATCGATTTGATCTTGCTAGGGCCCCTTGTGGCCTTCGCTCTGCTATTTCAGCTGCCTCCTTCCTTATTGTGTATCTCAAGGTTGTCCCAGTGAAAACAAAGGTTAATATTCTTGCAATGTTTTGTTTAGGAGAATCACCAGCCCATGCACAATGGAGAGAATGGTGATGTCGGTGCAAATGGTCAAGTTGTTCCTCCTGTCGATGGCCACAAGGCCGGCCAAGAGGAGGACATGCAAGAGATGTTCATTCATCAGGTGAGCCTTTGCTAAATCTTTCTAATTTATTCTGATATATCAACTCTTCCTACAAACAATGTTGAATGGGCAAAGTAACCTCTTAGCACACCCAACATCTTTGGGAGAGTCTAACACACAATTAGTCCTGCTTACATAATCCTCTATTTCGCTTACATTACTAAAGTAGAACCCCGTTAATTTATCAATTTATTTTCGAAATATGTCCCTTTTTTTCATATGAAGTTCTACTGTAATAGGTAAAATAGATTAGTCCTGCTTACCCTATTGCAAGTTGAACATCTTTTTTTGTTTACTTAACATGCAGGGGCCAACAAGAAACTTTAATAAATAGAAAGGTATTACCTAAAGGCAAAACGAACGTACAAGATCGACGCTGCATTTGCAGTGCTTCATACCGTGCATGGGTACTTTTCATGGCAGGGGTTAAAATTCATAGTTATTTATTTGGCTCTAATATGGTCACCATTGAAGATTTGCATTAATGTTGATTTGAATTAAACCAGTGCCTTCTCGGTTATAAATGAGTTATTGTGTGATGAGTTAAATATATATTGTACCTATGTATGTTTTTATTTTATTTTAGGCTATTCACACCATTGAGTATGTCCTGGGAAGTGTATCGCACACAGCATCCTACCTGCGCCTGTGGGCCCTGTCTTTGGCCCACGCCCAGCTGGCCGAGGTGCTCTGGAACATGGTCATGCGCAATGGTAACGATTATGCCATTCTATCCTAAATTATTTGACAGTGTCGAATTTTGACCCTGTATTACAGTCTGTTCGTCTTGAATTTTAATAAAAATGGAACCATAATTTTTCATTATGATGGCAAAAAATTATAGTAGGTTCATATGGCCCGATTTCAATGTTTTCCCACATAAGGAGTTTTTTCTCGTCTCTTGAAAATTCTTATACGAGAGTATCACTGTACTTTAATTTTTTACTACATAACTTTAACGTTTTATGTGTGATTTAGGTCTTGTCTTCGAAGGATGGTTTGGTGGAGTGGCCCTGTGGATTGTATTCTCCATCTGGGCAGTGCTCACCGTCAGCATCCTGGTGCTGATGGAGGGACTGTCAGCCTTTCTCCACACCCTTCGCTTGCACTGGTATGTTCTATCTTATCAACTATTCAAATCCATTCACATTTCAATCCAAGTATACAGTAAAAAACTTGGATTACATTTCATGTTTTCATGTCAAAAAGCGAAAATCCCATATCATTTATACGTTTTCACAAACAATATTTACTCCAATTTACGATTTTTTCTGAATTTCTGTTCCCGATTTTGTCAGTTTTACATACCTGCTCTACCTGAAAATATCGCCAAAACTAGACTACCTGGTCAACATTTTTCTGCAAAGTCAACATTATATTATAATACAACCGTAATTGATTAGCTGGAAATCATAACAAATTAAGATAAGAATCGTAGTTTTGAGTAAAAAAGTGTTCAAAATACATATTCACTTGTAAATTGTAACTAGTGTTAAAAATTTTGCATGTTGCTAAAACCTACATAAGCTATATTTACACGGCAGATAAAAAATGGATTGTCGATACCCCACGGGAGCAAAAAGAGATTATGCATATTTAAGTTGTTATTGCATCCAGCTCCTTAATAGGCTTCTTGCATGCATTTTATTACGACTTGGTAAAAATCGTGTGGATAGATATTTCTATCAAGATTATGAAAATATTAAAACAACAAAAAATTTGAAATTTATATGTAGATACTAATACCGTTTTTTTAGTTCGTGACGTCACTACATAAAAATGTTCGGTCTCTGATTATCTTGAATTTATTTTTATAAAATTCCATTCTGATATATTTTTTTTAATTATAGCAATACTGAGATTTCCATCGGCTGTTTGAAGTTGACATTTAACTTTTTTACTTGTGTTTTCAACCAGCAAACCAGCGTTGTTTAACAAAATTAAAGAGCTGTATTTTGGATTATACAATATATAAATATTTACTTAATTATTTTACAATCTCAGATCCTACGGTAGTTATATGAATCCAGTCTTAAACAATAAAGCACGCCCTCCGCGCTCCCCGCAATTTGAATTTTGACAGATTGTACAGGTCCGTTTGGTATTCAAAACAGGGTTGCCATGGCTGGGTTGTTGTAAAATACCCACAATAGATGTTCAAATTCCCCACAATTTCCTTTACCTCCAAAATGAAACGAAATTTTATTTAAATTAGCATTTTGTGGTCATTTTCGAATATTCTCTTTCGTTCTGGCTTAAAAAAATTTTATTTAAAAAAAAATTGCTGCAAAAGGAAATGAAATTATAGTTTACTCTCACTTCAACCCTTTGGAACTCAAAGGTTCAATTTTCAAGTCCACCAAAATTAAAAATGACTTTGATGGAAATCAATGCTTTTTCCTCCATTCTTTAAGGCACACTTGTCACAAGTCCATATTTTTGTACCAATTCCACTTAATCAAAGAAAACAACAGCACCCCCAATGGCAGTTCAAACTTTAAAATTGCTCTCCTGATCATCATCCGCAGTGTCTTTGTACTCCAGAGGGTCAACTTGTAACTGTAAATATTATTTTTTAATTTGATTGGATAATCAGAAAATTCTCTTTAATTGGTATTAGTTAAGTCAGTTCTCATATTGCAGAATCTCCGCATTTTCCCCACATCGAGGTTCTCCCCACAAAACACCCAATCGGTTTTAAATTCTTAGAAATTCCTCGCAATTTGGGGAATTCCCCGTGATTTGGTACCCTGCTCCGAAGTGGATGGCTTTTTTAACAAATGATTTTTGGCTATTTAATTCTTTTTTTCGCGCCATAAATCATGTCCGGTCTTTCCCCTTCATAAAAAAATGGTCTCATATGGCGGATTGATATTTTCCAAAATTCTAAAAAAATAAGAAAAAATTTACTTGTAATTGGCCTATTATGCAGTGAGAATCTACTTAAAACCATAGATACCTCTATAAAATTAGGTAAGCAAACTCAGCACTCCGCAGTTACTCTTTATAACTCAGTTTATATCGAACCCACAATTTGTGCAAATGAGACAGCAATAAATTCACAGGTCAGAAAACTCGACAGTCATTCGTTCTCACTCAATTTATCAAACCATAATGTGTGCTAATGTTATTATTATATTTGCAGGGTTGAGTTTCAGAGTAAGTTCTACGAGGGCCAGGGCCACAGCTTCCAGCCCTTCGCTTTCGAAGTCATCCTGGACATGGCTTCACAGGAAGTTGTCGTAGAATAATGTATTAATTAATCCCCAATCTCTTTACCCCTTGCTGTGAAGTTTTATGTGAACGTATATTTTTTGTGAATTCTGCTATTAAAAGAGATTCCTCTTTGTCGCTTTTTAGAGCATAGCTACAGAAGTAACATAAATGGCAAACAACCCTTTAAATGTTTAATTTAAAAGATTTAATAAATACCTTGTCTCCATGCATCCAGTAGTTTCCAGAATTTGATACTTTTATGAGACCAGTATGTGTACGCGGTCGGTTCGGAAACTCATTCTACAAGCGGGAAACTTGTGAATCTACATCGCATAGAGAAACCAAAATAAATCAAATAAAATTTCTTTTATTTGATTTTAAAAAATTTAAAAAATTTCTGCAGCCAAACGGTATGAATTATGGTATGTTATGCTTCGACGCATTTCAAAATACACTGATATTAACCTCTAGTGACTAATTTTTTCGAAATTTGGCAATGAAATTCCAACTTCGGATTGGATTTACTCAAAATCATCCCCACAAAATCATATCCACAAAATCGACTCCAAATGTCACCTAGATTTATCAGTTTCTCACTACTACGAGTTTCCGAACACTGTATATTTGTGAATACCTCTATCAATTTTTGATTCTAGTTCCACACTTTTTTCCCTTTTTAGATCAAAGTCACAATAACGTAAATGGCAAATTTCATGAAAATTAAAAAAAAATACATATATGGACCTATGCTTCTATGCACAAAACGTGTACATATTTATTTGATACTTTTAGGAGTCCTGTAGACATTTTTGGCAGTTGACGTCTTTTCTGGAACTAATCCCATTGTTGTAAGTTTGTTTGAACCCTGGAAACTCAGGATGTTAATATAATATAATTATGTCAGGATTCTAATGTATAATTAAGCGTATGAACTATGACTTACCCAACCTAATATTATTTAAGCTATAAAATTTGATTTATATTATTTTTTTACAAAAATTTAATTGGACCCAACCTTGAATTTGATTTTTATTTTAGGGTTAGTTGAAGTATTTTTTATTCATATTATTACAATTGTGGTTACAATCATATTTGATTATACTGAAATATAGTTTCTTGGTTGACAATAAATACAACATATAATTCACCTTTGATATTATTCAGAATCTAGAGTAGTCTCTGAAAGAGGGAACAAAATGACATTTTAAATTGATTTAAATTTTTTAATCCTGCAATTTTTTTTTCCAAAAACTAGTTTATTTATTGTATTCTTATTACATTATTAAAACTTAATATGAATGTTAGCACTTCTTAAATAATAATACTGTAGCTAAAATTATTGCATGTTGTTTGTAGAGTTTCACATTCAAATGTTTGAGTCAACTCAGTATGTAGTAATTGTTCTGATAAATTTACCATACATTAATTATAATCTCAATTTGCGATTAGGTACTTACAGAAATTATATCTATTTAAAATTCCATTAATGTATGATGCTTATTAACAAATTAAAAGTATGTACTTATATGTAGTTCTTCATGTGAATAATGATAAACTGTTCTTGCCATTTAAACCTTGACAATTTCTTTAAACAACACTTAAAATTTAATGGAATTATTATGTAATCAATAAAATTTTATCTGCATTTCATCATGTGTTTTATTTGAAGTGAAAACTGTAAAGCAAGTTACGGGGTGGATCATATCTTAAAATGAGTCGCATGTAGGTACATCAAGGAAGATACTACGTTTTTAGTTACCGCAGGAGAATAATATATGTTGTGGTTTTTTTCTCTCCTGAACAATTTGTTTCATGCCACATTATATGCGGCATTGCCTGCCAAACGATATTATTGTCACATGAATTCTGTGATAAAATTGTGTTAATTTAGCGAATACATAGAATGCAGGGGGTATAAGTATATCCACGAATGAAAAACTCTGAAAGTTTCCATAGACTTGAGAGTGTTTTTCATTGGTGTATAGCAGGGGTTCCCAACCTTTTTGTACTCTAGAGCACATTCTAAAATATCGGTAGGGTGGCGGGCACCACCTATTTTTAATCGACAAACTCGGGGCAGCAATCGCAATCAAAATGACAACAACGCGGTTCCAGGCGGGGAATGCTATTTGCACATCACTCCTTGTACACGCCGAAAACCCGAAGTGAGCCGATGATCGTCGAACCGATCGGGATGGTACAAGCACGTGACTACTGTCAGTTTGGCTGTCGGGGCCATGCTTATTGCTTTCACTGACAGACAGCTGGCAGAGTCATGTGCCATGTGTTTTGGCGCCTTCGGCGTTCTTCGGCTCAGTTCGTGGCGTTCGTTAACTTCGGGTTTTATGCGTGTACAAGGAGTGATGTGCAAATAGAACTCCGCGTTCCAGGCTAGCGTGAAGAGTGCAGTCTGGCTCGCCGCTAGACAGGTTGCGACAAGTACTGTCAGCAAAAGAACCACTCATACATACAGTATCGAAAACATACGAACGTATTTAATAAACCTAGGCACTCAAGAAAATTAAAACTAACAAATAAATAAAAATAATTCACATTTTTAATTAATGTTTATGAAAACATTATTTCACTGCATGGAGCCTGCGGGCACGGGGTTGGGAACTCCTGGTGTATAGTATAATAAGCAGGCTCCAAATGGAATGCTAGCTTAATGCGAATGGTTCCATCTGCATTAAGCTAGTGACAGACCATGCTTTATGCTATGCATCAAAGCTCTTTTGGGCGTGGCCTGATTGCCTGAACAGATTATATGTTGAGGTGTTACACTACACTAAAATCTTCCTCTGGAGAGGTCAGATCAACTGGGGAACTGCCGCAGAATATCATTTCTTTGTATGGGATCTGTCACCTTGACAGATGACAGCCGCGTGATCATGGCGCTAGGCAGTAGAGGGGGTCGCATCATTTTCAAATATAGCCTGGCTAGCACATCACGGCGCATTATCGTCGCCAAGTCCACACTTATAACACGTCAGGTGACAGGTCTGTATGGGATTGTAGGGCGAGCAATATGGAGTTATATAAAACGCTTTGATGCGTGTAGAGTAATCTGTTACCTCCTTTAAGTCCGCACAACTCGGTTAGCCAATTCAAACTAGTAAAAGGGCAAAATAAAGTGTGAGCCTTTCTATCAATATTTAAGTATTTATTGTCTTCTTGCTAGATCCCGCGGCTCAGCGCGTTGTGCAGGTGTTATGTAGATGGAACAATTGAAAAATAACTTCTGGAATTGGGAATGCACAATAAATGTAATTTAACAATGGACAACTGCAGATGTTCACATGACAAATAACTTCTGAAATTGGGAATGCACAATAAATGTAATTTAACAGTGGACAACTGCAGATGTTCACATGACAAATAACTTCTGAAATTGGGAATGCACAATAAATGTAATTTAACAGTGGACAACTGCAGATGTTCACATGACAAATAACTTCTGAAATTGGGAATGCACAATAAATTAATTTAATAATGGACAACTGCAGATGTTCACATGACAAATAACTTCTGAAATTGGGAATGCACAATAAATGTAATTTAACAGTGGACAAGCAGATGATCACATGACAAATCATTGAAGTTCTTTTGTATTCATTTCAAGATCATTGAGTTGGATGGTTGATTAGCTTTGGTTGGGGAATATAGAAGTTATGGACCAAGTGATTAATAGGTCGTTATGTATTATTCTGGCAGTGATTAATATGTGTTAAGCATAGAATGTATTGATAAATTGACTGTCCCAATATTGGATGTGGAAATTGGTAACTTTGCATAATAATCTGTAAATAGTATAAAACAAAGTCACTATGTGCGTCTGTTTGTGCGCTTAGTTCTTCTAAACTATGCAACGGATTTTGACAGGGTTTTCACTATCTTTTAGAGAATTTCTTCCGGAAGGTTTATATATATAATACATGCATATTATATTAATGGAAAGTAGAGAAATGTCGATGGTTTGACGATGTATTAAAAAAAAATATATTTTCGGGCGTTTTCTTTCTAAACCTTATGACATACATCAAAATAATGTACTACGGAATTATATATCTTAAAAAGGCCTACAGAAAAGTCCATGATTGCATGTGTCTATCTCCTAAGCATAAACCCCAGCAACGCCGAGTACACGTCAGCTAGTTAATAAATATAATTTATTTACTTCTTCTTCTTCTTCGATGGCGCTACAGCCCATATCGAGCTTTGGCCTCCTGCAACAGTCGCCTCCAACTCCTCCTGTCCTCAGCGGCTGACTTCCAGTTTGTCACCTGGAGAAGCTGTGCTGCATCCCCTCTTACCTCATCTTCTTAATTTATTTACTAGCTGACCTATAATTTGACTGGTCGGTGGCTGAGCTGACATCGCGTTTGGGTCCCATCCAGGCGTAGTATGTTCAATTCCTCGGCTGGCTAAGTCCTCCATCACAACACAAGAAACATTTTCCGCTTACTGTGGTGGTAGTAGGAGATTTTCAAAATCTAATGTTTGTCTTTCTTTTAACCCTTTAAATGCCGGAAGGTATTTTGCTTGGATGTACCGACAGGCCGCAAATTTTTTACACCGATACCTTGAAGCTTCATTTAGATCACTCTAAAGTCGATATAATCTGTGAACTGTTATATTATAATTATTTTTTCATCATCCTAATAGATGCCACCGTGGGTTCCATATTTTAGATTTTTCAAATTACTTGAGTTTGATGAGCAAAATCGTCATATAGAACAGCGTGTTAACGCGCTAATTTTGTATGGCCGGCCTTGTGAGCACGGCTACATAGAGCGCGTAAATAATGTAAACGCTTAAGGCACACAACCTGTTAAAAAATGAAAAAAAAATTTTTTTTACAATATTTGCATAAAATTTGAAATATGTGTTGTAAGATTGTACGATGTATAGAATGTTTAACCTCTGGTATGCCGGAGCTGCCTATTGGGTATGCAAGATTTGTACCCATCGTGCGCCAGAGATGCCAAGGATGTGTCAACGGCTTCCGGCAATATATTTTCTTGGGTTTTTCATGTATTCAAACTAAACATAATTTATTGCTTGTCAACAAAAGTCAAATAACCAATCAGAAAAGAAGTTTTTCATTGCTTGAGTTTGATACAAACCAGGAAATAAATATTTAAAATTAGTGCGCCCCCTAGTAATTAGAAAATACAACTTACTATAATGAATTAATTTCAAATAACATATAATTGGTGATAGTGATGTCACATGATGTGATAGGAAACTGATTTAACACTTTACAAACAACATTCAGCAGTGTATATAATGCCAAGGCATTTTTTTAAATATTTAAAATTAGTGCGCCCCCTAGTAATTAGAAAATACAACTTACTATAATGAATTAATTTCTAATAACATATAATTGGTGATAGTGATGTCACATGATGTGATAGGAAACTGATTTAACACTTTACAAACAACATTCAGCAGTGTATATAATGCCAAGGCATTTTTTAAAATATTTATTTATCACCTTGCCAACTTCTCTAGACATTATGAATAATATTTACCCTATTAATCACTTGGTCTGTAAAACATACTTCATATTTTGACTTGAACTGAATTGACAGCTTTTGAATTCCCGTTATTGAATAAGACTGGCCTCTTTTTAAATGCATCTATTTGAATTTTGTTTTCCGTAATGAATGAATGCAAATCTTAGAAGCGAAAATTAACCCACTTCCCGACATCCTAACTAGCTGAAACTCGGCGGATAGACTCATTGTTGATGACAATGCATTCTATCAACTTTTGGTGGCAATCACGTATACATATGTGAACATTTCTCCGTAATCGAATGATGTTACAGCAGTTAATAAACGAAATAAATGTTGGTCCAACCCTGTCGACATTTGGCGAGGTTCATAGAGTTGTCGACTCCAGTTCCTAGGTACGAAGGTTCAATCTTAAGTCAAAACAAAAAAAATTATGTTTTCATAACTTTGATTTATTTTGTGTTACTTTTATGATTCCAGCAGGTTACACATTAACAACAAATTCATTGAAGTAAGAACGAAAATAAATTATGATTTATACAAATCTACGATGAATTATAACTTATTTAAACATGTTTATGATTTTCAAATGTTTTACTCAACAGAATGACTAAACATCGCTAACTAGAGTCTATTTTGAGAGGATCTCTTGAGCCTAGACACAATACATATTATATTATGTAGGTGAGAATTTTATTCATGGCAAGCTTCCAACCACCTTGACCGTCACCATATGGTACCATTATAGATGGACAATGGTGCTAGGAATAAATTAGATTAAGCATTGATAATAAAATTTCGATAAAATTTGCAATAATTGCTGAAGAATGGTGGGTCTTAAATATGTAGTAATTATTATTGAACAATGGTGGGGAATTATGAAATTGAATAATGATTAGGTGTCTAGTTTAATTCATCAGATTATAAATAATGATAATATTGTTTCTTTTAGCAGAACAGAGCGGTGGGTGTAATACTCTTTCTGCCATATAAAGAGAAAGTAATAACATTAAAAATAATTACAAAATATGCATGTATATAAGGAGTCCGGGGGTGATTCTAAATGACAGTACAAGTAAAACGATAAATAACCCTTTTCTAAATTCCAACATTTTAGGGTAGTTTTTAGGTAAAAAGTTTAACTGTATGAAAAAAAACAATGGAATTTCATAAAACTTATTTATCTTTTTTACTTCTACCATCATGTAGAGTCACCTCCTGAAGTTAGTGCATTTTACCTCCGTTCACCCTGTATATAATTAAAAACATGATAACATAAAATATTACATAATAACATTTATAGAACCACATATCGTTGCTTCCACCGCAAAATTACCTAACTGACAATTTTCACTTTTTGGACTAATGATGCAAATTTGTCTGCAATTATGGCCCTTACGTCCATACAAAATTATACAATTAACAAAAATATGGTTTTTAAAACAAAATTCAAATACTAAATTACCTGTCTGACAGCTTCTCATTTGTGCCTGCAAAATTATCTAACTGCCATTTTAACTTGAGAGATTTCACACATTGTGTTACGCTGCATTCAAACTCCGAAATTGTAATTTTAAATAGAATTTACCATGCAAAGTGAACTATGACAAATATATAAGGTATTTATAAATCCATTTTATACATGAAATACACTTATAACTAGTCAGTTATGTTTAAATATAACAATTTATTGAACTTGTCTGTTATAGATTTTTGCAAGTTAGAATATTTTTGTTACCGCCATGTTTTTTAGCAGTTATCAAATTTTGCATCATACATAATGAATGAGAATAACTTGTCTGCCGTTGATATTGAGCAACTTCTGCTGATGGATGATATTATTAAATTTCCTTACGATGATCCTGGGAATGAATTAAATACTAATGAAATGATTATCACTGAGGAAAAAGTGTCTGAAAATCTAGATCCGGATAACGAAGCTGTACCAGAATGCAACATTTCTTATAATTCTGAAAATAATAGAGAAAGATGTATCTGCTAACCTAGATTCTGATTACAAGGCTGCATTAGAATGCCTTAGCTCAGATGATTCAAATTCTGATGGCGATGTCCCAAGGAAAACAATTTCCTCCGAGTACGAGTGTTGACAATATTGAAGATGTTAGTTTGGAAAATTATACTAACATAGTAACAATATCTACAAGAGAAACTAACAAAAGAAGGAGAATGCAGGGAAAGGATTATATGGGTTTAAAAAACAAAATGATGGAAAATACTTGTTGAGTGAATCCCAGGCACCTATTTGTTCATCAAAGAAATGCCTGACTTCTAAAAACAAACATTGTCATGAATTTAATGATATTCAGAGGCAACAAATGTTTACTTATTTTTGGTAAAATAAGAACCGGGATATGAAAAAAATATATATCAGCTCTTTAACAGATAGTATTCCTACAAAGCGGCCTTCTGCCTGTGAGAGTAAAGAAGGCAATATTCTCACGTTTACTACTTGAAAAATGGTGAAGAAAAAAAGCAAGTTTGTAAGAAAACATTTGACAGTATTTTTGATTTAGATCCAGCTACTATCACAAATTCGATTACAGCCTTCAAAAGTGGTATGCACACACACAAATCCAATGCGAAAGTCCCACTACGCAGACGCAATAATAATACAATTATGGAAGAAGGGCGAAATGTAATGATAATTTTTTTTAAAGAATCTACCGAAGCTTCCGTCATATTATTGCAGGGCATACGTTCATTATTGATATGCAAGCTGTAAAACTTGCCCCCTGTTTTGAAAGCAAGTGCACTTTATTATAAAACAAAACTTTGTGTCCACAATTATACGATTTATAACATGGTAACAAAGGATTGCTATTGCTACCTATGGGATGAGTGTGAAGGGGGTTTGATTGCCAATATATTTTCTACAATACTTGCGAAAGTTTTAGAATCATACATAGCAGCAAACACCCAAACAAAAATATAGTTTTGTATACAGATGGTTGTGGTTATCAAAACAAAAACACAACTCTTTCAAACGCACTACTTAGATTAAGTTTAACTCACATTAATATAGAAATAGAGCATAACTATTTAGAAAAGGGTCATACCCAAATGGAATTACATAGCTGCCATAGTTTAATCGAACGAAAACTTAAAAATAACTAAATCTACTTCCCAACCGATTATCTGGGAGTATGCAGAGAAGCTAGAATTTCTCAACCCACTTCAGTATTTAAGTTACGAATATTTTTTGAATTATGACGATGTTAATGTCTATAGTTCAATTCGTCCAGGACATAGAAGAGGTGACCCAACAGTAGCAGATTTAAGATGCTTGCAATATTTGGCTGGTAGACTTAACTTCAAACTTAATTATAATGATTCGTGGAAGCCATTATTAAAGCCACCAGTTTCAACCTTAAACGACTACGCTCAACCAGCACAGCTGTGTAAGAGACAGATAAAAATTAAACAAAATTGAAAAATTCGACCACCTCCAGGACTTGAAAAGTGTCCTTCCGAAATTCTGTTGGGAGTTTTATATAAACTTTTTCATTAATTATTATTTTAAGTGTCATAGAACAGTGTTATTTTTTATATTATTTTATCAAAAATCATTATTATTTGATAGACCGAAGCCGTCTAATTTCTTAATTTTTTGTTCATCTTGTTGATTTATTTTATTTTCGTCACTTTAGTGTTATAACACGAATATTATGTAAATATTCTGTTCTGGAAGTACTACTAGGTAGTAAATTTTACGTGCAAAATTCCATAAGTGAAAAAATTTTTCAAAGCAAAATTACTTATCTAACACTGCCACTACACTGTTTAAAAAAATATATTTTTTCCAAATAAAATATAATGGAAAAAAATATTCATTAGATACGTCTTTTATTAAAATAAAAAAATCAGTCTAATTTTAAAATGGGAAGGTTTTTTCGCTTTCCTGTAAAAGTACATTTTTGCAGTTAGGTAATTTTGCGGTGGAAGCAACGATATGAATAAATAACATTTAGCACTTGCATTACTGTGGCTTGAGCGAGATAATAACAATAACGATAATTGTATAGCACCATTTTTATTTAAAATCAGCTCAAGGGCACTCTCCATTTATGATGTAGGGGTGTGCTTTGCCACTGGGCTACAACCTGGACGAGAGTATTCTCAGGTATACGGTAGAGTAGATAATTGGTCAGAACTCTGACTATTTGTAAATTTTATTTTATTTGGGAAACATAGTAGCATATCTACACATTTGGACAAATTGATTGTTTACTTTGTTGCATCAACTAGTGAAGTTTCCGCTAATAAATAAATTAATGTAAGCCAAAACTAGAAATGTCACAAGAAGTATAACATACAATGAAGGCGGTAGAAAGTGTGGGAGCAAGTAAATAGTGGAGATCAAAGGCTAATGTGCTGCTACAACTGCTGGAGAACCAGACTCCCCGGCTACACACAAACAAATGGATCGTCCACGACTCGATCAGGGATAAGGACATGTATCACCTGATCATGAGTGTGGACGAGGAAAGTGTGAAGGTGCTGAGGGAGATGGGGATGCGCCCTCCTAACACCGAGGAGCGTAAATAGGAGGAATGACCTAAGGATTAGGCAGTAATGGCTAAAAACTTACAGTTCATTCAAATAAACTTGCACCGCAGTCCGGCAGCGACTGCAGTGCTTAGCAGTAGAGTCACCCGGGACAGTGTGGACGTCGCGCTGATCCAAGAACCCTGGACTTATAGGGGGAAGGTCAGAGGACTAAACATGAACCAAGGTCTAATCTATTATAACGAGTCGGGGGACAGACCCAGGGCCTGTATCCTCATCAGAGGGATACCTGACACACTGCTACCCGAACACTGCAGTAGGGACTTAGTGGCTGTGAAGCTACAGGTCACGCTGGACCAAAGAAGTAGGGAAATAGTTGTGGCATCAGCATACACGCCCTATGACTCTGTGGAACCACCACCCTCAAGGGAAATAACGAGACTCGTCCAGGACTGCAGGGAGAAGGGTAGGGAACTGATACTCGGAGCAGATGCTAACTCGCACCACACTGTGTGGGGGAGTACGGACATCAACAAACGAGGACAGGACCTCCTGGAATACCTGATGACAGTGAACCTTGAGATTCTTAATAGAGGTAGGGAACACACCTTCGTTATAAATAACAGACAGGAGGTGATAGACCTGACCCTAGGAACATTGAGAGTCTCAGGATGGAGAGTATCGGACGAACCATCCCTGTCGGACCACCGATACATAGAATTTAAACTAGAGGGAGAAACAAGCAAAACGGGGACCGATACATATAGGAACCCAAAAGCAACTGACTGGACTAGATACTCGGAGGAACTAAATATAGGAATGACAAGATTCCCAGCTAAATACGGCTGCCCCGAAGAAATTGAGGACGCAGTAGAAGTACTGAGGCACTCAATGATAAGGGCATACGAAAATAGCTGCCCTCTGAAGACAAGTACCAGGAACAAAACACCGTGGTGGAGCAGAAGACTGCAGGAGCTACGGAAAATAGTAAGGCAAGCTTTCAACAAGGCCAAAAAGTCAGGAAACTGGGATGCCCACAAGCAATACCAGAAAGAGTACAAGGTGGCAATCCAGAAAGCCAAAACATGCTCCTGGGAGAAATACTGTGGGGAGGTGGAAACCATCCCACAGACTGCAAGAATCCAAAAAATTCTTGCAAAAGACCCAGGGCAGTAAAAGGCCCATTCAAAAAAGCTGATGGAGGATTTACCAACAGTTGGGAGGAGGAGTTGGAGGTACTGCTGGGGAAACATTTTCCCGGCTACAAAAAATTAGAAGCAGATGACACCGGTCCACCACCAGCCCGAGTTACACGGGAAGGTAAGGACTGGGACACTGCGGCTAAAATAGTTACTCCCTCCAGAGTTAAATGGGCAATCAGAGGGTTTGACCCTTTTAAAAGCGCAGGAGAGGATGGAATCTTTCCGGCACTTCTACAGAGGGGCCTAGATACAATCCTACTTCCGGTGACGAAGATCCTGAGGGCAGGCTGTGCCCTCGGATACATCCCCATACCATGGTGGAAGACAAGGGTAGTGTTCATACCCAAACCGGGGAGAGCTGACTACGACCAACCAGGTGCATTCCGCCCAATTAGCCTCACCTCATTTCTTTTAAAGACAATGGAGAGGCTAATGGACAGGCACATAAGGGACGGGGCACTGAAAGAGAAGCCCCTCCACGAGTTACAGTTTGCTTACCAAGCAGGTAAGTCAGTCGACGCGGCACTACACAGGTTGGTGTACAAACTGGAGCAGGCATAAGCGACTGGGGAACTGGCGGTAGGGTTATTCCTGGATATAGAGGGAGCATTTAACTGCACCACTATTAAATCCATTGATGAAGCGGCAGAAAGACATGGACTCGACAAAACCACCAGAAGGTGGCTGAGGAACATGCTCTCAGGCCGGATACTTACGGTGACAAGGGGTGAGGTAAGCATCAAAGTGCTGGTGACACGAGGGTGTCCACAGGGAGGGGTCTTATCACCCTTGCTGTGGAACCTGGTGGTGGACAACCTCATCCGGAAACTCAACAACAGGGGCCTATATACGCAAGGGTATGCGGATGACATTGCAGCCATAATAAGGTGTTGGGATACAGACACAACCCGAGGCCTTATACAGTCAACACTGGCAACAGTGGAAGAATGGTGTGAAGAAACAGGACTGTCAGTCAACCCAGACAAGACAGAACTAGTAATCTTTACACGTAAAAGGAAACTAGAAGGATGGAGCAATCCAACCTTCTATGGAAAGGAATTAGAACCCTCTGACACGGTTAAGTAACTCGGAGTCATCATAGATGCCAAACTGAGCTGGAAAAACCAGGTGGAAACTGTAGGCAGAAAGGCCTGTGCTCTAATGTGGGCAACTAGGCGAATCTGCGGCAGAACGTGGGGTCTCAAACCTAAAATTATGCAATGGCTTTACACAGCCGTTGTAAAACCAAGGATCATGCACGCAGCCCTGGTCTGGTGGAGGAGAACAACACTGAAAACAGTGATGGTCACACTCAATCACATACAGGGACTTGCATGCAGAAGCATCACAGGAGCCATGAGAACCACTCCAATACTAGCCATGGGAGTGCTGCTGAACCTACCCCCACTAAACATAGAAATAGAGGGGGCGGCGATGGCGGCAGCCTACAGGTTACATTGCAATGGCCAATGGAGAGGAGAGTTGCCCAGAAACAGTCACACGGAGATAGGAATAAGACTGAGGGCAATTAGTCCGACGGCTGGGATGAAGCAGGACAGCAAATAAGCCGAATACTTCTTCGGACAGCTGTTTAAAGTGACGTACCCCACAAGGGAGGAATGGGACACGGTCCCAGGTCCAAACTCCAAACAGGAACTAATCTGGTTCACAGACGGGTCCAGATGGAGGAAGGAACAGGGGCCGGGGTCTGTCTACAGGGATCTAAGAGGGAACTCAGTATACCTCTAAGAATGCACTGCACAGTGTTTCAAGCTGAGATGAAAGCCATCTTAGCCTGCACACAGGAGAATATGAGTATCGGGTACAGAAATAAGAACATAAATATATGTTCGGATAGCCAGGCGGCCTTAATGGCACTGGAAAGTAACCGATGCGACTCCAGACTGGTGATGGAATGCAGGACTATCCTTATAGAACTGGCGACCATCAATAAAGTAACCCTGCTCTGGGTACCAGGTCATAAGGTATTGAGGGCAACGAGCGGGCTGACGAACTAGCAAGGAAAGGGGCGAAAGGACCACTTGCGGGATCCGAGCCGGCCGTAGGAGTAGCAGCTTGCCACACCAAACTACATATCAAGAGGTGGGTCAAATCCCAACACTGGAAGGAATGGAAGAAGGCACCCGGAATGAGGCAATCTAAAGTACTCATAAACGGACCGGACCCTAACCGAACCAGGGAACTACTCGATATCGACAGAAACTCACTGAGGGAACTGGTAGGACTATTAACGGGACACTGCCATCTCAGGAGACACATGCAACTGTTGGGAGTGGTAAACACCAACATCTGTAGGAAATGTGAAGAGGAGAAAGAGACTCCAATTCACCTATGGTGCCAATGTCCCGCTCTGCTGGGAATAAGGCTCAGATACCTGGGAAGACACAGTGTGGAACCAGAAGACATCGCCACATATCCAATTACAGCCCTGGTGAACTTCATAAAAGGGACCGGGTTACTGGCAAGGGAATGAGGTAAAATGGGAGATAGTACAATGGGCCTATGGCCTAAGTGCTCGCGGGGAACGTAAGTAAACCGCCTCCGACTTTTAAAAAAAAAAAAAAAAAAGCTAATGTAGCAGCGCTGCATTGCAGATCAGTGAAGATTTTATGTGTATAAGAGCAACTGTACTCATTATATCTGTCATGAAATGTGGAAGGAATAAAATATATATCTGTTGGAGCCATTAGGAGCCATCGGAGAAATTATCAGTAGGTATATGTGTACCAAGAGTCAGGATCGTGGGAAATATGTTGTGGTGAAAGGTTACGGTTAGTGTGGGAGGATAAAGAGGCATGTTGGGAAGAAATAGAAAAGCCTGGTTATAAATATACTTGAATTACATACGAATTATAAACGAGCTAAATCCATTTTATGTTAGGATTTTATTAAATTAAATTTTGTGTTAACCTCCTTTCAACACAAAATAAAAATAAAACTACTTTACTTTTCTAGTAAGATTAGAAAATGTATTGATAAAATATAAAGTTGGGATGCCACCTGATCTATTCTTTGATCTATTTCATAGAAGTTCTGTGAGAACAGGCTTTTTATGCGACAGAAACCCAAAGATGAATCGACTTAAACTTTCGTTATATTTCCTCGTTTACATTTAGCCATGGCCAATGCTCCTCGTACTGCTTTTTTTACTCCCCAAAAATACTTCTGTGGCAGCGTCAAAGACAGTGTGTGTTTACATTGCCGCTGCTTACTTACATCACATTGGAGAACATAGAATTAGTTGCAGCTTCAGCGCTCTGTCTCAAGAGTTTATTTTATTTTTATTTTATTTTTATTTTATTTTATTTTATTTGGGATACCAACAGTTTACATTAATAACAGCATAATAATAATTGAGTTACAATAAATAAACCATTTACAGGTTTCCACATAGGTATTGTATACAAGTGTGGTGATTCCGAGATATTTACTTATGAAAATTACATTTCAAGAGACAAGTTATTTAGGGGGGAATAGGGAGGGGGTAGGATGGGGAGGGATCGGTTAGGTTGAGGTATGTATAAAGGAAGTTAATAGAGTGGTGGTTGTATTAGATGGTATCTGTAGTTATTGTTATTGTAATGTATCGAGAGAGTGTCTGTGGGATTTTAAGGAGTGTGGTGCAGAGTTAAATATGTCAAATTGTGAATAGTGTGTGTTAAAAGTGTTGGACGCACGATAGATGAAAGAATTCTGCTTAGAATTAGTGTTGCATCGAGGGAGGCTAAAAATCACGTTTGATCTGGTTCGTCTGTTAGGAACTCGTATCTGTATTCGTTCTAGGAGTTCTGGGCAATCAACAACGGACCTGGTTATTTTTTGAAGAAAGAGTACATCGGTCGAGCTTCTTCGAACTTCTAATGATAGTATATTGAAGTACGCTGCTGAATCTTGGTGACTTAGATGTGGGCGGTAGCTGCGGAAATCCAAGTATCGTAGAAAACGATTTTGAACACGTTCTAGAATTTCCACATATGATATGTATTGCGGGTTCCAAACTTGTGACGCATATTCTAGTAAGCTGCGGACATAAGCAAAATATAGGATTTTCATTGTTCTAAAGTTATTGAATTTTTTACATGTCCTAAGAATGAATCCTAACATTTTAGAGGCTTTTGATGTGACTGAGTCTATTTGAATATCAAAAATAAGCTTAGAGTCCAATGTCACTCCCAAATCTTATATTTCTATGTAACTATGTGAGTGTTTTAATAAGAAATAATAGAGAAAACAGACATCATCATAATTAAATCAATTTCATTAATTTTATCAAATCATCGTTCAGCGGTCACTCAGCGGTCACTCAGTGATAAAGCAGACTTTAGTCTTTTTGCTCTTTGGTTTTCACCCAAAAAACTGCCAATGAAGACGGCGCCGAACGGCGGCAATAGCAGGAGTATGGACAGCTTGAGTGGCGTGTTTACATACTTGCGCTGCCCACTTTCACGCTCACTTCCTTGCTCATTGCCACGGAAGTGGGCTGAATGTAAACAAGGTGGTTCCATGACAAATGTTTGGGAGGCGCGTTTGGGTACCGCTGTCCCAGAAAACGTTTATTGGATAACCAACACCTCTGCCATAGGTCACCCCAAGTGGTCGCTACGTTTGGTGACTAAGCAGGAGTGCCGAGGTTCATCGGGTGAGGTGTGTTCAGGATGCGCCTGCCAGCCATTTACGTGGGTGCCAGATCGGGAGAAGCTGGTTTGGGGAGCCCTTAGACCTCTCCAACTGGTCTCTCGAAGTAGACCACAGAATGGATAAGGTGGAAATCCACCATAAAAGTGCTCACAAAGAAGCCTACTAAACTACTCATATCTCCTACATAATAATATTATTATTAGAGGCGCATTTGCGTATTTGTCAACGGCGTCCTGAAATTAGTGGTAGAAGCGGGAAACCAGTGAATCTAAATCATATAGAGAACCTGACAAAAAAATCAATCTGTGCATTTAAATTCTTTTTGGTAACTAAAGGGTTAAAAAACATTTGGAACCAGGTCTATGCTTCGACTCTTTTTAAATGATAAAAAACAGCTAATAGATGGTAGTGGCAGATTTTTTTCAAATTTGACCATCGAAAATCCAACTTCGGACAAACCGAAAATAAAAGCTCAAATCCAAAAAAGTTATACTTACTACAAAATCGACTCAAAATGTAATTCACCAGCTTCCCGCTTGTACCACTAGTTACAAGACATTTGTATAATATCTCACCGAGTTGAGTTCTACTATGAGTAAGCGAGAGTGGTGCGCGGAGACCGGGTTCGATAGTTTTCGTTGTTTGTCTTTGTTGTCAGAGCGTAAGCCAACTAACGTAACACAACGTTACCCCCAACTAAGTGAATCCAATTTTTCATTCCGTGTCTCACCTAAATAATAGTACATCAATGAATTTTTAAATTTTCCAGACTTATTTTTAAACAAGTTCTGCTGTGTAATTATTATTATGCATGACAGCTGTTTCGCCCTCTGAACTGTCTGGACAGTTTGACAATACAGTTGATCTGAACAGTTTGATAATGCCTTCAGAGGGCGAAACAGCTGTTATGCTTAGTAATAATTACACAGCAGAACCATAAAGCTACAAATTAGAGGAGCCATTGAGTACTAATATCTTGTTGAAACGTGTTCCACTATTAGAAAGCGGTGCGCGTAAACCAGATTCGGTAGATTTGGTTAGAGCGTTGGGAGCGTTGGAGGTCAATTTGTAGGTAAAATAGTGGAAACTATTTGTTCATTTCATATCTCATCTGAATCAAATATGGTGAAAAATGATCTGTTTTTGTAAATTTAGCAAAAAATTTATTGAATATATAAAAGAAAAACCAAAATTTCCAATGGAGTTCTGCAAAACAAACTTGATAATGAATGATACATAAATAAAAATACATCAATGCTCCGCAATTAAGGTTGCCAGACGTCCTTTATTTTAAAGGACGTCCTCTATTTCAGACCCAAAAATTGATCTTGTCCTCTAATTTAAAATCTTCAATAGAGGACAATACTTTGTCGTTTAATTTGGAAAAAATAAAAGAATCAGCGTGATTTTGCACGATGTGATTTCACAGAAAATATTAATTTCCATTGTTTGCAGCCGCTGACACTGACGAAAGAAATTAAGTTCCATGATTTGTGCGTCATGGTATCAAAACTACAGATACTTTAAATTAACCTTGATGCATTGTATGGAGAGTTCTGTATATTATAGCCTCTCCTGACGAAAATTATAGACGATAAGAAGTGGGAAAATGTTCTTGAAATTTGAATTCAGATTCTCAAATCTACGGATGAAAACAAGAATCTGCTAAAAATAATACAATACGTATTTTCCATCCCCGTTTCTAATGCCCAAGCCGAAAGGATTTTTCTTTGTGTACGAATACGTGGAACAAAAACCGAAATGAGTTAAATATTGATACTGTAAAAGCAGAACTACAAATAAAGTCAAACTTCAACATGAAATGCAAGCAATTTTATAATTTCATTATAGAAAACGAAGAAGCTCTTAGAGCAGCCAAAAGTAATACCAAGTATTAACTTTATTTATTACTTTAAATGCAAAATGACTAATTAAGGTCGTACTACTTGGCTTCGATTAACATTGTTTTTTTATTAATAAATGTAACTGATACCATAACAGCATTTCATCAAAAAAATATTGATGTCCTTTATTTTCATCATATTATGTCCTTTATTCAATCGTATCAAATCCTCTAATTCATAAAACGGGAGCTGGCAACCCTATCCGCAATGGACAATGTTGGGTTTTCTACCAATTAGTGTTGCCAGATGCATGGTTTTTATCATGTTTTCGAGGTTTTTTTGGATATCTCCATGATTTTTTTTTAAAAGGCATGGAATTTTACCGGCCACCAAAAATACTATGTACTTTGAGTAGGATGCGATTTTTTTAGCATGAGTCGCGTGGGGAAATGACTAATACAGAAATATATATGTTGAACTTCAAATAAGGTAAATATTAGTTAAAAATAAATTATTAATTAGGAGCTGTGTGAGAGTTTCTTCTCATGGATCATAAACACTTTATTTTATTTTATTATTTATATTTGAATATCATAATTTAATTTAAAGTTGAGTTTCACAAATTTAACTACAAAATTAATGTAATTTTTTTTTCGTGATTTTGTTGTCATGGTGATTTTTTTTATTTAAAAAACTTATTTTTTATTGTTATTCAAATATTTTTTAAAAGAAAAATATTTTTTTAATAGCATTTTAGGTAATTTACTAAGATACCGATGTTTTCTTATGTAAATGCTCAATAAAAGCTTACGAAAAACGTGTTTTTTTATCCTATAAAACAGGTTTTTTATTTACCCCCGAAACATGTTTTTTATAATTTTTGGAATATGGCATCACTGCTACCAATGACATTTTCTACTCCGAATCTTGCTCTGTCGGTAAATTTTCCAACAGGATTTGAACGAAATAGTAAAGTTTACTGCTGCAGTTGTGACTTGTGACGTCACAAGGCCGCTCGAACAGCAGTTTCCATGTTTCTATTGTTGGTAAAATGAATATTTCAAGGCGACCGTGTAGTGTAGTATTGGCAAAATGAATATGTGATATGTGCTTGCAGTTGATTATTGAATAATAAATTCCTCTAGCGTCGGCCAAACTCTGAACCGAATAGCGTCGGCTCGTGTTATGACGTTTATCAATTTTAGCGCCAATTCCTATCAAGATTAGAATTTAGAATCGTGATCGTGAAAAAATCAGTCGTCGTTGGGAAGCGGTCGTTGTTGGTTTGCGTGCATTCTTTTTGGAGTGCTTCAACATGTCATCGAAAATAAATGTTTGTATCGTGGGATCGGGCAATTGGTAAGTGACATAACCTTATTTTTTATTATTTCACGCAATGATGATACAATAACCACGTATTAAAATCGCTTATGGAGTATATTTACATTTATGATACAAATAATCATCCATATGCTAGTAAATATCTCTCGCGCAATTATCGCGTATTGGAGTTTGGATGGACATAGTGTTTTATAAATAAAACTTCCACCGATCGTAAATAAATTATACGCCGATTGGATTTTTTTACAATCTGCTTAGAATTTTTGCATTTTTGTATTTCAGGGGCTCTGCCATTGCCAAAATCGTCGGCTACAATGCAGCTCGGCTTCCGAACTTCGAGGATCGTGTCACTATGTATGTGTACGAAGAAATTATCGAAGGAAAGAAGCTGACCGAAATTATCAATACAACTCACGAAAATGTCAAATATTTACCTGGACACATATTGCCCGCCAATGTTGTAAGTAATTTTAAATCATTTATAACAAGTTCGGCGCCTAAATTGCAACTATAGTGTAATTTAATATATTGAGACCTTAGGTTGGGTTACGTGAGGTTAGGTTAGATTGTCAGGTTGTCAATAAAGCTTCAAAAAAATTATTTGCCATCAATGAGAAGTAGTCTCGAGTGGCAATCGCTTCAATTGCCTCTTTAAACAAATAATTATTGGTGCATCAATGAGCCTAATTGACATAAATATTGACGATTATACTGACCGTCTTCGGTCGGGTTAGGTTGGGTTAGGTTAGGTTGTCGGGTCAGGTTATAAAGCGCCCTTGATCTTTAACGAAAAAGTTTAATTTAAAAGTGATTTTTAACCTTAGGACTTTGGTCACTGTAAAATAATAATAATTCTATATGACTTGTAACGAAATGCTCGCCACTAATTTATTAGTACCTATATTAATTTTGTTGTTGTCTGCTTTTCCTTATACCGAAGCTTCATTAGTGTGTTATATTATCAACAATAATTTATTGATATTTAATATTAATCAAATAACAAATTCATAGCATTCTTTGCAAACATATTTTCTGCAGAAAAAAATTAGACACACCTCAAAAAATTGGTGTTACATAATCTATCTATATAAATTAAAATGTTCGTTTGTTCCGAATCTAAAATCTCCGAAAGTTCTTCACCGATTGCTTTGAAATTTTGACACAACGTTGCATTAAAATATGCGTGTGTTATTATATACCTATATTATATAGATGTCACCTGTGACAGGTAAAAAGAAGCTGCTTTTGAAAAACAGCCATCTGTTTAGCACGCGCTGTTATCTGTTAGCATGTGCAAAGACAGACTGAGCCACAGCAATGCGTGGCGGGGTACAACTAGTTATTATTAAAATATTAAATTTCCAACATTTTAAAAGTGACCTTTTTGAATTCAAACAAATCGCGAACAATGCATATAAAAATATTTCAGATTATAATATCGTGGGGTAATTTTAGTACAACCAGGTAACTCCGAAATCAGCTTTTTGGAGTTACACATAAAACCATGCCTTTATTTCCTCGCCCATGTTACAAACATGTACGAACATAATATGTATCTTGGCGTACATGGACGAAGAAATAATAGTAATAATTTGTATAGCGCCGTTTTTGTGAAAAATCACCTCAAGGGCGCTGTACCAATTTTACTTGGTATGGTATTTGTTTGTATCTCGAAAGAGATGATTTTGCAGATACCGAGTTCCAATAATACCCCACAATATAAAACCTTTATTATCCTATTTTTGGCCTGAGTTTCAACAATTCTTTTTTTTTAATTTACGCATAATTCAAAGCTCGCACTCGATTGAGAGGACCCTTGCAAGCCAAAAATAGTACATTAATAATAGTAGCATTGACAAAGAAATTCCAGATAGAAAAATATTTGCAAATTTTTGCTGCTTCAGATTTTCACACAAACATATTTTTTTAACATTTTTCAACTGAATTTATACAATACACTCTCATGTATAAATTTTGTTTTAATGCCATAAGAATGCGATGGTGCGTATCATGTGATACAAGCTTACTGGCATTAGTTTCTTGTCAGTGGCGTCATTAAACAGAATTAAAAAAAAAAAAATCTCGTTAAAGTCTGTCAGTTAAGTCCTGAAACACCCTGTATATGGCAGTGTAAATAAAGTATTTCTAAATAAACTATGCGGGCTATTTATTTCATTGGTGGAATAGCCTTAGTAGGTGTCAAGGTCTTTGAGTTGTTAGCAAATGATGTAATACACATACGGCTGCTAAAGGTTAGTAGTATTACACTTTTTTTAAATAATGCTTAGTGTAAAATTTACATAAGTAGCGCACTTTGGTGGAGTGATGCTATTATTACAGTACTTATGCTGTCTTCTTTGCCAATTTTGTTTCGTCTTTGAAAATGCGTAGGTAATAAATTTATTCTAATATTCTGTGCATTTTCAAACTGAATTTAACTAATCAAACTACTTTGATACATAATATTATCACTGAAAAGATAAACTGATTGAATTATGCATTAGGCATGTCTGTTTGCCCGAATTAATGTAAATTTTATCTTACTTCGTGTGAAATTGATCAAATATTGAAATTTAAACATAATTTTTTGAAACAATTATTTTACAAGCAATAATTATTCGCCTGAAACACTCATCCACATTGAAAAATCTCCTGATAAAAGATACATGACGCCAACGAGACTCGAACCCGTGTCCCTTCGATTTCCGGTCGACAGCTTTGACCACTGAGCTATGGCGGCTTATCTCTTATCCGTGAAATAATTCAATATATACTAGTGTTTCATTCAACAATTACTGCTTGTTACATTTTTTTTATGGGAGATTATACAGGAGATTTTTCAATGTGGATGAGTGTTTCAGGCGAATAATTATTGCTTGTAAAATAATTGTTACCCTTTGTGTGCTATGCATAAAAAATCTTGTCTTAAACATTAGTTTACCAAAAAAAAATAATAAATAATTTTTTGAATTTTATTTGAACACATAATCAATTTCATTGACCTGCCTGTGTCGTAAGAGTCATAAGTGTATGGCCGGAGTGCTCGCTCTAGCCGAGCGTTCTGCGGGTCATAGCATGCGGCATATACTGCAATCACATGTTTATACATGCAAGTGTCCTGAGTGACGACCGGTTGAGTGGTGGACAGAGCGTTCTTGATTGCGTTCAGAGGGGCGTGCACGTCCAGGTTCAAACCTGTGCTTGAACAGCGTTTGTACTACACTTGCATGATAAAGTTGGAAGAAGTAACGCAGGAGTTATTGAATCTGATTTAATATGAGAGTTAAGACATTGAAGTTTTAAATGCAATTGAATTCTTCTTCCAAACTATGCAACGGATTTCGATAGGATTTCACTATCTCTATCACTTAGAGAATTTCTTCCGGAAGGTTTATATGTATATATATAATACACGCATATAATATTTATAGAAAGTAGAGTAAAGTCTAGCAACGCCGGGTACACGTCTGCTAGTTTTCTTCTAAATATGCATCGATAATATCTTTTGACACCATGATGGCAATTTCAAATGCGACTGTTTCCCTCGAACGCGGTCTGCTCACTAAGGCCAGGCAATGAACGCTTGATGGTCGCACGTTCCGGTCGCCGCCTGCCCCGCAGAACGCTCTACCACTCAGCCGTTTTTAACATTCGATCCACACAGGAGACATGTCTTCTTTGGGGATGCTGTGTAGTGGTTTTTTTTTTTTAAGAAAGGAAGTAGAGGAAGATCTTGGAAGGAAAAAGATTGAGGAGTAGTAGGAATCTGGGGGTCAATGTATCCAGGAGTGACGGATTTTTGAATTCATCGCTCCCACTGCGGTGCGAGGCGATTAAAAATTTACACATCTGCCCTGATGATGGACCCTGCAATGCTGTCCGAAACGTTGGCTAAAGAAGGAGTTAGCGCAACACGGCATAACACCCCAAAAACAAATAAAAAAATACTTTTGGCCGTGAAAATCTTAAATCATATATGGCAGAGGTGTTGGCTATCCAATGAATGGTTCCCGGGCGGCGGTAACATACGCGCCTCCCAAATTAAAGTCTTACACTAAGGCTTACTTTCAAATCAGTACAGCACCATAATTCAAGTTCTATTGGCAACCGTTTTGCTGAATAATTAAATCCTCGAGTTAAAGTAAGTAAGGGAATGTGAAAACATGATGAGGACACCAGCCAATTTATTACACAAATTATTCAGTTTTATTTTTTGTTTCTAACCTCCGCACTGAAAAAAATTTTGAAACAAATATTAAGTAATTTAACCTTACAATAAAGTTTGACCTCTTTACAAACGCACAATCTTTTGTTGAATATTTAGCTTTTACAAAACTTTTTTTTGTATTTCTTAATTTAACAGCCATACCTATAACAGAGTGAAAACAGTTACTATTAACAGTTATTATTTACTAACAGTTACTGACGGCCGGCATAGTCCAGTGGTAACGCATTGGACTGCCATTCCGAAGGTCGCGGGTTCGAACCCGGCGTGCGCAAATAAATTTTATTTGATTAATTTGTGTTATTTCACAATTAATTAATTAAAATAATATATAGTATATTTGCGGCACGTTCCAGAGTGGAAGATACTACCAGTATCGCCCTGGTGTAAGACCACCATTCAGAATTGAAACGTTGCTCCAAATGGCTTTAGCCGTGTTTAGTGACTAGATCTGAATAGCCAGGTACTTCCCCACCTTCCTCTTTCCCTTCCCCACTTACCCTTCAGCCTCACAACATCCCCCAATTGGGGATGCCATAGTCTCACTGGCTCCAGACGGGAGCAGTTGGTACTCTTGTGAGGTATTCACTATAAAAAAAAAAAAAAAAAAAAAAAAGATTTAGTCACAAGGGAAAATTAGGTTGAATAATACTTAACTGTAATATGCATTGCAAAATTTATGTTAATTTTCCTCCAAGTTTCTATTTTTACCCATTTAAATGCCAAGAGTACCTTTGATAAACTCTTACTTCATCAAAAGAGTGATAGATACTCTTAGTATCACCCTGGTGGAAGATTACCATTTAGAATTGAAAAATTGCTTGAAATAGTTTAGCTGTGTTTTTTGACCAGATCATAGTAATCAGTACTTCCGAAACTTCCACATCCCCATCTCCTTTCCCTCCCCACTCCCAACATACCCCAATTGGAGATTCCATAGTTCTACCGGCGTCAGAGAGTAAGGACTCGTGAGCTTTATTCAAATAAAAACAAAAAATATTCTGATGCCTCGAGGCTGAGAGTTGAAATAATACTTAAAACTTATTTGTACATCTACTTGAAGCTTATTTGTCTACTTGAAACTGATTTGTTTACTCAAAACTTATTTGTGCACTTAAAACTTATGTGTGTACTTAATACCACTTAAGGCCGGCATTCACTAAACGTACCCGGACCCGACCACGAACCCTCAATCTGTGCTCAGTTGTTCATCGACTAAGCTGTGCGCCAGATCATGTCTCTGTTATTAAGAAAAGCAAAAGTTGCTCTTAGTCAGTGCAATTACTCTGGGAATGCTAAACAAAGGACCTTCGAATATTTGATGTTACGTCAAATCCATTAATCTCATGGAACGGTTCTGAGAATAATATGATTTTATATAAACAAATAAATAATAATCTAAACAAGAATGTGTGTGAAAGCCATGATCAAGTAGTTATAAGTTGTTATGATAGATTATCTACAGTTACTAATAAGTTAGATATTTCGAAACAAAAGTAACCAAATATTACAGTCATGATTCCGAGTGTGATGTTAAAGAAATACAGAAGTGTGAGAATAAGTCGTAGTCGAGTGCGCATTCAATTGCACCTCTCACCCGGACCCACGCTGAACATGTTTGCGGCCTACGGATCGCACCGATTCTGCAGATTAGTTTGAACGTTTGACGATGGGACTAAATATTCAATAAGTTCATATATATATCCTTTCTTTGGTCTGTGAACAAAACATAGTTCTAAAACAGACTTGGCAATGCTGTTTGTGCCCTAACGAATGCATCTATGTAATTTCATTGAAGCGTAAAGCAATGAAAATGTGCATAATGTATGGATGTACAACATTGATCTACATAGTGTTGCCATGACCATAATAATATTACCCACTGTGTTTTGGCAACGGGTGCCAAGTGGTGTTGCACTATCCCAATATTTCCCATTCTTTCTCATTTCAATGCCAACTGAGACATTTTCTGGCACGCAGCGTTGACACGCAGTGTCATCGGTCAAAATTGAAATATTAGGAAATAATGGCTACTGTCTCTCCAACTGTGGTGCAAATCTTATTAAACTGTTGAAAAATATTGTACAAACAATATGGCATCTTGATTTTTTTGCAGTTTCAAGAATATTTTAAAGCTCTACAGCTCATTATGGAATCCGCATTGGGAGCTAAAAGTATTGGCATTTACCTAGAATTCAAAAAAATTATTACCATTTTAAGATAAAGGTGTGCAGATTTCGATAAAGTTGAAAATTCCGCCTTATGCTTAACACGCATAAAAATTAAAAATAGCACTTGGTTTCACCTTAATTACTACAAGAAACTATTTATGTTGGGGGAGATGTAAAAAGATGTATTAAAGCTCCATGTTTTACATTCAAAGTTAAGTTTAAAGGTTGGGAAATATGCCTTCAAATGTTATTAATAGAAATAAACATACATTTTTAAAATTTTGAAATCAAGCATAAAAACTTTTAAAACTGGCTCACCTTACGTTTTTTCATCTAAACACTGAACTAAAATTACTGATAACCAATAAAACACATATTTTATTAGAGAAATTTACTATAAACATTTCCGTCACCTCGAATTTTTGTCATTTCATATAAAAATAATTCATAAAAAAATTCACAAGGTTTCATAATTTTTTCTCAAATTGCCGTCGGAACCTTTGGTTTCACTGAGGTGTACATTATAATTAATCTGTTTTTAACTTATATATTTTAAAATATAACTTGGTTTTCTCTTTTTAACGCCGTAGTTCATATTTCTAACTATGACAGTACAAGACACAACGATTTCTGTGAGACTATATGAGCTGTTTTAAAAATAAATTGACTCAAAGGATAATAGCTGTTTTTTCAAACAACCGAACAAATTAGCCTGAGGAGTTATTACTTATTGTTTATTTATTTAATACACTTTGAGACAAGAAAACTATACAGAATTAATGGTAGTACATACCTACTAACATATTTTAAAATGATCAGTTTCACAATGTGTAAGTTCTGATTTGTTTGCACAATTTTTTGTTATTGCTGTTTAGAAGGTAAATGTAATAAATTTACAAGGATAGGAAAGGACTGTTTGTATAAACTGCTATGGGCGAATAATTAGGTTATGAATTCATACTTAAATAATATATAAAAATTCATCCTGCTATGTTTGTGCTCGCAAAACTCGAAAAATGGTTGACCCACATTGCTGAGAATTTGAGTTAATTATAGATTTGCCAGGAAAATTATAGAATCTGAGTTAATTTTTTTCGTAGATATAATTTAGAAGAGTGTGTTTTATGATCACTGACTGTTATATCTTATAAGATATGTTAATATTTTAAATAACAACTTTTTATAGTTCGAGGTCATGTGGGCAGCATACATAATTTTTTTTATGTAAGTTTATTCAATTCATGCCTTATTAAACATTCAGGAACGTGAGTTGTATAATACATAAATATATATAAGTCAACATTTAGATTATTCAAACAATCACTTTTTATATTTTTAATTAGCCTCAAGGTCTGGGCTTTGACTTGCAAGTCTTAAACCAGTAGGTAGGTCCAAACCAATGTTATTATTAAATTACCTTTCACAAACACGGGTAGCTAAGTAGTATAGACGATAGACCACTTTCCCTTTAATAATAATATGTTAATAAATCATTAATTGATTTGCCTTTTAATAAGGCTTTCTATATTAGGCAGCTTTCAAACATGTTTATAGATAAAGTAAAGATAATATTTTCTTAATCGTAAAGCAGAAAATCTGTTTGTGTTTCTCAATAAAACTCTCAGATGGCGAGTTTGAACATTGAAACAATTTGCACACCTTTTCTCTCTTGGATTTCAAGGTCAATGCCATTATTACAGCGCCCTTGAGGTGATTTTTCACAAAAACGGCACAATACAAACCATGCAAATATTATTATTTTTGCTTGAAATGTATGAAATATCCGTTTATTGTTAAACAAATACTTTGCTTCATATTTTCCACTTGTTCAATAATTAAAAAAACAATGTGTTTTTTTACTATAACACTTCTATTTTTATTAACCTGTTAACCGGGGAATTCCGTTTTGAATTACGCAGCATATAACGGGCGCGAACTACTTCACTAGGACATATCAGTAATTTCAAATTATGAATTTTTTTATTTATGCTTTATAAAAATGAAAACATTGAATTAAAAAAATAGAAACTTTACAAACAATTATAAAGATTACAAAAAATAAAAAAAAGGTTATAATTACAGAACAATAAACAAAAGCACACAGATAAAAGAGAAACATTGAGTTTAAAAAAATAAAATATGTAAAAATTAAAAACTCAATTTCCGTGTGATATGCTCGGAAATGTACGTCCCGCTCGTTCCAGGGCGCAACATATATTTCAAGGACGTATTCATATGTCCTACCCGTACCCGATACTGTTTACGTTTGACGTATTTATACGTCCCGCCCGGTTAACAGGTTAATAGATGTACATATATAAAAAAAAAGTTGTTTGACTGAGGATTGAACCTTCCTCCTCAGGGACTGGACTCAACCATGTCCCGATTGGGTAGAACCAAAATTTATATCATATATTAACTGCTGTAATGTCATCCAATTTCAGAGAAATGCGCATACGTCATCAACGGGTCTACTGCCGCGTTTCATCTCGATCGGGTGTCGGGAAGTGGGTTAATTTCCGCTTCCAATATTTGCATTCATTCATAATCTAAATTCAAATAGATGTATTATTAAAAAAGATTTTTTTTTTTGGACAGCGTTACAGTGTTCATCACATCTGTCTTGATGTGATGGACACATAAAGTCACTGTAACGCTGTCTAAAACGAAGTAGGAGGAAACGCAACAAGGTATAATAACTCAAAGATTGATCACAATAATACTTTTAACAGTGAAAATCTCAAAACATAAGAAAAAATCAATATTATATTATAAAAGAAAGTGTACAATGTGCGTGCCGCTAAAACTCCGAAACGAGTCCCGGTACGATCAAGGGAGTTATATGGTGTGGTAGCCCTCTATCCCCCATCCATGAAAAAGCTTCCCGTTTTTACCAGGAGGGAGTGCTTTTTAAGATATAAGGGCTGGAATTTTCCCCTTCTAGAAATTTCTAGAACATTCGAGAGCATTCCACAACATCCCGGAACATTCTGGAATGTTGTGGAATGTTCGTGAACATCCCGTATCATCCCCGATCATAATGAACTAAAAATGGGATTACAGGCTGTGTCCTGATTGAACTTTTAGTAAATTCGTTATTGTGACAATACACTTTTTGCTCTTAGCTCTTCTAAACTATGCGACGGAGTTCGATAGGGTTTTCACCATCATTTAGAGAATCTCTTCCGGAAGGTTTATATATATAAAACATGGATATTATATTTATTGAAAGTAGAGAAAAGTCGAGCAACACCGGGTACACGTCAGCTAGTACTTAAATACAATAAACTTGTAATTTTTTTATCATTGGATTATTTTAATCTTAAATGTTGTTGTTCAATTCTTGTAGTAGGAGGAATAATTTAATTTGATATACGTACATTACTTATAAAAAAGTGGTTGCACAACAGAGTATCTACTTCAACGAGACGGATATTGCATATTTTAAGAGCATCATGCTCTTGAATGATTCAATGCGACTGTGAACTTGACTGCAGGAATTAGTTCTGCTATATCAACATGTTCAATTATTATGCCATATCCAGGCGACCTAGAAAATAATCTCAGGGCTGAATTGATTGACTGCAATGATAATATCATAGTCGTATTTGAATGTACATTTTTACCGATAGTGGATATGCTATTTAATCTGTTGACAGTAACAAAAATTATTAGTACAAATAATTACATACATAAAATTACTGTGCCCTACGTGAATCCTTACTTGAATCCAGAATGGTAGATATTCTCAGTATCACCCTGGTGAAAGACCACCATTCAGAATAAAATCATTGCTTGAAATGGCTTTAGCCATGTTTTGTGACCATATCTGAATAGCCTAGGTAATTCCTAACCTTCCTCTTCCCCATCCCTTCCTTCACACCCCTGATCATCTTATATATTATATATTTTTTTAAGGTATTTGTCTTCTTCTACAGATGCTTTCCACAGATTCCTGTCTCTACCCATTTTTAATAAGCTATACCATCTTGATCCAGTACTAAACTTCCAGATAAAAGATCAATGCAATAAAAGTCTTCAATTTGTTGTAAACATAATGTATGTATTCATGACCAATGAAGACATTATATTATGGACAATCAAACACAAAACACTTCATTCACAATACGTGAGAATTTTTTTTTTTCATCAACAATGTCTTTTATCTCATTTTATTCCGCACATAATGGTGAAAGAATATTTTGTTAAACGCTTTTGTAGCCTTTTTGCTTCAAAGAATTTCATTATTTTATTCTAGCAAATATTCCCACACATTTTTTACTTCACTCGAGTGGTTCCAAAAGCAAATAACTTGCCTAAACATAAAAAATGCATTTTTACATATAAGTAACTACTATTTTTACATCTAAGTAGCTACTATTTTTACATCTAAGTAAATACTATTTTTAAATCAAAATAACTACTATTTTTAAATAAAAGTAAATACTATTTTTAAATCAAAATAACTACTATTTTTAAATAAAAGTAAATACTTTTTTACATCTAAGTAACTACTATTTTTAAATCAAAGTAACTACTATTTTTAAATCAAAGTAACTTCTATTTTTAAATAAAAGTAACTACTATTTTTACATCCAAGTAACTACTATTTTTACATCTAAGTAACTACTATTTTTATATCTAAGTAAATACTATTCTTACATCTAAGTAACTACTATTTTTACATCTAAGTAAATACTATTTTTTGCTTACAAAATATTGCTTATCATTAAAATTTTACACTGGATTAAATTTGAACAAACTGAGCTACAGCAAATTGGTGAAAATATTTTTTCAAAATAATTTCCCAGTGCTGTTATTAAATGACAGTATTTTCTCTCAAAGTGATATAATATTACAATGTTTGTCCGCGTTAAGTACTGATAAGATAAGTGCGAATGCTTAACGGGAGAATACACTCCGCTTCAGCTTTTTTACAATAATAACACAAAAGATAAAAGTGTATCCAAGTTTGATATTCCATTACACGAAACTGGTGACTTATGAGACTTTCATAAAATAGATATTACGAGCATATGAATTTTGTAATTTGCCGCATAATATCCATGAGCAGATAAGATACTAGCAGAATTGTAATAATCCTTATTTGCACGATAATGTTTTATTTGTAATACATTTCAATTAACTTGTAAATTATTTTTATTTCATTTCAAAAGTAGTTAGGTACTTATTTTTATGTACACACGTGAAAAGTAAATTAGTTACCGAATTAGAATTTTTTCTCAGATGAACTAACTAACTAACCATCACGCAGTTTCCGGGGGTAGACTGCCAAACAACTCGGTCTTGGCACACACTCCTTGCCTCATTCACAATCATACATCGTCTCATACATACTCTTCTCTTATTCTGACTCTTGACATAAGTATCTGATTCACTTGGTCGTGCCATGTCTTCCTTGGGTGTCCCCGAATTCTGCTACCATTCACATTTGCATCATGCAAAAACTGGGCCAGTGTATAATTGGTGAAAACGGCGAATTATAGTAATTAAATTAACTCCTCACGCTATATGTTCAGTTTTTGTAACAAACAGCTATTACCCGTGGAGTCAATTAATCGTTTATCGGAACAGCTCACACGGTCTCATAGAAATCGTTGTCTCCTTTACCGTCATAATTAGAAATATGAACTAAACGGTTATTGAAAGAAAAAATACCAAGCTTTACATTCAAATTTAAAAGTTAACCACAGAATAATTAAAATATTCACCTCTATGGAACCTAAGGTTCCGACTGCAATTTGTGAAAAATTTATGAATCTTTGTGAATTTTCAATTTATTATTTTTATATGAAATGATAAAAAAGTGAGGTGGCAGTAATGTTTATAATACATTTGTCTACCTAATGTGAGCCATTTTTAAAACTTTTTATGTTTGGTTTATAAATTTAAAAATATATTTGTTTATTTCTAATAATACAATTAGAAGGCGTATTTTATCACCTTTCAAATACAGTTATTAGTTTTCGGATACGTTCAGAAATATCCGATTTATTTAGATTTTATCAAGAAGCGGAAAGAGGGATTTCATAAAATAGTTTTTATTATGAAGTTTCTTCTTACAACTTACTGTGTTAAAAATACTATTTTACTATGCGGTAAGTTAACAAGCCTTCGCAAGCTCGGAAATCATTTTATGAATAAATTATATCTTACGCATACAATATACAAATGCCGGCGAATTATAGACCTTGATTTTTTTGCTTTCAACTGTAAAAATAACAGAGGATTATAGTAATTGTCGAATACTACTTGTTACGTAATACAAGTCACCCTATAAAAAAGATGCATAATTTAGCCTCGCTTTCCCCATGCAAACGATCGTGGCGTACGTGTTAAAACGACACAACGCCGCGTGATCGCACAGACCACCCAGGGAGCGTTCTCGGCTCAACACTGCCCGCCACCGCCGAGCCCCGCCAGTCGAGAGTAGACGTGGGTCGTAACGTCATTTTCAAGAAACGTAACGAAACAAGTTTCTTGGTCGGCGTAACCTGTTTCAAAACGGTTATTTTTGTAACTAGTTATTTTCATTCACTTACCCGTCCTCGCGTGACAAATGTCAACCATGTACATGTGTTGGCCCCGCGTTTGGCGTGTCTCCCGAGTCGGACTAATTAATTAATTAGTTCCGACTAATCACGAATAATATACAATGGTTATTGATATTTACAGTTTATTTGCACGTTATATTTACTGTTTATTTACACCTTTTCATCGTTTTCACTGATATTTTTTTATTATTTACACTGTATAATTATTTGGTTGGTTTGTTCATTACACTTGTTTTGTTTGTTTGGCTATTTACACATAGTTTGTAAGTCTTATAATATTATAAAAATTATTTACATTTTTATTTTTATTTAATGACTAAAAGAGTTTATGACTCTAACAAAAATCTTTTTGGATCTAAATTAACATTTAAATACATCAATTGGGCAACTTTGTTTGTCTTCAATTGTGTGCGGCGGTTATTAATCGTGAGCCCTGGAGGGCGATTCTCGTTCTACTTAACGACACTAAAATCGTCCTTACATTCAAATTAACGATTTTTCTCGGTTTATTCGTATGAAGCGATTCCGGTTCTCTCGTTGACAGATGGAATCCTTAGATTTTCGATTGCGCGCCAAAATTTTTAGCCTTACGCGAAGGGTACCCCTAGACCTGTCATTCGGCGGCCGAACGCTAGCGTTCGCGGGGAATTTGCTTCATTTAATTGTGACGTTTTGACAATTAGCAATATTTGCGTAGTTTTAATAAGAGAAAACTTAATATTATCGTAAGTATTGACTGTAAACATGATTAGTGACTTGTTTGTGGCACAATAATGCTATTAAATGAATTGAATCAGGTAATTGCGATGTTTGTAAAGTACGTAACATGTCGAAAGCCAGATAAGTGATTTAATTTACAATAAACTACACATACCATTGAGGATTTCTACATAAATAATAATAAGTTTCTGGCTGGCGCTCGAAATTGTGGGTTTTGAAGTTAACCACAACGAAATAAGAATCCCTTTCATTCTTAAATCAACTTGGGTGACAGTTACCGCCATTCGGCAGCGTTAGTTTGACAGCAAACGTCACTTTAGAAGTGGTGAATCTGTAAAAAAGTCATTACTATCCAGCGAGGTAAGTACCTTTTCACAAAACGTAAATCTTCGATAAATGGCTTATTTATGTCATTCATAAATAAAATAAGCAGTTATTAAAATGCATTATAATACAAAGTATTTGTTTTTTTAAGTTTTAGTTAGAAACCTTGCGTCACTTAATTATATTTCACCAATTTGTGTTTTCAATAATCTCTTAACAATTTCTTAACCACGCTTCTTTAGGATTTTTTACTAGGTCTCTCCAAAATCGAACTTGTAAGGATATCAAAAGAACGAGAATCGCTTAATAGTTAAGAAAAGATGTTGCAAGCGACGGACAGCTATCTTTCGCAAACGATAGCAGTCGTTGACGAATGCTATCATTTAGCTTAAGGCTAAAAGAACGAGAATCGCCCTCCTGTCTTGCTGAATATCCTCTCGCACGGAACTGAAGTTGCCATTATGTTGCCATACTTGCGCAGAAGTATAGCAAGGTTGGGATAAATGTGACGGTTAAGTTGCCACCATTGCAATGGACAGTTAAATTTCCCACTGTCGTTAAACATTGGTAGAATATTGTCTTTCAAATAAGAGTTTACTTCTTTGATGGCACACGACAAAGGTGTGCCTACTTGCTGCTGCTGCTGCGTCCCGACAATATTGCTTAAAATGGACCAAGGTGAAAATTTATCTCGTACCGGTATGGAAGCTGAGGTTGAAGTGGATTGTTGCGGTTGCGGTTGGTTTTCTCCATGTCGCCGTCTTATATCAGTTGCAAGTATCTCTTCCAGCATTTTCTTTGCTTTTTCTGCCTCATTAGTGTCAGAGAATACATTCATTTTGTACCTTGGGTCTAAAATTGTACATATCGAGAATGTTCGACTTCTCTCAACACCTTCTAGTCTTTTATCTAAGCCTGTCCGAAGTGCAGTAATTACATTGTTTGTAATTAGAGTAAAGCCTTCCAGAAGCAGTTGATTACATGATTCTCTAAGACAACGTGTCATGACTATGATGGTACTGGCTGTCATATAATCTTCGCCACTCATAGCTTTCGTAGCTTCGTCGAAAGGTTTTAAAACCTTGCACAGTTCGTGAAACATTGTCCATTCCTCAACAGTTAAGATTGGTAAATCTTTTTTAAGAATTGCAACAGTGGCACATATTTGATTTTCTAGTTCGACAAATCGCTGTAACATAGCAAACGTAGAGTTCCACCTGGTTGGTACTTCCTGTATCAAGCGCTTTGGTATCACGTCCGGCTTTTCCTGTGATTGCACTTTTAATAATTTTTCTAGCGCTGCTGTACTTGTCTTAAAATGTCGGACGATAGTTTTGACTTTATCCAAAGAAGCTTGGACTAAATTCAGGGCATCTTGCACTATTAAGTTCAACGTATGGCCATAGCATCCGTAATGCTTCCACCCTATATCAGCTATGGCTTTTTTGACGTTAGCTGCGTTGTCACTAACAATAAAATTTATCTTATTTGTTACATTCCACTCGTTGGTCGTTTCGAGCAATGCAGCTTGAATATTCGCACCGCTGTGCATATCTTTAAACTCTGCACATTTTAATAAAAATGTTTTAAGAACAAGATCTTTTGTTATATAGTGCCCCGTTACAGCTATGTAAGCATCATTGACCCGAGACGTCCATAAGTCTGTTGTTAGAGATAGAAATTCAATATCGTTTATTTCTTCTTTTTTTCGTAGAACTGTTTGGTGGTATAATGTGGGAATGAGAATGTTAGAGACAGTTTTTCGAGATGGTAACTCGTATCCAGGTATGTGTCGGGCAAATTTTTTAAAAGCACGTTCTTCTACTAAAGAAAAAGGGTGATAACTATCTATAAATAAATTAGCAAGGTCATTATCAATTTGTCTTTTTTTAGTTAGTGTTACTTTTTTTCCAATTACGTAGCTATCAATGCGCTGTTGCGCAGCGCGGTATATGGGTATGGTACTTGCAGCAGTGGACGTAGAAGCTGACGCAGCATCGGAGCTGGATGACGAGGGCTGAGGTTGGACATCGCCTGGGGGTTCCTGCCCACGACTTTGTTCTGGGGTCCTTGCCGTTGATTGTGCGGTACAAATGCTTATATACGCATGGAGGTGTTTTCGCTTCAAATGTGTTTTCAAATTCGCGGTTGAACTTTTGAAGCTATAAACTTCACCACAACTGTTGCATTTCGCTTTTTTTTCATTATCTAGTTTTTGAAAAAAGTTCCATAAAGTACTAGAATTCACTCGAGACATTTTTTTTATACTATTTTTTTATACTATCGACAAGTTTTTTTTATACTATATTGCACTTTATTTACACTATATTTACACTTTATTTAGACTTATTACAATCCACACTAATTATATTTACATAATAACAAAGAAACATTAAATTTACATAAAACACCAAAATAACATATAAACGTAAGAAAGTACTCAAAATTATACACAAGTAGGTATAATGAATAACGATGAACTAAGACAAACTAAATTATTTTACTTTAAAATCTTTAAATTCAAAAAGCGGTCGCTCGCTGTCGCTTCCCAGAGACGGGGACTCCCGCTTTTCGGGAATTTTCGATCGGCCGGCCGTAAAGGCGTAAAGTACAAGAATTCACTCGAGATTTTATAAGTTTTTATTTATACTATATTACACTTTATTTACACTATATTTACACTTTATTTAGACTCATTACAATCCACACTAATTATATTTACATAATAACAAAGAAACGTTACATTAAATTTACATAAAACACCAAAATAACATATAAACGTAAGAAAGTACTCAAAATTATACACAAGTAGGTATAACGACTGCGACGAGACAAGACAAACTAAATTATTAATTATTTTACTTTAACTTTAAATTCAAAAAGGGGTCACTCGCTGTCGCTTCCCAGAGACGGGGACTCCCGCTTTTCGGGAATTTTCGCTCGCCCGGCCGTAAAGTACTAGAATTCACTCGAGAAATTTTTAAATTATGTATTTATATATATTTTATATTAACTCCTCACAGGAGGCCCGGAGGGAAGCAATTTCCCTCAGGGCCTATGTCATCTTTGGGGATGCTGGGTGGAGGGTCTTTTTGAGGAAAGGAAGGAGTGAACATGGGCCTTGAAGATACCCATGTTATAGGAGGGAGGAGACACAGAGGCCGGCAAACCGTTCCAAAGTCGAGCTGTTGTACCAAATAACGATTCGTAGAAGCGACCCGTCCTCGCGTGACAAATGTCATCCGTGTACTTACATGTGTTTGCCCGCGTTTGGCGTGTTTCCCGACTATTCACCGGTGCCGAAGGGATCAATGATGCTGGTTCCTCGGAGCATCTTCCATTGAAATACTGGTAGAACAAGGACAGCATACCAACCTGACGTCTGTGCTCTAAAGATTGCAATCCGTTCTGTTAAGATAGGGGAATCTATCAAACGGACCGCCCGTTTCTGCACAGAGTCAAGGGTTGTTTTCAGGTATTTTGGGGCTCCAAACCCGAGGTGGCTGCCAAATTCTACAGTGTGGCGCACTTGACATTTGTACAGGGGCAGCAGTTGTGTACTATTAAATTATCTATACAGGAAGATACACTCAGTATCGCCCTGGTGTAAGACCACCATTCAGAATTGAAACGTTGCTTGAAATGGCTTTAGCCGTGTTTAGTGACCAGATCTGAATAGCCAGGTACTTCCCCACCTTCATCTACCCCATCTCCTTCCCCTCCCTACTACCTTCAGCCTCACAACTCACAACATACCTCAATTGGGGGTGCCATAGTCGCACTGGCTCCAGACGGGAGCTTTTGGGACTCTTGTGCGGTATGATGATGGACACTGTAACGCTGTCCGAAACGTTGGCTAAAGAAGGGGGTAGCGCTACATGGTATACCCCAAAAATAAATTGTTTCGCACTGGCTCCAGACTGGAGCAGTTGGGACTCTTGTGCGGTATTCGCTCGGCTGCCCGGGAGGTGTATTTCCAATCCCTTTCACGTTTCAGTCGCGCTAAAATTATTTAATTATTTTCAATGTAAAACAAAACATTGGAGGTAATAAAAGCGGTCTATCCTCTCTGCTTACCCTTCTATAATTACGGTCGTCACCCTCATACAAACAGATTTATTTTTTATTTATTTATTACATAAGATACATTTATAAGCAAAAATAACATAATAATATTTCAAAATAACTGTCAATATTAAAATGTGTACAAGTGTTATAGATAGAGCAACGAAACGCGTAGGCGACTGAAACGAGGACTAATGGTGATTTATATGCATAACATAACAATACCGCCGACTACCGCGTTACATTACGAAACGCGGCGTTACTGAAACGCGGCAGAGATTGGAAATACGCGGTCGCATGCGAAACGACCGAAACTAGTCTCACATATGCATAACAAATAACAATCCGTCCCGCCGACGGCGCCGACTACCGCGTTACGTTACGAAACGCGGCGTTACTGAAACGCGGTCGCATGCGAAACGGCCGAAACTACTTTACATCACACCCAACACCAAATAACGCATTTACAAAAATAACTACTTGTAATTTTATCGAGACTAGTTATTTCCGTTACATCGACGAAACTAGTTATTGTATCTAGTTACGTTAAATAACGCTCACTCCTAGTCGAGAGCGGACCTCGGTCATGGCAACAGTGTGTTTCTCGCAGAGCGAACCACAAACGCTCACAATGTTCGAGCGCGCGGAATTACGTAATAATAGAAACAGACGCGATCTCGTGCCAGTTTCCTACTAGATTCATTTCGCCATCAAACTTACAATCATGTTTATTATTACGGTTCGGGCTTACTCAATGGAGTCCCGTTCCCGTGAAAAATCCCGAGTGCACTTCACCGCCTCAACTGACCCGCCGCCTGTGAGCGCGGGTACCTCTGGCTCAACCTGATGCCCCTTACCTCATCGAGACGATTCGTAAGCTTTCAACCTTCCCCTTTTTTCTTGTGTTCAATTCTCGTAAATTTCATGTAGAATCCACGCTTTATCTGGTCGTCATAAATTAGTAGAGAGAGTTAGTAGGGAGATCCATGTTAACCTGTATTTCTCGAGACATTTAATATACCTTGTGCCATTCTACTCCTGTGTGTTATGTATTGTGTTTATTATCTTAGCACTGGCGCAAACGTGGTTTTTTCTCTGATTATTAATCGTCCATCGGGAGGTCAAATTGGAAATAATCTTGAACTCTTTCACTGTGTTTTATGTCTTGCTTTGTATTAACAATTGAATAACTATGTTTTCTTCCAATAAATCATAGCTGTTCTACAAACCATCGCGTCAAATCTAAAACAACCGTGTCACATTAAAACTATTCTGTGTTAAATTACAAGTTCTACGAATCGTCACTCGACAAAATTTAATTACCGGTATTCTATCACAAGGTGCGCAACCAACATTTACTTCTTTTCGGACATCTCAAACATCACATAGTGATCTTTAACCATGAAGGTTTACTTTCCGAGTACAACTATTAGAGGAAACGAGCTACATTAAACTACAATTCAACAATTTCAAATCTTGTACATGATACAAAATAAATTCCTTGTTAGTGGAGCCATAAGCCAGCATCGTTCTGCAAAATTCATAGACAAGGAAAATTAACGCCCTTCTGTCATCTGATAATTTCGCTTTATATGTAATAAAGGTGGGTAGAGTATCCTTTTTGAAAGAAAAGTCTTGAAAGCCGACTTACCCTTTACATATAATTGAGATTCGCGATTGACGTAAATCCCCGACTCTCGGCCCTTCTCCGCCTCGAGCCTGTCGTGTCCAGGGAAAGGGATGCTTGCGTGTAAATAACCAAAAGCTGGTTCTGCCTAAATTCAGACAATTGGTCACGAATCACAAACAACCCTCCATTAATTGTTGAAAGAAAAAACAATACTTCCTCGAAATCTGTATTCGGAAATTTTTCGGAATTTTGAAAATTTTTTCGGAAATTTGGTTTTTTCGGAAATTTTTCAAAAACGCACAATCTCAGGGACTTTTCCATCAAAATCCCAGGACAACCCCTGGCCGTTTTTTTTCAAAAATCAAGGACTTCGAAATTTTTCGGAAATTTTAATTTTTTCGGAAATCTGTTTTTTGGAAATTTTTTTTTCAAAACGCACACCTCAGGGACTTTTCCATCAAAATCCCAGGGTAATCCCTGGCCGTTTTTTTTTCAAATCAAAGACTTGGAAATTTTTCAAAAATTTCCTTCACTCATCTAGGACTTTGAAATTTTTCGAAAATTTTTTTCAAAACGCACAATCTCAGGGACTTTTCCACTAAAATTGCAAGGAGACCCCTGGCCGTTTTTTTTTTTCAAATCAAAGACTTACACCTACTTGCACAGAAATTAAACCACCAATTACACCCGTCAAGGAAACCACAAAACCCTTCGATCTAACTGGATGGAAAATTAAGTACAACGGCAATACTAACGTAGAAGATTTCATCGACCGAATTGAAGAAACAGCCGCGATACGCAACATTCCTACTGAGATACTACACCGTAACTTCATAGATCTCATCTCGCACGAGCTACTCTCCTGGCATAGAATTCACAAGAAAAAAGTAAGCTCCTGGCCCGAACTCAAAGCTGCTCTCCTGAAAAGTTTCGCACCAAAAGAAACACAGCATAGGATTAAGTCTACTCTGTTTTCCATCAAACAATTCTCCAACGAAACTGTAGCACAATACGCCCAGAGAGCAGATCTTTTAAACATCAAACTGACAACTCCAGTCCCTGAAACAGAGCTAGTCCCTATCTTGACTGATGGCCTCCTAGCAAGATATGAGAACATAATAACCTCTCAAAAAATATCCTCAGTAGAACAACTCAAAGATGTCTGTCTTCTATTGGAAAACTATCAAGATAAAAGAAGAAACACCAAGACTTCTAACGAGCCCCTTTTACCAAGCCTCGCCTCTCGGTCATCCAATCAAATTAAACCAGAGTTTAACGAGAAGAAGTTTTGCACCTTTTGCAAAAGAACCGGACACTCACAATCATCTTGCTACAAAAAAGCTAAACTTTCGTATACCCAAGATAACAGGGGCCACCAAAAGCGCCCCCGTGACCATTCTCCTCAACATGACAACTTGAGGGAAATCTTCAAGAGATCAAGAAATAACCTTGAAAGATTACATCCTTCTAACAACTTAATTGCAAGACCACCTACAGACTTCTCTAAACCTCCGCCAAATTGGTCCAAGAGAACTCCAAAAAACTAAGATTCAACCCCTCGGAAGTTCATTCAATATCTAGGCCTACTGAATGGACCGAGTGGTTGAAACACATTGCATATTTCAAAGAGGCCTTACAACTTTCTACAGTGAGCTGCACTCAAGCTAAAGATGGTCGCCCATACGCGCAATTTTCTGTTAATGACGTCGTCTTCTCTGGACTACTGGATAGTGGAGCTTCAGTTAGCTGCCTCGGCGGTAACGCCCACATCCCCTTTGTCAACAATGGATTCACAATCAACAAACACCCCGCTTTCGTCACCACTGCAGACAACAACACTCAAAAAGTCACAGGAGCAATTGTCCTACCTGTCAAGTGTGGAAGTAAATCAATTCCAATAAATTTTCTAATTGTACCAACCATCACCCAGAAATTTATTCTTGGAGTTGATTTTTGGAAAGCATTCAACATTGCACCCCAGGTTTTCAACCCATGCAACAACACCACACCCACCACCTCAATCAACGAAATCCGTACAATAATTCCGTACGAGAACCTTCACCCACCACAGGCCGAACAACTGGAAGGCATGATCAAGAAATTTGAATCAATCTCGTTCGAAAAGTGTGGACTTGGTTTGACAAATTTAGTCAAACATCACATCAAGACAAATGGACCACCTATCAAACAAAGATACTACAATTTGGCTCCCCAGAAACTAAAACTGTTGGAGAAGGAACTCGATGATATGTTAAATATGGGCATCGTGGTTCCCAGCAGAAGCCCCTGGACCAACCCCACACTCTTGGTATCCAAAAAAGACGGTTCCGCCCGATTCTGCCTCGACAGTAGAAGACTTAATGCCTGCACTGAGGCTGACGCGTACCCACTTCCGCTTGTACACGCAATCCTGGATAAACTACGCAACGCAAAATTCATCTCTTCAATAGATCTGTCCAAAGCATTCTGGCAGATACCTTTGGATGAAGTTTCATGTGAAAAAACAGCATTTGTAGTGCCCGGCAGAGGAATGTTCCACTTTAAGAGACTCCCTTTCGGTTTAAAAAACAGCCCTGCTGAGCTACAAAGACTGATGGACAGACTGTTCGGCCCCGAATCCGACAATAATTTGTTCTGCTACCTGGACGACCTAATAATCATCAGCGACACGTTTGAAAAACACATCGCCACCCTAGAAAGAGTATTCCAACAACTCAAGTTTGCCGGATTAACAATCAACCTAAAGAAATCCGAATTTTGCAAATCACGCCTACGCTACCTCGGCTTTGTAATAGACGAAAAAGGTCTAAGGACCGACCCTGCCAAAGTCGAAGCTATGACAAACTTTCCCAGGCCAAAGAATGCTAAAGAAGTTAAAGGTTTCCTTGGTCTCGCCGGATACTACAGAAGATTCATAAGGGATTTCTCCACAATAGCGGCCCCCCTTAATAAAATTACCGGTACCCGTAAAGGTGTCAGTAACTTCGCTTGGTCTGCCGAAACTGAAAAGGCTTTCACCTCTCTAAAAACAGCACTGCAATCTGCACCGGTACTAAACTGTCCAGATTTCAATCTGCCTTTCACCCTGCATACAGACGCCTCCAATGTTGGAATCGGCGGAGTTCTAACACAAGAATTCCCCGACGGCGAACACCCAGTGGCATACTTCTCTCGTAGTCTAAACAAACACGAAAAAAACTATGGGATAACTGAAAAGGAACTACTCGCAGTCATGGATTCTATCCACCATTTCCGCGGCTATATCGAAGGCAGTAAGTTCTCAGTCATCACCGATCACAGTAGCCTAAAATGGTTGGTATCATTAAGCAACCCATCTGGTAGATTGGCCCGCTGGTCGTCTCGCCTATCACAATACACCTTTGATGTCATACATCGTAAAGGCGCAGACAATATTGTCCCAGACGCCCTCTCAAGAATAGAACTCGCCACTCTGACCTCCGAAGAAGCAACACCAACTCCTACCACCAAAGACACTTGGTATTTAAAAACCTACGAGGAATGCAGGAACAACCCGCAAAAAATTCCCAACTTTATTATAAAAGAAGGTCGGTTATATCGTAACTGCAAACCACCACTGTCTATACTCGAGGACTATGCTTGGAAGTTAGTCATTCCCTCGGAGGACACACAAAAAATTATCATCGACAATCACAGCGCCCCCGGATCCATACACCCAGGAACTTTCAAAACCTATAAGAAGATAGCCTTAAGGTATTACTGGCCAGGCCTGTTTAAACAAGTTCGCAACTACATCTCTAAGTGCGACATTTGCAAAGCATACAAACATAGTACTGCACCCCCATCTGGTCTCATGAATAACCCCAAACGAGCAGACAGGCCATTACAATCATTCTCTATGGATCTCATCGGCCCTTTTCCCAGAAGCTACGCCGGAAACATGCATATACTTAGCATAGTGGATGTATTCACAAAGTTCTGTTGGATCTTCCCATTAAAAAGAGCCACAGCCTCTGCAATCATAAACTTGTTAGAAAAAAACATTTTTATCCCCTATGGCACTCCTCGCACCGTCATTTGCGACAATGGAAAACAATTCATAGCTCTGGAATTCAAGGAATTTCTGGCCAAATATGGCATAAAAGATATTTTCTATAATACCCTTTACACGCCTCAAAATAATACGGTAGAGCGTTACAACCAGACCATCAACACAGCCCTGGCAATCCTGGTTGACAAAGATCAACGAACATGGTGCAAAAATCTAGAAAAAATTCAAGCTGCACTAAACAATACAGTGAACCTCACTACTGGGTACACCCCTTTCTTCCTCAAACATGGTATGGAACAAATTGTTCATGGCTCCTTGCATTGGGACGCTAGCCTCCCATCATCTTTTCCTCCTTCTACTGATAACCCATCAGAGAATTATGCTCACCGTCTTGAGGAACTTTCCGCTATCTACAGCGAAGTCACAGATGCGTTGATACTTGCTCACAAAAAGAGTGCAAACAGATATAATTTACGCAGGAAACATGTTACCTTTAAGGAAAACGACATAGTTTGGAGACGCAACAACACACTCTCACAAGGTGCTCTGTATTTCTCTGCAAAACTAGCTCCTCGCTTTGTTAAAGCAAAAGTCCTGAGAAAAATCTCCGATGTAGTGTACACCCTATCGGATGCCTCTGGGAAACACATCGGCAACTATCACGTGAAAGATATTGTCAAACTAGGAAGTGTGGACACAACAGACACCACCTTCACTAGGTTACACTCACATAACTAACAAACTTTTGGCTCTACCTTTGTCCCACGAGACTTGGCCCTCGTGCAGACAAACAGCATGTCTTAACGCGTTAGTTTCATATAAAAACTCGCATTTTCGACCTCTGCAAGGTAACCTTTTTTTTCTAAAACACAGAAGTGTCAACTGTGGTTTTAAATCATTTCTCACCAATACTTGTACTATTATGCTCTTTTGTATAAACCCTTTGTTATTTTTGTTTCTTTGTCACACCTCACCGTGTAATGTTTATAAATTGTACTAATATTTTGTACGTATCTTCTCTGGAACTGATATCATTCCAGTCAAGAGACTTTTTCCACTTCCCGAACAATTTATGCTCCCGGAGTCGACCCTGGACATCATTTGTTAGTCGTTACCATTCTGACACTTACGACACTAAATACATAACTATTTTTTGTCATAAATACCACAAAAGTCACGTACAACATTGTTTTGTAAATATTTTTTATGTTCTTTGTTCTTCACATTGTTCTTTCACTTTGTTCTTCACATTGTTCTTTACATTGTTCTTTCACATTTGTTCTTCACATTTGTTCCAATGGGTTCCATCGTACATAAAACAATGGCCCCTTTGCAACATACACCCAATTGAGGTGAATATTCTACCCCTGTAACTTGTAATCATAATGCGTGTGTAAATTCCAGTTTGGTATCGTCATTTGATTCAAGTTTACATAGGTGTAACAAATAAAAAGTTACAATAACTTTGTTTTAAAGTTTTTTCAGTTTTTTCTAAAAAATTGAATGGCGCTCAACATTCCCATTTGCTCTAATTTGTTGTTTTTTCAGAATTTGATATTGACACGTCAATTCTGAAAAAGGTTGTTGTAAAGGAGAACAAACGCCGATTTGTCCTCCTCATCAATAACAATGTTACATACATAACACCTTTCGGTCACATTGAGTATGTAAAATCTTAAGATCTCAACTTCCTGACCCCAATTTGTTATATTATGTACTATATTTTGACTTAAATAAGCATTAATTTGCCTTGTCAAATACACCGAGCCAGGTCACTCATATTAAGTCATCCTGTGTCTCTAGGTGCCTTCTGTATCAAATTTGTAACATAAAGTTCACAACATTCGTGTTTGTGGCAATTTTGGTAACACCAAGTGTGTTTCCTTGTTTTTGTTTGGTCATTTTAAGTAAGTAAAACCCAATCAGGTCTTAAATAAACCACTACAAACCTTTTTTGTAAGCAAAGAGTAAGTAAAACCGATTAGGTCTCTTTTGCTATATGTGTGTCTTGTTTAAGACATCCTTGTTGGCATATGTCTTGTATTATTGCCAACTTAACGCATAAACCCAACCAAAGGTTATGCCATCACAACATTTTGTAAGCAAAGAGTTAGTAAAACCAAATAGGTCTCTTTTGCTATATTTGTGTCTTGTTTAAGACATCCTTGTAGGCATATGTTTTGTATTATTGCCAACTTAACGCATAAACCCAACCAAAGGTTATGCCGTTGTCATTTTTTGATAATACCAATAGCCACTACTTGATTGTTTTTGACATTGTGTATGTATCTTTTTTCCGGTATTGAAATGGTACTTTTTTATTATTGAACGTTGATATATTATTTTCATGATACATGAGAATGTTACAATATCCACCATGAGACGAGGGATCGTTATAAAATCTAACACTATACATGAGAATGTTACAATATCCACCATGAGACGAGGGATCGTTATAAAATCTAACACTATACATGAGAATGTTATAATATCTACCATGATACGAGAAGTTCGTTATAAGTACTTTTTTTTACTGGCTTACATACACTGTGGCCAAAGAGATAATTTGTTCCATTAAATGGTTATAAATATCTATGTTGTACCTTTCCTTTCAATACTAGGGTTCTTTCGTAATTCGTTCAATTTCTACATGAGACGTGGAGACGTTATAATACTTACCATGATTCGTGCGAACGATACAATATCTTGTTGTTGTCTTCTTTAAATAAGTTGACACTATGTACTTGTTCTACCGGACGTAGATCATTTTACCCTGACTTGTCGCCCTTAATTGGGACCCTTTTGTATTACTCATGACACTGAGGGAAATGTCCTTCACTGTAGTGAGAATTTTTTTTGTTCTCTTCAAACAAACATGAAGCTGTGCATTCAGCAAATTTTTTACGCTAACTGATACCTGTGGACTTCTTGTCAAACGGACCCAAGAACCATCCACTATCCATTGACCATGGACTAGCCATCAGCTTCACTGTTGGTTATGAGGTATCGTGTCGTGGGAGTTAATTGAGACAGTGACACAAAACCACCTAACTCGTTGTCTGGGAGACGAATAAGAAAAACTCCCAGGTTTGTGAAACTTGAGCAAGGGTCTGTCATGTTCTCACAAACTGTAGAAGATTAAATACGACCCCTAATCTTTCACCAAATACACGTGAAAGATTAGATTGTTATTACTGTGTATTCTCCTTCACCTTTTCATCAAATTCATGCATATTTGTGTAAAGAGTTAGGAAATTTGCTGGTTGATATATTTCGTCCTCACATAGAGATCGAATTGGGAATTAGCTCAGTCACTATCAATTTTCGCTACTCAATCCTCCATCCTTCTCCCCTCCATCAAACTCTTGTACATTTGTAAAAGCTAGGAAATCTGCTGGTTGACCACATTTCGTTCTCTGAAAGAGATCGAACGGAGAATCAGCTCCATCACCAGCAGACCTTCTCGCTCATCGCCATTTTTTTTTCTCCCTCATTATCCTTGAGGTTAATTTCATGAATCTGGAAGGTGTACCCTACGCACATAGCGTATCGTCTGTCTATAAGACAATCTTTATCCATGAAATTTGCTTCAAATCTCTCCTTTTCACCCTATTCCTAGGTAATCTACACATTTCTTGTAATTTTGAAAGTCGTAAGTTGTTATCGCTCAAGCGCTAACACCGGCCATGGAAGGCCAACTTCTTTCAGAAACTTGGTGTTACTACTGTACAACCACCTACCTATACCTTGTATATCAAATAGGTAACCTCACGCCAGTCGTGATAGTTTTTTGTCTCCCCAATCTCGGGATACTCATGGTATAGTCAGCATATTGGATCTCTCTCTACTCTCTCTCTACTCTCTCTCTACTCTCTCTAACCAACGACGTTTTTTTGTCTTTTTGTCTTTTCTCTTGAACACAATTTGTTTCTCTCCAAACGTTTTGCATCATTGGTCTACTAGGCAGGTAAACTTCAAGAATTTTGGCTCTAATAATAACCTGTCCCTGGATTAAAAAGAAGACCAGCAGCCCTTCTCATCACCTGCAAGCTGAGCTTCTCTTCTTTGCCGCCTTCACTTCCATCACTCACATCCCTCCAATCTCTGCGTACCAAAAACACCCGACCGCACCCAAATTAGGTGTGAGTCGTGCGTGCAGTTGCAAATCAAGTTGTCTCATCATTCAAACCACATTCAAAAGAACCAACCTCAGAGCATGCCAGCTCAAGGTTAATTATGTTCCTGCAATCAACCACTTGCCGTTTGTGCAAATCAACCACTTGCCGTTTGTGCAAATCAACCACTTGCCGTTTGTGCAAATCAACCACCTGCCGTTTGTGCAAATCAACCACTTGCCGTTTGTGCAAATCAACCACTTGCCGTTGTGCAATCAACCACTTGCCGTCCTGCAATCAACCACTTGCCGTTTGTGGAAATCAACTACTGGCAGTCATACAAATCAACCACTTGCCATTTGTTCAAACCAACCACTTGCCGATGCGCAAACTCAACATAATAACCATTACACGCATCAACCATCAATCAACTTATTGGTATTACTCCATGTTATTACCAACTCCATTTCACCTTGACAACCACTGCTCCACCGCATCAGCATAATGAAATTCACGCTGGTACAACAACAAAACCCGGATACTTCTGGCCCTCCGCATCACCATCTCTCAACCACAACCAAGAAGCACAGTTCAATTTCTATGGCCCTAGTGATACTTGAGTGCAATCTCAAATGGGTCAAGTTACAGTGAAAATGTAACTTTATAACTTCAGTGAAATTACGTCTACTTGGTACTCTACGAAAACACTACGCTCTTCAAACTTAGCTTACAGACCAATGAAATTTTAGAGTCAGGTTGTTGTCTTTTCATCACTGCATAAACTTGTATGTTTGTTCTTTTCATCACTGCATAACCTTGTATGTTGTTCTTTTCATCACTGCATAACCTTGTATGTTGTTCTTGTCATCACTGCATAACCTTGTATGTTGTTCTTGTCATCACTGCATAACCTTGTATGTTGTCTTTTCACCATTGCATAACCATGTATTTTTTTTCTTTGTTTTTTTTGTAAATCAACACTGTTTTTTTCTTCTCTCTCTACTTCCCTCACGACAAGGTGAAGAGGATTTTTAGCGCCTAAAGCTTCATTACCACGTCGCCTTTTACTGGCGGAGGGGGAATGTGTTACGTAATACAAGTCACCCTATAAAAAAGATGCATAATTTAGCCTCGCTTTCCCCATGCAAACGATCGTGGCGTACGTGTTAAAACGACACAACGCCGCGTGATCGCACAGACCACCCAGGGAGCGTTCTCGGCTCAACACTGCCCGCCACCGCCGAGCCCCGCCAGTCGAGAGCGGACCTCGGTCATTGCAACAGTGTGTTTCTCGCAGAGCGAACCACAAACGCTCACAATGTTCGAGCGCGCGGAATTACGTAATAATAGAAACAGACGCGATCTCGTGCCAGTTTCCTACTAGATGCAATTCGCCATCAAATTTACAATCATGTTTATTATTACGGTTCGGGCTAACTCAATGGAGTCCCGTTCCCGTGAAAAATCCCGAGTGCACTTCACCGCCTCAACTGACCCGCCGCCTGTGAGCGCGGGTACCTCTGGCTCAACATGATGCCCCTTACCTCATCGAGACGATTCGTAAGCTTTCAACCTTCCCCTTTTTCTTGTGTTCAATTCTCGTAAATTTCATGTAGAATCCACGCTTTATCTGGTCGTCATAAATTAGTAGAGAGAGTTAGTAGGGAGATCCATGTTAACCTGTATTTCTCGAGACATTTAATATACCTTGTGCCTTTTACTTATGTGTTATTATTGTGATGTCCTTTTCCAACCTCCTGACCGATGGACGAGCTGCTGATCAAAGAACTGCCCACCCCTGATTGTACACGAGTCGCCTGCTCTACCATTTTATCTGAGCTTAGCCAATTTAATAACCAGGTTCGAGTCCCGGTTTATCCATATCTTAGCATACTGTAATATATTCAAAGTATCTTCATAAGCATCTACTTATTTTCGTTGAACGTCACACTTCTTTATGTGATCAGCACATAAGTTTCCTCATTTTAGCCTTTCTCACTGCTAACCTTTGAGTACTTTTTCCAATACAATTTATTCCAACACTGATTTCTCCATTGTGTTGGTACTACCATAGCGCCTAACTAACGATAAGGTCACTTAGTTGAAAATCTATAACTCACCGAATGATGTCGTTTTGATAAGATTTACAAGGTATGCATTTTTTTACAATTTTATTAGTTCTATACATCGATAGACGAATGTGGTCCAATTATGAGTAATATTTAATATGAGTTCATGTACAACTCTGTTGCCGTGCCATTTGCAAACTCATTGTTGAGCTTGAAGTTTGTGATAAAACTTATGTTATAACTTTAATACATTCACACATTACAAACTCACACATTCGCATATTATTCATGTAATATATTATACTCGTTATAATATATTACATGAATATACATTAAATAATATTAAATTAATACCAGTATCACATATTCGTGACTTGGGTGTAATATTCGTTGAAAACTTGTCATTCATTGAACACATCAACTATATAACTAATAAGGCTTTAAAGATGCTTGGCTTCCTTTGCAGAACTTTAACCGATTTTAAGTCCATAGATTGTATGAGAACCCTCTATACTTCATTAGTCAGAAGTCAATTGGAGTATAATTCACCTATTTGGTCCCCTTTATATAAAGTTCACTCCAATAATATAGAAAGAGTTCAGCACAAATTTCTTAAGTACGTAAATTTTAAGCTCGGAATTCCTATTGATTACATTAATTATGTCAGTTTGATGAATCAATTGCATCTAATAACACTGTCTGACAGGAGAATTATTTCAGACCTGGTTGTGTTACACAGAGTCATTAACAACTTAATTGATAGTCCTGCCATCCTTGCCACTATTAAACTACATGTGCCGACTAGGAATACAAGGCAAAATATAACATTCTTCTGTAATACATACTCGACCAACTATCAGACACACGCACTGACCAATAGGATGCATGATCTGGGCAACAAGTATGGGGGTGTTATTGATTTATTTATTGACTCCATATATAGAATTAAGCATAATCTACATCAACACTTTGTTGAATCCTACAAATTGGAGTAGCTTTGGTAAATTAGTTTTAATGATTTGTTTTATATCTAATGTTGTTTTAATTTCTTTTTTACTTTATGTTATTTTTTTTTCCATTACATTACATCTATTTACTGTCAATATCTCCTGTATATTACATATTCTCTTATTGTACTGCATCATGTATCACTTCTATGTAAAAGCCTTTTTAGGCGTATATATATATAAATAAATAAATAAATAAATATAATACCGGCTTGGAAATATTTAACACTTAATTAATTATCATCAAAATGATAATTCATCACATTTTAAAAAAGTTATATAAAGTCATGGAAAGTGATGAAACAAAAAATTTATTAACTGGGTTAAGTAGGTTAAGGTTTTTTTTTTTTCATGGTTTCTAATGACTTTATATCACTTTTTAAAGGTGTGTTGAATTGTCGATGTGTTGATTTATCATGGAACCGTTATACTATATGTTTTTTTAAATTACCAAAAATAGAGTCCGCAAAAGTCTCAATCTAAAATATTTAACCAATTTATTTTGGTTACGGCGTCATTTTTAATTGCCGATTGTTCTGTGTGCTGAAAAATGAACAGGCTTCCAACAGCACAATATATTTCTTAAAACCATTACCGTTTTTAAATTATATCTTGTAAAATTTCAGTTAAAAACGATTTATTTAGGATAATAATAGGTTAATCCAATGACATTACAATACATCTAGACATGTTATTGTCTAGATGTATCGAAAACAAAATGTGGCACACTTGCGTTTCCACTAAATTCTTAAAGCAAAGGTTGTTAGTTTATGATGAAAATACATATTCAAAGAATACGTATGTATGAACGAAATGGATTTAGGACCGGGCGGTGTTTTTGTATTAAAACTTGCATGGAATAGCACATCCTACATCACGGGTGCGAATTATACTACCCTGCACTTTTTCGCTCAGTCTAAGACAAATACAGAAGATCATATGAGATGACCTACTGCCAGTAGCTGTCCTTATACTTATGTTTCGATATGTTCGCTATCTCACTTTCTCTAATAACATTTAAAACCTTCAGGAAACAATCGATATAATTGTATTATTTATAAAAATAAGTAATTTGTGTGTATTTTCGAATGAAATGTTGCTCCTTGGCTTTTACTAGTGTTTGCCATGTAATGAAAACACTTTCTCATCAAACACTAGGGCATTTCTGCACTTATTTACGCTATTTGGTTAAAGATAGAACACAACCTCATGCGACGCTTGACAGTTTAGTACTAAAACTAGTAAATTGAAAGCACATCAATTACCGTATCTTTTGCATCATGTCTATATATATATATTTTTTAAATTTTAAAATAAATTCCCTCAGGGCCTATGTCATCTTTGGGAATGTTTTATGATCTGGCTTTAAGGCTCCTTTGATGCATTTTCAGGTGGCCGTTCCCGATGTTGTTGACGCAGCCAAAGACGCAGATATCTTGATCTTTGTTGTCCCGCACCAGTTTATACGAAACCTCTGCTCCACATTACTTGGAAAGATCAAGCCCACCGCGGCAGCGCTGTCCCTAATCAAGGTTTGTATAATCCTAATTACACATTTCGCCACATATCACAACCATTGTCCATTATTATTCTTGCTATAGCCATGCAACCTCTATTTCTGTTACAAAAGTCGTTTATGTGAAAGAGGGAGTATTTATTTGAGATGTTAATTCAAATCTATTTTTACAATGTGCATTCATATTTGTAGCATTTAATGATTTTTCACTAAAATCATAAACATGATGTTCATTTTTCTAGTTAGAAGGCTAATAATTCGAAGTCTGCTAACTGAAATATTTATTTTGTCTTTTTTGAAGATTTCAGTTCCTACCCATTTATCACTGTTGAAGTAACTATTCCAATTTTGAATTAGAAAACAAACCAAAGTAAGGGAAAGTGAACTTCTTTTGTTTTCCGTGTTATTTGAATATTTGGACAGTTGTGTTGTCGCCTTTCATTACACAAAACTATCCAAGATAAATGGTAAAAAAGGAATGTTTTTCCATTTATCAATTTATTAGATGAATATCCTACCATTGTTGTGGCAGTATAGTACATATTTATTGTGATTGATTTGTATGTGTTTGATCGGGTGTTATTTTGTTGACTTCAGGGCTTTGATGTAGCCGAGGGAGGTGGCATTGACCTAATTTCCCACATAATTACGAGGAACCTGAAGATCCCCTGCCATGTGCTCATGGGGGCTAACTTGGCCGGAGAGGTGAGCTCACTTTTATTATTTTTCAATTCCTATGTCCTTCATAATGTTAAACTTAAAAATATGTCTGAACTTCTTCTAAACCAGAGTTGCCCATTATCATAAAAGTTTCAGGTAGCCACAGACTGGGAAAACTGCACATTTTCTGGCAATGTTAGGAAATTTTTATTTTTTGATTAGTTTATGGTAATGATTCTTTATTTGTAATTGCTGGCCCCCTAGCATGGACACATTGATAAAATTTTTATTAATATGTCTATAACTAGCCATCATTCTCGGGGAATACTGCAGATCGCCAATTAACAAACAAAACTTCACGTCTACTAAATATACTTAATCGATAAAACGTTTATCGATGTGTTCGTGATATTGGGGGGCAATTTGTAAAGGCCTTGATATCAAAATTTCATATTGGCAGAAAGAAAATTAGGAAAAAGTGAAACCCAATTCATGGCCAAAATAATGATAATGAATGCATGAATCAGGCAAAAATTGCTCTGGAATACCCGGAATTTAAAATTGGGATCATCTCCAGACAGGTGTTTGTGGTTTTAACAGTGCATTGTATCGTGCATTTCCTGTGGAACAAACCCACAAACTAGATAACATACGACGTGATAATACTTAGATTGTTGATTAGGTACAATGGGCACGCTTATTTTGTCAGTGGGAATTGAACCCACAATCTACATATCATATTGACCTTTAGATTTTTGTAAGTGCGCTAACTGCTTTACTTTTCACCCGCTAAATCATTACATTCATAAGGACGTGATGATATTAAGATTGGTGATACGGCTGTACATTTCAGTGGGGACAAACCCACAATCTACAAATCATACGACGTGATGATATATGTACTCATATTATTGATACTGTGCATACAATTTAATATGTTTAAAACCAAAATTTATGTTTGTTTACCATGGTAATGATCATATATCAAATGATTAAAATATTACTTTAGTACGTGATATCTATCACAATAATTCATTATGTCATAGTAACTTATTGTACCATTACGCAATGATGATTATTTAGTCATGCACGAAGAATCAATTATTATTATTCATCGTAGATAAAATCTGAAGATTATGACATCAAAATTATTATTTTCGCAATTAGTACTTGTACACATTAGAATGTTTAAAACTATCTAGATTCAATTTGAACATTTTTTTGTAAATTTTTAACATAAAATTAAAACTTCTTTCGCATCAGGGAAATGAGTTTATACAAACAAGTGGCAGTGATTAGAATAGCTTATTAATACCGGCTATTTCCAGTTCTCACATCGTCTGATGTTCAAGAAAGCAAGAAAGTATTGTACCTACACAATAAATATATTGTTTTGAATAAAATATATACTTTTTGGTATTTCAAGAGTTGACACAACTCTTGGCACCGTTCAAATACATATATGTATAATTTATCAGTGAACCGTATTTACATTGCAAAAACTACAAAAATGATCACATTTATAACCTGAGATTGTTATTTTTTTTTATTATTATTTTTTTTTTATAGTGAATACCTCACAAGAGTCCCAACTGCTCCCGTCTGGAGCCAGTGAGACTATGGCATCCCCAATTGGGGGATGTTGTGAGGCTGAAGGTAAGTGGGGAAGGGAAAGAGGAAGGTGGGGAAGTACCTGGCTATTCAGATCTAGTCACTAAACACGGCTAAATCCATTTGGAGCAACGTTTCAATTCTGAATGGTGGTCTTACACCAGGGCGATACTGGTAGTATCTTCCACTCTGGAACGTGCCGCAAATATACTATATATTATTTTAATTAATTAATTGTGAAATAACACAAATTAATCAAATAAAATTTATTTGCGCACGCCGGGTTCGAACCCGCGACCTTCGGAATGGCAGTCCAATGCGTTACCACTGGACTATGCCGGCCGTCAAAATCTTCTTTTATTTAAATGTAGAAGGCTATCAAACCAATTATATAAAGATGACCCCATTGCCTATGAAATGATTATCTACCTAATATTACACAAGTACATAAAACTTACATAAGTAGGAGGTAATTTAATCAGGAGGTAATGAAATCAAAATTATTAATTTCACAATCAAAGACAGTGGAATTATTTCACCACCCGGTTGGGGAGCATTGTGGGGCGGGTTAAGGTAGGGGCTGTAGGAAGGGATTTATCAATGCGTATCTTGAAGAGGCACGGGATATATGAAGGACGAAAAACAAATGCCGGTAGCTCGTTCCACATACGAGCTGACTTACAAAAACGTGTCGAAGACACGACCCATTCTGGGGAGTTTTACGCACTCGCTCCTTAAAATAGGCTCCATTCAAATTCTTATAGAACAGACTCAGCATGCCTACAATAGATAATCATTTCATAGGTAATGGGGTAATAATTTCATAGGCGATGGCAATTGGTTTGTTAACAACAATGCATTACAAAAATAAAGAAGATAGATATGTTAATAATGTTTGTTTATTAACTATTAAACAGTAAATTACCTTTGTTTTTTTAATAAATTTTCTCGTAAAAGAACAGTACTTTTCGACGTAAAATTTCAACAGTAATCGATCGATGATGCTGACGCTCTTGCAATAATCACGAAGAACACTCGAGTCTAGGAACGTTGCGATCTACTGAATTAACGTACGAATACTGACGAATTATATATATTGTTTATTAAAAAAAATACTGTTACATCATTACATAAAATATGTTACAATGTACATAATAATCATTTTGCATAATGATATATGTAAGTTGTACCACCATAATACAAAAGCAGTTCTATTATTTTATTACTAGCGTATTTACAGAATAAAAATTGCCTCAAACTTGAAAAATTACGACATTTGTCAAAAATTTAAACAAAATAAATACCCATTTCAAAAACAGAATTATTAATTAATAAAATGATTCCGGTACCTATTTTATCACTTATCTGAATCGTTCCCACTATCAGTTACAATTTTGAAAAACAATGCAAATCCGAGTTTATTGAACCGGAGTATAAACAATAAAGTACATCGTGTATTATTAGTAACGGAAAAAAATATTTGAGTGTTTGTACAGACACGCACACTGATAAATATACATTTAAACAAATCATTTCAATTTTTCAATTGTTTGATTTCATTTGTCTAATTGTTTCATTCAAAATGAAATGAAATGAAACAATTTCAATTTTATAATTGTTTCATTTCATTTTATTCTGCTGACCAGCAATTATTTTTTATGGTTAGTGTTAAGTGATTTGGCAACGTATCAATTATTTTGATACAAGCATAGAGCATTATAAGAATGGGCTTATATATAGTATACATTACATATTATATAATTTATTTACTCTTTTTATACGCCCATGGGCCCATGGAGTTTTTACGTTAAGTATATTGAAATTTTCACAATTTTGTACATAAGGGTTATAAAAAATGGTTTAAAAAAAATAATTTCTAACATTACAATGGTTTAAAATTGGATTAAATAAAAGAAATAATAATAAACTGAAATTATCAAAAATAATGTCTTGCATAAAAAAATTGTTAAAGGGTAAACGGGTAAAAAACAATGAAAATAACTTTCTGTTAAAATACTAACAATCATTTCTAAAATGAAACTTAAATTTAAAGCAAATTTCTGTTCATTGTGCCAGATTTCACGCAAGAATAACTAACGCACAGCACAGAAAATTAGTTGGTTTGATATCTTTGAAATAGATTATGTACCTCTTCAGTTATTTTTGGGCTTGATAGAGGATATAAAGAAAGTATTTTTCCTCACAGCAGAATTACTACGTCTGTACTTACACCTTGGAAAGTCCTGTCTGCCTCTAGAAAACCCCCCCACTCCTGCCGGTCTCCTGTCTCCCTCCAGCTCCATCCACACCGTCCAGCCATCTATGTTTAGGCCTCCCTACCCTCCTTGGTCCTAAAAGTTTATTACAGAGAAGCCTCTTTGGCGACCAGACACATTAACTATATTATTATTTGTGTTGTAGGTAGCCGAGGAGAAGTTCTGTGAGACCACCATCGGGTGCCGGGATGCCACCCTGGCCCCCGTCCTCCGGGACATGATGATGACACACAACTTCCGGGTGGTGGTGGTTGATGATGAAGACGCAGTTGAGATTTGCGGAGCCCTGAAGGTAACATACATAATATGAACAATTGTTCATTTTACTACAAACTGATAATTTATTATCTTTTCAAAAATTATCCAGTCAATCTTATATAATGTTAATGCATTAATAAAATTATAATTTTTATTCAATTATTGCAATAAACTTTGACTGTTAAATCGTTTAAATTACATACTCTTACACATATCATCATAAGCAATAACTATTTATTTGTGGTATTTTAAATAAGTACATCTACAGCGCCCTTGTGGTGATTTTTGACGAATACGGCTGATATATATATATATAATAATATATATATATCAGCCAAATATTAAATATTATTATATTACGTATTTATCTATGTACTAATACAATCCTTATACAAGTATTATTTAAAAAACAATTTTTTGAATAAATCAATCGGATATTTTCGTAATTTATGTTTAAATTTTGTATATATTTTCTTCTAATTTTATTTCTTCTTGGTTTTTTCTGAAGGGGAGTCTTACTAAATTTCTTTTCGTGTATTTAAAATGATGTATGGCCAAGTATTGGAGTAAATCATTTTTATAATTCTTTCAACATTTTCATATACATATTTTTTTCTTGAGTATAATTCGTAATTTGTTTCATTGATTATTTATGATATTTTGTTAATTTATATAACTTCTTTTAAAATGAATCGCTAAGTTTGTGGACATTCAATTATTTGTGACAAAACGCCAACTGGTTTCGGCACAACCATGCCTCATGACAGATAAAAACAGTTAATATCTGCCTTGTCAAAGGTATAGTTGTCCAGAAAACTGGTTGATATTTTATTATAAATAATGTGATCTACAAATAGTAAGGACGGGCTGTTTGATCAATTTATCAAATTTCAAAGTTGATTTTCAAGTTATGTGAAGGTTCTATTATTATATAATTATTTACCAGTTGCTTCACAAAACTGAAGTTTTTTTATTTTTTTTATGTGACACCTCACAAGAGTGTCCCTGCCTGTGCAGTGCACAGATAGGGGAACTATGTCACCACCCGGTTGGGCGGCGTTGTGAGGCGGAGTAAGGTAGGGCTGTAGGAAGGGATTTGTTAATGCGGGCCTTGAAGAGGCTCGGATTATAGGAGGGAGGAAAAACAGATGCCGGTAGCTCGTTCCACATACGAGCCGACTTACACAAAAACAAGTCGTAAAAACGGCCCGTTCTCATGAAGCCAACGTCAACCGTGAACGGGTGTTCAGTTCGTTTCCGTCGAGTTTCGCGCACGTGCACCGGTGCATCAGGAATCAATGCTGCTAGCTCCTCGGAGCAGGCTCCATTGAAATACCTGTAGAACAGACACATCATGCCTACATTGCGTCTATGCATTAGAGAAGGCAATCGGTCTGTTAACAACGGATTGTCAATCAGACGGATCGCTCTCCTTTGCACAGACTCAAGCAGGTTTATCAAGTATTTTGGGGCACCAGCCCAAAGGTGGCTCCCAAATTCAATAGTTGGGCGGACTTGAGACTTGTACAGGGTCAGCAGCTGATCACTGTTGAAGAATCTCCTAGCCCTGTACAAGACGCCCAATTTTTTGGAGGCGTGATTAAATAAACTTTAAAATTTGATGAATTGTTCAAATTCTGTGAAACAACCCGTCCTTAATGTTTCATTCATTATAGTAGTCCCAGAGGGCGTCGATGAATAAACTTCCTTCTCACATGCTTGTATGAAAACGAACAAGACAGAAGATACCAGAATGATGACTGTCGCGTACAACCTCTCTGGGGCTACTATAATGATTTTATATACACATATTAATGAATATTAACAAGTTCTGGGATCGTTTTCCTGCAAATATCATGCTATTCAGTAGTTTAACTGTTCATTCTAGATTTATTTTTATAGCCAACATAGAATAAAGAAGAAAACTAGAAGTACCAATTTGAAATAACTTTTTTTTTTAATTTTGTACTACTGGATTGTTAATCCAATTACAATACTTCTTTTCATTCTGACACTCTTAACATCTGGGAAGATAATTATACAAAAAAGGATATTTACAGAGAAATGAAATACATCTACTGTTATTGACATTTCATTCAACAGCGCCATTCCTCGTGTCATGCTATGTTGTGCTAGCACATCTGTTCTGCCTTATAGTATCTTGAACAAGTCATGGCGCCGACTACGGCTGAAGTTAATTTACCCCAATAGCCCATTTTATACTCGCCTGACATTGTAGATCTCCATCCCACTTGAACTTTATAAACACAGTTTTGTATTGGACAATCGGGCCTCGATCAGGCAAATATTTGGATCGCGAAACGCGCCCGCAAGGGACTTCTTGTGTTATTCTTTATTCTATAATTGCCAATGAGTTAAATTTTAATGTTTATATTGGTTCTCATGTTATTTAATGCAAACACTATTGTTTTCAGAATATTGTAGCTTGCGGTGCCGGCTTTGTGGACGGATTAGGCTTCGGTGACAATACTAAAGCTGCCATTATCCGATTGGGTCTGATGGAGATGATTAAGTTTGTGGATGTCTTTTACCCCGGAAGCAAGCTGAGCACATTCTTCGAATCATGCGGTGTCGCTGATCTCATCACCACTTGCTACGGTAAATATCGATGCCTCAAAGCTACCTTATATTCTCTACCCTCGTAATCGTTTACTGGATATCGCTGCTAAGATAATATTAATTAAACGACATGAGTAAATATAAATTAGGTGCATAAAATGTTCTGAAAATGTGGTTTTAGAATTTTTTTAAATAATCGAGCATAATATTATAAATTTAATAAAAAATATTTTGCACATTTTGCATTTTATTAAAAAGCTTATTTGTTAGGAAGCTTGGGAATGGGTTTATATAACATAATTTTTTCATATGCGAGATATGTGCAATGTTTACATTAATCTTAAATATTAAATATTGAAATTGATGTGGTTGAAAAACTAATCAATCACATATGTTTAATTTGCACTCAAAATATAATTTGCACTACAATAATGATTAGATTACTTCTGTGGCGCCGTTTTCATGGTACCATCATCTCAAGGGCGCAAAAACTGATATTAATACTTTTATAAATGTTTTTTTTTTGTACTTGAAGGTGGTCGCAACAGGCGCGTGTCTGAGGCATTTGTGAAGACTGGAAAATCCATCAAGGAATTGGAAGTTGAAATGTTGAACGGTCAAAAATTACAGGGACCTTTCACCGCCGAAGAAGTCAACCACATGCTCAAACTTAAAGGAATGGAAAATAAGTATGTTTTTCTTTGCTTTCTTAGCTTTCTCTCCATTACTAAGTACTGGGTATAAGGGTAGCTTTTGCATTTCTAAGTTAAATTTACGACTTATGTAAGTTTTTTATACTTATACTTCGGAAGTTCAACTTATTGTCGACGGCAATCCATCAAGCGGTAATAAACCTACATTGGTTGGATTAATATAGGATTTGTTCAATGTAAGGTAATAGTAATAGTCTTCCAATGAAAATAGAATTGTCAATTGTCTTTCATTGAGGTAAAATCATCGCCAGCTTTTCGTCTCTCCTGAAAAGTGGCCAAATATGATTTACGCAGTGATGGATTGCCGTTGACCGTGTGTAAGTGCTCACAGACCGATACACTTGTAAGGTTATTTGCAGTAAGATGGCTTCCTGTCAACAACAAGTTGCTGCTATCATAATTGGCGCAATTTGGTCAATAAAGACAAAAAGGCGCAAATAAAGTGTTGGTTTAGAAGTTGCCTAGAGAGAAAAAATTCTTCAGGCGCTTTCGTTCCGTTAACGTCAGAATTAAGAAAAGTATACCAATAGCATATCTTTAATATTATACGAACAGCAACCGACTTCGAATACATCGGTCATGTTAGAAAGGATCAGACCGCTATTCAAAAAGTAGGATGCCCATTTTTGGAAAGCTTTTTACCTTTTGAAAAATAAATTATTTAATTGATCTTTTTGATTTTTGTTATTGACCATTCATTACTGTAAGGGTCTTAACTTATCAAACTGTGAAAAGACTGTAAAAAAGGATGTGGCTAACCCACAAAAACACTTAGGATGGGTTGTTTCGGAGAATTTGAACAATTCATCAAATTTCAACGTTTATTTCCGGGTTCTGTGAAAGTCCTATTCTAGTTCTGTTACTATATCATTATAGGCTAGTTGCTTGACAGAACTGAAATAATAACAGAATTTGAAAAAATCTTTCACAGAACTCAAAAATTAACTTTGAAATTTGAAGAATTGTTCAAATTCTCCGAAACAACCCGTCCTTAATGTTAGCTATTTAAGTGAGAAACTATGTTTGTTTCATCAAAGAAAATTGGCTAAACGAAACTATTTTAGTGCCATTTCCATGATTTTTATTGAACTATTAATTTAATAAGTCCACATATACAAATATGTGTTTATCTTGGCTCGACATTTTTCATTTCTTGTCAATTTTGCACTGAGGGTCTTTGAAAAAATAGTGTTGATTCTTGCACATTATGTTGAAATAAGCCTTGTCTAACCATGAATCATTTCTAGGTTCCCTCTGTTCACTGCCGTCCACCGCATCTGCATCGGAGAGCTGAAACCATCCGACATGATCGACTGCATCCGCAGCCACCCTGAGCATATGTAAGCACCGCCACCTAACCACTCCAAATAACCAACCACTCCCACCCCTGTAGAAATAAAACTAATGTGTTTTAGATTTGTTGCTATATTACTAGGAAACAGTTCAATACATACCTTGACATATTTTTACAATGTAGACAATTTGGTATTTATGTCACTCACTTTCTTTCAACTTAACATTTTTGATAGTTTGTGATATGTCACTCGCTATCTTCCAAAGAAATATTGTTGATAGCTTGGGATATGTCGCTTACTATCTTCCAAGGAAACATTGTTGATAGCTTGGGATATGTCGCTTACTATCTTCCAAGGAAACATTGTTGATAGCTTGGGATATGTCGCTTACTATCTTCCAAGGAAACATTGTTGATAGCTTGGGATATGTCGCTTACTATCTTCCAAGGAAACATTGTTGATAGCTTGGGATATGTCGCTTACTATCTTCCAAGGAAACATTGTTGATAGCTTGGGATATGTCGCTTACTATCTTCCAAGGAAACATTGTTGATAGCTTGGGATATGTCGCTTACTACAGTAGAACCTCGTTAATTCGAAATCCACGGGACATCAAAAATCAAATTTCGAATTAACGAATTCCCACGTAATTCGAAATTTTATGAAAAAAAAAAAAAATAAAATAAATAAATAAATCGATTTTCTCGGCCGCCTCTTCAAATCCGGGTGGTATTTTAGTTGTAAATTCGTATTAATACCAATTAATTCTTTATTTTCGCGGCCGATTACCGTAGCGGCGGGCCCTTTAAATTCAGATATTCGCAATAAATTCGTAAAAATGTTATATATTTCCGCGTAAATCGAGATTTCGCTGCCAATTTCGGTCGCGGCCTACCCTTTAAATTGAGATATTCGTAAAAATACGATATATTTCCGCGTAAATAGAGATTTCGCGGTAATTTTCCGTCGCGGCCGGCCCTTTATTTCAAATATCTGAATTTAAATTTGTAAAAATACGATATATTTCCGCGTCAAACGAGAATTCGCGGCCGTATTCCGTCGCGGCCGGCTCTTTAAATTCAGATATTCGAAATAAATTCGCAAAAATACGATATATTTCCGCGTAAATCGTATTTTATCGGCAGTTTTTCGTCGCGGCCGGCCCTTTTATGTTCAGATATTTGAAGAAAATTCGTAAAAATATGTCATATTTCGGCCGATTTCCGTCGCGCCGTATTTTTTAACTCGGATATTCGAAGTAAAGTTAATAAAAATACGATATATTTCCGCGTAAATTGAAATTTCGCGTCCGATTTCCGTCGCGGCGGGCCCTTTAAGGCCAAGTATAATAGGTACCCTGTTCAGAACGAAACTACAACAATGCCCCCCAGCGGAGAAACTAGGTTTTACTAGCCATTTAAAGACAGTTCTGTACTAAAAAAGTTCTGTTGAAATTCGTAAGATGTCACTAATTATAACTGACTTATATTGTATGTCAATATTTGATTTTTTAAAACACTTTCCCACTGCAGAAGGCTCCGCGCTGACATAAAAAATACAATAGGTAGGTACCTAGGTAGGTACATCAATGTGCTCTGACCGTAATAAAAAAACGTGCTTGAAGACTATTCAAGAGTAAAAAATGCATGTTTTGAAGGATAACAAAAAAACATGCTTTTTGTAAGCTTTTTTTTAATAAGGATCATAGAAGAAAACAACGGTGCCTAAGTAAATAATATGTAATGCATTATTAAAAACAATGTCATGACACAAGTAAAAATAAATTACTACTAAATTGCTACTTATAAATTCACATATTTATAAGTAGCATGTGATAAAAAAAAATTAAAAATTATAAAAATATGGGATTCGAACACGGGTCCTGCATAACGAGTGTCGAACACTCTGCCTCTAGACCGCAAAGAGAGGTATCTTGCGCGACGAGAACCGCGTATACGACGTGTACTCCTCAATTGACTTGTCCCGCGCAATTTTAAATTTTGAAAAACTCACTTACGGCTGTTTTTTTACTAAAAAAACTTGTCACGCACATCTGCGAGGGTAAATAGTCGCGTTATCGGCCTTGAGTCACTTGACGGTCATGAGTCGGTTTTACTCCGGTCCTTGAAAATGCATAACGCGCGTAAAGAAGTTTCACTTCAATATATAAAAATCGTATGTAAAGTACATTAAATTTGAAATAAAAATTATGAACGTATATAGCATGTACCAAATAAGAATCAGCTAAGCACACCTCACAATAAATGTAATATTATTTTACTTATACAATAAAAAATTGTGAAGACGAATCGTATCAACCTAACTCGATGAACATCTCTGATGCCTGTCCTCAAAATCAATGACAAAACATATTTACATAATATACACAAGTGTGTGTGCGCATGTCCACGTCGAAAACTAACACATGTATAAACACGTGCACAGCAAGACCGTTTGTCAATTTATAAAAAATTACTGGCAAACTTCTTCGTATATACAAGTAGGTATTATCTTCGCTGACTGATGACACGCAAGATTTTGTTGAAAATTCCAAGTGTCGTTCCGTGATTAACGCCATCTGTTGACATATTTAAAAATAAGCCTTCAGTTCCAATTTCTGCCGTTGTAGCTGAATTAATGTCGCCACTTTACGGCAACATAATTTATTATTTTAATAAACTCGAAACTCTTAAACAAATGGTAATTTAAAAATGTGAAAATAATTTTAAAAAGTGGACAAAAATAATAGAAACTATTCCTCGTTCCTTTTTTTAGAATAAATTTAACCAAAGTTTAGTAAACCGCATTTACAAAAACATTAAAGATAGTGCCTAGGAAATAATTATACCACAACCTTATTCTTTTTTTTTTTTTTAATTTCTGAACGAAGTCTTGAAGAAAAACCTTCAAGGTATTTTTTGATATATTCAAAATTTAAAAATATTTTTTGAACAATACGTAAGGACGGCCATAAAAAGGTCATATTTCTGATTTAATTTTGATAAATGCTAAGTCTTTATAAATAATAAAAATATATAATATTTTTTTTTCCGGCTAAGAACATCATATTTACCGTATTGCGTAATAATATGTTCATTATTTTGAATTGATAAATTACTAGACACCGCCTTAAAATTCAGATATTCGAAATAAATTCGTAAAAATACGATACATTTACGCGTAAATCGAAATTTTGCGGCCGAGTTTCGTCGCGGCCGACCCTTTAAATTCAGATATTTGGTGTAAACTCGTAAAACTACGACATATATCCGCGTAAAACGTATTTTCTCGGCCCTTCAAACTTCGATTTTCGAAATAAATTTGAAAAAGTACGACATTCCAGTGTAAATCGATTCAGATTTACAAAATAATAATACTTATTAGGACGATGTATAACCACGTAAAAATACATTTTTCGGCGTTTTACCGCTACGGCTGACTTTTAGATTCAGATTTACGAAATATTATGATTTATTTTCGCAAAAATTAAATTTTTTCGAATTACACGAACAAATTTTCGTGCGCGGACAAAAATAAATTTCGAATTACGAATTAACGAATTTCGAATTAAAAAAAAATTTGTATGAAAAAATTTTTCTGCGGAAATTTTTTTGGCGAAAATTTCGAATTACGCGTTTTTTCGAATTATCGGGGTTCGAATTAACGGGGTTCTACTGTATCTTCCAAGGAAACATTGTTGATAGCTTGGGATATGTCGCTTACTATCTTCCAAGGAAACATTGTTGATAGCTTGGGATATGTCGCTTACTATCTTCCAAGGAAACATTGCTGATAGCTTGGGATATGTCGCTTACTATCTTACAAGGAAACATTGTTGATAGTTTGGGATATGACATTCTCTATCTTCCAAGGAAACATTGTAGACAGTTTGGTATATATGTCATTTGCTATATTTTTCAAAAAAACATTGTAGATTTGGAATATGTCACTAATCGGCATCTTTTGCTTCAGGTTACATGAATGTGTATAATGATTTTAAAGTGTTATTTTATGTGAGCTGGGTGTGTTTTGTTATACATATGTATAATTATGTGCAATTATTCATCTCTTAGTTGTTTTTTGTAGTGCCTATGATTTCTCAAACATATTCTTATATTCAATCACTATTTTTATTATATATTATGTACATACACATCTTGTGACATTTTTTCTTAAATTTTAAAAATATTCCTCTGAGGAACAATAAATTATACAGAGACCTTTTATTATTATATTGAATAGGTACACACATTATTTTTTTTTATATTTCTAAACTCGAATCATTTTATACATAATATTTTTCTTGGATATCTTAAATAATATGTAAACAACAATATATGTACACAATTTATTTTTAAAATTAATATTTTTACATAAATTTTTTTTTTTATCGCTAAAACATTGAGTTGAGCAAACGTACCTAACAATTTTCGTTTTTTAATTTGATAATTGGCTTTACTTAATTGGAAATTGTTAAAAATTTGTGTGCTTGCCTTGCTCAGGATATTTGGCAGCTGCACTTAACCTGCAAAAGTCGATAAGGCATGTGAATATCACTAATTTTAACAAACTATTGGTGCTTTATAGTAAAGGTGCGGATTTTATTAAGATATGGATTTTAACGTTAGTATGTATTACTAAATATTTTCAAAATGTGAGAAAATCATCAAAAAAAGCCTCAAAATTATGATTTCAATGATTTTTTAATAACATTCTACCCAAATTTTTTGTAAATCTATTGTAAAAAATATCATGTAAATTCATTTTTACTTTCGTGCAATATTATTTTTTGCTGATAATATTTAGTAACATACATTATTTTGTAATATAGAAGTACATATTTATGATACAATTGAGTACTTATTAAGAAACTGATTATGAAGTGTTCATTAAAAGACAAGAAGTATGTTCGTAGTTAATATTTACCATATTGTCATATTCCAAAGTAGCGGTTGAAAGTGGCTCAGAAGGTATTTGCTAAATGTTGGTTTGTATGGAAAATGGATGGTAAAATTACACATTATCTAATTGCAAGAAGCTGTTTGATCCAGTTAATGTCAGTGCAAGGAACATCATATTTATCTGAGATGGTATAAGAAATTAAGAATGTATTTTGGAGAGATGTAAATAATGCATTAAGATTTTTAACTTACTTGCATTACATCTTTGGCCAACAACAAAATGCTTTAATTGTTTTTTACTATGCAGCTAAATGATTTTAAACATATTTTAAATGTGTTTGGTTATTGCGCCAGCAGAAAAGTTGATGAATGAGCGTTTTTGTTCAGTCATATTTGGTTTTAGTTCTAGACTAGACTATCTGGTTTGGTAAATTAGATATTCAATTTTAGTCTAGGCATTTATGACAGCGCATAATTATATAAATCTGATATAATTCTTGCTTCAATTTATTTTAAAAATGTCTTACTACATTATGCATATTTAAGAGCAGCTTTACAAAAATTATCACAGCTAAAAAAATAATAATTGCACCTCTGTTACAACTGTATTCCTTCTTACAGCTGTACGATACACAACATTATGAAATATTAAACAAATGTATTAGGGCATTTAGTTTTTATAGAACTTAATTCTCTGTTAAATGTTGCATCCATTTTACTAACAATGAAAATCTTCATCTTCTATTTTATGTTCTCGAGTTATATTTAATCACATTCAGTTACCCACACATTATACACATACGTAGATAGAATTGATAATATTTATATATGTTATTTAAGATTGAAAAGACAGAATTGGTTGTTGCGAGTAAGACTTTACGTATATTCTATCATGTGTTTGTATGTTGTCATATCTATGGTTGTTGGATTTGTAATTAATATAATTTTAATCAATATGTTACCACTAGTTTACACAATATTCGAGTCCAAATTAATCTTAATGTTGATAAAATACAGGAAACTAGAAAACTTATAGAGGTATAGAGTTTATTATATTTCTTTTATGTTGGAGGACCAACACGTTAACTAATATTATCTATTACTGTAAAATGTACTTTAAAATTTGCAAGCTTTTAAAGTTTATTGCTTCCAGCATGTGATTTACCCGAAAGAAAATGTATAAATGAGATTTAATAGTTTTGAAAATATATAAGATTATACAACACAGTTGCGCAAATTTTATATCCCTGTCATTAACTCCACTTCCCTTTCTGCAGATTTGCTCCCCAGAGAATCACTATCTACTGATGATTCAATGTTGTTACTAACTGTCTCCTGATTCATCAACCTTCACCTATCCCACCTTATCCCTTGCATGCATCGCTGAAACCTTTCCTGCAAAAATATGTAAGTTGTTGTGCATGACTCTATCATTATTCAATTATTTTAAATACAGCGAAACTCTCTTAAGAAGTTTTTAAACTCTTCTTAAGCAGGAAAACCTAAATAAGTGGGATAAATTGGGCCATTTTTCAAATTCATTCTTCAATGGACCTAGGAGAGATTAAATATTGAAGATAATATTAGTGATTTTGAAATGAAAAGTTGAAACAGAAAGGATACGGTCACATCTGGGATTTGAAGCCAGGTCCTTCGCCTTGTCTGGGCGCTGCTCTACCAACTGCCCTAATGGGACCCTATTTTCTTCGGTCATATTTAACTGTATCATACTTCGAATAAGAACTACCACCAACATTATCTTCATTTTTGACAACCCTGGTGAATTTTATAAAAGGGACCGGGTGATTGTTAAAGAAATTAAGTAAAATGGGAGATAGCACAATGGGCCTATGGCCTAAGTCCTCACGGGAACTATATGAAGACCGTTTCAGCTCTATAAATAAATCTTCATTTTTATTGACTGCTATCTTTATGTAAGATAGCAATTCAACTCAAAATTAATGCAATCTAGATAGTGTCTTGGATCAATATATACTAATATACTATGAAATGTAAAATATTGTACCAAAAAAAAAAATTGTTTTAAATGTGCAACTTCTATTGGCTATTCTGCAAGTCTAGGATGAATATTATTTGATCCTTTATTATCATCGTCTTAGGTATGGAATATCTTAAGTGGGAATTTCTTATGCGAGTTTCACTGTAGATCATCGGCTTGCAGTAAAAATCCAATAAACGCATACAATCAAATAAGTGCATAATGGATTTAGTTGCAAGCCGACATAATATGTAACATTTGTTTTCATGAGATTCGAGATCGTGCAATACATACTACAATAAATTGCCAATACCCATTACAATTATATACTTACCCATTCTTAAAAAAAATTACATCATATGATTTTAGGTACATAGTACATATGTATGTCATTTAAATTTAGTTAGGAAACATTGATGACTACCGATTCTTACCAGTTTGTTCATCGCCCCATTTATAGCGTGCCCGGGGGTAAAGTGCGCTAACGTGATGGTAGAAGTAAAAAATATTAAAAACTTTTTTCGAAATTCTAATGTTTATTTTCCCATACATTATTAAACTTTTTTTTTTACCTAAAAACTACCTTAAAACTTTGGAATTTCGCAAAAAGTTATCTTTTTTACTTGCACTATCATATAGAATCACCCCCCCGAAGTTAGCGCACTTTACCCCCGGACACCCTATATAAGAACTATTCTCAATAACACAAGCCTACTTAGGTATTTGTTCGTTTACTAGCATGGGTTGCCTCAATAATCCATGCAAACAGGGTGTTATGTATTCTAAAGCTAATTGAAATATTGAAAATGCATGGTTTAAAAATATATTTTTTGATTCCTTAAGAAAACTCAATAGAGCAGAGTACCTACATAATTATTATTGATGCATGGAATCCTGTAGTATATTTTGGTTATATCATTCTAACAATCATTTTTCACACACTTTTAGGTATGGACAACATCTCCTCCCGGCAAAGTGTTCTCTTTGAAAAGTTCTACTTTAGAAATCAAATTTTTTTACCACATTTTTTTACTTTTGTTACTAGTTCAGTAAAAAAAAAACCTTCAAATTGTACTAATATTAATGTTAACCATGTATATATTTTTATGATTAAATCATATTTCTACAAATTATAACCAATATTTGAGAATCTAACATTCAAATGCATATTAATTTAATTCCACATCCAACATACATTTTTTTTTCAATAAATTTTGTGTCCATTTTATTGTGCCTTGTGTTTAATTCATTATTGTAATACCCTTCAAAACTTTTCATGCGTTTTGTTTAATGCACAAAGAATATATTTATTGTAAAACATCATTGTTTATTTTTTTAATATCTTTTGATAATATGTAAAATCGATTCATACTTTCTATTATCACAAAAAAATATATAAATAAAATGCATGAGATAGTTACCATAGGGGTTTGTAGTTATCCCATGGATTTATTTGTACTAGGCAATTCTAACTCAATGGTGAATAGTAATTACACATGCTTAAAACCTTGTAAAAGGTTTCCCATCCTATCCAACATAAGCAGAACTGTAGGTGTCCCATTAAGAACGCTGTATATAAATTTCACGCCATATTTTAATTATAAAGTTTGCAGCCCTAAAAATTTCATGTGTCGTCCATCAACTTTGGTATCAATGCCACATTAAAAAACAGTGCATTATTTTTGTTAAAACTCATTATAATATTGGAGATATTTTTGCTCGTAAACAGTTGAAACAGTTCGTAAACTTTGTAGAATTTTCGGTTGTCACTAATTGGAATTCGATAATTTCATAAATCTTTAAGAATTTTTTTATGAATGATGACGAATTAATGTCCATGGGATTTAAATAAAACTTTCTCTAACTGCGGTTATTGAGTGTTTGATGCCCAAGCTATGAGGATTCATAGGTGACTTATTGTCTAAAATCGAACCAGTTTCCTCAATTTTTTTAATAAATATTCGAATTGATGACTCATTTGGACCGAAATGTTTAAGAAAAACTTTCTCCATTTTTATAATGAGTTTTAACCTCTCAGACAAAGACTTTTATTTATTATGTGTTCCTTTGAGAACTGTCAGAACGTGATAATTTTTGTGTTATTTACGAGTTTTACTAAAAGCTTCATAACTCACGTTTTGGGAAACGTAGCCTCATTCTAAAAAATGTTTTGGAAAGATTATGAAATCCACTATCGCATTGTGTTGTTATACGTAAATATTTGCGTTTCTAAATATACATTTTATGAAAACGTCAAAAATATGTAAAAATCGCTTACCATTATTTCAAAGCCTTGAAAAATGTACTTTTTTCTAGTATCATAAAGAAAAAACACTTTATATATTGAAGAAATATATTTAAAAACTATTAGTCACCACAAAATATTAACAGTCCAAACTAAAATATTTTTAATAAATTATTTGGAAACGCAATAAATTATGAACAAACAAGATTACAGATTCAATCGGCTTAGATAATGTACCTCTACGTTCCATAGATATTCTTGAATACAGACGCGTAGCGTTATTCATTATCGATACTCTGTTTTTTAAATCATGGGAATCCGTATACTAGTGATGGAAATAAATCAATTTTTGTAAAATCTCGCGTGTTTACGTGAAAAGATGTTCTAATGTCTTGACCGCTATTATCATATTTACGTCTTTTGACGTTCTAATGTTCTGAGTGGTAAGAATAATAACGCATTGTTCTTTCAATCGCAAGATGATGAATATGAATTTAGAGATGCCTTATAACAATAAAATGGCGAAAATTTTTAATCCGGCACTCTTGTTGGGATACCCTATACCTCTTGTGATGTCATCTGTCTTCATTTCCTAATTTTAATCCGGCACTCTTTTTGGGATACCCTATACCTCTTGTGGTATCATCTGTCTTCATTTCCTAATTTTAAACATGTTAATTGGAATAAAACTAACAATCACGCCCGCAGGGTGCAACGTCATGTAACCCATGTCTGGCACACGCCACTTCTTGTTTCATTAGCATTCATCGTCTTCTGTTGCCTGAATTTTTTTTTATCACAGCAGTTTCAATCGCATTGTATCACTAACAATTTTTATGTGCAAGGATGCAGCCTTTGTTAAATTGCAGTTATGTAATACACACATAACCAACAAACAGACTGTCAATACGACAACAGGAAGAAAACGCTATCAACTAAATTTATTAATTCTGTTACATAAGCTTGATGAAGATTTCCCGTCACTAAAATTGGATTCAAACTGTCAATAAAAGACAAAAAATTTATGTGTAGATTAAGTGGTGTAACTTCATACCATTTTAGACTTCATTTGTAGCAAGCTGAATGCGTTGGGAGTTCATTCTGTGTTTTGGGATTGATTTTTTTTATCATGCGAAGTAGAATAAACAAACACTGGTAAGTAATTATTACATCTCATAAAAAAATATTTTATGTTATCACTATTCAATTCAATTATAAATTGTTTCTAATATCTCAAATTTAATACAAATTGTTGCATACATAATTATTTGCCACATCATTTAAATAAAGAATTATATTATTTTTATTTTCTTATTTCAGGCAAAATTTGTAAGCTGACGACGACTTTCCGTGTTGACAAATCGTAGATGTTTTGAACATTCTGTACAATTTTAAGATTGATTTTAGAATTTCAAGGGCATGATGATTTGTATATAACACTCCAATTTAAATTATGCTAAGGGGGCTACATGCTATATTGATCGCCATCTAAAAATTGTAAATAAAATTGTTTTTAAACGACAGCTTTCTTTTATTTCTGAAAATAAATTGTACATAACTCACTAGAAAATTTCAACTGTAATAATATAATCATTGAAGACAATATTAACGACTCTAGAATGAAAAGTGTGAAACGAAAGACAGAAAAAGATTCAGTCATATCTAAGAATTGAACACAGGACTTCTTACTCGCCGGAGAAATACTCTGACCACCGAGCTAATTCAACCATATCAATTTATTAGCTCAGTGGTTCTGACCACTGTTCGGACCGAATCTTTTTTTGTTTCAAATTTTTTGTTTGAGACTTGTTAATATTATCTTCGATGATTAAATATTACAATTTGAGGTTTTACTCATAAGGGTAAACATATGTTCTTATCGGTGATTCAATCCAATATTATATTTGAATGCTTTACTTGAAAAAAATTACTTTTTATACAGACAAAACTATTTATTCATAAATACTTATAAGCAATAATTAGTCACCTGAAATATCAATACAAATTAAAAATATCTCCCGAGTAAAAATAAATGCCGCCAACGGGAATTGAACCCGCACCTTCTGATGTCCGGTCAGGTGCTCTGAACCACTGAGCTATGTCGGCTTATTTCCAACCCGCCAAATGATTAAAAATTTCTAGTACCTCAATCGATGGTATCGAGACATATTATATCTACATTTGTTGGTGAAATATTTTGAGTTGTCAAATATTATCATTTTTTAATGATAAACTAATGTTTATAAGACAAGGTTTTATGCATAGCACAAAGGATAACAAATTATTATAAGCAATAATTAGTCGCCTGAAATATCAATACAAATTGATTGCTTATTACTGGGCGACTAATTATTGCTTTTAATTATTTGTTATCCTTTTTGTTATGCATAAAACCTTGTCTTATAAACATTAGTTTATCATTAAACAATAATACTATTTATTCATTTTCATAATGCGTATGTACGGGCATAAATAAATAAATTATCTTAATATTATAAAGCATAACTTGCAAAAAGTGTATAACCATAAAATTATTAAATTAACGCCATCTATGAATGCGTAGATTATAACATACATTATGTTTACCCTTATGTTATTTCACTACTGAAAAAAAAAGTATAAATTCCTTAAGCTATATTACAAAAAGATAGTTTATCTTCTGGTACATGTTTCATATAGCCATTTCTAAAGTCTGTTGCACTCATGTTCTTTTTACCTGGTACTCCAACCGTATCAAAATATACAGATTGTCCATCTTTACACCATACTCGTATAACTTGTTTTTCTTTAACGTATCTAAAATAACCCGGCGGAAGTGTTTCTTCTTCTTGCTGTAGTTTATTCCATGGATTAATTTTAAATAATTTCACTGTAAGGTCATTGAATTTTGTAAGCAAGGGTTGTATTCCATAAAGCGCTCTGGATAAATTGTATATTTGGACAGTTGAACTCTCTTGCCAGTTGATGTTGCTTAGGGCCGGAGTCACCTTTGGAGCTGAAATTAAAAATATTTTAATAAGTTTATGAAAAACTGTAATACGTAAAATCTGGTTCCATGATAACTCCTCAAAATGACAATTCAACACACCTTTAACAGGTGATATGATAACTTTATAACACTTTTTATAGATGTGTTGAATTGTCATTTTGATGAGTTATCTGATCACCGTAAAATGTACATTGTTGAATGGCCAAAAGTAAGTTTGGCGATTTTGCAGACCAGTTTTTGTCTATGATTACTAAAGACTCTAGAAGTTAAAGTAACCTCGAGGCTGAGGATAAAAAAGATAAATAACTTTTTCCAAATTCCAACTTTTTTTTCATTGAAGAATATTTATCTTCCCATACAAACAATTCAAATTTTTTAATCTTGAAAGTTGGAATTTCGAAAAATGTTACTTTTAATTTTCTACTTCTAAAATCACGTAGATTCATCCAGAAGGGTTTCCTAATGGGAGGCGGTTGACCGCAAGGTTGCTGTTCACCCCTGACAATGAATTGATAGTATGTACATGTACCGTATACAATGATTAGTGTGAGTATACAAACCGTTAGTTGCACAGTGGCTGTCCTGGGGTTTGGCATTTTCAAGGCAACCTGGCAGGCGATGGAGGCACTCCACCAGAGCTGTAGCACCCAGATCGCCTAATCTTTGATGCAATTCCGGTTGTAGCATATCATTGCTGAATTCCATCTCTTTTTGTGCTACTATGTCACCTAAAAATAATAAAGATTAATTAGATATTAAGTCATCTGAATAAGTGAACCAATTCATAATGATATGATAAGGAACTAGTAATTACTATTACCCAACTTTTTTCAAATTTCAAAACTATGTGTTATTATTTAACAATTTAAAAATATTAAGCATACAATGAGGCCTCTTGTCTTATTTTTTTACACTTATAGCCTCGTCCCACAGGTCTGTAAAATATCGACAAAAACCGAGTGCTGTAAAAGCGCGAGAAATGTTGCATGATCTCTGCACACGGCAGATAAGCTATATGTAGCTTTTAGCTTGGAAAACTGTCAGTATTGCAGATTTGTGTTTTCGCATTTACCACCTTCACGCTGAATGTCATTATATTATCATTGTCAAATTGACTCACGGGTACTAATATAACGGGTAATTTAATATATTAATATAAATTGATAAGAGATTGAGGAGACAGGCGAAAACAATAACAAACCATTGTGAATTAAGTCAGTCACCAAGTGACAACGAGATTATGCAATTTTTTGTGATTTTATTAATGTGCCTAAATAATAAAGTCTTTAAAATATTTTTAAATCATTTTAAGCTACAAAAAATGTTATTGGTAAAAATTGTAATTAAAAGTTCGTTATGTGGTGATGACGGTGTCGTGATAAATATTGTGCACCCACTGAAACCTGGTACCGCTAGCTGTATATGAGAAGTACATTGCACCGCTCTCTCTCGTCGCCTGACCTGTTTGCAGGCTCCAATACAAATATTTGGATAGGTAGGCTCTCGGTTTTAGTCAATACTTTTCCGACCTGAGGGATGAGGATCTTAAATGGATATTTCAAAGCGATGATGGTGCGAACTGAAAATAGTTGACCTAGAAATGAAACCAGCAGACAGAAAAAAGGTAAGCAAACTTCATGACATGGGAGTTCACAGTTCAAGATTTCCAGACTTAGTTGCAAACAAACTGCAGTGAAGCAAAAACTAGTTGCATGTGTGTTTATGAGGCATATATTCTCATGAGATGTTAAAATGGAGCTATCAACAGCAGGACTACAATATGTAAAGAATCCAATTTTAATTTTAGTGTTTCATGTTGAGGGAATGAACTCTTACCTACATCAAAGCGCTTGGGGGCTATTCTCATGATGGTGACCCCACTCTTTGTATCTCCATTGAGGAGAGCGTGGACCACAGGGGCTGCTCCTCTCCATCGCGGTAGCAGACTACCATGAACGTTCAGAATCCCACTATAAAGAGCAATGTGTTATAAAATTAAACACTAACTTTATGTTGACTATATTAATTTATAACAAAATGACAAACGGTTTACGCACAACCTTTGTTAATAATAAATATTTACGAAAATAATACAGGGTTTTCCAATAAGAGGTGTTATTTTGAATAGCCCGCTATTTCGGTAGATGTTACTTTTGAAGCTGTCATTTTTTGACATTTGACAAGTAGAAACTACGCCATTAATAAAAATGGAACGATACACGCTTCAACAACGCATTGAAATTATTAAAATTCACTTGAGTGAATCAAATGCAAATCATCTTGAGTGATGAAGCCCATTTCCACCTCGGTGGCTTCGTCAACAAGCAAAATTGTAACATCTGTGGCTCAGAAAACCCAAGAGTTATTGTTGAAAAGCCTCTCTATCCTCAACGTGTGACTGTTTGATGCGGTTTATGGTCCGGCGGAGTCATTGGATCTTACTTTTTCGAAAATGTGGCTGGAGCAACAGTTACGGTGAATGGATTGCGCTATCGAGAGATGATTAATGATTTTTTATGGCCGGAATTGGATGGTATTGATCTGGACAACGTTTACTTTCAAGAAGACGGCGCTACGTGCCACACAAGCAACGAAACCATTGATCTTTTACGATTGAATATCAAAATAACACCTCTTATTGGAAAACACGTTATTAAATACATTTTCAATAGTCGCAAAAAGATGTTCATTCTTGTCATTAAGTTGAATCAAAGGCTTGTTTTAAAAAAATATTTGCATTAAAAACGGTAGTTGTAGGTAAAGTTTACTGTAAATAGTTGTGTCTTATTGTAATAAAGTTGAATCAAAGTGTTATTTAAATAATTTGGAAGTAAGCGGAGTATGGAAACTATACCCTCATTTTTTATTTAGTTTATAACTGCCCCGACGAAGAAACGTTGTGTCTTATGTCAAAACCGTTTGGCATGTTTTTTTATAAATTAAAGTATTGAGCAGAAAGTTAGTGTTTCACATCATTTTAACAGGTTTAAAAAAATAATTATTGTATACATAAAAGTGGGGACTTACAGCGGAAAGCTTTTGATTAATCTTCCGGGAATCAGATGCCCGAAAGATACGACAATTCCAAGATGAAATGAGTCCACAGTTGGCGTTGGCAGAGGCCATCCATGTAGTGTCAAATCTTCTTGTTTAGCATACTTCATTATTGAATTTGTTCTCCCTGTTGTATTACTTACAACTTCTAGTGTATCTATATTTCCTTTCGATCTGGAAACAATCAATTTTAATAGATTATCCGTTTCCTTTAATACATAATACCGGATTTTAAAGAGAGGTTAGGAAATAGGAAATACTTACTGTTCACATTTCAACGCTTTTAAGCTGCTTAGTGAAAAATTATCAGTTCCAAAGAAAAGAACATTCCATTTAGTATTGGATGCATTTCGCTTCACTAAAATATTAACTTTAATTAAACTATTCGTAATTATTTTGAACGGAAAACTCACCTCAAATGCCATTCTTAAACGTCAAATATTTATAATATTGCCATATACATAGACGTCAGACATTTTCATAAATAAACCGGTGACCAGAATATTAAAAAAAACATTTTCAACACACATATTCATCAAATTATGATGAATATATGTGTTGAAGAATTATTTATAGGGCAACTGAAAAATGAGATTGAGGTCCTCTTATTCAAACCAACGGCGCTTGCATATGGCAGAATGATTATTCTTATCGTGTATTTTTATCAGACGAACATTTATTTATTAGTAAATAATATATATAAAATCAGTTTATATATTGTAGTGTTGTTATTTGGTAATCATTTCAATACCACCCACCAAGTGCCGGTAGAATGTCTAGATCTAAGTCGTTATTATCCAGATTACGTTGTTTTGAGGTATTTCCATAAGTTGCGGTACTTACTTATACCACACATGGCAGAGACAACATGTCGGCTGTACCCGAACGATTACGAGTGCAGCCGATGCTAGCCGATCCCCAGGTAGGCAGCGCAGTTCCAGCCAGTTCCAGCTGTTGCTTCTCTCATTAGAATAACTCTTAGACTTTTTTACAAAGATATGTCCTGCAAGATATTCATTCATTTATCTTACGATAATAAAGTAACCCGTAATCTTTGAAAGACCGAAATATTATTGAAAACTCCCGATCTTAAGTGTATTCCATACTAAGAAGACAATTAACAAATATATCAGTAAATTACATATATTTTTTACGGTGCCTGAGCATGTCTAGCTAGAGATGTCCTATATTGAGAACACAAATATATACATATATTTTTTTCAATAACTTATTTACTGTGACAACAATGCCCTATCCGCAATATCCTAATGTGGAAATTGAAAATGTTGAACATTTGTTGAAGGAGAGTCCATAAAATATATCAGAAAACCACGCTTTTGAAACAATCATAGACTGTATTTTTGAAAAAAAAGATTTGTGTCTTTTGTTTTACTAGATTCGCCCTAACGCTTCTTTCACGTAAAGGTCATGGTTTCTTTCAATTTAGTGAAAATTTCATTGGGGTAAATTTTTTTAGATAACTCATATAATCGAAATAAAAAATATGTTGATAATCGGTACATTTGATTCCAAAAAATATTTTTAAATAATCGAATAACATTTCGAATCAATCGCTCGGACTACACCATCGAAGATTCCTCCATGGACTGCACAGTTTTTATTTTTCAGTATTAGTTATAAGAGCATTGCTCAAACTTTTATAATGCTCTTATACATGTAGTGAAAGCGCAGTACAATTTTGACATTGATCATTTAGTCTAAAGAAAGTGTATAAACAATAAGGCCATATTTTTTTTCACCAAAACGGTGCGGTATAAATTATTTGACAATAATCTCGATTTCCCCTAAAAATTCATACCTACATATTTTTTTATATAATATTACAGAGCAATTGCTTATTGTTTCAGTAGTAGCTGTGCATAGGAACATTTCAGGCAAATCTTTACCTTTGAACTAAAAAAATACATATTTTATTTTTTGTGATTTATTTGCGCATTTTAAGTTTTTTTTAACAATAATGTTAACTAAAATAATTCATACAATTAGTTTTCACTGCTTTTGATTTTTGAATATTCCTCTTCTATAGAAGCTGGCGCCTGTGTCTAGAAGAGTGGTGAGCATCAAGATGAAGAATATTGTGTTTGTAATTATGAATATTAAAAATTATAATTAATCAAAAAGATAGTTTCATCATTTTGGTATTTTTACATTGAACTTCTCTCGGAATTTCGCTTTTAGTAGGTGTTTATCGTTTTCTATTGTTCTGAAATTTACGGGTAGGCTGTTGAAGTATTTTTTCCCTAGATATACGTAATGACGTTGAGCAAACTGGTTAGGCCGGGTTCCCACTACGCCGGACCGGCAGATCTGCCGGAAACCGGACACCGGACAAGAGTGTTCACATTACACCGGAGCCGGAGAGATAATGGGAGGACATCGCTCCAGGATTCGAAAGAAAAGCCAACTTTCCTCACTGTGTTGGAGCAGTAGATGGCAAACATATTAGAATTTTTAAACCAGCCGAGAGTGGTTCTATGTTCTTTAATTACAATGAATATTATTCATTGTAATTAAAGAACATATATATGAAGTTGTTGATTCAGAGTACCGATTTATTTTTATTAGTGTGGGCTCATATGGCAAGGAATGCGATTCTACTATATTAAAGGATAGTAAATTTTGGCAAAAGATCAATGATGGTACTTTAAATGTACCAAAGCCTTGACCGCTTCATGAAAACTTGCACGATAAATTACCGTTTATACTAGTTGGCGATGAAGGCTTTGCTTTAACACCTAATCTCCTACGTCCGTATGGAGGTACACATTTGAATACTGATAAAAAGATTTAAACGAGCAGGGCGAACACGTCTACTTTCTTCAAAAAATGCTAGCCGATGACAAGAGGGGAGCCCGGAGCGCACTCGCGGCGAGCGGGGACAGCCGGATACCGGCACAAACTCGTTCACATTACTCCGGTCCGGTGGTTCTACCGGCACTTTCGCAGTGACAAAACGCTCGGTAAAAATGCCGGGCTCGGCAAAAATGCCGGACCCGGGATAATGTGAATAGCCACATATAAATTGTACAGCCACTAGCCCTTCCGGCAGTTTTACCGGCCCGGCAGATCTGCCGGTCCGGCATAGTGGGAACCAGGCCTAACATTTTTGTGTTGGAAATATATGTTTTTGACGAGTACGACTTTCAGTTAAAAAGCTGTGATTTTGTTTTTCTTTTATTGAGTTATTATGTTTTTTTCGACAAGATCATTAAATTTGAATGCTTTAAATTCTTCAAAAATTAGGTGTGTTGGATAATCTCTTGCTTTTTTAAATATTATTTTTATAATTAGACGTTGTACAATTTCAACAGGGAGTAGATTTGTTTCGTATGCAGCTCCTCATAATCACGTAATGTAGGTAATTAAGATTACTATCAGCCTTCACTTACAAACCACCCACAATCACCTGAACTTGTCACTGCCTAGAACCCTCCTTTGGGGTGAAGTGAAAAAAAATGACTCGATTATATACGTTCGTAGAAAATGTATTCCAATTTAATATTAAATACATTTTCTACGAACCTTGGGCCATCACTATCTGAATAAATTGCAACAATTACACGAACACTTCGAAACGACGGTCCGGCGCGCCGTCCTAAGCCGCCGCGCAGAAAAGTAAAGTCTAAAACTAACGTGACGGTTTGCAGCGCAGTCCATTGTGGGACTTTTTTGTGAGGCGTCCTGGAGCGGTGCATGGAACCGTCGCTCCGAAGTGTACGTGTAATTGCTCGCAGCAGATGGCGCCACAGATGACAGTAATTTGACTTTGACATATTTTGTTTTGCTTTAGATCCATTAGATCTTTCTAGACCAGATTTTATATTATGTTTTGGTGATTCGCTTTTACATTTTATTGATTATTTAACACTTGAAATGGACAAATTATGAATGTCTTCGGTCCTTTATCGCTGTAGTTTAAATTAATAGTTGAATTGTTAAGGTTATGATAGTTTCAAGATGATGTATTGTTGGGGAAGTACGGTTCATGGAGAACTCGGATTAGGAGGAATAGAAGAAGAACAGGTATTGTAAATTGATAATCACGTCAGATCACCATTATTTACAGCCCATATCGGTGTCTCTTACCATTGACGTGTTTTAGATTTTCACTCCCGTGCCGGCGAAATGGTCGCAGTCCTGCAGAGTGACTTTTGCGGCTTGTGGGGAGAGTCATACTTTGCTGTTGACGGCTGACGGAAAAGTATACTCCTGCGGGAATAATGACTTCGGACAGTTGGGGCACGAACAGCCCACCAGGAGACCACGTAAGATTCTAATGTACTATTTACTTATCTTAGCCATTTGCTTTATTGTGGTGAATGCACCAATTTGCACAAATACACCATCGAGTTTATCAATAAAATAAATAAATGGCTTAATAGGGCTGGATTCTTTTGTCTCGAGGTAGGGGTATTTTAAATATTGTCACTAGTAATAAATAATAGACAATTCATAAAAAAATTACATCTAAGTAAATGAATAAATATTTTATGTTGTATACATTGACTAAATACTAATATGAATTTCACCAAATTAATATTAACCTTTCGTAGCCGGATTCCCGCGAGCAACGACTTCCGTTGTGTGCAGGGCACAGTGTGCTTGCTGAATAATAATAATAATAATTGGATAATTTGTAGAGCGCCGTTTTTGTGAAAAATCACCTCAAGGGCGCTGTACAATTTATTTCCTAGGATCTACATTTGTTATTTAGAAAAGATACCAAAACATACTTACCTGGCAAGCCACTTCCGACAAACACACTTATATTAAAAAGTTTATGCTTATAGAAGATAAAACTGCACGCAGAGGACACTATATCAAAAAACACTGGTCATCGCATGACCTTAAGTCTGCTATAGTTTTTATTTTAGTTTAACTGTATTTTAACGGTCTTAAAAAGCCTAGAAATTGTTAGTGGTTATCATTTTTATTTATTTATTTTTAATTATTATTTCTATTTATTTTATTTTTAGTATTTTTTACATTTTGTTAATTTAAATTGCCGTCGACTGTGAAAGTGGAGGTTTCTGAAATTATGGATACGACTGTCTGAAAAGGTGCGTTTTAAGTTTAGACCTAAATTCTGTCGAGTCTGCGATCATTCTCAAATCATGTGGCAGTCCATTCCAGGCTTTAGGTCCTGACACGGCGAAAGCACGCTCACCGAACTTAGTATCTGGTGTGCGCTTTGGTTCCTTCAACCTTCCGATAGCTGATGACGTTGCTGACCTAAGGGTTGACTGTCGGGAATTGGAATCTTCTGGAATACACAATTCTGATAAGTAAGCCGGAGCCATTCCGTTAAGTGACTTAAATACCATCCAGCATACCTTGAACTGGATTCTTTCAGGACATTTGAGCCAGTGCAGATTTTTGAGATGCTCTGAAATGTGGGAGTATTTAGATACTCCGGTGATAAGCCTTGCCGCGGCGTTGAAAACGGATTGTAATTTGTTGATTTGACATTTGGGGAGACTTGCATATATTCCGTTGCAATAATCTAGACGTGAAACAACATAGGAATTGACTAGCAATTTAGTCGCCTCTGACTGTAATTTAACTCACTTGTGTTTAATGCCCAGTTCAGAACGACAAAAATTGAACAGGATTTAGTTCAGACGTTACAATTTAACTCAAACCGATATTGTTATTCAAGATGGCGTCAAGTGAAGTTATCGCTGGGTGTGTCCCTATGATTTAGGACCTTTTACAGAACGAACTTTAGAATATGAAAAAGGGCAAAAAATATTGTATGTGGTCCAGAAAATTGATTATAAGGAGAAACGAATGGGTGCTTCTAACACTATATTGAGAGAGATGGCGTTAGAAGATACCGAAGGCTATCGCAATTATTTGCGAATTTCGGAAGATTCAAGAAAAAATCCGAAAACAGGACACAGCTATGCGTGCGGCTGTCCCGGCAAAAACTAAGTTACAAATTACGCTAAGATACCTGGCAACAGGGACTCTTTTTCAAGTCTGGCCTATATGCACAGAGTTCCAAAAAATACAATATCATTGTTAATAAAAAAAGTGTTCTTTGGAATAGTGGATGCCCTAAAATTTGTTATGAATGTAAAAAAATAATTATTTATTGAAACATTCGGAGGCGTGTTATTGTATAATAACTACTACAACAAAGTTACAGTAACATTTCAAAAATAATATTATTAATTGCAGTGTCACTGGCATTCTTATTTTTGTAAACTTCTTGTTTCTGATCCCAAAGACAGGGATGGCTTTGGTATAGATCCATAAATACACTTAATACATTCTTTCATTGAAGTAGATACCATCATGGTAGGTACTAGGTATGCATAAATAAACCAATCCCTAGGAACGTCTAATGCGGTCTAACGTCTACTTACGACCACAGGGAACTAAAAATCGCAAGCGACTTGAAATATATGTTCACACATTTCAATTCGGCAGGAAAGTCGAACGATGACTCATACTTCAACAACAAAAGTAGACGGGCTTTCAACTTTTGTCGCTCAACTAAAACCTTGATTAACTCTGTTGAAAGGCTGTTCACACTTGTCAATTAACTTTCAAGTGTCATTCAACACAGACTTGATCAACTAAAATCGCCCTGTGTGAACTGGGTATTAAAAAATACGATTGGTAAATGTTTTCCTAACCGCCACATTTTTAATAGGCACAGTATATGAAAAATTACACTTTGTTTCAACTTAATTTTCCACAAGAAACAACGATTTTACTTCGGGATAAATGGTAGAAGTTGCATTATAATTCAATTTTTAATCAATCAAAGTTAAAAATTTATCTTTTAAAACGATTCCTATGCCTTTATTTTAGACTTTTTTTGTATGGAGTGACGCTTGCTATGTTTAGTTTCAATCAAAATACAGATACATTACTTAATTAACCCAAACTAATTACCGATTTTGTGCATGTAAATAGTAGTTTCTTGTAAGTAATTGTTGTATAATAATATAAATACAAAGATGCATTTTTTAAGGCAGAATAAGTAGATACATATCTTATCAAATAAAAATAAAATGGTTTGACGTTTTCTTGAAATATTTTTGTTTATGGCGTGTACAGATTTCAATTATTTAATACCTGACTTTTGCTGAACTTCAAGCAATGCAAAACTTCTCTTCTGTTACTTTGTTGACAAACGATTATGATTCATTTAATTTTGTTTAAAAAGGTTTTAAAATATAAAAACGACCATTACAAATACTATATAGTAACTGCGGTTCAAAACTAAAGACTCAAATTTTCACCGAACCTATAGGTTAAATCGTATTCAACCAGGGTTTAAAATGTGACTTGTTCTTTATTTCACTGACATCTGTTGAAATATTCAAGAAGAAATATTTTTACTTTGTCCAGTTACGTGAATAATCAAAGTCCCCAATTCTCGTTGGCGCCGATCAGTCAAAAAGTACCCGATCTCTCTGGCTTCAGTTTTTGTTTATTTAATTTTATATTTTGTCTGTATCATAAATTATGACCGTAATTTTCGTAAGGGATGGGTCTGTAGAGTATATGTTTATGTTATTGTAATAAAAAAATAAGGTTTCAGAACAAGATAGTGTTTTAAGTGATAAATAAAAAAAAATCAAAATTGAGCCATGCATGGTGGACGTCAGAGCTGATTTGTTGAGCGGTGTGCGGGTTAAGTATGGGTTTCCCATAATAGATACCGTGCTATCACCGGGGGGAGCGAGCGTTGTACTTGAACTTGAACTTGAGCGTTGTACTTGGCAATTCACCCTAAATCCTCATTTGGGCAAAGACATTATTTGTACCAGGCTCCACTTCTATTTAACACATTTTGATCGGGCAGTTTTCGGCCGCGTACTAGTGCTGGTAACGGGTGATTTTTTGCGTAATTTCGCGCTAACATAGACCTCTAGAAAAATTGCGATAACTTTAAAAATATTTGTTTGATTTCAATAATTCTTTTTGCAAATTATTTATTTGATTTCATTTTATTTTATTATATTTAGAAATGTATTCTTCATCGTTAAACTAGTGCAGAATTTCACATAAAGTAGGAACGTTTTGAAAAAAAAAATATTTTTTTTACATAACATCCTTTATTTTACAAATTATACACAAAAATTATTTCTAAATGTAAAATAAAAATTATTATTGCATGGCTACAACCCTACAGACGCTATATAGCGAAAACTCAAGTATATTGGAACCCGTATTTTAACGTGACCCGCGCTCCACTAACAATCTATCAAACACGTATAAATACGTGATCCGCTCTCTAGCATCAATTTGCTAAAAACGTATTAATACGTGATCCGATTACAATGTGTTAATAGCCTTCCAGAACACATTAAGTCGTCAAATTTTTGTGTACTTTTAAAATGAATGTTAAATTATTTGTGCTAGCTGAGGATATCGAACATTTTTTTTCATCTTCGTTCTTTTAAATTATGGTATAATATGTTGTATATGTATATTTTTTCATCCTTTTCCTTTAATAATTTTTTATCTTTATCTTCTCTCCCTTTTAAAATATTTTATTTATATTTTTTTGCAATTATATCAATGTATATCATGGTCACCCTACATGTTTACTGCATTAAACTGTAATGAATTGGCTGGAATTAGATTAATAGGTACCATGTAGGTACCCAATTCGTAGCAACGTTAATGTAACAATATTGTTCTCTTAATTTATAATCTTTGTGTTATTTTTATTACTTTGTAAAATTATTAACCTCAACACAGGCTTGTCCTAGTGAGGTTAAAAATTCTAACGTAAAAAAAGATGCAATGTAAAGAAACAATAAACAACAATAAATTTGGATTTTGGAGTACTGCGATGGAATAATACATATCGTTTCTGTTGGTTGGTTGATTGCAGAGTTGGTGACCTCCCTGGATGCATACCGCATGGTGAGTGTGTCGTGCGGGATGCAGCACTCGCTGGCGGTGAACGAATGGGGGCAAGCCTTTGGATGGGGCTCCGACGAGCAAGGACAGCTGGGGCTAGGCGAGAGGGCACCGGTGCGTGCCCCCCGCATCCTGCGCGCGCTCGCCACGCAGCATGTGGTGCAGTTGGCCACTGGGGGACACCACTCCCTGGCGCTCATGAGCAGTAAGCAAAGCAAACCAAATAATCCCTATAATCATATGTCACACTATCAGTTGTTGTTACAACCCATCCCATTTTTTATTATTTTTTTAATGCGTAACAACCAGGATTTGAAATTGAAACCTTCCACTTTACACAGTTACGTAATGTTTATTTTATTTTGAACTCATCATGATTTTTGTTATAATGGTCAGTTTCTGATCAAATAAGGGTTGGTCCAGGTTGGGTTGGATTAATAGTGTCACTTACCCTCATTCATTTGTATGAATAAATAATATGTGCATAACGCAACATGTTCCTCCATACAGCATCCAAAAATATGTAGGCCCCGAGGAAATTTGTTTCCCTCAGGGTCTCCTGTGTAGAGTTACGAGACAAACAATGCCAATTATTAATATTATTGTCGATACGAACGACCTAGAGAAGTGGAAACAAGTATCAAGCAATAGTTGCACACTAATGAAAATATTATTAGTAGTCACAAATGATTTCATTATTTATTTGCTCGTTTGCTATATTTTTTGCGTTGTTTGGACAGTCTGAACCATAGACTTATATTTAGCTTTTTTTTTTTTTTTTAACTTTTATATTTAACGGGAAATAATTTTTAGGAATTTATTGTCAAAATACAGTACGACCTGGATCAAATATTTATGTGGTTAAGGATAAACAAATTAAAACTAAATGTTACAAAAAGTAAATACAGGGTTTTCCAATAAGAGGTGTTATTTTGATATTCAATCGTAAAAGATCAATGGTTTCATTGCTTGTGTGGCACGTAGCGCCGTCTTGTTGAAAGTAAACGTTGTCCAGATCAATACCATCCAATTCCGGCCATAAAAAATCATTAATCATCTCTCGATAGCGCAATCCATTCACCGTAACTGTTGCTCCAGCCTCATTTTCGAAAAAGTAAGGTCCAATGACTCCGCCGGACCATAAACCGCACCAAACAGTCACACGTTGAGGATAGAGAGGCTTTTCAACAATAACTCTTGGGTTTTCCTAGCCCCAGATGCGACAATTTTGCTTGTTGACGAAGCCACCGAGGTGGAAATGGGCTTCATCACTCAAGATGATTTGCATTTGATTCAGTCACGTGAATTTTAATAATTTCAATGCGTTGTTGAAGCATGTATCGTTCCATTTTTATTAATGGCGTCGTTTCTACTTGTCAAATGTCAAAAAATGACAGCTTCAAAAGTAACATCTACCGAAATAGCGGGCTATTCAAAATAACACCTCTTATTGGAAAACCCTGTACATGGTAATAGGTAAAAAATTCAACTGACTCTGAAATTCAAATCTCAAAAATTATCATAGACAACGAAGAAATGGAGGAAGTAAAGGAAATCAAATACTTGGGCATTATAATAGAAAATCGACTCAAATTTAACTCCAACTTTGAATTATTAGATAAGAAAATGGCAAAAAAGGTTAATTTTTTAAGAAGAATAAGGAATAAATTAGGTGTAAATACAAGTAAATTAGTTTATAATAGTATCTTAGCATAACATTTAAATTATTGCTCTAGTGTCCTTTTCTTGTGCAATCAAACACAGATAAAGAAATTGCAAATAATTCAAAATAGAGGCATGCAAGCAGTATTGAATTGTATTAGGTATTCTAAGATAATTATTATGCAGAAAAAACTAGGAATATTAAGTATGAGACAACAAATAATTTACAATACCCTAATATTTATATAAGCCAAAAGAATAAGATGCTCCCGAAATACATGTTTGAGAATATAAATTTAAATTTTGCAATACATGGCTACCCCACGAGAAACTGTGGAGGTTTTAGACTTCCAAAACAAATTTTTCGGGAACCCAAAATAATCTCTATTTTAAAGGATTTAAGATTTTTAATGAATTACCGACAGATGTTAAAGAAGACAAAAGCCTTGCTGCTTTTCGTGGGTTATGCCTAAATACTATAAAGAATAAGTTTTAGATGTATTGTAAAGTGTCCTCAATGTCATAGAAATAAGTTGTTAAAAGGTTTATACATACTAGATATATAATGATTTATATGCACAATATTGTTTGTATTCTTATGGTTACCAATGTATCGATAATCTTTTATTTTATATAAATTTTAGTTTTTTTTTTTTTTTTTTTTTTTTTTTTTTTTTTTTTTTTTTTTTTTTTCCCCTTTATTTTTGTTGTATTATTTTGTTCTATTATTTTATACAATTCTTTTATTTTATATAATTATAACTTCACATTTCTCATAAATTTAATTATTTCTTCTAATGCTGTCTTACGTAAAGTCACAAGGAGGAAATCCGTAATTGGTTTTATTTTGGCTATTTTACTTATGTACAATCTGTAAAAATGTAACTGTTGATTTCCCAAAAATGAATAAATAAATAAATAAATAAATGTCAATAAATGAATCTAACAGTACACAGGCAACTCGCATTGTAATACATGTCACCATTCAGTCCTCCAAAATAAAATCTGCCTACGAATTACTAGTCCTTTTTACAATGGCGCACATTTTTAAAAGGCTTTTATAAATGTGTTATAATTTAGCCACCACACTGAGTTATAGCGTCACTGTGCCAGGTGATTCGTTAAAGGACGAACATTCAGATCCTGTGCAAAAAAGGCCCTATAGACAGAGTTGCAAACCTTTGCCTTGCTTTACTTTTCTGCGCATGATCTGGTTATTTGAATGTACGCTCTTCAGCGGTAAAATGTATGACTGATTTCGTAGTTTAAAGCATTCTCAAACCCTCCTAAAATGGTCACATGGTTTGCCTCCAGCTCTTTGAAATGATTTCATGTTAGGACAAGTCTATTAATTTTAATGTCTATGGTCCGGACGAAATATTGACGATAATATTGACAATAATATTGATGATTAACTCATGGGCACTTTAGTAGCGAAAAATTGTCTAGTCTCAGTGTTTTGTAAATTCTATTACTAACTCACTTCTTTATCTATTGTACCAACTTAATAAGTTATTGAGAAAACAGGTTCACACACCTCGGGTAATTTATACGCATTTTTTGGATGACCTTGTTATCGATGTATTGGATAGATTTTTAAGCAAAATTTTAGTACAAATTAATCAATCTGTCAAAAATAACCTATTAATAATATAAATTTTTTTCATTATAAATTTGGAAAAAAGAAGCAAAGTTAGCAGTCCACAATGGAGTGCTGGTACCTACCCTGATGTATGGACGAGAGGCATGGAACTGGCAGAGAAAAGATGAAAGTAGACTGAATGCTGTAGAAATGAGATCCCTGAGGCGTATGTGTGGCAAAACCATATATGATGTGAACCACGTGTGAGAAATGTGGAGATCCGCAAAGAGTGCAAGGCTGATGTAAGCGTAATGAGTAAGATTAAGAAAGGGACGCTTAGATGGATTGGGCATGTAGAGCGAAACGTAACGAGTGTAAGGAGATTATATGATGCGAATGCGAATGGTAGCAAAAGTGGGGACGCCCGAGGAAGACATGGCACGATCAAGTGAATCAGATACTCGAGTCGGGCCATGTCAAGAGTCAGAATAATAGTATGACTGTGATAATGAATAATGTAATAATATTCAAGCAGTTGTTGTAAACTTGAGCTTTGTAACCAACCAAAAATGGTGTTAATACATAAATTGGTTATCAAGGTCAAAAGTTGATTTTCGTTTTATGGCAGGATAGCGAAAATTACACCTTATTCAGAATATCTTTATTGCCTTCTTAATTATGATTCTTTTTTCTTCTGATAATCTAGAGATGTTGAGATTATTATAAAAAAATACAATTCATAATAATTATTTTTTCAATTTATTTCAAAATTTCTGTAATTTGTTATCTTTTCCCAAAAGTCATTTTTGTCTTCAACCCTTTCAGACCTGAATTGAAATTGGTAGTGGTAGAACATATTTGATGGTTGATGACAATTGGCAGTTATTTGAAATGAAAAAGTACCTTCAACACTTACAAATCAATAAAATTTGGTCGATATTGAACACAAAAATCATATTTCAAAATATAAAAATAGCTACCGCTTAAACTAGTAGCTTAAGAGGAAGCTACAAGCCAAAAATGTGTATATTCTTGGTATACCTTATATTGTAGGTAATAGGCATTAAAATCGCTGCACAAACGGAGTCTAGAAAAGTTCAATTTCAAGCACAAAACTGGTTTTTATTTATTTTCTAAATAATTTTATAAGAAAGCAAAAAAGTTAATCAAGTGAAACTGTCACAGATAATCTTAGCTATAAGACTGTATTTTTTTAAGTTGTTTCCTTTACGCGTTCATACATTTCTATTGAAAAAAAGTTTTTGAGTAGTTTACATTTATATTTTTTATTGAGTAATTTATTTTTTTATTTGTATTCTACTCAAGCGAAACGATAGGAAAACCTTCAATTTATCTAAATCATATTTTTTGGTATTCATAATGTACACCAATTCGTTATAAAGATTAATAGTGACAAAATAGTGATTTAGCATTAAGCTTCGCCTTAAGAATAAATAAAGAGCGGGCAAAGCCAGTTTGAATAATGAAAACTGCCAATTTTTATTCGCTCTACGATAGTGAGGAAAAAATTCTTAAATCTATGTATTTTCAAATATACACACAGTCCGCGAAAGGGTTAATCTTTCCCCCAGTATTAAGTTGCTATTATAATATACATACTTTATCTTTTACATTTTAGTTGAAAGAAATTTTATTTATTTTTTCTTTGCTAGAATACTAATTAATAAAAATGTACATAATAAGGTTAGTTGGGGTAAGTTCGTCTTAGAAATTGAAAACACGTAGTGTGACTTTAAATTAATATTCCTATTATGCCTGTTTTTTTTTACAGGTATGTGGTTATTTGGGCACACATCAAATATGCTTAGTAGAACCTGTTGAATTTGTGCGGACATAATACTAAAAGATTATTTCGATTAAAAGATTTACTGTTCATATCGTGGGCACATAATTAAAGTAAAAGCAGACTCATACCAAGTAACCCAGCGAATGACAATTTTATATCCAATAAAATAATATTGTTGATAGAATAGAAGGCGATGTGGACAATATGAGTACTTTATTCAGTTAGATTGGATGTCCAATTGTTGAGATAATTGTTGATAGAATAGAAGGCGATGTAAACAATATGAGTACTTTATTCAGTTAGATTGGATGTCCAATTGTTGAGATAATTGTTGATAGAATAGAAGGCGATGTAAACAATATGAGTACTTTATTCAGTTAGATTGGATGTCCAATTGTTGAGATAATTGTTGATAGAATAGAAGGCGATTTAGACAATATGAATACTTTATTCGGTTAGATTAGATGTACAATTGTTGAGATAATTGTTGATAGAATAGAAGGCGATGTAAACAATATGAGTACTTTATTCAACTAGATTGGATATCCAATTGCTGATAGAATAGAAGGCGATGTAGACAATATGAGTACTTTATTCAGCTAGATTGGATATCCAATTGTTTATGATTTTACAATCTATCCCCAACTACGATGCAAGAGTGAAACCCCAACCAAACTTTTCTAGCCCGCCACGTAACACGACTGAAGTTAATTTCGTTTTGATTGTGGGGAACACCGCTTTATGTAAGTTAGTAACATAGTCGAGAGGCGCACCTACGCACACCACTTAATTACGGAAATAAAAGTGCTAAAACTAACTAGACCTGTTTATTAACTTACCCGAATAAGGAACTCCAGACAATTTAAATAAAAAAAATTATGAATGTTCAACCTCTAACTTAAATATGGATATTTTTTTTACAAATGTCTATTTCATAGTTAAAATAAATTTCAAAACTTGCATTTTTTAAAGCCCGCCAATACAATTGAAATCTGACGGGGTATGTATGACATCACACGTACCTCGGTTTTGTCATTTAACAGTAAGGTTAATCCCCCTCGGGTTGGAAAATCAACAAATCCCAATTTAAATATTTAGCAAGATTTCCAAAAAAATATGAATTTTCTTGCCTTCGCAGCGCAACTAAGCACAAAATTGTCCGCATTCTTAATGTACGCGGCCGACCAACCCATGAGGTAGTGGAGAAGCAGTAGACTTAAAATTAGTTTTAATTAAAAATTAAAAATAATGGACCGAAGAGACATCTCTGGTCAGTTTTGTATAGATTTTGCTCTGCAGGTGAGTGATAACGAATTACAGTCATCTTTGCATTAATCAGATGGATTAATCCAAATTATATCGTTTGTCAAAAGAGGTAGATTTAAGACTAAAATGATTAAAATATTTTTTGTCACAATAATGTGACAGTACTTTAGAATTACAACGTGTTGATTCTTTTATCATTCTAAATTTCACTCTCTTGAGAGCTGGTGGTGACAGATTATAATTTCATACTCCGAATGCAAATATTATTGTACCGATTACCAGTCTGCTGCCGAATTTGAAGATTAAGGAGCTAAACTCAATTGCGAGTAATATTTCTGGTGAGTCTTCTGTTTTTATGTAATTGGTGGCTGGATTATAAGTTGTTACTTCTCCTGCAGAGTGAATTTAATAATCAACCATTTTTTTTTCATAGGGAATTAATTTCCCTGATGGTCTGTGCTACTTACAAGCCAGATCATCACCAGGTAGCCTGTCAGTCAATCCCAAGTCGTTTAAGTCTCTTACAGTTTAATAATTTTTAAATGACGTTCAACGTATAATTATATATAACAAAACTTATTTATTCAGAATCAGCTTTTGTTGATCTATATGAATGTACGTTTTTTTAGGCCATAAAATTTTTCACTCAACTACCTTATTACCTTATAACTTTCTAATATCAATTATTTTATAGGTAATGTACTCCCAGAAAAAAATTTTAACTGGAGGAATAATGACAGAATTTAAAAATTAGTTTTGTGTGGCCACCCTGATTCATGATTGGTTATTATGACAAAACACAATAAGGAAAAGGTATCGGCAGTGGTCAATGCCAGCGTCCTAAATACATTGTTTATCTTGCCTATTGAACCTTGCTCACCTATATAATAGAACCCACTTGCCCCGAATACTAATTTGCTAGACTTGTAGAACCATTTTGCCTGCTGTACACATCAGTCGCTTCAAACATACATAGCGCATTGTCAATGGATTTCTTTCTGGAAACTTGTGGTTACATTCAAAACAACTTCGAAAACATTTCACGAAGTTTTCTCCGGGACCTGGTTCTGTTCCTTTTAAAATCGGTCTTGCAGAACTTTGCCAGATTTAGAAAGCATCAAAAATTGATAACCAAATATGTTTTTGTTGTGTCTTTTGAAATGTGCATGCATATAGTATATTACGTGGCCAAAATATTTCTTTACAGGTTCTTCAAACCGTAAATGGTGATATTATTAATTTTAAATTTCTGTTGATTGATCATCATGGTTTTATACCTGATTTCTACCCGCTGTTAAATTGAAGGTAACATAATTTTACTGTTTTTATTGTTTATCCACATAAAACCTGCCGAATCAAATCAGTGATCCTATATAAATATATTTGCCAAAATCAAACAAATACTTTGTATTAAACCAAAAAATCTCGTGGCAAGAAGCAATCATATATCGTTAGATATTAAATAAAACAAACACTTTGTACTAAACCAAATTTTTTTGTGGTTTAATACAAGGTGTTTATTCGATTTAATATAATGTCTAACCACAAAGTGATCGCTTCTGATAAAAAAAAAAAATTGCATTCACTCAATATATATTATATAATTCTTTACTATTCATTCATACTTGACTCCAAATCTATGAAAATTGTTTATTACTCTCTTTGGCAATCTATCATTGAGCATGGAATAATCGCATGGGGAGGTGCAACACTATCAGCTATAGATTCATTATCGCATTAAGGCACAAAAATTTATTATGAAAGTTATTCTTAAAGTTCCCTTAGAAACAATTACTGCAGATATATTCTACAAATTCCATGTATTAGATATTCGACAAATTTACACAAAAACTATCTTAACTCATCTGTTTAAAAATAAAACACATCCATTTTATGAAAATACCCAAAATATTGTAAACACGAGGCACAAAACCAAAGAACTCATACAAACACCTAAAACAAACACAACATTTGGTCAAAGAAATTTCAAATACATTGCGTCTAAAATATACAATAACCTACCTGAAAAAACAAGAATATCGAAAAATATTAACAAATACAAAATCCTGATCAAACAATGGATCATCGAAAAAGGTCGTGCAATAATTAGTCACCTCACCCAAATATAATCCTCTATCTCATTATTGTTACCACTACCTACCAACCTAAAAATTTTTGCCAAATATTTTTGCTTTATTGAAAAATGCACTTTATTTTAATATTATAAAATACTTGTAAACTAGTCTGTCTCGGCACAGGATTTCCTAGTGAGACAGGCAAAGCCAAAAAAAAAAAAATGTAAACTTTTTATATAGATGCACATAATAATAATAAATAAAATAAAAATTCAAAATACGTACACTTATTTTTGTTTTTACATCTGAAATAGGTACTTTCTGTAAAATACCACGTAAAACAATGTGTGGAGGATACAGTACATAATGTATAGCAAAATGGGAGATAGGTTCTATTGTATGAAAAACCATTCATACAATAGAACCTATCTATCTAGCATGGTCGATCGATAAAATCCTATATTAATACGATATTGAGTTATTGGGCTGCGTTAGGTAGTATTTGCGAGCACAGTCAGCATTTGATTCCGACAGCCAGTAGACAAAAGCCATATAATTAAGCGCACCACTTTCAGTCACCTAATAATATAAATAACTTTTTGAATAATGTCATTGGAATGCAAAATTACTGGCTTATTAATGAACAGACTAATGATGCTCGTAGAATTGAAAGACATTTTATACGTGATAAATTTAATCCATTCGAGCTCGGAGAAACGGAATTCAGAAAGTTGTTCAAAACAGTTCCATGATATTTCATCAAAATGACAGTTAAACATACCTTTAAAAAGTGATATAGTCCTTAAAAGTGATGAAACAAAAACTTTATTACTACACTATTATTGGGTAGTGTAAGCATGGGGGTGGTAAAAATCTTGGATTAATAAGAAGGGATATTAAGTCAATATAATTCTTCAGCTCGTTTGATGTTGGTTGGCTGACTGAATGTTTTGTTTATTGCAGACGGAGACATCTACTCTTGGGGGGCCAACACGTACGGGCAGCTAGGCCTGGGCAAGTTCAGTCCTGTGGAGGAGAAGCCGCAGCTTGTTAGCTCTCTGGGCGGGGTGCCCTTCTCCTTCATCGCTGCGGGCGGCAACCACACATTCGCCGTTTCCAAGTAACAACCTCCAACCCTAAACATTCAAACATTCATCTGGCTTGCTTTTCTAAATGGATTGTAAAGACGGGCTGTTTCACAGAATTATAACAATTCATCAAATTTCAAAGTTAAAATTCAAGTTCTGTGAAAGTTCTATTATTATATCATCATGGGCCAGTTGTTTAACAGTACTTGGATATTAACAGAACTTGAATTTTAAATTTTAAATTTGATGAATTTTTCTAATTCTGTGAAACGACCCGTCCCTAAAGCACAATTACACCTGCCGAGTGCTCGGCCGAGTCACTCGTTTCGTTACTCAGTCTAGCAAATTATTGAAGAGTAGAGGTGATCACATATAGAAGGCACAGTAGGCAAAACAGTTCATTGAGATTAATTTAAAGTGCTGTTAACATGTTTTCGCAATGGAGGAAAAAGAGAAAATTAAGAAAGTTTTACACCAACCGTCACACACTCCTTAAAAATTTTAAATTATAAAAAATATTTTTTCTTTCTCTGACTTACTCGGCTGATCGCACTGACCGAGTGGAGATCGAGTGAAGTGCCGAGTTGAATGCACAGGTGGTGGGGGTAGTTACTCGACCGAGTCATAGGGCTTTGCTTCTGTCCACTGTCTCACCTGAATCACTCGCCCGCTACTAGGCCGAGTACTGACTGTACTGATCACACCGAGCACTCGGCCAAATTCACTCGTCTCGGCTGAGCACTCGCCAGGTGTAATTATTCAGGCATTAGTGATTCCACTCTAAAAGTGAATAATCAATAATTATATTCAGTTCGCAATATCATTTCACCACGAGCAATGGCGCTTTGAAATACTAATTTATGTGGCAATAAATAAGACAAGATCGATTTTTTTATTGTGTACTATTTTTTTGACACAGTGGCTCAAAATAATATTGTTTTCCTCGTAACATTTAACCTTTGGAATGCCAAGCTCCCACAACCTATTACATACCTTCGTAACATGCCAAGTGTAAAAATTACAGAATGTATTAATGTCATATTAACGGCGCTCAACGGATGCAAATTTTCGGATCCAATGAGTAGTACTTTTGGCACGTGAGAAGTTAAACTTTAAATTTATATTGCAATAATATTATGAATTGTTACAATAGTTTATACATAATCTAAATTTATTGAATACTTTTGTTCTGGGCATTTAGTACCTATTCGATATGAGTCCAACATACCAGCATTAAAAATAATGTAATACCTTTGTATTATGTAATACATACATAAAACATGCTCCAATTGAACTATGCCGCTAATATTTTATATTACATTGAGCTCAGCAGAGATCTGTAGTGTTTGTATTATTTATTCTTTCTTTATTGTGTCCATCTCTAGCTATTTTATTTACTTTTGCCATTCGGTTTGAGATTTTGTTTCATTTATGCCATATGAATGTGTAATTTCTTAATGGTTTAAATTATCTATGTAATGGTAACAACATCAATCAATTGCATTAATATTAGAAATTATATAATGCTTAAGAAGTCCACATTTTATCAAACTAATTTAAGTTGTGTGCCGCAGGTGATTGAATCACCAAACGGCACTATATAAAGTTGACTATTTATTATTAACCAGCTGTACCCCGCCACGCGTTGCTGTGGCTTAGTCTGTCTGTACAAATAGAGAAACAATAGTGCATGTTGCTTTTACAGATGACGCTATTTAAAAATTTTTTTTTTTCATATCACATGTGATATCTATAATAATGTAGGTATGTATAAACACACATGTATTCGAATGCAACATTGTGTCATAATTTCAAAACAATCGGTGAAGAACTTTCTTAGATTTAAGATTTTGAACAAACGAACATTTACATTTTTATTTATATAGATAAGTAAATTTAAAAGATTTTAAAAATTGAAAACAAATTAAGTGAGATTAGTTAGTGTGATTTCTATGGATAAGTGATATTAGTTTGATCTGTATTAAAAATGTTTTGATCAGGTCTGGAGCTGTGTTTGGCTGGGGAAAAAACACCAGCGGGCAAGTCGGGCTTAATGATCTGGAAAATCACTGCTACCCCACACACCTCAAGAGCCTCAGAACCATCAAAGTTAGTCACAAATATCTTTCTTTGTGGTACACGTTTATACGGTATTTTATTAATTCTTGTAATCATTTTTGATGAATATAATATCAATAGTTTTCAATTACTTCTATGTACTACCATCACGATAAGCTGGAAATTATTATGTACATAAATATTAACATTTGGTAATTGTTCGGGATCGCTGGACACGGATAATACGAAATATTTTTAAATAAAACCTTCTGATTTACCTTAATTTCTATAAAAGGAATCTGACTGCATTTGTGAAATTTTTAATTTTAGCATTTTAATTTTTAATTACGTAAAATGAAAATTTTCGTTGTATGGGATGACAGCTGGAATGGTTTCTGTTGATAACATTTTCTTTTATTGGTATTCCTGATACGAGTGGCAAGATTTATTACCATATGCAAATACTAGGTAGGTACTGTTTTAGCCAAACTCGAAAAATAAAATAAAGATATTTAGGTATGTTTTATAAAATAGAAAAATTAAAAAAGGTGAGGTTATTATAGGTTAGGTTGGTTTATTATTAGGATTTAGGTTAGGTTAGATTGGATATTATAGGTTAGGTTAGGTTGGATTATTATAGGTTAGGTTAGGTTAGGTTGGATTATTATAGGTTAGGTTGGATTATTATAGGTTAGGTTAGGTTGGATTATTATAGGTTAGGTTGGATTATTGTAGGGTAGGTTCGATTATTATAGGTTAGGTTGGATTATTATTAGGATATAGGTTAGGTTAGGTTAGGTTGGATTATTATTAGGATATAGGTTAGGTTAGGTTGGATTATTATAGGTTAGGTTAGGTTGGATTATTATCGGTTAGGTTAGGTATGTTGGGTTAGGTTAGGTTAGGTTGGATTATTTATTTATTTATTTATTTAAACGCCCATTGGGCTTTTACATACATTGTTATTAGTGTTATTACATTAACTATGTGACATTTAAAAGTTTACGTACATATATAAATAAAATAGTTATTATATCTGTAGTACATAAATGTTTTACAAATAATACAGAATACCATTATGGAAAACAGTTATTTTTTTTTTTTTTTTTTTACTTAGAAAAATAAATGGATTGAAATTAATCAGTTAAATTAAAATTAAAAAAAAAAAATTAAAATTAAAATTAAAATTAAATTAAAATTAAAATTATTATAGGTTAGGTTCGATTATTATAGGTTAGGTTAGGTTAGGTATGTTGGGTTAGGTTAGGATACAGGTTAGGTTAGGTTATGTTAGGTTGGATTATTGTAGGTTAGGTTAGGATATAGGTTAGGTTAGGATTTAGGTTAGTTTAGTTTAGGTTTGATTATTATAGTTTAGGTTAAATATAACAATAATTATAATAATACCTAACTATAAATAATTTAAGTTTTTTAAGTAACATAAAAATATTTTATTTTTCAAGTTAGGCCAAAACAGTACTTAACTAGAATTTGCATTCAGAAATGATTCAAATTCTAGCCACTCGTATCAGGAATACCAACAAGAGAAAATGTCATCAACAGAAATCATTCCAGCTGTCATCCCATACAACGAAAGTGAATTTTCATTTTACGTAATTAAAAATTAAAATGCTAAAATTAAAAATTTCACAAATGCAGTCAGATTCCTTTTAAAGTAATTAAGGTAAATCAGAAGGTTTTATTTAAAAATATTTCGTATTATCCGTGTCCCGCGATTCCGAATATTTACCTAACATTTTAATTGGACTTTAAACTAAACAAACAGCTTATCAAAATATTATGCAAAAATATTTTTACTGTCAAACCATTCCGTTTATTATTTTTCAATTTTACATTCTATTTTATTAGGGATAACTTATTGAGGCTTAAAACCTCATTGTAAAATTTTATCGTTGATGAAAATAATATCAACAACTCTCAATGAAAATATTAAAGACTAGAGGATCCGGGTTCGAGTCCAAGTTGTGACCGTTACCTTTGTTTTCTGTGTCTATCTGGTTCTTATTTTCATTGGCAATCGTTGATATTATTTTGCATCATTTTCGCATGACTCCAACCAATCTCAAACCATCTTTTCATCAGTACTGTTGTCCTCCTAAACTGTGATTTTCTTCCAATAATCCATCCTCTGTCAAAAATAAACCGATTTGTCTTTGTTTCATAAATTAAAAATGGAACACTTTCAAATTTTAGGGAAATTTACTTTGAAAGTACCTACCCCAAATTAGTTGTATTGATAAGAATACAATGAAAGTAATTCATACCTGTTTCTATCATATCCTATTTCAGCATGTATCTTAGATTTCACTGTGCAACAATAGAGTCTTTGTTGTTAAGAGGATTGTTTGTCCTATTGTTTGTTTGCAGGTGTGTCATGTGTCCTGCGGTGAGGACTTTACCGTGTTCCTGACGCTGGACGGCGGAGTGTTCACCTGTGGCTCAGGAGCCTACGGCCAGTTGGGGCATGGCAGCACTAAGGATGAAGTGCTTCCCAGGAAGGTAAAATTCTATTATGGATTGCTGGTCTCTGTTAATGTCCTTATCAGCTCTCCCGTCTTCCGCCAACTTACTTCCTTAGCACATATACTCATCTACCTGCTCCAAGAATTCAACATTCACATCTCTATAACTCAATGATTTTGTCATTTTACATTTATTATACTGCATACTTTGTTAATTTATTCTTAACATGAGAGACAATATGACATTGACCGCTCGGGCCATGTAGTGCTGTATTTGTCACGGAACATCAAAAGTTGCGCATATATTGTGCTATGTTTGTCACCAACTGACATATTCTTATAAAACTCTTTTCTATTATGGTCAGACATATTATATACACAGTTTTAGAAAGAGAGAACTCCAAGCTTTCTCTTTGCATTTAAAAGGTTTAAAATAACTTTTAAAATAATTAAAATTGAATGTCAAGCGGAAATATTTCAAAATAATCTGACAGATTTTGTTACTAACATGATATTATATTGTATAGACCCGGGGAGTTCAATGCATATTTTGAAGAATTATACAGTCGTAGTCATAGAGATGTTATAAAATTGATGACCTGTGATGTACACTGTGTATGAAAAAATATAACATTTTATTTAATTAAAAAAAATTAGACATTTGGAAAATACCTTCAAAAAATAAATAAATTTTTTTTTTTTTTCAAGTTTTTGACCGGTCAGTGGTTGAGTGGGCATAGCGCTTGGGTCTCACCCGAGCGTCGCGTGTTCGATTCCTCGGCTGGCTAAGTCCTCCATCACAACACAAGCAACATTTTCGGCTTTCTGTGGTGGTAGTAGGAGATTTTCAAACATTGTTGGGTTATTCGTAACCTGGGAATGTTTGTCTTTCTTTTTAAAATAAAATAAAAATAATAAAAATACCTTGGTCTGAGAATGTTCATGAAGGTTTTTAATAAAGATGTATGAATTGTTGGATTCAATTTTCTACTTACCCAATCGTGTATTTTTCTAATGCACTCAATGGCAGCAATAAATTGTCGTTCGAATGGAAGGCAAAATGATGAAATTATCTCAATTGAATAGTTCTATGCAAATTGGTCTTTACGACAAAATGCAATGGAGGTTTGTAATAATTTACCTAAGTACCATAATCTAAAATGTAATAATGTTATTCTAGCGGAAGCAAAACTGAAATAGTAGATTTTGAATACCCCTGTAACCATTATAGTAATGGTGATGTTATTATGGAAACCCTAATTTTGGTTTTGTATTAAGAGTTAACCCTTGGGAGTACCAGGGATAAAATGGCGATCACCCTCCGTATTCCAGCTGACACTATTTTCATAATAACGTACATTAAATTAAATTGTTTTCTTTTGCAAAATTATCTTACCAAGTAATGTATTTATAGATTTTTAATATTTTTATGTATCTATCCTATGAATTTTTCCCAGGATAGCTACTCAAATGTGTTTATTTCTCGCCAATGTTATAAAACATTTAATATAATGAAGACATACGAAAATAGAGTTTTATTTAATTTTCCAGCGAAGTAAGCATTCTTATTTTCTATTAAAATAAGTCATACGAGGATTTCCTGTAAATAAATAAGTACTATGACTTTTGAAAATAGGAATTATGACATTTGACATGGAATTTTAAATGCGCTTTTTGCAGATAAAATAAACATATTTGCAACTGACGAAATGATGAGCTAGAAATAATATTGAGATAGATTATTATTCCCTTGACAAGCGAATAAAATATATTTTATTTATAATGAAACATTTTTTAAGGTTGAAAATATCATAAAATCAAGGCAAGTGCGGTGATCGACTAGGAAATCCGCGGTGGATTTCTTTTCCCATAGTTGTTTTTAGGTCTCAGAGGGCGTGTTTCACCTAAAATGACAAATCGTACACTGTGTACGAAAAAATATAACATTTTATTTAATTAAAAAAAATTAGACATTTGGAAAATACCTTCAAAAAATAAATAATTTTTTTTTTTTTCAAGTTTAAACTCAAAAATTACATGTGAAAATATAAAAATGGATATTGCTTAAAATATTAGTTAAAATTAAATAACAAAAATAACGCACAGAGCCAGTTATACCAGCAACTGAAAAACGAAAACTGACAATTTTTATACGCTCTTGGTAGGGAGGAAAAAATTCTTAAATCTACATATTTTCAAATATACACTTGTTTGAAAAAAAAAGTTTTAACTCTACCATTTATTTAGTTTTATCTTTATTTTTATTTCTAATGTGGTTTCTCTATAATGATGTGCATTTTTTTAGTTTTTGTTTTACCATAACAATTTCCTTTTCCGTTATGTTTTATTATTGTTATCCTTACATGAATCATGTGCGACTGCCATGCTTAGCATGGTAGTTCAAAAAGTCACCAAAATTGTAATTTTTTTTAATATTTATGAAAAAAAATAAATCGATCAGTTACCAAATAATTTTTCTAGAAATACCTAAATTATAGAGTCTATTGTGTTAAAAACAACTTAGATATCACACAAAACTCTCTTTACTTCCCCTCTTGGAATGGGAGAGTTAAAAAAACAATTTTTGTTGTCTTTGGGCTTAGGAGCATTCTGTTGGGTAAATCTAAACATCTTTGGCTTCCGTTTACCTCAGCTGCTGCTAGGGAAATAATGGATACAGCAGCATTGGCCTGCGGGTTGTGCTCTGATATAAGTGTAGTTTTGTGTTGTTTGCAGGTGAGCGAGCTGATGGGGACCAGCGTGGTGCAGGCGGTGTGCGGACGGCGCCACCTGCTGGTGTTGACGGAGGCGGGGCGGCTGCAGAGCTGCGGGGTGGCTGGGGCGGGGCAGCTGGGGCTAGGCCCTGTGGCTCCGGGAGCCCCTTGCGTTACACAGCCGCGCACCATCAACCCTGCCTGGCAGGTACTACATACTTACATACTTGCTTCCCAGAAACACACTACTTATTATTTTATATATTATATTGCGAGGGGTCAGAGGGGAACACGAGCCCGTCTTCATCATCCTCTGAACTTCCTCGTTCGTTCGTCGTCCACGTGTTCAGTAGTTTGTACCGCACTACCTTGGGGTATTTTCACTAAAATTTGTACATTGCGTTTTTGGCATGTACCACAATTTTGATTGATTTATTCATAGTTATCTATTAATTGAATATGGGAAAGTTATATATGTTTAACAGGAAAATTTATTATTTTCTTTATTTAGTCTGTTAAATGCCACTGTAAATTTTTTTAAAAGAAAGACAAATATTCCCGGGTTACGAATAACCTGACAATATTTGAAAATCTCCTACTACCACCACAGTAAGCTGAAAATGTTGCTTGTGTTGTGATGGAGGACTTAGCCAGCCGAGGAATTGAACACACTACGCCTGGGTGGGACCCAAACGCGATGTCAACTCGGCTACTCGGTTGTAGAACCATTAATATATATATTTATTGTATTTTTTGTATATATTTTTAATCAATTATTTAGATAAGGTACTGTGTTTTTTTATCATGTCCAACTTCTACATTCATTAATGTCTGAATTTGTAATCAATAATTTTATGAGTGTAAGATTTAAATCTGTGGTGTCTAAAATAACATACATTGTGTATTTTTGGAAAATATACAGTTTTGATGTAAATTTGGACCAACATTGAAAAAATGACGTTTAAAATTTCTGATATTCAATTCATTACTTCCATTCGGAAAACATATTTTGGAAACTTAAAAGTGGAATGTTAAAGTAATGGAAGAAATACTTAAAAACATGTGCACACTTTGGCGAAAATGTCTTCTTACACGTTGCCGACTGTTTAAAACCTCACCCACAAATCATATAACAAATCATGTAGGCACAATAATTATGGATCACCTTGTCCTATTGATAGAGGACCAGAATTTACAAGGCAGTGAAAACCCAGGCTGTCTCTCTCATTCCGTCCAGAAGGTTTCAGGATGTTAGGCATCATGAAAGGTGAGACATGACACATTATTTGAGCATGCTGATGGACTCTAGCGTGATACATCAATCTTACTAATCTTGTATTATGTATAAATTTCAATTGCCTTGATGTTTTCCAGAGTGTTTTGCAGTCGGAGTCTTCCGAGGATGCAGTGAGCCTTTATCGAGTATTTGCCGGGGGCGACCGCTGCTTCGTGACGTTGCAAGGCTCCCGGGGGCCTGGGTACGACAGCCGCAGCCATCCACCCGACACGCAGATCCTCTCCATCGACCGGCAGCAGCTGGAGCCCTGCCTGGCGCTGGCCGAAGATGAGCAAGTGAATCAGGTATTGACTAATTATTATATAGTCAGCCTTTAACAGATATTTGCCGGGGGTGACCGCTACCTCATTTTTAAACATTAACTGTATGTACATAATTTTTTTATTCCTTGCGAAATCAAACATTTTTTTTTTATAAACCTGAAAACATAAAACTATAAATAAAATTATATATTATAAAACAGCCATAAAAATCTGTTTACATGATTTTTTTTAAAGCCATTGATAAATTAATGCGAGTGGCAATAGTCGAATCTGATTCAAGTTGTTCCAAAGAAATTCAAAAGGAGTATAAAAAATTAAATGATTTATACTTGATACAACAGGAGACCCTATGCTATCTGGAGACCACGTTCCGCTCCCTGGCCTGCGTCAACGGTTCCTTCCTACTCCCGCACCCACAGCACTACGGCTGCAACTCGCGTACCAGCGGGATCGACTTCACGCAAGCTGCCAGCGTCTTCGACCTCATCAAGAGCATCAAAAATACATCCATATTGGAAGTGGTGAGTTTACAGATCAGCAATTTTATACAATTGTATTGAATTTCTTGAAAAAACTTGCAGCCCAAAGTGTGCGGTCACTCTGTTGAAAATTCACAAAACAATTAAAAACTATCTGAAAGGCGCATAGTGCTTTGTAACGATTATTTTACATTTCGAAAGGTTTGGTAATGATTCGATTTAGTACTTTGTGCATTGCAGGTGCGGTCTATCACTGTTTCTACTTTAAAAAAAAGTTCATATAATTAATTAGTTTATATTTTATACCATAAGTTATATTATGTAAAAGCCAAAAGGCGTTAATGATAGAAATACATTATTTATAATGTAACATAATATTTCAACGAAATCCTGTTAAACTGCTAGATAGCAGTTTGTCAACGGGTTCTTATAATAAAAATTAGTATTTAATTGCTATTATCTTTGTGTAGATTCTCCAGAGCCTAACCTCGGCCCTGGAGGGTCTCAGCTCCAACCCACCCGACTGTGAGGCACTGCGCGTCTTCCTCACCCTCCCGCTGTACCACGAGTGTGCAAACCCGCGCAGGTGGCGTGCCCTGCAGGGCCCCCTGGCCGCAGCCCTAGCCAGCCTGCGCCCCTCGCCCCAGGCGTACCTCACGGCCTGGTGCCACTCTCTGCCAGCGCGCCCCTTCTTCCCCAGTATCGTGGGTTGTTTCAAGGAGGTGGTGCACCACTACTTCCAAGTGCGGGGAGATAAGGTATGTCCATAGACTTCAGGGCATCACTTACAACCCACCCACTGCAAAATTGCAATTGCTTTGTAAAGCGGTTTCAATACTCTGAACAAAACTGATATGAATTGGATTTTGATAATAAAAACGCCTTCTTCATAACAAAACACTATCAGCCTTACTAATAATAAAACAGTTTCCAACCATAAAATATCCTACCTTTGAATAAAGACTATACATTTTCTATTTTGAATTAATACTAATAAAAAATGTCTGTAACTGTGCTGTGAAATAACTGGCAACACTGAATTTTTGCAGGCTGACGCATGGGCCATGCGCTAGAGTTCCCCGGCAAAATGACTGATTTGTGATGTGTGATTCAAATAATTTTTTTGTTTATAACTTCTATTCTAATGACCAATTCAATATTATGTTACTATAATTCCATATATTTATGTTATTTTTCGTAAGTTTTAATCCATTAATAATGTCGTTTCCAACATATTATTTTTTGATTGACTTTTGCTGAATATGTAAATTTAATTTAATAACACTTCTCTGAAAGTAAAATTTTTTAATAACATAAATGCCTTATGCATGTGTAGGTAAATACAAATTCAAGAAATCACCATTTTTATTGCGTAATTAAATGAACCCAAAGTATCAGATTTTTTAGTTATCCCTGGGAATTATTATTGTAATTTTTAATTGTATGAATGAGATAAAAAGTGAATTGACAGCTTTCTTGCAATTTTTTTTTAAATAAAAGGACTGTGTTTTTTGAATTGTCTGAATATTTCAACATTTTGATTAAAAATGTTTGTGGTAAGCTGTTTTTTTTCAACTTTCATGTTTAAAATTGAAATATTGCAATATTTAAATATTAAAGTATATTTCAAATACAAAACCTAAAAGGTGTTTATCTAGTTTCTAAAATGGTATTTGTTTTTACGACATCTTCAAAATGAAGAAATGTATAGAACATTTAAAATACCAATTCCGTTTCAAAAGAGAAATTATTATTATTAACAGTTTATACAACAGATAAACAACCCTATTTGGCTAGATAATCAATATATTCATCTATTCATGAACTCTATTTTATGTCAATTTCTATTTTATATTTCAATTAGTGGGGTTTTTAATTGTTCATCAATTATTTAAAATTGTTCATCACGTTTATTAGTAAGGATGTATGTCTTTATTTAGACATAAAAACTCTTAAATCAAGAATGAATACTGGGAATACGAATACGAATACCTTCTCTCTCTTATGCTCTCAAATCTCTGATTATCGAAACCTCATGGCCCCCCGTACCTTGGTTCACACCACGGAGTGTGGACTATATATACTACCGACATCTGTCAGATAAGTCTACAACTTCTTAAGATCTATCTACACTAGAGCCACCTATGTCTGATATCTCAAACTATCACAAAAATGATCAATTTGCTTATCAATACATTGTAGCCCCTTCGATTTAAAGACTTATTTAGAATCCTTTGATTCCAGAGAATAGACTATGACTGGCGAATCATCCACATCCTCAACGCACTGGAGAGCCTGAATAAGATCAACATGTCAAACTCCAGTAAGCTGCGCTCCCCGCCCGACATCTTCTACATCCCCGCCCTGGACACTCTGGTGGACGTGAGGCAGGACTACCTCAACTGGCTGACTGATTCACAGGTTATATTAATATTGTCTTTTCATTCATTTTTTGTTTTCATTTTATTTACTGCTAGCTGTACCCCGCCACGCGTTGCTGTGGCTTAGACTGTCTGTGCAGACAGAGAAACTATAGCGTGTGTTGATTTTACGTCCAACAGATGTCGCTGATTTTCAAAGAAGCATGTTTTTATTTGTCACAATTGACATTTATATGATATAGGCATATAAAAACACATCGGTATTCGAATGCAAAGTTGTGTTAAAATTTCAAAGCAATCGGTGAAGAACTTTCGGAGATTTAAGATTTTGAACAAACGACCATTTACATTTTTATTTATATAGATAGATAAAAGATAAATATCTTTTATCTATCCATGGCCATGGCATCTATCCATGGCCAATTTATAGGCCATGATTAAATATAATATGTACAATACAAATCCTTAATTTAAAAATATAAGTAGATTATTATTAAGATTTTTAATGCTGGGAAGTATTAGCATGGCTGTGCACAGATGGCCGTGAATTCTTTAGCAAAAAAAATCATTGATAATACTTTTTTTTTTGTTGTCGTATATATTTAAAGGATATTATAACGACTTTAACTTTAACTCAAATTTTAACAAAATGTCAGAGTTGTCCTAACTTATCACAGAAAAATACGAGAACTTGCTTGCTCTTGTTCTTCACCACCAACTTTGAAATTAACATTTATTTATTAATTTTCGGGAAATCGACAGTTTACATTTAATCAGTTTGTACATAAGTATTATATAGCCAAAATAAAACCAATTATGGATTTCCTCCTTGTGACTTTACCTCTACTGATACAGCATAATATGGAATAAGTAAATTAAATTTGTAAGAAAGGAATATGAATTAAAAAATTTATACAAAACAATATATTTATAGCCATGGAGAGAGGCATATCATTGTCATCTGATTCAAGTATTTAGTAGCTAGCATTTTGGCCAGCTTCGTCTATCTATTATCAGATGTCTTTTGTTCACCACTCTCTATCGTCGGTCAAAGAAATTTTTACAATAATTTTCGTAAAACAAAAATTTCAAAATTTTACAACCACAAACAGATACACACTATGTAAACTAAAAATAATTACTTGTTTGCACAAGTGTCACAAAATATAACTTATAAATTACGAAAATTTAATAAAAGGCAATAAAATTATAATATTTCAATGGCGAAATGATAACTGACACAAGATTGCATAAAATATGGCGAAATTTTCAACTCTGCATTATAGACACATACTGACTACATGTGAAGCTTTTGGGCGTTGTCTGTTTGGTGACCAGATGTGAATAGCAAAGCACTTCCAAACCTTCCTCTACCCCATTTCCTTCCCCTTTCCATTACCTTCAGCAGTAAAGTTTCCTTACTCCGCTTACTGCTAAATGTCCAAATTATATAAAGTAGACAATACCTCGTTTCAACTTAATTAGTACAAGAAATAACTATTTACGTCAAGTGACATGCACAACAAAGGTTAGTAGGTTCTTAGTTTGGGTTAGTTAAAAAGTTTGGTATATATTTAGATTGAAGCGGAAAATTTAGGCAAACATAACATCATACTAACAAATCCAGCATGGCGGCAAGATCTTTTGATAGCGGAAATTTTGAACTTTTTTTGGGAAAATGGAAATAAAATGCATCTTTTGCAATCTCTCACAACGTAAACAGTTGTTTCTTGTAGTAATTAAGTTGAAACAAAGTGTTGTTTAAATAATTTGTGCGTATTAAGAATAAGCGGAGTAAGGAAACTTTACCTGTTCAGCCTCACAATATACCCGAATTTTGGATGCCAGAGTCTCACTGACTCTAGATGGTTGGGAGCAGATGGGACTATTGTGCGGTACTCTTGAAAAAATCTCATTTTATGGATTTTTACAACACAAAAACATGTATTACATGTGTTATTGTGATAATATTGGACAAAACCAAAAAACTGTGCTGACGAAATTAAGTTATCTAATATTGTAGATATATATTTTTAAACGAATTGAACTTTTTTACAGGCTGAGTTTTAAATTTATTTATTTATTTTATTAATACAAGACTTAGAGGGTACATATGGTTTTTGTGATATTTCACCCTCCATGCTAGGGATGACCCTGTGTTATGGCGGGTGAATTTTATAGTTTGAACAGAATCTATGCATTACTATAATATGAAAAAGAAAAATGATGTAAAGCTAGTTTGGGTTGCAAGAAGAGAATGGAGAAGTTAGAGAATTATAAGAAGATTATAAGATCTATTTACTAATAATTTGAGAAATTATTAGTAAATAGATCACACTAATTATTAATTAAATAACAAAAAATAATATGTATATGTTTGGGGATCAATGGTGAGGCACGAAATGAAAGAAGGTTGTGAAGGTCACATGTGTTTATTGGTGAGTCAGTAGCCGTGACAAGGAGATGATGAAGGACAGATGATGAATACTCCGGATGCTGGCTGATGATGTGCTGGTCAAGCGCGGGTCAGTGAGTCGACGCCGGGCGCTGGTGACCGGGACTCGATGTAGGTCAGGCACTGGCGAAGAACGTAGGTCTTCAGGCACTCCAGTGCTGACGAGACGGCCGAAGGTGCGACGGACCTTGTGGGCAGTTGAACGGGAACGGCGTGACCAGTGAGGATGCTGCGTGTCCTCGTGGTGGTCATGGTTGCGTGGAAGAAGCGCTGGTCAGAGACGCTGGAACCAGGGCGCTTGTAATCCGAGTAGCGCTGGCCGCGGACGTGGCCGAGGCGCTACGATGATGTCCCGATAGAGTCCATGATGGTACGAGCGAAGCCGGGTACGTGTCCCTCGCGCTAGTAAGAAGAACGCGGGTGATCACTCGTTGAACCTTGTAGACTGACGGCGAAATTATGACTGACTGACTGGCTCGCTGCGTCAGGCTTATTTATACTAGACGGCCGACGGCGACAGTAGGTAGGTGGATGGCAACTAAATTCTAGGCACTCGCACAGACTGGATGTTTCAGGAACCTTCGATAGCGCGGCAATTATGCATAGGCGGCAGACTCGTTCCTTCTGGCGAGTTCTCGTAATGTGTAAGACTGATAGCGTGATAGTATTGTCGCGAGTAGATACTTGAAACAGGTAGGTCCCGTAGTACGTAGATTACTTTGTTTACGATTTAACGATGCAAGTAGCAAGTACGTACCTAAGTAGCAAGTAGCAGTTTATTATTAATTATTTAATCTGGATAATTCGACGCCACATATGTTTTATTAATATCCTCAAAATATATTGGATTACTTTATAAATTGATGGCCTAGTGCACTCACTCAATTTGAAAATTTCGTACATGAGAATATTCCAGGTTAATTATAAGATGTAAAGCAACAAAATTAATGTAGATATCTGCTTTTTATCCATTCTAGATGAAATAAGTATGTAATGTAAATTTCCAATGAAACATCTATTTACAGAGTGAGTAATCTTGATAAATATTTCACAAAACATGTAATTGTTTTTTTGTTAAAGCTACACTTATCACATGTGTGCGCTAGGCCATCAAGATATTAGTTAACAATAATAGTTCTTACAACAACGCCAGCGAACAAAAGAAAGCTATCTTTAAAATTCGCGGTTGTGAAGGGGAAAAAACGTCACTAGTGAAGTTCATGAATGGCTGTTAAACCCTTGTTTACATACTTGTGATTATAATTTTCGCTTAGCGGTATCTATGTATTTGTAAGCACTTTTGTAATGGCCTATCTTTTTAAAAATTCTTATGCTCACATTCTGTTTCCAGATGAACAACTTCTATCTGTGCAACTACCCCTTCCTGTTTAACGTGACCTGCAAGTCCTCCCTCCTGGAACTGGACCAGGCCATCCAGATGCATGCGGCCATGAATCAGGCTGCCACCAGGGCGATACTGGAAGTACTGGAGCACGGCCAGCCACTGGTCCAGCAGTTCATCGTGCTGAATGTGTCGAGGGATAATATAGTGACTGACACCATCAGAGAGTTGGCGCAGTATGGAACTAGTGAACTGAAGAAACCTCTCAAGGCAAGTAATGTCTGCGATACAATCTGAGGCTCGCCTAATTTATATGACTATTTATTAGTGATACAAGTTAGCTAAAAGCTGGAAATAGTTTCAGTTTTGACACCTGAATTAATAGATTGACTAATAGAAAGTTTTTACTGTTGATTATCTAATATATAAACGAGAGTGTCTGCTTGTGGCCGTCGAGGGGAAGAGGAAGGTGAAAAACTCAGCGTGAATTCAGCTAGTAAAAACATAAACTATGTCTGTAAATAGTGCCTCGTGTACATTGGTCGTGTATGTATGAGAGACTTTAATGTGGCGCTGATCGCGTGATCTGTTGGGCGTGCGTGTGTACAGTGTTGTTGTGATAAAAATGTCTCACACATTGTGAAACGTGCCAATATGTGAGACATTGTTTTCAGATTTCGATGAGTACAGTATTAATAAAAATGACTCAATTAATTGAAGAAGACTGTTCTCTGGCGATGTCAGCAAGGCACTGTGGCATCATCGCGTAAACTGAATATTTCCAGCCTAATATATACAATGAAGATTAGCTTAATATTGTTACTCATTTCTGGTTGAAATATATGCATTCCAGATAAAGTTTTGCGGGGAGGAGGCAGAAGATGCGGGGGGTGTGCGCAAGGAGTTCTTCCTGCTGCTGCTGCGGGAGATCCTGGACCCCAAGTACGGCATGTTTAAGCACCACCCCGACACCAACCTGGTCTGGTTCGCCGAGGACGCCTACGAGGACGAGAGCATGTATCTTCTCATCGGTGAGAACCATTCCTTATACATTACACAACAAGAGTCTGTTAATTAACATGCTTGCTTGTATACTTGACTTTTCACACAACGTTGAGAATATCGTAGATTAAGGTTAAACGCAACGCTCGTTGTATTCTACGTGTTCACAGATGGCGTTAATTAATTAATTTTGTTTAAATACGCTTTTGCAAGGTATTGCTTTACAGTATTAAGACAAATTATTTGTTTGCGCCCTCATATACGCAATATGAATATGAATAAATAGTTTTGTCCATATAAAAACTCAATTCTATCGAGAAAGGCATACAAATACAATATTGGATTGAATCATCGGTAAAATATTGTATTTGTGTGCCTTTCTCGAAAGAATTAAGTCTTTAAACGAACAAAACTATTGATTCATATTCATATTGCGTATATACGGGCGCAAACAAATGATTTGTCTTAATATTGTAAAGCAATACCTTGCAAAAGCGTATTTAAACAAAATTAATTAATTAACGCCATCTGTGAATACGTAGAATAAAACGAGCGTTGCGTTTAACCTTAACATCTTCTCGTCAATGAGAAGCATTACAGACTTTTACACTACAAGACTTGTTTGTTTCCCGAGGAAGACATGGATCATGGAGATGAAGTGAACCAAATCGGGCCGTGTCAAGAGTCAAAATAACAAAATGGTATGTATGAGACAATGTACAAATGTGAATGAAGCAAGAAGTGTGTGCCAAGACCGAGTTGCTTGGCGGTCCATCCTCTACCCGTGCGGCGAAATGACGTGATTGTTTGTTAGTTAGTTAGACTTGCTCTGCTCTCAACAGAGTAGAGACTTATTAACAAACTCAAAATGTTGGTTCCAGCATGACATGAGAATTGACATTTGGAATAGTGTAATAAAATGGCGTTGATCGATGATTGATGGTTATCAAATGTGACGAGAGTTTGAAACAACCTAAACTCACAAAAACATTTTTGTATTTTTCAGCAATCATGATCATCATCTCGGTGTTATAAAGTGCTCCCCCACAAATGATCTCCACAAACTCCGTTTCCTAGTCAGTTTTCTCCAGTCTTCGAGACTCCCTTCCTGTTATCTTCCTCCACCTTTTTCTCAGTCTACCTCTAAATGTATTCTGTCCTAATATCGTGTTGTTTATTCCAGGTGTGATATGCGGCCTGGCCATTTACAACTTTACCATAATCAATGTGCCGTTCCCGCTGGCGCTGTACAAGAAGCTGTTGCGCGCCCCCGTGTCCCTAGACGACCTGGCCCAGCTGAACCCCGTCACGGCCAACTCCCTGCGTAGCCTCCTGCAGCACCCCGACAATGATGTGGAGGAGGTAAATACAACATCCAATAAATTCCTCAATAGACATAACACATTGGATTGTATGCCCTGTTAACTAACTAACCATACCGCCGTTTTAATGCATGGGTAGGCAGAGAGGACGCACTGTCAATATATGCCAAATAACTCAGTTTTGGCATATATTCCTTGTTTCATTCGCATTCATAAATACTCTTCTGCTATTCTGACTCTTGATATGGCCCGACCCAAGTATTGATGACAATGTTACATTTGGATTTCTGTGAAACATCTAATCTAACCAGGAAACTGCCAGATTTCAGCAAAAGGTAAGTATGTACTTAGTAAGCGCCATTGTACATATATTTTATTTCCTTGTACATAGTTGAGTCTGGCAAATTACTAGCATTTAAATTTTATTTTTTATTTTTATTTATGTGAATACTGATCAAGAGTCCCAACTGTTTCCAACCGTCTGGAGCTAGTGAGACCAAGTAGTGGGGAGGGTGGAGGAGATGCAACTATTGGGGTAGCTGTGGTTAGTAGTTAGAATTGGAAAAGGATTCTGACTTATCCTTGGTCTTTTCGATCGATATTATGGCCTTGAGGGACACCACTAGTTATCACTGCAATAGACTCGAATTAAACGCACTGAAGGGACATCTTCACTGGACCGGTTTTCTTAACAGACTGGTGATTTAGGTACTGCACACTCTCAGTCAGAGACAGGTAATTGGGTGGAGGAATGCAGGAACGTATGTTAAAGGGAGATGCATATAGTTGCATCAACAGATATTACGTTTGTTCTATGGTTGGTTGTGTGTGTGTTGCAGGTGTTTGGTCTAACGTTTGAGATCTCCAGCGAGGTGTATGGGCAGGTGCGCTCCCAGCCACTGAAGGAGAACGGGGCCAACATAGCCGTCTCCAAGGACAACAGGGAGGAGTTTGTGGACCTGTATGTGGACTTCATCCTCAACAAGTCCATAGAGTCCAAGTTCGTGGCCTTCCACAATGGATTCTACAAGGTACGAGGCGAAACCATACATTTGATATTTCATAAGCACCGTAGAAAAAAACCACAAAGAAATTTTGTCTTAGGCCCGAGATTGTGATGTCCATCTGGGACAACATATCAACCAACTCAGCCATTGGCACCTAATTATTTTACGTCATTTTTGTCAATCTCATATTTCAAATTCTGAATTATCAGAATCACCTTCAACTTGTAAAATTGAATATTCATTTAGACTTTTATTAACACTTATTGAGATGTTGGGACAGTGAAGTAATAAAGGGTGTTTTTATGTTTGTTTGCGGTGTCCAGGTGTGCGGAGGGCGCGTGCTGAAGCTGTTTGAGCCACACGAGCTGATGGCCGTGGTGTCGGGTAATGAGGACTATGACTGGCAGGCGCTGCAGGACTCGGCCCAGTACCGCGGCGGCTACTCGTCCACTGACCCGCATATCCTCGCCTTCTGGGAGGTGCTGCACGAGATGAGTGATCAGGACAAGCGCAACTTCCTGCTCTTCCTCACCGGCAGCGACAGGATCCCCATACAGGGGATGAAGGCTATTGTTGTAAGTTCAAAACAAAACTGATTTTATATTTCTTTCCTGCCAATAATAGTCTTTTGTTTCTCCTGTACTGTTAATCCACATTAGTTTTTCTAGGGATAACTAACGGCCATTTTTTTAGTATACTCTGAAATGCTATGAATAGGTTTGGGTTGTCAAGAAACCTTACCCGATAGCAACTTGGTGAACATAAATATCTGAAGTTGAGCTTAAAAAGCAACTAAGATTTGTATCCTAAGTGGGGAACCACACTGCTGCACATTCTGGTTGACAGCTAAAGGTATTCACAACATTCAACAGTACGTCCCTGCAAATGCTGGCGGGATCATGTCAGTCTGCGTCATTGTTTTAAATAGAGATAGGGCATTTCCTCTGCTTTTAAGCAAAAATGTACACTGATCCTAACTAACTAACCATCACGCTGTTTTCCCACAGGGGTAGGTAGAGAGAACAGACCGCCAAACAACTCGGTCTTGACTCCTCATACTCTTCTATTATTCTGACTCTTGACATGGCCTGAATCAAGTATCTGATTCACTTGATCGTGCCATGTCTTCCTCGGGTGTCCCCGACTTACTGCATTCATTGAATAAATATTTTAGTCCTTATGTTTGGAGCACTTTCATCTTTTTGAACTTCCGTTCGGGGAAGATGGTCTGTCTTCCACAGGAATACGCAAGTATCTGAAACTGATGTATATACGCGTCGTAAACAACTTTTGGATTTGCACTGTTTATGAGCATCTTGTTTGGTACGTTTTTCCAGATTACCATTCAACCAACAACGGATGACAAATTCTTGCCCGTGGCTCACACTTGCTTCAACTTGTTGGACTTGCCACGTTACTCTACCAAGGAGAAGCTCAAGTACAAACTACTGCAGTCCATCCAACACACCGAGGGCTTTTCCCTCGTCTGATGTTCTAGCCGCACCTTCCCCTTTCTCACCTTCTCTAACTTTTATTTCATTTTCTATCACAGTTTGGTTTTTTTTTATTTAATGTATTCGTCTGACGGTGATGGCTGTGTTTTATAATGTTATGTTTGATGTTAATTAGAAATAATTATCATTATTTTTGTCAAAATTGTTTTATCGGTTTTTGGGAAACAAAAGGGTATTGTCGCCTATTTTTTAAAAATGATTTTAAGTTTGATAAAATTAATATACACATCTAGGAGCCTAATTTGACAGATTCATTTTTTGAATCACACTGCCGTAGATTCGTTTTTGCATTATATCTTTGACAGAATTCGTGGTTTGATTCCCATATTGAATGGATCCAATTTATAATTAACTTGTTTTTTTTCAGATGCTTTCTATTTTTGATGATTTTTTTTTCTTTTCGTTATTTGATTTAGGATTATAGCATTTGAAGTATGAACACATGTGGCAATTAGCAAGGGCCAGTTTATAATATGAAAAAAACAAAACTAAAGCACCCATTTCATGTACTGCCTGAAATTGTTTTTTTCACAACGCTACTGAAAAGTATGTCCTCAAATAATACTCAAATGCAATCCTCATTAAATACGTGTCATCAAAAATTCACCTTTATTAATTTATTTTTATCAATATTGCTCACTTATTGTAGGTAACGATTTTTAAATAAATTTTTAAAAATTTACATATTATTTTGTGTAGTAAAATAAGTACATTTACTTTAGTATGTATGTTGTTGACTGAATTCTATGATAAACTTATATTTATTGTTTTGCTGTTTGATTTGCTCTCGGTCTCGGAAGTTAATTGCGAATGGGCATAATCAGCATATCCATTTTGAATTAACTAATTTAATAAACTTGATTTTAATGTCTTTCAACAGTAAAATGCATCCGAGCAAATAATTTGAAATATAATTCGATTTTGTAAATGATTAGAAATTGTATTGTTTCTGTCACTTCTAGTCATAGAATAAAGAATAACACAAAAAGTCTTGTGGGCGTGTTTCATGACACATATATTTGCCTAATCGAGGCTTAAATTTCCAGTTCAAAAATGTATTTACAAATTCAAATGGGATGGAAATCTACAATGTCAGGCGAGTGTAAGTGAGACAGAGCGCTGGGCCATTGCGCTAAATGTAACATTTGTTTTTCCATTCAAAATTTGTATGGAAGGTACTTCTTGTTTTATTCTTTATTCTACAATTCTAGTTGTATCTAATCTCAAAAATGTAAAGTAGGTAATGTAAAATAAATAAAATCTGTGAGCACTATAGTATAGGATATAATGTTTGTATAATGGCGATGCATTTAGGAGCAAGGAATATCCTTCAATAAGCGTCTGACCTAGATCACACGGGGCCTTCTTATATATGTGTATATTTTAGCATAAACAATTACCAACAATACATTATGTACATAGCTGTAGTGCGAAAGGATAAACAATAAACTGTCGCAGGTAAGGACACACTGGACGCAACCCGTCAAGACATCTGGGCAACTTACAAATTCATATATTTTCATTAACAATAGATGCTTTAGAAATACACAGTGCAATTCTACGCTCCCCATGCACCGCCCAACTGTTTGTCATTGTTTGTTTATTTTAGCTTTACTGACATTTATTACTCGTTTTGTTATTAAAATGGGAGATAAACAACTGACAGATTTAACCCTTCAAACTCACTAAACAACTCATAATATGATCTCACAGAAATCATTGTATCTCCCTTACTGTTGTGGTGATAAATATGATCTAAACAGTGTTAGAAAGAGAAAACACCACGCTTTATATTCAAATCTAGAAGTTAACCACAGTAGAGTTAAGATGTGCAGTTTTATGAAACCAAAGGTTCCGACCGCAATTTGAAAAAAAACTTATGAGACTTTGTGAATTTTTTATTAATTATTTTTATATGAAATGACAAAAAAGTGAGGTGACACGAAAGTTTATAATACATTTGTCTGATGTAATAAGTGTGTTTTTATATATTTTTTCATTATCAATTTTAGTTCCAAGAAACGTAAAGTGAACCATTTAAAATTATGTTTGTATTAAAAAAATTTAACATTTAAAAAAATGTATGTTTATTTGTAAAAATGAAACATGAAAGCATATTTCATCACCTTTCATCACCATTCACCAACAGTTTTCAGTTTTCGGATACATTCAGAAATATTCCATTTATTTTGATTTTTTTGCCAAGTGGAAATACTCCGAACTTCTGACAGAATAGGCCTGAGGTCTGAGGACTTAATAGGACGTTACAAAGTGATTTATAACACTAAATCCATTGAACATCGCGATACAATTGAAATTTGCGTTGCGTGCGTACGTCAAGTGTGCACGTCGGCCTGGGAACGTAGTAATGTATACATTGCGTACGTGGGCCTAGTGTGTACTTAACTTTAAGATTGCAGGACGACGCTTCATTAATTAAATGTTCAGGAAACCCGATTTGGTTCCTTTGTCTGACTTTAGTAAGCATAGTAAATATATTCATAGTTCAATTGGCAGCAGTTGTTATATTCCAGGGTAGACCAATTATTGGAATTAATTTAATTAGTACCATTTTGCGTAGCGTCCATTCCAAGACAGGGGGGGAATTTTTTTTTAAACCATTGTGTTTACTCTCTTGGTTTTCTATTTGAATTTGATTTGTTAATTCAGTTTTAACTCGTAGAGGCCGGAAAGAAACTTCAATAAATAAAAATACATTTTTGTTAAAGACAACGTGTAGACAGTGTCCATTCTTAAATGACCATATTATAAAAGAAAAACTGCCACTATCCACCCTTTGTTTATTTTAACCTAATCATTAATTAGTAATCTATAACTCACTCTCTATACCAAACAATCTTCAAACCATAGCAAAAACGCCTCTAAGCCATTCAAAAAAGACTTTTAAAACGGAGGTCAAATGCAAAACCTCCTCTCTTTCACTTTTATTGAGGTTCAAAAGTTCCACTCTCAAAATGCACCAATCACGGGCCAGAAAACATACTTTGCAAATCCATGGCCGCCGTGTTGTTGGATGTGTAGAACCGCCACTCTAACAAATGTTCAGTTTCAACAACGCCACTAACAGTTGAACTGCAAAACCTCCACTATTAAAAATACATTTGGTTTTAGAACAAAAGCAAATCAAAAAATGATTAATTTGCAATTCCTAAAAAAACATGCATAAGCTTGCAATTAAAAAAAAAAAATGTCACCAAAAAAAGTTATGGGAAATGTGCACATTGTTTTTTTTTTATGTTTAGCATTGGTGGATAGCGACGGTTTGGCGCAGTTATTTGCTTTTATACCCCCCACTTCTGTGACATTTTTATTTTCGTCTTTATGCCAAAAAGCACAATAGGGTTGACACTGCAATTGTAGTGCTTTGTACCGTGCTTGGGCACGATTCTTCAACACTGGAAATGCAGGACTCCGGCCCCTAGGGATTAAAATGGTTTCAAAGGATTAATTCAAAACCTCGCATATAAATATGTACTGAAATAGACGTTACTTGATGTCCAATTCCAAATTTAAAAAAATATATTTTTTAGAAGATCTCTCTCAGTTTTGATTAATGAAAGTGGTCATTAGTGTAAATTGGTTTTTATAATCTTTTTCTAATCCATTCAATATTACCAAAATATATTTTGTAAACATAATTAAGAATGAGTGAGTAACAATATGATGTATAAAATTATTAAATTTAATGTATTGAAGTGTGCATAGTTTGGGTTAATTTAAAATTTTGCTGCAAACCTGGGTGAGCTGCATTGGAAGTGAAAATCTTTCATTTTCAAATGAAACACTATAATTTTGTGTACACTACTGTTGTACCTACTGGTTTCTCATAAAACTTACATAAATATATACAATGTTTCAATTAAGAAAATATCCATCGTAAAGTTACTAATTAGGTATGGATAAACACAGTTTTACATAAATATTGAAATATCAGTTTAGACTCAAATAATGAATGACAACAATGTATCCCCATTTTGAGTTGAGTCTATATATGTACTCAAAACAAATGTTTTTATTTTTTCTAAATTATTTCGTTCTAGGTAACAGTGGCGATCCGTAACTTTTCAGTGAGCTAGAGTGGTAAGATTGAAAAATAGGGCATTAATGATGTTGTTGTAGCTGAAAATATAACCATTAATTTAAATTTAAAATTAACCTGTTTTTTTTTTTTCAAAATTTTAATTTTAATTATTACAATACTCAACTCAATTTTGTCATAAATGAGGGTTGACACTATCTGCGCCTGAGCCCTTCAAATATGATTTATTTATTTGTGTTATCTGTTTTTGTAAATCGACTTTTTAAAATAAAATTGACTGAAAAGGTAGAAAAGAATATCTTACACTAAATTTGAATTTAACGAGGATTCCCTTTTTGCCTTTGTATTTGATAGTAATCAACCAACAAGGTGATTAGGTTTTAACGAGGATTCCCTTTTTCCCTTTGGACAGTTGATTTTCAGTTATAGTGATTATTTTTTATAATTGCAATAAATAATACCTGTCCTGCTTGTTGTGTGACCTTTATTATGAAATATAGATTTTCTATTAAACTCAAGATAATAGTGAATACTCATTATTTTTTATGTCATCATTAAAATTGCATAATATGAACCCTCATTTGTTTAATTTCTGTGAAACATTATTTTTATAAACATTGTTATATAATCCTAATCTTGATTTTTATTTAAAATTCCAACATGATCCGTACTGGCCTGCGTGGTCGAGGGGTAAGGCTAGCAATCTGGAGGTCGCTGGTTCAAATCACAGCATGCGCAAGTAAATTTTATTCAATTAATTTGTGTTGTTTCACAATTGTTTAAATAAAAATAATAATTTTATATTTTAAAAATAAAAACAACAAAATTTCTCAATCATACTTCTTTATGTTGGGAAATGTGCATTAAATAAAAAAGATCAATATATTTAGGTATAAAAATAATGCTAGTAGAAACTTTTGATATATTTTTATTATAATAAATAATGAAATACATTTTATAAATAATTTTTACAATATATAAGTTAAATAACGAATTATATTGAGAATATAAAATATACAATTTCACATCTTCGTTATGACAAATTTTCAAGCGTTGTGAAGCAATCTTTTATACAAAATAATATGGCAAATTGAATATTTTTGTTGAAATGTAAAGCGAGTATGCGTTTTTTCATAACATCACTGCTCCTTGCCTACACATAGAAATCAGAACTTATTTTAAACTTAAAACATAAAATTATCTTACTGTTTTTTTTTTTGGTTTTTTTAATTTTTTAGTCAAATTGTGTGGATAAGGAAATATACCAAGATAAGATATAATTTTTTTAATAATTTTATTGAATTCATTCGGTAAAGTGATTTTTAGATCCATAGTTTATTTTATTTTATCGTGCAATTAATGTTTCGTACACACGCAATTCAAAAAATAGGTGTGAAAGATTTTTTAAGTCGTTCAATAGAAAATCAAACCTTTTCACACTTTTCGGTCTATGTACAATAAAGTCAATTTCAATATATCGATCTTCGTAAAGCAAGGTCAGTTACCATTTTTGATCATTGTGTAGTGTAGTCATTTACCACGTTTCAAACTACGTACAAAGTCCTTTACAATATTTCAATCCAATAAAGTAAAGTCAATTACAACATTTCGATACAAGTAAAGTCGATTACAATATTTCGATCTTAGTAATGTAAAGTCGATTGCTATATTTCGATCTATATTAAATAAAGTTCATTACATTGTTTTGATGTATGTATGTAAAGCATAGTCGATTACAATGTTTCGATCTATGTAAAGCAAAGTAGGTTACAATATTTCGATCTATGTAAAGCAAAAATGCTTACCATATATCAATCTATGTTAAGTAAAGTTCATTACAATATTTCGATCTTTGTAAAGCAAGGTCGATTACAATATTTCGATCTATATGGAGTAAAGTTCATTACAATATTTCGATCTGCGTACAGTAAAGTCTATTACAATATTTCGAAGTAAAGTCAATTACATTCAATATAATGATCTGTGTAAAGTAAAGTCGATGTCAATATTTTGATCAATGTAAAGTAAAGTCAATTACGATATTTTGATCTTAGTAAAGTCGGTTACATTACTCTGATGTATGTAAAGTAAAATTGTCGTTACAATAATAAAAGCCAGAACCATGTTTTAGAGCGAACAACAACTAATCTGACGAGTTATATAGGCTCTCGTAGTGAGAAGTGAAGTACAGAAGTACTGAAGTGTGGGGTTCCTGGTGGAGAGAGAGAGTGAGAGAGGAGGGAGGAAGGAAGGGAGAGAGGGGTGGAATAGTGTAGAGTTAGAACTGGCTTGTGCCAGTGGCATCATCGTAATGTTGTGTACCTGGGGGCACCTTGTATCCCGGGTAGTTGTTGGGGAGGGCGTTCTTTGCAAAGAATGAAGAGTAATCCTTCTTCACCTGAAACAATATCACATTACGTTTCATTAATGGACCTCCATTATGTAACAAAAGCTAACAATTAATTAAAATATATAGTGGTATGGTTGGTATTAAAGAGTGGTTGGTTGGTTAGTTACCTTCCTTGGTCTGCAAGCAGGTCCCTTGGCTAGAGAGATCCTGGCTTCGTTCTCAGCTTGCATAGCCTCCTTGTTGGATGCTGGCGGCCACTTCTGGTCTCCCCGCATGTTCACTCCTCCTAAAACACACATGATGTATTACATCTCTCTACAAAACATACTTAATGCAGTGCTCTCATTAATCTGACACCTTCGGTAATCCAGCACTATCTGGATCACAGTGAGACGGTTGAAAAAATTGGCGATAAGAGATAAAACTTTGTTGAATCTTAAAATTTGCACATAGGCAATGTGTATTATCCAATATTATACTACAAGCACAGATTATAATGCTTGCTACGCACTCTCAACAAATCAGATCGCCGAGACATGCAGCAACACTTTTCTAGGGTGAGTACATTACGGTAATTTTTCATAATCAGGTTTTATATTATAGTGTTGGATTGGTGGCAATGCTTCTGGTCCATGAGGAAGAGAAGATGGATTATGCTGTATATTATTGCTGATTGACAATACTGACTCTATCTACAAAACTTGGTGATGACCTAGAAGGGACCAGGATATTAGTGAGTGCCACTATCCAAGTAACTTTATAAACATACGCACCTTTGAATGAATTAGCCGCTGGTTGACTGGCCACGACGGGGGCGGGGATCTGGTGGACGGGGGCGGTGGGGCGGAGGGTCACGGTGGATGGTGGGGGCTCCTCAAACTGCAAAGCCAACACCCGTTAATTCCCCCCGCAACATTACCTCCAAAAGGCGCAGTGTTAAGTGTTAAACATTCCTTCACTTGTTACAAGTGTTAAATATTAAATTACATTCTTAATTTTATCTGTTCTGGGATACTTGAAGATCTTAGACATCTTTATTTGAAATATCAAAACAAAACATCACTTATCTTTTGTGTTGACATTAAATAAAATTTACGTAACATTTTGAGACATGCAGTAATTTAATTCCATTACCAACACCGAAAGCATTTTCACAGCCACTAAGCAGAATGATTATTTTTTATAAGGGGCCGTTCAAGTATTACGTAAGCAGATTTATTACAATTATTTACCCCCTCTTCCCCCTTGTCACCAAAAGTAAGCAAAGCTCTTACCCCCCCCTCCCATGCTTACGTAAAAATTGGTACCTATATGCAGTGTCGCCAACGGGTCTTGGCCTAATGTCGCCGTTTTTCAAACATTTAGTAGCCTAATGTAGCCGAATTTCTATAAAATAATAAAATAAGTTCTGCCCACATATTCCCCACAAAAACATTATGTGATTCCCCACAACACAATTTTATTTTGAAATCCATGGGGGGGGGCTACGAAATTCCATTTCGAAAGATTCCTCACATTAAGCGAGTATCTACGTATTAATTATTTATGGGTATCCCCGAATATGTATGAACATAGACAATGTGTGGGTTGCCAATGTGTAAAAAAAAATAACTATTGCTGAGCAGTGCTGACGTAATCACTATCTCGACCCCCCCACCCCCCATGTCATCAAAAATAAGCAAAGCAAAGACCCCCCTGCCCCCCTATAGTGCTTACATAATACTTGAACGGCCCCTAAGCAACTAAATAGTTTTGCTACAGAATGAAGTTTCATGTGAAATAATTTGTGCTAGGTTAGTTCTGATGATAATCATAAAAATAATTAGTTTTCAGTAAAATGATTTATTGAGATACCAGAAATATGTGGATTATAATGATGTTTAAGCAAGCTGGTATATTTACAGTTATAGATAAGTTACTGATATAATACTAATAATGTTTTTTCAAGGATAATTCAATTTTTTTTCTTACATATTTATGCATTTTTTTTTTATAATATGAATACATTTTTTAGTGTCTGCTTAGGCGCGGGTTTCTCTGGCGTTATTTACTTTTTTAAAACTAAGATAAATTCTATTCAATTGTGTTTATTAAATATATTTATTGGAATCTCCGAGTATAATCGAGATTTAATTTCCAAAAAACTTGCGTAAAAACAAGTAAAATTTATTAACCAGTGGAGCAACAAACGTTAAAGCATTTTTAAGGTTTTGATTAATGCGCTGACACACTGACTTTTTGCTTTTTATTGATATTGTGTTATAAGCCATTACATAAATTTATTTCTCTCAGGTACATGTACATATGATTGAATGCAGCACTTTCCTCGCAATGAAAGATGAGAAACGGGTTAATGACAACAGGAACAGCACATAGTTGCTGCTTGGGATTGTACACTATTTCAACCAATATTTTTTATCAATCATATAATGTTTTTTTAAATGGGGTTGCAATAATTATTGATGTTTCATGTAAGCAGTCGCTTTCACAAGCTTGCACAAACGTTGGTAAATGAGATAGGATAATATAGGTACCCGAGATTAAAAAACAGGATTGTTCTCTACATTCAAATGTAGGTTTTAGAAAAAAATAAAGAATAGTTGCCAAAATGTAATGTTGCTCCACTTTCTACCTAAACATCTGATCTCATTTGCAGCCATTGCAGCTACACAACAGCAAGCAACATTCAATTATATTTGTTTTGATAAACTGTGTCCTGAATGTAATATGTCAACAGTTCTACAAGCTCAATGCTAGGCACTCTCAGAAACATGCTAGAATGTTTGAATCTAATTCCACTCTAGGAGAGCTGTGTTGACATATGACTGGGACAGACACAGGTTATGTTTGTTTGTTTGTTGAGAAACACCGCATACCTGGATGGGAATAATGTACGTAGAGGGGGCGCCCGGCTGCTCGTCTCTGGTCGCACCGAACTTAAAGGGGGCCGAGGGAGCGGACACGGGGGAGTGGTAGGGCTGCGGGGACACCAGCGCAAAGTCCCGGGACGGGGGCGGCACAGGGGCGTACACCTGCGAGGTCACGGCCGACAGCGAGCGCGGCTCGTGCGCCTGCGGCGACAGGGGCGCAAAGGCCCGCGGGGACACGGGGGCGAAGGAAGACTGGGTCTTCCGGGGAAAGGTGGAGTATGGCTCGGGGAAGGGCGGCGGGAAGGTCTGAGTCTGCGGAGACAAGGGAGGCTGTGGCGAGAAGGCCTTGGGCAGCGGGGACAGCTGGGGCTGCGGCGAGCGGGGCTGCACCTGGGCTACCGGGGACTGCGGGGCGTACACCCGCGCTTGGGGAGGGCTGTGGGACACGGGAGCGGACTCGCGCTCAAACGGGATGAGGCGGGACAGGGCCGGGGACTGGAAGAGCTTGACAGGGGCGGGGGCGGGGGCCGCCTGGATTGCCACCCGGAACACAACAGCTTTATCATTAGGTGCTCAAATTTACACAAATTACATTCTATATCTCCCTCCAATCTATTATAGCTAAAAAAATTATTGAAGGGAAGGACATTCAATAGATTACATTAAATAATGTAAAGTTTACATTATTTTTGGATAAAATCTAGGTAAGAATTTAAGGGTTAAATAATTTGATTGTAATCTATAGTGAGCCGTCAGCGATACTTTTGCATAAAAATGATCTACTGCTCTATAAATGCAGTAAATGGGGATTAATAGCAGGTATTTGATGTAAGAAGAGCAATAAGAGATAAGTATGATACATGCACCTGCACCACCATCACCCGAACTTCAGGCCAGTCCTTGCCGGATAATTCATACAAAGAATAACTGTTTTCTGTTGCAAGTTGGCAGAGAAAACAGCCATTTCCTTTGCGTGGATTTCCGTTCCTAGTAATACAATGTAGTGAGATGTTACGTAGAAGCTTCCTCACCATTATGGAAGCTGGGTCTTCATGCTGGCGGCATAATATAATATATACAAATGTTTTCAATTGAATATTAGTCAAATCTCAGAAAATTCGGGTGTTTGTTACCGAGGGAACTTCACAATTATGCGACATTTTGTTAAAGGAACAATATTTATAATTTTAAGGAAGTTCTCAATATTTAATCAAATAATTTACACTTAAGGTACAAAACAAAATGTACAGGTCACAAAACATAATATTTCCTTAGAAACATCTGCTTATTTGAAATACAAAAACTCCTTTTTATTCAGAGGGAGGAGGTGTATTTTAAAAACAATATTATATATTCATTTTTGAGTAATAATGACAAATAATCATCAATCATCAATTTTGTGCATAATAATATTATGTTGAATAATAATTTTTGAGTCATTTTCACCAGCTTTCCAAAGAAAAACAATAATGAAGAAATTCCTTTGCATTTTAATTTTTCACCAGCTTCTTAACCTCTCTAAGAATAAAACTTAATTCATAAGTTAGGAGAAATAAGCTTGTTAGTATGATGTGACATTTGTCCAAAGGTTCTGCTTCAATATAAATAGACACAAATTATTTAAATAACCCAAACTAACAACCTATTATCTCTTTTTTGTACTAATAGGATTGAAACGAAGTGTTATATCGATAGTTTAGTAGTAGGTAGAGTATGGGAATGTTACCAAATTATTAAAATAAGTCATTGGAGAAAAAAGATAATACTAAAATCTAAATGATGCATGAAACAAGACACAGAAAAAAAAGAACGGTCACAACTAGGAATCAAACCCAGTAATCATCAAGAGATCCGGTTCGATTCCTAGTTGTGACCGGTATCTTTTTATTTTCTGTCTCTTGTTCTGTTTCATGTTTCATTTAGATTTATTAGTATTTTCTTCTTCTTCAATTATATAATACATTGATGGGTATCACATTAAAAATAAGTTAAAAAGAAAAAGTTGTTTGTGAATATTAAAATAAGTTTCACGTAACATGACAGTGTTTTTGAAACATGAATTAGTTTATGAGATTCATTTGTTTTTCGATCTTCTCTGCGGAACAGTGGTGAAAATGACCCAGAGTGGGAAAGTGATGTGTTTGGCAGGACCAGGCATGTTATGTTATGCTCTGAGTTGTGTTGTGTTATGTTGTGTGTTGTGTTGTGTTGAGGAAGATTAAATACCTGTCTTTGTGCGGGAGACTCGTTTTCTCCTTCCGGACCTTCTCCTTCTTCAGCTGGTGGGGGCCACGCAATTCGTTTTGTACCTTCAAGTTGGAAATTACAAGTTAGTTACCGAAAATTCTGTCATTAAAAACATAACATTTTCTTAGGGTTGAGAATTTTAATATTTTCAAATGCTAGTTAGAAATGCTAACTTTTTTTTCAGTTTCAAAACTTTTGTATGTAAGAAAATTATTCCTTTCAGTTGACGTTGATAGTTTTTTTCGATTCACAAAGTTTCAGTGTGAAGTTTGAAGTTTGAAAGCGTCACATTGGGTGGAAAAAGCCATATTCGAAATGAGTATATTAAATTAGAAAAATAATTGTTTAAATTAGCTGTAATTTTTTGCTGATGAGAAAAAGTATCTGGACTTTTTTTCCCCATATTTAAAACGATATTTGGATTGTGAATTACTTAAAAAAATAATATATATGGAAAAAAACAAGAGAAGGTCAAAATCAATTTATAAAATTGAGTTTCAATTTTACACACATATTTCGATTAAATGCATTTTGTCATAGTAAAATATTTTCACTTATTGAAAATTTTATGCATCCGGGGTTAATTGTTATAAGTACTAGCCATGACCATGATTTATTCTGAATTTCTTGGTGTCGGTTTGTTTGTTTACTGAATGTCTTTGCTGTGGCCTCACAACCATTAGGTCTTGGTGTAGGTTTGTTTGTTTACTGAATGTCTTTACTGTGGTCTCACAACCATTAGGTCTTGGTGTAGGTTTGTTTGTTTACTAAATGTCTTTACTGTGGTCTCACAACCATAAGGTTTTAGGTTTATAATACCTAACACCTACTATAGCGCCTTCGAGTTTTTTTTATCACCGGGCGCCGTTTGGCTCAGGAGCGGCCTTGGTGTTATGCTACCATTGTTCTCCTCCTCGTTCTTGAACCAAAGTTTCGAACGGTCCTGTCAGGTGTCATCACCATTGTCATCAGTGCAAATGAAGGTTACCATCAAATTTACCCCGGTGATGTACAGATTGTATCAACCTACACTATAACTACAAGGACTTCCGAAGCGTTGCTTTAAGATGAAGAGGCAGCCAACTAAAATTCAAACAACACCGTATTCGGCTCATCAAATTATTTGACGGTTTAAAAAATATATATTAGTCTACCACCTGAATTGAATAAATGCTGAACTGTTAGAAGGTAGATGTAATTTTATGATTGCCTCGGTGTGTTCACCCGTTGTTGCTAAATTAGTTATGAATAATCTTGTTCCAACCCAAAGAAAATTTATGTATATTTCATTCAGACGTGGAAATTGAGATAGCATATTATTTTTACTTCAGAATCAGATAAAATTTTCAACAAGTCTGATTTTAACGATCGGCCTCTTCACAAAGAAGAAGTTTCAAAAAACATTCTAGAACATTATTTAATTTTGGCGCTGGAACTTCGTCGCTAATCGTGCGTCCAGGATTATTTCAAAGAATGAATTAATTTGGAAAGTTTGCCAACATTTTGAAACAGATAGATTGTTTACCCCGCACCAGCACTAGTGGCATCTGGTGGTGAATCATATCAATTCTCATCTCACGGGAATTCAGGCCGGCCAACTGTTTATTAATAAAACCGAAACTTTTCCGGTATCACAGATAAAGCGGTCGGAAAATTCACTAGACAAACGTACTTATATTATCTAAAAAAATGCTTAGCTAGTAAAAATTAGACCATAGATATCGCAAAATACGACTATATTATAATATTAGTATTAAAATCAATAGGTAGGTGTATCTTACACATATTTACGAGTGATAGATGCTCCCTTAAAACCAAAGATAATAATTAAAAGTCAGTTTGTTTGATGTGAAATTAATAATTATCATAATTGTGATCAATAATTGTTGCGCAAATTATTACATTGTATAAGTATTTCTGGGAAATGTTTAGTTTTATTTTGTAGACAATGACATTGACAAGCCACATAATATTAATTTAGCGAGGCAAAGCACAATTACATTAAATCCATGCCCAATTATTAATGATTGGATTGCATAAAATGTTGGGGCATAATTTTACTGAAGGGTTTACGATTTTTTTAAAGCTGATTGCAGGGAAGACATAATATGGTATTTGTGGTTTGTGTGAAGCAAAAGAATTATATTGTTTTTTTAACTTACGATGGACAATAGCGAACGCTTGTGTAAACTGTGTGCGCGGGAAATAAGAGTTTTAAAGATGGCCGCGGTGCACGGTTGTTGCGATGTGAACGGGTTTTGGTGTAGAATTACAATGAGGCAGGTAGCGATTCCCGCAAAATGCTGTAAGGTGAATTAAAATAACCTGCGGCGCACTGCTACGGGATCACCTCCCACTCCACCCACCCACCCCACCCAGCTCCTCCCGGGAGGGGGAGGGCCGCCAGGGCCGCGCCGGTGACAATAAACAAAGTGCAATATTGTGACACCTATAAATTACTTGTTATTGTTTTTGACGTTCACAGTAGTTGAGGTCGGTAGCATGGATGACGAGTTGATTTTCGGACTCGTATTTTGTAAAACGATCTGTTAAGACATTACCTCTCTTTTGTTCTCATAAAATAATCCCGAGAAGTAACAGATAGTTTTTGGTTATCTATTTATGCGAACAGGTGCACCCCGTTTACAGTAAAAATCGGCAGCTGGAGAGACTAGTTATTTTTTAAAACGGTATGCACTCCATTTTTTATAACCTTCCTCCCATCATCGCTAAGTTAGGTGGCGTACCTATTACCTATATACAGTTCCCCCTTGTTTTTCAGGTGGACTTCTGCGAGGTGTCGTTAAAACATAGCTACAGGATCACTAACATTTGCCGAGAGATCAGAGAAATATTTCAAATTCTCCCGAAGGATTATTCCCTTTTCAAAGTGTGAAAATGTTCAGTGCATTCTCTAGTCCGCCTCTGCCAGTTGGCTGAATTTTACAAAAATGCTATCATCATCGTAAGTATTTAATAGAAACAGACTCTCTCGCTGTTTCACGTGAAAATGCTGGCAACATTACACCGATTGTAAGTACCTAGTGATGTACTACGCGTTTTAAATAGATCGTCGGCCTTTGCTGACAAATAAAACACTATTATTTGCTTGATACCTATAACACAGTCGGCACAGTTCGCATCTTTGTAAATTTATCAAAGAAAATTAACGAATTTACCCAAGCCTCAAAATCAGAAACGATTTAAAATTTACATCTCGCTACAGTTCAAAAGATACTCTTTATATTGCCCTGGTCGGAGACCTTTCTTCAGAATAAAAATAGTTCTTGATGGATCTATGTTTTGTGATCATAATTAAATGGATAGGTATGTTCCTATTCTATTAGGACGGGTTGTTTCGGAGAATTTGAACAATTCATCAAATTTCAACGTTCATTTACAAGTTCTGTGAAAGATTTTTTCAAGTTCTGTTTTTATTTCAGTTTTGTCAAGCAATTAACCTACAATGATATAAAAACAGAACTTGAATAGGACTTTCACAGAACCCGAAAATGAACGTTGAAATTTGATGAATTGTTCAAATTCTCCGAAACAACCCGTCCTTAGTCTCCCTCTTTCAATCTATCAGCCTCTCAAAGTACCTCAATCGGCCAGTTGGAATTCTCATGCGGTGATCCCGGAGATTAGATAAGAATTTTTTTGTTGTTGTTTTTTTTTAAATGTTTAAAACTTAAATATAACAATATACAAGATCTTATTTGTCTTTTTAAAACTTTAATAGAAACCTTTAATAGAACAAGAAACAAGATCTTTTTTATCTTTTCATAACTTTAAAACTTGAATAGAACAAGAAACAAGATCTTCTTTATCTTTTCATAACTTTAATAGAACAAGATACAAGAATTTCTTTATCTTTTTAAACCTTTAATAGAACAAGAAATAAAATCTTCTTTATCTTTTCATAACTTTAATATAACAAGATACAAGAATTTCTTTATCTTTTTAAAACTTAAATAGAAGAAGATGCCAAATCTTTTTATCTCTTTAAAACTTTAATAGAACAAGATACAATATCTTCGTAATCATTTAAATACAATTTTTTACCGATTTTATAATAAGAGTAAAAAATCGTGAGTATTAAATCGGAAACCCTTTTACCAAGCCCTATTATAGCATGCAAAATAGTTTTAAGTCAATGAGTGAAAACAACGTAACATAAAATATGAATATGTTGGAGTTTAATCACATTTAATGCGTTATTTGTGATGAAGGCATATTATGACAGATGAAACAGTAAAACCTTTAGATACCTGTGGTTCTAGGCTTGAAAAACTGTGCGGAATACATATTGTTCATGTTAATTTGTCCCCCGTTGTTCGTGGCAGATTTGGGGGGCCAATCGATATATCGGTCGATCCTTCGGATGTGAGGGTCCCTTTGCCGGTCGCCTCGGGAATACCCTTTACATCGGCACCACATCGACACAAACACATTAGTTAAGATCGTTCCAACCAATACAGGTATCGACTATACCTACATCATTATATCTAATCAATCATTAACTACAATATTCGAAGGAACTACCCATGCTTGCGGTGTTTTTAATTTCAGGCAATTCGGTCTCCATTGATCAATTTGTGTGGTCGTCTGTCAAGTTGGCGGTCATGTTGTTATTCTTTACAGCGTTTACAATTGGATACAAAGCAGATTGGGGACGAGAATCTGGTTTAACGGAGACAGTTCAAGATGTAAAATTGCAACTGATTGTCGATTTGATTGTCAATAAATGCGATGGAGTTTTAAACACCACACCAAAGTTTGAAGGACTCCGTTTCTATGGGTTTATTCGGGTGATTTTAAGGTGTGTCAGCAATGTAGTACTTCCTATCCCTTTTTGAGTCAAAGTGAATGCAATACAAAACTACCCCAAAAATCAATTCACGAAAGTAAGACTAAATTTACGTCTTGTCATTTGTTCTAAGTTTATTTCTTGGATTTAATCATAAAATGAAGTGCACTTGCCAGTAGGTAGGTACACAAATTCCAGTGCCTAAAATTGTTAAAGTATTGTACAAAATTTAAAAACCATTTAGTCCTTTTGTAGTAATTTGGTGGCAACCGAACTTTATAAACTTCAAAACCACATTGTTAAATCGCCTGGTGGTATTCTATTCTTTAAATAAAACTGTTCAAAGACAAAGATTTCAAACAAGTTTTGTAAGACGGGAATTCTTGAATTTTTTTTAAGACAAGAACCTAGATAACGGTGAAGGGAAAGCTTTGGGAAAATATTTTTAACAAATTAAAATACAGGGTGGGAGATTTATACATTTCATTGAAATATTCACAGCCAAAGCAGACAGGACAGATAACTGCAATAGTGTACAAGCTAAACAAATCGGTTGGTAGTAATAATTAATGAATGTGTGATAAGCTAATATAACGCCATCTGTGGGCTGTGGCGGGAAGGAAAGGTACTCACTGGCTGCTTGTCCGTTCCTCTGTCTCTGTTCCTCTTCCTCGAGCATGCGCAGAACTGCGGAGTTCGCAAGGTTGGAAGGCTTGGCGTTGAAGTCAATGCTGAAAACAAACAATTGACATTGTTTACTCTATTTAATATTAATTAAGTATAAAAAAATATTATCTATCATAGATCAATTAAATAGTCGAGCGGTCTAAAGCGTCGGGTTCCCACCTAGACATCCCGTCCAGGCGTCAACCAATAAGTACTATAACATGAGGCTTATTTATTGAAATCCTGTTAAAAATGTACTTCCAACCCATTTCCTAACAAAATATTAGTCAATTCAGAATATATCGGAACACGAGTTCATTGCAGTTCCTGATAAATAAAATGACGAAATGTTACAATATTAGATTTTTTATGAACACGTGTTACGACGTCCTAATAATATATTCGCGTTTTACCGACATTTTGTTAGGAAACCTGTCAATACATTCGTTTAAAGTCTGCATTCCCGTTTTTGACAGGAAAACGAAAAATTTTACCAGATTTTTAATAAATTAGCAATATTTTGTAACAGTAAGTATTCTCCGTGTGCTTTCTCGGAGATACATATATTGACAATATTAAATTAGTAGTAAACCAATTTGAGAGTGATCAATTTATTGATCCAATACTACTAATAACAATAAGTAGGCGTAAATAAAACTCTTCAAGAATGTGTAAAGGTACATATTTGCACTAATACACACAACCCTAAAAAATGTTGGTTTTCTGATCTTTTGTTGAGGGATCTATAATGTACTATAATAATCACAATACTTTTACTAATTCAAGTTTCTTGCCTTGCCCGGGCTTCACAAAAAGTTTTTCAAAATCAGACGTGGACAGTAATTTTACTATTATTTTTGATCGACAAGTGTGCGAAATTTCATCAAGAAGTTTCAAAATTCTGCTTTAAGGCCATATAGTAAACGTTCAAAGACGGTTTGAAAGTGAGATAAGAAATTGTGAATATTTAACAAAACCATACTAACTAAGCGAAAATTGTGAAAATATTGAATAAAACATGACTCGTTTGAAATAGAGCGAAAATTTCTCAACAAATGCTTTAGTTGCATTTAAAGATATACTGTGAATATAACATATCAAACAGAACAAAACGTGTTTTTGATAATGTTCGGAGCATCTTCAAAAACAACATATATATTATTTTGAACTTAAAAACTTAAGGAGTTAGCGAGAAACTTGTTATAAATCGGTAGAAATTGTATGCGGGGGCTTAAGATGTGGAAAAGGGAGCGGGATCGTTTTCATTAATCTCATGTAGACAGTCCTTCCTCATGTTTTTTTATTTTATTTGGTACAATATTTTTTACATTTTAAGTTTTCCAGTAATGTAGGCCTCACTGGGTGGCTTGCCCGTGCTGAAGCCTTCATTTTATAATATAAAAATATTATCTACATAATACATTTAAAGAGAAAATAATACATTTAAAATTAAAAATACATAATAATATATATGAAATTAAAAAAAAATACTTTGAAAATAATCTTGTGTGTTTGTGAGTGATTTGTGTTTATATTGGTTTTGTGTGTTACGTGTAGGTTTTATTTTTATTTTATGCTATGACATTTTGGTAATATTGTCTTTTTTGTTCTTTAATCCATTTTGTAATTTTGTGTGTGAATTTATTTTTATTTTCCTCAATTTTAATTTCAAGTTTTACACTGTTGAAAGCTTTTATAGCATGGTATTGGTAGTGTCTTTGTCCAAAGCTTGAAATTACTGTCGGAGTTTTTATGTTTTCTTTGTACGCTTGTCTAACTGGTCTGTTAGTGTTATTTTGTGTATGTTGAAATTTATTTTTTTGTCAAAAATGTAGTTTAGTAGTGTTTTAACGTATAATTGGCGTATATCTAGTTTTCACACCGCGACACTCTTTTAAAAACATATAAATAGATAAATAAATAATTTACTTATGTCAATAGCGATGATGTTGTACCAAGGCCCTGAGACCCGAGTGCAGGCCGGTTCAAGAATATTGATTTGGAATAATTATGATGGAGTATTGCCCTATTTGGTGCGACATTGACTGTTTGTGAATCGGACATGGTCATTTATTATATCTATATCCCCTGTTTTATCGTTCATTGTCAACCACCTGCAATCTACCTTCTGCGTAAGCTAAATTAAAATTTTATAATTTAAAGGCACCTTCTTACCAGATTGAATAATCAATAATCATTCAACAAGTCATAATGAATTCTAATTTCTTAAATATTGTTATCCAAAACGCATATATACCTTATCGAATGGTTTATTTTCTTGTGTTGGGTAAAATATGTTTGTAAGGCTGAAGGTAGTAAGGATGGAAAGAGGATGGGAAAGAGGGAGGTGAGCGAGTACCTGGCTATCCATATATGGTCACGAAACACGTCTAAAACCATTTCAAAAATATTTCGAATCTGAAATGGTGATCAATCAACATGGCGATACTGAAAGAATCTACTACCCTTGAAAGTGCCGCAAATATACTGTAAATTATTTATAATTAAGAAATTGTGAAATAACATAGATATAATAACATAGATATATATAATAAAATTTACTTGCGCACGCTAGCATTTGAACCCGCGACTTCCAGATTCGCAACCACTCAACCACAGGTTAAATAGATTATTTGTTAAAGAAATAATGTCGATATTTGTAGATGTTTGATCGATTTCATACGAAGTAAGATACAGTTCGGACACGCAGATGCGCCCATAACGCACTGCTATCGGTTTAAATCTACAGTGGATGCGTCTACGCAAAATATTGAATCTAATTTTTTTATGCAGGCGGTTTAATGTTCGAGTAATGAAAACGGTTATTCGGCAGGTGTTACCAGTGATATACGATGATCTAGATTGGTGGGTACACGTGGTTCCGAAATGAATCTATTTTGTCAGTAGGAAAGTGGTCATAATTGCGAAACAACCTTTTCATCTGATGTTATAATTCTGCATGGTGATCTTAGGGTGTTTCTAAAACATAATGATTTTTATGAACATTTGTATCCGACATCACGATAATACATTCCCTATTTACTAAAAGTTAAACAGGTAACCTATTGTGATGTTTGGTAATAAGTTGGGTTTTCAAGCGATAGATGGCACCAGTCATAAAGCTTAGTCTAGAGTCCGACAGATGTCGCTAGAGTGTAGCAATTGCCTGTGGGATATTATTGCCAGACAACAAGCTTCTAGAAACACAGAATTACCAACCCTCGGGTAATGAGCAGTGTAGCTAAATCCAGACTTATTTATTGTAACGTAAATAAACGAAATTATAGAAAAGATCCTTTACTTTTTACTTTTCACAAGAGTTCCCAACACTAAATATGCAAGTAAAGCAGTGATATAACACCTATCAATTCGTTGGGATTATAAATGATTTGAAGAGATTCTCAATAAATTTGCAATGATTTGTATCAGTAAGATTTTAAGCCCACAACCAACAACCGTTATTGCCGTTCCAAGCTATAAAATAAAATACAATGAAAACTATTAAAAACAGTAATTTCATGGATTGATTTTCTCTAAGATCATCTCACAAATTAACATCATAATAATTTATGATGAGTTGTGACGGGTGTAATTTAATTATGTTTTGAAGTAATTCCACCCTGTTTTTATGTCGTCTTCGCCCAGGGGTAGGTATTTAAAAATAAATTTGTCAACATCAAAATACTGTGGGATTTCCGAGAACAATTCTGTGATCTAATGCTAAATATACAAAAGTCGAAAAAGAAAAAGGGCTCACCAGTGTCAAAATATACTATTTTTTATATGGCATTTTGCCAGCGTCCTTGAGGTGGTTTTTCACAAAATAATTTTTTTCCAATAATTATTATTGTGAAAATCACATTGGTCTTGTCGTTCGGGAGTTATCCCGTATCTTTTGCGTTATCTAAATCGGCGTTTAATCGGTCGCGCGTAATTATTTCATCAGAACTTCTTTGGTTTCTTGAATCTTCTCATCCAATCCATCTTCATCAGAACTCATGTTATGAACGTTACATGCGACTGATTTAACGCCGATTAACCTTTGTTAGGCTAATGCAAAAGATACAGAATCACCCTATTTGGAATAAGGTTTTATTACGAAAGAAAATTAAGAGAGCCACTGAGAGCTCAGCTGTAACTTCTCTCTCTGTTACATGCGACGACGCGTGACGCTTTCATTTGAGGTTACAGTGAATATTTTGCGGAACACCTTTAACCTCATCTTTGGTACTGTTTAAATGGGTACTCTAGATTTATGCCAAAGAATTTCACTCAAGTGGAGTGTTCTTCTGAAGCTCTAGGTAAGTACGCCTATCTAGTGCAGTTTTTTCCAGTCGTTACAATACGCATTCAAAACCAGTAATCGCTCTCTTGCGGAGTGAAATGGAATCTGTGCCATTTTTCCCAAATAAGGAATATGTTCTGACATTGCACCTTGGACTGGTTTTACAGACAAGCCGACCAAACAGCACTCACACCGAGACAGGCAGCCAGTACATATTCACTGCCAAGTAAACAGTTCAGGTAAACACGGTGTATCATGTATCGTGGTAAAATCTGGTGTGCTTTGTGCGTGTAGTAGTGGAGGCTTGCCAATAAAACCTCAGAACGAATGTCGATACCGTAAGTTGCATGTTACTATCTCAATGTCAGATCATTTTCAATGTTTATTAGGTACTTTATAGGCGAAAAGGTTATGCTGCCATTTTAAGCAAATCGATCTGTCGATTCATATTGAAAATATTGACGATGTTGTTTGATTCTTAATTGGTCAATTAACAAGGTAGGTAACGATTTCCCTGTGGAACTCCTTTTAATTTTTCCGAGACGTACATCTTGCTTCAATCATATTCACTAATTTTGAAATAAAGCTCTTTTAATTCCTATTATTTTTATAAGCAATAATTATTAGCCTGAAACACTCATCCACATTGAAAAATCTCCTGATAAAAGATACATGACGCCAACGGGACTTGAACCCGTGTCCTTTCGATTTCCGGTCGACAGCTCTGACCACTGAGCTATGGCGGCTTATCTCTTATCCGCGAAATATTTCAATATATACTAGTGATTCATTCAACAATTACTGCTTATTACATTTTTTCACCTGAAAACAACCAACTTTATTTTATATGAGAAAGGCATTGTAAGTGCTAACTCTCTCACTAGATGGCGTCGAGACCAATTGTCTACATTTTTTGGTGAAGATACTTGAACTTGTCAAATACTAATTATTATTTTTTTGGTAAACTAATGTTTAAGACAAGATTTTTTTGTGCATAGCACAAAGGGTAACAATTATTTTTATAAGCAATAATTATTAGCCTGAAACACTCATCCACATTGAAAAATCGAAAGGACACGGGATCAAGTCCCGTCATGTATCTTTTATCAGGAGATTTTTCAATGTGGATGAGTGTTTCAGGCTAATAATTATTGCTTATAAAAATAATTGTTACCCTTTGTGCTATGCATAAAAAAATCTTGTCTTAAACATTAGTTTACCAAAAAAATAATAATTTCTCTTTTAATTCCGACCATGAAAAATGATTTCACTAAGTACTTGAATCACTTTGTCATACCATCACGCTGTTGAATCGTTTTAAGAATAACGCATAAAATATAATATAAAAAAAAAAAACTGGAGTATGGTATAATTGCATGGGAAGCTGCAACAATATCAGCCATATATTCACTATCGAAGGCTGGGGAGAGGCCATTTCAGGCAACTTTTCAAATCTGAATGGTGGTTTTACACCAGGGCAATACTGAGAGTATCTTCCTCTACAAACCTACATTGCAATCTTTTATTGACACCTGTTAACTGATTTGGTCCTTAACTGTCTTTAAAATAAAGGGTTTCATCACATTATCAGCTTGACATAATTAAGAACTATTAATACAGTAGTTAATGTTGGTAGATTTTTTGAAACAAAAATATCTGCTTTGTTGTTTGAGCAGTGAATAGTGTTTTAATTATATGATAGTGATTAAATCATTTTTCATAGTCGGAATTAAAACACTATTCACTGCAGTGAATAGCGTTTTAATTTCTTAATATTCGCGGTAAAGGAGAGAAATACCCTGTATTTATGTGGGAAGCTGTAATGTAGAAAGTATATTTCATCCTCCTTGTTGATTTTATTGATGGTTAATTTGGAATAAAATATTTAGTTTATCAAATGATGCAAACATTAGTATGTTCCAAATTGATCAGATGAACCTTCGCCATAAGCAATTACACAGGTTCTTTGTATGGAATCGATCGTGTAATTTTAAATTTCTAAATTGAGAGGTCAAGTAGTGGTTGAGGATACCAGAATACTTCTCACAATTGATTTATATAATTTAAAGTTAATTCTGCACTTTAAAAACAATTTGTTGATCTTAGGACGGGTTGTTTTTCAAAATTTGAACAACACATTTAGTTCAATTGTGCAATTCAAGTTCTGTGAATGTACTATTTGAGTTCTGTTAGTTTTCATAATAGGCCGATTGTTTCACAATGCTTAGATATGAACAGAACTTGAATAGGACTTTCACAGAAATTTAAAGTTATCTTTGAAATTTTATGAATTGCTCAAATCTAAATATCTCAGTAATGCAAAAAATAAAAGTTGATTGGTTCATACAACTGACAAAAAAGGAGGAAAAAAGCGCAATTTAAGTTGAACGCTGAAGTACAATGTGCATAGTTAATTATTTTTCTTCTGCACTTTCATTTCTTGTCAGTGAACAGGTTTCATCACGCATCAACATATTGCTAACACAGAGTACAATGATTTACGAGGAAAGTGAAGAAAATGTGGAGAAAATTACAGAGTTGTACTTTTATCTAGACTTTCCAGTAATGCTAATAAATGCTACTTGTCGGTAGCTTAACGTCAGAGTAGGCTACAAACTCAACTTTACGTGTCCAGCTCACTGATATAGGCCATTAGAATTTTAATAACTTAATTTAATGATGTCGATATTATTTATATAGTCGTGGAGAAACTGCACCGCTCTCCATGTCGTTGTCTGTCAGCTGCCAGAGAAATCTCACAGATTGAAAAGTCTATAACGAGAAACAATTAATTTTATCGACCACTATGAATTAACATCGTAAATTATTATTAATAATACCTACTTTTATCAAGATTGCTCCCAATTCTATTATGTCTATATATATATGTTTTATAGATTTTTTGTTACCTTCCTGCAAGATGCTTACTAATTTCAACATTATTTTGTTTGATCTAATAAATTGTTTTGTATAAGATTTCATATCCTAAATCGTAACTTTATTAATAATAATGATTGATGGTATTTCGGAAATTCTTAGTACAAACGGGAAACTGGAGAATCTACATTACTTATAGAACCCAAAAAAAATTCTTTTCGATCTGAGAATTTCCGAATTAATTTTTTTCGGTGAATAATGCGTTAAAACTTTTGAAGCCATATATACACTTCTACGAATTGAAAACCAGAATTTAAAAGCTGATATTAACCATTACCGACCATTTTTTATTCAAATTTTTATCTAAGGAATTCCAATTGTCTTTAAAACGAAAGCTCAAATTAAAAAGATTCACAATGCTTAATTTTTTTAAATGATAAACTAATGTTTATAAGACAAGGTTTTATGCATAGCACAAAGGATAACAAATTATTATAAACAATAATTAGTCGCCTGAAATATGAATACAAATTGAAAATATCTCCCGAGTAAAAACGGCGGCATTTATTTTTACTCGGGAGATATTTTCAATTTGTATTGATATTTCAGGCGACTAATTATTGCTTATAATAATTCGTTATCCATGATACTTAAGATTCACCAGTTTCCCGCTTGTACTACAAGTTTCCAGATACCGTGTATTAACGTGTCTAAATTATTCGTGAATAAATTTGGGTTTATGATAAATTAATAATTTGTTTTGTATAATTCGTAAGTCAAGCATTTGATGTAAATCATGAATTCATTAATTTATTGATGCTTCTTTTCTCAAAATTAGCATTATACGAGTACCTACGTCCTAAAACCCACGGTATTGCTTCGGTGGTATTATTTAGTGCTGTGCTACGGTGCTGGGTGATATAAGAAAATTGATTTACAGTGCTAGCTGGTAGCACTGATAAACAACGCGTGAAAATGTATTTGTCACTGAACACAAAAAGTGCATAGTTAATACGTATCTTATCATCATGTGAATAGAATATATGAGTTAAGTTGTTGTACTTACATATTAAGAATGTAGTAAAAGGTAACCCTCTAAGCCTATGGTAAATGACAACTTTGGAACCTTTTTTTACATTTTTGAATGCATAAATCAATAATGTTTATATAAAGTTTTTTACGATCCGACCCAAAACAATTGGCATTTCAACGCTTATTTGAGGATAATTCACGCAATCTGCTTACCTAATTTCAAGTTACACCGAGATTGAATGTTAGCGTAAAATATTAATTTCAGTTTGATGAAAACGGGAAGTGTTGGTAATTCAATTTAATGATCAAAGTGCCCATTTGTTAGTCATGTTAATTATGACTACATTTCAGAACAATATTGCTCTTTGATATTATGGACATTGTTTGATCGTATAAGGGAGCAGATACGGATGATGGAAGGATATGGTCTGCCCAAGAATAATAAATGTTATATAGTATGTCCTAATAGGGCAGAGTTGTAAAACCTTAGATTGTGTCTCGAAAGCGCGACTAATAGACTTGAAGAAAATGAGATATTATTATTCAGAGTTGATGGTTTCCTCAAGTACCTACGCTGTAGTAAATATTAGATTAATATCAAAAAATAACCCTTAAATATAACGTAAATAATTCTCATTTCAAATCGGTAACAAATCAAATGATTTTTTAAATGCTGCTTCTCCATATTCCGATTGAAAATGGATTTTTCTTTACACTGTTAGAGAAACAGCTTTCATCTGTAAAACCTTTATGTTATTAATTTCATTCTAAACAATATTTTTGTTACAGAGTTCTTGCTATAAGTGATGTCATTCTTGCTTTGAGTGATGTTATTCTTGCTGTTAGTCATGTTGTTTTTGCTGTGAGTGATGTTATTCTTGCTGTGGGTGATGTTATTCTTGCTGTGAGTGATGTTATTCTTGCTGTGAGTGATGTTATTTTTTCTGTGAGTGATGTTATTCGTTTAAAATGATTCGAATCATTGTAAATATCCTTTGAAAGTGTTTTAGTTTTTTTTTCAGAAGAAGGTCGAAAGATTTATTTTATACATTTAGTTTGATTCATATCCAGTTCTACAGAGAATTGTACTATTTTTTTTAAACTTAATTCACGAACGAATCGATGGATGGAGAATTTGGAAATTTACAAATTTACAAACAAATTTATAGAGTGAAAATATGAAAAGAAAAAATATGTGAGTAATTAGAGATCGTGCAAACTTCACTCGTATGTGTACATTCATTTCCGTATTACGATTCCATTTAAAAAATCAATTAATTATAACATCATAAATTCTGATGTGAACGTGAATTAAAATCAAATCAATTCTTAACTCCAGACTAACAGAACTTTTTTTTTCCAAAAATAACGTAATGATATTATAATATTGTAAAGAAAGCTGTTTGGAAGTAGATGGCTACCGTCGAAGAAATGCAAATCTTTTTTGTGTCGATGTATTTTTGGAATGGAATTCTGCGGCGTGACGATTGGTTTTTCAATTTACCTGCGTATTTATGTGTTAACAATGCAAAAAATGATACTAAAATCTATTTATGTTCAATTGGCGTATCTAAAGCGTACGAGAATAGGTGTTTTGCGCACGACTCTTAAGATTCAGGCATTTTGTGCAACAAATTAATTTCACACGCAAAAATACAATATAATAATTGCGAAGGGAAAAGATTAGGTAATTATTTAATACCATTTCTTGTAAACCATCTAATGAATTTAGTAAAAAGAACTAGCTGGCATATCTAATTTGTTCCGAGGAACTAGCTAGCATGCCTAAATTGTTCCGAGGAACTAGATAGCTTGCCTAATTTGTTCCGAGGAACTAGCTAGCATGCCTAAATTGTTCCGAGGAACTAGCTAGCTTGCCTAATTTGTTCCGAGGAACTAGCTAGCATGCCTAAATTGTTCCGAGGAACTAGCCAGCATGCCTAAATTGTTCCGAGGAACTAGTCAGCTTGCCCAACTTGTTCCGATCAAATGAATTTAGTTGAAGGAACTAGCTAGAATGCCTAACTTGTTCCGAGGAAGAAAATAATTTTATGGAAACCAAGATATATACCATTCACATGATAAAAATAAAATTAGTTCGTTAGTGCATATAAGTTTTATTTTATACCCGTTTGATTTGTGGGTAAATAACTAAGATTCAATACTTTTCCCGTGACCCTATATTTTGCGCATGCGAATTATTAATACAAATTTTGTAATAAAGTGTAATTACATGCAATTATCGATAGGTACGTAAGATATATTTGGTCGGTGACGGTAATGCATTCATTTAGTTCCAGCGAAATGCAAGTGACCATAAATTAAAGCAAACTTTTAATTTACCAACTAAACTACTGAAGATCCGGGAAACTTCACAGGATCTTCTGAATTCTTGATTCTTGACAAATAAATTACAATTTTTGAAAAAATAAAATATTTTAATATTGGTAAGTACTTTATCGCTTATCTGAACTCTTCACATAATTGTGCACAATTTTGAAAATGAGACAAATTCGAAGCAAATTTGAGTTAATTGAACCAGATCTCCCGTGCACAAACAGCCGAGGAATTGAACGCACGACGCCTGGGTGGGATCCAAACGCCACTCCAACTCAGCCACTGACATACTGTCAATAATATATTGTCTACGAATAAATATTAGAAATATAAATATAAGACCCGGGTAGTAAAATATTGTTCATAAGAAAACAAATGACACATTTTAAAATTGAAATTTAAGGATGTTAAATTAAATATTATAGAAATTAACAAAAACTTATTATAAAGACAGAGATAATAATATTTTAGATTCTTACCCATGACTTGTCATGATGCTCGTCATTTTGATACCTCTTAGAGAACAATTAATTTCACAGACACCTTTATAAAATAATTATGTTGATATCACAGTGTACAATCCTGTCGTGAAGTTGACCGATCACTCAAAGTTCCGTGGATTTAAACTATTAAACGTGGGATGTTAACTCTCGGTTAGTTTAAGTCGATAACGACGGTTTGATTTTAACGTGTAACGGTAGATTAGTTATCCGGGTAACATAAGCTGCAGAAGGTTATTGGTTTGAATACGTCGAGTGTCGCCGCGCTGGTCAAGAGTAACTGACCACTGAAGTTAAGTGTCCAGTGCGGTACACTGGTACGGAGGTACAGTAACCGAAGTCTGTCGGCGTGTTGGGTAGTTGGACAGTGCGGAGGAACTGGTATTAACGGAGGACCTTTAGCGGAGTAGGAGAGTGTGACCAAATAAGAAACAGAAATATCAAATGCCGCTGCACTGCTGCATGACGCAGGGGCGTGCTAATCGAAATACAACAGGAATGGAAATAAACTAATGCCACACTTATTGTTGAAATGTTGATGTGTCACCTAAGAAAAACTTTCGGCGAGTTACTATGAATATGTTTCCAATTTTAGAATTTGCGAGCAGAATCTTCTGATGTGCACATAAAAATAGTATATTCCTGGATTTTTAATTTTACGTATTTCGTTATTTTATTATTTAAATAAAAAAATAATTTGTTCTGCTGTCTAATTATTATTACCAGTAAGAACTGTTTGGCCTTCCAAAGACATTTAACTTACGAATACTTACAATAACAACACGACAAAATACACTATTCCAATGCAACACACATAAGCGCAATTACATTGCGAACTCCCCAATACAACGGTTTCACACTATGGGAAACCAATACTTAGGTGAAGTTGATATATTTAATATTAACTTTGCGAATTTTGTGGATTACGTAAAAGACTTATTTAAACACTATTCCTAAATGGAAGTTATATTTTTGTAAGCCATTCAAATAGCTGTATTTTTTAATTTATGTTCTTTTATTTTTAATATTTCTTTCTCATGTTTCAAAACTGTCATTAAAATTGTACCACCTACATGTAAAAGCCTCCTGGGCGTTAAATAAATGAATAAATAAATTATCGACACATTTTTTTACTAACTGTTTTTTTAAATTAAATAATTATCAAAATATTAATTAAAAATGTAATTAAAATAATTCTACAAAACAAATTTGGAAACAATAAATATTGATGGGTTTTATGTTGATTTAAAAAGCTGCAAGGCTCTTAGCTGTTTGCAGGATGGAAATGGAACAAGACAATTTAATACAATGCAAATTAAAGAATCAACTGAAATTGTGTGATTGAACGGGAAAATCTTAAATTACAATGTTTTTATAAAATCAAAAAATATCGACAATAATTAGAAAATAATTATCGACAATCTTAGTGAACATAATAAATCAAAAAAAAAAAAAAATTTCTACGTCACTGGAGCAATTACTTTCCTATGGCTCACGGTGATAAAGCAGAGAATGGTAAAACGTAAATAGTTTTAAGAATGACAATAATCTACTGTGGGAGAGAAATTCTGTTAGACACAACATTAATTATAAATCTTCACCAAGTAGCGTAATAATTATTTTAATTGGCAGTAATAAATATTGAAAGCGATGCGGGAGAAGAATAGGACAATTAGTGGCAGAGTTAAATGTCACTTAACTGCTTAAGAAGTGTGACGCTTCACGCTTTCCTCTTTGTCGAACCGATGTACGAACGATGAGTGATGCTTTGTTACTTTATGCAAACTTCATCAGAACTCTAATTTATTAAATTAAAAAAAAAAATAACTCATACGATGATGTATTATGTTTAGAAGAAACATGAAGCGAAAGGTAGGTTCCACTTTTTTTTACCTCCAAGTGACCTCCAACTCAAATACCACTTTATTATATACTACGGTAACCGGATTCGGTAGTTTTAGTGAGCGTTATCGTGTTCTAATAGTGGACCACGTTTAGTCGTGATATTCGTATGTAATAGCTCCTCTAATTGTATGGCTCCATGCCCCCATACAACAATACTCTGGCATATTCTTTCAAAAGGTAATATTTGCAATAAAATCCAAATAACTGGAATATTTCTGAACGTATTCGAAAACTAAAAACTGTTTTTGAAAGGTAATGAAATTTGATTTCAAGTTTTATTATCAGAAATAAACATATAACTTTAGAAATATAATATTTTTGAATGCAAACTTAAAAAGTTTTAAAAATGCCTTTACGTTTTTTAACATAAATTACAAAAAATGAAAATACGCGTATTAGACAAATTTATTTTCCCTCAATTTTTTGTCATTTCATGTTTTTTTTTTTTTTTTTTTTTTTTTTTTTTTTTTTTTTTTTTTTTTTTTTTTTTTATAGTGAATACCTCACAAGAGTCCCAACTGCTCCCGTCTGGAGCCAGTGAGACTATGGCATCCCCAATTGGGGGATGTTGTGAGGCTGAAGGTATGTGGGGAAGGGAAAGAGGAAGGTGGGGAAGTACCTGGCTATTCAGATCTAGTCACTAAACACGGCTAAAGCCATTTGGAGCAACGTTTCAATTCTGAATGGTGGTCTTACACCAGGGCGATACTGGTAGTATCTTCCACTCTGGAACGTGCCGCAAATATACTATATATTATTTTAATTAATTAATTGTGAAATAACACAAATTAATCAAATAAAATTTATTTGCGCACGCCGGGTTCGAACCCGCGACCTTCGGAATGGCAGTCCAATGCGTTACCACTGGACTATGCCGGCCGTCAAAAAATGTAAAAATGTAAAAATAATTTTCAACAAAATTTCATAGAGGTGTATATTTTTAATTCTTCTGTATTTTTATTTTAGATTCGAATATAAAGGATGGTGTTTTCTCTTTCTAACACCGTTTAGATCACATTTCTCACCATGATAATAAGGAAGACAAAACGATTTGTGTTGTTTTCCTAATAACGGGACCTGTATGAGCTGTTCCCAAAAGCGACCAAAATAGCTTGAGGGGTTAAAAACAAGGTAAGTTAACTTATATTTATTTAAATAAAATATTTATTTGTTTTAATATCATTTAGGTTATTTTAGTTTTATTTAAAAATCTGTGAAAAAAGTCTTCCTTTTTTACAATAACTCCAAACAGGAGGCCCCGAGGAAAATATTTCCATAAATAGTATCTAGGATTGATATATGAATCTCTCCCGATCCGGCCTGCCACGCAGTTGGTGGGCAGATGCATCCATCGCCAATACCTGAACAAACCGCACCCCGTGAACCGGGGCGCCCTTTCTAAGACACAAAACGTAGCGAAGCACTTGGGATTACCCATGGAACAGGTGTTGGTTATCCAATGAGTGGTTCTGCCTCCCAAATTTAACATTAGTTATTATCTCCTAGTTATATTTTCGGACACTTATTCCATAAATTATCGTCGTGGCATTTGTTAATAAAGTTTATTTAAAAAAACAATATTCCGATGATGCATTATAAGTTGGCTTTAGTACGTTATTTGTCTCCAAATAGAACTGATTTATTTATTGAAATGGTTTAACCCTGCATGTGCAAAATGAAGCGTTTGAAGTTTGATAAATTTAAAAAGAAAGACAAATATTCCCGGGTTACGAATAACCTGATAATATTTGAAAATCTTCTACTGCGTAGTAAGCGGAAAGTGTTGTTTCTGTTGTGATCGAAGACTTAGCCAGCCGAGGAATTGAACACACTACGCCTGGGTACTGGGCCACTACCGGCCACCGACCGGTCGAGCAATAAAAAAAATCCTTATTTTTTTCTCGTTTAAGTTTGTGAATATATTGTATAAAATATACAAATGTATAATATGTAAAAGTCTATTTAACGGGAGTAAAAAGAAAAATAAATAAAATTGTAAAATTCGACGATTTTTTTCAATTTATAGGTAAAGGCATTGAGGCTAATAATTATTGCTTAAAAATAAAACGATATCGCAATTTCGGTACTAAAGATAAATTTACCAAGAATTTTTAAAATTTCTCTTCATTTTTCCCACGCGGAAATGACAAGCATCATTTAACCGAATTGCTCATGAAAAGTCTCAGCAGTCGAAATGTAAATTGAGCGTGACAAGCAACAAAATATATGACACTCCTTTGTGACTAAAACGTGTTGAAAATAATGTCACTAATGAAATTTGAATTTCCGCGTAAGAATTGAAATATTATTAGTTTTATATGGCAGGAAACTTTCGACACCTGCCAACACAAAGAAATTAAAATGGAAGCATTGGTCAACAAGTTAAAATACTCTTTGAACAAGCTCTATAAATACAGGTTTTCCAATAAGAGGTGTTATTTTGATATTCAATCGTAAAAGATCAATGGTTTCGTTGCTTGTGTGGCACGTAGCGCCGTCTTGTTGAAAGTAAACGTTGTCCAGATCAATACCATCCAATTCCGGCCATAAAAAATCATAAATCATCTCTCGATAGCGCAATCCATTCACCATAACTGTTGCTCCAGCCTCATTTTTGAAAAAAGTAAGGTCCAATGACTCCGCCGGACCATTAACCGCACCAAACAGTCACACCTTGAGGATAAAGAGGCTTTCAACAATAACTCTTGGGTTTTCCGAGCCCCAGATGCGACAATTTTGCTTGTTGACTACGCCACCGAGGTGGAAATGGGCCTCATCACTCAAGATGATTTGCATTTGATTCACTCAAGTGATTTTTAATAATTTCAATGCGTTGTTAAAGCGTGTATCGTTCCATTTTTAATAATGGCGTAGTTTCTACTTGTCAAATGTCAAAAAATGACAGCTTCAAAAGTAACATCTACCGAAATAGCGGGCTATTCAAAATAACACCTCTTATTGGAAAACCCTGTACATTGTTTAAGAACATTGAGAATATCTTTGAGATGAGATAACTTTTAATTGGTGTAGTTATATTACTGGGTTGTCTTTTTGTCTAACTAGAAAATTTGATATCCATACCAAAAAATTATTATTTTAATAGTCAGGCCCTTTGCGTTGACAGTACTCGTACCTATCCAACACTATTGAAATGTATTTTTAATCACATTGTTTTATCCCCTTCAAGCCCTATGTCAATACGATATGGACGAAATCCGTCATCAATGGTTAGTAAGCGTTTTTTGAGAGCACGTTCAACGATTGATAGTAATTTTACAACCGACGATAGACAAATTTTAGCGCGGCCTCCATTGTATCAGGTAAGCTTCGGTTGACTGTCAATATAAACAACTTTTCTAATAATGTCATTCGTTACGCAACATTACTGGCTTATTAACGAAAAGAGTTGAAGTAACGAAGCTCTTAGAATTGAAAGAATTCGTATATGCGGCGAGTTGAATTCGTTCGGGCCAATGGCTAAGCTATCGATTTACCTTGATTGAGAGTGGTTGTGTACAGATTTTCGGCCACAATCTACAACTGTTTATCTGTTTTGGTTTTCCACATCAATACCGGCAATGGTGCGGAGAGTCTCCCCTGATGGGTCTGCGAGCTTTGTAAAAGTGCTTTTGTTGCATTCTGTCGGTCGTCGCAGTGTGATTTAGGTGCATTAGTAACACTGCACAGAAAACTTCACTAGCGGGATGTGGTCAATGAAGGTTTATCGGTAAAAACTCACTGAGCACTACACTCTAGTGGGTGTGTTCATTAAAGGTTTATCAGTTGTAACTTTCTGATCACTTAAATAGTAGTTTTTTTTAATGAAGGTTCACTGAGCACTTCCATAGTGGGATATGCTCATTGGAGGAGCAACGGTTATAACTCATTGAGCACTGTAATAGTGGAATTTATAAAATGAAGGAGCTCTTCGATTCTATCAATGGTCCTCGCAATGAAGTATCAGCTTTATAGGTCACTAGAAGCACCACTATACTGTTAGTTGAAATGATGGCAGACAGGCGCCATGATGTGAACCTACATTCACAGCAAAACAGAAGGTTCAATTCCCGAACGTGACTCATTCATTTTTTGTAGTATTTATCGTGAAAAAGCTCCGAGATTAGATATATTTCTTTTTCATTCAACGAGAATGAAGAAATGTCATGTTCATGTCAGTGTATTTTAAAAATATTTAACCTAAACAAATATTGAAATTAAATTATATTTTTTTTTATTTAAACTATTATACGACAGGTTAATCACACATTTACTGGAAAAAAATTCTTATTTTACCATTATCAACATTTTGGAAGATAGGAATTAAAAATTGGAAGAAAGTTTTAGGATTATTTAAAGATTAATTAAATACACCAGATCTACTATTTTATAAATTTCTTTATAACAATATTTCTCTTATCATGCTACGCTGCGCTAAAATATTTGTTCTGCTGTGTGGTATTTTGAACAAGACATTGTTTTCAGGCTCGTAAACAGAGAAATGGGCAATTAATAGATTTCTGATTAGGGAATGTTAAAACATACAATGTAATACATTATTTTCTATAATAATAATGTTAGTTTAAAAGTTGGCAACATCTTGTGTATGGCAACCCTTTTGGATTTCGTTTCTTTTATCTATGCTCTGTACACTGCTGTCATCCTTCTTGTAATACGTACATCGTCAATAAAACCAGTTATTAAAAAGTGTTATATGTTTTAATTTAATAAACACAAAAGATTACAACAGGTTATGGGCCCAGATCACCACAGGCCACATACCTATCAAAAATAAAAGTACAGTGAAGTGACTAGTTGAAAACAATTACCGGAGAAACGCAAATAAACCTCACACCGTGTTGGCGTTGGAGGTTAAGTTGCCGGGAAGGAGAAAAATACTTGCTACATTCGGCTGCAAGGAAGGAAATACTAGTAAGAAAGGAATCGAAAGACACGATGGACGGAAATAATACAGTTATCAAACTGGAAGGAATAAAAAACTGGAATGTTTGGAAGTTTCAAACAATGGTGTTGTTACGGGGTCAAAATTTAATTAATGTCGTTGAAGGCGTAAAAGGGCAAGGCTCCGAGGAACAGAAAGCATGGGAGACACAAGATGCTAAGGCTCAAACAATGTTAGTGACCAGGATGACCGAGGAAGTGATGTTACATATATTATCTTGCACTACTGCTGCAGAGATGTGGCGAAAGTTAACGAGCATTTTTGAACAAAAAAGTGAAACAAGTATTCACATAATCCAGCAAAGATTCTTCCAATATAAATATGAAGAAGGAATGGAGATGTCAGTCTTCCTGTCAAAAATACAGGAGTTACAAAATCAACTCAAACAAATGGGTGAAGAAATTTCGGAAAAATTCATAATTACGAAGGTATTGATGTCATTGCCAGATATTTACAAACACTTCATATCAGCATGGGAGTCTGCGCCAGATAACAAACAAACCTATGATAACCTTGTCGCTCGTTTGTTAGTGGAAGAGGAGAGAGTAAGGGAAAAGGCTGAACTCGCATCGCCGTCATCTGCGTTTATGGTAAAGAAAACTGCTCCAATTAAAAGAAATATAAAGTGTTTCAAATGTAATAAGATGGGACATTATCAATCTGAGTGTATGAGTCATGTGAATAATAACCATCGTAACTTTCCAAACAAAAGTGAAAAAAAGTGTTTTTATTGCAACAAAATTGGGCACATCAAGAGTGAGTGCTGGCATAAGAAAGGAAAGGAGAAAAATGCGTTTGTAGTACAACAAATACCTAAAGAACTGTATCAACAGTCTAAGTGGTTGGTGGACACAGGAGCCAGCGAACATATGTGTCAAGACAAAAATCTATTTTCGACATTTTCACCAGAAGTGTCACAAAAGTCTGTGATAATAGGTGATGGTACTCAAATAAGTGTTACTGGTTGCGGACAAGTGGAACTAGAAGTATTCAATGGACACCGGTGGGTCGAGACAACCATATATAATGTACTGTGTGTGCCAGACTTAAAAATAAACTTGTTCTCTGTAAATTGTGCGGCTGACAAAGGTTATGTCATGTTGACAGATCAAAACATTTGCAAATTTTCCAAGAATAATAAAGTATGTGCGGTAGCAAATCGTGTTGGAAATATGTATATTATGGATGTTCGTTATAAATATAAAAACTGCTTTGCAAATGTAACTACAGTTAAATCAAGTTTGAGTGAGTGGCATGAGAAACTTGTACACCAGAATATACAGCAGGTGAAAGACGTGTTAGAGAACAATAATATTAAAGTCTCAAGTAATTCTCTTCAGAAGTGTCAAGGCTGCTTACAGGGTAAATCACACCGGCTGCCCTTTATGAACTCTGAGACAAAAGCTGTCAAAACATGTGAACTGATACATGCCGATGTTTGCGGGCCGATGGAGGCAGTATCTGTCGGCGGGGCGAGGTACTTCTTGATTTTAAAAGATGATTACTCTTGCTATAGAACTGTATATTTTATTAAAAAGAAGGACGAAGTGATTAATTATATTAAAGATTTTGTAAACAAAGCTGAAAATGTTACGGGTAATAAAATAATCACTTTTAGAAGTGACAACGGCTTAGAATTCATTAATAAGGCTGTGTCAACTTTGTTCTCAAACCGGGGTATAGTACACCAAACTTCTGTACCATACACGCCACAACAGAATGGCAAGGCGGAACGGGAGATAAGAACCTTAACAGAAGCAGCAAGGTCAATGCTGTGTGCCAAGAACCTTCAAAAAAAATTATGGGCAGAAGCAGTCAACACTGCAGCCTATGTTCTCAACAGAACCAGTAGAAGTAATGAACCAGGAAAAACACCCTATGAATTATGGACAGACAAACATTTTGATCTCAGTAACCTACATATCTTTGGTACGCCCGTAGCTGTTCATATTCCAAAAGAAAAACGAAGAAAATGGGATTCTAAAGGAGAAAATGGAATCTTGGTAGGGTACGGAGAAAATGTGAAAGGGTATAGAATTTTTTATCCTGATAAAAATGATGTTCTAATAAAGAGGGATGTCATTTTTTCTGGAACCTGTTATTGGGAAATGTAATAGCTTAAACCTAGAGTCTGTAACAGAAGAATACAACGATGAAACTGACAATAACCAGCAAGAGTTAGTAGAAGATGTTGTGAGTGATCCAAACATTACAAATCAGATGTCAGATGATGAGCAGCACAGCTTATATGAACCTGAAGAAACAAGTGATGAAGATAGTGAACGCGATAGTGATAGTAAATTACAGCCAGCTTCTCTTCGTCAAACCAAACGTGTCAGAAAGGCGCCACAATTCTATACTTGCCAAAATGTGTACACTGCAGAGACAGAACCAGGCACCTATAAGGAGGCTATGCAGAGGAGTGATGCCTGTCAGTGGGAAGAAGCTGTAAAACAAGAACTGGATACTCTCAAAGAAAATAATACTTGGACAGTTTGCGCTGTACCTGAAAAACAAAACATTATTAGTAGTAAGTGGGTATTCAAAATAAAGAAAGTTGATAATATTATTCAATATAAAGCAAGATTGGTTGCCAGAGGTTTTGAACAGAATGATACAAAAGATTTATATGAAATTTACTCACCTGTTGCCAAATTGTCAACATTTAGATTATTTGTTTCAGTTGCTACAAAATTAAAACTATCAATACATCAGATGGATGTCACTGGGGCTTTTTTATATGGGGATATAAAGGAAACTGTGTTTATTAAATTACCGGAAGGGGCATATAATGGTTGTGATAATATTGTAAAACTAAATAAATCATTGTATGGGCTAAAAAAATCCCCTAAATATTGGAATGAAAAATTTAACCATGTAATAAGTAAAGCAGGCTATGTAAAGTCAAAGAATGATCCTTGTTTGTTTACTAAATGTAATGGAGAAAACCAAACTTATGTCTTACTTTACGTCGATGACCTCTTGATGTTTAGTAATAATGAACAGGAATTAAGTGATCTTAAATTAAAATTACACAATGCGTTTAAGATGAAAGATTTGGGACTAATTTCAAATTTTCTTGGTATCAGTGTTAAACAGAATTTGAAAGATGGTGTAACTGAATTATGTCAAAGATCTTATTTAGAAAATGTATTAAAAAGATTTAACATGGATAATTGCAAACCCATGTATACCCCTATTGATCAAAATTTTAATGTAAAAATCTTAGAATCCAAAGAATGTAAGTCTGACAAGGATATTGAAAATACTTGTAGGAAAATTATTGGAAGTTTAATGTATGCAGTCTCAGGCACTAGGCCAGACCTCTGTGTAGCTGTATCTATATTAAGTAGGTACCAAAATAATGCAAGTGATGTTTTGTTGACTCATTTAAAAAGAATTTTAAGATATATAAAATATACTCTAGATTATAAGCTGATTTTCAAATGTAATGATGATGGACTTGTTGGGCATTGTGATGCAGATTGGGGTGGTGACACACGAGATAGAAAGTCTACCACTGGCTACTGTTTCAAGTTCTCCAATTGTATTATATCGTGGTGTTCTAAGAAACAGTGTTCCGTAAGCTTATCATCAACCGAGGCAGAATATGTTGCAGTCAGTATGGCGGCTAGTGAATCTTGTTGGCTGTCAAGTTTATTGAAAGACTTTAATAACATAAATGTTTGTCCTGTACCTATATACTGTGATAACCAGTCTGCCATAATGGTTGCAAATACTGATAATATTAAAAGACTAAAACATATTGATATACGTTATCATTTTGTCAAAGATTTAATTAAGGAATGTAAGATATGTTTAGTGTATGTTAAGACTGAGGATCAAATAGCTGATATGTTTACTAAGTCATTAAACAAAAACCTATTGTTTAAATTTATTACTCAATGTGGCCTAATGTAAAATCTCTCAGTTATAACATAGGTGGTTAAAAGTTATAGATATAGATAATGTAAGAATGTGTTACATTGAGTGGGGGTGTTAAAACATACAATGTAATACATTATTTTCTATAATAATAATGTTAGTTTAAAAGTTGGCAACATCTTGTGTATGGCAACCCTTTTGGATTTCGTTTCTTTTATCTATGCTCTGTACACTGCTGTCATCCTTCTTGTAATACGTACATCGTCAATAAAACCAGTTATTAAAAAGTGTTATATGTTTTAATTTAATAAACACAAAAGATTACAACAGGGAAGTTATCAGAGGAATATTGATGTTCTAGATTGAATTGGTGATTGCGTTTCATACACGGAGAGTAATTATTCTGTTAAAAAAGTGATAGCATGCCAATTTTCTGATAAAATATGAATCATTCAGAATATATTTAAAACACGTGTTGTTTTCCTAATAAATATCACGACAGAATGCGACAATATCGGAATGTCAACATCAATACTACTATTTGTCTGAACACAGGTTCCGCCGTTCTCATAAAACATTAGCTTTTAACTGATACTTTGTTAGGAATTCTATAAATTCATTTGTTAAAGGCCTGTAGTCCCGTTTTTAACAGGAAAACGAATAATTTTACCAGATGTTTAATAAATTAGTATTTTATAACAGTAAGTTTTTCCGTATGTATTTAGTTCACACTACTACAAAGCACGAAGATGATGTCGGAATTTTGTGAAATATAATTTTACTAGTGATGGCGACTGCCGCTGCTGATGTTACATGATACAGTTAATTGCGGAAATATGCAATGAAAGTGAAATATCATCGTTTAGAAGTAGCATTGGTGTCTGCGTGACACACTGGGCTCGGGGCGCGGGGCACGGGGCACGGGCAGTGGCTCAGAGGGAAATGTCGGCTGCCGGCTGATAGCCGAGAGATGTTCACGCCGCTCCCGACTTCCTCCAGGAATTCCCGCCCAAAATAAACAGATATTGGCGCCAAAATATCATTCAGGCCGACATTCGCAGACATCTTCAGGTGAGTTATAAGGAGAATTATAGATTCCGTAGACAAAAAAATTAAACAACATTGTTTCTCTGATGCAATAGAATGTGTTCATGTAATTAAATATATAGGCGAATTTATAAAGATAACCTCAAATTGAAGCATCAAATTGAAAAATCTTGCAAAAAGGAAAAAAAACTAACATACATATTTTATGCTTTAAGAAATGTTAAATATAAGAATCAAATAAATTTAAGAAAAAAAGATATTTTGGACTGTGTAACTCCATCCTACGATATTATTGGCCAGGGGGACCCAGGAGCAACAATAATTGACCCATTACTGAAGGCACAGATAGCGGTGATTAGAATCTACACAATGTAATATTTAAATCGAACACATGTCAAACGAGAAGCCGCTGCAGAAATGATTTGACAGTCCCTGTGAGTGTTACCACATTGTACCACAAAACACACACCCATTTTGGATACAAATATACAATACACACTCCACGAGGTAAGAATTATCACCCTTCAGCAAAAAAAAATCCATATGGCTTATTGACCTGGAAAGAAAGGAGTCCGAGAAACTGCCGAAAACGTAACGTAATTAACATTTTTCTTTTTTCTAAGGTCGCAAATTAGGGAAGTAAGACACGTACGTCGTACAGCTCAACTCAATATTTTCATTCTCACCAACAAAATAAAAACAGTCTGTGTAAGTCTAGTTAGGAATTCATAGCGACCAGGCAAGCATAATGGTAACTTGAATTCACGTGCAACCCCTATTTATAATAAATTATGTTATTGTGTTTTGCATATTATATAAAACGTATTGTCAAAAAAAGTAATTAATAAATAAAAACAATTTCGGTTTGAAAGTAGTAAAAATTGATACAAAAATTAAAATTCTTACTACTTTTAGTACTGTAACGAATTATGCTGCCCTTCTTACAATATTACACTTCTGGTAGAGCAATGGTCAGCATAGTTCTTTCCAAGCGGTTGATCGGGGTTCAATTCTCGGCCTTGGTAAAGTTTTATTTTTAATTTTCATATGTTTTATAAGCTTTTACTTTTTTACATATATTTGAAAAAAATGTGTATTTCGCGTGTACCATCGTTTTTCACTGGTCCGCGCTAATTATCGAATAATGCTTATAATTTCACAAAATATGTGAAACGCTGCGAAATTTAATAAAACACTTTTTCTAAGAGAGCAAATATTTCTTTTCATATTAAAATATTCCCAGGTTTTTTCTACTACAATCATAATGAGCGGAAAATGTTTCTTGTGCGATGATGGTGGAGGACTTAGATAGAAGAGGATTGAAGAAGAGAACCCGATGCTTTGGACCGATCCAAAAACAAATAACTGAAATGTCTAACGGGAAGGTTTGGGTAGTGAAATTCGAACGAGGTCTATTGTCTTCCAGATTTTCGTCACAGACCCTCCAAGTCAAAGAAATGAGTGATTTGCTGATAAATAAGATAAAATATTACCAATACGCCAAACCAGCTATTATAAATATATGTAACACTAAATCATTATGAATCATTGCATCTGTTATTTTTATAATTTCCCTCAGGGCCTATGTCATCTTTGGGGATGCTGGGAAGGTAAAAGATATGAGGATTGTTTAGGAATCTAGGGATCAGTGTGTCTTCCACTGCGCCGCATCCCAATCTGGCACGCCCCGCAGTTGGTGGGCAGGCGCATTCTCACAACACACCTCACCCGATGAACCTGGGCACCCCTGCTAAATCACCAAACGTAGCGAAGCATTTGGGGTGATCTATAGCAGAAATGTTGGTTTTCCAATAAATGGTTTCCAGGGCGGCGGTACCCAAAACCTGCCTCTCAAATCTTTAATGTTATTCACAATACATTTTTTTTTGCAAATCTGATTTTGATTGAAATGAATTATTACATGCATATTATTTGTAATAATAAATTGTTTTTCTGAAGTTTTTGAAATATATTGATTGTGACAGCTCAGGTGAGGAAACGTGAAATTACCAAGAATGAACCTTTATTATATTATACGAAAGATCGAGAGAAGGGCAGAGAGATGTTTTGTTAATAAACTGATTTTAAATGGTGCCTGGTCAAAAGATGGCGTAAGCATCAGGAAGGGATTAACATTCATCTGATCCATTTATGAGATATTCCAAATAGCTCACAATGTTGTTTTTCTGCCCGAGAGAATGTCTCAATACTGTATTAAGATGGTCCAAAGTTCTAGAGTACATTAATTCACTCAAAAGGTACAAAACGCTAGTTAGAAGCATTCTTGAATATAATTCCTCTCTCAGCATACATTCACATAAAATTGATAGAATGCATCATACATACTTAAGGCGTATAAAAAATACATATTCCAATTGATAATATAAATTAAAGCGATTTTATATAATTACTTAAAATGTCCGAATTATTAAAGAATTAATTATTAAAAAAATAATTAACGGACTTACAGCCCTGGCCTGGTGAGGTGCGATTAATTATCGCGTTCCCAAAAAATACAATACTAGAATCCATGTTTCATTTAATGTAGTTGCTTCTCACATAAATTTTACATACAATTATTGTTCACAGATATTGCGTTGTGTGGGGATTGAAACTTACTATTTCGAAATAATATTTAAGTTGATTAATATTACTTCCTTTAAAAAGCAACTATACATGCAGATATGATATCATTAACCTTATCAGTTCATTATGTTTTTGTTAATATGATAAATAAAATTAAAACTAAATAAAACAGTGTTAAATATCGAAGGAGGTCCAGCGTAAGTAACAAGAAGAAATAATGAGGTGCTAAAATAGCTTTATCGAAGAATGGATAGGTGGGTATTGGTGCGTTGCTAGATAACTATCTGATCAGCTTCCTGACCTTGCTTCTTGTCAGTTGTTTCTGTGTCCAGAAATAGTCCTCCTCCTCCCGACTACCTCCCCTCCTGCCAACACCTGCGTCTCCACGTATCTCCCGATCAAAGTTTATAACCAAGCTTACGTTTTGTTCTATTACAATTGCAGCAGCTCTTGGCAGAATGTCTCTATTCTAGGATTTAAAAAAACCATTAGAGATTGGAAAGATTCCTTAAGATTTAAATAAACCCATTTCGTTATTTCCGTATCTTTCTACCACGCTTATCCACACTTCTGAATAATCATCGATCAAAATAATGAACAGTAGGGAATGCTAGCCATCACGCGAAGATATCGTAAACGAAACGACTTGATAAGGCAAACAGAAGTAAATAATAATGACGCTGAATACGCCAATAAAGGAATACCACAAGGTTCAAGGGATAGACCCATTGTAATTCGTTAATAAAATGATTCAAGGTCATCCCAAAACTCGCTGGATCGACGGGACAAAGACATCAGGCTAGACACAGTGGGCACCAGAGATGTGCTTTATTTCAAATAAATCCATTTCAAATGGAAATGCAAAATGCAAAATGGGTATTTTGCATTTTGCATTTGAAATGCTTTTCTAAAAACCATTTTGCATTTTGCATTTTAAATGCTTTTCTCAATGCATTTTCCATTTTAAATGCTTTTTTGCAACATTCTTCCTACTATCTCCACTCATCTTTTTTTCATAAGCCCCAAATATCAGTCGGTCCTCAACCTCGCTATGAGAGATAATTTACATTATTTGTCAAGTTGCTCCCTGGTAGGAGCCCTGGCAATTGAGTGATACCATTACAAAAAATACTGATTCAAATACTGAACATGGGGCCATGACGCTGTAATATTAAATGTTAGATAGCAGTTTCTATGTTTTTACGTCCCGCGCAATTTTTTTTGTGGTTTCATAATCTATAGTCGTGGTGTTTTTGGATTTAACATCATGTAAATGATTTACCTTCATAATATGTTTGTTCTACATTGATGTCCATTATTAAATGACAAAATTGTTTAAAAATTCTATAATTATTTTAATTGTTTGAATGAGAAACCATTTTGCATTTTCAATGCATTTTGAAAATAGGTATTTTGCATTTTGCATTTGAAATGCTTTTCTAAAAACCATTTTGCATTTTGCATTTTCAAATGGAAAAGTTTTGACTCATTTCCATTTTGCATTTCAAATGGTTTTGGGTACCCATTTTGCACAACTCTGGTGGGCACATTATAACCTAGAAGAGTAGAAGCAGTCTGGGAAAGCATTCAACCAACAGTTATAGACAGTGGGTAGTTACGACTATGCGACGTTTACTTACCTTGGTACAAATAAGGCATGCATGCTATTTATGATTTATTATTAGATACACTTTGCACAACCTCATTCATTGTGGCACTATGCATAGAAATGTTCATGCATTTCCAATCCAAGCTATTTACGACGTTTAGTCATCATCTTAAATCAATTCGATTTCCATTGCATGTAGCTTGTGTTGGATAACTAAATTTAAGCAATTTATTTTCACCGCGATTTGATTGTTTGATGTTAACGGAATTGTACGGCAGTATGATCACGTTTGAAAGCGTTTTACACAAATTGATTCGGATACATTAAAATTTTCTTCTTGCTAAGAATACCATAGCAATAATTCTCCGTATCAATGAATTGGGAGTCTGCCAAGTGGAAAAGTTGTTTAAAAAAAACCTTATTTTGTCTTTATGAAAAAATAATTGCTAAACGATTAAAAAACATCAAACCACCCAATAAATCGCAGTAGCTAAGTATATTTACATGTGTGTATTTTAATTTAATCTCTACAACTTTTGATTCCAAAGATACGAAAATTTACCAAAAATATTACTAGATTCTACGACCCTTAAAATAATAATTAAAAACAAGAAAATGGCCTTGAAAACCAAAACCTATATTTAAAAAACTTTCATAAGATAAAACAAATAGGACACCAAAAACCGCACGGAAGCCACAACACCATTTGAAAGCAAATATTTTATGATAGATTAAGAGATTGATCGATACAGAAAAACTTTGGAAATTACATCCTTAAGTTTACCTCCTCACTAGGAAAAAATAAATAATAGTTTAGTACCTATTTGGTAATTGGACACTGTCTTAAAGGGTTATAACTTTATTTTAATCAATTACGACTCGTAAGTCGCGGGTTCAAATCCAGGCGTGCGCAAGTAAATTTTATTTGATTAATTTGTGTTATTCCACAATTACTGATTAAAAAAATATTTAATATGTTTGTGGAACTTTCCAGAGGGGGAGATACTCTCAGTATCGCCCACCATTCAAAATTGAAACGTTGCTTGAAATGGCTTTGGACGTGATTGGTGACTAGATCTGAATGGCCAGGTACTTCCCTACCTTCTTGTTCCCCATCTCTTTCCCTTCTCCACTACCTTCAGCCTCACTACATACCCCAATTGGGGATTCCCTAATGTCACTATTGTGCGGTTTACATTAAAAATTAAACAAAAGAAATACGCTGTCCTTGAATTATTTCCAGTCACTGTCAAAAACCTATCACCTTCTGCTTTCTATAAATAAGAAGTAATGGTTGTTTTGAGTGCAGATTAGTGCTGTTAACTGTTATTAAATTATCATTGCCCTGCATCACATAATTATTCTGCTTATGAAAGATGTAGAAATGTCTGAAAGGGAAAATTGCTATTTATAACATAGGTGCATCGCAGTAAAGTGACTCAAAAGACCTTTATTATTTTAATCGATGCTTTCCCCTGGGAGCTTAGACAAAATTCAATATCATTTAATCTGTCACGGACGAAAATACGTTGGAATTGGACCAACTTCACATTGAAAACAATAGGACTGTATATCGCCGTCACTTTATGAATCACTCCTGCGGCTTTTGCTATTCTCACAGACCAGACATTGATTAGGAAATCATCTCAATCATCCTAATGACTCATACCTAAATATCACTAATTAGCACGCGAGATATTGATACAAGTGCCAACAACATTAAAGGATTATTTATTTGTAAAGCAGTTTATCGGCTGTACAACGAATGGCATGCACAATGCCCAATTAATATGTATCTACGTGTTATTGCAAATATTTGAACTACTGTGTTTCTTTTTAAGAAAGACAAAATATCTGAAAATAATTGATTTATTTTTGTACCTTAAATTATAAAATTTAAAATTTTTATTTTCGTTGTTAATACCGCTTGTGAGTTCCAACTGCTCGGAGATAGTGGGACCATGATTGACCTGTTTTCAGCATGTTTTGATTATGTTTGTAAACAAATCTATTTTTTACTTATACAAAATACGATAGTTTCTAAAAACCTGTGTATAAAATAACATTTATCCTAGAAGTTGATTATTGCTTAAAATAATAAAGTTGAGTTTCTCAGAAACAATACACAATATGTTTAACATCTGCTTTTTATACTTTCCAAGTGTGTTTAGTTTTATTCTCTTAAAAAACTGTATCTATTAGTTATTTAAGTGCTCCACACCAAAATAAAAGGCTACCGAAATACAAAGTCGACGCATATTCACATAAGAGTGAAGAAAAAACAAAGAAGTGTGTATTGCCAAAAGCTTCTTAGTCTGGATGATAAGCTTTGGAAGCTTCCTGAGTCACTCGGACTTTGTGTATTTCATCAGTTGGCAAAATACCGCACATGAGTGGATCTGTATTTTTACTTCACTACTGACAGATCAGATATTAGGAGAGCATGATGAACTCGACAGATGCATGCGAGACGTGTCGATGCAGCTTAGTATGTAAGGTGCTTGCGTTTTTGGCTTCATACCACAAATAAATTTGTTCATGGTAAAAGCAAAACATATTTAACGATATTGACGCACTCTGCTTTAGATCAAGGTTCAATTGCGAAGCTTTTATTAAGATATTAATAGCTTTTGAAGTGAATTACCTTCGCAGGTTGCACTGCTACATTAAAAAAGTTCAGTGACGATTTGTGGACGTTAAACTTTTCACAAAATTTTGAATTATCAAGGGTTTACAATTGTTGGGATTTTTAACTATGTTAATCAGAAATTTCAACAATTTTATCTGTTTTAAACTGTACATTTTTGCCTTTGTTAGATGATACCTTGAGTACACTTCTCCGTCTGGAGCCCACATTACAATATTCATTAAAAATATTTAAAGAATACAAAATAAATTATTACGTTTTCGAGTTTCAAAATGGGTATTCCAGAAATTTTGTTAAACTGCAACATTCTTTTAAATTAAATGGATATGCTTAAATTGTAGGACAGAAAGATTTTCACTGACTTGGTATGTAAAATTCTAGTTGATGAATTTGATAAGATGATTTGATTTCTTGATGATAATCCAGATTTGCTTGCATTTATAAGATTTCGGATTCCACTACGTAATACTGGGACATTCTGGGACTAACTGCCATATATATTCCTCACTGGGCAGAATACTTACGAAGGGAAATAATTATACCGAGTCGGTATACACATCTTCAATTTATCTCTTAACAAATACATTATGTTTCTGATGCAGTTTTGTTATGTATAATTAATAAGGCATAATTTTAACTATTCATATTTAAAAGCTCCTAAAAAGTGCGTTAGTAAATAAATCAACTATTGAAATAACATAAAAAAATTTCCTATACATAAATAATAGATTACGAAAAGCTTGGGTTTTGATTGACCTTTGTTTTCACAGAATTTGAAGAAGCCCGTGCATGCCTTGATAAGCTTTGCCTACCTTCATTAAATCTTAAAATGACAAAAACCTGTAAAGGTCAATCCAATTAGCAAAATAACGATTTTCATATATTCACTGTGGAAAAACCTTAGTCTTTTCTTCCGATTTCTATCCTCACATTGATTCATGACTTGGAGTGCTTTAGATCCTTGAACCTGCGCACTGAAAAGTGGTGTATATATCAATATGTAGACTCACCCAACTGCTCCGTTGTTCAGAACCTTTGTCTGCTTGCTGAGGGTGTCCTGGATATTCTGCTGGGAATACAGTCCAATTGGAGAATTGAACTGTTTGTTCACCATACGAGGGCCGGAAGCCATTTTGTATTCCTCGAGTTCGTCTTTGTTCTGAGAAAAGATGTAAAAAATTTGTTTCATAAATATTTCAGTCAAAGATCTTGAAAATTTCCCACAAATCTTTGTGTCAGTAATTGATTTCACAAATTAAACCCACATCTTAATCAGAATGAGTTCGGAATCTCACGCCAATGTTTTACGAACTGTACGTTTTATGGTTAACAATATAAAGTAAATTAATCACGAATTTATAATGAAAATTATCTAAATTTAACGATTTCCAATTGCCATTGTTATTTTAAGTGTGTTATGGCTGCCAGGAAATTAAATGGCCCATTACCATCCCCATTGTCGTGTATTTTCGTGCATTTATCGAAGTGATTTAAATTCACAGTAATCTACTGGAACTATTTTGGACATCCCTGAGTGGGTCATTTGGAATTCCTCTAACATAACACTCTTTCTTCGAGTGTTATTTTCTACGAGTGCCGAAATACATCTAACGTGGAAATAAGCAAGGGCGGCTCGTCGCATTTTTTCACTATTGTTTTTTTAATAAATTTTTCATGTAACTCTATTTTATACCTCTGGATTTAAAAAAGTGAACTATTTTTTTTTTGATATATTCACATATTTAGAAAAATTACATTTAATAACTGCTGTTTGATTTTTTGGTTTTCGTTAACACCACACAGGAGGCTCCGAGGAAAATAGTTTCCCTCAGGACCTATGTCATCTTTGAGAATGCTGTGTAGGAGTAAACTTGGGTCTTGAAGGGATCCATTTTGTAGGAGGGAAGAAACACAGAGGCCGGCAAATCGTTCCATAGCCGAGCTGTTGAACTCAAGATAATTGCACGGAGAAAAATGATTATTGCAAATTTACTAAGAATCTCTTCAAATTGTTGGTAAACCGGTTAAAAACAGGATTGCATGCCGTTTCCCTATAAACTTTTTGTAAATTCCTAATATATTGGAACACGTGTTCGTGCATCTGCTTTTGCTTTGATAATATAAAATGGCGAAATGCGAAAATATTAGGATTTTTATGAACACGTGTTCCGACATCGTGATATTCATATTTAACTAAAAATTTATCAGGAAACCTATTAATTTATTCGTAAAAGCCCTTCTATCCAATTTTTAATCGAGTTAGCAATAATTTGAAGTGATTCTCAATACATGACCAATACTTATTTTTCTACGTGTGGTAGAAATGTTCTTATGTGAAAAATTAATGTATTCCACGACTATGTAACCGTGACGAAGGGATCAATGACGCTAGTTCCTCGGAGCATCTTCCATTGAAATACCGGTATATATAAATAACAAAGACAGCATTCCCACCTGACACCTGTTAATCTATGAAACGGACCGCTCAACGGTTTTTTTCAAGTATTTTGTAGCTTCAAACAAGTCAAGGGTTTTTTCAAGTGTTTTGTAGCTTCAAACAAGTCAAGGGTTTTTCAAATATATTGTAGCTTCAAACAAGTCAAGCGTTTTTCAAGTATTTTGTAGCTTCAAACAAGTTAAAGGTTTTTTTTCAAGTATCTTGTAGCTTCAAACAAGTCAAGGGTTTTTCAAGTATTTTGTAGCTTCAAACAAGTTAAGGGTTTTTTTCCAAGTATTTTGGAGCTCCAGACCAGAGCTCCAGAGCTTGGAGGTGTTTGCCAAATTCAACCTTTCACGGAGAAAACTGACCGACATAAAATATTGCTAATTTATTAAGAATATCTTCAAATTAATCGAAATCTAGTTAAAAAAGGGACTACGGGCCTTTAACGAATGAATTGATAAGTTTTAAACATTATATTAGGGTATCAGGACAAATGCAGGTGTAAGAACACGTATTCTGCTATATTATGAATGTCTTTAAAGTAAGACAGAAAACGGCCCAAAATCGCCGTTCTTAACCGGATTCTAAAAAATCAGCAATATTCATTTTTCTTCGTGTGGGATGCAATTGAGATTTGCACAGTGCGCCCAGCTTTTAAGAAACTTAAGTTGACTATTACTACGATGAAGCCCCTGTGCCTGAACTGTTACTTGTTAGTTAGTTATACGTTGCTTTTAAATAGTTTGGCAAAAGTATTTGACTTGTTATGAGTGTGTTAAACTTTTATAATATTACCCACGTCTTATATTTGTATGAATATGGTTATTATCAATTTATTGTACAACGCCATTAATTGTTGCATCAATTCCAATGAAACTAATAAACACAAGTTTACAGAAATCGGAAAGTTTATTTTAGGATATAAATTATTCATGAATCAGTAATATATCTTTCAGAATCAATTGAGTAATTTAATAATAGTATCTAATCGTACGAAGAAAATTAAAAAAAAATAATGATCAGGTATAAAAATAAAACAAATATTTGACCATGAGACGTTTGTTTTTACATATTTTATTTTCGACCGGTAAATTGTGTATTTTTCTCTCGCCGTTATTCTAGGCGAGTAAACATTTCTTCCTAATCACCCGACTGGGAGGTTGCATTTGGCAGCCAACTGCAAACACTTTTTACTAAACTCTCCTTTCTGAATCATCGTGAAAGCCAATCAGATATATCTGTTTTTCGAAGCATCGATAAGAAACATTAAACAATGAATTTATTTTGGTTTTACGACTGAGATTCCTCGATTTTCACGATGTATTTTCGTAGCTTTTAAGGAATAGTTTTTACCAAATAATTTGTCAATTATTTATGAACACAAATTCATGATTTCAAGTACCTACACAAAATTCATGGATGTTTTAATTTTTGGAGACTCATTTTTTTTGTTAGTTCTGAAATATCGTGATATTTTCGTATTCTATATTTTAAGAATCTGCCAATAAGTAAGAACAAAGCCGCCACTGTTGGGTCTATTTTTAAGGAGTACAATATTACCTATACTACGAGAGTTTGTTTGTGTGCGTCAGGTGAGGAGAGTCAGAGAGGCAGAAAGGTGAGGGGGGAGTGACGCTTCCTCCCACGGGAAGCTAAAATTATTATACTCGGAGTGAACCGCGGCGGCAATATTGAATTTCATATTCAAAAGTCGAACACTTTCCATTTTTAAATATTTGGTAGAGTTCAACGCTTGCGAAACATACAGAACATCGGCAAATTGGCCGATCTTTTTTTCTTAGAGCTTTTCAGAGCTTAGAGCATATCATAATACCCAAACTTAAAACAAGGATAGTTTATCAGATTTTGTTATTTTTTTTACTGTCTGGAGGTCGCTGCTTGAAGTAAATCAATTTCAGTAAGAGCTTAACTTATTTAGACTTTAGTTCAGAATTTATCGGTGTGACATTGAAACAAAGAATTCTCCGCAATAAAAAGATTGGGTGAATTATGACAGCATCGAATCGAGATGTGTGGCGAACCACTGCCACAATGTCATCGAGGTTTGTGTGTATTGGCGGAGGATTGTGTAGCGACGTTTATTATTTTAAGACCCACAGACCAAAATAACATCCAAAATTGTGGCCCCTAACTGACACTACTAACTTACGACACACGACACAACACGAACAAATCAAAAATCTTCTGAATTTTATCAACCGATTATACAATATCATATAATTTTATTAACCGATTATACAATATCATATAATTTTATTAACCGATTATACAATATCATATAATTTTATTAAAAGATTATACAATATCATTAAATTTTATTAACCGATTATACAATATTACATAATTTTAATTATTAATAAATAAAATTAAACCGATGTTTAATCATATATACGTATTCTTACAACTTAATCAATTTTCCAAGTTGATTTGTTATTGTTCAACCGATAATTAAAAGTTTCATAAAATCATTTTCAAATTTAATATTCAGCATTTTTCAATGCATTGTGTAAAGTACTGTACCTGTCTTTTTAGAATTTAAATCATAAAATATCCTTCATAAACGATATATAAAAATATCATAATTAATATTATAAGAATTCATAAAACTTGATATTGATATCACCTATAAAGATAATTCATGACATAACTACAAAAACATTATAATGAATGTAACAGATTTTTTAAATAATTTTTAATAATGTAGGATGCGTTGTTTTTTTTGTTTTTGAATTGTTGATTTACGTAGGTGCTATTGATTATTTTTAGTTTAATTATTTGCACTTGAACTTATTACTCGACAGCCAGTTGTTCTACACGAGTCAGCTTTACGAGCGTTCGTTGTTCTCGTAAATTTGACGAGTTAAATTTAAATAGCCAATGTCGAAAGGGAGATTTGAATAATTGCTATTGCGCGCATAAATCACAATATTTTGTCACTAACACTAATCTAAGTCGGTCATCATAATTAGTGCAGAATGATAATTATCTTATTTATTTCACGCAAACATGCAAAAAAAACATCTCAAAATGTAAATGTGTGGTAATTGTTGAAATATGAAGATGTAGTTAACGTTGCACCTGAAATGCCACTCATTTTATTTGAAAACACTCATGTCACTACACTGCTAAAAATATCAAAAACGTATAATTCACCTGTAAGGATTGGTATTTTATAAATATTATTTAATTTACCTGTAGAGTATTTGACGCTAGTTAGCGGGCTGGGCGCAAGAGAGGCTACTACTGGCCGCGGGCTCTGGACGTCGGGGCGTCGCGGCGGTGGCCCCTCGCCCCGCGACCACCCGCTCTCTGCCCTATGGTCTCCTGCGCTCCGGAGACTCGCACTTCTTGTCCAGTACGGGCAATCATCATGATGATTACTGTAAGTCCATTTTATGAATCAAATATCCATAACATGCTACAGCTAGTAATATATATATTTAGGGTTTCATTAAAACTTGGATAATTCTTAAGGCATTGTTTTGGTGAAATATCACCTAAGAGGTACTAAGACATTCAGGGCTTCATTAAAACTTGGATAATTCTTAAAGCATTGTTTTGGTGAAATATCACCTCAGAAGTACTAATACATTCAGGGTTTCATTAAAACTTGGATAATTCTTAAAGCATTGTTTTGGTGAAATATCACCTAAGAGGTACTAAGACATTCAGGGTTTAATTAAAACTTGGATAATTCTTAAAGCATTGTTTTGGTGAAATATCACCTTAGAGGTACTAAGACATTCAGGGTTTCATTAAAACTTGGATAATTCTTAAAGCACCGTTTTGGTGAAATATCACCTCAGAGGTACTAAGACATCTAGGGTTCCATGATAACTTGGATAATTCTATTCGTTATGACCAAAACGTAAAATAACCTACCTGGCAAAACAAGACAATTAAAAAACACCAAACAAATTTGACATCTTGACAAAATATTGGTTCATCAACGACTGGTCGTGTAATAATTAGTCAACTTACCCAAATCAAATTAAAAGTTCTGTATTCCATTTAACAAGTTAATTAATTTCTGTCCTATATTATTGTGTCCAACTTACCGAAAAAAATGTGTATTTCAAAATTGACTTTATCGAAAAATGAGCTCGTTATTGTAAAAATTATTTATTTGTAAAATCGTCTGTCTCAATACAGAATATTCCCAGTGAAACAGAATATTCCCAGTGAGATAGGCACAGTAAAAAAATACGTGTAAAGCCTATATATGCATTTGGCTGATGATAGATAAAATAATAAAACATGTAGATAGTGAAATTTTATAGCAATAAAATAAAAAAAAAAAAACTTGTAAATGGTGTAATTTTCTAGCAATGAAATAAAAAAACTTGTAAATGGTGTAATTTTCTAGCAATGAAATAAAAAAAAAACTTGTAAATGGTGTAATTTTCTAGCAATGAAATAAAAAAACTTGTAAATGGTGTAATTTTCTAGCAATGAAATAAAAAAAAAACTTGTAAATGGTGTAATTTTCTAGCAATGAAATAAAAAAACTTGTAAATGGTGTAATTTTCTAGCAATGAAATAAAAAAAAAACTTGTAAATGGTGTAATTTTCTAGCAATGAAATAAAAAAACTTGTAAATGGTGTAATTTTCTAGCAATGAAATAAAAAAAAAACTTGTAAATGGTGTAATTTTCTAGCAATGAAATAAAAAAACTTGTAAATGGTGTAATTTTCTAGCAATGAAATAAAAAAAAAACTTGTAAATGGTGTAATTTTCTAGCAATGAAATAATAACACTTGTAAACATTGTGTTACACATGTACCATACAAACGTCTTTGTTATTAATTTTGCAGATTAATGCCAAATTATATGTGTACGCGATACAAACAATAATTCAAGTTATTTATTGGTGCGTTGATACATTTATCAAGGTCCGGTAACTTTGAGAGAAACAGGTTAATGGTATAGATTGAAAGCTAAAAGCCATTCTTGAGTCGGATCACTAAATTTATTGAATTACAATGCGCTTGAATAATTCTGACAGTTTAGGTTTTAATATTCATTCCGAAGCAGCAAAAGCTCTGGAACAGTGAGCTTTTGGGTAATAAAGTTTGGTTAGTTATTACATGACAAACTATTTTCAGATTGCAACGTCATATCCGTCATTAATTATGATGCTTTGAAAAGTTTATTTAACTATCAAAATAATGAACTAGCCAAACTATTTGTTACAAAATAATTTTGATTGATTAAATATATTTTTTAAAGATTTTCGAAAATCGGGCGAGGCCTGTTAGTACCCAACTACTAGCAATTATTCATAGTTTCAGAATTGTGGGTCAAGTGCTTTCTTAATAAATAGCTTATCGTTCTATATAATACTGCTGTAACATTTAATTGTGTGTCCAATATGTTATTCAAAAGGTCTCCCTACGTTGCATTTCATTTTGTATGAAACGTTACAACTGAATTCTTCATCTTTTTTGGTAACCTTTTCTTCTAAAAAGCTTGATGACCATTCTTGCAAGTTTGACCACTACAAAAAATGTCACAGAAAATTCTTCTGAATTTACCCTTTTCCTGTTAATAATCGTTTCATCATTTGAAACATTTTCAATGAAATCTTCTTTAACCCACTTGCGTTGTGCAGGATAAATATTTTAAAAAACATTTGCGAGTCACTTTGATTGGTTCAGATTTCACACGTCGTTCGAAGCCATGGTTGCAAATAAGATGAACCCCAGAATGAACGGAGCCAAGGTGAAATGCATGTTTCACCAACTTCAATGTCACTACTCATAGTTAATGAATGCACATTTTGTGCAGTGACTAAGTTTATTTACTTCGGCAATTTTCATACCGTCACGCCGCTAAACTACATATGCCAAGAAATTTCCAAAACACTCTGTGTTGCCGATAGATGCGTTTTCGGTATATATAAAGATAATATAATATATCGATGGCTTAGATTTATAATGGTGTAACTACAAAATGGTAAGAGTTGGTAAATTGTTGGCAAGTTTGCGTGAGTCAGAAATCTGGGTGATTTTGTTAAGTTTGACGGACCTCACAATAGTTTTAACTCCGTAGAATGTTGACTCTGAAAGAAAGACCAGTAAATATGTGAAGAAGTGTGTCACGAAAGGGTGATGGTAAATTATCTATGTGTCAAGGAAATGTGTTGCAATAGGCGCAAGAGTAAGTATGTTTTAATTGAATTAATATTAAATTTTTAAATTTAATTTAAAGGAACTAAATTGGCTAACGGTGATATTTTTACGCAAAATAGTAAAAAACTTGCTACCCAAATATTTTTCAAATAAAATTGTATACAATGAGGACATACACAAACATAAAACAAGGACGTGCAATGAAATCAGGCTACCAAAAAAGGACAAGGCAAATACTCGAATAGTATACTATATAAAGGGATGAAATACTGTAATGCGCTGCCGGAAAACCTAAAGTCTGCCCCAATTGGAAAGTTCTAGATGTTGTGTAGGAGCCACATCAAGCAAGAGAAAATTTAGTATATTTAAATGTAACAAATTAATTAGTAATTTGTAAACAATGCACAAATTACTAAAATAAAATTAATAAAAAATAAATAAAAAAAAGTATATATTTTGTTCGGGAGCATGGATAAGGTATGAACATACATGCTCATGCTTAAAACTAGCATGCTCTTCCACTATACAATTTTTCTTGTGTTAGGTATGCTTGTTTTAAGCATATTCTTGGATAACGAGAACACACGTGCTATTTAAGAACAGGCTCTCGGCCAAAATGGAAGGTTTGCAAGAAAATACTAGGAAGCAAAACAGTGAGTAATTTACATTAATTGATACCTGCATGCTCATAAGCAAATCTGTTCATATTCAGACATGCTAAGAGCACACCCCCTTCCAAACGCGTCCCCTTCCAAACTTAATACTAGCAATGTTTTACACACACAGTGGCAATTGCTCAATAAAGTAGCTTAAAGTCGGACCCGCAGAGAATTCAACATTAAAAAGAGATTGATCGCTCTCTACAGACCACATGTTGGTTAAGGCTTGTTGCCTTTATTGCCATTTTAGACATGCCTTCAAAAGTTGGCAACAATGGCTATTTTGTTGTGCCTGGTCTCACAAGGTGGAGTTCCCATGTTTATTATGTAAAGGTTCTTTTAGTATGGTAACATAATCTTTGTATTATGACCTACAAACCGTACCTTTAGTGTGCCTATTAGGTTCTGATACTTGTATGGAAACACAATATTTGTTTTATAATTCAAAATTAAATAAATATATGATCATGCTATATGTCAATCTAATGTAACCAATGCAATAACCACAGACCACCACTTGTGGATCCTTCCGCATGAGGACATAATGATTTATTATGTTTGCATGTTATGTGATTAGACTCAACAAATACTCGGACTTTCTAACAAGATATCCCAGAGACCTGAAGAGTTAATGATCAATATAATAAGTACTTACTATGTGCAGATATAATAATTTTGCTTAAAATATAAACATATTTTATTCATAATTGGCGTCAATCCTTCCGCACGGCAACATAAATTGGTTTTGCAGATAAAGCAGGTGAAAAGCACAATTTTCAACAACTTATTTTAGCAGTGCAAGAATTTGATGACGTAAGCCGTTTCTGTTTTAAACAGATAGATTAAATGCTGAAGCAAATTTTGCTTCAATGTTTTTTCGGCAATTGTGCCGGCGATAACCATCACAGATAGAGATTTCACAGTCTGCCCGCAACAGGTATCGCCGTGGGCGGCTGTGGAGGGCGGGGGGATCGGGGAGGATGGGCGGGGGGACGGCAGCGGTGGGCGGGGGACTATTCCTGGATCCACACATTCCTCAGCAGCCAACCGACATATCTACACTATGTTCATTTTCTCATATTATATTAATCCAGACTGGTTGTAATAATAACTCATTACTTCCATTCATAAAAAATATATATTTTGGAGATAAACAAATCTAGTATGTCTAGAAGAGCTGACAATAAGACGTCGAATAAATATGGGACAACTCCTCTGGGATATAAGTAAATGGACTCCCAACGCACCAACGAGGCGTCTTTACAAATAGCCCCAGGACTCTAGGACTAAGGAGTATTGTATGGGTGACCTGACTTCTGGTCCCCCGATAGTTGATCCCCTGACAGTTGATCCCACGACAGTTGATTCCTCGAACCAATGATCCTCCAAAGTTTTTATATTCGTGCATCCGTGAATGTTTAATAATATTATATTTAAATAGGGTTGGATAAAATTTAGGAAAATAAGATTTCGTATTTAGTAAAAAGTGTTTTATGTTAAATATTATAACTTTCACGAATTATGATAAAACCATTTTAACAACTTTTTTTAAACACATTTTATACCCATCAATGTTAAATATAAATATATAAGTACATATATATGTATATATTTTTTTATGGTGCGCAAATCTTTCGCTCGCAATTGTGCGAATTGTGAAAGAGCTTAACAAACGAATTGAATTTGCCTTATATTGTTTACAGGAGAGGAAAAATTGGGAAAGACCAAAAGACTTACACCTAGGTTTGATCCTCCGTAGCAGCTGGTTCCTTTTACACAGATCAGTTCAAATATAATAAAGGCAATTCCTTTTTAGACTTTGTTCACATAACACAAAACAGTGATGTTCACTGAGGCGGGTTAAATGTATCACTTGAAGGGTACACCTTTAAGGCTATTCAATTAAAACCACGCGCAACTATCAATTTTTAAAGAAAGACAAACACTCACGGGTCACGAATAACGTGACAATATTTGAAAATCTTCTACTACCACCACAGTAAGCGGAAAATGTTGCTTGTGTTGTGATTGGGGACTTAGCCAGCCGAGGAATTGAACACACTACGCCTAGGTGCGATGGGCGATGTCCACTCAGCCACCGACCGGTCTAAAAGTTTTCAAATCATTGAAGAAGCATCGAAGGATAATAATAATAAATCTAAACGAAATATGAAACATTACAAGACACCAGAAAAATAAAAAGATACAAAGAAAAAACAAGATCCAGAATATTCATTTAGACTTTAAAAAAGTCAATTATCCCATATATAAATAAAACAGGATACGTTTATCCGAGACACTATCTAGGTTACAAACCAATTTCATTAGAAAGTTTGTTTCTATTTAAAAAGATAGATGCCAAAAATATGGGAAAAATTAGTTGCAAGATGATTTTGTCAATTCTGAATTTGAAATATGAGATCGAAAAATATGAAGTTTACGGTCCCAATGTTCAAATTGGTTAAGACGCCTGTCCCGTTAAGACAAAAGTTCCTAGGTTCGATTCATAGTTGTGACAATTATCTTTACATTTTTCTATGTCTTTGTTTCATGTTTCGTTTAGATTTATTAGTATTATTTTCTTATTTAATAATATTTTAGTTTGTAAGTTTTAGGTTAGGTTCGGTTGAAAATATGCGTATTAGTTTTCTCAACGTTTTGGAAATATGAAAACATTCTTAATTATCTGGAATTATGTGTTTTTATATTATCCTAATTTAATATATTATTTTATTGTATAACATTCACGGATGTTGGTATGAACGAATATACTTGTAAAATCATTGGGGGACCAATTGTCTTAGGGGTCAACTGTCAGAGGGGTCAACTGTCAGGGGGCCAACATACCAGTTTTTATAAATAACATGTTTTGTAAGAGCGATTGTGATTTTGTAAATTGTTTCCGATTGATTTACATACAAGTCTGAAGACAGTGTTAAAGGGTTACTCTAAAGAGGTAGGTAAAAGTCTGAAGAATCTATTAGCATTATGGAACCTTTTGGTTACTTAAATAAGGAACAAAAATATTTTCTGTTGTAAATTACGTAATTCTGTTGGAATTTCAAATTGAATTGAGTTTTGGAAAAAAATATATTTAAAATGTGTATACTTTCTGTCTCTTTTATTTATTTGCGAAATGATATATTTTTCGAAAGAGTCTCCAGAAATTGCAAAAATAAAAATGTTTTAATGTCCAGTTGAGTTGACAGTAGTGGAGAATGCAGAACTAAACTCTAAAGAAGTTAGGGCAGTGGCTGAGTTGGCATCGCGTCCGTGTCCCTGTGGTCAATTCCTCGGCTGACTAAGTCCTCCATCACGACACAAGCATCATTTTACGCGTATTATTCGTAACCCGGTATTGCTTGTATTTCTTTAAAAAAATATATATATACTCATCTGAAAATATTTGTAGTAAAAGTTACAAAGGTTTGTCAAATTAATTGAATATCATCATGTTTTTGGAAAATAATAATAAAAGTGAATAATATTGAAAAGAATGACTAAACTTTTAAGCTTTATTTTATTCTTTTCCTTTGATATATATTTAGATAGGTAATTTCACTCCACTGTTTGGTTGTTTTTTGATGTGAGTCCTAACTGCTCCGAACCGTTTGGATCAAGTGAGACTATGGCATCCCGAATCGAGTATGTTGTGAGGCTGAAGTAAGAGGGGAGGGGAAGGAGATTTGGAAGAGAAAGGTGGAGAAATACCTGGCTTTTAGATCTGGTCACCAAACACGGGCGAAGCCATTTCAAGCGACGTTTCAATTCTGAATGGTCGTCTTACACCAGGGGGATTATGAGTGTATATTTTAATAATATTTTTTTTACGTGTACCTAAGATGTGTCTTATACCATCAGTTAGAACAATTTTAGTGTCATGCGTTATACATAGTTTCTCGCGCAGAACAATACCAGAGTAATGAGTAATGACTAAAAATCTCTCACGTGCTATTTTTTGTTCTTGGACTAATTACAGTATATTTTGAGATGAGTAAATAAATAAGTCTAATGACGTGAACACGAGACTCCAAATTCACTCTTGTGACTAATAATGTGAAAATTTGTATTATATTGTTTCTCTAAATTACAGAAAAATCGTGTTACCAAATTAATTTGCTTAACTTGCCCTAATCCTGAGTTTAGGAGTTATTCATAGAAAGGCACAATAGCATAAAAATGTTTCCTATTAACAGGGCCTTCTAATTGAGGAGCGTTTTCAGAAAGACAAATATCTACAAAAACTTTTTTTTCGTGTATCTGTGTGACTCAAGTGACCCAGTACAAATACCTTGGTACCTCTCGGCAACGGCAGCTTAGTGCAGTAGCTTAGGCCTAGGTGATGTAGCACCTTAGAGCTAGGTACTCTGTACTAAAGTAGTACCTGGCACTGTCTCGAGCAGTGGCAGCGGCACATTTTTAATTCTACACTAGTGGCTTGCCACTACCTTGTAAGTCACTAGTAATAAATCTTAGCTGTTAGTTATTAGTTGAAAGTCTAAATAATAAGTCAGAGGTTAAAGAAGTTGTAAAGCACCATTGAGGTGATTGAAAACGGCGCCATGTAAATAATCCAATAACTATTATTATGTATGGCCACCCTACTACTTGCTTCATCCACATTCTAGGCATATACTCATTGCTTTCTCCACATGCATGCCTCATACCCTACGCACTCCTCGGTTATAATTTTTGGGTTTTTCATTGTTCTGCTGGGGTGTACAAGGCGACCCTTTCTTCCATCCTCGTGCATGTTGTAGTATTCTTTTGTTACACTTTTCTCCGAACATGCGCTTCTACATCAAAAATATTTCTGTGAATTATTTCAAACTATTCTTAATTTAGGAGGCGAGTATAAGGGACAAATGTCCCGGGAACCATTTACGGATAAACAACACTGATGTAGGTCATTCCAGGTGATTCTAAACATCTGTAAATCAGCCACAAAGATGTTGGATTTTGTCATACACAATTCAAATGAGTTGATCAATCTTGCAGTTATAATACTGCTTTACTTTAGCTTCGTGCGTAACATTCTCGAGAGTAGATCTCAGGCATGGAGGCTAGAGGACAGCGCATATGCAATAATGATCGAGAAAATACAAAATAATTTTATGATAGAATTTGGTTTTTACTGTTTTGGCTGTTTCCAACAGCATTTATTTCGAGAATCCTGGGCATTTTCAGCCTTAATTATGGGAGGGATGTCGCATTATTGTTGAAGCTTCTGAACGGTTTATTATCAATACCAGATATTCTGACTGAAATAAGATTCTATATGCCGGATAATTTCACGCGACGCCGCCAATACAGGCTTTTGATTCTTCCCAGGTGCAGAACTAATTTAGCAATGGAAATACCCATGGGAAAACTCTCTAGGTTAATTAACTGCCTTGCAGGAATTGCGGATCTTTTCCATATGTCCTACAACAATTTCTTAATTATTAACTAATTAATTAATTATTTAAACTTTACCTGTGTGTACCTACGCGCAACCATTTTTCCCCCACATGTATTTTTATATACGTTATACGTTTATTATGCCAAATATTTTTTTGTAAGTAACTTTTACTTACTTAAACATTCCTGGGTTACGAATAACCTGACAATATTTGAAAATCTCCTACTAACTAACTAACCCCACTTTCCCCGCAGGGGTAGGCAAAGAGGATGGACCACCAAACAACTCGGTCTTGGCACACACTCCTTGCCTCATTAACATTCATACATATTCTTCTATTATTCTGACACTTGACATGGCTCGACTAAAGTATCTGCTTCACTTGGTCGTGCCATGTCTTCCTCGGGCGTCCCCGACTTCCTGCCATTCACATTTGAATTATATATTCTCCTTACACTTCTTTCATTGCTCATTCGCTCTACATGCCCAACTCATCTAAGCGTCCCTTTCTTGATCTTACTCATTACGCTTACATCAGCCTTGCACTCTTTGCGGATCTCCACATTTCTCACACGATCTTACATGGTTTTAGCACATATACGCCTCAGGGATCTCATTTCTACAGCATGTAAGTTTCGTTATTGCTTTTGCAATGTAATACCGTTTTTGCAAAATAAAATGAATAAATTCGCAAAGTTTGGTGACTTAGTAGGTTTTTTCCAGTCTTGGTGGCAGAATGCGTCTGCCTGCCAGTGTGGCAGGCCGGATCGGGGAGGCCAGTTGAGGGAGACGCTTTCTAGACCTAACGATTGCACCACATGCATTTATATGTCACTTCTGTATAGACTGACTCACAGATTCCTACATATATATAATTCCGTACCATTTTACTACCCAAAACATCCACCCCTTCATTTTCTTAAAAATATCCGCCACACAGCATCCCCAAATATGACATCGGTTTTAAGGGAAACAGTTTTTCTCACAATTTCCTGCACGGAGAAAAACGAGTAATGCAGATTTATTAAAATCCTATTCAAATCGGGTTGCAGGTCGTTTCCTAATTCACTTTCAATACATTCATCATATATCGAAACACGCGTTTGTCCTGATAATATACAATGACGAAATGCGAAAATATTATAATTTTTATGAACACGTGTTCTGACATCGCAATAACACATTCGTGTTTTTCTAAAAGTTTACTGAGAAACCCATAAATTCATTATTTTAAGGCTAAGCTAAGTTTTTAACTGAATTACGAAAAATTTGAAAGTTCTTAACAAATTAGCAATATTTTATATCAAGAAGTTTTCTCAGTGTTTGGAATAATAAAAGCGTCCCTTTTTTAATCTTGTTGATTAAGAAAATTTATAAAACAAGTATCATCGCTTATAATCTAAATATTCGTAGCCGGTTTACTGGAAAAGCTTATTCATTTTGTATTGGTAGCAGTTATATTAAATTGTATTTTTTGGTTTGGTTATAATTTCCATCTAGATAAATTTCCTGTAAATATAATTACGAATATTCTGTCATCTCAGTCTCAAAGTGGAGAGCTTACCATTGGCCCGCTAGATGGTGTTAGTTGTGAAAAAACATAGCCATGAGAAATTTTTAGCCAACAATTTTTCTGGCAGATTCGTGGTTTTCCAATTTATTTTTAAAGATTGTTAATATTTGGACAACCTTCTAATTGACACGAGCAATTTTCAAATGTTCTTGTTTAGGTCCATTTGATCGGCGTTCTCATTTGGGCGAGAAAAAGAAAATGAATAAAAACAAATATAAAAAAAACCCCTGGTTTAAGGTGGTTCTATTTTCCTGGAAATTTAATTTGAAAAATGAAACTGTTAAATTAGTGATTTTTTTTTTAACATTTGCTCCACCCAGGAGGTCTTAGAGAGAATAATTTCTCTGAGAGACTATGTATCATTTTTGGTGATATGGGGAAAGGGTATTTTTTAGGGAAAGGAAGGAGCAAATGTTCTGGGAAGGAAAACGCATGAGGGGTGGGTAGGAATCTGGGGGGTAATCTGTCCAGGAGTGACGGTCTCATGAATCCATCCCTCTCCCTCTGCGGTACAAGGAGATGGGTCAGCGACCTGTGGCAGGGGTGTTAGTTCTCCAATAATTGGTTTCCGGGGCGGCGGTACCTATACCCGCTCCTCAAATTGAATATTTGATTGGGAATAAAAACGAATAATTTTTATTGTTTCTTACCAGAAAACTTTTCAATGATTTCTTTGTAAGCGAATTTAAAAGAATATGTTGTAATTTATTTAAATAATAAACTTGAAAAAAACCACTGCTTTCCACAATTGGTTTCCAAGATTTCCAGAAATCCTTCTTTTCATGTACAGTTAAAAAAAATCAATCCTTTTGAAAATAAAATGTCTGCAGTTTTTAATTGCGAATTTCTACGCAAAAAAAATAATGATTATCTCCATTAATTTTTTAAAAATCGGTTTAAAATTTTTTTTTTTAAACCCGTTGCGAAAATTTTATAACACCACTCTTTAAAAATGCTTTAGCTTTTTGTTTCTGGCGAAATATTAGGATGAGTCAATCCTTGTTTAAGAAATATATATTTTTTTATGAGAAGAGTTGTTTTTGGTTTCAGGTAGATTTTTGTACAGCCAAATAAGACACAGTAAATAAATGTGACCCGTTGAAGTTTATTTCAATTCACACAGCCATTTAATGTAAGTTAGTAAGTAAGTAAGTAGTAAGTATATATTACGTTTTGAGTTATTTTTCATTACAGAAATAATATTTTCTCGGCGAGCAGATACCAAATAAAAAATCCAATTCTTTTGAAGATTTGCCAACTACATATATTTCTATTGAACTATATTTTATAAATATTTTGAAAACCATTCATGTAATTAACATAAATATAAAGCCCACACTTAAACCAGGCAATGGATTAAAAACCAATACTAATTATTACACTTTATTGGAGATTCTATTTGATTTGTATTTTGAAACATTTTATCATTTAAATTAAATAAATTACGTTTTCAATTATCAGATCTACTAAAAACCTGGGAAAAATAAAAATAAAAATACGCAAGTTTAAATTAAAATTTAAATAAACTTTTATTGTAGCATTAATGTTTTTAAACAATAAATATATTTATTTAAAACATAATGTCTAGTATATAATGTAAAAATAAACACATAAAACTTTTTATTCTTTCTCAATTTTTCCAGTTTATTAAAGTATCGGAGAGATATTTAAATAGATCATTCTAAAAAAAAAATCTTTTCTAAATAAAAGTATTAAAAAATGTAATATTTGAAATATGAGAAAAAACATTTCCTACCACGTTTAAACAAATATAATTATATCTACGCATCATTAAAGCTACATAATATAAATAAATATTAATCTATGTTTAAAATGTTACATATTTATCGAATTACTATTTTAATAAAAATAAAACAGTTAAGTAAGAAATGAAATGTATTTTTTAAACATTCAAAATTATACAAAGCTTCCAGAGACTATAAATGTAGGTACTTTTTAAGACAGATATATAATTTATAAAAAATAAAGAATATTTATGTATGTTTATTTACCGATAATACTGAGAGTAGATTTATATTCAAATATAATGGTTATAAGGATATATTTTAATTTATTAATAGGATTATTCGGCTTCAATTGCCTTCAAGCGATTAGTTTTAGCGATAATATCGAAGGGTTCAGAGCTCGAACAGGTGAAAATACTTCCCACTGCCTAATTCTACTGGCAAAATAATAGAAACTAGGTAATTCATCTCAACTGATGAATTACCTATAAAATAACCATGATAAGACGTAGAAAATTATTATTCCCAATTAAACTTGTTATCAAGTTACCAGCCTACAAAGGGTTATTGATATTATTGTAATAACTTCCTACAAACTAAATATCTATCGTAGGTATTTCAATTCATAAAACAATTGATTTTTTTAAGTAAGAGAAGAAGCAAAACAAAAACTTGAAACAATGTAAGTGATATTAAATCTACCATGTATTGGAGAATCACGGAAGTTTGGTGGTTGTCGCGATATTTCAGTGGCCAAAACAAGCGACCAGAAAACAATATTTGTTACGTGGAAGTATTCTCACCTTCGTTTAAATTCATAAGTATATTTAAGTAAAGTGGACTAAGTCAGGTTGAAAGCTTAACCATTAAATTAACCTTTATACACATTATTTATTCTAGCTTTATATCCTTATTCCTCTGCGTCTTCCATCTCTTGGTTGGCCCTGAAGTCTCTCTCCGCTTGCTGAAAGGAAAAGAAAATATTTTTTTTAAAACAGAGTATCAAAAAATTATTGCATTCGTTCATAAATAACGGGTAACCGACGGTTTAGAAAGACGATAAATTGTTTAATGCATTGTAGAGTGAGAGGACAATAGATGAGCCTTCATATATAGTAGTGCAATCTCACCCAGCCTCTTTCTACACCAGACCATCATCTAATGTAAACATTAGTCCGCCATAAAAGCACTTTATAAATTGGTATATCAATCAAATAAACTGCACTAAGCGAAGAGCAGAGTGTTGTAATTATAGTACTGTTCAAAATCGAGTTGCCTACCTCTCACACCAAAAACTAAATAATAATGGCGCAGCCGGTAGGAATTGTGAAATTGTAAGTAAGCTTAAAAAAGTGGATTAAAAAGTTGCAAAGCTTTTTGATTATTATTGTAAAAGAGGCATATGCGGATAAAACCATTCAAGTAAATTAAGCAAGAATAAAGTTTAATCTTTTCTATTTCAAATCATGATGGTAGAGTTGATATTAAGACTTTTCTATTTCAAATTAACGAAAGTTGTATAAATTAAATAGCTGAGACGTTTAATGAACTTAAAAAACATTCTATATGTTGATTAAAAGTGAACCTAAAAAAAGTAGACTGCCAAGACCAACACATAAAAGTAGGTACTATCACAAGCTGCCAAGCCCAACACATATTAGTATGTACTGTCACATGCTGCCAAGACCAACACATAAAAGTATATACTATCACATGCTGCCAAGCCCAACACATATTAGTATGTACTGTCACATGCTGCCAAGACCAACACATAAAAGTATATACTTTCACATGCTGCCAAGCCCAACACATATTAGTATGTACTGTCACATGCTGCCAAGACCAACACATAAAAGTATATACTATCACATGCTGCCAAGCCCAACACATATTAGTATGTACTGTCACATGCTGCCAAGACCAACACATAAAAGTATATACTATCACATGCTGCCAAGCCCAACACATATTAGTATGTACTGTCACATGCTGCCAAGACCAACACATAAAAGTATATACTATCACATGCTGCCAAGCCCAACACATATTAGTATGTACTGTCACATGCTGCCAAGACCAACACATAAAAGTATATACTATCACATGCTGCCAAGCCCAACACATATTAGTATGTACTGTCACATGCTGCCAAGACCAACACATAAAAGTATATACTATCACATGCTGCCAAGCCCAACACATATTAGTATGTACTGTCACATGCTGCCAAGACCAACACATAAAAGTATATACTATCACATGCTGCCAAGCCCAACACATATTAGTATGTACTGTCACATGCTGCCAAGACCAACACATAAAAGTATATACTATCACATGCTGCCAAGCCCAACACATATTAGTATGTACTGTCACATGCTGCCAAGACCAACACATAAAAGTATATACTATCACATGCTGCCAAGCCCAACACATATTAGTATGTACTGTCACATGCTGCCAAGACCAACACATAAAAGTATATACTATCACATGCTGCCAAGCCCAACACATATTAGTATGTACTGTCACATGCTGCCCAGACCAACACATAAAAGTATTTTATTTTTTTTTATTTTATTTATTTATTTACGGACAAATAGTCCATTAACAACATATTAATTACACGAATAAGTTTTATAAACAGAGATGACAGTGAAAGGAGAGCATATATAAATGAGGAGCGAAGACAATAATATTGACAATAATAATATAAAAGTAAGAATGGGAGATAATAATAAGTCAAAGCATGAAGATGGTTCAAAGGGCATTAGAAATTAGACATTGCGTATTGACTGTCGAAAGTCATTTAGGCATATACCACAAAATTCAATGCTTTGACTTGACAGTGAGTTGACAAGTCTCGACATTCTGGACAAAGGAGAATGGTATCCATAATTGGTAGAATGTTGATTGACGAACAGCAATTCATTATTTCGGAGTCTACGGGAAGGGATGTTGAATTGGATAAGTTGCAACAAAGCAGGTGAGTCTGTAATACCATTGATAATCTTAAATATGCAAATCAGATCAGTGTCCCTTCTACGTTTCTCCAAAGAAGAAATGTTTAAAGTTTGTTCAACTTCATCATATGAGTACTCTCCTCTTTCAAGACCCAACCTCCAAGCGATTCCTCGTAGGAAGCGATGTTGTACGGATTCTATGTGACAAATGTGGACAGCATAGAAAGGAGACCAAATAACACTAGCGTATTCAAGGTGAGGGCGAACTAACGAGCAGTAAAGAGTTTTAAGGGTACTTATATGTTTAAAGTCAGAGGTTATTCTATGAACGAAGCCGAGTAGTTTAAGTGATTTGTTAACAATGTTGTTAATGTGCTCACGGAAAGAAAGTTTGCAGTCTAGAGTGACCCCAAGATCCTTGATAGATGTTACAGTAGATAAACAAACATTGTTTAATTTATAATCAAACTGAATAGGTTTTTTGGTTCTATAAAAGGACAAAATTTTACATTTATCAACATTAAGTTCCATGCAGTTTATTTTGCACCAATTATTAAACGAGTCAATATCACGTTGAAAATGTAAGCAGTCAAGGTAGGATTTAATTATCTGAAGAATCTTATTATCATCCGCAAAAAGCCAGAAGCGTGTATGAGAAAAAACTTTGGTGATATCGTTAATAAAAAGGTTGAAGAGAAGCGGGGCCAAATGAGCTCCTTGGGGAACGACGGACGTTACGTCAATGTTAAAGGATTCAAAGTTGTTTATTTTAACCCTTTGTTTTCTATCGCTCAAGTAAGAGCGAAGGAATGATAACAAAGTAGGTACTATCACAAGCTGCCAAGCCCAACACATATAAGTATGTACTGTCACATGCTGCCAAGACCAACACATAAAAGTAGGTACTATCACAAGCTGCCAAGCCCAACACATATTAGTATGTACTGTCACATGCTGCCAAGACCAACACATAAAAGTATATACTATCACATGCTGCCAAGCCCAACACATATTAGTATGTACTGTCACATGCTGCCAAGACCAACACATAAAAGTAGGGACTATCACATGCTGCCAAGACAACACATAAAAGTATACACCATCACATGCTGCCAAGACCAACACATAAAAGTAGGTACTATCACTATCATTAATGTTTTTTGAGAATCTCTAGTTTTAAAATCAATCGTGTAACTACAACGGTATTGTAAATCCGATCTCTAAAATATTGCAGAGATCATTGATCACCATTGAAATGTAAATATTGCAGTGGAACAGGTGATAGAAAGTCAAATTTTAGAAAGCAAGTTGGAAAAAAAAGATTTGTATGTATGATTCTTGTCGTTCGAAAACTCCAATAATTTAGTAAAATTATATGTAGTGAAAAATTCAAGATTATGATCAATGATTTATTCAAGATCAATGGAATACGTTTCAGACGAAGACAGCATACCTCGTGACTTCTACGTGATTGGTAAGAGCGCAGCTCTGTTGAAATTTTGCAGAGGGGATACGAGTAGAAGGATTACTTTCAGTATCGCCTTGGTTAAGAATTATTCAGAATTAGAAAATTGCTTGAAATAGCTTTAGCCCTGTTTGGTGATCAGATTTGAATACCCAACAACTTCCCCACCTTTCTCTTCACCATCTTCTTTGTATCTCCACTACCTTCAGCCTCCCAACATACCCGGGTTGCTCACTCATTGCATCATTTCATTGTCTCACTTGCTCTGGATGGTTAGGAGCTGTTGGTAATGGGACATTCGTGCGGTATCCATGTAAATGAGGAGTAATAATAAGATTGAATGATGATATGAAATAATAAGTAATTAGTACTGACCTCATACGGTACCATGAAAAGGTCAGACCTCCTTCCGAAACGAAGCCTCATGGATGGGGTCCTTGTGTCCTTCCTGAGCAGAGAGTTGTCTTCCATTTCCTTTTAAAAATAAAACAAAAGATTAACAAGATTACAAAATTCTGCAAAAATCATCTACAAAAATATTATTAAAAACTAACAGATAAAAACCCGCATTCCAAGTTTTGTAAATTTTCTTTTTGACATTTTCTCATAGGGGATGATGTTTGAAAACTTCAACGTTCTTTTTGAAAATAACAGATGTCGCCACTTCCGTTAACAACAATCCTAAACTGTTTAGTCATTAGTATAATAATATCAAATCAGATACCCCAAACTGGGCAAATGCCCGTATTATGGTGGTTAAATAAAACAAATAAGAATATAAATGACATAGTAAAACTAATAATAATAGAACATAAAAAAATTAATTATTCAAAATATCCGTTTCATTACTTGGGCGGCTGGCGGGAATTATTGGTATTGTATCGGTGTTGGTAGACAAATCGGGAGATGAAATCTGCTTCTCCAAGTCCAGTTCTTCATTTCTCAATAGCAGGGTTGTAATACGTGTATTTTATTTATTTTTGATAATATTTTCACATGTGAATCATTTCGATGAAAGTTTTACTAATGGAATTAACGAACTATAACATTATCCTGAAAAAAAGTTGTTGGAATTTCAGCATGAGTGAATAAAGAATTGCTGTATTTAGTTTGTGCCAAGAGTTTGTTTAACTTGTATCGGAATTTCGAAGATTCAGAAAATTAAGAAGTAAAACCTCTAATTTGTACGCTCGACGAAGCGGTTTCACTTAATTATTTTCGTGACGCATCGTCGTATGTTGGAATATTATAAAAAATTATAAAAGTATTTTAAATAAAAATTCCTAGAGCTATCAAAGAAGAATAATTTATCTTGTGAGTCTAAAGATAAAATGATATTTATTGGCTAAAAATATCATGTCCAATTACGTAGACACAGAAAAAATACAACGAAATGATAAAAAAAACTGGTTGAACCCTTTTGAACTCTGGTTTGCAATAGATTTTAGTATTTTCCAAGGAACTTCGAGTCTAATAATGAAGAAATATGGCTTTCTTTTAAATAATTTGGTTTCTATTGAATTCTGGAATAGTTTCAGAGTTTTATTTTTTTATTTTAAAAAAGAAAGACAAACATTCCCTGGTTACGAATAACCTGATAATATTTGAAAACCTCCTACTACCACCACAGTAAGCGGAAAATGGAAATTGGATTGGATAATCATTATGTCAGTAAGACAACAACATTATTTTGTAAGTACTATAAATAGATGCTTAGCTTATTTATTTGTAAAATTGGAAGCCCTATCTCGCTTCAAACATTGAATTGAATTGAATTGAAGACTGATTGAATAAAAAAGTTATCTACAAGCTATTTTGCAAAAATTTTGTTCAATATAAAGAAAAAGTCCTAGATATTATCAAATCTGCATGACAGGTATCTAGTTATTTCTCGTAATTTAGTCTCGTAAATATCTCACATCAGTGCTCCGAAACAGCAATCCCGATTGCCGTTCCGGATTACCATTCCGGATTACCGTTCCGGATCAACATTCCGGATCACCGGTCCAGATCAGCGATCCGGATTGTGTTCATCGGAATCCTAGATGACCATAAAATATATGTTACCTATCTTGAGATCTTGGACTTACCGGCATGGGGAGGATGTGAGGCACGGCCTGTTCGAGGGAGCGGCGACCGAAACGCATGCGCACAGGAGCGCGGATCTCTCGCTCGGGCATCAACTCCTCCTGTAGCTCTTCAAGGTCGCGGGCTTCCTGCAAACAGTACAAAATACCGTAGGGTTAGCATGAGCTCTTTGCGAGACATAAACTCTTAATAAGCTCTTCATAAGCTCTTCAAACAATAGCAGTACTCTGTATGCACTGCCGCATACATCACAAAACGAAACAAATCTATGTCACGGCAATGATTGGTTCTACTTCGGAGGCGCGCCTCAAACTAAACAACGCGTCACCATATCAGCTAACGTTCCATGTGACTTAGCCTCTCCCCCCCGCCTACATGAAATCAGCGTCTCTCGGAAGCGGGCTTATGTGTGGCCGGCCGCGTCGCACTAGTATGATGAGTTGCATAAAGACATACAATCCTAGTGAAATACGGAAATATTAATGGGTAATATTTAAATTGATGTAAATTTAAGGCTTACAATACATATATTGGTAATACTTAAATTGTAGTTATATCATATTTGGAAGTTGGTTGGAAGTTTGAACTCGTTGGTCAGAAGCAAATTGGAATATGGGAGTGTTATCTGGAACCCACATTATATAAAATATTCTAAAACTATTGAATCTGTGCAAAAAAAAAATCCTAAGACTGTTATCATTTAAACTTGGATTAAATGCCTCACTCAAATCTTATGAAGAACGACTACTAAACTTCAAATTTACAATATTGGAAAAAAGAAGACAATTTGCGGACTTAATATGTTTATATAAAATTATTCATGATAAACTTCTTACCACTGACTTCTTACGTCTGAGCAATATTCATATTAAAGTCCCTAATAGACATAATTTACGGAGCCAAAATATATTCCATATTGAAATATTTAATAACAATATTGCATATTTCAATCCACTATCTAGAATGTGTCGCAAGGCTGCCCAACCCCAGGCCCGCGGGCCACAATGTGGCCCGCGAACGAATTATAAGTGGCCCGCGTGAAACATTTTCAAAAAACCCGCCAATCCGCCAATTTGAAAAAGTGTCGCGGGCCCGCGGTAAAACAAATAATGCAGCTTGCGCGCGGTCACCAGTGTTGCCAACGACGGCGATTTATCGCTATCTAGGCTACTCAGAACGAGAATCAGCGACGAAAAAATCTAACCTGTTGAACTTACTTTTGAAACAAAAATACACCGGTTTTCGACATAATATTCTTTGCGTCGAAATGGAATCCTGTAGCCACCCCCACCCCCATGGAATTCGAAAAATTGCTGTGGGGTATCACATATGATGTTCGGGTGTGCGGAATTTTTTCTCAGCGAAGTCCCGTAACAACCCCCCCCCCCATGGATTTTAAATATTTTGTGGGGAGCACTTATTTAGATTTTTTTTTGTGGGGAATTATGTTTTATAGAAATTCTCTAACAACCCCCCCCCCCCATGGAAATAGGAACCGACAGGTATTCAGTGGCCCGCCAGTGATTCAAAATCGTCAATTTCGCCCAACTGCTAAAAAGGTTGGGCAGCCTTGATGTGTCGTCTGTACAATACAGTTGAATGCGACCTTATAGATATATTCGCAAACAGTCTCGCATATTTAAAAAAACAAATTAACAATCTTCTACCATGATATGTTATGGAGAACAGTTAAGAGATATAATTGCTTTATTATTTTATTTACTTTTCTTCCTTATCCTTTCTCTGTACATTTACTATATTTTATATTTCATATTTAATATTCATGTTTTATATTTCTTTTTAATTATTATTATATATGTTTTTTTTTCTTTCACTACTAGCATCTCCGCCTAATATCAACTAAACCTTGTTTACGCATGCTGTGAACATTTTTAATTGGGGTGTGAATATCTGTGCACATTCCCACCCAAATAATATAAATGTTAACACTCTGTAAATGTTTCAAACAATAAATAAATAAATAAAGTATGGTTACGTGTCCTCTATATTTTTAGGGAGGCACTTACTCACCAGCCACACTGCATGAACCGCCACTGGAATGACGTGGTATTTGTTTGGTACTATACGGAAAATTATACGAGCATCCACATAATTTTTAAGATATCATCATGTTTACCCAGAAATAAAAATATATTATTTGAACCGGGTAAGTTTTAAATGTTTGTCAACTTTTTTATAATAGAGTGCCAAAAGAAGCCTTTGTAGGTTTTTTACAATATTGAATTATGTTATATTTTCAATGTATACTCAACAAAAGCACAGGAGGAAAGTCTGAGAGGCAAAACGAGACAGTTAGAAAAACTTCTGACACGTGTGTCTATTTGAATAATAATACTTTTGTTATTTTCTAATCTAAAGGCTTTCATTGACAAAGCATTGTGTCATTATACCCACATGTTGACACACATTGTCTAGCGGTACGTTGACAACGTTAAATAATTTTAAAGGTTCTCTGAGAAAATGTTCAGCATAATCTACAACCTACAAAGTAGCTCCCACGAAAACAAAATGCCGAAAAGAATGAATATCACATTACAAATCACGAGGTTAAGTTTCAATTTACTTGGAATATTATCTTTCAATTCTACTAATGGTCGCGGAATATCGCTAACGCCAATTGGTCGACAAAAAGAATTCCAAGTCATTAGCTGATGGCCACAATTTTGATTCAATTGCAATCTCTTGCCAGATTTTGTAACTAAATGTTAAAATATTTGATGTGCTTGCATTTAGTGAAATATCACTAGAATATTTAAATTTAACGTTATTATTATGCGTGTTAGGCAGGGAGAGAGAAAAGTTTATCTATGTCGCGTTAGAGTAGCAACGCAATATTCAATTCAGGACCGTCAAAGGGTGTAAGATTGTTTACAGAACATTGATAATTTACTTTACAATGGGAGGGTTGCGGTCATCACAGAAAAGGGGTTGGTTCTTAATGTTAAACAGGGATCTAAAGAAACTAAAATTTGGCACACGTATATGTATTAGTAATAAGGTGGAGGATTTATCAGAAAATAACGATAACAAACAAAAAAATATTTTCTCTGTACACGTAGTGCAGTTCAGGATTTTTCTTTTTAGATATTTTGGATGGCTCTTTTTCAGAATAAATTCTAGTTCACTAATAAAAAATATCAAACAGTAATAATATGGTGCATGAACGTATTGGTATCATTACAATCAATAAACTTCCTTTGATGGAAATTAAGTCCCAATACCTTTTACGATGACGCGAGACGAAATGCCCACAAATAAAAATCAATTAATAGATCCATTACGATTATGACAGAATATTAACATCTTGTTGACTTGGAAAATTTACGACAAACATACGAAAACACTCTATGAATTTGGAAAATATGTGAAGATGTTATTTAAAAAAAAAAGAAAACCTTCTGTGAGTAATATTTTATTTGAACGAAGGTAATAAAAATAAGAACCGAATATGAGCCATAACATATTTTTTGAATTTTACGAGTGAGTTTGAATGTATTTCTTACTAAATGAACGAAATTGTGATCTCAAAACGTTTTATATTTGGTGCCTAATTATTTTTTTATAATTTCAAATCATGAAAACGGAGAAAGCACGGAGATATGAATTTTTTAACAGAATATAATTTTAGACTCTAAGTAAATATTATTTATTACTCTTTTACACTGTTATCATTACAAATCATTTATAAATAGAATGTGACAAGGAAATGTTTGAGACGTTTTTCTTTGAAATGTTTAAATACTTTTACTTACTATTTGACTTAAAGGAGGAACGGCTGTGGACTTAAATGTGGATTTGAGGAAACAATACTGAATATATCCTTTTTTAAATCAAAGTGTTAATCAAATATTTAAAAATATACGCCATTAAGAATTAAAATTTTCACAATTTCAGAGACCATTTTGAATTTTTTTTTTGAGTTAATCGTAATTATTATAACAAAAAATTCCCAAACTACTGTGTAAACAGAATGAAATATAAAATAAACCGGTCGGTGGCTGAGTTGACATCGCATTTGGGTCGCACCCACGTGTCGTGTGTTCAATTTCTTCATTCAAGTCCGTTAATTACTGTGGTGTTAGTAGGAGATTTTCAAATATTTTAAGGTTATTCGTAATTTTTTAAAAATTAAAAAAAAACTATGAAAAAAGTTGAAATTTAAAATTTATATACGACAAATTTGTGTTCCTAATTTGTGTATTTAAATTTAAGCCAATCACAATGCTTTTTTTATTAATCAAAACTATTTATATTTTTTTATCATTTTATGAACATGTAGGAAAGATAAATTATTTGAAATATATTTATCACTAACTCACAAATAATTGTCAAAGTTTCCCCTTAAATATATGGCTGGCAGCCTATATCCATACTAAATATTTGCTACAATTTTTGAAGAAAAATAATAATTTTCAGGTTGGTCAAGTATTTTCTCCTCAAATCCAAATTTATGTTTTGCTTGATAAAATTCGTGGAAGCGTTCCCCCTAACTTTCTCATTTTATTTTTGGAAAGTAGAAGTACATATGTAATGTCCCCCAAGCTAGTAGTCTTAGTTACTGTTTTTTTTTTTTTAATTAAAGCTACCCTCCAGTAACAAATAATTACAATATCCCACGCTCTTAAAGAATATCTAAACAGATTCCAGCCATGTAAATATAATGATTATTTCTTCTTTGCTTTCTTTGTATTTTATATAAAATGCTATCAGATTTTTCTGTTTAAATTGTATTTAATGATTTCACTTTTAGAATTACTAACACGTTCATCATATAAATTTCGAGTGGCGAGCATTAGGTACGTTTTGATGTTCTGTGAAATTATCTGTTTCATATTTTCATCGATAGTTATTGATATTATCTTCTCCAATGTGGTTTATAACTATTGATAATTTATCTCATAATTAATTCTTCGCGAGCCTTCTGTCGTTCAGCTTTGGACAAAGGCCTCCAACAAAAAAAAATCAGGATTCTTGGCGACTCTCACCATTCCGACAGTTGAACACGTCAGCCCATTACCGTACCATTAATATTAGGGGATATATCGCGTGACTCTTTCTGTGGTGGCCATTTGTCGCTAAAGTTCTTGGAGAGGGACCATGTTTGCACTTTGAACGCCATTTCTGGGAATGCCCATGCACCTGTCATCTGATTTTTGAGTATGTGGCTAAGTTTGCTAAAATAAGCCCGTTCAAATATTCATCTTCTCTCAATGTTTCTTGTCTACTTTATTGTAACTAATTTTAGAACTTGAATTGTATGTACCCGTACCTAAAATTTTGTACATTTTCTAAAGGTTTTTCCCTTATGCATGGATTTTAAGGATCTAGCACGCCCGCATTGATAAAGGTTTCAACAATGTCGACTAAATTAAGTATGTTTATTCGTGTGCGGGAAATATGACATGTTTCGAAACCTTTGTTGATGTTGCTGTGCCAGGCCCTCTGGAAGTATTGCGTATCTATGAGTTAATAATGAGACAGACTTACCGGTTGTACGGGCATCATGGGGTCAGAGCGACGGCCGAAGCGCAGACGGCGAGATGGGGACCTGGCGGACTTGCGGGCCAACTGGTGGCCTGCCTCTAGGGCTCCGTGGCGGGCTAGCACTTCCCACACCTCGGGTAGGGAGTCTGCAATATAAGAACACTCATTTAATACTAAACACAATACAGGAGACTAAGTTACGGAAGTCAGTAAGATTTTGGTTCCACTTTAGATGACGTTTCAAGATGATTGTCTCGGACACATCGAGGAGAGAATCGATTGTCTAAGAATGGTTTTGTCAATGATAATGAATGGTTCAACATATTTTCGATTGTGCCCATCGCTACACTCTAAACAAACGCAATACAGGAGACAAGGTTAGGGATGTCACAAAAATCAGCGCTCGAGGAGTACCTGATTGGAAACCACTTCAATGGTTACGACCTGCGGAGGGCGGAACAGTGCAAAGGTTCGCGAAGAAGCTCTGATTTACGTTTGTAGATCGCTAGTTTGATTGATGTAGTGAAATGAGCTGAATTAAATTCAGTGAGCCATTACTTCGTCCAGGCTCCGAGGCGTGATGTACATGACCAAGACATGTGCGAACGAGCATCGAGCAAAACTTGAACATTCATGGAATTTTTTTTTTTTATATTAACTCCACACAGGAGGCCCTGAAGAAAATAATTTCCCTCAGGGCCTATGTCATCTTTGGGGATGCTGTGTGGAGGGTCTTTTTGTGGAGAGGAAAGAGTGAACATGGGTCTTGAAGAGTCCCATGTTGTAGGAGGGAGGAAACACAGAGGCCGGCAGTTCGTTCCACAGCCGTGCTGTTGAACTTAAGAACGAATCGTAGAAGCGACCCGTTCTCATGTGACAAATGTCAACTGTGTACAAATGTTGGGCGCGCGTTTGGCGTGTATCCCGACTATGCACCGGTGCCGAAGGGATCAATGACGCTAGTTCCTCAGAGCATCTTCCATTGTAATACCGATAGAACAAGGACAGCATACCTACCTGACGCCTGTGCTCTAAAGATTGCAGTCCGCTTGTTAAGATTGGGGAATCTATCAAACGGACCGCCCGTTTTTGCACAGAGTCAAGGGTTTTTTTCAGGTATTTAGGGGCTCCGGACCAGAGATGGCTACCAAATTCGAGAGTAGGGCGCACTTGCGATTTGTACAGGGTCAGCAGTTGTGTACTATTAAAGTATCTGCGGGCCCTGTACAGTACGCCCAGCTTCTGAGAGGCCAACTTTACTCTGGCTTCAATGGAGCCCCCGTACCTGAGCTGGTCACTTATAGTTTTTTTTTTTTTTTTTTTTTTTATTAATATCAATAGCAAAATTTGTACAATATGTAGGTTTAAAGTATAATATAAGTATATTTTTTGTATTTTTTTCACAGTCCTCCTCACTAGGGTTTCCTGTTCTGAGGCGGCCTGTAGTTTTTCTTAAATTTTTGTATTTAGTTTTGAATTGTCTTTACATTGTCTTCATAATGTTTGTAAGTTGATTATTACTTTGATCTCTAAGCCATGTTTTGACTTTTGTTTTAAATATATTCATTTCGTTTATTTTTTTGGTTTCATTTGGTAGAGCATTGAACAATTTTATAGCATGGAATTTATTATTTCTCTGTCCAAAGGATGTGTTCAAACTGGGAGTAATCAGGATATTTTCGCTTTTTGCCCTGGTTGTGTATTTATGTTGGGCAGTGGAGTATTCGGATATGTTTTTTTTCAGTTTAAATAAAATATTTTTTGAATATAGTTTCTGTACATTGTAAACATTGAAGTTTTTGAATATTTCTTCTGTCGGAGTTCTAAGCGGAACTTTCAGTATAGTCTTTAATACTCCTTTTTGTGCTATATTGAGCCGCTCTGTGTGAGTGCTCAAGGCAGACCCCCATCCAGTTATTCCGTACTCTATTTGTGATTGACACAAAGCATAGTATACTTTTTTAATATCGTTTATATTGAGGATATTGCGAATGTTTCTAAAGAAGTATATGTACCTGGTTAGTTTTTTTGTAATTACATCTATATGTGAGTTCCAACGGAGATTATCATCAATTTCAATTCCAAGATATTTGATGCTTTTGGAGTGTGCTATAGTGGGACATGGGCATGATAAGGATTGATTTTTTTGATAAATTCCTTGGCATGAATGTAATTTGAGATTAAGGTCCTCTGACGGCTGCCCTCTGGCTGTTTTAGAAAATGTCAGATATTTTGTTTTATTGACATTAAGCGTCAGGGAGTTTCTTTTAAGCCAGTTTTGCAGGAGACCAAGTCCGTGTTCAGCTTCTTTGTAGGTATTTATCCAATCTTTTTCTTTAAATAAAATTACTGTGTCATCAGCAAAACTAATGATTTTTCCTCTTGTTTCTAGGTTACAGATATCATTAATGTATATTAAAAATAATATCGGACCTAGTACGCTTCCTTGTGGTACTCCATGGTTGATTAGGAGAGGTTTGCTTTTTCTCTTATTAATTTGGACGCTCTGTGTACGCTCCGTCATATAGCTTTTTAGTAAGTTTAGTGTTGTACATGACATACCAATTTTTGAAAGTTTTGAAAAAAGTATTTTGTGATCTATTGTGTCAAAAGCCTTTTGTAAGTCTATGAAGATTGCCAAAGTTTTTTCTCCACTGTCTAAACTTTTAGTGATCATATCGGTAATTTTTTCTATGGCGTCACTAGTACTTAAGTTCTCCCTAAATCCATACTGAGTTTTTGATAATTTTTTATTGTCTTCTAAGTAGGATAAGAGTTGTTTTTTTAGTATTCTTTCCAATATTTTTGAAAATGTATTTAGTAGGCTTATTGGTCGGTAATTGTTTATGTCATTTTTACATCCTTGTTTAAATATTGGTATAACAATCGCTTTTTTGAGGGCTGTAGGGAATATGCTATTCGTTATAGACATGTTGACTAAGTATGTAAGTGGTTCGATAAGTTCTTTACAGAGATATTTTATTGCGTTGGTTGAGATTGTGTCCTCCCCTGAAGAAATATTTGATTTTAAAGAAGAAATTGTGTTTTTGATATCGTCAGCTGTAATTTGTTTAAAATTGAGCTGATTTCCTTGCTCAGGTGGTTCGTTTATTTGTACATCTTCATTACATTTTGTAACTTGCTTTGCTAGATTTGATCCTATATTTATGAAAAAATTATTGACGTATTCAAGTATTTGGTCAGGATTATCAGCGTATGTCCTGGGAACATTGTTTATATTCAGCACGTCAATTGATGTAACGTTGGCAGATTTAGAACTGGTTATTTCATTTATTATTTGCCCATTTATTAGTTACACCAAGCATATCAATGGAAGGCCTGTTCGGAAGATTGCTTCCGTTGAAGGAGACTAGATTGTCATTTGGATCCCTTTTAGACGTAATCAGACAGGATTGGGTCTTTGAAACATTAAATTCGACGAGATTATTTTTACCCCAGGAGGAAATACTCTCGAGATAACCGTCCATTCTCTGCTTCAAAGCCCTCCGAGCCGTTGGAGTTTGTGTGCCCTTTGGGGGCTTGTCAAAAAAAAAGCTATCATGAACTGTACTGTCATCCGCGTAACAATGAATCGGTGCACATGTCAAAAGGTCATTGATGTGCAACAAAAACAAAGTCGGAGACAGAACCGATCCCTGTGGGACGCCAGCATTTATGGAGTGTAAGGAAGAGGTGAAACCGTCAGCAACCGCCTGAATCGACCTATCCCTTAAAAAGTCAGCAATCCACGTACACAGGGATGCGGGAAGTCCGTAAGAAGGCAATTTGTTGACAAGTCCTCGGTGCCAGACCCGGTCAAAGGCCTTGGATAATATTACTGAAGTGGAAGTTGGAAATGTTCGAATATAATATTACTGAAGTCACAAATGATTTCGTATGCTTTATTTTGCCCTTTTCATAGCTTAATTAGTTATTTGCCAGTTGTGAATATGTGCTGTGCGTTATGTGGACTGTCTAGACCAGCCATTCCCAAAGTGCTCTATATCGACTCCTAGGGGTCGATTAGACCAGCAGGGGGTCCATGTCAATAAAAAAAAATTTGATGTGCATGAGATGTAAATGGGGGTCCACGATGATCACATTTAGGCCACTTTTTTGGGAATGTCACTTTTTTGTGGATTCATATGGAATCGTTTTTAAGGTACAATGAAGAGGTCGAATTCTTGGGAAATCTCAAATATTCTTGTGAAAATTTGGAAACTTTCTGTGAAATTTTCTGGGGAAAAATTTTCCTCACGAAAGTATGGTGGGGAGTTCATTATTTCTGAATTAGGGAATTTGGGGAATTAGTGTTTTGATTTCCGTGGTTGGGCGGTAAAGATTCTATGATTAGAATCCACAAGTCACAACAAATTTTTGTTTCGTATGGACCAATATATATTATTTTATATATACCTACTTATGAAGTAACACGTACAAAAAATAAATATAGTTCCTAACTATATTTACGGCACGTTCAGAGTGGCAGATGCTCTTAATATAACCCTGGTAAAAAGCACGGTTCAAATATGAAAAGGCTTTAAGCGTGTTTAATGGCCAGGTCTGAATGGCCAGGTACTTCCCATTCTTCCTCTTCCTCATCTATTTCTCCTCCCCACTTCTTTCAGCCTCACAACATACCCCGATTGGGGACGCCATATTCACACTGGCTCTGGGCTGTTAGCAGGGACATATTTAGAAAGTTTTGCACTCAAGGCGAATATGATTAGGACAATACCCGATACCAAAAGTGAAAACTATGAGCTATGAGCGGTTTTTTTGCTCTTAGAATTAGACATTAAAACTTACGAATATGAATATATATTGCCTACACACTCTATAACTCTCTTCCAGATATATAAGTATAAAAACTAAAAACAGCCAGGATATTAAAAAAATATAGTAAAGCTTTAAAAGAATTTGTTTTGAGTACTTTCAAAAACGTAATTTTCCTATCGCGTATTTTCTCTTGTTTCTTTTTTTTCTTGTCTTCCAATCCTCTGTATTTGTAATCTACCAAAATTTATTTTTACCAACGTATTAATGGTTTTTATTTCTTATATATCTTATCTTGACTATGTGGTTATGTGTTTGTTTCTTTTTTTTACCTCCATTTTTTCTATTTTTGTACTGTTTTGTATGTTATAATTTTGATATCAAAATGTAACATTGAACGTACTTATTAACTCCCACCTATGTATTGTAAGTTCCTCCCGTCCCAAAATGAGTTTTGTAACTCATGGGGAATGCTTTAGCGAGAAATAAAATTTTTTAAAAAATTAAAAAAACACATAAATATGGATATATAAGCCATTTACAAACTATTTGAGATCAACTCTTTTGAGTTTTCAGTGCACCAAATTTTTTTTAATTTGTCGTAGAACGGAGCTTCATGCTCTGTACTGCAGTTTGCCATTGCTGTGCGATATGCAGGTTACATACTTAACATAATATCAATGTACGGAAACACATCTTCCAGTTTGTTTTCTCTGACCAAAACCCCTAACTGTCTCAAGATCTTTGGTTTCTTGCTTTTTCGGATTTTATATAATAATTGAAAAGCACAATGTCAGCAAGATCTTCCAGACGGAGCCTTTTAAACCCTTTTACGCTCTTAATTTCTTCTTAATTTTTTTTCCGCAAGCTTTAAGAATAATGAAAACTTTCATTAGTATTGTCATAAGCCATAAAGCTGATCACACATTGGAAGAAAAGCGTCCGCCCGAATATTGCTTCTTAATTGCACTTGTTGCACTAAGTTGCACTTCTCTCTCGCGAGATTCATCACAACGAAGTTTTCTTTTGATGTAGTATTTTGGGAGCTTTTATTGAGATTTGCCAGCACCTTCATATATTTCGAAAGAATCTATTTAATTTTCAATTATTAAAATTAATGATAATTAGAGACATACAACGACTTCAAGGTCAATATCTAACCCTTGCAGAGTTTTCGAAACTAAATTAAATTGATTCAAAATGAGCCCCACAATTATGGCAGTTTCTAAAACAGATATGATAGAAATGCCTTACTGCTGGTCAAAGTTTTTTATGTCGAATCATTTTGGCTTTTTTTTAAAGCTACTATAATTTGAATCCCGTCCTTGCTTAGACTATTGCAGGCATCATCTCCAGCTGACCATCGAGTATTCGATAGACTTTTAGAGAAACATTATCAGGTTCAGTCAGGAATTCGTGTAACAGTTTTGATTTTTTAAACGATATTATGAAGAAAACATACTTTTTGCAACAACTCAACAAAATGAGTAGTAGCCTGTTGTGTGTAAAATTCAGCGGCAGACGATCCGATTCAATTTAAAGAATTTGCAGAGCACGGCGCATACATTGTGTAAGAGTATATTTTCTTTATTTTGTTTGTAGAGACTCATTGAAGCATTCAGATATATTGCTGGCATGGAAAAAGGTGCAAAGATTCCTCGCGAAAGCCCCAAGAAGGCCACATAAATAAAGGGGTCGTCGCTACTGATAAAACAAAAAATTACAACGGTGGGAAAAAGAGAATAAAATTCAAGAGGGCCCGAACGGCAGAACTCGCATCCACGAAATGACACGATCGCTGTTACTGTGTAACGCCACTCTGTAATTAATTCATAAAAGGTACTATGGATTCCATGAAATAGATATCACGACGATTTTTTTGTACGATAGAGCGGCAGCCGCTAGACACGATACACTCACTATCCCCTGGTGTAAGACCACCATTCAGTGTTTAAACGTTGCTTGATATGGCTTCAACCGTGGTTGGTGACCCCAGATCTGAATCACCTTTCTCTTCTTCATATCATTCCCCTATCCACTATCCTTAGCCTCACAACATATCTTAATTGGGGATGCCATAGTCTCACTGACTCCAGACGGTTCTTGTACAGTATTCACATAAAATAGTACAGTTACAGCTCGCAGATGAGTATGCGGCTCAATGCACTTATATTTACATCTGAAGTTGAAATGTTCATAAAATAAATATTTATCTTGCAAAGCCATTTCAATGCGATCTCAAAGAGCCTTCACTCTCTGTATTATTTTCAACATTTAACCACTTAATTGAAGTTATCAAGACATTTTTCTGTCCACTGTGAAAAGTTTGTCCATCTTGAAACTCCCGACACATTTTGCAAAGTTTGAACCGCTCATGGGAATAGCCGGAACCGAAATGTCCGCCGATATTAAGACTGCCACAAAGTGTTCGCCAGACGAGTTAACTTAATCAATCTCCGTTTACGCTTCAATTGACTTCTCCCTCTTGTTGGATGTAACCAACACTAATAGGAAAGACAAACAACAGGTTGGCAGTGGATATACTAAACTTTACACGAGGATGAACCTAAATTTTTAAGCTTTTCAACTGCTGGCCAAACATAAAAAGTTTAATCACGTTGTGGAACAAATAGAGTTAGAAGTTGTAACAAGAAGCGAAACACATGTTTTCGAGACAAAATTACGGGATTATTTTTAAAGAATTTTTTGAAATGGGTTTCAGAATAGTTATTAGCTGTAGCAGTGAACTTTTAACTTAAATATTATTATTGGCTGTAGCAGTGAACTTTTAACTTAAATATTATTATTGGCTGTAGCAGTGAACTCTTTACTTAACTATTATTATTTTTATGTGCAATGTGAATTCGTTCAATGGGTTTTTACAGAAATGTGTCATATTAAAAATATGTAATAATTTATTGATATAATTAACCTCTTTCGGCATATACATTTGATGCTTACAGTATAAGAAACATGAGTAAATTACAAAGCAAATTGAGATTCTGTTTAATACAATATTGGAATTCCAAAAAATATGTATAAAAATATATATGTAACTGATTTGTATGTAAGGAATATTTCAAGTGGAAAAGTTGTTTAAAAGAGAATTGCGTAAGCGATACACAGCTCTTATGAGCGTGTATAATAACATATAATAGAAAATAAATGTTCAGAATATAATATATGTATAATATATTATATAAAGTCAACAGTGAGATCCTGTTCATGAGAAAATGAAACAATGATATAAAAATATATTTATCTAATATAATATGTAACTTACTTAACAAAAAGTTAAGGTACATATAAATAGAGATGGATGCTTAAGGGTAGGTACATAATAATTAAAATATAATTCTAGTTGAAAAGATGACTACATATTGTACATGGATGACGTGTATAAAATTTTGAACTCATAAAAAAAGGAAAAAGAATAATGAAAAATAAATACATGGTTTGCAATAGCGAACTTTATTAAATCTCTTGTTTTCACTTGACTTCACTTTTCCCAAACTTCGTTCCCTCTTGTTTTTTTGTTGTTTTACATTGTTTTTTTCTTACGCATTGTCTGTACGTGCACCGTTATTGAACGGTTAGTATTTAATATTGGTTTTTTTATGATAGCCCTCTATCTGTTGGGCACATTTTAAAATATGTATTGGCTGGAAAACAAAAGACGTTGACCATTGAATAAAAAAGTGTAATTATAAAGAAATTTGAAAGTGAAGAGAGTTCTACGAAGTTAGCGAGGGAAAATTACATTGGTAAATCGACAGAATATGATTTGAAAAGTAAAAAGAAAGAAAATAATCGACTATTTAGCATCTAAGTTAAAAGGTTCCGGAAAACTTCAAACACTCAAATGTTCAAAAAATACAGCTGTTTCTTAGATTCTAGTTATCAGAAAATTGGTTACACCCACGGAGGAATGAGTTCTACGACAGAATGGTTCAGAAGTAGTGAATATAATACATATTTAATTTCCTTCAAGGTAAAACACAATACATCAATAGCATTGAAATAAAAAAAATTCATTACCATTTTTGTAAGAGCAAGTTTACGGGTGATTTATTTGATTATGTAAGTACCATCATAAACTCTCTCGACTTTTATAGATTCCTCAATCCCCATAATATTGTAGAAGAAATTGTAAGTCTAAAATATCAATTTGTTTCACAATACCCGCAGAATTTTATAAGTAATAAGCAAATCTACACAAATCTTCACGTTAAGAAGTGAGAAAATAATGTTGAAGTAATTATAATTGTTTTATAAACCACACTTTACTTTTAGACTAGTAGTTTTGAATGCAAAATCATCATCAAAACTTATAAAATAAGATTGGTAAATTATGAAAACATACGTTCTGATTGGTTTTTTTTTTTAACATTTACTCCTCACAGGAAGCCCTGAGACAAATAATTTTTCCCTCGAGGCCTATGTCAACTTTTTGGATGCTGTGTGGAGGGTCTTTTTACGGAAGGAGAGAAGATTTGGGAAGATAAAAGTATGAGGTTTGGGTTGGAATCTAGGGATCAGTGTGTGACAGACTTATGAACATATCCATCCATCCATCCCACAGAGGTCAGCCCTCCCGATCTGGCACGCCATGCAACAGGTGGGCAGGCGCATCCTGAACACACCTCACCCGATGAACACGGGCACCCCTGCTAAGTCACCAAACGTAGCGAACCACTTGGGGTGACCTATGGCAGAGGAGTTGGTTGTCCAATAAATGGTTACCGGGGCGGCGGTACCCAACCCCTCTTTCCAAATTTGGTTTAAGTAGGTTTTTTTGATATTTTGATATATTACACCAAACCACCCATAAAAGTGTTCACCTGCGCGTTCCGCCCAATGTAATTTTTCACCAAGCAGTTGCTGAAGAATTTAATATAAAATATTGTACAGCCTATGATAAATATTATGCCGATGCTCCCCTTACTTTGTCTCCGGGATGATTGCGTGACGAGTTAGTTACAAAATAACACAAGGCATATTTTGAAATAATGATTGACGCGACATTTACCCCAACTTTTCCGATTATTAACCTAAAAAAAAATATTTCCACAGTGGTATGCCAGTTCCATTTTCGAATTAACGGCATATAATATTACAAAAATAACGCAGGAAAATATCGCACATGTGTGACTTATTTGTAGGTGGGAGTTGAGATGATAATAAAATTGATTAGGTCTTTTCTTGATATAGATATAGTCACATTTATAATGTAGGTAGAGTAGAGTTGAAGATTGTTTGACACCTTAAATGTTAATCTCTGGAACTATACTTAATACCCCTATTTTGAAAGAGGTTAGTTTATATTATGTACCTGACAAGTACATTCATTTCCCATGCATTATTTTATGCTCCAAAAGCGAGGACTTCACTTACAGACAGTTCAGCATTTACCAATGGTCCTCTGAATGGAAAATATCCTCTCTGATAGAGGGTCACCAGTACTAATTAATTCAACCTTCTATTCCTGTTAAGCCCTGGTTTCACAAATACACTGCCATGTCTAAAAATATACATTTCTTCCATAAGTCGAATACGACTGGGTAAAACTTGTTGTCTTAGCCACCTTGCCAGGTACCACATAGTCAGTTCGCTGTACTATGATTGTGGGTCAGAGGAAACTCTGGACCATAATTTTTTTTGAGAATACTATCAATGACCAATTTCAAAACTTCATGCATGAATTGGTAAAACTTAAAATTGAATTCTCTACCAGTATGCCCTGTCTGCTTCGTCTCAACACTCCTGAAATTTACCATTTGTTGGCAAAATTTATTTATAAAAATGGCGTTAATAGTTGACCATTAAAATCACATTTCTTTCACTTTCATTTGTATACATTTGTTCAGTTGTTTAGGATCCTATTTCCATTTGATCACAAATCCCAACTCCGACTGTTTGAGTTAAAACACTATCCCATAATCATCTGTTTATTTTTCTACGCTAATTTGTTGTAATTGTTTATAAGTTTTTCTCATTCATAGTTCTGTTTAATTTTGCTACTAATTTTGGAGAAATATGTTCTTTTAAATAACGAAAAACGCCCACCATTATTGTACCCAAGTTCCTATTTTTATAATTACCTATCATTATCAGCTCTGTATTGTTTATGTTAAGTCTGTTATGTTTATATTACTTTGTGTATATGTTTATGTTATGTAGTGTATATGATACGTTTATTTATCTGTATGTTGTATAATTATCTGTATATTATTGTACACAAGTTTCTATTTTTATAATTTTGTAATTACCTATCATTATTAGCTCTGTATTGTTTATGTTAAGTCTGTTATGTTTATATTACTTTGTGTATATTGTAACGTCAAAGAATTGTGCAAGTTTGGATTGCCAGGGTAGTGCCCGATTATTGTTTTGTAGAGGGTTTTTTCGGGTGGCTGCCCTGCGATCAGTTGGACGAGCGGGCAAAAATAACGCGTGTAGGTAGATTGGGGGAACAACACGAGGGACGACGATTCCGCGGTGCGCGTGGTTTTTTTGGCGAGAAAGAAGTGATATTGAAAATAATGAAAAAGATCGCGCGGATACCTTGAACTTATCCATCGGAGACTTTCCGTTTAAATTTACAAAACATAAAACCAACGTTTCGACTCCTGTGTGAGATCGGTCTGTGCTTGTTCGAGTGTTGTGGCTTGAAGAGAGGAAAATATACAATCGGTTGTTTAAAAATAAAAATGGTTTTATTTGTGAGTGGTTTTGAGGGGTAATTCCTTGGAGACTGCACTGGATTGCCAAGCATGCTGTCGAGGTGACGCAAAGATGAAGCATCATTGTCCCTTTAAATGTTTAACGGATGCTGATTGATTGAGGATGGATCCTCGCGCACTCTTTCGCACTCCATCCCACGAATCTCTACCCGGCACAAACTGATACGGATTACGGCCTGTCGTCCTTCTCACCACTGGCGGACTCTCAAAACACCTTCAGACGTGACAACATGATCAAGGTTCTTCAATGCTTTTACACATTATGCCTTCTTGCTTTAGCCCCATCATAGCCCTGGTGATTGACAAGGGTCCATGCTCATCAGACGTGACAATATTATGTTTATGTTATGTAGTGTATATGATATGTTTATTTATCTGTATGTTGTATAATTATCTGTATATTATTGTACACAATTTCCTATTTTTATAATTTTGTAATTACCTATTTATTATCAGCTCTGTATTGTTTTTGTTCTTTTGTTTTTTTGTTTAAGTCTGTTATGTTTATGTTATGGTGTGTATACGTTATGTTTATTTTTCTGTATGTTATATAGTTATCTGTATATTTATATACTCCCATTTGCTGAATTTATTTATAAGTTTGTTTTTTTTCATAGTTCTGTTGTTAAAAGAAAGTGCTACTAATTTTGGAAAAATCTATTTTGTTAAATATCGAAAAACTCCCACTATTTTTGTACACAGGTAGTTATTTTTATAATTTTGTAATTAACTACAGTTATTTTAATTATGTTGTGTTATATTTATGTTAGGTTTATTTATTGTACGTTATATTATGTCTACGTGGTATAATCATGTATCATTCTATCATTTGCTATATTTTTTTACAAGAAAAATATATAAATTGTGTGTGGTCAAGATCACCCTTGGTGGGTGAAAGCCAAAATAAATAATAATAAAAATCCTTTGGAGGAATGTAACAAAATAGTAAAACTACCCCTTTGACCTTTTTATACTAACTTGTACCTCAAATTTATAACATTCCCCGTAATATATTGGAGTATAACCCTTTTATGGAGAACATGAAGATGTAGATAAAAAACTTTAAAGTGATTTATTTTGGGGTATTATTCATTGTTGCGCTAACTCCTTCTTTAATCAACGTTTTGGACAGCATTACAGTGTCCATCATCAGGGCAGATGATCACACATCTGCCCTGATGATAACCGACACTGTAATGCTATGTGAAACGTTGGCTAAAGAAGAAATTAGCGCAACACAGTATAATACCCCAAAAATAAATCACTATAATACGTTTGGCCGTGAAAATCTCAAATCATATCTAAATAAATAACTTGTTGATCACCCGCCAAGCCTGTGCGCCAAGATCTTTACACGAGTTAAAGTTATTTAAAATCTTTACTTTCTTCGGTATTGTATTTAAATAAGGCAAACCATGACAAATAACTACGACGTTTTGAGAAAATGAAGGACAGGCTTTTTATAGACTTTCTCATTGAAATAACTTGTTTGAGTTTCAGGAAGCCTTCAAAAAGAAATTTCAATAATAATTGGGTCAATGTTTTACGTACTACTTTAAATTTGTTTTTTTTTTTTACTTTTCTGTCAAGAAGACTGACTTTGTATTCCCAAAGAGAAGCTATTTATATGAAATAATTTTATTGCATTCGAGAATAGAACCAAATGTAATAAAATATTTGTTTTGTAAAGTCATAGATTGTTGGACGTTAGTTTTAAAATATTGGTATCTCTCCGCGGTCTAACAAAATACATATAGGCAGATACAGTTGAGGCTTAGAACATCGTCAACACAACAACTAACTCCTAACTCGCTTTCAGTCACTTTATGAACCTTTTGTTAATTTGTCAGAACTTTGTTGGCCTTCATGGCTATAAATATACATTATTAACCACATCACCATAGTTGACACAAGACACAAGTAAAGTTATCAATGGGGTATTTTCACAAACTGTGAATTTGTAGCGATGCGTTAATAGAATATTCTGGAATGTTCGTCCATGCAAAACGCATCGTATTAGAACCTACTAGCGAAGCATCGTAGGTACGGCGCATCTACCTACTCGCGGGATTGTTCTCGATGCACGCGCGCCTATATAACGGCAGCTTCGAGAGGTACTAAAATATATTAAAATGTGCAGAAGTTGTAAAGTTTATTTCTCTAATTCTGATCATCGCACTAGAAATGTGTAATTTTAATTCAAAATTATTGATTTTAAAGAGATCTAAAACCGCACTGGTTCTAGTTCCAACTGGCTACTAATTAGTACAAAACGCTGATTTTCAATTTCTGTTAAGGCTCTATCCGAGTTTTCTTATTATATCATTATTGGCTTGAAATTTGATGAATTGTTGAAATTCTGTTAAACAATCCGTCCTAAAGGTACAATATATCGTTATCCGATTCAAGTTAATTTGCCTTTTGAATTGTTCATATTTTACAGTTTCGGTTACATTCATTTTGTTTATATTAATCCCAATTCAAAACAATAAAATATTTTAAGGTTTGGTTGGATAATTACATACAATTCACTGTTTACTTAAACTGTCTTCACAGAATCATTTTTAGATCTTACCTGAGTATCTTACGGTAATTTAAACTTACGAGTACTGCATAGACATATATTATTACGCTACATTCGAGTCAATTGTGGCTTTTGTAATAAATATGTTCCGCATGCTAATCATTTTATTTCACAAGAAACCAAGTTTAACACCCAAGCGGGTTTCATACAATTTCTTTGACTATTATTATACCTACAAGTAGAAATTCTCAATAAATATTATATAAATAGTAGATTGTACCACAAACACTCTGATAGTTGTTAACCAAAATAACATTCTTCGAGTTGTTTTATCTTAATTAATGTTGATTCAAGCTGATAAAATAATACTAATTTAGATGGGATAAAATACTTTTCGTAGAAGTCAAAAAAAAATTACAACTTCTATATCGAGTTTCATATTGTCTTACTACCAAAATTATATTACGTCGAAGAATAAATTCGATTAAATAACTGAGTTTCCTTCTTTGTAACAAAATATTGCTAACATCTTTGCTGACAGTCTGACGTAAGAAATGAAGATGCTCGCAGATGCTATATTATGCGTTTGCGAAAGCGTCAAGTGCAATGGGTTTGCTGCATCGGACAAAATTGACAAGGAGACCGTTTTCAAGCCTCATTTGAAGAAGTAATTCCACAAATACCATTATTTTCTTAGAATTTCGCAATTTCCAAGAAGCTGTATTTTAAGTCAGTAGTTATTATATGATTTGAATGAGAAATCTTTATTACTCGTTGCTTGACACTGAAACACTTGGTGATATTTCAATGTACATAAATATGAATTATTTTATTGCGTGCAGAAACGAATTAAATGTATATAAAAATTCACGTGCCTCGTATAATATTAATTACCAATGTAGGATGTTAGGCAGAAGGTTTATACTATTATGGCGTGCAAGGGCGGGTCTGCAATAAATTCTTATTATAGATTGATAAAGTAAAACATAATAATATGCGACGTTCTGAGTCGAGTACTCAATGTTGTGGGATCGTTTACATATAGTCATTAGCACCCATTAACGCTGGTACCAACACTACCAACTCGCCGCAAGGAACGTCGCTGACACCTGTTAATTGAACCTAAAAATACATTAATTTACATTTTAATTTTTGTAAAATATTAACCTACAAAACAAAGTTTTTAAATGGACTATTTTATTAATTTTTTTAGGCAGCGATCTTACAGTTTTAATTTTAGGAAATCCGTGAAAAATCGAAAATAAAACTAAATCTGAATTTAATTGTCGAGTTTATACTTAAGAAATTTAAACTAAAGAAATTTAGATTTAAATTAATAATCTGGTAAAAAATATTATATTATACCGATGTACTTTATCGTCTGTCAAAATTCTTGATACATCAGTTCCAATTTTGAAAATGACGATTAAAAAAAAAATGTTAAAATATCATATTATGAGTAGGTCTTTAATCGCTTGTCTAAATTCTTGACGCAATCAGTTCCAATTTTGAAAAAAAAAACTTTAAAAAAAAATCGAGTTCGTTAAGTCAGAGTTACAATCACTCACAGACAAACTCACAACCGGAGTTGAAATGTTTGATAAAGGAACCTCTTCGACAGTCAACTTTTTCATCATTGCTACCATACTGACAAACAGTTCAACGTGCAACATTTGGAAAAGTTCGCGGTTTTACATTGTCCATTTACTCGTTCAACTCCAGAAATATTCTAACGATAATCTTCAAAGCCTGCGTTAAGGTTATAAAAAAATGACGAAATAAGATTGAACTCATAAGTTCGTAATAAGTCAAGGTTCGTGAGCAGTTTGGCGACACCCTGTATTCGTGAGTGCCGGCTGCCAAATACTGTCCAATCATATTACATCACCCTGTTGATATTTACATGTGACATAATTGTCGAACGTGAAGATACATAATGGCAGTTCATCATAAGTTAGTGTTGAATGACAAATGAGATGACTTGAATGAACAACAAAATTATGAAGGCATTCAGAGGTTAGGTTAGGTTAGGTTGAATAATTACTTTCAATTCACTGTTTACTTAAGTCTTCCCGCTTCTCTTAACAGAATCATTTTAGCTTTTACCTGAGTTATCTTATGTTAATTTAAACCTACGAGTACTGCATACAAATAAGTTATTACTGTATATTCAAGTGAATTATGGCTTTGATAAATATGTTCAGCATTCTGACCATTTAATTTCACAAGAAACCGAGTTTAACATAAATCCCAAGCGTATTCCATCCATTTTCTTTAATTAGAATTTCTCAATAAACATTATATTAACAGTAGATTGTTCCACAGATACTCTAACAATTGTTAACCAAAATAACATTTCCACGAGTTTTTTTATGATAATTAATATTGATTAAATTTGATAAAATAATACTACTCCAACGCTCAAAGTTTACCATTTCGATGTTCAAATGGTATTTAAATACTTTTCATAAAAATTGAACTATTTAATTATATTAGATATTTAAAAGCTTTATTTGGGCGGAGAGATAAGGATTACCGGAGGAAATAGATAAATTAAAATAAACTAAAATATGTCACAAAACAATACAGAAGGCAGTTAAAACAATATTGAAAAAGATTCCGTCCGAGATTGTAGACAATTTTACATATTACTTCACAGTGATGTTTTTAACTGCACTATGAATTATTATGTGATTTGTAGACAATTTTACATAATAATTAACAGTGATGTTTTTAACTGCACTATGAATTATTATGTGATTTGTAGACAATTTTACATAATAATTAACATTGATGTTTTTAACTGCACTTTGAATTATTATGTGATTTGTAGACAATTTTACATAATAATTCACAGTGATGTTTTTAACTGCACTATGAATTATTATGTGATTTGTAGACAATTTTACATAATAATTAACAGTGATGTTTTTAACTGCACTATGAATTATTATGTGATTTGTAGACAATTTTACATAATAATTAACATTGATGTTTTTAACTGCACTTTGAATTATTATGTGATTTGTAGACAATTTTACATAATAATTCACAGTGATGTTTTTAACTGCACTATGAATTATTATGTGATTTGTAGACAATTTTACATAATAATTCACAGTGATGTTTTTAACTGCACTATGAATTATTATGTGATTTGTAGACAATTTTACATAATAATTCACAGTGATGTTTTTAACTGCACTATGAATTATTATGTGATTTGTAGACAATTTTACATAATAATTCAGAGTAATGTTTTTAATTGCACTATGAATTATTATGTGATTTGTGAACAATTTTACATAATAATTCACAGTGATGTTTTTAACTGCACTATGAATTATTATGTGATTTGTAGACAATTTTACATAATAATTCAGAGTGATGTTTTTAATTGCACTATGAATTATTATGTGATTTGTGAACAATTTTACATAATAATTCACAGTGATGTTTTGACTGCACTATGAATTATTATGTAATTTGTAGACAATTTTACAAAATAGTTCACAGTGATGTTTTTTCTAGGTACTTCTTGACGATAGTCTGTCAATTTTCTAACAAGTCGAAGTGTCTGTCACACATTTATAATGATCTTATTTTTCGTTGGAGATAAATTAAAAATCTCTAAGGAAATGAAATTCGTTGCCGAAGTTTTCTTGCTAAAGGCAGCAATCTCACAATACTTTAGGTATTTGATTATGAAAATATATTATTAATCACTCAGAAAGATTATATGTTAGTATCATTAATACACGAGTTTATTCTCCTCCACATTAACTACACTGTTTACTATTTCATAAAAGCTCTTGTAAAATAGTTCTGCGAGCAAGATGCAACGGTTTATGGCGGTCCATCACCCGTGCACACTTCAGACAAAAAATAAATACATATTAGAAAATACAATTATTAATAGACTAGCTGTACCCCGCTACGCGTTGCTGTGGCTCAGTCTGTATGTGCAGATACAGAAATGACAGCTTTTACGTTCAACAGATGAAGATTTAAAAAAAACATGATTTACCTGTCAAATGTGACTTAAGTATTATAGTATTTCAAAGCACTCAGTGAAGAACTTTTGGAGACTTTGAAATTGAACAAACGACCAATTTTATTTAAACATTCAGATAGATAGATAGGTAGAAGAGATAATTGAATATACAAAGAAGAGGTTCGAGGTACCTGTAGAGATCGACCGAAACTAGATTTAAATTTAGGCTTCTGTTCTAGTTTCGGCCCGTAACGACATTTATCGTGAAATCACTATTTTGTATTAATCCATACTACGAATCGGTTTACATTATTAATACCCAAACATATGTTTTGGTTTGCATTGAAGCCTTTTATATCGTTTTGATTGAGTAGAATTACAATAAAATTCTTACTTACATCATTTAAAAAAAAAATCTATGAACGCATTTAAGAAACAACTATAAAATAAGATAATCCGTAACTGTTTTTTCTTGATTGACTTTTTTAGTTCTTAAAAAAATATTTTAAAAATAAATAAAAACCACCTTCTCGCTAAAATTTTAGCCTCTACCAAGCGATTTTTATGTCTATTACCTATATTCGTGGTGATATATGTAATAGCCCACTAAGATTATACACGTTTTGGCTTGGGTATTCTTCAATAATTTGAAAAACGCTCTCCACCCCGAAGTTGGACGTTTTTTATTGCTAAACTTGTAAGAATTCAATAAAGTTAATGTCAAAAAAAAATGCCAATTTAAATTAAAGACTGTGCTTTTTGGTTCGTTGTTATGTAACAGTTTTTTAATGTCTGCTATAAGTTCTAACATTGACTTTAAAGGAATTATAAAAACACAAATATCTTAGAACTTCTAAAAGTAGTATAAAACGGATATAAAGGGTTTTCCAATAAGAGGATTTTGAATAGCCCGCTATTTCGATAGATGTTACTTTTGAAGCTGTTATTTTGTAAAATTTGACAAGTAAAAATACGCCATTAATAAAAATGGAACGATAGACGCTTCAAAAACGCATTGAAATTATTAATTCAATCAAATGCAAATCATCTTGAGTGATGAGGCCCATTTCCACCTCGGTGGCTTCGTCAAGAAGCAAAATTGTCGCATCTGGGGCTCGGAAAACCCAAGAGTTATTGTTGAAAAGCCTCTCTATCCTTAACGTGTGCCTATTTAGTGCAGTTTATGGTCTGGCGGAGTCATTGGACCTTACTTTTTCGAAAATGAGGCTGATTAATGATTTTTTATGGCCGGAATTGGATGGTATTGATCTGGAAAAAGGTTTTCTTTCAACAAGACGTCGCTACGTGCCACACAAACAACGAAACCATTGATCTTTTACGATTGAATATCAAAATAACACCTCTTATTGGAAAACCCTGTAGATAATAGCAATATAATTACTTTTTTTCTGATAATTTTTAGCCTAGCCTCTTACACTTAAATTCGTTTGTAAAAATAGGCTGAAACCGACCGAAACCGAAAAAAATGAGAGCAGAGAAAATGTTTAACGTAATTAGAAAGTTTACTCAAATTAATTGTACGATTCGTGGCATTATAAAGGTTAACCAAGAGTATGTAAACAACATCCTAAAATAACGTCAGGACATGTAATAGTTCAAGTTTTGTATTAAATTTAAGTTAAATATGGAACCGTTCTAAAGTTAACAAAAGTATGAATGTGTTAATTAATTGGTGTAGAAAGTACGTACAAGAAACATTCGAACTATCCAAAGTTAGCTTGTTTTCCGTAATTTGGCTATTTTTATATCCACGTGGGAACGATGACACAATGTTTATTCTGACTAATCATCTAATGCAGAAGACATGTCGGTTCTACGTTCTTAGTTAAAGTTAATTCTGTGGAGCTTTTGAGCCCACGCCTAGGGAACATCTCACTCTGCAATCAAATAATAACATAAAAAAATGAACATCGTTTTATGGTTTAAAAAATTTATCATGGCAGTGAAATTGAATATGCATTCATAAAATATGGGATCAGCGTTTTACGCTATGAATAAATAAAATACCTAAGAGTTTTATGTTACTCTCAAAAATTTTAGTAATTAACGTTAATTAATACAATTCTTTCTCGGCTTCATAAAATGGAATAAGTTCATTATTTTCTCCAAACACCAAACCCCAAAACGGTAAATTAATTGAGATCTCGGATGGACGAGAATTTTCGTTCAAGTTAGGGCTATTAGCATTTTTTATGACGATCTTAAATGTCTCGAGAATTTTACCTCTAATTGAACCTTCGCAATTTTTTCACCCCTTTTATTTGTAGACCTCTAGCAAATTTCAGTGAAAATTCTCCCATATCTGAGAACTTTTTATTTGAATCAATAATTTTATTTTCTACCCACAAACATCAAACTGACATTTTGACATTCACACACTCGCAATTAGAAAAAAATAAAAACGAACACGTCCTTTAACATCACAAAAGCTTCTTTAATTCAGAAGCCAATTTAACATACCCCTAGTATGTATATTTATTTATACAAAAAGTATCTGCGCTCTAAGGTGTAGTTGTTTGCAGGACAGGCAAAAAGTAAAATAAATATAAAAATATAATAGAATTCCTTCCCTTCCCTTCTGTGATCTGTCCACATGACAAGAACTCTTGTAATATTTACACATAACCAAGAGAATACTAATTAGCGATCTTTGAAATTATTTTAGTCATGTTGGTGACCAGATCTGAATAACCAGGTATCTTTCTACGTTCCTCTTCCCCATTTACTTCCCTTTTCCACTCTCTTTAACCTCACGACAATGGGGATGCCATAGTCTCACTGGCTCTAGAAAGTTGGGAGCGATTTAGACACTTGTGCGGTATTCATAATATAAAAAAATAATTATTTTCTACCCTCGTAAAGTGCAATTCAGATGACAGAAGTCATGTTTTAACTTGACCGTTTGGCATTTCATCTGCAAAATGTGCCTAACATGGTTAACTTTAAATACGTGACTTAAAGAATGGGAATGAACGACTAGTCTACTAGAAAATCTACTGCGTCCACTTTATTATTCAAGAAAGCCTTCCTTTGACTAGATGGCTATCTGGGACTAGGTGGCTATCTTTCAATATTATGGTACCTACCTGCCCAAAGAAAGTTAAAAGAAAAAATAATTATCATTGAGGTAGTGACGTTTTTTTGAACAAATTGTAAAATTTTTGTTGTTTGTTTTTGGGGTGTTATGCCGTGTTGCGCTAACTCCTTCTTCATAACACTCCAAAAACAAACAACAAAAATGCTTTTGGCCGTGAGAATCTAAAAACTTACCAAATTGTAAAATTTATTATTTGATATAAAAAACAACTTTCACGAAATATTATATGGTTTATAATTAAGTATGTAGGTATTTAAGTACCTACTTACTCAACATCTGACGATTTCAGAGGATTTTGGTTTTGATTTATTAAATAAGAAGTAACTAGAAATATATCTTTTTTAGATGCGAGGCTTACTGTTCACGGAACTACTGGTTAGTATCTAGTAGATACTTATTATTGTTTCTAAACATGTCATGTCAAAATGATGTATTGGATAAGGGTGAAAATGACATAATAACGATTTTTGTTCATATTTCAGGCAGGTGGATTTCGATATAGGTATCTATTGATGCGGCATCACATTGACCTTTCATTGATGTCCGCGCTTCCGCCGTCACTCGGCTGAATACGATATAGAGTGAATGGGACACAAAAGACCTAGTTATCATTACAAAGCAGTTATTAGTTCGGACCATCGATATAAAACCCATCGAGCGGTGAATATACTGGATATCTCGTTTCATGTCCCGAGGTTGCTGACATTATTACGTTCCCAAAATGACCCTTAATGTGATGGGAAAGTCGTCGAGTTTTAAAAGAAACTGGAAAATGATTTTGGAGTGATTTATTTACTTTATTCCTGTACATAATATTACAAGTTAAAGGTTATTTATGTATTTGTTATATATTATAGAAACACACCGAATCCTGGTTACAGTGATGAAATAATTTATTTTATTTATTTATTTATTTAACGCCCAGAGGGCTTTTACATTGTTGGTAGTATAATTTTAATTTGACAGATACTTTGAAACATAAAAAATAAGAATAAAATTACTTTGATAAAAGCTATGCAACAAGTCATACAAACACAAGAAACAAAAACAGAAAATTACAGCTATTTGTAGGTTTACATGATGTGTTTAGGAGTATTGTTGAAATAAATATTTTAAATGATCCACAAAACTTGCCAAGTTGGTATTTAATAATATGTCAACATCACCCAAGTAATGATTTCCCATGGTGTGAAGTCGTTGTATCGGAGAGTGGGCAATGTAGTTACGCTTATGTGTGCTGCTGTAGAATATTGTATTTTGTCGTGTTGTTACTGTGGGTGTATGTATGTTTATAAGTTGCAGGAGTTCACAACAGTCGAATTTAGAGTTAAGTATTTTGAATAAGAACGTTAAATTGTTTATTTTACGTCTATCTTCTAATGTATGTATTTTTAGAGTATTTAATAAGAAATTGTATTTTAAGTCTTCGACAGGGATATTTAATTTAAAATTTATAAAAAGTAGAATTTTTTTTTGTATTCGCTCAATGTTGTTAATGTGAATTTTGTAAGATGGAGACCAAACTACTGAGTTATATTAAATTAGACTTCTTACTAGAGATACGTATAATAGTTTAATGGCTTGTAAAGAATTAAAGTTTTTAGTTGTTCTTAATACGAATTTACAGATATATATAAAAAATAATATATATAGATGGTCCACTCATATATATATATATATATATATATATATATATATATATATATATTTTTTTTAAGGTGGGTATCTACGATACGTTTCCTTGTAATGTCAAATACGTGGTGTGTATATTTAGTAATTACCGGGTGACGTGTGTAGTGTGTAGGTGCGTGCTTGTGTATGTGTGTGTGTGTTGTGTGTTTGTGTGTGATTTGTGTGTGTGTGTGTGTGTGTGTGTGTGTGAGTCTGTGTGAGTGTGTGTGTGTGTATATGTATGCGCAGTGAACAGTTTATAGACGGAGAAAATAATTATTTCTAATTTATTAAGAATCTGTTCAAATTATTAGTAATCCAGTTAAAAACGGGATTGCATGCCGTTTCCAGATAAATTTTTAGTAAATTCCTAATATATCGGAACACGTGTTCATGTACCTTAATTTGAATGCAATCCCGTTTTTAACCGGATCACGAATAATTTGAAGTGATTCAATAAATTAGCAATATCCATTTTTCTCCTTGTATCGGTGGCATGATGCTGGTTTTAAATTTGGGCAGTGAATTCGAAAAAATGTCGATGTTGAAGTTTAGACAAATATTATTGAATTTATGGAGAAATGCTGTATTTGTTTTGTAATTAAGCTTGTATGTGTCAAAGGTATGTTAAAATTAATTAACGACAGAAGTTCGGTACAGTCAATTTAACTGTATTGTACATCGTGTTCCACGCTCATACCGCGAGACTTACAAGTACAAGTTATGGCGATGTCCCCGACGGTGATAAAATAAAACGTAGTGTATTTTGAACTCGTTATAGAATGGTATATGGTGAAAGACCACAATCCAGAATCAAAATTTTGCATTACTTGAAATGGCTTTTGGCCAATTTAGCTGACCAGATCTGAATAGTCAGGTAAGTACATTTCTCTCTCTCTCTCTCTTCCCCAACTTCTTTCCCCTTGAGCCTAATAACATCAGCCATAAACAGTAGGAAATCCCGTGCGGTATTCATATAAAAATGCGAGATGCAAAAATACTCGCCATTATTTGATGAATATTTTTAGCATAATTCGCAGAAGTCAGTACTTTATATTATATATATTTCTATTAAATATTTTATCTAGCTTCCCAGTGAAAAATACGTAGCTATATTTTTTTTACTATACGCAAGAATTCAGATTAACTAGGCTAGTAAAACTATTTAAGTGAAAATATTTTATAGGAAATTATAATAATCCCTTGCTTTTAGGGCTCCCCAGATTTCAAAGTACCTAATAAATGAGATTTATTGATCTCCACGAGTCACATGATGAGGGTTACATTCATAGGTACATAACGTAATCAGATAACACACTAAACTTATGTCATGAGTCAGGATTAGCCGAATAATAATCAAATTAATCACTAATAACCATCGCTGTCCCAGGGGACTTGCACGTGCTTAAAGCAACTTTCACTGTAAACTTTCAGCAGGAGCTTTCAGAACATACCGACAAACACAACCCAAGCTACCACTGTATCTCAGTATCTGATCATGTAGCCATAGCTGATCTTGTAGGCTTGTACTGGCTGCAATCTGCTTCCTGGATCAGTTTCGCAAATTCCTCTAATCAATCATTCGCCCCACATGTCCTAATATATAGATATTATAGATACTGTTCACAGTTTCACCCTTTACTGGTCTTATATAATCTTATCCAAGTGTAAACATCAATATTGATAAGATATAGGTTGTTGAACATGGGTTAATTTACGTATAATAATAACCTTCAAATAAAACAAGTGCAGTAAAACGGTTGCCTAGCATTGTACATTGTTTATGTAATTAGTTGTAGTATTTCCCGTACAATCATTAATAATAAAAAGTCTCTACTTCTCAATCTAATTTGTAGTAGTGTTCCTGCGGACTGTTTTATAGAGGTATATAGTTATTATCATTAAAACAAGGACAACATCCGCGCTAATTCTGAGATTGAATGATGAATCTGATGAATGACAAACGTTTAGCGAATGTACACTTCAAATTATATATGATCGTTGAATTGTAGCGATTCGGTTCTAAAAGAATTATTTATTCTTTACAAATCATCAAAAATAATCCATCCTGACAAATCGGCAGTAACGGCCAATTTCGGCACTCAGTCGAAACTAGCCATTACTTTAGATTTATTCCTGAAGTCCTGAGTATTAGGTTATCATTTTTGTGCAATATTGTAATCAATAACTGCTTAATTGTAGTTTAACCCTTTCATACCAGCATTATTGTTTCCTCATGTATAAAATATGTAATGCTTAGTGATACTTTTTTTTTATTATTATTATTCTACGTTAATTTGACTTAACATTGGACGTCAGATGGTATTTTTCAAATAGTAAGATAAAATAAACATAACACAAAAGTAGTACAAATAACTGTTTCATGCCAAAAATACATATTTACAATGTAGTGATAATCTCTAAGTTTTGAAAAAAATAACATTTTAACTAAAATTCATTCAGAAATAAAGAAATAATCTAGGATATCTTTAAAAATTCGCCATACTAGTCGAAAAAATGTCCGTCACTACCACTGTTAATTTGAATGAACATTGTAATTCATTTACGATATTCTGGCAAATGACTGAACAGTGAATTGAACTGATGTTATTATTATAGAACATCTTTATGCGTTAAAATATTTGTAATTCGAGTAGAAAATATTGATATCTCACCTTAAATAAAGTAATCAATGGCGGCAGAAATTCAATGAAACTCACAATCAGCAGATGACAAAATATTTATCGTTTTTGTGGCGGGAAAAAGGATTTCAACTGAGCGGAAAAAATAGACGCCACAGAAAAGATTACAAGCTATAAGAAAACAAAAACATGGCTTGTAATATAAGAAAAAAAAATCACAAAGTTCGTGTTAATTTGAATTAACACTGTGGCTGAAAAGGTAAACTGGATAATACTTTAAAGAACAATAAAAAAATTAATCGAAACTCATCTGCAGCTATTTACGTATAAATGATAAATATATCCTTCACGTTTTTACTCTTTACATTTTGTATCTAATCTTAAAGATGATATAATTAAAATCAATATACTTACAAAGGCTATCCAGCTACAATAATTCATATTTGGGTTTTTGTCCTCTAGTTTTTTTTACATGTTCCTAATCAAATTACACATAAAGTAAACAGCTGATAAATATTATTAGTGCCCAAATCGGTTGATTACAAACGTTATTTATGTAGATAGTAAGGAATGTACATAATTCTCATTTTTTATTCGTTATAGTAATAGCGGGTTATATTAGTCGGTTGGTAGTTAGTTAGCAGGTTATATTATCTTAGATTTATTTTCAAACTCCTATTTACCACTGAGTAAATGATTTAACTTGCAAAACTTGTGGAGGAAAACTTTTGTTAGTTAGTTGTTACTGTGCGAATTTTTAAAGCGGTATTAAGTTCACAAGGAAGTTTTTTATCTACCTGAGGAGTGAAAGAAAAGATTTAATTTTAAAAACACGTGGGTGAACTATTAGAGTCAAAAAGTTAAAAAATTGATTTTTTTTTCAAAATGGTTTTGGTACAATATTTTGGAGCCAATACGTTTATACATCAAAATAACAAATAATTAAGAAAGTAAAAAAGGTATGAAGTACTGATTTTATACTATTTTTCAACCAAACATCTATTGTTCATTATAAAAACCAGGAAATATCTACCTTATGACACAATATCAACAACGAATCAAAAAAGTAACCTTTTTTGTCATTTTTTTACTATATTAAAACACAAATAACATTGTTTACATCACTTTAATATATATAACCTCTACATGTTTCATGAATAAAGTTCACCTCATCAGGTATATAATTGAATATACTTGCTCCTCCACAAATAACTTTGTTTACATCACTTTAATATATATAACCTCTACATGTTTCATGAATAAAGTTCACCTCATCAGGTATTTACTTGCATATACTTGCTCCTGGTGAGGTGAACTTTGTTCATGAAACATGTAGAGGTTATATATCGTCGCTGTTAAATTAAACCGGCATATGTGCAAAAATGGAGCTTTTGAGTTATTGGTGTCAAAAAAATTCTTTTTTTAAAAATCTGTCAGATGGCGTTGGGCCGGTATGCATTTACGCGGGAATCGCCACTTTTTTTAGCAGAAGACAGACCTATTCCGCAATACGCCAGTTGCTTCAAAACTTTCAAGGGGGAAATGCGTCCATCATGTAAGTAAAACTGAATTATCTCACAATAGTACATTTTTATTATTAACCAGATATGACTTATTGTATGACTTATTGGCAGATAATCCGGTTTGCACTTAACAAAAGCGTTTATAGCAGCCTCAACTAAAACAAACCGGCATATATGCCAAAATGTCTGACCCGGGTAAAATTTCTCCCGGTTAAAAAAATAAATTAAAATAGGCAAATTTAATTAAAAAACTTTAGCAAACTGAAAGATGCGAAACTTCGGTGAGGAATACGAGTCTAAAACCCGTGGAAGAGTGAACCAACACAGGGAAAAAAAAGCGTTATTGAGATTGGGAGCTGTGTGCTGAAATGACTGAAACATTTAAATGACAAAGCTGACTGTCCAATAGACGTTGTCTTTTACAACGATAATTGTTGTGGACAGCAAAAAAATAACTTTATGATGGCAATGTACAAATATGCTGTTACAACATCAAAAAACATAAAATCTATCACTCAGTTAAAAGAGCACTCCGAAGCGGACTTATATACTTACCTTCCCAATACGCCATGGCCATGAAAACGGCAAAGAAAAGTGGTAAGCCTTACCTGGTTCATGAGTTGAGTCATGAGGACTTTTTGATATAAAAGCTCTGAAGGACCCCCAGGTAATTTTACCCATTTTGGAAATTTGAATGTTTAAAGTAATTAAAGACAACGGCAACTTTTACTTCAAAACATCCTACGGATCACATGCCTGGGAGGAGGCGAAGAAAGGGAATAAACGGGACAATGGGAGCGTGAATCCTGTTCTGATGCAAGCTTATTCCAAGAGACCATTGATGAGAACAAAAAAAATGGTATCCTAAAGTTAGTTACCGCCGGGATAATACCGTCAATTTATTCAGATTTCCATAAACGATTGGGAAACTTTGAAGTTACCAGCAAAGGGAAGAGCAGTTTTATGTTAATTGTTTATAAAAAAATTGTGAAGCAATAAATTATTTTTTCATTGATAACATTATCCTTTTTTATACGTAAAACAGGTTCCAAAAGAAGAAGCCACTATGACACAAAAGCGAATATTACACTGATTTTAAAGCCATACTGGCATATCTGCATTTTCGATTTATTTGCAACTACTACTTCAATAAGCAGTATTCGTCTAAATTTTATTCATTCACAAGGTGGCTTTGAGGTGAACCAAACGGACGTTAAAAGGAAAATATCATATGCGAAATCTTTAAAGCGCTCTGGTGAAAAACTAGCATTTTGCAGATATGCCGGTTTGATTTCACAGCGACGATATATTAAAGTGATGTAAACAAAGTTATTTGTGTTTTAATATAATAAATAATGACATCACAAAGTGATAAGTTTTTAGAGGAAATTTTCTTCGAAAAATTAATATTTTCTTTACGTCATCCGAGAAATAAAACCAATTATTTACAAAGGTTATAAATTAAATTATAAGTATTTCACCATCGTAATTTATTTTTGGGATATGTATGCCCTCTTGCGCTCCCTCCTTCTTGAACCAACGTTTGGGATAGCGTTACAGTGTCGCATCATTAGAGCAGATTTGTAAATTGTGTGTTTATTTGTGTTTATCTATGGCGGTGTTTGAATATATTAAGTTAAATTAATATGTGGATTTTTATGTAATTTTTAAGTACCGGAGACCAAGAACTATTAAGTTTAGCCCGTCGTCGTCTCTATTTAATATTATTGCGGCATTAGTGAATTTCCTATTGCTCTCTATTTAATATTATTGCGGCATTAGTGAATTTCCTATTGCTTCCGTAATTAGGAGTGCTCTATGCGTTTTCTCAGGACTTCAGGAATAAATTCAAAGTTCGACTAAGTGCTCGGCAATTGCCAATTCGTCAGGATGGATTGTTTGATGATTGGAGAATAAATCGTTATTTCAGAACCGAATCGCTATGATTCAACGTTCATATAATTTGAAGTGAACATTAATTTATAATAAGCGTTTGCCACTAATCTCAATAAACGGTCCATAAATGATAGCCTCCGGTCGCGACGCGCGAATAGAGAAACTAACCATATTAAATGCCTCAAATAAATCGAGTTGTTTGGCAGAATTAGCGCGGATATTGGCCTTGTTTTAGTGACAATAACTATATTTCGTCATAAACAGTCCGCAGGAATACTACTACAAATGAGATGGATATGTAAAGGCTGTTTATGAAACTGATTGTACGGGAAATACCTACCTAGCTACAATTAATTTATCTCCAAATAACAAAGTGTTTTTAATCACCGTTCTATTTAAGTAAGTATAAGTACAAAATTTCTGGAACCAGACTGAAGGTTGCTTTGCTAATGTTATCTAGATTGGTTCTGATACTTGAATATTTGACAAAATAATCTTATTAAGTATACCGGTATAGAATCTATATAAAGATATTAACACTTTTAACAACTCGGTAACTTGAAACACTCATTTGAGAATAATTCTCTTCCAGGGTTAGAACACAGTATTAGAGCCACTGAATAAAGAACACAACAATGTGATGTTGGCGTGTTTTGTGATCCGAAAGTCTGGCCAATCGAGCATTATATTTCAAATAGAACTGTTTTTCTTCATCACCATGCAATGCAAATGGGATGGCGATATACGATGTAAGGATTGTCAGGTAAGTGTAAGAGAAACAGAGCGCGCGCTGAATGGGATAGACCCAAAAGGTAGGTCCAAGTCACTGGTGACATTCGTTTCCATTCAATTCTACGTGGAAGGCATTTTTAGTGTGTATTATCTATTCAGTGATTCTAACACATTCTATGCAAAGTATTTGGCGAGGTGAGATATTTTCGCATAAACCCGGTAAAAATTGTACATAAATCTATCGAAGTAAATTTAAATCCTCCGACAATACAACATCCAAGAACTTGACGGGTAAAAATGATGAAAAATCCTCTTTTGTAGCGAAGGTAAGTTTTTTACAGAACCTTTTTGCAAAATTTAAATATGCATTGTAAAAATAGGTTCTCTTTCTTCTTTCGATGGCAATATATGGTCTGGACGTCTAATGACCAACTCTTCATACTATATGCATCAAATATATACTATTTGTAATATTTAAGATATTTATAATACTATAGTAATATCGGGTATCCCTCGGCAGCGGTCCTCCTAGATAAAAATCGCTTTGTTATACAGTTTTCGAAAGACTTTCAAAATATTTATTTGAGATTTTAAATGAATCTAATTTACTGTCACTATTATTAAGTTCTGCAAAGTATTTTAGTTTAAAATAATAAAAAACAGAACAGAACTCAATAATTAATAGTAAGTTCTGCAAAGAAAACAGCATTAGGTCCAAAACTAATTTCATTTCGTTATCAGTGCGACACCAATGCAACATCAAAATTCATAAATTAATCACAAAGCAAATTTAAAACTGGGAATTAAGTAATTTAATAATCTGCCCATGGAAATTAAAAATATATTAATGACAATAAAAAATAGAGCATTCATTGAAACTTTACTATTTAATCAAACTCTAGTTAATTCACTTTTAGTGGTATTAAATTGTGATCCTTAAATCTGCGATACATTTCAAACATAAAACCAATACATTCTACACTCTAATAATCGCTTAATCTCCCTTCATACATCTCCCACATTCCTTATCCAATTTAAAAAAAAAAATTATCATCAAATTTTAAAACTAAATCTTAATTATTAATTAGCATATTATGAAAGATTTCAGTTCGTAAACTTCACCCGCCATAACACAAGGACATCCGTGCGGACATTTCAACAATTTTCTTTTGGTGAAATAAATAAACAAAATATTTTGAACAGAAGTATTTATTAATTTAAAAAAGTATTACGTAAGATTGTTTTTTAACTGATTGATAGAAATATGTCGCTCTTTTTATAAACTGAATAATAATTTTTTTTACTCGTATAATATAAATACATAAATGGAAAACTTTAAAAAACATCTCGGTAATTTAAACTAAATTTATAAAAAAATACCATTCTTTTGCTAAATTAGTTTGACTGTAAAGAGCTTTCCATTATAATTAGATGGTATTTGCTAATGTTTCAGCTTTTGTCATCAATAGTTACACAGTTTGATATGTTATAATCATTAAAAATAATAAATAGAAGAGACATAGTGTAGGAAAAAATTTCAATTGAAAAGGTAAAACTTTGTAGGATTTTTGTGGTAGATGTAACAAAAGTGGTTAATGTAACCATAAACAATCTTTATTCAAAGGCTAACGTAGCCTACGCTATAGTTTCACGACGTGACATTTCGCATGTTTTATGCTATTCCCTGTGCACACGGTGCAGTGTAAAGCAGCCACAACACAAACCGCAGAGATTGAAAGCACCTCCACCGTTATCATCTCCTACTTCCCTTTACCCACAGTATAGGACCCATCCTCCATCATGGCCAAGTGGGGTGTCCTCGCATCCACACAATACAATGTGCTGCAGATCCGTTCTTCGCGGATCCGTTGGCCGCACGCGCCATTGTTGTATTATATTTGACACTACTTACTTAATTGGCACGCCAAAATGTAAAACAGTGATAAAACAAAGGGGTTTCTGGAATACAATAGTACATCTGCTTTTTAAATTACTCTCTATTCATAATGAGGTGAATTTATTTGTTTCCGTTTTAGAAAGCTTTATGTTAGCCTAAAGTTTATTTTAGGGATAAAACTTAATATTTAAAATACGGTTTTATTTACGCTCCACAGGAAGCCCAAGGAATTCTGTGCAGAGTATGTTTTTATTCGATCTTGAATTGAAAATATAGCTGTTACAAAATGTGAGAAAAACTGTGATCCTACAATAATTACAACTCTTAATTGAAAATCTATAAACCGGTATCTCTGTATTGCAGGTAGACTAATATGTTTCGCAGTTAACCCTCGGGTAAATAGGACAATAGCTACGAAATCAACAGCCGAATAAAGTATTATAAATCAGCTACCATTTCATCCGTTGCGTCCGTTCCTGAAAACTTTATTTAGCTGACGATTGTGGCAGTTAATCTTTTAAACTTGTTGATATATTCGTTATATCATCCATTTATTCCATTGTTAAGGTATAATAATTTAATATTTGTATCTATATTAACCTAGTTATTTTGTTTATCAAATTGGTGTCTCGAGAGACTAAACCTTTTACGCTCCATATATCTAGGTGTGGAATGTGCTTGGTGTCATTGAGATATCAAGCAGCGGACGTACAGGGTCCTACAGGTAGGAAGAAAAAGTACAGAGTATGGTTTACGAGAGAAGTAAAGAGAGTTATTCGGAGCCTTGAGACCCGATATGACACCCTTAAGGAGTGAAATGCCATCTGCGAGAAACACATTGGAAATTTTCATTTGGCCGACAAAGTAAGCTAGCAGCTCACAATTTATAGAATACAGTAACATTATAATAATTATAAATAGGTTTTCTACCAAAAATTAGGGGTAATAATATTTCATGGTAATATGATAACAAATCCCACCAATATCTTATACCTCATATCATTATTATCTTATATCATTAATATTTCACATAATTAATATCTTATATCATTAATATCTTACATCATTAATAAAATATGTCATTAATATCTCAAATCATTATTTTCTTATATTATTAATAACACACATCATTAATATCTTATGTCGTTTATATCTCACATCATTAATATCTTATATAATTAATATCTCACACCATTAATATCTTATATCATTAATATCTCACATCATTGATATCTTACATCATTAATATCTCACATCATTAATATATTATGTCATTAATATCTCAAATCATTATTTTCTTATATAATTAAAATCACATATCATTAATGACTTATATCATTAATATCTCAAATCATTATTTTCTTATATCATTAATATCACACATCATTAATATCTTATATCATTAATATCTCACATCATTAATATCTTTTATCATTAATATCTTTTATCATTAATATCTCACATCGTTAATATCTTATATCATTAATATCCCACATCATTAATATCTTAAATCATTAATATCTCACATCATTAATATCTTACATCATTAATATCTCACATCATTAATATCTCAAATCATTTTTTTCCCTCTTCTATAGAAGATGGCGCTTGTGTCTAGAAGAGTGCTGAGTATCAAGATGAAGAATATTTAGTGTTTGTAATTATGAATATTAAAATTTATAATTAATTACAAAGATAGTTTCATCATTTTGGTATTTTTACATTGAACTTCTCCTTAATTGCTTTTAGCAGGTGTTTATCGTTTTCTATTGTTCTGATATTTTCGGGTAGGCTGTAGAAGTATTTTTTCCATAGATATATGTAATGATGTTGAGCAAAAGTGGTTTTACATTTTTGTGTTGGAAATATATATTTTTGACGAGTACCTACGACTTTCAGTTAAAAAGCTATGATTTAGTTTTTCTTTTATTATTTGAGTTATTGTGTTTTTTTGGACAAGATCATTAAATTTTAATACTTTAAATTCTTAACAAATTAGGTGTGTTGGATAATCTCTTTGTTTTTTCAATATTATTTTTATGATTAGACGTTGTAGAATTTCAACAGGGAGTAGATTTGTTTTGTATGCAGCTCCATAGCTGATTACAGCGTATTGGAGATTTGATTGTACCAAAGCGTGGTAGACTGATGTTAGAATTGGTTGATTTGATCTTTGCAGTTTAGGTTTTTGTCTATTATAATTCCTAAGTATTTAATTTTTATATCATTAATATCTTACGAGTATATCATTAATAACTCAAATCATTAATATCAAATATCATAAATATCTAACATCGTTGATATCTTATATTATTAATATCTCATATCATTAATATATTATATCATTAATATATTAAATCATTATTATCTCATATCAGTATACCTGACATCATTAATATCTTATATCATTAATATCTCATATCATTGATATCTTATATCATTAATATCTCACATAATTAAAATCTTTTATCATTAATGTCTCACATCATTAATATCTTTGATCATTAATATACTTTCTCCTTGAGAATTATTTACACGGAGAAGAGATATTATTGAAATAAATTTGATCACGTTGAAAACCCATTGAATTTTATTAAACAGTGTAATATGATTGAAACCAAAGGAATGCAAGTATTACACATTATTTTACTCACAGTATTACGTAGTAGAATACGATAGCTTATTAAAGCAAGCATTTCTGGACTATGCATCATTTCGAATTTAATATAGAAATACCAAGTCAGTGAAAATTCTTCTGTCCTACATTTCATTTAAAAAATGTTGTATTTCAACAAAAAAATATCAATGGCTTATACATGAATATTGTAATTTGGGTCCCAGACGGGAGAATTGTACTCGCGTAGACTTCTGACAAAGGTAATGTGGGTTTCAGACGGGAGAATTGTACTCATGTTGACTTCTAACAAAGATAATGTGGGTTCCAAACGAAAGAATTGTACTCAAGTTGTCTTTTAACAAAGGCGAAAATTTGTGTTAGTGTCTCAAGAGCATTGTTATCAAGTTTTATTTAGAAATTTGATTTTTATTCGAGAAAATCGAGTAAAAAAAGTATTACTATTGACATATTGAAATATTTAAGTACAGTTTGCAATATTATTGCAATTTTAAATATTTTTAATAATTCTAAGGTTTGGGTTCATGCTTCTATTTTATTTACTTCCAATCACATAACTAAGTAGGTAACTAAATAACAATTATTTTTTGCAAATCAGCACCAATTAGGGGTAATTGAAAAATAATCTAAGGCATTAATCACACCTATGTTTGGGCTTATTCATTTATAGGTCAGAAAATAAGAAGGAAAATGTATGTAAGAAAAATATGAATAGTATTTAATAGTTGGCGACCAATTTTGTTGTTCCAGTTGTTTCACGAATATTCATTCGAAAAACGATCTCTCAGAATTTATCAGAGATATCTATTACAATTTCCTGCACACCCTGTGTGTCCCTCTTCCATGGAACCATTACTTTATACATGCCTTAATAACATACACTTTAGCAAATATGAGTTAATATAAGTAAATAATATCATTAAGAAGTAGAAAAACGACAATTACGTGCCATAAACGAAAATACATTCTAAAAAAATACTTGCCATACATCTCACATTCTTCGATTTCTAAACAAAACGTTTCGATGCTGAATAGTGGTTCTTCACCAGGGCATTACTGAATAATCTACCACTCCGGAATGTGCCTCAAATATCAAATACGTTTTATTATAAATGAATAAGTTTTGAACGCACGGCCTCTTGTGATCTATTGGGTCTTCTCGTCTCCAACATTGGCAGATTATTAATTCATTAGGAATATGTTTTGTGTGTACCACCATTCAGAATTGAAACGTTGCTTGAAATGACTTTGGCCTTGTTTGGTGTCCAGACTTGAATAACCAGGTATTTCCCTACCTTTCTCTTCCCCATATCCTTCCCCTCCCCACTTCCTTCGGCCTTACAACATACCCCGATTGGGGATGCCATTGGCTCACTGGCAGTTGGAATCAGAATCTTGTGCGGTTTGTAAATTGTATTCATTAATAGTCACACATCGTTAAAAAATAAGAATTCAACGTTAATTAATACACACATCTAATTTTGCGAATACCAGTGAAATTTGCTCGTACATTTTGAGAATGTATTTCTAAGAATTTAACTACTTTGCTAGCTGCAAAAGTTTAATGGTTCCTTTAACTGAGGTTAAAGTGTCGATATAGCGAGATATTACGACAGATTTTCTCTCATTTTGATGTCCTTTTTATAGCTAGGTTTACTCAGAGTGGCAGTCGCAATTCAGAGGTTCATTAATTTAACCTTAAGATTAAATAACATATTTTAACTTAATATCAGAATATTACATCTCACAATAATCTCTTGGGAAATTGGTAAGACATCTTTATGTAAGTAGGTGTATTTATTCATGAATATGAAAAATGTTTCGTTTAAATGGATTCGTTCTTTACACAAGTAATAATATAGTACTGACATGCAGATGCAAATATCAAAATCTTGTTCAAATACACCAAAAATTGGGTTATTGAAATTAAACATTTCATTTAATTACTTCCTGAGAAAGAATTTGTTTATTTGAAGAAGCTTTGAGATATTCATAGGTAAATTTTATTTTTATTACTTCCGCGGGGTAAGCTTTCATTTATCCCGTTTTCTAACAAGTAATCCGAATTATTCGTTTCCTGCTCAGACAGAAGTAATTACATTTTGTCACTTTGGTTTGACAAGCTTCTAACTGAACATTATCTTATTCTGAGTTATGGGGTTCCAAACATTACAATGTCAGTTTCTCATAACATCTATAATAATTATCGCTTAATTTATAGTTTCATCTAATGTATATTATTTTAGTTCTTCATTATATAGAAGGAATTTTGAAATCGGATGTATATTTTAGATTCTAGAATATGTGAAGTTAGAACCTTGTTCGATCAGCAAGGACGCAATATTTCATTTAACATGGTTCTAACGTTCCTTTGAACATTTTTCAACTGACATTTTCTTCATAACTGACAGAAACAAAACTTGTTTGGATTCAAACAGTGCGTTGCCTCCTTTTTTACGGAATTCTTTGTGTCTTTATTTCCATTATTATTCCTCTGGCCTTAAAAGGTATATAATAAAGCCTCTGACTTATTGACCGTCAAATTTATTAAAGAAGATGTCAGAAACTTGGAGAATTTAAAATCCAATATTTTTGTACATATCCGAAAAAAAAACTGTTTTTGAAAGGCGATAAAATACGTTCAAATTTAATTATTTAAAAAAAACATAATTTTGGAAACATTAACATTTTGAAACCAAACATAACATATAAAAAGATGGCAACGTTATGTTTTTTTCGTCCAAAAACTTAAATAATATTACTGATAACGAAAAAAACAACATATTTTATTAACAGTTTTTTGTCATTTCACATAAAAAAATAATCAATGTTTAAACTTTATTTCAAATTGCGGTTGGAACCTTCGGTTTCATAGAGGTGTCAGTTAGGAGCAACATGTCAGTTGAATACGGTTTAACGGAACGTTAGATCCTTATAAAATATATTAAAATTAAATGTGTCTGATGCTGAACTTCGGCACTTTATTAACTTCGTTAATACTCAACAGAATGACTTCAACATTATTTTTGATGTAAATATTAGCTAAAAAACGGTGTCCATTTCAAAAGCCATTTTGGTCAAAAATATCAGAACCTTGTCAAACAATATTGACAACTTTACGCATCTCCGTATGATTAAAAAGAAGTATCAAAAAAAAATTATCGTAAAAACTTAATTGTGTTTTTCTTTGCCACTCACGTACCGGAATATTTACTAGCGAAGCAAGCAGAAATTACCTTCAAATGTAGATATTAATAATAAAACATGGATGAATTTCGATGCGCCATTTTGCTGAAAGATCACATCTGTGGGAAGGTTTGCATTTTTTTGAACAAATAGACTTTTGTGAAAAAAACAAACAGTTGTCGCGGGCTTCTGTAAATGTTGGCAAATTTTACATTTGTGGGATGAATTGTCAAAAACGAAACAAGTAGAAACAAGTAAAAACATATAAAAGATCCAATTTTCAGAATAGCAAAAAGCTTAAGTTTAGCTTAAGCATAATTTTCAATTTTCAGAATAGCTAATAATTAAGATATGGAAAAGTCTCCATACTACGGACTGAATTTTAAAATAAATCTTCATGTATTATATCTATTTATGATTTTTTTAGGAAGGCGACCCGTTTGACCCGTTCGTCTTACGAATAAACGTTGATGTTGTATCTGAAAAATTGCATCGTGATTTATATTGTTTGATTATTAAATTGATTTAAATTCTTTCTCAAAGATTTAAATTAACTGCATTTGCTCAAAATAGTTTTAATTGAACCCCTTTTATGTTGCATTTCAAATGATAAAGGCGATTTGAAAATATAATCCATCGCACATCGAACCATTTAATGCAGATCGCGGATCCAATTGGGCGGAATGAATTAATTATGCAATACGCTAATATTGCAGATAGGTATGCGAAATAAACCTCGGCCGAAATAATTAGCGCCTGCTAATGCGATTTCATTGGCCCGCATTTGTAATGCATGAAAGTTTGGGAATCCATTCCCGCCATGCACTTTCACGGGGTAATCTGTTTAATGAATAGCCACAGGTGTTGTGTTATCACTTCTAGGTTAATTAGTAGCATCGCGTGATTGCTTTCTATCGGGTCGCGAACAGTGCAGGGCCCACAGCACATGTCACAAACTGCACAGAGTCACCGAACACTGCACCCATTACCTAATCTCACTGCCATTTCTGTTACGATAACAATGCTCCCTTTCTGGTGCAGTGCCTAATTAATTGGGGAGCTTTGTGAAGGCTCCAAGGTGTAAATACAACTCCCATTACCCGAAAGAAATCTGATTTTTTTTTAAATGTGGTGAGTGCAAATCCTCACAGGTTTTGAATATAGTTTGTGTAATATTCTGACTTTATAATTTTATATCATAATAAATAATATTGTCGTCAATTATGTTTTTGCTATCAAGCAATATAGTTCTGTCGAGTCTTCGAAGCCATTTTATCACCATGTTTGCCATGAAGCTGTTTATGTTCAAACTACCAGAACTTAAATATTAAAAATAATGGAAAAATCTCGTACGAGATTTTACCATTCTCAACTGTTTGTTGTTCCCCGTAGATAGAAAATTTCAATATTTTACAGATATGTTGGTGAAATTTTTTTTGTATGATAAAAAGAGACGAAGCTACCGTTTTCTAAGCTGCTTGAACTACGCAATAAACTAGCGCAATTGACAAATCAGATTCAATTTTAAAAACGGCATTGAAAATAATTTTCTGTTAAAATAATATATCATAGGTAGGTACTTTATCACTTGTCTGAATTGTCACATAAACTAATTTTGAAAATGACACTTAAATTTGAAACAAATCAGAGTTCCAGAGTTCATTGAACTGGTATTACGCAGAATATACGTAGGATCAAAATTAGTATTTTTGACGATTTATGTTAAGTTACCTTTGAAATGACAATATTAACAGCCATAGCCGTATACAGAATTTAATTCAAAGCTTTGTTTTCCTCACACCGATTTATTAATTCTGAGGGAATGGAAAGAATACTACATTAGTCTAATCACCGCCATTTAATTTTCAACTCCTAAAGAATTCCACTGCAATGAATTTTTTTTGTCCATTAGTGAGAAATTTTTACCAAAAAAGCAATTTGCGCAGCTTAAGGGTTGGCGACATTGAAATTCTGGCCACAATGTTCCTTGGACTTAATGACTTTTGGCTTATTTGTATTGTCCCTCCCCATCACCGCCCACATCAACAACCGTCGTTTGTAACATCTGGGAGAAAAGTAAAGAACCCACATTCCAATACAAATACCTATTTCTCAAACACAAAGTAGAAAAAATACAATCGTTATCCCAGTTAACATTGTACAATCCTGATGAAGTCGTTCTTTAAGGGAAACCTTATTATGGTCTAAGATATTACTAATTTATTGTTAAATATAGTTCATTTTAATGTCATTCATCACATACTTCCCATACGACATATTTAAATGTCACATCACTAAAAAGTTACATTAATTCCAACATCCAGACGAACCCCATGGCAGAGCATATACTCCGCAACCAGAATTTGTATTGTCAAATTGAGGAATTTCGTGAATAATTTGAACGTTATGACTTTAAATCAAAATGATGCTTGAAATGGCTTTAGCAATATTTATTAAAAATTGTCCTCTTGCCGAATCCCTGAATGTGGGCTTTCTACAGCCAGGAATTAATTTTTCAGTTCTCCAAAATACCTTCAATAAACGAATTTCATTTTCTCACTTTGAAAATTTATTCCGAAACATCAAACTATATACTAAAAATTCAAATATTTTGTGAAGAGAAAAACAGTTATTTTTCTAGGACAGTGGAAAAGAGTTTTATTTCGGATTAACTAAAAATAGAACATTATAGTTCTACGTAAAGCTTTTTTACCGAGATACAAAATTCTTTTAGTAAGCCATGTTTTTTCTACCGAATAAGAACAATAGATTGTTTCAGTGTATCTCAAGTACCCGTACAGCCTTCATCTCTTCAGGATTATGCTTCCTGCGGTTGTTCGGCGCAATAAGAATTGTCTGGGACTTACGGAGGTCGATTTGACGAAAGAGCATATTTATTTTACAATACAAGATATTCAATTTGAAACTCTAGGTATCTTCGGCGAGTCATTATTATTTATTGGTAAGATGGTAAACATTTTATATCAGACAGATATCCCAGACAATACTATGAGGTTAGAAGAAAACTTCCATTCTCCTATCATATTTATACTATTTTACTTCTCCAGAGATATTCTTCGCTCTGTGATGTTTAGTAAGTATGGTAAATATATATTTACATTTGTACATTTTATACATAACGCTAGTGAGAAGCATTTTGGAATATAACTGTACGATTTGGGCTCCACATTACAATATCCATATTCAAGTGATTGAAAAAGTCCAGCATAGATTCTTTAGGAATATTAATTTTAAATTAGGTATTCCAAGAGAATCCGTGGACTATAATTTGTTATTAAACTGGACTAATCTCGTAAATTTATCAGATGGCAGAAAAATCTGTGATCTATTAATATTATATAAAATAATTCACTCGATCCTGGATACCCCTTATTTAATAGAACTAATACGATTTCATGGCCCTGGTCGCGCTAACAATAGACTGACTCTACCGTTCTACTATAATAACACACATACATTATCACATTATTACTCACCAATCAGTCGATTACACATTTTGGGAAATGAACATTCTAACATCGGCGACATTTATTTCTTAAAATTAGCGCAATATAAACATGCACTCAAAAATTATTTTTCCATAATGTAACTTTATATACGCAATATGGACATGTTGAAATGAAATGATGATATTTCTCATTGTTCTTTTTTTGTTATTTTTGGTTGTGATACACAAAATAATTGTATGTTATTTTTAAGTTTAAAACTACTATTATGTAATGATATTATTTTTCTTACTTTTGTACTCTATTATATGTTTATTTATAAAAGGCAGTATAGCCGTTTATGTATTTAAAATAAATTAAAATAAAATAAATGTTATAAATAAATACATGTAATTTTCTGCAATTTACAATAATTGGGAATACTCAGTACGATATGTTTTAAGTTTTAGTTTGTTAAACATAATACAATTTATAGGGTTGTTAGTATTTGATGACAGATTTATAGTAAAATATGGAAATCTTCTGTCATATATGAAATATGTGTCTTGGAAATCATGTTTTTTCTGAGCAAATATTTGTCTAATGAATTTTATACTACTTAAAATAATAATAATAATATTTGGATGATTTGTATAGCCCCGTTTTTGTGCAAAATCACCTCAAGATTATTATTTTAAGATTTTCACTATTTTCTATTTGGTGAGATGATGAAAACTTCACTGCTTAGAAGTGAACATAATTTTATTGCCTATAGAGCAAGGAATTTGAATAAAATTTAAAAAAAATCACTTTTTAACACATATCGAATTGACTGATAAAATAATTTTCAAAGTTTGCATTTTTCAAAGCCCGACAAAATTATTGAAATATGGCGGGATACGCGTGACGTCACCCGTAACTCGATTTTATTGGGTAACACTAAGGTCAGTCCCACTAGGGTTTTACTTTACTGTTAACCAATGCTGTTAGCAAGATTTCCGAAAAACATGGATTCTTTTGTTTTTTTTAGAGAATTTTGTCAGAACCCGCTGACCAATGACAGACCGTTTAATTCTCTTACGGTTTTATTATTCATTTTTAAACGAAAGTATAAAATAATACATTCAGATTCATCGATTGTTCATCTACAATATCTACATTCTTTTTGTTTTTAAGTTATGATATTTTTCACTCAACTGACATAGTGTAATAATTAATGGGTTAAGCGATTAAACAAACTTTTTTCGAAAACAAATTCACAATGTATTCTATAAAGTAATACCAGGACACTAAAATTACCAGTTAATAGTTCGAAACAAGTTCTTTATTCTATGAAAATTACGTTTGAACAATATGTCAACAAATTATTTCTAAGGCAAAAGTGTGAACGACAAAATCTCAAGAATCATCATAGTTTGGAAATATTATATTTTTTAAACACGAGTATTTAATATTACTGCGATAAAGATAAATATTTACTATGTTAAAATGTTTCAAGCTTCAAAGGGGATAACATTTTTCCAGAGTTTCGGGCGAGCTGTGTATTTTCCCATAACAGGATAACCCATCCCGACACTGAAAATAATCTAATAAACTAAGGTATTTGAAACTCCAGCCTTATCCATATCAGCCGATCAACCAATTACGCCTGGACCTGTTGATCTCGGGAATATTTTTGCACTCGGGCCAAATATGACCGAAACGTTCTAGGATGAAACTATGTAGTTGATTAATGCCTGAAGTTGGGGATGAAATGTGCCTGGAAGTTATTCCTTCACTTCATTAATCCCCCAGAGATAGGGAAAAGGGCCTGTATACTTGGATAACCTCTCTTTATCTAGTAAATATTAACATTTTACGCACTACATTATAAAGAAAGTGCCATTTTATAAAGGCGTATTTCATGTTCCTCAAACTTTCTATTCTTCTTCATTTTTAGCTGATAAAAAAGGAATTTGGCTTGTTTTTATATTTATTCTAGTACAATCGCAAGACCCCACTGGTTGTGTGTAAAATAACTAGAAAGTTTACTGAGACGAGAAATACAAAAATTTTAAAATACGTTGTTGGAAATCGCTTGATTTGCAGTTTACTTTTTTATGTGTCGGTTAGTAGAAGGATTGCGTTATTTAAAAAAAAATTAGGTAAGTGTGTAGTTAATTATAGATATATTATCAATGTAGTTAATTCACAAACAAGTTTTTAACTACCGACCGGGACTTTATCATTGAACATGGGAGTGTTGTGGATTTCCAACATTTAATGTGCTAATTATAAATATTGTGATGTAAGTTTGTCACTGATCGATAGCGATTTAAGTTTTAAATTAACGATTTGCGCACAACGAGGCACGAGACAATCAAGTTCTTTGCGAATCAATAAAATTTTCTCGTTTAAGCGATTTGATGGTAATGCTAAGAAATTAAACTCGCAGAGTAAATAATCAATAAATTTATATCGAGTTGACAAACATAGCTAAAAATATTAGGCGTAATTCCAAGATACATCATTTTCTAATAATGCTTAAAATTCCAGGTAAAGTAAATGTGAATTTACTATTGTTACCAGACTAATTTCTAATTAATCTAATTACAGAAAGAAGTATACTGTAACAATCTCAGAACACAATTATTTTTGAAGGTGCTCTCAAAATAATTATAACATAAGCATTTTCTGTAATCCACCCTTCGCCTTTCTTCTCGTCTCGAGATCCTTGAAAATTCCGCCGTTGTTTAGTTTTAAGTTTCATTTTAATATACGAAAAGGGCGAACGCGTGTTACTTATTTTTCCATTAAAGCTGGCGGCACAAGAAGAACCGTTCTATTGGACTAATTTGTACTTAAGGCAGAGACAGGAAGATAAAGAGGGAGGGCAGAGGAACTTGGTGCGATTATTCATTAAAGCGGAACGGAAAGCGCTTCTGGGCTGTTGACTGTTGGCGCATCAACTTAACGATATCGGAAAAGATGGACCGAAGTTTCAATGTTGGCATTAGATCTCACGGCTTCGCAGATTGTAGCCGTTCAAAACAAAAACAAACAACCACCGTAAAATCTACACTCTACGGCAGAGATGACAAACCTATTATTTCAAGTTTTGCGTAAGAAAATTTTAGAAATTCATTTTAAAAAGTTCGCCAGTCGTAGGCGCCAATGGTGTACGCTACAACAAGGCACTGCAAAACCTGCTCTCTCTTAAGTATGGTTTAAAATATACCATTTATTTTTCTTGGCTTTAACTGAGCAATTGAAGAAAAAACAAGAATCTCTTGAATTCTGTTTGCACACGTAAGCGAATCTGTGCGTTGTGGAGGGAGGGTGACAATTACGACACGCAATAACAGGTGACTAAACGTTAGCAAGCCCATGCACAAAACATTAAAAAAGATCGTACACTTCAGTTCACTATCCCTTCTCTATGGCGTTGAATGTTATATGATATAATAAGAAATTTTCCCAGTTTAATATATACATGGTATGAAAAATGCTTAGTTTATATAATGTCTTTAAGGTCAATCACTCTTTCGAAGTCTTATAAAAGTGAACCGCATTTTTCCTGTCCCCTGATTCAATTCATCAAAATAATTACAAGTTTAGAACTAGTTGGAGGTGACAGATGCGTTATAATAACGTTTTTCTTTGAAACTTTCACAAAAAAGTTGAAGGCGGATCGTAAAAACAAAAATGTGATGTACATTTTTACTTTGAAAACTCTGTAATCTCACGTTGTGCGCAAGTTTAGTGAGAAAATTAAAATATATGATTCTCCCCTCCCTGCAAAATACTGACACAGTATAATAAAATGTAAAGTAGCATTATTAAACGCACAATTTCTTGTTTAGAGAGAGTACGCTAAACTTTCATCAAAAACTTTGTGTAGAATTAATGTTCCCGCTTGTACGTAATGTACCGAGTTGTTGTAAAGATGTCGTAGATACCATTGAATTGCCAACTTTAATCCAGGTTCAAACAATTTTACTACATACATTCAAAAGGTGAACAAGAGATTTAAATCAATCTTTGACACCTTCTATAGAAATCCGTTCTTCCCGTTATTTACGAAATGGCAAATACCAAGAGGGACAATATGTAGTTAATTTTAAACGTTACGTATTTTGCATAAACATCGTTCGCATTATTTGAGACAAGGCGTAAAATTAGACCTACAAAATCTGTTTTACAACTATTCAACAGTTGAGTTGCTCGTTGAGGATTGCTCTTTGAGGACCTTCCATACTAATGTGCCCAATTAGGAAGATTTATCTCGCGCTCCTGACAGATACGAGAACAGACACAAGCGGACACCTGGCGATGTTTACTCGAAGGCTCTTTTCAATAAGGACCGGGAGATAAAAGTGTGAACTAAAGGAATGTAGCGATGCGGAACGGAACTGATAAGAGAATTAACAACTGATAAGTATGATAATATTGCACAATATCAAATTACAACTTGATTTAACGAGGTTGTTAAGATACAAAAATCATCTAAAGCTTAATTTACATCGAAATAATTTCGTATTTTGTATTGTCGAAATGAAATTACTTTCCTGGCTGATGATTGTTTTGTTTAACTTTAACATTGTACTATTTTTGACATAGGCTCAAAGGAGTTCTTGACGTCAACACATTTGAACGTGTTTACATTAAAATATTTACTCATTAAAATACCTAACAGTTTTATAGCGAAATCTAGGAACGAACAAAAAAGCTCGTTATTTAATCAGGCTCTACAATATTGCCGCATATGCGTGCCCATCATAATAATAACCAATATTATTTATTTATTATATTTTTGCTATAGCACAAATGCATAGCAGACATGATTAAAAATTATTATAATCAATAATTGTTAGTCTGAAGCCCCTATATAAATTGACAAATTCTCTAGATAAAAAAGTCTAAATTTGAATCACGAATGATTTTTAAAGTTTATTAACGGTATTCGTTCGAAATTTAACTGGTTAATAAAATTATGTTTTAAAGAAAATTAGCTATATTTGTTTTTAAGAGAAATGTACCTATACGATTGCCAAATTTTACATTCAAACTTAGGTCAACTTTATCAATGATGTGAACAAAAGGCTTTATTTTTGAACATTCAGAAATGTCAAGTATTACGATTTTCCAAAACTCATATCTTTCATAAAATATACAAATTAATACCAGTGTCACGAATTCGTGACTTGGGTGTAATATTCAATGTAAGCTTGACATTCATTGCACACATTAACCAATAAAGCTTTAAAGATGCTTGGCTTCCTTTGCAGAATTTTAATTGATTTAAAGTAAGATTGTATGCGAACGCCCCATATTTCATCAATTAGAAGTCAAGTGGAATATAAATCACCTATTAGGCCTCCTTTGTACAAAGTTCACTCTAACAATGTAGAACAAGTTCAATACAAATTTCTTAGGAACATAAATTTTAAGTTCAAAAATCCAATTGAATACATGAATTGTGTCAGTTTGAAGAATCAATTGTATCTAATAACGCTGTTTGACGGGAGAATTTTGTCAGACCAGGTTGTATTTCACAGAATCATTAAAAAATTAATTGAAAGCCCTGACATCGTCGCCACTATTAAATTCCACGTGCCGACTAGAAACAGAAGACAACATGTAACATTTTTCTGCAATACATCCACAACCAACTCTCTCAGACACACTCACTAACCAATAGGATGCGTGGTCTAGGTAACAAGTTTGGCGGTACTGTTGATATATTTACTGACACCATTTATAAAATAAAGCGTAATCTAGACCAGTACTATGTTGAATTCTACAAATTATAGTAGCGTTGGTAATGTAGTTTTAGTGATATGAAGTATCGTTCTAGTTTCTATTTTATTTTATGTTACTGTTACATATTTACTAATATGGCTTCATGTTAAGTTTATCAGTTTAATTTTATTTCATGCTTTAAAAACTTTGTGTATATTTTTCGATGGTTCACTAAGTATATTCCATTATTTTAATCCATATAAACCCAACTGGACGTAAAACTAAATAATTTTGGCTTCACAAATCCTGCAATTATAACCTCCCGTGATTCTTCAGGATTTATGCTAGTTATTAGATTGTATTTTAACATTGAGTTGTTACGTATTTGTTATCATGTTTTACTGAGTAGATGGTATTTATTTATAAAAAAACAGAGTAATACAAAAAAAGTCGCTCATCTCCCTAGGGCATTCCTGTATCAAGATGTGTAGCTTTACAATTATAGAAAAAAATAATACATATAAACTTAATTTAATATTAAAAATGTAAACCTACACAATTATCACAAAATTAAACACTAAAAAAGTTATTCAAACTAAAATTAAGAGCTGGGCAGTATGTTTATAGTAACAATAACATTATATTGTAAACTAAATAAGTATTACAAAGTACCTGTGATGGCTTATCAGCTACAACCATAGGGTGGCCATACTGACAATGACAAGACGGATAGTATGAATAGTTATTTAGAAATAACAATTAGTTAATTTTTTATTACTTTACTTTATGACTTTATCAACGCCCTTTTTAGGGGCTTTTTATATATGAGTACCATAACACGGGCATTAGCCTAGTATGGTAGTTGAAAATTTTAGTATTTAAAAATCTATAAAATAAAAGAAAATAAATAAAAGAATAGTTAAAAGTACATAAATAAACTGTCTCGGTAACAATCTTTTGTATTTGTTAAGTGATGAAGTGATTTGTTAAAGATTTCCACTGACTCCATATAATTATTTCCCTCCATAAGTATTCTGGGCAATGAGGAATACATATGGTAGTTAGTACCAAAATTTCTCCACCGAAATAAATCCAGACTTCTAGTGTTGCGTAGTGAAATCTGAAAGCTTATCAATGTAAGCAATTCTGGACTATCAAATGCATAATTTAAAATTTTATATAGAATACCAAGTCAGTGAAAATTCTTCTGTCAGACACAAATTGGTGAAATACATTTAAAAAATTAGAAAACGTAAGAATTTAACAGGCAAGTAACATTAAGTAAATAATAGTAGTATTTAAGTAAATAAATATATGTTAATAATAATAGTAAAATAAGTAAATAATTAGAAGCAAATTTTATGATAATAAGTAAATTAAGAATACGATAATAAGTTAAAATTAACAAATAAGTTGAGTGCATAATAGTAAGTAAATAGACTACACTTTTATTTGCGTAATTACATGTCTCTATAGAGACAAAAAAAAATTAAAAAATGAATTGAAGTTCCCTAGCGCCTAGTTTTGCACTTTTTTTTAATTCTGTGTGCCATAAATCATCCATTGTTTATTAATAATCTACCCTACCATGAAAACATGGGAAGAACGTTTAGTATATGTCCAAGTTTATGTCACACACTACAAATAATTTTGAAGTAACTCACTGTGCATGTAGCTGGGGGCCCCTTGCGAGGAGGGACCCAGGGGGGCAGGGGACGCCGAAAGCTGCGCCGCAAGGGTCAGCAAGGCCCCCAGGACCACTACGCTGCCTGATACCATGGTGACACCTGGAGACAAAACAGGTAACTTGAATTTAAAACAATAACAGTTTCACACATATGACGAACATGACAAGTACAGCCATAACGAACAGATCAAAGCATACATTTCTCCTCTTTCAATCGCACACACATCAATATAGAATACACGATCACCTCTTAGAGGCTTTCCTCTTGAAAAAAACAATACTTCTTTTTAATGTAGTGTATAACTCTATTGACAGCATCTTTCTCTAGGATCATTGGCAGGCTTGTATGCGCCTGAAAACTTCAGCAGTAGTCGTAGCCGACTTGTTCGAGATACCGCACGGCAGTACATATATTCTTGAACAGCATGGCATGACCATGGCAGTAATTAATCCACAAACTTCACGAAAATATTAAGTTAGAATATTTCTGTTATCGTTACATATATCTTCTTCGTTCTACTTCTACGATATTAAACTTTTAAAAATCATCTCGTAATAAACACAACTTTTCACAACACATCTATTTTTATTAATGGATGAATTTAAAAATCCTTTTTTTTTTGGTTTGAGGATTAAACCTTCCTCCCCAGGGACTGGAGTCAACTGAATTTCATACTAGCTGTACCTCGCCAGGCGTTACTGTGGCTAAATCTGTATGTGCAGATAGAGAAGCAACAGCGCGTGTTGCTTTTATGTCCAACAGATGCCGCTGTTTTTTAAAAAAGAGATTCAAAAGTTTTTACCTGTTTCAGATGACATTAATATAATATTGGTATATAAAAAGACACGCGTATTCGAATGCAACGTTGTGTCAAAAATTCAAAGCAATCAGTGAAGAACTTCCGGAGATTGAAGATTTTGATAAAACGAACATTAACATTTTTATTTATTTAGATATTAAATGCTGTAATGTCATCCAATTTCAAAAATATATTCGCGTATGTATGCGTGATTGACGCTAGATTGACAACGAGTCTAACTGCCGATTATCAGCTCGATCGGATGTCGAGAAATGAGTTAATTTCCACTACAAAGATTCCACTTCATTCAAACATTCATTCAGGAAAACAAAAGCGAAGTTCAAATAGATGATTCCAAAAAATATATATCAATTTCTTATCTCCGCTATAAAAATAATATGAAGACGTATTTTTGATTATATTTATTTATTTTAGATAAAAGATCTGTTTTTCTTTTCAAATACCCATTTTGGTGAAGTCAACCGCGGGTAGTTCCGTTTAAATTAATAACTCTACGAATTATTTAAACTACGCTCTTTGGCCATTAATTATTAACAAGAGAAAGCCTTCAACTAGTATTATGTTTAGCATTGTCCGGCTATGATCAACGTAAATTGTAATTTGTGCCTTTTCTGTGTTATACTGAACAATAAAGCCCATCGAAGCAAATATAATAACACAAAGCAACGAGTAATAAAAAATAACCCGGAATAACAATACAACTGAAAGTACAGCACCTCTCTGGCATCTTTCGTGTTAATTTTTTTAATACGCTCTAGCAAACTAAAGAAAAAATCAAACAATACCTTCTTTCAAGTGGTAACAATACACGCCCGATACCGGTAAGGATGAACAAAACGCAAGCCTCAACCAAATTACATCCAGTATTGGAAATATACCGTTAAACAAACGAGTGGATTTTATATTTCCGGTAAAACAATACACTGTGGAATTCGGTATTATCAATGATTATTTTTTGAACGCGACGCCAGCGTAACGTGTACGTGTATTTTGGTAACACAGGTTAACACGATGATGGTTAAAACATTATGAAGGGAAGGATTAGCTGTTACGTGCGCGGGGTGAAGGTTGGGCGGGTAGGCGGATAGGGAGAGCGGGTGGCTGGGGGGAGTGCTTAAAATAAAATGATAACCGATCATGTGGAAGGCGATAGCAGGGCAGAGCGACTCGTGAGGGCAGAGCGACATCATCAGGGGTTATTCGTATTTATATTTGAAATAATATCCAAAGTTTGATTTACGTTGTCGGTTTGATTGACCTTATCGCGCTGTTGTCATCGTGCGCGGTGTAAAGCGCTGAATTGAGGCGTTCAGTGAAAGGAATCTAATGATTTATTCATTTTATACATTTTATTTTACCTTTGAGTAATCGCGTGGGTAGGAGATTTGTATATTAATCATAATATTTATAATCTTTAATAACTAAACAATACGTTACCACCCCATAGGGGTAAAAATACACATTCATACTTTGTCTAATATAGTTACTTACGCCTATTAGCGATATCATTTCTACTGCATTCAGTTGACTTTCGTTCTTCCAACTTCGAGTATGAATGACTACCAAATACTACAGTTGGTAGCAAAACACTATTGTGAACTATGATTTTCTAATTATCGTGATTTATTTTTAGGGGGAACATGAAAATAGAAATAAATAACTTTATAGTGATTTATTATTGGGGTATTATGCCACGTTGCACTTTTTCCATATTTAGCCAACGTTTTGGATAGCGTTACAGTAGCGTGTTGAACGTTGCGTTAAACAACTGAAATGTACATAATAGAGACGACGACGGCGCTAAAATTAAATAAAAATCCAAACGCTACACCAAAACTAAACGCTGAAAGCTACATTGATTTAAATTATAATACTGATATACCGGCCCAAAGAAGATTGATGCGCGCAACATTGTATCACTGCTTCATACATAAACACACGCTTCACCACAATCTACACATCTACCCTAATGATGGACACAGTAACGCTATCCGAAACGATGGTTTCAAAAATATGGAAGGGCAGTATGCCATAAAACCCCAAAAATAAATGCCGATAATAAATCTCAAATCATAACCCACTATCCTCACCTCTATTGACAACTCTTAAAGAAATACTGCATTCGGAACGTCATTATTTAAATTAATTTGAACCGAAGATTAAACATCGTTACATATTAACTTTATATTATTATATTCAAGAATTGAAATTTGACAGAATATTTCTGTACATATTTCTCTTGTGAAACGTGAAGAAAAGTAACAACTGTAAATAACACCAAGAACTCATCAAAATAACGATCAAAGTTTTGTTTAAGATTAGGAACGCGAACAATACATCTCAATCAATCGAAATGCTTCCGGTTTATTTGTTAAGGATGAAAGTGAACAGTTTGAAAGCTGAATACAAAAACATTGGAAGCTATTTATCGAGATTTCAAAACACCAATCTGATTTTACAATAACATTTTTATAAAATTTATTAAAAAGTTTAAATCGCAACAAATATTTTTCCTTTTTATTTAGAGAGGGAAAAATCAAGGTTGTTGTTTTTCTCTTTATGACCGGTGTCTGAAATACAATATTAAAATAAGTTTCACAGGAATATAGGCATCTCCATCACAGCCTTTTTTTACATTTTGTAAAGTTAACACTGACGCAGTGGAGTTTGGCAGAAAATTAGAATAATCTTACAAAAATAGTATGAATTTACTTAATGTTCATATTATTTACTTACAAACAAAAATGTTTATTAGGTCTTTAATATACACGCTACGCCACTATGGCTAAATATACAAGTATTTGTTTTTTACATTAGTTCCTCACAGGAAGCCCTGGGGGAAAAAAACCCTTTAAAAACGTCCAATGTCATCTTTGGGTGTTCTATGAAACAATATTACTTTGTTTGAACCTCTATATGTTCACATTCATCGTCCGTTCTACTCCTCCCCCCACTCCTCACTAATGCATTGTCCCCGCCTCCACCCCCACTTCAACTCTTAATAATGTATGTTCACCCGTTATTTTATAATGTTATGTTATGTAGTATATATTTTGCCCTGTGCAAGGAAAGATATGATATGCCGGCTTTGATTTTAACATATAGCGGTACAAACAAAGTAATATTGTTTAATTTAACTATAACGGATAACCTCAAAATTATAGCTACATTAAAAAGTAAAAATACACAAATGCCTTGCGTTTGTTGATTTCAAGTTTCAGAACTAACTTTCGCTACTCCGCGAAGTAGCAATATTCCAATTATTTTAATGACTGCGGGATCCATTTAAATTTTTTCTCACTATTAAAAGATCGAAATTATGTGCCAAATAACCTAATCTATATTGTGTAACCAGGTCTTCATTTCTAGGCACATATTTCCCAATTCTTCTCTCTCTTTCATAGTCCCCGTTGATTGATACTGCGCTGTAATTTATAACTTAACATATATTTAAAATTATAAAAAAAAAAAAAAAATACTGCACTATACAAACTCAAGCCATCTAGATTGACTGTTCCAAATTGCACTATGCAAACTCAAGCCATCTAGATTGACTGTTCCAAATTGCACTATGCAAACTCAAGCCATCTAGATTGACTGTTCCAAATTACACTATGCAAACTCAAGTTGTCGAAATCTACTGTTCCAGATTATAAGATATTTTACGTTTTCGTTAATCGCTTTCTGAAAGAGAAAATTTTACCGAATCGCTTGTCGAGGAATGTTCAGGTGAAATCTAACCTTTTTATAGGAAGAAAATAAATTCAAAATGCGATGTGCCAACTCTTACAACTTTTCATGAAACCGAAAAAAGATTGTGTCTCTCTGCGAGGGGTCAAATACTCGGACAAAAATGTAGTTTGTTTTGTATTGACAGGGAATGCTTCTTACTACCCTCTTTATTTAGGAACATTTACCCCATTGTCTCCTTGTCAACTGCAAAACTTTTCACACGTATTCTCTTTACATTTGTCTACTCCATCCCGATACAACAGGGATCACAGCATGGTTCAGGTTCACAAAGCGCGCGTTCACACAAAACCTCTTGGTTCACTGCAGGTTCGCAGCTTGGGTTCACTCACACCGCAGTATCACAATAACAGGACAGCGTGATGTTACAGCACAAGGCGACCATAAACAAAACGGACACGAAACTTGAAATTAAATTCATGAAAAATTCTCAACAATACGAACATAGTTCGAAATGAAAATTCATAATTCTCCCAGGACTAGACGACAAGCGACAGACGAAAAAGTGTTTTTTGGGCAAAACGAACGTCAAAGCGATCTTTACAAGGGAGAGGTGAGGTAACATTCCTTTCTTTCAGCCTAAAACCCGACATTTTGGAATATAATGACGCAAAAATACGAACATAACATAAAGAGGTTGGCTACAGAAGCTACGCAGATTTTTGGCATCCATAAAACTATTATATTATACCCAAGGCAACAGTAATTTTTGAAAACAGTCTTTTGTACGTTGGAGAATAACTGGAGAGTTAAAAACAGTAATTAATCTTTAACCATAAAGAAGAAGTTATTACAAAGTTAAACATGAAACACAAAAAACGACACAGAAAATAAAAAGGTAACGGTCGCTATTGGGAATCGAATGCAGGTTCTATGTCTTACCGGGACAACGTCTATAACCACTCGGCCACTGTGACCTTAATTTTATAAAATTGTTAATTATCTATTAATTTATGAACAAATTAAAGTGACTTTATTTATTTTACGCACGTACTGGCTGAATTTAGCTGTACAACTGTACACAATTCAAATGTGTTCAAATAATGGGCTGCGGAAATGGTCGTCCACGTGAAAAACGTTTCATACGTGAGACGGAAAATTTTAAAGATCCAAGGACCATGGTAAGGTATTGAAAGTGCAGTTTTTATGTACAAGTCTTTGTGGAAAATATATGCCTACCAGATGAAGTCCCAAGATTTACCCAGACTTTGTCAGGGTCCGTCACGGGAATTGCTTGGTTTTCAAATAAGATTTACTCGGTCAGTTTTGTTAAGAATAATTATATTTATAACAAAACGTGTGTTGGGGATATTTTTTTGGCCGATCACGTCGCCTTCGCTCAGATGTTTGCCATTTATATTTATGCATTTTTGTAACTGGTTCCAAAAAAATAAAATCTGACGTGGAGTCCGAACGATTTCCTTCAGGATTATCGTCATAAGATTTTCAAGGCAGTCTGGCTTATTAACATATATTCGGGACTTGAGATATCCCCACAAAAAAAGATCACTTTAGATTAGAACAGGTGAAGGAATATTGCCATATCGGAAGATAAGGCTGTCTGGAAACTAATCCAGTAAGACTTATATTATTTACACTTATTGAATTAAGAACTGCATGTGCGGTTGCACCGGTAGTTTCCAAAAAATTCGGTTGATTTTCACAAATTCCGGCAGATTTTCAATGAATATCGGTAGATTTTTGAAGTTTCTGTAGGAATAGCATCACTGTTCTCTAGGCTCCATGACATCGCGACAACTAAACTTCCCACTTTAAGGCGATGCCATACATAGTAATGCAAAATCACGTGTTTTTGGTTTGAAAATTTGGTCGCCTAGAAATGTTTCAGATGCTTTAATTAAATACTGCGAGTAGAATACATCTTGACCTTTGAAATAATCGAGTAGTTTTTATGTAAGTCCTTTTATAAGCCCAGAAAAAAATAATGTATAGGCCTATGAAAACTGCTTTAAAGTTCTAAACCTCCTACTTACGAACCTATTTTCGGTTATGACTTTATTGTATAATGTGGCAAATTAAGTTATTTATAAAATGATCGGAAAATAAATAAATATTTATGCCTGAACATCCACAAAATAAAATAAAAGACACTTTTTGGCCATGTTTTTTTCTTGCATAAATCAAAACAGGCGGATGGTGTTAAGCGGGAATTTAATCCTTATCACCATCTACGTAAAGTTTGTTATTGATAGCGGCTCAGTTTAAAATATTACACGACGTATTGCATCGCCTTAACAGACAAATCAAGGCGACACCCCACTCTCTGAGGCCAACCACTTGGCTGCACTAGCCAGTGACGGACCCTGTGCATAGTTATTTTCCTCTTATTTTGAATTTCCAAATTCTGGACCGGAAAAAGGGATGGGATGGTTTTTCCAAATCTCATGCTAACAGTGAACTTCCTCTTGTTTGTAAATGCAAAAATTCATAATTTTTTAAATAAAACTGTTGTAAATTTGTATAATAAACAAAACCAAGCCACCACGTCGCCCGCTATCCACAGATACTAATATAAAACACTCGTAACGTCTTAATATCCCCCCGAGTCACAATATTTCCAGAACATCAGAATATATAGGTAAATCAGTTTTTACGAGTACAGTGTCTCCAAGCGATTTACTTGTAAAACTTTGACATGGCTTGAAATAATAAACGGTTCTTTACTTACGAGAAAAATAAATCTAAAAGGTTTCATAGCTACAAAAAAGAAATCGCACGAATTAAATTTGCCAGGCTCCTTTGAATCGCTTTGATATCAAGTAGACGAATACAATATGCCCCCGCCTTATTTAAGGATGAAAACATAAAAATTTCACCCGTGACGAGGAACGGGTGAATTATTGATGTGAGCCAAATAACAGGGCTAGATTTATTGGAAGGGATATCGTCCCCTTACAAAAACATCCACTTTTAAGCAAAGCCTCCCTTTGGTTGCTACGGGTTAATTAACCATACCAAAGTCATCGCTAAAGTAAAACAACTTTTTGCTTTAAAAATTGCCATTTCAATCCAATTCCATCTTCCGTCAGACTAAAATGAGTTACCTAAGCTTTTATATAAGTTTCTAAAAATAAATGATAACTATTGTTTATCATCGCTTTACGCTGTCAAATTATTGGTAACCACCAAGTAAATCATTGGTAACCATCAGGAAAAATCTGTACTTACAACAATTTTTTATTTCTAAACATACCATCAAAAATAATTAAGGCGATGCCATAAATAGTAATGCAAAATCATGTGTTTTTGGTTTGAAAATTTGGTCGCCTAGAAATGTTTCAGACGCTTTAATTAAATACTGCGAGTAGAATACATCTTGACCTTTGAAATAATCGAGTATTTTTTAGATAAGTTTTTTTATAAGCCCAGACAAAAATAATGTATATGCCTATGAAAACTGCTTTAAAGTTCTAAACCTCCTACTTACGAACCCATTTTCGGTTATGACTTTATTGTATAATGTGGCAAATTAAGTTATTTATAAAATGATCGGAAAAAAATTAAATATTTATGCCTGAACATCCACAAAATAAAATGATAAAAGACACTTTTTGGCCATGTTTTTTTCTTGCATAAATCAAAACAGGCGGATGGTGTTAAGCGGGAATTTAATCCTTATCACCATCTACGTAAGGGTTGTTATTGATAGCGGCTCAGTTTAAAATATTACACGACGTTGTGCATCGCCTTAAACATACAGATTTTGTTTGTCGGTGCGTGATTTGAAATTGCATTCCTGCGTGATGCTTAAAATTATTTAGTTTAAATTTTCAAATTTGGAACTGATTAGTTTAATACTTATCAGTAGAGACCGGATTATATGCAACAAAAATAGCCCAAAATATGCATGCAAATATGCAATAAAAATAGCTAAAATATGCACGAAAATCCATAAAAAGGGTCAAAATATGCAACATGAAATATAATTGTTATCCTTGTAATATTACAGGAAGTCGTATTTATACATATTTTTTTATTTTAGTAAGCTATTAGTTCTCAAGGATAACAATTATATTTTCATACAGGAAGTCGTATTTATACATATTTTTTTATTTTAGTAAGCTATTAGTTCTCAAGGATAACAATTATATTTTCGAAAATATCAATTATAAAATGTATTTAACAATAAAATTTAGAATTTACCTTTAAAAACATATATGACTAAGTACTGTTCTAAATGTTATGTATACAAATTGTGTCTACGATCGCTTAATATATTTTTGTAAGCGGAAAAGGAACGTTCTACGTCTACTGATGTGGCTGGACAGAATTTAAATTTTTAATAGTACAGGAAGTCGTATTTATACATATTTTTTTTATTTTAGTAAGCTATTAGTTCTCAAGGATAACAATTATATTTTCGTACAGGAAGTCGTATTTATACATATTATTTTATTTTAGTAAGCTATTAGTTCTCAAGGATAACAATTATATTTTCGAAAATATCAATTATAAAATGTATTTAACAATAAAATTTAGAATTTACCTTTAAAAACATATATGACTAAGTACTGTTCTAAATGTTCTGTAGACAAATTGTGTCTACGATCGCTTAATATATTTTTGTAAGCGGAAAAGGAACGTTCTACGTCTACTGATGTGGCTGGACAGAATTTAAATTTGGGTGCGATTTTTGAACTTATTGTTCCGGGCAAAATTTCACCTGCCCCGTTGATGAAGTTATCAATTTGGCACAAAGGTTCAAACCCTGGATTATTATTCAGTATGTTTTCAAATTTTTATTTGAGTTTACTCGGGAATAGCTTTGGCAACGAGGAATTCATAAGGCGAATTTCCTTCATAACCTGAATGGATGCATTCAACGCCAATCCATGAGTTTCAAGCGTTTTTATACTTGCAGGTGAAATGAGTGGTAATCATAGCTAGGTTTTTTTTAATACTGGCGCATAATCGCAAACTCGGCAGTATAAAACTTTTCCGTCGTATGTAAATATTCCAGGATATTCAGCTATCCACGTATGGGCACTTTTTTATCAGGGGGCATGGTTCACTTTCACAATGTACAACTTCGTGCAAACAAATAAAACACTAGACGAAACTCTAAAGAACAGCGCGTGCGACCAGTCAAAAACAAAATTCGCAATTCACTGAATTACCATAAAAATATACCAAATCACCCCTCATACGAATGAATGAATTGTTTTCGGAAATTAGCCGAATTAAGCCGAGTAGGCGGGAGCGCAGGCGAAGATGAGAGAGGTTCCCCCCCGCTCCGGCCGCCAGCCGTAGCGATCAGTAAGATCAGTTATCAGTTCTTCGCTCAGCTTTGCTGGCCGCGCGCCTTGCTATCTGACGTCTATAGTGTCGCTATGTGAAGCATCTGAACGATATCAAGCGTAAATATGCAAGATCTCAAATTATTTGCTAAAATATGCAACTACCGCTGAAAAGGGTCTAAATATTGATGCATATAATCCGGTCTCTACTTATCAGACAAACGATAAAGTAGGTACCAAAATTTATATATATTTTTTTTGAAATTTGAATGTTTGACCGATGCTTAGATAAATTAATAGAGTAAAGATGCGTTACTGAGACAATACCCGTGGTTTCAACTAGGTTCAGTGGACACACTTTAGCTACTCGTTCATGTAGGTATTTCATTCGTACATACATATTATTTGAATGGCTATAATTTCCATAAGCGATGCTACATTTTTAACTACTTTTTAAAAAATCCTACAATACAAGTGTCACGGTTCTGCTTCAGAAATATAACAAGAAAAGTTTTTTATTTCTTATTTTATTACAAATCAAAGTAATGATTTCCTCATCGAGATCTCCCCAAACTTTCCCGAACGTATTAGGATTTAATTATTTGAAGTCCTTGATTCAAATTTAGGTTAGAATGGTAACCGCACAAATCAGGACGGTGGCAGTTCAACCTACATTAATACACCCTTAAAAAGTTATATAAAGTATTAAAAAGTGATTATTTTTTTTGTAACTCATCAAATCACTTTTGATGACTATGTATAACTTGTTAAATTGCCACTGTCCTGAGTTGCCCTGGAGCCAATTTGCAATCATCGATGACGTCTGAATATAACAACTTTTAAAACATTTGCGATTTGAATATTTGACCACTAAACTTATTTTTAATTTTAAAATATTGGAATTTGGTAATCTTGGAAAATGGAGAAATTTAAATGAACAAATATCAATTATTATAAATGTACGTATGTTTACTTTTCAAGCACATACGCTACCAGGTAAAGCAAAAAAAATAATTAATTTCCCTTTATACGTGTTTTGCCGCCCACAATGTTAACTTTACGGAGACGAAATCATGAAATAAAATTTACACTGTCTCTACCCAATAGACACTCAAATGTCAAATGTTCGTTTGTAATATTAATTAAATGTTTAATTCTTAACGCGAATTTACTGAGGACTGTGAAATAATAGGAGGTTCTACTCGACTTTGCAAATAACAAAGGTATGATAACGGTTTGATGACTCTCCATATTATTAAAGGTAAGTCCTCCAAAAAAGTGTACCGGCGGACGCACGAGTATATCATTCCGACGAGCAGAAAGAAAATTAATTAAGTTGGTGTTTATGTGCGCGGAATTTTGTTAATTTAGTGAATTTCTAAAATTTGACATAAAGTATGATATAAAATTATACTGCTAAAAATGATTATAAAAAGATGCGATGGTTTCCATCGAATGGACTCGATGGACAGAGATGCAGATATGTGTCTCCTCAAGAATTAATTTGCAAAACTTTTTTCCGTCTGGGATATATGATATTGTCACTGCGATTTCCCGTTATGAGGATTATAGCCTAAGGATAATATAGTGTTTTTTCTGAAATAATTATAAATGTATTACGTGATGTTTTTCAGTGGTTTTGAGTGGTTTCGGCTTGGTGTCGATATATTTCCTATTTGTGATCTCCCTTTTTTAATATGAATACCGTACAAGAGACTCAACTGCTCACAACCGTCTGGAACCAATGACACTATGGCATCCGCAATCGGGGTATGTTTTAAGGTTGAAGGAAGTAGGGAGGGAAGGGAGATGTGGAAGAGGAATGTGGGGGAGTACTTGGCTATTCCGATCTGGTCTCCAAACACGACTAAAGCCATTTAAAGTAATGTTTCAATTCTGAATGGTGGTCTTACACCAGGGCGATAGAGAGCATCTTCCACTCTGGAATATACCGCAAATATACTATATATGATCTAATTGAATAGGTTGTGATTTAAAACAAATTAATCAAATAAAAGTTACTTGCGCACGCCGGGATTTGCCATGTTTGCCATCAAATAAAAGTTACTTGCGCTAGCCGGGATTTGCCAAGTTTGCCATCAAATAAAAGTTACTTGCGCACGCCGGGATTTGCCATGTTTGCCATCAAATAAAAGTTACTTACGCACGCCGGGATTTGCCGAGATTGCCATCAAATAAAAGTTACTTGCGCACGCCTGGATTTGCCAAGTTTGCCATCAAATAAAAGTTACTTGCGCACGCCGGGATTTGCCAAGTTTGCCATCAAATAAAAGTTACTCGCGCACGCCGGGATTTTCCAAGTTTGTCATCAAATAAAAGTTACTCGCGCACGCCGGGATTTGCCAAGTTTGTCATCAAATAAAAGTTACTCGCGCACGCCGGGATTTGCCAAGTTTGCCATCAAATAAAAGTTACTTGCGCACGCCAAGCTTTCGGCTTGCTAGTCGAGAGCTTTACTCCTTGATCATGGAGGCTGTCACGTTTTGTATCCAGCTTTTTTATTGTAGATTTAAATGTTGTGAGTTTTGAATGATAGTGTGTTATTGTTGTAGAGTTTAGTCTCACAATATAGAAACTTTTTGTTCAAATGTTTTATGTTTTTGTCAAAGGTTGTATTTGTAGTTGCTTGTTTGATATGCTTTTGTTCAAATGTTGTATTTAAAGTTGCTTGTTGGATATGCTTTTGTTCAAATGTTGTATTTAAAGTTGCTTGTTGGATATGCTTTTGTTCAAGTGTTGTATTTGTAGTTGCTTTTTGGATATGCTTTTGTTCAAATATTGTATTTTAAGTTGCTTGTTGGACATGCTTTTGACCCTGAGATTTAGTGTTTCTAATATGCGAGTTAGTTGTTATTTCTTGTGTTACAATATAGTAGTTTTATTGACATTATGTTAATTTTATTGAAGATTTCGTCTCTGCTAATTCTTACAAGGACTTAAAGAATAGTTTTCATTATGATTTTTTGAGTAAGTAATAATAATTGGATAATTTTTACAGGTGTCGTTTTTACGAAAATCACAACGCTATTTTTAGCTGGCAATCTCATTTCTGTTATACTTTACAAATTCATTTAAGCAGCAATATATTTTTTTCTAATACGTATTAAAATTATGTATAAGAAAAAGCCAGCTGCCCCTAGCCTCCAAGCTAGGGGCAGCTTAATTTTTTTATAGAGCTTACAGGGAAGGAACAAATAAGTAGTCAGAATAAACTAAACATACTAATATACAAGCTGATATGCACCCAGATTTGCTCGGGGTTATTAACAGGGCCATTTTAAGCCGGGAAGGGGTCCAAAAAATTATTTTGTATTCGGAAAAGTCATATAAATCATTAATATATGATTTTTTAATCTGTAGATTACCAACATAGATAATAGCGAATTTCGCAGATTAGTCTCAATTCCTCAATGATCCTGGAGCCCTGTGAATCTATAACACCTCCAACTGGTGATGATATCGAAACTAGTGGAAAATTAATTACAACTCTCACAAAGACACGAAAGGCGCTGCAGGCGAAATATCTGGAATGTGAGTGGGGAGTGGAATATATTTTTACTAATACTTTTAAAAGAAAGACACACATTACCGCGTTACGAATTACCTGACAATATTTGAAAATACAGTAAGCGGAAAATGTTGCTTGTGTTGCGATGGAGGACTTAGCCAGCCGAGGAAAACATTACGCCTTGGTGGGACCCAAACACGATGTCAACTGCCACCGACCGGTCAAATTATGATATGCTTTTTTTATGTTCACAAACACACGGAAAAAGCGCTTTCGGTAGAATTTTTTTCTATGGTTTTTCCAATACAAGTTGGTGTGTGGTGTGAGTGAAGGGAGTTGAATATGATTTATAACATACATTAAGATACGGAATAAGTGCCCAAGTCGAAGCGCAAACCAATAAACGCTTTCAATTTTTATTTTCCGTAGTCGGTATCCAAAAAACATTTAGACGAAAATTCTTTAGAAGGAAATATTTTTCATATTGTTTAAAATGGAAAACTTTCTAACATATCAGCTTAATCGGCTAGTAGCCAAGTGGACAAATGTACCGAATACTCAGTTACTCAGTCGCTACTTCAAACCACTGCTATCTAAGTCTTCTATCATTGCACAAGAAACATTTTACAAATACACAAAAATTATTTTAAAAAATCCAAGTTCTTTGCCTTCAATGTGCATCATTTTGGAATCTACCCAGGGCCCTCTCCGATGTTGGGGCAGTTTGGAAAATTTGATATATTATTTTCCTGTGTCCTCAATATATATCATTTTCACAGCGTTCCTAAATATGACATATTATGCCTTAATGAACTGATTTCCTATTTATATATATTTAAAGGGGGATAGAAAAGGTAGTAGGATATATTAACAGGAACATTTCCATATTTTTGACAAGTTGAGGTAAAAGGTATAAATGGGAAACCAAATAAAATCCAGAAGAGTATCGAAACTTGTGTGACTCGTATTAGTGCAGTTTTGCTGAAATGTCTAGCGTAAAAAGCCCTTTGTTGTAAGTAAACATCGGAGATACAACTTATATACCTTTTATAAGTAGAAGCTCCCTTTAAAATCAAGTCCTCCCGATAGTACAACCAGAATAACTCCTCCCGCCTGCTAAATAAGCCGTCAGAGCTCATTTTCATCCATCACAAATAAAGTCCAAAGTGTGTGTTGGAGTTTATACAAAGTTTGTGAGACAAGCCCGGAGTACCAACAGTTTCTAGTATTCCAAACGATAATATTAGTATCAATGCTTTAACACGTGCCAAATATGAATTGACTTTTTACTAAGAACAAAATTGGTATGAATGTTCGCGCGTTTTACGCGGCCTTACTGCTTATTCATTCCTTTCACTTCTCGACATCTTTCATACCTTTATTTTTATGTCTTCTAGTTATCTTTTATATTCTTTATTTATCTTCGACACACCTGCTTCTCTGAAATGTGACTGCAAATCGGTTCTCTATCCCTACCAATGGCCATGATTATGAAAAAATGATAAATATTACTTCCTAAGGATTACAGTCTGATGAGATGTAAAGAGCACGTTAGTATAACTGATTAAAGAATTGTCGAGAGGTATTCATATTGAATTATGTAATTCAATGGAGGAATGAATAGTGTTCGGTACCCCAAAATATTTTGAGAAGTCCCAGGAGAGTAAATCTATTTTGATGCAATTAGGTAGCGGTGGATCTTTGGAAGGATGTGACTTAGTCACACGGTTATTGGGGGTGTAAATAACTTTACCGATTCAATCTCATACGAGTACCAATGTATAGTATTATTATATTAGGATCTTTCTAAGGTCTCCTAAAAGAGTAGGTGAGTTCAAATTCATTCACCAGTGATTTGTAAGGGTTTTACATTATTATTTTTTACTAGCCATTGAAAAATTAAGCGATATTATTATTCAAAGATTTGTGAAGCTGAAAGTATTTGTAAAAAAATATTTACGTCTACTTGAAAAATAACAAACTCTGTCAAAAATTTTAAGCGAAGAAATACACTTTCAAATATAGAATTAATAATTAATTGATTAATTTTGTTACCTACTTTATCGCTTGTGTGAATCGTTTCTATAATCACTTCCAATGTTGAAAATCAAAGCAAATCACAGCTCTAGGGCTCATTACACATAAACACAGAGAGACACTAGCGAAATTATTATTTTTAATAATGACTTTTTTATTACTTGCCAAACATTACAAAGAAAGCACGTTTGTTTCCAGACGGCCTCTGTGGTGGAGTTGTTACGAACCTTGGCTACGAATCCAGAGCTCACGAGTTCAAATTCCGGCAAGCGCAAATAAATTTTATTTGTGTTATTTTACAGTTTATTCATTAAAAATAAATATATTAAAGTACATATATTTGTATCACGTTCCATAGTGGTACCAACCTGGAGAAAGTCCACCATTCAGAACCGAAATATTGCTTCAAATGGTTCTATCTCCTTTCCTTCTCTACTACCTTCAGCCTCAAAACATACCTCAATAGTCTCATTGACTCCAGACGGTTGGGAAAAATTGGGACTTTTGTGCGATATTAACATAAAAACACGCTTTTATAAAATAATTATGTACACATACAACAGCATATTTACTTAAAAAAGTATATACTCACCAGCATCGATTTCAAAATAGCGAGTATCAACGTCGTAGAAATGAGAAGGATCACTTGACCTTTTACATATATGATAAATATATTTAAAAAAACTACACCCATTTTGTTAACGATTCTTCCATGATACTCCTAAAAAAGCTTCCACCCAGTCTCCAACCTTTCAGAGCTAATCAATATCATCCTTTAATGTGACAAGCCGCATGAGCGACTACGTCACCCGCCGCGCCGCCGGCCAACATCAAAGGGACACAGAGCCCTGAACACCGGGCGGGCCCTCCACTACTCACTACACGCCACTCCTTCCACCACGACAACACTCTACTCTTGTCTCCACATCAGGGTTGCCAATTCGTCGAGAATTCCCCAAATTGTGGGGAATTAATAATTTTTCAAGAATTGGGTAAGTAAAATTGTGTGGAAAATGCGGGGATTCCGAGAATTTCTTGAATCCAACCACATCAAAAACAATATTTACAATAATTGTGAGAATGTACTATAATTTCTTATAAGCAATCAGAAATCAGAAGGTGCGGGTTCAATTTCCATCGGCGGCATTTATTTTTACTCAGGTGATATTTTCAATTTGTATGGATATTTCAGGCGACTATTTATTGTTTATAATAACTGGTTATCCTTTGTGCTATGCATAAAAAACCTTGTCTTATAATCATAAATATATCATTAAAAAATAATTCTATAATTTCGTTGTCTTCGCAATAAATTTTCAAAAAAAATCTTTTTTGAGCCCAGAACGAAAGAGAAAACTCTCACATGATAATAATTGGAGGTAAAGGAACTTGTGGGGAATTTGAACGTCTATTGTTGGTATTTTATATCAAGTGCATTGGTAACCCTGCTCCACACTCTGACAAGATATAAGTTTAGTATTCCTCGTAGTTTCTGGCGTCAAGCACATGTGGGAGAGAAATTCCACTCGTGCGGCTGGCCGGACAAAAATAATACACTGCCTGTTTTTATAACACACCTACGATTTCTAAGTTTTATATTACGTTTCTCAACGAGGTATAACCGTACAAGGGATGAGAGGACTAACAAGGACCTTGCTAGGGTTATAGGAAGAATCTCAATAATTAAAGGAGGACTGAATGATGGAGTCGGAAATAAAAATAAAATTTAGTGATCTATCAGCCCACTATGCAGTTCTGAATCCAATCCTGTTGTATGGCAGAAGAATATAAGAGTACACTGAATTGAATAAATTAAAAATGATATCTCTGAGCCGTTAAAACCATATATCAAAGAATATAACACTTCTAGTGTTAGAAGTGCACTAGATAACACTAGAAGTGCGTTCTATACGAATTTGAATGGAAATAAAAATATTACATTCAACCCAACCGCCCAGCTTTATTACCCTGTACCGAAATCGTAGATCTTCATCCCATTTGAATTTCAAAAACACCCTTTTGTATGAGGATATGGGCCAAAATTGGGCGTATAAATTTCCAAATTGATACACTAGATACTGTAGCCCATCGACAAAGTTAGAAATCTTTTTAAAGATGTTTTATTGTTGCGTAGTGTAGACATGAAGTAGATCTGTTACCACGCGATGAACTGATCAATAGTAAGTTGTGAAATTAATGTAAATTACTTAAAAGAGATGAGTAAATCGAGATTTATCAAGTCAGGGGTCCCGCAGTTGTCAATGTTTTGGTCCAAAGTTGAATATTATTTATGTGACGGCAATGTGAAAAATATTTAGAAAAGCTAGCAGATTCATTTCCAAAATCCCCTACAAGCGATTCAAGAACTACAAACCGACTTCAACGAATGTTTAAATAGGCACATGACGTAGGATTAATTATTAATGTAAAGAAAACAAAATGTATGTAAATTAGTTCACCTAGTTTAGAAATGTGGAATATACCGTATAATCTAACTGCACATAATTTCAATTGTATACATGGACAAATTAAAAACTCTTGCCAATGTGAAAAAAATTAATTTGTTAACAAATATACTAAGGAGGATTTTCGACACTAAATTTAAATGGAATAAGCAAGTCACTAAAATATGTAACTAGTTAACGGCCGTTGTTTCCAATCCTACTGATCAACTGTTGAACCGACATTTTGGCTCAACATTCATCAAATGCAGAATTACGCTTTTCCTAATGCAACTCTCCTATCAAGCCAGAGGAACCAAACAGCTGGATTAACCTCTGGCTCAGTAAAAGAGTTAGTTATAAAAAGTGTCAACAGAGTGAAAAGTGACAGCGAAATGTCAAACGTCATTTGTTTCACGTATTCTTTTTCGTATTGCGTATTGTCAATTTCATTATTATTTTTGGTATCAAATTAATATGAACAGTGAAGATGAAGATATTAATGATAGTATTTATAATAGATATTGCGGAATGGGCGAACATAATGGACGATAATATCAAGTTACACAGGCGGCGTTAGCCAAACATTGAATGACAACGATTTCTTTAACCGTTTTCGATTGTCAAAAATGCCGGATGATGTTGTTAACTCCACAATATTAATTTTCCTATTCTACATGAAGTTCTTGCTACTTTTTGTTTTGTCCAAGTTGCTTAGTTTCATGTTAACACACGGAGGAGAAACATCAATCGTCAAATTCGTATTAATGTATTTTTCGAGCTTTTGCAGCATTAGTAAAAGTCAAGCTAAGGCTTTATTTTTAATATATGTACATGGGTTTGTTGAAAAATATGAAATGTCGGTTTATGTATTACGATAATAAAAACAAATTATCTATATTAATAATCAGTAAAATATTAACTCGTCAATATTAATTCAACATTGAAAGTTTTTGCTTTTATGTCTTTTTATTATCTATAACAGTGAGCAGGATCACTTAAGATTATCAACGATAAAGATGTTTGGAAACAGGAAAATTGAGCGTTATTGAATAAACCACTTGGCTGATCGGAATCTCAGATTGATCGATCTAAAAGTTACTAAGTTAGGAACTATAGCGAATAATTTCAATAAATTACAATTTCTGTTGCCCCATAGTATACATAACATTATATATTTTCCTTAGTGGAATCTATCCTTAGATTCGGAACAAAAAAATGGAGAAATTTAAGCAATATTTATATTAAATTTTAAAAAAATGGTCACAGCTAATATATACAGACAAAGAAGCAATGTACAGCTATTGTTTTTTTCAGAGGGTATACTTACTATTAAAGGACTTCTATGGTTAGTTACTATTATGGATAACTGGGGAAAAAGTAAGTATAAAGAACCAATAGTGCGCAGCCACAGAACTTGCTTTAAGGAAAACAAATGTTTGATCATCCAACTAATATCTAATAAGTATGGAGACCGAACGGTGAAATACTGTGTACCAATGATATTTAATAAACTAAAAAATAACTTGGCACTTAAGGAAAATGAGAAACCTAACACTAAACACATAAAAAGGTGGATAATAAAGGATAAATCAATGCATCTGCAAAATTATTTTTGATTTAATTTTACTTTCTAAAATATAAATTGATAACTTTTAATCCAAAGACCATTGTTTCTTCTGATGTTAACACAGTACAAACAAAATTTTCACATTTTCATAAATGTGTAAAATTCTGCTTAATATTCTTAATAATTAAGACAAAATATTAAGGGAGAACCGGCAGACAGGCAGCCATGTGGCAGTTTTGCTAGACTACCTCTATTTCTTTAACATAACCTGTATTGCAAATGTGTCATTATTAAATAAATAAAAAATAACTATAAAAACCATTGGTTTGTGAGAGATAGAATCACCTTGTTTATAGGGAACGATTATAAAACTAAGTGGCATCGCATATTATGTCTGTATTGATGGAGTAGATATAAATATGAATTTTCCCACTTCATTGCCAGGATCCTATAAATGCATTTGAATTCTTATCATATATTGAACAAACATAAAACGATTCATTCACTGCCCCAAGGCGTCCAATAAACCGAGGGTTACTTTGGGTCCATTTGTTTAGGTGACGTCATCTCAGGGTAGTATATTTATCCACAGGGATAAAGATATTGTATTCTTTTTTTAGAATGCTGGATTTCGAAACCACAAACATTTATAAATAATCTTCAGTATAAAGCACAAAATCTGCTCCCCGAAGCGAAAAACTATCGAACGGTGAATAAGCGCCACGAAATAATACGTATAATTAGAAAATGTTATTGATAGTGAAAATAAACGGAAAATTTCTTTTTTAATAGGCATTTAATCCTGGTATGCGAAAAATTATTTCGACGAATGTAAAATTATTCTCATAAATTCAGCATCCACAGTTTATAATTTAAAATTTTATAATCTGAAATGTCATAAAACAGTTAATTTCCTAAATTGATACACTCAGATCGCTAAATCAAATAACCCGAAAAGGTTCTCTTTTAAATGATCGTTTCCTTTTTTATTAGATCGAAATTTATGTCAAATTGGTAGGGTGGTTAAATAAATCATATTAATGTTAAAATGAAAACCTTTTACAGTCAAATAAATGGTTAAAGCACCATTTACATAATAAACATACGGTGAGTAATGTTGGCAATTTTGTATTTAGAAATTCTGTTTGTTTAATGAATATATATATTTTAAAAACGCAGATAACACAAGAATTTAAATTTACTTTATTAAATTAAAAGGTAGGAAATTATAAAAATAAAGGTTATAGTTTATTTTTATTTAACTTACTTAACACAGTTAAAGTCATTTGAAAGCAAAGCAACTAATCGATTTTGCAATGTGGTTTTTCAGCGCAGATCTACCACACACTTTTAATAAACGTATTTTTTTTCTGAGCTATCTATCAGAGCAAAATAGATTCATTTTATTAAATATTACTTACTTTATAACTGGAACTCATTCGAATAAAGAAACTTTTTTCTATTAATCTTGAAAACATTATTTGAGACAATGCTTGAACTTTTGAATAATCTATTTCGCTAAGACTAACTTTACTAATCCAATTTTATTAACCAAATTTTAAAAACATATTTAGTTAAAAGCGTATATTTAATGGATTATTTCAAAATTGAAAACTAAACTACAGTGTTTTAGATAAAGAAAACCCATTTGGGACGAAACCAAACTCCACAAAGGCAAGCGCAAATTAAAAGTATTTTTAAAAACTGTAAAGCCATTATTAACTGGTTGAAAGGTATTAGACAGCTTTCTTCAATAGAATTGCGCGATACTAAATCATTATATTTTATATTATATTTAAATTATATTTGGATTATATTTGGATTATATTTTATTTGAAAATTAATTAGTTAGCAATATTATAGGGCGCTTTACGTAGCTTTATACCTTCAATAATATACGAATAAATTTATATGTTTTAAAATTACCGACCTTTGATTACATGGCAGTTATTTTCAAAATTGCAAAATCATTACCAAAATAAATTCTGTGTCAAATTTTGCCAGATTCATAAGTTGAAAAAATCACGAGTGGGGTTGTCAAAACCAAAAAGGTTACGGGGCAAGCAAATTCGTGTTTCAAAGGAAAATGACACTCCACTTCAATGAATTTATCAGTTAACATAAAGCTGGTATGTTATTTCAATTATTAACAAACTCTCTTACAGGTGCTCGTGAATACGATATATATAATACTAAAAGTATTTAGCTGTTGTATCTTGGTAAATATTCAAAAAACATGTTTCGCCAACAAAAATGCTACTTTATTGAAACAAAATTGACTGAGCGTAGCAATGTTCTGTTTTAACTCGAACGTTTTGAATTTTATCAGTCTGTAAATTTGTTTGTACTTTCCGTATCCCTTTCAGTGGTTCAATATAGATTATTTTTTTATTTGTGAATTATTTGAACTTTTTTCAATACTACGGGACCTACCCACCTGAAAAAAGATTGATAAAACATTTGTCATAGCAGATCTGACGGTTCTTTGAACAGATTATACAATTCCTTATTTGAAATAAAAATTTATTCTCCAAATATTATAATACAAAAACGGTCTGTTCGATAAAAAAAAAAATTAAAGGCTGTAATAAGGTACAATAACATATATATTATCACACCATCTTCTCTAGCATGTTAAAACATACGTTCCGATTTGATAAAATCTACAAAAGTGCAAATTTGACAAAATGTTTTGGAAAATTTCTTTTTCAAAAGTTCGATATTATCAATAAAAATTTATTCTTATTTAAAAAAAATCAAACTTCGCTCCAGTTTACTGAACCTTTCGTTTGCAAATTTGTTTACAAAGGAAACGTAACGTTTCTACGTTAATTTTCACTCAAAAAGCTACTATTTGTGTGGGAGGTGGGAAGGAGTGAAAGAACAGAAGAGGCTAAAAAAGAAAAATAACTCATTCATATCATTTTCAGGTCAGATCTATTTTAAATTCGGTCTTTTCATTCTATTTGTCATTGCAATGTCAGTAATGAACAGACCTGACTTATTCAAAATACAACATTTCGATAGAGCAGGGGTTGTTAAACTGGGGAAATACCCTAATTGGACAAAAAATGAAATCGTTAGGATAAGCCTCAATAAAACGTTAGAAAAACTTCTGTTTAAATTTTGTGATTTAGTTGTCTCGCCCTTTTTATTTGATATCATTTATCACAACCCTCAAGCGTTAGTGGGTATGCGATAAAAAAAGTGTTGTTGCTGTGAATATAAAAATATATGTTTCATTATCACTCGAAGAATCAATTTTACCAAATGGAATAGTCGCTTGGGGATGTAGTTGCAAAACAAATTTGAATTATGTACAGTCAATACAAAATGCTATGGTTTAAGTAATAATTAAAAAAAAAATCACAGAGACGAAACATTTCATTGTTGTATCGGAACTTAACTATATTGCCGGTCCAGGTATAAAATATTGATTCAGCAAATATCTGACTCTGAATATAAGAGGAAAGTGGAACATGAACACAATACTTGGTTCACAGAGAATGAAGGCGTGCTTGTAGCAAAATATAACAATACAGCGAACAGAGAACCCTGGAGTATAACGTACCTAAAATATTCAACATGTTACCAAGTGATACCCAAAATTGCGAATTACCAAGAATAGATTTAGATATAAATAATATGCTGAAAACGTGGCTCCTAAATAGAGATAATTTACTATAATACGGGTATGTGCCTAAAGTGGTAGTCAAAAATACATAAAAAGCCGTAAAAAAAAAATTAAATAGAAAGAAACAAAATATATAAATAAAAGTTGTTATTCAATGTTGAATATGGATTTGTTATAATATTATTATCAATTATTTTATTTTTTGGTAAACTAATGTTTTAAGACAAGATTTTTTATGCATAGCACAAGGTGTAACAATTATTTTATAAGCAATAATTATTAGCCTGAAACACTCATCCACATTGAAAAATCTCCTGATAAAAGAAACATGACGCCAACGGGACTTGAACCCGTGTCCTTTCGATTTCCGGTCGACAGCTCTGACCACTGAGCTATGGCGGCTTATCTCTTATCCGCTAAATAATTCAATATATACTAGTGTTTCATTCAACAATTACTACTTGTTATATTTTTTCACCTGAAACAACCAACTTTATTTTATATGAGAAAGGCATTGTAAGTGCTAACTCTCTCACTAGATGGCGTCGAGACAAATTGTTTACATTTTTTGGTAAAGATACTAGAACCTGTCAAATATTAATTATTATTTTTTTGGTAAACTAATGTTTTAAGACAAGATTTTTTATGCATAGCACAAAGGGTAACAATTATTTTATAAGCAATAATTATTAGCCTGAAACACTCATCCACATTGAAAAATCTCCTGATAAAAGATACATGACGCCAACGAGACTTGAAGGACGGGTTCAAGTCCCGTTGGCGTCATGTATCTTTTATCAGGAGATTTTTCAATGTGGATGAGTGTTTCAGGCTAATAATTATTGCTTATTGAGCCGAACCCTCTGATATGAAAATATCTGGAGTCGGTGAATTATTTTCCCATTTGATCTCTGGTGAGTTGACGTGTTGTTCTTGTATTGTTTTGTATTTATTTTGCTTATATAATGCATTTGCATAGTGTTGATTGACTAGATGATCATTTGTGGAAAAGTGAGTGGAAGGGTTTAGTTTTTCCTATGGGGAAGATTTAACCCGGACAAAAATTTCAGTAGAACTGTCTAAAATAATAATCTGTTTATTTATAATTAGTGCAGTCATATTGTTGGCACCTAGCATCGTGCTACCTACCTTTATATCCTTTGTAAAATTATTGTGGCCTATCTACCCAACTCCCCTCTCCTCTCCTCTCCTATGCCGACTTAGTTGAGTTAAAATATTCGTCCTGTCAACATCGTTTGATTACGGAGCCCCCTTTATCGACCGTGTCGAAAATTCAAAGCCACCGTGAGCTCGCGCGTGGTGAAATTTGTGAATTGTTGTGAGCCAGCGCAAAGAAGGATTGAAAACCGTGGAAGAATAGAAAAGGGTAAGTCGGCATTCCGAACCTTTCCATTTCCTATCATTCCGCGTTGCGACGGTGCGTTTCCGTCCCCAACATTGGTCATTCGAGCCTGATAATTTATATTAATTGAAAAAATTGTGGTTAATTTAATTATTTCAAGGTTAAATTGTTCATAAAAGTTGATCTATGTGTAAAATTCGCGTCAGCCGTGCTGTTAGCGAAAATTGCCTGTAGGTAGTAAAAAAAATACTTAACTGGTGACAAATTTGTTAATATTTAAAATAAATTGTTGTATTCACTCGGCATTTTTGTGCAGATTAATTTCTCAATACAATGGCTGAGAAAAAAGTACTTTTGTTGCAATCCCGACGTGAGCGAATAGTATCTCGTATTCGTATTACGCAAGAGCTCATAGCGAGCATTTATGATGATAGTAAGAAAAAAGATACGTTTCTTGCTAGATGTGAAAAGTTAAAAGATTGGTTACAAGAATTTGAATCAGTTCAAAACGAGATTGAGGAACAATTACTGTCATTAGACAAGATTACAGAAATGTCAGAACTAGGAAACATTGCGAATAATGTTGATTCAATGTATTTCGAGATCATGCAAATGAAAAGCGTTATCACTAGTAATAATGAAAATTCAATTCCAAAAACGGCAAGTAATTCGGTGATTCGTGCACCAGTGATAAAGCTGCCCACTTTTGATAGTAAAATTAAAAGTTGGTGCTCATTTCATTCATTATTTAAAAGTCTTATACATGACAGCAATGCATATACTAATGTAGAAAAATACCATTATCTTTTATCAGTTATTACAGGGCCGGCACTGGCACTTATACAATCATTGCCTCTTATCGAAGAGAATTATGACATTGCCTGGAATATTCTGGTAAATCAATACCAAAATTCTAGAATTCTTTTCACGCATTATGTTGATGAAATTCTTAATTTCAAAATATTACAAAACGAGTCTGCGTCAGGTATAGCGCGGTTACTCAGTACGTTTCAAGAGAATTGCGCCGCTATAAAGGCGATGAAGATAGAAAATATCTTTGATAAATTTGTTGGTCATATTATGATACGATCGATGGATCTGACAACTAAACGTCAATTTGAATCCAAATTGCCCGGTGAAGAGATTCCAGAATTGGATTCAATTTTCGAGTTTCTGAGAAATCAAACGCGAATTTTAGAAATGTTATCTCCACATACTACAAAAGAGAAAAAAGGTTCGTTTAAAACGTTGTTATCTGCCAATAAGAATGATAATAACCTTCATTGTCCATTATGTAAAGGTGCACATTTTCTTTACAAATGTGCATCTTTTACATCTTTAAGTCCCCATCAAAGGAGGGACAAAATTAAAACTTTGAACCGTTGTTTCAATTGTTTGAAACAACACCATGTAAAAGATTGTGTATCAAAATTCACATGCCAGGTTTGTAATAAAAAACACCATTCAATGTTGCACATTGCCGCCGAACCATCGGGCGAAAATGAATTTAATAATTCAAGTGCAACCCTGGCCGCAACAACGATTCCGAGCGTTTCTACCGTTTTGTTAGGAACTGTAAACTTAAGGTCCGAAATCAATATAATGATTATATACCTATCCGCGCCGTCGTAGATTGTGGGAGTCAAGTCTCTCTGATTACGGAAAGATGTGCTCCGCTTTTGGGTTTGTCAATTAAAAAACATCGTATTTCACTGAACGGTTTAGGAAATTCTAGTATAAATTCTTGTCATGGAAAAACAAAATGTTTTATAAAACCTCGAAATAAAAAAGGGCCTATTCTTCAATGTCAAACTGTCGTGATTACAGAAATCACTTCTAATCATCCGTCATATGATTTACCATCGAGTGGAACGTCACAATTTAAAAATTTAAAATTAGCTGATGAATCATATTACAAGTCGGGCAAAATAGACCTTTTGTTAGGAGCTGACGTATACTTGGATATATTTAATAGTGGCCATGAAATAATTCACGGCTCTCCATGTGCTGTAAACAGTGTATTCGGTTACATTATAATGGGGAAGATGGAAAATTCGTCATTTCAAACGCCTTCGTCTTTATTTTTTGAAACAAATTCGTTAAGCAATACTCTTAGAAAATTTTGGGAAATTGAAGAAACACCTTCAATTGTGACGAGTAATCCGGACGACGAATTAGCCGAAACAATGTACGCTTCGAATCACTATCGAGAATGTGATGGTAGATATGTTGTACCATTATTAACAAAATCTGAAATTATGCCTTCTCATAATTCCTTAAAACTTGCGGAATCGCGATTGAACAAACTAGAAATTCGTTTTAAAAGGGATCCCATGTTAGCAATTAATTATGGAAATTTTATACAAGAATATGAGGGTCTGGGACACATGACACGGGTACCTCGGAATTTAGATGCATTCTATTTACTTCATCATTGTGTTTTGAATCCTGACAGTAAAACTACAAAACTACGTGTGGTTTTTGATGGGTCGGCAAAAACCCAACCAAATAACTTATCTCTAAATGACTTATTATTGAACGGTCCAAAATTGCAAACTGAAATTCCACGTATGATTTAAATTTTCGTTTTCATAAGTATGTATTTACAGCTGATATTTGTAAGATGTATAGGCAAATATTAATTATTCCATCTCAGCGTAAATTCCAAAATATTTTGTGGAGAGAATCTCAGAATGAACCGGTTATTGATTTCGAGTTACAAACTGTAACGTACGGGTTGTCTAGTTCACCATTCTTGGCCATTCGTACCCTTCGCCAGCTAGCACAAGATGAAGGATCAAAGTATCCTGACGCTGCCAAGGTTCTATGCGATGATTTTTATGTAGATGATTTGGTAACAGGGACAGAAACGATTAGCACAGCCCTCAGACTAAAACAAGATATCATTGGATTGTTAAATCTTGGGAAATTAGAACTTAGTAAATGGCAATCTAATACACCGTCACTTTTGGATCACGTTTCGCAAGAGCACCAGCAAGATGGTCATTCTTTTGATAACGCCGGAACTGATCAAATTGTTAAAATATTAGGCATTCAGTGGAGTCCAACGACTGATAATTTTACCTACAAGGTCGATCTACCTTCAAATAAGATATGCACAAAAAGAACAATTTTATCAACGGTAGCTCGTTTATTCGACCCACTTGGGATCATCACCCCAGTGACATTTTTCGCAAAATGTCTATTACAGGAACTATGGAAGTTAGGTGTCGATTGGGACGATCGTGATGTTCCACCACATATTCATAATACGTGGAGTAAATTTGTAAGTCAACTTTCATTACTTCGAACATTGAATATTCCTAGATATTACAACACGGTGATGACAAGTCGTCTTTTCCTCGTAGGGTTCTGTGACGCTTCACAATTGGGTTATTCTGCAGTGGTATATTTATTAGAGCGTAATAGCAATACCACTCACATCTTAATGGGAAAATCGAAGGTCGCTCCTTTGAAAACCCTGTCAATTCCACGACTAGAATTATGTGGGGCCGTTCTTCTCACGAAACTTGTAAAGTATATTATGTCATCTGTAAAGTTTGCCGAACAAATAGAAAACGTTTTTCTATTTACAGATTCGACTATTGTACTAGCGTGGCTAAAAACGCCGCCATATTTATTGAAAACATTTGTCGCTAATAGGGTTGTACAAATACTGGAAAATACACCAAATGCTGTTTGGAAGCATGTTGTCTCGGAGGAAAATTGTGCCGATTCTGGTTCAAGAGGGCTTTTCCCAGCAGACATTATATCACACCCTTTGTGGTTTACGGGACCAAAATGGCTTCACCAACCAATAGCACTCTGGCCTTGTTCAGCTGTGTACAATCAATCTGACGGAGAAATACCAGAACTCAAAACATGCAACCTTAAAACGTTTGTATCATCTCAAATAGTACCTAATTCGATTATTAGTAAATATTCTTCATTTTATAAATTGCAACGCGTCGTCGCTTGGATAATGCGTTTCGTAAATAATTGTCAGAAACGTCCTGGTAGTGGAAATTCAAACTCGACTTATCTAAGTTCTCGCGAATTAAATGATTCGCTTATGAAAATCGTACGCATTGAACAGGAAACGTATTTTTCTGTTGATATACGTATGCGAAATGGCAGTCCATGTTCAACGCAAATTCAAAACTTGAAACCGTTTCTTGATAGCCACGGTATTATCAGGGTGGGCGGTCGACTCAAGTATTCAAATTTGTCATTTGAAAGTAAATTTCCGATCTTACTTCCGAAAATCTGTCATTTAGCTTATTTAATTATAGATTATTATCATAAACTATATCTTCATGTTGGGCCACGAAGCCTTCAATTCACTATTCAGCGTAAATTTTGGATAGTGGCTGCACGGAATAAAATTCGCTCACAACTGTCGAAATGCATTGTCTGCTATAAAATGAAATCTTCGGTGCTACCTCCCCTAATGGGTGATTTACCTCCCTCTCGAGTGCAACAAAGCCGTGCTTTTTCTCGAGTTGGTGTAGATTTCGGAGGACCTTTCACCTTGAAAGATCACAAACGTAGGGGAGCAAAAACGTCAAAGGGTTATTTATGTCTATTTGTATGTATGGCGACGAAAGCAGTTCATTTAGAGATCGTGTCTGATTTATCTTCTGAAGCATTTATTGCAGCCCTTAGCCGGTTTACAGATCGTCGAGGGTTATGTTCTGAAATCATAAGCGATAACGGAACCAATTTCGTCGGTGCAAATCGGTACCTACTCGGTATAAATAAATTCTTGGCATCACAGCGTGATGTTATATCTAATCATCTAATTCAGAGCGGCATTATTTGGTCTTTTAACCCTCCAGCAAGTCCTCATTTTGGAGGCTTATTTGAGGCAGGGATAAAATCTGTAAAATACCATTTAAAACGGGTGATAGGTGAGACCGTTCTAACTTATGAAGAATTTGCGACAGTTCTCACTAGAATTGAGGCCATCCTCAACTCCCGCCCTTTGTGTTCAATGAGCTCAGACCCCGAGGATGTGAATGGACTCACCCCGGGCCACTTTTTAATCGGTGGATTCCTACTAGGTTTGCCTGAATATGACTTTCTTGACACCACGTCTAATCGTTTAAGTAGGTGGCAACATCTCCAAAAGATGTCGCAACATTTCTGGAAACGTTGGCATTTAGAATATTTAAATACGCTTCAACAACGATCAAAGTGGTGCAAAATCAATCCAAACATTAAATTAGGTCAATTAGTGTTAATAAAGGACGATCGTCTTCCACCGATGAAGTGGGTATTAGGACGAATTATCCACGTTCATCCCGGTAAGGATGGAATAGTTAGGGTAGCTACTGTTAAAACTCAATCTGGTTCGTTGGTTCGACCAGTGATAAAGCTTTGCCCGTTACCGGAAGAATAAAATTATTATTAGTGATAAATCTTAAGATATACATCTAAAATAAAAATACGTTTTCATTTTCCATATTTTTGTTGTGTTTTTTTTATTTTTTTTTATTTACCATTGGGATCTATATTTTTTTTTGTTGTTGTTCAGATGTCTATACTCTAATTCTCGTTTTGTTTCTTACTCAGATTCTAGACCAAAGGAATATTACCAATTTTAAATATTTTTCAAAACCAAAATTTTTGTTATGGTCCAGGAACCATTCTTTGAAAAGTTATACTTAATTTAGTAAAAAGTTTTTTTTTTTTATTGTTTTCTGCGAGGCATTACGGATACAACTTGAATGAACAATTTACCTATGTATATATTTAAATTTACCTTTTATTAAATTTTGTATCATAATTATTAATTCGTTCAAATTAGGTGGGCGGAAATGTTGGCACCTAGCATCGTGCTACCTACCTTTATATCCTTTGTAAAGTTATTGTGGCCTATCTACCCAACTCCCCTCTCCTCTCCTCTCCTATGCCGACTTAGTTGAGTTAAAATATTCGTCCTGTCAACATCGTTTGATTACGGAGCCCCCTTTATCGACCGTGTCGAAAATTCAAAGCCACCGTGAGCTCGCGCGTGGTGAAATTTGTGAATTGTTGTGAACCAGCGCAAAGAAGGATTGAAAACCGTGGAAGAATAGAAAAGGGTAAGTCGGCATTCCGAACCTTTCCATTTCCTATCATTCCGCGTTGCGACGGTGCGTTTCCGTCCCCAACACATATTATGTATACTTGAATTTACATTGTTATTGAACTTAAGGCCCCGTGGTAAGGGTTCAAAGATGGTTTGAAAGGGAAATATATAAAAAACAAATGTTAGAGGGAGCGCGCTTATATAAAAAAAAACGATAATTATTTAGCGTAAATGGTGAAAATATTTAATTTATTTATTTATTTATTTATTAACGGACATCGTCCAAATTACAAAATAATAACACGAATAAATTAAAATGAAAAATATAGGAGTAGACAAAGGTACATGAAAGCAAAGACATAAGGTAGATATAATATAAAAAAAATAAAGTGACATGTCGAATCAAGTCAAAAATACGCCGTGGGTCAGGACCACAGGACACTTATAATATTCCGTCACTTTTTTAGCGACTGGCAAAAATCATTTAGACTTATCCCAAAAAAGTTAAGGCTTTGACTTGAGTTGACCAGTCTACACATTCTGGACAATGGTGAATAATATCCATAATTTGTCGAATGATGGTTGAGGAAGAGCAGTTCATTATTTCTGAGTCTTTGCGAGGGGATATTGAAGGGAATGAGTTGCAGTAGAGTAGGTGAATCAATAATACCATTTATAATTTTGAAGAAGCAAATGAGGTCATTTCTTTCCCGACGGACTTCCAAAGTAGAGAGGTTTAGAGTTAGTTCAATTTCATCATATGAGTATTTGCCTTTTTCTAAACCTAGCCTCCTAGCAATCCCTCTTAAGAACCGATGTTGAACAGATTCAATGCGTCGAATGTGGACAGCATAAAAAGGAGACCAAATAACACAAGCATATTCAAGATGGGGGCGAACCAAGGAGCAGTAAAGAGTTCTAAGGGTATTTACGTTTTTGAAGTCCGAAGTGATTCTAGTGATGAAACCAAGTAGTTTGAGCGATTTATTAACGATTGCAGTTATGTGATCCCGAAAAGAAAGCTTGCTATCAAGAGAGACACCAAGGTCTTTAATAGATGTAACAGTTGCTAAGCAAATATTATTAAGTTTGTATTCGAAGACAATCGGTTTTTTTGATCTATAGAAGGACATAATTTTGCATTTATCGACATTTAGTTTCAAGCAATTAATTTTACACCAATCATTGAAAGAGTCGATATTCGATTGGAAAAGAAGGCAGTCATCGTGATTTTTTATTATCTTTAGAATCTTATTGTCGTCAGCAAAAAGCCAAAAGCGTGTATGAGAAAAAATACTAATAATGTCGTTTATAAACAAGTTAAAAAGAAGCGGTGCTAGATGTGCTCCTTGAGGTACGCCGGACGTTACTTCAATAATAGTAGACACAAAGTTGTTTAATTTAACTCTTTGTTTTCTATTGCTTAAATAAGAATTAAAGAATGATAGCAAGGGGTTTCTAATACCGATAGCATATAGTTTGGCCATAAGGATTGAGTGGTTTACTTTGTCGAAAGCTTTTGAGAAGTCGGTATATAGAACATCTATTTGTGAGTTATCTTCTAGACCATTGACGATGGAATTGGTAAAGGATAGTAAGTTAGTAGTAGTAGATTTAGCAGATCTAAATCCATGCTGTTCCTCGATCAGTACATTTTTAAAGATAGGTGTGATTTTCTTCGTGATTATTGATTCAAATATTTTAGGAATATGGGATAATATCGATATGGGTCTATAGTTTTCTACGTTCGACTTATTACCTGATTTGAAAATAGGTCTGATATAAGAAACTTTCCAGGAGTCTGGAAAAGTGGCAGATGATATTGACAAGTTATATAACAAACAAATTGGCTTAGATATAGTAAATTTACATTCCTTCAGTAATATTTCTGGAATATCATCAGGACCAGTGCTTGTTTTGCTGGGGAGATTTTTTAAGGAGTTAAAGACATCTATAAGTGTGATTAAAAAACGACTCGTTTGAAATAGACCAAAAATCTGTCTACAAATGCTTTAGTTACATTTAAAAATACTCATGCCTATAACATATTAAATAACAGATAAAAACGTGTCTTAAATAATTTAAGGAACTTTGCGATTTTTTTTTCAATCGAGGGAATTTCATATAACTAACGTTTCGGCATAATAAATGTATCTTAAAAAATAATATATATTTTTTAAAACTTAAAGAGTTGAAGAGAAATTTGTTATAAATCGGTGGAAATTGGGAATGCTTTATTGCAGTTGAATGTGATATACTTTATTGCAGTTGAATGTGATATACTTTATTGCAGCTGAATGTGATATATTTTTTCAAGAACAATAAATAAAAACTTACACACAGATGGTCTATCAAACCGGTGAGGCGTATTATTTATTGATTTTTAAACTTTTCAACGTAAGAGAATTGTCATTTTCTCATATATCATATTTTATTTTATTTTTTATAGTGGAAAAATTAATGAGTAAAAATTCAAATTGTAATATTTAATCATTGCAGAAAAGTCAAAAATAAAAATGGATGTGTTTTTATAAAACACTCTCTAGATTGCATTCAGTTCGGTTACAATCTTGCAATCGTAAATAAAGATTGCAGCCACAAAATATGCATTAAGAAAATGAAGAAAATGTTGGTAGCTATCAGTTGAAGTATGATACAGTTGATATGGGAAGTGCTTTGACCACTAAGCTAATATGAATGAGCTCAGTGGTTAAAGCACTTCCCTGCCAAGGAGAGGTCCTGGGTTTAATTTCTAGATACGACTGATTTTTTTTTCTTTCTTTCATTCGAGAGTCGTTAATATTGTCTTTGATAATATCATATTTCACCCTAAGACCACTGATTTCTTTGTATATTACTATTGAAGATTTTAACAGCATTTTTCAGTCACGAGTTTCACAAGTCTATGAGTAATATTATAAGCAACAAAAAGCCCTAATATCTTCAATCTAAAGAAAATAAATCATTCACAATACCACCAAAAAAGCAGCAACATAAGGAAATATTAAGTAATCTAAAACAGAATGTTCTCAAAATATCTTCGTGCGTTTTAGATACTTGACATTGATGCACCTAATGAACCGTTATTTTGGATTAATTTATCATTCTATTTTGCCCTTATGTTATCCTCATAGTTTTCACGAAGTTCTCGAGATTTCCAGTCTCCAGTCATTCCTGACAACATACATCACTAAAGTTGCTCCCCACAGAACCCTCCATAATAATAGTCCACAATCAACAATCTTGCCAACTCCAACATAAGATTTAGTAAAGGCAACACTGTTGGGCACGTATCATAATTTAACATTTTCTTGGTATGATAAATTGGCCGGTAGTTCTCTGTTACCTAACTATTTTTTTAACACATTGTATGTATTTATAAAGATTTGCGTATTTATGGTTACATGAAAGTTGTTTTATGACTGTTAGCAATTTGTCTTAAATTTTCACTGTGAATTAAATTATCAATTTTATTGATTGTTTAATTTTTTACTTCGTAGAACTAAATTTTATTATTTAGGGTGCATAGGTTATCTGCTTTGATGCTCCACAGAATAGCCGGGACGAGTCAGCGCTACCAGAGATCGGACAAGACTCTTGTCCAGGCCGTTGCCCAGTGGCAGGGAGCGCCTCTACACCAGAGATGGAAAATTTCACTCAAGCCACCATAAAGTCCCAATGTGTTCATCAATTTATTCATTTTTTATTTATTTATATATTGATTTTTTATGTATTAACTTAAATGTAAGCTTTTATGGCAACTGAAACAAACATTATTATTATTATAAAGTTTTTTAAGTATTTATATATTTTTTTTATTCCGACGACTTTTTCGGCGTTCAAAGCCATTTTAAAACTGCTTAACATTATTTAATTTGATTTCGACTGGTAGGTACTTTCAGTATCGTCCTGGTGAAAGACCACCATTCAGAATCGAAACGTTGCTTGAAATGGCTTTAGACGTGTTGACCTATACTATGATACTTTCCTATCTCCTTCCTCTTTCTACTACCTTTAGCCTCACAAAATACCACAATTGGGATTACCAAAATTTCTAATATGTTTGTATGTATGCTTTATCATCAAACGAAAAAATAATGGGTGAGGGAACGTGTAAAGAAAGAATAACTTGAAGAATTCTTTTGATGTGTGGAAGTGTATCATAATGCAGTTGCTCTTTAATGTCAATTGTAAGTTTTTGATTTCTAGAGCATTGTTAGGATAAATTTGAAACATTTTAATTTTATTAACACAAATACTTTACGAAGAAAAGTTCTCAACAAATCATTATTAAGTACAGTATCAAATATCTGGTTAAATATTTGGTATCAGTACCAACTGGTGTGGACTAGAAATGAATACACACATAAGATTGGCGTGCAATTAAATACACGAACACGAAGAATGGAACAATTCCCACCACCCCTAATTATTGCTACCTGTCCTCTCAAATATTGCATTGCCCACTGTAAGACGAGAGGCAACAATCCTTAAGGAATACAAAAAGACTGTGAATAGCAAAATTTTACTAAAAAAATACTTTGTAAATCTCCCGTCTAGCGGCCACTTATATATTTTTAATTTTTAACAATTTTGGTGATGTGGTAAGAAGATTAATAAAAGAGGTTGTGAATTCACAGCGTTTATTGAGTCAGTGTAGTAGCGAGAGATGACTCCGGACTGATGCTCACGCAGTTGGTGGATATAGTCGACCGTGAATTTCCTGGGCCAAAGATTGACACCACGTCGGTGGATGTTGTCAGCGGCGAATCCTCTATGTCGAAGATCAACACCATATGTAAGCGGAGAAGACAATGATGGATTTGTCGAGGTGATAAAATCGGTGGTTCGGCACCGCGTTGGTGGAGACCGGACTTGTAGATGGTGTTCAGCACTGGGGATGACGTCGAGTCTTTCTGGTACTCCAGTATGAACTAAGAGAGCCAAAGGTAGGGTTGACCTAGCTCGCAGCGCGGGAGATGCAGGCCAGCGAAGACGTCAGATGATAGAAGATGCGGAGCCAAGGCGCAGACCAGCGAAGATATCGCAGGGCCTTGGACAACTTCCCGTAGCTGCTAATTACTGACTGAGTTTTGACTGAGATAGGTACGTTGACGTGGCGGCTTTATAAAGGCGCAAATGCGTTCGAGAATAATCCGTGCAATCGCTAGAAGATAGGCCGGTGGTTTCGCTAGCAGCGTCATTTTGCCGTCTTACCAGTAGGTTCTAATGCGATGCGTAGCTTACCGCTATACAATAATATTATTATCTTCCTTAAAATAAACCTCAAAACTTTACTCCAAAACCATTCGTAACCGCGAACGGACGGGTACACGTCAGGTAGTTGATTATAGTTTAGAAAGTTACGGAAGTTTTCTGAGAGAATTCTTAATCAATTGACGGATAATAGACCATTGGATGATAATCCACGAAAGTTTTCTGGCTTTACGAGGATTATGGTTGCTAACAGGTTTGCTTTAAGTGTATTGGATTATACTCGTAGATCCATAATATTAATAATAAGATCGAATCGCAATTACCTTAACCGTGTTCAAATATATGAGAGAAGCTTACTAAAGTTTCTAAGCAGTAGTTATCGGCACGAAAAGTTAAGTCTTATAGTAAAGCTATTACTTATCGCACTTTAAATTTGGTACCTCGGTTTGTGATGGATTTTATTAAGGAATTGATTTTCTTTTATTATGCGTTTCTTTAGTTTTTATTTTGAATTATGTGACATTGGTAATTTAGTAATTTCTCATAGAGCATTGAGAAATTACTCGACTATACCTGGCGGAGATTGAGAATATTCCCTGAAGTGAAACATCAAACGCCTTCGTAACTGTGATACCAAGAATTGATGTAACACGCGACATAATACAGCTCAAGATCACTCTCGAGGATTCTGCAAATAGTGTGGAAGAAGAAGAATTATTATAACTAGGACGAACCTTAATCGGGGAACTGAAACAAAACTGAGCGAACCCCAAGTTAATGAAATATTACCGATAGCGGAAGACTGGGTAAATACTAAAAGACACAAACTCACATATACACAATTTATAAAAAATAAGGTAGGTATCCCAACAAATCGTTAGCTAAATACTTGCTCTATCATGCTCCTGTAAACCTATGTTTCATTTATTCACCCCTACTCTAAGGAAAAGGACCCATCTCTCATTCTAAATTTGATTTATTTACACATGTATATTCTGTACTAAATAAATAAAAATGATAGAATAGGTAGTTGTCATCTTGTAACCTAAATAGAGTAGTTTTTGTAAAGATGTATACACATTTCGAATTAATTATGATGTATTTTTGCACTTTTTTGGATTACCTAGGAAGGTATGCTTGTTTAACAATAAATCCAAAAATTGAAATACTACGGGTGCTTAAATAGTTACAAATATAGTTGCCATTTATTTTCAGAATTATTTTTATCTAAACTGTATTTTTTGCATCACTTAATATCAAATTTCCAACAAAATGTTTGAGTTGGATACGTGATACCCGCAAGTGTTTGTGTGCCAAAACCAAACCTTTTACTGAAAAAAAGAAAACAGACGACACTTGGCTAGGAACGTTTCAGAAGTATAATATTTCGGGTATTTCTCCAGGAAAACAGGAAGCCGACGAAGATGACCGAAAGGTAGATTTATAGACTTCCTAAACGCGAAATGCCATGCACAGATGAAAAACGGGTCCAAATATACTGGCAATAAATAAGATACTTCAAATATTAATGTTGCGAATGTCCGCCCTGAAAATTTCGAGTTGGGGCAGAGGTACTACGAGTTGTTGTGTTTGCAATTTAGTTATAAATAGATTATGATAAAATCGCAAAAAATATACTTTTGAACAGATTTCTACGGCCATTGCAAGAATTAGAACAATATTTATTTTGTATTGAGCTATAATGATTATTACTTAAAAAAGCTAAAAATAGTGCAATAACATCAATTATTATTAAGACATTCCATGGCACTATACCTAAAACAAATGCTTAAGCTTTGAAGGAAAATTACCCAATTTTTACTCACCTGTTCGCAAATATATAAAAATGTATAAAATAGAATTATGTAAAATTCATCGCATAGGAATGAATGAATTAATTAATAGGTCAGTTATTTAGAGAATAAATATCCGTATACCAGAATTATCATGTAATGTTTAATAAATCAAATGTAGCAAGTGTGTCGTGTAAAAAGAGGCTCGGGCAACGAAAAGCTGGCTTATTTGTCTAATGTCAGAAAAGGTCGCCCAGATTGGGACAACAGTTTTTAAATATGTAGCTTGCCTTTCTGATACATCCATAAGCGTAACAAGGCGCACAAGAAATTTGTAAAAATCGTAGTTGTTTTACTAGTAGAATTTTTAATGTGCCAAAAAAAAATGCACTTGCTATACATAAGTAACACGCTTAAAACTTATAAAGACTGGCTTTTTAATACGCCGCGGTAAGAGACAAATGTAAGAAAACAACACGAATGAAACATTAACCTTTTAAATACCCATTTAACGGTTTTTTTTTTATATGAATTTAACATATAATGTTTGAATAGCTTATAAAGTGGGGTAACCAACTACACTGAAAATACGAATAGTACCGTATTCGAGTCCTGGCTCCGTTAAATCTTGTACTGCGGAAATAGTGATATCCATTAGAAATTCGTATCCATTAGCAAAATAGTTTAATTTAATTTTGAGTCTCAATCTGACTTACTCGAATAACTTTATATTATGAACTAAAACTTGAAAGGTTAGAGAAAATTATATTTGTAGGTTATATCTTATTCATATGAACTACTTTAAATGTTCATGATCTTTTACAGATATCTCAGAATAGCACGTTTCTAGAACATATCAATATTTGGGAACCTGAAGATTTCTGCTATTTAGTTACGTAATCTCAAAAAGAATTTTACAAGTAAACAAGTTGTATAGAGTTTCATAAATAATACTATGAAGGTCCTTCCTCAAAGAAACCTCTTTTAAATGGATGCTTCCCCTCCTTTGATCACCGAACTGCATAATTTAATCAAAGTTGATGGTCCTTTTCATTGAATTTTATCTCATCTCTTGGTGCATCCCCAATTTATCCAGCAACCAGTTAGATACATTATTCATTGCTTTCAAATACTTCTAGTTTTCTGGAACCGCAAGTAGTTTAAAAATAATACATCATAGAAAATCAGCAAACGAAACTCAAAGGAGATTATGGTCCATTCAAAATATCTTCTCAATAAAAACCCTGAAAATCAGTAAAGTTTCATGGATTCTTGTCGTGACGAGAATCATTATTATTCCTAACAGGTTTTAGAAGCAGGTGCTAATCTAACTCACTGAGATAGACGTAGAAATACTGATCATTTCAAGACGTTGAATCTGTATAGTTATTTAAGCCCCAGCCTACCCAACTTCTACCGAATTATAACTAGTTTCTCGTTAACTGTTTAAGTTTTTAGATTTCAAAAAAAAAGTCATTTTTTAAGATAATATATATACATTAGTTACGCCGAAACGTTATGTATATTTTCGTTTAGTTTTTATCTTTAACGTTCGTATTTAAATATTTCCATTTTAAACCAGCTTTGAACACTTAATACGGGGCTTTAAAGCCCTAACGTTGTCAAAATTCCAAAATAAACTTGCCAATTAATTCGCATTTCAAAAGAAATTAAAAAATCACTCAAAACCTCAAATTAACTAACGTTGTTCTTGTTATGTGCAGACATTGTGTACGATTATGGGTGTATTAGGATTAATTTTAATGTACAATATTTTTACAAATAAAATATTTTTTTATTAAAAACGTTTGCTAAAAATTAAAAATATTGCTTATACTAATGTGAAAAAACGCATTATCTTTTTAAAATATGATTTTGTATTGTGGTTTTTCTAATAAGTATAGTGTCAAATAATACTAATCTAATAAGTATAATATCAAAACGAAGTATCTATGGTATGAACTAAGATGATTTATATAAATATATATAAAATTGCTACGATAAACACGTCGCCATTTCTTATCCACGTTTTCCTTCGATAAGCTCACAACATCGAACACATATAATATGTTAATCTCGCGAGTGAAATTGCTCTTACGCGTAAACATATATTATACCTTTACCCATAAAGATCGTATTTCATTTAAAATATTTCACAATTTCCTTCAAAAAAATTGTTCGTTTCTAAGAATAAGAATGTTAATAAAAATGAACTAAGATTAAAATTATATTGAAATAATAATGATTCCTATTCTATCCTGGGCATCGTTTCTTAGATAAGATTATTTATGGGTTATAATCAACATAAATTATTAATGAAGCGCTTCGACGAAACACATCTAAGGTAGAGTTCCTAGCACGCAACTTTAGCGTTAGTGCCGCTGCGTCAGTGTCGCCACATCGCGACGCTTGAGCGTTAAATATATGGAACCGTATACGAACACAGAGGCGCGGGCGTCAGTAACGCGCCGTCATTGACGCGCAGCGGTAAGTCAGAGCCGCGTTGGCGCACCCTGCAGTGTCGGATTTATAGGTTTATATTTGTAATTATTCAGAAAAATAGAGGGTTTTGAGGTTTTTATAAAAGATTAAATGAGATTATTATCATTTTAATGCCACAAGTGCAAAAATATACAAAAATCTTTCACAAGAGATTGATTCATGATATATTAGTTTAACTTGTTAGCATTTAAAGTCCCTTCACTTCATATTATTTATAAAAAATAACTCTTTTTCAAATACATAAAGATTGTTTCAACAATGACAACTTAATAACTTTTCGAACAGCAATAGACAAAGTATTCTTGGCTCTATAACTATCCCGCGCTGTAACACCACCACAGCCCAACAATTTTATAAATATTTTGGTGTCGAATGGTTTAACCAATTACCTCTTAAATTTAGATCGGAAACGAATTATAAAAAAATCAAAAGCTCAATAAAAACACTATATCAATAGCATATTAAAATCGTTTATACTTTTAAAATACAATATAATCTCTCAATTATTATTATATCGAAATCCTTTTCTCTTATTTCTTATTCTTATCTCTTTCCTTCTTTTACATCCTTTTCTCTTTTCTATTTGATAAAATTTTGTTGCATATAAAAATTTTATTTTGTTATATTAAAAAATAAATATTCTTTTCATTATCTTTACACCCTCTGAAAAAATATGTTAAATTATTATTTACACGCGTTTCTCCGCCTTTTTAACACGAGCATTTGCTCTAAAAAAAGGTGTATCACGATGTACTGTAATAAAAAGAAAATAAACTTAATGTAATGTAATAACATGTAATTGTAAATTTAATATTAAATAAAGAAATTAAAAAAAAAAATATATATATATATATATCGATGGTTTAACTAGATAAATTATAGAAGCAAGACAAGACACGTAGGTAAGTGATCATGTAATGACTGGAGTCCGCCGGCGGTAGCGTCGTAGCCATCAGAAGTTACCGGGGCTTCAGTAACGCTACGCCAGGGACGCAGCGCCACTAACACTACTGTCACTGTGGGAAAAAATTCGGATTATGGGCGAAATTCCTAAAAAATAAAACTAGTTATTTTTATACTAACTTTGGGCCAAGAAATCCGAATCTGGAAGAATTAGGTTGCGGCAAGCAATATTAACTGAATTACACGACTTTAAAATTTCGACGCACAAACAATTTAACTGGCCATTTTGAAAGCTTTCTGACAATAAAACTAGTTATCTTTATACATATTTATACTAACTTTGGGCCGGGGAATCCGAATCCGAAAGAATTAGGTTGGGGCAAGCAATATAAACTGAAAAACACGACTTTAAAATTTTAGATGCAAACAATATACAACGCCATTTTCGATGCGCTTTTTGACAATAAATCCATAGAAAAATAACCAAAGATATATAAAATTAAGTGTTGCTAGTAAGCAATAATATTATTGCCCCAACCTAATTCTTTCGGATTCGGATTCCCCGGCCCAAAGTTAGTATAAAGATAACTAGTTTTATTGTCAGAAAGCGTTCAAAATGGCCAGTTAAATTGTTTGTGCGTCGAAATTTTAAAGTCGTGTAATTCAGTTAATATTGCTTGCCGCAACCTAATTCTTCCAGATTCGGATTCCCCGGCCCAAAGTTAGTATAAAAATAACTAGTTTTATTTCTTAGGAATTTCGCCCATAAACCGAAGCTTACCCATACAAAGTTCTCTATTATTAAGAAACACGCGTGAGATTAAACACAAGATGGAGAAACTTGTTTTGGAATGGTTTAAGCAATTACATCTAGGGAAGTGCAATTTTCTGAGCTTTAATTTTTCAGGCTTTCGAATATATTTACCCACTAATCGCAACAACTGGAATTTCGGAATGCTTACGAGGTATTTTAAATAAGCCATATATTTATTATTTTTGAATTTGTCGTAAAAAAATTTTTTTTACAGCTGTTTATATTTGAAATTAATATTTCTAAATAATAATATTTTAATTTTAAACATGAAAATGTTAACAAAACTGACAGAAACATTATGACTAGAAATGTCCACAATTTTGACAGAATTCGATATTTAGAAAACACGTTCTTTTTTCGTCACATCGCTTTTTATGCCGTTTATAGATAAAAAATGTTGATAATTTTTAAAAACCGACTGTCAATGAAAATATTCCGATAATTTGTAATCATACACTTTATATTTTTTAAAATTTTATCCATGGAATCAAGTATAAATATTTGAGACAAACTCGAAGAGAAAAACAATACTTCTCTTTCCAACGATGAACTATTTAAAAACAAATTAAAAATATTTGTATAATGTGTGAACACCCCGGTCAGATCTGTCCTTTAGAGGCTCTAATGGAATATGATGTTTGTGGCCAGTAATGTCCTTGCAAGACTTGGAGGGTTAAGCAAAGTTTTAAACTAATTATAGCATTAATTTTGCAATGAAACTTCCTTAGAATAGAGAAGCATCATTTCAACCAATCACTCAAGGAACATAATTGTTGGGATTAAAGTAACTCACCGGTAATGGATAAAGCTATCTCCTTTAATGTTTCTCCAAGTTGTTAAGTCGCGTAGACGTTGCCTTATGCTGTGTGTAAACAAGGAACAAAATTGCGAAATTGTTCTCAAACTTGAAGTGCAACGAAAAGCTACCCGGAATACCACCTCTCCGAGGAAACACGGAGGAAGAATTTCTCATTTGAAATATCCTTTTGAGCCAAGAGCTTCACACTGATATTGTGTTTCGCATCTTGGATAAAGCTACCAGACTTCAATAGATCTATTCCGTACGAGCCAATATATTGTTTGTTCAACCATAAGAATTCGGGTATTTTTTTTAACAAAAAGGCGTATTATTGACCTTTACATGGGTAACTGTTTTCGTTGAAAGCACAAAATTTTTGACAAATTATAAAATGAAAAAAAGTGTTTGTTTCATCATCATACGTTAATTATTTCTTAAACATATCAATAGTATAAGAAATGACACAAAACTCAATTTAGAAATACGCATAATAACAACAAATAACATATAAATTTTGCGGTAAGCTTAGGGAAATAGCGAAACGGTCACGTTGGTCGCGTGCATGTGGTATTTTAGGATCCATTTTTTTAAATTAAAAAAAAATTATCGTTTTTTTTTTTTTTTAAGAAAAACAAACATTCCCGGGTACGAATAACCTAACAATATTTGAAAATCTCCTACTACCACCACAGTAAGCTGAAAATGTTGCTTGTGTTGTGATGGAGGACTTAGCCAGCCGAGGAATTGAACACACTACGCCTGGGTGGGACCCAAACGCGATGTCAACTAGGCCACCGACTGGTCAAAATCGTTGAACATAGGTTTTTAAAACCTTCATTACAGAGTAACAAGTGACGTTGTATATCTACACCTTGTTACCTTCATTCGTTAAAAAATAATCTGATTTTTTTCCGCAAGCCAAATATGATCTAAAAATAATCCCAGATATTAGATGGCGGAATAGTGGATTGATCCCTCCACCCTCCCCCCCACCGGCTCCCACTCCAAACCCTGTGGACGTAATGACCTGAGAGCCTTTTGAGGTGTGGAGAGCCATCTTTTGATACATTACAGCGTGGCGGATACGAACTTTCAAAGAGCCAATTGCAAATTGTTAAAGACTTCCTGATCCGGAGGTGGAGTAAAATTCTTTTTGAATTAAAACTCTTCACGTGGGAGAGTTCCCTTCAGTATTAAGTATGCAAATAGCTGGTTCAGTTTTAGTTTAACCTTGGCCCCTCATACTATGCCTTCTTCCCGCTTTCGCGATGTTGAGGAAGTAGAGCAATTTAAATAACAAAAAAACGTGCATAATGAATGTGGAACTCTCAATCATCAATACTAATCCTTCACAGTGCACTTGAATACGGGAGCACTTTTTGTAATCCACATTAATGAAAATATGAAAACATTGTAGAATTCTATAAGAAAAATGCTAGGACTGTTATCTTTCAAGTGTGGCCTACATTATCATCTTGGATCATACAATGTACATCTTGAATACTTAAGAGAACTATACACTTAAAATTAGGAGGCAATTGACTGAAATATTTCACGACCATCTTGATACTAAATTATGTTTTAGCAATGTTCCCAATTCCCAATGCGTGTTTCACCTGAAAACATTTAAAAATAATATCCTAAACTTAAGTCCACTGACCCAAATGTGTCGACTATATAATAAGATAGTCGACTATAGAATAAGTGTGCTGAAGTAGACATTTTCTTGGATAATTTATACTGATTCAGAAAAAAATTCTGCTATCTCCAATAAAACATGTTGAGCTAATTATATTATGTATTACTTGTGTCTCTATTTGTGATTCTTGTGTTTCTATTTGTGTCTCTTGCTTCTATTTGTGATTTGAATGAGCTTTTATAAAATTTAGTAATATTATTTGTTTTGTTTTTTAATCTTTCCTTCGAAGTATACAAATTAATGTATCATATGTTTGTAACTGTATGTACCCATTTGTGAATTAACTCAGTTTTTATAACTACATACTCTCACCTCAGATAAAGATAAAAAAATCTAAACTTTGCAAAAGTTTTATGAAGAATCATCATAAAAGTAATACTAAAAAAAATCTACCTTGTCAACAGAAATAATTTTTAAATTGTTTGCAGTACCAAAAGTCAATGACATATTTAAGCAATCTTCCATTATAAAAACGTGAATAGAAAAGAATAATAAAGAATAACAAGAATTTTACAAACTAATGAGAAATGGAAATCAATTTATAACACCTAATTTTAAAATATTATTATAACATAAAACTTATGTAAGAATCGTGGCTCCCTTATCGGGCACAAGAACTTCTCTTTTCTGATAAGGTATACACATAACCAATGATGATCTAAAATGTAATATTGTTAAATATTTATGTATCTATATTCCTTATGTTACAATAAAACAAGAAAAAAAATCTACAAAAAGCCAGTTAAAATAAACAAGTAATAAATTGTCATATGGTAATGACTGAGATTGTTAAAATAAGCGTTGGCCACACACATTTAAAATCTCCTTTACGATAGCCTCAAAACAGACAATCGGTGAATAAATTAACTTCACAATTATAATGTACTTAATATGTGAAATAATTCAAAACATACTCAACTTCAAGAAATATATATAAAAATTCGTAAGTAATTTTTTTAACATAGACACTTAACTTCGTACACGTTAGCAAGATTACAGATAAAATCATAACAACATACTCAGTTTAGATAAATCATTCCTCACTCCAAACCACACTCAAGAATAATGCTCATAATTTATCATGCTGTTACAGTTTTGTTTGTTATAGAAAGCAGTTTAAACAAAACTTGTTAGATTGTGTTCGTTGTTGTAACTGAATTTATTAGGACGGGCTTTTTACACAATTTGAACAATTCATCACACTTCAAAGTTATTACTATTCAAGTTCTGTGAATGTCCTGCTCAAGTTATATTACTGTACAAGTTTTGTAAAACGCCCGATCATGATGATATATTAACAGAACTTCAATAGAACTTTATACCAATGGTCGAGGGGTAAAGCACTAATTATCGCGGATTCAAACCCCGGCGAGCGCAAGTAAACTTTATTTGATAAATTTGGGTATTTAGCTTGAAGTGGCTTTGGCCGTGTTTGGTGACCAATTTGAATAGCCAGGAACTTTCCCGCCTACCTCTTCCCCATCTTCTTTCCCTCCACACTACCTTCAGCCTCACAACATACCCCAATTAGGGAACACATAGTCTCATTGGCTCCAGACGATTGGTGGCAGATGGGACTATTGTGCGGTATTAACATAAAGAAAACTTTCAAATAACTAAGTTTTAACCATGAAATTGTTCATATTCTGTGAAAAAACCCACTTCTATTTTTTTGGACGAATCTTAATTACTGCTATATATGTGTTTTATTATAATATCACAAGCCTTCGCAGTAAAAACATGTTCAGATGCAAAATGAATTCATGGAATATGTTGTTGCTTCCGACTTCATCATATTTTCATTTATTCATAACCTAGGTATTCGAGGATTATTATTCCACTGCCCGCTTTTCGGTTATCAACTCGGAGAAGCAAATAAAAGGATTTGAGAATTAAAAATGATTAAATAATAAGGTTTGGGATTTTGCATCCTTGAAATATGTAACTTCCCGTGGAAGGGGGCTAATCCGAGAAATTAAATTGGTGACAGCCAACTCTGGGTGGCTATCAAAATAAAAATACTTTACTCCATGATATCCCGGGCAGAGTTCTACAGAAATATTTTTAATCAAGACTTATGTTAATCCAGAAGCGATGTACATTTATTTTAATGGCAAAGCATTTAAATCCTGCATTGGAATGGATTGAAATAAAAAAAACCATGGCAGATTAAAAACAACGAGAAAATATTATTGTAATATCAGGTAAGATCGTATCGTTAGTTACAAACTGTTTGCGTGGGTTGTCAAAAAGTAATTCACGAACAAGTTCTATGGAAAAAACAATGAATATATTGTAAAACCTTATTATTACCCCAAAAGAATCAAACACTTATTTATTATAATTTTTTTCGAAGCAATTGGTTTCTGACATCAAAAATATTAATTTCAATTGTCTGTGATGTGAAATATTCCTACGTAATGTGTAAAATCAGTAAAATTTAACTTTTATTTTTCAAATTAGAACAGATTGTGAGTGGGAACCGAGGAATACAGAAAGTCAAAAATTATTTTATTTATCAATAAATCCGAATAAAATTATTTGACAGATATAAATCTGAATCACTAATTATTTGTTATTTTAATGTTTACGTTCGATAGTTATATTTTTTATGGGCAATAATTCTACTTAACTAAAAAAAGTTTTAATGTTTACAAAAACACAAATTATTTAAAAATGATACATTTTGTAAATACTTTTATCACGCACTCTGTTATAAATTACACCGTGGCGTTTTATTAATATTGTGTAAATTGTGAAAAACAAAATTTTCTCCTTACTAATTTCATTTTCACGAGTCTTAATAAGCTGTCCATAAATAAAAATGATTCATTGAGTGGACTGCTTTACTGAAATTCATGAAAGTTTTAAAAAGCCATTTAGTCAAGGAAATTAAATGACGTCTGTCATAATATTACGTATCTGTCACTGAACCAGGTTAGTGTCTATTTTAAAACGAGAAAATTATGATTCTTCCTTCCAGTTAAATCGTCCATCGAAATTTTTAGGATTTTTGCGAAAAGTATAATGCAATGAGGTTAAATATAATATATTTCTTTCAAGGTTGAATGCTAAGCTTTTCAGGGCATCAATTAAGGAAATCGAGGCAGAAGTTCTTTTTGGTATACTTTGGTAGTCTGTGTTTGATTCTTATAGTGAACACTTGTAATTTTTTCTTCACACTATGTGTGGGGTGGAAGTTTGGACTCAGGATGAAATCAGAAGCCCTCGAATTATCAATTGTGTAAATTCCTTGTTGTGAAGACAGATTTAAATAAGAAATTGAGCAATAAACTTGGAAAATATTTTAGCATTTTTCCAATTACAGAATGCATTAAAAAAGTCATGTCGATAATGTTCATTTAGGAAAATTGTTAAAATTATTGAGTAGCACAAACTGCGTTTGGAAAAATGAGAATCAAAATTCCTGAAACTGTTTATATTGCAAGCCAAAATAAACGGTAAAAATAATAGACAATTTAAAAAAAAATCTGAGTACCTACAGGCCCTACCATACAAGAGCCCCAACTGCTAGCAATGGTCTTATCTTACAATAACTCCACACGTACTTACGTCATCGTTGCTTTAACTTTATTTTTGACTTGAAGAGAACCTTGAAGTAGAAGGGAGGAAACGCCAAGGCTGCAAATCATTTCACAGCCGAGATGTTGCACTCTAAACGACCTGTCTCATGTGACAAATGTCAAAATTTTGGGTGCGTGTTTGGCGTGTTTCCCGACTGTACACCGGTGCTGAAGGAATCAATGACGCTAGATCCTCTAAGAATCTTCCAATGAAATACCAATAGAACAAGGAGATCAATACCACCCGACTTCGGTGCTCTAAAGATATCAATTGCTTGTTTGATCGATTGTTAGGATAGGAGAATCTATCAAACGGACAGTCGAGATACCTACCCCAACACTTGTCCCTACTCTGACTGTTCCTGCACAGCAATCGCTCAGAAGGGGTGTTAGTAACAGTTCCTTTCAGGCTGGGTTAGTACGGACTGTCAAACGAACGGTCCGTTTATACACTCATTCAATGTGTTTTTCAGATATTTTTGGATCTTCTGATCAGAGGTGGCTGCCAAATTTAACCATCAGGCGTACTTGCAATTTGTTCAGATTCAGTAGTAGTGTACTATTAAAGTATCTGCGTGCCCTGTATAGTACGACCAGCTTCTGAAAGGCTAACTTAACTATGGCTTCGATGGAGCCCTTGTGCCTAAGCTAGACATCCAGAGCCAGACATCTGGAGCCATTGAAACTATATCATCCCCAATTGAGCTATAGAGGGAGAGAACTGTTAGTGACGATGCGTTAATTTATTTATTGGACAATTTGTATAGCGCCGCTTTTGTGAGATATCGCCTCAGGGGCGCTTTTATGAAGCACATAAATTCAAGCTTCTTGATGCAGAACCGCAGGCTATTCAAGTTATTCAACCTCTAACATAAATGGACTGCTAACAAGTATTTTTAACATGCTAGGTAGAAATTGTGGACTTCATCAACATAACTTTGAATACCTACGCAGCTATTTAAATAAGGTAACATTAACGATGTACGTAGTTGAAATAATTGGCGAACTAATTGTTTACGTGTTTATTACCTTCGTTACGTGCCATGACGGTACAAGATGAACGCACTGGGCTCTAGGATGTAGGCTCTGAGCTCAATGTACCACCGAAGAGTGTCAATATTTATTCAGCGTATAATATATTCACCTTTGAATATTCAATGAAATCCCGTTGTTTGACTCTTGAAAACTTTACATAGTTATGCGAATTTGTAGCTAAATTGTGTCAATTATCATCCGTCGGCAGCCGGTATAGAGACCGAAAAAGAAATTCTACGTGATTATTTCTACCTTCCTGCAGTGAAACTTCACAACATCCCTTGATCACAGTGGTGAAGTTATGGTAATGACATGATTTTTATATCCCGAAATAAAAATCTGCTTTTAATGAATTATTCAAAAACCTTTGTTTTGTATTGCTAGGTAAACGTATTTGAATACTCCGAGCGATTGGTTTTAACAAAACCCGTGCACAATGCTTTATTTTATTACTAAACTATTTTATGTTAGTTCTAAAGCAATTATTAATTCGGTTTTTTAGTTACAAAGTATGATAATTCTAAAAAATGCAATTTTGAGTCAAGTATGAGGAATTTCTTAGAATACCATTTTTTACTATTTCGAAAATGTAACAAATGGTGATCTGTGATTATTTTCGAATGACAGAAATTATTATTATTGTTTTGTTTTAATGATAAACTAATGTTTACACGGCAAGGTTTTTATGCATAGCAAATTATTATAAGCCATCTTTATTATCCTAAAATACCCATACAAATTGAAAAAAATTTCCAAGAAAAAATAATAATTCCGACGTAGCGTAATGGTTAGCGCAGCTGACCAGAATTCAGAAGGCTGCGGGTTCTATTCCTGTAGGCGGCATTTATATTTTCTCGGAAGATTTTATCAATTTGTATAGGTGTTTTAGGTTAATAATTATTGCTTATGATAATTTTAAATTATTATTCTTTTATTAATAATAATATTATAAGAAATTAAGAAATTAGTTTTTTAGATCTTCATACAATAGTATACGCTAGTGCGATTACTGTTTGTAATAAGTTAGGAATTAAATTATCATCCTCTGACGATAGATCATATAGTTATAGTAAACCAGAATGGCAGATCAGATTAGAAAATGATGTAGTATTTTTAAGAAGTAACATAGCTAGAGTAATAGAATATAAAAATGGAAATAGAAGTAGGAAAATTTTGAGACATGTAGATGAAATTGGTAGAAAATTTGGTTATAACATTGATAGTCATAATAATGAAAATATAATCAATGATTTATTGGATTTATTAAAACAAAAATTAGGCGTAAAAGCTAGTAGATTAAAAAGATATAATTATACGTATAATAAAAAAAATAATAATAGATTATTCCAGAAAAATGAAAAAATATTTTATTCCAAACTTGACGATAAACAAAATATTATTTCGAATAATAATATTCCGTTGCCATCTGAATCAGATATGCGCGATTTTTGGACTAAAATTTGGAGTAAAGATATAAAACAAAACGAGTCAACTCCATGGATAGAAAATGAAGAACTCAATTTTTCAGGTATTGAACAAATGAGTTTTTCTAATATATCGGTTGAATTGTTATCCAAAATTATTAAAAATACTCATAATTGGAAAGCCACGGGTTGCGATTGGATACATAATTTTTGGTACAAACGTCTGACTACTTTACATCCTCTTTTGGCAAAAAATCTTTCAAAATTTGTCAGTCAACCTCAAAATTTTCCAAATTTTCTAACTAAGGGCATTACTTATATGTTACCCAAAAGCGAAAATATTAATAATCCTTCTCAGTACAGACCCATTACATGTTTACCGACAATATACAAAATTTTAACCTCTTGTTTAACAGATTTAATATATACTCATTTAGATGAAAAAAATATTTTATCTGAACAACAAAAAGGTTGTCGCAGAAAACATATGGGATGTAAAGAACAATTAGTTATCGATTCTGTAATTCTAAAACAGATTCAAACTCGAAAACGTAATTTACATACTTGCTATATAGACTACCAAAAGGCTTTCGATAGTGTCCCGCACTCGTGGCTGATCAAAGTATTAAATATATATAAAATTAACCCCATTATTATTAGCTTTTTGGAAAATATTATGTCCTTTTGGAATACCAATTTACTTATCAATTTAAAAGGTAAGAAAATAGTAATACCGGGAATTTCAATTAAAAGAGGGATTTTTCAAGGAGACTCATTGAGTCCTCTTTGGTTTTGCTTAGCATTGAATCCTCTATCTAAAATATTAATTAGAAGCAAGTTTGGAATAAAAGTTAAGGGTAATACAAGGGAGAGTAGTACAATTTCGCATTTATTATTTATGGATGATATAAAATTATTTTCGAATTCTGAACAAAATTTAGAGAAAATGATCGAGGTAGTTAAAAACTTTTCAGATGATATCAAAATGACTTTTGGTTTAGATAAATGTAGAACGATCCATATAGAGAAAGGCAAAATTGTAGATGGGGACGAGAGTATATTTAGAAATTTCTAAATTACTAGTATGAAAAGGGACGAGGTTTATAAGTATTTAGGATACCCACAATCAAATAGATTAGACCATACTAGTATTAAAAATGATATAAGGATTAAGTTTCAAACTAGGATCAGGAAAATTTTAAAATGCCATCTATCTGCTAAAAATTTAGTAAAAGCAATAAATACTTGGGCAATACCTCTATTAACGTACTCATTTGGCATAATTAAATGGTCTAATACAGATTTAGATAACTTAGAAAGATTAATTAGAACTACGCTAACAAAATTTAATTGCCATCATCCAAATTCAGCTATAGAACGAGTTAATTTACCTAGAAATTTAGGAGGTAGAGGCATAGTCAAAATAACTTCTTTGAAACATAATCAGGTAGAAATGCTAAGAACTTTTTTCCATAGGAAAGCTCATAGCTCAGAAATGCACAAAATAATTTGCAAGGCAGATAGAAATATTACACCTTTAAATTTATACGATGAGAATGCCAACATTTTTATAAATCCCAACCAGGAACTATTAGATTCCTGGTCAAATAAAATTTTACACGCAAAACACTTCAATTATCTCAACCAAACGTATGTTGACAAATTTTCGTCAAACAAATGGTTGAGTATTGGAGAGTTGAGCGCAGAAATAGAAGGATTTATGCTTGCCATTCAGGATAGAGTCATTAATACTAAAAATTATAGAAAGCATATAATCAAAGATACAAATCAAATTGATGATTTGTGTAGAAAATTTTTGGCTTTTCCGGAAACTATAGAAAATATTATATCGGGATGTTCTATATTAGCACCGTCCGAGTATACATTTAGGCACAATCAAGTTTTAAAAATAATTCACCAAAATTTGGTAATTAAACATAACTTGATTGACTGCCGTAATATAGTACCATATTATAAATACGAACCAAATTCATTTTTAGAAAACGAATTTTATAAAATATATTATGATAAAACTATACTAACAGACCGAACGATTAGTCATAATAGACCCGATATAGTTTTACATGACAAAATTAAAAAAAATAACTTATATCATTGATGTCGCTATTCCAAATTCCTGTAACATTCAAAAATCTGTTAATGAAAAAATAAGAAAATACACAGATTTAGGAAACGAAATAAAAAGAATTTGGCATTCTCAGACTATAAAAATATTACCATTCGTTATTTCGGCTACTGGCATTATACCTAGCTCTCTCATTAAAAATTTAGGCGTATTAGATCTATCAAAAAAATTATATATAAAGATGCAAAAGTCGGTCATTTTGAATACCTGTAGGATAACGAAAGATTTTTTAAATATTTATGTTGAGGGATCAGTAGGATTTATAGGCCCTGTTAGAAGTTCTACCGAGCCGAACCCTCTGATATGAAAATATCTGGAGTCGGTGAATTTTTTTTCCCATTTGATCTCTGGTGAGTTGACATGTTGTTGTTCTTGTATTGCTTTGTATTTATTTTACTTATATAATGCACTTACATAGTGTTGATTGACTAGCTGATCATTTGTGGAAAAGTGAGTGGAAGGGTTTAGTTTTTCCTATGGGGAAGATTTAACCCGGACAATAAAATCGGAAGCATAAAAATTAAAAAAAACAATAACAACAAATAACCACCATACTTACACCAAATCAGAAAAAATATTACACTTAGGGGCAACTGCTGTACCTGTGGACAAAATCCCGATTTTTCAATAAAACAATATTTTTAATTTTTTGGGTATAACATTTTAATTAGATTATTTTTTTTATTTGGAAAAGAAAGAGTTAAGACACAATAATTACTATTAATAATTTATTTTAACCACTTCAGTGTCGAGTTATTAACATTTATAAAAAAACGGCATATTTGTCCATAGGTACTACTACCCAATGTACCTATGGACACACATCATTGTACCTGTGGACGCATTTATACTTGTGGACAGTAATAATATAAATAAACAAAAAATAAAGAAATATAAGAAAGAAACCGTCTTAACTTAACAAGTAATAATAATAACATTTTAATGGTGTGCATTCCGTTAAATAGTCTTATTTATTAGCATCACACGCAGCTCTGTATAACTCTTCCGAATCAATACTATCCTGATCTCCATCAGTATCTTCAGATAGTATATAGGTAGAATCTCTGGCATATGAAAGAATTCTCGTCAGCTGAATCTGAATAATTCTCTTTGTGTGCACTTAGAGTGAAACACACTTAGGACGGGTTGTTTCGGAGAATTTGAACAATTCATCAAATTTCAACGTTCATTTTCGGGTTCTGTGAAAGTCCTATACAAGTTCTGTTATTATATCATTATAGGCTAGTTGGTTGACACAACTGAAATAAAACAGAACTTGAAAAAATCTTTCACAGAACTTGAAAATGAACGTTGAAATTTGATGAATTGTTCAAATTCTCCGAAACAACCCGTCCTTAGAGTGATAATAACCTTGGCATAAGTTACATGTCAGGATGTTAATTTTGTTTTCATATTGTCTACAAACTGTGCATATAACAAGCGTAACATCGCTTATTATTTTAATCTTGCTGGTGCTGGGCTTTTCTAAATCAATTAATGTTTTATCTTTGATTCTGGGACCTTTTGAACCCTTTAAGCTTTATTTTTTCCTCCCCTTACTAGCCTTTATTTTATTGTGATTTCTTTTTAAAGATGCGTTAATTATCTCATTTTTTTCGGGGGTGTCTGTCAGTATTCTAGTCCTACCAGGTTTTCTTCCTCGTTTTTCTGTCTTTCTGGATGGTGTTTTAGGGAATGTACATACACTCACTATATAACTATATATGCACTTGAAATAGATACAAAATAAATTCTTAAACTTTAAAAGATATATTGATTGTACCTGTGGACAGTCCACAGGTACAATCATCGTGTTGTCCACAGGTATAATTTTGACATTATAACCTAAAATTGTTATAATGGCTAAGATAATCTACTAAGAAGGTTTTAATATCGTCAATGGGTATATGATATGTTATTTCTCAAGTAAAACTAAATACATATCGAAATTTGTGATTCGGGTATTAGGAAAAACCGTTTCAATATGGTAATTAACTAACTTTTTATCAAAAAAATATTGTATTTTGCTGCGCTTTCCAAGTTGGGACAGAAGAGAAATGGCCGTTAGTCAGTGTTGCCATATAACAAAATTACTATATGTTAATATTTTTTTTGTAATTTTAGGTTGTACAGTTTGTGAAATATGCATAGTGTCCATAGGTAAAACCGTCCACAGGTACAGCAGTTGCCCCTACTTTAGATTTAAAAAAAACTACGAACAATAACAAATCAAAATAAATTCATTAACATTAAAAAATATATTTATAATATTATAAACGGAAATATGTTTTTTGAAATTCAAGACTTTCATTAAAGTCTACAAAAATTAGGCGTACACTAAAAGATTTAGGACGGGTTGTTTCGGAGAATCTGAACAATTCATCAAATTTCAACGTTCATTTTCAAGTTCTGTGAAAGATTTTTCAAGTTCTGTTTTTATTTCAGTTTTGTCAAGCAACTAGCCAACAATGATATAAAAACAGAACTTGAATAAGTCTTTCACAGAACCCGAAAATGAACGTTGAAATTTGATGAATTGTTCAAATTCTCCGAAACAACCCGTCCTTAGCCTTACAAAAGTTTTCTTCATAATTATTTTTGAACTAAGCTTTTTCACTTGTTTTACTTTGGAAATGAGGTATCGAATTGATTAACATATGTTTTTTGTTAGCGTTCGTGAAAAGCTTCTATGTTGACTTCCCTTTATAATAATATTAATTTGAACCAAAAACTTTTTCAATCAGTTTCAACGTGTATTATTGTGTGTTTATTTAAATAAAATGTTGATTACACTGTTCTGGTAGAGTCTTCGATGGTCCTTCAAAAGTTGTTGTTTTTTGTTGTTTTTCATAAAATTTTCAGGGATTCCAAATAAAGATATTCTTGATATAGAATTCTGATTTCAGAGAGTGGGTTGTCTTTCATCTTTTCACCTCTCAGAAAAATATGAATAAAAATGATCAATGAATTATAATTTATAATTTACACTGACAAAATAAGTAACTTTAGTTCGCTTTGAGAGAGACCTAGTTAATGAAATATGGTTTTCTTATTTTTTGTTATTATATTCTTTAAGAATATAATAACATCTGGATAAGAAACCTGTAACGCCTTTTCTGGTATAGCACCCAAAAAGCTTATCATTTTTGTCTAAAAATACACAAAATGAAAACCCACATTAATAATACTGTAGACTAAGCAATCAGCCGGAATAATTATTTTGGGCAAGTGTTTTGAGGCAGTGTTTGTTTTGTATTATTTGATTTTTTGTTTAAGCGACGTTTTATTGTAAAACCCACAAGTTATATATTGTAGAATTTTACCGATCCCCATCCTTGACCGGCTCGAGCAATCTCTTTTAGATATTCCTAGGAAAAGACATGCCATTCTTCCGGATTAAGGCTTTATCAGAATTTTCACCACGTCTCTGTTCTTCTTAATTTCTATGGAATATTTATATTGATCATTCAATGTAGCCACTTAGTTTTCGACAGACTAGTGAATATTTTTTTTACGACTTTTGTTCGACTGTTGCGAACTTCTGCAACTCATAAACTTACGAATACCTACGATAACAACACTACAAAATACACTATTCCACTGCAGCACATATAAGCGAAATTACATTCCGAAATCCCCAATACAACGGTTTAACACTATGGAAAACCAATACTTAGGTGATGTCAATATATTTAATATTAAATTAGCTAATTTTGTGGATCACGTAAAAGATTTATTCCTCACTATTCCAAAATAGAAGTTGTATTTTTGTAAACCAGCCACAACGTTTTTTTTTTTAAATTTATGTTCTTGTTCTTTTTCTTGTTTTATTATTTATTTTTGTTTCATGCATATATTTTTTAATGTTATTTTATTTTTACTATTTTTTTCTTATGTTTCAAAATTGTCTGTCATCAAAATTGTACCACCTACAAGTAAAAGCCCTATGGGCGTTAAATGAATAAATTAATAATTTACGTTTTTATCCCATGATTTTGATGACTTTTCATGGTATTTATTTTTAATGCCTTTTTTAGGGGCTTTTGCATTGGAATAGTGTGTAAAATTACAAATATTTATATTATTTCTGTACATTAGTAACACTGTAACAGAACTGCCCCAGCAACAATCTTTTATATTTATTAATTGAAAATTTTCACTGAAGAATCCACAAAATAACCCTTTATTGGTAATCTGGGCACTGAAATGTACGTATAATATGAGTCACAGAATATCAGCACTGAAAAAAAACCTTCACTTCTAGTAAACTGGTATTGTTGGAAGCTAAAAATAAAAAGCAAAAGTAACGAAGGGAAAGCATAAAAAGGAATTAAAACACGTACAAACTTTTTCGAAAATACCCATTTATAAGAAAATAGCATTCCATGCTCAAAATAGCCATTGTTCACTACGGATTTCAGACGGAAAAAGACGGCAGAGCTCACCGTTTGAAACATTTGCTGCTTCATTTACAGATTTTCTGCTTAACAGTAAAATATAGAGCATTTCACGTTAAGTTATTGCTATGAACCCAGCTGTTCCCAAGTTAGATATTTGTAAAACGCTTCAGGGGATGGTTAGGAGACAGATTCAATTTCACTGCAAATTCCAAATTTTCTTGACAGCCGTACTTAATCTTAATCTAATCAATAGTCCAAGCAACGAACCTTTCGACAAGAATGATACACGCAATGAAAGGTAGGACGAGAAGAAAAACAATAATGGAGAATTTTCATAAACTATGAATACTTAAGACTTAAAGTTTTTTTTTCTGATTATGATTATTGCACTAAAAATATGTAATTTTCATTCATATGTATTGATTTAAAAATGGTCTAAAACTGCACTTTCTGAAACGGTTCCAACTGGCTACAATGTCGTCACGTCATCAGCCATTGGCTGGTAAGACGGCTTGATGTCAACGCCGCCATATTAAATAGAAACGAAGAGGAAAGCGGAGAAGTACTTGACTATTCAGATCTAGTCACCAAACACGGCTAAAACCATTTAAAGTAACATTTCGATTCTAAATGGCGGTTTTTCACTAGGGCGATACCCAAAATATTTAAAATGGAACATGCCGCAAATACACTATACATCATTTTGGTTCCATGATAACTCAACACAGTGACAATTCAATACACTTTTAAAAAGTGATATAAAGTCATTAGAAACGATGAAAAAAAAAATTAAACCTAACCTAACCTAACCTAACCTTCTTAACCCAGTTTTTGTTTCATCATTTTCCATGACTTTATATAACTTTTAAAAGATGTGATAAATTATCATTTTGATGATTTATCCGGTCACCATAATTTTAAATGAACACAAAAATTAATCAGTAAAATTTGCTTGCGTCGAGATATAAATGACTCCTCCAGATTCGTAATCAAGGATTGTAACCACTCAACCACCAAGGTTACATTGACATTGTTTCCCTCATACCGCACTTGTAGCCAATCGCTTCACTATAACCTCTGAAAATTTTGTGTTGGATTTCTGGATCCATACATATGACAAATAACTTGTTATTCTTTATTCTATTAAAGAGCCGTGCAGGTCGCAAGTCTATAAAATATTTTATTGAATTTTAGTAAAACATCCCCTCTCATATCACTCCCACGTTTATCATTAAACTCGCCCAACGCGTTTTAACCGTTTTTTCAGAAACGCTTAAATTGTCTACGCAAGTCTTTTGAGAGCAATAAAAATATGATTACGCACAGAACATTAAATTTATACCATAGTTTGTCTAGTTGGCTGGCAGTTTCAAATGCTGGATCATTCTGCGATCTTACTGTATCCATTACGCTTTAGACACATTACGATAGACTTTATACACATGCGCAAATAATTTTGCTGGGGTGACACACTACGCTATAATCTTCCTTAAGAGAGGGGGTCAGATCAATTGGGGAACTGCTGCCGAATATCATTTATTCGTATCGGATTAGTCTCTTTGACAGATGACAGCAATTGACGGGTCGCATACTTTTTAAATATCGCCTGGCTGGCATATCGTCGCCACGCCCACACTTATAACACATCAAATTTTTAGACATGACAGGTCTGTATGGGATTGTATGGCGATCATCAATGGTCAGCCCCATTATTTTAGTTGCAACATATATTTTCTTTAATATTTAGCTGAAAATGATATTAATGTTCTTTTCTCGTTTTTATTTGATTCAGGTAATACAAATATCAAATTCTCATGAAAATTAATAAATTTCTGCATTTACAAAATTTTAAGTTTATTTATAAACAAGTTCTGCTGTGTAATAATTAGTGACAGCTGTTTTGACTTCTGAAAGCATTATCAAAATGTGGTGAAGTCTATTTTACAGACGATCAATTTATGTTATTTCTAGGTATATTAAAAATAATATACAATATATTTGCGGTATGTTCCAGAGCGGAAGATACGGTCAGAAATGGTTTTGGCCGTTTTGGTGACCAATCAGAATAGCCAGGTACTTTCCATCTTCCTCTTCCCCATCTCCTTCCCCTCTCCACTACCTTTAGCCAGCGCCGGCCCTGAGTCAAACGCCTGGCTCGAGTGAAACTTTGGCACCCCTTATCAAAACCAGTAGATGCCTAGGCAAGTGATCATTGTAATTAACAATTTTTGGATGATTTGCATTTTCGTGTGGCTTAGTTTTTATAAAAAAATAATCTTAAGGGCGAAGTGTTAGGTAGGTATTATCAGCACCTTAGAAATTCGGCGCCCGGAGCGGACTGCTCCAATTGCTCCCGCATGGGCCGGCCCTGTCTTTAGCCTTACAGCATACCCCACATGGAGATGCCATAGTCTGACTGGCTCCAGAAGATTGGGACACTTGTGCGATTTTCTCTTAAAAGTCACCTACTGATAATGAAAATCTTTTAATAATTTTATTTTTAACTGACGCCATTATTGATTCCCGAGTAAAATGTCAGAAAGTATTAAGATTTCTTACCTAGTTTAATAAAAATAAAACCAATTTGTCAAACGATCATTATAAGTAATTAAACAGAAATAATGTAAATATGTCGTCTATGTACATAAGTAACTATACCACAATTTGATAATGTTTTCGAACGTTGAACCAGCTCTGTCATTCATAATAATAATTACACCGTTTTCTCTTTCACTAAACATAAAAAACTTTAAATAAAAACGGAGGTCTACAAATTAAACTTAATGACGATAAATTTCTGCACATAGTTTTCCAATAAAAAATTACATATTAATTCATAAATTTGTGAAATAAAAGTGTTGTTTTTCAGGTGATTACCTATCACTGTGAGGTTCTATAGAACAAACTTTACAGAGTAATATGATAGCAGATAGCTAACCTAAGCCACATTTAACCATCTGTTGTTTGGGAGGCTAGACACATTAAGTTCGGTAATGGCTTTTACCTGCATGGAAATTTAATTGAAGAGTTACATATTTCGTCAGCAACCATCTTCTTTTTTTCACGCTTCATTTTTAGCGTTCATTGTTAGCGGAAGTGGGACAGCATCGTAGTCAACAAAACCCGAGACAATTTTTCCCAGAACCCAGAAAACTTTCAACAAAATGTTTTGGTAAGACGTTTCGCCTAAAGTGTAGATCCTGCTGACATTTGCTTTGCCCTATCCCAACACTTTCTTCCCTAAATTGCAATGAGAATACTTACAGTTGTGACTAAAGCAATTTTGTTTGTGGTTTTCAATTAATAAATTTATTGATTATCACTGTGTGTAAATCATAATTTTTCGCATAAAAATCAACCCCACTAAGACTAATAGCTTGTACTGAGGTTAAAAATTTAAATATGCAACAGTAATCACTACGTACAGCATAGAGACACATAATATTTAAAAAAAAGTTACCTGAGTGACCAGATGGGTTATTTGATAGTTTATTGTATCAATATTTGAACCATAAATAATCATTCATTTTTACTCAAAAGAAGAAAGAAAGTTACTTTAAAGACAACTAGGGTGACACTCTGTTTTTAGCAAATGGAACAATATTATTTTACTAGGACAATGATGAAAAATTTTTAGGCGATCCTTTGTCAACAAAAACTTAGCAATCTGAGCAATCTTTTTTTATTAAATTTAATCAAAGAATTGGAAGACTTAATATAACCTGGAGGAATATTAAACTAAAATGGAGCCATAAAAATAATGTCCTTGAACAAAATATGTTTTAGTTTGTACCGCTACAAAGTTCAATGTAGAACTAATTCTATTCCGAAATTATCATGACCTTTCGATTTTCTTCACGTGATATCTTCTCTAATCGGTAATAAATAAAACTAATTCCTTGATTATATCCTGGCATCCATGACGAGCTCCGTCATCGATCGTTAAGGTTTTCAACTAGCAGCAGGAGGTCGCGGGCTCTAATCCAATTATATATTTTTTAATTTGTGTTATTTCACAATTTACTCATTTAAAAAAAAGTATATTTGCAGCACGTTCTAAAGATATTCTCAATATCGCTCTGGTGTAAGACCACAAATTAAAATTGAAACTGAGCTTGAAATGGCTTTGAATAACCAGGTACTTTCCCAACTTCATATTCTTCCACTACTTCCATCCGCACAGCATACACCAATTGGGAATGCAATAGTCTCACTGGCTCTTGACGGTTGGGAGCAGTTTGGACTCTTGTGACGTTTTCCATAAAAATAAAATTTTAATCCAAAAGCCACTTAGTGTGTTTTGCCTAAGAACCGACGAAATAATGATTTCAATAAGTAAGGCATGTACCCATTTAATAAACCCGTGTGACGCACTCATGTTTATTGAACTTCCTTTGTGTTTGGTTTCCATTTGTGTTCCTCTCCCGCCGTTCCAGATATGAGGGAAATTCTTAAACTTTTTCCCCAGTCGCTTTGTCCCAAATAAACCGCGAATCCTTACAAGCTAGTTGTTCTCCGCCACACTTAGAGTAATACTTAAATAATGAAAGCCGTCATAACATAGAATGCTTTCTTGGAATTTTTATAAATTGCCTTGGTTTATTTGATGTTTGTGTGAGGTACACAGAACGACAGAATCAACCGGAGCACGAAAAATATCTAACCAGGCCCACTTAATTATTTATTTGCAGTTGAAATATTGGTCTAACTGACTGAGTTTGTGTTCATCTTGCCCATTTATGTCTATGTTATAAGATAAAGAATGATATTGGCTTTTAGAGAGTTAACCAGTATATTCTGGAATGCGTCAGATATTTATACTAAGAAATCTTAAGAGGAACAGCTGCTTGGATTTTTTCGAAATTTGGATTACTAGTACATGGTAACTAGTCAGATGACCATAAAATTTTTTCAAAAACTCCTAATAAAATAGAAATCCTAAATAAATAAAAAAAAAATCATATTTCCCTACTGAACGCGTTTTCGAAGAATTCAATGTTCCTACATTTATTTATTTATTTAAATACAAACGTCACAACATGTGCCATTAATATAAATATAAAGTTAAACTGTATAAGGTATAAAGTATACAGCATAAAGTTTAAAGTATAATATACCGTATAAAGTTAAATATATAGTTAGTTAAGTATATAGAATAAATTATAAAAAACAAGCAGAAAAGGTAAGAAATTTTTTGATTTATAGTAATGGCTTGGAAGAATTATTTGACAACTATGCCAAGCATAAACGATTACAATTATCAAGGTAACGATAATGTAATCAATAAAGTATTATTAATTACTTATTTATTGATACTTAAAAAATAAATTATGCATATTTTATATGATGACAGACTTTCGTGATCAATTTCAGAGTATTTATTACCTAATTTATATAAGCAATATATAATTGAATTTTGTTTTGCATTAGTGGTAGCATTGTTGCAAAATACGGAGAAATAAGTGAAACTTATTTGTAAACAATTTATTTATTCAAATTATGAATGAAAAAGATAAATAATCATACATAACTGAAAATCGTACTTGACTCAAATATATATATTTGAATGCCCTAAACTAAAAACTTATTTTTCCCAACAGCATTATACACACCAAGGAAAATGTGTCTTTAATAGTTTACCAGAAGAAATCAGAAGCATGATAAAATACAAACTTTTAGGTCTATCAAAAAATATTTTTGAGAAATCATTAGTAAAAAACTGATTCCCTATTCCCTCTTGAAAATCGTAAAAAACAATTCTGTAATATTTTATTTATCCTGAAAGATTTTTTTTCTAAATGCGTAAACATTTTTGTCTTTTATTTCACAATCAGGAATATGATGTCACGATAACTATATATACTTTAGAAAAATTTCTTAATTCGATCAGTAATTTTCAGTAGATGTATACTATTTCAAAAAATTATGCTTGTGCCATAATATATTATTAAACTGATATTTTTTCCAAATGTACACACCTCTTCCATCAATAAGCTAATGTTTTCAATGGAAGAGCATTATAAATCGTAAGATGGAAAATAACCCCTCTGTAAAACCTAATTATTTTGTTACGCACCGTAGTTTAATAAAAAAAATAAATGTAAAAATTAACGCAAAAATACCCATAAAACGCTATCATTCCCTTTTAATCAAAAGGCATAGCAAATATCTAGTAAAGATATGTACTTTTTTTAATTTCGGCCATTAAAGAATACAATTTTTATTTTTTTCGGAGGCTACTTTGATTTTTTTTTATTTAACCATTAGGTTATTAAAATAACAATTATCTTGTCCAACCTACTATGTAAATATATTATAAAATGAAACATTAAAAAAATGCGGTTTTTGGATCAAAATTTTAAATTTATACACGACAAAATTGCGTTTTATTTTCATAGTAGAGAACGTAAAATTATGTTTGAAATTTATTATCATTAACTTACAAATAAATGTCAAAGTTGCTTCTAAAATCGTGAAAAATAAATTTTCAACTGTCTGTATTTTATAATTTGAAACACAAATAAATAAAGTAGCACAAATACTTATTAAATATGTATTACACTTTTTGGTTAAAAAAATATGTTTGGTCCAGTATTTTGACCTCAAATCCAAATTAAAGTTTTGTACGAAGAAGGCCGCAAATTTGTTCCCTTAATGCCATTGTTTAGTATTGAAACAGTTTTTTGGATAATACCTACAATTTTTCCCATCATATACTATCCATCTCCTTCCCTAAAAACAGCCTTACCCACATTGGAGAAAATAAGAAGATTTATGTTGCACTGTAAAATGTCACAAGTCAGTCGAATTCGTGTCGTATAGCAAGAAGGTGCAATCTCAGTATCGTCGTTGTATTATTCTCATGCTTTGTGTTAAATATCAAAATTCTCTGGTTTTTTTCTCGTTTTTCTTGTTGTGGAGGAAATTTCACCCGAACAGTGCAAGTGCATCGAGAGTCCTATTGCCTGGATTCATGGGAATTCCTGGTAGGCTGTTTCCTTCATTCCACTTTTCCTGCGATGTATTCAAAACCAATTGAATGAGCTCTTTACTGTCGTATTTTAATGTAAATTTGATCTACGGTTCATTTTACGTGTAATAAAATACGTTACAGCCATACTGTATATATATATATGGCGTTTGTAAGTCAAGTATTAAGAATACAATAGGAAACTTTAAAGGGTGATAGACGTTAATAATTTCTCTCAAATTGCTCGGAAATTTAAGGGGATTGGTAGTTAGCAGTTGAATAGCTTTCTAATAAAGGTTTACGTCTTATAGCTCCATTGTAGCTTCATTTTCTCTTAAAATGATGCATATATCAGAAAATATAATAGATTAATAAGTAGTGTCCAGCCGCAGGACCGCTAATTTCAGTTTTTGGTACGCGGTATAATAATTACGGTAGGATTTAATTCGCACTGTTTCAACCGGGGAAGATATTACCATAATCTGACCATATTGACAACAGGTCTCGCCAAATGCGACCCAACAAAACGAACCCTATGCTAATTCAAAGAAAATACTCCACGGACCACGAAATAATATCCAGTGACCCGCGATGCCCATCCGAGTGCTCTGAATTACTTTGAATTATATTTAATACGACATCTCAGCTCTCATAAACCCGCTTTGTAACTTTACGACCCTTAAATGGACACAAATTATTTTTAGAAATTATTATAGTATCTTTAGGTTTCGCTATCAAATGCTAAAAGAAAATTTAAGTTACTTTTACCATTTCATATCTAAGTTTTTTCTTTAATCTGACCGATTGCAGTGGCTCATAAGCATTATTTTCTTTTTGTATATACTTAATTCTCACATAAAAACGAGCTCCTGGAACTAACCTTATGGAGTAGTAGTATAATTAGGAAAAACATTATATTTATTTTGCATACTGTTATAATTAGAAATCTTGTATTATTTTGTAATAAAAAAAATCAAATGATGAATGGCTACGTCCATAACGTATCATAAGGCATTCTCAACTAGCAAATAAATAATTAAGCAGTCAAAAGGGCAAAATAAAGTGCACTAAATCAATTGTGACTTGTAGTGTCGTTATTTGGTTGTACAGGATTTTCCAATAAGAGGTGTTATTTTGAATAGCCCGTTATTTCGGTAGATGTTACTTTTAAAGATGTCATTTTTTAACATTTGACAAGTAAAAACTACGTCATTAATAAAAATGAAACGATACACGCTTCAACAACGCAATAAAATTATTAAAATTCACTAGAGTGAATCAAATGCAAATCATCTTGAGTGATGAGGCCCATTTCCACCTCGGTGGCTTCGTCAACAAGCAAAATTGTCGCATCTGGGGCTCGGAAAACTCAAAGTCATTGTTGAAAAGCCTCTCTATCTTCAACGTGTTACTGTTTGGTGCGGTTTATGGTCCGGCGGAGTCATTGGACCTTACTTTTTTGAAAATGAGGCTGGAGCAACAGTTACGGTGAATGGATTGCGCTATCGAGAGATGATTAATGATTTTTTATGGCCGGAATTGGATGGTATTGATCTGGACAACGTTTACTTTCAACAAGACGGCGCTACTTGCCACACAAGCAACGAAACTATTGATCTTTTACGATTGAATATCAAAATAACACCTCTTATTGGAAAATCCCGTAGTTTCGATTTTGCCCACCAGATGTCGGTAGAGTGTGTATATCTAAATTATTATTTTCCAGTTAAGGTGGTTTTAAGGGTTTTTCATAGATGGCGGTACTTGCACCATCCGAAAGAGATAGCATGTCGGTTGTACCTGAATGGTTCCGAGTGCAGCAGCGACTAGCCGATTCCTAGGCAAGGAGCTCAGTTAGAATAACTCATACCTCTGATAAAACGGACATATATGTCCTGCTAGAGATTCATTGTAATTATCTTACAATAGTAAAGTACTCAAAGCATTTATTGAATACTCCCAATATCAAGTGTATTTCATACCAAGACGATAATTAAACAGTACACCAGTATATTACAGTGACTATAATAGTGCATTCAGATCGTCCCATCAAAGGATTAGCCTGTGTGACGGTGTTATTCAGTTTCCTAAAATTTATGTCCGGGTTAAATCATCCTCAAAGGAAAAACTAAGCCCTGCAACACACTTTTCCACAAATGATCATCCATTCAATCAACATTATGCAAGTGCATTATATAAGCAAAATATATACAAAACAATACAAGAACAACACGTCAACTCACCAGATATCAAATGGGAAAATAATTCACCGACTCCAGATATTTTCATATCAGAGGGTTCGGCTCGGTAGAACTCTTAACTGGACCTATAAATCCCACTGATCCCTCAATATAAATATTTTAAACATCTTTCGTAATCCTTCATGTATTTAAAATTACTGATTTTTTAAATTTTTATATATAAATTCCTTGACAGATCTAATACGCCTACATTTTGAATGAGAGTGCTAGGATAACGATAACGATATTATTATTATTGTTAATAATAAAATGATTTCATTTTCCAAGCAAATACATAATACATAGGAGAGGGACACAATATTGTCTGTCACAAATCATATCATACATTATTTTGACCTTGTATTGCAAACTTATGTAGCTATTTGAAGAACCTGATACTTCATCATTTCTAGGTTGCTCGCTACGGGCCGTTCTCACAGGCTCGAAAACCGAGTTAATCACGCGTAGAAGTAAATTTTCACTAAAATACAGCATTTATTTACTACTCTTGAAATTGTTTTTGATATAATAACCGAAGCGTGAAAAGTTCAATCAATGATAATGATGAATGATGAGTTTTAGTCAACTTTCTGCATAGCAAGAAAATGTTACGTTATCTTTAAAAATTATGTTTTTACTAAACTGTAATACGGCATGAAATAAATACATTTATTTAGATGACCATATTCCATTTCCAGGAATGGTAAAATAAAATAAGAACTCTGACGCAGGAACATACGAAGGTACATAATATGGTAATAGTTTGCCTTATTTGCTTGAAACCAAATCTTTTTCTTTAAAGAAAATTTTCTTTTTGTGAAGAAGCGTACTGTTTAACGTGGTTGGTTTTTATAATCACGGGATATTATAATTGCAGGATTTATGAAGCTGAAAGTATCAGTTGATCAGTAATTTACCCCTTGAATGAACATCGGTTTTTATTTATTTTATATTTTATTGACACATTAGCAGTATTTTTATATAAAAAAATATTTGGTAATGTGAGCCTCACTGGGTACTTTACCCGTGATGAGGCCCCCATTTTATATTCTGTAAGATAAAATATGCAAGAACGTAAATAAAATGGACTCAATTGAAATTTAGTTAAGTTAAACGAACAATAATATGAAATAAAGAAATTAAAGTTATAAAAATAAAATAATAATGGCATCAATTCAACACTAGGCAAAATGTATATTATTATTGGTACTGCATACCTATATGCACTATGAATGTATATGTTTTCTTTTATTTTTTTTTAATATCGCTATGAACTTGAAAATTACGAAAGCTGTCATAATTTTAAACAAAAGAAAAACATTTCAAATAGATGTAAAATTACTAACTAATAAAAATAAAATAATTTTCTGATGATAGGTTGGTAAAAACTTTACCGCTTGTCTGAATTTACGCCTCAGTTTTAATTTTGAAAATTTCAAATAAATTTGTGATGATCACGCACCGATATTAGTATTGTTGATTAGTTCTTATCGATAATTATGGTAAATCTCTTTCTTTATTTTCCTGATAGCTCTCTTTTTTAAGTTTTCTCAAAGTGTAACTTTTTTTTATAGTTCTATATATTTGTGAAGAACTCCTCTACGATTATCTTTTCATTGGTTTCCTAAATATTATTCAATTTAATAATATATTATATTATCTTATTTTACTAAGCTCTACCCAATTATTACCTAATCATTAACTTTTTTTAGATCACTTCAATTATAAGTTTTTCTTTAGGTACGTTAATCCCAGAGAGGTTCGAACGTGACGTCATCGTTCTAGTATGTTCTATGTTTTTCGTTTTCGTAAAAGATGTATGAGAACGTATTCTCTCGAATTAAAATGACCCAATTTCTATATTTTGTTTTCTTCTTTACAGTCATTATCTTTATTAAGGTCACCTCATTGATTACCAAATAATTTCGTAATTATATCTGATCAGTTTATTTATATTCGTATATTTCTGTTATAACCTTCTAAACATCTCAATAATTTACGAGTTGGAAGTTATTATTTGTGCTTCTAATCTAAGCCCCTGCCTTTGATATTAACTGATAATATGGCCAAAGCTTTGCAGTAAGATCAAGCTCGCTTGGGAGCAATTATTTAACCTATAATGATTACGCCGATGTTTTGACAGACCATTAGCAAGCGTTTGTAGATTAGTCACTAGTACACAGTGATGGCTATTTACATTCGGAACACAAATTACTTGGTTTGCTTAATAACTTAACTTGTTTCTAATTATTGACTCAAAGTGTTAAGCATGCTTGATTATCCGCGCAAATTATTAGTGTTAGTTTTAGGTTGAACCAATAGGTGTCTATTTTGCTATCGAGTCAATTATTATGTAAGTGGGTAATCACTAACTTTAATCAGAGTTTCAGAAATAGTAAATTTATTTATAAAAACAATTTTATTTTAAAATTGATTTTGAAAAAAAAATTGTGTTCTTTATAAATATTTTATTATTTCTCTTTTATTTGTTGTTGGATTCTATCTTCTTCCTCAATATACTATTGTATTATGTATCTAAAAATAACACTTACAACAACTAAAAAATATTATATTATTATACTATTATATTATTAACTATATTATATTATTATATATATATTATTATATTATACTATTATATTATTTACTATATTATATTATTATTTATATTATTATATTATACTATTATATTATATTAATATTATGTTATTATATTTTTATATTCTACTCTATTCTTCCATACTTCCTTATATTACTATTTATAGTCATTTACATTATTTTATGTTCTTAAATATTCTTTAATAATATGTTATTTTATTTTATATTCCCGCACATTCTTTATGTTTATGTATAGAAAATCGACCACCATAACACGGGCATGTGCCTAGAATGGTGGTCGAAAAATTTAAAAATGTAACTAATAATTTTATTGAATAAAAAAAAAAGAAAAAAAAAATTTGATATCCATGATTCCTAAAAATCGGGGGAATGTTCTAAATTTTTAGCAACTGAGGTTCTTATTTCTTGGGTCCAGTACAGGTTATTCAAAAATAACATTAAAAAGTTTTTTTTTAAATAACGAATTTACAGACAGAAACTAACACTAAAACTTATATTATAATTAAAGCTTTATGCAAAATCAAACATATAAGATACGTGGCGCATGTTGCAGGAGACCCATCACATTCCTAACGGACGTGTGAGGACACTGATTGTTTAACCTCCTTAACTCCTTAGTCTCGACCTCTAATTCTCTAATTGTCTAACCTTCTTAGTTTTAAAAAGGAAGCTACATTTATTTTTGAAACAATTTTAGACCCTCCAATGTCACTGCATGCATGATTTTTAGTACGAAATAATAATGTATGCATTTATAGTAACTTATAATAAAGACACGTCAGAGATGTGTTTGCCTGATGGTTTATCATCTAAAGTGAAATAATAAAGAAAGAAAACAATATTTACATTTGTAAATAGGATTAAAACTAAGGAAAATGTACACGTTGCGTATCGAGTCTAGTTTGTCCCACCATCACGGGGCAGTCCCAGCTAGAATGAGCGCATAGTGTCTACTTTCACAATATGCGCATCTTCCACAGTATACTAAACACGTAATTGAGACGATAAATTCCACCAAAAAACATAAGCCACATTATCAAAGCAGCCTAGCGTGGATAGTAATAATATATAAAATAAACGAAATAACGAGAATAAACACGAATAATGACATAAATACACTAAAACTCTGGGTTGATAAAAAACTTTTTTCTCTGAACACCAATAAACACTACACTTACTTTATCAAAATACACTATCACCCCTTAGTATTAATAATCTCGAAACCAGTCTCTTTTTTGATGAGGTACAGCGACAAACCAGGTAACTTGCTTTATGCTAGTTCCTATTTTATTATTTTTTTCTCACAAAACATATTTTAAGTTTTAAGTGTAAAAATACCTTAACATGTAAGTACTTTTATTTCAAGAAATTGATTGCTCATTTCATTACACAGTTTATGATGTGTCGACGAAACCGACAACTGAACTCCATCCACCTGTAATACATGTCCGCAACGTTCATGGTAATGCGTAAACTAACAAATTTATCTATTCATGTTCTCCATAAAACGGTTATGCACCAATATATTATGGAGAAGTTTGAATAGTGAAAATAAAACTGTAATTATAAAAGGTAAGGAAGGGAGTTTTACTATTTTGTGACATGCGTCAAAAGTTGATAAACTGTCTGTAAGTGACTGCGCTATGTTGATTGGTGAGTTCTGATAGGCAGAAGTACTCGCATTCGTAGTATAAAAAAAGTGTTTGGGATCTCCCATGAGTATACTTATTAGGCACATATAAGTTAACCTCTTTCAATGTAAGTTCCAGAGATTAGTAAAAATGTTTTATTGAAATTGAGATGTTGGAATCGAGCATTCCTGTTAAGAACAAGGATCCATCCTTACAGGAATGGAAAGTACGTGTACTCTCTCATATATAGGTTACGCAGATATAGGTTGATTGAATCGAGCATTCCTGTTAAGAACAAGGATGGATACAGGAATGGAAAGTACGTGTAATATCTCCTATATAGGTTGTTGGAATCGAGCATTCCTGTTAAGAACAAGGATGGATACAGGAATGGAAAGTACGTGTAATCTCTCATATTTAGGTTACGCAGATATAGGTTGTTGGAATCGAGCATTCCTGTTAAGAACAAGGATGGATACGGGAATGGAAAGTACGTGTAATCTCTCATATATAGGTTTCGCAGATATAGGTTGTTCAGAAGGGGCTAAATAATAGAGATATATTCTAGGGTACTGCAAACAAGGGCTTCATATGTTCTCCATATTGCCGAAGCCGCAACGCCAATCTCACCTGATTTGGTCTGTCTTCGGCCATTAACAATCGACTTTGTTCCCATTTTCGATTAAAAATTGTTTTTCTATATAAATATATCGACTCAAACCACAGTTTGAAAATGCCTTCCGAGGGAACAACGTTGGTCACCTTTTATAAATTCCAGCAAAAGTTAAAAATACAAGGAATTATTATATTTTACTGTACAGCCGGTGGCCAAATTATTAGTTAAAGGTGTAAAAATTACAGTATTATCAGTTTGAAGCCGTATAATATTTTTAAATTTACTTCTTTTTGTTTTTTTTAGGTAAATTACGTATTTCATATTCGAATAAAAAAAACTTTTGTTTTAAGTAACACGTATTTGAGAAAATGCACATTACAAAATGTTTAGAAAAAACTTTTAATATTTATTAGAACCTTGTTCAGTTAAAGTTACTCTATTTTTACAAGACGACGCCTGTTTGTTCTAACAGAAGTAGTAACTTCGGCTGTATTTTTAATTTTTGTCCTTTGTACTCCCAACTAGCGCAGCTCCTTCGTACATTTTCTCCTGTTTTCCAGGCCAATGTCACGAATTTTTCGATCATTTCGAGGCGTAGTAAATTGCTTTCCTCTTCATTTTCTAGTTCTCTGCCTATTGGTATTTTTTATGAAGTAAAATAAAAGCTGATGATTCTTAAATAATAAGAAAAAAGTATATGCGTAACTAATAATTTTGCCACCCACTGTGTGTATTTGGGTAGTTAGTAAGAAAAAAGTACATTTATTGAAGTGATAAAGAAAGGAACATTAAACCAAATAGAAATGGTCAATTGAGTGATTTGATTTACTAATGTTGTGTATTATTTCTTATCAGTAGTCCTTTCAATGTTCCTTTGACAGTGTATTTCGATTGGGTATGGTTATCATATTCCATTCTGAATGGCGTTCAGAATGGTATATGATAACCAGATTGCAAAAGGTTAGTCATAATGTATGTTGACTACAAAGGCTATATGGTAAACATTAGTTAAATTTCGTATTATTAACAAAAACGATTAGTTATTCCATAGCGAAGTCATTATTCTGAAAGCTTGTCTTTCTGTTAAAGTTTATTCTGAATATTGTCAAATGGGATTGGAAATTTACATCTTACGTTCAAATGGTTTACTGCAGTGATTTTTAGATCAATGCGAAATTACTGTCTCGATCTACGATCTTTTGGATTTTAATTTGGAAACGACAACTAAGTATCAATACATAAAAAAATAAAATAAACATTTTTCAGTTCTGCGGAATGCCTTTTTACAATTGAATTTTGAAATAACTGAAATAACTCATAACCTTACAGTTATACGCCTAATGAATTGGAAGGAAAATACCATGAAAGCACAAATTCAATAGAGAGAGAATTAATGAATTCCATGGAATGTAAACATTAGAAAATTATCCTAAATTATATTTTCATGTTGAAAGGTATAATGAAGTCAAGAAAATATATATGTTAATACTGATAAAATATTCATATAAAATCTATTCATAATTAATAACAAAGTAATAATATGTACATAGTAACATTTCATTTTTATAATTACGTATCTTTATTTTTATTTTAAGATGTACTTCTATAAAAAGCTGTGCTTGTGTGTATGGAGGAGACTGTTATTTGATTAATTTTTAATTTAATTTAATTATAATTAAACCTAGGCGGAATAGAACAAGTTGAATGAACAACTGCTTGTTTTTATAACTAACTTTTATCACAAATCCTAATGTCACTTGTAAAACACCTGAATCATATAATAACGTACTTACCTGGAAATCAAAATTTACCCAACGTCAACAATCATATATTCAGCAACAGTGAGAAAACTTAAGTTTAAAACTTTTAGTCTTAAATATTATTAGTAAGTTTTAAAATTGCTGTTTTTTTTAACATGTAACGATTTCGGAATTAATAATTTAATTTTTTCACAAAGAAATTTTAGCGTAGAACTTATTATATGACTACTAGTTTTGTGAACAATAATAGACTTCGGTTAAAAACAAAATTACCACTGAAATCATAAAATTTGTAAATAGGTACTTAAATACCCACCTAATTAATTATACCTACACCCAACTTACACATACATTTCTTACTAATAAGGAATTACACAAGTAATTGTCCAGAGATAATATAATACCAACGACAATTCTTTTTTCAAATTTTCTTTCGGCAGGTAGGTACCATAATGTTGAAAAGCTCTGTTTAAGTTAGCCATTCAGACAAAGCAAGGCTTGTTTCAATAATAAAGTGGATGCAGCAGATTTTCCAAACTAGAAACAGAACGTGCAAAAAAATAACGAACACATGAAATGCCAGACGGTCGAGTTAAAACAGGACATCAGACTTAGTCAGGCTTAGCAGAAAGTTGCTGCTTGTGAAAGTGGTTGCATTTTTTACCAAGTCTTTATCCTAATGTCAGTATTAAAGTAGGTGAATCACATATTTAAGTACCTACCGAAAAATAAAAAATGTAAGTACCTAACGCCAAAAACCTAAAATTCCACTGAAAAGTGTTTAAATTTACTGAAAAGTGTTTAATTTATTTCGTTTTACAATTAATCTTATTTTTAACAAGCAATAACTTCGGAATTAATAATTTAAATTTAATTTTCCACATAGAAATGATCATAGCGAACATATAAAAATTAAAACGTGACAAAAGTCAAAAACCGCAAAAGTGAGAAAACTGTTCAAACGCTTAAACGTTATTAGAACCCTTTGAAATTAAAGCTGAATTTAACAAGCAAACTTCGGAATTATCTTTTTTATTAATATTAGACGTAGAAATTATTATGGCGATGGTAGTTGCTTTAAAGTTTTTTGTGCTTCTAAAATCTCCAGTAATATAAAAATAGAAATAAAGTCATTGGTCAAATATAACAAATTCAAAAAAGCACTAGAAAGCTTTTTTAATAAATAAATTTGATAATGTTAATAACCTGTTTCTCATAAGAGAAAAATATAGAAATATAGATTTGTGTATGTTTTGAAAAATGTTTATATAAATATATAAAATTTGTAAAAAGCGTTAATTTTGTGGCTCGCCATAATTTACAATGTAAACACATAAATTTGTTTTTGACCACTTTCTTTTAATTACGCTCAACCTGTTTCAGAAATACCCTTCCTTCATCAGGATAATATTTAAAACTTAACGTTTTAGTACCTAGTCAAAAAAATATTATGTGTTTATAATGTAAATATATGTTTCGTAAAAATATGAAAAAAATTACTATTGTAATTTTTACTTAAAATATGCTCAGGAATCGCTGATTAAAGTCAGTGGAGTTCGTGCTGATACACCCTGTGTATCACATTTTGTTCAGTGATTTAAAGAAAATAATAAATCCCCAAAGCCTAAGAAACGTTAACGTCAGAGCTTGCACATTACGAATAGGCGTATGATGATATAAGACGCTCTAATATTATTGTATTTTGACTTTATGGGAGGAACAGATCCGCCCCATGATGAATGCTAGGCCTAAGGTACGGAACAAAGAGAAAACGTCCCGTGGCTGTGATGATAAAGCAGAACGTAGGCGTGACTTGTGTACGGGAATGATTTACATTATGGCTGTGTGTAGAGGTTTTTAAAGATTCTGGTCGTTTGGCTGGGAAATACACCAAATAATATATTTTATATTTTAACGCGCGAGTTTCTGTTATGACTGCGTGTGAGGGAATTGTAGGATGTGTCAACGGCTTTTTTGTGCCCTTTGTAAACTATACTAAATTGTTTCTTTGAGATCTGTGTAAATCATTCCAGTACCGACAGGTGGTGGGTGGAAAGGAATAGATATACATTTAATTCGCGGTTAAAGACATTCAGTCTTACTAAAAAACGTGGTGTAAATATTACGCGGCACGTATGGTCAGAACAGTGTTAAACTTGACTTAATACCATGACTTTTGTTTGGTTAAATCATCTTAAAATAGGCTCCATGCCGGCTTTACCACAACAACGTCGAACGGGCGTGTAAGAATCTAATTAGTAAGACGGATGGTATTTAGTCATCCCGTGCCCCCCAAACTTTGTGGCGTCGAATAGTTTTTAATGACATTTTGATGTAATTTTTAAATTCTGTTGATTATTTTATTTCAAAGTATATGGCGTATTTAGTTTAAAGAGATACTCTGTAATAATATATGTCATTGTATAATTTGAACAAACGGGCAACTAATTTTTACGATTTCCAAAAGTTTGTGTTATTTTTTGATCGTCAAATACAAATTTAGTACACATATTACTTTTACATTCCCGTCGTTTAATCAACTTGACAAATTCTTTTACTCTAATAAATCGGATTTTGTTTGGCTTGTATTCGAAAAACTGACAGAACGTACGTATATCGCAAAGAATAAAAAAAAATTAATAATGATACGAGCATCATAAGTAACATCCAATTATTAATTGTAGCTTTTGATTGCTAAAATTCGTGTTCGCTTCGTTCATATTAAATTAAGCGATGTTCTCTGACAAATATACTTACTGAAAATTTTCGAATTTTTTCATTAAACGTTGTTGGAAAATGCTTTTGTTATATTAATTTAAACTTCACGTTAAAAAACACACTGAAAATATAAACTGAATACTTTAGCAAATTACTTAAAAAAATAACGAACAGAATGACACATCCCCATACACAGAAGCCTAGCTTTATTATGGTGGAATATTTTATGTTTAAATTAGGTGAAACAATTACTATATTTTCTGTTGATTATGTAACATAATTTTATGTGAAACAATTACTATATTTTCTGTTAATTATGTAACCTAATTTTATGTGAATACATATTTTGATAATGATTTTATAATTCACTTAATGTCGAATTTATTTGTAAATCTTCTATTTGTTTATTCCCAAGAAGAAACCATTGATTTTGAAACATGTTGAATCTTTTTATTAAATGGTGGTGTATACATCGTTATTTATTTTATTTAAATCAAAATGAGGCCACAGGGTCAATTTTTACATTATTATAATAATATAATTTGTAATAATATGGTAAAGGTCTTTATTGTCAATTTTAGAACGTTATGAATGTACGGGTACATGGTTATTAAATGGCTTGAAAAGGTGTTAAAAATCTTTCATTGGCTCCTCGGGACAATAATTAGAAAACATGCGATTTGCATTGAAAATTTTTTGTAACAGGTCTCTAAACTTCTTTACGTTTCTATGGCGCTACCATTTATATAATTACTAACAAGCTGTTGAATAATTCATTTTTATATGTTTTACAATAATATGATAATGAAGGTAGGTTTGTCATTAATTTGTCTATTAATGGTTTATTTCCGGTTGCATTGATTATTAATGTATATTTAACTAACTAACTAACTAATCATCACGCCGTTTCCCCGCAGGGGTAGGCAGAGAGGACGGACCGCCAAACAACTCGGTCTTGGCACACACTCCTTGCCTCATTCACATTCATACATCGTCTCATACATACTCTTCTATTGTTCTGACTCTTGACATGGCCCGACTCAAGTATCTGATTCACTTGGTCGTGCCATGTCTTCCTCGGGCGTCCCCGACTTCTGCTACCATTCACATTTGCATCGTATATTCTCCTTACACTCCTTTCTTCGCTCATTCGCTCTACATGCCCAAACCATCTAAGCGTCCCTTTCTTGATCTTACTCATTACGCTTACATCAGCCTTGCACTCTTTGCAGATATCCACATTCCTCACACGATCATACATGGTTTTACCACACATACGCCTCAGGGATCTCATTTCAACAGCATTCAATCTACTTTCATCCTTTCTTTGCCAGTTCCATGCCTCACTTCCATACATCAGGGTAGGTACCAGCACTCCATTGTGGACTGCTAACTTTGCTTCTTTGGACAATTTTTTGTTAGCGCCAACTGCGTTCAGTCCTCCATTAATGGAGTTACCTGCATTTACTCTTCTTTCAATATCTCTGTCAGCCTTCCCATCTCTCGTAAACATGCTTCCTAAATACACAAATTCATCCACCTGCTCCAAGTATTCCTCATTCACAGCTATATTGCACACTGTTTTCGTACTTTCTCTTTCAAACACCATTACTTTAGACTTACTTACATTCATCATTAACTCATTCTTCACGCATACTTCGTTCATCCTAGACACGAGAGACTGCAGATCATCCATACTATTAGCAATCAGCACCGCATCATCAGCATACAACAGGCAACATACTTTCAGATTACTCATAATTAGTCATAATGTATATTTAATTCCACTAATTGAATTTACACTATTCGCCTTCCACAATATGATATTTCTGTTTATAATACTTGTGAAAAATAGATATTCTATTCTTTTATTTTATTATTGACAGCTTATTCCACAAATCTGAACCTTTTTACACGAGACACCATGACATCTGTAAACATGTCAGCACCACTGTTCGTTTATATTATAATGCCCCGTTTAATCTATGTTAGTAGTTGAGAGGTAGCAATTTTTTTAAGCTTTGTTAAGAGCCCTTGAGGTGATGTTTCACGGAAAGGAAGCTATAGACACAAATTACCTTATTATTAATTATCTAAGTAAATGAATGTTCATATTGCTGTAAGCCAATATTTCTCTGTTTATTTTGATGACTCAATCATTGATAAACACAAACAGATTAATGATAAGTGCAACGAGTTGAGTTTTCAAGTTACTGGGATTGTGAAATATGAATTTAGTGCTCTATACGGTCAAGTCCCAATTTCCTAGTAAGCGTTAAATTTATTTTTTTGTTTTATAAATTGGCTACGTAAATGAAAACTTTATGTAGGGTATTAAAAAATAATGTGGAGTTACTGAAACGTGCTCAGAACAGTAACAAAGATAAACAAGATCAATTGGAATAAATTATGTAGGTACCCACGTTAGTATAGAAAGAATGCACACAGCCCACAACTATAAATATCTTCCCAAAAGCTAACAAAAAACTACACTAACGAAAGCGCTTTTGGATAAGCAAATAATACCCAAATAGAAATGAGATTTACGTAATCGCGTTTTGAAATCCCTTTATCGTATATCATGATTTAAGATCATCTGCACAGTGGAAATTTGAAGGAAATATGTATGTACATAAAAGTCATTGGTAAAACGAACATTTCAAGAGGTTTTATACTCCCCTCAATAAAGACCTAAGCCAAAAAAAATCATTTTAAGGTTAACCTGCCTCGCCGCTTCAAGGATTTTCCACAGTAGATAACAGAGGCCGCCAATCATTTGTATTTTCTATCACCAACAAATTGTATGAAAGGTTTGTGCTTGAATTATTCAGAAAAATGAAACTTATGTTTGTTGTAACTGACCCGAAATTCAGATCTAAAACAATTAAGATAATAGTTATAAAGGTAGCTACTTATAAACTCAAATGAGCAAATCTGCGGAGTTTGGTACCTACTAAGGTAAATCATTTCTTGTCACTTTTGATTTAAGCATTACGGTGTAAACTTATTAATTTTCGGAGATGTTAAATAATGATCAAATCATAATTAGCTTTGGAATCTATAAAAGAAGAATAACAGGAAGAAATCTTATTATCTTCGTGATTTTCCTCAACATGTCAATGGAGGGACATATAACAAGAATTTCAGTTTGCTGGGGAGCTTATCGTCAGCACGAAACTGAACCTGACGATAATGACAATAGAAAAAGACTAACGCGGGGATAATTCACTAAATGATTATGTAACTACTCACAGTGTGTGAGCAAGATGAAATTCTGTGGTTGTCTAGCAAAAACGATAAGTTTGAGATTATTTATAAGAATACAACACATTTACTCTTCCCAGCCCGTGTGGCCAGGTATTTTGGTTAGGTATGTAAAATACTGCACGTGCGAAGAAGAAAAGAGAAATCCTGCTGGGGTTTACATGAGATGGGGTAATTATGGCGAATCAATTTTCTGCAACATGAGGACTAGATAGTTCAACCTACGCAAGTTATTTAAATTTAATCGATTTTCACGGGGCGTGCTGCGGTTCTGGGGTTATACAGGGAATTCTAGACAGATCTAAGAAAATATAATAATAATCTAAAATTCTTATATTTTTAATTCTTTGCGCAGCCTCTAAACTATTAGGCTTTATATAAAATTTGTCGGAATAGATAAAACGTGTCTTTGAGGCCAATCTGTTTCTACGGGTTAAGTCAGCATTGTTTTGAAGTTACGGTAGTCAAAATAAAATATTTATTTTTGGAGATTGACAATATTTTACGTAAACACTGATATAGTACAAAAATAGCGAAGAGAAACACAATAAATTTGATAGACAGCGAGTTTGTAAAAAAAATATCTCTTATTAGTGACTAAAATATTAAATCACCTTATTCTATAAGTTTAATTTTTCTTACCACAATGTAAGGGACCATTGTACGTAACATAGGGAATTTACTTGTTAAAATTAACTAGATGAACAACCAACCACTACCTACGAGTATATTAACATCCATATTTTGTACCGGTACGCAGAAAAACTTTTTTTTACAAAAAGTTAAAAAAATGTTGGAAATTGATATTTGTGTTCGCGTTGTGTATTGCGTTCTTATATGAATTTATCTCAAGTTGATCTCGGCTTGCCATATTGAATTAAATTGAAAACTGTGCTTAATTAGAATCTTCACATATATATATCATCTTAGCACGTACATTCAACTTTCCACTTGCGGTTCTAGAACAACGTAAGTTTTATCGTATTTGATTTTATATCTATTAGGATTTAAAAATTCCTTTTATTTTTAAATAGGTGAGCCGAAAATATGCAATCTCCTTCAACGCTTTTCCCATTATAAATATTGAATACTTATTGAGTGATTATAAAACTAGCACATACCTGTGAAAAATCACGGGATATTATAATACATTTGTTGATTTTGTGAATCTGAATGAATTTATTAAAAAAAAAATTTTCCTCGAGATTACCTTTCAAAAGATGATCAGAAATTTACCTTTAGAATGAATACCGTTAGCAACTTGAAAAAGTACGACATCTGTCAAAAATTTAAACAAACAAAAAACATGTTTAAAATATGGAACTAATAATTTTGCTATATGCTTATCGCTTGTCTGAATCGTTCTCACAATCAGTTTCAACTTTGAAAATCAAAGAAAATTCCAATTCTAGTGGTTATTGAACTGGAATTACACATAGACATCCAACGAAAATGATTATTTTTAAAACCCCACTCTTTTATCATTGGTAATCTATTTTTAGAATTTTAATAAATATTATCTCTAATTTGTCCAAAAAGCTAAAGTTATATAAATAATAACTATACTGGTATAATTTGTCAACGTAACATTCTTCATAGCCGTCATATAAAGCAATTGCTTTAATGGCTTCCATTGCTTTGTAGCAAACCATTTATCCAGAGTAATATTAATGGATCGAAATACCATTGAATGGTAATCTGAAAGTTTTTGAGAGGAATGATGAATTGAAATGGCGTTGTTTTTTGTATCAGTAAATACGAGTTCACTAAATAAAAATTTGTTTGTCATTGTTTTATCTCTATCGATTGTAAATCCGTAACAATTTTTTTTGCTATGGATTTAATTTTCTTCTCTCAGTTGTTCTCGGGTAGGTTTTACAATGTAGGTACATAATCAACTAGCCCATTTTTGCCAATCCATGCATTAATTAATTTATTTAAGTGATACTCAATAATATTTATAATAAATCATTCATAATGAGTTTAATAAAACTCGACTCGGGAAAGACAACACTATACAATTAAAACTAAATTATTTTTACATAAGAATACCGACTTACAAGGGATTTCAATGAAGAGCGTGCATTGATTTTAAAACAGAATTGACATAATTAATTGAAAAATATTTCTAAGAAATATATACAGACGTTCGAGAGTCCCAAAGAAAGATCGTGTCTCTGGTTATTGACGTGTTTTCAATTATGTTAGATAATCTAATTAGAATTAAGAGCATTTGCCAACGTTTTATTTTTAATTTTAAATATATTACATTATGATATTTCTATTTACGAATTATTTATTAATTGTTGAATTCACGTGTAGTGTTCCTTTTGTTATATTATATGCTGGCGCAAATAATTTAATTTTATAATAATTTATATTTTCTGAATCTGAAAGTATTTAAATAATATTTGCCTGACAAAAACAAATATTGAAATTTACCTTTCAAACACTTGAAAAATTACGAAATCTGTCAAAATTTAAACAAAAACAAAATCATATTTAAAATATAGAATTATTAATTGATAAACATAGAAAGGTACTTGTTTTGTCAGTCGTCTGAACAAGCATTTCTAATATTGAATATGACACTAAATTAAAGCAAATTTGAATTAATTGAGTTGAAAAATTTTACGGACGAATAATAATTCATTCGGGAATAGCCAACACATAGTAAACCGAAATCAGTATTTTTGTTGATAATTAGTGATTCTCCATCCCATCGTTTTAACCATTATTAATTATTCTGCAAGCGTGAAGGCTGGGTTTCTAGGTTACCGAATGAATGCCTTGATACGTATTCGAAGAAACGCTTAGGAGAAAGCCACTAGTCGAAAAAGTGCCTATTATTAGTGTGTCTTATATCACCACAAATATAGGTAATAGACACAACAATCGCTTATCAAACGGAGTCCAGAAACAAATAGCGCAAACGTGGTTTGTATGTATTTTGTGAATAGTTTTATAAGAAAAAATAGTTAATCAAGGGAGACTGAAATCTAATGAATTTTTTTTGTAGTTTACGCTCACTTTTTTAATAAAGTAATTAACCATTTTATTTAAGTGAAACGATAGGAAATGCTTCAATTCATCCAAATGATATTTTAGGTACTCATAATATTAACCGATTCGTAGTTAAGATTAATCTATAATAGTACTTTCATGTTAAGTTATAATGTATAGACTGTAGAATTAACTAGGCATTGAGGAAATAGGATAACAACTTTTTTTATAAAATTATATAGGTTCGGTATTCATTTTTTTAGAAAATGATTGCTCTGCATTGAACTTTGTGTATTTAGGTACTCGGTACTCGTCTGCGTTGTTTATTTGAACAAATTACTTGAAAGGTTTTTCCCTCACACATTTGTCTGTACATAGCAGACTGTCAGGGGTCATACGTATTTCGTTTCTGAATAATTTTTGATTGGTGTTGATTTTCAAACATCTGACCAAATAAGTATCGAAATTCGCAATTGCAGAAGAGAGTGCGATGTTCACAAGTAAAAACGAATCTAAGTTAGTTTTCAGGGGCACGTTTTTGTATGGATTTCTCTGGCTTATCTTTAATCTCCAGTACCTTGAACACTGATCAGTGAACAGGGAGCAGGGAGCAGGGAATACGGGAGTTGACAGCGAATCAACCATTAAGGGTTGGAGGCTCGAGGGTAGATTTAAAACAATCCATTATTTTTAGGATAACTCTTCAATTTTCCTTTAGTATTTAAAATGTTGTGAGATAATGGAATTGATCGTAAAATCAATATGATGAATGGTGCGCCGTGAATATTTTTTCGATATTTTCTATATCTAGAAAATGTTGAAGGTTGACAATTTCACACTGGAAGGATATTTTTCATCTTTAGGTCGGTGGTGGGGATTGTAAGGGAACGGTAGGGAAATATGAAAGATTAAGGGTATGACAATGAATTAAATAGTGGTCTTTAAGATAACAATGTCTGTTTTAAAGTAGTTTTTAATTAATAATCAGAAAATCTGAAAACAAGATACCTTTGATAAAAAGAATGAATGATTATGAATCAATACACAGAGACAGCTTGAACTTCCGTCACATTTTGCGCTCAAACAATTGAAAAAATATATATCCGAAAACCTTTGATAAAAAGAATGCATGATTATGAATCAATACACAGAGACAGCTTGAACTTCCGTCACATTTTGCGCTCAAACAATTGAAAAAATATATATCCGAATACCTTTGATAAAAAGAATGCATGATTATGAATCAATACACAGAGACAGCTTGAACTTCCGTCACATTTTGCGCTCAAACAATTAAAAAAAAATATATCCGAATACCTTTGATAAAAAGAATGCATGATTATGAATCAATACACAGAGACAGCTTGAACTTCCGTCATATTTTGCGCTCAAACAATTTAAATAAATTGGTTTGACCACATTTTGCGGTCAAACAATTGTTTGATCACATTTTGCGGTCAAACAATTTTTTATATTTTTTGAATAACATTCTCAGTTACAGTTTTTCAATTTCAAAAAGTTTTGATCTTTTTTATTCCGCCATGTGTTTTATGTATGGTATGTTACAGATAAATGGTATTTAAATATTGATTCTAAATTATGCATGCTTCTTGTCAAATATTCGAATATTATGTTCAGATTATGCAATTATTTAATATTATATGTGTGCATGCATGCCGACGAGCAATGAAATATGAGTTCTAACCGTGAAATGGGGAAGATTTTGTACAGATTACTCAAAAGATGTGGGATTATATAGAAAATAGAGTAAAGGACACTATTATTGTATAGCATAGATGTAAAGGGTGATCCAATTCTAGTTTCTTTATGAAAAACACACACAAAATTTAACATTACCATACAGGATGTTCGGGGGTAAAGTGTGCGTAAACTTCGGAAGGTATTTAAACATGATAGTACAAGTAAGTAAAGAGTTGAATAACTTTTTCGAATTTCAAAAGTTTTGAAGTAGTCTTTAGGTAAAAAAGGTCGAATTGTTTGTGGCGGAAAATATTTTTGTTTCGCAAAATAAACATTGGGATTTCGAAAAAAGTTATTTGTATTTTTTTTAACTACAACCATCATGTAGAATCACCTCCCGAAGTTAGTACACTTTACCCCCGGAAACCCTGTATAAATTTTTTTCTTAATCGAATGGGTATCATTAATTAAATATAAAAAATTATGTTAATCAAATGGCCGCCTCTGTACCTTCTGCAGCAGTTGATTCGTTTGAGATAAATTTCAGAATTGTTGTTGCTGTTTTCAAACGATCCATTTAGTAAATGTGTTGTACCAAATTAACATTTGATGTGTTAAACACGCGCCATTAATGACAGCTGTCTAATTTACAGTGTTGCCAATATATCACATATTAGAAGTTATTTAATTTATAAGCTTTCTCAGAAATAAAATTATGTAATCATAAAAATGTCCGGTATTACCTATTACTTTGTTCGACATCTTTTGTAATTTTTACGAATAGTTTTTAAGAATATTTATCATTCTATTGGAAAAATTATTAAAACACCATTGAAGCCAAAATATGATGTTTATGGCATAACAACATTTTTTATTATTATTGTTCTACTAAGATAATGTAAAAAACCATTGTCACTGTTCAAGTTAAAGAATTCCCACACTAGCCATTTATTGTAAGGTTTGTAGGGTGTGCAAAATAATCGTTTAACCTCCCCCACCCTTCAGTCACTGCCACCTGCTCGAATTTAGGTGAGGTGGCTCCTTTCTAATGTGGATCTAATGGGCGAGGGTGCGGACACCACGCAAATATTTATTTAACCCCTCCCCTTTGCCTCCAGGCCAATTCTCAAAACCACCTTCTTCAACCAAACCCACTAGTGGTTTCAGAACATACCAACAATCAATCAAATTTAAGACTTCGACGCGTTGGATGATATTCCTATATTATTAACAAGTGATATTTCATTTATCTTCATTTGTCTTGTTGTTGAAGTGTGTTGCTTAAAAGTTTGATTTTCCGGATACTTATAAAATGTTATGGCCAAATTCGTAATGAATCAATACTGCAATATTAAATTACAACAGTATTATAATAAAACATTAGAATATATAGATTATATAAAAAATTATTTAGGTAACATGGTAGAAAAATGGACATCTTTTTGTGGTCTTGCGCACTGCGTTTTTTAAAATTTGGTACCTGAGCGATTTTTAGCATATTATGCCATGTTTGCAAAAGGTTTTGAGCGATCAGTTTCCAGAATGTTCCAAATTTATAGAACCTAAAAATATGGGATATATGATAAAATCTAGGTGGGTTCATTGGCTTTAAACCACAGTAAGCAGTTTTATATGTTTCAATATTAATATTATGAGGAAATGTATTCATTACATTTTATGTTAAATGTATTTATATGACACCAATCGCTCCATTAGTTTAGGTCTACACTATTGACTCAATTGTTTTATTTGGTAGTTCAATTACTTTGTTCATTCTGTGTTTATCTCGGCCGAATGAGTCTGTGGTGCGATATAATTTAGTTGAATAATAAATGATAAAATCTAGGTGGATTCTTTAGCTTTACACCACAGTACGAAGTTTTATATGTTTCAATATTAATATTTTGAGGAAATGTATTAATAATAATAATATAATAATAATATAACAATAGGTAAATGTATGTACCAATCGCTTGAAAAGTAACGTATTAGTGGAAAACTGATTTTTACAGTCGTTTGGAGTGTTACAAATTACCAATTAAAAAGGACATTAAAGTGTACATTGGAATGATTTAGTTAGGTTATTGAAACTTACGCTTGAGTTAGAGTTGGTCTGGCTCGGTAGCAGATTGCGTGGAAATCTGATTCCTGGAATCAAAAATATTTCATTAATATAATTTTATTATAACATTATACTAAATATATATTTAAGTTCATGTTTCAAGTAATAAAATTTATGTGAAGTAATTATAAGTTTCATTTTTGGTTGCTGTACTAAATTTAAATTATTCAAAATATGAATGTATTATGCAAGAGCGCATTTTAAACTACGCATCAAAGTTGGTCGATATTTAAAAATGTCAATTCAATGTTTTATTTATTTGTTGGTCACTAAACAAAACACAAAAGTTGACATATGTCAGAGCATTCTTATATAATATTTTGAAATATTATGGAAAACATCGGGGCGTGAGTTTGTTTCATAAAAAAATCTATGTAAGTTTAAAAATGGTACCAAATTTGAAGCGTAATTTAATTTTAATTATACGTAGTGCGATCTTTGTAAAATTAGGAATAACCTTATGTAATTCGCATTTTCGTCATAATCATTCGATATCATTAAATATTGTATCTGAAATTTGATAATGCCAAATTGAAATAAGGCGGGATTTTAGTCAATCTACGTTGCATCGTTAAAACGTCTCCCTCAGGTAAGAAAGTCTCTACGGGGCTGAGGGTATGAAATTAGTACAACCCTAATAATTTCTATGAAACAAAGAGCACAAAAAGTCTTCATCAGATTCTAACACTAATGCGGAAATCAAATTTCCGTTGGGAACGATGAAATATTCGAGTCGATAGGTTATTTTAATTGCCGGAAATCTGATACAGATTCAATACAGAAATTATATACTCACTTTTCTTATAATTCCACGAATCAGAAGGCACCTTTGCATTAAAAAAGGTTAGAGTATTTTCATAACGATTACAATTAATTTTGTCAACTCTCCTTTTATTTAGGGCGTTAGGCCAACTTGTTTCAGATATAATATCTACATGTAAAATGTAGACAAAATATTTATAAGCTAATTAAATTAATAGTATTGAATGTAGCGATATCCATTGCAATTAAATTAGTCAATATAACTTTGTTTAAATTACTATTTTTTTATTATTTATTTACGCCGATCGGATTCGGAAGAATCATTCCTTCTTCAGGTTTTATATAATATGTTGCCTTGAGGAAGGAACGGTTGTTATGAAACCGGTCGGCGGTAATAAAAAAATAGTTTTATTAATTAAATTGAATTTTATTAATAATTAAATTAGATTCTCGAATTAATTCAATTTAATTTAATTTATTGTTGTTTTGCAGTTAATTCATTAAAAATAAAAAGGGAAGATAATCTCGGTAACGCCCCGTTGAAAGACCACCATTCAAAATTGAAACATTGTCCGTTTAGGCTTTAGTCGTGTTTGGTGACCAGAACAAGTCAGATACTTCCTCATCTTCTTCTTACCCATCTATTTTATATCACCACCACCTTCAGCCTTACAACATACTAAATAATAAATATTGGGGATACCATAGTCTCATTGCTCCAGACGGTTGGGACTCTTGTGCGGTATTCGCATAAAAAAATATGGTTTCGGTAAAAAAATATTCCAAGCCGTGTGATTTTACTTATATTGATTCAGAAAGAAAAAGAGTGCAAGCTAAAGATACAGACGCATGCGAGGGAGGGAGGAAAAGAGTGACATGAACGTTTTTCGGGAAAATTAAATGTATGGAGCTGTGACAAGAGTTTAATTGATTACAATTATTATAAATTTCTAATTATTTAAGACATTGGAGGAACAGATGGTTTCCTCCAGCACCGTCCACGTAAACACCATAATGTTTTATTTATAAAAGAAGCTACTTTTTTATAAAAAATACTCTAGACCCCGTATGTCCAGGAATACAGTATTAGTAGGCAGTATGCGAATGCGTACATGTTGTTAGTTATATAACTGAATTATTTTTCATCTCCGCCAATTGGTGTTGCTGCTACAATTTAATTAATATAAAAATAAAAAAGTTACAAGAATTATTAGAGAAATATTAAGATGAGATTGTGGCTTAACCAAAGTAGTTAAGTTGTAGTAAATATTGAGACAATATTAGCGATTGTTTGACGAAAATTTTGAACAGAAAAATTAGAAAAGAATGCTTGAACCTAGGACCCTCGTCTTGCCGGGGAGCCCCGAAAATAATTAAATATTACAATTTGAGGTTATTCCAAAAATAGGAATAAATATCATTATTACTGGTAAACTTCTTAAATTTGGTATCATGAATCATGTCAACTATTTGATGTATTTGATTAAATTTACAGCTGAGATGAAAACAATTCTTAATTAGACTTTTAATTAAGCTTTTAATAGAGCCGGTTCGTTTACAAAATTATAGATTGTACCGCCACAGACAATTAAGAAATACTATTTTGATATTAAAGATAATAATTATTATTTCAAAGGTAATCAAAGAGCTTTTGTAGGCGATCTTAATGTAATAGTGATTTGATCGCCTTCGATTGATGTTTTTGATTTTAGAGGGTTTCGAGAGTCAAGAAATTTAATGTCGTCTAAACTTGCTGAAAATTATTTTAAGCTCAGGCTAAATAGGCCTATCATCATCGCCGTGCTTTTTTCATAGCAAACAATCTACTAAGATATTATTAAACGATTTTGAAATCGTATAATAAAATAAGTCAATGTTTTAACATACAGCTAATATTGTGTGATGTTAATATAATTTGGTTGTTTTTATCTAATAGGTATCATCGTTTATTTTTTGTCAAGATAACATTTTTTAAATATGATATAATATAAATACGTCAAATAACACAGGGGAAAGTTTTTATAGTCGATAAATTACACAATGAAATTATTTATGGCATAATTTATGATTTCTATCAATGTGGTGGAAATGTGGTGTACAGGGTATTCTAATGATATATTACTGTTACAATAAATTGCTAAAACTGTGTGAAAATTGCTTCCTATGTCTTGTATTAAATAAGTGGCAAAGCTTGTAGAATATTGATAAATCTGATTCTGGTCATATTTTACATTTAATTCTTAGAGTAAATTTTTCCGCTCTTAAAATTTCAATTTTTCTAGTGTGTTATTGAAGTTAATTGAAAATAGACGGTTTAGATTTCAGTGCAGATTAAAATTATTATAATAACGTAAAAAGCATTATATGCAGAGTACTATTTTTGACTGCTATGTATTTGGTGGATACTAAATTATAAAATATGTCAAAATCGTTATGGTTAATCGTACAAATTATTTGATTTTGATACCATGCTAGCAATAAATCAATATTTTTTTTTGTTAATAAAGCAATGAAATAAACAAACACTGGTAATAAAATATTTGAAGAATACGGTGAAGTTTTAAAATTTTAAAGAGAGGAGTTTTAAAAATCAATATTTTTTGTTAATAAAGCAGTGTTAGTGAAATCAAGAAATATTAATAAACACACAATGTTAATAAAATATTTAAAGAATACAGCTGAGTTACTAAAAACCATTTTTACACTTTATGTCACAATTATCTTAGCATCAGTTCTATAAAGTATATAATTTGTTTTAAAGGAGTTATAGATTTTTACGTGGCTTGAATTAAGGCTTTTACTTTTTGATATACCTAGTGGCGTAGAGAGCTCCGGGCCAAAAAGGCCCCTTTCTCTTTCATCGTACGTTTAAATTATGTTGTAGGAAAATATATTTTTTATTTTTATTTTTTTTTTATTTATTAACTTTCAAAAATACATTTTTTACAATTAAGTCCCGTTAAACTGATTGATATCAGTTTGTCAACGGGTTCTTTTAACAATTACTTTTTAAATACATATACAATTTTTACAAGTACATAAAATATACACATAATTACATTAGTACAAAAAAATTCTTTCACATAACCATTTTTTTAACATACATTTCCTTCTGTGAGTCAATTCACAGCTTTTTATTGAGTTTGGTAACATGTTGTAAATTATTGGAACGAGGTATTCTAGAGTTCTTTGACCATATTTATTCAGGTATCTGGGAACTACAAGTCCATCGTTTGCAATTAGTCTTGTATTATGAACATGTGTCACTATTTTATTATGTTCAGATTGAGATGTATGCTGACTCGCAATTTTAAGCCACAATAAAGCACGAACAGATAATACATTTACAGAGTTGTATAGTAATGACTTTGGTACGTCATTTCTTTGTTCGTATTTAGTTTTGTTTAATAATAATTTTACCAAAGAATATTGTACATTTTGGACTGAAAGAAGATTTGTTTTTGTTGAATGTCCCCATGAAGTTATTCCGTATCTTATTAGGGATTCCGCCAATGATAGGTATACTATTTTAAGGGTATTTGGTGGAACAAAAAACTTCAATCTATAAAGTTTGCTCACTATAGCTCTAAGCCGTGTGCACACTTTTTGTATATGTATATCCCATTTAAAATTACAATCAATTGTTAAGCCTAGATATACGTATTTTGAAACAAGTTCAATATTTTTGCATGAGCATGGTTGTATTACAAAGTTATGGATGCAATTAAAGTCATGAGAAATAATTTTAGGAGTTATGGTGATGTTATTATGAGGAGATCTGATGTGCATAAGCTTCGTTTGTTTAGCATTGATTATTAAACCTACATCATGTGACCATTTTTGAAGAGTGACAAAGTCAATTTGCAGTAAAGTACTCGCTATTAATAAATCCTCATGTGAAATAACTAATGCAGTGTCGTCAGCATAAACGTAATGTTTTACATGAGAAAAAATAAATTTCATTGCAGTAACACATATTATATACAAGGTAGGGCCTAGTATGGACCCTTGTGGTACGCCTGCGAAAACAATATTTTTTTTGCTAAAATGATCAAAAATTTTTACACAAATCTTTCTATTTTGAAAGTAGTTAACAAATAATTTATGTAGGTTTCCTGTAATTCCAATGTTTTCTAGAGTTTTAAGTAATTTACTATGATCAATCGTATCAAAAGCCTTTGAATTATCAATAAATAATACGAGTACATGTTTTCTTTTGTTAAGATCATTATTAATTTTATTTGAAAATTCTTGAAGTAGTAGATCTGTGCTTTTATATTTTTGGAAACCATATTGATGGGTATCAATAATAGAAAATTTTTCAAGGTACTTTATTAGTTTTACAGATATATATTTTTCTAGGATCTTTTCAATTGCAGGTAAAATACTGATCGGTCTATAGTTTTCAATTTCACTGTGTTTACCACCTTTGTGGATGGGTCGGATTATGCTACATTTAAGATCTTCGGATTTGATTTAGTTTTTGTGAATAATTATTGAATTAACGCTATCTTTCGACAAGTTATTTTTTAATCAGGCCTAAAAAATATTCGTTTAAATTAGGAAAATTTCTTATTTCAAATAGTTTCAATCAGAGTATTATTATAATTGAAGTGATCTGGACAATTCGAAAGCCATTTACTTTGACAGTTATCACTTTAAAAAAAAAACAAATAAAAAATAAGAGCAAATCAAAGCAAGTAGAAAAATAGCTAATAAACGTTTATCTAAAATAACAATTATTATAAAAACTGAACTAAAATAATTATTAAATTTAAACATTTGATGGCAAAAAAGTTTTTTCATTTACATTCTTATGTCTTCATTTACATTCTTATGTCTTCATTTACATTGTCATATCTTCATTTACATTATCATGTCTTCATTTACATTCTTATGTCTTCATTTACATTGTCAAGTCTTCATTTACATTCTTATGTCTTCATTTACATTCTAACAAAATCATATCAGAGGCTCCGAAGGAAAATATATAATTCTTATAAATCGTTGTGGAACCCCATTTTAACTTGAATTTATTACTATAAAACCTTTTGCACTTATTTCTCTGATATAGTTTTTTTAAATTATTGAAAATAAGTTATTGTTAAATCATATATTTCCATTTTTTTATAATAATTAAAATAAATGGAGTTCTGCGAATTAAACATTAAAACAATTAATAATTTAATTTATAAATCATAAATTCATATTCTTGTAGAAAATCCATTTTCCACAATAATTAAGAATTAAGATACTGAAGTAGGTAGGATAAAATCATTACCACGGGCCGGCTCTAAATAAAAGATTTTTATTTGTGGATATAATTTTCTGAAAGGATTCGTTGATAGTTTTGCTCGGAATTCCGTTTAGTTTCTGGCCTGCGATTAGGCTTCTTCCGACACTAGATTTAAGAATAGAGTTTTATTTTCAGGAATGCATACTTTGCCTTAAAGTTATTTATATTCACAATAATGCATTCAGTTTACAAATAACAAATTTTATTTTAGCTTTTAAAAATAATTAATTAAGTTTTAATTTATTTCATTGAGCAGAGCAATCCCGATGAGTTACAAAACTCATGGTAGGACGGGAGGAACTTACAATACATAAGTGGGAGTTAGTAGGTACAATTTTACATCGGTATTTTGATATTAAAATTATTAGTTTCACATACGAAACAGTACAAAAATATAAAAATTGTAAGTATCACATGCAAAACAGATCAAAATTAGAAAAAGGGGGATTAAGTAGTACAAACAAGAAGAAACAAAAAAAACGAAACAGACAAGGATATACACAGATTATGCTCGATTACAAATACAGGGGATAGGAAAGGAGAGAGAAAGAAACAAGACAAAATACAACACGCCAAGAATTACGCTGTTTTAAAAAAAATATTCTTTTAAAGTATTACTTTGAATTTATTGTAAACGCTGGCTTTTTTTATACCTATCTGGACGAGGGTTATAGAGTGTGTAGGCAATAAAGTTTAGATATTTTTTCCCATATTTTGTAGTGTGTATTAGAGAAATTCAGATTTTATTGTTATTCCGAGTATTGTGGTTGTGGGTGCCTTGATTGTAAAGTAACTTGATGTTAGTGAGGGACTAATTATGGGATTATTCCCATTGGATTAACAGGACCATAAATTTTCATGACTTGGAATGTAAATGTCCTAGTTCTACTTTTACTGGAGTAATTTCTCTTACCTGTGATTTAACGCGAATTTTCTGAGATTTTCTAAGATATCCTAATGATAATAATTCAAGAGAACCGATCATTTATTGGAAGCCCTCGGGGTGGTCAGCTCTCCACTAATGTGCGGGGACCGACGTCGGACAGAATGCCTACGCATCTCAAGTGTCCGGTTCTTTCTCCAATACGCTTTTGTCCGGATCGGGTTCTTTCTTTCGGAAAACTTGTTATTTTAGTCGACGAACATTATTTATCACATTATTACGGTTTGAAAATAAGTTTCTTACTTAGCACGTTATATTAGGAATATGAGAAAATGATAATATACCTGGGAAAGAAATAGGAAGGACTTGAAGAAATAAATTAATGTAATTAGTAACTTCGATAAAAGATTAGGTATCAACATAAATTTTCTAGCAAAGGATTGACAAAATCAGTCACAACGTTTATTTATTTATTTATTAACGCCCTAGAATTTTTACCATTAAAGATTTATTTTTATTAATGGACATATTTATATTTCGACTGAGGATTGAATCTTCCTCCCCAGGGACTGGAGTCGACCGCGCTAACAACTGAGCCCAAACCCGATTGGATAGAACTGATTTTTTTAACGTTTACTAGCTGTACCCCGCCACGCGTTTCTGAGGCTTAGTCTGTCTGTGCACATAGAGAAACAATAGCGCGTTTTACTTTTACGTCTAACAGATGGTGCTTTAAAAAAATGTTTTTTTTTTTGTCACAGGTGACATCTATATAATAAAGATATATAAAAACACACGCGTATTTGAATAAAACGTTGTGTCAAAATTTCTAAGGACGGGTTGTTTCGGAGAATCTGAACAATTCATCAAATTTCAACGTTCATTTTCAAGTTCTGTGAAAGTTTTTTTCAAGTTCTGTTTTTATTTCAGTTTTGTCAAGCAACTAGCCTACAATGATATAAAAACAGAACTTGAATAAGTCTTTCACAGAACCCGCAAATGAACGTTGAAATTTGATGAATTGTTCAAATTCTCCGAAACAACCCGTCCTAAGTAATCGGTGAAGAACTTTCTGAGATATAAAATTTTGAACAAATGAACATTTACATTTTTATTCATATAGATAGATAGATTAACTGATGTCATCCAATTTCAGAGAAATGCGAATATTTTCGCGTGTGTGTGCGTGATTGTTATCAAAAGTCGATTGAATTCATTGTCATCGACGAGTCTTCTTGGAGATTCAGCTCGATCGGATATCCGAAAGTTGGGTAATTTCCACTTCACTCAATCAAGAAAAATAATTTGATATTCAAATAAAAATATTCAAAAAAATTAGATACCTACGTGTTTTTTACACGAAAGAAATACTTTTAACGATACATTTCTGTGAATTGAAATGAAGATTTTAAGGGGCACAGTTTTTGCTTAAATAAATTGTTTTACAAGGTGTAGAATTGATCTATGTTAACACAGTTAATGATGTAGGCAAAGCGTTTTTCATTTTTAAATTAGAAACAAGCAATAAACCTACTCAATAAAATAGTGTAATTTAGATGAAAAAATTTTTTTTTCAAGTTATTTTGAAACATGATTTTATTTGACACAAGACTCAATATAAAATAATAGGGGGGTTGCTCGAGGCCTCAAATTTTAACTAATTTCGAAGAATTCGTAGTAACATTTTTTTTCAGATGTAATTTATTTCTGGATATAAGTTATTTATATTTAAGAAACATAAAAACAGTACATTAATATTAAAATATTTTACGTAAATCGATTAGAAAATTATCCTTAAGCACCAGATTTTATTTTTCTAAACGATGAATTAGTAGCTTCCAGAGGCATTTATTTAGAAACTTCTAAGATTTAAGTAATCCGTTTATCAAAATTAATTTAAATAAGCCCCGCTGAAAGCATTTTTGTAGGCCTGCTAGGGCAAATTCGACCGTCGGTGCGTCCAATACACCAGGGCCGCGCAGCGTATATTTTTGTAGATGCCTTCTTCACTTACGTCGTTAAGATTTCGGCTTTATTTTAGGGTATTGTACTAAGTTTCTATGTATGTAGGAGGATGAACAAATGAATTGGTTTAATTAATTTAACAATAACGTTTAGGAATTTTACGACTAGAGAGATAATTCAACACATAATAAAATTTAATTTATTTTTATTTATATCACTTCTGCGGAAATATCATTTTTTTCCATTTCTTCGCCAAAGTATATTGAAAAATTAATTAACTAAGAAATTAATGAGCAGCATGACAACTCAATCATTTTATGATCGCTTTGGAGCGTTGCTGTTTTTGCATCCCCCGTTTAAATGAATAAGAACATAAACGTTCAGTTTAACGCGTTATCTTTTAAGATCAAAGTCCAAGACTTTAATCATCCTGAAAAGAGTATTGATTACGCGAAAATACTGAGTTATTGTGAAATGCAATAAGATTATAAGAGATTCCTAAATTATAAGATCATTAGAGATTCTCAACTAATTGATTGAAACAGAGTAATTTTACTGGTCAATTTAAAGCATGAGAGTTGAAATAAATGTGAATAGTAGATTAATATTATTATGATAATTGACTTGGAGTTCAGACCAAAGAGTGATGCACCATTATAGTAAACAAGACAGGTTAATCTTTGAATAAAACATTGAATATACCTATTATCAGATCAGTTCAAAAGAAAATATTTGATACTAAAATACCTTTTGGAATATAATAGGAGCAATCCTAGGAAATAAAATGCACCGATGAACATTATATATTTATGTTTTTTGTGCCTAACTAATTTGAATTCTGTGATTCAGGAGTAATATGCAAGTACATTTTTAAAGACAATAAGTATTCATTTCGTTGTGTTAGATTTTTCAATAAAAGAATATGCATTCTGTCAGGAGAAATTTACATTTTTATATGCTTTATTATGAAATAAACTCCAGAAAACCCATAGTTAAAAATCGTTGAAAATATCTTCTTTAGAAATGTATTATTATAAAACAACAAAAAATAAATCCAAATTTTTTTTTAATTAAAAAATATTATTTTAAGATTGGTTTTGTTACTACCACTAAAACAAAAGTTAAGTAACAAAATTAGTAATAACTAAATAATTTTATAAAATATAAATGTATTTTAACATTGTTTATATAATATTTTTTTTGTCCTTAATTAAAATTAATCGGCACAGTAGGTATATTAAAAAAAAACTACAATAAAAAGGTTTTGTCTTTAAATATAGGTAATTGATCAATGCGAAATTTTGTGAGGGATCCCAAATTATTGGCTAAGCGTAAAATTAACTTCAGATATGGGTCGATATTATCTGCATTCTTCATAGTACGTTATATATTTAAAACATTATAATGTAGAAGAAAAAAAACTTTAATAAGATCAATATAAAGCTTAGAACTTTGTTATGTTAGTGGATATATGTGTGAATTTGTATATATGTTCGTTTCTAGATTTAAAAAATATAATATTTTCGTTAATCGACAGATGGCGTTAAATTTAAATCACCCGCCATAAGTTTTTAATTATATTGAACAACTGTTATCTTTCTTCCATTCTTTCATAACTTTCAGATTTTAAAATATCTTGTTTTAACACTTAAATTTGCTTAGTCAAAGAGTTAAAATATCACCTTAACATATGAAAAAATAATTATATTCCCAAAAAAGAATAAACCTATGTTTGGGGTTTAGGGGAGATCCAAATGCAACAAATAATAATATAATTTGTTCCATGATTTTTGTAAATAAAATTGTGAATGATATTGTGCAAGTATATACTTATATGCATTTGCTTACCTTTAGGGATGTCGGGAAGGCTACTGAGAAGGCTCTTTCGATTCACGGGCTCGGGGGTAACTTCACTGTGGTAGTTTAGATTCAACAGGACTAAGGCTTGCTGGCCGCCCGCTTATATAGGGGTGCTGGGTCAGGGGGGAGGGTAGCGTGGCGGTGTGGCGGTGTAGCGAGGGCGGGACGGTGGGCGGGCCGCGGGGGCGGTGCGAGGAGGCACACGTCCGGGGACGCTGGTGCTAGGGCGGCAGGCGGTAGGGCGGATGATAGTGACCAGCCTCACTGTTATTGCAGTCGACAATATTACGTTTGATGATGATGTACTGTAATAATTAAGTAGGCTTTATGGATAATTGACTGCTACTGGGATTCCTTTGCTATTAAAAAATTAATGCATTTATATTTTCAATTACATTGCTCTGAACTTTCACTATACTGAGGTATCTTTTCTCATAAACATAACATTTTGAACTTATCTCATGAACCTAAATTTCATAAGTTAGATAGATACTTTTAAAACTATTTATCCATTTAGAGTATATGTAATATTTAGGAAATTTATTAACAAACAAAAAATTGTCAATAGTTGTTTAGCTTACATAGTTATGAAAAGAAAAAAAAACTTAATTTTTTTATTGTTGAAGAAGGCACTGTTATATTCTAAACCAGTTGGCGACTTACGATTAACTTCCACAATAATTAATTATTAAAAAAATTACACCAACTTATTAAACCTGTAGATCGTTGTATTAATTATTAATAAAATATTGATAATTAAAACACTTTGTGGCGTAATTTTAATTTAAAAAAAAGATGTATACACCACTATTTAATCATAACAATCGACATGTTTCAAAACCAACGGTTTCTTCGTTAGACAAATAACTACCTAAGGACAAAAATGTTACAATGAGCGGTTAACTAGTTATTATTTTACAAAAATATATTTTTTATGATTATGTATAAAAGTATAAGCAAAATAGATAATTATTACATTTACGTAAATATAAAAACTTATCTTCTAATCTTTTATAAATTGACACAACCTAATCAAGAAGTAACTAAGGTGTGTAAATAACAAAAAAGAGATGGAAATTTAAAAACGGTATTTAGTAATTAATAATATTTAATTGACTATGAACACTTTTTTTATTGCAAAAATTTCAAAATTATCTGATTGTAAAGCCGTTGTAACCCTTTTTTATAACAAAACAATGATTTGTTTTTAAAATTCGGTCGGCAAATTCAGAATGATAATAATTATTATAAGCAATAATTAGTCGCCTGTAATACCAATACAAATTGAAAATATCTCCCGAGTAAAAATAAATGCCACCGACGGGAATTGAACACGTGCCTTCTGATGTCCAGACAGACGCTCTGGACCACTGAGCCACGTCGGCTTATTTCCAACTCGAGACATATTATATCTACATTTGTTGGTGAAATATTTTGAAATGTTAAATATTATCTTTTAAAAAAATAACATAATGATAATAATTATTTAAACAATTTTAAATTTCTAGAAGACTTAGATATTTAAAAAAAACGTTACAATTGTAACATATTCAGTTATAGAGGCCGAGGCAGTGCATTCGGTCGAGTGATCGAGATCTTATTCTCTTTTCTTCATCCATACAATATAGGTGTTCTGCACGACAGAGCCCTAAAACTCTTTCCATCATCCATTCGCTACACGTGTCCTTCGTGATAGAGCTATGATACTGTATTTTTCATCAATTCACTATCAATATAGTCAGTACTCGGCCTAGTAGCGGGCGAATGATTAGGGTAAGACAGTGGATAGAAGCAAGGGCCAATGACTCGGTCGAATAAGTACCCCTTCCACCTACATCTCCACTCGGTTAGTGCAATCAGCCGAGCAGTCTGTGATAGGAAAAAAAAAAGAATTTGTTAGGAGAGTTTGACGTTTATTGTTGGTAAACTCTCTTAATTTTGCATATTTTCCTCCTAGTCTTAATGAACTGATTCGCCCACTGTCTTTTACTGGTAACAACTGAGTAACAAAGCGAGTGACTCGGCCAAGCACTCGGTAGGTAAATTCGGCCATAAGGATGGATAAACAGAAGATCTAATAAAATAATCTCAAATTAAATTCGTATTATAACCATTATTAGGGATATTTTGTATTATTAAAAATATTAGGGAACATTAACCAATCTACTAAACATGATGAAAAGCTGATAATTTTTGAGCAAAAGGATGGTTCGATGTTTTATGTATAACAACATATCTTATACTTAAATATATCTTTACAATTTTATATCATTAAACAATAAATATCTTTAGAATTAAATTAAATTTAGACGTATTAATTTAGACGTATTAATAATTTAAATTAAATTAAATAGTACCCATAGTTAAAAATATTAAGCATTGATGAAAAATAGTATTTTTAGATAATCATACATCTTCAAATTCGGTTAGTAAAGACATCCCAAATATTATAGACACACTTACCTCCCTTAAATATAAGGTTTCACAAAAATACTTACAATCCTGTCTCATGCTCTAACTGAACAGAAATGAATATGGCGAATACAGTTAAATACTTAGGTATTATAATAGACAGCCAACTCAAATGGACAGATCACATACAAAAGCTCGTAAATAAACTTAGGTATTTAACTTATATTTTTAAACGTTTAAATTACACGGTCGACATAAGAATGAAATTGGTGTATCATGCTGTGGTGCAATCATCAGTATCTTATGGATTAATTGGAAGGGGGAGTGTATAATACGCATGTTAAGCCACTAGAAACAACGCAAAAAATAATAATAAAGATATTGTTGCATAAAGATATGAACTACCCCTCCCTGCAATTATTCCAAACAGCTAAATTGTTTGAGATAAGAAAAAATTACTGTTTACAATGTTTAAAATATATATTTGCTCGAAATACCCTTTTTACAAAAAATGAAAACTGATTTAGTAATAGGTTAAATAATGTTTTTAAAGTTACACTGTGTAAAACCAGACTTGCGCAAAGACGTGCGTATTTTATAACACCAAAAATGTATAATGCTCTCTATAAGACTACAGAAATTGAATGTAAAAATAAATCCTCCTACAAAAAATATAAAAATGTTATAAAGTCTTGGATAAATACCATTGATACAAACATTTACTTGCTGTAACATCTGACCTGCTGTAACATCTGACCTGCTGTAACATCTGACCTGCTGTAACATCTGAACTGATGTATCTTAATATTTTTCTTTTCTTTTTTTATATTTTTCTAATCTTATTAATGTATGTATGTGAGTAAAATTTTTAACTTTAACAAATGGTTGGTTTTTTTGTTGTTTTTTTTTTTGTTGGTATTTTGGATATTTTGTTAAATGAGTTTTACTTTACTTTTTAACTGTTTGATAAATCATATTGAGTCTTGGATAAATACCATTGATACAAACATTTATTTGCCGTAACATCCGACCTGCTGTAACATCTGACATGATGTAACTAAACATTTTTAATTTTATTTTTTTATATTTTTCAATCGTGTCTTTTGAATTGTAATTCAGTAAACATTGATTTTTTTTTTTTTCAATTTTATTTTTCTAATCTTCTACAAAGATAATGTATGTATGTGAGTAAAATTTTAACTAAATGAAACTTTAATTTTTAACACGTACTGGCGATGCCTATGTGGGATTTATTTGGTTAATCTGCTAAATGTATTATTCTTTACTTTTGAACTGTTTATATAAAAAAAAGAAAAAATATTAATAAAAAAATAAAATTTACCCATCAAGCTTTTTAAAACAACAAATTAAAAAAAAGTAAATAACAAGAATAAGGATAATATTTTAAACAAAACAGTCATCTATACATTCATTTGTAACGAATGTAACTTTTAATAATAATACATTCACAAAAAAGTAAATAACAAGAATAAGGATGATGTTTTAAAACTTTTTGAAGGCAAAAAGATGTATTACATATGTCTCATCATGGCTAAAAAGTAATAGACTCTTCTTAAATTATAATAAAAAAATTTACCTAACCTTTTATAAAAATAGTAAAAATAACCCCCCCAATAAACTTAAAATTAGAATATATAATGCTAACTGTAATCAAGAAATATGCTCATCTTGCTTTGAACTAGGAAAAAGTTGAAAAGATCAAATATTTAGGTATTATTATTGATACAAAATTAAATTGGCAGTCACAAATTAGTATTACCGTCTGTAAATTAAGAAATCTTACATACACATTTTACAGACAAAAAGAAGTGCTCAATGTTGAAAAACTGAAAATTATTTATTTTTCTTTGGTGCAATCTTCACTCATATACGGAATAATAGGATGGGGCGGTGCGCTTCATGCACATATAAAACCTTTACAAATAACTCAAAATTATATCATCAAAGTTATGTATAATCGGAAAAGAACATTTACAATAGATGAGTTATACAAAGAATCTAAACTATTCTGTCTATCTTTAAAAACAAAAATAAAATCAAAATAAATGAAAACAGAATCAACATTAGAAATAATAATGTATTTTTTACTCCCCAAACGAACACAAAACAAATACAAACACACTGCAGTTTCATTGGACCTCGTACTTTCAATCTTTTACCGAAAAATATTCAAGTAATTACTAAACTTCCTCAATATTTAAAAGAGTTAAAATTATGGCTTTTCGATACAGCAGTTAAAACTTTTTTTATTTAATTTGTTTCAATTTATGTTTCTCAACATTCACCATATATTACACTAAACACTTATAACTTCACTATACACCATTGTATACACTTTTTATACAAACCGCTTAGACTAAAAATGTAATCTTGTTTTTGGTTTATATGCCCGTAGTGTGTTTATTTCTAGGTACAATAATATAATAACTTATATATATTACCCACGCACAGGCTGCACCTTAGTTGGTTCCCATTATTCGTATTGATTTATATAATATTGTATGTAATTAATGTAAAAAAGGGAAAAAAAACATTCATTTGTAACGAATATAACTTTTCATAATAACAAATTTAAAAAAAAAGTAAATAACAAGAATATGGATGATATTTTAAATAAATTGCTTTCAAATTATGAAGAGTGTCAATAGTCCATTGAATATTATTATTATTAACAATTTTTTTTTAAATAGCCACCGCTTAAATTTATTTTCACAATAATACCCATATTGATTTGAACTAATTATTTGTTATTAATACATCTCAGTTAATCCCTGATACTGTTGTGTTCATTTATAAGTTTATATTTTATAATAATTTTATTTATTTTGTATGATTATTATTTAATAACATTATTTAATTAATCACCGCTCATAGAAATATTTTCGCAATATTCGAAGTAATTCAAAACCATAAGTTTATATTTTGAAAATTTAGTCGCTTCTAAATTTTATAAACGCTGCGAAATTAAATACTGCGTATAGAAAAAATCATGGCTTTTGAAATAAAGAGCATTTTTTTGTAAGCCCAGAAAAAAAATCAGGCCTATAAAAATTGCTTAAAAGCGCAAAATCTCCCACATAAAAAACTCCTTTTCGGATATGGTTTCCGAAAGAAGAGAAGCTTATTTGAAGCTTAATTTCTTTAAAAAATATTCGGAAAACATTTTAATATTTCTTTGTGGCTGAATTGGAAAATAAATAAAAAGTTGCTTTTTGACTAAATTTGTGTGCACAAATCCAAACACGCGGCTGGTGTTAATCGGGAATTTCAACCTAATCCTTATGTACATAAGGAGTATTTCTCCCGATTCCGAATGTTATACGCTGCGTTTCAACGCCCTGATTTACTAGTTAATATAAAGCTCTTATTAAATCGAACCCAGCGTAAAATAAATTAATAAATCCCTAAGTAAAATAGTTAATTATGTCGCCAAAGTGTTTGTTGTCAACAAAAACAGTAAATAGCTTCACAAAATTAATGGTAGACAATAATATTATATAATTTTGCTTGTAATATACATAAGTACTGCATCTTGTGGATTTGCTGCACCTTTTGCGCAGTGCACAGACTGTAGATTGTCATTTGTGTCTGACATTAATGCCACTCTTTAAATAAAGTTTTGAGGCGTGCTTGTGACAAGTTCGACGACAGTTTATTTACGGATGTCTTTATATTATTATGAACTTATCATTTCTTCTTCCGCAAGTCCGGTAAAACAGACGTAGATCCAAGAGGTGAGAATGTACCTATGCAGTCCATTTAAATGGACTGAGATAGGTATTAGCTTCAACCTTATTCACCTGCAACTTAGACCTTGTTCAACAAACTATTAAAAATGAATGAAAAAAATAACTCTTTTCCGAGAAAGCAAACTATAAATAGTTTGACATTACATTAAGGCGATGCCCTACGTAGTAGTGCAAAATCATGTGTTTTTGGTTTGAAAATTTGGTCGCCTAAAAATGTTTCAGATGCTTTAATTAAATACTGCGAGTAGAATACATCTTGGCCTTTGAAATAATCGAGTATTTTTTAGATAAGTCTTTTTATAAGCCCAGAAAAAAATAATGTATAAGGCCTATGAAAACTGCTTTAAAGTTCAAAATCTCCTACTTACAAACCTACTTTCGGTTATGATTTTATTGTATAATGTGGCAAATTAAATTATTTATAAAATGATCGAAAAAAAAAAATTATGCCTGAACATCCACAAAATAAAATAAAAGGCACTATTTGGCCATTTTTTTTTCTTGCATAAATCAAAACAGGCGGATGGTGTTAAGCGGGAATTTAAACCTTATCGCCATCTACATAAAGGTTGTTATTGATAGCGGCTCAATTTAAAATACTACACGACGTAGTGCATCGTCTTAATAATTCAGAGCCCTTGAGGTGATTTTTCACGAAAACGGCGCTATATAAATAAGCCAAATATTATTTAATCAATTTTTAAAGAAGGGTAGATTTTTAAATAATCTTAAAAATAAACGAAATTAAACGGTGACTTTTGGCGTCATGAAACTTGAATAGCTTTTCCATCTGGAATTTCCACCCCAGCGCGTGTGAGCTTTTACTAATTTTTTAACAAATTTTTCACAAGAAGTGTGTTAAACTCAAGCAAAACTGGGTAATAAAAATCAGTTTACATAAACAAAATAAAAAAAATATAGAATTTAAATGGTACATATTTGATTTTTTTCTATTTTTTAAGAAAACATACTTTTACCGTTTGACACGCGGTAGAAGATTTGACAGAAGAAATTAAATTAGAAAAAATTCAAACATATTTAAATTTAAATTACGAAAAAACATGATTAATATGTAATAAACTTTAAAAAACGATTTTAAATATATATGCATATGGATTCATGTTAGAACACAAACAACTTTGTACCGATTTAAAACATAAATAAATAATTAATAATGTGCAAATCAATACTGTTAGCATGAGTCACTAATTGATTGATATAGTACTTAAGTTTAAAAAAGAAATGGTGAGACATTAATAACCTTTAAAACCATAAAACATTGAAAAATTAGATTATTTGCAGACGACACCTTAATCTATATATTATGTGTCAAGAGTACATAGATGCAATCAACAAATTAAATGAAGACCTACAAAATATAGCAAAATGGCTGAAATTAAAAAAAAATAAAACGAAATGTAGACTTGTAAAAATTTTGTTGAAATAGGCAACAAAACAAATAACACAGACTTAAAATTGACAATTAATGATGAAAAAATTAATTAAATTAAGTACCTAGGTGTAATACTAGATTCAAAACTCACTTTCACAGCAAATTTTGAATATGTGCTAAAGAAGATATGAAAAAAGTCAACTTTCTTAGAAGATTATGAAATAAACTAAATGGAAACACTACAGAGCTCATTTATAAAACTATAATTGCTCCACATTTATATTATTGCTCTACTATGTTATATTTGGCCAATGAAGGAAATTTGAACAAACTAGATGTTATACAGAATAGAGCTATGAGATGTATACTGGGAAAAGGCAAATACGCAAGCATTAATCAAATGAGAGAGCACCTAAATTGGATTTCAATAAAAAGAGACTGTTATTTAATGTGTTAATTTTTGTGCATAAAGTCATGAACAACCAAATGACAAAATATTTTAAGGATGAAATCGTTTTTAATAGAGATGTTCATAATTACGAAACCAGAAATGTAAATAGAATTAGATTGCCACATATGAAGAAATCAAAATCACAGAACTGCCTAATGTACAAAGGACTAGCGATGTATGATGAAATGCCTGAAAGTCTGAAGAATGAAGGAAGAATTAATGAATTTAAAAAGAAATACTATGCTTATTGTAAAAATATTTAAAGTGACAAAATTAAATATTATCTTGTTTATATTCAAATGTTGTATAAACTAACTCAATAAATAATACATATTATTTTTAATTTGTGTTTACATACAATTTATCACGTAAAATTGTAAAGTGTTGGCATCTGGACGAGTAAGCACCCAAGGTCTAAACTCTAATGTATCGATAAAAAATTGTTGGTATTAATAAATTAATGCCAATGCAAGTTGGATGTGGCTCATCGGATCTCGATTATCTAAGCATAAAAATTAAATAGCTGAAATTTATTTAAATAATATCAGCTGGTGATTTACCGATAATTATCTACTCGAAGGTTAGTGTTTTAGTAAGTATTTAAATTATGTATAGTGTTTATAATTCAATAAAGTCTAAATTACCAGTGTTAGTTATATGATGTTTTGGATTTGACCAATTTTGATAATAATCGTCACACACACATACACATGATGTAATTAGCTATTTTATGTTAGATTCCATCAAGTTTTACTGAAACACATGAACAGAAGAACAACTATAAAAAAACACTTACACAACTAAATAAACTCATTTATCAGCAACAGTAAAAAAACCATCAATCAGAAACCATAAACGGTAACAGCAAGAACGTGTAATATTTATAGGAACTTGTGTAATTTTTATTTACTTATTTATTTTGTAATTGATTTTTGTATTATTTCAAAAACCAAAAGAGTTCTAATATTATATGATACATGCTAAAATTTGTATAATTATTCAACCATCTTCTTTCGTATGGTTGGGGGTCAGAGGGAAACATCTAGGTTAGTGAGACAGCTAGGCGTCGCCCTATGGACAGTGGCGAAACTATACCATCGGGGGCCCGTGGCAAATTCATTGGATGGGGCCCCCTTAGTAAAAATCACAGTCGCGTTGTAATTGATTTTATATAAATAACTTAAGAAGTTACCCAACAGTATTACTAATATTGTGTGCATTTTTATTTTCAAAAGCATAGGCATTACACATGTAGGTATAATGAAATAAAATTATTTTCTCCGAGCTTTCTGTTCCGCAAAAGTATCAATAACGTCATTAAAGTTTAAAGATCGGGCCAATGAATTTTCAATAGACAGAATAGCCAAGTTACGGTGTCTGGATAAATCATCAAAATGATAATTCATCACATCTTTAAAAAGTTATATAAAGTCATGGAAAGTGATGAAACAAAAACTATATTAACTGGGTTAAGTAGGTTAGGTAAAAAGAAAATTTCTCATCGTTTTTAATGACTTTATATAACTTTTTAAATGAGTGTTGAATAGTCACTGTGTTGAGTTAGCATGGAACCCCAAGTTACGTAGCCTGTCTTGTCCTATTGAGTCTCTTAAATATGTTTTTATTAATTTTAGTTTCGAAAATGACCTTTGGGAACTAGCTATAGTCACAGGAATTGTAATAAATAACATTAATGCAGTACATACTTCAGGAGAGCTGCACGACATAAAATGATTATTTATTATTAATAAATCAGCAAGTTCTCTAATACAAGAAGCCTTTTCTATTTCGTCTCTGAAGGTGGACCGAAAACTGAGAATTTCCCTAGAAAATGATTCAGATATGTCTTTTTTATATATATCAACAAATTTTAGACCTTTTTTTAAGAGCTCAGTGTCATTTAAATTTAGCAAAGTGGCAGGTTGCAAAACACTGAAATTGGACACAATTTCATTCATTTTTTCAGTTGATTAATAATGATGTTAAACAACCTTTCCGGATCTTGGAGACGCTCATCTTCGCAAAGTTCCTCTGACGGGTTTTAGAAAATTCATAATTGATGCACCACCTTTCTGCTACACTACTAGCTTCCTTTTTTAATTTTTCAAATTCATGTCCATACCCTTCCAATTTTTCTAGACAAATTTTCAAACGTTTTAAACATTTGAAAGATCGATGGCTTTCGACTGAAGTGCTTTAGAGGCTACATCGATAGTTTGTAGAATTTTGCAATGGAAAACCAATAACATAATAAAACTGTAGTTCTCGATCTTCTTCTTGATTGATAAAGCTTAATTTATTTCATCCGATTTGCAATTTAACAGAATTGTTTTCGTTAGTGCTTTTTGGACTTCAACAAACCGAACTTTCAAAGCAAAAATAGCATCATAACGTCCTGACCATCTAGTAGGGTTCAATGTTTTTAATGTTATCTAAGCTGAAGACTCCCCTTCATTATTAGATATAAAACTTAATAAGATATTCCATCTTTGATACTATGCCCTAAAAAATTGCCGAGACAAAAAATTCAGCAACCAATGGATGGGTTCTAAAATTGAACGACATCCTTTTCTTAGAAATGCGTTTAAATCTTAATAATTTATTTGAATTGGTACCTATATGGTCTTTAGTTGTGTCTAACTTTAGTTGATTTTATGTACTTATATAAAATTTATATTTTTTACTACTTACCACTGCCTGTGGACCTCATCAATCTCGCCAGGGAAATAATGCAGCGGGCATTCGTTGACCGCATGTTTGATGATCTTCCCCGCACCGCAATCAAACATCACCAACTCTTTAAGGTCCCGCCTGTGCATCGTGTGGGCACAGTGGCTGTGGGAGGGCCTTATCCTTTTGATGGCAGACCAGAGCTTACGAGGCAGTGAAAATCCAGGTTGTATCTCAGTGGGATCGTGCACGAGATGAGCATTTCTTACGTCGGCCGATTGACACTCAAGTTTCCACCCATCTTCCGGAGTGAGAGGTATTCGGAGGGGCCTCTCTGAATGTGCTACCAATTAGCAGTTGCTCAATAAGTCTTAATGTGTTGCCATTCTCTGTCGTGTTGTAGAGTTTAACAAAGAGGCCTTTGAGGCATTGTAGGCCGCTAAGAGATCAATGAACGCTGCCGCTGATTAAAACTGTTTCTTGAAACCAAAATCGATGTGTTTTGTCAGTGCTAACACCTGATTGCAGCAGTTACGGCCTGGTTTGAAGCCGTTTGTTCTTGTGGAACCAAGATTCGACCTATAAAAGCTTTTCACTGATGTTTCTTAATTTAGTGAATATAAAAAAAGAGTTACATTAGCGTATGAGAATCGATGGTGGTAGGGAGGGGAAAGGGGTGTATCTAGTATATGGTGAGTAATTTTTTCTGTGAACTTTGTTTATCGATTTTCAGTTTAAAAAATGTGAGGTGCTGTGTTAAATAAGCTTTATTCAACGCAAGTGTTAAAAATGTGTGAAGCGCAGGAATGAATGTGTTTTAGTTTGAGTCAGTGTTGCATTGAGAGATGTTTAATGTGTGGTTTTGCCTACTTTGTCTGATGGGTACACTTAATTGAATTCTGACTGGGGGTTCGGCGACTCCTGTAATCCGGCTTCTCGGAGGTCGGGTTCGGTGGATGGAGTGCGGCTCGTGGTGCACTCGCCCTGCCTGGTCTGTTCGGCGACTCCTGTAATCCGGCTTCTCGGAGGTCGGGTTCGGTGGATGGAGTGCGGCTCGTGGTGCACTCGCCCTGCCTGGCCTGGTTGGGGGCACTGATTCCCAACGAGGCAGGCCCACCATCACATAGGGCCTGCAGTTCCACCTCGGCCAGGTCTACCACCACCACTTGCATGACATGCCAAAATGCAAACCATCGGTCGGTAAGGTATCTAATACAACTTTCAAGTAATTACGAGCAATGTTTCGTAGTGGTGGCTGTTTTTTTGTCTGAAAAATTTCTACGACTTTTTAGTTACTAAATTCTTATAAAGCAACCGACTCCTTATGATTCAGGTGAGGACGATAACCTCGAAAATTAATGAATCGTTGAATACGATTTTGAACTTTCTCAATCCTTTTTATTTGCGATTTGTACCTGTAATTCCAGACATTAGCGATGTACTCCAAATAACTGCATAAATACACAAAGTGCAGCATTTTTGTAGTTTTGTCTTTTTAAATACAAACCCAAATAAATATGGAAGCTTTTGGAACTATTAATTCGACATAGTGGTCAAAAGTAATATTGGGTCAATACTACTTCCAAACTCTTAGCCTCCGTCATTTATTATCAGTATTATGCCGTTATAGGCATGATTAAAATAAAATGGGGTTTTTATTTCGGGTAAAGCTGATGACGGCGCATTTTTAACATTTATTTGAAGGTTGTGTTGTGTTCAATAAATATCTTACAAATCCATATTGGTTGATATTTTACGATCTCAAGGCTAAAAGATTTTCGCTAAAGATTTCTTATCCACTCGAGCGATTGGTTTTTTTTTTTATTTTTATATTAACTCCACACAGGAGGCCCTGAAGAAAATAATTTCCCTCAGGGCATATGTCATCTTTGGGGATGCTGTGTGGAGGGTCTTTTTGTGGAGAGGTAGGAGTGAACATGGGTCTTGAAGAGTCCCATGTTGTAGGAGGGAGGAAACACAGAGGCCGGCAGTTCGTTCCACAGCCGAGCTGTTGAACTTAAGAACGAATCGTAGAAGCGACCCGTTCTCATGTGACAAATGTCAACTGTGTACAAATTTTGGGCGCGCGTTTGGCGTGTACCCCGACTACGCACCGGTGCCGAAGGGATCAATGACGCTAGTTCCTCAGAGCATCTTCCATTGTAATACCGATAGAACAAGGACAGCATACCTACCTGACGCCTGTGCTCTAAAGATTGCAGTCCGTTTGTTAAGATTGGGGAATCTATCAAACGGACCGCCCGTTTTTGCACAGAGTCAAGGGTTTTTTTCAGGTATTTAGGGGCTCCGGACCAGAGATGGCTGCCAAATTCGACAGTAGGGCGCACTTGCGATTTGTACAGGGTCAGCAGTTGTGTACTATTAAAGTATCTGCGGGCCCTGTACAGTACGCCCAGCTTCTGAGAGGCCAGCTTTACTCTGGCTTCGATGGAGCCCCCATACCTGAGCTGGTCACTTATAGTTACACCAAGCATATCAATGGAAGGCCTGTTCGGAAGATTGCTTCCGGAAGGAGACTAGGTTATCATTTAGATCCCTTTTAGACGTAATCAGACAGGATTGGGTCTTTGAAACATTAAATTCAACGAGATTATTTTTACCCCAGGAGGAAATACTCTCGAGATAACCGTCCATTCTCTGCTTCAAAGCCCTCCGAGCCGTTGGAGTTTGTTTGCCCTTTGGGGGCTTGTCAAACAAAAAGCTATCATGAACTGTACTGTCATACGTGTAACAATGAATCAGTGCACATGTCAAAAGGTCATTGACGTGCAACAAAAACAAAGTCGGAGACAGAACCGATCCCTGTGGGACGCCAGCATTTATAGAGTGTGAGGATGAGGTGAAACCGTCAGCAACTGCCTGAATCGACCTATCCCTTAAAAAGTCAGCAATCCACGTACACAGGGATGCGGGAAGTCCGTAAGAAGGCAATTTGTTGACAAGTCCTCGGTGCCAGACCCGGTCAAATGCCTTGGATATGTCTAGTGCGACCGTTTGGGACTCACCGTGACGTTCCAGGCACCGCCCCCAAACATGCGACACATACGCGAGAAGATCACCGCACGAGCGGTTCCGCCGGAATCCGTATTGACGGTCGTTGATAATTTTGTTCTTCTCGAGGTATGTGAGCATATAAATACATTAATCATATAACTTAATTAACCCTCGATCACTCGCGCGGTTTTTAGCCTCGTGAGTACTTGCGGGGTGTTGTGGCCACCCCACATACTCAAAGTACATTTTTATTCATGTAGTATCAGTTAATGGAATTATACCAGCATTTTATTATTTTGTGTTGTATGACGTATGTAAATAAAAAACGTAAATTTTGTAAATCAACTTTATTACTGTTCTACAAAACATTATAATAATCAGCCTTTTTAGTGATAATATTGAGATCTTTCCTCAAAAAACCAAAAAAAAAACAACTTCTTAGTTTTTAACATAAACTTTATAATTGAAAATCATAAATTATGGGTTAATTAACAAAATCAAATAAAATTTTCTTATTTATCGTAACCTTGCTGATAAAGTAACCTCCGCAAAAGTATGACACGAGCACTCGCGGGGTGTCGTGACCACCCCACGCAAACTCTGACACGTCCTCACGTTACGAGCGCTCGAAAGGTACTGATGCGCGCGGATTCGTTACTAGACCAAATATTATTCAATTTTACGTTCGAAAATGCGTGGGGTGCTGACAGCACCCCGCGCGAGTGATCCCTATTAATATGAAGTCTCAAAATATTAATATTGAAACATATGTACTGCTTACTGTGGTTTAAAGCTAATTAATTCACCTAGATTTCGCCGTTTATCCTATACTTTTAGGTTCTATAAGTTTAACACATTATTTCTGTCATATTATTTCTCATAATATGACAAAAATCATTAAAGAAATGGAAAATTTTATCTGGGCCTGCGCATTTTTTTCATCTATTTATGATGCTTGCAACACTGGATTCATTTGTTGGGGTTTTCTGGTATTTTACACCAGTCTTACAAAACTGGTAAGAGTAATTTATTTTGAATGTAAGAAATCAGTAATTCAAAGCATCTTTCACAGAACGGTCTATTATGTGTTTGACTTGGAATCAAGTCGTGGATTCTATCCCGAATGCTTTGAAAACATTTTTCTTGTTAAAGGTTGTTTACGTGCTTACGTGCGTGGTGTTTTGTATTGTGATTTACCCAAAAATTTAAAACAATTAAAATTTAATCCTTATATCGAAATGTCATGCGAAACAATATTATGCAAAATTAATTAAGGAAATGTAGAAAATCCTTTGACACGATTTTGAAAGAAATAATATTTTACTAAATTTAGAGTCATTCGTTAGTAAAATTAAAATAATGCTGTAATATAATTTAAATAACTTTTTTTGTTAATATATATCTACGTTACAAATTTTTTTTTGTATTTTATGGAAGCGAAATTTTTAAGAAATAAAAATAGCACTTTTAAACGGCGTTGGCTCGCGTAAATTCACTATAATATAGTGTCGTAAATAGGGTGGTCGAGGGGTAAGACTCTCGACTAGCATTCCGGAGGTCGCAGATTCCACCCCAGAGTGTACAATTAGATTTTATTTGAATAAGTTATAAATTAGTAGTTATTAAATGTATTAATTAAAAATAATCTATACTATATTTGCAGCTTAGAAGATGCCTGATCTAAGTATCGCCCAGGTGAAAAGTTGCTTCAAATGGTTAAGCCGTGTTTAGTGACTAGATATTAATAGCCATCTACTTCACCTTCTTCTTCCCCATCTCCTCCCCTAACATTACCTTCTGCCTCATAATAAACTCCAATTGGGGATGCCATAGACTCTCTGGCTCCAGATAATTGTTAGCAGCTGAGACTCAGATTAAAAAAAACTGTGAATTGAATACGTAAAAACGAGGTTAAAACTTGACATTGAAAACCTACCTGTAAGAAAGTTGGTAAGTACAAAAAAATCTCTCCATTAATGCTGGAGATAATAATAAATATTGTCTCTAGGAAAAACGCACAGTTCAGAAAGTTTGATTAACGAAACCTTAAAATACATTTACTATAACACACAACGAACCAAATATATAGAGCCGCAGGGGTCTTAAAATTACATTTTTTTTGCACATATGTAATTTACCAAGAATTATCTAAATCAGGGTATATTTTTGAATGACAAATTTTCGTGGAAAGTTCGAAAAAAAATTATATATTTTATATATTGACATGGTTTGGTCCCGTCTAGAATATTTTCATCTCCCTTGTTCCCTCATTTCCTTCAATGTCTTACCTACTACAAAAGAGAATAAACTAGACTGCAATACATAAACTACCTACTTGTCAGTGAGATGACAAGTTTTCTACATCCTAAATATCGTCGTTGTCAATAATGATTCATTTTATCTTGCTGCCTACAATTGGACAATTATTTTCGAAAATTTACTATTTGGAATCGTCAAAATTGCATCCCCTATTCAATGTTTTCTGAGATATACACCTAAATCTTAAGAATTTATAAAGTGATACCAACATGTGTCGTGATCTTTACCAAAAAGCATCCAGTAAAGGTAAGATGGTCCATCTCTCCACTTTCCCCCTGTTTAACCCAATCTAATGATCTTAAAACGTAGTAAATGTAATTTATAGTCCATTTTTAAATACATTTGTAGTTAAACCGACACTCATGCGTAAACAGTTGTGTTAAGTTTATGACTGATATCACTAAATACCTTATAATATTAATAAGACCTTCAACTTCTGACATTTCCCATAATTTTGATGGCAAACTTGCTACCCTAGCGCCTAACGACATGAGCTGTCAGCCATGGTTTTCTTCGTACATTTCAATGGATTTTATGTGAAATATATTCATTATTTTACGTAAATTAATTTAATAAATTATTGAAATCTTAAAAAATAGGTAACCTGAATACGACTATATTGCTGTTTTGGCTCCAATATAAAAAAATATTAAAGCGCTTTGTCTTTGATGGTTTTATAAAGGTAATAAAATATTTTATAAAGAAATATTATAATTTTTTTCATTAATTCCATTTAAGTAAGCTTTAACGTTGTAAATTTTTTGTACATTACTTGTTCTTTAATATTGTAGGGTATTTGTTATTTTTTTCTAATTAATTATTTATTATTAATTCAATTCAATTCCCACAATTATAACTAACCTGTTATCGTTTTTTGGAGTGTTTGTAATCTTAGATCCGTAAACTGCACTCACGGAACCTACTTTTTGGGACATTTTATTTAGTTTTTTTTTATCAATATTGATCAATATATAAATTAGGAATAACACCCCCACCAAGTGCTAAATAAATTCAATTTGCGCCATTGAAAAGAAAGTCAACATCAATACGCTACACTAGCGCCTCTTGTGACCGGAATTATTAATATTGGCAATATTTTGCTGGCAATATTAACAACTTTATATATTACATTACAATCACTTTTTTTTTCATTCCGTTTAATACTACTAGCGAGGCTAAATTATTAACCCCTTTACTTATATATATGTAATCGGGATGTAAATATTACGCGGCGCACAAGGAGGTAATAGTGAAAACTTTACTTTTTACCACGGGGTAGTATATCGTGGACCTCGCGTTCAATTAAGGATGTTTCTATTTTTTTCATATTTAATAAATCAGAACCCGAAATTTCGTTTGAAATCATACGAATCGTAAATATAGAATTATAAATTAAATATATCAAGTATGGAATTATACAATTTATCCAAAAAAATGTCACCATCTGAATGACAAATTCTTTTTCAAACTATCTTCAGGCCGCTCGTGTAGGTACCATGATATTGATTGATTGATCCGATTTGACAGCTCGTAGTAGTTACAACACTGCCACCATCTTGAACCGAAACCGGAATGGAACAAAAAAATTACAGATTCTCGTTCTTATTAAACTTAAACTTAACTATACCGACGATGAACTGGCGTGATATAATCTAATAAGTAAGACTTTCTATGTTTGTATTTCAAACATTAGTAAAGGATGAATGCTAAAATGATTCGCATTGCTATAAATTAGTAATGGAAAAGGATATTTTTAGCACTAGAACCACGACCTTTCTAATCAGCTTGCTGTGTTTGACACTATCGAAACCCTTTTTGTAGTCGATAAAATACATACAATGCATTTTTATAATTGTGTTTTTCCTTATCGTATGGAAAAAGTAAAAATGAACATGGAAAAACATTTCTAAAATTATTATGCAATTAATACGTAATAAGTATTTTTTACACGTAATGTATTTACACACTGAAGACAAATGTTTGATAATTTCGGATTCCAGTCTGTATTACTTGCTATATTATTTTTTCCACATTTTTAGCCAGAGTAATAAATTTTACCGATAATAATCGGGGTGGGTACATCGTAATAAATATTTAATTACACAACACTGTATTTGGACTCTGCAATCATTATTTGTGGGAAATAATGTCGGCCGAAAGGTCGCTTGTTGCTGTCACAGAAATACGAGCTCTATAACAATCTCATGACATATTTTTCACTGTATTATGGCAATTAATAGCCGGGGGCATATTAATATTATTCAGTACATTTTACTACGTCTAGAATCAAGTTGTCGAAATGGGTGTTTTGAAATAACTTTATTTATATATCTATATCAAGTCGGGTCTCCAGCGACCCAAATATTTTCAAAACATCGGAAAAAAACAATAGATTGGGTCGTGGCCTCAACGTTTTTTGTTTTCCATCGGCAACGGAATACAAAAACATTGTGGCATTGTTGTCGCTAGAAACAAAACTGTAGGTAGGGCATTTTCGTGCTGTCATATTTGTTGTGATTTCCATTACGTTACTTTTATTTTTTGGTTTTCCATTACGTTTTATTTTTTGCTTTCCATTACGTTACTTTTACGTTTTATTTTTAAGTTTACACGAATACCAGATTATTAGAGGTCGGGATTGTTTTTTAAGTGCAATTTCTAGGACTAACTAACATAACACGTATTTCTCGCTCAAGCGCTCTGGCGCACGAGCTGTCAAATTGGAATAATCAACTGTAATTATACTGTTCAAAGAACAACTAGTTTACACAATAACACATACACATATTTTTTAATGATCTATTCTAGACGTTGATTGAATTTGTGGTGGGATGTTGATTTTAAGTTGTTACAACAACCAAACAAAGCTTAGATGAATTTGTAAGCAACTGTTCTTAAATAAATGTAGTTACACACAGAAATTTTATGATATGAAATTTTGTTAATGAATTTACAAATTTCTTAACAAAATAACAGTAAAATACGAAAATGTGTAATTTGGAACACGTGTTAAGACAAATAATAATAATTTCGCATGTCGTCCATTATATTTATTCGGACAAGGTCACTTGCGTGGAACACGTGTTTAAATATATTCAGAATGACTAATATTTTTTTAAGAAATGATCATGCAGTACTCACTTTTCTTTGTGTGCATACACAATAAATTTGGAAGAAATTTACTGAAGTTAATAATTTGCTTTTGCAAAACACGCAATAATAACATTTTTTTATGTGATTACCGCACAAGACTCTCAACTGTTCCCAACCGTCTGGAGCCAGTGAGACTAAGGCATCCCTAATTGAGCTATTTTGTGCTGCTGAAGGTAATGGGGAAGGGAAGGAGATGAGAAGAATGAAGTTGGGAAAGTACCTGTGGGGTTTTCTCGGCTCTAGTATATTATTTAAGGGTTAAATTATAATTTAAAAAATCAATTGCTAAGATGAGTTTGTATACCATTTACGTCTTCGCGATGAGACAGCGTAAAAACAACAACTGACGTAACACTCATGGTGAATTACATGAACGAATTACATTACGAATTAATTGTCGCTCCAATGAACCATATGACTGACAACAAAATTGCCAACACTAGTTTAATATATTAAAGCAGGTAATGTATAAGATTAAACAAATAACCAAACACCCTCACGCTCGTGTTAGGTGTTATGTGCATGTGAAGAGAAACATTTGTGCAGCCCACACGGGTCATGTTTTCATGTACGAGGAGGTAATAGGTTGTAAGGATTTCCGGCCCATTTTGGTGTTGCCGTGGTGGGAAATTTAATCACCTGAGGCTTGTTAAACGCTGGTAATACTGAGCATAGGGTGGCTACAAACAGGTGGTAAACTGGCAACCCCGCGACCCTTTTTAGGGGGTGCTTTCTGGGAGGGAATAAACCACAGCGTGAATTTCAGGTAAAATAAATTATTGATGGAACGTCGCGGTAAAGATATATTCATGGATACTTTTTAAATGTGAATCAAAGATTTCTTTTGAAGGGGAAAAAGGATGAGTATGAAACTCAGTAAGAGTCCACCTTGCAGTGTCCCATTATTTTATATGATATGACTAATATATTTTTCATCCACAAATAAATTCTGAGTCACTTAACGTTCCTTTTTTATATTTACATATAATATTATAATAAAAATGGCAGTATTTTTTTAACATTAATCCCGCCCAGGAGGCTTTGCGGAAAATAATTTCCCTCAGAGCCTGTGTCGTCTTTGGGGATGCTATGAGGAGGGCTTTTTGAGGAAGGAAGGAGAGGAAAATGGACGAATTATCTATCCATCCCGCTGCCGCACAAGGCGACGCGTCGCCTTGTGCGTGTCTCTTTTGACACGTCGCGACGTGTCAAAAGAGACAAGTTGGAGAGGTCAAAGGGTTGGTTGAATCCTGTTTTCGAGTCCTAGATGTGACCATATCTTTATCTGATTTTTCTTTTTCAGATTTTCGTTTACTACTTGAGTCACTCATTAGTTCTGTTTATGTGAGTTAATCATTTTCAGTCCTTGCATTACTCCCGTATCACTATTATTTTACGTACCTGTCATTATTAACTACGGTCGGACAGAATAAATTAAATATAAACTGACTGTTTGCCGAGATTCAAATAAAAATCCGAAATTAAAACATACATTTGTGACAGTATCAGATTCAAATAAAAAAATTAAAACCGTGTCAAGTATAAAGCAGTATAAAATCAATATTCACAAAATATGCTAAAATTGTTGCTCCACGTGTTAAAATGGATGACTCAAGTTACCTTAGATTTAAATTAGAACGTTTTTTGTTTTTGTTTACCAACATCTTAATGACTTGGATACTGCCGTCATTGGTTTTATATGCTTCAAATATTTATTAGACTAGATTGAAAGAGACTACAAAATAATTAAATATTTTTATTACGAAATTTCGCTGGCACTAAAAAAGGTTAGGCTAAGGGGATGAAGTGTCAATAATGGAATAATTACTACGAAAGAAAATGAGATTTCGGTTTTTAATATTCAACACAATCCATTACAACATAATTATTTTTCTATTAACACATATTTTAATAATATATTTTTATTTAGCAACTAGCATAGACCCGTGAAAATTTTAATTTTTTAATTAATGAAAGAAATAAATATAGGAACACAGGTATAATAAACATAAAAAATATTCAATTTAAAACATGTATATTGCCACGACCGAGAATCGAACAACGATCAACCGTTTGGAATGCAACTATACTAACCATTTATCACATAAATTTGAAGAATCGTTCGTTCTTCAAAATTCGTCGTATTAAAATAATGAAAATAAAAAATACAAATAAAATTTACTTGCGCACGCCAAGATTTGAATTACGAATTCGTAGTCAAGAGCCTTACCCCAAGACCGCGAAAGTCTCTAATTTGAATCTGTTTTAAAAATTGTTGAGTAAACTATGTAGATATTGTTTTATTTTATTTTTTGTTAGGATTGACTCTCAAAACAACGTAGATTGTTAAAGTGATTTATTTTTTGGGCATTATGCCGTGCGGCGCTATCTCCTTATTTAGCCAAGGTGTCCATCATCGGGCAGATGTGTAATGGTGTCCGAAACGTTAACTAAAGACGGAGGTAGTGCTACACAGCATAATACCATAAAAATAAATCACTATAATATTTTTGGCCGCGAAAATCTCAAATCAACGTAGATTGTTGTTTTTACTATCAGCGTTTCATGACATCAACACACTAAAGAGATGAGGGAAGGTAGAGCCACTGGGAGGTAAAGGGGTGATGTCTGTGTAGGTGTGTGGTTGTGTGGGTGGATGGGAGTGAGAAGGGGTGGGATGAAACAGCTAAAGTTGGCGAAGGTGTCTATTTGCTTGCGGCCAATTACCGCCACCTGCTCTTTACTGCAGTTTGCAACCAGATTCGTTCCACAGCGCGTTTATTGGTCGTGGACCCGGATCACTGTGCATTGTGTAATTTGATATGTTTGGATTTTATGCTTAATCAAGATTTATTACCGCAAATTTAGCTTCGAATGTGTTTGTAGTTGATGATACGAACCGTAGGTAATGATGTAAATTAAAAGCACGAAGAGTTAATCTAATTGAAATATCCGAGGATTTATAAAAACACAGTGTTTATCGCAACGAAACATTCTAACTTCAGTTGTTGGTGTCTGTTTTTTATGCATGCTAAGTTCAATGAACTTTCAATTTTAGAAATTGGAAATACTTAAATTATTATAAGCAATAATTATAAGCCTGAAACACAAATATAAATTGAAAAAATCTTCCGAGATAAAATAAATGCCTCTGACGGGAATTGAACCCGCACCTTCAGATGGCCGGTCAGTTGCACGGAACCACTACCCTACGTCGGCTTATTTTTAACCGTCAAATAATTCGTTTATCCCACGCAATTCTTTAATGTATTTTTATACAGGTACTCGTTTATACCATGCAACCCTTTAATGTATTTTTAAACAGGTAATTTTATACACCATGTAATCCTTTTAATATATTTTTATACAGGTACTCGCATATACCATGCAATTTTTTTGTGGTGTGCCAGGAAATTCCAAGCTCAATTTAATTCCAAAATCAAACGTCAAGTGTCCACTTAAATTTTTTTTGTGTCGCATTAAATAAGTAAATGATAACAATTTTTCCATATTTCGGTAGTTTATACAACTGTTGTTACTAATAATATTATTTTGTACAAGAAACCTGTAAATAAATAATGCTAAAAATATAATTATTCATTATGACGCAAAAATTTTGACATTTCTTACGAAGTTAATTTCTATCACTTTTCTTGGGTGAAATATTATAAAAATTACATCAAAATAATGTAGATAAAATTATCTTTCTGATGATACCTCAAATTTATTATTTCCACAATCAATTTATATCAAAAATAATGAAAGAAGACGCTTTGACACTAAAAACCTGTCAAATATTTCGTTGGCATTCCACAGAAAAATTCTTTGTAAAAAATCTGAAAAGCTAGAAGTCATTCCGGTATTTGCTGCCTAAAGAACGAGAATAGTCCAAGCGATTGTGACCTTGTTCTTTATACAAATTCCTTATACATAAGGGTCAAAATCGCACATAAATATATATATTTTTTTAAATTCGTAGATAATGTTCAGCACTCACATATGCGGTCCCGGCATATGAGGAGTTTTAATTCTTTAATTCTCGGAATTATATTCAACTCATCGGGAGTAAATTATCATGAACTAGCTGACTTGTACCATACTAGTACTTTCCATAAATATAAAATTAATGTTTTTCATACTAACCCGAAAAAAAACTCAAAATAATATTGAAAACCTTATCACAATCTTTTGCGTAGTTTGGAAGAATTAAACGCGCAAACAGACAGACGTCGATAGCTACTTTGTTTTATTATTTATAGAGATTGTTTCTAAGATAAAAATAAGCTTTAAAGATATTAGATCAACATTGGAATCCTTAAAATAGCAGAAGATGTTCATTCAGCATTTTATTTATGCAGAAAGTTAGCTAAACGGATTCAATGGTAATTATTCACAAATATTTCGAAAATTATAACAAAATTAAAAGAAAAATTCATCACTTTAGTTGTTTTTTTTTTAAATCGTTATTACTGTTCTAAAATAATTATCGTATACAAGGGTACATTTACGGTTCAAGGCAGTTTAAAATAAATATACTAAATTAACAGTACTACCCATCTCAGTTCAGAAATCTATTTTCGTAGATATATATTACATTTAACTTAAACAATGACATGATTTGAACACTTAGATATAACATAGATGAAATAGGAAATCTAGCTTCATGAAATTTGAGCACATTTTCTGCCCGTATTTTTTTTATCGACGCGATCATTTACAACTCGCAAAATATCCAATTAACTGACTGAAAACAAGACGCACTTTTGATTGGTCGATATCTTTTAACTATTCATTTAAAAAAAGGTTACTTGATTTTTTTTACTTTTATTCTGTCCGAGTCGAATAGTTGTGAAAAGTTATTCATATTGAAGAAATTAAACTAATATAATATTTATTATATTAATTTTAACTCTGATAAAGCCGTTACTGACTACTGTAATATAGACAAGATAAATATCGATAAGTTACGATAAACAATAAAACAATATCCTATAAATTGGTTGTTATGTTATATTTCCAATTTAATGTACAATTTTCACTCCTTTCTGAAAGGCATATCAAATATTAATAGATTCTTGACAATTTGATTGGTTTTCTCCATGATCCCTTCTAAAAGACATTTTCTTTTTCAGGTGTTTTGAAATATCCCACCCGATTTTGGTTGGGATAAATCTTTGATTATATCAGTCGGGTCCTCCTTAATGGATATCGTGATTGCTTGCTTCAATTTAAAGTCCTTTGAGAACTTTGAGAACTTGTAGCTTATCGCAATACGCGGGACACTGATTTAACATCCTTTTTACAGATAAAAAACACGTACAAAACATCATACTTGTTGAAAGCTCTTAAAAGTCACTCAAAAGAAATAGCTCAGATTTGGATACCAAATATTTATTTATGCCGAGGAATAAATTTCAGGTTTAACACTGTCATCTTTTTTTATACCTATTACTAGGATCGTTTATGTATTCGATGTTTAATGTACTGTTATTAGATGGCTACATTAATTGTTAAGTAATAATATACTTTGTTTAAAGATAGTTCTCACAAGTATTGCTTCATCTAATATAATATTGATTTGTTTTCTAGCCGAATGACAAAAAACATATTTTTCTCTTAGAATTAATTCCAGCCATCACTCAAGACGCCATGGATATTCCATCTAATATGCAAGGCGGCAGTGTTTCTTTCTCAAGAAAACTTTTATAATTTTCATAGAACTTTTCTACCTCACGTTGATGCAAAATTCATAATATTGGCGATAGCAAACGACAAGTATTCTCCCGTTGTAACTGAAAACACAGTGTCTCACTGAGTCTCTCAAGGAAGGGAGTGTGTTTTTAGTTACCGTGGCAGTATTAGTCTACATCAAGCACAGCAATGTTGTTGCCATATTTGCAAACAAAGAATTCCTTAGGATATTTTTATATTTATTTAATCAACACCCTTACTTGCTTTTATATGTTCTAGGGGCCTTGAGTACGTTTTCAACCCTTTTTTGGTAAATTCCGAAGGAAATTTTAGTGATATTTGAGTTGAAAGACGAAAATGTGAAAATTTAACTTCGCTGTTCAAATATAGTTTGAAACAAACACAAAGTAAAATTCAACGTATGACTAAAATAGGGTAAATATTTTTTTCAATCGGAAAATAAATTTAAATTGTGCCTTAAATCGAGTTCTCCTAAAAAGCCTAAAAGCACTCGTACATTTCATACACGGATTTCACATTACTAGTTATTATGACATTAATTTTGCATAGGAAGATAATTGGATTCAAACATAAGTTATCAATTTTTTAGAATCTGTCATTTTCTGTTGTCAATTTAATGATTTAAATACCGCGTTTTCATCAATAAAGGCGGAACGAAATAAATTTTTAAAACCGTAAATATTTTAAAAAACACATTATTAAATAGCTAATATTGAAAGAGCTCAGTCGTTAGGTTGGAACATAAAAGCGAATGCTTAAATGTTTGTACTGTAGGTATTACTTCCCTTGTTGACAGTTCTGCATTCAGTTTTGCATCAGCGTCTTGGTTCCTTGGTGCTTTTAAAAGTCGGCGCCAGAAGCGCCAATTGACCCTTAGAAGACCATTCATGTCTGCATTACTGCAACGGATTTCATTTCATTTTCCTTATATAGTCACGCGAACCAATAATATCTTTCGTTGCAACAATAATATCAATACCAATACGTTCATAAACTCTCCTATACCACGCGTACACGGCTTATGTAACCGATATGCAGAAGAAGTAGATATTTTTGATAGCACGCTGAAAGATCTTAGAAAAAAGCATCTCGCATATTTAAAAAAAACCGTTATTAGTTTACATATTCTTTTCTATAGCCTTATTATAATTTGAATCATGTAAGTATGTTTACACAGCATAATTATTTTACCCTAATGATTAATGAACTTAACCTACCTCAGATAGTGAATATTTAAAGTCACACTTCCACGCGCCGCGCTCTAAAAATATAAATTTGTTTACAGTTATTTTTATTCATTTTCAAGAATAATTTTGTATTTATCTGTGCATATTTTATATTCGATGAATATTGCTTATATTCAAACTCAATCCTGCTGTGGAAAGTAGTAGTTATTTGACACTTTAGATTAATATTTTTGTCCTCTAATTTTTAAGCACGGAAACAACAGTAAACAGTATCGGAAATAGCAGTTCGTATTTATAAAAGAAACTCATTAGTGCTGATATTTATCGGTTTTTTCTTCTGCGTTCCATGATTTGACATTAATTCCAGGTGTAGACTATGAAAGTACCTGTTCCTAAGTGATGTTTGAATAACTTTTCTCAATGCTCACAATTATTAAGTTTCTACCCACCAAACCTCCCCTACCTCCCCACACCCTTATCGCTCTTCACCAACACCACCGCTTTTAGACGGCCCTCTCGATACGTGAACAAAACTGACGATAGATTTATGGAGCTGAATTTTTATTTCAACTAGGTACTGAAAAGCAAAGAATTCTAGAAAGTTATTTCTAGAAATAAACATTAATTATAAAATATTTAAAACAATACTCTTTCTCAAATTATACACTTTAAAAAAACATCGAAGAAACACGGTTATTTCCAATACAGGATCTCAGCCCTAATTTCTGAGCTCTCACAGCAACCTTCAAACCAGCCGTGTTCTTCCGATTCAGATAATATCATAAAGCAAAGAATATAAGAAAGTTTTTTCCAGAAATAAACATTATGCTATTAAATATTTTAAGCAATACTCTTTTTCAAATTTTATGCTTTAGAAAAACATCGAAGAAACCCGGTTACTTCCAATACATGGTCTCACACCCGTATTCAGAGTCGATCCTTTAGTTCAAGGAGCCTTCCTTTCCTTAGTTTTATATTCAGAGACACGTTTAAGGTCGGTGAAGCTATCTTTCTCAAGATTTCTAAAATATTTGTATACGTCACTACGAAGGTCTCTACGGTACGGCGCATGCGCATTCTTGCATACTTTGGATTTGCACTGTCAAAATTCAAGGTTGGTAGGGAGGGTACCTTTACCTTCAAAGTCGGTGATTTGTTTTCAGTTGTTGCTGTCGAAACCACATTTCGACACCCATAGAGATAGAGAATTTCCATTAGAAATAAACATCACACATTACATAGTTTAAGAGCAGCTGGTCTTTTATTAACTCGAGGACAACTGGTCAGGACTCAGTTGTTGTGTAAGGTATAATTCTAATGGCTATTGTGTAAAGTTGCGCGCCGGGTTAATCCCACAGCTAGTTGCTAGTAAGCTAGTAATCCTGCCGACAATGCTAAGTAGGGGATATGTACCGCCAACAAACGTATTCTCCCAACAAACAAAGCACATCGCGTGATGGCGAAGCTAAGAATATACTTCAATAATAACACAATGTCATTTTAACAAGGAGCTGCGGGAAATAATACATACGAGCATAAGTTTGATTACAGTTAGAGTTAAATTATATTGTATCGATGAAATTAATTATATCGTGCACTGAAAAATCTCTGAAATGTTGGTTCTACTTTTTTTATTATAACAATAGTTGACATTGCGTGGGATTAGGTTGTAATAAATTTATTTATTTTTCATACACGGCGAAAAATGAGTATTGCTGATTTATTAAAATCCTGCTAGAAACGAGACAGAAGGCTGTATCCTAATAAAATTTTAATAATTTTATGAATATATCAGAACACGTGTTCATGCACCTGCGTTTGTGCTGTTAATATATAATGACGAATTGTTTTGAAAGTCAAGTGTACAATATTTCATCTATCTCGGAATGAATTTAATTGTTTAAAAATCAAACAAACGCCGCCCGCCCCAGACAACTTAATTTATATAAATAGCCGAAGTGAACCCGACTTTGCTCGAGGTTTAGAATAAGGTTTTGGGTTGTGAATTCTAATAAACTGGGTGTAGTTTCAAGGTGGAAATAATAATATTTAAATAAATGAAAAAGTACCTTTTGTAGGAATTATATTCACTTCATTATGTCTTCCTCGGGCACCCAAACAATCAAAGCAACCCATTCTTAAACTTATCCAATTTGCTTACATCAACCTTGTGCATATCTTCGCCTCGCTTTATCACGGATATATGTTTCATGTCTTCCTCGGGTGACTTTGACTTCTACCATTCACTTCCACGACATACATTCCGCTTACACAGGTGTATTAGTTCATCACATATGCCTCATTTTACCAGACATAATTATTTGAGTCACTTGATCGTGACGTATATTCCTCAGGCAACCAGAACATTTTCTACCATGAACTTCAACTCCAAAATTTAATATCCTTATCAGATAAACAGACGGTGCAATCTCAAAAAATTATCCACATTTACATTTCAAGAAAAATAATTGGTACTCAATGATTACATAAAAATGAAAACAAATTATATTAAAATTGAGGAGCATTTTCACAGAAGAATATCAACAACAAAAAAATCAGCATAAAGAAGGATGGAAATTGGAAATGTGTGGAAAAGAGAAATATCTACGTACTAACTGACGTTTACCCGGCGTTCCTGGGGGTTATCCTTAGGAGATAGACATATACCATCGAGGACTTTTATGTAGGCCTTCTTAAGATATACAATTTTGTAGTACATTATTTTGCTGTATCTCGTAAGGTTTAGCTAGCGTTAGCAATGTAGTGCCTGAAAATATATTTTAAAGATTAGAAGAAAAAAACTTTTCACTAGGCGAAATATCAGTACACTTTAGTTCTACAATTAAAATAAAAATAAAATATATTTCTTCAATGTTTACAAAATTAATGTTACCTTATCTTTCACAGTACCTAATTCAATCTAAAAAAATATTATAAAAATTCTTTGACACCTACCATCGATATATCCTTACAGAAAAATGCATAAGTAATACCTAGGCAAAAAAAATGTTAGGGAATAAGAAAACGTTTTTATTTTTTTTCATGAATTTTATATAACTTTTACAGTAATGTAATTTTTTTACATTCTAATAATATTATGAAAGCTCTTTTATATTATATATCTATCTAGTTATTTCATTTTTACACAGATGTAGGGACGTAGATGTCACACTTTATGAACATTTGTCAATGTTATTACACATAAAGAAGGTAAATAAATTGATTTTTGAAAATCTGATTTAGCCATTTCGTAGACACCTACAAAGATAATAAGAATAATAATAAAAAAGTTTTGGGAAGATATTTCGATTTGAGAAAACGCTCCTCAATTAACCGATTGTCCGTCAGGGTGATGATGTTTGTTGACTGTTTGTTTAGGCTTTGAGCTTTGAGCTTGGAGCTTTGAAATATGAGCATTGCGCTTTGGGCTTCGAACCTTGAGCTTCGAGCTTTCAGCTTCGATCTTGCTTTTGAGCTTTTGACTTTGATCTTTGAACTTTGAGCGTTGAGCTTTGAGCTTAGATTGTTCAGCTTTGAGATTATAGTTTCGAGCTCTTGAGCTTTGAGCTTCGAGCTTTGAGAACGGGGCTTCGAACTATAAGATTTGAGCTTTTGGCTTTCAGCTTCGATCTTATAACTTCAAGCTTTTGAGCTTTTGACTTTGAGCTTTGAACTTTGAGCGTTGAACTTCGAGCTTTGTGCTTCGAGCTTACAGCTTTGAGCTTAGATCGTTCAGTTTTGAGATTATAGTTTCGAGCTTTTGAGCTTTGTGCTTCGAGCTTTGAGAACGGGGCTTCGAACTATAAGATTTGAGCTTTTGCTTTGAGCTTGAGTTTCGGTTTTGAGCTTAGAGCTTCAAGCTTTGGCTTTTGAGCTTTGGGCCTTGAGCTTCGACCTTCGGGCTTCGAGCTCTGAGCTTTTGAGCTTTGAGTTTATAGATTCGAGCTTTGAGCTTGGGGCTTTGAGATATGAAATTTGAGCTTTGAACTATGAGCTTTTGGCTTTATAAGGGAACTCTGATTTTTCCACCATTCACTACTGTTTACCACAATATTACTGTCAAAAAACTATTTTACACCGACTTTTATTCGACTCCGTAACTAATTCCGGTGCAGAGATATTGCGTAAAATATTCCTCGGGCATCCCCGACTTCTTTTACCATTACGTAACTCTTACTAGAGAAGGTTGATAGAAAATACAGCAAAGAATAAAAAGGTCATGTAGGAATGTTTACTATTTTGTGACATGCGTCAAATGATAGTAGCTGAAGTGAAAAGAAAAAAAAAAAAAAAAACCCATTTTGAGACGGGGTTACCGGTGAGTCGGGGTAACACAATCACGTCGGTCTGCAGGATCACGTCGGGGTCACCACTTTGGGGATCTGGTGAGAGGCACAAAATGAAAGACGTGTCGTGAAGGTCACAGTGTTTATTGAGTCAGTTTGCCGTGATGAAGAGATGACGTAAGACAGATGTAGTATTCTCCGGATGCAGGCTGTGATGGCTCTGGTCGACGCCGGGCGCTGGTGACCGGACTCGTTGACTGTCAGGCACTGGCGATCTTGGCAATCAGTACTCCAGTGCTGACGGAAGGCCGAAGGTGCGGTGGACCTTGTAGGCGGTTGAGCGGGAGCTGCGTAGACCCGTGAGGATGCTGCGTGTCCTCGTGGTGGTCATGGTGCGTGGATGAAGCGCTGGTCAGAGGCGCTGGAACCAGGGCGCTGTAATCCATTGTAGCGCTGGCCTGGGACGGTGGCCAAGGCGCTAGAATGATGTCCCGATGGAGTCCATAGTTGAAAACCGGGCGGAGCCGGAAATATTGTCCTTCGTGCAAAGGTGCGCGGCTTAACACTCGCGAGACTTGTAAAGTGACGGCTGACTGATGACTGACTGACTAGATCCTTCATGCTGTCGCTTTTATAAGGTGAATAAGCTTCTCGAACATTTTGGTTGCTATGTAGATATTGCCAAACTAAAATTAAAAAATAAAAGAACATCCAAGAAGCTTGTTTGGAAAAAGTCGAAACTTCTAGAATGCCGTTCGAATCAAGTAGTGGCGTACCACTACATAATTATGTAACTTTTTGGAATTAGTCAAATGACTCTTTAACCAGAAGAGCGCACATTGAAAATACGGCCAAACGAATACGCAAAATAATTTTCTTCTTGAAATATACTATGCTTTGTGCCATCCAATTATCAGGAATGGCATACTAAGCTGGGGCGGTGCAACCAAAACTATACTAGATTTTATACTTTCTTATTTATGTTACCACCATAATACGGATATTTGCCTAGTTTGTGTGGTATTAATAATAACAAAATAAAATAAAATAACACATATTAATCAAACAAAATATATTTGCGCTACACGGGATTTACACCCGCGGTCTCCGAAGGATCATAACCACTCAACCAAGGATTCCGTCGATCTTTTAAATGCTATATTAACGTTGTTTGAACAATTAGCAATTAGAGCACAACATCCATTATGTAAAGGAGAAAAAGTCAACCAAAACTGTTAAATGATTCCAGGATTCATCATATTTTGAAGGTTTGCCATCTGAAATATCTGTCACACAAAAAAGAAATAAAACAGAATCAAGTTATACGCTTTTGATAAAAGATACATTAGGTATACTATTTGTTTTTTTAAATCTGAAAATACTAAGTTTGGTTTTAATATTGTGTCAACAGCGCGCTCGTAAAGGTAAGCAATATCAGATCCCGCACTTAGCCTCATAATGGCGCCCAAGACGCCAATTTTGAAAGCTCGTCTGTAATAGGTCTCCAAAGAGGAAAACCTTCCTCACACATCCTTACTGTCATCTCACCTACCTGTGTCCTATACCTGTTGCTCGCTTCTCCACTCACTGTACACGTCCGTACTTTAAAATGGAAAGGTGATCACTTTTAGAATGATCTAGAGTGTAGATATAAGAATCATAATGTATTGAAGTTATATTAGTATAATTCATTATATTTACTATTATTTCTGTAATTTTTGTCAGTTTGATCCAATAATAACGTTATATTGCGAATATAATAAAGTTGAATAATGTTGTTAAATAGGATAAATGCCTTATGCGTGTGAAGGTAAATACATAGTCAAAAAATCAACGTTCATATTGATGACAAAATGGAACAAAAATTTCATATTTTTATAACTTTTAATTGTATCAACGAACGACGATGTAAATAACCTTTTTGGAAAGTCGGAAGTGAGATAATCATTTTTATCCTATAAATTATATTGTCTTCTCAGTCGTACAACGTAGAAAAAAAATCATTAGGACAAAAAAAAAAGCAGTATATGATACAGGGTGAAATTCACGCGATTATTAAAGTAGATATTACTAAAGGTAAAATATTGCTTAGCTAAAAAATGGAAAATGCACAGTCAAAATACCCGGAAATCAACGGTCTATCTAGGTGAAGTGATAGCTTGCCAAAATTTTAAATTAACAGGACTGTCTTCTTTGATTTTTCAATTCTCTGTAATTTTTCATAACTTTTCAATAACCTGACAATATTTGAAAATCTCCTACTACCACCACAGTATGCGGAAAATGTTGCTTGTGTTGTGATGGAGGAATCGAACACACTATGTCTGGGTGCCAACTCAGCCACTCCATCTCATTTGAATTTCATAAACACAGTTTTGTATTTGAAATTTAAGCCACAATTAGGCAAATATTTGCATCACGAAACACAATATGCAAACCTGAAATTGTTATAGTTTGTCATTGCAGATTAAAAATGACTTTAAAAAAATCTATTAGCAATTTAGTATAATTTTTTTAATTAATTTAATCAAAAAATATATATATTTTTTGCTAGAAAAATACCAATGATTTTTTTTTCAAATATTTCTGGCCATCACCCTCAAGGGTGTTCTAGGCCATCATTTCTAATTATGTAGGGAGAGAGGGTGAATTTGTGTATCAATTTTGTTTAAATTGGCAAATTTCAAAATTATATTGAAGATTGGAGTCAAATTCAGACATAGAAGAGATGAGATGTTGAATGGAGAGGGGGCATTTTTAGATAAGGCTTGATAGAAGAGAGGATATTTGTTTAGAGAGGGACAACCAAAAAATAAATGTAAATATTTATTTATTTTATTGATACGTGATTTCGAGATTACATGTGGTTTTTTGTGATATTTCACCCTCTATGCTAGGGATGACCCTGTGTTATGGCGGGTGAATTTTACAGTTATAATAATAAATAATAATTTTTAAATTATCAAAGTTCTCACTTCTAGACCAAAGAATGTACAGGGTTTTTAAAAGGTTAGAAGGAACGGAACAATGCCTAATCTTCATTCGAATAAGTGAGGATATTTATTTTTTGAGAAATTGAAGGAATTGTGGAAACCACAGCTTTGATGGGATAGTCTTTTGTATTGAGACATTCGAGGCTCCCTTAGATTAATTAGCAATGTGCCAATACTCTTAGCATTCTAAGCACTCTAAGCGGGATCAATCTTTGAGGATGGTAAAAATGTCAGATAGAGGAACGTGGTTATAAAACTCATTTTTTTGATTAGATGAATTTACAATATGCAAACGGGAGGTAATAAAATATTACATAACTATTTTAGTATCTTACGATATAGTAAAAAAGAGAGGTTAAGTACAACTAACAATAAGAAAAAACAAACAAAGAAACATAGAAAAATATGCATACAATATGCTTTAGCAAGGAAGGAATTTACAGAAAAGTGATTAATCAGTCGCACATAGGTAAAAAGAAAGTATGGATGATTACAAATACAGGAAAAATAAAAGTAGAGGAAAAAAAGAAAGAAGTCTAAACAAAACATGACATCAAAAATAGATATTTTTGTTTTTAAATGTACTTAAAAAATATTTTTTTAACCCCTTAGGTTAATTTGTTCGCTTTTTGGATTCGTATGGTTTCAAGAAAACGTTGTCTCCTAAAAACAAAAAAAGAGAAAACACGCATTATATTCAAAATTAAAATGTCCACCTCTTTGAAACCTAAGGAATCGTGATGTGAATTATGTTTATATGAAACGAAAAAAATGAAGTGACAATAGTGTATAAAATACATTTATCTAATAAAATGGGTATTATTTGCTATCAGTAATTTTATTTCAGAGTTTAGACGAAAAAACGTGAAGTGAGCCATATTTGAATGCCAACAAAATCTTTTTTTGTTGGCATTCAAATATTAATTTAAAATAAATTAGGTGTTATTTCCAAGTATTAGTACAATTTCATCTCCTATCAAAAACAGTTTTTAGTTTACGGATACATTAAGAATTATTCAATATAATTATTGCAATACAATTCAGAAATTCCATCCCGTATTTTGTAGTGTGTGTAGAAGAATTAAGATTTTATAGATGTTTTGAACGTTCTGGTTTGATGTTTGTGCATTGAAATAAATTAGTATGTAACATTATATATAATTAAAACAATCTGCAGTTGTCGGCGTTGTGCAGCCCTTGGCCAAATTTTCTCACATCGTAGCTCGTAGCAAAATAGACGCTCGTGGTAGCGTAGATGCCTCAAGATAATATGCCCTATTCTCTCAACAAGGTGTACCTGCAAAGTGTAAAGTGTACAGTGTAAAGTGTACAGTGTAAAGTGTACAGTGTAAAGTGTACAGTGTAAAGTGTACAGTGTAGCTCTAGGTGCCTAGGTTTTGAATACTTATCTCAAATTTCCTTTGGTTTCATTGAGAACATTTTAAATAGAACTGTTACGGTATGATTTCAGATTTTCACGGCCAAAAGTATTATAGTGATTTGTTTTGGGGTATTATGCCGTTTTATACAGTGTCCATCATCAGGGCAAATGTGTAATCTGGAATGCTGCCTGAAACGTTGGCTAAAGAAGGAGGTAGCGTAACACGGCATAATACCCCAAAAACAAATCACTATGAGAACTGTTATGGTTTTATAATGAAAAAAGGTTATTTTATAATTCATTATTTTATTTATTTTTCTGGGAGGTGCCTTCAAATACCTACTTTAGATCAAATTTTATATAATATACTGTAACTCTTCAAATAACTCTCCACTCCCACCCCTTCCATTCTTCATCAATTCTTCTGCCGATTTGGGCTTGCCTCCCCCCCGTCTCATTACCCCTCTCTCAATCGTTTTTTTTTCATTAACTCCAAACTGAAGAAAAAAAATGACTCAGTGCCTATGTCATCTTTGGGGATGCTGTGTGGAGGGTCTATTTACGAAAAGGAAGGAGAGCAAATTTTGGGAAAGAAAAACGTATCAGTGGTATATAGGAATCTGGGGGTCAATGTGTCCAGGAGTGATGGACGTATGAATCCATCCCTCCCACTGCGGCGCACGGCGATGGGTCGAGTGAGTCTGGCTGGAGAGGTCACAAGGTCTTCTTCAACCAGTCTCTCCCGATTCGGCCCGCCACTCAGTAAGTGGGCAAACCCATCTGCCGCCAAGACCTAAGCGAAACTCGCCCCATGAGCCTGGACACCCCTGGTGAGTCATCAAAGGTAGCGAACCACTTGGGGTGGCCTATGACAGGGGTATTGGCTATCCAATAAATGGTTCCCAGGGTGGCGGTACCCATACTCGCCTCCCAAATTGAAATGGTTATCAATATTTAACTCTATTATATTTAGGTTTTATATCTAGTAAAGTGTTGGTAACAAAGTAATTTGACATTAATTCATAAAACAACTATTTATCGATAAATCCAAAAATAATTATCCATCAATAATAGAGATGCTAAGATGCCCTACTAATGTACCTTTCTCAATATATTATTTATGGATGATTGAATAAATTCTCGTGGGCGTTTCGTAGATAGATGTTGTAAAGGTTTTCTTATTAAAATGTCATTAAATATTGCTTTGGTTTCTTAAAAATACTAAGGAGTGTTATTTTTTAAATGTTAAATTATGACCGAACTCCATCATAATATTATGATAAGATTAACATTTTTCTACTTGATTCCACTAATTTATTTAAGACTGGACCGGTTTTACCCTACAAACAGGCATCTTCAGACCAGGCTGCTATATTATTTTCACATGTTATTTTGTAACATATTATTTATTCAGCTTGAAGCTCTTCATTGTTTTCTAAATTAAGTAGAATTCTTAACATGAGCCTCCTCATTGATTCAAAATTAGGTACTTTCAGCTTCGTAAGATCCTTGCTAATATTATATCCATGTAAGTAGATAATTTCCATGCAGAGGAAAGAAAGAAGAGCCTACAGAACAAAAAACTTGTTTTGTATTTCATAAAATGATTAATATACTCGATCCCACGCTTTCAGTCTAAGTTTAGGAGAAAAGGGTTTATAAATAACATCGCCTTTATCTACTTCAAGTTTCTTCTGCCTTTTGACAAAGGCCTATCCAAACACACTCCAACTTATTGTGACAAGAATTACATTAAAATTTTCGTGCAACGTTAATTTGGATGTTCATAATTATACTAGGAAAAAATATTATTTAATTCGCTTTTATTATTTCTGTGTTCAACGAAAGGTTTAATTGCTTTTTTAATTTCTTGTTCTTAATTAGGTGTAATCCAGATGGAAAATATCCTAAATATCTAAATATGGAAATTTCGGTAACCGGGCATCCCGGGGCAGTGACGCTTCAATATAGTTTTAAAAAGAAAAATTAAACTAGATTTAAAACTGGTTTTACTAACCAATATTCCTATTCCCCTTATTCTTGCCTACCCCACCCCTTTACCCTCACGACACACACCATTTGGGGAAGACATAGGTAGTCCTACTGGTTTTGAATAGTTGGGTATTGGAGCAGTGCGCTATTCAAAACTCAGCTGAACCGATTTGAGAAAAACAAAAGAAAATTGAAGGTTTTTATGCTAATTATAGAAATGCATCACACAGAATAATGAAACTTTTCATTGTAAATTTAAAAAATCAACCCTTTTAAGCCTGAAACTTGTTGAATAACTCGAATATGCGGTATGCCAAATCGTGAAGCTTTGCAATTATTGAAGATATTACTGTTAATTATTTGTTCTCTTATCATCGCTTTGTACATTTTCTGTGATGTTTGTTATTATTATTGTCCTGTGCTATAATAGCATTTTTTTTTTTAATTTATTTAATATTTGTATGTTTTTTACAATAAATATACATTTTATACATATTATACAGTGTTATAAAGGTAAATAATAATAGCTTTTCCTCACCATAAAGAGACGAGGCTCTTGTGTTTGGTGAGTGAATCCTAGCTCAATTATATGGAATCATGTAAGTAAGTAAATAATATATTTGCAAAACCAAGGGGATAAGTAAGAAATAGGCAAGATTTATCAGTAATACAGTTTCAAGATTTGAAGGAAATAATAATAAGAGTAAGATATGGACTTTTAAAATAGTTTTAGGTAATTTTTTAATTTTATTTTAAATTCCTGAATATCTTCAATATTTTTTAGATATAATGGAAGGATGTTAAAATATGTTATACCTAGATAGAGATAGGTATTTTGTGTTTTGTTGTTCACTTTTATTCTCTTGTCTTTGCTTTGTATACAGTGCACTTTTTGCGTTATGTTGTTTGATCAATATTATGCCAGGACTAATTTTAAGAATATAATAAATTAATAGTTAATTATTATTTTAGGTTTATTATAATTAAGCGCCATGAAATTAAATTACACCAAAATGCGTTTCATAAATATTATGTTATTATTATTATTAAAAGGGTGTATTTCAAAATACGTTTTCCTGTATAAAACGGTCAGTTATAAAATCATGTATTTTTTCCTTTAAAAAAATTACCATATTGGATTTGGTAATCGTTCTGCATTAATGTTATACTACGAAATTGAAACACATTACGAAAATTCTCTTTAAAAACTTTTCGTGCGCTTTGAATAATAAAGAATAACATTCTTTGTTATTTTATTCGATCAAAAATAATCCGCCGATTGAATAACTTGTTGTCATAAGTAGGGATCGGGAGTGGGTGTTTCTGAATCCGCCATTAACGGGTAGCGTTCGAATGTCCACAAAATCAAATTGGAGCGGATCTTTGATTTATTGTAAGAATATGGAAAATTTTCGATAAGAAACAAGTTTACTTTTGCGTAAAACAATTGTTACACCATAAGACTACTGTTGTAGTAATTTGTATCTCAATAATACAGGAATCTTAATAAAACTCCAAATAATCCAAAACCGAACAATGAGACAAATTTTGAAGTGTAATAAATGTAAATCAGTGGAGAAAATGCTCAAGGAATTATATAAATAATACGGTTTTATTTTATTATCTTCAAAGTTATTAACAATTTGCTACTATTGTACTTTAGAGACATACTACATTACAATAAAGACTCCCACCCACACTATACAAGAGAGAAAAAACATAACACAAAAAAAAATAACACAATTGTTTTCTGTATAAAGGTGATTTTTTGGATAGATGTTATAGCTTGGTTTTGTTCCTAGTGAAATGAAAAAATGTACCTAGATTAATCGATTTCAATGAAAAATATAAAGATATGCAGGATGTCCCAAAAAATAGTGTCAAACGGAAGTCCAGAGGTAGAGCACCCCAAAGCACCCTTAGGGGTACCAAAATCACCGCCCACGATTTTACCACGATTTTTCGTTGTTTTCGAGTTATAATTTTTGTTGTGAAACCTTGATTTACAAGAGATTATTGGTCACATAGACATGAATTATTGATATACATTTAAAAAAACAATTATATGAATAGCGCACAAGTATGTGCGCAGAGGGGGGGGGGGCGTTTCTAAGTTACAAATGCCAAATAAATTAGAAAAATAGCAGAATGATGAACGAAAATGAGACAGGCAGAAGAAACAATAAAAACAAACGGATTGGGGTTCATTTGATGTTGGGTTTGTATTGAACACGAAGATCGACATTTTGAAAACATTTTGTTATTCGATAATAAACAATTAATGGCAATTAACAACAATATTATTTAGTTTTATTTAGCTCACCCTTTTAAACAGGTTTTTGCTGTTATGCTTTAGAACAAATTTTAAGCATGACCTTATGCCTAATGTCACAACTAGGTACTCTTATTTTGACTAGACTGAGGAGTTTGCAAAAGTCGAGTTCAAGTTCATTAACCACTGGAACGATTTCGGTCGAAAAATCGACCACTTTTATTTTTCTGCGATTGATATCGGTCCAAAAATGGACCGATTTTTCTACCATTCGTAAAATATTTATTGTAATTATTTAAAACGCTTCCTTGGCCAGCTACTTGTTTTATCGAATAGCTGATAATATATTCTCTTTGTCTATGAACTTATCCGTTGTCTTTGAAGTGATATTTAACGAGTTTTCGCGGTTTTATAAGGCGTCCTGTCAAAAAACAAAACCATAAATTTTTAACATTCACGAAATTTTGGACTCTTCCTAAAATGCCGTAAGTAATTAATTTATTGGGTTTTTAACGCATAATTATATATTTGTGTTATTGTGATTGACTTATCTATCTTTGAAATGCGTTTTTAATTAGTTTGTTTCTAATATATTGTTTTGGTTGAAGTTTTTGTGTAAGAATACGTCAACTGAAGACGTCATCTGTTTTTGATTTACAATAATGTCTTATATACTGCACTCGCGCATTTGAAATATAGATATTCCATCACAGTGATTCAAAACAAAGAGATATATATAAGTTTTATTTGAATTGGTTCATTATTAATACAGATATTTGTTAACCAATTATTTTAAGTCATATGTCAAAAAGTTGACTCTTTTTTACATGTAAAATGGTGTAAAGCCTTCGTCACACAATAAAAATTTAGTAATTTAGTTGTATAATTAATTAATTTCTTCACTTTTACCAAATTTGTGCAGAAACAAATGTCGTCCAGGGAAAGGGAGCACTCCACGACCCAATAATTATTTTCAAATTTTATATTAGTGCAATATTTAACAAAATTTAAACATTTAAGTACTTACATTAAGTGTTTTCAATTTAAAATATATAGAGTGGTGCTGACTGCAAGAGGAGGCAGAGGAAGAGGGAGAGGTGGGGTACGAGCTGGTGCCAGACTACCTGCACGTGGACGTCAACGCAGAGCTGCAATTGCAGCCTCGTCTGGAGTGTTAGTATTTTTTAATGTTTTTTTATGAAAGTACTTTGCTGTGGCCGTTGAACTCATCATATATTTGTATTTATTTAAACAGCGACCCTGCTTTGCTACTGGTGCGAGAGGATCGCGTCAAGGCCCTAAAGGCTGTTAGGGCCCTGCCTGCTTCCTTCCGGCTAGAGCTGGAAAGCCGAAAATTCAAGAAGCAGGCGGCGCGCATTTTGCTCCCTACCGCACCTCCAAGAAAAACTAAACAAAAGTAAGCAATCGTATTTAGATGCTTGATACAATATTATTGTTTTTTCCTGACAGCGTTCCACTCTTACAGTGATAGTTGGTAAGATCAGCGCTCTGTGCATTTGGCACATTCAGTGCATATTTTACAGAGTTCTAATTTTATTGTTTATTTACATACTGTACTTACTGTTTCACACGTGAATGAGAACAATTTATATGATTTATGTAAATGTTTTCAGAATTCCATCTCCGGAGAGAACAACGTGTCCCTTTTCACAAGGGACGCCTTCACCGTTGCCACGACCCGTACCACCACCGTGGATGTCCACTCCCGCACAGATCCAATCAACGGCTCCCAATGCACCAATTATGCCTATCCGTGCAGCATCTCCCGAGCCGTTACCTGGGACATCGCGGAGTGGGGAACTCTTCTCTCCGGAGGCCCGCTATCACAGCGAGCTGTGGGTGGACGTGCCATTCTACCAAGAATTATCGGCGTTTGGGAACGGTGAGTTTATTTTTTAAAATGTCATACCAGGGGCTCAATATAAAATCAATTATCTATATTTTATATTGATATCTTTAGCACAGTTTCACTGTTGGTATATTGGCAGGAAATAAGCATAGTACTTAAAAATTCCACATAACAAACATACAAAATGTATTGTTGTTATGACGTGGATGCATCATTACACATCTTTTTTTTTCTGTAACGGGTATTGCAGAGTGAGAAATAAGACATGCCGAACTTCTTTGCGAGGATTACATTTGATTCACCGGCTTCTAAACGGTGTAATACAGCATTTTTTTCTTAAATTGAAAAAACACTTTCGCTTCACGGGACTCATTGTGTCGAGCTTCCTAGTCAAAAGCGAGGCTGTATTGGTAGGTGGGTTTTGTAACCGGACAAATTATCATTAAAATAGGTCGCTTTACGTAGTTGGTCACTTTAAACGGATACGTTTTCCTACTAAAAGTTATGAAACCTTACTAGAGTTTACATTATCGTCACTTAAAACAGTAGACCGTTAAATGCAAAGTCATTATATCCAAATTCTACTGTAAATTTGTGTTTTCTTTTATTTCAGAGTCAGACATGGGCAGTAACGTGGACGAGGCAGCTGTACTAGAAGAGTCTGTACTTGGAAACCGTGAGTTATAAAACTAACTAACTTACCTTCACGCCATTTCGGTAGGCAGAGAGGATGAACCACCATGCAACTCGATCTTGGCACACACACTCTTTTCTTCATTCCATACCTACCTGACTGTGCTATTCTGACTCCTGACATAGCCCGCCTCAAGTATTTGATTAACTTTTTATTTATTTTTTTATATGAATACCTCACAAGAGCCTCATCTGGAGCCAGTGAGACTATGGCATCCTCAATCGGGGTATGTTGTGAGGCTGAAGGTAGCGGGGAGGGGAAGGAGGTGTGGAAGAGGGAGGTGGAAAAGTACCTGGCTATTCAGAACTGGTCACCAAACACGGCTAAAACCATTTCAAGCAACGTTTCAATTCTGAATGGGGTCTTACACCAGGGCGATACTATGGGTATCTTCCACTCTGGAACGTGCCGCAAATATAATATATATTATTTTAAATGAATTTTGTGTGAAAATAACACTAATTATTCAAATATAATTTATTTGATTTGATCCCGCGACCATCGTATTGCGAGTCATAAGCCGTACCAGAGGCAGTGGGTTATCGTAATATAGACACATTAAATTAATTTGGGTTTTCTGTTGTTTCAGAAATGGACAGATCGAGCGACGAGGATGACGAAGCGAGTGACGTCGACCACGAAGAGAGCGATGAGGATACCTTCTGCATGCCACCAATACCTTATCATAATATTATCAACGTTTCACCTAACTCCGCTATGGCCATAGACTTTAGTAGACAAGACCAGGTAGATAGTGAGGCAATGCGTTCGATTCTGCCGCCTGAAGGTTACTCTTTCGATTGGTCTAAAGATATCTTACGTTTTACTGGGATAAGGGAGACTTTCACAGGCACGCCGGGACCAACTTTCAATACCGACGAAATGGGCAAACCTGTGGATGCCTTTCTTAAAATCTTTGATGCAGATTTCGTTGAACTGATCGCGAGAGAGACCAACAGGTATGCAGATCAATGGATTGCGAAAAAACAATTTAAGCGTCATGCGCGTACCAATAAATGGGCTCCCACGAATAAAGAGGAAATGTATGTATTCTTGGCAATTTTAATGTATCAAGGTATTAGTCCCCTTCCTGTTGAAAAAGACTACTTCTATTCAAAAAAACTCACCGCCATGCCTTATTTCAGCCGAGCCATGGATTATAATCGTTTTCTTCTAATTAAAAAGTTCCTTCACTTCACCAACAATGAAAGTCTTTCTTCTGATGCACCATTATCTGTGCGAAGGTTACAAAAGATTCAACCCGTCTTGGACCACCTCTCAAATAAGTTTGAGACTTTATACCTGCCCGAGCAAGACATCTCTCTGGATGAATCCTTACTCTGCTATAAAGGCCGTTTGGGATTCGTCCAGATGATCAAAACCAAAGCGGCCAGTGCGGGTATAAAGTCTTACGAGCTTTGTGAGTCCAAGTCTGGCTATCTTTGGAAATTCCAAATTTATACGGGGAAGACCATTTCCAGACAGGCTGAATCGACAAATCCAGACCAGGAAGATATGACGGAAGACATAACGGAAGATATGACGGACGACATGACACAGGCCAACTTTTTGGGTGCTCACAATATCTGCCCAGTTGGGGCCACTGCAAAGATAGTATACGACCTGGCCAGCCCTCTGTTTAACAAGGGGTATACATTAATAATGGACAATTTTTATAATAGTCCATTATTGGCACGATGCCTCAAAAGAAATGGGATGGACTGCATGGGCACATTGCGGTTAAACCGAGAATTTGTGCCCTCTGCATTTAAGTCCCATCTCCGGTCCAAACTGAGGGAAGGTGAGGTTGTATACTCGAACTGCGGGGACCTCAATGTAATGGTTTGGTTGGACAAAAACCTGGTAAGTATGTTGTCCACCTACCATAAGGCAGAAATCGGGGCAGTTGAAAAGTTTGGTACCTGGACTTACAAACCTCAACTCGTACTAGACTATAACAAGGTAATGGGGGGGGTTGACCGAAAAGATCAGCTTTTGTCAGGCTTCCCCATTGAACGACAGCGAAACCTGGTCTGGTACAAGAAGCTTTTCAGGAGACTACTAAGCGTTTCGGTGCAGAATGCGTATATATTGTACGGCTCAAAGCTCCGCAAGGAAAATAAACGCATTTTGTACCGAAACTTCAGGAGTGAGGTTGCGGATGAACTCCTTCTGCTGTTCTGTCGTAGTCAAATTGACACGACTGTGCGGACCATTGGCCTAATAGCTGAAGGAAAGACTCTGCGACCTATCCTGAAAGGCAACCACTTCGTGGTCCGTAGCGGGAAAAAGGTGAAATGTGCCTGGTGCAACATAAATAACATTTTCAAAAGGACCCTTACAAAGTGTGATGTGTGTGATGTGGCATTATGCTATGATTGCATGAAGCCATATCACACTACAATATAGATTTGCTGAGGGTTTTTTTTTATTTCATTTTTTTCTTTTTTGGTTTTTTAGTTATGAAATTCTAATTTATAAATTTAATTAAATTTGTTTGAACATCAATTATGATGGCCTGGATGGCTGGACTTATAATCATTTCTTTCCGCATACTCACGTCTCATGTTATGTTGTCCTCAAAGGTTCTATATGATAAGGTTCGGTGGACATTTAATATGTATATTTCAATTCTGATCATTGAAATATGCATGTTAACAAATGTACAGGTTTTCTCATTTTTCCCTGTTTATTGTACACATTAAATAACTCGTTTTATTTTTATGTCTTAATTATATTTTGTCAATTTTTCTGTAAAGATGCTTTTCCAGATCTAGTCACTGAACATAACTAAGCCAATTCAAGCAATGTTCAATTCTGAATGGTGGTCCCTCACCAGAGCGATACTCAGAATCTCACTCTATAGCGAGGCACAATGATATTATTATGTATTGATTTTCTTAAATTATGAATAAACCAATAAACTGAATACATTTTTATTATGACAAAAGGTGTAAACAATGTTTAAATCAATATACTGCTCTTTCATTGTAACCATACAACTGTAATATTGATTTTAAAGGATATTAGGGCTTAATAAATAAATCAATTATTGGTTCCATCAATTATTTTCCCTCCCCCATTTTTTTTCGATACCTTTGCGTTTAGATATAAAATTATCACTATGATTTTATTTGAAATTCTACGGTCATACAAAGGTTTGATATATATATACAAATTTATCATCATTTTACATATTCCGATTTACCCTATGTAGATTGACCTTAAGGTAGCTGTCAGAAGTGATTTTTGGTCAAATATTGGTGAATTTCATCAACTTTCAAAGTATCCCCCTGAAATATTGGCAATGTTTATATCTATGATATATATCTCACTTTAAGCCTTATTTCCTCGTTTTGCACGTAATATAAAAACATGGTTACAAATCTCCAGTTCTAATTTACAATTATTTAAAAAGTAGCACCATGATTTTGACATCGTGAAATAGGCTCTCTGTATAATTCATCAAATGAATAAAATAAAGCCAACACGGCGACTATGCTTATTAATAATTGTAGACAGTTAATGTATCTTCCTAACGTTATACCAGTTTTTGTGGTAAATTTATTATATAATATAATACAGTGATTTCAATTTTGACGCGTCACGCACTCAAATTTTACAAAATTATTTTCTGACCAAACTTTTGAAGAGATCTTAACATGCAAAAAAATATTTTTCTATTACATTCTTGCATCTGTGATTATCAAACAGGCCATAGAGAACATAAAAACGTAGAAAATATTCTATAAAGATTTTTAAAACTGCCACTGGCGGCAATTTCAAATCACAAAAACGCAAATTTCGCGCATTTATAAAGTTTAAGATTTTTTAATAATTTATCTATCAATTCTAAAAATATAGAATAATTATTAAAATATAGGTGAATTCATTGGCTGTATAGCACTATAATCAGTTTTATGTTTCCGTATTAAAATTCGGAGGTTTGATTTTTTTAATGTTGGCGGAAAATATTCAAAATCGTCGCCAAAAAACCGCGAGCAATCGGAGAAAAAAGTTTTTTGACGCGCGATCGTTCGAGTGGTTAATATCATTTGTGGTTTAATCTGCTCGTTAATCTCATTTGATGGACAGTAAATATGATTGAGTTTGAAACACCCCGAACTAAGAAATCAACAGTCTATTTTAGACTATGTTGTATGTTCTGGTACAACAAGGTATGATCAATGCATACTGAAAGAACGCTTTCAGGGGACTTTTATGTTCAAGAACCATATTAATGACAACACAGGAGCTGGTGGCGGTCGACTTGAGGCCAATATTGACTCTCACTACAAGAGGTTAACTTATTCGGACCATGCGGGCATTGCGGGTGTCTTGGCATTTTCAAGAAACAAAGTCTAACTTATTTGAACTTACCCAACAACCAATGTATTGATGTGTATATAATACATATGATGCTTTACTTGCAAAAAATATATATCGAGGAACAAAGCATTTAGAGAAAGCAATAAGGAATTCCAGTTAATTCAAAAAATAAAAGTTATTAATAATACTAATTTTTTTTTTGATTTCTTCAACATTTTTTAAAATATTTTTATTTTTATAATGTGCTTTTATATTGATCGCCAACTTCCCCTTCTCGTATATTGTATAATATGTATTTATAAAAAAAAAAAATTTTCTTTCTTTCTTGTAATTTTTCAAATAAATGTGTTTATAGCAGTCATACTTAACGACTGCACTGTTTATCAGTTTATTGTCTAAATTATGTATGCGTAAACGCCTCTAACAGGAGTAAATAAAAAAATACATTCATGGATTTAAACTTATGGTCAACCCAATATTTCCTTTAACGAATGTTTTTTTCGTGGATCAACCCACACGAACAAGCTATTTACCCTTTATACATAAGAAGAGTAGGAAATATTGAACGTAATGCAATAATATATTGAATTTTCAAATGTGGCAACACTTTGAGGTTATACAGAATGGGACAAAAGTAATCACCCGATGTTCTTCTGCTGTAATTTTTTTTTATGATAATCTTTGGTACTGCTTGTGAAATTTTATTTTTTTTCCGGTAAACCGATTCATGTCTTGTTGATTTGTATTCTGCGTTTGTTTACTTCACAAATGTCAAAACCGAATTGACATTTACCGCCATTTGCAAAAGTTATAGCGTTTTCCAATAGGGTGATTACTTTTTCCCCACCTTGCATATTATTATAATAATTAGAATAAAATAACTTTGTTTCAATACCACTTAAATTAAATTTTCAATATATAAAACCAACCGGGTCGTTTCTACTTGTCAAATTTCAAAAAATGACAGCTTCAAAAGTAACATCTACCGAAATAGCGTGCTTTTTTTTTTTTTTTTTTTATAGTGAATACCTCACAAGAGTCCCAACTGCTCCCGTCTGCCAGTGAGACTATGGCATCCCCAATTGGGGGATGTTGTGAGGCTGAAGGTAAGTGGGGAAGGGAAAGAGGAAGGTGGGGAAGTACCTGGCTATTCAGATCTAGTCACTAAACACGGCTAAAGCCATTTGGAGCAACGTTTCAATTCTGAATGGTGGTCTTACACCAGGGCGATACTGGTAGTATCTTCCACTCTGGAACGTGCCGCAAATATACTATATATTATTTTAATTAATTAATTGTGAAATAACACAAATTAATCAAATAAAATTTATTTGCGCACGCCGGGTTCGAACCCGCGACCTTCGTAATGGCAGTCCAATGCGTTACCACTGGACTATGCCGGCCGTCAAAATAACATTCAAAATAACACCTCTTACCTCCTGTATTAAAAACAAAGTTATTTTAATCTAATTATTACAATAATTTATTATTAAGTGACTTAAATCTCCCATATTGTAGCTCCAGTGTCGTAAAAAGCACGTCATAATGGTACTCCTATACCGTTATGTCGTGCTTTTTAAGACACTGGAGCTACAATATGGGAGATTTAAGTCACCTAATAATAAATAATTTAGATGATATTTTTAATTTTGTAAAATTATAATGTACCAATATAAATACAATAAAATATAAGTAAACCAGATTTTCAATTGTTTTTTTTTCTGTTTGCACTTGTCTACAGTCATCACAGCGGCTGGGACTGGACCGGATTCTGTTAAAAAAAAAGAGAGAGAGAGAGAGAGAGAAAGAGAGAGAGCTCTGACAGTTTTATAGAGAGATTCCTAACAGGTTGCATATTATAACTTACACCTTCAATCCTAAAGCGAAAACATTGCTAATAAAAATGTTTCATAATTGATTATACAATTTATATAACTTCAGTTTAGCACCCTTTCCTCCTCTCACGTGAGAAAAATATTTTATCACGGCTTTGAAGGTCTGGTCCAGTGATTCCCAAAGTGGGTGATAAGACGCTTAAATTTGTTGAATAAAATATATATTTTTTAAATTTATTTATTTTTATAATATTCACTACATTATATGCAAGGAAGCTTTTGACTGTCCAACTAGGAATGTTTCCCGTTTTAGGACAGTCAAATTAACAGGTTTCAAATTATCTTAGAGGAATACAGGATTTGAGAATAGAGAAAATAAGTATGCGTTCGTGAAAACTAATTATGAGATTACATTTTTTAGTAATATTTCGGAATTAGTCCTGCCTAGACCTAATAACCATTTTGTTATTTTTAGACCGATGGATGACAATTCACACAGTTTCATCAGTGAGGAGATCTTGTTTTATATTTTAGGACTTAGATATTAGAATAGTTTTTGATAAGCCGTTCTGTTGCTTGTTGGAATGAAAAAGTCATTTCTTCCCTTACTTCTGTTTTGATGTTTGTGTTCGGCTGTTTTCATTTTGTTTTTATTTTTATGAACATGGATTACAATTTTTTTTATATAACAATGTCGGACATCTAGTACATTAAAATCCTCGAATATCTGAAAGGTTTCTTCATAATAACACGTAAAATAGATTTCTTTAATAAAACAATAAATTAGTAAACTCCACTTTTATTTTTTATACCTAATGCCGACTTGGTTTCGCTTCAACCGTGGCTTCGTCAGGGCAGTATTATCTGTAGTAGCGAAAACTGATCACACTGCCCTGACGAAGCTAAGGTTGTAGCGGAACCTGATCTTTAAAACTGAAACGAATAATTTGACCACATTTTCAATAAACCAACAATATTTCACATCAGTGAGTTTTCTCTATGTATCTCTATTCCGTATATTCCGTAGTTATAAGAACCTGTTTTACTTATTTTCTAAAATAATATCTGCTATTATTAGTAGTTTCAATTATTATTTCAATGTGATTTTAAAAAGCTGTATAGTTTTGATGTAAGTTGGGGAATCTTTGGTCTAGTCCTAATAATGTCTGCTATTATTATTAGAAGAAATCCATAATTGGTATTATTTTGGCTATATAATACTTATGTACAAACTGATTAAATGTAAACTATCGATTTCAAGAAAATAAAAAAATAAATAAAAAAATACAAGTAAGTTGAGGAATCTTTGGTCAAATAATGTCTGCTATTATTACTGGTAATACAATTATAATTTCAGTGATTTTAAAAAGCCGTATAGTTTTGATGGTAAGTTGGGAAATCTTTGGTCTAGTCCTTGAATATTTAGAACCCCGCTTTTAGAATATTGGCCTTGAACAAGAACAAGAACATATGCTGTAACCTTGACAGTAAATCGACTCCGGTATCATTCGGAATGGTTAATGACAATTCGATAGTATTAAGTGTTATCAATTATAATCAGAGTGTTTTACACAAAATTTGCATACGCATTACCTAGTGTTGGAACTAATGCGTGCTTAGATCGGAAGAGTCTTTACTCGGGTCATTTGCAGGGTTATCACCAGACTTTAATTTATCCTCAAAATCAGCAAATATATAACTAACTTTTATTTTTTAGCAATAATTATTAGCCTGTCATAATCAAATAACAATTATCATTATATATTTATTAATTAACTTTATTTATTTATTAATTAACTTTATTTAGTTATTAATTAACTTTATTTATTTATTAATTAAATTTATTTATTAATTAAATTTATTTATTTATTTATTAACTTTATTTATTTATTAATTAAATTTATTTATTTATTAATTAACTTTATTTATTAATTAACTTTATTTTTTTATTAATTATCTTTTTTTATTAATTAACTTTATTTATTTATTAATTAACTTTATTTATGATGCAATAATTAGATTTGCGATTCAGGTGAATTTTTAAATGGACAATGGAGAAGTTTTTTTTTAATTTTAATTAAAAATTCTAATCAACCTGTGGTTTGGACAGTAGGTACCAATGCATTTTTATCTTATAACCTCCAAATTTATAAAAATTATTGTTGATTTATCGCCTTTTTACAAATTAACGGTGGTATCAATTACAAGTGTAACCAAACTGAGTGACATCCCTTTTTTATTTAAATGACGTCATAGATGCTGATTAATCGGGCGGCGAACATCAATTACACTCGAATGAGTGTCAAATGAGGGAGCCGTGTCATGGAGGGGAGCTGCTACCACCCCCTGCCCCATCCCCATCGCAGGAAGGGAAGGGAAAAACCTATATCTAAACCTTTATATAGTATATGAAGCAAGACGCGTTTGCCCGTTTTACACATTATCTGGAAATAAAACAGGTCGATCAAAGACGGAGATTTTACGTCTTCTGTTTCTCCTTCCCAGCAAATGATACCGCGGATGGTGTCAGTGGCGGTTCTTCACGGGATAAGGGGGGAGGTGTTTATTGGGACCATCCCCACCAGATATTTCCTAAACCTATTAAAATAAAATATAAAGTCGATGCTTCGTCTACACCAAATTAAATGAATTCTTTAAACATGGACGTTACAATAATTGGCGAAAATATAATATATATTTGTGAGATACCAAAGCAACAGGTGACCGATCGCACCGCGCTACGCCTTGGAGCCTGGGATGGCATGATCAAAATGTTTGTTTCCCTAGATTTCAGATCAATTTTTCCCTAGATTTCAGAGTAAATATTAGGTACCTAATAAAGAATTTGCTAGAGAATTTCAGAGAAATTTTTGGAACCTGGTAGGATGGAGACGGGGGAGGGGGGAACGTTACGAAATTTAACTAGAATTTCAACCATATGTAGTCAAAATTTCAGAATTTCCCTAGATTTTTGTGTTTTTCCCTTGACCCTAAAAAAGTTTCTTAAATTTCCCTAGACATCACATTACTGCACGAAGCTAACCACACTAGCTAACGACTAGTGAGTCATTTGATTCATTTCTCAGTGTCCAGAACCAAGCGCCCACATATGGATATTGCGTGGTGGCCCTTGGCGTCATTTGGGAACATCCTTGAATTTCTTTCTCGGCCCTAGGCAAAACCGCCCAAGTGCACATGTAAATTGATTTTTATAGCTCGGGGACAAACCATTAAATACCCTATTGACGAATATTGTTAGTTAGTTTGACCGTTTGTTTTAGTTCAAAATAGTTATGTAGTTTAGGGTGGTAGTTTTCGAGCCGCCACTGGATGGTGTTTAACTTCCACCTGCCAAATGTTAGTCGTTCCACATTCCCAGTAGGTATAGTCTAACTTAAGTGCGCCTGCTCTCAGCACAGGATTTCCAAGCTAAACAAGCAATGTACTGTACAGTACATCTTGACTTATTAGGAACGAAAACCAACATTATGTTCAAATCAAAATGTCTGTTTTGTATATGCATATTTATTTACTACACGCATTAGTGGGTTTTTCTTTAAAAAAATTACAAGCTATTTGTATCAAAGTAAACACTTAAAAATTAATACAATAAAGAAAAATGACGAAAATGACAAAAAAGGTTGCAAAAAAAAAACACAGATCAAAATACATATGAACAATGAAAAACACAACAGAATAATTACAAAAAAGGTTGCAAAAAAACACAGAACAAAATTCATAGTTAAAAATATGAACAGGAACTAAGAATCCTCACGCAATAAATTGAATTTAAAAGATTCAACGAGACATAATAGTAGAAGCAAAGAAGTTATATGGGTACATAGGTCTATTTGTGTCTAGAAGAATAAAAGTGATAAAATATACAACATTTATACTGATTAGTTTTAAGATCAAATATATCACCCAGATCAGAATATTTATTTCCGAGACTGTCATTTCCCATACTTCTCGGAATCGGAGAATTTTGGTAAGCTAGTGTCCTGGTATTATTGAAGTAAAAAGGTAAGAAATGTCGACAAAATTTTTTGGGAACATGGATATTGATAAATTGAAGTAATTCGGGACAGTCAATTTTAAAATGTAGTATTCTTTATAACAGTATTCTTCTTTCTGAAAGTTTCAAGAGAGACATTTTATCCAGGAGGTAATTGTAATCAATGTTTTGTATAGGAATATGCAATTTATAGTTTATAAACATTGGAAACTTCCGTTGAATCTTTTCAATGTTATCTGATGTCATATAACAGATTTTAGCCGCAAAAGATCCTACAGTTGCCAGCCTGAGAGCGGGAATTATTCAAATTAGTTGCTAGACCAAACGTAGTGAAGAACGCGCAATAAATCCGCTACAGTTCCCCCACCCCCGGCGACCCTACGCCCCGTCCGCCCGCTCGCGCGCCGACCTCTGACCAGGCTGGACGTGTGTTCGTTTCGGCTCCCGCGTTCCCAATTTGCACCGCTCCGTCGAAAGCAATAACGTACGGAAATGGCGCTTTGAACATCGACAGGCTGGCACCGTTTGTTTGAGACACGGCGCTCAGTCCTGCAAATCAACAGGATACCCGACAACACCATGCTGTGAGTCTCTTACATTTCCTATTACCCTTGAATGTGTCCGCTAATAACCTAAATTCATCCACGCTGCCTGCCGATCTAGAGAGAGTGAGCTGTTAATTATTTCCCAGAGAGAGATTAGGGAACCCTTGTTGATAATTCCAGTTTAGGATGTAATAACCTGTGTACTGTTGTTATTCACCCATGTAATGTCCTTTAGCCGCTCAAATACAATGCTAATTCATAAAAACCTAACCTCTTTCATTTGGGCATAACAATCGTATGGGAGTGTTTTGTATAGACGGTGGGATATGGATTCTCGAGCCACGCGCTGACCCCGAACCCTGACTATGAGAGAGACGTCTCATGCCCCGCTTCTGAGCTGGCCGAGGGTAAGTCAGGACCCCCCCAGGTCCGACGCGCGACACTGGCGACCAACTTAGGGGCAGAATTTTTTTTTTAAACATATCCTTCCCGACTGCACAGAATTACCTTTACGATTGTCCCCAATTTGAAAACATGTACTATGCAATTTTGTGCCAAGAGCATTTTTGCCGCAAAAACTACGGTGGAAGTTTCTCGAATAAATAAGAAATGCACGCAATCCTGTCGTGACTTTGTTTGTTGCTAAGCGCATTTTGCCGCGAAAAATAACGGTAAGAATCTTCTCGAACGAATAAAAGAGACGCGCGAAATTCCCGCCAAAATGCTGTGATAACGAAAGTTCGAACATAATGTTTTTGTTTTTTTCAATAACCTAGATTCTGTATTCTTTGTTTAACAAAACAAACCCACTGTTTTAATTTCGGCATAAATTGCACCGTAATAATAACAGTCAGGATTTAGAACTGTGAAGCCAATTTTTACACCGGAAGTGATTTTTTTTAAAAAAAGCACAATACACCCAACGGCCCATCGAAGCTGATTTCTAAAAAGTATATCAGCTACAACCTGTAAAACACAAGTAATTCTTTATCCCGATTAATTATATAGGTACGGTGTTTGTCCATATTCTTTTTTCAGCATTGACTGTTATAAAAGTGATTTTAAGTGAATTGTTTGAAATTAACTTCAGAAGTGCAGTGTTTTTTTGCAAAGAAGTGCTTTCTCGACGCAATAATAAGAACGTGTGTTCAATCTCACGATTTAGTGCCAGTAAATGAAGCAAATATAAAATCTTTCCATCAAAAGTGTTTTTTCGCTTCTAAAGTGCTGTTTTTTGTGCCTTTTTCGTGCCTTTCCTCGAGTGCAGTGAATATAAGTGCGAATAGTGCCCACAAAAATTAAATAATGCAAATCCTAAAGTGTCCCCCTGGCCAAATTTTCTTCAAAAAGACTTAGAAGAATTTCGGAGTTTTTTTTTCCTTTTTTTAAACCATTTTTAACAATGAATTCCAATCAAATGGCTACATCTTCGGACATGGGTGTCATTCCCAATGTACACAACTTATCCAAAGTGCACCTACAAGCCGTCTTAAAAGACAGAGGAATATCACCACTAAACAAATCAAAGTCAGCATTGAAAGCATACGCTTTGTTATTTAACAAGAAGTTCATCAGGAAAATAAACCTATCCGTTGCAAATGAAGTCAAGGCACCCAATACCCCAGCTTTGGAAATCCCCGTTTCTAACAAAGAAACCAGGACACATGTTACAGTAAAACAAGACAATGCACCCATCACGGCACAAGAAAAAACATACGATCTCACTCCTTGGAAGATCAAATATAACGGTGTTTCCGATGTACTGGATTTCATTGACCGAATCGAAGAAACGGCCTCAATTAAAAATGTTCCATTTGACGTGCTGCAGAAAAACTTTATAGAACTAATATCTCCAGAATTAATCCCGTGGCACCGAATACAAAAATCAAAATGCAAGGACTGGAATAAACTCAGATCAGCCCTGATCACTAGCTTCGGCAAATCAGAGGCCCAACACAGAATTAAATTATCGTTACTATCCATTAAACAAGTAGTAAACGAAACTGTGGCAACATTCATAGAGAGGGCCGAATCCATCAACATCAAACTTTCCCACCCTGTCTCGGAAGCCGAATTATTACCAGTTATAACTGATGGCCTCCTACAAAGATATGAAAACATTATCACCTCACAGAAAATTGTGTCGTTGGCCCATTTAAACGAAGTTTGCCTCATTTTGGAATCCCACCAAGACAGGAAAAACAACAAAACCACCACGGACAATATCACTGTACCAAGCCGTCCTTCTGGATTAAAACCAGAATTTGACAACAAAAAAGTTTGCTCCTTTTGCAAAAAAGTAGGTCACCTAGCTACCACTTGTTTCAAGCAGGCCAAATTTCTGGAAGCTAAAGAACCCAGAACCTTAAAGAGACATCGCTCCAGGGATCGTTCTCCTCCACGCGACGAACTGCGTGAAGTTTTCAAAAAAACAAGAAATAACATGGAAAGGTTGCAAGACCCTCACTTTGTTAAACCTCAAGTGGATTTCTCTAAACCCCCACCGAATTTTCATGCGAGAAAACCAAAAAACTAAATAATAACCTCTCAGGTATTCATTCTGTACCAAGGTCTAAGGAATGGACTGATTGGTTATCACACATTAAATATTTTAACCAGACCTTAAATGTTTCTTCGGTTTGTTGCAAACAAGCTAAAGATGGAAGACCTTATGCCCTTTTCTCCGTTAACAATGTCCCCTTCTCTGGACTACTAGATAGTGGTGCATCTGTTAGTTGCCTTGGCAACAATGCCCACCTGCCTTTTGTTAACAACGGTTTTAAAGTTTTTTCCAAACCTACACTCGTGACAACTGCGGACAATGCTCCCCAGACAGTCATCGGTACTCTGTCATTACCAATTAAATGTAACAATAACACAGTTACAATTAACTTTCTAATAGTACCCTCTATATCCCAGAATTTCATCCTTGGCGTTGACTTCTGGAAGGCTTTTAACGTTGCTCCACAAGTATTTAATACTCTTGGCCAAAAACCTCCGGTCGCTCAAGTTGGTGAGATTCGAACAATAATACCTCACGAAAACCTAAGCACTGACCAGGCTCTCCAATTAAAGGAAATGATCAACAAATTTGAATCAATATCTTTCGAAAAATGCGGACTGGGTTTAACTAATTTGGTAAAACACCACATTAAAACCAACGGCCCACCAATCAAGCAACGCTACTACAATTTAGCCCCCCAAAAATTGAAACTTTTAGAAAATGAACTTGATGAAATGTTAAAAATGGGAGTGGTAGTTCCCAGCAGAAGTGCTTGGACCAACCCAACCCTTTTGGTTTCAAAAAAAGACGGCTCTGCACGCTTTTGCCTCGACAGTAGACGATTGAACTCTTGCACTGAAGCCGACGCGTACCCACTGCCTTTCGTGCACGCAACTTTAGACAAATTACGCAACGCCAAATTCATTTCTTCCATTGATCTAAGCAAAGCTTTCCGGCAAATACCTTTAGATGCGGAATCCTGCGAAAAAACTGCTTTTGTTGTACCTGGTAGGGGAATGTTCCACTTTAAAAGGCTACCTTTTGGTCTAAAAAATAGCCCCGCCGAACTACAGAGGCTGATGGACAAACTATTCGGCCCTGAAGTTGACAACAACCTATTCTGCTACCTTGATGATCTCATCATCGTTAGTGACACCTTCGAAAAACACCTGTTAATGCTGGAAAAAGTTTTTCAACAACTTAAATTTGCTGGTTTAACCATCAATTTAAAGAAGTCTGAATTTTGTAAGTCTCGCCTGCGTTATTTGGGATTCATTGTCGACGAAAAAGGTCTGAGAACAGATCCTACTAAGGTGGAAGCAATGGCAAATTTCCCCCGACCCAAAAACGCGAAAGAAGTCAAAGGTTTCCTTGGACTTACAGGTTACTATAGGAGATTCATTAAAGACTTTTCCACTATTTCGGCCCCATTAAACAAAATTACTGGTATCCGTAAAGGTATCAGCAACTTTCGTTGGTCTACTGAAGCCGAAGAAGCTTTTACGACTTTAAAAAATGCTCTTCAAACAGCCCCTGTCCTGAATTGTCCTAATTTTGAACTACCTTTTACCCTCCACACGGATGCTTCTAACGTAGGGATCGGTGGAGTCCTAACTCAGGAATTCCCCGATGGCGAACACCCTGTAGCCTATTTTTCCCGCACCTTGAATAAACACGAGAAAAATTACGGAATCACCGAAAAAGAGTTACTGGCAGTATTGGATTCTGTTCACCATTTCCGCGGTTACATAGACGGTAGCAAATTTACTGTAGTCACAGACCATAGTAGTTTGAAATGGTTGATCTCTCTAAGTAATCCCTCCGGCAGACTCGCTCGCTGGGCTTCTCGTTTGTCCCAATACACTTTCGATGTCATCCACCGTAAAGGTGCGGACAATATTGTCCCAGATGCCCTGTCAAGAATTGAACTTGCCACATTAAACATCGATACAATTGCCTCTACCCCATCCACAAAAGATGAATGGTATCTTAAAATCTATGAAGGGTGCAAAAACAATCAACAAAAGTTTCCCAATTTTATTATAAAAGAAGGACAACTATATCGCAATTGTAAGGCCCCACTGTCCATCCTCGAAGATTACTCTTGGAAACTCGTTGTGCCCCTCGAAAAGAGAAAACAAGTAATCATCAACAATCATAGTGCCCCCGACTCTATACACCCAGGAACCTTCAAGACGTATAAAAAGATTTCCTTGAAGTATTACTGGCCTGGTCTTTTCAAGCAAGTTCGCAACTACATCTCCAAATGTGAAACATGTAAAGCTTACAAACATAGTACGGCACCCCCTGCCGGCCTAATGGGAAAACCCAAACGTGCTGATAGACCCCTCCAATCGTTATCTATGGACCTCGTCGGACCTTTTCCCAGAAGTTATTCTGGACACATGCATATACTCAGCATTGTGGATATCTTTACCAAATTTTGTTGGATCTTCCCCTTAAAAAGAGCCAACGCTGCCGCCATTGTCAAACTTGTGGAAAAACACATTTTCATACCCTACGGAACACCCAAAACCGTAATAGTTGACAACGGAAAACAGTTTATAGCACAGGAATTTAAAGATTTCCTTGCTAAATACGGGATTAAAGATATTTATTATAATACCTTGTACACTCCCCAAAATAACACTGTCGAAAGGTATAACCAGACTATTAACACAGCTCTGGCCATTTTGGTTGACAAAGACCAACGTAATTGGTGTAAGAATTTAGATAAAATTCAAGCTGCCATGAATAACACTGTTAACCTAACCACTGGTTACACCCCCTTCTTTTTAAAACACGGTATGGAACAGGTGGTACACGGTTCATTGCACTGGAACACGAATTTCCCCACGTCAACCACCTCCACAAGCAATCCTGCCGTTGATTACGCCCATCGTTTGGAAGAACTTACTGCCATTTATAGTGAAGTTACTGATGCCCTATTGCTGGCCCACCAAAAAAGTGCGGACAGATATAACCTACGTAGGAAACACATCACTTTTAATGTAGGCGATGTTGTCTGGAGAAGGAATAACACCCTCTCTCAAGGAGCCCTGTACTTCTCTGCCAAGCTGGCACCCCGTTTTGTCAAGGCCAAGGTTGTAAGAAAAATATCGGACTTAGTTTACTACCTGTCCGACTCCTCTGGCAAACATACTGGTAATTACCATATTAAGGACATTGTAAAGTCTGGAAGTGAGGAGACAGTTGAAACTCCCCCACCACCCCAGCAACTTTAAACTAACCCACTGTGTATTATCACAAACTATTGTAAGCTATGAAGTCTTACCATAATTAGGCGTGTAAAGTGTCAACTACATGTCAACCTATTCGTCAAAAACGAGTTTAACCCACCTTTGTAAATGAATGTATATTAACATATTATGACCATGAAATATTATTCCTGTAATAACGTTCTTTCCCTCACGACAATCGTTTTCTCCCTTTTTACGTTTTATTTTCTCACCTGTTCTGAAACTGATCATTTTAGAATAGAGACACGTCTTCGAGTTACAATCGCCGGGAAGTCGCGAACCCGCTTTTGCTCCTCAACTTCTACACTATGCAATGTTTATGTCATGTCACCCCATTTTCGTTTCATTTTTGTTCCCTTCGTCGTGTTAGAAAGAACCACCCCACTTTTGTTTTTGTTCCTTGTAAAATAACGATTGGTAATCACTCATAAGAGTGCCATCCAAAAGAGTTCGGATTTTGTAAATTCCAAAGTGTTAAATACCGACCCTTTTTTTGAAAAAAGAAAACCTGTCAAGTACAGCCATTAATTCTTTCTTGTCCAATTCAACGTTACCTTGAGTATGTAAAACCCTATAGTGGTCTCAAAGGCAAGAACCAAGTAGCAATTAATCACATAATTGTCTTCTTTGTATGTATATAATTTCTTTTTTTCATTTTTTTTCAATTTTTTCCTTTCAAAAATTGATGGCGTCCTACCCAAGCTCACATTTACCAAAAATAGGATTTTGACACATCCATTTTGGGAAATTGTATTTATAAAAGAAAACCAAATGTCGGTCCTATAAAACCACATACAAATAACTGGACTCGCTTCAACTAAAAGTATGTAAAACCCATTAAGGTCTTTTATTGTATGACGAGATCTCGATTTTCTTTTCTCTACTGTTACGTCACGTATGTCTCGTACCTCACGTTTCAACCCTACGGGACAGGTTAGTAAAACCTTACGGTTATCCTGATCTTCAAACGCAAATAATTATATCACAACGTAAATCAACAGGACTTTGTTCGATCATCGTTGCATAATATAAACACCCAACCTTTGTCTCACCATTTAACCAAGTGTTTGCAACCCAATTGCACGCTACAACGAACAGTATGTAAAGCCATTATGGGCCTGTTCCCACCCATCGCTCGATGTAAGTAGAAATACCTTCTACCATCATCTTGCACCTTGTAACACAATGAAGTAACATTAAAATTGTTTATCTTCTCTATTGTTCCATCGTACGCCCCTCCAGGCTACGGAGTTAGTCAATCTAACAAATCTTTGCAAACAGTATCAAATGATACTGCTAGCTTTTGTTGAATTATATTTAAATGTAAAAATTGTCACGCGATAGGAGAGATCCTTACAAAATCCACCACTACACGAGAAGTTCGTTACAATTACTTAATACTTATAACCATGTGTTATAATTTGGTCGTGTGACATTAATTTGCCATGAGTACCGCCTTTGTGTATAATTTGGTCGTGTGACATTAATTTGCCATGAGTACCGCCTTTGTGTATAATTTGGTCGTGTGACATTAATTTGCCATGAGTACCGCCCTTTGTGTATAATTTGGTCGTGTGACATTAATTTGCCATGAGTACCGCCTTTGTGTATAATTTGGTCGTGTGACATTAATTTGCCATGAGTACCGCCCTTTGTGAATAATTTGGTCGTGTGACATTAATTTGCCATGAGTACCGCCCTTTGTGTATAATTTGGTCGTGTGTCATTAACATGTCATGAGAACCGCTTTTGTGTATAATTGTGTACAACCCTGTACACGAGACGTGGAGACGTAATAATAATACTTACCGTGATTCGTGTGAACGACATAATATCGACATCGTCATCTCCTTTAAGGAACTGTTTTTACACTCCTTGACTTCTGTCTATAATTGAGTTGTACCTTGCATATACTGCATACTTGTACACTATACGTGAAGACGTTACAATACTCACCATGAATCGTGCGAACGAAATAATATCAAACCTTTATATGTGAACTACGTAAGTATTTCACAGAAGCCTCTTTGTTCAACGCCAATGCCCGTGGACTTCCTGTTTTTGCTGCTTTCCAAAAAAAAAGAAGCCCAGGAATATCTACTATCCCAAAAGGACTAGTTTTCAGCTTCACTGTCAATTATGGGGCATAGTGCCGCAGGAGTTAATCGATGGGCACAAAACCACTAAACTCGTCGTCTGGGAAACGAATAAGAAGAATCCCAGGTTTGTGAAATTGGAACTAGGGTCTGTCTTTTCTCACAATCATGTAGAAGTTTAAAACGACCCCTAATCTTTTGCCAAATACACGCAAAAGATTAGCCTCTTTAGTACAATGTGTATTCAAATGCGGTTTAAAAATTAATCCACTTTATTAAAATGTAAAGAGTCAGGAAATCTGCTGGTTGAATATGTTTCACTCTCACATAGAGGTTGAATTGGAAATTAGTCCAGTCTCTAGCAATTTCGTAACTCAATTCCCGTCCTTTTTCCCCCCTCCCCACCCCATGCCCTCAGGCAATATGTATAAAGTGGAAAATCTGTTGTCGACCATATTTCGCCCTCACTTCGAGTTCGAATCGGTAATTGTTCCGGTCACCAACAGGCTTCCTACCTCACCTTTCACGTATGTTGTCATTTTTTTCTCTCCTCAACGAAACACATTCATGAATTTTGAATATGTATGATACGCACTTGGCGTATCGTCTGTCTTTTCTGACAACCTTTATTCATGAATTAGTTTCCCTGCTGTTGCCGTGACTCGTTCACGAATTTTTTGTCTTGTTCTTTGAAATCCTACGAAAATGTTACCACCTGTATGTTAACATAGGCCAAAGAAGGCCAGTTGTTTTTTCAACCAAGACAGTTTGTCATTCGGCAAACGCCAAGTCATCCTAATAAAGGATAATGTTTATGTAATCAAAACTAGTTAGGAACCTCTCTCTACCTCTCTCTCACACTCTTCGTCACTCTCCGGACCGGCAGCTAAACCTCGTTTGTTTATTTTTCTGGACACATTTTGTTTCTCTCCAAACTTTTCTTCATTGGTCCCTAGGCAGGTAAACTTCAAGAAATTTGCTTTAATAATAATTCCCCCCGGATTTAAAAAGAAGCCCAGGCGGATGTCATCTCCGGCAGCCAAGCTGAGCCTCACCTCCTAGCAGCCTGCGCTGTGGTTACAAAGGTCCCTCGACTACTACTCGCTACACACTTGTTCCATCTTGTTCCTGAAAGCACAGACAATACTAATCATATGTATGACGTTTGTCTCACCACTGCAAGCCGAGTTGTCCCACTATACTTTATGACACTCTGAACTACCTTTCGGACACGCTAGTCCCGGAGTTCAAATTTCTTGCCCTCAATGCCAATGCCAGTTATACCGTCTCTTGCTCTGTCATGCAGTGACACATACCAGGTCATGGGTGAAACATAATTACCCTTTGCCCCTCCAGTAAACACAAACTGCGCATCTCTAAAAAGTTATCCTGAGCTACATTATGCTCCGATAACCAACACATACGATCCGTGCCCACCATAATAGCACATAGGACTCGTACTGGCATAACTACGGAACCTGGACTACTCTCTCCAATGACCACTGTAACCATAGCCGCAGCCCCGCAAACCACAGCCCCACTTCGCAAACATCAACGCCCACAACGAAGCAAAGTGTTTTTTTTTTTTTTTTCCAAGACCTAAGTGTACTCCTGAGTGTTATCTCAATGGGTCAGATTACAGTGATAATGTAATCTTTTAGAGTCAGTGAAATCTCGTTTCCTTCGCAACTCTTCAAAACCAAAAAACCAACGCAACGCAAACTTAGCTTCCAGACCAATGAAACCCTAGAATCACACCTTAACATTCCGTCTTTTGTTTTGTTTTTTCAATTGTATAATGTTGTCTATTGTTTTTTCAATTGCATAACCATGCCCTTTTGTTTTTCAATTGTATAATGTTGTCTATTGTTTTTTCAATTGCATAACCATGCCCTTTTGTTTTTCAATTGTATAATGTTGTCTATTGTTTTTTCAATTGCATAACCATGCCCTTTTGTTTTTCAATTGTATAATGTTGTCTATTGTTTTTTCAATTGCATAACCATGCCCTTTTGTTTTTCAATTGCATAACCATGCCCTTTTGTCTTTCAATTGCATAATTTTGTCTTTTGTCTTTCAATTGCATAACCATGTCTATTGTTTTCAAATTGCATAATTTTACTTGTTGTTTCCACACCTGCTCTCTCCCCAAAATTTATTTGCTCCAAACATGCTATGTACCCTTCCTCATTTCTCCCCACAAATATTGTTACCTAGCCTATGGCATAAGCTAGTCATTATGTTTTAGCTAGGCATCCCTCTGGCCATCCAAGTCTCTCAAACTAAGGGCAACTCTTGTTTTGTCAAAAAAACCCCAAGGGAGGCACATAGAGGATCTTTTAACCCTGATGCTCCATTACCACGTCGCCTTTTTTTACGAGCGCGGGGGGAGGTGTCATATAACAGATTTTAGCCGCAAAAGATCCTACAGTTGCCAGCCTGAGAGCGGGAATTATTCAAATTAGTTGCTAGACCAAACGTAGTGAAGAACGCGCAATACATCCGCTACAGTTCCCCCACCCCCGGCGACCCTACGCCCCGTCCGCCCGCTCGCGCGCCGACCTCTGACCAGGCTGGACGTGTGTTCGTTTCGGCTCCCGCGTTCCCAATTTGCACCGCTCCGTCGAAAGCAATAACGTACGGAAATGGCGCTTTGAACATCGACAGGCTGGCACCGTTTGTTTGAGACACGGCGCTCAGTCCTGCAAATCAACAGGATACCCGACAACACCATGCTGTGAGTCTCTTACATTTCCTATTACCCTTGAATGTGTCCGCTAATAACCTAAATTCATCCACGCTGCCTGCCGATCTAGAGAGAGTGAGCTGTTAATTATTTCCCAGAGAGAGATTAGGGAACCCTTGTTGATAATTCCAGTTTAGGATGTAATAACCTGTGTACTGTTGTTATTCACCCATGTAATGTCCTTTAGCCGCTCAAATACAATGCTAATTCATAAAAACCTAACCTCTTTCATTTGGGCATAACAATCGTATGGGAGTGTTTTGTATAGACGGTGGGATATGGATTCTCGAGCCACGCGCTGACCCCGAACCCTGACTATGAGAGAGACGTCTCATGCCCCGCTTCTGAGCTGGCCGAGGGTAAGTCAGGACCCCCCCAGGTCCGACGCGCGACACTGAATGAATATTGAAAAATGGAGACCATAATACTCGAGTTGGCATCTGACAAGGGTTTTATATAACATAATAAATGTTCCTAAATTATTGAAATCTTTTGCAGCTCTCAAAACAAAGCCAAGAGTTTTTAGGGCTTATATTGTTTTACACAGAATGTTATTTTCATATAAGCTTAGTTAACCATGCCCGTTTCATCAGAAAGTGCTTGCTTGGTCTTGGTGACTACCTCAAATGTTTCCAATGCAATTTGTCGATTCTTAGTAACTCTCACCCGTCCGCAGTCTACTACCTCTGTCGTCAACCCATCTCATTTTAATTTATGGGCGATCTCTGTTTCTCTTTCTCGAACTCCATCTTTCATTAGTTAGTCGTGCCGCAAGCCTCCAATGTTGAAATTTGTGTTTTTTTCACGCGATATTCTGATATCTATACATATAAAAATGTAAATGAAAGTTCTTCACTGATTGCTTTGAGATTTTTACATAACGTTGCATTCGAATATGCGTGTTTTTTATACCTATTTTATATAGATGTCTCCTGTGACAGGTAAAAACATGTTTTTTTTAAACAGCGCCATCTGTCGGACAAACGTGTTTATTTTTTAAAATCGCCATTTGTTAGACGTAAAAGCAACACGCACTATTATTTCTCTATCTGCACAGACATACTGCCACAGCAACTCGTGGCTGGGTACAGCTAGTATTAAAATAAAAAAGTATATTTGTAAATATTTCTTTGTATAAATGGTTTCAACAATCTTGCAGAGATGCGGCTTATTTTCGGTCGATATTATTTCCTCGTAGGTATTTTTTTTTGCGATTAAAAAAAGGGAACTTAACATCATTATTGCTTACGTTTTATTACATTATCTCCACGCAAAAGGCCTTGAGAAGAATACCATACGTATATTAGGGAATACGATCTGGAGGGTATTTTTAGGGAAAGAAAGGAGAAGAAGTTGTGAGAAGGAATAAGGGTGAGGGGTGTGTAGGAATCTGGAGGTCAGTATGTCCAGGAGTGATGGACGTATGAATTCATCCCTCGAACTGCGGTGCAAAGCGATGGGTCGAGAGAGACCTATACAAACCTCACCCAATTAACCCGGGCACCCCAGATATCAATAAACGTGGTGAACTACTTGTTTTAACCTATGGCAGAGATGTTGCTTATCCAATGAAGGTACCCATACCGTACTCACAAATTATTGCAAAATACCTTGGTTTTTCCCCAAAAACAACCCGATTTCCCAAAAATAATGCGAAAATCACCAAAAATACCACGAAGTTTTTTATGTCCCTACTTAATGGTCATGCTGCGACCTCCGTAGCGTAATCTAAGCATTTGCATTCCCGCAGAGTATAAAAGCGGGATTTTTTTGTATTGTGGAAATTAAACACACAGAGTTTTCAATTTCCACAAAAGTCAAATTTGAAACTTACAAAGTTTTTAGCTGACTGAAAAATAAGAACAAAAAAGTCTAAATAAGGACTTAAACGTTACATCGATTATCTAACAACTAGATAACTAATTCGCTCTGATGCTTAACATTCTCCTCTGCTACACAATTAGGTGATCGTGGGTAAGACGATCATTCTGACAGACACTCATAGCTAGTACAGACTCACCTCAAATCCAAAACAATACTTACTAATCTGTACTAATAAGAAATCATTTATTATTTTATGTGGTCCGCCTCCACTGAGTAGGAATATTCTTTTTACAATAACAATAATATCATGTGCCCAGTTTTCTGACTATTTCTGTACTCCTAGCTCCATTAATCCACGCGCGAGTAATCTTGTCAGCTATAACTAACAACAAACGGAGAAAATATTTTCTTATCATGATAAATAACTCGCAGTAAAATTAAAAGTCTGTTCCACATTTACGTGGCAAGTTAACCTAAGAATAGTAAACTGCACGGATAGAGAAACGTCAGAGAGAAATGCAACGGAGTGTAATTTCTAAAGAGCTGTTGTTTTGCGACAACCATTTTTATTCGTCTCATTTGTCATGACCTGCCAGGGCTGTGAAGTGGCCACTCGAGTCAGAAGCCATTTCTCTATGTCCCCTCATTAGTTGGGCGGCCCCGCTACCCTTGGCGGACGGGGTAGCTTTCCGGGGGCGAGGGTTACAAAGACAGAATTATATGCCCTTTAAATAAACCTCTATACAGAATGGATATGAGCTGTGGGTAATTCTTCGTGCCGTTTCCAACGAGTTAAAAAAATTAAGGCAGTCAGTATTGTTTAAACTCGCGTCTTAGACGCAACGTAACATATTGACGGAGTAACAGGTCATTATTATAGTTTATTTATCTCACCGGCTGCACCTATATTATTTAGTAATTTTTGTGAGAGATTGCTTAATTAAATAACACTTTGTTCTTCTCCTTGTTAGTTTTTTTTTATTTATACCCTGATTTAATGGACTAAAATGATGACAAACTAATGTCTAACATCGATGATTGTCTGGAATAGAAAGAGACTGAGTGAGATCGCGCTACTCTATATAAAGACTCATTTATTGTTATTTCACTCTATGTGAAATACATTCAATGAAAATATTATTTAAAATAGTCATAGAATGTTTAATTAACATATGTATGGTCGTACACATACTATAGGCTGTATTTTTAAGATAAATTTTCACATAATTTTTTTTTTTTGCAAACGATGAGAATGAACAATCTTATTGAAATTCAGAAATGAAAATTCGAAATAAAACAAGATTTTTCTAGGAGTTATCATTACGCATATTATATGAACAATATCTTTTTACTATCGTATTCATACACGGAGTTTTATCAAGCTCTTCAAATTATACGTAATCCTGTTAAAATTCGGGATTGCAGTCCCCTAATGAACGAATTGATAGATTTTCTGATAGGTTTCTGATTAATACTTTCATAACCTTCTAACTTTTAGTAAGTTATGAACGTATTTTCACGGTGTCGGAGCATGTCTTCTTAAATATCATAATATTTTTGCTTTTCGTCATTATATATTATCAAGTTGCATGAACACGTGTTCCGAAATATTAGGATTTTACTTAAAGTTTATCAGGAAAGGCATGCAATCCCGTTTTTAACCGGATTACGAATAATATAAAAAGATTTTTAATAAATCAGCAATACCTACTCATTTTTTGTTTAATGAAAATAGCCTATTTTAGCATGCACTTGCTACTCATCAATGTATTTCAAATTTGCAAATAACAAATAACGTGTTTTATATAAAGTTGAGCTTTATTTCTTTTAATAATATGATACGCACTAATTGCCAGTTATTTCGGAGAAATTCATGTATGACGTAGTCATCAATTGGCCACTCAGAGCCATATTGTTGTTTTACAGCTGAAAGGTTACTGTTAAATGCGGATTCTAAGTCCGTTTCACCTTTTGAACAAATTGTGATCAGCAGAATAGGACAATTATCATGTTGTTGACGCGGCTAAAATCACAGTTTAAATGCCTATTTGATGATAATATTACATTTGAATTTTATGCGAAATAACTGGGCTTATGAAAAAATAAATTAATTTTATAAAATTTTACAGCACGAGTATTTTCATAGCGTGATAACGATCCATTTAACTACCGCAATATTAGTTCAATTCAAACATGCTGAACTTTTGATATTAGGTTACGAGTGAGCCTCTCGTCAGACCCTATGACAAAAGTATTATGTGCCCGCAGTTCAGTGAACTGAATTATTCGTGGGGTCGTATGGCGGCATCACGGTGTATGGATATTCAAGTACCTGCAAACAAGATATCCGATATTGTCAATAAGTCTTCAAGAGTAAATGATTTACTTTCAGTAATCTATGATTTGAAAACACAATTCTAACGATTACCTTAGAGCTTTATTTATGTGATTCCGTAAAACGAGAAAAAGGAACTAGGGAATGTTTTGAGACCAAATAAAGAAATCAGAAATTAATAAAATAAACTTTTGTTGCGCACGCCACCGGTATTTGAACCCGCGATCTCCGGATTCTTTGTCAAGGATCGTAACCACAGAATTGATAAACGTGCTTATCTTATTATTGTAATATCTTTGAGTTAAAATAAATTACTGACGGCCTCTATGGTCAAAAGGTAAGGCTCTCACTAGTATATTTTTAGACTTATATAGTACAGGGTTTTCCAATAAGAGGTGTTATTTTTATGTTCAATCGTAAAACATCAATGGTTTCGTTGCTTGTGTGGCACGTAGCGCCGTTTTGTTGAAACTAAACGTTGTCCAGATCAATACCATCCAATTCCGGCCATAAAAAAATCATTTATTATCTCTCGATAGCGCAATCCATTCACCGTAATTGTTGCTCCAGCCTCATTTTCAAAAAAGTAAGGTCCAATGACTCCGCCGGACCATAAACTGCACCGAACAGTCACACGTTGAGGATAAAGAGGCTTTTCAACAATAACTTTTGGGTTTTCCAAGCCCCAGATGGGACAGTTTTGCTTGTTGACAAAGCCACCGAGGTGGAAATAGGCCTCATCACTCAAGATGATTTGCATTTGATTCACTCAAGTGAATTTTAATAATTTCAATGCGTTGGTGAAGCGTGTATCGTTTCATTTTTATTAATGGCGTAGTTTTTACTTGACAAATGTTAAAAAATTACAGCTTCAAAATTAACATCTACCGAAATAGCGGGCTATTCAAAATAACGCCTCTTATTGGAAAACCGTGTAAGTTTTGAGGCACGTGGAATATCGTATATCTCAGTATCGTTCACCAGTAAGACCACCATTCAGAATTGAAACATTACTTGAAATGACTTTGGCCGTGTTTGATGATTAGATTTGAATAGCCAAGTACTCTCCCACCTTCCTCTTAACCATCTCCTTCCCCTCCTAACTAACTTCAACCACACAACATACCCCAATTGGGGATGCCATAGTCTCACTGGCTCCAGACTGTTGGGAGCAGTTGGGAGTTACGGTTTTACATAAATACTAATATACAAATTAAAACATGTATTCCTATGTCTTATAATAAGTACTATCAAGCACGTGCGAGATATAATTAAAGATAAGATTTATTTATCAGATGTGGATTACAGTTTACTGCCCAACACAGCGAATAAACTACCTATAAAAACCACTGCACATGACTGCATTTAACACAAACCAGTTGACAAAGTTACATTACCTACTTATTTGTTTTTCAATAAAATCGTTGCCACAAACATTTTATTTACGTAATATACAGTTTTCATAGTGCATTTAATTACATTATAAAGTAAGATTGCTCCAACAGCTTTATATACCCCAACAAAACCTTTAACCTAATTCAGTTTCATCGATTTTTCCATAAATAATTAAAGACGCCAACAATCAATATAGGTATCGCTCATAACAACTCAGTTGACCATGGCTCAGAGAAAATAACTTTATTAAATTAGTTAATGTGATAACGACTAAAACCGTATTATTTTTATCAATTGAAATTAATATTATATATAATTTTAAATATCTGTCTGTCCTCAACTTTCTTTAAAATCCAAATCATGAATTGCCACTCAGATATAAATATTTACCTTTAGTTTTTATTGTTTGTTAGATGCCATCACTGTTGACCTACCACTGGTTGATATTTAAAATGTTTTAATATTATCATTATTTTGTAATATATGTATGTATGTGTACTTAGTAATGTATATTTTTCCATTGCATAATATGCGCATGTTCGTGTGTGTTATATATACATACATGTACATATATCCAAAACTAGATAAGTAAAAAAAATCTGAACTTAAAAGCAGTGGCAGCTCGTGACTTTTGGGTGTACTAGAGTACTAATATTACAAAAAAATGGATTATTGATTTTGTGGTAGCTGAAAACAATTTTTAATTTTTTTTTCGAAAATTTTTTGTAAGAAGATTTTCAGGATATTTCAGTTTAGCCGTGTTTTTCGAATTTTCGAAATAAAATCGTTTTCAGCTACAACAATATCAACAATGCCATTTTTTGTAATATTAGCACTCTAGTACACCCATAAGTTACGAGCCGCCACTGGTTGAAAGTACCCTTTGACAAACTGCTAAAAAATAGTTTATTGGGACTTCTCTCTTTTCTTGTAGTGTTATTTTTCTTTTATAAATAAATAAATTTTAAAAATGTCACATCCCATTATAATTTTGGTAAAGAGTTAATATATAGACTCGGTCGTAATAATTAATACGCATAATTAAAAAAACAGTGCATAGTTTCATCTTAATTACTATAAGAAAATATATTTAAGTTACAGGATAGAAAATATTGCATTTACGTAGCAAATTTCATTCAAATTTATAAACGCGTCATTTTCTCTTTTCAATTAATTACGTGTTGAATTAATGATTTTATTAGATAAACCTGGAAAATAAGTTTTTCCTTAATATTTATTAAACTCAACCTGAAAACCTGTTTTGTATTAAAAATACAACATTTTCTTGGATTGGGCTTAGTTAAAAAAAATACTAGAGAAAAATAGCATAAAAAACTATTTTGTACAAATATATAGCAGATTTTAAAAAAAAAATTTTTTAAAATTATTTTATTAGGTTATGAGAATTCCTCTACACTGATTCTTATCCAATGTGCATAGATTATATTGTTATTTCACCAGTGGTTTTTTAAATATTAAACGTTACATCGTTTGTGCTTTCCTATGTAGTCTCAAACTGAAAACTTAAAAGTACACTAAAAGCGTTATTTTCCATATCCGGTCACTAAATAGTTATTTCTTACAGTAATTAAATTTAAACGGGGTGTTATTTCAATAATCTATACATCTTAAGAACTTCTTTTTTTTGAAAAAAAGATTTTTTTTTCAATACTCACATACGTGACCAGCTCAGGTACGGGGGCTCCATTTAAGCCAGAGTAAAGTTGGCCTCTCAGAAGCTGGGCGTACTGTACAGGGCCCGCAGATACTTTAATAGTACACAACTGCTGACCCTGTACAAATCGCAAGTGCGCCCTACTCTCGAATTTGGTAGCCATCTCTGGTCCGGAGCCCCTAAATACCTGAAAAAAACCCTTGACTCTGTGCAAAAACGGGCGGTCCGTTTGATAGATTCCCCAATCTTAACAAGCGGACTGCAATCTTTAGATCACAGGCGTCAGGTAGGTATACTGTCCTTGTTCTATCGGTATTACAATGGAAGATGCTCTGAGGAACTAGCGTCATTGATCCCTTCGGCACCGGTGCATAGTCGGGATACACGCCAAACGCGCGCCCAACATTTGTACACAGTTGACATTTGTCACATGAGAACGGGTCGCTTCTACGATTCGTTCTTAAGTTCAACAGCTCGGCTGTGGAACGAACTGCCGGCCTCTGTGTTTCCTCCCTCCTACAACATGGGACTCTTCAAGACCCATGTTCACTCCTTCCTCTCCACAAAAAGACCCTCCACACAGCATCCCCAAAGATGACATAGGCCCTGAGGGAAATTATTTTCTTCAGGGCCTCCTGTGTGGAGTTAATATAAAAAAAAAATTAAAAAAATACCTCAGAAAAATGAAAAAAATGTCCCTCAAACCCTCCTGCTCAAAATTTTTCAAAAATAGAAAAACCCTAAATTTTTAGAAAAAAAATTGTAAAATCTTTTTTATGCACATTTAAAATATTTCGTGGACTTTTCAGGAATTTCCGACAGCATTCGATTTCACTTCAGTGTTATCTTTTCGAATACCTACCGGATTACGCCGGGTATGGACCGCTACTTTAAAATAATGACGCAATATTTTCAATGATAATAATCTACTCGAAAGGGTTGACATTCTAATTAAAACAAAAATTCAATCCCCTTTTCGCAGCTTAAGATCGAGGAGTACGAACGAGTACGGAGTACGTCGAAGCAAACACTTTATTTTTCACTGCGAGAAATTTTATATTATTTATTAACTACGTTGGTTAAATAATATATGCTTGCCACAGAACAAAGAAGAAGTTTAACTTGTAAGTTTATTAATGCCGTAGTAATCGTCTTATTAAATAATTGGTTTCACGCAAATGTGGGACACTCCATTAATGAAGCACTAACGCGGTCAGCGCTAAAAAAAATGTCCAAAGAAGTTAGCACTCGATAATGGAGTGCTGATAACTACCCTGGTTATGGCAGTGAAGCACAGAACTGGCCGATAAATAATGAAGTAGACTGGATGCTGTAGAAATGAATCCCCGAGGTGTACGTGTTGTGAAACCATGTTTGATCGTGAGATAAATGTGGCGATTTGCAAAGACTTCAAGGCTGATGATGTTTGTGCTTATAGAGCAAATGAATGTAGACAAGAGTGTAAGAAGAACATATCTTCTGTTTATGAAGTAGATACCCGAGAAAGACACGACACGACCAAGCGGACCAAATACTGGAGTCTGGCCATGTCAAGAGTCAGAATAACAGGATGGTTTGCTTGCAGCAAGGAGCGTGTGTTAATAAGTTGATTGATTATTCATGCGCACTTGACGTTGAATATGATTTTTTTGATTAGATCTACTTAAAAATAAATTTGAAGCAATTTTTCATCCGTAAAGTTTTCTTCTTCTTTTCTATGAAATCAAGGCTTTGCTGTCATCGAGGCAATATTAACCCCCCAATCTGCTCCCCGTAATTGTACTCTTACAAGTATTTCGTCTATTCCATCCATCTTTCCCCAAAAAAATTATCTCCACTCGAAGTGAAATTTTTTTTTTAAAATTATATTTATTCAATAAAAAAATTTTCAATGTGTGATATACATATATATATATTTCACTAGTAATAAGATGAAAGATATTATGATATGATTAATATTTATTAGGTTTTCAGTATATTTTTTAATTGTGTTTTGAATTCTTTGAAACTATCATTTAGTGATCTTATATTTTCTGGCAATTTATTGAAGAAATTTGTTCCTAAGTATTTGTAGTTTTGCTGACCCAAAGTTTTTTTACAAATCGGAATTGGTAACATGTATTTTTGCCTGAGATTTGCTGTGTTTTTGAATGGTACGGTTTTGTTTAGGATATCATCTTTGTAAACTTATAAGGTTGCGTGATACAGGAAAAGAGTATTTAATTTTCTGACTTTAAATTCTTTGAAAATGAGTTCAGATGAATATAAAAATGATTTCTTTAATATTATTTTAATTATTAGTTTTTGCGCAATGTAAAGAGGTTGGGTGTGAGTTTTATAGGCGCCCCCCCCATCCTATTATACAATATTGGAAAAATGATTGGATTATTTATATAGCTCTGTTTTGTGTTAAAATATGCCAAAAATTACTCGAGTGGAGTCAAATATATCAAGATTATTTGAGGAAGTGTCTCTATGCCAACTAAAATGCATGCTGTTTGTTGGCAATATTTAATTCATTCAGATAATTATGCAATCGTGAGAATTTTCTCGTAGTCAATGGCGGGTCAAAGTCCCCCTACCGCGGCTACAGGAAGTGTAATTGCTTTAGATTGTAGCGATAGACAGACGTGTTGCTGAAATTTTCCAGTTCTATCGCCTCGTCACGTGCTTATTGTGTGAAACTGATTGATTCGTTTTTAAAACCTAGACTTAAAGTCTTACGACCACGCGTCCGCTGCTTTAATTAATCTGTCTATAATTTTTAATCAGAGTGCATTAACATTCTACAAAATTTGATTGATGTGTCATATTTTGCACAGTTTTGGTCTTACCACTTTAAAAAAACATCATAAAATGTTACAAGCAAATAGATACTTAAGGACCAATTGTTTCACATAACTTGAACAAATAATCAAAATTCAAAGACAATATTCAAGTTCTCTGAATGTTTTATTCAAGTTTCGAGAATGATAACAGAACTTGGGAGAACTTTCACAGAGCTTGAATATTAACATTGAAATTTGATGGATGAGTTCTAATTTTGTGGAACGACCCGTCCTTAAATATTTAATACTAAATTATACGAAATTTATTATCGAAGATCGAAGCCATCCAGAGTAAACAAATAACACTGATATTGAAGATAATATATTTAACATGCCACGCCGTCATTTTCACGTTTTGCAAACAAACTACATACTAAAAGGTATTGTGTAGATGTTGCAACTGGGAATTATTGAACTCCATACCTTCCGCTAACTGTTTTAATATTGATTACTATCTCTTGGCGCTTAACATTTTAAAGATAATTTTTAATATTTTAGGGTCATGTTTTAATTATATTATAATATTATTTTTCTTCGACGTTCTTTTTGTGAAAATTTACATATTTTGTGCAAGCATAACATAACACAATATAATTTTTTTAATAGCTGTTTTTAATTATTTGTAATAAGGATATATTACATTATATATTTTTTCAGATAGGACTGATTCATTAAGTACATTTTCGTGACGTCTACCTAAATATCTTTTGAAATACTAAGCAATTTACAAAATGAAACACTTTGTATAGTGTATACACAATTCATAATTAATAATAATTTATATGTTTTGAGGCTAATGGCTTCTTCGTCAGGATAAAAAAAAATAGTTCTTATTATACTAACGAAGAAGACATTGGTTTTGAGACATCTAGATAATTGTTGATCAAGAGTATTTCATTTTCATATAGTTAAAATGACGTCACATATTAATTTTGCAACTATTGAAGATCTAATTAATTTTATTAGCATTTTTTTGATTCTGCCAATGTATTTCATGTTTAGTGAAAACTAAAGATTTCTTATATTCTGACTTTATCTTAGATTTATTATATTCTGACTTTATCTTAGATTTATTATATTCTGACTTTATCTTAGATTTATTATATTCTGACTTTATCTTAGATTTATTATATTCTGACTTTATCTTAGATTTATTATATTCTGACTTTATCTTAGATTTATTATATTCTGAAATCTGACTTTAGTTGTAAAGATAAGCCCTAAGATATTTTAAGACCGACATATAAATAAATCTTATAAATGCGACTTAAGTGAAACAATTGTTGTAGTCACAGTAACCAAATGAAATTTTCATGCCAGGGAATTAGTTATAGTTTTCAGCAAAAATCCTAATGTTTGTAACGTGATTTATGCGGTGTGTCAATTTTTGTCATCAAATATAACACTGAAACGTACCTTTATTCTAAATTAGTATTTTTTTAATAATACAGTATATTTCATGGCAATAAAAAAATTAAAAATTGTGTATTTCGTAAAAGGAAAAAATAAATAAAAAGTTTTTTTTTTTTTAAATACATGCTTTTATCAAAGTTTCGTGTGCCTGCCCTGACAAGTTACCAAGACATGTGCTGTGCATTGCAATAAATAAAATATTAATATGAAAGATATGTCAGGTATCACCGCCGCTCAATACATACATTCTTCATACTGCTGTTGAGTTCCCAGTACCTCGTGTCATCAAACTTCTGCAAGATGGACGTTTTCCTACACATGTCAAGTAAATCCGGTAAGCTTTGTGTAATTAATTCTTAGTTTGTGCATAATTAATGTTTGTATACAATAATACAAATGTCAACGAAATTTTGTTAGCTTCATTGGCTATTTTTTACAGTAATTTCTCTAGAGAGAATCCCTAAAATAATTAATTAGTTAAAATGTTGTAAAAATACATTTTTTTAAAGATGTGTGTGCTGTGATTGTATTGTATTAGATGAATGGGATAAAATAATAATTTACAAATAAAAAAGAGGAAATATGTATATTTTATTAAGTTTTTTTAAATATTACCGTTGATCCAAAAATTGGTTTTGTCTATATTTATGCATATGATTTTCCAAAGAATTTCAGTCTGTAGATAAATTTAGTAGTTAGTAATAATTATTAGTAGAAGTCATTCTTTATTCTATGGTAGTAGCACTGTTCAGCATTTTATCCATCTTATTCGAGTGAAAGCTTATTCCCTTATATTATTAGTAAGCTTATTAAAAACAGAAATTGTTTTTGAATTTTGTTGAGAATCCCGGCACTTTAAAAAACATTATAAATATAAGTTGAATAAAATAGAATTTTAATTCTAACACTGTATTTCGACAAAATGTTAAGATTTAAAGATTTCCTATATATTATCACAATGTTTTAATGTTTGGCTAAATGATGTTCAATTTAAAATGATCTTTCATTTAAATTTCAGTATACGTTTATCCCGACGAAGATACCATTGTATTTGAAACTTGTCGATTATTTTGATTGATTGTGTTTACAAATTTATTTAATTTAATTTAAATTTAAAATTAAAATATGTTTACGAAGTTTTGTGATTATTGCCTTTCGCAGTGTTTATGAATAAATTATATTGTTTATTTACTAACCGGTTGCGCAATGTATTTTCCATGTACGTTTCATTCAAATTCAAATGTAAAGTTGTAATTGTTTATTGTCATTGGGGCCTTTTTTAATCAAAGGGGACCGCGAAAGGGACGCGGTGTGGGCATGGGGAACCAATTTAAATGTTGACATAGTCAATTTACTTCAATGAATCGTGGCAGTGGCGTTACGGGGCCGGGGCAAGGGGCTTATAGTGAAAACATGTGGTTTTTGTAAAGAAACATATTTTAATAGATATTGTTCTAAGTGTTCTACCAGCCCGGTGGTCAATAAGCATCGATTCAAATCGAATTTTATTCTCAAGGCGGATAACGAATTATTTGTATTTTTTTCGCAAGTGTTACCTACAACCCACTATTTTTACTATGTATATATAGTATCAAAATGCTCAGTAAAACGTCTGTACTTTAAACTGTGCATGTATTGTTTAAGTTCAACTTTTTTAAATTATAACTGTTATTCTTATTGATGAAATTTATTCAATATTTTATATTCCTTTGAAAACATTTGTTTATTTCATTCATTCATATTTTAGAAATTTCCTAATCGATTGCAGTATTAGGTGATTTTTTTAAATTTGTTGACACATTAGCTTGCATCTACTATTCATTGCATTTGTACTAAAGTAATTTTAACGATATCGAATGTGACAAAAAAAGGAACCCAAAAATTTACTATGGTTACTGAATAATAAATTGTAGGTTTTTAATACCCTGACGGTCTAACCTGCTCATTATAAGTATTCTGTATAACATTTGCGTCTTGAAATAATAATTTGATTTTAATATCTTCACTTTATTCTTATTCAATTTAATATTAAAACACACGCATTTAATGAAACATCTAATAATGCAATAAACGAGTATGTTCTTTCTTCCATTATTTGAGAAAAGTTGTAATACATTCCACTTTTAAACTAGGTAATCGTAACTATGTCGGAGTGACTTATCACAAGAGCCTTCGGCCTATTGTGTACAAAAGTAGAACTGAGGAATAAGGAAATAGAACTTGTTAAGGAATAGATTGCAGGAAGACATTACTTTTTTAAAAGACGGACCCATGCAGGGAGGTCTTTCATTCTTCGTACGCAATTTATTGACTAATCTATTTAGATTTCCATAAACAATGGGTGACTCACCGTTTACAACAACGAATCTATTAAAATGTCGCAACGCCACTGGCGCTTTTTTCTCTCACGTGATGCAAAGTAACTCAATTGACTTCTGAGTCTTGGCAATTATTATTCCTCCGACAACGGCAACGATTATTGGGTAATTGGAACTTTACTTATTTTTTGTCACAGACATCATTAACGTTGAATGATTTAAGTCATGTGACGTCTGATGATGTTTTGCCCAAAGCTGAAAGTGCGATCATTGGCCAGTTAATACTTTAGTCCGTGGAGGTAGTTGCCTGGTAGCCTGGTAGTCTGATTGTCTGGTAATCTGCTCTAAACAACTCCTGAACAATTCTTAAACGATCCCTGGACAAGTTCGGTTCACCAGCGGTTCAGTTATGTGTTTTTCAATGAAAATGTTTAGATTGGTGAAAAATAAAAAGTCGGAAAATTGCTCTATAAAAGCCAGTAAGTGTGGCGAAATCTTTTCATAGTTTTCCTACAAGTTTGTTAGAACATTTTTAATAAAAAATTTAGGTTAAGATTAAATGAAACCCGTTATTACACCTTTTGGAAGACGATGTTTAAAATGTGTGATTTTAATGATGGTGATGTTCTAAATAAACATGATTGATGAAATCAATAAAACTGGTACATTCAAAATTGTTCCTAGACAAATTCCATGTAAACCGCACTCAAAATCTTTCAAAAGATTAGTTAGAAGTAAATATAATACAATGAGTGCCTAATATATGACATATAATTTTCCCTAACTGGAGGGGAAGTTTTCTATACAAATTATTTTGTGTTTAAAAATATGAAAAAGCCGGTGAAATATTAGAGTTGTTAGATTTTATTCTTAAAGTATAGTTGGTATTTATTGGAATAATTGTTTTTCAACTCCATGACGGCAAAATGTGAAATATCTGTTAAAAAAAATATCATTGGAAGTTCGTTAGCGTAAAGAGCATCATTGTTTGTGATTGGTTCTGTTTGTTGATTATTCAAAACTGGACTATTTTTGGCAGTGTTGTGTGATATGTTTAAATATTATTTGAAATTGATTTCATTAATTAAGTGTCATACATCGAGAAGGTTATGTTTTTATAACTGTTGAATTGATATCATGAAAGGGTCATTGAAGAATTATTGTGAAGCGCAACACAAAATTTTATTGTTTTTATTTCAAAGCTGCAATAACTCTATATCGTTTTGTTTTCCATTGTGATTTATTTATTAAAAAACTCTTATCTCATATTAACTAATATAGAATAATTGATATACCAAATATAATAATTCCTCCAAACCAGTGTTTCTCAAAAAAAAAATGTTGCCCGGCTGTTATACTTCTTCTTTGTGACCCACTCTATGTTTATACTACTAAAACTAACTACTCTAAAATGTAAGTGGTAAAAAAAAGTTTATCTCAGAATGCTATCGTTGTTATCATTCTGATATATAAAAAATACTAGACGCATAACACCACACAAAAAGTCTTAAGTCTAATTAAGATAATTCTTATATTTGAAAGTATCTTCTTGGAATATTGGAAAGTACTATCTTGTAATTTTGGGCTGCTTATTCAAAACATTTAAGACGGGGGAAACGTGATGCTAAACCCTTTTGTGTTTTGTAAAAAAATAAAGGATTTATGAATTTTAAAATCCATGGCACCCAGAAATTCAATAGGTAGCTTTTTGCAATGAACAGATGATCCCAAGAAATATGATCTGTACGTACTGATTTAACTAAGACCTTTCGAGTTATTGAAAATTGGCCGCCGACAAGCCATTGAAATTGATTACCTGTACAAAAAAGAATTTCAATATGAAAAAGTTTCAATTTCACTAGAAGTAAGGAAAACTTGAGCTTACTCGGGAAATAAAAAAGCTCATAATATACTCCTATCGTTTTTCCATTTAGTTTCTAAATAAAACAATTTTAAATTTCAATAGTTTTCTTAACCTTATAACAACTAGCTGAAGTAACCAGCTTTGCTCGGGTTTTACGCAGACTTTTTCGAAATCAGAGGTAGACAGTAATTTTTCTAATATTTTGCTTATATTTAGCTTCAAGTATCCTAAAATTTCATCAAGAAGTATCAACATTTTTGGGATGGAGCGGAAATCGCTTGTGGACAGTAATCATCTTCTTATTTTGAAATTCAAGTGCGCAAAAGTACATTAATCTCGAATTAAAACTGTAGATTTGTATGCATTCTTCTTTATATAAATATGTTTATAAAACATGGTTACAAAAATGAAAAGGAAACGAGCCAAAAGCGATATTATTATGAGGGAGAATATAGTTAGCAAAAAAAACTTTTAGATAGAAAAGATTCGTCTCGATAAATTAATTTACTTGTTCCAGTTTTTTAGTTTTGTGAAAAAAGAACAAGCAGATCTTAGTTTTTTATGCAGCCGGTCATTTCGTAGCCAGTCGCCGGGTCCCATAATTTGGGAAACTCTGCTCTAAAGTGTTTACGTACTTACTAGAGTAATCTCTAACAATATTTGACGGAAAAGTTCGCAAAAACTGCCATGATAGTGACTACCTCAATATTATTAACACAACGCGATCATAAAATTTACGTTCTGACACTTTTTATTTAACCTCACCTCACCTAGCAAATATAGTTTCATAAGTCTGAAGTTTTTAAATGATTTCTTTCTGTAGATACAATAAAACAAATGTATTTAACTACTTAACTTTAAACTACTAATTATTGATAAGTGTTTTTTTTCTTTTTTCAGCGATGCAAAATTTCAGGAAGGATAACCGGAAGCGGAAAAAAATTTCCGATAGAGATCACCCCGTGATAGGATGGATACAGGAAGTGCCGAGAGGAAGCTTTGGATATTACCCTGGTGAGATTTTGTTCTGACTGCACTTTTAGAAGTTTAAACAAAAGAAATACACATTTCAAATACAAAATTAACATATTTATATGTAGGCATTTTATCGCATGAATAAATAGTTGACACTTCAGTTCCATCTTTGAAAATGGCAATAAAAATAATTTCTATTCAAAATATTACATTATACGTGGGTACTTTATCACTTGTTCGAATTCTTCAAGAAAACTACCAATTTTGAAAAATATTACACTAAGGACGGGTTGTTTCGGAGAATTTGAACAATTCATGAAATTTCAATGTTCATTTTCGGGTTCTGTGAAACTTCTATTCAAGTTCTGTTATTATATTATTATAGGCTAGTTGCTTGACAGAGCTGAAATAATAACAGAACTTGAAAAAATCTTTCACAGAACTTGAAAATTCACTTTGAAATTTGAAGAATTGTTCAAATTCTCTGAAACAATCCGTCCTAAATGTTGAAGAAAATCGAAGAGTTCCTTGAACTGGAGTATTTTTACATTAACTCCACACACAGGAAGCCCCGAGGAAAACAAATTCCCTCAAGGCCTATGTCATCTTTGGGGTTTCTGCGTGGAAGATCTTTTTTTAATGAGAGTAAGTTATGGGAAGGAAAAAGGTATGAGGGGTGGGTAGAAATTTGGAGATCAGTGTGTCCCGGAGTAAAGTAAAGTCTATGGCACAAGTGTTTGTTTTCCAATAAAATGGTTACATAGATACGTACAGAGTCACACTCGAAATTAGCTCTTTTAATTGTTGTTTGACGGCTTTTATGGCGTAGTCACATCAGATATATATGGTCATTGGACCTTATAAACATTACAACCTACAAAAAATTATAAACAAATCCAGTATCTAATTGTTTTAGTGCTTTCATTTCAATTTCCTTTAAAATATGAAATAATTTTATTTTATTGAAAATAATATTTTGGAATATTTGTTTCAATAAGAGAATACTTAAATATATTATTATTATACGTTAAAAAAGTTTTTTTACCCTGATTGAAACACAACAAATTGATAATAAACACGACAAAGAAGGACCACAATATACACGTATACGTCTACAATATATATACAATGTCCGGGAGTAAAGTGCACAAATTTCCGGAGGTGATTCTGCATAATGGTAGAAGTAAAAAAGATAAATGACTTTCGTTTCAGGTTAAAAAGTTGAATTATTTGTATGGAAATATAAATATTCATCAATTAATAAATATTTTTGTAAGAGAAAAAAAAAACAATGAAATTTCGAAAAAAGTTTATTTTTTTTATTTTTTACTTGCCATCATGTAGAATTTTTTATTGTGGCTTTATACTAGAAACATAACAAACATATTTTATAACAATAATTAAATTGTTTTCTTTTCCAACATGATTTAATTACCTTTAAATTGGTAAGGTTAATTAACATCAATTATTTATCGGTGTTTATTAATTCAGTGCTAAAATATGCATCTATTTTCACTCCACTGAAGCCAAGTTGAGCGAACCAAATTTGATAATCGGTAATCTGTTTATCTGGTGCAGTAACACGATTATATTCTGGCTTCATTTTGGAGTTCGTTCCTGGATTAAACATTTTGCATTCTCCGAATTTAAAATTAATATCCAAAAGATAAATATTTTAATTTGTAATTAATATGAAAAGCGATTATCTCATTGCGCAACACTTCCAAATAATAGGGTCCCGTCGAGGATAATTTTTATTTTTAATTAATTGTATGCATTAGATTTTGTTAAATTAATTAAATGCATTAGATTTCGTTAAATTAATTGTATGCATTAGATTTTGTTCAATTTGTCGATATTTTAAAGAAAGCAAGCGTTTCAATTCCTTTCGAAAGAATTGTATTTCTATGTGGAAAACCGTTAAGTTTTGCTCAATTGTATTTTGATGATAAACGCGTGTTTCTTAAACTTTTGTACATTAAATACATCTCCCTTTTTTTAGAAGTTTATACGAAATTTCTAACAAAAAAGTAAATGATTAAGTTGTTTATCATGCAATGAACCTAAATACATTTTTGTTTTTTTTACACTTTATCATAAAAAAATACCACATGGATCGCATGAAAGTGGTTTGTTGCTATCGGAATATACAGGGTTTTCCAATAAGAGGTGTTATTTTGATATTCAATCGTAAAAGATCAATGGTTTCGTTGCTTGTGTGGCACGTAGCGCCGTTTTGTTGAAAGTAAACGATGTCCAGATCAATACCATCTAATTCTGGCCATAAAAAATCATTAATCATCTCTCGATAGCGCAATCCATTCACCGTAACTGTTATTCCAGCCTCATTTTCGAAAAAGTAAGGTCCAATGACTCTGCCGGACCATAAACCGCACCAAACAGTCACACTTTGAGAATAAAAAGGCTTTTCAACAATAACTCTTGGGTTTTCCGAGCCCCAGATGCGACAATTTTGCTTGTTGACGAAGCCACCGAGGTGGAAAAGGGCCTCATCACTCAAAATGATTTGCATTTGATTCACTCAAGTGAATTTTAATGCTTTGTTGAAGCGTGTATCGTTCCATTTTTATTAATGGCGTAGTTTTTACTTGTCAAGTGTTAAAAAATGACAGCTTCAAAAGTAACATCTACCGAAATAGCGGGCTATTCAAAATAACACCTCTTATTGGAAAACCCTGTATATTAAGTAAGTCCCAAAACATGTACATCGCCAAACAATAGGTACAGGGTGCGGATATTCGATTTAAATAATGAATGTGTTATGAATAATGAGGCTTTAGTGTCACAGGATAGCACCAAATAATCTTTCAATTGAAATGACAGCTTCAAAAGCAACATCTAACGAAATAGCGGGCTATTCAAAATAACACCCCTTATTGGAAAATAAGATATGGTATGTACAGGACATATTATAATGTTGGCAAATGTTTTTAAAAAACTACCAGCCGGAGGTTTTTTTTTTTGGAGTTGGAATTTTAAGCTTTTTTTAATGCAGAATTGAGTTTTCCTTGGTCGAGGGGTAATGCTCTCCCTAGAAATCAGAAGGTAGCGGGTTCAAATCCCGGCGTACGGAAGTAAATTTCAATTGATGATTTTTTTAAATTTTGTAATTTATTATTTTAAAATAATATATAGTATGCTTGCAGCACGTTACAGAGTAGAATATACTCTCAGTATCGCTTTGGTGACGATTATACAGAAATTAAATGTTCAATTGGCTTTGGCTGTGTTTGGTTACTAGATCTGAATAGTTATCTCCTTCCCTTCCCACTCCCTTCAGCCTCACAACACACAATTGGGGATGCCGTAGTCTCACTGGCTCCAGACAGTTGGGACTCTTGTATGGTATACTCGTACTATAAACGAGTGCTATCATGTAATACATAATAACCACGTTTGTTATTAACACAAAACTAATCCAATGTGACTTCTTTGATTGAGAACCTTTATAATTTTTTTTTAATTTAACAAAAGTCACACTAAGTTGGTATTCTACCACAAATCAACATTTTCAAACTTATAAATAATAACATAATTCTACGTACAACGTGTGTTCATTTCCATAATGCATACATTTTAGTATTTACCATTAATTTTCTTATATCCAAAATAATCCAATTCACTCAGAATGCAATGACTTCCTCAAAAAAACATGTCAATTTTCATTAAACACTTAATCCTTTTAACCACATCAATCAAGAAGAGATTCGCGTGGTTGATATGATACGATATGGTCGATTTTCCTCTATCTATCGCTGATTATAGATAAGAGCTAATAACTTGATCGATATATAATTACAAATCAGATAAGAAGGACTTAGCTCTAACCTCTAACCTGAGGATTTCCCGAGTAGATGGGCAACACAATAATTAGCGGATAATCCAATAAATACAAAAGATTGATTTTATTTGCAAATTGATGAGGCAAAATAGCAACATATTGCAGTATCCCTGGAAACAAGTATTATTAAAAATAGATAAATATGTAGCTTTCATAAATTAATAATATATGTATTGATGTATGTAATTGAGTTGAGTGATATCAACAGTAGGTAGTGCAGAAGAGATAAGCCGATAGAAATGTACTGTGGGCGTGTCTATGTACCCGCAGTAGGGTCAAGTATATCTTACTTTTAGTGAAAATTTTATATATTTTTATTTTTAAATTAATCACATTTAGATAAAATAGTTTCCCTCGGGGCCTATATATTCTTAGGGAATGCTGTTTTTTTTGAAGTTTTGGCAAGGAAATAAGAATGATGGGTGGGTAGAAATCTGGGGATCAATATGTCCAGGAGTGACGAACGTATGTATCCATCCCTCCCGATGCTGTGCAAAGCGATAGGTCGGGAGGGTCCAGCTAGCTAGGTCAAAGGATCTCACTCAATCGGCCTTTCCCAATGATGAATCAGAGCACACTTGATAAGTCACCATACGTATCAAACCACTCGGGGTGACCTATGACCTGTTGTGCTGTTAAGGCGATGCACTACGTCGTGTAATATTTTAAATTGAGCCGCTATCAATAACAACCCTTACGTAGATGGCGATAAGGTTTAAATTCCCGCTTAACACCATCCGCCTGTTTTGACTTATGCAAGAAAAAAACATGGCCAAAAAGTGCCTTTTATTTTATTTTGTGGATGTTTAGGCATAAATATTTAAAAAAATTTCGATCATTTTATAAATAACTTAGTTTGCCACATTATACAATAAAATCATAACCGAAAATGGGTTCGTAAGTAGGAGATTTTGAACTTATTTTTTATACATTATTTTTTTCTGGGCTTATAAAAAGACTTCTAAAAAACACTCGATTATTTTAAAGGCCAAGATGTATTCTACTCGCAGTATTTAATTAAAGCATCTGAAACATTTCTAGGCGACCAAATTTTCAAACCAAAAACACATGATTTTGCATTACTACGTATGGCATCGCCTTAATAAATTTAAAAAGCCGAAAAGTATCATATTATTTAAATTTAGTTTAGTTAGTTTTTTTTTAAATCGGTGTAGATTATAATCTATAATCTTCTAAAAATTGTCTTGTCGATGCTGTTCATATATGATATGTATTAGTTTGCTTTTTACCTGTTTAGGTGAATGGAGCGCCGTGACTTCGCAGTCTCCAATTGGACTAGAGATTTCGAAAGCAGAAAAGTGGGTCCCCTCCGCTTTGCTATCCTTTACCGACCATTGGAAACCAGGCTGCACGGTTTTGGCAATCAACAATGGGATTTCCGGTAAATATTAACGCAATAAACCTTAAACTTGTTAATAAATGTTAATATATGATGACTCCTCCCTCCGTTTCCCTCTCAACCCCCTCCCCATCCCTCAAATCCCCTCCCACCAAAGAACCAAACTAAATAAAACCCCATATTTCAGCACTTAAAACTTTAGTTTTAAAATAGCTAGTTAATGACACGGACGTGTCGAAACCGGTCGCTATTTAATATAATTTATACGTAACAAATGTACATTGTGAATAATAAAACTCATTAAAAACAAAAAATGTCTAGAAATTGTTACATGGTGAATGCCAAAGAAATACAAAAAATAATAATGTTTTACTGTGAAGTAATTCTGGAACTAACTACCGTAATTATGTATTCGTTAATGTCAAGATTGCTAAAGCACAAACATAATTACCTCCTCAGTGAAGATCTGTTTTTATTTTTTCATAACGTAGTAAGTATTTAAGTAATTAAATAATACTACGTAACGAATAATTATAAAAGATTTCCACCGAACGGCGAAACTTAAAGGCAGGCATTATAGGTGGATATTTCTTCCAACCAAACCATTGAAAACTTCTGAAATATTTCTGTTGCAGTTTTGTTCACCTCATACATCTGGTACATTGTCAGAAGGTTTGGGTATTTCCAATTTATGATAAAATCAAAATAAATTTAATCTTTCTGAACGTATCCGATAGCTAAAAACTATTTTTGATAAAATACGCTAAATGTTCGAATTATTAATAAACATATGATTTTCGAAATACAGATTTTTTTGCAAACATACAAAGGTTTAAAAAAATATCACAATAAATTACTGATAACGAAAAAAATAATTGTATTGTTAACATTACTATCATCAAACTTTTTTATCGTTTCGTGTAAAAAATAATTCATAATCTTTCTGAAAATGCGGTCAGAACTTTTGGTTTCATAGAGGTGCACATTTTAATTCTTCTGTGGTTAACTTCTGGATTTGAATATAAAGCATTGTATTTTGTCTTTCTAGTGTCGTTTAGTTCATATTTCTCACCATGACAGTATCACCAGTAGCAATGGTTTCTTTGAGTCCATAGGAGCTGTTATCAAGCGAACAAATTAGTCTGGGGGTTGATTCTATATATCCATGTTTTAGTTTTCCTGATACAGTTTGTATTTACTTACACTCGGTACAATACCCGTCTCACTAGACAGCGTTAATTATGAGTTTTAAGATGGTTTTTTTCTGAGCATTATTCATATTATCATTCATAATGAAACATGAAATATACGGAAAAATAAAACGATTTAAACTGCTATTTCAAACCAGATCTAGTCTTATCTGGGACCAGGATCTGGGGACAACTCCCAGTTGCAGCCGTTACGTTACTTTTGTTTTCATGTATCTTTTTCCATTTTATGTTTCATTAAGCGTTATCATTATCTTATTCATTGATTAAATATTACAATGAGGTAAAACGACGTTCAAAAATTATTTATCAGAAATTTAATATTTAATTTCTTATTTGCTTATTTACGCCATAGAAGTTATGTTATATATTGAAACAATCATACAAATAATTAAAAATGAAAACTATGTAAATAAACTTTTAGGAAGCAATAAAGCAATAGTTATGCACCAATGTAAGAAGCGTCAACAAAAAATTTTACTTATGTATGCAATATTTATTGATATAATTATAACTTCCTAGCCGTAATGACATTCCTCGAGAGACCTGACATGCCCTCCCTAACGGGAGGGCCGCTGAAGACTAGTTTCATTTTCGCCCAGATGCACTTCCACTGGAACCAGGACAACCACACGGGCTCGGAACACGCTATTGATGGTAAAAAGTAAGACCTTCTCTATTTTAGTCACACTGTTCCTTTTGTGGAAACTGGTATTGACTAGTGATCTTCTTGATATTGCGGAAACAATGTGGCAAACTATTGGGCATTTTCACAAATAAGGGATAATGTTAAAAACTAGGAGAGGGGGGACAAAAAAGCTGGCCGGTCGCTCCATCTTAATCAGGGTCATCTGTATCTTAACAATTGCAAACCATCCGTTAAAACAGGGGAATCAACAAGAAGTTGCCTGTTTTATAACTATGCCAAGGTTTTTTTAGGAATCAGTGATCTGACGAATGTCAACCTATCACTAATAGGGACGACATCCATTTCACTTCCCTGATCAGGGACGCAGTCGGATAATGCTTGAGTTTCACTTTAATCGGACTATATAGCGTAGTATATAGTAATGTACATGGAATTCTCCAATTGAAGGTGGAAATTGTGAGCGCTTTTGAATTTCCATTCGCTATTTTTTTCGTCTCGCACGGCCTCTAACCTCTAACATCCTTATTTTTCAAATAATAAAATTAAACTTGTTAAATGATTGTATCAGGGAATCATGAAGTTCCACGGACTAATTATCACAAAACTTATTTAGATACGCCTGCGAGGCTCACCTAGTCCACTACAACAGCAAGTACCCGAACTTCGAAGCAGCCTGTGCACAACCAGACGGATTGTCCGTGGCTGGCTTCCTGCTCAAAGTCGCTGAAAGACCCAATCCCGGGTTCCAGCCGCTAGTGGACTCACTGGCAAAGGTTACTTATCCAATGCAGGAGGCTACTCTAAAATCAGGTATGTTGAAAATGCAAAGCGATTTTTTTCGCATTATTTTCTGTGAACAGCAGAGGTTCAAGAAACTAGCCCTATGATTCTTTCTAGACCGCTAGAATAACGTGACAACTCCTGAATTTGAAGGTGGTTTTACAATGAAATGTTATGCCTTCAAAAATGTAACATAACAAATTCGTGGTATTGGTACACAATGTGTAACACATAATATAACATATAAATAACTCAATACGCAATTCAATTAATTCCATGTGTTGTTTCAACCGTTGACGTTTCTGAGTTGTTAATATCGAGATTTATGTCATTGGGTTTTGACATTATGTTTTTTAGACGTACACGTCTTTCTTACATATTATGAATGACAGTGGGTAATGTGGATTTGCAACAAGACTTTTGAGCAAACGAACAATACACGATCTTCAAATATATAGAAATAGTAATTTAAAATATTATTTTGTTTAACAGAAGAGATGCTCAACTGGATATTGGACATTGATCTGACGGCGAACTACTTTTCATACAGAGGTTCGCTCACTACGGTTCCATTCCTGGAATCGGTCACATGGATTGTGTTTCAAAACCCCATCGAAATATCCGAATGTCAGGTTGGTATTTTCTGCGATTTGCATGCAATGTGTTTGGGATCAAAAAATGGCTAAGTTGTTTCAAGCAGTGTTAGAGTAAAAAAACAATGGACGATCCTTCACAAAGAGTAGCACGATCTAACCCAGCTTCTATTCAAGACTATCATCTAAGATGTCAGTCCGCTATATTGGTAGTTCTTTAACCCTTCAGGACTCGGAAGGACTTACTAGCCACAAACATCATATTCCATTATAGCTTCTGAAAGACAGATCTGACTGGGGCGTCAGTACATTATAAAAGTATTTTTATCTTTTTACCATAATACGTACATATGTGATATTTTCGTCAATGGAAAGACAAATAATTATTCTTCACAGTTTGTATCATATGTTTATACATTATTACATGAATAATTTTTTGTGCATGATAACGAATTTCGGCATTTTTTCATTGACAGTTGAAAGTTAAAAAATATATTTATATAGTTTTATTGTATAAGCGGTATAAAAAGTGAAGAGACAGTTTTATTACTTATTACCTACACAAAGGGAATATGTTTTATAAATATCGAATTATTTCAAAATTATGGACGTTCCGAGTCAAAATGTTCTGGTAAGTTTTTTTCAACATTTTCATGTTTGATATTAAAAATGTATTTTTTAGAGAGACAAATGTTTTTTTCAAATGCAAATATTTCAAAGATAATTTAATCTAGTTTCTAAAAGAGTGTTTCTTTTAACGACAACTTCAAAAATAAGTATTATGTAGCACATTTTAGATACCTATGGAGCATTCCGAAATTCCAAGATAATTTACCATGTCGTTGGGACTTGTTGGTAAAAATATTTAAAAACCTGAAGGAAAATACTAAATAATATTGGCACAGCTGGTAAGATTATAGCCTATCTATATCAATGCATACACTTTTTGACGAAAATGAGTTACGAACTAGACACTTAAAAGTAGAACACAATTAAGAACATGTACAAATTTAGCACCACTAACTAATACCATTCCAAAGATATTACATAATATTTCATAGAAAAACATTAATTTTTTCTAAACCCAAATAAATAAAGTACTATAACATTTTCACTTCAAAATCACCCAATCATACATACATACTACCAGAACTACATTCCTCTTCAACGAGTTGAAAAAATTATTGAGACCTTGGAGTATTATTTTACTCATTTAAAGATCGTGTTGAAATAATCTTAGAAAAAGTCTACAAACAAATGCGGTTCATTCTACGCATTACAAAAACCATTCAATAAACTTTTACAATTGCACTTTTACTATATATGGCATCCGTAAGATCTCATCTCGAATTTGCATCTGTCATTTGGAATACCAAATATTAACCAAACAGAAAATATTTTTAATAAAATTGAAACATTTGTCGTATCGCTTTGAAAATCATCAATGTAACCCTATCACTCTATACAAACGAAGAAAAAATGTTGACGTACTGTTTCAATATAAGATCGCGAACTGCCTTATTGACTCACCAGCTATGCAAAATATTGTATTTCCTTGCCTTGAACGCAATACCAGATCGAACACCTTATTTTACATAAAACAATTCAAACCTAAATACACCTAAAACTCTTTACTCAGACGTGTGTATCTGCAAAATTTGCAATTCCCTAAGATATATTAATATTTTCCACTGTACCCTTAACATTTTTTAAATGAAATTAACCTTACAATGTACTTAAATCGAAATAATTCTGATAATTTTCATATTTTTCTTCTTTCACTTATAACTTAAACATCTACTTTCCTCCTAACCTGTAACATTTAAAAAGATTGTAATTGAAACATCACCAGTTTATTTTATACTCAACATCTTAAATGCAAAATTAATTCACTTTTACAACTGTATGTTTCACGAATATACCAAATAATATATTTTTTTAAATAGCGTGATAATCAAGATTATAATAATTCGGAATCTGTTAATCAGAAAATAATGCCCTGTGAAGATGAACACAATGACTATAAGCCATCGACACAATGTGAATAAAAATTGTTATTAATGAATTAAAAAATGTGTTTTTTTATAGATGGTGGGCTTTCGGAGCCTGAAGTTATGCGAGGGCGGCAAGAAGGTGAACTGCAACGCGCGTGCACTTCAGAAGCCGCCGCCCAACCTCAAGGTCGTGCACGTGCCGCCCAAGGACACGTGGCCCGACACGGTGTCCGGCCCCAGCCCACCCAAACTACAAATCAATGGTCACTAGGAATCTCCACACATTCCCAATACTAAATCAATCAAGAGAGATAGATTATCTCACTATCGCGCTGGTCAAAGACGTTACTTGAAATGGCTTTAGACTTGTTTAGTGAACAGATCTGAATAGCCAGGTACATCTGAAATATGAATTTTTTCTTTATCGGGAGATGTTTTCAATTTGCAGAGGTATTTTATGTGATGTATTATTGCTTATAATAATTTATCCTTTGTGCTATGCATAAATACCTTGTCTCATAAACATTAGTTTATCACAAAAAAATGTATTTGAATGCACAAACGATTAATTTAAAATAATAAAGAATATTTGGTGCACGTTCCGGAGAGGTAGATAGGCACTCTCAGGTAACGAAACGTTGCGTTTCTGGAAACGGCTTTCGCTGACTTAGCTATACTACTTAATGACCAGATCTGAAGAATAGACAGGCATACCTCGACTTTCCTCTTACCTATCTCCTTCCCCTCCCTACTTGCTTCAGACTCACAACATGCCCTGAATTGGGGATGCAATAGACGTGAATATTGGTCATATGTCGAAAATCACATAAATAAAAAACACGGCTTAAATATCGTTGATTTTCGATTACAAGGTCATCAAAAAGATATTTTCAGTATTAGAATGATTTGATTCATTAATTTATTGTTACATAATGTTGGCAAGATACCTACAACAAATTTACCCTAATTACAAAAAAACCATTTGCCAAAATTAAAACCTTGGTGTCTAAAATAATAATTGTTTAAAACAATTTATTATTATGTAGAATGGCAATAATTTGTGTACGCGTACATACATATAATTGTATAAGAATAACCATATAAAAATGAATTCGTTAAAATATGCCGGGGCCAGTGACGCGAAGTGATTTTTTCGATTATCGTGTTTTTGAAATATTTTATGTTTGGTATTTTTGTTCTATAAAAGTTTTTTTTAACACTGAGTGAGTATTCTTGGAAATCATCAAAAGTTACTTATCGTCACGTTAGGCACTGATTTTAGAAAATTTTCGAAAAAACACATAATTTATTTGTTTGTTTCTTGTACAAAACATATTTAAAATATCTAGACAATGTTATTTTTTAGATTCGTAGAAAGTAGATAGGTCCATAAAATGACTAAAATAAGATAAATTATTATTATTGTTAAGTTATGTTCACAAAAAAATTAATAAGCATTTTTAGTTTTTTTATACTTTATCAGTGAAATGTGATATAGAATAAAATAAAATTAAGATTCAAGAACACAAAACTATTGTTTTCATTCGCCGTGGTCCAATGATGAGAGTGATGCGTCGATGTTTTCAATTGTCAACTGGAGGTACCGAAAAATCCTTCTTCGAAAGACTGTTTGATCGAAATTTTGCTGCGACATTCCATACAACCTCTGTGATATCTGATTTTTGTAGATGCAAGAAAACTTCGAAGGTGCCGTGGATGAGATTGGAAGCGATACAGAGATAAAACGGTGCAGATCGTTACCGACGTGTGTTGAATTCACGGCCATTAATGAGGCACTGATAATTTTTTTTGATGTTTCGTGTTCTTGCTCAAAAACATTAAAAAACTTACTCAGTAGTCTGTACACCACCATGTACTTATTGTCAAAGGTCAGCTTAAAGTCAGGCTTTAGCAAAAATTGAAGAATCTCTTGAAATTGTGTGTAAAATTCGTTTTGCTCCGGAAGGTCTATTTGAATGATATGATTTCTTAATGTTTTGATAGACATGTCCCATTCTCTTTCGAAATTCTCCAGTGGTAGTTTTTGATACAATTCTTTAAGTTTTTCAACGCTAATCTGATGGTAATAGTAATTAGGATTTTTGAGGCTGAACAAAAAGTCATCCTTGCCTAGCTCTTCGTAAGAGATGGTTGGAAGACTCTCTTTCGTGAACACACTCAAAAGATAATTTAAAATATCTTGAACAATATTTAAAGACACCTTTCTATTAATATACGACTTAGTTTTAGTTATGCTGAACGGCTCAATGGTCGTAATCCCGGCCAAAGTTAAAGTTAAACTTTTACAGCGGCAGTCAGTGAAACAATCCATAATATTTGGGTAAATATTAAGATGCCATAACTCTTTGTTAATCTGTGGAAAAGTAGTAAAATACCAAAAACAGACTATTTTTTCCTCTCCGGGAATCAGAACTCCCTCTGTTTTATCAAAAAAGAATACCGGCTTTAAAGGTTTTTTATTCATATACGGTACAGAGGTATCCACTTGCCTCCATGCGTACTGAATAGCCAAAGTCCCCATATTTTGTAACGTTATAGATCTGGTTATCTTCCGAAAAGGTTCCGTAGTAAAGCTCAGTAACCTTGAATCTCCTTTTTCGTCATAAAGCTCTCCCATTAGGTATCTCAGATTACTAGCAGTTTTTCCGGGAGCCTCTTTTAATAGAATTGTTTTATTAATTCTTAGACCGATAATATTTTCATCCAGAGTTTCAAGCGGTAAATTTGGACGTTCTGAATAGTTAGTGTCTAGATTAATGGTTATGGGGGGTATTTGAATGTACGGTTCGTGTTCTCGGGCTTTAGGATTTTTTCCAACAACTATCAATCTATCAATATCTGGCCTGCAACGTAATACAAAATATTAGTCGAAGTAATTATTATCAATTTGCCGATTTTATTGCACTTGTAATATCTTATGTCAACTCCCTGCCATGATAATTGAGTTTCACTTCACAGTGCTAATATTTAAAGCGTCGTTTTTGGCACATGTTTTTGTCGAGACAGTTTGTAGCATAAATAGAAAAGTACGAGCATGGAATTTACATAAATTGGCCACGTTTAAAAGTGTGAATAGTTTTCAAACTATTTAAAAAATATATTTACTTGTGTGGTAAAATCCGATCAATTTTGTGCTTCAAGTCTTTTTCTCTTTGTATTTTATACTTCGAGTTTTCAAAATTTTTATTAGACATTATTCTTCCTTCGTCGGGGGTGTCTTTTTCAATTTTAATAAGTTTTGGGATGCCACTTTTGGTGATTTTTGGTATGGCACCCTTCTCGATGTTTTTTTGTTGAGCCAATAAGTTAAGACCGTTTCCTGGACATTCCTTTCCGATTTCAATTGGAAACCCCCAAAAGTCTATTCCTCCTCTAGCCTTATCAGGAGTTGTTAGCTTCTCAGCGTACTCTATTATCTCCTTGTTTTCCTGTTTCGAGCGCTCATATTGCTCCGAGTTCATGATCAGGTTGCAAGGCTCTCGACCAGAAGAAGCTTGAAACTGTCTGTGCTGATCCTTGCGAACGGCCATCCATTTGTCCCAATTCGTTAATTTGTGGTCTTTCTGTAATTTCCTTGCTGGTTTGAGATTCTTTGGATCTGTCAAGTCTGTCAGAGAGGCTTCCGGTGGACGTAAAGCATACCACGCCTTATTTGCAGGGGAGCTCGACCAAGGTGGTTTTAGTTTACTTAGGGTGGATTTAGGGCAATTGTTCTGCATGTTAACTTTTTAAACCGATCAAAATACTGCAAAATTAGCGCTAGGTTTTTGTACTTCAGTTTTATGACGCTCTGTGTCAAAACATATTAGGAATGTTTTTTCATATTTGAAATTACAAATCTTATATGTAACAATTGTGTAGATAGGTAGGTACATAACCAAATACCCTAGAATAATAATAATACGTCCAACTACAGTGTAATGTTGACGGTATTTACTTGTATTGGCTGGCAACTCTGGCTGCTGGAGACGCTAGTGTAACATTGCTAAATATTGCATGAACCTAAAATTCTTCTGGACGGATCTATTCGAGAACAATTTGAAGACGCGGGGTGAGAGGGAAAAATGTAAGATAATTGAAAAAAACATCCTTAAATTTTTTGATGATATATCCTATTCCTTGTCTCATCAAACACTCGAAAATATCACGAGGCGTTAAAATTGCATTAACAGTACAAATAAAATCATAATATTTCATTACGCACCGCTTTGCACACAAATAATTTCAAGAGTTTGGCTTCAATGTCATTCATACAAAATCGCACTAATGCTCTGTCCAGGGCTTTTTAGGTCCATGGTTTTGTTGCATTGATCCTGAAATAACGGCTTTAGAAGTGCGAACGCAAGCCTTGCTACTATGCCCGTAAGAACGCCACTTTACTGAGATTTTGTTATTATATAACGGCATTTTAGGTCCATATAATATGCACAAAATCCATTAAAATGCATGAAAGTAAACAATAGACAAATAAACAGCTAGCAGACGCCAGTGTATCATACTGTCAGAAGTTGGATGTATTATAACATTATTTGACCCAACCATAGTTACATGAATTAATTTATTTTAAATATTATTCCGGATCAAATATTCTTGTTTAAAACTTATGATTGATAAGTTTTATGCTCATATTATGTTAGTGTCTTAGAAAAAATGTATATTGTTTTCTAAAATTTGTTGAACATTATTAAAAACAAAGTTACCCATGTACTTACCTATAAATCTTAACAATACAGTTTAAATTAAGATTCTTCGTACTTGAAATTGTTTTCTAAGATTCAATTATTTTGACAGGAACACAGAACTGAAAGTACTGGGCAAAAGCTAAGAAACAGCAGAATATTCAATTTAATTATAATAAGTTCAGGTTTGCGGAAAGATACATTTCCACATGTCGAAAAAGCCAGCTAAAGTAAAAAAGGAGAAAAAAGCTAAGATTGTGAAATGGGACTTGGCGCAAATGAAGACGGTCGGCAGCCCAGTGGACATATCCCTAGCTCTGTGCACCAAGCAGCTCTGCCTACCCCTGGATTTGCAGTATTACGATACTATGCCCATTTCTCTAGAAATGATTAACACCGGAAGCACAGGTTTGACATCTTTTCGAACGTATAAACGTCAATGATTGTTAACTCGTTGAAAGATTGTCAATTTTGTTTTCTCCATCTAAACTACATATGTAGGTAGCTACCAACATACAAATATAGGATATTTGTTGGTTTTGGTAAAGTTTTACGATTGATTTTTTTTTAAGATTGAGACTAATGATGTTACAATTTACAATATACGGTAATTATGCGGGATCGCTGGCCACAAATGTTTAAATAAAACCGTCTGATTTACCTTTATTACCATAAAAGGAAACTGGCTGCATTTGGGACATTTTTAACTTTAGAATTTTAAAATGAAAATTCGCTTCCGTTGTATGGTATGACAGCCAAAATAATTTCTGTTGATGACATTTTCTTATGTTGGTATTCCTGATACCACAGTGGCTAGAGTTACAATTATTTACTCTATGCAAATTACTAGTAGGTACTATTTTGGCCGAACTCCTGAAATAAAATAAAGGTAAAAGGTATGTTTTATAAATATATATTTTTAAGAGGTTAGGATATTATAGGTTAGGTCAGTATAGGTTAGGTCAGTATAGGTTAGGTTAGGTAAGGTTAGGTTAGGTAAGGTTAGGTTAGGTTAGGTTAGGAAAGATTGGGTTAGGTTAGGTTAGGATAAGTTAGGATAGGTTAGGTTAGGATAGATTAGGTTAGGATAGATTAGGTTAAGTTAGGTTAGGATTGTTTAGGTTAGGTTAGGTTAGGATAGTTTAGGTTAGGTTAGGTTAGGTTAGGTTAGGATAGTTTAGGTTAAGTTAGGATAGATTAGGATAGTTTAGGTTAGATCGGTTAGGTTAGGCTAGGTTAGGATAGGTTAGGTAAAACAAAATAATAATACCTAAATAAGTCATTTATGCTTTTTAGGTAGGCACTATTTTGCCGGAATATTAAATTACATTATATATATTTACGTTATTATTTTGTCTCTAGCCATTCGTTTTTTAGCCACTTATGTAGAATCAGGAATTCCAAAGGACATAAATTATTTTAAATGGCCGTCATCCCATACAAGGAAAGCGAATTTTCATTTTACGTAATAAAAAATTAAAATGCTAAAATTAAAAAAATCCCAAATGCAGTCAGTTTACTTTATAATAATTAAGGTGGTGGGTAGGCGCATCCTGAACACACCTCACCCGATGAACCCGGGCGCCCCTGCTAAATGACCAAACGTAGCGAACCACTTGGGGTGACCTATGGCAGAGGTGTTGGTAATATAATAAATGGTTGCCGGGCAGCTGTACCCAAACCCGCCTCTCAAATTGGTTTGCAGTCTAGATTTTAATTTTTTTATTACAAACTAAAAACCCAAGAACCTGATAGATTCTTAGGTTGGGTTTATAATACTTTTATTTATATATGTTTTAGTTATATGAAAAAAATATGATATATCTGATTTGACTAAATATATCTGGTTTTACTGAGAATAAACCCTCCTCCCCAGGAACAGGCTCTTATCTGCTGTCAACTTTAAAATGTCATAAATTTTTTTTTTGTTGACTGAGGATTGAACCTTCCTCCCCAGAGGCTGACTAAAATGAGTGAATCATTTATGAAAAATCCTAATTGCATGGTACCGAGATTTATTTCATATATTAACTGCTGTTAGGTTATATAATAATAATACAAATATTTTGATTACTTGTATAGCGCCATTTTTGAGAACCTCAAGGGCGCTGTATGATATCCAATCTAATTTAAGAGGAAAGCGTGTGTGTGTACGCGTGTGTGTACGGTGTGTGCATGCCACCAAAGTTGATAGAATGCATTGTCATCGACATCTGATGGGTAAATTTCTACTTACAATATTCCATTTTATTCATTCAATCAATAAAACGAAATCATAATTCAAGTAGACGAAATCAATTTTTATAAGCAAAAATTATTCGCCTGAAATTCCCATACAAATTGAAAAAATCTCCCGAGAAAAACAAATGCTGCTAACGGGAATTGAACCCGCGGCATTCTGATTGCCGGTCAGCTGCTTCAACCACTAAGCTATGTCGATTCAAAAATGATTGCTTATTATATTTATTTCATTTTTTTTAGGAAAGGCTTTGTCTGACTACGGCTTTGCTGAATCTCCCCCTAGATAACGTCGAGACATATGAATGAACTTGTCAATTATAAACATAAGTTTACCACTAAAAATAAAATACAATCTAAATAAACGTATTTAAACATCTATTTTTAAAATATCTTGGTTTTCACCATTGATGTGAAGTTTTTGTTAATTATGCGCATTAATATCGTTTCTCCATAGTAAACTATACCTTGGTATTTATTAGCTTCACAGTTTTTAAATATGCACTGAATTTTCATATATAATAAATAATATGCGCTGAATTTTGACTGCGAACACAATGTAATAATGACTGCCGACCGGGCGGAGAAGAGTTGGTATTTTTAACGGTTTAGGGTACATAAATAACTCTGCCTGCTTATTGGCATGGAAACTTCGATAGGCTGATATACGAAGTTGCATAACGTTAACAGGCAGTCCATGCTTGTAAAGCTAAAAATAATAAGCATGTCCTTAGCTCTTCATTTTACAATAATTTATTTGTACATATTTGTTAACACTGTCGATAATTAAATAAACAACTTTACAGCTGTCGTTGATGAATAAAACGTTGATGAATATCAACCACTTCATGGTAATTGATTAGGATTTTAATTGGATAGAACAGTACCTACGTATTGAAAGCGATGGTAACCGGATAAATCCACAATGATTATTCATCACATATTTAAAAAGTTATATAAAGTCATTGAAAGTGATGAAACAAAAATTTAATTAAATGGGTTATGTAGGTTAGGTTAGGTTAGATTAAAAAAAAAAATTATCGTTTCTAATGACTTTATAACACTTTTTAAAAGTGTGTTGAATTGTCACTGTGTTGAGTTATCATGGAACCGAAAGCGATAATACATGGGAAATAGTAAAACAAAAAGAAAAAGAAGACATACATATACTTAAATACTGCTTTGAGAAAAATCTACTATCCCTAAATAGCGAAAAAACTCATGTTGTACCATCTATCTATGTAAATAAGAATGTTCGTTTGTACAAAATCATAAATCTCCGAAAGTTTTTCACCGATTGTTTTGAAATTTTGACACAACGAATACGCGTGTGTGTTTTTATATACCTACTAGTGGGCTCTGACAGACGTTGTCCTGCCACAGACCGCCTTCAATGTAGACCGCATTTTATGTAGACCGCCTTTCACCTGTTGTCGATGTTGTCGGATATTTTATACATTTGACATATATAGAATACATACATGCGCATGTCACATCCATCGTAGATATTGTTTTGCTGTTTCATTTGATTCATTCGATTATTTCAGCAGATTATGATTATTGTTACGATTGAAAATAAGTTAAAATGCGACCGGTATCGTTCTATATTCTTAAAACGGCCTTGAAGTATATTGTGTCTTTCACATTGTGACAGATCGCCGAACGAATACGATCTAGAGAAAAAACTTTCGGTATCATTTTTTATTTAATTTTGTATTCATCTCATATTTGATTCTTCACAATAAACAACATTGTTGTTTTAAATTAAAGCAATGAATTCTAATTTGATGCAGTGCGATTTGGTGAACATCATTTTTTGTCAATACGTATTTTGCCAATATGAATATATAAAGCTTACACAACAAAAAATGCATTACGACCCTTTTTGCCTTTTAAAAAATTTGTAAAAAAGTATTACAAAAATATTGAGTGGGGGTGTAGAGAAGTTAAAATGTGTGTTTATGTATTTTTGGATGATAATGCTGAAAAAAAACAAAATTCAGTTAAGACAGTGAGGGTACAGCTAGTTTGCAATAAAATCAAATGATGTTCCACAAAATGTTGACATAACAATACACGACAACCTAGAATATAATAAAAATAACTGCAATTGACTGTTCCACATTAAAAAATTCAAATAAAATTAAATACTTAAGAACAATAATAGATAAAAACCTGAACTGGAAAGATCAAATCATACCTGAAACAAGTCGTACTGTGAGTGGTTTATTTATGGTCGTACTCGTCAAAAACATATAGTTCCAACACAAAAATGTAACACCTCATTTGCATAACTATACCGAACTTCTGTCCCTTATTAACTCTAACATACCTTTGAGACGTACACGACATACAGTGCTATTCCACACGCTTAATTATAAAACAAATGCAGCATTTAATTCGCCAATTAACCGAGCTCTACATACTCTAAATAATATTTGACTCAACTCTAACATTGACATTTTTTCGGATTCACTGCCCAAATTCAAACGTGACATCATGTCAATAATTTAAACTATTCAATGCGCATACATACAGACACACACAGCGACACACACTCACACATACATTACACACATCACACACACACATACACACACACGTTACACACATCACCTGGTAATTAAGGAATAAACATACCACTTAGCAGACATTACAAGGAAACATATCATAGGTACCCAACATGACATATCTTTTTCTTGTATATATTGTTTCATCTCTGTAAATCGTGTACTGTTTGTTTCTATAATATAAAATAAAATTAAAATTAAAATAAAATAACATCATCGCACATACCTAGTAAAAAAATACTACCTACCAGAAAATATCAGAATAATCATTCATATTTCCTTAAATCATAATTAATTAAAGATACAAAATCTTTTCACCCTGGTTAAACACAAACGCCCGCTTCTATAGAAGAGACACATCCAGAAATCAAAACAAACAAAAAACTAATTTTTGATTTATTATTTTTTGAATTTGGGTGCGGGTTTCGGTACCGCCGGCCCGATAACCATTTATTGGATAACCAAAACCTCTGCCATAGGTCACCCCGAGTGGTTCGTTACGTTTTGTGACATAGCAGGGGGGAGGGTTCAACGGGTGAGGTGTGTTCAGGATGCGCCTGCCCACCAGCTGCGTGGTGTGCCATATCGTAAGAGGCCTGGTTTAGGAAAACCCTTTGACTTCTCCAACTCATCTCTACCCATCGCCTTGCATTGAAGTGGGAGTGAAATATTCTTTCGTCCGTCGCTCCTGAACACACTGATCTCTAGATTCCCACTCACCCCTCCATACCTTTTTCCTTCCCGCAACTTCATCGACTTCTTCTCCTTAAAAAGACTCTCTACACAGCATTCCCAAAGATGACATAGGCCATGTGGGAAATTGTTTTTCTTTTGGCCTCCTGTGTTTGGTTATTGTAAAAAAAAACAACATTATAATACTATACAAACTGACTAATTTATTACAAAAAAAAAAAATATATATATATATATATATATATATTTTTTTTTTTTTTTTTTTTGTAATAAATTAGTCAGTTTGTATAGTATTATAATGTTGTTTTTTTTACAATAACCAAACTATATGTAGATATATATATATATATATATGTAGTTATGTTCGGTATTCTTTTTATTAATAAATAACTACGAAATTAGGCTGAAGCGGTTTTAAATAATACATCCGAAAACAATAAATAAATGTAGAAAATACAACAAAATGATTTACGAAAGGAAGGTTCGAGAATGTTCCGAAGCGCGTCACGTAGTCAAAATAATTCGATATCGATGTCGCGGTTGCTGGTTCTGTACCGTCCATTTCGTTCACGTTGTCGCTTATCTAGGTGGAAAATAAAACATTCTCGAACATTCCAGTTGCTACAGAAACAAATATTAAAAAAACAAAAGAAAATCCAAGAAGCTTGTTTGGAATCTTCTAGAATAACGTTCGAGTCAAGTAGTGGCGTACTACTACATATATATACATAGAGTAATCAGTTTTATTGAAGACATCAGATTTCTCTCAAATCGGCTTACAAAAATATAACATATACTTATATGTACTTCTAAGGGAGGAATATTCACCGTCTAAGACAAGGCTACCACAATATTTGAAAGAAATACACTTCGTTAATTAATTCAAGAAATAATTTTATTGGCAAATAATTCATATCAAAATATATTGCTGTGATTTCAGTCCTTATAAAAGGAGTATACCAAAAGGACAGACCGTGCTTGGTGAATGGTCCCCTCCTGGATAAATACATTTTCATACAAATGCACTTCCATTGGGGTACCAAGGTTACGGCAGGCAGTGAACATTCCATTGAAGGTGAAAGGTAGGTCAAATTATGATCAAACATATTCATTTCGGTTGTGGGTCTGTCTATTATCTGTGAATGATTGTAATTCTGTTTTATTTTTTTTATTTAGTTAAAATCAAATTAATAATATTATTGTTAAGTTCTGTTCTAACTGTTTTCACAGTTTGAAAATGGCCTTGAAAGCTGAGACAGCTGTAACAATAACAAAAACCAAAAAATACTTACAGAACTTAATAATTATATTATTAAATTTGATTTTAATTAAATTTTAAAAAAAATTAATGGAGTTCTACGAATTAAACACAAAAACAATATTTATAAATAAACGTAAAACTGGTTTATTGAACTCGGATATATTTTGAAATTAAGCTTTGTTTTCAAAATTGGAACTTATTGGGTCAAGAAATCAGAGAAGCGACGAGGACCTACCTATAATACAATATTTTAACAGAACATTATTTTAATTTTCAATTCAGAGAAGCGATGAAGTATCAACATGTACGAGGGACATCCAGAATGTAAGGTTAGAAGGGCTCCTGAGGCCAGGCTCATCTGGCGTGCAGAGGGGATCCTAACGGTCAGTTTTTTTGGTCCCGCTTGTTTTTCGGCCATTTTGTTTAGTCACAGTAAATTCTTCCGATGGAGAGGTCGTAGCACGTTCCGCCACCTCCCGTCCGTGCGAGATCTGCGTGAATTTTTGGATCGTTTTGCACAGGAGGGAAAAGCTGTTCTGGACGTGGGTGTGTCACTACACACCAGAATTTAAAAGACAATCACTTCAGTTGCGTCTTTCATCTTCCCCAGCCACCGAGTGTTAAAGATGAACCATTCAGCCGGAAAAGACATGGCATCTGTTTTTTGGGACCGTAAGGGGGTCCTTTTGATGAATTTTATAAATAAATGGACTACCATTAATGCAGAGGCTTTCTGCAACATCCTAAAAACTCAGAAGAGTCATTCGAACCGCAGAAGGGGAATGCTGACCTGGGCTGAAGAGCTGGCGGCGGAGGTCTCCGACCTGGCCCAGATTACAGAAATGTCTCTATCTAGAAGGCGATTACGTCGAAAAATAGTTTATTATCTTTATGGATTTTATTTAAATTCAAGCACTTCCGATTCTACATAAATTTTGTAACATTACTTTCTGGATGACCCTCGTAAAAAATATTTTTACTAAATAATAACGTTAATTCGATATTTGAAATGTGTATTTCTTTTGTTTTAATTTCTTACAGTTATCTTGATGAGTAAAGTCAGATTTCATCATTTTTCAAGGGTCTACGATTTTCCTATTTTCAAGAAATTTATTTACTAACTAACCGGATTTACTAACATAATATCACATAATTTTTCACAAGTCTATAATGCGTACTATATTGTGATAAATACATAAATTGATTCTGTAATATTTAAAATTGCGACAACATCATCAGAATTTTACAAGCAGATTGAGACTAAATATTTTCAATTTATAAGGTATTTTATTTAGTAATTGCAATTTATTGATTCCAATGAATTTTAACCTAAGATTAAATAAGCTTCAAAATAAGTTAATGAAAATTTGTTCCTGAATTTTAATCGTTTGTTTTCAAAATCGATAGGGTAGGAAGGCAGCAGGGTACTACTATAAATGTTTCAAATAATCAAATGTGTTGAGTTGTAATGAAATTAGTGTAAATGGTAAGTTCTCGTAATTTCTTGAAGATTTATTTCTAATGTTTGTAGAACAAAGGGAATTGGTTTTGACAGATGATTTATTATTGTAAGGGAAAATACAGTTTCGGAATTAAAGGGAGGAGTTAAATAATGGGATAATAATAAGGATAAAAAATAATTTTTTTATTTTATTTTTTATTAATATCAATAGCAAAATTTGTACATTATGTAGGTTTAAAGTATAATATAAGTATATTTTTTGTATTTTTTTCGCAGTCCTCCTCACTAGGGTTTCCTGTTCTGAGGCGGCCTGTAGTTTTTCTTAAATTTTTGTAATTAGTTTTGAATTGTCTTTACATTGTCTTCATAATGTTTGTAAGTTGATTATTACTTTGATCTCTAAGCCATGTTTTGACTTTTGTTTTAAATATAGGTATTCATTTCGTTTATTTTTTTGGTTTCATTTGGTAGAGCATTGAACAATTTTATAGCATGGAATTTATTATTTCTCTGTCCAAAGGATGTGTTCAAACTGGGAGTAATCAGGATATTTTCGCTTTTTGCCCTGGTTGTGTATTTATGTTGGGCAGTGGAGTATTCGGATATGTTTTTTTTCAGTTTAAATAAAATATTTTTTGAATATAGTTTCTGTACATTGTAAACATTGAAGTTTTTGAATATTTCTTCTGTCGGAGTTCTAAGCGGAACTTTCAGTATAGTCTTTAATACTCCTTTTTGTGCTATATTGAGCCGCTCTGTGTGAGTGCTCAAGGCAGACCCCCATCCAGTTATTCCGTACTCTATTTGTGATTGACACAAAGCATAGTATACTTTTTTAATATCGTTTATATTGAGGATATTGCGAATGTTTCTAAAGAAGTATATGTACCTGGTTAGTTTTTTTGTAATTACATCTATATGTGAGTTCCAACGGAGATTATCATCAATTTCAATTCCAAGATATTTGATGCTTTTGGAGTGTGCTATAGTGGGACAGAGGCATGATAAGCCTTGATTTTTTGATAAATTCCTTGGCATGAATGTAATTTGAGATTAAGGTCCTCTGACGGCTGCCCTCTGGCTGTTTTAGAAAATGTCAGATATTTTGTTTTATTGACATTAAGCGTCAGGGAGTTTCTTTTAAGCCAGTTTTGCAGGAGACCAAGTCCGTGTTCAGCTTCTTTGTAGGTATTTATCCAATCTTTTTCTTTAAATAAAATTACTGTGTCATCAGCAAAACTAATGATTTTTCCTCTTGTTTCTAGGTTACAGATATCATTAATGTATATTAAAAATAATATCGGACCTAGTACGCTTCCTTGTGGTACTCCATGGTTGATTAGGAGAGGTTTGCTTTTTCTCTTATTAATTTGGACGCTCTGTGTACGCTCCGTCATATAGCTTTTTAGTAAGTTTAGTTTTGTACATGACATACCAATTTTTGAAAGTTTTGAAAAAAGTATTTTGTGATCTATTGTGTCAAAAGCCTTTTGTAAGTCTATGAAGATTGCCAAAGTTTTTTCTCCACTGTCTAAACTTTTAGTGATCATATCGGTAATTTTTTCTATGGCGTCACTAGTACTTAAGTTCTCCCTAAATCCATACTGAGTTTTTGATAATTTTTTATTGTCTTCTAAGTAGGATAAGAGTTGTTTTTTTAGTATTCTTTCCAATGTTTTTGAAAATGTATTTAGTAGGCTTATTGGTCGGTAATTGTTTATGTCATTTTTACATCCTTGTTTAAATATTGGTATAACAATCGCTTTTTTGAGGGCTGTAGGGAATATGCTATTCGTTATAGACATGTTGACTAAGTATGTAAGTGGTTCGATAAGTTCTTTACAGAGATATTTTATTGCGTTGGTTGAGATTGTGTCCTCCCCTGAAGAAATATTTGATTTTAAAGAAGAAATTGTGTTTTTGATATCGTCAGCTGTAATTTGTTTAAAATTGAGCTGATTTCCTTGAAATATTATGAGATTTATTATTAGGGTACTATGCCGTGTCGCGCTACCTTCTTCTTTAACCAATTTCATTTAACCATCAGGGCAGATGTTTAAAAAAACTCAAATCATATCAGGTATTATAGAAATTGAAACAATAACTACGCGTAATTTGAAAGTAGGTAGGTACCTACGTATATGGATAAAATCTAAAAGTTTTCAATTTTTTTTTCACAGGTACCTACTTAACTAGGTACATTTTTGGCTGCGGTAAAGTACGCCAAATCATTTAAAAATTGTCATCAACATTCAACCTGGAGGTCGCAATGATGATGATTACCAACCTCCGGCTCCGGTAGGATACATGACAGAGAGAGGAAGCACTAGGTCACAAGTAGGTCACATATAGGTCACAGGTCACAGCCACATTGCAGAGATAATAAATCATATCCAATGAAAACAAATTAGAATTAAAGAGCGCTGAACATTTGATATGTTTATATCGAATGATTAGATAGGCACCTCCCCCATTCGTCATCCAAATAATGAACCCTATTTATGCGATGAACAGATACGCTATGGAGCTGCATGTGGTCCATTTCAAACGAGAGTATATTTACCCAGAGGAAGCCAAGAAAAAAGAAGATGGTCTTGTCGTGCTCGCTTATCTAATGAAGGTAAAAATTAAACACGTATTGTAGAATTGATTGATTGGGCTAGTGCATAGTAAATCTTCTGTAGCATAGGTTTTTGAAGAATATTTCTTATATTCTTATGTTCTGTCCATTTGATATGTTATTCTATTATTATGCCTAAATATTTAAAGAAATTCTTTTTTGTCAGTACTAGGTAAGCATTTTGGTGAGTTGCAATCGTCAGAATATTTTTTACAAGAGTTATGAATAATAATTTTCGAATTTATTATTGAAAGGTTTTTGTCTGTTAATGTAAATCTTATGTAGTCATTTTTGTCCGAGTTTGAGGATAGGTAATCGATATGCTTCTTCCCAGTTTTTTTTATGATCATGACTTATTTTAATAGTTTTCATAATGTAATCTGGGTCACGAGTAAAATTAAAGCATTTGATTTTTTCTGTGTTGCACCGTTCGAACAGCTGTAATGGCAGATATTTTGGATGCTCGAAGCAAATTGCGCTAGTGCGGTCGGTGATCGTTTGCATGTCATGACAGCTATATAATACGGTAAGACATGTTTTAAAGAATTTAAAGACATTTTTAAAAATGATTGATAATTATTATAGTAAATAGGGTCAAGGAGTTCAAAATGAATTGAGAAATTGAAATTCAACAGTACTTTAGAATGGCAGTCGATGATCATGTAAAACTTTATTAAAGTGAATTTAAAAAATAATATTGGGTGAAGGGAAGAATAATTAAGTTGTTTTTTTTATTTATTTGAAACCGCACAAGAGTCCCAACCGTTTGGAGCCAGTGATACTATGGCATCCCTATCTGGGGTATGTTGTGAGGTTGAAGGTAATGGGGAGGAGAAGGATATGGGGAAGAGGAAGGTGGGAAATCACCTGGCTATTCAGATTTGGTCACCAAACACCGCCAAAGCCATTTCAAGCATCGTTTCAATTCTGAATGGTGGTCTCACACCAGGGCGATACTGAGAGTATCCTCCACTCTGGATAGTGCCGCAAATATAAAATATATTATTTTTAATGAGAAATTTGTGAAATATCCTGAACCCGCTTCCTCCAGCTTGCTAGTCGAGAACCTTACACCTCACCCACGGAGGCCATCATAACGTTCTGTTTATATCTTATTTTAGATTGTTTTCCTAATAACGAAGGATTGAGTTAAGTTTTTTTATGAACGATTTTAGCCAACGATTCCCGAGTAGTTGATACTAATATCATATTTAATATGTAAGAGCAAAGGATTTAAGATTTTGAAAAAATGCTGCTCCGAAACTATTTTCACGAAATTCTTGCTAAAAACGGACTGTCTTAAGAAAACACGTGTTTTTTTAGTTTCAGCCCTGGGAAAATCCGAGTTTGTTCGGTATAATAAATAATTTGGCAGAAGTCAGAAAGGTTAACTCTTCATTCATGCTGACGCCAGTCCCCTTGTTTAACTACATCCCCAACTTTAGCGACGATTACTTTCTGTATCGCGGAATCATCGATATCCTGGACACCAGAACGGCAGCCATTTGGATCATCCCGAGACATCCCATCGGAATATCAGATAATCAAGTGAGTCTCAGAATAATTAGGACAAAATATTATCAAGTATAAAGTAGGTACCATTACATCATAATGTTCTCCATAAAACGGTTATTATATATTATGGTATAAAAGATCATGGGGGCAGTTTTGCTATTTTGTGACATGTGTAAGTGTCGTTGAAAATGTCGATGGCCAATGCATGAGATAAATTGAAAATTCAAACTTTTTACCACACTTGTGCAAGTCAGGAATCTTCATCAAACTTGTGCAATATTCTTCCCACAAACGCTCAAGTATACCTACTAACTTGCGCAAGTTTCAGCTCAAGTATCCTTGACAAGTTTTATATTCTTGAAGGTGTATGGAGGGCCTTATATCCAGGGCCGGCCCAAAGCCAAACGGCGCCTGGTGCGAGTAAAATTTTGGCGCTCCTTTTCAAAGGTAGTGGACGCCTACGTAGAAGATCACTGTAATCAATAATACTCGTATATGGATGATTTGTGTTTTTGTATAGCGCCGTTTTATGAAAAAAATTTAAAAGGCGACGTGTCAGGTGTTATTTTCAGAGCCTTGGCGCCTTGCCGATTAAGCGCCCAGAGCGGACTGCTCCAATTTCGCCCGTGTAGGGCGATACGAACAGGAATCTTGCGAAAAATCACAAAATAAATCAGCTTTCATGCTACAAAATACACCAGTAACATTAGTTTTCACCTAAAATAACAAAACAAAACTTGAAAAAATATTTTATCTTATTCCCTTAATGTAGGTAGGTAGGTAGCGGTAGGTTATATAAACTGATCCCTATTATTATTGTATTTTTACAGTAACTACCTTTATTCGTTACAGGTAAAGGAATTCTACAACTTGCTAAATCCGAGTAACAAACCCATCGGAGAAAACAGCCGGCAAACGGCACCTTCCTCAAAAGGGGACGTTGTTTTTATCAATCCAAGCGGGGCTCAATTTTCTACAATGAGACAATTTCCCTTTCCATAAGAAAGTTATGAATGCATGTAAATACAGATATCTACTACAAAAAATGTTATTTTTATTGCTTTACATTAAATTTTAAAATTAAAATTGGATATTCCGTCCCCGGGCACCAAATACCTTAGCTAAACCTTTGGCCTACTAACGATGCGTGGGTCCCAGGCATTTTGAGTTAAAAGTTCGAATGAAGGCCTCAGCACGGGTAATTCACCCAGTGATGCCAACATTACTGGATAACTATGAAATGTAAAAAAAATATTGTACCAAATAAAATAAAAAATTATATTGAGTTCATTTTGAGGAAACGTTATTCGTTTTTAAAAAAATATGGAGGATGTCTGCTAATACAACAAACTTCAATACGTAGTTCCGATTTGTATTGCTACACTCGTCACGTGGTGTGGCACTGGCAAATTTGAACATCATATTATTTCAAACAAGAATAGAGAATCTATTTAGATTCCAAATTGACACCCGATATCGAGTCGGTAGGTATCACTCTCTATTTCACAATATGGTAACACTTTAAATGTCCATAGACGATTTTCTGATGTCATCCACCATAGACAAAAACGACGTCGGTGACGGTGAATGTCACCGAGCTGTCAAACCTTAGAAACTGTCTTGCTGGGTGTTGGGTTTTGATTTCTCATTACCGTTAGCACTAATATCGAATTTCGACTAAAATGGCGTATTTAATTCAACCAGACTATGTTAAATATGCGTGCACGTGTGGAAAACTCAAGCCGATAACAAACATTTACTTTTGTAGACATTGCTTGAAAGTCCGGTGCGGATTTTGCATCTGTCATGAGGTTCGTAAACATTCGGGGTTGTACATAATATCTACAAAGTCAATCAATTCTAATTCTTTATTTTAATTATGAGCCTTCCGGTGTTTAGCCTTGTGTACAGGCACCCATCAAACATCTCAAGTTTTAACGATTCTTGGCTGCCCTCATTAAAAAATCAATCCTAATAGCTTATTTAATTATAATTTGATAGGTGGATTCCTTGTATTGCGCAAACTGCTTGGAGAACATGCCGTCATCGGAGGCTCGGCTAAAGAAGAACCGATGTGGAAGTTGTTTTGACTGCCCTAGCTGCTTCCACACCCTTTCGACTAGGGCAACGAGCGTCATGCAGCCTCCCAGAACCCCTCAGGGGGTGGAGGGTGAAGCTGCTCCTTCCAAGCCAGCGGAGTCCAAACCTGACCCCAAGGCGCTCCCGAAGAAGATGTACTATCTATCATGCTTTAACTGCCGGTGGACTTCGAGGGATATTGGTATGCCTGATCAACCTGTTGGTAAGTAAACAATCATATAAATTTACTTCAGGCCGATTTTAAAATATACAAATAAATTTAGCTTTCCATTTGACAATTTTTATCTGTAAAATAAGCTGACAGATAAAAGGTTAATGGATCACAGACAGCTCGAGTGTCACCTAATATGATTTGCTTAAGAATTTGGTACCTGTGAATACTAGTTTGACAGCTGTAAAATGGCGTGATCATTTACTTCAGATCGTACTAGTTTGATTTTCTGATAGCTTGGTGATACTTTAGAAGATTGCCATAAAGTGATTGGTATAATTACGGTAACTTATGCATAGATCCTAGAAAATAAGAGATGTTTGAAATATTCAATTTCCCTGTCAGAATATATATAATCATCTGTCTTTATAACAATATCATTGTGACAGATATTGCATGTCAGACAGCTATACTCCCTGCCAATAATTCTTCCCGACGAGAACTGTCTTAAAGGTCAGACAAAATATTGTCATATTACAATTCTGCAGCTTTCCAGCATCAACTAAGTTTTATAAGTCATATTATTGACTAATTAAATATAAATAATAAACCAAGTATGTATGTTAATAACCTTCCAGCTACAGGTGGGTGGCCGGAACACATGAGCCTATACTCGCAGCGCATCTCGCTGCTGCAGGACCACTACAAGAGCCTGGCACTGCAGGAGAAACAGAACAAGTTGGAGAAAGAGCGCAAGAAGTTTGTCATGAGCGGCAAATACATGACTTTAACTGTAAGTTTACGCTGTTCAGTAATTTTGCCGCTTTCGCCATATAATCCAAATGATTGCTGGCTGAGTTAAAAGAATGTAGCTCAATTGAACAATCTTGGTATCACTAATACAAATTAGCATGATTTTAGCCCTTTAAGTGCTTTGGCACCATTCTTAAATGGATTGTACGGTCTTTGTAACTCGGAAAAGAAAAAACAATTTTAATAATTGCTAAAAATAACGACTTCAAGGGTAGAGATATGGAAAAATAATTAATCATGAAAAAACAAAAATAACCTTATTTTAATTTTCCTAGCGGTTAATAATAAAACAAACAATAAATTTGGGTATTTAGAACTCTCCGGACCAACCTATAATAAAATTGCAAAAGTTCTCAGAAATTGTGGCCTGGATATTGCATTCCGCACAAACAATAATTTAGAATTATCTCTTAAAAACACAAAAAGTAAATAACCAAACTAAAAAAAATAGTAGTATTTAAAAAACTTGTGTGTGACAAATGTGACAAATGCAATGCTGTATATGTTGGACAAACTGGCCGATCCTTACTAGATTCAAAAAACACATTGTTGAAAATAGTGGCATTTAATAAACCCCAATGTGACAAACGCAATGCTGTATATGTTGGACAAACTGGCCGATCCTTACTAGATTCAAAGAACACATAGTTAAAAAATAAAAATAAAATATAGCCTCAATTTGCCAAATATCTCCTTGGTAAAAATCACTCACTCAATGATAATAATAAGCCAACTCCGTTAATCAACTGTTTTTATAAATTAAATAATGTTACAAATTATAAAATAAATATTAAAAGAAAAGAAAAATTAAAATAGAGTTCTACAAATTAAACTTGATATCAATAAAAAAAATTGTAACTCTTATTACCTACACAACTCAACAAATCGGCTCAGATATCCACCATGCTCCACTATTTTTTTACATTTTTTATTTTTCACTTAAAACACGTAATATCTTGTTCTGAAACTTAAACAAAATTTTTTTATTGCAATAACATAAACATATAAGCTACGAATTATTAGTATACTAAAATTATGGTCGTAATTTATGATGCAGACAAAATACAAAATTAATTAAAGAAAGCCAGAGAGATTTAGGTACTTATTGATCAAATGGAGATCGGCGCCGTCGAGAATTGGAGACTTGGGTGCCACTCAATCACACACGTATGCTTAAGGCGATGCACCACGTCGTTTAACATTCGGAATCGGGCCGCTAACAATGACACTCCTTAAGTAGATGGCTATGAAGTTTAAATTCCCGCTCAACACCAGCCACCTGTTTTGATAGATTTAGTTTCCTTTTATTTTGCAAAATTTAAGCACAAATATTAAAATGTTTTACGATCATTTCTAAACTGGCGAAAATTGGCATAACCGGTAACGTACTATCCTGGTTTAAGAATTGTCTGTCTAATCGAGAGCTCACTGTCTGCATCAAAGGTCAACTGTCCTACACTTTTAAAGCTACAAGCGGCGTACCCCAGGGCTCACATCTAGGACTCATTCTTTTTAACATATTTATAAATGACGTTACAAATGTATTTACACGTGTCCTTATTTTTATGTTCGCAGATGATATGAAAATTTACCGAATTATTGACAATATTAATGACTGCTTATTATTTCAATCAAATCTCATTAGCTTTTCTGATTGGTGTATCCTAAATAAATTAACTCTTAATGTAAAAAAGTGTCAAGTCATGAGATTTTATAGGAAGAAGAACCCATTGATTTTCACATACTATATGAACAATCAAGTATCTGTACCCGAAATAAAACACCTGGGGATAATATTTGACACCAAATTAACATTTATCTCCCACATGAACAATATAACCACTAAAGCGATGCAAATGTTGGGTTTCATATTAAGAACTTCAAAAGATTTCAAAAATTTAAAAACTTTAAAAATATTGTATTCATCCATTGTCAGAAGCCATTTAGAATTCAACTCAACCATTTGGAATCCATTTTACAATATTCATGAAAAATCTATCGAGCGAATCCAACATAAATTTTTACGAAACATAAATTATATATTAGAAATTCCTATGGAAAACATTAACTACACCTCACTGTTGAAAGTCATGGCCCTTGCCACATTAAAAGATAAAAAAATATGTTCTGATCTATTTTTTCTTTATAAAATTGTTAATAACATGTTTGACTCCCCTGAACTCCTTAGGCTGATTGACTTTCATGTGCCTAGTAGAATGGTTCGTCAGAAGGTACCTTACCATTGTAACATTGCAGGTACCAAAGCAGAAATAAATTCAGTAGTGAACCGACTGCACAGTGCAGGGAAAAAATATCACATGAACACCAACGGCACTGAATGTCTATCAGCCTATAAAAACATTGTTATTAAATCTGTTTGTCTATCTTGATAGCTTTGTAATGTTTATAAATTTTCAATGTATCCAAATTTATAGGAATGTGCATCCAATAGTTTACTCTGTTTGTTGCGTTTAGTTAATATTTCTATATTTGGTACATATTTTATTTTTATATCTCTTTTACTCTCTGATTATATCAAATGTATTTTTAATTGTATCATATGTAAAAGCCCTAATTGGGTGTGTACAAATAAATAAATAAACAACATTTGCCACCTTATACAATAAAACCATAACCGAAAATGGGTTCAAAAATAGAAGATTTTTTGTAGGCCTGACACTTTTATTTTTGGGTTATAAATATGCTTGATAAGTTCAAAGGTCAAGATGTTTTCTACTCTCAGTATCTAATTAAAGTATCTCAAATATTTCTAAGCGATCAAATTTTCAAACCAAAAACATATGATTTTGCATCACTTCATAATGCTTCGCCTTAAGGTGGTCTTTGCACAAACTCCTTGCCTCATTCTCATTCATACATACCCTTCTATTATTCTGAGATGGTCCTACTTAAGTACCTGGTTCACTTGATCGTACCATGTCTTTCTCCGGCGTTCCCGACTTCTTTTACTATTCACATTTCTTCTTTCTTTCTTAATTCATTTGCTCTAAAAACCCAAACCATATCAGCCTTGCATTCTTTGTAGATCTCCACATTTCTCACACAATCATATGTACATGGTTTTACCGCACATACGCCTCGGGGATCTTATTTCTACAGCATTCAGTCTACTTTCATCTTTCCTCTGCCAGTTCCATGTCTCACTGCCATACATCAGGGTAGGTACTAGCACTCCATTGTGGACTGCTAGCTTCGCTTTTTTGGGCAACGCTTTTTACTTTTTTTTTTTTTTAAATACCAAGGAACATTTGTTAAAGTCTACCTTTTTCCATGCTTCCAGGACAAGATAGGGCTGACAAGCGCCATGGCGCGCGCACGTGTCGGAGGCGCCAGCTCACTGGTGGGCGGGGCCTCCGAAGGGACCCCCATCGCCTCCCCCTCCATCCCCACGGCTGACCCCAACGACCTGCCTGAGGATATCTTCACGAAAGAGGTCAATCTGAAATACGGTAAGTCATTTCTTATTTTTTGATGGTTGTAATTTCCGCATTTCATGATGCTTTCCCATTTAAGAAGTTTTTTATAGTCCCTTGGAAACCATTATGAACGTGTACCGTTCCATTGTAGCGTTTTCTTCCTCATTAACGACGCATATCAATAGATCTCTCAGTGTCAGGTAAATGTGTTAAAACACTTAACCTTTAGAAGAGTATGGCCGCGCCATACACGTCCATAAATAATTATGCGTAATGGAGTATGGACATATACCGTGCGGCAGTGTTTGTAGAAATCCTCACATTAATCATTAATTATTAATATTAAATATGTTTATTATTATATCTGAATAATTCGATTTTTTTTTAATATTGTACAAGTATTTTTGAACAAAGTTTGGTTTTTTATAATACATACTATGAATTCCTTTACAAAAAAATATAATTTTGAACTATAAAAATCTTACTATTTTGATCACTTTCTTCTCTCAAAAACTCACACTCTTACAGTTTAAAGATTATGTGGAATCATGGACTTTTAAGAAAGGAAATTTCATGGAAATAGCCACAAAAAGAAGTTCTTATAATGATGACGAATATCACGCAGGTATTTTATTAATAATATTCTTAGTTTCGCTCATACAGAAAGTTCTTGAATGAAATATCTATTAACAAGAACAGCGCTATAAGGCACATTCTGTTCACCATAATTATCCTATGCACATTTTTGTTTATTGATTTTTTAACCCCTATGAAGCGGGTAATATTTGAAAATTAAATTAGAAAAAAAATGAGAAGAAAATTGAACTTTAAATTAAATAATAGACACACTTCTACAAATTGAACTTTTTGCTTTTGTAATTTTCATGGAAAGTAATGAAAAATGCGTTCAAAATGTCTAAAACCTATCTCTACACAAAACACACTGCAGTGCACCCTAAAGCAGTGGCGGCTCGTGGCATTTGGGTTACTAGAGTGCTAATATTACAAAAAATGGCTTAATTGATGTTGTTAAAGGTTAAAAAGGTTTTTTTTTTTTTTTTCGAAAAATTGATTTTTTGTATGAAGATTTTCAGGAATTCCGTGCAGTGCACGGCTATACTGAAATTTCCTGAAAATCTTCATACAAAAAATCGATTTAAAAAAAAAAAATAAAAAATCGTTTTCAGCTATAACAACATCAGAAATGCCATTTTTTATAATATTAGCACTCTAGTACACCCAAAAGTCACGAGCCGCCACTGCCCTAAAGTAGTCTTAATTTCACTGGACTTCAAATGTAGCCAACTGCACAATAGGGGTTAAATTAATTCGATTTTTTTTTATGACAAACTATTATTTAACTAGCTGTACCCCGCCACGCGTTGCTGTGGCTCAGTCTGTCTGTGCAGATAGAAAATCAATAGCGCTGCTTGTTGCTTTTACGTCCAACAGGTGGAGCATGTTTTTACCTCACCTTTTTGTCACGGGTGACATCTACATAATGTACGTATATAAAAATACATTCATATTCGAATGTAACATTGTGTCAAAATTTCAAAGTAATCGGTGAAGAACTTTCGGAGATTTAAGATTTTGAACAAACAAACATTTACATTTTTATTTATAAAGAAGATTATGTTTTGGGTAACTATATGTAAACCGTCTCCGCTCTATAAAAAAAAAAAAAAAATTATTATAAGCAATAATTAGTCGCCTGAAATATCCATACAAATTGAAAATATCTCCCAAGTAAAAATTAATGCCGCCGACGGGAATTGAACCCGCACCTTCTGATGTCCGGTGAGGTGCTCTGGACCACTGAGCTACGTCGGCTTATTCCCAACACCCCAAATACTTCAATATGTACTAGTACTTCAATCAACAATTACTGCTTATTATATTTTTTTTTCACTTGTAAACAACCAACTTTATTTTTGTAGGAAAGTCTTTGTTAGTGCTAAATTTCCCACTAGATGGCGTCGAGACATATTTGACTTGTCAAATATTATTATTTATTCAATTATTATCATTAAAAAATAACAAATAAATGTTATTGTAATAAGGTATTTCAATTAATAGGCAAGATACTTTATGTATTTTAATAAATTCATTCATAAGTTTTGAGTACAATACACATAAAAAAATATATATATATCGTAATTTTTCCATGTATATCACAGACATATGAATATTAATAGACGAGAAGATAATGGCGAGGGGTTAAATCAAGAGTTGCGGGATGCAGAGAAGAAAGACGACTGTGATTCGTCAATAAATCAATCTGACAGTAAATAGGCATCTCGCATTATGATATCACCATTTAGTTCTTAAAAGTAAAATCTGCTTTTGAATGAATAGACATTTTTACATTGGAGCGCAAATTACTCGCCACGTTATGAACAAATTTGCTAAGTCCAAATTCGGCAAAAAAAAATTCTTCTATTTTCAGAGTCGAATATTTTGTTTCCTTATTGAGTCAAGACACTTTTACGAATGTTCATAATTTACTTACCCCAGTAAACAGCGACAAGCACACTTGACAATGGCCACATTCGAACAATGATCTAGGGTTCTCACAACCGCTTTGTTCCTATTAATAATAAAATAATGTAATTATCACTTTTAATTAAAATTAATTTACGCGAATTATTTCAAACATTATTTAATCACAATAATACGTAGCATTTACATTATTATTTGCTCCTTGTTTTTGTAGATACTCTCAGTATCGCCCCAACTACTTGAAATGGCTTTAGGCGTGTTCAGTGACCAGATTTACATAGCTAGGTACTTCTCACCACCACATAGCCAGGTGTGGGGTATTATTTGGGAGTATTTTGTCGATGAAGGTGCTTTTTATTTATTTTTTGGGTATAATATTTGCATAAAATTTTTTTAAGTACATTTAATCATCATAATATGTCTGCAAAAAAATAGTAAAACAGTATTATATACACCGACATAATAACAGAATTCTAAGACTATGCATAATATTATAAAAAAATATACGAGTTATATATATAAACTGTAGTATCCTGTAGATTCACCTTAAAAGGGGCTTGGATTCAGGATTGATAAAATACGTAAGGCTGGTTCAATATTGACAGAGATCGTTTATTGATTGTTAACTGTGAGACTACAGAATACCGAATGACAATACAGTCTACCGCTGAAGTGCTCCCCGCACCTCGCGGCCCGTAGGTAGGTACCGAGTACCACATTCTCCCCCACTTAAGAGGAGAACTCCTACCAGGTTTACATCTTACCTGAGCCTGTTTACAAAATATTTATATAGTTATCATATATAGCAGAATTATAATAATAGTAATACATTATCTATAGGTTGTTACACATTAGTTTTTTCTATGCCGCAGCCTTCCAGTCCAAGGAGACTGCCACGGTGGTTCCTGAAACAGAGGAGAAGACCCATTAGCCCCTTTCCGAAAATAATGGGAAAGGTCTAGGTCTGATACTCTCATATCAGAGCCTAGATCGTCACTATACACTTTTTCACGCTCTTTGGGATTCCACCTTACACTCATTGGTGTCAGTTGATCCTCATGTCTTTTCCAGATTTGCCCTGTGTCTTTTATGAAAATTAAGTAGGTATTAAATCCAATTCTTTTTTTAATGATACCTACCACCCAACCTTTTTTTCCTCTAAAATCCTTAGTCATCACCTTTTTCCCCACTACAAATATAGTCATATTTCTTTTCTTAGATTTATAACTCTTTTTCTGATTTTCTCTACTAACTAATATTTTACTCTTTACTTTATCTGACATACACCTCTCCCCCCTCCTTTCCGCAATCGCTGGAGAAATGAAATCAAACACGGACCTTAACCCATTGGCATCCGAATTGTTTGGCCAAAAAATTGTCCTTCACATCCGAATTAATTTTGTACCAAAAGTTAGTGCAGTGGTGTACTAAATCTTACATAACTTTTAAACTAAACATGCAAACGAAACAATCTTTTTTAATTTACTTGTACATTGAATCAAGGTATGCAAAAAATATATGCATTGCTTAAAAAACAAAATTAATATGATTAAACGAGGATATGAAATTTTTTTTTTTTCAATTACCATTTTTTTTTATAATTGGATTAAGAAAAGTTGTACATTAATCATACTTATTACCATAATATATATTTTTTGCCATTTGGGCTCTTGTTAGCAGCCCACCATGCGTTTTACGAACAAGCTTGTCATTTCCCGAACCACACGCCATTTTGAAAAAATTCAATGAAGCTGAAATATAACAAAATTTCAATCGTAAATATCAGGAAAAAATTGTACCAACGGAGTCCTGCCAATTACTACGAAATAAATGCTTAATTATCTACAGAGCGATTGGCATTTAAAATTTTAAACACAGATGTCAATAATGTATCCCTTATTCGTTTTTAAGCCGACAGACATCAGACCCGCCGGGACGGCGTCGTTTGATTTTAAGACACATCGCCGTACACACGCCGGGACGGCGTCGTTTGAGGCCAATGGGTTAATCGTCGTCCTAACATAGCTACCGCTGGCTCTACACCAGTCGTGATATTTGGGGTATTCCTATAATCAATTAGAAATTTGGTTAACCTATCATCGACGTCTCTCGGTAACCCCCCATTATGTAAAATCTTTTTTAAAAAATTTTTACACGATTTAACTCCGTTTTCCGCTAACCCATTACTCTGCGGATGATTCACAGGAGAAGTGATCTGCTGGATTTTTCTATCTTTACAAAAACGCTTAAATTCTTCTGAACAGAAAACAGACCCGTTATCCGATACAATAGTTTCTACAGTACCAAATTGAGCAAACATCCTCTTTAATTCCCTTAAAGTATTATCCGTATTAGCTTGTTTTAAATTAATGCATTCCATCCACTTTGTACTTGCATCTACTATAATTAAAAAATTGGTATTAGCCATCGGACCAAAAAAATCAATATGAATTCTTGTCCACGGCTTTTCCTCAATCGGCCAATGTTGTAAAGGAGTTTTTGGTGGATTCGCCTGATTTTCCAGACACTCTTTACATGATCTAACTAAATTTTCTATATCTTTGCCCATTTTTGGCCACCAAAAATATCCTCTTGCTAACCCTTTAGTTTTAGCTATACCTAAATGTGAACGATGTAACATATTTAACAAATCCCCTCTCATAGCATTTGGAATGATGGCTTTATGTCCCCAAAAAATACAATCTTCTACTAAAGACAACTCATCTCTAATTTTCCAAAAAGCCCATAACTCACTATCTTTTGGAATTTTCCTTGGCCAACCCTGCCGTAAATATTGTTTTACCAATGATAATACGTCATCTTTAATAGTGGTTTCCTTTAAATTATCAACATTTAATGGAACCTGAGAGTTATCACTAACATAAAATAACAACTCTTTTCAATATCCTGAAAATTAATGGAACTCAGCTTCTCGATATATAAATCCTCTGATTTATTTGTCTCTTCTATTGGTAATCTTGATAAAAAATCTGAACAATTTTTTTCTGATGCTACGTATTCAATTTCATAGTTAAACCCCGCCAAAATTAAACTGTAACGTTGCAATCTATTAGCACTCAACACCGGAATGCCCTTCTTTTCTGACAAAATTCGTACTAAAGCTTGATTGTCGCATTCTAATTTGAATTTCCTACCGTATAAATATACAAAGAATTTTTTTAATGCAAACACTATCGCTGTTGCTTCTAAATCTAAAATGCTATATTTACTCTCTGTGTCTGTCAATTTCCTTGATGCAAACGCTATAGGTCTACTACTACCATTTGAATAAGTATGTAAAATTGTCGCACCCAATCCCTCTAAGGATGCATCCGTTACTAATTTTACTGGTATACGTGGATCAAAATGTACCAACACGCAATCAGAAGAAATTTCTTTTTTAAGTTCTAAAACTGCATTTTCACAGTCCTTTGACCAAATCCACTCTGAATCTTTTTTTAATAATTTATATAGAGGTCCTAACAAACTAGATATATTCGGAATAAAATTTCTATAATAGTTAACTAAACCTAAGAAACTTCTTAACTGGTTAATATTACATGGACTACTAGACTCCATTATTGCTCTTTACTTTCTAATGGTCTAAAACCTTCCTTCGAAATAAAGTACCCCAAGTATTCAATACTTGTTTTGAAAAATTCACATTTTTCTTCATTTACCGTGAGACCACAAAGTTTCAATCTATTCAAAACTGCTACTAAATTTTTATTATGATCCGCAACTGATTTGCCCGTAATCAAAATATCATCGTAAAATATAATTGTTCCGTTTAAACCTTGCAATGAATTAAACATAACCCGCATAAATATACCTGGCGCTGCATTCAAACCATACACCAGTCGAGTATATCTATATAAACCTATATGTGTAGCTATTGTAGTTATATCTCTACTACCCTCACTTAACTGTAATTGTGAATATGCCATTTTCAAATCTAATTTAGAAAACCTTACCGCTCCACTGATTAGTGTCAATAAATCCGTAATTACGGGTACTGGAAATTTATTTACAACCAAACCTGGATTAACTGTTAATTTATAATCTCCACAGATCCTAACTGATCCATCTTTCTTAATTATTGGAACAATGGGAGATGCATATCTACTCGTCTCTACTGCTTGTAATATTCCCTCTGAAACAAGTCTATTAATTTCATGTTCGACTTTATCTTTAATAGCTAAAGGTATTTGCCTTGCATTGCACATTTTTGACTGAAATCCCTCTATTAATTCCAGTTCAACACTATATTTATTAAATTTCCCTAATTTATTCGTTAATACGTCTCCAAATTGTGTTTTCAACTTATCGACATCTAAATTGGTTTCTCCATTAGTACCAAAATTATTTTCTACCGTGCAATTATTCAAAAAACTAATGCTAATCCCAAATAATTCCATAAAATCTCTACCTAAAATTAAATCCGAACCATTTTCAATAACCACAAATTCAAAATTTTGTTGCTTACCATTACATGTAACAAATAAATTTATTTTACCGCTCGCCTTTAGCGGCTTGTTATCGTAACTCGCTAAGTGTAAATTAAATTTCATTAAATTAACATGATTAAAATATAATTTATAGATACGTTCGGGTATGGCACTAATTCCCGCTCCTGAATCTATCATTGCCTCAAATGAAATATCATTTATTTTCAATTTGATTATAAACGGTTCAATCCTCTTATTAATACTTGAGACAAAAATCTTTTTTTTAATGCACGAAATATTTCTACAAAATTTAGCAATGTGACCTTTTTGTCCGCATTTAAAACACTTCGAAAATTTATTATTCACAACCTTGCACTCTGATTTAAAGTGCCCGAATTTATTACATTTAAAACACTTTTTCTGTTCCGAATCTAGATGCTTCAATTTCGGTTTAAACAAGCTGCGATTGAAATTAATTTCTCAAACGAATTTTTTTCGCCCTCTACAAATAACCGTTCTCTAATTTTAGGGTTTCTCACTTTACAAATGAATAAATCTTTTAAATTATCTTCAAATCTAGTACCGAATTTACAATTAATGGATAAACTTTTTAATCGTGCCGCAAATTCTTTTACACTTTCTCCCGATTCATTAATTACATTATAAAATTTTGATCTTTCTTCAAACAACGAAGTAACATTTTCACAATAATTACCCAAAAATTCACACAAAATTTCTACTGTGACATCATTTATATTTTTATGAGTGACCAACTCAATCAATAATTTAAAAGTTTCCTCCTCCAAAGCGTTTAAGAATATAGCACGTTTCTTTTCGGCAGTAATTTTCTCTTCATATAATATGAAGTAATTCTCCAATCTTGCTTTAAAAACCCCGAAACAATCAGTCTTGTGACTGAAAGTCTCTAATGGTTTGATTTGAGCCATGGTTTTACAAAAAAATTACAACAATATTAAAAAAAATTATCAACACAAAACTTAAACTACGGACTTAACTTAAGTGTAATGATGTTGAAGCTCTGGTTCTGGTCATCTACTCCCTCCTGTTGCAGATCTTCCCTCTTCCTTCTTAGTTCTCGTCCGTTCTCCAAGAATAGCTCTCGACCGATAGTTCCCAAGGATCCGCTCTCAGCTGCTCCTTGCTCCAATACAGCTCCCAGCTGTGCTGCTGTTGTTCAGCCCCCGGCTTCTTATGGTTTGAAATATATATATACAGCTCCCCGCTGAATATCTATCCTCTTCACGATAACCCCGCTCCCGCGTGATTATCTTGAACAATTTTTTTTTTTTTGATTCTGGTTTCGCATATACGGACAATGGAAGAAATCAAAAGAAAAAGACAAAAGGGTTAATAATTAAAGTATATTTGTGAGAACAGCATCCAATAAACAACTTACAGGGGTTTAAATAATGTACAAAAATAAAAGCACAGTTTAAGAGAAAACAACATGTACAATAGTTATATTATCGATGTAGATAAATAATAACAGCTGAATAAAAATATATTTTAAAGATGAACCAACATAGAAAGAAGGTATTAATCTGTTGACTGTGATGACGCCCGTGACCGTGAGAAAAATTACACGCCGAAAAATCATAGATATGAATGTCTCCGTAGTCGAGGGGTAACGCTCTCAACTAGCAAGCGGGAGGTTTCGGGTTCGTAACCCAGCGTGCAAATAAAATTTTTATTTGATTAATTTGAGTTATTTCACGATTTACTAATTAAAAATAATTTAAAGGATGTTTGCGGCACGTTCTAAGGTGGAAGATAATGTATTCCAACGCCGTCAAAGAAGCTGCGTATATCAAATAAAAAATATTTTCTAAAGAAATATTTAGCGCAAGCGATTCTGGCCTTATTATTCATACAGTTTCTTTGTAAACACGGGTTAAAATTGCTTTAAAAAAATTCTTCGATATTAGTTTGGAGGACTCCGGAGTCCCTCCCACAGTTGATAGGTTAATAATTGAATATGATCGAAAACAACTTAATACGATAAACGATAATTAAAACAGAACATACATTGTCTAGTGAGGCGGGTAACTTACTAACATTAACTAAAAAAAATATAATTCAATAAACGCCCGGGTTGCCGGCAATTAAATTAATTAATATATATTTTTTATATAGAATAGGTGCTGAAATTTCCAATTTTATGTCCGGGTTAAATCTTCCCCATAGGAAAAACTAAACCCTTTAACACACTTTTCCACAAATTATCATCTAGTCAATCAACATTATGCAAGTGCATTATATAAGCAATATAAATACAAAACAATACAAGAACAACACGTCAACTCACCAGAGATCAAATGGGAAAATAATTCTCCAAAGACTCTAAAGACTCCAGATATTTTCATATCAGAGGGTTCGGCTTGGTAGAACTCTATTATTTGTTATTATTTCTAATACACCTATGTGTAAATGGTAAATTAATCTTTTACACAGATGACATGATTATTAAAAAAAAAATGTTACCGGACAGCAAAGTGCCCATAACATTTTTTACTCCAAATGTGCTAAGGAATAGCTGGTTAAAGTTTGTCGGGTACGTGCCGATACACCCTGTATATATTTATATATATCTATTATATATTTTATATTATTTAAAATATATAGTTAGCAACTTCTTGTATCAACCAAGAAAACTTTTAAAATTATTTATAAAGAGCAATAATTAAGTAAAAGTCAATACACTAGACAAAACAAGAATCGCATTTAATAAATCTGCCTATTTCTGACTGTCCTAAAACAGGTTAATCTCCTAGTTGGACAGCCAAAGATCACTGTAATATGTAATGTTTTTTTTTTTAAATTAATATTTAAATAAAAAAATATATTTTATCAAACCGCAAAAGGCGAAGGCACATCCCTGATTCTTGTGCACACGGCTTTGTATTTCGCGTCCATCGCGTGATAGTATATGTTTCTAAAACTGATCCATATTATACGATGTGAATCAGCTTACAACAAATTAAAATAATGCTTACCTATGGAATGTAATACGACAATTGGGTTTATTCTCTTGTTCACTTCTATTTTTACAAGTTTTCATAGCGCAAGCCACCATTTTGCCGTATTATTTCGTAAAATGAACCGATGATGCCTCGACCATAGTTCGCACAAGAATGATGACGTCACGTTTTCTAAATTCATGGGAGGCCATACGCGAGCCCAGCCGGCTCCAATGGAACCGGTATGGAGAGTGGGGAATAATACGCTTTTAATCACTTAGGGCAGGTCTATTAATATTCATATGTCTATGATGTATATCAATATTTTTTCATTTTACTAACAAAATTTTGTTTAATCATAAAAACAGACATATTAAGAAATAACACAATGCTGAAATAAAACTTTGACAAATTTTGCCTAGCGCTGATTGCACAAATCGTCAGTTTCAATGAAGTAATATCCGACTTGTAATGAGCGCGCTACCGGGGGGTCACCATAGGCCCTGTACTGTCATCTGTGGTTGAGATTTTTAAACGATTTTTGCTCTGAAGGCAGTTGGATCTATAATAATAATAATAATAAATTCTTTATTCCAGGATGTGGGGAGGTTAGTGCAATCCCACACATCCCATAGAGGGTATAAGTACAGATAATATTTACATATGGGAAAATAAATAAAATAGATTAAAAATTAAAAATTAAATTAAAGCAAAGAAGCACGGGAATCCATCAGATCTAAGATTGTGGGAGCAAGTATCTTTCTCCAATGGTCTTCAATGCTCGATCCTGAAGTCAGACGGGATTCTATAATAAGAATATTTCTGGAATGGTTTATCGTTCCCCTCAGTCCTGCAATCCTGGTTCTTAACAGAGCTGTAAATCCTGGAACTCGCCCTTCTGTAAACATTGAGGAGGCACTGCAGTGCCTGGGGAGTCCGAACATCAATCGGTAAGCGTTGTTATATTGCACCCAAAGCCTTTTCATTGTTCTTTTTTTGAAATTAGCCCAGATCTCGCATCTGTACAGGGTGGTGCAAAAGGCTAGGAAGAGCGTCCTTTTCACTCGTGGACTACAGAGCCGAAATCTTCTACCGAGCATGTTACATTTCATACTCAGTACACGCCTCTGCCTGTCAATATCTTCATCATCCGTTAACTTATTGTTGATGACATGTCCTAGATATTTTGTGGTCTCTACTGTTTTCAGAAGCTCACCATTCAAAAAGACGGGGGGAATGTTTTTTGGGCCTTCCCCGTGTTTTATGACCAACAGTGCTGTTTTTTTCGCATTATAGATCATGTTGGTGTCGTGTGCAAATTCTTCACAGATTTTCAGGAGAATTCGTAATCCCTGTATTGATGGTGCCATCAGAACCATATCATCTGCTTAGCTCATATTGTTAACACATAGACCTCCGATTTGGCAGCCCAGTCCAGCGTTGTTTAACCTGTGGGTTAGTTCATCCATGTATATGTTAAACAGTACTGGGGACATACATCCTCCCTGTCTGACCCCGCTTTTCAAGAAATAGGGTTCTGAGAATCCATCTTTCCACTTTACAAGATTTTCCTGCTGACGGTGCCATGATTTGAGAATTTTTACCACTTTCCATGGTATCCTTCTTTCCTTTAGTTTTTTCCATAATAAGGGGTGGAAAACTCTGTTGAATGCTTTACTGAGGTCCAGAAAGTATGCGTAAGTTGTTTTCTTCTTCCTGTAGTATTCTAACGTTCTAGAATATAGCTGAGTCAGTAGAGCACTCTCTCTTGAAACCCATCTGATTATCTTTTGTTTTCATATGGTATCCGACTTGATCTAAGAGAACTCGTTCAAATATTCTAGCGATGGCCGTGTTTATGGATATCGGTCTGTAGTTTTCCTGTAAAGTTATGTCTGCCAGTTTGGATTTTATTATCGGTATGATAATTGTCTTTGTCATGTCTTTGGGTAGGTAGCCACTCTTTATGATGTCGTTGAACAGTGTTGCCAGAAGTTCCATAATCGCTGCCCCTGCATGTTTGACTTGTTCGGTGCATAAACCATCATGCCCTGCCGACGTTCCAGATTTCATGTTAATAATGCCGATTTTATCATGTTAGTTGTGACGATGGGATCGATATCATCATAAGCAGTTAAATGTGATTCATTTGAGTCGATAGTCGGCGTGGTAGTTGCGAAATGTTCTTTAAAAATGTTTGCAATTACTTCTGGATTTGTCTCTCCGTGTATGTTGCACGAGATTTTACAACGCATGTTTAACAATTTATTTGACTTGTTCCAAAATTTTTTGAAGTCACGATTATCTAGATCCCCTGCTATTTTGTCCATCTGGAGTTGAGTCGAGTTATTTTGGCATTGTTTTAGTGATGTTTTAAAGGCAGCACGCTTTGCCCTTCTATCCTCTGCGACAGGACCCTCGCACGGTCTCCCATTAATTATCCAAGTGAGCATCGCTTGTCTGGATTCCTATGCCTATGTTTTTGGATAGTACACTTAGTAAACACAGAAATGGCACTGCTTCGTAGAGCATTTACTATACTGCCGTAGAGGTATTTTATTTTGGCGTGTATAGGGTTGCCATCATCCTCAGCAAATGTTTTATTTTGACTTGATTTTGACGAGATAGGTTTGCGAGTAAGATTTATATTTTCCGATATCAAGTATATTATTCGGATTCCATAGTGCTGGATCCCTCAACACAGATGTAAACACTTCCGTTGTTGCTATTCCATCTATTTGTAAGATCAGCTTGAGAAGCCGGTGATCTGTCCAATCAATATCGTAATATATTTTTATATCAACATTTTGCTTCAAAATATTTTTCGTAACTAGACAATGGTCTAACCTCTTCTGTCGGTATTTGTTTACTTTTAAGTTGAGGATTACCTACATTTTTGCCACTATTTTGTTGCGAGTTCTCGGCCAAATCGTTTTGTTTGTTTGCAGCATGAATTTTTGTAATTTGTTCTCTCAGTAAAGCCAGTTCTTGTTTTAACTCGTCATTTCTTGTGACCGAAGAGTCTTTTAATTCGGTTTCAATGAGTGTTATTTCCATTTTCATAGCGTTAAGTTTCTTTAGGAGTTTGGATACGTCCACACTATCAAAATGGACAGGAGGCAATTTGTGTAGCTGTCTGGCGACAAATACAGGTGGCCTGTCAGGGTCTGTCTCCTTCAAAGCCCTCAGGATGTCCTGGAGATCTCGGCTAATCCTGCCGTCTCCTTTCCGCAGAGTTCGTCTGTCCGGAAGTTTGTCGAACAAGATAGTCTTCGCTTTCTTTATTTCCTCCTCCGAGAAGGCGGAGGTACATAATTGCGTAATCGCGATCTCATCGAGAGTGTCCACCTTGTTTTGGATAAACGCGAGGCACTCATTTATTATGATATTATATAATATAATAATAATAATGATTTATTGTCTTCTTTTCTTAGTAACAAATAGAGATAACGATATCCTCACTGGGATCTCCCGTGCTACATACATTGTACGACATAGCTTAACAATACGTCCTTCCGACACGACGGTTGCCGGAAACTGAAAACTATGGGACGTAATTTTAATGGATCTGCACATAAACAGCGTTATTTCAATAATGCTATTTTTATTTAATTATTGGTTGAATCCTCCATTCAACTGTACTGAATGACGTAAAAAAGATTATTTTAAATTGTGATATTTTTTATTATTTAAGTTACGAATATGGAGCAGCGCTTAGCCCAGCCCGAATACCAGCCTACGACTGTGGAGAACCTGTATCCCTCGGCAAAACAGCTGTTCATCAAGAGGTCCCAGAGGTGCCGCCAGTGCGACCACAACGTCACCAAACCTGAGTACAATCCTGGCTCCATCAAGTTTAAAATACAACTGTTTGCTTAGTAAGTATCATTTATTCAATCTTGCACCATTTAAGTTAGGTTAGGTTGGTATTATATTATAATATGTGATATTTGTTCAATTTCTATCAGCCTTTATTGACTGACAAGGAGATCAGGGTATCTGCAGGTCGATCGATCTTATGTCAATATTATATTGATTAACTCCATCATCTATGGGCAGTGAGAGATATTTGCGAGCATGGTCAGCATATGATTCCTGGAGTCGGTAGACAAAAACCGCCGCTTTTAGCGCGGCCTCCAAGGTGTCAGATAAACTTCGGTTGACTATCAATATACACATATATTTGAACAAAGTTGTTCAAATATATGTGTATATTGAATCATGCAAAACACCTGGCTTATTAATGAATGGAGGTAGACTATCAAAGCTATTGTAAAATTTCAATAAAAAAATTTAAAAATCTGTATCTAATTCGTTTTTATCTCTTTCGCATTTTTGTACATTAACTCCAACCAGACCATGTCATCTTTGGGGGTGCAGTGTGGATTGCTGCATATGTTACATGAAGGTTACTTTTAACCGCTTAATGCTTGTGAACGAGTCACGCTCGCGCTCTAAATGCATTCCAATTTCTGCTAGCCCGAGTGACGCAGTTTCGACTCGCAGTGTTCTATTTTTAGCTAACACGAGTGAGGTTCGACAAAGTTAGCGATGTATTTTACGCAGTTTGAATTTAGCTGCAGTTTGCCTCAGAGATCGGTTGTGTTTTTGAGCTGCTTATTTCATTTTTACTATATTGTTTTCACATTTTCATCAATGCATCGTTTTATTAAACCTCATTTTTTTTTATAAAAAAAACCCTAGCATTAAGTGGTTAATATCCCTAAATCCTTAATAATAAATAATCAAGATGCGATCTAAGTGAAGAAGATGTGGGAGAATTATTTCTCGATCTTGACTATGAATTTGAGAAGATAGTTGGAATAAAAACTGTTATGTTTGTTCAAACGCAAAACTTGAAAAAATGAATATATGTTTAAAATCTTTGAAATGTAGTGTAAAAGCAAAAGCAGTATAATATAGTATTACATAATATCTTGGAGAATCGTTGCAGAGATCCATTGACATAATGTGAGATGTGCGTATTTATCATATCATCTTTTTATTTATTTGTATTAGTGAACGATGGCGGGCCACTTTCTGGTATTCTGTAGGTGTTTATATATGTCAAAAAGACATTATAAAGTACACTTCAGGATTTAAATATTTATCAAATACATACAAAGCCCCCAAGCGGAATGCTGTAAAGATTATTTCAATTGACAAATTAAAAATACTGACATAGCTTGGCGTACGCCAGTTGACAGAGTGAATTTGTTCAGGCGGCATATGGGTAAATCATACATTTTTTGATTACTTATTTATTTTTTACTAGCTGCACCCCGCCACGCATTGCTTTGGCTCAGTCTGTCTGTGCAGATAGAGAAATAATAGTGCTTTTACTTCCAACAGATGGCGCTGTTTAAAAAAAAGCATGTTTTTACCTGTCACAGGTGATATCTATATAGTATATGTATATAAAAACACGCGTATTCAAATGCAACGTTGTGTCAAAATTTCAAAGCAATCGGTGAAGAACTTTCGGAGATTTAAGATTTTGAACAAACGAACATTAATATTTTTTATTTTATTTATTTTTTATAATTTACAGCTATCATATTCCCGAAGTGCGGATCATATCCTGTGAACCGTTACAGCCCGGGAAAGCGAGTCAGTTGGTCCTCAAACTGTCCAATCCCACGGGACATGACACCACTATACAGTTACAGCCAATATCCAATTTGCAAGAACTTGCTCAAGATACCCCGTCTGAAGGAGTTGATGAAGGCAAAACCAAGTTCCAGGAGGTAAAAAGATTTCAGTTGTCGGTGCATGAGTGCGTGATTTTAAATTGTATTCCTTGTGTAGTGTGGAAAAATGCTCAAGTTCAATGAATTTTTTTATTGGAACTTATAAGTATAAATCATATCAGATTAACAATACAGTAGGTACCGAAATTATTTTATTAATTAATAATTCTTTATAAAATGAGTTATAAAAGTGGCATTATTGAGGATTTCAAACTCTAAATAAGTAATTGAGTTGCAAAACTCGCTCTGGAGGTATTTTGACAAAAATGAGATTCAGTTTTGTGGTGAATTAAAATATCTATCGATGAAATTCAATGTTCATTTTCCAACATCTGCTCTGTCAAAGAAATGAGTTGCAAAAATCGCTGCGGCAATATTTTTGTAATGATTATTAATATTTTTGGATCTCTCAATACTAAAATACGGTACCTTTTGTCATTGTATCATTATATTATATTAATTTTACATAATATGAGTCATAAACAGTTTTTCGCGATTGTCCCGGAATCCAGAAATGCTTCCAGAACGGGTTTTTGCATGTTGACGACTCATAATAAGTCTCTGTATCAGAATTCCAAACCAAAACTACAATTTGTCCAAAGAATTTCAATTTGAAAATGCAATGAGTTTCGAACACGGAAATCTGCTATAGATTGAGAAACAAATTGGAAATTTATAATATCGACCAATCACGGAGGTGCATTATGATGATGTAACACAATGACAGAGTGCATCTGTTCATATAAACAAATAAAAAAATAACAAACGAGAATCAAAAGTGGCAATCTGTAAAAATGTTAGAAACATAACCAACAATCTTACACTATTATATATAGAATCAAAGGCGTAAATGTCACTTTCAAGTATGACATTCTAGAAAATTCTTTTTGATTTTTTTACACAAATTCAAATAAAATTTTAAAAAAATCCCTTAAATGAACCATAAATAAATATACTACATAAAAATAAATACATTTTTGTAATTTTATCCAAGTATTCTGGGTTAAAGGTTTATTTGGTCTGATGAAAAAATGACATAACATCGTATCGCCGCCTTTGAAATTATGCAACACTTTTGTAAAAATGACAGATGTAATTTTTCAAGCTTACTAACATTCAAAGGGTAAATTTATTTTTTTGAAAGGTAATTAATATGGGACAAATATTTTTTATGAAAACTTTCTCAGCGTCACAAATCCTTCAATCACATAATATACGTTGATTTTTAACGGGTCTGTGCTAGTATGAAAAATCTTAAATGTTTTTCACAAGTCACAGGTTGTATTTTATTAAACTGGAATTGCCGCATGAGTAATTTGTGTGCCTAAGTAGACCACTCAATGTTTTGTCGTTGAGACAATTGAGACAGAAGTGTAAGAATCGCGAGAATGCAATGACATGTTTTTATTGATTATTTCTTATAAACATGAATCTTGAATATTAGTTAGTTGTTATATCTTGAATATTAACGATGTTAATATTATCTTAAAATATCATAGTGTTCTTATTATTTGGAATATTAACCATGTTTCATTGGGCCCCTCAAAAAGTTGATTTGTTCCCATAATATGATTTTATTTTCAGATTGACAATCAGTATGCAAAGAACCTCATCGCCTGCACAGCGCAGCTAGTGCCTCCACCAGATGAGCTGAGATTGCCTCAGCGAGATGACGCATCCGAATATGTCGATGATACTCAAAATTATAACGATGATCCTAAGTAAGTATCGGAACAATACATCAATATATAATATTTTACAAATAGATAAAATAACTACAATCTCTTAGTGTTCGAAGTTATCATAGTTCTATTCCTCAATTCAATGAGATTCTTTTATTGTTTTGACATAAATTTGATTAATTCTAGGGTTATTCTTTGGAGGAAGTCCAATAAGGTGGCTGTGAAGGTGGATGTCATTCCGGAAGAATCCCTCAACCCTGGAGATGAGGTAGTGGCCGGATTCAATCTCTCTTACACCTACACAAACACGGTGGCCAGCACGCCCCGTCCTCCCTCCACGCATACTATCATCATATCCCTTTACCTGCACTTAGGAAAGATTGTTGCTAAGGCTTGAGAAGAAAATTATATATTATGTACTGACCAAACAAAATATTATCTCTTTGATTTTTTAGATAGTGAATTTTATGAAACTTTGGCAATGAAAAGCATTGACCGACATGATTAAGATTGAATAATTAAATTGCTAATCATGTAATGCTGTCAATTAATCGGTCCATATGTTTAAAACGAAAATAGAAAACGATTTCAATGACTCTGTTTTCTTTAGAGGTTAATATGTATTCAGAAAAGAATTTTCTGATTCTGCCTGTGACTAATGATAACATTCTTCAAAGTGGTCTGCAACTCAGTGGGTAAGGCACTCAGCTAGCAATTGGACGAATTGAATTTGAATCTTTTAACGGTACCAACCTCCTCCCTTTTCAGAACATATTATGCTCAGTGAAAAGGCCTGTTTTAATGTCTATATAAAGACAACCTTCATAAATATATTGCTTCCTCATCATAACCAAAAAAAGTCTGTAAGTTATGTTGATTACTGATAATTGTATTCCGATCGGTATTCCCCCTCTAAACTGTGTTTTCCTGCCAAAACCAACTCTTTCTTTTTTCATTACAATTTAAAAACACAATTTTTTCAAGTGCAACGGAAAAAAAAAAGATTACTGGAAAGTACGCCAAATTTGATTCAAGTTCTTTCATATCATAGACGTCCAAATTGAAAGATTTGCTCAAACATGAAATCCGGGTACCGTTTTCACGAGCTGGAGGCAAACCATGTGACCATATTTTTGGCAACAGGAGGGTTCGAGAATGCTTTAAATAATCTCCTACATCAGTCGTACATTGAATGCCGAAGAGCGCACATTGTAAGAACCAGACCCTGCGCAGAAAAGAAAAGTTTGCTAAAGTAAGGCAACGGTTTGCAGCGCAGTCCATTGTGGGACTTTTCCGTACAGGATCGGAATGTTCATAAAAACGGTTAAAAAACCGTAACCGCCTTTGCTAGCGACACAAAAAATAAGTGAGGTGGGTAAATTTTAACACATTTGTAAAAGTGTCAAACTAAATAGTGTAACAAAATATTCAGTTTTGGAGACAAGCCTGAACTTTTGTTCAACCGATTTGGGATTTGTAGTTAAGTTTTATAAGCAGCTAACAATTTGTGCGCCATTGTAAAAAGGACTAGTAATTCTTAAGCAGATTTTATTTTCGCCGACTAAATGGTGATATTACAATGCGAGTTGCCTGTATACTGTCAGATTCATTTATTGACAAATTACAGAAAGAGAGACGGTCACACCCCTCCGCGCTCTGTTCAACTTGGTTCGTTCCCCTTTCCCCGATGGGCTAGTCCTCAATTTGGAGGATTGTGTTTCATAAATGATTTTATGCATTTATATTGGAATAAATTAATTTATCTAGTTTCCAATGTATTATACATATATATAACATTACTGTTTAGGGTTTATTCAGTGCAATTGCTTATTTAGCTAACAATTTGAGATAATTATGTATAACTGACAGCTGATAATTTTAGGCTAAAATTTAAGCTTACTTTTTAATAATTTAATGAAGATGAGAGAATACTTTATGTACTTTTAATATTATTCCTTAGGGTTGGACTTTTTGTATGGTAATAATTTTGTGACTTAACTTGTTTTAAAAAAACCCTGTTATTTCATACATAAGCCAATCTCATTTTTAACCCAAAATTTAACATGCTTGTGCTTAATGTATTACATATTCGGAATAAATAAAGATGAAAAAAATGTGTATTGTTATATTTTTTAGACTTCATTTACTGAAAACTATTATGTATCACTTAAAAAATATATTTTCATATTTGAGGGGGTACCCAAAAGAATTGATGTTACGGGGAGCTTAGTTTTTATTAGTACTGGGTTCTGCCGGTAGGGTCGTGTGCAGCTACCTTTCCTCAGTCAGTACGCTAGTCACTGCGCTGGAGAAGTCATCCTTTCGGCTGGTGAGAATTTTTTGGTGATGGTTGTTTTTGCGATGGCTGATTTTCGTGAACAGCGCACGGCCGTGAAGTTTTAAAAACTGGCACAGAAACTTTTGAAATGTTACGGGGAAAACTCTAATTTGAGAACCACTATTGTTTGTGTTTCTCAAATGAAGAACAATCTCCGAATGGATGACTCCTTTCACATCGTAAAAACAAATCAGCATTGTCTTGACGTTTGATCTCACTTGACAAGCTTTTTGGGGCGAGGTGAAATTGGAGTCTTTCATTGGATTGATTGTCGCTTTGTTTCAGGGTCTTATCCATAGGACCATGATTTGTCACCTATGACGACCTTGGATAAAAAGTTTGGGTCATTTGGAACTGTTCACGAAAATCAGCCATCTCAAAACCGACAAGCACACAACACAACAGTCACCAAAAAATTCACACCAGCCGAAAGGACGACTTCTCCAGTGCAGTGCTTGGCATACTGTCTGGGGAAAGTAACTGTACACAGTTCTACCGGCAGAACACGGTACTACAAAAATGCACGCAGAATTAATAATCGAAATTTAAACAGATTAAGGATGGGACGTTTCATAGAATATGAAATTTCAACGTTATTTAACGCCCTGTGATTGGTTGACGTTCTGACAGCACTTAAACCGCTACACAGGTTGTCCGGCTGCGCGCATTAACCCATTGAACTCCGAATTGTTGAGCTAAAAAAATGACCCTCAACTCTGAATTAATTTTGTACCGAAATTTTTAAATCTGCTGTGGTGTGCTAAATGTAATACATATAACTTAAATTTTTTGATTAAACGTAATTTTTTTTTATTGGATCAAGTTATGTAAAAAATATATTTTGAGTTTAAAAAAAATAGTAATAATATGAGTAAATTTGTATATAAAAATAACTTTAAAAAAAAAAGTTTTTGCCAGAACCTCTCGCAATTTACTTAATCACTGTAACGCCGATCGCTAACAAAAATAACTATCAGGAAAAAACTTTACCCACGTGTTATTGCCAACACTACGAAATGAATGTTTCATTATCTGTAAAGCGATTGGCATTTAAAATTTGAAACCCAGATGTCATCTGTATGTTAGTTTTAAGCCGCCACATTTCAGACCCGCCGAGCCGGCATGGTTGGAGTTTAAGACATAGCGATACACCCCCGCCGGGACTGCAGGGTTTGAGGCCAATGGGTTAAGACTGCGGACAATTTTGTGCTGAGTTGCGTTGCTTATACTCGCCACATGGGTCACTACTGCGGCTTACAATTATTTCAAAGAATTCATATTTTTTGGAAATCTTGCTGAATATTTAAATTGTGTTTTTTTGTTTTCATATCGTCCCGTGTAGGATTGACCTTACTATTAACCGATAAAGTCAATTTCATAGTGAAAATTATTTTCACTATGAAATTGACATTTAAAAAAAAATACTGGCATTCAAGTTAGAAAGGTGAACATAATAAAAAAATTGACTGGAATTCCTTATTGGAGACAAACCACGATCTTTTTTCTAATTATAAATAAATATAAAAAAAACCTTGTGTTTTTTGTAGAAATTATAAAAATAAAATGCAATTTAAATTCATAAATAGATAAAAATTTATTTTAACAGCAATTTAAACAATTTGAACATTAATTTAGTAAATTCTTTCCACCATAAAAATATATATAACTTTACGCACATTATTGAGCTTTTCTTAATGCAGTGAGAAGTTTCCTACTGCAGTCTTGGCAGATAAAATCACATCATTGACACCAACTCCGTCATAGGAAGACCCGCACAAAGATATCGGGAGACTCTTATCTTTAATGTACTCCCTAATCCTCTTAATGCGATTATGGTGTCCAATTATGTACTGGGGAATGCATTTTTTCAAAATATTCACTTTAAATGCGTTTGGTTTATCCGTTATACCCATAATATTTTTGAGTTGCGTTGTTGCAACTTCTAATAAATGCTCACTTGTTGGATTGTTTCCAAAGCGTTCCTCAAACCATTTCCCCCCCATCATCACTGTCAAGACTGTTCCCTTCTGATCTTTGAAGCAACAGGAGTCAAAAATTACACCGAGGATTGGTAAGTTTTCTAATGGCGGAACTAAGAAACCAAATCCATCGTTTTTGATCAAGTCCTTAGCATCGTACTGAAAATTCACAACAGCCACATCAACAAATGGAATGCTCGCTAATTCTTCAGACAGCTCCGAGTGATTCTTCTTTAGAAGTCGGGCCAGCTCGTAGGCGGGAAGACTGCTCACTAAATGATTTCCACAAAATGAATAGTTTTCTTTTATTTTTACAGAAACTCTCTGGTTGTCATTATAGAATTTTAATTCTTCGATTCGATGTTCTGGAAATATTTTCCCCCCATTCCTGATGACCGTCTCGTAAAGAGTTTTAGGTAAAACCTCAAGTCCCCCTTCCAGTGAATAGATGCTCCATTTCTCTTGTCTGGACCTCCGTGCTAGAAAACTCATCTCGGGAGATTTTTCGATGTTCGTTTTTTTAAAGCCGCCATTGAACAAGCCTTTCACTATGCCACCGTGTTTCTGTTCTACTTCAAACAAATTACTCAAGAGAAACTTAACTGAAATTTCCTTAGCGTCTCCGGCGCATATACCGCAGATCATGGGACTTATTGCGTAGTCAGCTAGATCTTTTCCAAACCTTCGTTCCACGAAATTGTACATGCTATCATCCTCGAGTTCAGGCGGCTGCCCGGATCTCCAGTCATGGAGTATGGCCCTGTACAAGGGTTTAGAAAAAGGTTTCTTTGTGTACAATAATTCCATAAATGACGAAGGTAACTTATGTAGGCTGTTATTTGCGTAGACCATTCGGGTTTTGACTGCAGGGTGATCTGGTTTAATGGGAACAACTCTGTCGGACAAATTCAGCTCATCAATCATGTTGAGGGTGTTTATCCCTTGCGCCCCCACAGGCCTGATTGTTCTAGGTCCTGCCTCAAAGATATAGCCTGGATTAACTTCCGAATCAATCCATCCTCCAACTCTCTTCGAAGCTTCCAAGAGAAGTAGTTTAAATTTTGTGTTTGAATATTTTTTTGTCAAGTAATATGCCGCAGATAGCCCAGAAAGGCCTCCGCCTAAAACTATCGCCATTATTAGAGTTAAGAGCTTATTATCATAGAGAAACACATAATAAAATAATTTCAATTGAGCAAAATCAATCTCAAATCCGGAATTATAAACAATAACCTACGAACACGTAATACTATTTTTGACAGAAGAATAGAGAGATCATAAATAAACCAGAGAGAGATAGAGATGGACAGTGATGCCATATCGCCTAAATGAAAATCGGTAAATTTAGGTGAAAAAATCGGTTGGTCGTAAAAATATTTACAAGTGCAAAATCAGCGATGATATATATACATACCCGAAATTTTCGAATCCATGATAGGGTGGTGGCTAGAAATTTCAGGGGAGATGAATAATTCCTCCCAATTTTTGAAATCCATAGTGGGGGGTAGTTAGCAAATTTCATACGAGAATAATTCCACACATTTTTTGAAATCCATAGGGGGGTAATAAAATTTTGGTAGGTATTCATCTCTGGTTTCCAACTCAATTTTCAAAAAAAATCCAGACGTCATCCGAAAAGGAGATTAAAAAAACTAAAACCTTAAAGGGGGGGGGGAGCTAGGAAGTGCCAAAAATGGAACTGAAATTTTGTTCACTCCTGGCCAAGAAAATAGAGAAATTCTGTGAAAAACCAAATATTTATAACAAAAAAAGCCGGTAAGATTTTTGACTCAATTTTTCTGATTTTTACGTATACATTTGCAAACCGAACCACGAATTACGGTAAAGGAACGAAGCAACTGCAAGCGGCGTTTCGCGCCCTTTGCGGTTGCTTTGTTTCTTTCCCATAAGTTGAAGTTCAGTTCGGCAGTTCCGCTCGCGTATGCATACGTAGCATTAAACTAGGTCATCATTTGAAGGCGAATTTATATTTTGCTTTTATTATGGGCAAATTTCATAATAATTATAGTATGGAATTGTAGCGAGCGGCCCGGATTGGCCGCCCGGATTGTAGCGAGCGTAAAAATAAAATAATCTTAACTGAACCTCAACTAATAGGAAAGGAACTAAGCAACCGCAAATGGCGTTTTTAAAGCATAACATAAATAATTAAGTTACCACCATCTATGAAAGCTTAGATTATTACTTACGTTACGTTTAACCAAATCAGTACAAACAATCATGGTAAAAAAGGTTTGAAGCTATGATATCAAGATTTGCTCACTAATAATACAGCTAATTGTCAATAGATGATGTCTATAATTTATTTGATATAAATAGAGCTTGTTTTACCAATCGGAATCATTTTCTACAATTATTTATTTTACAGAATTAAATTTTATTTCTTAAATTTCGAACCCGAGAGTTACATTATTTTATAATATGGATTTGATTGGACAATAAATGGGATTGACCTGTTGAAAGAGTGCATTTGTTTGAAATATTGGTCCTTCAACCGGATAATCGATACGAATTAATAGGAATTTGTAAAAAAAAGTATTCAATTTGAAAATTCAATCCCTAGTTGACTAAATAGGAAATAGATGTTATGTGTTACAATTGCACGTAAAAGATAATATTGTTTCATGCAATAATCGGTTACGACTAATAATTCTAATTGAAGATTATTTCGTGATGAATAATATGGCTTCACGAGAAAAATAAAAATCTCTGACTGTATTGTTAAAAAATATAAAATTCATTAGAATCTAATAACAAAATACATTCAATTGGAATAAGTGAAAGAATCTGTTTTGATAAATTAAAACTGTAGCCTAATATGCTATATTATAGAATATATACACTAAAGTAATCATAGATGTGTTATGTAAGTAGATAGTACTTGTTACAAACAAATAAATAATATTGATAATATTCTATAATAATAATCTAAACATTTTATCATTTAGCCCGTTGCCCCACGGGGCGGTAAGGAATCGACAATCATGTATTTACATATTTCTGACACTTTTTTTGAAAATGTGAAATCGTTGTTTTTATTTGAACTTTTCTACTCGCATTTTTTCAATACAATGCTGCCTAACTGCCTGAAGAAAGTTGGAAAAATAATTTTAATCGAGATAGTGACATATTTGTAAAATTGTATATTTCCTTGATATGAAAAAATCTTAGCTAATATATATATATATGGTTTAAAATTAAGTAGGGGGTATTAATGTAGTTAGAAATCTAGCGAATTCAAAGGAAATTGAATTTTAAAGATGCAATATCATAATATACAAAAATACAAAATGAACTTCATGAAATATCTAACTGAAATTAAATGTAACTATAAGTAAATTCATGGTTTTAGGTAAATTAGGTAAAAAACTAAACAAAGTTATTACCCTAAACATAGACAGTCAAAATATTGAGAAGCAGAAGAAATTAAATACTTGGGCTTTATAGATAGCAAATTAAAACTTAACGTTAACTTTGAAATTTTAACAAAAAATCGTGAGGTAAAAATTAACTTCTTAAGTTGGATAAGGAGAAAATTAGACATCAAAACAACGAAATTGGTCTACAACACCACTGTAGCATCCCACCTAAACTACTACACAAGTGTGTAGCAGAAGAATCCAGATTAATTCATTAATAATAAGCAGCTCGACGCTACTTAGGTACGTACTTGCTACTTGCTACTCGCTACAAGGTACGTACTCGCAGTCGAAATCAAAACAGATCAACCTACGTACTACAAGCACCTACTTGTCTACCAGGTGACAATACGTCACAGGCCGTCTTTCACATTACGAGAACTCGCCAGAAGGTTCGAGTCTACCGCCTAGGCATAATTGCCGCGCCGTCGAAACTTCGCGAAAGGGCCAGACCGAGCGAGTGGCCTCGATTTAGTTGCCATTTAATTACCTGCTGTTGCCACCGGCCGAACTGTATAAATAAGCCCGACGCAGCCAGTCAGGCAGTCAGTCATCAGTCCGCCGTCATTTAACAAGAATCAACGAGTGATAATTCGCAAAGGACAATATTCTTGGTTTCGCCCGTACCATCATGGACTCTATCGGGACATCATCTTAGCGCCTTGTCCAGATCGCCGTCCCTGGCAAGCGCTACTCGGATTACAAGCGCCCTGGTTCCAGTGTCTCTGACCAGCGCTTCTTCCACGCCACCATGACCACCACGAGGACACGCAGCATCCTCACTGGTCCACGCCGTTCCCGCTCAACCGCCTACAAGGTCCGCCGCAACTTCGGCATTCCCGTCAGCACTGGAGTATTGATTCCCCAGATCGCCAGTGCCTGACAGTCATCGAGTCCGGTCTCAGCGCGCCGTCGCCAACTACCGCCTGGACCACATCACCGCAGCAACCGGAGTATTCAACATTTGTCCTACGTCATCTCCTCGTCACGGCAACTGACTCAATAAACACTGTGACCTTCACGACACGCCTTTTATTTCGTGCCTTCACCATTGATCCCCAAAAGTGTAATAAAAAAACACAACTTAAGTATTGGAAAAAATTCAGAACAGAGGCATGAGGTATATATTGTGGTGTAGCAGATACACTAGGATAAAAACAATGCAACGTCAACTCAATCTTTTAAGTGTGTGGCAACGTTTAGTCTTTAATAACCTAGTGTTTAAATATAAAATGTTACCAGATTACATGTTTAAAGGTGTTAGTATTAAGAATACAGTCTATGACTATCCTACGAGAAGCTGTATCGATTTTAGGTTTTCTGTAAGACAAATTTATCGGCAATAGAAAACAATATTTATGATAAAGGTTTAAAATGTTCAATGAACTCCCCGTAAATGCTAAGGAAGCTAAAAGTCTTGTAGCTTTTCGTGTGTTATGCCCCAATCAGTCTCAATGTTGTGAAGTCCAAATATTAGTGCTTAGGTAATATAATATTTTTAAAGAAGTTTTAGAAGTTTTAAAATTTTAATTTTATAGCTAAACAAAACAAAAACAAAAAAAATATCCACTTTAGTATAAATGTAGTGCGGACTAATTTAATTATTTTATTTTAAATACGCTCGCATAAGACTTTTTTTTGGACAATGTAAGCTACTGTTTCTTGAATAATTATTTTTTAAAAATTGCTTCTTGGTGAACGGCTGCCAATAATAATATGATTAATTATTAATGAAAAAATAAGAAAATACACAGATTTAGGAAATTAAATAAAAAGAATTTGGCATTCTCAGACTATAAAAATATTACCATTCGTTATTTCGGCTACTGGCATTATACCTAGCTCTCTCATTCAAAATTTAGGCGTATTAGATCTATCAAAAAAATTATATATAAAGATGCAAAAGTCGGTCATTTTGAATACATGTAGGATAACAAAAGATTTTTTAAATATTAATGTTGAGGGATCAGTAGGATTTATAGGCCCTGTTAAGCAGGGTACTCACCTAACCGTGTAACATGTAACGTATCTGATACTGTATCAAGTGAGTACGTAGGAACGAGCCTACTGCGAGCCGCTCGCGGGTGGAGCGCAGTGTGCTCGCAGTGACCCGCCGACGGCGGTTTCACTGCGAGCACCAAGCGAGCACTAGAGGCGGATCCGAGAGGTCGTAGCTGGATACGCGGTTACCGTGGACGAGCCGTACCCACTTGCAGATTGATACAGTATCAGATACGTTACATGCTACACTCTTGGTGAGTACCCTGCTTTAGAAGTTCTACCGAGCCGAACCCTCTGATATGAAAATATCTGGAGTCGGTGAATTATTTTCCCATTTGATCTCTGGTGAGTTGACGTGTTGTTCTTGTATTGTTTTGTATTTATTTTGCTTATATAATGCACTTACATAATGTTGATTGACTAGATGATCATTTGTGGAAAAGTGTGTGGAAGGGTTTAGTTTTTCCTATGGGGAAGATTTAACCCGGACAATAAAATCGGAAGTTTATATTATTACACTGCTGAATCCATCCAAAAAAATTTTGTTCCCGGTTGTTCGGTTACCACTGAAGAATTATCTCCTTTATAAAAATAATGTTTATAGCAACTGAGTGAGAACGAACCTTTAGCGGGATTTGGTCGTGACAGATGTCAGACCGTCTCTTTGTGTTGAAACAAATTCAAAATGGCTACAGTTCAGATAGGTAGGTACCGTTAAGGACTGTATGAGGATTGAATTGTACGTACAATTTTACAGTATATTGAAAAAGTAACTAAACGTGACAGGGCGAAAGACCGCCTTCATAAACATCGCTTGATAAGACTTTATCCCGTTTTAGTGGCCAGATCTGAACTTTCGAACCATCCTCTACCCTATCTCTATATAATACCAGAAGGTTTGCTCAATATAATACCTATCAGAGTCCTTCACAACAAAACAACTACGATCCTTCAAATTCCAAATCGCGATAGCAGACAATCGCTTACTTTTCATCTCCCTATTTGCAAGACCAATTCTAAACAACTACAGTATCTACAGATCCACAAACTCATTTACGCAACTTAAATTATTACTACATTGAAATTTTTAACCCAACACTATACGAGATATAAAATGAAAATTCACTACGCAACAGCTCTCAAACTAGATCGCTCAATCTATACTCACGGAAAAAAAATGAATATTGCTGATTTATTAAAATCCGGTTAGAAACGGGATCACAGACCGTCTCCTATTAAACTTTTAGTACATTCCTAATATATCGCAACACGTGTTCATGTACCTGCATTTTTCCTGATAATATTCAATGACGAAATGCGATTATATTACAACTTTTATGAACACGTATTCCAACATCGCGATAACACATTAATTTTTTAACGAAATTTTATTAGAAAACGCATCTATTCATTCGTTAAAGGCCTGAAATCCTGATTTTAACCGGATTACGAATAATTTGAAGAGATTCTTACAGAATTAGCAATATTTTATATCAGTAAGTTTTACTCCCGTCCATTGCAGCTTTGTCCGAATCCTACGCCCCCCTTGACATATTATTGTAAGTAAAAAAAGAATCACTTATGTTGTCACACTTCTATCATTCACTATTATCTATAGATGGTAGAGTTAACTATCTTTGTCATTATCCGTGGGTCAATTTTAAGTTTGCCTGTCAACTTTTCCGAAAATAAATAAGTGTCGTGATGGGTTTATTTATGAAAGTGTCCTTCCCCTCTCTACCTCCTCCAGCCGTACAACATTCCTACTCCAAAAGAGACGCCATAGTCCCACTGTCCCACTGGCTACATACATAGAAAAAATGGGTTTTGCAGATTTGCTAACCTAACATAACCTAACCTTATTTTTTTTTCTATTTGGCGTGGCATATTGTTGCCAGTCCAATTAAATTTTATTTATTTATTTATAGATAGATACAAAATAAAGTACAAATTACACATTAAGAAGCTTTGCCTGTGCAACTAGGAAAGTTTACTGTTCCAGGACAGACAAATTGACATGTGTAGTTCATATTGTTCCTTAAGAAATGCAAATAAATACATAAGGAGGCATCAATTTTGGAGGTGGTTAGGGGTACCGCCGCCCCGAGAACTATTTATTTGATAACCAACACCTCTGCCATGGATAACCCCACGTGGTTATCTACGTTTGGTGATTTAGCAAGGGTTCATCGGGTGTGGGTTGTTCAGGTCAGAAGCTGGTTCGTGGATTCTCTTTGACCAAATCAGCTGGTTTCTCTCGACCCGTCGTGCAGGGGAAGGTATGGGTTCATACGTTCGTCACTCCTGGACAAACTAACCCTAAGATTCTTACCCACCCCAAATACTCTTTTCCTTCCCAGATCTTCCTATTTTTTCCTTAAATAGATCCTCCACACAGCATCACCAAATATGACATGGGCCGTGAGGGAAATAATTTTCCTCAAGGCCTGTTGCATGGGGTTAATGTAAATAACACTTTCTTCTTTTCATTCGAGTTTTCGCTTTATATTTTAAAAAACTTTTTAAAACTACAATCATTTAAAAACTTCCATAATTAAAGGCAGGCCAGCTTAAGAGCGGGAGCACACAGAGAGCGGTCAGGAGTTCCGAGTTCCGCGTTCGGCGTTCATTAGAATGTACTGATACTATAACAACAACGCACACAGCGGGCAGTCAGACCGCGGCGGTCAAAACGGAACGTCGCGTTCTAAAAGTTCTTTTCCCGCCGAGGCAGAGAACGCCAGAACGCCGCGATGTCTGAGGTTACAAACACGGAAAAGTTAATTGAATTGGTTTGGGAAAGGAGTTTATTATACGATTTAAGTGATGTAAATTATAAAAACCGCGACAAAAAAGCCGAAGCTTGGTTTGAAATTGCTACTAGTAAATTTAAATTTTAAGTAAATTTTATTATTAGTAAATTCGCCTTGTTCTTCTCGCGTTGTGTTGATTGGGTGCCCCCAATACTTCCTTTTCTTTTTAGAAGCTGCTAAGCTCCACAAGAGCAATAATTCTTCATCGGATGATGAACTTTCTAGTGACATGTTGCATATGCAAAGACCCAAACGAAACTAGAACGCGAAAATTTGAACGCCGCTTGTGTGCTTTGGAACTCTTGAGCTGTCAACGGTCACTAGAACGCAGAACTCTGGCCGCTCTCTGTGTGCTCCCGCTCTAATAGTACAATAGTATCGCGTTCTTATTCCTGCCCTAAACGAGATAACCAGACCTTATTAATTATGTAAGATTACCTGGTGCTTCAAACGCAAAGTACGGTGTAAAACTAAGGACGGGTTGTTTCGGAGAATTTGAACAATTCATCAAATTTCAAGTTCTGTTATTATATCATTGTAGGCTAATTGCTTGACAAAACTGAAATAAAAACAGAACTTGAAAAAATCTTTCACAGAACTTGAAAATGAACGTTGAAATTTGATGAATTGTTCAAATTCTCCGAAACAACCCGTACTTAGTGTTCTATATATATAACTTCCATTAATCTTTATTAAATTTGAATTACACCTGCCGGAAAAACCTCCGACAAATTATTATTTGGCAAACATTTAAATTCTAGAAAATTCGGCCACATGAAATTCGATATTTGAAATTCAAAGCTAGAAATTAAACAAAAATATTCATTGTAGATAGGACAGAGCAGGGTAGAGTATCTTCTTTATGTGCCGTATCAGGTCCCCCCGACGTTGGCGATCACTCTGGAAAATGTCTCTTTGTCTTGCGCTGCCCGGAATAGCTCCTCCACACTTCTAATGCCGGTCCACTCTCGTATATTTCGCAGCCAAGATATTTGTCTCCTACCAGGCCCTCTGCGACCCTCTATCTTGCCTTTCAATGTTAACTGGAGCAAGTGATACTTCTCCCCTCGAAGTACTTGACCCAGATATGAAATTTTCCTGATTTTTATTAATCTAAGCAGTTCTCTCTCTTTTCTAGCCCGCCTGAGAATTTCTGTGTTGGTGATCATGTCGGTCCATGGGACTTTGAGTATTCTCCGGTGAAGCCACATTTCAAAAGCCTCTAACCTGTTCATGGTATTTGGTATTTACTTTCAAGGTCCATATTTCACCAGGGCAGAGTATGACTGTAATAAATGTATTGATTTGTAATACCAATCGTACAAATTGAATGTGAATGATATTTTTTTTGATAGATAAGTAATAATTAGTCTCCTGAAATACCCATACAAATTGAAAATATCTCCCGAGTAAAAATAAATGCCGCCGACGGAAAATAAACCGACGTAGCTCAGTGGTCCAGAGCACTTGACCGGACATCAGAAGGTGCGGGTTCATTTCCCGTTGGCGGCATTTATTTTTTTCTCGGGAGTTATATTTCAGGAGACTAGTTATTGCTTATAATAAATTTTTATCCTTTGTGCTATGTACAAAAAAAATTTGTCGTAGAAACATTAGTTTATCATTATAAAAAAAATAATGATATTTATTTTATTAAAAAGTCGTCTGACCTTTATATTGTTTTGGTTGACTGAAACAAAATAGGAAGCTTTCAAATTTGACGTGGTGAGAAAAGTTTATATAAAAACAATCTTAATTAGAGATTTTGATTTTAGGCCTTTTTTTGGTAATATTGCGTTGCCTAACAACCGATATGTTGTTTCACTTTTTAAAATTTAAATGTATTTTGAAAAATTTCTTCATTATAACTTAATTGAAAAAATATATATAAATTTTATCCTATTAGGTGTTTACTCAGGGCCAGTTGTTTAACATAATTTGAATTCGTGCTTAGAACTTAAATTTTTACGAAGTAAAACATAGACATTCAAATTAATGGACTTGCCCTCACATGAAAGCCGAGTATCATTTCGACGAGTTGGAGGCAAACCACGTGTCCATATTTTTGGCACCAGGAGGGTTTGAGAATGTTTTGAATAAACTATAACATCAGCCATACATTGACCACCGAAGAGCGCACATTGAAATAACCATAATACACGACGCCTCCCACGCCCCGCGCGTGTTATTTTGTTTCCCTTATTGGTAGTTTATTAATTTGAATTTCTATGAAGTAAAAGTATTTGTGTTATAATGCGCCTAATATATTATATTCAATGAAATAAATAATAAATAAAAATGGCCGAGTCGCCCTGATAATGGGCATTATATGGCGGTCCGAAACGCTGTTTCAAGCAAAATTAAAACCAGCCGTTATTATTAATTTATTAAACTATTGACAGCGAGAATTTCAAATCATATCGCGCTCTGCTTCAAATTTTAAATTCATTCGATTTCGAAGCTATCAATATATAATCTTATTCCAAAACCCTGTATATAAATAAAAATGTAAATTATCGTTTGTTCAAAATCTCAAATCTCCGAAAGTTCTTCACCGATTGCTTTGAAAATTTGACACAACGTTGCATTCAAATATGCGTGTGTTTTTATATACCTACCTATATTATATCACCTGTGACAGGTAAAAAATGCTTTTTTTGAAAAAACAGCGCCACCTGTTTGACAAACATGCTGTTTTTTGAAAAAACAGTGCCATCTTTTGTACTTAAAAGCAATACGCTCTATTGTTTCTCTATCTGCACAGATTGAGCCACACCAACGCGTGGCGGGGTACAGCCACTATTCTGAGATTGATGAAATTTTGCACACTTCATCTTCAAAACAAGGAGATGTGGAAAAACTCTGTGTAAAGCTCGGGCAACGCCAGGGACTTCGGCTAGTGAACGATAAACGTGCTAATCAACAGATCAATCCTACTGTTCAACTTCACTTACAGAAAGTTCGGCAACTATCATTTGACTAATGTCAGAAACCAGTAAAACTACCCCATGACCTTGAATACTTACATGTACCTCAAATTCGCAATCTTCTCCGTAATATATTAGTGCTTAACCGTTATACGGAGAACATAAACAAAATAAAAATAAAGTTATGTAATGCATATTTCGATAAGTTGAACGTTATGAGCGAATACTTTTTATTTTAGTTTAATGCCAAATAGTTAGCTGAATATTGGGTATTTGGCCAATTCAGTATTCGCTGCATTTTCAGTTGAGCAAGCTTTTATCGCTAAACAAAATAACATTAAAGTTCTCAAGTAATTAGCCAGTCCTTCGCACTCTTATGCGACCACGGCATATTGGCCACGGACACAGGATCAATGAAAAACATGGACGAACTTAATCAAACGTTACTATTTTTAAATAGGCTTTATTTGTACGACATGTATTTTTTGAGGCTTGATGTTCATTTCGAATGTTAAAATTTTTGGCTTCATCTGTTTTTTAAATAACGGTATTTCAATGTTAGGTATACCTAGTGGCATTTGGCATATTGGCTCTAAGAGCCTTGTGTACATCTTAATATATAAAAATCATGTGTCACCGTGTTCGTACACGCTAAACTCCGAAACCGCCCAACCGATTTCAATGAAATTTTGTTAATGTGTATGGTTGGTTCTAGCTCGAAGAAAGGATAGTTTTGGACCCGATAGGTGGCGCTGTTGTCGAGATCTAAAATTTTATTTTTTAGTTTTTTAGATTTATCATCTAAAAATACATACAACCACAAATTTTAACTTTCCTACACGAGATGGTATTTTTTATTTATTTTTTATTGACCAATAAACATATAATACATAATATATAATATTAGTGGTAACAATACCTCCCTAATTGAGAAATTCTCGTGTTTAGGGAGGGAGCACTATCAAATTGACAGTACTATACATACTTATCAGTTGTTACAATTTGGATGCATGAAGGACTACTTTTTTTATACATAATGAAAATATAAGTTGCAATTTTTTTTTTTTTGTAAATAATGAAATTTTTTTTTATACATAATGAAAAATATAAGATGGCATTTGTTTTGTACATAATGGAAATATAGGTTGGCACATCGTAACACATACTTAGAAATTATATAATAGTAAAATGTTTTTTGAGTTTTTGTTTAAAAATTTCATAATTCCTCTCGGATTGTATTTCTATAGGGAGTTCGTTAAAGCATTTTATTGCCGAGTATGTGTAATGATGTTGGGCTGTTGTAGTATTAAGTTTAGGGATTATTATTTGTCCTAAGGTTCTCGGTCTGGTGCTGAATGACTTTATTGTTAGTTTGTCTTTATGGATTTGTAGCAATGCGTTTTTTTGATAAATTTTATTTATTGGTAATACTTTGAATTCATCGAATAATTTTTGAGTTGAATAGTAATCTAATTCCGGCCATAAAAAATCATTAATCATCTCTCAATAGCGCAATCCATTCTCCATAAATATTGATACAGCCTCATTTTCGAAAAAGTAAGGTCCAATGACTCCGCCGGACCATAAACCGCACCAAACAGTCACACGTTGAGAATAGAGAGGCTTTTCAACAATAACTCTTGGGTTTTCCAAGCCCCAGATGCGACAATTTTGCTTGTTGACGAAACCACCGAGGTGGAAATGGGCCTCATCACTCAAGATGATTTGCAATTGATTCACTCAAGTGAATTTTAATAATTTCAATGCGTTGTTGAAGCGTGTATCGTTCCATTTTTATTAATGGCGTAGTTTCTACTTGTCCAATGTCAAAAAATGACAGCTTCAAAAGTAACATCTACCGAAATAGCGGGCTATTCAAAATAACACCTCTTATTGGAAAACCCTGTATAATATTAGTGAATATTATCAACTTGTATATTAGTGAACCCGGGCATACGTTGTCTTGCCACAGAGCGCCATCTCGTGTAGGAAAGTTAAAATTTGAGGTTTTATGTATATAAATATGTAATACCCTCAATATTATAGATTTAATACCCTCAACGAATACTAATTTTGTCCCTTATTAGTTTATTTTTTAATAATATTTTTTTTTACAAATGTTTTATAAAATATATGACCTTACCTTATAGTATGCTATTCTAAGGGTGGTGGTTTTATTGGTTGTAACGGCACTTGGTACAAATGTTTCATCAATTTTGGTTTCGAAATTATTTTGATATAACGGCAGTTCCTTATAACGGTATTATGATATAATATCTTTTCGTTCTAAGTTCATTTCGATATAACTGCATTCCGTTAAAACGACATTTCGTTATTACTGGATTCTTTTCTCTTTGTAGGGTGGGGGATAATTGGTGGAAACAAAATGTTATCGGTCGCAGTCAGTGACATCGGGAGTCACTTGGTTCAGCACAGTCTTATGAAAATTGACAAAGGGAAAATTCTTCCACTGTCTGTTCTGTTGTTTGAATACTATGTCCAAATTGACACAAATCGGAATCCTTTAGCCCCATAGGCATCCAAATTAAGTCTATTATTAGGATTATTTTAGCACATTACTATATTACAATATAACGACACTTTGTTATTACTGATTTTGCTATAATGGCATTTAATTCGATCACCTTTCCATGTAAGGAATATTCGCTATAACTGCGTATTTTTACTATCTGCGGCTTTTCGAATTAACTTCAGCAGATTATAGCAGCCATCAACCGAGGTGTTCCACAATAAATCGCAATAACGTACATAATAAATAGACAAATAAAACAATTATTCTTGCTTACGGTGGGCGTTCGCACTTAGTTATACAAGGTGTCCGAGAGGAAAGCATGAAAAATACACCATGTAGAATATGCACTATTTTCTGATTACTCCGGTCTTCTTTTAATGAAAAAAAAAATATATATAGAATACAATAAGAAAGACATAATACAAAAAAAAGAGAAAAGTCCCAATTAACAACATTTTAGTAGTTTTTAATGGGTAGGTACTTCGAGGAAGACATGGCACGACCAAGTGAATCAGATACTTGAGTGGGGCCATGTCAAGAGTCAGAACAATAGAAGAGTATGTATGAGACGATGTATGAATGTGAATGAGGCAAGGAGTGTGTGCCAAGACCGAGTTGTTTGGCGGTCCGTCCGCTCTGCCTACCCCTGCGGGGAAACGGCGTGATGGTTAGTTAGTTAGTTAGGTACTTTTAACGTTGAAGAAGCTTATTATTTTCATTTTAGTTTATTTTTTGATTTTTTTCTTATTAATATAATCAATAATTAATACCTACCCCTAATTGAAAATAACGGGATGACAGAATGTGTTCAGGGAGGGAGTATCATCATTGATTTAAATGTATAGAAATTCAAATCGATGAATATACAAGTACAGGATAACAGACAGGATAATAGATACGAAATTAGACCTGTGCGCATTTGAAGCAGATGTTGGATAAGGCTCTTGCGCTTTGTGTAATTGGTGCTCCTCCTACCCTCACCCTACGCGCCTCCACTCATCAAAACTGGGGTTTTTGGTAAATGATTGCGTAAATATATGTATTTACGCAATTACGTTTATTTGCTGTAAATATGACAAAAAAAGATTTATTTATTTTTCGGAATAACTTTATTGAGTAAAACCTCAAATTGTAATATTTAAATATTGAAGACAATATTAGTGATTTCTAAACGAAAATCTGAAACAGAAAAATCAGAAAAGGAAACGGTCACATCTGGGACTCGATGTTCGAGTTGGGTATTATTATTGGTTCGAGTCCCAGGTGTGACCGTTTCCTTTTCTGATTTTTCTGTTTCAGATTTTCGTTTAGAAATCACTAATATTGTCTTCAATATTTAAAAAAAGATTTTATCAGAGTCGTAGTAGCTTTTATACACACTAGAAGTAACCCCTAAAAATGAAAAATCTTTGATCTTTGAAGTCAATCCGGACGTAAAATAGTCACTTCGAAAATCAAAATATTTTAAACACGTCATTTTGACCCTATTTGGCACCCTTTTGTCGCTATTAGCATTGAGAAATAACATTTTTTTTAAATGACCCACCTTAATGCACATAATATTCATAAATCAAAGTCAGCATCAAGTACTACAAAATGAACTTCTTGATCGCCAACGCTAAAGATTCTGTTTTCTTTATAACTTACCTGTTTTTTGCAAAATATTGTTTATGTAAATTGTACCGTCTTACCAGATAATGTATTTACATATTTTTAAAAATAGTACATAATCTACCATAAGTATTTTCCCCAGAATAGCTACATAGTTATATTCAGATAAATGATTTTTTAATAGTATCTGACCATGCTGGCGAACAAGAGGTTAAAAAAATGTATGTATAGCGAATGCTTTTAAAGAAGTACACTAATTAATTGAGTATTCTTTTATTTTTATAATAATTGTTTATTATCCTATGAAAACATATTTTTTAAATTATCATCAGTACATAAATGTAAGTATCAGAATATACAAAATAACTAAATATCGTTAAATAACTAGGTATCAGTACATGAGAATAACTTATCACTTGAAAAAAAAGGTAATTCATACCTACCAGTCAGACGCGGTCCCTTCATACACGCTTTGGATGCTCTGCATCCTTTGTGTTATAGAGTACCTGATACCTATGTACATCATGTTCCAGAGAAACATAAGTCAGTGGGAAAGAAACATGGAGAGTTTTTACCAAGATTGGATTCTTCTTAATAACGTGTCTTCAGTACGTATTATTTGCAGTATTGAAGGATTATTATCCGAGTGATAGGAGTATGATTAAATAATTCCCTGTCAGGTGGCGTAAACCCATGTACACAAATATGTACAATTCTTCTTTATGATTACAACATCTTAGTTTAAATTCATCAACAGTACTAATAAACAATTATTTCAAGTCTGAACAGTGTGATTCTAGAATATTTTAATAACCACCATAGAAGAAGAACACGTAATACATTAGCATTATTATTATTTATATTTCTTGTAGGCCGATTGATAACAAGTCGTATGGAGAAAAATAATTTTCAATAAAATTCTGCAAAACATAAAGATGAAAAAGAGTACCCTCATTATTTTGCTAGATCCATCAATTTCCCAGAAACAGTTCTCTTCTCACCAAACATAAATACTGTCACCTTACTATAAAAGCCGTAAGTCTACTTAAGGTTAACAGGCTTGTTTGTTGATAATGAGTTTTAAGAAAATATCTCTGGTCATAAAAATAGGAACGATTTACATAACAATAATAAAAAATGGCAAAACCTTCAGTAGTAAAACACTGATTTGGTTTAGCATCAGGCAGCACATTAATCAATCAATTTATTTCAGTAATTCACCTAGTGACCCACATTGTAAATACAGCGACTCATACGTATATATAGAAGGTTTCCACATTCATGTTTATGAAGTTGTGTTTTGTGGGTACCTAGAAAATTTAAAAAAGGTCTAATTTTGTTCCACACGAGAATTTTTTCTATGGTCTTTTAAAAAGCCATAAGGGAGTTCGTGTAGTAGTATAAATCATCAGTTTAAATGATTGAATGATGAATTGATTGAAATGAAAATAATATAATTATTGTTATCAATGTCATTCGCAGAGCCTGGGTCATTTTGATTGATCGCAAATATAAATGTATACAGAGATATAAAATAAAATGAATCATGTTACCAAATATGAACATATCGTTGAAAACAAATGTTGTGTAATAAATGCTACTAGGTATTAGTAAAAACTTCTTTAGAATAAAGAATACGTAACATTTGACAAATAGATATGTTTAGTTCAATGTTAAATTTTTAATGAAAATAAACAATGGAAGAATTTAACAATTTTTTTTAAATAGCGCCAATATATTTTTACATCAACAACAATTTGTGTAATACGAGTTACATCTAGATTTCTGAAAAACAAAAAAAAAATTGTTTTCAATCAAAAGATAATATTGTTTGTCATACAGTAGAAAACATTTTAAAATAACAAATGCAACCTGGGCCGAGAGCACATTTCAGGAAGAAAATAAATAAAACCATTTTGAGAGTGAAATATATAAATTTAATTACCTAATGTAAATCGAGCTAAACTTGTCACTGGACCTAATCGAAGACATTGAACACTGGAGAGTGGGAGGATATGTGTGCTATATGTACAAAATTATAATTTAAATGGTAAAATGTTATGACTTGTGACTCGCCCTCGGTTGCAGGAAATCCTTGGAATGACAGATTCAGTTGTTTCTTTGAGATCTTTCTTATTTATCCAAACTATTGGTATTTCTTGGTAGGTTAATTGTTCAAGTTATCATTTGTAAAAGAAATAGTAAAGCCCCGTACACATATTGAGATCCAGGATTACTATAATTCAAGTTGTAATACATACATACATACATACATACATACATTCAAGACATGATAGAAAAACAGCATACATAGTCTTTTTCAAAAATTTTCACAAATTTTAATGAATTTAAAGACTTTATTAGTATCAGCTAGTCAAAGAAGAAATTGTTTTAATTACAGTAATGTGGAAAAGCTAAAGTTAAAAAAAATATTATTTAGTCAGTAGGTATATGGTTAGTGGTACGAATGCGGGATATTATTAATTATGTACTAATATTTTTTAGGTTTATGTTTTTAAAATAAATATCAAACGATAATGGCTTTACAATAATAAACTATCAAAATCATTTTTGTTTAAAATAATCGCTTACTATTATTGTAAACAGCACGAGTAAAAAAAAACTTAAAAACAAACATAATAAATAAACCTAAACAGTAAACAATGTTTTGAATTTCTTAATCTATCGATATAACATTACTAATTTTTGGACTATATAAATTTATATGAAAATCTTTCAGTTGATTACGGTTACTAATTTTCTTTTCGAAAAATTTGGTTTGCTGAGAACTATTACAGAAGGGAGGTTTGCGTTTGACTGGTGAAGGATAATGAGCCGCTTCTAGAGAGTCAGGTTCTGTGGAATGGTCGTGGCCAGGAGTGTCAGCGAGGGGCACGCAGGGCGACGTCACCGTCACCTCCCCGCTGGCGTGGCAAGCCACCGGGCAAGGGGTCACCATTAAACTGTCTTCATCATCGGAGCACAAGTCTATGATGTCTATATTTGTTACGCTTGCATTCACTTTAGGACTAGGGTTTATGTTGAATGATACACGTCCTGATCTCCGCATCCCCAGACAGGAACTTTCTTTACCTGAACTTTGTTTAGTCTTAGAATCACAGGGTGTTACAGACACAAACTCTATTTGACATTTGGCTTTTTTCAAAGTTTTTTGTTTTTCTAAATCATCTAAATACTGTTTTATTTCTTCTGGTTGCATAGCTGTTAGCTTCACAGAAATGGGTTTGCACTTAAACAAAAGTAATTGGCTATTTACATCTAAAAATTTCTTGTTCCTTTGTTTAGGAAAAATGTGTTGGCGATTCCAATAATTTTCAGTTTTTTTATATTTAACAGGATAATTATGAGATCTGGTCTTATGCAACCACTTAGGAGTTTCTAGACAGAGGGCAGGAGCGGCGCAGTATCTGTCCACGTGATCGCGGTACCTGGCATCGGCCTCTTTTGTTCGACCTCGGCTTTTATTCAGTCTTTGGCCAGCGAGAGATGAAAAGGGAAAGTATGCTAAGTAATTAAATACCGTAGTCCTCCTCTGTCTGTGATTGACTTTATTTGGGCTCAGTTCTTGATGGCTGCTAGATGCACTTACTACTGAACTAGAATTTACACCTTTTGTTTGAAGCCCTAATATGTTCATGAACTCATCTTGTTCTAACTCCTGCTTCTGACATGGTTCTAGAATCAGAGAGGATGCGTCCGGTGTAGTGGATCTCTGCGAGCAGATTCTTTCATGTTTTCTCAGGTCTTCAAAATTATCAAACACATCGTCACACGTATCGCATAAATAGATATCTGCTATAATATGTTCTACAATTGATTCTTTAATGAGTTTCCTAGGTAAAAGACAAATTCTGCCGGTACTATCTAGTTTTCTATCATAGAGCATATTTTCATTCCTAAATGTAACCAGTAACCTCCCCGAAGATCGTAGATAAAGAGAAGTAGTACGATCACAATTGTCTACATACTGTAAGGTGGCGGGAGGATTGAGGGCTAGTTCTTCAGAAAACTTGAGTAAGAATTCACTGTTGTGATACACATAACACTGTTTGATGAGATCCCTCAGACTGGTGGCCCAGTCGTTCGGTAAGTCCTTTGGTCGGGTGAAGGGGTCGGAGAAGGTGACATTGGAGGGCCACCATTGGGGCTGCTGAATGTGTTTGGCGGTGTCGTGGCCCCAGGAGCAGTGGACTAAGAATGTTATAAAACATTCCAGTTCATTTGTCAGCATTTTGGCCAGACATGTGGGGTTCCCACCGGCGAACAGGAGAGGTAAGTTGGCAATCATGCTGGATATTTCACCGATACTGTAAACAAAAAAAATCACAAGTCAATCGGTGGAGCGTACAAATAGCCCCAACAAAGGCGGGCCGGTAAACCTATCGAATTCCGCTCCAGGCAAATGCTCTTTCAAAAAAAAAACTTAAATATCTAGAGACAACTATTATGTCAGGGTTTACGAAAACATGCACAAAATAGGGTAATAATTTTAGGGTATTAGTTTGGGTTGTTTTAATAATTTATGCATATTTTTCAACATTCAAACTTAACTTTGATTGAGAAAAAATGGAACTTTAATGCTAAAGATCTTTGATAAACGTGCACGCTTAAAATGCAAAAAAATTATGAATAGCACTGAGTTTCAACTTAATTATCACAAGAAATAACTATTTATGTTGTGGAAGATCGTAAAAGATAGAAAAAGTTCCATTTTTTCTCAATCAAAGTTCCGACATTGGTAGGTACCTATCTAATAATGATTTTTTTATTCAAATTCAACAGCCTAAACATCACCGCCTTCTGATTGACTATCGCCGTGGCGCGCGGTTTTCTCTCCTGATTGGCCGGACGCTAAATAGACCAGGGTATTTCAAGGTAATAGGTAGAATTTTTTAAATGAAAACATAATAATTAAAAAAATTATAAATTTTTAAAGACTTCAATTTTTCTTTTGTGTAAATCAAATCGGTCAAGTATCCACCTTTGATGTTCATGAATGTATATACTCTTTTCCTAATAATTTTTTTTTTAATAATGATAAATGTATGGAATAATAATAAAATCTACAAATCGTAACCTGAGAAATATTTCTTGCATGTGTTAACTTCGACACAATTTTCTTAAAAAAAAAATGAAGTTAAAATTCATTTAATAATAACAAAAAATTAATTAATATATTTCTAGCGGTCATTTTTATACCATCACACCCAACACATTCACCACAAATATCTGAAGATTTCTGTAACGAAAGCCTCGGTATGATCACTGTTTTGCCCTTAACGATATTAGTCAAGTGTAAGAATTTGAGAACCAATAAGGGATCAGGTCCTGATGGTATTCCGCCAATATTTTTGAAAATGTGCAGAGATGTTCTTGCCAGACCACTTAGCCTTCTTTATAACAAATCATTACGAGAAGGTGTTTTTCCAGTTAAATGGAAAATGGCTTTTTTAACCCCCATATTTAAGAAAGGTTGTAAGAGCGATATAAAAAATTATAGACCTATCTCTAAACTTGACTGCATAGGAAAGTTGTTTGAGTCAATAATATATGACTGTCTATTAGCTCATGTAAGTAAATATATTATCATTGAGCAACACAGGTTTTTCCCTCAGCGTTCCACAACAACTAACCTTCTCGAATACTCCCAGTACATCCGCGATAGCATCGAAAAACGTTTACAAGTAGATGCCATCTACACGGATTTTTGCAAAGCATTTGACCAGTTAAATCAATCATTACTCATCAAGAAGCTGGAAAAGTTTGGCATAAATGGAAATACTTTGAAATGGTTCGAAAGTTACATTACAGAAAGAAAATTGCAAGTGGTTGTAGGAGGGTACTCCGCGGATCTTTTTACTGTAACGTCGGGAATTCTGCAGGGCTCGCATCTTGGACCTTTGCTGTTTTTAATCTTTATATATATTTTTTAATTACGGTAGTTCTTTGCTACATATTTATTTATTTTGTGAGGAATATTTTCCCTGATGAAAAAAAATACCTCATGGCCTACATCATCTTTGAGAATGCTGTGTAGGGGGTGTTTTTAGGGAAAGGAAAGAGTGAAAGTTCTGAAAAGGGAGTGAGAGGTGGGTAGAAATCTGGGGTCAATGTGTCAAGGGTGACTTCGCAAGAATTCATCCCTCTCACTGCGGTGCATGGCGATTTGGCGAGAGAGTCCGGCTGGAGAGGTCGAAAGGTCTCACTCAAATGAATCCACCGTCAAGACCTAGACAAACCTTACCTTACCAATCCTAAATCACCAAGCGTAGCGAATCTCTTGAGGTGGCTTCTGGCAGGGGTGTTGATTATTCAATAAATGGTTTCCGGGGTGGCGGTACCTATACCTACCTCCCGAGTAAAAAACGAGTATTGTTAGTGTGCTCTAGTCTATTTATGTACATATGGCTATTAATATGTTGAAATATAATTTTATGCATATTTATAAATCTTTGAATATTTATAGTACCCCTGGACGCCCTGTATTCTGTATATGATCGTACGTAGATAATATACTAGGCACTTATCTGTTATATGCAGACCGCCAACAGTCAAAGCTTCCCCAGTCGTGTCCGGAGTGAAGGGGGCTGGTCAGATAGTGTCACGTGACAGGCCCGTATCACACGCACTTCCTTCTCATAAATAATAATACGAGTGACTTTTATAAAAAGACTGAAGCACGAAACAAATATATAGAGATTCGATGAAATTCATAATTAAATACCTACATTTTTGTGATATACGAGATTCGTGAAAAATCAAAAGATATTTTGAATTTTCGAAAAATCATTTCCGAACTTGAAAATGGCAATCAAAATAATTTTCTGTTAAAATGTTATATTATAGGTAGATCACAGACATATGAATATTAATAGACGAGAAGATAATTGCGAGGGGAAAAATCAACTGTTGAAGAACGAAGGGGGTAAAGCTGACTGTGATTCGTCAATAAATATATCTGACAGTAAATAGGCATCTCGCATTATGATATCACCATTTAGTTCTTAAAAGTAAAATCTGCTTTGGAATGAATAGACATTTTTCATGGGAGCGCAAATTACTCGCCACGTTATGAACAAATTTGCTAAGTCCAAATTCGGCAAAAAAAAATTCTTTTATTTTCAGAGACGAATATTTTGTTTCCTTATTGAGTCAAGACACTTTTACGAATGTTCATAATTTACTTACCCCAGTAAACAGCAAATCCCTGATTCTTGTGCACGCGGCTTTGTGTGTCGCGTCCATCGCGTGATAGTATATGTTTCTAAAACTGATCCATATTATACGATGTGAATCAGCTTACAACAAATTAAAATAATGCTTACCTATGGAATGTAATACGACAATTGGGTTTATTCTCTTTTTCACTTCTATTTTTACAAGTTTTCATAGCGCAAGCCATCATTTTGCCGTGTTATTTCGTAAAATGAACCGATGATGCCTTGACCATAGTTCGCACAAGAATGATGACGTCACGTTTTCTAAATTCATGGGAGGCCATACGCGAGCCCAGCCGGCTCCAATGGAACCGGTATGGGGAGTGGGGAATAATACGCTTTTAATCACTTAGGGCAGGTCTACTAATATTCATATGTCTTATGTCTATGAGGTAGATAATTTTTTGTTTATTTTAATTCTACACACAATCACACGGAGAACAATAAGTACATATTGCTAATTTATTACGAATCTCTTCAAATTATTGGTAATCCGGTTAAGAACGAGATTGAAGCACTTTAAGAATGAATTAACAGGTTTCCTGAAAAATGTTTGGTTTATTACGAATAATATTTTTGCATTTCGTCATATTATATTAACAAGCATCGAGAATGGATCCAGAGTTACGCAGAACGCACGGAAAATATAAATAAGTATTTTTGTCTACGATGGTTGATAATGAGTAGGTAATTAAATTTACCCGAATTTCAACACGTATTATTCGAAATATTTTTTTGAAAGATGTATTAAACAATTTGGCTTGCTTAAGTTTCTATTTTTTTTATCTGATAAATAAATATGTAGTGCTCTTAGCTCATGATTAAAATCACTCGAGTAAAAAATAGTTAAATTCAAGAAAAATCTTTTCAAATGGGACTAAAGTAAAGGAATGTTGGAGATGATGAAGAAATAACTTTACACAAGAGTCCCTGAAGAAAATAACTTCCCTCGGGGCCTACGTCATCTTTGGGAATGCTGGGTGTGGGGTCTTTTTAAGGAAATGAAAGAGAGAAATTTCTCGAAAGGAAAAAAGGTATGGGAGGTGGGTTGGAATCTGGGGATCAGTGGGTCCAGGAGGGATTGACGTGTGAATCCATCCCTCTCAAGGATAGGTATGGAATATATATATATCATATATATCTTCATCGTACAAGGCGATAGGTCAAGAGAGTCCAGTTTGAGAGGTGAAAGGGTCTCCCTAAAACGGCCTCCCCGATCCGGCCATAGTTGATTGGCAGACGCATTCGCCGCCAAGACCCGGGCTAACATCACCCAATGAACCAAGGCACCCTTGCTAAGTCATCAAGCGTAGCTATAGATTTGGTGTGAACAGATGTGTCGGTTATCCAATTAATGGTTAACGGGGCGACGGTACCCATACCTGCTTTTGAAAATGAAGAAACACAAACTAGTTATCCAGTTTTAAGGAGCATTTCCGATTGGGGTATTTTCACCACGATAAGACAATTCTGAAACATCTGCATTTGACTCTACGTTTCTTCCAGGTTAGTTTAAAAAAAATGTAAATACTGCACAAGAGTCCCAACTACTCCCAACTGTCCAGTGCCAGTGGGACTATGGCAGCCCCAAGCGGGGTATATTGTGAGACTGAATAGAATGGGGAAAGGAATGAGAAGGGGAAGAAAAAGATTGGGAAATGTGATCAAAGGCACTACTAATAAATATAAACATATCTTAATGCTTTAACAGCAACCTTTCATATGTAAATCGCGGGGTTTATCATCAGGGCTAAACTGAAATTATCTTCAACGCAACTGTAATGGAGTCATGTATGAACAAAACGTTATGAAGGCGAGTCAGTAATGGAGGCATGTATGAACGAGACGTTATGAAGGCGAGTCAACTGTAATGGAGTCATGCATGAACAAGACGTTATTAAGGTGAGTCAACTGAACGTATACAAAGAATATACATGCATGTTCGGTAACTGTTCAATATTTCCTATCATTAGACACAATGCATTTTGTTCATTATTATAGTCTAATTAGCTATTATTCCTCCAAACCCAAAATCACTGTAAAACTTTGATATAAAAAAGGGCCACTTCACAAAACTTAAAAGACCTCACACTGATATTTTTTTGTAGATTTAAAAAAAACTAAGTTTTCTAAATGCGACCTCAACTAATTCTGAGCTCCTTGAGAATTTCCAAGCCCCTAGCCCGGAGCTCAGTGGGAGTGTGATTTTGTGCCAACTGCCTGGACTTGCGTTTGGCAATATTTGGCAGCCGTGAACTTTTATGAGATTATGTTTTTGTTATGTTGCAGTTCCGAAGCGGAAAATCTGACGAAAAACGATCCTTGGAAAATTATACGTCTAGACTGCCTTTCGCCTTCATAATACGCATTTTAATACGCGACAATAATTCCTTAATAAGTTATTTACGCAAGCCCAAAGATTAAAAAGCGGTAAAAGGATATGTTACACAATTTACATAATTACACATGGAGAAAAATGAGTATTGCTGATGTATTAAACTCCTGTTAATATGTGATAGCAGTCCGCTTCCTTATAAACTTTTAGTACTTTCTTAATATGGAAAGAAACACGTGTTTATACATCTGCGTTTGTCCTAATAATATGCAATGACAAAATGCGAAAATATTAGAATCAACCGAAATCGGCACGTGCCAGAAAAACTTTAACCAGCTCTTCCTTAGCACATTTGGAGTAAAAAATGTTATGGGCACTTTGCTGTCCGGTAACATTTTTATTCAATTAAAAAAAAAAATCCACACTCCGTCACTGTCATTGGCATTGTTTCTCTTGTTTAACAGCTGTTATAAGTAGGTGTGTCAAAAAGCGTCCTCGCTCTTTCATACACACTAAATAATAATAGTTAAAAATTAGACCAATGGTTCCATTCCATTTCGTACGTACGTTATTCAACGAAACTCGAATAATATATTGCCAGATGGGTTTTCAATCTTTGACAAAGGATAAAACATTGGTGACATGTGGTGAAAATATGAATAGTAATTTTTTTATTAAAAAAAAAATGTTACCTGACAGCAAAGTCCCATAACATTTTTTACTCCAAACGTGCTAAGGAAAAGCTGGTTAAAGTTTGTCGTGTACGTGCCGATACACCCTGTATATATATATATATATATATATATATATTTCTTTTATTTCCCTCGATAATTTCATAATAAATTGGGTGACAATCTTTTGTGTTTATTGTCTTGAAAAACGTTTCTTGGCAGCGAATGAATAAGTCTGAGGACATTTCCTATTCCGCCTTTGTCCAAAGCAACAAATTGGATTGTTACAAATCTCGCCAAAAGAATCCAATTGACTTTTTCCAATGAATTAAATAATGCTATTCAAGATAGTAGCATTTTATATGAGAAATTCCAACCTTTCTATATAAGTTTTTTTATTACTAGCTGACGTGTACTCAGCGTTGTTAAGGGTTATAAATGGTTTCGAGAAAAAATTTGATTTTTTGAAATATAGAGAACTGGGTGTAGTTTTAAGGTAGAAATAAAATTATTCTTAAGAAATGAAAACATTTGTTTTAAGTATTTAATTGACTTGATCGAATCATATCTTTCTCGGGTGTTCTCATTTTATCAAACATAAGTATTTGATTCAATTGATCGTGTCATGTGTTCCTCGGTCGTCCTCGAATTCTTTTACAATGGTAAAAGAAGCACTTCCGTAAAGAAGTGAATGTACTTTCATGTCATAATTCAATATCCTTATCAGCTAAACATACTTTCCACATACACAAAACTCATTTATTTTCTCCAAGTATTCAAAAATAGTTTAGATTCGTGGAAAACGTATGTATGTTAGCTTGGATCGTCATAAATCATTTCAAAGCAAAAGAACATCAGGTCAACGTTGGAAGTTTTCGTGATGCTCAAAACGCAGCTCGAAATTTAAATTTGTTGTGAATTTGAATCCTTCATTACCTCGATATATCGATTATTCGGGTATTCTCTTTTGATTACCTATAATTGACTTTCGAATGGCTTCTATCATGGTTAAACACGAGTTTATACTTGGTTCTTTTATCTTTCGAATGGTTTCTATCATTCGATACATGGTTCAACACGAGTGGTTCTTTTATCTTTCGAATGGTTTTTATCATTCGTAACATGGTTTAACACGAGTTTTTACTTGGTTCTTTTATCTTTCGAATGGTTTTTATCATTCGAAACACGGTTTAACACGAGTTTTTTCTTGGTTCTTTTATATTTCGAATGTTTTTTCTCATTCGAAACATGGTTCAACACGAGTTTTTACTTGATTCTTTTATCTTTAAAATGGTTTCTATCATTCGTAACATGAGTTTAACACGAGTTTTTACTTGGTTCTTTTATCTTTCGAATAGTTTTTATCATTCAAAACACGGTTTAACACGAGTTTTTTCTTGGTTCTTTTATCTTTCGAATGGTTTCTATCATTCGAAAGATGGTTTAACACGAGTTTTTACTTGATTCTTTTATCTTTAGAATGGTTTCTATCATTCGTAACAAGGTTTAACACGAGTTTTTACTTGGTTGTTTTATCTTTCGAATGGTTTTTATCATTCAAAACATGGTTAAACACGAGTTTTTACATAATTCTTTTACCCTTCGAAATGGTTTATTACGTGATATTTGAAATTTTGTTTGGTTTGTTTTATAAAAAATCTATTCGATCAAATGACGTAATATTATCTAGGTACATAAACTTATGTGATTAATGATTATAATTAGAATTCTGAGTAAATTGTTATCATCCCTTTATTGCATGATCATATTGTAATATGTTTTAAATTTAATACTTTTAGCTTCTAGTTTTAAGCTTTGTAGTGCATATTTGGCCACTGTCGGAGATACTTTTATTTTTACAAAAATAGCTTAAGTCCCGGGGTTGCCCGCACTTTACGCAGAGTTTTTCTTGTTTTGAAGGTCAATTGTGCAAAATTTCATCAATATCGAAATAAAACTGTAGATCAAAAAAAAAAATAGAGCCTGGCCGCCTGCTCGCCTGTCCGCCCTTCTCCACCTATCGGATTGCCTTCAAACCACTCGCTTAAAATTTCTGGGCACTAATAAGAATAAACTTTCAGCGAAACCGGTTGTAGTTTTTGAGTCTATAGGTCACACGCATACATACACTGGCTTTTATTTATATAGATGCAATTACCAATGTATTTGAATACACAAAACAGTTCGGCAAAATCTATTTCTGCCATTTTGGTTAATTTATTATACGAGAACGTAAAGAAATAAATTATGTTTTGACAAAAATTGTTACCACTTTCGTTCCGCTTATTTTTGTTTTCTCGTGTATTTTAATTACTTACTATTTATTATATTTAACTCAAACACGAGACTATTATGGAAATAGTGTTCCTCGGGGCCTTTGTCATCTTTGGATATGCTGTGTGCAGGATGTTTTTGAGGAAAGGAAATAGATAATAATAAATATATACATATGAGGCGTGTTGAAACAAAGACAGCAATCTCCACTCTTTTTCATTTTGAGTAAAATGCAATAAATGTTTTTTTTTGTATTTTTCCAATACGGTAACTATAAAGTATAGTTTTTGTTGGTAAATATTTCCTTAAGTAACACTCTGTGTACATTTTATTGCGATTAATTGGTAGATTATTAAGTTATTTTCAATTAATAGATGGATATTGCTGCTTTTGTTCTGGAAGGTTGGACACTGCCGGTTTTGTTCCAAACACATGTGGATTTTGCTAGTTTTGTTACGAACTGAAAAGGCCATTTTTTTTAGGTTTCAGTAAATCACGGAAATCAGTAATAAGTATCATTTTACATATTTATTCGGAAAGACATATTTTACAACACAAGACAATTTACATATTGGAAAGACAATTTTACAGAATGTAGCAAAGTAACAACACATGCAAAGTAACAACGGTACAAAAAATAAGAACAGAACAGAAAATAAATTAATGCTAATATGTAACTCTTAAAATAATTAATTACACAAAACAAACAAAATAGTGACGAATAAAAGACACAGTATCCTGACATATTTATTTTTTATTTATTTTTTATTGTACAACAGACAGGTAAGTCCAATTACGGTACAATTTTATTCATAAATAATATTATTATTTTCTGGAATTTCTGAAATATTTTCTAATGAATTTAATTTCAAATTAAAAAAATACAAAAGTGGCTTATCCAGTAATTATTAATTGAATATAAAATAATATTGAATAATGGTCATAATAAAGAGCAAAAATTGTTGAGTGAGCAGGAATTGTTTTGCCGAATATCTGAAAAAAAAAATTATGTTGTATCTTAAATAGGTTAGTACCAAATAATAAACGTAAGATAAATATTTAAGTATCCTCTTTATCACAATATTACACTTTATCTTAATATTTCACGAGTACTAAAAACATATGTATGGGCATTTTAACAAACGGACAAAAGTTTGATGTTTACCATAACATTATATGCATTACTAACCTCTGTTTTTGGCAACATTCCTCTTCGACATTTCTGGTTTTTTCGAACGCTTCTTTGCCATTTCTGGTCTAACTTCACTTGAAAAATATTCCATCTTTGATTTAAATAAAGTTTACAGTAATATTAAATCAATTTTTCACCACAAAAACATAAAAAAACCGAGCTTATGTATCACACCAGCTGTTCACACTTTGTATGGGGTGGCCCTTTTGAATATCATATTTCTGGGTCTCTGATTGGCTCAAACAAAAATTGCTGCTTTTGTTCCGTAACCTAAAGGAGATTGCCATGTTTGTTGTGGAACTAAATATTAGAATTCAAAAATGTATGGGATATTGTCGTTTATGCTTCGAAACCTTTGCAGCAGTCGATAGTATTTTTGATTCTCTATCCATCGCCATATCTAACTCATTTTACACCAATGGTGGAGATTGCTGTCTTTGTTTCAACACGCCTCATATATATAATTTTTTGTTGTTGTTGTTTTAACAAATAGATATAATAATATTCTCACTGGGATCTCCCGTGCTGAGGATTTCATGAAAATAAAGCGATTGTGTTTGTGTTGTGATTGTGATTTCGCACAACTGCTCAAAGCCAGTGGGATTATGGCATCCCCATTACTTAGCGCAGAGTACCTACTTTTCTATTCATATCTCATCACTAAACATGATAAAAGCCATTTTATGTAATACTTAAGTGGTATTTTCTCATCAGGAGTATCCTTATTGACAGAGCGTAAGTTTTATTTTGAGAAATAATTAAATATTACGCAATTAAGATCGCATATTAAAAATATTTGTTTATTTATTATTACAAAAATAATAAATAGCCATCGTAAATAATCATTGTTAAATAGGCGAACCCAAAGTGATTTTCAGTGAACCAAACATTTTGCTGAATATCAAAAAATAATAATATCACGTTTATTTAGTAAATTTAAAATAGCAAGGTGCTTGGGTATGACTTTTCTTCAGCAACCATGATAAATTATCCCTTTTTGGGTAAAAGGGCCAAGGAGGGTAATGAAGCACCTACCTTTCGAAATAAAGGATGTGCCGGAATAGGTAGGCGCTTACGAAATATTATACTTCCGTTTTTGCATCCTCTAAATGCGAATTTTCCACCCCTGGCTTGAGTGAAACAAATAACTACACGGTTTAGAAAATAGACACTTTGTAATAAATTATTTAATAAGCACGTGGATAAAACTTACTGTCATAAAATATTACCATATATTTTTTAAAATTATTCGCAATCCGGTTGAAAACGTGGTTGCAGACTTTCAATGAATGAATTGATGGGTTTCATAATAAACTTTCAGTAAAAAAACGAATGTGTAATTTATATGTCGCATTAAGTGTTCCTAAAATTATTTTTCTAATTTTTTAGGTTTTCGTCATCTTATATTATAAGGACAAACGCAGGTGCATGAACAAGTGTTCCGTTAAATTATGAATGTTATTAGAAAAAAAAAGTTTATTATCTATACTCCAGCGTAATAAATTATTTATAATTACCAATTGTCTTTATTAATGTGTAGCAAGCAGTAAGCAAGTTGTCGTATATAATTACCAGCCTGTGTAAATGTGTAGCAAGCAGTAAGCAAGTTGTCGTACATAATTACCAGCCTGTTTAAATGTGTAGCAAGCAGTAAGCAAGTTGTCGTATATAATTACCAGCCTGTTTGAATGTGTAGCAAGCAGTAAACAAGTTGTCGTACATAATTACCAGTCTGTAGTAATGTGTAGCTAGCAGTAAGCAAGTTGTAGTACATAATTACCAGTCTGTAGTAATGTGCAGCAAGCAGTAAGCAAGTTGTCGTACATAATTACCAGCCTGTATAAATGTGTAGCAAGCAGTAAGCAAGTTGTCGTACATAATTACCAGTCTGTAGTAATGTGCAGCAAGCAGTAAGCAAGTTGTCGTACATAATTACCAGTCTGTAGTAATGTGTAGCAAGCAGTAAGCAAGTTGTCGTACATAATTACCAGTCTGTTTTAATGTGTAGCAAGCAGTAAGCAAGTTGTCGTACATAATTACCAGTCTGTAGTAATGTGTAGCAAGCAGTAAGCAAGTTGTCGTACATAATTACCAGTCTGTAGTATTGTGCAGCAAGCAGTAAGCAAGTTGTCGTACATAATTACCAGTCTGTAGTAATGTGCAGCAAGCAGTAAGCAAGTTGTCGTACATAATTACCAGTTTGTAGTAATGTGTAGCAAGCAGTAAGCAAGTTGTCGTATATAATTACCAGTCTGTAGTAATGTGCAGCAAGCAATAAACAAGTTCTGTATTAAAGTTGCAAACTCCTTAAGTTAATCCAAACCAGCAGAGTAAAATAATCAAACTATATAATTGTCTTGTGCTTACGCGGTGTGACATGTTCAAAATTAAAACTGATGTGTATATGTGATGAATTACAAATTAGGGGATCGTTTAGAAAATACATAATTTTCTGTTAAAATATATTCTGTTATAATTTGATGTTGTAATAATCTTTTTAAATTCAGAAAAAGCGATAACGTTCCTACTTATAATATATTTTAATGGGTGATTATTTTTATTCCATATTTGAATGTGTGATATTTTTTGATTTGGTAGAAACAAAATTTCACGGTTTTTCCATCTCGGACGTAATATTCAAAATTGGTGATTTTTCACGGGTGACGTCAAGTTAGTGTTAGTTCCTTTTTGCTAAGTGTGTCTAGTTACTTGATCCACGTAGGTTAGATTCAGTGGAATTTGCATGTATAAGGACAGTAGGTTGTAAATTAAATCGACATTGAATTATATTTTTGTGTTGCTAACTGGAGTTCTAAAGCAGTCAACACTTTTATGATTTTCTCGTTGTATCAATTGTGTTATGAGATGGCAAACGTCTTGATTATTAAAAAAATGTTACTTGAAAATTGAAACGCCTGAAATATACTCCAGAAAAGTTCTACTGAAACGTACGCATGAAACGTTCGCCTGTAATGTTCTCCTGAAACGTACTTTTGAAATGCACTCTTAGTACTCCTGAACCGTTTAGACAGAGAACAATCCGGCATTTATATTTCATAACTCCGTTTATGAAATCTGTTGACAAGTGGTGTTTGTGAAATACGTGATTTAACTGTAATAATGTATACCGTTTCAATATTAATAATGTTATTACTCGTATTAAGATGGAGAGTCTTTAAGTGCTTTCAAGACAAAAGCGTTTTTGGAATTTTCTTTATCATAAAATTTTCCACCTGAAAATCTGAAAAATTAATGAGGAATACGATCCACTTCGCACGATGTTTATAATATGGCAGCAGTAGATGGTGGTCTATCAATATTCCCAAATATCTTATTTCCTTTGATGATTTAAGGGTATAAGATGTGCAATGGATGTTAGGTGAAATAATTTCCTGTTAAATTGGAGTTCTTTGTCATGTGAGCTTACCTAAAGAAGCTTTTGGTGGTTCATTGTTTACATGAATACCGCAAAAGAATCTTGAAAATTTGAGCTAGTGAGACTTTAACATCTTCATTTGGGAATAGGGCGAAAATCTGAAGAGGAAGGTTGAAAAGCTCCTGCTTATCAGATCTGATAAGTAAATGCTGCTATGTTTCGATTCTTAATGACGATCTTTCAAAGGCAATACAAGGAGTAGATATATATTATCACCTTGGAGTTTGCATATAGACATATCGTTAAAAATTACGATACATTTTAGAAATAATATATTATTACGTAGGAGAAATAGATCTAACGTAGGAACCGATGAGAATAAATCATTAAAGTTTAAATTATTAAACCAACACAGTGGTGCAGTGAAATATCACGTACCTATTGTTGAGTTGGTGACTTTGGTACTCGCAGAACAATGGAGTTATTATATGAGTATTAACATATTCAGAATTGAAACGTCACACAACATAGCCCAATTGGGGACTCCGTAGTCTCATTGACTCCAGTCAGTTGGGAGCAGTTGGGACTCTTGCGCGGTGTTTACATTTAATTTTGTGTAGCCTCGGACGGGTATCCGTTTATATCCAGGGTGAGAACGATATTCTTTGAAGCAGGTAGCTACTATTTTCTCGCCGTGTTCGATCTACACGTATTTTGCTTCTTGATTCTGTAATTCCATACAAGGGATACAATTCGATACATAGAATGAGATGAAACAATGAGTATATCGAAATATCACGGAAGGAATATGTTTAAACACAAACAGTTTTTATTAAGGGTCAGCTTTCAAAAATGGCACTAAACATCACTTTCTAGTGTGCTAACTAAAGTAAATACAATTTATTTTTCTGTAAATTCTCTTCGGGTAGTTAGAAAAATGCATAAAACTCCTGAAACTGCCATATTTTAACTTAGTACCTACATACCAAAATGTTCGTAATTAAATTCAGTTGAAAACCAAAGAGAAGTCGATTTCGAGCATTTTACCTAAAATTTCAGTACGTATTTCAAATAGAACCTAAAAGTTTACAGTTCAAAAACTTTCTTCACTGGAAACATTATACATTGTCCCGCCAGGATTTGAACACACTGCCTGCGGATTTCAACTATACATTGTACCGCTAGGATTTGAACACGCTGCCTGCGGATTTCAACTATACATTGTACTGCTAGGATTTGAACCCGCTGCCTGCGGGTTCAACTACTCGTATATTATTTACAGATAAATTATTCGTATTATTTATTACTTTAGTAGACTACAGAGTGCGTATCGCTTGTCTGAATTTTTGTAAACAACCTTTTAAAAACAACACTTACATTCAAAGAGAATGCGAGTTATAGAGTTCATTGAACCAAAGATACAGTATCTAGAAGCATGATTTATACCTACTTGAAAGAAAACAGAAGTCACCAGTTTATGCGTTTTATAAATGCAAACAATTTTTCATTCTCTTCTTTCTCAAGTCTTTTTTTAAATTATAAGAATAGAAGTTATTCAAATAAAAAGGTTTTTTAATTTGACTAAATTTGAGTGGAATTTCATAATGGTATTGTACGGTTCGGTGAATAAGGGTTTCTTGTAGGCAATCTTTGTTGATGAATATAATTTATATTGATAGAAATAACAAGTAAAGTTTGACGGTCGTATGCAAGAATTTAAGACTTAATTTTGCGGGACTTAAAATATTCCTTGGGGTTTAGAAATTGCGTAAGAATTTCTCAAAATTTCAGAGAACTGGTATTAGCATTAAGAAATGAGATTTGTTACGTGAATAAAATTCTCTTTAAACAATTTATTTTATTTTGAATTCCGCCACAAAAAATATAAAATATAAAAATAAATTTAAGTCGATTGAGCGGCCATTTTTAATGTAAAAATATTAGGAGCACTTTGATTGTACGAAAATATTTCAAATTCGACGTACTTGAGTAATTTTCATCCAAATTGTTTAAAGCTTGGTCTTATGACCAATTATTGCGTGAGTAATTGAAAATGAGAATGTTTCATCAAAGAAAGAAATATCAATTTAGCTAAAGCTTTTCGTTTCTGGCTTAAGATTGGCCAACAGATCTAGAGTGCTTTCGTTAAAAACAGATTTAAAAAAAAGTAAATACCGCACAAGAATTCCAACTGCTCCCAAATGCCTAAAGGTAGTGAGACTATGGCAACCCCAATAGAAGTATGTTGTGAGGTTGAAGGTGATGCAGAGGAAAGAGGTGAGGAGGAAGAAGGTGGGGTATTACATTGATATTTAGATCTGGTCATCAAACAGGGCTAATTCTGAATGGTGGTCTTACACCAGGTCGATACTGAGAGTGTCTTCCACTCTGAAAGGTGCCTCAAATATACTACATATTATTGAAAATGAATCAATTGTAAAATAACATAAATTGATCAAATAAAATCTACTAGCGGATGCTGGGATTTGAACCCGCGAACTCCGGATTGCTAATTGGAAGCCTTACCCCTTGACCATTAGAATCACGAAAAGTGTGATCTATCCCGCTTTCAAAGAAAACCAATCACATTTTACTTAATAAATTTAGATTTCCAAGTCCCGGAAAGGTCAATCAAATGGTATAATTGTTCAAGAAAGAATTTTTTTTTTTTTTTTTTTTTTTTTATTAGTAAAAAAAAGATACACAAATTACATAATATAACAATTACATAGTATAATTACACAATATAGTACGGTTATTAATTACATAATTAAGTATTTGATGTACCCCCATAAATAAGCAGGGCTTGTGTGTATGGGGGTGTTGTTATATTGGTTTATATGGTATGATTCAGTTCAACTGTTCGGAATACTTTTTAAGGTGGCTTTTGAATTCGTTTATATTTGCATTTATGTTTCTAATTTTTTCTGGTAATGAGTTAAAAAATTTAACTGCGAGATATTCATGGTTGAACTGTCCTATTAAAAAAAGTGTTCTCAATGTGCTTTCAATCTGTTCTTGGATGCAAAATAAACATCCTTACTAATATTAATATTTCACTACAAGAAACAAACATGAGATGAAATATGTGTATATTAAAAAACATTTTTATACATAGGGGTGAGTGTGCGCACGCCGCACGGCGTACGCTTACCCCATCACACAAAAATAAAGTAAACTTAAAAAAAACAGATGACTGTTATCTGTTTGAGAATAGCCTCTTCGTATTCATGAAACTAACACTATTTTTGTAAAAAGTGTCATAGATCATACTATTCTGATACAATAGCGCCCAACGTTAACAGACCCGAAATACATAAACATTTTATACCAGTAATTTGCCTGCCAAATTTTATATTTTACTTAGAGTTCGCTGTGAAAACAATCGGATTGAAGGCGATCTAAAACACTACAGAATTAAGGAATAAGCGCAGGTGAATCATGTACGAATTTGTCGTAAACATCGCCGCGCACACTTTCCCACGGCGTACGGTTACCCCCACGTGACTCTATCCATGGGCGATCATATTGTTATTAAGAGAAAGGGATGTTTTGCACACATAGCATAAGTAAAGTGGGCGATGACAAACAAGCTATTTCCATTGTATTCGAATTGTTCAAATCTTAATAAGGTTGTTTTCATTCCTAGCGAGAAACAAACAATTTATTTTATTTCTAGGCGAAGAACTACGAAATAATACAGTCATTTTGGCGATGTTTTTTTCTTGTATAAATCATATCAGGCGGCTGGTGTTAAGTAGGAATTTAAATCTTATTGCCATCTACATAAGGAGTGTTATTGTTTGGGTCAAATCCCAAACGTTATACGACGTACTGCATCGCACTAAGAATCATTTTTGCTTCTCTTTGAATACATGGCAAATATTTTAGTCTTGTTAAACGATAAAATAATTGTGATGTATTCAAAGGGAAGCCTACAATGCCTTCAGTGATTTAAAAATGAAATTTTTGGGTTATTACTCGTATAATATGTCGGAGATTATTTCAAATATTATTATTTTTTCACGGGAGAAAGGGTCTTATGTTAATAAAATCTTTTGTTCAGGAAAGATTTGCTTATCTCTGCAAAACAGTCTGTAAAATATCGAATCCAAAATGTTCAATATACCCATCGATAGCTTTTCTTTTCAGTTCTTAAGTTCGTTAATTTATTCTTAAAATTTTGAGATTTTTTCGTATTTAGATAACTTGTAAAATATGACTTTTTTGTAGGATTTAGAACACCTTTTTTATCAAGTTGCTGTTAAAAATGTGACCATTTTCTAGTTAAATGTTAGTCATTCAGAATATATTTGAGCTCGTATTCCACGAACGTATTGTCCGAATAAATCTAATGGATGATTTGACAAAACATTTCCTCATAACATATTCACGCTTTACTGATGGTTTGATATGAAATTCTTCAAATCATTTGTTGTAGGCCCCCAGTCCCGTTTTTAAGAGGAAAACGAATATTTTAAATAGATATTTTTTTTTATTATCTTTATTGATTAAAACCTCAAATTGTAATATTTAATTATTGAAGACAATATTACCGACTAGCAGTTAAAAACCCGCTCCGCGGGTTTTTTTCTGCTAGGCCCTGCGGGCGGCTCTTATTTGGGCTTCGCCCATTTTAAGTGATATTAACAACAGTTACATTTAATAGATAGATATTAGGACATTCACAGAGAGAGGGTGAGTATATATATTGTTAAAACACGGAACAGGAAGGAGTTAATTAATAATAACATGCTAAATTTACGCATAATAAGAATGACAGTTGTTTGAATAAATGAAATTTTACGTATTTGTGATGGATTATTTCAAATGAAACACTATTATTGACTACATGTCTACAACTGATATTAACTGTTATCGTACCTAATATAATTAGCTCATAGGAGACTTGCAGTGCTTAAATATGTGTTACAACCGTCAATGTCTATAAGTTTAATCAATATCGTTTAGTTTGTCACAATTAAAGATAGTTATAACAAAGTTGACTTAAATAATAGATTATTACATATTGATTAATTGTACCCGTGTTTATGAATAAAAGGAGGGTAATCATTTTCGGTAGTCATTTGGTAATTCTTTACCTACAACTGTTACTGTATCTAATAAAGCTTAAAGTTAGATTATATATACACCTTCATCAGGAGAGTAAAAATCTATATATAAAGGTAGATTATTACAATATAGCGCCCCTGAGGTGATATCTCACAAAAGCGGCGCTATGCAAATTGTCCAATAAATAAATAAATATAATGTTTACATTTTATTGTGTATACACCGAAGTCAAAAATTAAATATAGATTGCAATTGGGAAAGAAGAAGTGGAAGGAGGGGGGAGGGGTAAGAGTAGGCTGGGTTTATAATAATTAGGAATTACAATATCGTTAGACGGGAAAGACCAGTTAAGTGGGAAAATATTTAAAAGAGAGTTTATAAAAAAATTCTTGTTAATTATATCTGCTTTTATATTAACATGTTTCCTCATTTCTAAAATTTCAAAATTATTTATAGTGAAGTATTTTAAGACCTGAAAAAAACAAATAGAATATAACCATAAAACAATATATTCATAAGACAAATAGCATTTAAAAACGGTTATTTTAATAAATTGATAGTTGAAATACTAAATAAAAAAATTAAACATATTCTCTTCAAACGGTCTTTCTAAAGATAAAAATAAACAATGGCGTAGAATTCTGCTTGTGGATAACGATACTTCTAAAATTATATATAAAAACAATTCTGGTACTATTCAACTGGCGTTTTACATGTCAATATAAAATCAGATATAATTAATAAGCAAAAAAAAATATAAATAATAATGAAAAATGCCATTACAAAGTGATAAGCTTCCAGAAGAAATCTTCTTATTAAATGCTTGTTAATCGTAAGTAGTCAAATAATGTGAGCTGCATATTTAAATATTCGCGCCATTCATTTGGTTCGTTTTTAAACCGCCAGAGGTGCGCTCTGTCGGCCATCTATAGCCGCGCGTATCGGCCATATTGAATAAGGAACGCGTGATTTTTTATAAACGTCAAACATAATCACGTAACTGTGGATAATTTTCATTGTAATGTAATTAATCCAATGGATTATGAACTTTCTAAAACATATTTTCTTCGATATTATCCAAAAATTATATGAGCAGAAACGATGCTTTTGAAGAAATCTCGTATTATTATGAGGCGATCCTATTTTAGTATGAAATCGTGTCTTAATTTTCAAGTTAGCTGAATTTACCCGAAACAGACAATTTTAATTCGACCAATCAGAGGGCCTAGATCGTCCAGACGCTGTCGTAATAATACTATCAGATTTCTAAACGAAAATCTGAAACAGTAAAATCAGAAAAGGATACGGTCACATTTGCCCCGACAAGGGTCCTGGGTTCGAGTCCTAGATGTGAACGTATCCTTTTCTGATTTTACTGTTTCAGATTTTTGTTTAGAAATCGCTTATATTGTCTACGAGAGCTCTGAAGGGGTACCATCAGTACCTAAAACAGGGCGGGGAAGTGGTGGGCCTCCTCCAGAATGTGCACTTATTCTTGCCGGGACTGCCCCGTGATAGTGGGTTAAACTGTCCTCGATACGTGACTTGTATATTTTATGTTTCAATCATAATTCCATTTGTACATATTGTTTTCCTTCTTTATTATTTAATTTTAGATACCAAACCACCAGGCGAACACATCTCTGATGTGTTCTTATTTTGTGTTACCATTAATGTAAGTATGCATACATTATTTAGTACTAAAAATCATGCACGCAGCGACATTGGAGGGTCTAGAATCGTTTTCAAATAAATGTAGCTTCTTTTTACAATAAAAAATAGTCCTGACGTGTGCGGCTAAGGAGTTTAAACAATCAGTTTCCTCACACAGCCGTTGGGAAAGGGTGGGTCCTCTCCAATGTGCACTTCCCAAATGATGATATCATAATTATGTACTCTGTAAATGTTAAAAAAAACTTAATCTTAATTTTCCATTCGTTGTCAATGTTGTCATATTATAAAACATAAGTATTCTTTCGGAAAATGAAAACACTGACAACCTGATAAACATCAAAAACTAAAATTAAAGACACGTTTATAAGTAGGGGGAACGAATAAAAATCACGTGTAAGCCAATGCATAAAGTATTTAATACCTATAATAATGGCGTACTGGTGATATAAAAGTGTCCATAAGCTCTTAAAATATGAGTTATATATGGAATATTTAAATACTATTTTTTATACAATGCGGTTTTCAATAAACCAATACGTTCTATAAACGATATTAATTAACTAAAAACATAGCTTACATAAATACAATAGCGAGTTCATGATCAAATTGGATAGAAGTAATGTTGAAAATATGCAAATTTCCTATGAGGCTACTAGCCTAGAAATCAACACTGGTAAGTTGATTCTGCACCTATCAAAATATTGTCTCGGTCCAACCCAAAATCCAAGTAGTTCTGTGAACATTGGACCTGGCATCCAAAAAGTTTGTTTCTATTTTTTCTTATTTAATAAATCAAAATCAAAATTTTGTCTGAAATAATACTTAAACACCTACCTACATAATTATAAATTATGATTTATTATTTTAGGAATCATAGGCTGGAGAGGATCCTATAAAAACCTAATCTCTGTAAAAGTTTCATAAAAGTAATACTAAAAAAAAATCTACCTTCTCAACAGAATCACTATTTAAATTGTTTCCAGTACCAAATTTCAATGATATATTTAAGAAAGCTTCCATTATAAAAATGTGCAAAGAAAAAAATAACAAAGAATACCAAGAATTTTATAAACTAATGAGAAATAGAAATCAATTTATTACACCTAATTTTAGAACAACACAAATGCAAAACCATTATATTTAACAAGCCATAAGAACCTACAATAATCTCCCATCTGGACTGCGCTGTATTGTCAACCAATCAGAACAAATAAATGAAATAAGAAAAAATTTCAAAAAAAACTTAAATTAAACATTACATTGAAAAATCTATATTCTATACAAAAATATTATTTTTATTTTATTTTTTTTTTTTTTATTTATTGATTTTATTTTAGTAATTTGTACATTTAAGATTACAAATGACTAATTAATTATTACATTTAAATATACTATGTTTTTTTTTTCTTTCTTGATATGGCTCCTACACAACATCTTAAACTTTTCAATTACTACATAAAACCTATGTATGAATCGTGGCTCCCCAATCAAGCACAAGAACTCCCCTTTTCTGATAAGGTATACATAACCAATGATGATCTAAAATGTAATATTGTTAATTATTTTTGTCTAAATTCCTTATATTACAAAGAAAAATTGGTAACTTTTTACTATCTCAACATCGTTTTTTCACACTTTCTTCGAGCATGTAATAATTCCGTTTTAACAACTCTTAGAAGGATCGCTGTCATGCAAACTCTGACGGGATTAAAAGCCGGATTCAACACCACCACCACCTTGAACAGAAACGGAACGTACAAACAAATTTACAGATAGACGAAATCCCAAACGGTCAAGTTATAAAGAAGTTATACTACCGAGTCAATTATCACTTATCGATAGGATAACTTTATCAGTTTATTCACAAAAAATAGTATTGAAATATCATCCTGAGAACTATTTTCTATCCTAATAATGTATACAATATCCTATCCTTGATTTGATTCACGAAAAAAAACCTGATTTTTGCTTACCATTGAACAGTACGCATCCGGATGAATGAGTTCTCAAATGAACGGCGGGATTTTTTTCAAATCTTAAGTAATTGGAAAGCTAATAAAAGATGATACAGAGATATAAAAAACTCTCTCTCAAATTGAAATAAAAAACTTGTAGGTACCTATCTTTTTGATCCGAATAAGCACGCATTTCCAGATAAATAGATAAATCTAGATACTTAGATAGATCCACCTAAATCCCAAATTAAGAAAAATCCAGTTTTTTTTAAATTTAATAACCATTTAATATCCAACGTTTTAAGATTTTAAACATTTTTTTAAATCACATACCTGGAACTACCTGGCTTCGTCTTACTTTCAACCCTCGGTTCTTGGAAGGAATCAATTATATTACTCTGATTTCATTGTCAGCAACCCGGTACTTATTATGTTATTGATAATATACAATAAAATTACAGATAAGGTACTCAATTCATTACATTCCAGTTATTTGTGTTATGTTTTTTGATAGTTTCACGGTTATTTAAAAACTCCGTAGCTCTAGACGGAAATGACGTTTAACCCCTCACGCTTCTCGGGCTAATTTATTCGCATTTGGGAACGACTCAAATGGTTTCAAGAAATCGTTGATTATAAATAGGGTCTATGCGTTATTAGAAAGAGAAAACTCCACGCATTATATTAAAAATTAAAATGTCAACCTATTTAAATACAAAGGAAATGATATGAATTATTTTTTATATGAAACGAAAAAGTGAAGTGATAATAATTAATAAAATATATTTTTTTAATAAAAAGTGTGTTTTTTGCTATTGGTAATTTTAGTTTTGTGTTTGAAGAAAAAACGTAAAGTGATCCATTTTATTTTTTTTTTGTTATCATTTGAAATGTTGATATTTTAAAAAATATAGTGTATTTGTAATAATAAAACATAAAACTTGTTTATCAACTTTCAAAAACAATTTTTATTTTTCGAATACATTTGGAATAATTCAATATTTTTGGATTTTAATGCAAAGCGGAAATATTACGAATTCGGACAAAATATACCTGAGGGGTTTATAACGGAATGACAGTTTTGTTGACGTAAAAATTGCAGACAATTACAATTGAAAAACTTTCATGGTGCCAGTTCCAACTTCCTCCAACACATTTCCTTTCCCTTCTCTCATTATTAAAGGATACATCATTTAATATTTTGATAGTACATCCGCTTTTTATAACCGGCGGATTTGCTTCGGAGGTATTTGTACTTCAATTGTTGGGCAAAAAGTCCCGATAAGAATAATCTATTGCCAGATTTGGGATATAAAATGATCAGAGATGATCGCTCCGCGGGTTTTTTGCTGCTAGGTCCTGCGGGCGGCACTTGGTTGTACTTCACCCAGTTTAAGTGATACTAACAACAGTTACATTTAATAGGTAGATATTAGGTCATTCAAAGAGAGAGGTTGAGTATATATTGTAAATAGATTATTACAATATAGCGCCCCTGAGGTGATATCTCACAAAAACGGCGCTATGCAAATTGTCGAATAAATAAATAAAAATAATGTTTACATTTTACTGCGCACATATGCATTGATATACAACGGAAATAGATAAAATAAAGTAATCTTATTAAACTTTATTTCATTAAAACATAAATAACTTTGTTTACATCACTTTATTATATACAACCACTACATGTTTCATGAACGAACTTCACCTCATCAGGAGTAAGAAATATAGATTACAATTGGAATGAAGAAGTGGAAGGAGGGGGGTGGGGTATATCAAAATTAGGAATTACAATATCGTTAGACGGGACAGACCAGTTGAGTGGGAAAATATTTAAAAGAGAGTTTATTAAAAATAAATCTTGTTAATTATATCTGCTTTTATATAAACATGTATTCTAATTTTTAAAAATATAAATTATTTATTTGCGATGCTTTATATCCTGTGTGAAGTATTTTAAGACCTGAAAAACAAATGGCATGAAACCATAAAACAATATATTCATAAAACAAATAGCATTTGATAACGGTAATTCTAATAAATTGATATTTTAAATACTAAATAAAAAATGAAACATAATCACTTCAAATGGTATATTTACCCTATTTCTAAAGATAGAAATTAACAATGGCGTAGAATTCTATTTGTGGATAACGATACTTTCAAAATTATAAATAAAAACATTCCTGGTACTATTCAACCACCGTTTTACACTAATAACAAAATGAAAAAATATATTCTTAATAATAAAAATAGCGATAATCAAATAAAAAAATCGGGAGTTTATAAACTCGATGGGGATGATTGTAATTTCTTTTACAAAGGTAAAACCAATAGAAACTTTGAAGTCAGAACTAAAGAACATCTCGGAGCTCTAAATGGAAATAGTGAATCTGAGTTTGATCATCTTTTGAATAATGATCACACTTTTGATAAAAATTCATGTCTTAAAATACTTCACACAGGATATAAAGCATCGCAAATAAATTATTTTGAAATTTTAGAAATAAGAAAACATGTCAATATAATATCAGATACAATTAATAAGCAAAAAAAATATAAACCCTGTTTTAAATATTATCCCACTCATCTGATCTTTCCCGTCTAACGATATTGTAATTCCCAATTCTGATAAACTCCACCCACTCTTACTCCCCCCCCTCCTTCCACCTCTTCTTTCCAATTGTAATCTATATTTAATTTTTGACTTCAATGTATAATTACTCCTGATGAGGTTCAACTTCGTTCATGAAACATGTAGAGGTTGTATTAATTAAGTGATGTAAACGAAGTTATTTATGTTTTAATAAAATAAATAATGCCATCACAAAGTGATAAGCTTCCAGAAGATATCTTCTTATTAAACGCTTGTTAATTTTATTTTTTTATTTTATTTTAATTTAATTTTAATATAGATCATATGGGTTACATTAAAACATTTATATTTTGCAAAATATAATATTTAGGTTCATAATTGGTCATGTATACCTTATCAGAAAAGAGGAGCTCTTGTGCCTGATGGTCAAGTTATTTTTTGTAACTATGCGTATTGTTAGCTGCATATTTAAATATTCGCGCCAGTCATTTGCTTCGTTCTTATACCGCCAGAGGGGCAGAGTGGTCGAATTTTGCCTGCTGACCCCCTATTCGGGATTTACCCGAAACATACGATTTGAATTTGACCAATCAGAGGGCCTAGATTGTCCAGACGCTAGCGTAATAATACTATCAGAGAGGATAAAAATAATCAACTGACAGTGATAGGAAAAAAAATAATCAACGCTTGTACAAGTTAAATCTATCCGTTTACTAAAACAGCCAAATAACGAAATTCAGTAGGTCTACTGTACTACAGTCTACATTCAACTTATATACCTACCCTTTGAAGAGCTAAACCACTAGAAGTGTATTATGGAATAACTTAATGAGTAATACCACAAATTGTAATATCTATTCATGGAAGACAATATTATTGGCGATTTCCAGACGAAAATTTGAAACAGAAGGTCGCATCTCGAGGATCGTATTTTTTTCTAATTTTTCGTTTGAGAATCGCCATTATTGTCTTCAATTAAAAAACATAATAATAATTGGATGATTTAAATTGCGCTGTTTTGGTGAAAAATCAACTTGGTTGGATAATATAAATACTTGTCTACATACACATAATATGATATAAACTTCATAATTTAATCGAATGAAGCAAAATGGTATACAAGAACGTTGGTGATTGACAAAGCGGTCACAATTCTACGAATTAGACATGCGTTCAATTCAAATAATAAGGATGGGTTGTTTCAGAGAATTTAAAAAAAATCATAAAATTTAAAAGTTGATTTTCAAGGTTGTTATTATATAATTATTGGCCAGTTGTTTCACAGAACTTGAATAGAACCTTCACAGAACTTGAAAATCAACTTTAAAATTCGATGAATTGTTCAAATTCTCTGAAACAACCAATCCTAAGTTTTACATATATTTAAAGATATACCCTAACGTACATGTAGACTCGTGCTACAGATAAATGATCGTTAGTATAAATACCTATTTTAACGTATATGTACATCTACGTATGGACACGTGCTTCCACAGATAAATGTACGTCTACGTATAGATACGTAGTTTTTTGATTTCACGGAATTGATTTCGGGAAGTGGGTCCCGACGGATGGACGAGATATAGGCCAGACCTTCACGAGGGTAAATTAGTTTTTCTGAGAGAGCAATCGCCTTTTTTGGGAAAATCGATAGTATTAAAGTTCATTGTGGGTTAGGCCACTGTTGACTGCTGGGCAACACGGACATAATGGCACGTGTTAAATGTTATTGGTTTTGCGTTCTGTTCAATACTGAGTGTTTGTTTTTGGTAAAACTGGATGAGAAAACTATTCACATAAATGACTGTTCATTTTATTACAATTGCAAATTTCCATTTACTTTTGGTATTAATGAATTATTTACGTACGCTACCAGAGAAGCAATACAAATTACAAATACCTACCTACACTTTTTTGTTGTTTGTTTTTGGGGTGTTATGCCGTGTTGCGCTAACTCCTTCTTTAGCCGACGTTTCGGACATCGTTGCAGTGTCCATCATCAGGGCAGATCCGGTAGATCCGAAGATGTCAAGATGCCCTGATGATGGACACTGCAACGATGTCCGAAATGTCGGCTAAAGAAGGAGTTAGCGCAACACGGCATAACACCCCCAAAACAAACAACAAAAATGCTTTTGGCCGTGAAAATCTAAAAACTTACCTGACCTACCTACACGTTTAAGAACCAATTTTTTTGTATATTTTTTAACTTAAAATGTAAATACATTTACGAGTTAAGTTAATTTAGTTTCTACCCATCCTTGTATAAGTGACAACACTATTTAACCACATCCAACAATTTTTGTAAAAAGTGGAACTAACAGTATTACGGTATTATGTTTCAAATTAGTGATTTCATTATTTTTACCGTTTTTTTTCACTCTTTGAATTGAGGTTTTATCAACGATTTCATAATTAAAGTTACTAAAAAAAAAGTTTTTTTGTCGATAATAATTCGCCACGCTCAAAGAACCTACCACATCAATAGTCGTGCTTGGAATAATTTAATTGTATATTCTACACATCGCTTAATCCTTGATTGAGATAAAATAAAAACACATTTTTATCTGATAGATAAATAAATTTTATTAATAAATCTCAACAAAGTTAGCTTTAATGTGCGGCATTCTGCTCAAGATACACTGATCTCTTTACGAGCCTTCCCAAACCCATCCTGTGAAGGATGTCAGATAAAGGGAGATTTAAACGAAATGAAGTGCGATAGGTATTTTTAGTGTGCGTGGCATAAAGTACAAATAAATCTTACTGTAGTGAAAATTACAAAAATATATATTTTTCAAATCCAGACAAGCAGTTAAATACTATAATCTATTTTACCAGACAATTATTTTTATTATGTATTTGAAATTTATAATATTTTTTTAATTCTGTAGAAAAAATATATCACTTCTTGAATAATAGTAAAATCACTGTGTAATGTCATTTTAATTTGATTAAATAGTGGTGTAAACAAAGCTAGTCACTTGAAAAACAATCGAGTTAAAAAATAACCAGAAGTCAAATATTAGTTATAAGTAATTATTATATGTATTATATCCTGGACTGAATATGCCAATTTTCCTTTCAGCAACTTACAGCTTAACATGGATAATTTTGTAGGTGGCCAACATAGGAACTAACGAACTATTTTAATCGCTTCAAGCCATACTACTAGTCCGTGTCCGTACTTAATTGAACTTATTAAACGATTTATACATTTATATGCTCGTACATACAAGGTTAATAAGTGCAAGTAATGTAAAAAAGTGTTCCTAATATTAAACGTGGTAGTAGAGTGTAAACGATCAGTAACTGTATGAAATGGTTTAGTAGTAATGTTTTGTGAACATCTCACTAGGATAACTTGTGCTGAGGTATTGGAATTTTTAGATGAAGTGTAATTATATTGTAAAACTTTAAAAAAAAATGCTATCATAAAAGTTTTTAAAGAATCTGAACTAAACTCAACGCGAAGTGTAAGAACTAGAATATCTGGAAATATATATGTACCTAGATGGCAACACAACAGCTGCACAACTCCACTAAGCCAGTTAATGATTTACCTTAAGTAAAAAAAAAATACAAAAGTTAGCTAAAGTTATAGTTATAAATCGATAATACTAAACTCTGATAAAGCTCGGATTTAAGTGAACTATTTAATCATTGAAAAAGATTACATCAACAATACTCAATGCACACATAAAACAAAAAGGTCTTTATCTGTTTCATTTTTTCACTCAAAGGTATCACATTATCTTCTTCAATAATAAACAATTACGAGAATTTATTATCATCTTTTTATTTTTCTGTTTCATTTGTCGTTTAGATTTATTAGTATTATCTTCTTCTTCAATAATTACAATGAGATTTATACTATAAGTTATAACTAATAAAGATCGAGTCAGCTCGCTTGGCATCAAAATTAAAATAGTTGTGCACATCAAAGTTATGATATTTTATTTTACGTTAGATAAAAGAGTGTTTGCTTTCTACAAAGTTTTTTTCTCTTGTGAAATACAAACACTAATGCTTCATGAAATGGCTTTAGCCGTGTTTAGATTGATTAATGACCAGTTCCAAATAGCTAGGCATGTCCATAACTTTCTCTACCACATCTTCTTTCCTCCACACTCCCTCCAGTCTCAAAGCATGTCTTAATAAATTAAGGTTGGAATGAATTCTGAATAGTTTTATTTTTAACGTTAGTTCCACACTGGAAAATAATTTCCCTCAGGGCTTATGTCATCTTATAGGATGCTGTGTTGTGGGTCTAATTTAAGGAAAGGAAAGAGAGGAAGTTCTGGAAGGAAAAAAAAGGTATGAGGGGTAGGTAGAAACCTGGAGGTAAATGTGTTCAGGAGAGACGGACATACTTATCAATCCCTCTGCTAAATGGAACCCCAGTGCGGTATTCACATTAAAACTAACAAAAAAACAATTGTTTTGGTTGGCTGTTGAATGTTGAAATTAGTTCTGTACCCTTAATATATTTTTTACAGGCACTTAATAAAAGTAACTTATCTTCGTTCACAAAGCCACTAAAGTAATTTGGCTATACTTTTTAAGCTTTAGACATATTTTTTTATATTTTAACGGTTTAGCAAAAACTGGACCAGAAATAAGTAGTTTCTTTTGTATTTCATTTATCAAATTGCGTGCTGCGGCAATCCACAAATTGGAAATGAGTATTTCAAAATGATTTTATTGAAGTCAGATGTTTTTACAAAATTGTGGAAACTCGCAGCATCGCCCCGGTGAAAGATCTAAATACAGCTTGAAATGGCTTTAGCCCTGGTTAATAGCCGCAAACTTCTTCTTCTTCCCTTTTCCTATCCCCTTCTCCTTCCCACTCCTTTCAGCCTCACGACATACCTAAATTGGGGAGGCCATAGACCCTCTGACTGCAGACAGTCGGAAGCATTTTTTTATTAACATTAATCACATTTACCCTACACAGGAGGGAATGAGAAAAATAATCATTTTTTATTAACATTAATCACATTATCCCTACACAGGAGGCAATGAGGAAAATAATCATTTTTTTATTAACATTAATCACATTAACCCTACACAGGAGGCAATGAGGAAAATAATCATTTTTTTACTAACATTAATCACATTTACCCTACACAGGAGGCAATGAGGAAAATAATCATTTTTTTACTAACATTAATCACATTAACCCTACACAGGAGGGAATGAGAAAAATAATCATTTTTTATTAACATTAATCACATTATCCCTACACAGGAGGCAATGAGGAAAATAATCATTTTTTTATTAACATTAATCACATTAACCCTACACAGGAGGCAATGAGGAAAATAATCATTTTTTTATTAACATTAATCACATTAACCCTACACAGGAGGCAATGAGGAAAATAATCATTTTTTTACTAACATTAATCACATTTACCCTACACAGGAGGCAATGAGGAAAATAATCATTTTTTTACTAACATTAATCACATTAACCCTACACAGGAGGGAATGAGAAAAATAATCATTTTTTATTAACATTAATCACATTATCCCTACACAGGAGGCAATGAGGAAAATAATCATTTTTTTATTAACATTAATCACATTAACCCTACACAGGAGGCAATGAGGAAAATAATCATTTTTTTACTAACATTAATCACATTTACCCTACACAGGAGGCAATGAGGAAAATAATCATTTTTTTACTAACATTAATCACATTAACCCTACACAGGAGGGAATGAGAAAAATAATCATTTTTTATTAACATTAATCACATTAACCCTACATAGGAGGAAATGAGGAAAATAATCATTTTTTTATTAACATTAATCACATTAACCCTACACAGGAGGCAATGAGGAAAATAATCATTTTTTTACTAACATTAATCACATTTACCCTACACAGGAGGCAATGAGGAAAATAATCATTTTTTTACTAACATTAATCACATTTACCCTACACAGGAGGCAATGAGGAAAATAATCATTTTTTTATTAACATTAATCACATTAACCCTACATAGGAGGAAATGAGGAAAATAATCATTTTTTTACTAACATTAATCACATTAACCCTACACAGGAGGCAATGAGGAAAATAATTTCCCTCAGGGCGTATATCATCTTGTGGGATGCTGTGTGGCGGGTTTTTTTAAAGGAAAGGAAGGAGATAAAGTTCTAGGAAGGTAAAAGATATGAGGGTTGGGTAGGAATCTAGGGATCAGTGTGTACAGGAGTAACGGACATGTTAATATATCCCTCCCACTGCGGCTCAAGGCGGATGGGTCAAGAGACCAGTTGAAGAGGACAAAGGCTCTCCCCAAAGCAGCCTCTCCCGATCGGGCATGCTAGGCGGCTGGCTAAATCACCAAACGTACCAAATCACCAGAACACACCTCTCCCGATGAACCCGGGCACCCCTGCTAAATCACCAAACGTGGCGAATCAATTGGGGTGATCTATGGCAGAGGTTTTGGTTATCCAATAAATGGTTCCCGGGGCGACGGTACCCAACCCGCCATCCAAATTGAGGCGGGTTGGGAATTTTGATATTTTATAATATAACGGTGAATGATTGAATATTTTCATCGATCTCACCGTTTTTATCATATGTATCAGAGCCCAGAGCAGACCCGTGAAAAATCAGGGGATATTGTAATTATTCTAGTATTTATTAAGCTGATAGTATTCATAAAAAAATATTTGCCTAAGCTTTTAAAAGATACAAAATTACCTTTCTAATGTCGGTGAACTCGTCAAATTACGACATCTGTCAAACACTTAAACAAGAAGAAATACACATTTCAAATGAAGAAATATTATTAAAAAAATATTCATTGTATTTAGTTTATCGCTTGTCTGTTTTGTCTTACTTAATTTATTTTATTTTTTAATTATCGGACCAATTCCAATTACAAGATGTTACATATTACACGAAATTAATACGAGGAGAAATGTTACAATATAGGATAATTAAAGATTTACAGTAAAAAGAAAAATAACCATCACGCCGTTTCCCCGCAGGGGTAGAAGCAGAGAGGACGGACCGCCAAACAACTCGGTCTTGGCACACACTTCTTGCCTCATTCACATTCACATATACTCTTCTATTATTCTGACCTTTGACATGGCCCGACTCGAGTATCTGATTCACTTGATCGTTCCATGTCTTCCTCGGGCGTCCCCGACTTCTGCTACCATTCGCATTTGCATCATATATCCTCCTTACACTCCTATCTTCGCTCATTCGCTCTACATGCCCAAACGATCTAAGCGTCCCTTTCTTGATCTTACTCATTACGCTTACATCAGCCTTGCACTCTTTGCGGATTTCCACTTTCCTCACACGATCAAAGATGGTTTTACCAAACATGCGTCTCAGGGATCTCATATCAACAGCATTCAATCTACTTTCATCCTTTCTTTGCCAGTTCCATGCCTCACTTCCTTACATCAGGGTAGGTAGCAGCACTCCAATGTGGACTGCTAACTTCGCTTCTTTGGACATTTTTTTGTTAACGCCAATTGCGCTCGTCCTCCATTAACGGAGTTACCTGCATTTACCCTTCTTTCAATATCTCTGTCAGCCTTCCCATCTCTCGTAAACATACTTCCTAAATTCACAAACTCATCCACCTGCTCCAAGTATTCCTCAACACAACTATATTGCACACTGTTTTCATACAAAATTACAGTAATTGGTAAAATATGGCACAAAAACAATAAAGATAATGTTAAGTCAAGGATTTATGTATTTATTCTTACCAGTTCATTTTAAAATAAAAAAGTTCATGGAACTTAAATAATCTAAGTAAAAAACATTACGCATGAATATTTTTGATGAAATGACAGCCTATATTTTGATGAAATAACAAAATCTATAAAAAAAATACACTTTTTGATCTCCCGCTTTACGCGATCCTCTCCTTATAATTTTATTATAGCCAACCCAATTGCTTATTTATTGAGTTATTGATTGTTGCCGGAGATTAACTTCCCGCCAAAATTATTCTTAAGGCCTTTATAATACATTTTTTGTGCTGATTCGGCATTTTTGCAGCTCAAAAACAAACTCTTGAAAGCATGTTATCATGAATTAGAGCGGAAAAGCCCTACCGTATAAAAGGATATTATACCAAGACTGATAAAATAGTGTGTAAAATGTTTACGTAAACACGTTTTATTTTTAAACGTAAGCTTCTGAAAATATGTTTGCATAATGATGCTCTTATATGATATTTACGTAATATAATTTGAACGAAACAACAAAACTAATAATATTATTTATAATCATTGATGTATTATATTTAGATGAGACATGGAGTGAAAAAATCAGTTCCATTATTTTACCTATCTCTCTAAACTCTCCCAACATTCTAACTATTAAAACTATAGAAGCCGGTCTAGGCACACTGTGGAACACATTTCAACGAGATATTACTACGCAATTGCGCCTCTAATTGAATAGCTCTATGTCTACAATAGATTTATGAATAGATAGGTATTTTAAGGTTCTACTCCTAGATGGTTCCAAGATAAAACAGTACATGAAAGGAAAACAGGAAAGTGGAGAAAAGAAAAAACAAACAACACACCTAAAATAATCTAACCTAACCTATTATTTTATCAAATTCTGTTTTGTGACTTTTTAAAGTGAATACCGTAAGTATGGAAGCAATGGGATTATGATTGTGTGTCTTTATCATTGTGGTATGTTGTGAAACTGAGAGTAGTGGGGAAGGGAAAAAAGATGGACGACAGAAAGGTGGGAAACTACCTAACTATTAAGATATATTCATCAAACACGGCTAAATCTAATTAAAACATCGTTTCGATACTGAAATATGGTCTTTCACCTGGGCGGTACTGGAAGTATCTTCCATTAACTGCTATGTTTTCCCAGGTAACAAAAAAATAGTAACAGAAAATTAAATGAATAATTTTATTTATAAAATTCCAAACAATAAATGTAAGAAATTACTAAAACAACTTCTCAAAGCTGGCAGCTCAAGTTCTTAAAGTTCAAGTTGATTTAAAACATTTCTCTAAACGAACATCAAAAATACCTGAAATCCACTCTAATCTCCTTTGAATTTGCAAACGGATTCGGGAATATTATTTATCCAACACAAAAGCTCCACCGCAGTGGCATTAAAAAGAACACGAATAATATTATTATAGTGTGACACAAAACATTAGTTCGCGCATGGTATCGAATATTCCAAGCGATTTAATAGGCTTTGGAACGGTGGAAGTGTGGAAATCCGAAGCAATAACGACATCGATCATTAAGGAAAACACTTGGGTAAGGAGCTTCCAAAGGAAATTCAGAAAGCTTTTAACAACGTTCTTTGGAATATTTCTCAAATATTTATGAACACCCGTAAGTGTGTAACTCAGTAAATGTTACTTAATGGTGCTTAAATGTTAAAGGTATTGGTACTTTTATTTTGGACAATTGATTGATGCTTAATAGGCGGTATGAAATAAAATATATGTTAGGCTCTGTGGTGTAATTTGTGTGAGATATTACGAACTTATAAACGAATCAAAAAAAATATACGAAAAACTTTTTTGGTTGTGGGAAATGGTATATTTCGAAAAAAACCTGTATCTCAGAGTTTGACGGACGTATAAGAGTAGTAGAAAATATAAGCGTTGCCTTGGTGAACAATCATCACTTGCTGTCGAAACGATATTGCTTAAAATGGCTTGAGTCGTCTTTGTTGACCATATCTAAATATCCAGTTATTTCCAAATCGTATTTCTCTTCTCCATCTCTTTCCCATTCACAACATTCAGCCTCACAACCATATAATAATAATACAAGAAGTAATCCAGATATATGCCCAATTTGGACCTATATATCGATTCAAAACTTTGTTTCACCATGATTATAAAATTCAAAAGGGATGTGTAAGAGAGACAGAACCAAAATTTACTAAGTCGGTGGCACATTTATGTTCGTTCTTATGGTAGTTGGTAGAAGTATTCTATGGTATTTCACTTCTAGTTTTCTTCTTTATTCTATGTTCACAACGTAAAACAAATAGATATGACAAAGTTCCACTGGTTACAGACAGTTGGATTCTTGATTGATCTACTACAATAATTGTGGAGGTCATAACGCTATTTCCATCACATGCACGTAGCTTCAAAACATTTATTTAACTGTAAAAATAAAATAAACTGGAAGTCAAATCATGCCTACGTTTCATATTTTTTCTGTGTCAAATGAGAAAATCATTTCGATAAAATATTGTTGATTACAATCCACGAAACAGTATAGCCGCGAAGTAAAACAAGTTTATATTATTAGTCTACGTCAACTCATTACGATAATTGAAAGCAAAACGGGTTTAACTTTCCTAAACCTTTACAAGATATTGAGAAAAATATAGAACTAGAGAAATAAATGAAAATAAGAAATCTCAGAAGGGAACAAAAAATTTAACATTTGAAAACTCGGTGAAAATGAATTTACAATATTTTTACACAGATTTATATTATTTACTTTAAATCTAGAAAATTAACTACTTTTCTGGTAGAACTCTTTAGTGATTCACTATATTATTTGTTGAAGAGAGAACACAGCAAATACATATGTTTGGGAAGCTTTTCAGCTTCAAAGTAATTCACGAATCAATGATTTGGTTTCACATTTGCGCCATGAATTACCACCAAGTTATTCATAACAAGTCGGCGGTATTCTATGAAATGTGCCACTTGAATGCATTTTTAATTGGCATAGAAACATTCACGTGTAAAGTTTATTGTCCCGAAAATACGGAAATGCTGCAAAATAAAATACAAAAACTGGTTTTAGTTAAATGAATTTATTTCTTTAGATATTTATTTATTTTTCTAAAAAACCCCACAGCTTTTTTTATATTTACACAACGATATTGATTAAGGCGATGCCATACGTAGTAATGCAAAATCATGTGTTTTTGGTTTGAAAATTTGGTCGCCTAGAAATGTTTCAGATGCTTTAATTAAATACTGCAAGTAGAATACATCTTGGCCTTTGAAATAATCGAATATTTTTTAGATAAGTCTTTTTATAAGCCCAGAAAAAAATAATGTAAAGGCCTATGAAAACTGCTTTAAAGTTCAAAATCTCCTACTTACGAACCCATTTTCGGTCATGATTTTATTGTATAACGTGACAAATTAAGTTATTTATAAAATGATCGAAAAAAACATTAACAAAATAAAATAAAAGGCACTTTTTGGCCATGTTTTTTTCTTGCATAAATCAAAACAGGCGGATGGTGTTAAGCGGGAATTTAAACCTTATCGCCATCTACGTAAGGGTTGTTATTGATAGCGGCTCAATTTACAATATTACACGATGTAGTGCATCGCCCAATAAGCTATTTCAGCTAACTGTGCACGTTGTTTTTTTTTCCTTGTTTATAGATCTTTTATGGATTCGACTTTATTGTACGATTTTATAATAGTTTTAAAAATTTACCTTGATTGTAGTTTCGTCTTTTGGCAGTTAACTAATAACTGGGATAGTTGTTCTGGCCGACTCGACTAAAAGCTCTTAAAATCATATGATTTGTTTGATGTTTCTCTGGTTTATTAAAAAAAGGTTCAATTTTGAAAGTACGACAAAAATAAATATTTTATAAAATAGTTGCGCGTTGAAAAATATGGTTAAAATTTACTAAATGCCAAACGGAAAAAAGACATACAAGTGTTATAAGTATATATAGATTTGAAAGAAAAACTGGTGGGACTGACTGACTGACTGACTAACTTACTCCTAAGTCCTTAAGCCTAAAACCCTTAACTCCAGGACAAGACAAGAAATTGATTATGTGTTCAAGAAATAATCCCGATGTTTGAAAATTTGTATTCACATCACCTGAAGAAAGATTCAATTGACATTACTTCCCACACAGACGCCTACAACCCATTTCTACGGCATTATCTCTACAGATATCTCAAGGTTACGGGAGGATGATGATATGATAGATATTCGAGCCATTCAGATGTGAAGTGTAAACAAACCAAAGCCAGATCTATATAATGGAATCTATTAGCGAGAGATATTGCCAGGATATTCAGATCTGGTAGAAAATAATATATTCTCTCAGCGGGGGCTAATTAATCTAGCCACTAGACGTTTCTGTAGTGAATGGAAGACTTGCTCTAAGACAAGAAGTCTCAAGAGGTGCCTTGGAAATTTATGCCTTCTACTTTGGACTACAATTAATTCATTGAAAATTAAGGCTATTTCAATCTTCGTGTTTTCGCAAAGCCTTGTATTATCTCTTAGAAAACAAATTTTATTATTTATTTTTCAACTTTCCTTAATGTTGGTATAACTGTAATACATATTATTTAGTTAGTCAATACAAATAATATGTTGGTTTACTGGAGTTATTAACTTTATATTATCTCTGTACTCATATATAATTAATGTTTTTATTGTCTATTTATCACAACCTCTGCCGGCAAGGAGAAAAATGAGCATTGCGAATTTATTTAGAATGTCATCAATTTATCGGTAAACCGGTTGAAAACGGATAAACTCCTCATGTATCGGACGTGTGCATGCACTTCCCTTTGTCTTAATAATGAAAAAATGCGAAATTTTTTGGATTTTTAAGAACACCTGTTCATTCGTTAATAACTAAACATCGTTGTCATTTACAAACAGAGCCTAGACTAAAACTCCCAACCTCCCATTTTCTCACAACAGCGTAATTTATAAAATTTTAAAACAACATTGATTACTTATTATAAAAATAAAACTATGCTGCAAGAAAAACTTCTTAAATTAGTTTTACAATGCCTTCGAAATGATAAATTAGCTGTCATGCGTATGGATGTATAATACCTAGCAGAAGTTATGTAATATAATACCTGCATTATGAATGTATTATTAAAAATGCAGTTTCACCAATTCAAAACCCAGAATGCATTACATAAAAACCTGAAACCTGGCCACTTTGTAATTAAATTAATCAATTACATTTTATTTATGCTCTACGGGTGGCTTATTTTCACATACTGTGCAAATCAAATATATAAAGTTTCATCAAATTGCGTTTGTATTGGAAAAGCTCTACGATAGTCTGGGATTTGAATTGAAAATTCCAAAGAAGATAATTAAATTACGAAGGCGGCATAGATATAATACAATAATCATTTTAAGGTGGAAATTCTGTTTGTGTTGTTTGGAAGGAATTAAGTGTTCCTGGGCTTGTCATAAAATTCTTGGTGAAAGGAGGGAGGAAGCTGGTGAAAAGACTTGTTGGTGAGAAGGAGGAGATGAAGAAAAGGGTAGAAAGCGGAAAGAAGTGAGAGAAATGAACTTTACGAAGAGGAAATATAAGAAATGTGGAGCCAATTTCGTGTATCCCGGTGGGCAAAAAGTTATATATTTTTGTTGGAGAAAGGACAGTTGTTGTGAAGTAAAGAAATGAGATGGTTATTTGGTTGATAGGGACAAATACCCCAAAAGGAAAATAAAGCGTTTTTCATTGTTTATTTGAATATTTACTAGACTTTATTTTATTTGTAGTTAGAAGAAGCAAATCATTTTAAAGAGGATATATTTACATGTTTTTATGCACACCGACATTATCGAAAGTTTCAAATTAGTTTAAAACAATCGCCCGCAATCCCCTCTTACCCCGCAAATGTCAAATAATACTGAGTGCGTAGGGAAGCTTATCGATTTAATTTTAAAGTTTATTTTTAGGTTTATGTTTATTTCCTGATAATATTAAATAAAATAATTATTCTATCTAACCTATACGCAAGGGTTTCTTTAAAATGGTCGGAAAAAATATATACTGATATAAAACTAAGTTTTTTTAAATAATTTTTTGTAAACAACTATTTTTCGTATATATATATATATATATTTTTTTTTTTTATTGACTGAGGATTCAACCATCCTCCCCAGGGTCTGGAGTCGATACCGCTAACACCTAATTCAAATCCTAATCGGATGGTACCCACATTTCGTCATATTAACATTTGTTGCATATTAACTGCTGTAAATTATTACAATGTCATCCAATTTCAGAAAAAATGCGTATGTTCGAGCGTGTGTTTGCATGAGTGCCACTAAAAGTTGATAGAATGCATTGTCATCGACAAGGAGTCTATTTACCGAGTTTTAGCTAAATCAGATGTCGGGAAGTGGATTACTTTCCACTTCTAAGGATCCACTTCATTCATTTGTATATTCATGTATTAACACTTGTTTGAACAAGAAAACAAAATCGAAAATCAAAAAGATGTAATTAAAAACAAGTTCTATTTCTAAAAATTTTTTGAATAATATATTCATTTTGAAGAACCAATTTTATTGCTGTCCAACATTCGCTGGTCAGAAAAAGATTTCAATTTTTTTTTTGAATTGTGGCGTTTTGGATCCAGAATTCTATTTTGTACAATTCACCTCACCACCATAAACTAACCTAACCTAACCCAACATAACCCATTCTAGCCTAACCTTACGTAACTTAACCTAATCAAATCCAACTCATTGCACCATACAATAAATAGAAGAAAATTTGTCTACATATCGATTATGCAAACGAAATTTCATTTTTAATTGAATATAAAAATAAAAAGGAAACTGCCGAAAATCTTTTTTGCATTGAAATTCTCCCCTTTCTGAGGTAGAGAACCCAAAACTTAAATTGAACTTTTCAGTTGAATTCTGGCTCGAACTAAAAAAAAATATTATCTGGCAAATATCTCCCGAATCACGAGCTTTGGGAAACTGCAAAAAACGAACCTTAATCCAGAATATGGGCGGGAAAATTTACATGACCGCTCAAGTTTAAGTTTGAAGTATCCATGAAAAACAAGTTATCGATTAGTTTATCCAATCTCTTTCAAATAGCCAGTCACCCCTGTTCCACTTACCACTAAACATATTAGGAATAACCGTTAAAAAATAAATTAATCATATGAATAAATTGACATTACACTTAAAAGGTATTTTTAAAATATGTGTATTTTAAATAAATACCCTACTAATAATACTTTTTTCTATGAGACTTTTTATCTATGCAAAAGAAAAGTATTATCAATTAACTTGTCATTGTAATCGCCGTTTACATTAAGGTTTTATTATGGCATTGGAATGGCGGAATATTAGTAAATAAATCAAAACCAAAATTCTCTCTGAAATCATTAGATTTGTAAGTAGGTACTTAAATACCGTGTACTTAATTATAAACCATAAATATTTTGCTTAACATTTTTTTTATTTCGAATAAGGAATTATACAATTTGTCAAAAACAATTCTCACCATATCAATGACAATTCTTTTTTCAAACTTTCTTCAGGCCCGTGGGTACAATAATTATATTGATTATTCCGATTTGATAGCTCGTAGTAGGAACCACGACGATAAAAAGAAGTATCCAACACGGCCACCATCTTAAACCGGAACCGAAACGTATCAAAATAATATTCAGAGAGATGAAATGCGAGTCGAGTAGTCGAGTCAAAACAGAATTTATCTATGCTCTTTAAATTAACACATATATTATGAATTATCTCGGATTTTTTTCTAACTTTTCTCGTTTTCATACGTTCTCGCGCATACATGACTTGTAGGTTTCATTTAAACAAATTAATAGTATGTAAGACCTAAGGTAAATTTTATTGTAGTTTTTAACAATCATCAGTTCTGTGACTTACTTAAAAGGGCCAATGTCAGTTTTTCAAATTTCACGAGGCCTATGTAGAATTTGCTTTTTTTAACAAGTTTTTATTTCACGAAAAGCGATTTACTAAATCGAAAAATCCTTTATCGAAATCGAAGGGTTCTTTTGGAATCCCGAAGATAACCCAATTTTGAGACGAAATCGTAAAAAATATGTATCGAAAAACTGACATTGGCCTCTTCAGAGGCAAATCACAGAATTATTGGTTCATGGAATAATTTTAAGCGTGCACGGAGAAAAACTACTGAAGTGAAAGTCTAGTCAAATTATTCGTTTTCCTGTTAAAAAACGGAACTGGTGGCCTATAACGAATGAATTGAAAAATTTCATTTAAATAACTACTAAAAAAGTAAAGCACTAATATGTTATTAGGAAGTCGGAACACGTGTTCTTACGTGTTTTAGTCGGCGTATATCAAGTTATAAATATGAAGTAGGTAGACTCATGTTAATACTACTGTTGGGTTTCTATTTGAAAATGGTGACTTCTTGTATTAAACTTTGTCCTTATTTTTAGACAAATGTTTATTCCATTTTTTTTTAAATATATAATTGATGTTCAAATAGTCAAATAAATATATGTACCTACATGGGGAAAACTTGTACCTACATGGGAAAAACTCATATAAAATATTGCTAATTTATTAAAAATCTTGTAAAATATTTGTTTTCCTGTTAAAAACGGGACTGGAGGCCTATAATGAATGAATTGACAAATTTCAAGAAAGTCGGAACACGTGTTCTTCAAAATAATAATATTTTCGCATCTCAATCATTATATTTATTTGGACAAGGCCACCTGCATGAACACGTTCACATATATTCTGCATGACTAATATTTTATTAGGAAATGTTCATGCAGTCACATTTTTAACAGTATCTTGATCCATGTGCATAAGCCTTCTAAATCCTATTAAAAATAGAAAAAAAAAATTATAAGCAATAATTATTAGCCTGAAACACAAATATATATTGAAAGAATTTTCCGAGAAAAATAAATGCGGCCGACAGGAATTGAACCGGCAACTTCTGATTGCCGGTCAGGTGTAAGGAACCTGTTGAAAATTTTTACATTTTACAATTTATCTAAATATGAACAAAACTTTAAATTTAAAGAATAAACTAACGACCTTAAAAGGGTAAAGTTATCGATGTGTATATTGAATATTTTGGATTCGATATTTTTGCAGAGACGAGCAAATCTTTCTTGAACAAAAGATTTTATTCACTTAAGATCATTTCTCCCGGTGAAAAAAAAATTGATCTCTGACATATTATACGTGTAATAACCCAAACATTTTTTTTTAAATTTTGATAAAAAAACCATACCCATTTTTCTCCGTGTGAGGTTACGTTAAAACTACACTCAGCATCATTGGTGATTTCAGTCACATTTTGACTTATGGGTCGCTCAGTTGATTTGGTAAAAGCGTGCCGAAATAAATCAACAATCCCATACACATAAAATGGCTGAAATATGAAGACCGAAAGCCACTAGATTAAATCAATGTTCTTGTTTTAGGAGAGGCTTTTAAATCGTTAACGTAATTGGCAAGGGTTTAATTTAATTTGGCCTTTATTCCCGTCTGATTGTTAGGCGATACCGCCGGGGATTATTAATTACTTCCGTGTAAATAATATTTGGCGAGACTTTTGCAAAATTAACTCGGTGAAATGCAACTCTACCTCGTTTTAACTCGACCAAGTGCAGGCACTGAAATTGGTTCGTGAAAATTACGTGAATTGTCATGGAATTTATTAGAATCTCATTAAATACCATTGTGTACCCGGCGTTTTTCGGGGACTAATAAACGGTTTGGGATAAAAATCTGAAAATTTTGAGCCTATGAATTCTAGAGTACTTGACAACTGTATGTATTTTTAAGGTGGCCATAATAATATTATATATTATTATAATATTATTATGGCCAACTTAAAAATACATACAGTTGTATTTTTAAGGTGGTGGCCATAATCATATTATATTGTATTAAGTATTTTTTTTTATTGCCGGTAACCCGATCGTTTATTGACATTTTTAAGGGTCGTTCCGTATTGTACTTTTAGGTGCACAATATTTTCAAGGTTCGTTCCGTATTTTACTTTTAGGTACACATATTTTAAGGGTCATTATGTATTGTATATTTAGGTAGACAAAATTTTTCACTATCTCTAATGAAAATTTCTTACCTTAAAGATGGCCTTATTAATTAAGACTTAATTGGCTCTTTGTCAATAATTGTAAGAATACGGTATTTCAGATGGAGCATTGCAAATGACAATATTCTTAAATCATAAATTAAAACCCTATTCTAAACAATAATCCATTATATTCATAAATAAAGAACTAACGGGTACGACAGAATTACTAGATCGCAGAATCTTCATGACTCTTTGCTTTTCCGTGGTTCCCAGAAGGCTCCACGATGGAAAAGTCCATCCCCCTTGGTTCCCTGAAGGCCCCACAAAGGAAAAGGACCGCATCTCTCGTCTCCACCCCTCCTTGGTTCTCTGAAGGCCCCACGAGGAAAGAGGGCCTGCATTTTAATTATATCTAAATAAAAATCTCAGCACGGCAGACTATCATTATCTCTATTTGTTAAAAAAAGGAAGGTAGTAAAACATTTAATAATGTTATTATTACTGTGTATTCCTTTAGCTTCACAATTCCTACAATTATAATATCCCGTGATTTTTTACTGATTTACGCTTGTGTAAAATAAAACACATCATTAAATTAGATAAGGAAAAGCTTGCAAACATCTTATTCTATTTTTATTATCTAAAATACAGTAGTATCAATTTGATAGGTACATATGTGAAATACAGGGTTTTCCAATAAGAGGTGTTATTTTTAATAGCCCGCTATTTGGTTAGATGTTACTTTTGAAGCTGTCATTTTTTAACATTTGACAAGTAAAAACTACGCCATTTATAAAAATGGAACGATAAACGCTTCAACAAGGCATTGAAGTTATTGAAATTCACTTGAGTGAATCAAATGCAAATCATCTTGAGTGATGAGGCCCATTTCCACCTCGGTGGCTTCGTCAACAAGCAAAATTGTCGCATCTGGGGTTCGAAAAATCCAAGAGTTATTGTTGAAAAGCCTCTTTATTCTCAAAGTCTGACTGTTTGGTGCGGTTTATGGTCCGGTGGAGTCATTGGACCTTACTTTTTTGAAAACGAGGCTGGAGCAACAGTTACGGTGAATGGATTGCCCTATTGAGAGATGATTAATGATTTTTTATGGCCGGAATTGGAAAATATTGATCTGGACAACGTTTACTTTCAACAAAACGGCACTACGTGCCACACAAGCAACGAAACCATTGATCTTTTACGATTGAATATCAAAATAACACCTCTTATTGGAAAACCCTGGGAATGATATTTGCTTTTGCACCTACGGGTGTGAGTTAGGGGTGGGGGTCATATGAGATGCTTTATGAAGGTACCAAAATGAATTGAAATGTTGGCAACGGGGTTCGGGCATCCGTTATTTAGATTTGCTTCCGGTTCAATATTGTTTCCTATATTTTTGCTGGCCGGAAATCGAATTTGGTAAAATGATTCAATTTGTTTTTAGCTTATTTTCATTCGTTATTTCTAACCATGTTTATAGAAATATAAAATACATCCTAGTTACCTGTATAACAAATATTAAATAGTTCATAACGTTTTTTTAAATGTGAATATTGCACAAAGGTCCCTACTGTTCCCAACCACCTGTAGCCAGTGAGACTATGGCATATCCAATTAATATTAGTTTCAATACTGAAAGTAGTGTGTAGTACATGAAGAGGAGGGTGGGGAAGTAACTGGTTATTTTTTTTTATTTATTTATTTTTTTTATTTTTTTTTTTTAAGTCTAGGACGATACTGAGAGTATCTTGCAATCTGAATCATCGCATGATTAAAATACCATAATGTCATGAAACTTTTGTACTTATAATTTATTTTTAAAATAATACATTAATAAATAACACTGGAGTAATACGGTACTTTGAACTATGTTATGCGTTGCGATATTTAGTTTTTCTTTGAATTAATAATCTTAAGCATTTCAATGGTATTTTATGCTGAAACTAGCGCAAATTATCACGGGTTATTACAATTATAGAATTTGTGAAGCTGAAAGCATTTGTAAAATATTTGCCTCAGGATCATTGCCAATCAAAAAAATAATTACAGAAGATCAGAAATTTATAATTCAAAGTAACACCGTTGTACGTTAGTAACCTTTAAAAATCATTATTCAGATTTAAATCTGTCGAAGATTTAGACCTGTCAAAAATGTAACCACAGAAATACGCATTTCAAATATAGAAATACGCGGTCAAATAGCATCAGAGTTTTTCCTGTCAGTTGGAGAAAAGTTGGCAGCTGCCATTCCATCATTGCCAGATGACTGTAATACAATCTATGTATGTAGAACCAAAGGTACTTCAATCCTCATATATGTCTAGAACGAATAAGGGTAAGGTATTAAGCCCCCGCATACCTAATTTCTACCGATTTATAAGAGGTTTCTCGTTAATAACTCTTTATGTTTTTGAGATTCAAAATATATATATATACACATATATATGTATATTATTTTTAAATGAATGAATTGTGAAATTACACTATTTCTTCGACCTTCTGATTGCTCGTCGAGAGTTTTACCCCTCGACTCGCAATTTATTTGTACAGTACATTAAATTATTAATCTTTGTAATTCGTAAACGTAAATAATGTAAATAATAACGTAAACAATGGCCAGCGCATTGGCCCAACGCATTGGGCGCACGTGTAGAGGCGCTATCAGCGTTTCATATTTATTTATTTTACTATTATTTTTGAGTAACGTATTACAATTGTTCTTAAAGATTTCTTAATATATACTTATTCTTATTATGCATACATATTTGACCATTAGAACATCGATCTTTTATTAAAAAAATAGAATAATCATACTCGTATGTGTAAAAATAAGGACAAAGTTTATTTTAGAAACTAGTCACCACATTCTAATATAAAGACAACAGTAGTATTAACATGTGTTATATGTTATTCTATGTAACACTTACTTCATATTTATAATTTGATATACGCCGTCTAAAACCGCCCCCCATTATCTTGAAATATTTTTGACGAAATGCCTCGGTTCTACGAACAACCCTTTCCGACCATTACTGAGGGAAACCCGAGCATACAAACAGTAGGTACAATCATATTATTTCACCCCTTCTATGTTACAACGTCGCTAGAGTCTTGCTCTGAAGGATTTACTAGTTCGCCAGAATTAATTTGAATGATGAATATTTCATTTAGAACGCCATAAATATGTCAAGTCTTCTGAATTCAGAATAAAGTCTAAGATTTATTTTTTCTAAGCCCCTACAATAGAATTTATTATTCTTAGTATTTCTCCCCACTCTTTTAAAGATATTTGCTTTAACGCTCCGTAGTAAAAGTTCAAAGATGGTGTGAAAGGGAGATATGTAAATACGAATATTAGATCCCTTTAATCCCGCTAATATTAAAAAAAACGATAATAATGAAGCGAAAATGGTGAAAATATTTAATAAAACACTACTTGTTTGAAATAGAGCAAATATCTTTCGACAAATGCTTTACTTGTATTTAAAGACTGTGATGGTTTGAACACTTACATAATATAAACGAGACGAACGTACTCCAAAAAATTTTTTGTTTAGATTAACAACATAAAATACAACAGGCAGGCCCTTCAAAGAGAGTTATGAGTTCTTTACCACGGAATTCTAGACCTTGCAGCGTGTTTGAAAATACGGACAGTCAGTGTTTAAACTTCGATAGAGATACAGTCGGGGTTTGAACTTGGATATGGGGAGAGCTCCGAGAAATCAATTAAAATCAGTGGTGATGTGTGAAATTACGCTTAGTTATTGATTTCAGATGGTGTTAAAAATTATTGTTAAATATTAAATTAAAGTGAAATATTATTAAACCGGTGCAGATCACAGATCATTACAAGACACACTGTGATTTTTTTCATGCCTATAACAAATTGTTTTTAATAATTTTTGGAGCTCACTTTGTGATTTTTTTCTATCGAGGGAATTTAATATAATTAACTTTCAGCATAACAAATTAATAGATATCATATTAAAAAATTACACATATTTTTTTTGGAACTTAAAACTTAAAGAATTGACGAGAAACTTGTTATAAATCGGTATTAATTGGGGGCTTAAGACGCACTCACGCTCAATCGATTATTTTGTACAACAATTTCGTTTAGAAGTTGGTGATCGGAATGACCAGGTACTTCCCTACTTTCCTTTCCCCCATCTCGAGCCTTACAAAATACTTCAAATGGGGATGTCATGGACTCACTGGCTCTAGATGGTTGGTAACAGTTTTGTACGGTATCCACATAAAAAGACTCTTTTTATTCTCAAAATATCAAAAATATGCGACTTCTATCCCAGGAATTATTGTCAATCAAGCAAACGTGTGGATCTTTATTAAGAATTAGGCCTTGAGATTGTTAATTGTTGTACTTTGAAATGTGTTTCAAGAATACTGATGATATAAACCGATAGAAATGTGTTGTAGACGTATCCGCGAGCGCGAAGTAAGGTCAAACTTTCCTAACATCTGATGAAGTTACTGATCAACCATTTAAAAATATCAACATTTTTTCTTGAACACAAAGCAAAATTTGCGTGTTCAGATCACGTCGAGGTCACGTATAAGGTAAATACGGTTGATATGAATCAGAAATACTGTTAACTCGGAAGGATAATTATAAATACTAATTTCGGTTTGCTAATACGAATTTAACTGTCATTTTCAAAATTGGAATTAGTTCTGGGATGAATTCAGACAGACGAAAATGTTACCATTCCTGTAATATAATATTTCAATTATGTTAATGTTGCGTTTTAAAGAGAGGGATTATTACAGCATAATAATTTACCATGATTTTCACGGGTCCGCGCTACTATTCATAAGTTTTCAGAACATTATTTTACTAAAAAAATAATACCGCCATTATTAAAATACAGGGTTTTCCAATAAGAGGTGTTATTTTGATATTCAATCGTAAAAGATCAATGGTTTCGTTGCTTGTGTGGCACGTAATGCCGTCTTGTTAAAAGTGAACGTTGTCCAGATCAATACCATCCAATTCTGGCCATAAAAAAAAATAATCATCTCTCAATAGCGCAATCCATTCACCGTAACTGTTGCTCCAGCCTCATTTTCAAAAAAGTAAGGTCAAATGACTCCGCCGGACCATAAACCGCACCAAACAGTCACACGTTGAAGATAGAGAGGCTTTTCAACAATAATTCTTGGGTTTTTTGAGCCCCAGATGCGACAATTTTGCTTGTTGACGAAGCCACCGAGGTGGAAATGGGCCTCATCACTCAAGATGATTTACATTCGATTCAATCAAGTGAATTTTAATAATTTAAATGCGTTGTTGAAGCGTGTATCGTTCCATTTTTATTAATGACGTAGTTTCTACTTATCAAATATTAAAAAATGACAGCTTCAAAAGTAACATCTACTGAAATAGCGGGCTATTCAAAATAACACCTCTTATTGGAAAACCCTGTAGTTGGTGATGCAATGAACAGTATAGTTGCATACTAAGCATTAGATCTGGTTTCGATTTTCTCTTATTTTGAAAAATACATATATTTAATTTTTATTCAGTTTAATTTAGATAATTAATCCACGGGTCTGCACTAATGTCTGCTTTAATTATAATCGAGGAAATATATCACTTTAGATAGCGCGCGGAGATTAACACACCATTGTATACCATGCATAACCCGGATAGTGACGAAATGCCCAGAGCTGTCTGCTGACAGCCGTGAGGCTAGCCGCTAGTGTTGCCAAAGTTGAAAGAATAATGTGGCCATAAAATGAAACATTAAAATTATTTACGGTGGGTACTCGATTCTGTAATCAATAACATTTTGGACTAGGAATAGAAAAACCTTATGTAAATAAGGTTTTTAAAACATTAGCGAAATCATTTTTCTTTTAAATCGATATACTTCTTGCGATTTTATTAGTTCGTGCACCCAAAGTGAGCTCACTTTTACCATACTAAAATTCCTTATTGAACTTGGCTTGTCGAGATGCCATGGGTCGACAGATTTCACGTAAATTGGTAACTCGTAACTCTTCTAGTGATGATTCGGTTCAGTGTTCGAGCATGTTAGGTAGGTACCTGCGCTGAGCCAAGGTAAAGCTTCTTCGTTAGTAAGTTTGTTTTTCGTCTGAAGCTGTGGGGAGTTTGCTGGAGTTATTGAGAGCTGGATAAAAGATCTCCAGGAAAGTTTGGAATAAAAGATGTAGCAACAAATAATTATGTTTCACATGAAACGAATATTTTTTGTATTTTTTCCAAACCCCATTCGAGAAATTAAATATATTAATTTCGGTTTCCGGTGTGTGGGTTAGTTATGTGATATTCCTTCGTAATGTGTAAAATTATCAAAGTTTAATGAACTTTTATCAGACAAGGAATAGAGTAGGTACCGAAATTATTCTGTTAAAAATAAATTCTTTATTTGAAATAATTTTTTTTTTTATGTTTGACTTGCGATTAGACAAAGAAGAATAGGCCTCGTGAAATAAAAAAACCGACATTGGCCCCTTTAAAAATAAGTTACATACATAAATAAATTTCTAAAATTACACGAAGCGCCATATTGTTTGTTTTGCATATTTTAAAATTATTAAATTAAAGGCTTTTGGTATAAGTACCTACTAAGGTGGCAATAAAGTTTATAAATTTAAAAAAAAATTACGTAAGTTATATTTCTTGTTGATATTTGGTGGATAATATTTGAAAATATTTTTTTGAAAATAAGTTTTTAAGAAGTTTCCAAATATTTAAAATATTTTTTAAAATTCGTTAAAATATTTATCGTAATTTCAAAAGTCCCACCTGGTGGGGAATATATCTGATGCAAGCTATTTAAATATATTTTTATAAAAATTCGTGGACTTTACTTAACACTTTTAGGTAAAAGTAGGTACACGTTATACGTAAAACAGTCAAATAAACTGGAAAATTCCTATTCTATGAGATTACCCTTAGCATTTCATCACAATGAAAACATAAAGTTTTCGTCTTGATTGTATAGATTTGATCTATCTACATTTGCGTCACTATTGAAGGATTCAAGTACCCAATTTCTCTTTAAAAGTAACATTAGTACAGTACCTAATTTTTATCACAATCTAAAAAACAGTTTTATACGTATTTGCACAAATTGCTCAATATTTCAAACAGAATCTTAAAGAAAGTACGATCTAACGAGACATAATGTATCTAGCCCATCACTTTGATCATTATTCAGCAACATTAAAACATGGTAATGCTCATCACTTTGGTCTAAAATTTTGTGTATGTACCAGTTTGCAAGAGGATTTAATAGTTTAAGGACCGTCTTTATTAATCCTATCTTGTGACGGAGGGAGCACCTACTTTCACCCAACTGTGACTGCCAGTTAAGTGCTCGGTCCTCTGGGCGATCGACCAACACATTTAATTTTGCGCGAAATGTGCTTGTCTGAAATTATACCCGACCCAGACAAAGATGGGGAAAGCAGTTGTGCGTGGAGAGGCAGGGTTTGAAATGGACTAAGGCCGTTGAAGTAGTGCAGGACCACGTGCTTCGTGACCAGATCTGAAGAGTCAGATACTTCCCCACTTTCCTCTTACCCATGGAATTATGCATACATTATTTCGTACTGACAATCATGCATGCACGGACATTGGAGGGTCTAGAATCATTTTAAAAATAAATGTAGCTTCCTCTTTACAAAAAAATTAAAGTCCTGACGTGAGCGGCTAAGGAGGTAAAGCAATCAGTTTCCTCATATAGCCATTGGAAAAGGGTGGGTTCACTCCAATTTCCTCCTACTCATCACTTCTACTCCCCACTACCTCCAGCTTCACAACATACCCCCATTAGGGATGCCTTGGTCTCACTGCCTCCTGACGGTTGGGAGAAGTTGGGGACCTTGTGCACTTTAACATAAAACAAACTAATCTACAAATATGATCATTTTTTAATATATTCCAATTCTGGAGAAAAACTCAGAAACCACCCGAAATTCATATCTCGCCATGACGTCAAAAGCGATCATATAAAGATGAAGTGAGGTGATTTCATTTTAGCGAGAGTAAATTTAATCTGAATATATCCCGTGGCTACCTATTAATGCCTACCATCAAATCAATAACGCGTTATCGTCATTGTTCGTTTCATACAATTTTTCTACATCATATGACGAAGAATAAATTAATAGGAAGAAGAAAAGGAAATAATAATAATAGATCGATATGAATATGGATTTTTAAAAATTCGTATAAAGCAAATGCTTTATGTGGCAATATGTATAAACATATTTATTATGTCAATATTTGTTTTAATATTTAATATTTTTTTTTTGTTTCTTTGGGTTGCAAAGTCCTTTTTTAACTCAACCGTTTAGCATTTGGTCTGTTTGTCCGTTTCCTTTTCGTTTTAATGGTCATTAAAATTTATTTTTTAATGTGAAATCGTCGTGGTTATCTGAACTTTAAAATTCGCATTTTTTCAATATTTTAGGTACCGCTGGAGAAAGTTTGAAAACCTTTGTTATTGAAATAGTGACGTTTCTTTAGACAAATTGTATATATCTTTAAAGGATTTTTTTAAAGTTACATAAAATTTATGGTTTATAAAAATACTTTTACCTACTTACAATTCATATGCTTTAATTTGATTTTATTAAAGTCTTCATACGTTCATATTTGACATAGTTAGGATTTTTGATATTATTGACCAATAAAATAACGACATTCAAAATTTAAGGCCAAAAATAAAATAAACTTAATATTAAAAAAGTTCTTATAAAGTACATTCTACTCAGCTACAAAAAATATTTTTTGAAATATTTCCAAGGTTTACATTTAAATATGGAATGGGTATCAATAATACCACCACCAGCTGATTAGTATTATTATTTTAATGACTGCGCGATTTAGGATCGTTGTAAACGGAAGTGGCGCCCTCTGTTATTATCAAAAAGAAGCGTTGAAGTTTTCAAGCCGCGTTAGCGAGTTTATATTTGCTAGTCTTTGTTTATGCAGGCTGTGTTGAAGAAAAAGCACCGACAGCTTAGTTTAGTACCAGAAGTCATAATTAATCACATGATGTCAAATTTAGATGCTTTGAAAATTCCAAATAACTATGAAAAATAAGACTAGATAGCTTCTAGTTTGTTGAAAACTTTAAAATCTTTTAGGTTCTTACCTATACTAATTTCGGTCCTTTAGTGATTGTAATCAGGTTAAATGTGCTTAAATATTTTAAAATTTAAATGTTTTTTTTTTAAAACGGGACTGCTTGTGTCAAAAATTCAGACCAGCGATGAAGTACTAACCTCTAATATAATATTTTTATAGAAATTTTTTGTAAATATTATTTTTCAAAATTGGAACTGATATGTCAAGAATTCATAATATATTTTAAATTATCATATTGTTACTTTTCCCTTTCCCATAAAAATATATAAATAGTGGAACAAAATAAAGTTAATCCACAATAAATTATGGTAAAAAGTTTCACGTTTCGAAAGTCTTGAAACACGAAGATTTAAAATGTAGAGCATGCTGCCAGTTTTTTTAATACACCTTGAAAGATATTACACGAAATGTATTCGTAATAAATTATACTATGAAAGCAATAATTATTTTTAAGATGTTTTTCAAAGTAGCGAAACGTACCTTTTTTAAAACACAGTATAAAAAAAGTATACTTTTCTTCTGGATTTTAATAAACCGCGCTTATCTTTATGACGTCTCGGAAGATTGAGGGGGTGAAAAAGTTTCGGGAGCTTGCTTCACGAACAGCCTAATTTTCTCGCATATTTTACGTATGTAGAATGTTCGTATGTGGAATTATATGTCGTACCAACTTCATTCCATTGGGTGGGGGTTGGGAATTTATCAGCAGCACATATCATATTCACTGCCGAGGGTTGTTAATCTCCTCTAGAAGCTAATATAGGTGTATTCCACAGGGTGGTTTTTTACACGCTTAATAAGCGTTCCTTGCTGACTTTACGGAACGTTTGTTTTAAGGGTTGTTGTTTTTCATTTGCGAAACGTGTCGCCGGGGCGTTTAAAAAAAGGGTTTATCGATGATCTCTGCCTACACAAACAACGTTAATTATTATTCTTATTTTAAAAAGATATTAATGTCAATTTATTTCTTTTCAGCATGTTATAATATAAAAACCTAACATAGAATGGATTATTTTGGTAAATAACTAAAAGGGGCGACTAGAAAAGTCCTGTTCAACTCAATTCAACGGCAATTCAGTGTAGCAGGTAATTACCACAAAATAAAGAATAACACATGAAGTTGAAGACAATATTAGCGATTAACGCAGGACCATTGCCTTACCGGGGCACCGTTCTAACACCGGTAAGAGTCCTAGTTGTGACCGTATCGTTTTCTGATTTTTCTGTTTCAGATTTTTGTTTATGAATCGTTAATATTGTCGTAAATAATTAAATATTACAATTTGAGGTTTTAGTCACTAAGTTATTCCAAAAATAAATATAAGAAGTGTCTTGCGGTTGTGTTTCGTGATCCAAATATTAGTCTAATCGAGGCATAAATTTTATATAGAAAGATGTGTTTTTATTCTGATTTAATTTATTCTTCCTAGATGTCTCAGATGAAAATACTAATAAAATAAAATATTATTTCGTTTATCACATCATTTCAAAGCATTGAAATTCCAAAAAAACTATTTAAAATAACACAAGATAGCTTCTTTTTTGGTGAAAATTTTTAAATCAACACCTTTATTTAAACTATTAGGTAGGTGAATACTTATTAACATATTATTTTGTCAGCTAGTATTGGTAACTCTAATTCAATGAATTTAGATTTTTTTCGAAGCGTCATTTCCAAAATTTGAACTATTTTTTTCAAGAATTCAGACAAGTACCAACCTAAAATATAATATTTAAATAGAAAATTATTGTTATTTTTTTAATGATTATCTAATGTTTATAAGACATGATTTTTATGCATAGCACAAAGGATAATAAATTATTATAAGCAATTATTAGTCGCCTGTAATATCAATACAAATTGAAAATATCTTCCGAGTAAAAATAAATGCCGCCGACGGGAATTGAACCCGCGCCGTCTGATGTCCGGTCAGACGCTCTGGATCACTGAGCCACGTCGGCTTATTTCTATTTGGCGTGTTGGAATTGAACTATATACAAGAACATAGATATAATTTTAATTTTAATAATATATATTAAAAATATTCACGACAAATAAATTTTGTTATTATATTAAAAAAATTCTTTATTTTCAAATTCACATAATACTATATAATATAATGAAAATATCCCGTGATTCTACATGGGTCGCACTAGTAATATTCATATTAAACGCAATCATTCGCATGTTATTAAATTAATTATTGTATTTTTTTAAACACGGTCTTTCTAAAAATATAGTGTAATCTCATCCACCCTTCCTCTCCATCTGTCAGATAGGGGAGATAGGGTAAAATGGGCTTGCTGGGGTAATCAGGTGCCCAAGGATCTGCTCGCTAAAGGAAAGCGGTGTTTGTGAAGGGGATAAGCGGCTGAGGTGAGGATCCGCATATTTTTAATCTTCGGATATTTCACCGACGTGATGTGTACACATTTTTTCCTACCGCAAAATTTCCTTTGAAATTTTTCACTAAAGCGGGATATTTCAGATTTTTTTACACTTGAGAAATGAAAAGTATTCGCGTCATGTTTGCACGAGAATAGCAATAAAGAGATCTTTTCAGAAAGTAGAGTATTTTGGACCAATAAGTGAGGCTTTTGAACATTCCTTCTCCGACAGCTATGATCTGTTGATAGTGGTGGAAAATAAGAATTTGACTGGCGTGTTTTTATTGTAAATTTTAACACAACCTACAGGTTATACGAAATCTGAAAATTATTTTAGGAGCAAATTTTTAAGGGATGGTTCTCTTGAATTACGTAACTGTTTTTGAAAATATTTTTTAAAAATAATTTGCCAATGTAATTCTTATGGTACTAAAGAATACAACAAAATTCCACTCTTATTCATAAATCACAACATAATGATATTTAAATTCCAAATAAAAAGCTGTATACAAAACGGTGACCGGATAAATTATCAAAATGATATACAGGGAGATCAGAAATAGAAAATATACTTACACCAAATACAGACTGAAACCAGAACCACTCAAGTTCACTTTAAAATACTATACGTCATTATATATTTGTAATGCTTAAAAATAACTCTACATAATCTATTAATAGCTAATGTATATTATTCAAACTTCAGATTTTGATATATAAGATCCCAGTGAGGGTAATTTATTTTATTTTTTATTGAAAAAGTAGATTTTAGCAGTATTTTTTTATAAAAAAAAATTGTCATTGTGAGTCACACTGGGTGCTTACTGCTTACCCGTGCTGAGGCCAACATTTTACAATTTTATAAGGTACAAATATGTATGTAAATAAAATGGACTGTATTCAAATTAAAATAAATAAAACAAACATAAATGAAGTATTAAGGCAGTAATAAAAAAAATAGGAAATGTGAGCATATATTGGTACGGTTGAGATTAATAATATGTGTATTATGTATATTTTTTATTCTTTTAAGATAAAATTTTCTCTACTTGCTACACAAGAAAATGAAGAAAATAAAACCTTTATTTATTATTATTAATTTATTTGTAAAATAATTTGTTAAAAATCATAAGTAAATGAATTTTACCTTCAGATGGGTTGCTTTAACCGATAATGTTTCAGTACAGTTTAACAATTCCTTTGGCATCGGTAACAATTATTAAAGACGAAGACGATATCTCAATAGCTTCATCACAGTTTACAACTGCCTTCAGAAGGCGAAACAGCTGTCTTAGGTTAAGACTCAAGACTGTCTGTAGATCATTTGAAAGTGGCCTTCCGATGAAGGTATAGATTTACGGATTGTTGGTAAATGGTATGACCGAGGGGACCAACTCTAGGTAGTACGAGAGTACCTGGAGGACCTGCTGGTGGACGTGCGCTGCTCATCATATGCAGAAGTCAAAAGAGCCGCACAAGACAAGGAAGAATGGAAGAGGAGATTAGATGAAATTGCTGCAAACCAATCCCAGGATTGAAACCAGAGAGAGGTAAATGGCTACACAACATTTAGAACATGAAATAACTGTCGATGACATATTTATAGAGTGGCTTCACGATGACTAAGAACTTAAGATACATAGATTTATACAAAGATCCTCTATCAGCGGTCTCTTCAATACGATGTTTCATTCAAAAGCAGTACTATAAATTATTACTACGCACTGCGGAAGGTGAAACAGCGGTCACGAGTGAAAAACACAGAACATAACTTCGTGCTGGTTTTAATTGTTAGTTAATTTATTATTTACATCAATCATATTTAATTTGAAGAATCAGGAGAATCCATATTTTGTCTTTCATTCATAGGTCTTAAGAATATTTATGTATTTACGATGGGTAGGTACATATTACTTGTGTTTTCTCTCCGCTTTAAGTGTTTCTGAATTTGTCAGCCCAGCGCCTACACACTTGAAAATAATGATTTAAGAATACAAGAATCGCAGAGGCACTAGAGAAGGTCCTTGTACTCAAATAATATTTTATTCCGCAGAGGAGACTTACCTCAGGGATGTTCTTTAGCCGGTTCCATGACAAAACAGAAGGTATAAGAAAAATGACAGAAAAAACCAAACCAAACCTAACCTAAAGTAACCTAACCTCAACTATTCTTTTTGTGATGTTCTGTTTTAACGGTTACATCTTTGTTCATAGCCAACAAATAAAGTGACCTGGGTACCCGAGGTTCGTAGAAAATGTATTTAACAAGGTTAGTTTATCCAGAAGGTAGAGCGTTGATTGGCTAGAAAGTCGTGACGTTGCTAGAAGCTCGTTTTTCAATGGGAGATTTTAAATTTTCACAAAAGTGGCGTCAAGCGACTCAGAATACATTGGTTAATTTATTATGCGTTGCCAATATTATACATATTATTATGATAAAACTAATGTTTGGAATTAAACGGAAAAATTCCAGGGAAAAATATGCAGTTTTACTAATGTTTTGTTTTTGTAAAATCGAGGTTGTTTATTAATACCTTGTACATGTTGCCTTTGAAGACATCAAAATTTTCAAATTAAAAGTGTAAGGATTAGCAAACTATCATGACAAATGATATTACGTGGAAAGTGTTCAATTGTATTTATACAAAGAGTCGCGTATGGTTTTAGATACTCTCAGCATCGCCTTGGTGAAAGTCGTGAAAGACCTGCGCCATTCGGAATAGAAGCGTTGCTTGAAATGGCTTTAGCCGTACTTGATAACCATATTGTAAATCACCAGGTACTCCTCCACCTTCCTCTTTCCAAATTCCTTCCCTCCCAATCAGTGGCTCGTGACTTTTGGGTGTACTAGAGTTCTAATATTACAAAAATGGCGTTATTGATGTTTTAGCTGAAAACGATTTTTTATATTTTTTCTAAAATTCGTTTTTTGTATGAAGATTTTCAGAAAATTTCAGTTTGGCCGTTCTAATATTAGCACTTTAGTACACCTAAAAGTTACGAGCCGCCACTGCTCCCAATACTGAAATGGCCCAAACTCTTTTCAGCAAGGCTAAATGGAATAATAAAATTTATTTATGATACGTACAACATAATTATACCGAAAAAAGCCCAATTTCAACTGGTATTTTTTAACATAAACTCCGCACAGGAGGTCCCAATGAAAATATATTCCTTAGGGCCTATGATATCTTTGGAGATGCAATGCGGAGGGTCTTTTGAGAAGATAAGTTTGTAAAAATTGGTCATGAAGAGACCCATGCTGTAGGAGGGAGGAAACACGAAACTCTTTCCACAGCCGAACTGTTGAACTCGAGAACGTTCAACAGAACCGGTTATGATGTAATGTTTTGATGCTCGTTTTCAATTTCTTCTTCTTCGTATAGTGGGAGATAGGTGGTAGAGGTCGAATTGGGATACCGAGGTTATTCAGTCAGTCGACGGCATCGGGAGTCACTTGGTTCAGCACAGATGTTCCACAAGGAAACTAATAAGAGATTCTTCTATGCTGTATTCTGCTGTTTGAAAGTGTACACACTCAAGAGTTCAGAATCATTTAGCCCTCACGTATGCATCATATATGCCCATAGGCCGGATGTGGTTTAGAAGCCTGGCTATATAATAGTTGGATCCACGAAAGGTGCTTGTTTTTTATGTCCGAAGTCTGCCACTGAGTTCGACACTAATCTTCAGTGGAGTATAGTGATAGATGTAGAGTTTTGCCTTCAATCTAAAAGGGTCTATCCGTGGTATTTTTGTATTCCAGGAGGGTTACGGTCACTCCTCTTACAGTGGGTGGTGCAATATTCGGGAGGGTAGGGAGCTATTTTAGTGGGATGGAGGGAAGTTTTCCACCCACCATGCGTATAGCACAGTTTAGTTGTAGATCGATATTTTGTGTGTGTTGTTACGAACTGGGGTTTGCGGACTCCACGATGGGAGCCAGAGCCGGCTTTTCAGCTTCAGTAGGTAGAATCATGGGACTCTAATTATCTAGCTCAGGTTTGGGTCGGCAGGTTATGCCTTTACACGGGGAACATTCAACAATTCAAGACTCCACTCCCTCGTCAAATGAAACACCTATATGGGAATGATTAATGAGTGTATTTACAGGTCAACAGGCACATAGAATAACACAAAAAGGGGACACAATATACATCCTAAATTATTCCTGTCTGATTGAATTGAACAAATCTCTTTCTCATATTGGCTCCGTCTGGTAGACGTGTTTAACAGGCATTTAAAGAAGGCACATAATAGGGCAAAGGTTTGGTGCACGCTTTCATGAGTTGTCCCGGGGGATGCAGGAGTTGCGAGGCCAGCGAGGTGTTACTTCCAGACATTGTAGAGTGGAAACCAAGGTAGTAATCTACTACACGCGCAAAACGTGCGCGTGCTAGGCTATGGTGATGTTGAGGAGCCGGAGCCGGCGCACAGCGTCCGAGGCCGGGTTTTGGAGTTCCAAACCGCACGTGTGGTCGAGCCCAGAGCTAGAGTTGCAGTGGCGATGGCCGCCGGTCAAGAAAACCGTTGGGCTTCCGCGTTGGTGGGCAGCATAGATGCGCGCCGCTCCGTGCTGCCCAGTTCTGCGTTGAATTTAGTTTCGCGGGGGTTTTCAAAATGTGTTTGAGAGATCTGTTTCGTGACAGTGTGCACTCTTAGCCTACACGGAAGCACAGTACCGAGTAAACCAAGGCAATAAGGAAGTTGAGTCCATTTTTTTATCAATGTTCGCATTCAAACTTAAATACTGGTATTTTTTTTTTTTAAAGTCTGTTTTCATAATTAAATTAATTCTCAAAGTTTAAATTTTATTAAGCCCGCCAAAACGAGCGGAATCCGAGCGGTAAGAGGCGGGGTGTGGGTGTGACGTCATTCAAACTGTGAGAACCACGTCGCTTAAACATTTTGTATGGAAAAAAAAATAATTCTTCAATAAGGAATTCCAGTAATTTTTTTACCAATGTTAACCGTCTATTAGAATTGATTTTATTAAAAAAAAAAGAAAATTGATTGAGATTTCATAGTTAAATTAATATTTTAAGTTAGAATATTTGCTTCTCCCGCCCGGCACGGTATTGAAGACGCTATTTGTTGACCGCTGCGCAGAAAAGTAAAGACCAAAAGTAAAATAACGGCTTACAGCCCAGTTCAGTGTGAGACTTTTCTGCGCGGAGGCCTGAAGTGTAATCACATGTATGTGACATGTATAATAATAAAAACTTCTAAGCGATGCAATAAACAACATATTATTATAAAGCACTATACGATAGCTATTTTTTTCACTTAGATCCTATTGACAAAGGGGTTTCTCCGGGAATGCAGCTGGTTTTCAGCAGTGCCTTATTATATGGTAAACAAAAGATGAAATATTTAAAAGCCATCACCACATTATAATATATATTATAATGAGTCGAGAATAATTATCATGTCATGCGAAATCAATAAATATACCTGCACAAAACTAGTGGTTATGGCGAAATGTCAAATGGGTAGAATACGCAATGATTATTATACTGTAAAAATGTATTATATTCATCGTAACGTACAAATGAACACAATTAATAATTTGATATACTTACTTGGAAGCTTTAACTCCACGACCGGCTGTGATTTGGCCCAAATAAACGTTTGGCCTATACACCTCTCTCATCTAAACCGACCATCTCTCATGTAATAGAAAAAGATACACGATAGACATTGCGGTGATCTGTGCTACGTACAAGCCACGATACATGTGACGTCAGAGTTCTTTCGACCAATCGTGGAGCGTATTCAGTTTATTGCTATTTAATGCTTTTTCAAGAACGTTTAAGTAATTCTAAGAATAATAATATAGAAATATATTTATATATTTAGAATCGATATTTTTTGATCTACATGAACATATTTTTTATACGTCAAAATATTTTTTACTCAACTTCCTTATTGTTGCTTCGTATAGGGTTGTTGCATCGCAACCACAGCTTGTTTTCTATTGATGTTTATGGGATTCTTGATCTTCTTGCTAACATTTTCAAAGCGGAAGCTTTACGTCAGGTTTCTGTTCAGCGTTACGCCAAGATACCAAGGACTAGTTTTATGAGTTTAAATTTACTTATCTCCTCTAAACTATATATCAAGCGTAATTCTTGCATGCGAGTTGCTTATGTGAGGCAGCTGTAACTGTTTTTGTTGCATTTTCTTTTATTTTCCCGTCAAAGAACAATTAATAGTTCAAAACGGCTAGTTCAGCTTTTATGTCATTTTCGACGGCAAATATCATCTACATAAACAAATTTTCTCCTCTCGATTTCTGGGAGATCCGCTATATACAAGAACAAGGCGCAAGTACCTATCCTTACACGGGTCAATTTTCATTTTTTTTTAATTTTTTTTTTTTTATTATCAATATAAAGTTTTTTTACAGGTTTTTTTTTTCGATGTCTGTCTCACTAGGATAAACCTGTGTCGAGACCAAAGATATTAGAAGAACGAGATATGCTATGTTGGCCGCCGGACCGTAGACGGAGTACTACCTAATTAGGGTACTTTGAATACGGGAAGAATTCGTTAATTTAGTTGATTTTATGTCGTAACCGTGTACAGTTTGTGCCCGTTTTATTCAAAATGCCGTCTTGTTCAGTGGAACTATGCAAAAACACGACAAGTAATGTTAACTTTAAGATGAATGGAGTTTCATTTCACCGGTAAGTACAAAATTAGAGTACTTTATCAATTTTTAATGATTTTTCAAAATTTTAATTGACGTAAGGCCCCGTGAAAGCTAACATCGCCGCCACTAGAGGCTAGTGATGGGGACGCCATTTTTTTTTTAAATACCGACTATCGATTTTTAGTAACATTAGCAGGGCCATATAAAAATACATAGAAACTTATTATTTCTTTTGAATTTTTTTGTAGATAATTATTATGGTAGATGCTGATTGGTGGTAGAAACAAATGCAATGCTTTTCTTTTAAAAAGTTTATTTATTAAAATTAATGTTTCTTTGTTTGTTTCGCATGCGTTCCTTCACCATTTATCCGATTTTCAATGAAACTTTGGTGATTTTTTGTACCCGAGCCCGCGAAGGTTTCTATATACGAGTATAATGGTGAGCTGTAGCATTATGAAATTATTTCCTATACCATTCATCCGATTGGGATGAAATTTTGGTGTATAGTTATGGGCATGCCCGTGAAGTTTTCTATAAATATAATAGTGAGCTCTGGCGTTATGAAATATGTATATTTTTTGGCGCATTATCAGTTTGAAAAATGTTTGTATTTCATACAGTTTACAGGCAGGAAGGGAAGGAGAAGGGAAAGAGAATCCGGGACGAGGGATCCGATAGGGTAGGGTTATTTGGGTGGGGAGGGAAACGAAGAAGAGGGTTGGCGGGGGTGAGAGAGGGATGAGAGGGGGGGGGGGGGGTTCGCGGACAGGGAGAAGCATATAAAAAAAGCGTGATAATTTATTTATCTTAGGTAAAGTATAATTTATTTCCGTTTTTAGATGTTGTAACATATAGTATTTTAATTGTTTCAGATTTCCGAAGAACGGAAAAATTAAAGAAAAATGGATTGACGCAACGGGGAGAAAGGGAAACTGGTTTCCGACTCGCCGTAGCATCATTTGCTCGTCTCACTTTGGCCAAAATGATTTTAAACCAGCAACAAAAATTCGGACCCTTTTTGCGTGGGCTGTTCCTACATTTAAACTGCCACTTATTTATGATTCGGTTTGTTTTCTATTTAGTTTTTACAAAGCATATTTAAGAAGAATTATTTTTTCTCCGTTTGCACAACTTTCTGCCCTTTTAACCAGTGATTTAAAATATTTATTTTCATCAATATGACCAATGAACAATCATTTAGTTCAACTCGCTAAAGCCGTTTTGGAAAAATACCTTGATATCCGTTTACATTACTTAATTAAAAACGTAACACCAAAATTGTCGAAGCGACAAGCATTAAACAAATATCTCGACTTTACCGGTCAATAATATATATTTAAAAAAAATTTGTTAGCTAAATGAAATACCTCTCGTACATATATATGTGTATATATTTTTGTTAATTTGTTGGAATTGTTGAACACACTTGACATTCAAAAGAGGAGGAAAACAACTGTTTATATCTTATTAAAAAAAAAAAACTACCTGTAAAACACGGGTAATAAATAGTTCTTGAAACAAAATATGAAATCGCGAAATAAAGGCCCTAACACGGGTAGAGCACCTAGCGTTGCCCTAAATACTTGTCATTATTTTTGTAAAATTATTAACTGTGAAACAGAAATGTAAATATTTTCAGTATAATCCTGGTTAAAGACCACCATTGAGAATAGAAACAATGATTTGAATGGTTAAGCCGTGTTTGGCGACTAGATCTGAATAACCGGGTACTTCCCCACCTTCCTTTTACTCAGCTTCTTCCCCACCCCCCCCCCCATCACCTGAAGCTTCACAACATACCCCAATTGCGGAAGCCCTAGGCTCACTAGCTACAGATGGTTGGGAGCAGATGGGACTCTTGTGAAGTACTCTAATACAAAATAAACTAACATTGGGTAAACACTGAGAATCTCATTTTGTGGATTTTCACAACAACAAAAACACATTGTGAGTATTATTGTGATATAATAATAATAATATAATTGTTGAACAAAACCAAAAAACTGTACGGACAAAATTTTATTATAGATTAGATGCAAAAAAAAATGATTAGGATTGTTATGTATCGTACTTATTCCGATTTATCTGTTGTGAGAATATGAACTTTTCATCAAATAAAAGTTTTAACTTGAAATTTTTTTTCATTTAAATATCGACATTGCGATTTTGTATTATTGCCATCCCTATTAGACTTCATTTGTATGTATTGCTAATCGCCAATGCTATCGGGACGTGTACGCACAGAAATCTGTTCTATGTATTAGTGCCAACTGAAACGAAACGTTTTTTGTGTGAGTTCGAAAAGGGGCGGATACCTTAGCGTAAGCGAAGGTGTGCAGTAGTATTGGTGAACAAAACCGGCGACACTGGGCAAAACAATTCCACACAGTATGAACTGCTCATAGCAAATCTCGTTCTTCTAATATCTTTGGTCGAGACAGACGTATTTGATACATGAATTAATGTTTACATATTTTTTGATACATAAAATATTTCATTATTTTATAAGTCCTATTTTTAGATTTCTTGTAAGAACTTTCATGGCGCACTCCGTAATCAATGATTCGATTTTCATTTTCAAAGAAACAATAGTGCTTTAAGTATGACTTTTCGCCAGACGGTGACATATCATTCAATTACGTGGTTGGAAGGTAGGTACTCTCAGTTTCGCTCTGATTGAAAACCGCATTGAATCGAAACATTGCTGTAAATGGCTGTAGACGTGTTTTTTTAGTGATCAGATCTGATCGGCCAGGCACGTTTCTTCCCATCTCTTTATGGGAATATCATAGTTCCTACTGGCTTCGGATACAGGGGACACTTATTTTTTTAAATTTTTATTTTTAAAAGAAAGACAAACATTCCCGGGTTATGAATAACCTGACAATATTTGAAAATCTCCTACTACCACCACAGTAAGCTGAAAATGTTGGTTATGTTGTGATGGAGGACAACATTTTAAATTTTTTATTTCATTTTATACTGAATTAACATTTAAAAAACTATTTACCAGCTTTGTTTTTAGACTTTGTTTTGAGTTGTTATAGTAATTTCAATCGCATGAACCCATTTTAACAGCAGTCAGTTTACTTTTGTACTTTCTTGCATTACTGCCATACATCAGGATTGGTATCAGAGCTCCGCTGTGAACTTTCTATTTCCGATTCCTCCAAATAATCTGAATCAGTCTTTACGTCGCAACATTTTTCACCAATTACGTCCTCAAACTCACACACTAACGGCAAAACTAAGGGGGTTCAGGATTTTTTCGGGTGAAGAAGATTTTTTTGTTCTTATATTTTTTCTATAAAATGGTTAATTATCAGTTGGATAGCCATGATATATTAATTTTGATTCACTTTGATGTTTCTACTATTAGATCAAGGTTCCTTGATATGTATTATTGTAACAATCATACTACGGTTTCAGGCTACAATTCTGTTGTAAATAGATTACACACCACAATGTTAGCTGATGTTTTTAGTGTGCCTCTATCGAAATATTAATCTGCACTATTAAACATTTTATAAGTGCATATGAGATCACTATTTCATTATTTATTTTAAAAACTTTATACTAATGTTTATTATTTTTTCTTGTTGACTTATATAATATTCTATTTGTCCGTTCTTTCCATATTGTACTACGATTGTCAATATCTTTCACGTATGTAAATGTCACTTGTGCCGATAATTCTAAAATACCGGTTACAACAGATCCACAATAGATTGGGAAATACATTTAATTAAAATAAATGAATCAATCTTCAACAAGAAAATTCATCAGCCCAACAGATTTATGCTTTTCTAAAATAACCAAGAATCTGTTAGGAATTTCGGTGAAATTCTTGAAAATTCTTACCAAATTTGTTCATCTTAATCACGAAGAATCTTTAACCTTTGTATTCCTTTAAAGCTTTTGCTCAGAATAAACGTAAAATACGATAGAATCTAAAATTTTATAAGTATCCTTTGTGTATAGTATTCTCAATGAAAAAAGAAAAACGTAAGAAAACCAAAAGAGAATGTATCTAATTTTATCTTTTTATTTTAAATCGAAAACTAAATTTCCTCTGAAATCATAAGATGTGTAAGTAGATCCTAAAATATATACCTATTTAATTAATAAACACGACGATTTGACATTTGACAAAATAATCTTTGCTTACACATTAACCCGTCGTGTGCCGGCACAAAGATTTCGGCTGCGTCAGCTGATTCTATTTTCGTTATAACTTGCTATCTTTTTTTTATTTTTATTTATTGTACGACAGACAGGTAAGTCCAATTATGGGACATTTTATTATAACTAACAATACATGTACATAATTTTTTTTAAACATGGTATAGTGATATTAAACACATCTATATCCGCTGGTAAGCATTTAGCAAGGTCATACCTCTTGTCATGCTATGTTAGGCAATGACATCTGTCCGACCCTACGGTATGCAGAATAGGTCGTGGCTACGATTTCGACAGTATTTATCAGGAACGAATAAGCCACAGCATGACAGGAGATATGGACAATCGATAAGGTTTTTTAGTAACTTTAATTCAAGTACCATGAGTCCGGCACTAGGCCTGGTCTCCAGGCTTTGGTAATTTGTCTCCTTTAGCAATTCCACGTGATGCATGAATTTCGGATATATTCCGTATGATCGCATGTAAACATACCTTAGGATTTTTTTTTAATTGTAAGATGTTTCAGTAAATTGTAACGCCCTACCAGATAATGTGTTTGCACTTTTTAATAAAAATAGCATATTTTCTACCATACGTATTGTCCCCAGAAAAGCTAATCATAGACAGGTTAAAACGGTCACCATTTTGAAACCGGAACCGGAATGTAACATTTTTTTTTACAGACAAGTGTACTGCCAAATGATCGAGTTCAAACCGGACTTTGCTACGCTCAGTCAACTATTAATTGTATGGTTTTCCACAGCATTCACAATTTCCCGGTTAAGGTGTGAAAAATTATAGGATAAATTTTGTAGAAGTTTTTCTTGTTTCGCAGCTAAATTTTAATATTACTAGGCCAAACACCGTGCACTCTCAGCAGATTTATGACCTATAGGATTCATAAAACACTTTTTGTATGTGATTGTTTATGTTTGCTTATTTTGTACGGTTATTTCTTTCCATCTATTCTTACATCAAAGGAAGGTTTACCAACTTTCCACTGGAGTGAGAAGTAAGGTTAAACAAGGAGGCAGTATGAGGGGGGGTGTAGGTAAAAGTTCAAGGTCTGGAAGAAGGCTAGATTGAACGGGGGAAGCACAAAAGGTGGATTTTCTCTATCTAATAAAAGTAGAACCGTCTCGATATCTCAAAATATTTAATACTGCTAATAATTGGTTAAGTATTATGAGATTGAAAATCATAACGTTCAATTCAAGCTCAAACTTATAAAATTTATTTACATAATTCATGTTTAAAATTCCTTTAAAAATAACATAGTGTAATTAGTTCAGATTTGGGTACAGGTAAAACTGAATGGCTGGAAGTCACATTTTTTAAAATTTCGTTAATAATGTAATTTTTTTCATCTACTCACATTTTGTAAACACTTCAGGATTTTAAATATTTTTAACCCATCTGTCCCAACAACAACTTTGAATTTCGGAATGCACCGGAGGTATTTTAAATGTGCTATATATTTCTTAGTATCGAAGTTGTCGTAAAAGCAAATACTATTCTATAAAATAAAAATAACCTTTCAGGTTTTTATATTTTTGAATAAACATGCTCATGCCTGTGGGGAAAATGACTTCGCTTTTAAACCAACTTCCTTCAGAGATGGACATGTTTCAGTCAAAACTCAATGAATTCAAGATTCGAATAAGTATTGTATTATATCATATAACATCACAACTGATATCATTTTAGTATAAACAAATGATTAATGTATTATTAGGTATTTGATTAATCGTAATTGTCGTAAAATGTTATTGGCATCAATGTTTTTCATAAATAAACGAAAAATAAAATTAATATTTTTATACCATAACATTTTAATATTAAAAATTAACCTTTTAACAAAAGAACTTATAAAAATATTTTAACGCGAAACATCTGTAGGATAAATTATAGGGAGTTTACATCTCCCGAAAATAATGACAACATTACTTTTACCCACATTCTTGTGAGGCTGGTATCATTGTGAATCTGCGCGTGATACCTCGCGCGGCAAATAATTCATTCTGTCTCCAGCGGTCTAGCCGTCGATTTAGCCCTAAATCTCCTCTAGCGTACGCCATCTGTTTTGTTCATAAAATTATTGTAACGTGAGTTTTGTTAAAATAAAAACTAAATTGGAAATATCCGAATTCTCATTATTGCACACCGAGAGTAATCACGCAACCTTGGATTCTGCGGATTGGAGAACCACAGAATCATTCAGCCAACAAACCATTTAAATTGGCGATAGTCACAATTCTCCAAAAATCCATAATTTTGATAGGATTCGGTATTTCGAAAACTTAATTTTTTTGTAGGGAATTAGTTAGAAAACTATCACTTGACTTTTTAAGCCCTTTATACAATAAACAAAATACATAAATATATATTTTTTAATTCCAACATCTTGCCAATTTGTAATAATGCACTTTTACAATTGTTAACTTCCATCTTGTAAACGAAAACATCCCGCCAATTTGTAATAACACACTTTTTATCTTCTGTAATTAGACGATTTTTAGGGTTTTTTACATGGAATCAAGTATAAATATTTGTGGTTAACTGAGGTGAACTTTTTCAAGGACAAACAAATCCCATTTATATAAAAGAATATAAAAAATACTTTTCTAATGTATGGAAATCCCTGTCAGATCTGTCCTTAAGCGGCTGTAATGGAATAATATGTTGTTGTGGCCAGTATTGTCCTTCCGAGGAAAACATTGGAGTCGTCCGATATATGATTTTATTTATTTCAGTATATATACTGAAATAGCTTGTTTTAAAACACCGATAATATAATATAATAGTCCAGTAATATGTACCTAAAAGCTGAATATATTGATATCCATTAATTTACATTCTTTTAGTTCTTTTTTAAAAAATGTGTTCCATGAATCGCAGTTTTTGGTTCCAAATTCTGATAAATATTTAAAGTTTCTTAATATTGCGACATCAATAACTTTTTTTTAACTTCAGATTGTCGCCTTTGAAATTATACGGCTCAAATACCACGTATGAAAGGTATAAATAGCCTACATATGTATTATACAAATATAATGATGTTGAAAAATATATTTATAATTAAAGTTACACATAAAGGTCGAAATACCCAATCAAACTGAATAATTATTTTGATAATCATGAGGTGTAGCAAAAATCTAGTACGGATATATGTAGGTACTTTATTTATTTATGTTGTCAATTATGATATATTGGCAAATAAAAAAATAAATTTAGTTCTTCAAATTTTTCAAATTCACTTTGTGGCACCATTTTATTAATAAAATAATTAAAACACTTTGTTTTGACCACGATAATCTTTGGTTAAGTTTTTAGATTCTCACGGCCAAAAGCATTTTTGTTGTTTGTTTTTGGGGTGTTATGCCGTGTTGCGCTAACTCCTTCTTTAGCCGACGTTTCGGACAGCGTTGCAGTGTCCATCATCAGGGCAGATCCGGTAGATCCGAAGATGTGTGACATCTTCGGATCTACCGGATCTGCCCTGATGATGGACACTGCAACGCTGTCCGAAACGTCGGCTAAAGAAGGAGTTAGCGCAACACGGCATAACACCCCAAAAACAAACAACAAAAACGATAATCTTTATTTTTTAATAATCTTTATTTTGAATAACCCTGTCTTAAACATATTTCCACTGTAATTTTTGTCTTTGATGTTCTAAGCACCTCCCCTTTCCACCTCTCTTCCCTCCCCTAAACCCCCCCCCCCCCCCCTATTTCCTTTTCTACCCACACCTGTCTCTATATACTCGACAATTTAGTTTTTAGTACATTACTTGTCCTGATGAAGAGAACATCGTTCTCGAAACATGTTGACTTTATATAAAAAATAAAGATTATCGTGGTCAAAACAAAGTGTTTTAATTATTTTATTAAATAAATTTAGCATTGCCTTAGAGGCAACTTTACGATTTTTTAGTGAGCTAATTTTAGTTGTTAAAAAAATAATCTTACTTATTAATTCCTTCGTTTTAAATAAATTTAACTTAAATTTTATTTGCTTACGCTTAATGATGTGTTAATATAATTAAATTAACAAATAAAGCGTCTTTACAAAAACGTTTTTTAGGGTTAAAATTTTAATTAGCACACTACAAATTTGGGCTCCAGTGTAAATCGGTCGATTGTAATTTATATTTACATCCATCGAAGTGATTTTAAATCATTTCATATTTCAACAAATTTTTATAGCAAATAGAGCAAAATATCTTTTTTAATGGCACGTATTTTCTAATTCAAAACAAAAATAATTAAACTAGCACATTCCCGTATTAGATATTTGCTAAACAATTTGATTTAAAACATATATTTTTTAGTTTGGTTGGGTATTTTGGGGTCAAATCCAAATTAAGGTTTTGCGTGAAAAAGACCGCGCAGCCTTTCCTACGGAAAGTTTACAAGAATGCGTGCAGCTCTGCATGTAAAAATTAATGATTATAATTCAACGAAGTATAATGTTTTGAATAATTATGTCATATTCAAGAACAACTTTTCTTTAAACTTATTTTTAAGGTTATATCCATCAATCTAATATATATATTTTTTATGTTGTTGTTCTTTTTCACGTTGTGCTTATATTTATTATTTATGTAATAATTCATAGCAGTTATGACATTAGTAAGTATCTATTTCAATTCAGTGGTTGAATAATTCCACTATGCAAATTAAGACGTGAAATATTGTTATGTTACTGCCACTAAGCCGCATTTAACCATAGTAAAAGTGAGTGGAAATGCTGTGTGATAAATGACTTATATTTATGTGTGTACAGTTGATGGATTCTAGGAATAAACGTATGTGCAAATTGTTGTTAGTACATCCACAATAAATTACGTTCATTTTTTGTTGTTATTCTGAATAGGAAGTTAAAAAAGTTAATGCCAGCTTTATATCAGTGTGACGTTTAATATTGACGGACCTTTAAGGAGATTAAACGTTATGACCATGTTTAGAATGAGCGTAGCAAAATTGAATATTTTGAAATGGAAATATTTTTTTTACATAAAATATATGGTTTATAATTAAGTAGTTGGGTATTTAAGTACCTACTTACAAATCTTATGATTTCAGATGAAATTTTAGTTATGATATAATATTAAATAAATAACAGAACAGTTCACAGAACTACTAGTTGACTGAGAATGGCGAAGTCCTGAAAAGTACCTATTTGTAATTATTTCTTCGTTTGAATGTCAACGGTGATGTAATATAAAAGTTATCCAATTATGATGACTATTTTTCGTACTGAGAATGCTACATCAGTATAGGTACATTTTCACAGTGAGAGAAACGAAGCAAACAAACATCACTGAATCAGGTGACCTGGTAAACAGTCGACATGTACATTATGATAAATAAAGGAGCTTGCGTAGAAATGTTTTACTTTGTGAATAATTTTAAATGACGACTTTGATTTTTTTCTCATTAAAGTTTAGCTACGTCAAATGTGCACAGTTTATAGTTTACGAGCTCCGACCATTAATTTGTAAACCGTCCTGTGTTCTTGATCATACAAAGTAAGGTTGTCCAGTTGTCGTTTCTCGCGGTGACGTCATCGAATTATTTTTGTGAAGCTCAGGTACAATTTGGTATAATATTTTGTTGCAAGTTGAGATGAGAAACTAACTGTCTTTGTCGTGGGTTTACAAATTGCCGATTTGACCGGAAAATGTAACATTTTTCGCTCGGTAAGAGTTGGTCACAATCTTGCACAGCTCTTTTTCCATTCTCATTTAACAAGAATGAAGAAGAAAATTCTGATTATTATCATTATTTTCAAAATTGTAATAGGTCCTTGGATGACATACGTGTATATACAGTACCGACTTGTCTTCAGGGAACTGGTGGAATGAACATTTCTCGGCGATATGTTCGGTCCTTTGCATATGTCTATATTTACTCAATTCAGAATCCTCGGCATCATCTTTACACAGTGACTGTGACTGCATCTGATTCTGGGGTCAATTTTCCGGAGAGAGAGAAAGGTATCTCTTTAGTTCACAACAAAGTGCCTCTTTTGCACGTCGGAGGTCTGTCACTGAATTCGCAATGATTCTGGGAGATTGTCGTGAATGATGAAGACTTTTTGCCATTAGGACAGAAGGGTTTGCTGAATGTGTGATTAGCTGGGAGGTTTGCAAGGTCTTGTTGAAATGGAATTTTACTATACACAGCATTATCGTATCTCCTTGATGACCAAGAAATTTAATGCAGAAAAAGCTGTTCCAATTTCTTGTGTTTGCTGCTTCAGCATACACTACATTGTCTGCTTTAGTTAGATTGTAGTTTCAGATGTTATCTGTATTTTCTTTCCTAGAAACTTATTACTCTTATTATATTCATTGTCGTTTTTCATGCTCACATAACAAGATTAACTAGATGTATAATTTTCTACGTATATATATATATTACATACGAAGCTAATCCCATTTACTGGCTGAGGGTAATAAAACAAATTATATTAAGGAAGGGAAATGTGTGCTGAGCAAAACGTCTCAAAGATAATGACTTATTTATTCTAATGCTGGCTTGGTACGAGTATCTCCCATTGTAATGTGGCTGTTTATTCGGAAATTGTAGCGAACGTTTGATCTACGCTGTAGCCAAGGTCTCACTGAATGTATAACTTTGATTATGACAGTGTAGAGAAGACAAATAAATAGTGAAGTTAAATCATATTTTTCAGTGTTCTACATAAGTCGAAATGTTATCGGATCGGAATGGAGCGGAGAAAAGAAATCCCAGTTTATAAGGGAAATAAAGCATTCTTTTTGCGATAAATAATTTTAAATAGAAAATTATGGGCTACAAAACCAAATTCCACAGGCGAGTATATCGTGAACTACTGTCAGAATTACACGAGAACGGAATTCCCCATGGAAATATAATATTAATCTTGTAATATTTTAACATACTTACAAAAATTTGACCTAATATATAAATCTTACACAAAACCATGTACAATGTGACCTTAGAATGGGGTACCCCAGTCAGGTCACATTCTTTTCCAATTTAGTAAATAATAATTATAAAAAAAATAGTAAATACAAAGGTTTTTGCATTCGAGGAGAACTTACCATCAATTAAACGATTAGTGAAATCACCCATGAATGTGGGCATTTAAACCAATTACCATGAACACATATTCTCTATAATATAATGGTAGAATGTATAAATAGGGGGACGGAAAAGTACAGCCGAAGGTCAAAATATTAGAGCTGACGATGTTTGGCGTCGCGCCTTTGTTGCCGGCGTTTGGGGTTTCGTGTTGAGCCGAATAAAAAAAGGTTTATGGCCAGTTTGACGTTGCCAAAAATATTTGGAGACATCGCTACACTTGAACGGTCCAATAAATTTAGTAAGTGCGCTGTTTTAGGGGAATGTATAAAATATAAAAACCTTTGCATTCAACCGCAGACAGTTGAAGGCCACTAACTAAAATAGCTTTTTCAATTTTACTAGTGAAAGCGTTAAAGTATCTACTTAATATTTTCATCTTTCGTACCTGTGTTGTTTTAATTTGTTGCAGCACGAATTTTAGCTGCCCCTTTTTATGTGAGTATCTCACAAGAGTACAACTGCTCCCAATCTTCTGAAGTCAGTTATACTATCGCATCCTGAATTTTAAGTAAGTTGTGGGTTGCGAGGCTGACCGAGGTTGCGGTAGTGAGGATAGGACGAAGAAAATGAAGAGAAAGGTGGGGGAAGTATCTGGTTATTCAGATCTGGTCATCAAACAGTCCAAAAATGGCTAAAGATGTCCGTAAGAGCAGGTATGCTGTCAAGGCGTTTTACAGTATAAACTTCAAAAGGATACTATTCAACGCATTCCGCGCCTCGCTGTACACGTCGGAACTGTGGGTAGATTACAATGCATTCCAATAGTATAAGCTAAAAGTCGCTTACAATAATGCTTATCGCAAACTATTCCGCCTACCGAGATTCTGCAGTGCTACGGAAATGTTCCCGAAGGAACGAGTGCACTCTTTCAGAGCGCATCTCAGCCACCACATAGGAAGCTTATGGCGCAGACTACGCCAGTGATATAACACTATTATCACTGCCATGGTTGCCGGGATAGAGTCCTTCCTGATGTCCTTCTGGAGACGGGAGATGATCAAATATCCTCCATAAACGGCTGCTTGCACACATTTTTCATTTCTATTCCGCACTGCCTATCTGTATTCTTATTTTTTGTCTGTTATTTTAAAATATGAAATGTATTGCATTGCAATACCTCTGCAGATTTTTAAAATATGGAATGTATTGCATTGCATTACCTCTGAAGATATTTTAAAATATGGAATGTATTGCATTGCACTACCCCTGCATACATTCTGGGATAAACTCTTATTATTATTATTAGTATTAAGTAAGTATTATTAAAGCCATATGTGTCGATGGATATCAAACGTCGTAAGTCCAATTAACTTAATGACAAATTGAGAAAAACGACAATATATTATTCGGAAATCTGTAAGTGTATACCAATATACAGTTGTACCTATTTACTTTAGTGGTTATAAAAACTCATTTATTTCATGACGAAGTGAAAAAAATATATTTAGTAAAATTTTGATAAAACGAATTCATTACCACTATATATTTCAAGACAAAGTGAAAAAAATATATTCAGTATTGATTTTGAAAAAAAATGATAAGTCATTACTGAAATTGATATAATATGAATAGACTTTTGTACGTTTATTATTTTTAAATGATAAACTAATGTTTATAAGACAAGGTTTTATGCATAGCATAAAAGATAACAAATAATTTTTAGCAATAATTAGCCATCCGAAATACTAATACAACACATACCTAATAACATAAAAGTTTTTGTTTTAATACACCAGATAATGGAGAAAAGCTGATATACTTGAAAAATGATTATATATTTAGCAAACCCTTTGTAAGAGTACATAATTATAATTTTAAGGATAAAATAACTTAATTTTCAAACCACTTTATTGTAAACATCATCAAAATGTATATAAAACCAACCGGTTTCGGTTCAACCTGAACCTTCATCAGGGTTATATAAAACACATTAAATTAATTACAGAGTAACAGTAAATTTATAGGTGGTAACATAGAAGATAATCACGCTTACGACCCTGTCTTGACAGATACTAATATTTTAGTCAATAGGTTGGCCAAATATATTCTAGAATTTATGGTTTTTTCTGTGCCGATTTTGAGTTTTATCTACACTTTTTATCCTCTTCCTAGCTACATTGGATTCCACTACATCGATTTTTGTTTCCATGTTACACTTTAATTTGATTAAAACACAGTAAAACACACTAGAAGACATTTTGTGCACCTCTCAATCGCTCTTCACTACGGGATACTGGCGGTCCTGACAAGACAACTCTTTTCTCTGATTGACCAAAAAGGACTTTCTTGAATTTAATTCAAATCACCATAAGGACTTAACGTTGTTCGAAAAAATATACATTTTTAGTAAAATAAAAGACTTTTGATGGTTTTATCACCAAACTTATGTAATTCTGTTAAAATCAAATACAATATCTAGTTTTTTTTATACTTTACTACTTTTGATAAACTTCGATTCATTTAAAGCAATCGATTCAGAATAGTGATAATTCACCAAGGCGGTCCTGAAAGTATCGACAACTCCGGAATGTGCCGCAAAATACTCAATATTAAATTTAAGAGGAAGCTACAAGCCAAAAATGTGTATTTTCTTGATAAATCTTATATCTAATAGGCATTAAAATCGCTTGACAAACGGATTCTAAAAACGTTCGATTTCAAGCATAAAACTGGTTTTTATTTATTTTGTAAATAATTTTATAAGAAAACCAAAAAGTTATTGAAGTGAAACTGTCACAGATAATCTTAGCTATAATATTTTATATTTCAAAGTGAAACTGTCACAGATAATCTTAGCTATAATACTTTATATTTTAAAAGTTGTTTACATTTCTTGTGAAAAAATATTCTTTTTAGTAGTTTACATTTATATTTTTTATTAAGTTATTCATTTTTTATTTGTATTCTACTTAAACGAAACAATAGGAAAATCTTCAGTTTATCCAAAGCATATTTTTTGATATTCATAATGTCCACCAATTCGTTATTAAGATTAATCAAAACAGTGATTTGGCATTAAGGTTCGCCATAATGAACAAATTTTAATATAACTCATAATTATAGATATGAATCCGCGACCACTGGATTGTCGTTGTTCAATGTTGCGAAGATGTATGTATTGTTGGGAGAAAGAGAGAGGGAGGAGGAAGGTTGGGTTAGGTTAGGCTAGTAATGTTAGGCTGAAAATAGTCTCACGCGTACCGTCGATGGAGCGACGACGTAGCTTGTCAGCAGCTTTACCGATGGTCCTCATACGCAGCACGTAGCGAATCGTGTGGCACTAGTGCTCTTCTTTCATTCTTCTACGTGACACGGCCGTGGTACGCGATCGACGTACGCGTGGTACTATTTCCAGATTTGGCACAGATTGCAGAAATCGGTTGAGGGGAATGAGAATAGTACGAAGAAGAATATAGTTGAAAACCCCTTACTTTTGAGTTTGGAAATTAAACGTACGTATGCCTTATCAAGCAACGTTTCTATTTTGAATGGTCCCCTCTCAAGATGAAAAAGTATCTTCCAAATTGAATAATGTTAACTACAAACCAAACTTTTCATAAGTTTTGCATAAAATTTGGGAGTGTTTTTTGTAGAAAGAGTAGGTACCAGGTAGGTCTTTTACCTCCATTTTGACCTCCAACCCTCCCAACTGTGGAACATGTGTGCCAGACAGGGTGAGACACACAAGTACCGTAAAGCAGGGCCGGAGGTCCCGATCCACGGAGGCGGAAGATGTTGCTTCTCTCACCACGTGTGAAGGGGAAACGTGCAGCCCCTGTTGCCGCTGTAAAGCTGGACCGATTTACTCGAGAAGCTCCTTCCATTTGACGTTGCCGGTTCTGGTCGAAAGAGAGGTAGACCGTAGTCCAGGGTAAAGCGAGGGTCAGAAGAGAAAGAAGGCGACTAGAGGTAGAGCGGGCAGAGCAGAGAGACAGATGTGAACGTAGCAAGGATTGCTGGTTAACTAATTTGCAAAGACTTTTTGATATTGTGGCATACAGAGCTCCGGGCCAAAAAGGCCCCTTTCTCTTTCATCATCAGTTTTAAGTATGTTTGTTGGAAAATATTTATTTTCGCTTTTGTGAAAAATTATTTGCAATGGTACATGGCTGCAGTTAGAGGATATTTAAACTTTACGTAAGATTTGTTTTGTTTTTTTATGCATAGTTTTGATATTTATATCTTACTGGGCGTGACAATTGATAGACCGAATAAAAAGATTCTGCGAGACTTAAGATGTGGTCTTTAAGGAGAGGGACTTCAGAGTGTGAAAAACCCTCATCCACTTAGGGGCCCCAGGACTGTGCGAATGATTTTTTTGTTTAAATGTTTGTAGTCTTTTTATTTGAGACTTTGAAGCGTGGGCCCAGATTGGGGTTGCGTAAGTTAATTTTGGTCTTATCGTGGATTCATATATTAATAATTAATTTCTTGAAGATAATATTTCTTTTGGATATCATGGGGTAGGTGCATATCATTTGCAAAGGGTTTGTGGCCCATTTTTATAGGGGGTTGGCAGTGATTGAATGCTACCACTGCCATTGTCTCAGGCACGATTCCTAGAAGTGAATGCGCTCGAGTAGAACGCGACGACGGCGTAGGGCCGGTACACTTTCTCTTTGAACAACCTTTATGTCTTCTTGCTACCCTCTAGCCAACGTTTTAATTCATACATATTACAATGAAAACATACTTAAAACACAATGGGGAACCGATAATTTTTTCCAGCTAGGCCACCTGAGTAGCGGGCCCGTGGTTACGCCCATCCCTACCTTGAACTTGCATTCCTTTATCAACACTGTGGTCAACACGTCCGTTCCAACACGTTTGGAAGAGATATGTTAGTATGCAATAGCGCCTCCAATCGTATAGCTCTGTTTACCTCGATGCATTATATAATTTTTGTAATCAGGTAAATAAAGGAAGAATGGAATAAAATTATTCATAAATAGGTCGTTCATAGATGGCTCTAATTTAATTATTTAAAAAATACTACTTATACATGCTTCAAAATATTAAGATGAATAATTGTATTGAATCTGGAATATTGGATTTAATCACAGAAAGAATAATGTATTAGCATGCCTTTCTGAAAAAATTGAGCTTTCACACAAACAAAACTATTTATTAATATCTGCATTCCGTAGGTGCAAACAAATAATTCATTTTAATATTTAGAATCATAGATTGCAAAAAATGTTTTTTTCCTAAAATAATTAAATAAAATCTATCTATAAATTAGCAGATAATGAATAATTTTAAATTAACCCCGAGGGTAAGTTTAAAAGAATTCATAATCAGCTCTTTCATAGATATTATTTAATTTATAATTATTTCACGGTTTGCAAGTTTTGCTTATAAATATTAAGACTAAGGACGGGTTGTTTCGGAGAACTTGAACGATTCTTCAAATTTCAAAGTTAATTTTCATGTTCTGTGAAAGATATTTTTAAGTTCTGTTTTTATTTCAGTTCTGTCAAGCAACTAGCCTATAATGATATAATAACTGAATTTTAATAGGACTTTCACAGAACCCGTAAATGAACGTTGAAATTTGATGAATTGTTCAAATTCTCCGAAACAACCCGTCCTTAATATTTGTTTGCGCCCGAAAAAACGCAATATGAATTTGAATAAGTATTCTATTTTAAAGTTTTAATTACAGATAAAAGAAAATTACTTTTTCTCTTATTTAACTACAAATAACTAAAATAAATAATTTTTAAATTAAATTGCACGTAAATACATAATATAACAATATTATTCACTTTATATTGTATTATTGTTTTGCTGATTCAGCATAAAAGTGAACAATTTCTTTTTAAATGAAAATTAACTTTTTTTCATTTTTAATGTTGCCTGGATGGCAATTATGCCTTTCTTGAAAGAATGTGTTTTTATACAAAAGTTTTTATTTTATATTGTGTATGTACGGACGTAAACAAATAATTCGTTGTAATATTGTAAAGCATAACTTGCAAAAACGTATTTTAATAAAATAATTCAATTTATTTATTTATATATATATATATATATATATATTTATCCCCTCTCGTACTATGTTGATCTCGCGCGACGGTACGCCAGGTATATGTTGATCCGTTTGCATTTGTTGATCCACCCCGGATATGTTGATCCATTACCCAAGTTGGCATACATATGTAAATCCTCATAGATCAACTTGTGTCATCGAGATTTAGCTGTAAGCCACGCCCATTTTTCGGTCGCATATACATTTTACACGATTTATTTTGTTGATCTATATATTTCTGACAGACTTGACGGCTTGCATCGTTGTAACTTGTAACCGCCGATTTCGCGCGCGTTGTGGTACTTTTTGGATTCTGTTAGAATATCTATATTCTATGAAAATGACTTTTTACTTAAAGAGGATAGACTGCCTCACGCGTATTTATATCGAAATGGAACTTTCGCAAACGTCAAATCCATGCTTAAAAAATCTTTTGAACTTGATTAAACAAAAATGTAACTTTAATGCATCATTTACTACGTTTCGTGACTAAGCAGGGGTGCCCGGGCTCATGGGGTGAGGTTCATTGAGTCATTTTAAAAGAGAAATTTTGAACATTGATTGAATCAAATTTTATTTTAATGTATCTTTTACCATCTCTCCCGACGTAAGTTTCTTGTAATGATTAAGTTGAAACAAAGCGTAATATCCATAATTTGTGCCTATTAAAATTGCGGCGATTAGATTGGTGAGAATTTAATTTTTCAAATTTTAAATTAAAATTGCTGAAAAATTTATTCCAATTTGTTTTTTATTAAACATGGCTAAAGTCATTTCAAGCACCGATTCTAACCAACGATGTTTTCGTATATGTTCGTCAATCAACAGGAGCCATAATGTCTGTACATCAGAGCCCTCGAGAATTATTACAATTATGTGTACCGCCGCCCCGGGAACCATTTATTAGATAACCAATACCCCTACCATTAGTCACCGCCAAGGATTTAGCGAGATAGTTGTTTATTTTTTGTATTTTTTTACATCGTCTCCACACAGGAGGCCCTTAGGAAAATCGTAACTCTCAGGGCCTATGTCATCTTTGTGAATGCTGTGTTGGGGGTATTTTGAAAGAAAGGAAGGACAGTGAGTTATGGGAAGGAAATAGGTATGATGGGTGGGTAGTAATCTGGGGGTCAGTGTGTTCGAGTGATAACCATAAGAATCCAACTCTCCTATTGCGTTGCAAGGCGATGCGTTAAAGAGGAATAATCGATCCGGCCCACCACGCATTTGGTAGGCAAGCGCATCCACCGCCAAGAACCGAACAAACCTCACCCTATAAACCCGGGCACTCCTGCTAAGTCACCAAACATATCAAACTACTTGAGGTGGCTCTCGACTAGCAATCCGAAGGTCGCGGGTTCAAATAAATTTTATTAAAATTAATTTGCACTATTTTACAATTAGTGTTTGGTGACCATATCTGAATAGCCAGGTACTCTACCACCTTCCTCCTCGTCATCTCCTTCGAGGTCTCCTTTGAGGATGCCATAGTCTCACTGGCTCCAGACGGGAGCGGTTAGGACTGTATGACTCTGGTGCGGTATTCACACAAGTTTTTATTTGTAAAAAATGAAAACATAAATATATTGACAATATTATATTCAGATATCATATTTCCTACAAAAAGCCACAGCTATACTAGCTTCGAGAAGTTGAATAAAGTATTTTTAGCACACAAATGGCAGAAGTAGAACTAACACGTGCAGTTTATAGTAATACCAACTAAAAGAGAAGATAAAACACTTCAATATATATTTTTTAAATTTTGATAATTCCTTCATGTTTCATATTAGTGTTTAATAAAAAAATACAAATCATATCACACTACATCTTAACTTAAAAGCAGCTATGTTTTTATACACCAAAAGGTATATTTTTATATTCTCTGTATGGAAACTAATTTCGTTAAAAAATAACACTGTATTGAAAATGTGATCAGACCAAAACTTCGTTGTTAAGAGAATGCAGCTGCAGACTGGCCGGGATTTGTCAACACCCTGATTAGAATACATTTAACTCATATAATAAGTATAATTTAATTTGTCTTTGATAATCAACGGCTATGGAATTTTACGTCTTGCCACCGCGTTCCCGGATAATATTGATTATAATAATATATATATACATGTTATTTGGGGGAAAGTTTTATCTCATTCATAAAAAAAACTTTTTCTCCTTATTTTTTTATTGAGATAAAAGCAAACTATGATGTTAATATAAATTTGTTTTGTTATTTTATTACATTAAATAGTTACGGTTCGTGATTAAACTGATTTTCTTGAGGCCAGATAGTGTATTACGTTAAACATAATTGAAATTTTGAAAAGTAATTTTTTCAACTTATTAAAAAAACTTATTTTCCTCGTCATTCGGTAAAAGCTGTTCCGTCTTTTCACTCGATTGGTTTATGAGTATATAGCTTAATTTATATGAGATTAACAAAACAAGAATTTGGTAGGCATCTAGTTTTTTGCCGTTGATTATGAGTATTTTTATCGTAAACCTAAGTTTTTATCGCAAGACGTAGAAAATGCTTAAAGTCAAATTGGTTCAATTGGCCCCATGTAATATTCATTGGGCCACTGTGAAAAAAACTTCACACAAAAAATAATCGATTAAATTGATTAAATATAATTGCATTTGTAGCCACCTTGTAGCTGTTTTTTAGTTAACGCTTTATTTTATTTTGAAAGATGCCGACTTCCGGTCATATTGTTTTGTAATATAAAATATGAGATGATTCTTTTAAGAGCATTTCATTTTATTTAGGACGGGTTGTTTCGGAGAATTTGAACAATTCTTCAAATTTCAAAGAAGTTTTAAGTTATGTGATGGATTTTTTCAAGTTCTGTTATTATTTCAGTTCTATCAAGCTACTAGCCTGTAATGATATAACAACCGAACTTAAATAGAACTTTCACAGAACTTGAAAATGAACGTTGAAAATTGATGAATTGTTCAAATTCTGCGAAACAACCCATCCTTAGAGAACTTTAAAATTTAAACATTTCCGGTAAGGGTTCTATGATAACTCAACACAGTGACAATTCAACACACCTTTAAAAAGTGATATAAAGTCATTAGAAATGATGAATAAAAAAATTAAACCTAACCTAACCTACTTAACCCAGTTAATAATGTTTTTCTTTCACTACTTTCTATGAGTTTAAATAACTTTTTAAAGATGTGATGAATTATCATTTTGATGATTTATCCGGTCACCTCCGGTAAGATGTAACAATCGTTTATACAGAATATTAATATTTGAAGTTGAGTTGAGTTGTGCGATTATAAACTTTAGGATTTTTTTTACCTGTGACCTATAGTTTCAAAGTGTGACATCTCCATTTTTACAGTTTTGAGATAATCATGAAAACATATTTAACTTTTAATATTGACGATGTTTAACCATTTTTCAACGTATTTCCAATAAACATAGTGAAATATTTAATTTTATGAAGTAAGTTCTTTTGTATAATGCTTATTTTCATTTTTATTTAACTTTTTAGTTTGGATGTGTCACATTTTGAAAATAATGTATGGATTTGTCATACTTTGAAACTCATGATACTGGATTTGTCATACTCTGCAGCCAACTTATGTAGGTCCGCCATTTTTTTGAAGCCATGGGTGTACGTAACAAACTAGCAAAATTATACATATTTTTGTTAAAATAAGTACTTTATTTTCATGAGGTAAACAAAAAATATTCATTATATTTTTAAAAAAAGTACAAACACCATTCTCGAAAGAGTGTCAGTACAATCACAAGTTTATTATCTTAATTTTCAATAAACAATTTAAAAATAAAAAATTCCAATGAAAGCAATGACAGTTTTAAAAATACACTATTATTCAAATGATAAACAAGAAATTAAAATAGACTCGTAAATTGGTAATTGGTGCTTGTACAAAGGATACGTATTTAATTACAAATCATATTATAAGGTCATTAATTTCCACGATAGATTCACAATCTTCTTCGCTAACTTCCACATTTTCAATATTCTCGGATTCTCTCTGATTTTCTTCATACCTTTCGATAACATTTTTATAATAATGTAAGCAACCAAGAGCTCTCCAGTTGTTGCCATAATGTTTTTTTAAAAGATAATCAACATCCTTAATTTTAGCCATTTTTACATTTGTTCCACAATTTAACTCTTTGGGGTTAATTTGTACTGCAGATAAATTTGTTTTGAAAATTTTCTTTGAAGAACACAAATCTACTCTATAGTGAGCTTCTCCAGCAACTGTTATGACGCCTGATGGTTTTTTGGTTAAAATAAATCTTTTCGAAGGAGCAAATTTAAAATGCCATTTGCCTGGAGGTTTCAAAACCTCCTGAACGGCAGACTTCCAGTCAAAGACTTTCACGTCAGTTCCAAGATTATATACTTTTCCATGTTCCTTAAATATATCGTAATACTCTTCAGGATTGACAATTGATTCTTTCTTCTTTATTTTTTTCTCTATTCCAGCAAAAACTCTGTCAGATGGTAGAAAGGAATGGCCTGGGACGGGAAAAATTATTTCAATTCTTTTTACAACATCACCTCTGTTTTCCAACCACTTCATGCACATTCCTATGAGAACAGAGTTTTTATTTTGTTCTCCGCATCCATCTGCCATTAGTCGAATAGTGTTGGTTCCATCAAAATTAATTTTAGAAAGAAGATGGAATAATGAACTTGATTTCATTTGATCCTTTTGCGTACTGATCTTCTGTCCAAGCATATAGGTATGTGCACGTTAGTGAGTTTAGAATGGGAAGTACCAATAACTGCTGTAAAATTATATTTATATAATTGGCGTGAATAGTAAGCTGCTTGATCGGCAACTTTCGGCAGTGGTTGGTTCTTTTGGCAATCAAAAGAAATTGTTGCCATGCCCTCTTTTTCTTCTTCCAACATTGTAAAGAATGCCTTTGCCCGAATTTTATGCACACGTTTTTCTATTATTAAATTATTTTTCATTGATGCATCTACTTCATACTTAATTTTTTCACCAAGTTCCAAGCATTTGGAGCACTGATCTGTCCGTGGAGTTCCAAAACCAATATTGAACTCAGAATTAAATATTTTTCGGAAATACGAAGCCTTTACGATGCAATCCGATAATGCTTGAGCATTAAACATTTGACTTAATTTGCTGATATTAAGTTCGCAAGATAAATATTGCCGTGATTTTGTTTTGCTACGACAGTAATGAATTTCAAGAGGAATAAGTTTTTTTAATAATTCTATTACAGCATTTTTGCGGTCGGCAAATTTTATGTGATTTCTATCACCTCCCCGTTTCTCAATGAGAGGAGTGCCAGAATTAAAGTATCTTTTAGTGACGCCAATCACACGCATTTTGTTGATATGTAAAATATCCAAAAATGTGTTTCTGCATACGGGTACCGTAGTCATAGTAGTTGTTTTACGTACATTATAGGTTATTGAAAGGGACTTCTTTTTCCTTTTGTTGCTATCTGTTTCGCTGTTTCCTCTTCTCCTAATTACCGATTTCGGTAAACAATATTTAACAAGTAATTGTCCTGATAAATTTTGTTAGACAACAAATAAAATTTCTTGTGAAATTGTTGTATGTCTACCATTATCAATGACATGCATTGAAATGCCTTTGAATTGTGTTGGCATTTTGGCGCAAACGGCAATGTTGATGCAGAATATCTTGAACAAAAAGAAAGGGGATATTTTAATTTTACATGAAAAATAAATTTATATTTAATAATTATTTATACCCATACATATTTACTAGAGAGGTATCTAAAATACCTACATTTCACTTATTAATCTGAGTTGCCAATGAAATAGTTGATTAAAGTGAAATTGATGTTTCTAGAGACAGGTATAAAATACATAAAAAAATTCGTGTGTGAAAAATAAAATTAACTCTCGCACGCCCTTTGCAAAACTGCATGAACCATGAGTGATCTTGACAGTTGAGAACAAAACTTACCTTTTTTTCACTTCCCTGGATCTTTTCCACTTTTCTGGCTGTTTTTTTCTATTCCTTGCTTTCTCTGGAACAACACGTTCCATTGTTTTTTATCTTAAAACTTACTAAAATACCGAAAAACTGTCAACCGACACTCACAGCTGGACACACAAGACAGAAATGGCAGTTAAATCCGTCAATCACGTGACAAGATGGCGACTCCCTATTGGTTGAAGTGGATCTGTCATTATTTGAAACTAATAAGCGAGGGATATGTCATTTTTTGATACTAACCTCAATTTTTAACTCAAATTATGTAGAAATTTGAAAGGATATGTCAGATTCTGTGGCAAAAGCTATAATCAACAATAAAATGGCTACAAAACTGCATCATTATCTCATTTTAGCCAAAAATGGAGATGTCACACTTTGATACTATAGGTCACACCTAATAAAATGTGACAATCGATAAAAGATGGGTGGATTCATTCGTTATAATATAGATCATTTTGTATGACTCTATATTCAAATTCGGAGGTATGACTTTTTTATGTGACACCTCTCACAAGAGTGCCCCTGTCTTTACACGTTAAATACAGAGAAACTATGTCGCCACCCAGTTGGGCAGCGTTATGGGGCGGGTTAAGATAGGGTCTGTAGGAATGAATTTATTAATGCGGGTCTTAAAGAGGCCCGGATTATATGGAGGAGGAAAAACAGATGCCGATAGCTCGTTCCACATGCGAGCCGACTTACGATAAAACGAGTCGGAGAAACGACCCGTTCATATATGCATAGATAACATCAACTTAACTGTGAACGTGTATTTTGCTCGTGTCCGTCGAGTATCAAGCACGTGCACGGTGCACCGGGGATCAATGCTGCTAGCTCCTTTTAACAGGCTCTAATAAAATACCCCTAGAATAGACACAGCATACGCACATTCCGTCATACATGATTTTACCGCACATATGCCTCAGGGATCTCATTTCTACAGTATTCAGTCTACTTTCAGCCTTCTTCTGCCAGTTTCATGCCTCACTTCCATATATTAGGGTAGGTACCAGCACTCCATTGTGGACTGCTAGCTTCGCTTCTTTGGACAGTTTTTTGTTAGCTCCAACCGCGTCAAATCATCAATTAATTACCCATTATAACCAAGAACCCGGCCTCCCCTGCTAAGTCACGAAGCGTAATCAGGAGAGATGGTAAAAGATACAGGTTCAAAATTTCCCATATAACATTATTCCTTTTGCCGCCATTTTGGATTTTTACGGTCAAAAGGTATCCCTCAACCAGTTTATTTCGATCCGGCCCGCCACGCAGTAGATGGGCAAACGCATCCGCCGCCAGGACCTAGACTAACCTCACCCTATGAACCCGTGTACCCCTGTTAAGTTATGTTTTTTTTTATGGATTTGACTTTTGCGAAAGTTTCGTTTCAATCTAAATACACATACATTTTTCTTATAAATAGGGATGGCAAAATTTAGCATTAATTTTCAGATTTTTTAGCATTAACAATTGGAAATTTAGCGTTTTATAGCATTTTGAGGCATAATTTAGCGTTTTGTAGCAAAATAGAAAAAAAATTATTTCCTGAATGTTTTTAGCGCATATTTTAAGTATTTTTGGTAAAATATATGTATAACTTTCATTTGCAAGTATTTCCATGTGAAAGATTATAAATAATTAATTTTAATATTAAATTAATAAGGAAGGAAACTCTAAGTACGGGTCAAACACAAACACAACAAATGCAAATTGCGATTAACATCAATAGGCGTAATTTATTTCGCACAATTTGTGTAATGTCAAAAAGCAATTTTAGCCTACAGTACAAAAATATTAAATATTTACACATAAAATAGTAACAAAATTATAAAAAATCGTAATGTAAATATCGATTTTTTGAAATTCTCACATATTATTTTAATACCCGGTATTTTCGGGAAATTCGCGCCTATTTCGCTAAATAGAATAATTTAGCTGAATGTTCGCGCAATATATAGGGGATTGTTAGGTATGCATCCACAGGCTTAATGGACAAGTGTAATGTCAATACAAAATCCTGCAAATGTCCTACCTACCCTTTTACCCATCCCAAAATGTCACCATGATAAAAATATTGTTGCGACACATGTAAAATCTGACAAGTGGTGTCAGTTGCTTATCAGAGTTCGGAGTGATAATTAATATCAGACAGGGCGATTAAACATATATTTTGTGAAGTTAAATCAACAAATACTCCTGGAGACGTGTGATAGTCATCAACGGGTGAGTCCATCTTTCCTGCTTTCCAATCTGGGCTTATCTTGTGCTCCAGAAGCCCAGATTTATACCTTTGATTATTGCACTGTCCATCGGGTTTGTTGGATGCATAAATCGTCCCATAACCTATCATTCGGAGTAGTTTGGGACTGGTCCTTTGGGCGTGTGGCATATCACACCACCTCTAAAATATATAGTGGAGTCGCAGCTTCGCGACACCATTTTTGGTTCTTTCGAGCCGGATTACCAACGGGGTATTTAAAATTAACATATTTAAAGTTATAAATAAATATTATTTCCTCTTTATACTTTGTTAATTTGTATGTACTAGGTTGCATTTGTAATTATTGTTGTGTTTAAATTCCTACATACAATTAATCATGGCGACTAGCGATAGTACTCAGGATATTAAAATCAAGTTAGTAGAATCGAAGATTAATTTGATGCATAATCGTGTTAATGAATTATACGAGAAAGCGAAAAGTATTGCGGACAGGGAGACGAGAAGTTCGGAGGATTTTCTTAAACAAACGGTTAATATAGCTACATATTATGCACAATTTAACACATTTTGTGATGAATTTCATACACTTCAGTTGAAAAAGGATTCAAATTACAATATGAATTTCGATTTATGGAGTAAATTCGAAAATAAGTACTGTTTTGTAGTTTCTATACGCGAAAGCATTATAGCAAAGCAAGATTCATCACGTGATCGACAGAAGTTAAATAATTTACCATTAATTAAGCTCCCACCGATCGAGATGCCATCGTTCGATGGTAATCAAGAGAATTGGTCGATATTTTATGAAGCTTTTAAATTAAACATTCACTCAAATGAAAATTTGAATACGTCGCAGAAGATGCAATATCTGATAGGGAAACTCCAAGGAAAGGCGTTATCAGTTTTTGCGGGAATACTTCCGAACGAACAAAATTATTTTTTAATTTGGGAAGCTCTCGAAAAGAAATATCAGGACAAACGCGTGCTAGGTACCTTTTATCTGAACAATATTTTGAATTTAAAATTATTGGCACCTAGTAACCCAAATGAGTTAAATAATTTTATCGAACGGTTTGCGTCTTCCATAGCTGCACTCAAGGAATTAGGTATTGATGACCTAACCGATTTTATAATATTACATATTGCACTGAAAAAATTAGATATACAGTTGGTGCAAAATTTCGAAATGTCTATACGGGAGAAAGCTATACCTACATATACCGATTTAATAGAATACATTCGGTCGCATGTCAAAATCCTAGAACGAACTGGGCAAAATGATAATAAAGTTGTTAATAATAAAAACAAAGTTACGCATTCATTCGCTGTGGTCGAACCGAAGTCAAGTAATAATAATCGTAACAGGTGCCGGAAATGTAATCATTCTGATCATGTTGAATTGTTTAAATGTGAACAATTTAACGAATTAAGACCAAATGCTCGCTTTCAGTTTGTGAAATTAAATAATTTATGTGTAAACTGCTTAAGCGATAAACATAAAACTGTGAAATGTCCATCTAAATCGGATTGTAGAATTTGTAAAAAACGACATCACACCGCTCTGCATTTTGAGAGCACGGTGAATACTGAAAGTCAATCGAAAAACGAAGCCATTACATTAATAGCGCGTAATCATAAACATCATAATAATTTTTCTGCGGGTAATATAGCTACGAATGTACTACTGTCAACCGCGCAGTTATTTGCTTATGACAATAAAAATAATCAAGTAACCGTAAGGTGTTTAATTGATTGCGCCTCGCAACAAAATTTAATCAGTTTAAACACTTGTAATGAATTAAATCTTAAAATAATTCCTTTAAATAATTCAGTAGTTAAAAGTGTTGGTTCAGTAGAGACACCAATATTGGGACACGTTGCGTTAAAAATTAAATCCCGCGTTTCAGAAGATACTTATAAAATTAGTCTATTAGTTGTCGATAAAATAACTGATAAGCTTCCTACACAACATGTTGACACAAAGTCATGTGAGCATTTAGTGGGTTTAAACTTAGCGGATGAATCCTGGAACGTTCCATCCGATGTTGATATCTTATTAGGTGCACAGTTATTTCCATATATTCTGCTGGGGAATAAGGTTTTATCTAAACATAATACGAATGCACCACCGGCTATACAGACAGTATTCGGGTATATTGTAATGGGTGAAATACCTACGTGTACGCCGGAGGTTTCGTGGACGTTCGGCCCCATAACCAATGTAGATTTATATAATGCGTTATCCAAGTTTTGGACGATGGAAGACATGCCCATTAAGTCGTTGATGAGTGCTGAAGATGCAGAATGTGAGAAAATGTACCTCGAGTCAGTCCAACGGGATGAATCGGGAAGGTATATTGTATCTTTACCGTTTAAGATAGATCCTAATAATTTAGGTGATTCGCGCCGTGTCGCGCAGCGTCGATATGAATATTTAGAACGGAAATTTAATACTTCGCCAGAATTGCATTGCAGTTATAATGAAGTAGTTTCTGAATATCTGGAAAAGGGATATATGAGGGTTGAAGTTCCGTCTTCATCTAATATTGATGAGGGATATTTCATTCCTCATCACGCAGTAATTCGTAAAGATAAATCAACAACTAAAACTCGTGTTGTATTAGATGCAAGTACAAAGACCAGTTCAGGGTTGTCACTTAATGATACTTTGTATACAGGTCCAAATTTGCAATCTAATTTATTTACACTTTTAATTAAATTTCGCTTATTCGCTGTAGCATTAACCGCAGATGTTAAGCAAATGTATCTACGTATAATGGTAACGGAAAGCCATCGTAAATATCAAAAAATTCTTTATAGATTTCACGAAGATGAACAAATTGGAGTTTATCAATTTAATTCACTCGCGTTTGGTTTGAACTGTTCACCATTCCTAGCAATGCGAACTATACGGCAGCTAGCGAGCGATGAAAGAAATCGTTATCCGAAAGCGGCGGAAGTTGCAATTAATGATTTATATATGGACGATTTTGTATATTCTGTAAATACTATAAGTGAAGGCATCACTTTGGCTACAGATTTAATGGCGATGTTCAAGTGTGGAGGATTTGAATTAGTCAAATGGTCGAGTAATTCTCCTCATTTACTGGCCCAATTACCAGAGTCGCACCGCGCGACAATGGATTTTTCGGATAAATGTAGCATTTTAGGATTAAAATGGGATCCGATATCTGATTGTTTTCGATTTATGATATGTCCGACGGAGGAAAAAACTATATGTAAAAGATCAATTCTTTCCACAATAGCTCGTTTATTCGATGTATTAGGTTTGGTTGCTCCGGTAATTTTATATGCCAAATTACTTTTACAAGAGCTGTGGTTAGAGAAAGTAGGATGGGACGAGGAACTACCCCAAAGTATTGTTAATAGATATGTCAAATTCAAGGAAGAATTACCGATGCTTTCTAATTTAAATTTACCTCGATATTTGGGAGTAAAGGAGGACTGCACGATAAATATTATCGCCTTCGCAGATGCGAGTATGAAAGCATACGGTTGTGTAATATATCTTCATGTCACGGATAAGGGTGGCAACACTACAATGAATTTGATATGTTCTAAATCCAAGGTGGCCCCTCTGAAAACAGTGTCGCTCGCTCGATTGGAATTATGCGCTGCGCTTATTTTATCTAGACTCGTTAGATCTATTATAGATACTTATAGAAATCGCGTTTCGATAAACGATATATTTGCTTTTTCAGATTCAAAAATAGCACTTTCTTGGATTCACTCGTCCCCTCACCGGTGGCAAACTTTTGTAGCTAATCGAGTTAGTGAAATTCAGGAAAATTTACCCGCGAAACATTTTTATCACATAGATGGCGTTACCAATCCTAGTGATTGTTTATCACGAGGACTACTGCCTGCTCAGCTGGTCGATCATTCTCTTTGGTGGCACGGTCCGCCCTGGGCTGCGAACCCAGTATCCGAGTGGCCTGTCGAAAGATTTTCCCCCTCACGAGAGGAGGAGAATGCTTTGGAATTGAAAAAATCGCATACATTTACAATAACGTCAATAGAGGAAAATTCTCCGATATATAATCTCGCTTTAAAAATTTCCTCATGGCCAAAACTGCTGAGAATTGTGGTATATATTTTACGATTTATGCGAAAGTTATCACGCTCAACAGTTATAAATTCCACGGAATTAAACATTGCTGAAATGAATGTATTAAAAGCTTTACAGAATAGGTATTTTAGTGCCGATATACAATTAATACAGAGGGATAAATTATGCTCACCTTCAATCCGAAAACTAAACCCGTTCCTAGATCATAATGGCTTGTTACGTATAGGTGGTAGATTAATAAACGCGAATATACCTTTTGAAAACAAACATCCAGTACTTCTGCCAAGACAGGATCATATTGTCGATATAATTATAGACTTTCACCATCGTGTGAATTGTCATACTGGTGCACATCTCCTTATGTCAATAATTAGACAGAGTTATTGGATCTTATCGGGGAGAAATCTAATACGCAAAAGAGTACATGCTTGTAATTTCTGTTTTAAAACTGAACCTTCCAATATTATACCGCTAATGGCAGATTTACCTACAGCTAGAGTTCAGGAAGCAAAGGCATTTACACATACGGGGGTAGATTTTGCCGGACCAATAAATATAACCCTTTCTAGGCGTCGTGGGGTAAAAAGTCAAAAGGCATATATATGTCTATTTATTTGTTTAACAACGAAGGCTATACATATGGAAGTGGTATCAGATCTAAGCACGGACAATTTTTTAAACGCATTTAAGCGTTTTCTATCCAGACGCGGACCGGTTTCGTGTATGTACAGTGACAATGCGACAAATTTCATAGGCGCAAAGAATTGTCTGGATGACTTATATAATTTTTTAGAGGCAAATTCAACTAAAGAAGTTCTTCGCAATGAATTTAACATTCGGAGAATTGAATGGAAGACGATTCCACCCCGCGCTCCTCACTTTGGAGGATTATGGGAGTCAAATATTAAATGCATTAAATCGCATCTGTATAGGGTTGTGGGTACTCAACTTTTATGTTATGAAGAGCTTCTCACAGTTCTGACACAAATAGAGGCTGTACTTAATTCACGGCCATTATGTTTATTAAGCAGTTCTCATTATCCAGAAGCTCTTACTCCGGCTCATTTTCTGATGTCTACCCCGATTCAGCATCTATCTGCTTATGATTTGACTAATGAACGCATTAGTCTACTGAAAAGGAAAGAGCTTTTGGACCACCTCGTTCAATCTTATTGGAAGAAGTGGCATATAGAGTATCTTCACTCTCTGCAGATGAGAAAAAAATGGAATAGTCCCGCGAATAACATTCTAGTAGGTACCATAGTATTGGTGCATCAAGAGGATGCGCCTCCACTTTATTGGCCGGTGGGCGTTGTTGAGGAAGTGTTCCCTGGTAAAGACGGAGTGGTTCGTGTCGCACGCGTAAGGACCCCTTCCGGGAACTTTAAACGACCAGTCGTAAAATTGTGTCCTTTGCCTACACAATAATTATTATTTCATTATTTTTTTTAATTTTCGTTTTAACTTTGTAATATTAATAGCGTATTGATAAGAATATTTATATTTCATCTTACTTCGTTTTACATTTAATTCTTTACTTTATTTGAAAGTACTTAAAATTTCGGAAGGTACTTTCAACGCCGGGAGAATGTTCGCGCAATATATAGGGGATTGTTAGGTATGCATCCACAGGCTTAATGGACAAGTGAAATGTCAATACAAAATCCTGCAAATGTCCTACCTACCCTTTTACCCATCCCAAAATGTCACCATGATAAAAATATTGTTGCGACACATGTAAAATCTGACAAGTGGTGTCAGTTGCTTATCAGAGTTCGGAGTGATAATTAATATCAGACAGGGCGATTAAACATATATTTTGTGAAGTTAAATCAACAAATACTCCTGGAGACGTGTGATAGTCATCAACGGGTGAGTCCATCTTTCCTGCTTTCCAATCTGGGCTTATCTTGTGCTCCAGAAGCCCAGATTTATACCTTTGATTATTGCACTGTCCATCGGGTTTGTTGGATGCATAAATCGTCCCATAACCTATCATTCGGAGTAGTTTGGGACTGGTCCTTTGGGCGTGTGGCATATCACACCACCTCTAAAATATATAGTGGAGTCGCAGCTTCGCGACACCACTGAAAACGGCCAAAATCACGTTTTTCGCGTTAATTCGCGAAATAGAAATCACTGGAAACACTTTCAAATGCCTTGAAACGCAAAGAAAACTTATAAATGCCCTATTTTCGATCCATAAATATTTTTTCGCGTTTTTAGTTAAAACGAAATTTTGCCATCTCTACTTATAAACAATTCAAACAACAAACAGTCGAAGGATCACGTCATTTTGATATGAAACGATACCATCTCACAGTCATTTCATGCGATATTCGACTCTAGGGACTAATGCTTTGAGTTCAATATCACAAAAGATTACGGAATCACATAAAACCTTGTGATGAACAGTCCGCCGATTGCCCTCTTGATTGGTTCATTTAGTAAAACCAGATATATGGACATGGATCAACTTTGTCTAATAACTTCTTACCTGGATCAACATACTACGGGAATATATCAATATATATGAGATCAACATAAGTATGCCAATTTGGGTAGATCAACATAAATTATGCATCCGATTTCCATACAAAGTTTGAAAATTTTATGAACAGTATATCAAATGGTTTTTCTGGCAAACTGGCAACATTGATAATCATTGTACCACCGTTGCCAATTCATTCAGATGTATTCCACAATAGCCAAGTTATATGGTGTTAAAGGTGGATCAACTTAGTCTAACAACTTCTTACTGGATCAACATACTACGGGAAGAGGTCAATATATATATATATATATATATATGTAGAATAATGTTCTCGGTTAACCCGCGTAAAGTAGTCCTTAAAAGGACTTTTTAATTCCCGACGTTTCGGACAGATCTCACTGTCCATCTTCAGAGGCCTTATGTCCTGAATTTTGTCTCAAACTGAACGCTTTCGCGTGTCTGTTCGATCTAGAAGTCAATATACAAGTGTCAAGATACGGTCCAGACGTCAAGATACGGTCCAGAAGTCAAGATACAACTTGTATCTTGACTTCTGGACCGAACAGACAAGCGAAAGCGTTCAGTTTGAGACAAAATTCAGGACATAAGGTCTCTGAAGATGGACAGTGAGATCTGTCCGAAACGTTAGGAATTAAAAAGTCCTTTTAAAGACTACTTTACGCGGGTAAACCGAGAGCATTATTCTACATCTTACACAAGTGAAAACCTTAACCATAACACACATATATATATATATTTATAATAGTGATTTTTTATTTGTTTGTTCCTTCTTATTTCCTATACCTTTTCTGTACATAAAAGTGAGCACTGGCGTTATGAAATTTATATACAAATTCACATCTTATTTCCCATACCACTCTACCGACTTCGATAAAACTTTGTAACTTTGAGTTGTGCGCATGCCCGCGAAGGTTTCCCTATATTATATTGAACTATGGCGTTGTGAAATTTGTATAAAGATTCTCTTATTATTTCCTATATCATTCATCCGATTGCGATGAAACGTTGGTGAGTTGCTTTGCGCACGCCGGCGAAGGTTTCCATACAAAAATATGAACTCTGGCGTTATGAAATTTGCATTCAGATTGTATAATAGGTGGCGATCGAGTTGTTATAAAAATGTGTGCATTATTTCTTGTAGCTTAGCAGTAGGGACTGAAAGAGGGACGGGTGAGGATAATCCGTGAGGGGGGAGGGTTCGTGGGATGCGGGACAAATCTTTCTTTGAGTGGCATTGAAACGCGTGCCAGGTACTCGACAGTTCCATTATAATAATTTACTTCCATGATAATAATATATTAAAAGTAGATAACACATTTAATTGGGATAAGCAAGTTACTAAAATATGTAACCAGCTAAGAGCTCTAGCAAACAGTTTCTATAAATTAAAATTTGTCTTGCCTCATAGCACACTCAAACTAGTATATTTCTCATTAGTAGAATCTATTCTTAGATATGGAATTAGAAGCTGGGGAAATACAAGCATGACATATATTAAGTATGTACAAAATTTGCAAACCTCTATCATTAAAAAAATTGTATCACCTAATATGTATAGACAAAGACACAATGTGCAACTCTTATATTGTGCTGAGGGCCTGCTCCCTATAAAAGTTTTATTTTGGTCCTTACCATTAAAGATAACTAGGGCGATAGTACTTATAAAAAACCACTGGTACATAGTCACACCACATGTCTTGCAGAAAAAAGGGCTGAAAATACCTTAAATAACAAATAAGTATGGAAGCCGAACGCTGGAGTACTGTGTACCAGTGATTTTTAGTAAGCTCGAAAATAAATTAACTTTTGGAGAAAATAAGAGTTTAAGCATGAAAACTGTGAAGATGTCACTTATAAATGAAAAATCTGTATATTTATAAAAAAATAGAGTAAACAAAGAAGAAAAGGAAAGACATTATTTGAAAGTTTTAATTCTAATATAAATGAATGTATTTTTTTTTTTTTTTCAATAATTAGAATTTTAATTATATTGCATTGTGCTACAGTACGATGTTATTCACTTTCAATGTGTGTTATCGTATTGTCTTACTTTTGAATGTGTGTTATCTGTGTGCTATATTGTCTTGTACTTTTGAATGTACGTTATCGTATTGTTATTCAAAGTGTTAGTGTACTTTGGACGCTTTAGTGAGTTCTATGATTGTATGTAAGAGTCTGTTATTTATTTTATATAACGGGAGACTTATATTGTATTATAATTGTATATTGAGATAGAACTTGCAGTGGCTGCTTCGTGAGACTATCTATACATTGTCTAAAAAAAGAAATAAAATGTGTAATTTTCAGTCAATAAAGGTCAGCTTAATAGTAAAAAAAAATTATAAATCAAAATAGTAATGGATTTCTAAATTTTACCTTTACATAATATATCTTAAGACTAATTATAAATCAAAATAGTAATGGATTTCTACATATAAGTTATATTTTCTGCATATTATTATTTCTATAAGTTGCTTAGCAACGCTAGTTAAGGCATATGCTTTGCATTTGCTCTCTGATTATTTTTTATAATATCAGATAGAAAAGAATTAGCTTTGATCCCAAAACATATAAATATTTAAAGAAAAGTTTATCATATAACGCAATAAATAAACTGGCAGTAAGCCATAGGATATTTAGGTAAATAAATAGGATTTAAAAATATATATATTTGAGAACCCCAGTAACCAAGGTAAACAACAATATTTGACATTCATTTGAAAAAAATACAAATATATTTTAAAGGTATATTTTTATGTTGATAACGTTTTTCCGGAATATAATATATCATAGATTCGTAATGTTGAAAGGTAGTTGAATTAGAAATTATAGATTTGTTATGTCGAAAGGTAGTTTGATTATAATATTTAATTTGGTCATATTGAAAATTATTTATTGATTTGATTACTGGAATGTAGCAGTAACGATACAATCATCTCCAAGTTGTTTTGCAAAATGACAACAATGTCATTTGCAACCAACGTAGATGAACAGTGGATTATTATGTCATCTGTACAGATGAACATGGATAGTCTAAGACCCCAAAAAACAAAAGCAGGTATTCCTAGACAGCGTATGAAATGGACGAACGATGTCAATATGTTCATTGTTCGTTCATACTTTTATGTAACCAAAATAGAAATAGATATGTTGTTATACAGGAAAAAAATACATTTACTTTTCTCACAAAATTATCCGATTGCCCAAGTAAACGAACAAAGATTAGCAGACCAAAAGCGAGCTATTTTCAAAAATAATTGAATTCCTGTAGTCACATTAGAACACATTAAAAAGGAAGTAGAAGATAGATTGCAAATGGGAAATAATTTAGAACAAATTAACACAAGTAATGTCATATCAGATGCATTGAATGTAGATAGTTTGGATAATATTAATATCCGGGAATATTTTAATAAGTGTGCATTTAGAGTATTAGGTATGTGTTTGACGACCGTTTTAACCTATCGTGCACCGCAGAGGCCGATAGGCAGGTCTCAAGATCCGTATAACTGAATGTCTAGAAGCAATAACTCGTTGGATGTCTTCAAACAAGCTGAAGCTCAATCCATCTAAGACTGAGTTTCTCTGGGCGGCCACAAACAAACGTCAACATTTCATAGACAATTCACCTATTACTATTTCCGGCAGCGATATCATCCCAAAAACAACAGTCAAACTTCTCGGTGTCAATTTAGATGCAGACTTTTCGTTTAAAAGTCAAATAAATAGGACTGTAAGCACCGGTTTTTTTCACCTAAGACAACTCAAGTCTGTCCGAAGAAACCTTCCTTCAGAATCAACAAAACTACTTATCAACTCTTACGTAGTCTCACGTCTCGATTACTGCAACGGCATTTATGCCTGCCTTCCAAAATATCAAATTGACAAACTTCAATCAGTGTTTAATGCAGCAGCACGGCTCATAACCGGGGTTTCAAAATATTCGCACATTTCAGAACACCTTCGTAACCTTCATTGGCTCAAGTGCCCTGAAAGAATCCAGTACAAACTGGATGGTGTTTAAATCCATCAATGAAATGGCCCCACCCTACATCTCTGAACTATGCTTCCCGGAAAACACTGGTCTGAGGCAGTCAACTCTTAGATGAGCAACATCATCAACTGTAGGCAGACTGATGGAACCTAAGCGCAAGCCAAATACTAAGTTTGGTGATCGCGCTTTCGGAGTATCTGGGCCGAAGGCTTGGAATAAACTCCCTCCGGAACTAAGATCCATAACAAGTCCAACAGAATTCAGGTCTAAGCTAAAAACTTACCTTTTTAAGCTATCGTACCCTTAAATTAAATATACCAATCCTAAGAGAAAAACCAGTTATATACAATTTTTCAATTAAGTCCTAAATCCTGTATCTAAATTTCGCCAATAAACAATTAGATAATGTTAATTAAGTGTTATAAATAGTTAAGTAATAACATAGATCACTGTAGAAATGTATTATAAGTTTGTACAGCGCCCTTGAGGTGTTTTTGCACAAAAACGGCGCTATACAAGTCATCCAAGTATTATTATTATTATTAGTACATCGTGATACACCTTTTTTTAGAGCAAATGCTCGTGTTAAAAAGGCGGAGAAACGCGTGTAAATAATAATTTAACATATTTTTTCAGAGATTGTAAAGATAATGAAAAGAATTTTTATTTTTTAATATAACAAAATAAAATTTTTATATGTAACAAAATTTTATCAAATAGAAAAGAGAAAAGGATGTAAAAGAAGGAAAGAGATAAGAATAAGAAATAAGACAAAAGGATTTCAATATAATAATAATTGAGAGATTATATTGTATTTTTAAGTATAAACGATTTTAATATGCTATTGATATAGTGTTTTTATTGACCTTTTGAATTTTTTATAATTCGTTTCCAATCTTAAGTTAAGAGGTAATTGGTTAAACCATATGACACCAAAATATTTATAAAATTGTTGGGCTGTGGTGGTGTTACAGCGCGGGATAGTTATAGAGCCAAGAATACTTTGTCTATTGCTGTTCGAAAAAGTTATTAAGTTGTCATTTTTGAAACAATCTTTATGTATTTGAAAAAGAGTTATTTTCTTATAAATAATATGAAGTGAAGGGACTTTAAATTCTTGAAATAATCTAATTGTGGGGTAATCATACGGTTTTTTCAAAATTATTTTTATTAATATATTTTGGATGATTTCTAAAGGTAAGAGAGAAGTTTCGAATGCTCCACCCCAACCAAGAATTCCATATTGTAATATAGATTGAATTAGTGAAAAATAGATGGTTCTTAATAATTTAAAATTTAGTATGTTTCGTATTCTAAGAAAAATGTACAATAATTTTCTTAACCTTTCTACTATTGCATTGATTTGTAATTTCCACTTTATGATACTATCTATAATTACACCTAGATATTTTACATTAGTTTTAACAGTAAATACAGAGCAGTAAGTTTTACATAAATTTGAAATTCTATTACAATTACATGAGTGTATACTTATCTTTAAATTATCAGGGAATGAATTTTTATTAATGGTGAAAGGTATTATAAAAGTTTTTTCAGTATTAAGTGTTAACAAATTTTTATCGAACCATTTTTTTAGTATGTTTATATCTAACTCTGCTGTTCTTTGGGTTTCATTCCAAGTTAATCCCTCAGTTAAAATTGCTGTGTCGTCAGCGTATGAAATAAGTTTAGACATAATTGAGAGTTTAAAAATATCGTTGACATAAATGATAAAAAGTATTGGACCTAGAACAGTTAATGCAGCAGCACGGCTCATAACCGGGGTTTCAAAATATTCGCACATTTCAGAACACCTACGTAACCTTCACTGGCTCAAGTGCCCTGAAAGAATCCAGTACAAACTGTGCTGGATGGTGTTTAAATCCATCAATGAAATGGCCCCACCCTACATCTCTGAACTATGCGTCCCGGAAAACACTGGTCTGATGTAGTCAACTCTTAGATCAGCAACATCATCAGCTGTAGGCAGACTGATAGAACCTAAGCGCAAGCCAAATACTAAGTTTGGTGATCGCGCTTTCGTAGCATCTGGGCCGAAGGCTTGGAATAAACTCCCTCCGGAACTAAGATCCATAACAAGTCCAACAGAATTCAGGTCTAAACTAAAAACTTACCTTTTTAAGCTGTCGTACCCTTAAATTAAATATACCAATCCTAAGAGAAAGTCCAGTTATATTCAATTTTTCAATTAAGTCCTAAATCCTGTATCTAAATTTCGCCAATAAACAATTAGATAATGTTAATTAAGTGTTTATCTCAAGTGACCGACCAGGTAAGTATTGTACTGTATATTTTCTCCATAAATAGTTAAGTAATAACATAGATCACCGTAGAAATGTATTATAAGTTTGTACAGCGCCCTTGAGGTGTTTTTGCATAAAACGGCGCTATACAAGTCACCCAAGTATTATTATTATTATTATATGAGAACCCACACAAGAGTAGAAATCGCCGGAAGGTCGGGGATAACGATTGTGGTCACTGGTCATAATGACTCCTCCGATTCGGCATACGAGTTAGTACAAGTTATAATCAGGGCCGGTCCGGAGCAGTCGGCTCCGGGCGCCGACTTGCCAAGATGCCAATTATTTTAAAACCACTTTCTATCAGTTAGATAACAACTTTTTAAGTGACCGAAAATTGAAAATAATGCATTTAAATATTTAGTTCGTTTAAAAAGCGATAATTTGTTTTCTTTTCTTCAATCTATTATTGTAGTTTATTTGCCATCACGGCTAAATTATTTATTTATTTTAAATTTAGAAACATAATATGACCCATTATTTGATTCTGTTTACCCCCAGTCAAATTTAAATTAGAAAGTAACTGTGACAACAGATTCTTTATTGTGTGGAATTCTTTGTAATCTGTTTTCCCCATATGAAATGATAATGTTTTCTTAATTGTGTAATAATGACGTGACTTCTATTTAAATGTGTTAAATTGCTTAGGCCTTGTGAACATTCTGAGAAGTGGAGAATTTTCCTTACAGTATAAACTAATGTTATTTGAGAAGCAAACGCTCGTTTATTGATTTATAATTTTTCAAGAAAACTTAATCTTAAACCCTTTATTTCTATGTAATAATAATAATAAAATAAAAAAAACATTTCTTGCCAATAGATAAACTTTATATATTTTTTAACATAAATTCTATTGACAAAAAGGTCACTCTCAGCTATGCATTCCGGATCTCTCCGGGAATGCAGCTGGTTTTCAGCAGTGCCTCCAATATAATAATAATAAATATATATATATATATATTTAGGTATAATAATGAACAATGAAATAATATTAACAATAAAAAATCAAATCAACATAAACAAATAACAATAAAAATTGAATTAGTAGGTAACCAAAAGAGCGCAAATTAATAATATAGTCAACAAAAATTCAAAATAAACAATAATCGCAACCACATGTACCTAAGTATCCCCTTCATTTTAACGATGGCAACCATTCGCGGCAAAGCTTTTTGAAGCAATGCAACGATGTCGATATTCGAATTGACAGTGGTACTACGTTCCAAAGCTTTTACGAAGAATAGTTATAACTCCACTCAAACACAGTAGTAGGAGAACGAGTAAGTGGTTTCTTTGATATATGTAAGGATTGTTGTTGTCAAGCGGAACGTGATTATTGAATACGGGATGTTCTGCAAGTTTTGAAAAGGTTCTAATATGATAATACAATAACTTGTCATTTGATCGTTATTGATTTAACCTTTCCAACCGGGAGAGGCTGGTTTGGGCAGACCCTTTGACCTCTCTAGCGTAGGGATATATTTACATGTACCCAACCCTGATACTACACGGTCGTGTTACAACACTACGGGCTACAGCCTGCGACTTGTAACTGTGGCCCCTTTTGCTGTCCGTCACAATACAGTCCCGGTTCTGGAGTACACCCCTGTCCTTTTATTAGCAGCGGGGCCGGGTTCATCGGGTGAGGTGTGTTCAGGATGCGCCTGCCCACCATCGGGAGAGGCTGGTTTGGGCAGACCCTTTGACCTCTCTAGCGTAGGGATATATTCACATGTACCCAACCCTGATACTACACGGTCGTGTTACAACACTACGGGCTACAGCCTGCGACTTGTAACTGTGGCTCCTTTTGCTGTCCGCCACAATACAGTCCCGGTACTGGAGTACACCCCTGTCCTTTTATTAGCAGCGGGGCCGGGTTCATCGGGTGAGGTGTGTTCAGGATGCGCCTGCCCACCATCGGGAGAGGCTGGTTTGGGCAGACCCTTTGACCTCTCTAGCGTAGGGATATATTCACATGTACCCAACCCTGATACTACACGGTCGTGTTACAACACTACGGGCTACAGCCTGCGACTTGTAACTGTGGCCCCTTTTGCTGTCCGCCACAATACAGTCCCGGTACTGGAGTACACCCCTGTCCTTTTATTAGCAGCGGGGCCGGGTTCATCGGGTGAGGTGTGTTCAGGATGCGCCTGCCCACCATCGGGAGAGGCTGGTTTGGGCAGACCCTTTGACCTCTCTAGCGTAGGGATATATTCACATGTACCCAACCCTGATACTACACGGTCGTGTTACAACACTACGGGCTACAGACCCTTTGACCTCTCTAGCGTAGGGATATATTCACATGTACCCAACCCTGATACTACACGGTCGTGTTACAACACTACGGGCTACAGCCTGCGACTTGTAACTGTGGCCCCTTTTGCTGTCCGCCACAATACAGTCCCGGTACTGGAGTACACCCCTGTCCTTTTATTAGCAGCGGGGCCGGGTTCATCGGGTGAGGTGTGTTCAGGATGCGCCTGCCCACCATCGGGAGAGGCTGGTTTGGGCAGACCCTTTGACCTCTCTAGCGTAGGGATATATTCACATGTACCCAACCCTGATACTACACGGTCGTGTTACAACACTACGAGCTACAGCCTGCGACTTGTAACTGTGGCTCCTTTTGCTGTCCGCCACAATACAGTCCCGGTACTGGAGTACACCCCTGTCCTTTTATTAGCAGCGGGGCCGGGTTCATCGGGTGAGGTGTGTTCAGGATGCGCCTGCCCACCATCGGGAGAGGCTGGTTTGGGCAGACCCTTTGACCTCTCTAGCGTAGGGATATATTCACATGTACCCAACCCTGATACTACACGGTCGTGTTACAACACTACGGGCTACAGCCTGCGACTTGTAACTGTGGCCCCTTTTGCTGTCCGCCACAATACAGTCCCGGTACTGGAGTACACCCCAGTACTTTTATTAACAGCGGGGCCGGGTTCATCGGGTGAGGTGTGTTCAGGATGCGCCTGCCCACCATCGGGAGAGGCTGGTTTGGGCAGACCCTTTGACCTCTCTAGCGTAGGGATATATTCACATGTACCCAACCCTGATACTACACGGTCGTGTTACAACACTACGGGCTACAGCCTGCGACTTGTAACTGTGGCCCCTTTTGCTGTCCGCCACAATACAGTCCCGGTACTGGAGTACACCCCAGTCCTTTTATTAACAGCGGGGCCGGGTTCATCGGGTGAGGTGTGTTCAGGATGCGCCTGCCCACCATCGGGAGAGGCTGGTTTGGGCAGACCCTTTGACCTCTCTAGCGTAGGGATATATTCACATGTACCCAACCCTGATACTACACGGTCGTGTTACAACACTACGGGCTACAGCCTGCGACTTGTAACTGTGGCCCCTTTTGCTGTCCGCCACAATACAGTCCCGGTACTGGAGTACACCCCTGTCCTTTTATTAGCAGCGGGGCCGGGTTCATTGGGTGAGGTGTGTTCAGGATGCGCCTGCCCACCATCGGGAGAGGCTGGTTTGGGCAGACCCTTTGACCTCTCTAGCGTAGGGATATATTTACATGTACCCAACCCTGATACTACACGGTCGTGTTACAACACTACGGGCTACAGCCTGCGACTTGTAACTGTGGCCCCTTTTGCTGTCCGCCACAATACAGTCCCGGTACTGGAGTACACCCCTGTCCTTTTATTTATAGTTTTGATTTTTACTTTGCGTCACGTTATTATTCCCCTCGATTCACAATTCTTCCGGATATTTACAGTTTAATTTCAGTCTCTCCACAACCACAGACTGAGTGCCATTCTATTGTATCTTGCTTGTAGTGACCCTTTATGGTTTTTCATTAGAGTATTTGTTTTAAAACAGTTCCCGTACAGAGTTCCAAGAAAGAAGAGTGTCTTCAATAGCCATCAAGCAGTGAGTTACGTCTTTGATTTACTGATATTATTCATAACTAGATACTGTTGTCGCTTCACTTCTCTGGAACGGGCGGCTCCTTCTCCATTGATGTGACTGACACACTTTGGGCGTGGTGCGAGATGAGTGCAGCACGAGGTTGTTATTAAACTTAAGCCCTAAAACACTAACCTACTGCTACTTTCAGACCTGATCTATTCTATTAGAACCTAAATTTGAAGTCACGAACCTAAAAAGCCTAGGATAGTGCATTGGTACGATTTAGCATTAAGGCGATACAACACTCTAACGACGGGGGCTTGCTCGAGATAATAAGATTTTAAAAAACAGTACCTACCTTACCAAAAATATATTTCATGCATAACGGTTTGAAAATATATAATTTTTTTAATTTTTTTTTTATTATTACTTATACCCGCTAAACTGCCCAAGCAGTTTGTCAGCAGGTCAGTTTAATATAAAATATTACCAAAGCATACAAATAGCGAGAAATCACAATATTTAAAATAGATAAAAAAAAATTTAAAATAATCACAAAAACAGAGCCATATATAAAAAAGAAACAATAGAATAACTTTTAACCTACTACAATACAAAATAATAAAATACAAAGACAGTCAGTTGTAACACAGGCAAATTACTCATATTCATATATATATACATATACACACATATATACATATATATATATATGCATAATATTATAAACAATATCAGTATAAAAAAGCTTGATCTATTAACCATTTTTTAATTTTATTTTTTAATTCGGGGGTGCAATTTGATTGATTTTTATGTCCATTGGAATCTTATTAAATATGGTAGGCACAAGATAAGAGAAAGTCCGTTGTCCGTATTTATTTATAATTTTCGGAATGGACATACCTTCATTTCTATTGAATCTTGTGTCATATGCATGATCTACTTTTTCTATGTATATTGAATCTGACGTTATGTTTTGACATATAATTTTAAACCATAATATTCCTCGAACAGATAATACGATAACTGACTCATATAATAATTTTATATCTCTTCTTTGTGCATAAATACGTTTGTTTACCAAAAGCTTAGTCATGGAGTTTTGAATTGATTGGATGTAACCTATATTTGTCTTGCAGGAGTTTCCCCAGGACGTTATTCCGTATCTGATTGTAGATTCCGCTAGTGACAAATAGATTATTTTTAACGTACTTATAGGCCTAAAATATTTAATCTTGTAAATTCGCCTCGCAATAGCTCGTAGGCGTTTGCATATGTTGCTAACGTGTGTATCCCATTTCATATGCGCATCTACAGTTGTCCCCAAATATACATAAGTTTGTACCAGTTCAATGGTTCCACATTTACAGGACTGTGAAGAATTGTGTATACATTCGGATGTATGCGACTTTATTATAGGCGTGATGGTGTATTTGGCATGTGGAGATCGTAGGTATATGCATCAATTTAGTCTTTTTGGAATTTATTATTAGGCCGGCATCATGTGACCATTTCTGTAAAGAAAAGAAATCATGCTGCATGAGTTTTATTGCAATAGATAAATCTTCATGCGAAATGACTAGCGCCGTATCATCAGCATAAACGTAATGCTTAACAAAGGTGAAAATTTTATTCATGAGTGAAACAAATATTATGTATAATGCTGGCCCGAGAATTGACCCCTGCGGGACTCCTATTGACATATATTTAGCTTTGCTGTAAGTTTGAAAGAGTTTCACTTTAATTTGTCGATTGGTTAAATAGTTTTAGTAATTTTCCCCTAATTCCTATCGCCTCCAATATCTGTAATAGTTTTTTCGGATCAATAGTATCATATATTTTTTATCATTGAGTTCTTGATTTACGTAATTGGAAAAGTCCTGTAGTAAAATTACTGTGCTTTTATTTTTTTGAAATCCGTATTTGGTTGCGATCAATAATGGAGAAAATTTCTAGGTATTTTATTAAATTTACGGATAAAAATAAAACGTTTTTCAAGTATAACACCAGATTTATATGATAATATTACTAAAATCTCAAATGCTTCTAGAGGCTTCCTTGCGGATGAAAGTTTTTTATATTTAAGATTAATTAAAATAGGACCTTATCGTTAAAATATTTTATGTAAAACTTTATACAGAAAACTATAAAATTAGCGATAAGCACCAGATTTTATTTTTCTAAACGATGAATTAGTAACTTTCCGAGGGATTCCTCTAGAAACATCTAAGATTTTAGTAGTAACTTCATGAGAAATAATTCAATTAAACCCCACGGAAATATCCATTTTCTAGGCCCGTTAGGGTAAATTCGACCGTATGTCTATTCAATACACAAGGGCTACGCGTCGCATATTTGTGTGCATGGCTTCTTCACTTACGTCGTTAAGATTCCGACTTCATTTTTGAGCATTGTCTAGCGCTGCCTGGCAGCCATCTTGTATGACATGCATTTATTTATTTATCTGATTTTTCACGCCCATCTGGGCTTTAACATGTTGGATATAATGATATCCTCACTGGGATCTCCCGTGCTGAGGATTTCATTTCCATATGATTATAATTTAGTAGTATGGAGAGTATAAAGTAGTTATATAAATATATTTAATATAGTTTTTTTCTGAAATTATTATAAATATATTACAAGGTGTTATTGTTCAGTTGATTGGTTTCGGTTATAATGCTAGGATGATTTTTATTATTGTATGGCGATGTTTAAGTGAAAAATAACGTGTTAGGACTGTTAGGCTAATCAGCGCCTTGACAAACCGGCGCCCGGAGCGGTTTGCTCCAATTGCGCCCGCATAGGGCCAGCTCTGATCACAGAAGAGATAATGTTCTATCGAAACAAAAAACTTTATTTTGTTCATATGAAGCAGATACTTTGTGACAATATAATTTAAAATAAACCAATAGCTCGGTTTTCTCTTCTTCAGGGCAGTATAGTACAGTATTATAATACCGTGAAGAAACTACGGTTGTAATAAAACCTGGTTAACATAAAGTATAAAACATCAAAATGTTGTTTACAAAAAAATATTTTTTTATTTTAAACAATAATTTATAATGTTTTTAAATGCGTTCTTGATTTCACAGATAGATTGAAAACTTTTACATGCGTCATAACCGACGCCACAACCAAACGGAAGTCGGTATTTTTATCAGTATTAGATATGGTTGGGACCTGAAATAGAATGTCACTGCTAATTTTGCTTCAGAATGCATTAGAGCAGTGTTTCCCAACCTTCTTTTTCAGTGGCCCTGTTATTTTTATACTTATCCTTTGCGACCCATCAATGAGAGCGGGGGGCATAAACATTTGCTTTTTATTTCACCGCGCCGCTACAGGTCACGGACCTACTCACTACCCCCGGCGTTAAACGAACGTTAAAGGAGAGGCAACGGATTATCGTGGACTCCGCGGGATTACATCAGCACCCTGGCCTTGGATATTATCCCTGGCCTGTGCATCTCATGCGCCTCGGCCCCGCGACATCGTCACTAACCTATATCTTCCGCGCATCTGCCGACCAGGTCAATTATACCTTCGGCTATCCTGTTTATCTTCTTATGTCTATCCCGGCTATCCTCACTGGAGTACCCGGAAGACTCAGTGCTGAACACCTCCACGAGTCCGGTCTCCACCAACGCGGTGCCGAGCCTCTGACTTTATCGCTTCGACCACTCCACCTGGTATTCTAGTCATCGATCCGGAGTCATCTCACAAATGCACTGGCTCAAATAAATGCTGTGACCTCATAACCTACCATATTTCATTGCCTGCTTACCAAATCCCCAAACAGTTATTAGTGTTCTGATAAAATTTATCCACAAATAATTACGTTCATGGACACTCTGAAATGAAGATATTCCAATGTTTTAAATGTTGTTTAACATTTCCAATGTTAAAATAAACGATTAAAATGCACGAAGGCGGTCTGAAGAGAAAACACTCCCATGTTCCGAACGTAACTATCGATATTCTAAGAAATACCTTAAAAAATTTAATTCTTAAGCATTCAAAAGGGAAACCATTCACATGTCCTGAATGCAACTATTTATGAGTTCACTGTCTCTAAAAATTACATAGGTACTTGGAATTTAAAAAGAATTGATAGAGTAAGAAAGGAAAGTCGTCAACTTAATATCTTAAGAGAATTACGTTCTTGATAGCTATGGAAAGAAACCATCTCAATCATAAGTTAAGCCATTTGAATGTACGCGACCCGGCATTTTGCTTTCGTGGCCCGGTGCCGGGTCGCGATCCGTAGTTTGGGGATCACTGCATTAGAGATACAGAATTTTCAACAGCTCAAATAAGTTTCACTGAGTATTTCACCATTCTCTTGATACGTTATCCACATGATAACGTATAAATATAAATAGAAATAAATACCCGCAAATAGGTAGTCAACAAGATTAACTTATCCGAGAATGAGGCCATTGAGGACATTGAGTGACATCATATTTAACTAGCAGGGAGAAAAATCTTAAAATATTTATTTAATAAATTTTAATCTAAATGTATCTGAATTATATTTATTTATATTAATAAGTATAGTAACTTTTCAAAAAATAAGTAATAATATTGTCGTTGTCACCACACTTGACGTGGACAGCTGTATAAACCTTACTAAACTTTAGTTGTCATGACTTCTGACAAATGGTATTCCATATTCCCGTTTTTATTGATTTATTTAAACAAATGTCATAACTCAAAATTGTTTTATTTTTTTAAATTCCTTGAAGTGTTGGTTCTACGTATCACCACTCAAGGCGATAAATAGTGCAAGTATTTATCAAAAAAAAAGAAGACTTAACCCTTCAGTATTTAAAATATAGATAATAATAATATTTGGCTAATTTAAATAGCGCCGTTTTCGTGAGAAATCACCTCAAGGGCGCTGTACAAATATATTTCTTAAATAGTTAATACTAGATCTACTGACTTATATCTAGTGACTTACGACTAACTACTATCTTAACGACATATATACGAGTATTTACATATTTAGCAACTTACAACTAAAATTAATATTAACAATCTAATCTTACTAACGCCAGAAGAAGAAGGAAGTTCCATTATATTAGGGTGTTTTTATTGTTAGCTGGATATATATGTTAAATGAATGAAATTAATGAATCAAATCAATCGTCAATCTTAAACGCATTTAGATGATTCATCTGCCAATAATTAAACCGATTGACTTGTTATGTTCCCGCTGATATTGTCCATTGTTCATTGATAGGCAAGTCAATAGCAAAATTGAATGAACGGAATTGCTAGATAATGTAACAATTACGGTATAAAAAAATGAAAAAAAAGAAATATTTGGATAGAATGACGGATTTATGGAAATGAGTGGCTGAAAAAGTGAGTTTTTAGTTTGGATCTAAATTCTGCTGGGCTGGTTATACATCTCAATTCCATAGGAAGTTTATTCCAAGCCTTAGGGCCGGATGCTCCGAATGCACGATCACCAAACTTAGTGTTCGGATTAACCTTCCAATTGCAGATGATGTCGCTGATCTAAGGGTTGACTGCCTTAGAACAGTATTTGCTCAGTAATATACGGTGGCGCCATTTCGTTGGTAGCTTTAAACACCATCCAGCATAGCTTGTACTGGATCCTTTCAGGACACTTCAGCCAGTTAAGATTTCGGAGGTGCTCCGAAATATGCGAAAACTTGGGTACCCCGGTGATAAGCCTTGCTGCGGCGTTGAACACTGATTGAAGTTTATCAGTTTCGCATTTAGGAAGATTTGCATAAATGCCGTTGCAATAGTCAAGACGTGATACTATATATGAGTTCACAAGTAATTTAGTTGCCTCTGTTGAAAGGTTCCTACGAACTGACTTAGGTTGTCTAAGGTAGAAGAACCCCGTGCTAACGGTCTTATTTACCTGACTTTTTAAAGAAAGGTCTGAATCCAGATAAACTCCCAGAAGTTTGACGGTTGTTTTAGCAGTTTTAGTGAGTTTTCTATTAAATGTTGGCGTCTATGTGTGGCTGCCCAGAGAAACTCCGTTTTTGAAGGATGTATACAAATAAGTCTTAACTGCCATTGAATTTCTCATGAAATTTCCGATCTATTTTAAATTTACTATATGTTTCGTATTTCAGAAGTTGTCGTAAAGACCAATACCATTTTAGAAACTGGATAAAATTATCTTTCATATATTTGTATTTGAAAGAAACAATAATATATCTAAATAATGAAATATTAGTTTCAATCCCGAAAAATGTTCAATGAAAAAACTTAATAATATGGAAATAATTCTATATTTAGAAAATAGTTTCATATTGTTTACAAAAATGGTAAAAAAAATTGTCACTTCACTTTCAATGCCAGTAGTACAAAAAAAATATAAAAAAATTGTAAACTTCTGATAATTATTTAACATCAAGAAAAAAAAAATCTATATTATAATTCTTGTTTTTCGATCAAAAACGAGGTTTCAATTTGTAAATTTATATTAACACACACCTACACAAGGCATTTATATTATTAATGAATTTATTTGATACATAATATAAATGAATAATACTATCAACATATCCTACGCGAAATAACCCAACTTTTGGTCTCGGCACAAAACAAACATTATAAAACAGTAAAGCACTGACAGAAAGATATTTGAAGATAATTCCATTTATGAAGCTCATAATAAAACATATATTATTAAAAAAGCGAAGAAAAAGACACGAAATAAAAAACCTTAATATTCCGATAAAGTCTTCGTAAACACAAACGGTCACATCGTAAATAAACCACTTGCTAGATCGATATCTTCGGGTTTTTGTATGGAAACAGTTTGTACACTCTTAACCACGGATATAGCCTTATTTTTAAATGATAAACTAATGTTTATAAGACAAGGTTTTATGCATAGCACAAAGGATAACAAATTATTATAACCAATAATTTAGGCGCCTGAAATATTAATACAAATTGAAAATATCTCCCGAGTAAAAATAAATGCCGCCAACGGGAATTGAACCCGTGCCTTCTGGTGTCCGGTCAGATGCTCTGAAACCACTGAGCTATGTCGGCTTATTTCCAACCCGCCAAATGATTCAATATGTACTAGTACCTCAATCAACAATTACTGCTTATTATATTTTTTCCACCTGTAAACGACCAACTTTATTTTTGTAGGAAAGGCTTTGTTAGTCTCACTAGATGCACCCTGTTCTTCAAAATGTAACATTGTATGATGAAACTTGTCATTAGATTCATGACAATTTTGATTTGAATTGCAAAGCCTAGCCTTATGTCTATCACTAAGGCATCTGAAACAGAATCCTTTGCTTTTGATAAAATTGAACCGTTCCCTTACATAATTTTTTGTTAAACTCTGAACATTTAAACGAATTTCCATGCAAAGTTAGCATTAATATGCTGGTTATTTTATTTTATTTATTCATTTTCGGGAAATGGACAGTTTACATTTAACCGCACAGAAAACGATCTTAAAGGTAATACTAAAAAAACATAGACTGACCGATACAGACCAAATATTCAACAGCTGTGACGTACTAGATATACGCCAATTATACGTTAAAACACTACTAAACTACATTTTTAACAAAAAAAAAAATTTCAACATACACAAAATAACACTAACAGACCAGTTAGACAAGCGTACAAAGAAAACATTAAAACTCCAACAGTAAATTCAACCTTTGGACAAAGACACTACCAATACCATGCTATAAAAGCTTTCAACAGTCTAAATATTGAAATTAAAATTGAGGAAAATAAAAATAAATTCACACACAAAATTACAAAATGGATTAAACAACAAAAAAGACAATATTACCAAAATGTCATAGCATAAAATAAAAATAAAACCTACACGTAACACACAAAACCAACATAAACACACATCACTCACAAACACACAAGATTATTTTCATTGTATTATTTTTTAATTTTAAATGTATTATTATGTATTTTTATTTTTAATTTTAAATTTATTATTTTTTTTTCAAATTTACTATCTTCTCTTTAAATGTAATATGTAGATTAGATTTTCATATTATAAAATGAAGGCCTCAGCACGGGCAAGCCACCCAGTGAGGCCTACATTACTGGAAAACATAAATTGTAACAAAATAATGAACCAAATAAAAAAAAAGTTTGTACATATGTATTATTTAGTAAAATAAAACCAATTATGGATTTCCTCCTTGTGACTTTAACTGAGACAGCATACTATGGAATAAGTTAATTAAATTCGTGAGAAAAGGAACATGAATTAAAAAATTTATACTAAACAAATATTATATATGTAAATCGAAAAATTTACAAAACATTACATTTATAGCCATGGAGAGAGGTTGTAGATATAAATCAAATCATAATAGAGATATAAACAATAGAGACATAAACATTGTTCACAAACCATCAGAGAAATATTCTTTTATGGACCTCTTGTATTTGGTTCGCAAGTTTGCAACTAAAAATATCAACCTTGGATAATACGCTATTTTTCTCACTACCAGCGCTTATATAGGCTTGGGTCAATCTTTGTGATGGTTTTAACGTTTCACCTTTATTTTCCACCGATTTCCTTGAAAAAACAGTACTTTGCAAGATATTAACTTGTTCCCGCACAAATTTCACCAAGTCTTCAAACGATACAATAAAATGTTTTTTTTAACATTTTGGTACATTATCTTAAAAAATCAATTATTAAGATAATGTACCAAAAAACTAAATCCTATCCCTCTAAACAATTGTTCCAAAAAACTGAAATTTTCAACCTTAAGCAGACCTATAGTGCTCAATGTCTTAAATTTATTTACACGCGACCAAACAACTTTATTAAAAATTAAAATCGTGCCAGCCAACGACACGGCGCTTGAGAATATGCTGTTCCTCACTGCAAAACCAGGTTGGCCCAAAGGCATATTAGTTGTATTGCTCCAAAAATGTATAATTCTTTATGTACAACTTTTAAAAGGGACACGTGTGTAAACCTTCAACCTTTTAAAAAATACATCGAATCTTGGCTAAAAAACACTGAACTATATATTTTTTTCTTATAAGTTTTAGCAAAGCTATCATGGTAAATGGCTATGATGGTCATAGCCATTGACCATCTATTAGTTTTGCAGCTGCACGACATTGAGGCGCACATTTGATCAAATGAATCTACTCTTCCCTTTGTTTGGTTCTAGAAATGAACCGTGTCTGGTTTGCCACTTGAATTATTAATTATTGCATTCTCATCACAACAAGATAAAAGGTAAAACATATTTGCAGGTTTTGGCTTGTACGATAGAGGTGTCAGAAGGCCAAACAAAACGTAGAACTGCCAACAGGTCGAGATCTCGAGTTCTTAAATTTTTTTCATTTCCCGCTTATTTATTTATTTATTTATACGCCCATTGGGCTTTTACATACACAGTTAATAAATAAATAATATTCTGAAGATTGCAAGTTCACAAAAGTAATAGTAAAAACACATATAACCATATCCATTTGAAATATTATAACAGCAAGTAAATAGTACAAAAATAAGAATATTCCTACTCCTAAGTTATACAGACTTAAATTAGTTAATGGGAAATGTAAAGTTTATATTTAAATGCTAGGTAGTGGCAGCAGTAACATGATACAATACGACAAATAGTGTATGAGGCCTTTGAGTTAGAAAGCTAACGAAATAATTATTATTGGCAGTATTGTTAACAAATATACTGCGTTTGACTGGTTGTAGTGGCCTGCTCAATCGAGGGCGATCGGTCAGCCATTTTACATAGTTTATATTAAAAAAATATAGTGCAGATTATAAATAAATAATAGTAAGGCAATAATATAACATTCACCATTAGACATATTATAAAACCAAGCAAAAAGCAAATCTAAACATGATAGTTTGTAGGTATAAGCCTGTTTTGTCAATCTTGAGGAAATAATTCAATAAGAGGTGCAATAGCTAGATGTTTATTGTTTTATTTTAAAAGTTCTAATATTTTGGTTTTAAATTTGGAAACCGATTATTAAATTATTCGAATGGTGCTCACTAGATTAAATTAGTAATTTGAGCTGGTCCTCGAGAGGTGCGGACTTTATTAAAAGCTGAAGTTCTGTGAGATGATTGACCCCTGTTGCCCAAACATCCCGCATCCATTCTTACCGCGAAGAGTATTTCCAGGAATACGATACATTTGCCCTAAGCTTGCAGGTGCGGACTTTATTAAAAGCTGAAGTTCTGTGAGATGATTGACCCTTATTTGTTGCCCAAACATCCCGCATCCATTCTTACCGCGAAGAGTATTTCCAGGAATACGATACATTTGCCCTAAGCTTGCAGGTGCGGACTTTATTAAAAGCTGAAGTTCTGTGAGATGATTGACCCTTATTTGTTGCCCAAACATCCCGCATCCATTCTTACCGCGAAGAGTATTTCCAGGAATACGATACATTTGCCCTAAGCTTGCAGGTGCGGACTTTATTAAAAGCTGAAGTTCTGTGAGATGATTGACCCTTATTTGTTGCCCAAACATCCCGCATCCATTCTTACCGCGAAGAGTATTTCCAGGAATACGATACATTTGCCCTAAGTTTGCAGATTGCGAAGCATGAGCAGAATCAGATGCTAGGTCAGCTTTTGAAATGTTGAGTCGGCTTCTTCAGTGGGAGCAGATTCTTGTACCTAAAGTGAAAGCCTCTTCAGTTACATAGTTATTCTCATATTCGCTTTGAATATCGTTCAAACTGGCTGTCTTCGTCTTCAGAAGCTGATTCTCCCAGAAAAAGACTATCTTCTTGGTCTAAGATTTTCAAAATATCGTAACTGTTTAATATATTAGACCATGACATGTTGGTATCTGAAACAATGCCAAAATAAACATAAATGGACAAAAAATTAACGAAAGTAAAAACACACAATCTTAGTTAAAAGTTACACAAAGCCTAAACATACGTCTCGCAGGCGTACTATACCTCAAAAACTCAAAAATGCCTGGACTTACCTTAGTGATACAGGTACCATCGGCGAGCTCCCGTCAGCCACTGAGATAAATATAAATAATCTAAAAATATGGTTTTACGATAACCTTCTGTCGTTAAATAGTGAAAAAACATATGTCATCTCCTTTGAAATAAATACCAACAGTATACCTCCAAATCTTCAAATAATCTTCCATGATCATTCTCTCACACAAAACGACGTTAACCTCTGTCGACAAACGTGCTCAATTCTGAAAACAGCGGATAAAATCACATATCTACAAATAATCATTGATAAAAACCTAAAATGGAAAGATCACACCTGCCATACAATAAAGAAAATTAGGAAATCAATTTATATATTCTTACGAATCAGAAATTTCTTATCAATGAAAAATCTACACTCAATATATTATGCATTAGTACAGTTTGTTCTGCAATATATCATTATCAGTTGGGGATCAGTTTACAAAACTAGCCTGACCCCCATAGAAATTGTTCAAAAAGTCGTAATAAAAATAATACTAAAAAAACCTCAAGACTTCCCCACAGAACGCGTATTCGAAGAATTCAAAGTTCCTACATTCAGTTGTTTCGGAAAAAAATAACATGTGAGAAAGTCATCACAACGTCAATCGACTCAATTTTCCATAAATTGGGTTGTTTCATCGTCGGTCAAGAAAAAATTCTACGAAATATTCATGAAAATGTGATCACCGGAAATCGGCCGCTTATCGCGATAATCCGTTTTTAAGAATGACGCATGCGCAAACGTCACAATTGCCATCTGACAGATTGTGGGGGTATTTCACTATGTCAGGCTAAGGGGGTTTTTCACTATCTCTGATTATGTTCTGACCAAGCACTAATCCGCGGATTAGTCATTTTTTCGTTTTCACTATATCTGAATAACGCTAACGCTCGGGTTAAAGTTAGATTTGACTAATCAGTGCTCGAACTTCACGTTAGGCGCTATTCCTCGAATCAAAGATGGCGTCAAAACATTCCGAGTTTAACAGCTGAGAAGTGAGTCGAATTTTGTAGAATGAATTTGAATGCTTGTATGATCCATCCTGAATTATTTGATTGTGTTCAAAATAAGAAACAATGTATTAATTCGACACGAATCTATCTAAAATGACCTGATAATCAACATAACATTACCAAAAAAATGCACACTTAGCGGTGTGCGGACTGTGACGCATGACAGCCGTGGCAGTAGATGGACTAACTGCAAACATTTTGCGATGTTGCCAGACTATTTCGAGTGTTATCTATCCGGAAGCTCGAAACAATGGTGAAACGGTGGCCGTTGAATAACGAAGTTATTCTGAACTTTAAAGCCAGCCAACGGATAGCTATTCAGATATTTAGCCAGACATAGTGAAATACCCCCTAAATATCTGACTAGCTATCCGTTGGCTGGCTTTAAAGATCAGAATAACTCCGTTATTCAACGGCGACCGTTTCACCATTGTTTCGAGCTTCCGGATAGATAACACTCGAAATAGTCTGGCAACATCGCAAAATGTTTGCAGTTAGTCCATCTACTACCACGGCTGTCATGCGTCACAGTTCGCACACCGCGAAGTGTGCATTTTTTGGTTATGTTATGTTGATTATCAGGTCATTTTAGATAGATTCGTGTCGAATTAATACATTGTTTCTTATTTTGAACACAATCAAATAATTCAGGATGGATCATACAAGCATTCAAATTCATTCTACAAAATTCGACTCACTTCTCAGCTGTTAAACTCGGAATGTTTTGACGCCATCTTTGATTCGAGGAATAGCGCCTAACGTGAAGTTCGAGCACTGATTAGTCAAATCTAACTTTAACCCGAGCGTTAGCGTTATTCAGATATAGTGAAAACGAAAAAATGACTAATCCGCGGATTAGTGCTTGGTCAGAACATAATCAGAGATAGTGAAATACCCCCTGTATGTACTACAATGTACCGATTAATGGTGATAAGTGATAACGAACCGACTATTTTGGCAAATAACGCAAATAAAACCCAACAATTAAAATTTATGAATTTAATGGTTTTGTGGGAATAAGTTTAGATACCTTTTCTACATTTAATATTGTCGAAATTCGTTTTTATATCGTTGGTTTCAGTGATTGAAAATGATAAAAAAACTGGTAAAAACATTGAAAAGGTACAAGTTTGCTTCTCTTGTCGATCAATGTATCACAAACTATTGCAGACTGTAAAATGTATATTTTTCGATATTTTAACAAACATTCCTTCATGTGATTGACATTTTCGATCAAGTGAGCCAGATACTTGAGTTTGTGGGCTAGTCTGCCTAATAAATATTTGAATACATATTATTATAGTGTCCAAGGGATGTTCAGGATATACGCTACCTTTCTACATGATTTCCTACACTGGATTTGAGTCACAGAAAGAGTTCACTTTATAAATACAGAATGAAGCACTGAACGGACTAAGCTGATATCTGACAATCGTACCTGTCTGGCCTTTGAACAGACTAGTTTCCCTCACGTATGAATGATTTATAGTTTTGGATGTTGCATAATTAGCACAAACCTGTAACTGGCATTCAAATTTTTAGAAGAAAGTTAAAAACAAATTTCTTCAATATCAGGTATAAAATATCTGTTGAGAATCAATATCAAATCTTCATTACCTACTAGTCATGGCTGTATAAAATTTACAAATACATAATATTAATAATGAAATGAGGGCCTCAGCACGGGTTGAGTACCCGTGAGGCTCACATTACTAAATCATACTTTATTAAAAAAATTATTCTGATGTAACAATAATAAAAAAATAAAATAATAAATTATAAGTAACATCCGTATAACATGTTTTATATATAGTTGTATGTGGGTAGATGGTGCAATGTATAATACATTAAGTGCCATAATACATTCAGAGTGAATATCAAAATAATATACCACTTGAATCAAATTTACAGTAAAAATGACGAAAACCGTTTTGTTCATTTCCCTTGAACGTTGAATTGGAGAGTTGAAATGAACACATGGATATAATTTGGTTTCTGTGTAGGAACAGCCACCATCCAAATCACAGACTTCTCATAATATCATGAACTCTGTTGCATTCCTAAAGTACATATGTACCTTTTTATCTCTTGGACTGCGATGACGCTAAAACAAGTATTAATAATATAGTATAAGCATTAGAAATATCAAGTACGTATCAATTGTAACCAACCTCGCACAACGTTTTATCTACATAAACAGCGTTTAAATGTTTGACAGTGTTATAAGTCTGGTTTAACTGTAATTTCCCTGGGCATTATATTGATTTCCTATCTGTTTCCATGATTCTGGTGTCATTTGAGCATATAATAGGTGGCATAAGCACATGGAGTTATTTTATTCAGTTGGAGTAAAACAGAGCTGATAATATTGCAAGAGAAGGTACATAATAAATTGCGACAATAAGCTATTGGTGGTTCAAATGCTGATATAATATTTCCAGAGTAAATGTTAAAAAAAGATAAATATTATATATATTTTTTGTTAATTAATGATGAAATTAAATAATTAATTATATGGTAAGTATGTAATATTAAAATTTGCATTTGATCAATTACATATGTACATGTAATTAAAAGATACGTAAAAACCCTTTCTATGGAATTAAAACATATTATAATTATTGGGTTGGTGAAGAAGTTGTTTTATTTGTAATTTAAAGGCGTTAAATTATTTTCAGATTTGATTTTATATGGGAGTGCATTAAAAATTTTTATACCTTGATAAGTACAATGGTGTTAAGAAGCACTCATTTTAAATGTAGGGATTTCAAATTTGCCACGTGATCTCGATCGGTTACTTTATTTGGGAAATGTTATTGTAGGATTGAAATGATCTTTGTGAGTTTGTAACAATGAGTTCTTTTTGAATATATTATTTAGACTGAGAACCCTAAAAGAGTTAAATAACTGTATTGTTGGAAATATAGATGGTTTACGTGGTATGACTTTTAGAATCAACCTCTGTGCCTTTTCTACAGGTAAGAGGTTAGTTTTGAAAGTCCCCCCCCCCACCCAATTATAGATTGGGAAAGAGAGAAATGAATAGATTTAATCATATTATATGATTGGATGTTTCTAAATCTAATGAATAAGTAAATAAGATTTCTTACTCTGGTTGCCGTATTTTGGACTTGTTTGTTCCATTTTAAGTGTCTATCTACTATGATACCCATATATTTTATACTATTTTTGCATGTTATTGCTAAAAAAATTGCATTGTCGCATTTTTATTTTTATTTTCACACTGTGATGAGTGGATTTTTAATGGTAATATTGTTTTCGATTTTTTTTCTTTCAAATACAATGGGATGAAATATTTTTTCTCAGTATTTAGTGAAAGACAATTTTGGTCGAACAATGTTTTGAGTATGTTTATATTGATAATGACTATCCTCATTGTTTCCTCCAATGATTAGAATTTTGTGATAACTACAGTGTCGTCTGCGTAAGATATTATATCTCCAACAATGGAAAGAGTTAAAATTTGATTTACATATATAATAAAAAGGATTAGACCGATGACAGTTCCTTGCGGTATGCCAAAAGATGAGGTTTTGGGTTCACTAAAGGTATTATTATTTATTTTGACATATTGAAATCTCTCTTTTAGATAACTTTAGAACCATGATAGCACTATTCCGTCCAATCCAATTTGCTTTAGTTTCTCAGTGAGTTTTGAGTTTGATATGCTATCAAATGCTTTGCGGAGATCAATGAAGATTCCAAGACACTTTTCTCCATTATCTAATTTTTGCATTATTGTTGATGTTAATTTAGCAATCGCATCCTGTGTGCTGAGATTGTCCCTAAATCCAAACTGGTTTGGGCTCATTATCTTCTTATCTTTTATGTAGTTGTTGAGTTGTTTTTTAATAATTGTTTCATAGATTTTTGCTATGTTTGATGTGAGTGCTATGAGACGATAGTTTGAAATGTTTTTTTTTCGTCATCAGATTTAAAAACAAGGGTCACAATAGTTTTATTATAGTTGTTCGGGAATATGCCCTTCTTTAGACTTACATTTATTATATGAACAATTGGTTTGCTGATTATCTCACATACAGTTTTGTTTTTACAGTTATGTTGTTGTAGCCAGGGCTTGCTGATCCTCGTAAACTTATTATAGTTTCAACTTCTTAACATTATTTTCAACATTAACAAAATAATCGTTAAAGATATCACCACAAAGTTTTGGGTTTTTTTCTGTGTCAGTATTGATTCCTTGATGAGTAACTTCTTTTGTAAATTTTTGTTTTGTGCTTTTGTTTGTTATTGTTTTGATAATTTTCCAGAACTCTTTGCTGTCTTGACCAGTATTTTTTTTATCACGAAAATTCTTTCCTTTTGTCATTCTAATTAAAGTTAATTTGTTTCGGTATTTCTTATAGAAAGTAGCGATTTTTTCATCGTTAAGGAATTTTTCAGACTGGCGATAGTATTTTTCCTTATTTTTGATTGAAATAACTAATCCATGGGTTTTCCATGGCTTTGTTAATCTGTGCTAAGATTTTGTTTTAGAGATAAGTATTTGCTCAGAAAAGGTTTTTGTGATTTAGGAAAACAGTTTCAAAATTCTCTGCACAAGTATTTGATTCAATTATTGATGGTTTCCGTCTTGAGATTTGCTTCAAAATTTTTCATATTTAATTTTTTTTTTCTTGTTTTTTTTGTCAGTTTTGTTGGGGTTAGTACTTTTTTGTCTATGTTGTTAACGAATATAATGACTGACCAATACACCTATATTATAGGTGTAGTGGTCAGTTATGCTGGTTTTCCATAAAATCGAGATTTTTTTTAGTGTTATTTGAGTTGCACCATATGTGATCGATACACGAAGGGATTTATCCGCTGATATTTTGTGTTGCATTATTTATATATGATTTATAATTTAGTGAAGTCATTACATTTATACAATCATCTTTCGTTTTGCTTTGCGCCCAATGTCCGATATTAATGTTAATGTCACCAATAATAATATTAAAGATTCCTTTTAGATTCAGTAATAATTTTTCGGATTCTATAATGACATTAGTGGGGTTCGATCCGTGCGTCCGATAGATAGCAATAAAATGGTACATAATTTCGTTCGCTTTTACACTCAGTTTTAGACAGTTCGCTAATTGCATTTTAATTTCTGTGACAGTTACATTGTTATATTTATTTAGAATGAACACTGCGATACCACAGTTATATTATATGTATGTGTAATTCGGAATATTGTACAGTGTGTCAGCGTTATTTATATTTAAGTGCGCTTCTGTTAAAACCATGAGGCCGGGTAATGTTTCAAGAAGGTTTAGTGTTAATACAAACTCATGTAGGTTTTTTGTAAACTTGATGTTTTGGTGCAGAAATAAGGCATCACAGATAAATAAGTTAGAGATTTTAGAAATCAGAAAAAATGTTAATAATAAGGCAGACATAATAAAAAAACAGCAAATTTTTGTAAACCCTCTTTTGAACCTTTTCCCACTTAACCGGTCTTTCCCTGCTAATGGCTTTGAAATCTCTAATTGATAAACTTTCCCCACTCTTACCCCCCTCCCCCCCTTCTGCTCTTTCCGCCCATATGTAATCTATTATCTAAAGTTTAGTATATTTTTGATCCTGAAGAAGTGAACATTGAAACATGTTGAATGTGTACAAATAAAGTGATGTAAACAAAGTTATTTGTCTTTTTATTAAAATAATTTATTTGTTGAGATATGTCCACATACTTACTTCTAGTCAAGTACGGAGTTTCAACTAACGAAAGACATTCCTCTAGAATACTCTGGTCGGAAACTTTAGTTGATAGTTCGAATAACTTATTAAGACGTGCGTCCAATGCATCTCGTTGAGACGTCAGTAATTTCAACTTTTTCTCTTTGCAATGCTAATAATAAATAATTAATTATCATTAAATTAACGCTATCGAATCGATTCAAGTTAATTATTCTCCTGAGAAATGTTTCCAAATTAAACAAAATAGCAACTGAATTATTATTTCTTTTGTTTTCCAACTATTATTATAGCGTTCGTAAATATTAATACCTAAAAACAGCGATGAATGTACTCCTATGAATTTATTGCTACCGTCGGTATCCCCCAAGGTTCACACCTGGGACCTTTATTATTAAATCCTATTCATCAATGACGTTACCAACATTTTCTACAATATCGAAGGTTTACTTTTTGTCGACGATATGAAGTTTTTTAAGGTCATTAATGATGATTAAATATTCACAAATTCCAAGTAATGAGGTTCCACAAAATCAAACACCCAATAATGTATAATTATTCATTGTATAATGTTGACTTAATCTTTGTAATCTAAATACTTGACCTAGACATGATGTTTGATCAGAAACTCGGCTTTGTATCTCACATAAGTTCAATAAAATAAAATACTTTTTTGTTTTAAAACCACGATATTTATTAATTTAAGAACCGACCGGTTTCGCTTTACTTAAGCATCATCAGGGTACAAATTAATACTAAACAAGAAGTACATAATGTGTGCATATATATAACAAAATATAGAGGGAGACAACATGATACAAATATAAGCAACACAAAGACGGTCATAAAATACATTAACATAAGTGCACAAGTAATGGAAAAAACCGCTAGATAATTATGTAGACTAATGGGTTATACCAATAAATCGGGAGAAACAAAGCATCAACTGGCATGGTGGAAAGGAGGTAAGGAGAACTGGGATTTTTTATGGGTTTATTGGAAACAGACTTAATATTGGACTACTTGATATGTCTATCATATCAAGATACCTCCTTTCCACCATGCCAGTTGATGCTTTGTTTCTCCCGATTTATTGGTATAACCCATTAGTCTACATAATTATCTAGCGGTTTTTTCCATTACTTGTGCACTTATGTTAATGTATTTTATGACCGTCTTTGTGTTGCTTATATTTGTATCATGTTGTCTCCCTCTATATTTTGTTATATATATGCACACATTATGTACTTCTTGTTTAGTATTAATTTGTACCCTGATGATGCTTAAGTAAAGCGAAACCGGTCGGTTCTTAAATTTATAAATATCGTGGTTTTAAAACAAAAAAGTATTTTATTTTATTAAATATGTCAAACCACAAAGTGATTGCTTTCTACAATAATATCACATAAGTTCTATCGCTAACAGGGTCATGAAAATGTTAGGTTTTATAGTAAGAATTTCCAAGGATTTTAAAAATATCAACAAATTAATAATTCTGTTTACATCTCTTGTTAGAAGTATTCTAGAATACAACTCTACAATTTGGTCACCTGTCTTTGATAATCACAGTAATACAATTAAATGATTCCAACGCAAATTTTTTAAGTGTATTTATTTTAGGCTTGGAATTCTTTTAGAAACAAAAGATTATGATTTTTGATTATATTAATTGAAATTGCTTAAGTAAAGTGATATTTAGATCATATATTTTTATACAAAATGTCACATAAATATTTTGTGACAAGTGTAGTTCTTGCTTAATTGGGTTTATTTTGTCTATGGTTTTTTTTTTAGCTTTGGCAATATTTTTAAGGAAGGAAGCACAGTATTGTATTTGGTCACTTCCTCCCCGATCAGTTTTTTGGGCAGCTGCTCGCGGATCTTGTCACTTGCCATTTAAGGTGTTTTTAATCTGAGTTAATCATGTGAATAGAAGTCATGCTTTTATTTTAAAAAGGGCGCGGGGTGTTTTACCTTTCACGAATAATTCGTGTTGATTATTATTTTAGTGGTGATTATGGAATCCCGCTTTTTATCCAGTGTTGGCCGGTGGTCATATTTGTAGTACTCGTGTTTCGGTTGTGAAACCGCAAATGGATTGGTCCTAGCTGTGGCTAGAAGTTGATGGCTGAGTGTCCCCGCGTCGCGAAGGAACGGATTGCTGTTCCCGAAGTCCGTAAGACGAGTCTGGTTGGTTGCCACGTGCTGCAGACTTGATGATCCTGCAGGCGCACGTTGAAGGAGTTGCGTCCTCCCGTTTCCACTAAGAGAAGGATGTCCTGGCTCCTTAAGACGAGTCTGGTTGCTTGCCACGTGCTGCGGACTTGATGCTCCTACAGGCGCGCGTTGACAAGTGACAAGAGACAAGTTTTCGTTCGCCACCCGTTGTTATTCCTTCGTTTCTCGACCACGTAAAGTTAGTTTAGTTTGGTTCAGGAGTCCATCTGGTATGTGCCTACTTTTTATTCCTATTGTTACATGGTTATTATTTGTACTCCTTTGTTGTAACTTTTGATGGTTTCAATATAATTTCTATTAAGTATTTACTCTTATTATTTCTGATTTTCCTCCTTACTTGACAGAGAATTAACCATATCATCAATCATGAGATTGAAATCATTGCTCTACCGTATTTGTACCCTATAATTGATCCTGTAGATCTCAATATTACATGTAAACATTGGAATGATCCTACATTACATTTTACACCATTACATTTGGCGCCCAACGTTTAAAATATTTCATTTTCGGTGCCGTATTTTTTCTGTCATGTCAGGTTGGATTTTCATTAATACTAGTTGATAATATTAGAGTTAAATCGGTGTGTGTGTTCTTAACATTTGGATACTTACATTTACATATCCTAATGTTTAAAATTGATTGCCTTGCTCGAGAATATTTGAATTATAACCTTCAATATTAATGTTATTCAATGTTATGTTCATTTATTCTCAAACATAACCTATAATAATTATGTTGTTTGCATTTTCAATTGTTATTGTTTTGCATAGATCTTTTCATTTTTTGAGCATAGACAATTTATTACTGTTGAAGTTAGAAGTTTTCGAAAAATTGAGTAAATAAGTAATTATTTTCCTTTAAATATAATATCGATTGTCTATGTCTATATTTATTGATCTATGATCAAGATTAGTTGTCAAAATTTTAAGGTTAAACGTCAAACATTGTATTAATACTTGTCATACATTAATAATATAATATTAAGTTGTTGTTGTTAATGTCATCTGACATTAGGTACTAGTAATTACTACATTGTTTACAAACATGGACAACTGTCAATGTCTCAACAAGACTTCGTTATTTCTTTTTTGCCGTATATTTAATCGAAAATAACGACGTGTTATTCCTTAATAAAGAGCATCATCATCATCTTTATCAATTTTCATAACAATTTGGTTAATTGTTTTCTTTATCAATTATAATAACAATTTGGATAATTGTTTATTTTGATTAAAGTACAATAAAGTAAATGTCCTTGATTCGTAATTGTACTTGGCGTACTCGTATATAATCGTACTCGTATATAATCGTACTCGTATATAATCGTACTCGTATATCGTAGCCTCGTGAGCACTGCAATTTTTGGAGAATACGTTGGCTGCACTGTTGTGACTTGTATTAGTGTAAATAATTTCTATTTTTCGAGTTGACTTGTATAGGGTGTCTGGTAATTGATCTGTTATAAATAAATTATTATTTATATTTCATTATTACATTTAAGTTATTATTCTTATTGAAGAATAATTATTTAATTTCTAATTATCATTTTCCCCAGTTAAACAAAGATGGCGATTTCAGATATTAATGGGGTGACGAAGGAAGAAATGATTAAATTGTTATCGGATCGTAACATCGTTCCGGAAACTACTCTATCCAGTATGCGCGAACAGGCTCGCTCCTTTAATAAAAGTTTGAAAGATGGGGGTGGTTCTAATATGAATGTGGGGGATGATAATACAGTTTGTTCAGAAAATACTAAAACTATAATTAATAATTATTATCAGTCGGCTATTCCTTCAACTTCTTCTTCTGTCCATTCTTGGGGTTTAAAATTTTCTGGGTCTTCGGATGTTAGAGATTTCATTTTACGAGTTGAAGAACTATCTAGAAGCCGGAAGGTGGAGTTGTCCTCGGTTGTTACCGCTTTCTCTGACCTCTTAGAGGGAAGAACTCTTTCTTGGTTTAGGACAATTTTTGATGACTCTTTGTCTTGGTCTACTTTGACAAAGCTCCTCATTTCCCGTTTTGACGTTTGTACCAACCAAACGGAAGCTTTAAAAGCCTTGTTCGCTATGAAGCAAAAGTTTAATCAAGCTGTGGTGGAATATGTTGAAGATGTTCAATTAGCAAACTTAAGGTTGGATGTTCCGCTCTCGGAAGAACAATTGGTGGACTTAGTCTGTGACAGTCTCCTACCTAAATACGCCTTGGCCGTTGCCTATTTCTCGGATAAGAGTCTTTCAGCCCTAGTAAGTGTGTGCAGTAAATTTGATAAACTTTCTGTAGAAAAACCCACTCCACACTTTAATTCTTCTCCGCGAGTTTCGTTTCCTAAAACGTCGTATTCTAATCGGGTTCCTTCTTCTCAACCGTCGTATCCGCCTCAAGCTCAAGGGTCGTTTTCTCCACGTGTTAAGTATAATCAGGCTTCCTTTTCTCCACGCGCGTCTTCTTCAAATTCTTCTTCTAATAGTAAGAAAACTTTTAATTGTTTCTATTGTAAAGAACAGGGACATACGAAACAATTTTGTCAAAAATGGAAAAGGGATTCTTTTAAGCATAATGACGAAAATAAGTATAATTCAAAAAACTAGCCAACGATCTTTTGCATTCTGTGCACCAGGGTGATAAAAGGTCGTCGGCAGTTTCTAGTAATAAATTAAGTTTAAGTTTTCCACGCGCAACATGGACGCATGTTTGCCGTTATCTGATTGTGGACAAGATGTTAGACCACATGTTAATATTAGAATTAAGAATTTGGTTTTTTCGGGACTTTTGGACATTGGAGCATCTGTCAGTTGTTTCGGGGGTTCTGTTTATAATTTTTTCATAAGTTTAGGATTTAAGTTAGATAAGTTAGATTCCTACGTTACCACCGCGGATGGCAAACGTCAGGATATAATTGGTACCATGCGAGTACTAGTATTTTATAATAATATTAAAAAATATATTAAGTTTTTCATAATTCCGTCTTTGTACTCTTCAATTGTTTTGGGAGTTGACTTTTGGAAGCAATTCGACGTGGCCCCTCAGTTGTTTCCAAAAGTTGACAGCAATGTTGATTTTGGGAATGTTGTCAGTGAAGTTCGCAAATTAACATCAGCTTCCTTGTTGTCCCCTCAAGACAATCTTATGTTAAATTCGGTTATATTTAAGTTTAAGTCAATTTCTTTCTGTTTCAATTTTTCTTTCAATTTATTTCAGGTTTTACCTAAACCTCAGGACGAGGTTTAGGTAAAACCCATTTGGTACGTCATAAAATAAATACAACAGGGGATCCTATTAAGCAGCGTTATTATCCATTGTCTTAAACTCGTCAGAAGCAATTAGAGGCTCAATTAAAAGAAATGTTGGATTTAGGTGTTGTCCGCCGTTCTCGTTCGGCTTGGTCAAACCCAGTTTTGATTGTCCCTAAGAAGGATGGTTCTGTTAGATTTTGTTTGGATTCGAGGCGCTGGAATAGCGTCACTCTGGCTGATTCCTATCCTATCCCGTATATTTCACGTATTTTAGATAAACTTAGGGGTGCTCGTTTTATTTCATCAATAGATTTGTCCAAATCGTTTTGGCAGATTCCCTTGGATAAGGAATCCTGTCCTAAAACGGCTTTCGTTGTACCAGGCCACGGTTTATTTGAATTTGTGAGGATGCCATTTGGTCTTAAGAATGCTCCCAGCAAATTGCAGCGTCTTGTGGATGCCCTTTTTGGTCCTGAGTTCGACGAGAACGTATTTTGCTATCTCGATGATTTGATTATTATTTCAGAGGATTTTGAATCACATTTGAAGATTTTGAATAAAATTTATGAACGTTTAAGAGATGCGGGCTTAACAGTTAACCTCAAAAAATGTGAGTTTTGTAAAGAAGAGTTGAAGTATCTAGGTTATATCGTAGACGCGAAAGGTCTTCGTACAGACCCCGTTAAATTAGAATGTATTCGAACTTACCCTACCCCTAAAAATTCTAAGCAAATTAAAGCTTTTATAGGTCTTTGCGGTTATTACAGGCGTTTTATTAAAGATTTCTCTACTATTGCGGCCCCGTTGACAAAACTCACTGGTTCTAGAATGGGAATAAGTAATTTTTCATGGTCCCCAGAAGCAGAAAACACGTTTAAAGAATTAAAGAAAGCTCTCACTTCTGCTCCCGTTATTAGCTGTCCAGATTTTTCTTTGCCCTTTACTATACATTGCGACCTCGCGTTGGAATCGGCGGCGTGCTTACCCAGGTGTTCGACGGTGAAGAACATCCTGTTTCTTTTTTCTCTAGGTGTTTAAATGTTCACGAGAGGAACTACGGCGTCACGGAGCGCGAACTCCTTGCGGTGTTAGATTCTGTGAATCATTTCAGGCCTTACGTAGAAGGTGTTCATTTCACAGTGGTAACGGATCACTCCAGTTTGCAGTGGTTGGTTTCGTTGTCCAATCCAACTGGTAGACTAGCTCGATGGTCTACGCGTCTTTCTCAGTATTCTTTTGATGTGGTGCACAGAAAAGGTATATTGAATACTGTTCCAGATGTTCTTTCTCGTAAAGATGATTTTACTGTTGCTGCCTTAGATTCTACGCCTACAATTTCTGATAGTTGGTATAATAATTTGTTTTCCAATTGTATGAATAATCCACAACGATTCAATAATTTCCAAATTAAAGATAATTGTTTATTTCGACATTCTAAATCTCGTTTCGGTTTGCAAGAGGATACAGCCTGGAAGCTGGTTGTGCCTTTTGAGGACCGTAATGCAATTTTAAGTAAAGAACACGAGTCTGTTAGCTCTTGCCACCCTGGTGTATTCAGAACATATAAGAAAGTCCAACTACGTTATTTTTGGCCGGGTTTGTATAATGATGTCAAAAAGCACATAAAATAAATACATCTGCGCCGGCAGGTATTCTACAAATCCTAAAATAGTCAACAGACCGATGCAAATGTTGTCTATTGACCTTGTTGGTCCTCTTCCTCGTAGTTACGCGGACTTTATGTACATTTTATCGGTTGTTGACGTCTTTTCGAAATACACTTGGATTTTTCCGCTAAGAAATGCTACTGCTAAAAGCATTGTAAAAAATGTTGAACAATTCATTTTTCTGATTCATGGTGTTCCTCAAACCTTTGTGTGTGATAATGGTAAACAATTTATTTCAAAAGAGTTTAAACAATTGTTGGCCGATTATAATGTACCTATGCCTTTTTATAACGCATATTACACCCCGCAAAACAATGTAGTCGAGCGGTATAACCAAACTATCGGGACTGCTTTGTCTATATTGACCGAGTCTGACCATCGTAATTGGTCTAGATTTCTGCCTCAGATACAGTCAGCCTTGAATAATTCTGTTAACTTCGCAACAGGTTTCACGCCTTTTTTCCTCATGCACGGCAGGGAACAAATTATTGACGGTAATTTACATAAATTTAATGTTTCTTCTAGTCTCACGGACATACCTTTAGATCAGTCTAGAGCCGAATTTGCAAAGAAGTTGGAAGACTTAGTTCCTATTTATGAACAAGTTTCAAATGCATTAGTACAGGCCTTTAAAAAGAATGCCCAACATTATAATTTACGCCGTAAATCCGTGGTTTATGATATAGGTGATGTCGTTTGGAGGAAGAATTTTGTTCAATCCAGTGGTCCGGATTACTTTTCCCATAAGTTGGCACCAAGATTCGTGCGTAATGTTATAAAAAATAGAGTTTCGGATTTAGTATACACCTTGGCAGGTATGCAAGGTAAAATTGTAGGTAATTTTCACGTAAAAGATATTGTTCGGGTAGATTAGTTTTGTTTTTTTTTCTTTAAGGAAGCCAATGTTGTAGTGTGTAGGCCTACCAACCCTTCACATTACGGCATTTGTTTCTTTTTGTGGATGTTCTGTTCTCATGATTTGGAGTTTGGTACCTCCAAGTCTTGTGCTCAGTACGGACACTAAAATCTAGTTTATTGACGATAAACCGTTTATTTACCCTCGATAAACTGGAACGTGATCCTTGTGGTCACTGGCGCCCAAATTTTGTTAGTTAAGTCTTTCTTTTCTTCGTTACTTTGCTTTTCTTGTTATTAATAACATACACTAGCTTCGAGATTTTGGTATTATCAAATGTTTGATTATATTGGTAATAATACACATTGATTTATTACTTTGTTCCGTCTGTATAACGGATTATGTTGTAATGCTATTATTTTAAGTTTATGCCCTTCTTTCTTTAGTCCACTGGAGGCCCTTTTTATTGGTCCATGGAACCTCCAGGGAACTTGAGAATTTATATCTTGGAATTTTGTGTTTCAAAAACTTGAGCTACTTTCTGATGCACAAAAGTTCTGTTAGTTCTATTATTGATAGTTTGTATTTCATAAGTTTAAGTATGGTATAGCTTTCCTAAAAGTTCTTTATATAAGTCTTAGTTCATAAGAGAGTTGTTTTGTCTCTAACAAAGTTAGTACTGCTTTGGCGTGCTTTTAACTAGTAATCAATTCCTTTGGAATTATCACTTTGCCTCTAATACAGGAAAGTGTGTATCTGTATAGTTTTTAAGTCTAAATGTGATAAACATCAGTGTCTTACTGTTAATACCAGTATTAGACTATAAATTAAGTATTACTAGTGTCATTCATTAAATTTTGGATTGATCACCCCTCGAATAGTGTCAACTCACTGAAAGCCATAGTTGATCACACAATTTTGTTTTGTTTGTACAAGAAATGCTGACGTTTTGTCTACACTTGGAGTGTTTTTTTTTAAGGAATGCCAGCTTGGGTATTGCCTTGGTCTCTTTTCTTTTACAAACTATGTCACTCGGTTGAGTGTTTGCTGCAGGTTGTTATATGGATTTTTGTATATCCTGAGGTATGAGCTTAACTTTCTAGTTTCTGTTTTGCTTTTGAGTGCCAATTGACTTTTGTCATGAACTGATAGATAAATAGATAGGTATTGTGTTATGTAAATCCTATTCTGTCCACCTTGATTGGCAGGTATTTATTGTTTTATAAAACCTGACCTTATTTGATTTTCGCAAAATGGATAATTTGAATATTATTCTTGTTTGACGACCCTGTAACTTATAGGTATTTCTTCGGAATTGTAAATCCTAGTTCAATAACGAACGATAAATAATGACGGATAAATAATCCAATACAAACCCCTACTCTGGTCACGTCTGATAGACAGTTTGTAAACTGATTCTATATTACTTATAACAAAGAAAAGTATTTTCTTGTGTACTTATTTTGCCAATATTGAACTCTATTGTTCTGAATTGTAAAAAATATATATCTATAAAGATATTTTCATTATCTATGCTTGTTTAATTGTAAGTATTGTTTAATTTTAAGTATTGTTTAATTTTAAGTTTTGTCATAAGAATGTTGTCATAAGATTTTTGTCATAAGACTGTTAAACCGGATGGACTTAGTTAGATAGGTTTCTCATTTTGCTATTTAATTATAGCGTAAATTCAGTGTAAGTGAGGGCTGTTTAACCACCCTAAAGTGAAGCCTAATTGGACTTTATTTCCTGTGCAAGGAAAAGTGATCATACCATTTTTTTTTCTTCTCTTGTTTGTTCTTTATTATTAAGAAACTTATATAATTTATTTTTAAGAAATTTAGTTTTAAGAAACTTAATTCTAAGTTGTTATTTTAACTACTAATTATGTTTTTTTGTTTTCATTTTTCTAGATACCTGATGGACTCATAGTTTAGTTTATTAGTGGTCTTAGTTGTTCATGTTTGAGGGCAAACATTTTCGTGGGAAGGGGGGAATTGTCACATAAATATTTTGTGACAAGTGTAGTTCTTGCTTAATTGGGTTTATTTTGTCTATGGTTTTTTTTTTAGCTTTGGCAATATTTTTAAGGAAGGAAGCACAGTTTTGTTTTTGGTCACTTCCTCCCCGATCAGTTTTTTGGGCAGCTGCTCGCGGATCTTGTCACTCGCCATTTAAGGTGTTTTTAATCTGAGTTAATCATGTGAATAGAAGTCATGCTTTTCTTTTAAAAAGGGCGCGGGGTGTTTTACCTTTCACGAATAATTCGTGTTGATTATTATTTTAGTGGTGATTATGGAATCCCGCTTTTTATCCAGTGTTGGCCGGTAGTCATATTTGTAGTACTCGTGTTTCCGTTGTGAAACCGCAAATGGATTGGTCCTAGCTGTGGCTAGAAGTTGATGGCTGAGTGTCCCCGCGTCGCGAAGTAACGGATTGCTGTTCCCGAAGTCCGTAAGACGAGTCTGGTTGGTTGCCACGTGCTGCGGACTTGATGCTCCTACAGGCGTGCGTTGACAAGTGACAAGAGACAAGTTTTCGTTCGCCACCCGTTGTTATTCCTTCGTTTCTCGACCACGTAAAGTTAGTTTAGTTTGGTTCAGGAGTCCATCTGGTATGTGCCTACTTTTTATTCCTATTGTTACATGGTTATTATTTGTACTCCTTTGTTGTAACTTTTGATGGTTTCAATATAATTTCTATTAAGTATTTACTCATATTATTTCTGATTTTCCTCCTTACTTGACAGAGAATTAACCCCACAATCATGAGATTGAAATATTTGCTCTACCGTATTTGTACCCTGAAATTGATCCTGTAGATCTCAATATTACATGTAAACATTGGAATGTTCCTACATTACATTTTACACCATTACAAAAATTATAAATTATCAGTTGGATAGGCACTGATATATTAATGTTGATTCACTTTCATGTACATACCATTAGATCAAGGTCCTCTAGTATGTATTATAGTGACAATTATAGCACAGTCTCAGGATATAAGTCAGTTATAAATAGATTGCACAAACTTGGGAACTTTTATGCTAAAATGGCAGAAACATTTCATATGCCCCTTGTTAAGAATAAAGCTGCACTAATAACACATTTTAACGCCATTTATTTTAATGAGGTCACTACATAACAGGTTTATGTGATTGTTTCTTTCTTTACTGTTATTTTATTTACTATATTTTAATTTAATTCTTTAATTTTTCACTCATCAATATTTAGTACTGTAGGTAGTATGTATGTGTTAAAAAAAATACTTACACATGTAAATGTCTCTAGTACCATAATTTATAAATAAATAGAATTGGGTATTGAATACAAGTACCTATTTAGACGATACGATTACTAGCGTTAAATCCGGTACCTTCTTACACGATTAATAATTGTCAACCTATTATTTGCAACGAAGCATTAAATCTAATCTGTTTTAATGTAGCTATTTGATGGACTAAATTTTAACTTATTTAAAATGCAAATGATATCACTTTGGTACAAATATTGACTATAATAAAACAATATAATCCACTCAAAATGAGACCATTGATGGTTGCGCAAATCTTTGGCTCGCAATTGTGCGGAGATGGAGGGGTGCGGTAAAGAACCTAACAAAGTAACAAACGAATTGAGGTTGCCTTATTTTTATTTCTTTTTATTTAGGAAGCAAACAGTCGTACAGTAAAAAAATTATAACAATAAACATTCATATGTTCTAGACCAATTAAGTTCCATTAAATTAAATGTAGATTTAGTATTTTTTACCTACACAACATATTAAATGGCAAAAAATAAACATAATAAAGAAATACATAAAATTAAAAACAATAAGAAAAAATACAACTTTTCGCATAGCTATACTATTCACTACGGGTGATAATAATGTACTTTTCACAAAAAAAAAATCGAATAAAATAAAAGTATTTTAATTTATTAATTTATTAAGCTGAATTTTATATGATATTAAGTTATGGTTGAAAATGTCTACATCTCGTAAGGCATTGTGAGTTTCACAGATACGTACTATTACAGAGTTTTGCGCGTATTTGGATTTACAATGTGGTATTCTAAATAAATCGTTCGATCTGGTGTTTTGCTTGGGGCAACGAAATGCAATCCTTTCTAACAGATATGATGAATCAACTAGGCAGTTAACGATTTTGTGTAAAAATAATGCATCAGAGATTTTTCTACGTTTATATAAAGCGACAGGGACAAATCGATGGTCACTAAAACGATACGATAGGTGTTTCATAAATTTGTTCTGAATATTTTCAATGCGATCAATATATGTTTGATATTGAGGATTCCAAATTACTGAGGCGAATTCTAGTTGAGACCGTACATATGACATATATAACAGAATTAGGGTGTGTGCTACCGTAAAAGGCCTTGTAATTCGAATAATGAAACCCAATTGCTTATAAGCTTTTTTTAGAATATTTTCAATATGATCCCTAAATAACATTTTAGAATCTAGTATTACTCCAATATCTCTTATATTTTCTACTCGTTGTAGGGGTACATGGTTTAGTTTGTAAGTATAACAAATTGAATGTTTTTTTCGTGTAAAAGTAATAACATTACATTTATCTATGTTTAGATATAGTTGATTGTTTTTGCAATATTCCTCAATTTTACCAAGGTCTTCTTGTAATTGGTCGCAATCATCTATGGAGCTAATACATGTATATAATTTCATGTCATCAGCGTAAAACAGGAAACAAGAATTACTAATAACACGATTCATGTCGTTTATGTATAAAATAAACAAGAGAGGCCCTAGATGGGAGCCTTGCGGTACCCCTGAGGGAATAATTATAATTTGTGACATGTAACCTTTTAAAACAACAGCTTGACTTCTATTTTTAACATATGAAGAGAACCATCTCAGAAGATTTCCACATATACCAATCTTCGAGAGCTTGTTTAACAGTATGTCGTGATTAACTTTGTCAAAAGCCTTAGAAAAATCTGTGTAGATGGAATCTACCTGTTTCCCATTATCCATAGAGTTAAGAACAAAATCAGTAAATTATGTACTATTTACACGAGAGGAAAGATTGGGAAAGGCCAAAAGACTTACCCTTCGGACTGGTCTTCCGTAGCCGCTGGTTCCTTTTACACAGATCAGTTGATATAATTCCTTTTCACATAACATTAACACAGCGATGTTCACTGAGGTGGGTAAAATGCATTACTTGACAATGCGATATTCCAAAAAAATAATAATTAAATAATATTGTAAATTCGTGAAGCCTTTGACCAGCATTTGAAAACACATTTGTTCGGTGCATAAATTGATGTATTATGTTTAGATGAGACGTGAAGCAAAAATATTGGTTCCACTTTTGTGCGTCCAAGTAATTAATAAAGTCTAATTGGGACTCCAACTCTAACAATGCTCTAACGCCGAATAACCGGAAATTACAAAATCTACACGTTTATCCACTTACTTATAAACGCGGTGTAAGGAACAGTGTAAAACATGACTTATTGTTTGTATGGTTACCGTACCATCGTTGAACGAGCGCAGTGTATTTATTTAGTGATAATACATTACAAAATAATAACAATAATATATTATTCCAAGTGAATTTACAAAAACTCATTTCGAGAAAGACAAAATGAATTAACATTAATAAAATAAAAGAAACTATTAGGGAAGGGGAAAGAGGTGAGAAAGTACCGGGATATTCAGATCTGATCATCAAAACGGCCAGAACCGTTTAAATTCAAAATAGTGGTAACACCAGGGCGATACTGAGAGTATCTTCCATTCTTGATCGTGCCACAAACATAATATATATTATTTTAAATGAAAAAGTTGTGAAATAATACTAACTAAATTATTTATATAACCCACGCACAGACGATTTGAACCCGTCACCTCCAGATTGCTAGCCGAGAGCCTTACCCTTCGACCACGGAGGCCGTCGCATCTCATAGTTGTTGCATTCCTTGATAGCGTCGATAGGAACACTTTGTACTATGTGTGGTTTTGTGATTAGTTCACACTGGCCTATTGTTATTACCAATCCACAAGGAATTCTTCTGATATCATTTGGTTTATTGTTTCAGTTGATTCAAAACGTGCACCTTTCCAACCATGGACGTCGACCACGGATTAGTGATGGAGCGTTCGGAGAAACAAATGGTTGACACCCTTCTGGAATCCTCAGAAGAGCATCCTCTGGATATCCTGGACACAGACTCTCACCCCAGTGACCTCATCCTGGCGCAGTTTTCAGCCGCCGTGTACACAGAGAAGAGGCGGAACGAAACAGACGATGACTACGCGAAAAGATTGGTTCTGCCCAAGGACTGGTCTCTCCTGGCTACTGCGTCTAACCCGGACTGGACCAACGGGTATTTCGGCGCAGCGTATGTGCACACCACATGGCAGCAAGTGGTGGTGGCGCACCGTGGTACCATACTATTCAACACTGGAGCCCTGTTAACCGATGCTTTTGGAATCTGTTTGAACAAATACACGCACTGCATGAACAGCGCCATCACTTTCATGGATCGAATAAGGCAAGTATTGCATTTTGTTAACACTGAACAACGCAGAAGTTATAATATTGCAATAACCGGCCACTCCCTCGGGGGGTGGCTGGCACAAGTAACAGCATTCACGGTAAAGTGGTTGCATGTGTCGGACGGCTTTTTAAATAAGAACCCTTGTAGTGGAGTTCACGCCAAGACTGTAGTATTCGACAGCCCTGGCGCAAGATCCATGCTGGAAAAAATACGAGAAAATCATTATGACAGATTTGGGATCATTTTTTTTGATAGGTTGGACATAACGGTTTATGTATCGGCGCCAAACGTTGTTAACACTTGTGGTTTACATCTCGGGACAGTCAATCGTGTTTTAATTGATGTGTCCAACTTTGACTGGAAAGTCGAGTGGTTCACTCTAATCTATACTGTAAAAACTCACGCAATCAGTAATTTCGAGAATGCTTTCAAAAATAATTTGGACATAATCGAAGTATTGGACTGGCCTAAAAACAGCGACGAACTTAGATCACTTTTTGGGAAAAACGCGTTAAACCTTGCCAATAAATACCATGAAAATTTAGACAAAGAGAATTATGATTTAATTTTGCTTGAACAAACCAAACGGTATAATACGGAAAAGAGTCTCATGGCTAAATGCTATTTAAAAGCTTTTTCTGACGACGAATTACAAATTCTTAATAAGTTAACCAGTGTTCAAAACCAAGCGGATGTTAGCGTTATCAATAAATTTGTTTTAAATAATCAACTTAAAATTGAAAAAAATGAAGTAGTATTTCCAGATTTTAAAATTGATCACAATAATCTTACTATAAGCTGCCAATCCAAACAATTGTTAGGAAAACTTACGCACCGTCTGAAGCAACTGATGCGGTGGCTAGGGCCAAAGTTCTCGATGGCAGTGGATGAGCAGATTGCAGCGCTCCCTCGAGCTGTAGACTTGTTTTACCGCGCTGAGGGACAAAGCTTTCTCGACTCATTACCAAAGTCTTCATTGAATTTCACTGACTCAATAGGCCTCCGGGAATTCTTGCGTTCGGACACCGCCCGAGTCCTTTCGATAGTTACTCAAGACGGCGTGTTAGAAATGATACGCCTTCAGAATATATTCTCACAATTAAGAGAAAATGTTCTCTTCTCTGCCCCAAACAATAAATATACTGATGAAAGTCATTTCACGTTCCTAGATTGGCCACGGCTTCAGAAACTTTTAAAAATTGGCCGTTCGCCTATTGATCAAAATAACCTAATGATGGTTGATGGTAGTTCGTGTACAACTTTGAGTTCAGAACAACGCACATTTATAAAAAGTTACAAGCAAGGATCTCCTTCCATCCTTAAGAAACTTGTTTTTATATCTTCACACCTAATAGAAATATTTGAATCTTTCAAAAACGTAGAAACATTTAACAATGGTCAAAAAATTAATCTCTCCGACTTATCCGAGACGTCGCAATTTTTTTTACGTCGAAGAAAATTAATATCAAAAGGCAAAACAGTGCACAGTATTCAAGATTTTTTAGGAGATAACTGCATGATTCCGGAAATCAATCAACTGCTTTGTTCGAACGACTACAAGGAAAACTACTTTAAGAAAATCGTTACTTATGATGATTACGTTATTAGTATAAACGACACGCGTCCACGGATCAGTGATCAACAAATGCCAATATTTGAAACTAATATTAAAACTGACACGAAATTAATTTTAAATTGTGTTAATTCACCAAACACTCTTGTGGTGATGAGCCGCGAGGAGCTGGAGACTTTATCCGTTAGGGAACAGCTCGCGGGGACGGAGATCATCCTCGCCAATGGAGACGCAGAAGAACTATTTAGAGAAACGTGCAACAAGAACCAAGAAAAATCTGTCTATCGGCTTGAAGTGTCTAGGGGAGATGTGTACTGCAAACAAATTTTTAGTAAAAACTTTTATGTATCTAGAAAATTTTTCCATCGAGCACAAATTGACGTTCGAAATTTCGCACAAACTAAAGAAGCTAATGATATATTCGTCGTTTGTAATGAAGTTGATAAGACATCCCTCTTGGGACTGATTAAAGAATGCAAGGAAAGGGAAGCGTTTATTGAAAATGTGCAGATTGCGGCCACAAGAGAAGAAGAAGAAGATTTAATTCAAAGACACTTAAACAGAAATATTCATTTTGTGAAAATTTTTCAGAGCAAGAAAAGCTGTAAAATTGAATGGCGATATTCGCACGGGTCTGTAGAGAACCTACGATCCTGTGTGTCCACAGAATCATACCGCCCGATAGATGAACAAACCTTAAGCAAAACACAGCGCAACATGGTGATAATTACAGACGAACCCGGGATGGGTAAGACGACATCGCTAGCTAATTTATCAAGGCTCATTGAAACACCATGGGTAATATATGTTGAGTTAAAACACTTTCAAGCTCATATAAAAAAGAGATTATCAGATAAACTAACTGATCACAAAGTGGCAAGTTTTCTTCTGAGTGGGAATTGCACCAGTAATGACAGCAATCTAGAACACAATTTCTTAAAATATTTACTACAATGTAAGACATCTACCAAGCGGGTCGTTGTGATGTTCGATGGCTTTGACGAAGTAGACGATTATAATAAAAAGGAAGAAAATGCCAAAGAGAAGCTGGTTAAACTCTTGGTTTTTTTAGTAAATAAACCAAGTGTTCAACTGTTCTTGGCAACACGAACATATTTGAAAGAATCGTTGGAACGAGAACTTTGTCAATTCTCTACGTCATTTGTACCGGTCAGTGAAGAACAGCAACTCAACTTCTTATTGGTGTTTTGGCATTTCTGTCTCTCTCTCGAACTTGGAGATTACGGAGAGGTAGAGAAGGGAAGATTACATAAATATACAGCAGAGGTGCTCCAACAGGCAAAGCAAGTGCTCGGGCCAGACATGGCCCACTTTATGGGGGTTCCTCTGCAACTCAGGATGCTTGCAGAAGTATTTAGGCCCCAAAGCGATCTGTTTATCTTGTCTACAGAAGACTTAATTAAAAACATCAATATATTGAGCGCCCCAAATTTGTACAAAAAGTTTATAAGTTTGAAATATGATATATATATTCACGATAAAACATCTAAAGGAGAAGTATTAGACGACGAAGAAATTAACCAACTCCTCGAGCCATTGACAAGAGCACACGGCATACTCGGTTTTAAAACATTCTTTCCTGATTTTTACGATAATAACCGTAAAGCCATTAAGGTCCAGGAACCAGTTAAATTAAATAGGCTTGGGTTAGTTCAGTCCGTAGGAAACGGAGGGTTCCAATTTGTGCACAGAACATACGCCGAGTATTTCTGCGCACAGATAGTAGCCTTCTGGCTAAATCGACTAGAAAGTTCTCAACTAGATAGCCCTTTACAGTATCAACTAATTGAAGACATACTTCTGCCTAAAATACTGCTGCAGCCTGACACAAAGGTTATCAGATTGTTTCTCAATGTTGAATTAGGAGAAATGGAGATGTCCGCCAAAACACTTAAACTAATCGCTGAACATATTAGTCGACTGTGGTACAAAACAAATGCCATATTTAGGAATGAAGATCAACAAACCGCTCTGCACATTGCGGTGAAAGAAAGGAACATGAACATCATCACACTTCTGCTCAATGGATTGAATATAGTAAGTACCCAGGAAGCTTTCGTCTCATACATTACTCAATATGACAATAATAATAACACAGCACTGCACATATTGGATCAGCCGACTTTTCATGGTCAAACTGAAGATAACTTATTTTGTGACAGAATAATAGAAAAAATTTTAAAATGCACTGAAACCGGTTTACTCAAAAATAGGGAAAATTTCTTATTCACTTGTTTTTTTAATCGGAAAATTTCTACATCATATGTTTCAAAATATTTGCTGAAATCGGGTACCTCGACAGTATTACAAAACATTATGAGCAGAGTAAAAAGTGTTAAATTTCAAATTCTTCCGTTTAGTGAGGTTTTAGTCAGAAGTAATGTCGAACTTGCAAAAAAAATATTACATGAAAGTTTAAATAATAATTTAGAGCGTTACTGCTTTTTACTGACTAAGCCAAAAACATGCGTATCTTACCTTCACCTTGCTTCACAACATGGCCATCTCGAAATAATTAAACTACTCGCGAAGCAAACCTCTGATCTGTTTACTGTTATGATGTCACGGCGCGACGGTAATAAGAAGACTCCTTTACTTATAGCTGCTGAGGGCGGTCACATGGATATTGTCAAGCTCTTAGTGGAGCACGGCGCAGACATTAATACACGCTGTAAACTAGGCAAGACTGCTCTGATGTATGCGGCTTTCCATCGACATGCACTAGTTATAAAATATCTCATTGAAAGTGGTGCTAAGATCAACTATTCAGATAATTACGGCCGGACTGCACTTTATATAGCGGCTGGTAAAGACAATTTAACGGCAGTGAGATATCTCATTGAAGGTGGCGCTGAGAAGAACTCTCAAGATAACGACGGATGGTCTGCATTACATATAGCGGTAGGTAACAACAATTCTTCAATAGCGAATTATCTGATTAAAAATCGTGTTAACATCAACTTACAAGATAATAGTGGCACGACTGCCTTACATATTGCTACGGGTAACAGTAATTTAACGTTAGTAAAATATCTCATTAAAAGCGGTGCCGAAATTAACTTTGCAAATAATAGTTCCGTAAATGCCCTTCATAAAGCGGCAGGTAATAAAAGTGTATCGTTATTAAAATACCTCGTTGAAAGTGTTCCAAAAATTAACGTTAGAGGCAGATCTGCCAATTATAATAAAGGGACAGATAATGTCAATCTATCAATAGTTAAATATCTCATTGAAGAAGGTGCTCAGGTGAACTCTACAAATAATAGCGGTGAGACTGCATTACATATTGCGGCGGGTAACAACAATTTATCCATAGTAAAATATCTTATCCAAAAAGGTGCTGAGATTAACTCTAAAGATAATGGGGGGAGAACTGCAATTATAACAGCACAGTGCAGTAAACATTTTTCTATAGTATCATATCTTATTGAACGAGGTGCAGACTATATAACAGATTTACCAGAACTCATCGAAAGTAGAACTGAGATCAACTCTGAAGATAATGACTGTAGTTCTACACCACATATGACCACAGGTAAGGACAGTCATTTATTGTCAGTAAATAATCTTATAGAAAGTGATGCTGAGATCAACTCTTTAAATAAAGATCGTGGGACTGAACTACATGTAGCGGTAAGTACAAACAATTTAGCGACAGTAAAATATCTCATTGAAAGTGGCGCTGATATCAATTCTAAAGATACTCACGGCATGACTTCACTTCACATAGCGGGAAGTAACAACAATATGTCGATGGTGAAATATATCATTGAAAGTGGCGCTGATATCACCTCTGAAGATAATAACAGCCAGACTGCTCTTCATTTAGCGGCAAGTAAAGACAGTTTATCAATGGTGAAATATCTCATTAAAAATGGCGCTGATATCACATCTAGAGATAATAAATGCCGGACTGCACTTCATATAGCGGTAAGTATAGACCGTTTATCAATATTGAAATATCTCATTGAAAGTGGCGCTGATATCAAATCTAAAGATTATACAGGCCAGACTGCCCTTCATTTAGCGGTAAATAAAAACAAATTATTAATAGTGAAATATCTCATTGAAAATGGCGCTGATATCACCTCTACAGATCGTAAGGGCCAGACTGCACTTCATTTAGCGGCATATAAAGACAGTTTATCAAAGGTGAAATATCTCATTGAAAGTGACGCTGATATCACCTCTGAAGATAATAACGGCTTGACTGCATTTCGTATAGCGGCTGGTGAGGGCCATCTCCCAGTAGTAGAGTTCCTCCTGCAGCAGGGGGCCGACCCTGACAAGGTAGACAAGTCGGGATGGACCGCACTAACTGAGGCATCGTTTAGAAAGAAGTGGCATGTGGTGCGGCTCCTACTGGAGAGGGGAGCTGATGTTAATGCGGATGGTGGTAAAACTCTCATGTTGGCTATATGGCATCACCAATGGTCTATAGTGGAGACTTTAGTAGGTAAAGGAGCATTGATTCATGAATCACAAATTAGATATAATTTATCAGAGTTTAAAAGTAGATTCTCGAGTTACAAATTTAAGCAATAAATATAATATAATCTGTACAGCCGAGGGCGTGTCGCCACTGTTATACATATAGAATTGCGGGTATAAATAAATCCTTTTTCAATTTAACGTTTTGTAATATATACGTAATTATTTAATGAACGAAATTAATCTAATTTAATATTAATAATGCCCACCGGTTTCGCCTTATGAGTGCTTCGCATTGACTCAAATAATTTACAAACATGGACATTACATGCTTTTATAGCCAGGGATAATATTAACCTATGTATTAATAATTCAACATAACTCAACTTGGAAACATCTTATATATATGTAAAGAAAAGTGTCAGTGGGTTTGTTGTTGTTTTATAAAAATCTATAGTTTTATTCCGAGATTGATCAAATTTTGCAAACTTGACATAATATATTTAAATAAGATTTTTAAAAACCGCCCAATCCTTTTTTTTCCATCCGATAAGGCGTATATTATTATAAGCGTTCAAAAAGAAGAAGAAGACGGTCTGAAAGGTAGATATGCGAAAACAAATGTTGGAGGGAAAAAACTATTATATTTAATAGGTGTAAGCGACTGATGTGAAAATATTATATACCTAAAACTGAAAAAATAAAGCAAAAATCTACATCTGAGATAAGTAGCGTTAGAAATACTGTGATGTTTTTCATAATTATTAACATCGTGGTGTTTTCTCTTTCTAACACTGTTTCAATCATATATCTCACCGTAATAAAACATGAGATAGCATAACTTTTGTGGCTGGGAGAAAATGAGATTCACAATTATAGGATTGAATCCATACAAAGAAAACTAACCCGTGTAATTGCTTATCGTGAAGGTTTATCTGGTCAATTTGGAACATATAATGACCGAATTTTGCACTACAAACTACACTCACTGACGGTCAGACGTAAACTTTCTGACGTACTGCTTCTACACAAAATTATACATGCATCAGTTGATACACCAAACATTTTATCCCAAATTAACATCAATATACCATCAAAAAAATCAACAAGGAGGATGAAAGACATTTTCTATATTAAAGCGTACCACACAAATACAGGATATTTTTCCCCTGTACCGCGAACATTAAGAAATTATAACATTATACATGGCTCTAATAATGAATTAGACATTTTTAATGACCAATTTAAACACTTCAAAAAAAACGTATTACCTTTAATCATATTAAGCTGAATTGTGATGAAGCCCTTTATTTAAAGAGAAGGAACATTGTACCTACCTAATCATTGTCTCACCAGTACAGGTGTGACAATAACAAATCGTTTATGAACATATTTGTATTTACCTTTTACCCATTCTTATTTGTTATTTACTTCTGCAAATGCTTATTCATTTTGTTACTATTTTTGTTATTTTCATTTTGCTATTATTATGTATTTAAACATCCATGTATGTAAATTTTTAAGCACCATGCCTGTTTTATGTACTTAAATAAAAATAAATAAATAAATAAAATAAATATATCCCAAAAAAATTAAAGAATTATTGTGAATTTTTTTTGTAACTACATCATGTTAAAAAACAAAACAGTTGTGTTTTTATAATTTTCGGAGAATATTTCCGATGTTTTTCCACCGTGGGAATATAATTACAATTTCAGCACAGTAGAGACTATCTTTAAAACTGACTTTTAAAGGTCTTAACTTAGAATGTGTCATATGTCAGTAACAATTCAGAATGCGGGGTTTTAATGCAGAATAGCACTCGGGCGACGCCGGGTACTTCAGCCAGTTAATCTATCTAACTATATTTGACCGGTCGGTGGCCGAGTTGACATCGCGCTTGGGTCCCACTCAGGCGTAGTGTGTTCAATTCCTCGGCTGGCTAAGTCCTCCATCACAACACAAGCAACATTTTCAGCTTACTGTGGTGGTAGTAGGAGAATTTCAAATATTGTCAGGTTATTCGTAACCCGGGAATATTTGTCTTTCTTTATTAAAAAAAAATATATATATATATATATATATATATATATATATATATAAATCAATATGTAAATGTTTGTTTGTGCAAAATCATAAATCTCCGAAAGTTCTTCACCGATTACGCAAAAATTTTGGCACAATGTTGCATTTGATTACGCGTGTATTTTTATATACCTTTATTATATAGTTATCACCTGTGACAGGTAAAAATATGCTTTTTTCTAATAACAGCGCCATCTAATGCACGTAAAAGCAAAACGCGCTATTGTTTCTCCATCTGCGCAGACTGACTGGGCCACAGCACCACGTGGCGGGGTATAACTAGTAATAAATAAATTAAACAAGTAATTTTATCATTTCTTAACTATCCGATCGATCCCAGTCTAAGTGACTCCATATGAACGATAATGTCCAACCTGTCCAAACATTCGAATGGTTCCCACTAAATAATTTAACTAAGCTTATGGTAATATTTATTAATTAGGTATTATTCTGTTGTGTTATATATGTATATAATATATTGCTAACATCTGTACTTAACTGAAATAAGACAGGTAGTTATAACTTATTAAACACATAAGTGTAGTGTTGAGAATGAATGGGTTTTTATTTTATTACATTATGTATGTATAGTTTATATACAATTTTTTGTAAAGTTTTAAGAAAACTTTTATTGTTTTTACTATTAATATCATTGTTTGATTTGTTTGCTAGAAGTGAAAAATAAACCTGTCTAATAAAAATATCTTACTACGTAAATATTGTTATTAGACAGGTTGTAAATCATTTTATAACTGTATTTTTTAACAATTTAATGTCTATATTATAAATAAACATAATAGTTTTAGAAATAAAATTCCATTTTGTATTTTTATTAGTATGTAGATTTATGCTAAATATCAAAATAGGAGATATCATGAAAACAAAGATGAATTTTTTTAAATATTGCTGTAATTGACTGTTTTAAATATGTATACAAAATAAATTATTTGCTTTGTCATATTTAAAATAAACACAAATAATTAATTTAATAAAGTGTTGGATATCATTGCTTTATGTTAATTAATTGTATTAAAGTGGGTGGCGCAAGTCATTTCCTATTGGAAGATGCTCTCATGTTTGCAAATGGCGTCTTATGTCATAACAACTTTGACATTTGCGTTCTTGAGGAGTATAATTATAGCGGTCCATGGTTTGTCATCTGGTGATGACTTTAGCGCCATCTTGTACCATCAATAAAACTATAAACATGTCACTAGTAAGTTAGGAGCCTTATTGAGAATATAACTCGATGTTTAAAAGTTATTTCATCTGATTCTATCGATGTATTTTGTATGTACCTATTATCCTATACAATCTTACTTTCTATTGATGTACCTCCAGTTGGTCTCTGAACTAAATAACTAATTTATGCTATTGTTGTTATTATTTATAAATTAAATGAATATTTTAAATACGTCTATTTGAATTTGATTGACATCCGATTGAGCTGAAACTCCGCAGATAGACTCTTTGTCGATGACAATGCATTCCAAGAACCTTTGTTGTCAATCACGTCTACACATGGGTATATACGCATTTCTCTGAAATCAGACGTTATTACAGCAAATAATACACGAAATAATTGTCGGTTTTACTCAATTGGGATTTGATTGAGTTGGTAGTTTGGTTGACTCCAGTTCCTGGGTTAAAAGGTTCAATCTGAAGTCAACAAGTTTTTAAGCTTTAAAAGACATTTGAAAAAATAATATATATAATGGTAAAAAAACATAGTTTTATAAGAGATGATATTTTTCTGTTTAAAATTATCCCGTTTCGTAATCATATTTTTGAACATGTATTTTTGTCTATGAGTTCTTGTACAAATGAATTAAAATTGTTATTATCTTTTCTGTGTAATTAAATTAGCGTTCTTTAGTTTTACATTATATACCAATAAATATAACCTGTTTATATGTTTCTTTTTTTTAAAGTTTTTAACATTTCTTTATTCATTGAATTGTTTGTTACATGCATTGAGTATTTTTGGAGCACCATGCTAGGCACATGCCCGTGTTATGGTGGTCGATTTTCTATACATTAACATTAATAATGTGAGAGAAAATAAAAGAATATAAAATAACATATTATTAAAGAATATTTAAGAACATAAAATAATGTAAATGACTATATAGTAATATAAAGAATTATGGAAGAATACAGAAGAATATAAAATTAGTATGAAAGTATAGAACATAAATAACGTTTGTTATAATAGCATAATATTTTTTAGTTGTTGTAAGTAAAGTGTTTACATTTTTAGATACATAATACAATAGTATATTGAGGAAATCTGTAGTTGGTTTCTCAGTTAGGTAAATTACACATGTATTAATGAACCACATTGTAAACTGTTGATTTCCCTAAAGTAAAAAAAGATACATAAATAAGAATATAAAAAGTATGTAGTTATAAAATATATAAAATCAAACATAGTACTATAGAGTAAGCAAATAAGAAAGGATTATTTTTATTATGGAAATCTATATGTGCGTGATTACATTGGTAGGTACATTATTTTGTACAAATAAATCAAAGTTAGAATTCATGTTTCAAGTCCGGCGAATTACACTGAACACTGGAGACAATTATTATATTCTATGTTATATCTGTGTAAAATGTCATACTAGAAATATTTTAATTTACCTTTTGTTAATGATTGCTAAAGAAAAGGAACTTATTAAAAGAAAATAGATTTACAACCATCTCTAACTATGTGTAATTCATTTAAGTACTTTGTTTAAATATCAAATAATTAAATAATATAACGAATGATTAACGATGTTTATTAGATGGTGTTTTTTAAATCGCAAATTAAATACTTGGGAATTAATGTTTGAAATATTAATATTAATTAATTTTGAATTTGTCATTCATTTGTGTCTAATTGAATTAAAGATTTACATTGATGACTGTATATTTACATGACTGTAACAACTGTCGATTACTAAATGTGTACCAGTTTTTAAGAAGCGACAGATTGTATTAGGTAGGTAGGTGTTAATTGATTTAAAATTATTTAATATTTTCTATTGAGAAATTTGAAGTTAAAGTGAAGGGATTGTCTCTTATAACAGGAGGAAGTGAAGAGACAACCGGGGCTAGTCCATTCTGTATATAGTCATAGTCATTCTGTTTAGAATGTTTTCTTCTTGTCTCTGATTTCATTATATTTGTGTTTATGAATGAGACAGATACCTTAAATGGTACAGCTCTAGAATGGATACATATTGATTCATAAATTGAGTTAATTTTAAAAAATTTAAAAATTAACTACCAAATCGGTAATTATTTGAAAATATCTAATTTTTCTGTTTTTGTAAAATCTTGCTTTTTCATATTATATTTTTCGTAATTTTGTTTAAAATATTTTAGTATTTCTCACTTACATGACTTTATATAGTAGAGCTAGAATTCCCTCACTAAACACAAGAGCCGCGTCTCTTTATGGTGAGGAAAGGTTATTTTTATTTTCCTTTATAAAACTGTATAACGTGTCAAAATTGTTTATCTATTGTAAAAAAATACAAAATAAATGAAATTATAAAAATCTACTTTTTAATTTACTTCTCTATTGTAACTTATTATTTTTATTGTTTAGAGGTTAGAGAGAGAGAGAGAGATATATATATATATAAATACGAGTGTTAGAGGGAGCGCGATAACATTGATAAACGATAAAAAAGAATCGAACATATTTAATAAAACACTACTCGCTTGAAGTAGAGAAAAAATCTCTCGAAAAATGCGTTATAATATTTGGCTAATTTATATAGCGCCGTTTTCGTGAAAAATCATCTCAAGGGCGTTTATATTCATAATATAAACGCCCTTAATAATATGTTAAATAATTAAACAAAATGTGTTATTAATAACTTTCGGAGAATACATTGAGATTTTTTTCTATCGAGGGAATTTAATATATTTCCCATTTGAGCATTACAAATTTATAGATGTTATCTTCAAAAACAACATCCTCTAAATATCCTGGATGGATATTCTTCGTTGAATGGCCAAAAAATAAAATTTAAGAAACTTCTAATATATTCGTAAATCACAGCATTTCACGGGCGGTACGAGCGCAGTTCTGGGAGGTAGTCAGAAGGGTGCACGTTGTCACGGTGATAGGCAACCTTCGATAGGGTAGGTTTCCTATCACCATAATTAGTAAGGTTCTTAAACTAAGGTTTATAATGTAAATAAAATCTTTGCTTTCGTAATTTGCGAATTTTAAATAAAAGGAAATCTCATTACTTACTTACTACTCATTACTTACACTCCAATTCCTCTGTGAATCATTTTCTTCGAATCGAATAATCTTCTCTTCGTGGAAAATTAATTAATTTAAAAGTCTTCAGAGAAACTATAAACATTTTATATTTCTTACTTCTTTAGCAAAATCCACGACCTTTTCTTACTAGAAAGCCTTCTAGGAATGCGATCCAATAGTCTCGCCCACACGAAGCCCGCACAACGTGCTGAGCCGCTTGAACTAACAAAAGGTTAAAACAAAGTGTACAGCCTATCATATTCAAGTATTTACTAACTTTATTGCTAAATACTTGAACACTTGGCACCAATGGTTCGAAAACAATATAATTTTATAAACAAATATAAATTATTTGTATTTTTAATTCTAGTATGCAACTAATTATTATAGGTACAAAGCCGTTATTCATTTTCTTTAAGTATCAATTTGCACACTTTAGGATCAGGACTATCAAAGTAAGTTGCAGGTAAAATCAAGAAGGTCATGTTAAAATATAGGGTTATTGCACCGTTAAAAGTTCCTCCGTTATTTTACGACTTAAATTGATTGCAAAAGATATAAAAATGAGGAAAAGGTAAGCCGATCAGTTAAGCCAGTGTTAAAAATAATCTTTCGAAGTGATAAAAAAAGTAAAACTATTTGTACAAAACGGGAAAACACAATTGAGGTAGGTATTTTATTCTCAGAATAAGAATACAGTAACTAAAAATCTGATAGTATTATTATCCTAGCGTCTGGACGATGTAGGCCCTCTGATTGATCAAATTCAAATTGTGTGCTTCGAGTAAATTCCGCATAGGAAAAATATCGTTTCTGCTGATATAATTTTTGGATAATATCGAAGAAAATATGTCTTAGAAAGTTCATAATCCATTGGATTAATTACATTACAATGAAAATTATCCACAATTACGTGATTATGTTTGACGTTTATAAAAAATTCCTTTCAATATGGCCGATACGCACTATGGCGGCAATAGATAGCCGACAGAGCGCACCTCTGGTGATATAAGAACGAACCAAATGACTGGCGCGAATATTTGAATATGCAACAATACACATAGTTATGCCAAATTACTTCACCATTAACAAGCGTTTAATAAGAAGATTTCTTCTGGAAGCTTATCACTTTGCAATGGCATTTCTCATTATTATTTATATTTTTTTTTTGCTTATTAATTATATCTGATTTTATATTGACATGTTTTCTAATTTCTGAAATTTCAAAATTATTTATTTGCCATGCTTTAATCCTGAGTGAAGTATTTTAAGACCTGAATTTTTATCGAAAGTGTGATCATTATTCAAAAGATGATTTGCAAACTCAAATTCACTATTTCCATTTAGAGCCCTGAGATGTTTTTTAGTTCTGACTGCAAAATTTCTATTGGTTCTACCTTTGTAAAAGAAATTACAATCATCCCAATTGAGTTTATAAACCCCTGATTTTTTTGTTTCATTTTCGCTATCTTTATTATTAAGAATATATTTCTTCATTTTGTTATTAGTGTAAAACGCCGGTTGAATAGTACCAAGAATGTTTTTATATATATAATAATTAAAATAAAATAACTTTGTTTGAATACCACTTTATTGTATATATTTATAACCAACCGGTTTCAGTTCAACCCGAACCTTCATCAGGGCTAATAAAAACATATTAAATTAATTACAGAGGTGTATGGGTACTTATAGTTAAGCTGGAAGAGGGAGAGAGAACATCAACTTTGGTGGGGGTGGAAGACTTAGGTAGGAGAGAGGGGGTAAACATAGGTGCAGGGAATGGAAATATATTTAAAATGGGGCTGTTTGTTAAATCTAATTGTTTATTTAATAAATTGATTTTATTGACTTTAAGGGATTTTTTTATCTCGAGTGCTTCTAAATTGTTGAGGCGTAGACCTATCCCGTTTCTATGTAATACTTCTATACCTGAAGGCTTATCAAATGAGTGATCTTTATCTATTAAATGTGTTGCAAATTCCGAAAAACCTATGTTATTTAAGCATCTCAAGTGCTCAACTACCCGCGTTTGAACATTTCTTGCAGTTTTACCAATGTAAAATGCTTCGCAATCATTACATTTGAGTTTATAGATGCCAGAATGGCTTAAATTATTTTCTTTATCTTTTGAGTTAATTAAAAGTTTACCTAGGTTATTATTGGTATAAAAAGCGGCTTTAATTTCTGTTGGAAATTTTAAAACACATGAGGACGAGAAATTATTAATGTATAAAATTCTACGCCAACCGTGGTTTTTATTTACTGCGATGTCGGGGATACTATTATACAGGAATTTATTACAAAATATGAGTCGTTGTTTTTTTGCAAGGATTTTATCAATTAAGGTATGGGTATATCCATTATTTATGGCGATAGATTTGATTATAGAGAGTTCAATATTAAAGTTAACTTGAGATAGCGGAATAGTGACAAGTCTGTGGACCATAGAATGGAAGGCAGAATGTTTATGGGAAATGGGATGGTTTGAAGTACTATGAATGACTGTATCGATAAAAGTAGGTTTTCTATAAATATTAAAATTGAATTTATTATTAATAATGGAAAGGGATAGGTCTAGAAAATTTAAACTGTAATTAGTACCTATTTCTACTGTGAACTGAATATTTTTATGGAAAGAATTAAGGAGGGACAAGAAGGAATTAAGTTGACGTTCTGTACCTTTCCATATGCAAAAAATGTCATCAACATAACGTTTCCACATAAAAACATTATTTAAAAGAGGTGAGTTAGAACTAAAAATATTTTTTTCCAAGTTATCCATGAAGATGTCAGCAAATAGGGGACTCGTAGGAAGACCCATGGGTAGTCCGTATTTTTGTTGGACTATAGCATCATTAAATTTAAAGTAGTTTTGGTTAAGACAGATGTTAAACATTCGGGCAAGATCGTCAGAAAGATCTTTTGGTAGGTTTGAATTTGTTAATAAATTAGACAATATAGTTCTACATTCGGGTACAGGTACATTTGGGAATAAATTTACAACATCGAAAGAAACTAATTTACAGTTATTAGGTAAAATCAAATCTTTTAAATTATTGACTAATTCATAAGAATTCTTAATTGTATACACAGGGGAAAATACATTTGAATTATTAAATAGGTGAGTCACAAAGGAAGCTAATTTGTAATTTGGGGAATTACAGCATGATACTACAGGTCTAATGGGGCTATTAGTTTTGTGGATTTTTAAGAATCCGTATAGTCTTGGGATTTTTGGGTTTTTCGTGAGGAATTTGACATTATCATATGACAGATCTTGAAAAACTGGGGATTTACAAACTTTTAATGCGTTTTTGATGTGTTGTTGAAACTTATTAGTAGGGTCAGTTCGTAGAGTTTCAAAATTGTCATTACTGATGAAGTTGTGAACTTTAGAGTTGTATTCCGAACGGTTCATTATTATTATTGTATTGCCTTTGTCGGCTTTTGTTAAAACTAAATTTTCATTAGTTAACTTTTTACGAATATTGTTTGCTTGTTGATTTTCTGGATAAAACTTTGGAAGATATTTAGGGATTAAATCTTGAAGAATTTCAGCACTCTTATATTGGTATGTAGTTGGAAAGAATTGTAAGGCTGTCTGCATGTCCACTGCTACATTTTCAATCGCACTGTTAACATTAATTTTAGTATAGTGAAGGTTGTGTTTTAAACCTTTTGAGAGTAGAGTAATCTCTTTTGGGGTAAACTGTACAGAAGATAGATTTTGTACCCGATCATAAAATGTATGTTGTGAAGATGGTGGTTGGTTATCATTAGTTTTAGAATTACAGAGATTTTTTAGTTTTTTTTCTAGGATTAAACGTTTTTTGAAAGATTCTATTGAAACATAATTTCTTATTTTTTATTTTTTTATATATTCAATAATATTATTATTGGGTTTATAAAAACAGTTTATTTTTAAACAAGTTCTGCTGTGTAATTATTATTACGCGTGACAGCTGTTTCGCCCTCTGAAGGCATTATCAAACTGTGGGTAGCCCACTTACAGACGATACATTTATATTATTTCTAGGTAGGTATTTTAATTTCAATTACTGATTTCTTAATTGATTTTTGAGTAAGATATTAGAAATTATTAATGGTTATTACCCCAGCAAAGTTTCCCCAATTAGTGTAATGTTAAAAATTTGACTGAATGTCTTAATGTTAGTTATTCCCAAACGATGACTCATAGGGTTATTTTAATAGCATAATTAAGTACTTCATAGTGCACTCATATTTGAACTAGGTTTGAAGATATCTAGTAGGGGTGAACGAATTATATTTGTTTGTTCATTAATTAGAATAGCTTTCGGATTATTAGAGTTTTTGTTAATTTCTAACTGTTCTAAAAGGTTCAGTTTACGGCCTTTATTTTGTACGTGTAACGGAGTTGGTTTATTATTATCATTAAGTGAGTGATTTTCATCTAGGAGATGTTTGGCAAATTGAGATTGCATTTTATTATTATTTTTAAAAGATCTTATGTGTTCTTTGAACCTAGTGTTAAAGGACCGGCCCGTTTGTCCAACATAAACAGCGTTGCATTCGTCACACTGGAGTTTATAAATGCCACTATTTTGTAATTTGAGTACCTTACTTTTTGAGTTTTTAAGAGATGATCCTAAGTTGTTATTTGTGCGGAAGGCAATATCTAAGCCACACTTTTTGAGGACTTTTGCAATTTTATTAGATGTCTGCCCGATGAATTCTAAACACCCGAATTTATTATTCGTCTTATTATTAGTCACTGGGTAAATTAATTTAAGGTTATTTTTGTGTTTGTTATTATTAATTATTTTTTCAATGTCTCTACCCTTGAAGCCATTATTTTTAGCAATAGTTAGGATTGTATTTTTTTCCTTCTCGTATGCTTTCTTGTCGAGTGGGATGTTATTAAGCCTATGTACCATTGAGTGGTAGGCAGATAATTTATGTGACCATGGGTGTAAGGATTTATAATTAATGGTCGTATCTGTAAACGTAGGCTTACGGAAAATTTCAAACGTATGTTTATTATTTTCTCTACCGATTGTTAGGTCTAAAAAATTGATTTTATTATTACACTCTCTTTCAACCGTAAAGCAGATTTTACGGTTGATGGAGTTAGCAAATGTGACGAAAAGATCTAATTGTCTGTTGGTACCTTTCCAACAGACCAAAATGTCGTCAACATAACGAACATAGTAAATGATGTGTTTGTTAAAGATTGAATTTAAAATTTGTTTTTCAATGTAATCCATAAATATTTCTGCAAGAAGTGGACTGAGGGGCGATCCCATTGGTAATCCGTCGTTTTGTTTATAGAATTTATTGTTAAACTCAAAGTAGTTAGTTTCCACGCAAATTTTAAATAGATCGAATAAGTCTTTTTTAGTAACTGGGTTTATATTAGATTCGTCTAAAATATCTTCAATGATTTTAAGGCATTCTTGAATAGGGATATTGCTAAAGAGACTGACCACGTCTAAAGATATGAACTGGCAATTGTGCGGTAAATTTATGTTTTTTATTTTATTTACAAGTTCGAGAGAATTTTTAACGCTATGTATTGGGTAGAATTTAGTATGTTGTTTGAAAAGAAAGTTAAGTTTTTTGGCGAGTATTGTCGTTGGGGCGTTTATAAAAGAAACAACGGGACGTATGGGGATATTATCCTTGTGAATTTTTGGTTGTCCGTATAATGCAGGAGCCCTTGGATTCATCACCATTGCACTTTTTCTAGCGTATTTATTTGGGAATATTGATTGGCAATTATTTATTAGGTTGCGCACGTTTATTGAAATTTTGTCCGTTGGGTCCTTTTTTATGATTTCAAAGTCTTCTGGCTTTAGGAATGCTTCTACTTTATTTAAGTAATCAATTTTGTTTAATATAACGACGGAATTCCCCTTATCCGCCTTAGTAATTGTGAGGTCGCTATTTTTAATTTTGGCTTTAATATGATTTAAAATTTCCGTTTCTTTTATATTGAATTTATTTTTATTTTTACTGGTTGATTTCAGAGTTTTTCTCAAGATATCCGCTGTTATTTGTTTAGGTAAGCCGTTATTTTTTATTTTAGACAGAGAAATTTCTGTGTCGATTGCCAAACATTCAATTTGTTTTTTAGTGATATCTGAATTTATTTTATATTTGAAGCCTTTATCTAGTAAATTTATTTCATCTTCTTCAAAAGTTTCACCTGATAGGTTAATAGTTTTTATATAAAACTCCGTATTTGTATTACTTTGATATTCATTGACTTTAACATTTTTATTTTTAGATTCGACAAGTTTTTTAAGTTTATTTTCCTGAGTTTTGAATTTATCAGATATAATTCCGCTGATGTGTTCACGAGTATCGTAATCTAGGGTATCAAATTCCCATGGATGCAGTTTAAAAGTTAATTCCGAATGCAATACCTTGATGTAGTGAAGTATTGTGTCCCTTTTCCGACAACATTCCTTAGTTTCCTCCTTTAGCCATATCCTCTGCGCTCGATGCACAGTTTTTATGGCTGCCGAAGATTTGCTTTTGGTAGAAATATGCACGTACTTGGGGATCACGTTTAACTTCAAACACTCTTGGTTAAACCAAAGGTTTTGCACTATTTTCCGATGTTTTAATTTTAATCGTCTGTAAAAAATCACTTGGGTAGCTATATCAGCAACCTTCAATTTATTTATTGTTATTAAGTTTAATTTGTAGAACTCCATTTTATTTTTTATTTTTTTATATATTCAATAATATTATTATTGGGTTTATAAAAACAGTTTATTTTTAAACAAGTTCTGCTGTGTAATTATTATTACGCGTGACAGCTGTTTCGCCCTCTGAAGGCATTATCAAACTGTGGGTAGCCCACTTACAGACGATACATTTATATTATTTCTAGGTAGGTATTTTAATTTCAATTACTGATTTCTTAATTGATTTTTGAGTAAGATATTAGAAATTATTAATGGTTATTACCCCAGCAAAGTTTCCCCAATTAGTGTAATGTTAAAAATTTGACTGAATGTCTTAATGTTAGTTATTCCCAAACGATGACTCATAGGGTTATTTTAATAGCATAATTAAGTACTTCATAGTGCACTCATATTTGAACTAGGTTTGAAGATATCTAGTAGGGGTGAACGAATTATATTTGTTTGTTCATTAATTAGAATAGCTTTCGGATTATTAGAGTTTTTGTTAATTTCTAACTGTTCTAAAAGGTTCAGTTTACGGCCTTTATTTTGTACGTGTAACGGAGTTGGTTTATTATTATCATTAAGTGAGTGATTTTCATCTAGGAGATGTTTGGCAAATTGAGATTGCATTTTATTATTATTTTTAAAAGATCTTATGTGTTCTTTGAACCTAGTGTTAAAGGACCGGCCCGTTTGTCCAACATAAACAGCGTTGCATTCGTCACACTGGAGTTTATAAATGCCACTATTTTGTAATTTGAGTACCTTACTTTTTGAGTTTTTAAGAGATGATCCTAAGTTGTTATTTGTGCGGAAGGCAATATCTAAGCCACACTTTTTGAGGACTTTTGCAATTTTATTAGATGTCTGCCCGATGAATTCTAAACACCCGAATTTATTATTCGTCTTATTATTAGTCACTGGGTAAATTAATTTAAGGTTATTTTTGTGTTTGTTATTATTAATTATTTTTTCAATGTCTCTACCCTTGAAGCCATTATTTTTAGCAATAGTTAGGATTGTATTTTTTTCCTTCTCGTATGCTTTCTTGTCGAGTGGGATGTTATTAAGCCTATGTACCATTGAGTGGTAGGCAGATAATTTATGTGACCATGGGTGTAAGGATTTATAATTAATGGTCGTATCTGTAAACGTAGGCTTACGGAAAATTTCAAACGTATGTTTATTATTTTCTCTACCGATTGTTAGGTCTAAAAAATTGATTTTATTATTACACTCTCTTTCAACCGTAAAGCAGATTTTACGGTTGATGGAGTTAGCAAATGTGACGAAAAGATCTAATTGTCTGTTGGTACCTTTCCAACAGACCAAAATGTCGTCAACATAACGAACATAGTAAATGATGTGTTTGTTAAAGATTGAATTTAAAATTTGTTTTTCAATGTAATCCATAAATATTTCTGCAAGAAGTGGACTGAGGGGCGATCCCATTGGTAATCCGTCGTTTTGTTTATAGAATTTATTGTTAAACTCAAAGTAGTTAGTTTCCACGCAAATTTTAAATAGATCGAATAAGTCTTTTTTAGTAACTGGGTTTATATTAGATTCGTCTAAAATATCTTCAATGATTTTAAGGCATTCTTGAATAGGGATATTGCTAAAGAGACTGACCACGTCTAAAGATATGAACTGGCAATTGTGCGGTAAATTTATGTTTTTTATTTTATTTACAAGTTCGAGAGAATTTTTAACGCTATGTATTGGGTAGAATTTAGTATGTTGTTTGAAAAGAAAGTTAAGTTTTTTGGCGAGTATTGTCGTTGGGGCGTTTATAAAAGAAACAACGGGACGTATGGGGATATTATCCTTGTGAATTTTTGGTTGTCCGTATAATGCAGGAGCCCTTGGATTCATCACCATTGCACTTTTTCTAGCGTATTTATTTGGGAATATTGATTGGCAATTATTTATTAGGTTGCGCACGTTTATTGAAATTTTGTCCGTTGGGTCCTTTTTTATGATTTCAAAGTCTTCTGGCTTTAGGAATGCTTCTACTTTATTTAAGTAATCAATTTTGTTTAATATAACGACGGAATTCCCCTTATCCGCCTTAGTAATTGTGAGGTCGCTATTTTTAATTTTGGCTTTAATATGATTTAAAATTTCCGTTTCTTTTATATTGAATTTATTTTTATTTTTACTGGTTGATTTCAGAGTTTTTCTCAAGATATCCGCTGTTATTTGTTTAGGTAAGCCGTTATTTTTTATTTTAGACAGAGAAATTTCTGTGTCGATTGCCAAACATTCAATTTGTTTTTTAGTGATATCTGAATTTATTTTATATTTGAAGCCTTTATCTAGTAAATTTATTTCATCTTCTTCAAAAGTTTCACCTGATAGGTTAATAGTTTTTATATAAAACTCCGTATTTGTATTACTTTGATATTCATTGACTTTAACATTTTTATTTTTAGATTCGACAAGTTTTTTAAGTTTATTTTCCTGAGTTTTGAATTTATCAGATATAATTCCGCTGATGTGTTCACGAGTATCGTAATCTAGGGTATCAAATTCCCATGGATGCAGTTTAAAAGTTAATTCCGAATGCAATACCTTGATGTAGTGAAGTATTGTGTCCCTTTTCCGACAACATTCCTTAGTTTCCTCCTTTAGCCATATCCTCTGCGCTCGATGCACAGTTTTTATGGCTGCCGAAGATTTGCTTTTGGTAGAAATATGCACGTACTTGGGGATCACGTTTAACTTCAAACACTCTTGGTTAAACCAAAGGTTTTGCACTATTTTCCGATGTTTTAATTTTAATCGTCTGTAAAAAATCACTTGGGTAGCTATATCAGCAACCTTCAATTTATTTATTGTTATTAAGTTTAATTTGTAGAACTCCATTTTATTTTTTATTTTTTTATATATTCAATAATATTATTATTGGGTTTATAAAAACAGTTTATTTTTAAACAAGTTCTGCTGTGTAATTATTATTACGCGTGACAGCTGTTTCGCCCTCTGAAGGCATTATCAAACTGTGGGTAGCCCACTTACAGACGATACATTTATATTATTTCTAGGTAGGTATTTTAATTTCAATTACTGATTTCTTAATTGATTTTTGAGTAAGATATTAGAAATTATTAATGGTTATTACCCCAGCAAAGTTTCCCCAATTAGTGTAATGTTAAAAATTTGACTGAATGTCTTAATGTTAGTTATTCCCAAACGATGACTCATAGGGTTATTTTAATAGCATAATTAAGTACTTCATAGTGCACTCATATTTGAACTAGGTTTGAAGATATCTAGTAGGGGTGAACGAATTATATTTGTTTGTTCATTAATTAGAATAGCTTTCGGATTATTAGAGTTTTTGTTAATTTCTAACTGTTCTAAAAGGTTCAGTTTACGGCCTTTATTTTGTACGTGTAACGGAGTTGGTTTATTATTATCATTAAGTGAGTGATTTTCATCTAGGAGATGTTTGGCAAATTGAGATTGCATTTTATTATTATTTTTAAAAGATCTTATGTGTTCTTTGAACCTAGTGTTAAAGGACCGGCCCGTTTGTCCAACATAAACAGCGTTGCATTCGTCACACTGGAGTTTATAAATGCCACTATTTTGTAATTTGAGTACCTTACTTTTTGAGTTTTTAAGAGATGATCCTAAGTTGTTATTTGTGCGGAAGGCAATATCTAAGCCACACTTTTTGAGGACTTTTGCAATTTTATTAGATGTCTGCCCGATGAATTCTAAACACCCGAATTTATTATTCGTCTTATTATTAGTCACTGGGTAAATTAATTTAAGGTTATTTTTGTGTTTGTTATTATTAATTATTTTTTCAATGTCTCTACCCTTGAAGCCATTATTTTTAGCAATAGTTAGGATTGTATTTTTTTCCTTCTCGTATGCTTTCTTGTCGAGTGGGATGTTATTAAGCCTATGTACCATTGAGTGGTAGGCAGATAATTTATGTGACCATGGGTGTAAGGATTTATAATTAATGGTCGTATCTGTAAACGTAGGCTTACGGAAAATTTCAAACGTATGTTTATTATTTTCTCTACCGATTGTTAGGTCTAAAAAATTGATTTTATTATTACACTCTCTTTCAACCGTAAAGCAGATTTTACGGTTGATGGAGTTAGCAAATGTGACGAAAAGATCTAATTGTCTGTTGGTACCTTTCCAACAGACCAAAATGTCGTCAACATAACGAACATAGTAAATGATGTGTTTGTTAAAGATTGAATTTAAAATTTGTTTTTCAATGTAATCCATAAATATTTCTGCAAGAAGTGGACTGAGGGGCGATCCCATTGGTAATCCGTCGTTTTGTTTATAGAATTTATTGTTAAACTCAAAGTAGTTAGTTTCCACGCAAATTTTAAATAGATCGAATAAGTCTTTTTTAGTAACTGGGTTTATATTAGATTCGTCTAAAATATCTTCAATGATTTTAAGGCATTCTTGAATAGGGATATTGCTAAAGAGACTGACCACGTCTAAAGATATGAACTGGCAATTGTGCGGTAAATTTATGTTTTTTATTTTATTTACAAGTTCGAGAGAATTTTTAACGCTATGTATTGGGTAGAATTTAGTATGTTGTTTGAAAAGAAAGTTAAGTTTTTTGGCGAGTATTGTCGTTGGGGCGTTTATAAAAGAAACAACGGGACGTATGGGGATATTATCCTTGTGAATTTTTGGTTGTCCGTATAATGCAGGAGCCCTTGGATTCATCACCATTGCACTTTTTCTAGCGTATTTATTTGGGAATATTGATTGGCAATTATTTATTAGGTTGCGCACGTTTATTGAAATTTTGTCCGTTGGGTCCTTTTTTAAGATTTCAAAGTCTTCTGGCTTTAGGAATGCTTCTACTTTATTTAAGTAATCAATTTTGTTTAATATAACGACGGAATTCCCCTTATCCGCCTTAGTAATTGTGAGGTCGCTATTTTTAATTTTGGCTTTAATATGATTTAAAATTTCCGTTTCTTTTATATTGAATTTATTTTTATTTTTACTGGTTGATTTCAGAGTTTTTCTCAAGATATCCGCTGTTATTTGTTTAGGTAAGCCGTTATTTTTTATTTTAGACAGAGAAATTTCTGTGTCGATTGCCAAACATTCAATTTGTTTTTTAGTGATATCTGAATTTATTTTATATTTGAAGCCTTTATCTAGTAAATTTATTTCATCTTCTTCAAAAGTTTCACCTGATAGGTTAATAGTTTTTATATAAAACTCCGTATTTGTATTACTTTGATATTCATTGACTTTAACATTTTTATTTTTAGATTCGACAAGTTTTTTAAGTTTATTTTCCTGAGTTTTGAATTTATCAGATATAATTCCGCTGATGTGTTCACGAGTATCGTAATCTAGGGTATCAAATTCCCATGGATGCAGTTTAAAAGTTAATTCCGAATGCAATACCTTGATGTAGTGAAGTATTGTGTCCCTTTTCCGACAACATTCCTTAGTTTCCTCCTTTAGCCATATCCTCTGCGCTCGATGCACAGTTTTTATGGCTGCCGAAGATTTGCTTTTGGTAGAAATATGCACGTACTTGGGGATCACGTTTAACTTCAAACACTCTTGGTTAAACCAAAGGTTTTGCACTATTTTCCGATGTTTTAATTTTAATCGTCTGTAAAAAATCACTTGGGTAGCTATATCAGCAACCTTCAATTTATTTATTGTTATTAAGTTTAATTTGTAGAACTCCATTTTATTTTTTATTTTTTTATATATTCAATAATATTATTATTGGGTTTATAAAAACAGTTTATTTTTAAACAAGTTCTGCTGTGTAATTATTATTACGCGTGACAGCTGTTTCGCCCTCTGAAGGCATTATCAAACTGTGGGTAGCCCACTTACAGACGATACATTTATATTATTTCTAGGTAGGTATTTTAATTTCAATTACTGATTTCTTAATTGATTTTTGAGTAAGATATTAGAAATTATTAATGGTTATTACCCCAGCAAAGTTTCCCCAATTAGTGTAATGTTAAAAATTTGACTGAATGTCTTAATGTTAGTTATTCCCAAACGATGACTCATAGGGTTATTTTAATAGCATAATTAAGTACTTCATAGTGCACTCATATTTGAACTAGGTTTGAAGATATCTAGTAGGGGTGAACGAATTATATTTGTTTGTTCATTAATTAGAATAGCTTTCGGATTATTAGAGTTTTTGTTAATTTCTAACTGTTCTAAAAGGTTCAGTTTACGGCCTTTATTTTGTACGTGTAACGGAGTTGGTTTATTATTATCATTAAGTGAGTGATTTTCATCTAGGAGATGTTTGGCAAATTGAGATTGCATTTTATTATTATTTTTAAAAGATCTTATGTGTTCTTTGAACCTAGTGTTAAAGGACCGGCCCGTTTGTCCAACATAAACAGCGTTGCATTCGTCACACTGGAGTTTATAAATGCCACTATTTTGTAATTTGAGTACCTTACTTTTTGAGTTTTTAAGAGATGATCCTAAGTTGTTATTTGTGCGGAAGGCAATATCTAAGCCACACTTTTTGAGGACTTTTGCAATTTTATTAGATGTCTGCCCGATGAATTCTAAACACCCGAATTTATTATTCGTCTTATTATTAGTCACTGGGTAAATTAATTTAAGGTTATTTTTGTGTTTGTTATTATTAATTATTTTTTCAATGTCTCTACCCTTGAAGCCATTATTTTTAGCAATAGTTAGGATTGTATTTTTTTCCTTCTCGTATGCTTTCTTGTCGAGTGGGATGTTATTAAGCCTATGTACCATTGAGTGGTAGGCAGATAATTTATGTGACCATGGGTGTAAGGATTTATAATTAATGGTCGTATCTGTAAACGTAGGCTTACGGAAAATTTCAAACGTATGTTTATTATTTTCTCTACCGATTGTTAGGTCTAAAAAATTGATTTTATTATTACACTCTCTTTCAACCGTAAAGCAGATTTTACGGTTGATGGAGTTAGCAAATGTGACGAAAAGATCTAATTGTCTGTTGGTACCTTTCCAACAGACCAAAATGTCGTCAACATAACGAACATAGTAAATGATGTGTTTGTTAAAGATTGAATTTAAAATTTGTTTTTCAATGTAATCCATAAATATTTCTGCAAGAAGTGGACTGAGGGGCGATCCCATTGGTAATCCGTCGTTTTGTTTATAGAATTTATTGTTAAACTCAAAGTAGTTAGTTTCCACGCAAATTTTAAATAGATCGAATAAGTCTTTTTTAGTAACTGGGTTTATATTAGATTCGTCTAAAATATCTTCAATGATTTTAAGGCATTCTTGAATAGGGATATTGCTAAAGAGACTGACCACGTCTAAAGATATGAACTGGCAATTGTGCGGTAAATTTATGTTTTTTATTTTATTTACAAGTTCGAGAGAATTTTTAACGCTATGTATTGGGTAGAATTTAGTATGTTGTTTGAAAAGAAAGTTAAGTTTTTTGGCGAGTATTGTCGTTGGGGCGTTTATAAAAGAAACAACGGGACGTATGGGGATATTATCCTTGTGAATTTTTGGTTGTCCGTATAATGCAGGAGCCCTTGGATTCATCACCATTGCACTTTTTCTAGCGTATTTATTTGGGAATATTGATTGGCAATTATTTATTAGGTTGCGCACGTTTATTGAAATTTTGTCCGTTGGGTCCTTTTTTAAGATTTCAAAGTCTTCTGGCTTTAGGAATGCTTCTACTTTATTTAAGTAATCAATTTTGTTTAATATAACGACGGAATTCCCCTTATCCGCCTTAGTAATTGTGAGGTCGCTATTTTTAATTTTGGCTTTAATATGATTTAAAATTTCCGTTTCTTTTATATTGAATTTATTTTTATTTTTACTGGTTGATTTCAGAGTTTTTCTCAAGATATCCGCTGTTATTTGTTTAGGTAAGCCGTTATTTTTTATTTTAGACAGAGAAATTTCTGTGTCGATTGCCAAACATTCAATTTGTTTTTTAGTGATATCTGAATTTATTTTATATTTGAAGCCTTTATCTAGTAAATTTATTTCATCTTCTTCAAAAGTTTCACCTGATAGGTTAATAGTTTTTATATAAAACTCCGTATTTGTATTACTTTGATATTCATTGACTTTAACATTTTTATTTTTAGATTCGACAAGTTTTTTAAGTTTATTTTCCTGAGTTTTGAATTTATCAGATATAATTCCGCTGATGTGTTCACGAGTATCGTAATCTAGGGTATCAAATTCCCATGGATGCAGTTTAAAAGTTAATTCCGAATGCAATACCTTGATGTAGTGAAGTATTGTGTCCCTTTTCCGACAACATTCCTTAGTTTCCTCCTTTAGCCATATCCTCTGCGCTCGATGCACAGTTTTTATGGCTGCCGAAGATTTGCTTTTGGTAGAAATATGCACGTACTTGGGGATCACGTTTAACTTCAAACACTCTTGGTTAAACCAAAGGTTTTGCACTATTTTCCGATGTTTTAATTTTAATCGTCTGTAAAAAATCACTTGGGTAGCTATATCAGCAACCTTCAATTTATTTATTGTTATTAAGTTTAATTTGTAGAACTCCATTTTATTTTTTATTTTTTTATATATTCAATAATATTATTATTGGGTTTATAAAAACAGTTTATTTTTAAACAAGTTCTGCTGTGTAATTATTATTACGCGTGACAGCTGTTTCGCCCTCTGAAGGCATTATCAAACTGTGGGTAGCCCACTTACAGACGATACATTTATATTATTTCTAGGTAGGTATTTTAATTTCAATTACTGATTTCTTAATTGATTTTTGAGTAAGATATTAGAAATTATTAATGGTTATTACCCCAGCAAAGTTTCCCCAATTAGTGTAATGTTAAAAATTTGACTGAATGTCTTAATGTTAGTTATTCCCAAACGATGACTCATAGGGTTATTTTAATAGCATAATTAAGTACTTCATAGTGCACTCATATTTGAACTAGGTTTGAAGATATCTAGTAGGGGTGAACGAATTATATTTGTTTGTTCATTAATTAGAATAGCTTTCGGATTATTAGAGTTTTTGTTAATTTCTAACTGTTCTAAAAGGTTCAGTTTACGGCCTTTATTTTGTACGTGTAACGGAGTTGGTTTATTATTATCATTAAGTGAGTGATTTTCATCTAGGAGATGTTTGGCAAATTGAGATTGCATTTTATTATTATTTTTAAAAGATCTTATGTGTTCTTTGAACCTAGTGTTAAAGGACCGGCCCGTTTGTCCAACATAAACAGCGTTGCATTCGTCACACTGGAGTTTATAAATGCCACTATTTTGTAATTTGAGTACCTTACTTTTTGAGTTTTTAAGAGATGATCCTAAGTTGTTATTTGTGCGGAAGGCAATATCTAAGCCACACTTTTTGAGGACTTTTGCAATTTTATTAGATGTCTGCCCGATGAATTCTAAACACCCGAATTTATTATTCGTCTTATTATTAGTCACTGGGTAAATTAATTTAAGGTTATTTTTGTGTTTGTTATTATTAATTATTTTTTCAATGTCTCTACCCTTGAAGCCATTATTTTTAGCAATAGTTAGGATTGTATTTTTTTCCTTCTCGTATGCTTTCTTGTCGAGTGGGATGTTATTAAGCCTATGTACCATTGAGTGGTAGGCAGATAATTTATGTGACCATGGGTGTAAGGATTTATAATTAATGGTCGTATCTGTAAACGTAGGCTTACGGAAAATTTCAAACGTATGTTTATTATTTTCTCTACCGATTGTTAGGTCTAAAAAATTGATTTTATTATTACACTCTCTTTCAACCGTAAAGCAGATTTTACGGTTGATGGAGTTAGCAAATGTGACGAAAAGATCTAATTGTCTGTTGGTACCTTTCCAACAGACCAAAATGTCGTCAACATAACGAACATAGTAAATGATGTGTTTGTTAAAGATTGAATTTAAAATTTGTTTTTCAATGTAATCCATAAATATTTCTGCAAGAAGTGGACTGAGGGGCGATCCCATTGGTAATCCGTCGTTTTGTTTATAGAATTTATTGTTAAACTCAAAGTAGTTAGTTTCCACGCAAATTTTAAATAGATCGAATAAGTCTTTTTTAGTAACTGGGTTTATATTAGATTCGTCTAAAATATCTTCAATGATTTTAAGGCATTCTTGAATAGGGATATTGCTAAAGAGACTGACCACGTCTAAAGATATGAACTGGCAATTGTGCGGTAAATTTATGTTTTTTATTTTATTTACAAGTTCGAGAGAATTTTTAACGCTATGTATTGGGTAGAATTTAGTATGTTGTTTGAAAAGAAAGTTAAGTTTTTTGGCGAGTATTGTCGTTGGGGCGTTTATAAAAGAAACAACGGTCAACGAAACAACAAGTCCTCAAAAAGTGTGGCTTAGATATTGCCTTCCGCACAAATAACAACTTAGGATCATCTCTTAAAAACTCAAAAAGTAAGGTACTCAAATTACAAAATAGTGGCATTTATAAACTCCAGTGTGACGAATGCAACGCTGTTTATGTTGGACAAACGGGCCGGTCCTTTAACACTAGGTTCAAAGAACACATAAGATCTTTTAAAAATAATAATAAAATGCAATCTCAATTTGCCAAACATCTCCTAGATGAAAATCACTCACTTAATGATAATAATAAACCAACTCCGTTACACGTACAAAATAAAGGCCGTAAACTGAACCTTTTAGAACAGTTAGAAATTAACAAAAACTCTAATAATCCGAAAGCTATTCTAATTAATGAACAAACAAATATAATTCGTTCACCCCTACTAGATATCTTCAAACCTAGTTCAAATATGAGTGCACTATGAAGTACTTAATTATGCTATTAAAATAACCCTATGAGTCATCGTTTGGGAATAACTAACATTAAGACATTCAGTCAAATTTTTAACATTACACTAATTGGGGAAACTTTGCTGGGGTAATAACCATTAATAATTTCTAATATCTTACTCAAAAATCAATTAAGAAATCAGTAATTGAAATTAAAATACCTACCTAGAAATAATATAAATGTATCGTCTGTAAGTGGGCTACCCACAGTTTGATAATGCCTTCAGAGGGCGAAACAGCTGTCACGCGTAATAATAATTACACAGCAGAACTTGTTTAAAAATAAACTGTTTTTATAAACCCAATAATAATATTATTGAATATATAAAAAAATAAAAAATAAAATGGAGTTCTACAAATTAAACTTAATAACAATAAATAAATTGAAGGTTGCTGATATAGCTACCCAAGTGATTTTTTACAGACGATTAAAATTAAAACATCGGAAAATAGTGCAAAACCTTTGGTTTAACCAAGAGTGTTTGAAGTTAAACGTGATCCCCAAGTACGTGCATATTTCTACCAAAAGCAAATCTTCGGCAGCCATAAAAACTGTGCATCGAGCGCAGAGGATATGGCTAAAGGAGGAAACTAAGGAATGTTGTCGGAAAAGGGACACAATACTTCACTACATCAAGGTATTGCATTCGGAATTAACTTTTAAACTGCATCCATGGGAATTTGATACCCTAGATTACGATACTCGTGAACACATCAGCGGAATTATATCTGATAAATTCAAAACTCAGGAAAATAAACTTAAAAAACTTGTCGAATCTAAAAATAAAAATGTTAAAGTCAATGAATATCAAAGTAATACAAATACGGAGTTTTATATAAAAACTATTAACCTATCAGGTGAAACTTTTGAAGAAGATGAAATAAATTTACTAGATAAAGGCTTCAAATATAAAATAAATTCAGATATCACTAAAAAACAAATTGAATGTTTGGCAATCGACACAGAAATTTCTCTGTCTAAAATAAAAAATAACGGCTTACCTAAACAAATAACAGCGGATATCTTGAGAAAAACTCTGAAATCAACCAGTAAAAATAAAAATAAATTCAATATAAAAGAAACGGAAATTTTAAATCATATTAAAGCCAAAATTAAAAATAGCGACCTCACAATTACTAAGGCGGATAAGGGGAATTCCGTCGTTATATTAAACAAAATTGATTACTTAAATAAAGTAGAAGCATTCCTAAAGCCAGAAGACTTTGAAATCTTAAAAAAGGACCCAACGGACAAAATTTCAATAAACGTGCGCAACCTAATAAATAATTGCCAATCAATATTCCCAAATAAATACGCTAGAAAAAGTGCAATGGTGATGAATCCAAGGGCTCCTGCATTATACGGACAACCAAAAATTCACAAGGATAATATCCCCATACGTCCCGTTGTTTCTTTTATAAACGCCCCAACGACAATACTCGCCAAAAAACTTAACTTTCTTTTCAAACAACATACTAAATTCTACCCAATACATAGCGTTAAAAATTCTCTCGAACTTGTAAATAAAATAAAAAACATAAATTTACCGCACAATTGCCAGTTCATATCTTTAGACGTGGTCAGTCTCTTTAGCAATATCCCTATTCAAGAATGCCTTAAAATCATTGAAGATATTTTAGACGAATCTAATATAAACCCAGTTACTAAAAAAGACTTATTCGATCTATTTAAAATTTGCGTGGAAACTAACTACTTTGAGTTTAACAATAAATTCTATAAACAAAACGACGGATTACCAATGGGATCGCCCCTCAGTCCACTTCTTGCAGAAATATTTATGGATTACATTGAAAAACAAATTTTAAATTCAATCTTTAACAAACACATCATTTACTATGTTCGTTATGTTGACGACATTTTGGTCTGTTGGAAAGGTACCAACAGACAATTAGATCTTTTCGTCACATTTGCTAACTCCATCAACCGTAAAATCTGCTTTACGGTTGAAAGAGAGTGTAATAATAAAATCAATTTTTTAGACCTAACAATCGGTAGAGAAAATAATAAACATACGTTTGAAATTTTCCGTAAGCCTACGTTTACAGATACGACCATTAATTATAAATCCTTACACCCATGGTCACATAAATTATCTGCCTACCACTCAATGGTACATAGGCTTAATAACATCCCACTCGACAAGAAAGCATACGAGAAGGAAAAAAATACAATCCTAACTATTGCTAAAAATAATGGCTTCAAGGGTAGAGACATTGAAAAAATAATTAATAATAACAAACACAAAAATAACCTTAAATTAATTTACCCAGTGACTAATAATAAGACGAATAATAAATTCGGGTGTTTAGAATTCATCGGGCAGACATCTAATAAAATTGCAAAAGTCCTCAAAAAGTGTGGCTTAGATATTGCCTTCCGCACAAATAACAACTTAGGATCATCTCTTAAAAACTCAAAAAGTAAGGTACTCAAATTACAAAATAGTGGCATTTATAAACTCCAGTGTGACGAATGCAACGCTGTTTATGTTGGACAAACGGGCCGGTCCTTTAACACTAGGTTCAAAGAACACATAAGATCTTTTAAAAATAATAATAAAATGCAATCTCAATTTGCCAAACATCTCCTAGATGAAAATCACTCACTTAATGATAATAATAAACCAACTCCGTTACACGTACAAAATAAAGGCCGTAAACTGAACCTTTTAGAACAGTTAGAAATTAACAAAAACTCTAATAATCCGAAAGCTATTCTAATTAATGAACAAACAAATATAATTCGTTCACCCCTACTAGATATCTTCAAACCTAGTTCAAATATGAGTGCACTATGAAGTACTTAATTATGCTATTAAAATAACCCTATGAGTCATCGTTTGGGAATAACTAACATTAAGACATTCAGTCAAATTTTTAACATTACACTAATTGGGGAAACTTTGCTGGGGTAATAACCATTAATAATTTCTAATATCTTACTCAAAAATCAATTAAGAAATCAGTAATTGAAATTAAAATACCTACCTAGAAATAATATAAATGTATCGTCTGTAAGTGGGCTACCCACAGTTTGATAATGCCTTCAGAGGGCGAAACAGCTGTCACGCGTAATAATAATTACACAGCAGAACTTGTTTAAAAATAAACTGTTTTTATAAACCCAATAATAATATTATTGAATATATAAAAAAATAAAAAATAAAATGGAGTTCTACAAATTAAACTTAATAACAATAAATACATAATTTCTTATTTTATCGTCAAAGAGATCCCATTCAATTGGGTGGAGATTATGCACTAATTCAATATGTAAAATTTTGACTTTTAATTTAATGTTATTTCTTTGTTTATATGCATTAATTAGATCTTCTTTTAACCACGCCATTTTAGCTTTATGAATTGAAGAGGACACTGATAAATTATTGTTAAAACTTGAAGTCAAATAATTGGGAAACACTTTCATTTTAAGACACTGTTTATAAAAGTTGATATTGATACACATAATTCTGTATTTAATTGAATATTTTTTATACATTATTGCTTGTTTGGCCGTACTCGCCGATATTAATTTTTCACTTGTAGCAAACACTTTGTGGGTATACATATTTATAATAATTAAAATAAAATAACTTTGTTTGAATACCACTTTATTGTATATATTTATAACCAACCGGTTTCAGTTCAACCCGAACCTTCATCGCGGGTAGTTGTTCAAACGCGGGTAGTTGAGCACTTGAGATGCTTAAATAACATAGGTTTTTCGGAATTTGCAACACATTTAATAGATAAAGATCACTCATTTGATAAGCCTTCAGGTATAGAAGTATTACATAGAAACGGGATAGGTCTACGCCTCAACAATTTAGAAGCACTCGAGATAAAAAAATCCCTTAAAGTCAATAAAATCAATTTATTAAATAAACAATTAGATTTAACAAACAGCCCCATTTTAAATATATTTCCATTCCCTGCACCTATGTTTACCCCCTCTCTCCTACCTAAGTCTTCCACCCCCACCAAAGTTGATGTTCTCTCTCCCTCTTCCAGCTTAACTATAAGTACCCATACACCTCTGTAATTAATTTAATATGTTTTTATTAGCCCTGATGAAGGTTCGGGTTGAACTGAAACCGGTTGGTTATAAATATATACAATAAAGTGGTATTCAAACAAAGTTATTTTATTTTAATTATTATAAATATGTATACCCACAAAGTGTTTGCTACAAGTGAAAAAAATGTTTTTATATATAATTTTAGAAGTATCGTTATCCACAAACAGAATTCTACGCCATTGTTTATTTCTATCTTTAGAAATAGGGTAAAAATACCGTTTGAAGAGAATATGTTTAATTTTTTATTTAGTAATTCAACTATCAATTTATTAGAATAACCGTTATTAAATGCTATTTGTCTTATGAATGAATATAAGGTTTTATGGTTATATGCTATTTGTTTTTTTCAGGTCTTAAAATACTTCACACAGGATATAAAGCATCGCAAATAAATAGTTTAGAAATTTTAGAAATTAGAAAACATGTTAACATAAAAGCAGATATAATTGCAAGAATTTTTTTTTATAAACTTACTTTAAAATATTTTCCCACTTAACTGGTCTTTCCCGTCTAACGATATTGTAATTCCTAATACTTATAAACCCAGCCTACTCTTACCCCTCCCCCCCTCCTTTCACTTCTTCTTTCCAATTGTAACCTATATTTAATTTTTGACTTCTGTGTATACTTACTCCTGATGAGGTGAACTTCGTTCATAAAACATGTATTGGTTGTATATAATAAAGTGGTGTTAACAAAGTTATTTGTTTTTTAATAAAATAAAGTTTAATCGGATAAAATTATTTTATCTATTTCCGTTATATATCGATGCATACGTACACAATAAAATGTACAATCTAATGAACACTATATTTATTTATTGGACAATTTGCCGCTTTTGTGAGATATCACCTCATAGACGTTGAAGGTTGTAACACATATTTAAGCACTGCAAGTCTCCTATGAGCAAATTATATTAGGTACGATAACAGTTAATATCAGTTGTAGACATGTAGTCAATAATAGTGTTTCATTTGAAATAATCCATCACAAATACGTAAAATTTCATTTATTCAAACAACTGTCATTCCTAAATTGAGCATATTATTATTCATTAACTCCTTCCTGTTTCGTGTTTTAACAATATATACTCATTCTCTCTCTGTGAATGACCTAATATCTATCTATTAAATGTAACTGTTGTTAGTATCACTTAAACTGGGCGAAGCCCAACGTAGTGCCGCCCGCAGGGCCTAGCAGCAAAAACGCGCGGAGCGGGTTTTTAACTGCTAGTTGAATATTAATACCTATAAAATAACCACTCAAGAGATTAAGAGATATAAACTGGGTTATGGGCGTGTCAGTTTGCCGTAAGCACAAATTTCCATCATCGAAAATCTCAACTTCATCAAAAATATCTATGAAAATATAATAATGGTCGAGAAGGTACAAAATAATTTTTTACGATACCTCTACATGAGAGAGTTTGGTTTTTACCCAAGGCTGTTTCCAACAGCATTTATCTCGGGAATGCTGGGTGTATGCAGCCTTAGTTCCAGAAGGGATGTTGCATTACTCCTGATGGCGTATAAGCTTCTAAACGGTTCGATCTCAATACCAGACATTCTGGCTAAAATAGGATTCTATGTCCCGGATAATTTTGCGCAAGGCCGCCAACACAGGCTTTTGATTCTTCCTAGGTGCAGAACTAACTTACCAATGGTCATGCCTCGGGGAAGAATCACTAGGTTAATTAACTGCCTTGCAGGAAATGTGGATATTTTCCACATGTCCTACAACGTATTTAAACGTGAAATATTATTATTCAAGATTTAACATTGTAAACCTAACCTACATTTAAAACTTTTTCTTGTCCCACTTGTAAATGTATTTGTTATTCACTTTTTTGTAATTTTTAATTACCGATATTGAAATGTACTGGTTTATACTGTTTTTGCAAACAAATAAATAAATACTTTTTGGAGTAGATACACAATTTCACTGGCCTAATTCTGTCTAATTGTCTACACTTCTAGGGATCATATTTTAAATTTTTTTGTGTCTGTAAAAATGTTTTTGTGTGCCGTTCCCGTTTTTGAAAATCTGGTGCATCGACTTTATTATTCAAGCAAGCCTAGCTTTAACAAGATGGCTAACTTTGACTAGATGGCTAACTTTGACTAGATGGCTAATTTTGACTAGATTGGTTACTTTGACTAGATGGCTAACTTTGACTAGATGGCTAATTTTGACTAGATTGCTTACTTTTACTAGATGGCTAAATTTGACTAGATGGCTAACTGTGACTAGATGGCTAACATTGACTAGATGGCTAACTTAGACTAGATGGCTAACTTAGACTATGGTTCAGTAAAGATTCTTTTTTCAAATGTGAAATCGTTCTATTTATTTGGACTTTCTTATTCGCAATCTTTCAATATTACCTATGGTACCTACCTACCTGCCGGAAGAAAATTTGAAAAGGATATTGTCATTGAGATGGGGGCGTTTCTTTGGAAAAATTCTATAATTTCTTATTTGAACAAAATAAAAAAAAAAGTATTTTATAAAATATATACGGTTTATAATTAATTAGTTAAATATTAAATGTAAATCTAATTTTTCCACTCGTAATTTGTTAAATTTATTATTTATTTTTAAGAAAAAAATAGAAACACACTTTTTTGGACGCGAGGTCCACTGTTAACAAAATTACAAGTTATTACGTATTTTACGTAATTAACAGTTTTCAATGTAATTCTTTCCTAATGTAAGATGGTGCTTGTGCTTAAAAATGAGTGCTGGATAATATAAAATTATTAAAAAAATCTGAGGATTGATATCATATATAAAAAGAAAAAAAATCGACTAAGGAAGGATAAGTACCTATACAGAAAACAAATAACATGCAGGATCTTTGGCCCTTAAGCATGCCAAGACATCCACCGTGGATTTCCAAAAAGTTCACCAAACTTGCCTCGATGTTGTGGTATTTTGGACATGTTTATATTTATTCATAATCTCACGTTTGATGTCATAATTTTTGATTTTAAAAACTCTATTAATTTACAGAAAAGCTTCATATGACTTTATTGTGAAAAATACTTAATTAGCTCTAATATTTTCATAATAATATATTTTTTATAATATTAGAGAGAAAAACATTTATTTGCATATAAGTACTCGTAGCTATCCCGGGGATACTGTACAGTAGGGTGTATCGATTTTTAACTTTTTTTTTGTTTTCAAATTCCAAGTTGAAAAAAAGTTGCTACTAGATACCACAACTTACCACAAAAAATTTTGGATTTTTAAAAAAATGTTTAGGTCTCCCGCACAAGGCCTAAAGTTTTAATTTTTTTCAAAAAATATCAATAGTAGCAACTTTTTTTCAACTTGGAATTTGAAAACAAAAAAAAAGTTAAAAATCGATACACCCTACTGTACAGGATAGATATATAAAAAATATATATAAACACATAAGCTGGTAAAATAATTTACAAAAAAGTCATTTGGCAAAAAGTTAATTATTACGAAAATAGTGTCAACGGAGCGGGCGATTGGCATTTGCTACCCAAACAATTCTTATTAACAAAAATAGCTGTTCAGTAAATACAACTAGAAAAATATTTAACCTTTCAAGGTGGCCTTTAGAATTCTTGCGTTTATACTAGTAATTCTCCAATGGAAATGGGACGGTTAGCCAAATAACTTTGGGAAACACTGGTCGGTACTGTGAAATCAATATTTTCAATAGTGATCGACTGATGTTCAACATAATTACCGTCTGTGCCATTATTCACACAATTCAAACGTAGAGGTTTCATTATATAGGACCGCTAGGCAAAACCGAAATAGAAGTTTTTTCACAAAGAATGGGGGTAAGGTAAGCGTCTTTGTCTTTTTGTTGGGTTTTTAGTTTAAGTTCATTTTGTCTACTAACCAAACTTTCGAAGACCGCTAAGTTTGAATTTAAAATGGATAAGTTCTCACTCCCTAAGAGCTTTAGGACAGTTGATGTGAAACATGGAGTCGAAATCTAATAGGACAGACTTACAGTTATTGTAAAGCTGAACATTTATTTTATTTCGTTTCTTTTTCAGAAGCATAATTGTAGTAAATTTAGACATTGTATCGGAATAACCTACGTTAATTTTTTGTCAAGGAGCCTTTTTTATAACTACAAAGTAAACTAGAATATATATTATTACTACAAAGCAAACTAAAACATACATTATTATGATCACTTGCGCAAATCTTTAAAAAATCACGGGATATTATTAGTGTAGGTATAGTGAAGCGGAAATTGTTTATAATTATAAAATATTTGCCTTTGAGAAAAAAAATATTGTCAATTTTCTTTATGATATTTATAATTGTATTTTTGTGTTAAAAAAAATGAAATTTTCTTTCGAATTTAATCTTTTTAATCTTGTTAATACTTGAAAAAATCACCAAATTTGTCAAAAAATTTATCGAAAGAAAAATAGATTTTAAAAATAGAAGAACTAGTTATTTATTAATTTGATAAATGACACTTAAATGCAAAGCAAATTTCATCATAGATCTTCAGAGAACGAAATGAATTACGTATTTAGACTCAATTATGTATCTTATATTGTAACCTCTTGCAGGAGTAGACAGAGACGGTGAACCACAATACACCTTGTATCATTCACATTCATACGTACTATTATTTGACTCTTGAAATGAACCGATTCAACTTTATGATCGTTTCATGCAATCCTGAGCTTGATCCATATTTTCCTTCATCCAAAAGGCCAAAACATCTAATTGACTAAGCGTAGCGAAGTCCTGTTTTAACTCGACCGTTTTGCATTTTATCTATATGTAAATTGGTTATTACGTTCCTGTATAAGATGGTAGCCTATTTAATGGTTAAATCGACGCAATTATTTGGAGTCTCTCATTAATGTTTTTAAATATTATGGTACCTATCTACCTGACTAGGTACGAAAAAATAATTGTCATTGAGGTGGTGAAGTTTTTATAATAAAAAAGTTCATGGTTTTTATTTAAGTATGAAGGTATTTAAACAGATATCTACTTCAAAATCTTATGTTTTGATTTATTGAATAACAGAAAATGTAAGAAACATGCTATTTTGAACCCAAGGTCTACTGTTGACAGTATATTATTTTGATGATTGATGATGATATTTGAGTGTGACGAAACTGGTGAGTATGTTGCTGTTAATAAAATCAATATATACAATTTTCCAGTTTTTTATAATAATGTTTCAAAACAAAGTTATAATTGCAACAATATTTATTATTTCAAGTCAAAACGTGACTAACTATTACATTAAACTACTATTAAAATTGACATATTTGAACTCCTGGACAACACCGCATTGGTATTAAGTTACCGACACTCTTCGACTGAGATGGTAGTCAAAGTTAAGTTGTAAGTTAACCTTATTATGAAAGCGTCCGCGGCACGCTAAGCTGGCGTAGTACCCACCGTAGCTACAATGCTACGCCGTAGACCGTACAACCAACTTCCGACGTCCGATCGATGTTATCAATTGAATTATTGACATAAGTCTTAAGTAATATTCATTTTCTCTGTGTTTTCTTGTGTTTTATTGTGTTATGAATACAATAAAATTATAATTTGATTATGTGCGATTACTTATACGTTGAAATTGAATAAAATTTAAACTTTATAACTTTGGAAACATTTTTGAATTTATTTGAATATTAATAATTGAATAATTAATTTTGTATGTTCACCCTCTTGTTTGCAGCTCATCTCTTTTAACACCTACCAAGAATCAAAGAAAGTCATTTTCGGATGTGATGAAAAAAAAATATAAGAAAAAAATAAAATTACTGTTTTTACTATCTAAATAAATATTTGACAAGATCTTAATTATGTTGTTCCTCTTGTTCTCTTTCCTTGGCCGGGAGGTCTGTTGGTCTTCGGCTCCTTATGTAGTGATATAATTTTTATTCAAAGGTCCACATTTATTAGAAAAGTTTTGAACAATTTATTATTTTCATGAATTTTACAAAAGCGCAAAGTATAAACACACCTTTCTAATCATTATTATTTATACATGGAGAAAAATTATCATGTTAAAAAAGTGACACCATTTCAACTTACTGATAAAATATTCGCCGTCCTCATAAAACATTCGCTTTTGCTAGATACTTTGTTAGAAACTCTTCTAATTCATTTGTCACAGGCCTGCAGTCCTAAGAACTGGAAAACGAATAATTTGACCGGATTTTTAATAATTTAATAGTATAACATATCAGTAAGTTTTCTCCGCGTTCTAGCCGTTATATTTGCATTTTCAATTATATAAGGGTAACCATTTTGTTACCCGAACGCGTGCATTCCGACTCGCAAAAGTAACTACGATTACAATTAGATTTTTTTATCTGGTTATTATAATTGCTTTATTAGTATTTTTATGAATAATCACCCCCGGAAATTCGCTGTATGAGCGATAAACATGGTGTAAGTACTAATTTGTTTATTGCTAATCTGTCGGCAACGTTAAACCATCAAATTCTCAGTTGTGAGTCACGCAAACTGTTGAAAGTTCAGTCAAGCGCATAAATCCTGAATTGGCAACTTTGTCGGAAGTCAGCGGCAGGTGATAAAATATTCAATCAACTCGGGTCAAGATTGATGTTGTTCACTTTCACCTATATATTTATACCTTTATCGTTGCCGGGGGATGTACAATATACATACGTTAACACGAAGTTGCCAATTGGTAACAAATTTGGTGACATGCTTAATAAATTGTAACTTGTTGAATGACAAATATGGTGGTTAATATCTTTATAATACTGCTTGTTTTTTTAATTTTCATGATAGGTTTCACCTTTTAAAGGATGTCCTAAAAGTCAAGGTTATTGATGGGAAAGCTGATAAGCCAATTCACGATGAACCAGAATATCAAAATTCGACTTTACATATGGGTCTATAGTTAGATATATCAGATTAAATATCTTTTTTAAAAATTGGAGGAAGAAAGTGTTTTTTCCATTTTTCGGAAAGGTGCCAATTTTTAGAGACAAGTAAACAAGTTTACTTAAATCGATGCCATACGTAGTAATGCAAAATCATGTGTTTTTGGTTTGAAAATTTGGTCCCCTAGAAAATTTCAGAAGCTTTATTCAAATACCGGAAGTTTCCTGATTATTTTTTTATAAATTCCTAATATATCAAAATCTCCATTTGTCTTGATAAAATATAATGATGAAATGCGAAAATACTAGAATTTTTATGAAATCGTGATATATATTCGTATTGTACTAAAAGTTTACCTGAAACCTATCAATTTATTCTTTAGAACCCTGCAATCCCGCTTTAAACCGGAATACCAATAATTTGAAGAGTTTCATAATAAATTAGCAATACCTATTTTCTCAGTTCACGTATTTATTATATGGATTAAGGCGATGCACTACGTAGTAATGTTAAATCATGTGTTTTTGGTTTGAAAATTTGGTCGCCTAGAAATGTTTCAGATGCTTTAATTAAATACTGCGAGTAGAATACATCTTAGCCTTTAAAATCATCGAGTATTTTTTAGATAATTCTTTTTCGAAGAAAAAAATGTATAAGGCCTATGAAAACTGCTTTAAAGTTCAAAATCTCCTGCTTACGAACCCATTTTCGGTTATGGTTTTATTTTATAATGTTGCAAATTAAGTTGCAAATTAAGTAATATGATCGGAAAAAAATAAATATTTATGCCTGAACATACACAAAATAAAATAAAAGGCACTTTTTGGCAATGTTTTTCTTGCATAAATCAAAACAGGCGGATGGTGTTAAGCGGGAATTTAAACCTTATCGCCATCTACGTAAGAGTTGTTATTGATAGCGGCTCAATTCAAAATATTACACGACGTAGTGCATCGCCCTAAGCCAAGACTGATGAACATTTCGGTAAGAAGATTGGAGAAATGTTACCAGGACCGTTTTGTTAAGATCAAGGAATTTTAATTTAGTTCTAATGTCACTTTCTTCAAATCAATATTGTTGTCATTATAGGTTGATGTAGTGTAAAACAATTCAGAGACGTTTACAGTATCACAGACTTTACTGAAGAACGACTTTTTGGGGATTATCGGCCATTTTATTTTCTAAATTCATGTTAGAGGGAATGCCCGAGTGAATAGAAAATTTATATATGTTAGCGGTCACTAAGGTAAAGACTCAGTTTTTTTAATTGCTATCTAAAATAATATGTATATATTTTTTTTACTTAGTTGGTGCCTACCTCCGCTGTTCATATTTTATACTGAAACGTGCTAGTACACTACTTTTTTCGACGGATTTTCTATCTTCGTTTCATCGTAGAATATAATAATATTAGTAGATACCTTTATTGTCATGTCATGAATACCACCCCTCTGAAGCTACGCGAAACACTGTTTTCCTGTATTAAATAATTATGTTCGTCATTTCTCTAGGTATACTAGTAATACTGACCTACCCGATCGACCTTACCTGTATTTTAAACACAATACCGTTGTTAAATTTTTCCCGAGATTTCCTTTCGAGAGACGAGAAATGAATTCAATTCAATTTAATATTCTTCAAAACCAATATCTAGTAAGAAGCTACAATTGAATACATTAATATTATACCATAACAGCATCCTTGAGATGATTTCTCACCAAAACAGCGCGGTAAAAATTATCCAATTATCAAATAATATTCGTATTCTGAGTTAAACATAGTTTCTGAACATTGCTTTTAATGCGTTTAACTAAGTTTATTAACCATAATATCTATGTAGTTAAGTATTTCTAAACCTTCCTCCTCCGCTTTTCCTTTTATTTTCTCTCCTCCAATCCTTTAACCGTACTGGAATCATTTGAAAATCTTAATAGGTCACATTACAAAGAAGTAGAATGCAGTAGAATATACAGTGACATTTTTTCAAATGCCCACTGTCAAAAAGCTTTGGATTCGTAATATTGCATGCAAATCAGTTTATGGTTTAATTTTGGACTGAAATCAATATTTGACACAAATATTGGGGTAGGTAACAGTTGGAATTGGTAAGGGATTCTTACTTACCCTTGGTCTTTTCGATCGATATTATAGCTTTGAGAGATACTTCTGGCTATTACTGCATAAGCTTCTGTAACAGACTTGAATTACACGGACTGAAGGGACATGTTCACTGCACCGGCTTTCTTAACAGACTGGTCATGTATTGGTCATCAAATTATTGCAATGACACTGAATTTTGGTACTCTATATCATCAGACAGGGACAGGTAATTGGGTAAAAGGCAAAGAAATTAGAATCCAAGGAGGTATGCTGTCAAGCATTTTTACTGTGGAACCTATGTCGCCAAATTTTTTAACCATTACTAATGTACGCTTTCGCTTGGGCTAATGTGTCCAACCTTTCCGAACATACACATGAAACGCCTCAATTTTGTTTACACTAATACTAGAACGTATCCCCGTGTCTATACGTCCTGACAGCTTGCGCTATTAGCAATACTTACAAATGACAAATGATAGTGATTGCAAGACACAAATCGGTATGAAAATCATTATTTCAATCAAATCATTCAAGTTTACCTTTCATTTGATAAAATTTCTTATTCTCAAAACAAATAAAATGGAATAAGTGTGATCTGAGCCGCGGACGCGTTTGTCTTAACAACCCATGTCGATAGTTTCATACCTACAATTAGATAACTTAATTGTTTCATGAAATATCGATAGTCTGTATTTGAACTTATTCGCGTCCCATCACTAGCTTTGATGTACCGGCCATGATAGCTTCGCAACCAGCATACCTTACGTCAATGAAAACTTTTAAAAATCTATTTTAGAATTCTAATTTTGTACTTACTGGTGATATGAGATTCGAACTTTGACAGTTGAAGAACTCTCTTGTCTTTTTCCGTTCGAATACAAAAAAAATCTAATTTTATTGCCTTTTGTAGGTTAAAACTATATTTTTTGTCCTCTTCGAGTGCCTTTATTGCTGACCAAGTCCAGTAAGTGTTATTTTATATTAATATACATTCCTTTTTGCCCCAATGGCCTTTGCCATGGGGAAGAAACCACCAGATCCCGTCCCCCCTGATCCTGACCCTGTTAATTTTGAACATGACATTGCTAGCGAGGTTGAAATAATGACTGATTCCTCTACTCCCAAAAAAAGAAAAGTCAGCGTCCTTCCGAAAAAGGAATCTTCTCAGGTTACAGTTCCTGTAGAGACTGTCGCTCCTCCACTCGCTTCATTGTACCCGACTTCAGCAAAAGCCCCCTTCATCGTGTATATGCAAAACAACACACAAGGCCACTCACTGCATCCCCTTGATTTTGGTAAATTTATAGGAAAAAAACCACTTGGCATTTCCCCAGGTGGTATCAGATCGGAGGGAAGATTCCGCATTTGTGTAGAGTTCACAACTGCACTCAATGCCAATAAATTTATAAATTCCATTGACTTCCTCTCTGCCAAAAAATACAAGGCTTACATCCCTTCATTTAATGTCTCCCGCATGGGTCTAGTGAGAGGTATCCCTACAGACCTATCCGAGGAATAACTTATCACGGAACTTATTATCCCAGCATCTTCTGGGAAAGTTTTAAAGACTAGGCGGCTGAATTATAAAGATAAGACTTCCGATTCTATAGTTTGGAAACCCTCCCAAACTGTAGTTCTTACATTTGAAGGCCAATCTCTTCCCTCTCATGTATACCTTTTCCACAACTCTCTCCCAGTGGAAATTTATTCATACCCGACAATTCAATGTTTTAACTGTTGTCGGTTCGGCCATTCCAAGCAATCATGCCGTTCTTCTACTCGCTGCTTTAAATGTGCAGAAAGTCATTTAGCAGAGCAATGCCCCTCCCCTTCCAATCCCCCTACCTGCATCAACTGCTCAGGCTCTCATACAGCCATAAATCCATCCTGCCCCGAACTTTCACGCCAAAAAAACATTAAAAGTTATATGGCTTCCAATAGCGTATCATACTTCCACGCTTCTAAAATAATAGCTCCCTCTAAAAAATCTTTTGCTGAAGTCGCCTCTCAACCCCAGTTATCTCAAAACATTACTTCTCCAAACTCGTCATACAGGAAGACTGTAATGACAAAATCTGCTTCTCGTCCTCTTAAATCCCCCGGATATGATCATCTTGGCCATAACTCCCAGCTATTGTTCCCAAATGGTAACATCAGCTCCCCATTTCCACAAAATTCCGTCTTTCCTAACAGCAATACTTTGAACTGCAATTCCTTTATCCCTGATTCAAATGGCAATTCTTTAAAAAACATAATTTCTTAATTGAAAAAAGCATTCACTTTGTGGCTCATCATAATTTATAATAAAAACACATAAATTTGTTTTTGACCACGATAGTTTTATTTTCACTCTACCGGTTTCGGAAGATCCCTTCCTTCGTCAGGAGAATATTTAAAACTGATATTTAAGAACTTAAATATTCTCCTGACGAAGGAAGGGATCTTCCGAAACCGGTAGAGTGAAAATAAAACTATCGTGGTCAAAAACAAATTTATGTGTTTTTATTATAAAACATAATTTCTAATGACAATTCTTATATTATTCAAACTCTCATCATATTACTTATCTCTATAATTAATAACAATAATTCCCTACCGTCCAACGCTGCCTCTTTACTCTCCTCCTTAAATTCTCTTGTTTCCAATGGCTGCCCTGACAGCAGGGATTCTTCAGTGGAATAGTAGAAGCGCCTTCTCCAATAAGGCTGACCTCATCCGCCTTCTACAATTACACACAATTTCTATTGCTGCCATCTCTGAGACTTGGTTTAAACCATCTCAGCTCTTCAAGGTGAGTGGCTACCAATGTCTGCGGGACGACCGCATTGATGGGAAGGGTGGTGCAGCCCTTCTAATCAAAAACTCCCTGTCCTTCACCCCTATTTCCATTAAACCCCCAGATTCATCCTTCCAGTTAGTGGCAGCTACTGTCTCTAATATTACGTTTGTATCCCTCTACATTCCTCCTTCTACCCCATTTGACATTTCATTATGGATCCACATGTTTAGAAAAATATCTTCTCCCCTGGTCATTCTGGGTGACTTCAATGCCCACTCCCCTTTCTGGGGTTCTTCATCAACGGATCCCTCAGGAATCAAAATAATTGACCTTATGGACTCCTTGAACATGTGCCTTCTAAATGACGGATCTCCAACAAGGTTAAGTCTGCCTGGGCAGAGCCCTAGTGCGGTGGATATAACTCTTTGTTCCCCAAGTATATATCCAATAATTTCCTGGAGAACTTCATCAGACCCCTGCGGCAGTGACCACTATCCAATCATTATAAATCTGGCTTAAGGGTTAAATACTAACCTCTTTAAAAGAAAGACAAAATTTATCACAAAAAAGCCGACTGGTGCCATTTTAGAGAGTCTGTCCAGGGTCACACCCTTTCCCTGCCTACCCCTTCTTCAGATAACTGCACCTCCTCTTACAAATCTTGGTCTGATTCCATTCTAAAATCTGCAGTCAAGTCTATTCCCAAATCATCCCCTGTAGGCACGAAGGCTCACCCTCCCCCCTGGTGGGATGAAGAATGCCTTCGAGTGCTGAAGGAGAGGAAAGTGGCCAATAAGACATACTGCCAACAGATGACAATGGAAAATTTCTTGAAAGCCAAGAATGCCCAAGCTGTTGCTAAACGTACATTTCGTTTTAAAAAAAAAAAACAGCTGGCGTAATTTCTGCACTAATATATCCCCTGCTACTCCGGCGGGGGAGGTTTCCCTGCCGAAGTCATCTCACAATTCTGATATTTGGATTTCTGACTTTCTTAACAAAATTGCTCCCCCATATGTACCTAATCTTGACGAAGTGCCTGTTTTATCTTACTCACCAAATTCTTCATCTTGGTTAGATGCTCCATTTTCCATAGACGAGTTAAAAAGAGCCACGGAAGACCTAAAAGACTCAGCTCCGGGCAATGACGAAATCTTGAACATATTCATCCGCCACACTGATGATGATTCCCTTTCCTACTTTCTCTCTCTCATCAATATCTTCCTGGACTCTGGTATTATTCCCCCAGACTGGAAAATTCAAAAAATCATTCCCATTTGCAAAAGTACCAAAGATCCAAGTCTAGGCTCAAGTTACAGACCGATTGCTCTCTCTTCAACGCTTTGCAAAGTAGCTGAAAGAATGATTAAGAATAGATTAGACTGGTTTGTAGAGAAAAATCATATTCTTCCCCCTTCCCAGTTTGGATTTAGAAAGGGTAAAAATACCCTTGACAACGTTTCCTCTCTTGTTACAGATGTCAAATTAGCGTTATCTAAAAACGAATATTGTTGTTAAAAAATAGAGTTTAGTGTAGCTTTGCATAGATGTCGCTATATGTAGATACTTGAGCTGATGTTTATGTTAGGATAGTTTTTCATAGATGTCGCCATAGATTCTTCCCTGTTAAAAGTTAATAAATAGGTTGATTTATCATTTTTATGTCTCTTCTGCAATAAACATTTCTGGCGAAATAAGTGGGTTTATATTTCTACCTTGATCCAAAATTATACATTGGACCTTCGTGCCGCATCCGTATTATCGATTGAATCGCGGATGATAAAAGAACCAGCAAACATCTTCAACATCCAACATCAGAGGGGATCTTCAGAAAAACGGGCAAGTGACCATATCCCATATACCTACCTTATTTTCCCAGGCAGGAGAGCATGATTTATTACACAGCCGTATTTCTTTGTTTGTTTTAAAATTGAATCGGGCTGATTGTTACCAAGTGTTGTTTGAATTGATTTCATACCCATCATCGAAATTGTAGTAAGCAATAATAATTGTTACAACAATATAAAAAGAAGTTAGAATACAAAGCAAGTATTTTAAATTTCTTAAAAGATTTATTACGAGCGGTTATATTTGAAAATCCGTTAGTTTAAATTTCGAAAGTTACCGCGAGTCGGTAAAAACACCAACCCAGCCGCGAAGCAAGCTGACGCATGCGCGGTGGAGATTGTGGAGAGAATAACAATAGTGTCAAATTGTTTTCTTTTTGACAGCCATCGAGCTGTTGCATTTATAAAATTCAGATAAAATTCATTGTTTATCGGTTAATTAGTAAAGTTCTGTGATCAAGGACAGTGCACGTGTAGTGATTGATTACAAGTGATTATCATTTGACAATACGTTCTGTGAATACCTCCTTTCTTGATATTTAAAAATGGATCTCAAAACTTTGATTAACCAGCGTGGAATTTGCAAGGCGAAATTAACTAGGTTCAATGAATATATAAACGGTGATAATTTGTCGCAATCTGAAATTGAAGTCAGATTGAAGAAACTTGAACCAATTTTAGACACCTTCGACTCATTACAAGATAACATAGAAGCAATTTCGCCGGAAGAATTAACCAAAACAGAAAGGCAAGCATTTGAAAATTTATATTATAATATTGTTGCTAAGGCTAAAGATAAATTGTTAAATAAAGTTCAGAATACAACATCACATAACATACGTTTGCCTATACTTGAGTTGCCAAAATTTAATGGGAGTTACGAAAAATGGTTGAATTTTCGGGATACTTTTGTTGCTTTAGTTGAAAATAATCCATCTTTAGAAGTTATTCAAAAATTGTATTATCTGCGATCATGCCTCGAAGGTGACGCAGCTAAATTATTAACCTCACTTCCAAATAACCAGGAGAACTATCATACTGCATGGGAGATGTTAACTTCTCGCTATCAAAATATAAAAATTATTATACATAAGCACGTTGAAGCATTATTCAAATTGCCTGAAATAAAATTTGAAAATTCCGTAGCATTAAGGAATCTTATCGATGAATCCGAATTACATTTAAAATCGTTAAATAAGTTAAATATACCCACGGAAAATTGGGATATCATGTTAATATATTTATTGTCGCGAAAACTAGATAGTGAAACTCGACATCATTGGGAAGTATTTGCTACAAAAGAGAATCTACCCACATATAAAGAGTTTATAAAATATTTATCAGATCGAGTTCAGATTTTAGAATTTGCTGGGATTACTGAAGGAAAATTTAATCAAAATAAAACTTTTCCTTTCAAATACCGAAAAGAAGCTATGATTTCTTTAACGCCTCAAATGACAAAATGTATTATTTGCAAGGGCGATCATAAGGTTTATAATTGTAAAAAAATTTTAATATTAAATACTAAGGATAGAATTATAAAGATACGTCAAGTAAATGCGTGTTTGAAATGTTTGTGCTTGGGTCATAAGCTAAAAGAATGTAAAAGTAAATACAATTGTCGTATATGTGAAAATAACTCGCACAATACTTTGTTGCATTTAAAAAAGGAAACAGATAATTCGAAGTCTCAGGATAGGGATTCACCATCAACATCAAATAATGAACCTTTAGTTACAAATCACTCTACGAAAATATCTAATAGTTTTGTTTTGTTATCTACCGCCGTTATTAAAGTGTTGAATAATAACGGAAATTTGATTAAGGCTAGAGTTTTATTGGATAGTGGTTCTCAGTCCAATTTTATAACAGAAGAATTTGCAACAAGGTTGCAATTAAAACCCAAAAGGGCAAACATACCGATTACCGGAATCCAAAACAAAATATTGAATATTAAAAATAGCATAAATTTAAGAATTTTCTCGAACTATTCACCGTATGAAAGAGACATAGAATGTCTCGTTTTGAAAGAGGTAACAAGTCATCTGCCGCAAATTTCTTTTCAGAGAAAGGATGCCAACATACCTGATGGTCTTCAGTTAGCGGATCCTGCCTTCTATGAAACAAGCTCCATAGATATGCTACTAGGAGCGGAAACCTTTTGGGAAATTATGAAGCAAGATCAACTTCGAAATGGAGACTCAGGACCCATATTACAGAGCACTGAATTCGGATGGCTGGTGTCAGGACCCATCGTCACAACAAAAATAATAAGGCCAGTAAAATCTTGTCAACTATCATTAAATATAATCCATAAACAGATTGAAAACTTCTGGAAATTAGAAGAATTCCAACCGGTGAAGCACCGGAGCCATGAGGAGCGAGCGTGCGAGGAGATTTTCAAGGACACTTATAAAAGGAATGACAATGGTCGTTTCATGGTAAGCTTACCACAGCGCCCCTGTGTTAAAAAGTTGGGAGAAACGCTGCCTATGGCGGAAAAAAGACTTTGCAATTTGCAAAGGAAATTTTCTTCAAATCCTGACCTGATGAAAAAATATAAAGAATTCATGCAGGAATATATAGACTTGGGTCACATGACCCGGTGCGAAGCACCTTCTAATGAAGATTGTTATTTTTATTTGCCACATCATGCAGTATTGAAAGAATCAAGCACTACCACTAAGACTCGAGTGGTATTTGACGGTTCAGCAAAATCATCCAATGGTATATCGTTAAACGATGCTCTCATGATAGGACCTGTTTTACAGAAAGATTTAGCCGCACAATTGATATGTTTCAGAAAACACCAGTACGCGATAACAGCCGACATTGAGAAAATGTACAGGCAAATATTGGTGCGACCCGAAGACAGAGATCTACAGCGAATAGTATGGAAAAATTTCCCGGAGGAGGAAATTCAGCATTATCGACTTAACACCGTTACCTACGGTCTGGGGCCGTCATCATTTTTGGCAACTAGATGCCTCCAGCAGCTGGGAAATGAAAATATATCATCAAACCACAAGGTCAGTCAGATTATAAAGAATAATTTTTATGTGGATGATTTAATTACTGGAGATGAAACTGAAGAAAACTGTTTAATAATTAAAGAACAACTAATATCTATCATGGCATCCGCGGGAATGAACTTAAGGAAATGGCGGTCGAATTTGCCCTCATTATGTTCGAAGGAAAAAAGCATGTCAGATATGATTATTAGTACAGATTCAAATGACAACAAAATATTAGGCCTGTCTTGGAACAATCAGCAGGATAATTTCTTATACACAGTGAAGTTATTAAAAAATCCAATTAATAGTAAACGACAAATGCTGTCATGCATTGCGTCCATATTTGACCCGTTAGGATTAATAGGTCCTGTTACTGTTATTGCTAAATTATTGATGCAAAAATTGTGGCAGGCAAAGGTTCAATGGGATGAGCCTATTCCATATGATATGTTGAAGACATGGGAAGCATATGTGAATGAACTGCCTCAATTAAATTATTTAAGAATAGGTAGAAAGATAATATGTCAAGATCATGTAAATTTACAGCTGCATGGATTTTGTGACGCCTCAGAAAAGGCATATTCGTCCTGTGTTTATATGGTGTCTACTGACAAATTGGGTAAGAAGTACTCCAATTTGATAATGTCCAAATCACGGGTAGCGCCTTTGAAAAGTGTTTCTCTACCCAAGTTAGAATTATGTGGAGCCGTATTACTGACAAGACTAGTGAATTACATTAAAGATGCTCTATGTACTCCGGATATACCTACTACATACTGGTGTGATTCCCAAATAGTACTGTGCTGGATCAGGGATCAGCCAGTAAGATGGAACACTTTCGTTGCTAATAGAGTGGCGGAAATCCAGGAAACCAGTCAGCCGGAGCAATGGAACCATGTACGGTCGGAAGACAATGCAGCAGACGTGCTTTCCAGAGGAATCTGCGTTTCACAGTTATTAATTTCCAGCATTTGGTGGCATGGTCCAGATTGGCTGACGTTGGATTCAGCGTGCTGGCCAAATTCCAACTCATTTTGTATTGATCCACCAGAGATCAAAACAAGCTCGGCGCTGTTGTCTGCTGTGAAACAGGACTGGGACATTTTTGATAGATATTCCAATTTTTCCAAATTACAGAGAGTAACAGCATACATTAATAGATTTATTTTTAATTGTAGAAACCCTTCGCAGCGCCGCTATAGTAAATTGACAGTTAGTGAGTTGGAAAATTCAGTAAACAAATTAATATCTCGGGCGCAATCATACTGTTTCAGAGACGAAATTCGAGCTTTAAATAATGGAGGTAATATACCTAGGAATAGTGCACTAAAGTCATTAGATCCTTTTATTGAAAGGGATCTAATTCGTGTGGGGGGAAGGCTCTCCAAAGGTAAAATGGTAACCGAAGGCCAGCAGCACCCAATTTTGTTACCTTCGCATCATAAATTAACAGAGCTAATTGTAAAACACTATCATTACTTGAACTTACACTCGGGAACGCAGTCATTATTGGCGTTGATTAGAATGAAATTTTGGCCGATTAAGGGAAGGAATGTTGTAAAAAAGATAATAAAAAAATGTATAATTTGTTATAGATGTAATCCCAAATCCGAACAGCAGTTGATGGCCGACCTACCAGCTGAAAGAATAACTGAATGTAGGCCATTTCAGATAACAGGAGTGGACTACTGTGGACCAATATTAATAAAGTCGGGTATTCACAGAAAATCACATAGCGTTAAATCATATATTTGCTTGTTCGTATGCATGGTCACTAAAGCCGTGCACTTAGAAGCTGTGCTGTCCTTGAGCGCAGAGAGTTTTTTAAACTCTTTGAAAAGGTTTATCTCGCGTCGTGGTAGACCAAGCAAAATGTTCTCGGACAATGCAACCAATTTTAAAGCGGCTAATAATGAACTAAGAGAAATTTATAATTTTTTAAATATGTCTAATGATAAAATTGATAATTATTTATCCACATTAGGAATACAATGGCAATTTATACCAGCTCGTGCGCCGAACTTTGGGGGGCTCTGGGAGGCTGGGATAAAGTCAGTTAAGCATCACTTAAAAAGAATAACCAGTATCGCTTCATTAACTTATGAAGAGATTAATACGGTGTTGTGTCAAATTGAATCTTGCTTAAACTCCAGGCCACTGTCTCCCTTATCAAATGATCCTTATGACCTTAATCCCTTGACTCCTGGTCACTTTCTAATAGGAACTAGTTTGGCGGCGATTCCAGAACAAAATTTGGAACATATCACATTCAATCGATTAAACAATTACCAAAAACTAATCCAGATTGTACAATTTTTTTGGTCGAGGTGGCGGAAGGAGTACTTAGCAGAACTTCAAACCAGAAGCAAATGGACCAATAGGAATCAAAGGCAGATGCGGTCTGGCGACATGGTCGTAATAAAGGAGGACAACGTCCCTTCTTGCTACTGGAGACTGGGACGTGTGAGCGCCGTTCATCCTGGCGCTGATGGAAGAGTTCGCGTGGCGACCATCATCACGTCGAAAGGCATCATCCAGAGGGCCATTTCCAAGATCTGTCTGTTGCCAATAGATGACAACGAGGAGCTGAAAATGTCGACACCCCCACCCAACGGACCAGACGCTGAGTAAGCGCAAAATAAAAAAAAAAGGTTTTGTGCAAAACAATATAAAAAGTTTCGTGATAAGAACATTATAAAATTTTTGTGTATTATCATAAATAGAAAATAATAATAATAAATTAAAAGAAGAAAAGGAAGAAATAATAATAAATAAAAGGTAAAAACAATGCATAAAAAAGTGGATAACAATAAAACTTGCGAGTTTGATAAAAAATGTACAAAATAAAAAAAGGATTGTAGATCCGTATATACCAAGAAAAAAATGAACGCTTATAAACCGAGATAGCCTGCTGGCTATATGTAATTTCAAACTACACAAATACATCTGAAGAAACTAATTATAAATGTGGTAATGAACTATAGAAAAACACAAACCCTTAAGAAGGATGACCAGGAAACCAGCGCTCCATGTTGTGTTGTCTATATTATTTGTCTTATGTTTGATTATTGTTATGATTTCTGTTAGAACAAGGTTATTGGAATTATCTTAGTTGTTAAATTATAGTATAGAATAGCTTAGTGAATTGCATGAATTTGATTTGAACGAAAGTAATAATTTTAATCTCATAATTAATTTGTATAATTTTAGTTAGTTTGAAATTGTCATTTCGTTTTTTAGAGTAGTCTTATGTTTAAACTTATGCTTAGAAATAGGTTACCTATTATTTCAAATATTCATTGTTAATCAATTTTTAGTATTAACAATTATAGTTAATAATTACTATTTTTCTTTCTTCCAAATTAATTTTGGCATATATGTAGATATTTAGCTGCTTAATTTTTATTCTTATGTTTTGGGGTTTGTTTCAGAAAAAATGACCTCCAATCCTTTTTTCGGGGGGAGTTTATGTTAAAAAATAGAGTTTAGTGTAGCTTTGCATAGATGTCGCTATATGTAGATACTTGAGCTGATGTTTATGTTAGGATAGTTTTTCATAGATGTCGCCATAGATTCTTCCCTGTTAAAAGTTAATAAATAGGTTGATTTATCATTTTTATGTCTCTTCTGCAATAAACATTTCTGGCGAAATAAGTGGGTTTATATTTCTACCTTGATCCAAAATTATACAATTGTATTGCAGTATTTTTAGACATCTGTGGAGCATACGACAATGTAAATATACCCATTCTTAAAGAAAAGTTACTGGCGATTGGTATTCCTCCTAAATTGGTTCAATTCATTATCAATTTGCTCTCCGAGAGAACTGTTTTTGTAGATGGATCCGAATCCTCTCCCCACATAAGACAAATATTCAAAGGACTCCCGCAAGGGTCTGTCTTAAGCCCGATACTGTATAATATTTACACATACGATCTGGAAAAATCTATTAATTTCATGTGCAACGTACTCCAATATGCTGACGACTTAACGTTTTACAAAATATCCGCCAATCTTTTCATCGCAGCATCAGCAATTAACAACGCTCTTAGAAAACTCTTGGCGTGGTTAAATATTAATGGTCTTGAACTTTCCCCTGCCAAAAGCAAAGTTGTCATCTTCACTCGTCGACGAAAGCTTCCGGATATTCAGGTAATATTTGGCGATGAAGTGATCCCTATCTCGAAGGAAGTTAAGTTCCTTGGAATGTTTTTGGACTCCAAGCTTACTTGGAACTCTCATATAAATCACGTTGTTACAAAATGTGAAAGCAACATCAATCCTCTTAGATTTCTAGCCGGAGTGTGGTGGGGATCCCACCCAGCTTCTTTAAAACTTCTATACAATGCCCTCATCCGAAGCCATCTCGATTACGGATCTTGTCTGTTTGATCCAATGTCCACGTCAAATTCTCATAAATTAGATAAAATCCAGTCAAAATCACTTCGCCTTGTCTTAGGAGCCATGAAATCTTCTCCAATCAACGCAATGCAAGTGGAATGTTGCGAACCTCCCTTACATATAAGAAGGCGATGCCTGGCAGAAAAATATGTTTACAAAATATGTTCAATAACATCCCATCCCTTGATTCCTATACTTCAATCGTTAAAGTATGAGGTTAATACAAATCACTTTTGGAAAAATCATACCCCTCCACTTTTTTATGATTGCTACAACTCTTTCCTGGATTTATCTAGAAACACCTATCTCAATGAATCTCTTCCCTTATACTCATACCCCTATGAAAGCCTTACTTTCTATCCGAAGGTCCATCAATTTATCGGAATAAGTAAAAAAAACATTAAAAACTCAACTCAATTAAATAATGCAGAATTTAACACAATTATTGAAAACAACTGGCCAAATTACATAAAATTTTTCACAGATGGCTCCAAACTCAGTCAGGACTCCCATTGCGGGGCCAGTGTCTATGTTCCTCACAGAAAATTGTGTTTCCCACACAAACTTCCCAAAGAATGCTCCATTTTCTCTGCTGAATGCATAGCTATCATAGAAGCTCTTCAACTCGTCAAATCATTAAATATTAAAAACGCACTCATCCTTTCAGACTCGCTTAGCTCACTACAAAAAATAAGCGCATCCCCACTCAATTCCAGTAGCGACTCTCTAATCTGCTCGATCAGGAACCTACTGCATTCCATGTCACTGGTTCATGCATCAGTGGTCCTAGCCTGGATACCGGGACACCTCGGTATTACTGGGAATGACATGGCTGATTATATTGCTAAGGAAGCCACTGCCCATGGTCCGTTAAGTGATATCCCTATTCCGGTTAGAGACCATTTCCCTATTCTAAAAACTAAGTACCAACTCCAATGGTCTTCTGAATGGAAAAAATCTTCTCTGATAAAAGGTCACCAGTACTCATTAATCCAACCTTCTATTCCTGTTAAGCCCTGGTTTCACAAATACACTACCATGCCTAAAAAATATATTTCTTCCTTAACCCGAATGCGGCTGGGTCACACTTGTTGTCTTAGCCATCTTGCCAGGTTCCACATAGTCAGTTCGCCGTACTGTGATTGTGGGTCAGAGGATACTCTGGACCATAATTTTTTTGAGTGTCCTATCAATGACCAATTTCCAAACTTCATGCATGAATTGTTAAAACTTGATATTAAATTGCCTACCAGTATACCCTACCTTCTTAGTCTAAACACTACTGAAATTTACTATTTGTTGGCAAAATTTATTTATAAAAATGGCCTTAATATCTGACCATAATAATAAATATAAACCAAATTTCTTTCACTTTCATTTGTATTCATTTGTTCAGGTTCCTATTTTCATCTTTATTTTCATCTATTTTTACTAATCCCAACTCTGCATATTTTGACTGAGTTAAAACACTATTCTTTATGCATTTGTATATTTTTCTTGATTCTTTTATTGTATTTGTTTATATTCATTTCATAGTACTGTTTTAAAAAAAATAATGCTTCTAATTTTGGAAAAATCTGTTCTTTTAAATAACAAAGATGCCCACTGCTATTGTGCACAAGTTCCTATTTTTATAACCTATTATTACCAGCTCTGTATTGTTTTTGTTAAGTTATGTTTATGTTACACCCATGTTATGTTTATTATATGTTATGATATGTTTATGTTATGTTCATGTTCATGTTATGTTATGTTATGTTATGTTATGTTATGTTATGTTATGTTTTGTTATGTTATGTTATGTTATGTTATGTTATGTTATGTTATGTTATGTTATGTTATATTATGTTATGTTATGTTGTGTTTATGTTATGTTTATGTTTATGTTTATGTTTATGTTTATGTTTATGTTTATGTTTATGTTTATGTTTATGTTTATGTTTATGTTTATGTTTATGTTTATGTTTATGTTTATGTTTATGTTTATGTTTATGTTTATGTTTATGTTTATGTTTATGTTTATGTTTATGTTTATGTTTATGTTTATGTTTATGTTATGTTTATTTTATGTTTATGTTATGTTTATGTTATGTTATGTTAATGTTATGTTTATGTTATGTTTATGTTATGTTTATGTTATGTTATGTTTATGTTTATGTTATGTTATGTTTGGTTTAGTTATGTTACGTTATGTTATGTCATGTTGTGTAATCAATTTTATCCTGTAATTTGTTGTATTTATTAATAAGAAAAATGTTGTATTGTATGGCCAAGATCACTCTTAATGGGTGAAAGCCAATATAAAGAATAAAAAAAAAATACTGGTGATATGATATTCCATTTGTTTTGAAGTTCACTTGGCGAATCGCATTTTTCCAAAATTTGCACTGAACAAGAAAGTATTTTGAATAAAACGAGGACGATAAAATAAAACTGTGGTCGGTGACAACACACTCTTTTAAATTAACGAATTCTTTACGTATTAAAACCACGCTCAAAGACAGTTATCCACCTACGGTCGGGCATACATCATAGACTATCTCCTTGTATTCTAATTTCTTTGATAAAATTATTCGGTCTAGGAATGCAGCAACATATTTTAAAGGGAGAAGCATATGGTTGCGTCAAAAGGCTTTAATTGGTTTTTACTAACCAAATTAAGTTATGATTTTTTTCCTCAAATTTTCAGCTTTCATATTAAAACATTCGAAAAAGTAACCTCTACAGATTAGTTTTTCCTTATAATAATCGATTTTCGGGTTTATTTTTAAAAATGTTCTTAAATTCATTGAGATATCTTTATATTTAAGAACAGTTTTGAAAAAACAAACTCGTAAATTTTAAAAACGTCACGATGCGCCCCTGCTAGTGTCCTAATAAAATCTCAACTAAAATAATTTCCAAACGCCAAAATATTTTACATATTTCCAAATTGCCAGATAAAATTATTTCCGTGCAATTAAAGTTTTACAGAGAGCTTAATTTATGCATATACAAACTTAGCTCCAAGTTATGAGACGGGGCAGAATCCTGCATTGCAATTTAAATTTTATAGCACTCGTAACTTTCCGAAACGCAAGCGAATAAGATAATATTTATGAAGGCTTCATAGGACTAGTATTTTGAACCAAAGAAAGGTTGAATTCTTACTAAATAATACTTTAATCTTAGCTTTCCGAATTGAAACACGAATGAGGGTAATAACTCTACGGATGTAAAATATAAAACGTTTTCAAAGTTATATTCGCTCTGACTAGCCTTTTTGATTTTCGTTAGTTTTAATCATAATAATACAGTGTTAATTTTGTCTAGCAAAATAAAGTATTTTTAATGACATTTACACAATGCTTGCTTAATTGGAATGCTTACTTCTTTAATATTTGTGAAGATTACGTTGAGATGAATATTTAAGAGTGTTTTTGTTGTTATTTTTAATTTTAAAATTAACATTTTTTCACATTTAATATTTTTCTCTAAACTTACAAAATATATGTAAAATGTTTAGTATTGAAATGATACATAATAGCACTGCCAAATTATTCTCAAGCCATTAAAATACCCAGAATTAAGTACTGGTAATAGATATGCTTGTATTTGTGATGGTTCCCATTAAAATTTACATACATTTGGATGCGTCAATCACACAACGTTTCCAGTTTCCAGTCGCTTTTGTTATATATCATTTATGTCACATCTCCGTTTGAAGTATAGTAGTATTATGCGGCAACTGAACTAAATTATTGCACAATTGCAACGCTTATTATTAATTTATGTATTACATTTATCTTATTATCTGTTCCCACAACTACACTGCCGTAAGTTAAAATATGTCAATCTGAGATAATGGACTACGAAGTCTTGCAACCTTTTCGCGTTTATAGATATTTTATTTTATTTGGTTTTACACCCAGCCGCGCTTATACATGGATTTTAAAAACAGAATACACCTAGTGAGTTATCGCAAAATTAGACAAAAAAAATAAAGCACGTTACAACAGTAAACTGATACAGTAATGATACAGTGATAACAGTAACATAAAATAATATAGAAACTAGAACAATACTAGATATAAGACAAATCACTAAAACTACAAACTACTTTACCAACGATAATGTAATTATTTTACAAGCAATAATTATTAGCCTGAAACACACATCCATATTGAAAAATCTCCTGATAAAAGATACATGACCCCAACGGGACATGAACCCGTGTCCTTTCGATTTCCGGTCGACAGCTCTGACCACTGAGCTATGGCGGCTTATCTCTTATCCCGAAATAATTCAATATATACTAGTGTTTCATTCAATAATTACTGTTTGTTACATTTTTTCACCTGAAACAACCAACTTTATTTTATATGAGAAAGGCATTGTAAGTGCTAACTCTCTCACTAGATGGCGTCGAGACAAATTGTCTTCATTTTTAGGTGAAATACTAGAACTTGTCAAATATTAATTTTTTTTTTTGGTAAACTAATGTTTACCCTTTGTGCTATGCATAAAAAATCTTGTCTTTAACTGACAGTTAGACACTTGACATGCGACAGTGTCAGACTAAGTCTTGTTTGAATTCTTCACACAATCAATTTCACTGTCACTAATTTGTCACTTGTCTGAATCCTTCACACAATCTGTTCCACTGACCATGTCGCTTGTCTGAATTCTTCACACAATCCATTCCACTGTCACTAATGTGTCGCTTGTCTGAATCGTTCACACAATCTGTTCCACTGACACTGTCGCTTGTTTGAATTCTTCACACAATCAAAATCAAATCAAATCAAAAATTATTTATTGTAAAATAAAAATTAAAAAAGGTGTAGCTTATGGATAGACCCCATTTCTTCCAGCTAACCACATTTATTTAATTACAATGTTTATATAATATTATTTGTTTTATTATAATAATTACAATGTTTATACAGATAAAATAACAAAATACCAATGAAAAAATAAAAAATAAAAATATATATACCAATAAAAATAGGCGTTTCATTTACGTGAGGTATTCACTCAACGTGTAGTGACATTTATTAACAAGGAAAGTGTTTAGTAACGATTTGAATTTGTGTGTATCTTGTATTTGTTTAATGTTATGTGGAAGGTTGTTATATACTTTAATGGCCATGTAGTATAGTCCTCAATCAATATGGTCCTCCTCAATCAATCAATCAATCAATTCTACTAAGACTAATTTGTCGCTTGTCTGAATCCTTCACACAATCTGATCTACTTACATTGTCGCTTGTCTGAATTCTTCACACAATAAATTTCACTGAATCTAATTTGTCGCTTGTATGAATCCTTCACACAATAAATTTCACTGAATCTAATTTGTCGCTTGTATGAATCCTTCACACAATAAATTTCACTGAATCTAATTTGTCGCTTGTATGAATCCTTCACACAATAAATTTCACTGAATCTAATTTGTCGCTTGTATGAATCCTTCACACAATAAATTTCACTGAATCTAATTTGTCGCTTGTATGAATCCTTCACACAATAAATTTCACTGAATCTAATTTGTCGCTTGTATGAATCCTTCACACAATAAATTTCACTGAATCTAATTTGTCGCTTGTATGAATCCTTCACACAATAAATTTCACTGAATCTAATTTGTCGCTTGTATGAATCCTTCACACAATAAATTTCACTGAATCTAATTTGTCGCTTGTATGAATCCTTCACACAATAAATTTCACTGAATCTAATTTGTCGCTTGTATGAATCCTTCACACAATAAATTTCACTGAATCTAATTTGTCGCTTGTATGAATCCTTCGCACAATCGGTTCCACTGACACTAATTTGTTGCTTTTCTGAATCCTTCACACAATCAGTTGACACTGAAAACCACTATTAAATTCAAAGATAATTTGAGAACATTCAACCAAATTTCACGGGGACGCACAGACAATATAATATTTTTGGGGTGTTAGCATAAAGTTCGGGGTTTATGATATACTAGCTCAGACCCGTGAATAGTCACGGGATCTTATTATTCTGATTTTAAAAATTAACAAATTTATATGACTACAATGGGTAGATTTACCGTTTGTTTGAATTATTCTTCACAGATGAAGTTCCAACATTGAAAATGACACTAAAATTCAACGCAAATTTGTGTTCAATCGAAATAAGAATGTTTGAAAAATAGTTAAATTTCGGTCAAAAATAGTTCAATTTGAAATTCGGTCCTTTTTATGAAGTGTGTTAATTTTCCAGGTAGATTTACGGAACACCTACGGGCATGACCACAGGTGTGGCAAGTTAGTAGCAAGAGCGTTCCTGAGTCTGAAGTTTTCACGACTTAAGTATGTTTTGTTTAAAGCGTGTAGGCTGTATGCCCTCGTTCTTTTGTTCCGGGCTTATGAAATGGTAACGCTTACACATTTTAAAGACATTTACCCGAACAGTTAAAGCCTTAATTTTGCAGGAATACTGAAATACCTAGTGTAAATTTAAACTCCTGATAGGAGTCCTTTAACAGTTATTATTACGATACTGCTTTACGGGTTCAATGTTGGATGTCTGGTGAAAATAATAGTTTTACTATGAATCCAAAACATAAACATAAACCTTGTAAGGAACACTTTAACAAAATCAGTGATGTGCAGTTCATTGTATATTGTCTGAGATTTTTTCAAAAACAATAAGTTTTGGTTGACATTTTTACTCCCGAAGAAATATTATGCAGTTAATTAAAATCCGTCCGAAAATTACAGTGAAATTATTTATGTTCAATGTTTTTTTATTAATGACCATTAAATTACATAGTATAGTCCTCTTCAATAGGAATTCTTGTTCCGAGGCGGACTACAGATAGTTGTGTTTGTGTTATGTTTATGTTTGTTTATGATTTCCTCATCTTTGTATTTGTCGACCTCACCTTCACGTTTGTTGGTTTCCTCAACTTCGTGTTTGTTGATTTCCTGATCTTCGTGTTTGTTGGTTTCCTTATCTTGTGTTTGTTGATTTACTAATCTTTATGTTTGTTGGTTTACTGAACTTTATTTTATTTTATTTTAAATACATAAACGGCTATACTGCCTTTTATAAATAAACATATAACAGAGTACAAAAGTAAGAAAAATAATATAATTACATAATAATAGTTTTAAACTTAAAAATAACATACAATTATTTTGTGTATCACTACCAAAAATAACAAAAAAAGAACAATGAGAAATATCATCATTTCATTTCAACATGTCCATATTGCGTATATAAAGTTACATTATGGAAAAATAATTTTTGAGTGCATGTTTATATTGCGCTAATTTTAAAAAATAAATGTCGCCGATGTTGGCATGTTCATTTCCCAAAATGTGTAATCGACTGATTGGTGAGTAATAATGTGATAATGTGTGTGTGTTATTATAGTAGAACGGCAGAGTCAGTCTATTGTTAGCGCGACCAGGGCAATGAAAACGTATTAGTTTATTATTACTTCATGTTTGTTGACTTCATCAAGATCATGTTTGTTGATTTCCTCATAAATTACAGTGAAATTATTTATATACAATGTTTTTTATTAATGACCATTAAATTACATAGTATAGTCCTCTTCACTAGGAATTCCTGTTCCGAGGCGGACTGCAGGTAGTTGTGTTTGTGTTATGTTTATGTTTTTTTATGATTTCCTCATCTTTGTATTTGTCGACCCCACTTTCGCGTTTGTTGGTTTCCTCAACTTCGTGTTTGTTGATTTCCTCATCTTCAAGTTTGTTGGTTTTCTTAACTTGTGTTTGTTGATATCCTCATCTTCATGTTTGTTGAATTTTTTTGCTGGTTTCCCCATCTTCATGTTTGTAAACTGCAGGTTGTGTTTGTGTTACTTCATAATTTTTATGCTTTACTCATTTATTAGGAAGGAGGTTATAAAAGTTTATTTTCTTCTAACATAGAGTTGGTTTCTTATATAGCTCATAATATGTAGATATATAGCTTTAAAATACTAAACAAATACACAAAATTAACCAGACCACTCCTTCAGACTCACTGCTTTTTTTTTTTTTTTTTTGTATTATTGTCTTTTTGTTCTTTAATCCATTTTTTTTTATTTTGTGTTTGAATTTATTTTTATTTTTCTCAATTTTTGTTTCAAGTGGAAGACTGTTGAATGCTTTAATAGCGTGGTATTTATGGTGTCTTTGTCCAAAGGTAGTGTTTACCGTCGGAGTTTTTATGTTTTCTTTGTACGCTTGTCTGACCGGTCTATTAGTGATATATTGTGTTTGTTGGGGTTTGTTTTTTTGGTCGAAAATGTAGTTTAGTAGTGTTTTAACATATAATTGGCGTATATCAAGTACGTCACAGCTTTTAAATATTTGGTCTGTGTCGGTTAGTTTATGTTTTTTGAGTATTACCTTTAATATCGTTACCCCCTATGTTGGGAATACCATAGTCTCGCTGGCTCTAGGAAGTTGATATAATATTCGAATTAATAAAGAATATGTTTTAATCTTAAGCTTATCTTATATGTTCTAAAATCATTAAAGTTTCAAGAATATTATTGAATAATGTTTATATATTATGTGGGAAACTCAACCAATATTTTGAGTTATCTACCTAAGTAATCGAACCGCCTAGCCACAAATTAATACTGCAGAGTTTTTCATAAATTTAAAATGTTCTATTTTTTATAATGTTACCAGCTCCGTCAAAAATCACTGATATTATAATTATAAGATTTGTGATGCTGAAAGTATTTATAAAAAATCACGGATATTATAATTATAAGATTTGTGATGTTGGAATTATTTATAAAAAAAAGCTTCAAATTTGTTGCCTTTCAAATGAAGAAATTTTTCTTTTTTAAAATATGACTTCATAAAATAAAGATGTGAATTTAATAAAATCAACAAATCAAATCAGCTCTGTTTAAATATGTTTGTAATTCATAAATAAAAGTGTTAACAATAGTATATTTGGGGCTTACTGGTAAAAAAGTTTTTGGAAACATTATTTCTTTGAGCCGTAGCCATGAATTTCACTAGTGAAAAACTTTTATGCTTTTCGTGATTTACTAAGGACGGGATGTTTCACAGAATATGAACAATTCATCAAATTTCAAAGGTGATTTAAAAGTTTTATGAAGGTTCTATTAAAGTTCTGTTACTATATCATTATTGGCCAGTTGTTTCACAAAACTGAAATAAAGACAGAACTTGAATAGATCCTTCACAGAACTTGAAAATCAACTATGAAATTTGATGAATTGTTCAGATTCTGTAAAACAATCGGTCCTTAAGGATAAATGATAAAAATGTATTAACGAAATGTTGTCGTTATATTAATTGTAGGTAACCATTAATTTGGCAGGATTTTTTTCTTAATTCGACTTCAAACAATAGTATCAATGCCCAGAACGAGGGAGACTTTGTTTTCCAAATTAGACGAGGAATGAGACTTTGGAAGTTGGAAGTGAAAGTAGATGTTCTTGGATTTGCACATCGGGTAACTTAACACAGTAAGAGCTATTTCAAGCAAAGTTTCAATTCTGAATGGTAGTCTCTCAACCAGTGGCGGCTCGTGACTTGTGGGAGTACAAGAGTGCTTTTACTATAAAAAATGACAGTTTTGATGTTGTTGTGGCAGAAAACGTATACTTTTTTTTCAAAAATTTGGATTTTCGAATGAAGATTTTCAGGAAATCTGTGCGGCCAAACTGAAAATTCCTGAAAATCTTCATAAAAAAATCAAATTTTCGATTAAAAATAAAAAATCGTTTTGGACTAAACAACATAAAAAATGTCGAATTCTTCAAACTTAGCACTCTACCACACTCTTATCTCAATACCGTCCTCAACAGAACAATAATGAGATATTTGCTTTCTAAAATGTCAAAGAAAATCGCGATTTAGAAAGTCAAGCACGTCACTGAAATATTCGATCATTTTCAGGATTTCAAACGATGACATATTTTATTTCTCGTTCTTTAACTGCAAAACTTTTTCGGCGGTAAAAATAGAACACGCTAATTTATCTTTGACCCTAAACTTTGAAAAGGTAGGAAAGTTTTTACCTACTAAACCACTGAACATCGCAGCAGTGTTTTTCACAATTGTACTTTGTTGTCGATGCTACAGGCTACCTCATCAAATCTAAATATCGGTTAAATATATATTATAATATTAATTTTCTCACTGACTACGTATGATTAATATTTGAACACTTGGAGTACAATAATTTCGTCTAATAAATTATAACATGCCTTTGAAGATGTCAAGATATATAAGCTTTAAGATTTCCACTTCTGGAAAACAATAAATAATATTTATGATTTATGTGAACTAATACACACAAGGGTTGCTCCCAAGTTGTTCCTTATACTTTTGTTTTACCTTGCTCGTGTCTACGGGTATTGTGATGTATTAATATATTTATATTGTACAATGTGTATTAGTATCCATGCAACTTTTGAGATAGACTTTAGAGATTTAGCAAAACTAAATCCTTGGAAACTTTATTGATATTAATCACCCATCTTAGAAACCATTTATTGTAATTAATCAGCCATCTTAGAAAAAAATTATTGTAATTAATCACCCATCTTAGAAACCATATTTATTGCAATTAATCACCTATGTTAGAAAATATTTATTGTAATTAATCACCCATCTTAGAAAAAAATTATTGTAATTAATCACCCATCTTAGAAACCATATTTATTGCAATTAATCACCTATGTTAGAAAATATTTATTGTAATTAATCACCCATCTTAGAAAAAATTTATTGTAATTAATCACCCATCTTAGAAACCATATTTATTGCAATTAATCACCTATGTTAGAAAACATTTATTGTAATTAATCACCCATCTTAGACAACATTTATTCATTTCAAGAAAGCATAAGAATATTTTGTTTGCTAAAGTTGTGTTTAAATAAAATGGTTGGAAAAGAAATATAAAAGAGATTATACGTAATTATAATTAGTTGGTTTTTAAATTTATCTATTTGAATTTCAATTTGGTTTTCGTGAATGAACGAATGCAAATCTTGGAAGTGGAATTAACCCTCTTCCCGATATCCAATCAGGATAAAACTCAGCAGATATACTCGTTATCAATAACAATGCATTCTATCAATTTTTGGCATGTACGCAATTGTCTGAAATTGGTAAAATTACAGCAGTTAATATACTACGGATTTGGCTCTGTTATTATCCTGGTTGTTCAGTCTCTGGGGAGGAAGGTTCAATCCTCAGTCCAACCAAAAAGATGGGTTTTTTATGTTTAAATACTAGAAAAAATAATAAAACTAATTAATAAAAATATTTGAAAGGTTTGATTTTTCACGGTTAAAATAAACTAGCGCAGACCTGTGACAAATCTCAGATAACCTTAATTATGGTCAATTCAGTTCCAGTTTTGTAAATGGCAATTAAAATAATTTTCTGTTCAAAATATTAAATTATTAAAATGTATCTGTTATGCATATATTATATTGGTAGATATTTCATCGCTTGTCTCAATTTTCGAAATAAGCATTTACAATCTTGAAAATTATGACCCTTAAATTCGAAGCAAATCCGTGATCTAGAGATTGAACCGGAGTTACAGACAGACGGAGCTACAAACGAAATAAGCGTTTTTAAAAACACAGATATTTAGTTTGTTTGAAAACCGTTCTAGAGTGGTATTACCACCAATCAAATGTACGTTGCTTGAAATGAATTACGTAAGTACCTAATGTTTAATAAACTGATCTAAATACCCATATTATCACTACCCCTCCATCATCTTTCTCCTCCCCACCAGTTCCTACCGCCTCACAACACAGCGTGACATAGACCCACAGGCAGCAAAATTTTGAATGGAATTTGAACAAAGCGACAAATAATTTGGTCTACTTAAATATTTTTGTAGACCTTTCTAAAAGGTTTATAAATGAACATCGATATCAGTTATGAACCATAACATAGAAACTATCGCTAAATTCGTCAAAAAAAGTAACAGCCTATCACTGTTGCCAAAGACTGTAGTTTGACGGAAGGCTTTGTAGGAAGGTAAAATATAGAGGTTTAAAAAATAAATGTTAAAAAACATTTGTTTCACAACTAAAACCGTAGGAAAAAAAACATATTTTAATAAAATATTGCAGTCAAAGATAAAAGAGTTAATCCAGTTAAAAAAACTTTTATTTTCCTTTCGTACAAAAATCAAAAGAACAAAGAACAACTTTTACGGAAAAACGAATAGTTATACTTTCCATTTCTTGAAGAATAAGTCGTAAGGGTTCATAATCCTGCTAAAGACACTTTTATCGTGCCTACTTTCAAAATATTTCTGCAAAGTTACGTTTTTCTTTCAAAAACTTTATTTCCGTACGATGTTTACAATGGAAATCTGTCAAAATAATTCAAAGATTTATTTTTCAGCCTTTTTTAACTCTGGTTTGAAGCATTACTCAAAAAATTGATTTATGTATGTGACAGAAAAGTAGAAACGTTCGATTAAGTAGTCACTCTGCGAATGGTGCTTTATCGACTTAACTTCGAAATGTGGTTAATACCAAAGTTTAGGTCTGTGAAGTTTTTATATTATATATTTACTAAGAAAGCTTGGGAAATGAGCGATTCGTTGATATGTTGGATTTGTTTGCTCACATTAACCATAAATTTTGATCTAGATGTGCAAACATATTCGATGTGTTGTGGAAATTACTTTGCCTGATACTATCAAATATTATTATAAGCATATGGCAAAGGAAATCTTTCATTATTAACAAACTGACGTTACTCGGGGTTACGAATGGTTCGGAGTAAAGTTTTGAGGTTGTGAATTCTAATGCGCCTGAAAATTGAGCGCATTTTTAAGGTGGAAATAACATTATTTTATTGGTATAAGTATTTGTTTCACTTGATAGTGCCATGTCTTCTTCGGGAGTCCTTGACGTCTTCTACAGTTAACTTTCACGCATTCTACTTAGACGTCTTTCTTCGTTCATCGGGCTTGCCCGACTTTTCCTACCGTTTAGTCCATGTATTAGTATCATACATGGATTAATCCACATTATTAATGTCTGGGCTGTTCCTCGGGCTTCTCCGACTTTTCCTACCATTAAGTCCTTGCAGTATCATAAAATCCACGTTGTTAATGTCTGGACTGTTCATCGGGCTTCCCCGACTTTTCCTACCATTAAGTCCTTGCAGTATCATAAAATCCACGTTGTTAATGTCTGGACTGTTCATCGGGCTTCCCCGACTTTCCCTACCATTAAGTCCATGCAGTATCAAGAAATCCACATTGTTAATGTCCGGGCTGTTCCTCCGGCTTTCCGGACTTTTTCTGTCATTCAGTCCGTGGAGTATCATGAAATCCACATTTTTAATGTCTGGGCTGTTCCTCCGGCTTCCCGGACTTTTTCTGTCATTCAGTTCATGGAGAATCATGAAATCCACATTGTTAATGTCTGGACTGTTCATCGGGCTTCCCCGACTTTTCCTATCATTAAGTCCATGCAGTATCAAGAAATCCACATTGTCAATGTCTGGGCTGTTCCTCCGGCTTCCCGGACTTTTTCTGTCATTCAGTCCATGGAGTTTCATGAAATCCACATTGTTAATGTCTGGGCTGTTCCTTGAGCTTCCCCGACTTTTCCTACCATTCAGTCCATGCAGTATCATGAAATCCACATTGTTAATGTCTATGGTGTTCCTCGGGCTTTGTCGACTTTTCCTACCATTCAGTCCATGCAGTATCATGAAAACAACATTGTGAACGTTAAAAACTACATTATATCGACTTTAATTCAAGTAAATATCTCATTCTAACGATTATATCTTGTCTCCCGACTTCTTTTGCAATTTACACCACTCCTGGTATTAATAAGAAAAAAACTTTGATTGTCAATTTTTTTGAAGTCTATAGTACACCCACGTACGGACATTGCCTTTTATTTATATAAGATATATGATATAAAGTTATCGATTTTGACGAAGGTAATATTTATAATTATAAATGACTAAAGGCATCAATTTAAAATGAAGAGAAAGCGAATCAATATTTTGTAGAACTCCATTCATTATTTTGATTAGTTTTCAATATTTTTTTAGTTCAAAGCAATTATGCTTTTTGGGCGTCACCCAATACTAAATGACGTTCATTATATCAAAAGTCACGTGTGTCTACGTTCCCGAAATATAAGTTATGTTGGCAATTGAGAGATCATCATTTGAAGTGTTTTTCTTTTTATATAGTTAAATTTAGTAGAGTGAAAAAGTATATAAATGAACCTGAAATGAATGACTCTTAGAGCTGAAAGTACATTTGGGTACCGTTTGGGCTCATTAATCAATAACACAACCCCTGTCTCGGAGGTCCTAACATTCGCCTGAAAGCCTCCGCCCGAGGCAGCACTAAAGTTTGCATTATAAAAAGTTCACCCACATGTTGTGCGAACCGTTTCTTCCACTAAACCTAATAATGTTTTTGTGAGTTGGGACGAACACACGAGACTGTGGACAAAGGAAATAATAATGTCTTATACTCGTATTTATCTCGAACTTAATTCATTTTTAAATTGTACGAAAATCTTCTAAACTTCTGATTAGTTTTATCTTCTAACCTTCTGATTAGTTTTATCTTCTGACCTTCTGATTAGTTTTATCTTCTAACCTTCTGATTAGTTTTATCTTTTAACCTTCTGATTAGTTTTATCTTCTAACCTTCTGATTAGTTTTATCTTCTAACCTTCTGATTAGTTTTATCTTTTAACCTTCTGATTAGTTTTGTCTTCTAACCTTCTGATTAGTTTTATCTTCTAACCTTCTGATTAAGTGTTTCTCATTTTAAATACAGCTTATTTAAAATTAATACTGAAGTAATCAGTGACTGACAATTTCAAGGTTACAATAATTAAAATTGATGATTTCAGGCAATATATCGGCATCATGTGTTGTTTTGTAGAAATTTGTGTAAGAACTCGCACGTTTCCTGCTTATTCGGGGTGTTTTGGCGACAACAGGGCGCCCTTGAGGTGATTTTCACAAAAACAGCGCTGTACAAGTTATCCAATTATCTGATAGTATAAAAATAGACGCTAATGTCTGGACGGTTTAGGCCCTCTGATTGGTCAAATTCAAATCTTATGTTTCGGGTAAATTCCGCATTGCCTTCGCACAAAATAAATAAATCTTGGCTCTGCAGGCAAAAAGCGACCACTCTGCTCTCAATTTTAACCGACCGTAAGGTTCATTTCGGTTTGCAGGTGACCGGACCCAAAAAAATAAGACTTTAAAATTAAGGCCCGATTTCATACTGAAATACCGTTACAAAATTTATTGCGACTTCCCGGCGATAAAAACTGGATAATACTCACCGAAAAAATTCCGCCTTAGTTATATTTCCAAGCGGCAGGTTTCATTTATTTTTATTTTATTTTATTTATTAAGTTAAAAGAAATTTGCATTTCACTTTCTTAACTTAAATAAGTACTTACAAGTAGTTTTCTAATTTTGTTCTGATAACTTAAGAAAAAAAGTTTTTTTTTTTAAATAAATTTATACTCTCCGTTTTAAGGTTATCTGGAAGGATAAATAAATAATTAAATTAATTATAATAATGAGCTTCGGCAGTAAAAAAAATTTAAACAGGAAACTTTCGTGCCAAAAACATATTTAAAATTTGTTTTTTTTTGCCGTCTTGCCGTTAGAAAATGTACGAATTTTTGGATAGCCTCATGTAATATAAGATTTCTAAACATCGTTTCTGCTCATATAATTTTTGGATAATATCGGAGAAAATATGTTTTAGAATGTTAATAATCCATTGGATTAATTACAATAGAATAAAAAAAACTATCCAAAATTACGTGTTAAGCATTTGACGTTTGTCAAGAATCACGGGGGTTCCTCTATTAATCCCCTCATCGGGGGTTAATCTAAGGTTCCTTGAAAATGTCAATCTCTCCTTTACCGGCGACTGTAGTAGTTTTCCTATTTGCCGACAGAGCGCACCTCTAGCTCTTTACATTTCTTTACAATTCTTTACCTACAACTACCGTTTTAATAAACATTTAAAAAAAAAACAAACATTGATTCAAGCTAATGACAATAAACAACAACTCTTTGCATTGACGATTTTGAAATTTATTAATTTTAATATTGTTTACGTAAATAATAATTTCGCACCATTTTACCCATGCCAATAAAAAAACATGAAACACAATCGTAAGCTAGAAACGCTTCGTCTATTGTAAAATTAGCCAACAAATCTCTAATCTGACATGTATGTATAATATATGTATAATAAAACAATCATTTTGCCAGGTAATATAATACATATATATTAATTTACCTTTACCAATTTAGGCAATTATTCGGGATCTGGCCACGCTTATCTTATCTTAACATTTTTCTTTTCTATTTTTATATTTTTCTAATCTTCTTAATGTATGTATGTGAGTAAATTTTTTAAATTTAACATATGGTTGGTTTTTTTTTGTTGGTTTTTGGTTATTTTGTTAAATGAGTTTTACTTTACTTTTTAACTGTTTGATAAATCATATTGAGTATTGGATAAATACCATTGATACAAACATTTACTTGCTGTAACATCCGACCTGCTGTAACATCTGACCTGATGTAACTGAACATTTTTAATTTTATTATTTTTAAATTTTTCAATCATGTCTTTTGAATTGTAATTCAGTAAATACTGATTTTTTATTTTTTAAATTTTATTTTCTAATCTTCTACAAAGATAATGAATGTATGTGAGTAAAATTTAATATTTAATAAACACAAGTATACCCACGAACTGGCGATGCCTATGTGGGATTTTTCAGTTAATCTGCTAAATGTATTATTCTTTATTTTTTAACTGTTTATATAATAATACGTTTTTTTTTAAATAAAGCGTTTTGATTTTAGGTTAGGTTAGGTTAGGTTAGGATAGGTTAGGTTAGGTTAAGTTGGGTTAGTATGGGTTAGGTTGTATGGATTTGTGGTATCTGCCGTGGGCACCTTGCTTGTTCCACACAAGGTTTCTCCTAATTCTTTTTATAAATATTCCTTATCCTACATAAAGTTTTTCTTTAATTTTCCTTAATTTCTTTAATTCTTTCGTTGATTTTTTCTAAACACGCTATTTATATTTGGCTTGTTTTTTTTCCAATTCCATATTTTTGTCCCATTCTCTTCAGTGATTCCGAGGTTTTCTAATTTGTAATTTTATTTAAATCTGTTATCATCAAAAATTGAACATTTTTCTAAAATATGGGTGCTGTCCTGAATAGATGTTTTGTCACACGGGCATCTGTCATCGTCTATTATCTTGAAGCGTTTTAGGTACTCTTTGAAGCATCCATGTCCTGTCAGCATCTGTGTTGCATGGAAGCTATTTTCCGCGTGTTTTCTCTTTTAAATTACTGCGTAAATATCTGGTAAGTATTTCTTAGTTATTCTGCCCGTGCTTTCTTCCATATATCTGATATTCCATTTTTCTTCCGTCTCTTTTAGGTTGGTTTAGGATAGGTTGGGTTAGGTTAGATTAGGTTGGGTTATTATAGGGTAGGTTAGATTGGGTTAGGTTAGGTTAGGTTAGGTTAGGTTAGGATAGGTGTGATTGGTTTAATTTAGAATAGGTTATGTTAGGTGAATTTCGGTTTTTTTACATACAAACCCAAGCAAGTGTCGCCCGCAGGGCCTAGCAGTTAAAAACCCGCGGGGCAATTATTATTATAATTAAGAAACATACCTGAAAATCTTAACCTGTTCCTGAGCTTGATTGGAGTAAAGGCGTCAAATTTCAATTATGCTTATTTGTGAAGTAAACAGATTCAGAACAGACATTGATAAGCCATGGAACGCTATATTCCCCAAGAACGCGGATTAATTGTTTCCATTTTTCGCGGAATAATTCGTCTCTGTTATGGGCCGGCAAGATCACCCGGTTTGACTTATTTCCAGACTTATTTATGTATAATAATTTTTTGAAATCTCCGGATTTCAAGTAAGCTAATGTGTATCTATGTTGAAAATATTTTCTGTTTTTATTTTGTGATTATTCTTGAAGATACTTTTAAAACAACTTCAAAAGTGTAAATTAAATTTGATCCAAGATTATTGGTGTAGCAATTTAATGGTTGAAAACACTAACTGTACAGTCATCTCTAAAAATTGCATTTTCAAACCATATTACGTTATTTATACATGCCCAAAACGAAATATTTATTTATTTAAAAAAAATATATATTATCACGAATAGTATTATTATTCTAGCTCTTACACGTTTTGTTACACGTTTACTTGAGTATTACAGGTGAGATTTTACTGAAAATCACAAATATAAAAATAATAAAATCCTCTAACGCCGTCTATAATGTTTCTCCTGAAATATGCCAGGATGCTGTGGAACAATATTTTTCGTAGTAAATACATGAAACTCGAACTGAAAGTCGGAATATCAATTGGAAAGACCGTTTACGGAAAGGCAGGTTTAGGGTAGCTTTTAGGGGTAGGTAACTCCTGAATATTGCAATAAATCCACATACGTTGGAAGCTCCGTAGGAAAGCGAAGGGATGAATAAAGTATAAAGGTTGAGGGAAGTGAACGATGGAAGTCATTGATTCTTACGTGTCAATACGTACCTATCGTCGGAGTTTTCTTTCATAAAAGTATTTTGTATATCTCCATGTAGCGTACTCACAGGTTTGAGGAAGGTAGCTTGAGATAGATTACGTTTCGTTTTTCATTTTTACCAATTCTTTAGGAGGAAACAAAAAGATATTTCATCCAATAAATTGCATTGAAAGAAAAATTGGGAACTGTACATCTTTTTTAACTGATTAGAAAATTAGTGCAAAATCATATTTTTACTGCATTCTTACTTTCCGGTTTATAGGGTCATCAAAATAATTCTCAGCATATTCGAATAAATTTTCTCATTTGATAAAGATTTTTTTCTCAGTACTTAAATATACTCTTCAATGTTTTATTTTATTAATATATATGCTTATAAACTCCCTTAAAATTTCTCGATTAACAAATATTTATTTACCCTGCTTTCAATAGAAATATTTTTTCTTATGCAGCATAAGAAAATAATAATGGAGAAAAGAATGCTATTCCGTAATTATTGAGTGATGAAAATATGTTTTAAAACCTCGTAGTTCATGATGGAACATACGTTACGAGCTGATAATGAGCTGAGAAAAAATTCGAAAAAGAAAAAACTGTGTAACTTTCACGACGCCAACATTAACAGTTCGCGAGTTTTCAGTCAGACGAACATAAGGGTAGATAGATGTTTTGCTTAGTAAGTTACGTTGCAAACATTCTTTAACCATCCCGAAGCCAAGTGGGAGTAGGTAGTACCCAAAGTTAATGTCCTCCTTATATTAGCTTAAATACTTGACATATAATTTTAGTATTTTACATATGTTACCATTAATAAACAATTGATTGAATAATTGGGATTTCTATAGTTTAAAAGTTCATAAGACAGAAAAATACTTGACATATAATTTTAGTATTTTATACAAGTTACCATTAATAATTGATTGAATAATTGGGATTTCTATAGTTTAAAAGTTCATAAGACAGAAAAATACTTGACATATAATTTTAGTATTTTATACAAGTTACCATTAATAATTGATTGAATAATTGGGATTTCTATAGTTTAAAAGTTCATAAGACAGAAAAATACTTGACATATAATTTTAGTATTTTACACAAGTTACCATTAATAATTGATTGAATAATTGGGATTTCTATAGTTCAAAAGCCCATAAGACAGAAAAATGCATGGGGTCGTCTTAAAACCCACTTGGTTACAGACGTTTTATTTGGCATCTTGGCCTGTCAAGAGTTAAAACGTGAGACAAAAGGAGAAACGTTCATTATTTAATAAAAAAAAGTAAATAATTGATAGATGACTACATAGCAATGTTACTTTATTGTTGGCACAATAAAGTCCTCGATCATAAATCCACATTACACAGTTTCCCAATAAACAGAAGATTCCTTCAGCCTAAAGCCTCCCCCGAAGCATTTAGTCAGGACTGGACGTGATCAATAATGTAATGACAGCCTCCACCAATAAATGAAATAGGTTAATCTCGTTATCGGGAAAACTTTTACAAACTTGATTACATCTACAAAATTATTTTTCTCTGCGCTCTCCACGGAGGAACAAATCGCAACTTTACTGGACAAAAATATTAATTTTATTTTTTTTTTAAATTTAAAAATACCTTTCAGTGATAATTATTTATTCATTTATTTCTTCACTGTGTAAAACGGCTATAGACCAGTATATTAAGTAGAAGATTACAAATTCGAAGTACATTTTAGTATAAAAAGGTCCTGGTTTTACTTAATTTGTGACATACGTCAAAAGATGGTCGCTGAAGTGTCTGTAAGTAACGTTGAAAATGTCAATGGTCAATGCAGAATCTTTAATCAGTAGTCGCTCTGTTGTTGGCGCGTTCTGGTAGGCAGAAGTCCTTGCTTTTAAGCATAAAAAAGCATGGGATCTCCAACGAGTGTACTTGTTGGCATATTATGGCAAATTTGCCAAAACATTTTGAGCGATCGCTTTTATAATGTGCCAAATTTTATAGAACCTAAAAATAAAATATAAACGGTGAAATTTTGGTAGATTCAATGGCTTTAAACCGCAGTAGCAATTCATGATTAATAATTAATAACAATTCATGCAATTCATTCATCTTTGCTTAAATATTTTTTTCAACTAATAAACGGTCACTTATCTAATAATGAGATACTGGCCCAACTAAATTTTTTTGTACCAGAGTCTCACTCTCGAGGACGTCATCACAATCTTCTATATAGTAGAGCAAGCCGCACTAATTTATTTATGAACTCACCTGTGGGGAGAGCTACGTGCTTTTTGAATGCAGTAGATAAAATAATAGATTTATTTTTTGTGTCCTATAGCGCATTTGCGAGATTTTTGGCATTGCATATACACTGCATAAATGGTACAATTATAACGTCTTAGGCTATATTACCTGTAAATGTTATAAATAAATGTACAAATTATATATAAATAAATGAATAAATAAATATGTTTCTATAGGAATATTTTGAGTAATGATAATAATTGAAGAATTTCGTAAATATAATAATATAAGGGGATATAAGCTAACCTCTTTAAAAATTGGTGGAATAAGGAAAGTTCGAAATATTAATTTAAAACGATCATATTTTTCGACGTCCTTCTAAGGTTTTGATATCAAGCATTCCTGTTAAGAACAAGAATGGACAGAATGTATAATTTATATATTTACTCATATTTATAGGATACTGTTTGGTTCTAGAGGGCCCCAAATAATGGATCAATTTTCTAGGATACTGCGAACAAGTGCTTTACATGAATTTTTTATTTAGTTTTACGCCCAGCTGGGGTTTAATACACGATGAAAAGATCTCTGTATGATTTGACTAAGCCGTATTTTTGACCATTTGATTGTGCGATTTGGACCTTTGTGCCTTGACTATTCACTTCTGGAAAACTGAGCCGGCCTTGTTATTACGATGAATGCTTTGTTTTCATGGGAATTGATTTTTACCTCTGAACTAATCGCATGAGATAATTCCCTTGTTATTCTGAATACTCAGATTGCTTTACTGATTCAGACAAGCGCTATTATTTCGAAACTCGGAGAGTAAAAGTTGTCGATAAGTTTCGATGTGTATTTTTATGCCCAACGAATTAGTAATGTTGAAAGATAAGTTGAATAGTTCAACAAACAAAATTTACGATGAATCAATAATGATAGTTGTGGTAAAGGTTTGTTATTCATTTATTTACTTCATAATTTTCGAGAAATCGACAGTTTACATTTTATCAGTTTGTACATGTGTAGTATTGCCAAAATTAAACAAAATATGGTTTTCTTCCTTGCGACATAACAACATAATAAAAAAATAAATGAACAACAACAAAAAATGCTCGTAAAAAGTAAGTAAAACATTAATTTTATGGAACTTATTCTATTATAGACATTTATTTATGGGGTATTATAGCGTCTTTGCCTGCCACATTCTTTAGCCAATATTTCGTACAGCATTACAGTGCTCATCAAGGCAGAAGTGTACACTGTAATACTTTCGAAAACGTTGGCTAAAGCAGGAGGTAGCACAAATCGGCATAGTACCCCAAAAATAAATCACAGTGTATTTTTGGCCGTGAAAATCTCAAATCATATCCGCGTTTTTCTTGTTTAATTGAAGATATCATATTAAGAAAAGATATCGTATTATAATAAATATAAGACAGGATATAATATTTAAGTCCAATTCAGCATTATATAAAAAAAAAAACAATGACAAAAACTCACTCGTGATAATAATTCTTTTGGCCGTGAAAATCTCAAAACATATCCGAACTTATTAAGGTTATTTGAAGGAGTATGGCTACTACCCATGGCTCTATCCTACTGACTTTCTCTTGGGCATGCTCGGTATGAACTATCTACGGGTCAGAAGAGATGTGCATATTGTATCACACTTCTTCAAACTGATTCGTGGATGGTTTGAAAATCCGACTATCATGGAGAGTATTAGTCTCTACGTTCCTGATGGTTATCTCCGTCACCGACAGCATAGACTGTTTTATCTCCCGGCCTGAAGGACTAACTTACCAATGGTCATGCCGGTGGGGAGAGCAGTCTTGCTGTTGAACAGAATCAATTCGGATATTGACATATTTAGCATCGGTGAAGCTGCCTTTAAAAGGCAAGCTCTATTGATGTATAGTATAGTTGATACACCGCTTACTTATTATGTAATTCCATTTTACAAATGTACTTAAAAACGAAATAAAATGTAATTTTCTAATGATTTTAAAGGAATAAACTAATTGAATTGAATTGAATATGTCATATTAAGACAAGATATCATATTATAATATATAAGACAGAATATAATATTTAAGTCCTATTCAGAATTATATAAAACAACAATGACAAAAACTCACTCGTGATAATAATTCTTTTGGCCGTAAAAATCTCAAAACATATCCGAGCTTATTAAGGTTATTTTAAGATGTCATATTAAGACAAGATAACATATTATTTTATATATATAAGACAGGTTATAATATTAAATTTCGATTCTGAATTATATAAAAAAAAAACAATGTCACTCCTTTTCAGTATATATGCCTATAGTCACGGTTGTCATTTATTGGTTGCCATAAGTAGAAAGGATGTACGTAAACCAAATTTAATTCTTGGAAGAATTACAAATATACAACGGGACAGTCACATACTCATATCATATCACAGAAATTCTATTTTATGGACTTTCATATGTATTAAGCTCGCAATTGAAAATTGAAAATTTTGATATTACGTTATTGAAATTATTATAGTCTGTTCAAGCAAGAATTTTGTTTATAGTTTGTGTTAATAATATGACATTAATTAGGTTCTGAATGAAACAACGTGCTTGGCTAGGCTGACAAAACGGAAGAAGTTTATTACATATCATAGACAAGTTAAGTACAAGTACCTAAAGACTTGGTATTTCGGGCATATTATAACAGATTGTTTTGCATTGATCTACTTTAAACAGGACTGAAGGACAGAAGAGGATTTGAAGCGCGCAGTATATTGGATTGAATCTCATTTAGCAACTCTGGGCATTGAATATTATTGTTAACTATTTTAAACATGAATAATGCCTTTATGTGATGCCTTCATACACTCAATCAATCTATTTTAAAGTATCAAGCTTATTAAATCTTACAAATAACCTATTAGTAAGTTTTTTTCGCCGGACCTTGTTAGTATCTACTCAGAAACATCGATATAATTGACCATTACATTAAATAAATTACTTTTTATAAAATAAATATATTTTTTTAATTATGCTCTTTATTATTAGAAGTAGCAACGCCCCGATTTCACTTGTTTCAGAATGAATGAATTCATATCTTGGCAGCAGATCCTAACCTACTTCCCGACATCCGATCGAGCTGTAACTCACGACACATATTTCTCACTTTGATGGAATAAATTGTCAATTGACATCCCGCAGATACTTTAATAGTACACAACTGCTGACCCTGTACAAATCGCAAGTGCGCCCTACTGTCGAATTTGGCAGCCATCTCTGGTCCGGAGCCCCTAAATACCTGAAAAAAACCCTTGACTCTGTGCAAAAACGGGCGGTCCGTTTGATAGATTCCCCAATCTTAACAAACGGACTGCAATCTTTAGAGCACAGGCGTCAGGTAGGTATGCTGTCCTTGTTCTATCGGTATTACAATGGAAGATGCTCTGAGGAACTAGCGTCATTGATCCCTTCGGCACCGGTGCGTAGTCGGGATACACGCCAAACGCGCGCCCAACATTTGTACACGGTTGACATTTGTCACATGAGAACGGGTCGCTTCTACGATTCGTTCTTAAGTTCAACAGCTCGGCTGTGGAACGAATTGCCGGCCTCTGTGTTTCCTCCCTCCTACAACATGGGACTCTTCAAGACCCATGTTCACTCCTTCCTCTCCACAAAAAGACCCTCCACACAGCATCCCCAAAGATGACATAGGCCCTGAGGGAAATTATTTTCTTCAGGGCCTCCTGTGTGGAGTTAATATAAAAAAAAAAAAAAAAAAAAAAAAATGCACCCATTTCTCTGAAACCGGAAAACATTACAGCAGTTAATATTTAAAAAAAAATATCGGTCCTACCCGATTGCCGAGCCTGGTAGAGTTGTCGACTCCAATTTCTAGATAGGAAGATTCAACACTCAGGCAAATCAATTTATTTTTATATTTTAAAAGTAATTTTAAAATAGATGTATTGTGTAAAAAAGCTTTATTTTTTTATTTTTGAGTTTCACTACTAATGCACTAAACTGCCGCCTAAATACGTTCAACGAACGCAATTTCCAGCTTTTGACAAATGGCCAGATTCCGGACACTTCCGCGTTGTTTGACATTTGCATCACGCGTGAGTGAAATTAACTTAACCTCAACATCCGGAATCGCAATAGTGTGCTACGCGAGATCTCGACCAACTAGAACCAAAAACTACCAATAATTTCTTCTAATGGCCAACCAAAATAAAATGGTAGCCATTTAAACAACAAAATGGCAATCAAAGTTTTTCTATGTGAATATCACCAATTGAAATATTTTACGTCATCTGCTATCGACACGACGGTCGATAACAATCAGGCCGATCCTGATCCTTCATAGTTCAGCCTAGAAATGAAACCAGTTACATTCATTTCGAAGCCATTAAGAGCGGCGTTTTCCTTTGCTTCGTTCTTCGTATTTCTATAAAGCGTTCATAGTAAATAATCTTAACCGCTTTTCTGTTTTTCTTTTTCTTTTTGGGCCTTGTCCAATCGACAATCTATTGCAATCTAATGTACAATCTTCATTTAGCATCTGCCGCTTAAAGCTGAGCGAAACTGCACATTGTTTTATTTCTAATTAAGATCACTTCGCATTTTTTGTCTATTCGGTTAAGAATTTCCCACAAGTCACCCAACGTGTTAAAGATATGTTGGAGGAGTTAAAGGAACGTTGAAGCTGAAATAAGCGGAAGAGAGAAAGATTTGAAAGAGCCTTGCTATTCATATATATTAATTTTACTAAACCGTCGAAAAGTATATATTATCATATTAATTACTGTTGGTGATATGCAGTGCCTGTCTCAATAAGAAATCCTGTGTTGAGAACAGACGCACTTTATAAAACAATCAGTTTACAGCTAAAATAAAAAGTAAATCAAGTTTACAAAACAATCGCAGTTTACGGCAGAATTAGTTTACAACAAAAATAAAAATTTAATCAAGTTTAGTAGTTTATAATACGATCAGTTTACGAAAAAAAGGTAAATCAGTTTACAAAACAATTGCAGCTTACAACACAATCAGTTTACAAAAAAATAACAAAGTAAAAGGTAAATCAAGTTTACAACACAATTGAAGTTAACTACATAATATTTTATTCAAGATAAAAGAAAATCAACATCGTACCATTGGTAATACATACTTTTTTAATACATTAGTAGGTACCTTTTTTTATGTCTGGCTTAAAACCTCCACTAATGATGTAAATTTTTTTGTTTTCTTTTCATCTATTGTTTCTACTTTTAGAACTTAAATTTATATTATTTATCATCAAAGAAAAAGTAAACATTGATTTTTTGTTTAATTATTGCCACAGAATTGTGGTAATATGTGCTAAATACCCACACACAGGTATCGTCTTTGTGGGATTTTTTGATACACACTGAATCGTAATTTTATTTTTATAACTGTCAATTATGTAAATATGTATCAAAACATTCAATAATTAACAAAAATCAATTAATTATTGGTTTTAAAATCGTTGGTGGCTGATCCTGCTTGGCTGGTCATCCAAGTAAATAAGGATAAAATTATGTTTTGACTGATGGCCACTGATTGCCAACGAATCTGACTCTAGAGAAGATGATATTTTGCTGGTATTTTATACATATAATCGTACATAATATCTATAAAAGCGTTCATTCCACCGGTTGCCGTGTCAGGTATATTATAATGACTCTCAAGATTATAGGTCGGACGAAATTAATTTTAAACTTTTCCCATCGACAAGCCAGAGTTTGTAGAAGCCATTACGTGAAAGAAAACTGGTACGTGACAGAAGCTTTTAGGACTGGCGGATAATGATGGAATATGTAATTTTGTGCCGTAATGGAAGAGGCGGCGGAACCGTGTTTCATAGTTTAATTAATTAATTTAACATAAAAGTTATTTTAAGATCGGTCTTACAACTTGTTGACCTACTTTGATCAAAGTACGTGAAAATGAAATAATATTTCGTACGGCATGATACCAAAATCAATGTTATTTCTTTGCTAAGTATGATACTTAAATCTTTTTTCAACAATAAATTAACCATTTTGTTTATGAAGAGTTTTATTTTACAACTAGCTGTACTCAGCCACGCGGTGCTCTCTCTGTCTGTGCAGATAGAGAAACAATAGCGCGTGTTGCTTTTACATCCAAAAGTTGGCGCTGTTTTTCAAAATAACATGTTTTTACCTGTCACAGGTGACGTCTATATAAAACATATAAAAACGCAAGCGCATTCGAATGCAACGTTCTTCGAAGAACTTTCGGAGATTTAAGATATTGAACAAACAATTTTTTTTATTTATATAGATTGTTTACTTATTTTTTTGGTAAACTAATGTTTAAGACAAGATTTTTTTATACATAGCACAAAGGGTAACAATTATTTTATAAGCAATAATTATTAGCCTATGCATAAAAAAATCTTGTCTTAAACATTAGTTTACCAAAAAAATAATAATGAATATTTGACAAGTTCTAGTATTTTCACCAAAAAATGTAGACAATTTATCTCGACGCCATCTAGTGAGAGAGTTAGCACTTACAATGCCTTTCTCATATAAAATAAAGTTGGTTGTTGAAGGTGAAAAAATGTAACAAGCAGTAATGATTGAATGAAACACTAGTATATATTGAATTATTTCGGGATAAGAGATAAGCCGCCATAGCTCAGTGGTCAGAGCTGTCGACCGGAAATCGAAAGGACACGGGTTCATGTCCCGTTGGGGTCATGTATCTTTTATCAGGAGATTTTTAATGTGGATTTGTGTTTCAGGCTAATAATTATTGTTCATAAAATAGATTGTTTACACTTGTTTATGTTTATTCTTGCCTATTTTTATTTAAATTCACTATGATTTTCTATAAAACTTACTTTAAATTATACAAGTACATAAATAATTAGATGTCGTTAAGTCGGGGTAATTTTTAATACGGGCATAATATGCTTAGAGTCTGGTAGTCAAAAAAGGCTTGTAAACTTTTCTACAAAAATATTTATATGGATAAATAAATGTTTTATATAGTTAAATAGTACAAATGGTGGGTGAGAGTGGGAAAAGTCAAAATAAGAAAATCTATTTTTGATAGGTGATTCGCAGTGTGCTATTTTTTTATTTATTTATTTATTTATTTTATTTATTTATTGTTTCTTTGTAAATATTACATAATACAATTAATGAACTTAAAATGTCCAACTAGGCGATTGCCCGTTTTAGGACATTCCAATATGATAAAGTTTTTACATGTAATAAATGGTACATTATAGTGTTGACTATTCTGTTGTTAAAAAAAAATACATATGTATATTCATATTCTAGAATACTTCCAGTTATATCACGACATATTTTATATTGTAAACTATATTCACATGTGAATGACAATTTTAAAAATATGTGTATTATAATATTAGGATATTTAAACGTTGTTGTTTTCTCCTTCTAATCTATGTTCTGTTTCCAACAAATGATTAGCAAAGTCTGAATAATTATTATTCTATAAACTGTGTTCATGTTCCTTGATCCTAGTTTTATAGTTTCTAGTTATCATTCCTCCTATGCTGTAAAACAAAACTATTCTCGTCTGATTATCTCTAAAATTAACAATGTTTGTTTGTTTATTTCCTTCAACAGCACCATCCCTTGTGTCATGATAAGTTGTTCTAGAACATCTGTTCTGCCGTGTGGTATCTTAAACTACTCACGGCGACGACTACGGCTGAAATTTTTGGGCACGTATAAGCCGTAGCATTCCAAAAGGAATGGGCTATCAATAGAGTTATGAATTATATTAAAACTAGAGACGGGTTTGGTAAGTTTTTAGATTCTCACGGCCAAAAGCATTTTTGTTGTTTGTTTTTGGGGTGTTATGCCGTGTTGCGCTAACTCCTTCTTTAGCCGACGTTTCGGACAGCGTTGCAGTGTCCATCATCAGGGCAGATCCGGTAGATCACATCTTCGGATCTACCGGATCTGCCCTGATGATGGACACTGCAACGCTGTCCGAAACGTCGGCTAAAGAAGGAGTTAGCGCAACACGGCATAACACCCCAAAAACAAACAACAAAAATAGAGACGGGTTTTTTCACAGAATTTGAACAAATCATCAAATTTCAAACGTGATTTTCAAGTTCTGTGAACGTTCCATTCAACTTCTATTATTATTTTAGTTTTTTAAAACAGCTGGCTAGTAGTGATATAATAACAGAACTTGAATAGAACCTTCATAGAACTTAAAAATCAACTTTAAAATATGATTAATTTTTAAAATTCTGTGAAACGAACCGACATTAGTGTTGCAAGATTTGCATAACGTATCTAGTTTCTGGGCTAAATCTATGTGTTGCCTTAAGGAATTCGATTTGGTACATGAATCTTGGATAAGTTTAAAATACTTTAAAAGAAGTTTGAAAGGCTTGAGGCAAATCAATTTTTTTAATATCATAAATTCCACAAATTTTAAATCTCATGATTTGTACGTAAATATTATGTATGAAAGCTCCTATTATATTGATTATTTTTTATCCAGGATTTCAACCATCGTCCTCAGGGTCAAGGCCAAGGCTAAGGTTGTTGTCACTCAGCCACGGAGGTTTTCAAGATGATATGAACACAAATGAAGGATTTTTGTTGTTTTTTCATTTGTTTTAACATGCGTAAAAGCGTTTCTAAAATTAACGCACGAAGAACGATATTTCGATGCGATGTATCACGTATATTATGCAGATTGTTTTGGCGGACTTTGATAAAATTACTAATAGGACTTTCTTAAGTGGTCGCGTAGGTGTACTAATAGTCACAATATGCCATTTCCACGGCTATTAAGTCTTACGTACAACGCACTACTTTGAAGTATGCTTTAATATTAAGTATCAAATTTGTAATGATGATATTAAGAAATGAGGATGTTGAATGGATTAGCCTTGTTACGTTGCGTTGTAAAATAGTCGGAAGATGAAATTATGTATATAAATTTGTTTTATTTTTTATTCCGGACTTAACAGCATTAATAATTAATACTTACAGTTTTGAAATTGTTATCCGAAGACTTGTTTAAAATTTGAAACATATTACGAAAAATTTTTTTTTTTATATTTAAAAAAATATAAATGTGTTTATATTTATTTTTGGAATAACTTCATGAGTAAAACCTTAAAATGTAATATTAAATCATTGAATGCAGTACTTGCAATTCTCAAACGAAAATTTGAAACAAAACATCGGAAAAAGATAGGTAGCATTTAGGACTCGAACTCATCACCTTAGCCTTGCCAGGGATCCACTCTACCACTATGTTGGTAGTTCTTAAGTTGGTAATTCTTAAGTTGGTACTTCGAAGTATGATACAGTTAAATATGATCGAAGGCAATAGGGTCGGATTATCTTAAAGGAAGAGCAGCGCCCCGGCAAGGCTAAGGTCGTGGGTTCAATTCCAAGATGAGACCTTTTCTTTTAACTTTTTTTCTGATTTTTCTGTTTCAAATTTATTTATTATTGTCATCTTTGATTTAAAATTAAATTAACATTTCGACGCTCCATAAGATCACGATAGAAATTACTTTACAATCAGAAAAAAATTGATTGCCTAGAAGTTCTAGACAGAAAAGTTCTGAGCTGTTTTGTGAAACCTGTTTTTTTAATCTCTATATCTATTGAGAAAGTATAATTAAAATCTTATCCCCAGTAGAACTGGGCGGACTTAAGTAACTTCTTTATTTATAGCTTTGTTTGTGAAAATCGGAAAATCAGTAAGGGTCAGTCCAAGACATTTAGAAGCGATTTATGCGATTCAAGTTTTGACTTGCGGAACTCAATACTTCGAGTATGGAAGGAAAAAGTAACAATTCAATACGATCACGCGATAAACGCAGGTTTGCAAACATCAGTAAGAAGTCAACTTGAGTATAATTCTCCTGTCTGGAACCCACAAAATAATATACATGTACAAGCTGTTGAAAGAATACAAAACAAATTCTTACGTTTTATAAACTTTAAAATGGGTATTCCAGCAATTATGTTGTATCAAACTACAACACTCTGTTAAATTATATAAATATTCTCAAATTGTCAGACAGAAGAATTTTCACTGACTTGGTATTTCTATATAAAATTCTAAATGATTTAGTTGATAGTCCGGTATTGCAGTCCAGAATTGATAAACTTTCGGATTCCACAACGTAATACTAGTCGTAATAGAAGTCAGGATTTATTTAATTGCAGAAATTCTGGGACTAACTACCATATGTATTCCTCTTTTCCCAGAATACTAATGGAAGGAAACAATTATACCAAGTCAGAGGACATCATCAATTTATCTTTTAACAAATATAAAATATTGTTGATGAAGCAATTCAGTTATGTACAATAAATAATATATATATTTCTTAATATCCTCATGTAAAAGCCCCGAAAAAGGGCGTTAATAAATAAATAAATCATACATCACATCGTAGACATGATTTCGAACACGGTTTTGACAGTGTTTGCTATCAGCATCATAACGGAAATCAAGAAAGCGATAAAAATAAAATAGTCAAAATAGAATAGAATAGATCACATGCATCTTTAAAAAAAAGGTTAACATGTATAATACACGTATGGTGGTGATGCTCTATCCGATGTTAAAGGATAAAGAAGTATTTTAAATGTTCGTATTTTAAATGTTCATCAAAATAATTAATATCGCTTTAGTACCAGATAAGTACTGAAGCAAGATCGAAGTGTTATTATCATAACTCGCACGCGAAACGCGCGATTACAAGTAAAACCTATTACAGGGACTTCTCTCGCCATCATATTTTGAAACAATTGCGTGTGGTTATCGCACAGGTGTAATTCTTTAACAAAGCGCGGATATAATCTTTTCTCATTAACACGGTCTAAAATTTAAATTGGAATGCAACTAGGTACTGTTTGACATTCGAATGGCTGAGGTCTCACAATACCAGCTGTTTTAGTACTGATAAGCAACTCATCAAGTAACTATGAGCTGGGTAATTAAGTATGTGTAATTTAAACGTGTATTACAATCGCTGGGATAATTAATGATAATATTGTTAGTCACAAGCTTCTAGTAATCTGTTTCCTGGAAAAGCTGCATCGTAAGTTGCCGCGGGGATTGTCGCCCGATTATTGCAATAAAAGCTTACATACATTGCACTGGTTAGTGTCATCAAGGTTTAAAACAGAATTTCAGAATCAGGAACTTGCGTAAAAAATAATTTGGTCTAAAAAAATAGAACATCTACATACCTAGATCAAAAAACGCTGGATCTTAATATATATACATGTGTTTTATTGTATTGTTATGGCTATAGTAAGTATACGTACAATCAATAAATTGTCTTAATCTCTCTTTAATTGGTCGGCGGGTACTGATCTGACAGAACCTAGGCCTCACGGGTCGACTCCTTGGTCGGTCGACCACGTGGTAATGCAGACAATTTTGCGCGATGCGTCCTCTTTTCGACGGACTTTGAAAAATATTTTATCTTTGAAAATGACATTTATAGTATATATTTAAAAAAAATGGATTTAAGTTAGATAGTAAAAAATAAATTGAGTGGAATTCCTTATTGACTTGCAAAGTCTTAAGCCATGTTGAGCGAACCATTAAAGCACACAGGTATTCACATTATTTTTTAGTAAATATATTTACTAAAATGTTTTTTTTATTATATATTTCAAGTTTAATGATAAGATTTACCTGTTCATCTTACGATCAACCCTCGATCGTAATGCGTACGATCGATTATTAATATGAGAGTATGGAATGTATGGGGAGTATCTCCTATCCCCTTCCTATTTTCCTCTTCCTCTCCCCTTCAACAACAACAAATTAATTTTAAGATATTAAAACTTCATTTCCAATGAACTTTAACATAAGAAACTTCTGTGGATTGACTTCAGTTAACTTGTATATTTATATCTATCATTATGTATTATATAAAAGCTGTTTGTTTCTTACAAAATAAATAAATAAATCTCTCCCATTCCATCATGCCTCAATTCTTTTCCCAGCGGTTCGGTGTGTCCAATAACTCCGGACATATCGGTCGGTGGCCGAGTTGACATTGCGCTTGGGTCCCACTCAGGCGTAGTGTGTTCAATTGCTCGGCTGGTCCTCCATCACAACACAAGCAACATTTTCAGCTTACTGTGGTGGTAGTAGGAGTCAAATATTGTCAGGTTATTCGTAACCCGAGAATGTTTGTCTTTCTTTAAAAAAAAAAATATCTGAAACATAAACACACGGTTGTAATAATATATTAACATGGATGTTTAGAATATAAAAGATTAAAAAAATTTACATACAATGTACAAAACAGATTAATTTTTATCTAAATAACTATGAACACGCGACGGCAGCGACTGCAAACTTAATGACGTCAATATCTAGGTATTTGTTCACAAAGCTGCTATTGCCTGGAAGCATATTTTTTACATAATTCCACACAGGAGGGCCTAGAGAAAATAATATAGAAATCTCATATTTAGGGATGCTGTTATTAAGGTACTTTTAAGAGAAGAGAGGAGAGGAAGTTCTGGGAAGGAAAAAGGTATGCATCTATGGGACAGTGTGTCCAGGAATTACGCATGAACCATCCAGCTTAATGCGATGCAAGGCGCAAGGATCACGCAGCTGGCGAGCAGACGCATCCGCCACCGAGACCTGGACAAACCTCACTCCATGAATCCGAACACCTGTGTTAAGTCACCAAACGTTGCTTACCTCTTGAGGTGACATATGGCTGAGTTGTGAACATTTTATTTAAAAAAAAATCAAATCACCAAATTCAGTATCGTTCTTCCTAAGTAAATCCTTCTCGGAAGTAATAAATGCAATGGTTACATCCACACGAAGCCCGCAGAACGAGCTAAGCCGCTCCCATCTTCCAAAAAGTCAAAATAAATTGTACAGGTCTTCCCGTCGATGTTAAAGCATGTATTAACTTACTTGCTAGTATAGTTGTGCGAACGAAACCAATAAAGTTGTATCCTGTCGCGCAATATTTTTTATACATATATTTTTTAAATATTTTATTTTGGAATCTACATCGGGAGGAGGTGAAGATGTAAAAGATCCTGATACAATTGAGGCAATACGCCTTTCTTGTTCTTTATTGCCTTTATTTCCTGAAAACATCTACGAAGAACAGGCTCGTGCTCCATCAATTCGCGCATTGTTCTGTTCATATTAAATCACTATTTCAATTCCGTCCCTGACAACAACTGGTGTTGTTGCGTGTTTTCTGTCCGTTTCTTTTGGATTTAATTAATGATTAGGATTTATTAACTTCTTATTTATTATTCAATGAATAAATTACTAAATATTTTTGTACGAAAACACGCCTGTCGTCCATTGAAATCTTAAAACGAACCATTTTTAGATTTTATCTATACACTATGAAAAAAATTTTGCTCTAAGCTGGAATAAAAATCATTCCTACCGCTTTACCATACACACTAGAATAATACGACACACATCACCAGATGTCGAGTAGATATAAATTTCTAGAAAATTCTAGAAGAAGTTCTAGTAACAGTAGACCTAGCGTCCAAAATAGTACCTATATTTTTAATTTTCTCTTTTTCAATAAATAAAACCAAAATTTTCTCCGCAATCATAAGATTTATAAGTAGGTACTGAATTACCTAGCTACTTAGTTATAAAATAAAAAAATAATTAATGAATGTGGAATTATACAATTTCTCCAAAGAATTGTCACTATCTCAATGACAATTTTCTCAATCTTTCTTGGGTCCGGTAGGTGCAATAATATTGTTTATTCCGATTTGACAGCTCGTAGTAGGAACCAGTGACGGATGGTGACTTTGGATGTACTAGAGTTCTAATATTAAAAAATGATATCGGTAATGTTGCTGTAGCCGAAAATGTATTTTTTTTTCAAACATTTCTGTTTTTGTATGATGATTTTCAGTAAATTTCCTGAAAATCTTCATGCATAACCGAATTTTCGAAAAAAACACTATTGGCTACAACATCAATAATGCGATTTTTATTAGGTATTACCACTCTAGTACACCCAAAAGTCACAAGCAGCCACTGGTAGGAACCACGATCATGCAAACTGTAGCGGAATAAAAAGGTAGTATCCAAAACGCCAACATCTTGAAACGGAACCAAAACGTAAAAAATAAATTTACAGACAGATGAAATGCCGAATGGTCGATTTAAAACCAAACATCGCATCGCTCAGTCAACAATTGAACCGGACGGAGCGAGTGAGACTATGGATTTCTCATTAAATTGGGATATGTTTTAAGGTTGAAGGAAGTGAAAACAAAACACTTCGAAATAATTAAAAATGTTTAGATATTTTCATCAAACATATGCAAACACTACATGCAGAAATGATAATACAATTGCGATGTGATTCATAATGAACTGTTTGATTTATTTTTATATATAATGTATTATGCATTCTTTTTAATACGAATTGTGTGGGACTGCAGTCTGCACCAGCCTCCCCGCAAACGGGAATTAAGACCACCCTTACCAAGTACATATTGAATATCTTCTCCGTCCGCAACGATTGTATGTCATAGCGATATTTTATTCATACTGTAAATACAAAAAATTTTTGGACTCCACTACGTATGTAATTGAATTTAGGTTAATTTAACCCTTAATGAAGGTTTTGTCAAAGTGAAACTAGGTCGCCAACAAAAGCACGAATTAAAAATAGTAGTTTTTAACAAAGTTACTCAAATTTATTTGTCATACCGCAACATTGATTTACGCGAAAATATAAAACTGTACCATGGTGGTAGAATTTTTTGCTGTTGTTCTTCTTTAATTTTTATTTTCCCAAAGAATATAAAATTTCTAATTTTATATTCTTTGGGAAGATAGGTGGACATAAATGTTTTAAGCGTTTGAAAAGTAATTAAATGCATCTACCGTTTTATAAATTTAATTTAAAAGCACAATTCTTCTAGTTATGGTATGCTGTACTAGAACATCTGTTCTGCCGTGGGGTATCTTTAACGTGTGGTCATGTTGACTACGGCTGATGTTTTCAGGCACACGGAGAAAAATTATTATTGCGAATTTATTAGAGTTTAGTATGGTTAAAAACGGGATTGCCGGAAGTTTCCTGATTAAATTTTTATAAATTCCTAATATATCAAAATCTCAATTTGCCTTGATAAAATATAATGACAAAATGCGAAAATACTAGGATTTTTATGAAATCGTGATATATATTCGTATTTTACTAAAAGTTTACCTGAAACCTATCAATTTGTTCTTTAGGAGCCTGCAATCCCGCTTTAAACCGAAATACCAATAATTTGAAGAGTTTCTTAATAAATTAGCAATACTTATTTTCTCAGTTCACGTATTTATTATATGGATTAAAAACAAAATTGGTTCTATGAACCAGTGTACAATAGTTTCCCACCAAGAATTATTGATGTAAGAACAAATCTTGATAACTTATAATTTATAGCCCAAAATATTACGACTTATGAAATAACAGGGAATTTACAGCAAACTGCAATATTTTTTGTGTCGCGACACTGTGTTATAACATATTAGTGTAAAGGAGATTGGGTCTTGATTAAGTTGTTTGTGCGTCGGTACAGTAACGGTCCTGTGGCGAGCCTACTTATTAGCCCAGGAATTTTTCCTCGTAAACAGTAGTGGCGTAGCGAGATTTTTACTGACCCCTCAAGCTTAAAAATCACTGCAAAAATAAAATAAAAGATTTAATAGTTCGTTTATTTACGTAGTTTAAAAAATAATACTACATCGTAATTGAGCCATTAAAAAAATATATACGAGTATATATATACTAATATTAAGGTTTTCACGGGTGTAAGATGTAGAATAATTTTCTCGGTTTATCCGCTTTCCCGTGTCTGTTCGATCCAGAAATAAAAACTTAAGTGAGTGTTTATCAATTCTTATTATGTCTAGGACGGAGTACACGAGTTGAAAGTGATTTGACTTGATGGAGGGAGTAGGGGCGGGGCCGGCAATATCTTCTGAGAATTTTGGAAATGACTTCTGGATTGAACAGACACGTGAAAGCGATCAGTTTGAGACAAAACTCAAGACATAAAGACATCTGAAGATGGACAGTGAGATCTGTCCGAAACGTCAGGAGTTAAAAAGTCCTTTTAAGGACTACGTTATGCGGGTAAGCCGAGAAAATTATTCTACATTATACATATATGGAGTAGACTACGTGAAGATGTGTTCTATTATAAAATATTTGTCTCATCTTTTATATGATTAAAAATGAATAAAAAACCTGGAGGTCACTAATGCTATTTTATAAGTAGTTATTTATGTTAATATATGTTTTTTTAAATATTTGGATTTGACTGAGTGGGAGAGAACATGCATTTATTTGTAATTTTTTCATTATAAACTGTACTTTTATGAACAAAGTAACTTCTAAAATGCACGAAAACCATAAAATATTGAAATTTTCCTCGTGCCTCTTAAGATATAAAGCAAATTAATATATTTTTTAATTTCCATAGATTGAACACAAAATTAAATATTAACTAAATGCTAATAGAATATAATAACGGTGATCTTATTAGACTTAGATTTCAAGGTGAAATTTTCAGGTAACGATGTAATTTCTGTCGAGAGAATGGCTCTTTGAAATATCCACCCGACTTAACGATTCACATTATTAAATTTTTCAATCCGATTAATTAGTCTAGACTCGGTTATGACAGAGAAATGAAACTGTTCAATACCATATTTAATAATATTATGTATCTTTGTAAATAAATGCTTGATGGATTTGAATTTACGCAAATAACTTTTAAAACGTCTTTATTATTACAAATCACCGACAGCTAAATTTTTGAAAATAATACACAAATCAACATAAATTTAACCGAAAAAATAATTTGCTGCTTAATAATTTGAGATTTTTTTTTAATATCCTACGCAATCCTTACATATACTATTTTTTCTTATTTTGAAGAAGATAAACATTTCTTAAACGTATCTGATCGTTCTGATTTTTTATATTTCATCCCGGTGCCCACAGCAGTTGCCCAAAGCACTCCTCTGTAGGCGCAACGCCACTGCTCGCCCAGGTTTGCTTATTACTCAATCCTTACGATTATGACGCCCCATTAGAGCATGATGACCAGCCTGCCCCGGGCCCTGCCCCTTGGACTCTGCCCCTGGGGCCGTGCCCCCGCTGGTCCCACGCAACCCCTATAAATTTACACCCTAATTCATTTCCGACACGACATTGTTCTGGGGGAGCGTTTATTCATTTAGGCGAACTCCACATGTCGATTAAATGTAAGAAAAATAACGGGAAATCTTGGTTCAATCAAGGGTTCCCATTGTTGCAGACAAAGGAGTGATTGGGAAGGCTTGGTTTCCTATAAATAACGTATGAAATGAAATATTTAATAATCATGGTTGGAAATTATTTGCAAAAGCAAAAATGTTTTTTTTCTTACAATAATTTAAAAAAAGCAACGTTTTACGGTGACGCGGTTCGTAAAAGTTCTTGAAACTCAGCACGAAAATACGCACACTTTGTGCTGCTTGCGATAATGATGAAAATGCTACTTGAAGATGGACATCTATTTCGAAAAGTCTTTTTTGTAAAACTCATGCAAAAATATTAAAAAAATTTCCGGTCAATCTAAAAAACTTTATTTTCCACAGTTTATTCACTATCTATCAGTTCATTCAGTATCTATAGTAAATCCCGAAAGAAGATTCGTCAGTAGAAAAATTTACACTTCAAAGCATTTTTACGGGTGAACAAAGGGTCTAGATGTGATGTTCTACATGTAAAATTTAATAAAAGCATCTGTAATGTTTCAAATAGATCATATTTTCAAACTAACTCACGATTTCGCAACATTTTGAAATGCATGTAAATTTCAATGTATCTTTAACTAACATTTATACCAAAACGTCGCACCGATTTCATATGGTAGATACATAACCAAATGATGTAGGAGGAATGAAAATAATATTGGAGCAGAGAATGGCACAGAATATTCTAGATAATATTCGAATAGAAGCGGCGCGTCGCGTCGTTGCATGGCCAAAAGCATGTACCCATTATATTCCTGAATAGTGGTGCAGTACATTAAGGCAGTTTAAAAGTACGTTGCACCCTGTGGGCAATGTGCAATGTGCATTATCAAATAATGCATAGTCCATTCCTGGTCGTGCGATATTCCATTGAAAGCCTTTGCTGGGTTTTCTTAACTAAAAGCAGAACACCAGTTTAGTGAAGCATAAAAAAGCCCTCGATCGGTGAGCTGAATGAATTGAATAAATTGTGCGCATGTAAAAAACATGGACATCACTAAACGTCTTTTTAAAATATTTTTTTGAGAGACGCAACTGCCTCAAACATATGGAGTTAGAAATAATATGGTATTCCCAATCGGGGTATGTTGTGAGGCTGAAGGTAGCGGGGAGGGGAAGGAGATGGGTAGAAGCAGGTGGGGAAGTACCTGGCTCTTCTACCTAAGCCATTTCAAGCAACGCACACTGGTGCCAAATACTAGAAGTTGATACAATAAACAAAAAAATAATTCAATTATACGATGTCGTTTCATTTGTTTCAAGGTACCTAAATAGTTGTAGCATTATTATATAGCAGGTAGAAATCGTTGACTATACCCTTCTACCTGTGACACCGCTCAGTAGAGAGCGAACACTCGTGCAGATAATACGCCGTTTAAACCTCAAGTTCAAGTATTTATTTCGGAAAACACTTATTACGAATTCCAAAAATGGTTATGGAATCATCATGTTCAGGTATTTGTCTTATTTTTTCACATTATATTTTGAACATAATTAATTATTTTTATAGATAAAACTGTATATCAAATATATATAAAAATATAGTCGTGGTTTTTAAAAAATTGATATTCTTTTAGAGATTAGTTGAGCTTCGGGCACCTTCGGGCTTTCATTTAAACACTTTTGGGACCAATAACTATTGTTATTTACGAATCACTTTTAAAATTTTGCACATATGTACAATTTTTGAAGTAATGAATTATTTTGATGTGATCGGTAGCTATAATTAAAATGAAGAGTTTTTTTAATAACTCGGGATCAGACAATTTAATATCATGTTAGTTACAAAACCTATCAGAAAAGATATTTATTTCAAAATAATCGTTACTGACATTAAATTTCCAATTTTTGGACTAAGGTGGTAAAGTGTAACTCAAAGATAAAACTTCATGGTCTCCCATCCTGAAACTGTTTATACCACATGTCTGGTCATAATAGAAAAAAGATAAAATGCGTTTTCTGAGAGACATGAAGTCATGTCAGTTGGTGACAGATATAGCACAATGCAATTCAACGGTTTTTATGCTTCGTGACAAATAAAGCACTATGTGAACCGAGCGGAGAAATTTATTCATTTTCTTTTTTCACACAGGTGTGAATTCTGATACCTTATTCATGACAAAACGACAATTATTCACAATAATGAAGAACTCTGGATACGTACACATTCCAGATCAGCTAAATTTGCTGCAAAAGGAAATGGAATTGAGGATAGGATGCATCGGTGATCCCAGAAAACATATTTCGAGAAGGATAAATCGCTCCAAATCGGAACACTATTCACGATGGGTAGCAGCGCACCGGATTGAAGTAAGATTTCTGGAGAAAAATAAAACATGGCTGGATTCATCAATTTCTTTTCCTAATCTTACACTAAAACGCGGTGGTCCCGGTCGCCCGAAAATTACTTTTGAGCAGAGTACAAAACAAATGAAACGACAAAAGACTCTGGATTTGAGAAAGTGTACTCCTCTAACTGAATTAGTTTATACCACACAAATGGAACTTAGAGCTACAGGACAGACACAGGCGTCTATAGCAATCACTGATATTTTATCGGATTCATCAAGTCCCAGTAAATATTTGAAACCTTATAGAAATTCTCTTGAAACAGTTACTATGTCAGGAGAGGATGCTGTAGCACTCATAGTGGAAGCGGGATTATCTCGACACCAATACAATGTAATAAGATCAAAGGCTCCAAAACAATACCCGTCTTATAAAATTGTACAGGCCACAAAAAAGGAATGTTACCCAGTGACTGCAAAAATCAATATTAGTGATACTCCAGTTTATGTTGATTTGCAGACAATGCTAAATCTTACCAAATTGACCAAACGCTTACCATTAAGCGTTTGGTCTTCGCTCAAGGCGATGTAATACGTACACTCAATTTTAAGGAATATTTTTTCAATTTGTTGTTTTTGTCATCAGATCCTCTGATAATGAGCAAAAGGAAGCTGCCAAAAAAAAGTTGACCACACTCCCCATAGAAGCGGTAGAATCATTACAGCCGACAGGTGAAAATTATTCAAGTACTCAGGATGATGATGATGATTGTGACGATTACGATTATGATGATGATTGTGATGATGGTAGTTTGGGGATCAATGGTGAGGCACGAAATGAAAGAAGGTTGTGGAAGGTCACATGTGTTTTATTGATGGTGAGTCAGTTTGAACCGTGACGAGGAGATGATGTAGGACAGATGAAGAATACTCCGGTTGCTGCGGTGATGTGGACCAGGCGGTAGTTAGCGACGGCGCGCTGAGACCGGACTCGATGACTGTCAGGCACTGGCGATCTGGGGAATCAATACTCCAGTGCTGACGGAAGGCCAAAGATGCGGCGGACCTTGTAGGCGGTTGAGCGGGAACGGCGTAGACCAGTGAGGATGCTGCGTGTCCTCGTGGTGGTCATGGTGGCGTGGAAGAAGCGCTGGTCAGAGACACTGGAACCAGTGCGCTTGTAATCCGAGTAGCGCTTGCCAGGGACAGCGATCTGGACAAGGCGCTAAGATGATGTCCTGATAGAGTCCATGATGGTACGGGCGAAGCCGGGTAAATTGTCCTTTGCGCTAGTAAGAGGAGCGCGGGTATTCACTCGTTGATTCTCGGCGGACTGATGACTGACTGACTGACTCGCTGCATCGGGCTTATTTATACTGTTGGGCCGATGGCAACAGCAGGTAGTTAAATGGCAACTAAATCGAAGCCTGGTCTGGCCCCTTCGCGAAGTTTCGACGGCGCGGCAATTATGCCTAGGCGGAAGACTCGAACCTTCTGGCGAGTTCTCGCAATGTGAAAAGACGGCCGGTGACGTATTGTCACCTGGTAGACAAGTAGGTGCTTGTAGTACGTAGGTCGATCTGTTTTGATTTCGACTGCGAGTACGTACCTAAGTAGCAAGTAGCAAGTACGTACCTAAGTAGCGTCGAGCTGCTTATTATTAATGAATTAATCTTGATTCTTCTCGATGCCACAATAGTGTTGATGATGGTGATGATCATAGTGATTTTGACTCAAAGAAGTCGGATAAAGAGAACTATTTTTTTGTTGTTATTTATTTATTTAGATCGTATATTTATAATATGTACATAATAAAGTTTACATATATTATGTATTTAAAATTTTGTTTTTTTATAACCTTCATTTCCACATTCAAATTTTCTCTTAAAAACGTCCCTGTCAATAAAGGGCGTTTTTCATCACTCCTGCCCCAGTGTGCAACGTCTCAATTCTAAATGGTGATATTACATCAAAGCGATACTTAGAGTATCTTCCACCAAACGAGAGGAACGTGCCGAAAAATATACTATATATTATTTTATTTGAGTAAATTGTGAAATAACACAAATTCAAATAAAATTGACTTGTGCACACCGGGATTTGAACCCGTGACCTCAGGGTTAGGGTTAACTTACCACACTCTCACACGTGACACATGGTGTGAAATCATACGAAAAGAAGAAGTTATCTGTCCAGGTAAATATTCAGAATTACTTACGCGGTCAATTCAGTCAGAAAACTCACTGATTGAAAATATTGATCATTAATTAAGGATCCCTTCAAATTATTCGTAAATCAGTTTGAAACGGGTTTGCAGGCCCTAAGAATGAATTAATAGGTCTCCTGATTAACTACTTACTTTTAGTAAAATACCAATGTACTCGTATTGTCACGATCTCGGATTACGTGTTCATAAAAATCCTACCATTTTCGCATTTCGTCACTTTACATTATTAAGACAAACGCAAGTGAATGAACACGCCCGATACAGGAGGAATCTACTGAAAGTTTATCAGTTTTTAACCGGATTACCAATAATTTTAAGAGATTCTAAAAAATTAGCAATACATTTTTTTCCGTGCCGGCAGAAGATACGATACAATAAAAAATTTAAAAACTGACGAATTGTTGAAATTCTGAGAAACAACCAGTTCTTAAGGAATATATATTAAATTATATTGAAAAATAAATAATTAAATTTGTTTTCCAAGAGATAGGACAAGGCTTTGCGAAAACATATTCGCAATTCGTGTATATATATTTTATCCAGGAAGTGCAGGAGCACGAACACCTGTTCAGATATATTAGGAATTCATTAAAAGTTTATCAGGAAACGGCCTGGAATCCCGTTTTTTGTTCACGGCATGTTTTGTTATAATAATATGAAAATAATTTTTTAGACTAGTTTTTTTTGTTCCTTTTTAATTCAACCTAAATTATATTAATTTCTTATTTTCGTTTAAATAAAAGATTAAAAAAACTAACATTGCATTGCAGAACATTCATTTTTTAAAACGAAATAACTACATGTTAAAACTTCTTTTCCATTTTTGACGACTGAAATATGGAGTTTTTTTTTCATTGTTAAAACAATTCAATTGAATATTTACCCTTACCTAAAAATCCACTCTTTCTGAAATCCAGTTCAACCCTTTAAAAATTCCCCAATACTCTCATCCGACATTGTTCTGTCATTGTGAGATCTTATGGATGTATGTATTTGCTTCGTCTCCTGAGTGGGATGCTGTGTTCAAGTACTCAGTTCCATCATCTCATTTCCCACTACAATACAACGAAAATGGATAACTTGTCAGATAATAACCAACATTAGAGAGGGTGAGAATAGTAGAAACGGGGCAGCAGAATAGGGACATTGACATATCTGGATAACCGATAAACTAGTCAAGGTGACTTAATAATTTGAAATATAAACTGATTGGTAATTATTTACCTACGACTACCGTTTGAGAAAATATTCCGTACATGTTAGGTTAGGTTGGATTAGGTAGAATTAAATCACAAACCAGTCTATACAAACCTAGCGTAGCCCACAAACTACTTGAAAACTGGGATATAACTCTAAAGGGGACGCGAGCAGGCGTTATTAAAGGGGCAATTTTTTGTAGTAGTAAAAACGGTAGTCGTACGTAAATATTTACCAACTGATTACCTACAGCAACTGCGAAATCAATTATTAACACTGTCACAGTTCTGGGAAATTTGTAATGGATCGTATTGAAAATTTTATTCTAAATGATACCGAGAAGCTTCTTTTTGTAGCGCATTAATAATATTTATAAATTTTGGAATGATTATAATGTTTTCTGTCACTAGGATATTTGTATTTAATGAATGTTTTAATTATTTAATTATGTGTAAAGTACGTTTATCATTGACTAATAGCACAGACCCTTGAAATACACGGAAAATTATAATTGTAGTATTTGAGAGTCTCATTGCCGTTCAATAACTTTTTTGTTGATAAATTGAGTTTTAATAAATTTTACAATATCAATGGTAATAGTGTTTTTATATAGTGTCTTCATGCAAAATCGAATCTCCGCCAAGCTTAAACTTTCTAATAAAAGTGTGTTTATCTGAATTGACGTGCCAGACAAATCTCTCAAAAATTTTAACAAAACAAAGACACTTTATTTGAAATTAAATAATTATATTTAAGTACCTACTTTATCGCTTGTCTGAATAATCAGTCCAAATTTTGAAAATAAGACTAATATTCACCGCAAATTTGAGTTCATTAAACAGGAAAATCAACACTTTATGCACAACATCACAGCCAACCGAAATTAGTGTGCTTGATGTTTAGTCAACGTACATTGAAAAAATCGAATAATTGAGACATTAGGAATACAGATGATTCGGAATAAAAAATAAGATTTTATAAAACTTAGATATTAATATTTAAAAAAAGGAAATTAATTATTTATTATTGATTACTTTGAATATTTTAACCAAATTGATTTTATAGTAAGCCTACCAAATCCCATTTATATAGCTCCATCAAACGATAATGCTCACATTTCAATAACCTAACTACATAGCCTAGGAATCTATTTTATGGGCATTTTATATTCATGAATATTGTTTAGTATTGAAACAGTTTTGGATAATATCTACCATTTTTCCCATCATTCACCTACTGTCATACCTACTATCCATTTCCTTCCTTAAAAACAGCCTTACCCACATTTGAAAATAAGAAGATTTTTGTTGCATTGTAAATTGTCGCAAGTACAACAATTTGAATTCGTGTCGTGTAGCAAGAAGGTGCAATCGTAGTGTCCTCGTTGTATTATTCACTTGCTTTGTGCTAAATATCAAAATCATATTGAAGATTATCTCGTTGTGGAGGAAATTTCACCCAGTGAACAGTGCAAGTTCATCGAGAGCCCTATTGCCCAGATTCATGGGAAATTCGAGGTAGGCTGTTTCCTTCATTCCACTTTTCCCGTGATTTATTCAAAACCAATTGAATGAGCTCTTTACTGTCGTATTTTATTGTGGATTTGATTTACGTGTAATAGAATACTTTACAAATATAATGAAAAATACTAAGCGTGAAATGGTAACTACTCGTACTTATTTGTAAGTAATAAAATAAGTTTTGGGATTGTCAGCGATAAAATGATGTATTACAGCGATAAACACCGTATTAGATCTATACCAACAGGTTTCCCTTCAACTTTAATTCAAAGGTATTATGTAAATAAAACATAACCAAACATTTACTAGGGACGATCATTGAAACCCTAACTCAACTCAACCAACCCTGCTTTTATATTTAGAAAACCCTTCGAAAGGTAGATGCTTTCCGATTCTTTTGATCGTTTTAACTCTTTGATTAGGTAAGCAACAACGTAATTGTCTAGTGTTGCGAAATTTCACTGCATTTCTCTCACCTCAAGCCTTACGGGCTGCAACTCATTCAAATCCATTTAAATATATCAAACAAAATAGACCACCTCTTCAAAATCATCCAAATCACTCATTTGATTTGTATGGTTGAAGACGGATTGATTTAAAACTTTACAAGAATCGATTTTACTAATTTCCTGGCACTTGTCATTGTAGCCCATCACGGTCTCCAAACTAATTGTATTTTCCTATTTGTAAGTCGTTTTGTAAAAGTGTACACGATAATCGAAAACCCTACATCTACGTGGCGGAGAAAAATTTGTTACTTGGAACTCTCGCAATTTGTGGATGAATGCTAAAAGGCAGAGAGAAAAATGGATTTACGTCGAAGGCTCGAACTCCAATTTGATTACAGCGAGCTGCCTACAAACAAATTGGTTCGTGTTTTATACTACAACCTTCACCGGGTAGATACAAGATATATCAACCGGTGATATATTGCCTGTCACTGATGAGCAAATAAACTCGTTAAGTAGCGGGACACTAAGCCGTATCGATCGAAGGATTCATGAAAAAATATCATCGGTGTCATATCAAATATCAAGTAGATAGCTACTACGAATTCAAAGGCCATTGAAAATCTTGAAAAAACATCACAAAACATGTTTTCCGTTTGAAGGCATAAAATTGTTTTTCTTTATGTAACAGAAGAGAAAAGCTTTTGTACTAAAGCGTTAAAAATAACGTTGTGTTATTTTAATACCTGCTTACATAATATTTCTGTCAGTTATTCAGGTCTTCAAAATCAGTTACTTTTTAGAGAAGAATGTTATTTTTTACTTGTCTGTCTTCGGGTATTAAGATTGGGAGATTCAATCTTAATAAGAAAATATTCTTTCAGATCACTTAAAACCGGTTATAGAATAAATATTTGAATAAAAATGGTGACTTTTTGATTTTTTACTTCAAATATTCTCACGAAACGTGCTTTTTAATCTTGAAGAAAATATAATTAGGTGTATACATCTCGGAGGAGATATTTTTAGGTTTATACATCTTGAAGGAAATATTTGTAGGTTTATACATATTGGAGGAAATATTTATAGGATTATTCATCTTGGAGGAAATATTTTTAGGTTTATTATAGAATATATATTTGAAAAAACTGGTGACTTTTAGATTTTTAACTTCAAATATTCCCACGAAACCGCTTTTTAATCCTGGAGAAAATATTATTAGGTGTATACATCTTTTAGGAAATACTTTTAGGATTATACATCTTGGAGGAAATATTTTTAGGTTTATACATCTTGGAATTTTCTAATGAAAATTTAAAAGCTTTAAAATATCGATTTCTGATTCCAATTTTAAACATTTTCTGATTAAATAATTAAGATTCTTAAACGACATTTAAAGCTAGAAACGCACGGGGGAACCACTTGGACACGATCCAAATTAAGTAGACACACACGACACGCCATGCCGAGCCTGGCCATTTATTGTTAATCTACGCCATTATCAAGAGAATAATTCTATAAGTCTAAAATTGTATATACGAGTATATGGGTAAATAAAAAAGGTAAATTTCTTAACGAATATTGAGCAAGTTTTATTTAAATGAAGTAGTAAGAAGTAATATCGGAAGACATATTATAAACCAGGCATATGAATTTCTATCATCCAGAACAAAATCACGTCCGCTTGAAGACGTCGGTCGTCCTTACGACTCGAGGTCGCACACAAACGACAAGGCCGGTGAGCCATTGGAACGGGATTTTTCCACATGCGATCGAGCCGAGCCATATCTCTTTTACTCATGTCTGTGGATTTTGAGCTTTCCGAATATCAAGCGTAGCGTGCCAAGCCACGTCGAGCCAACCCCACACGATGAGCTTTGGCTCGGCGCGGAGCTATTTGGCTCGTTGGCTTAGTCGTGTGTGTCCAGCTTTAGATTACAATTAAGTCAAAATATTGCTCTCAAAATCTTCTTAAAAGTTTATGTTCTCCCCAAAGTCTGTATTTAGATATCAATTTCAAAGTTTGGCAAATTGCTCAACGTGAAAGCCGATGCTTACGAACGCGAGTAAGAAGATTAAAACTAAACTAAACTTTGTGTTTCGCATTGAAAATATAAGTATCAATATTGACACATTGGCAGAAGCAAAATGGAAAAACATTTTCATTACACATGATTACAACATTAAATTACAGCCTAATTACTTGTAACCTATACCAAAATGGCGTTTCCTCATCTGTGAACAAGAATAATCAAGTATTAAATGCAAAATAAAATTAAATTATTCAAAACCATATTTATTTTGTTTTATTTAGTTATCTTAAGTTACCTCAAGCTACAAAACTTAAATTCCATCGAAGTGTACATAACTTTATAATTATATTACATGTAACAATAAAGGAGATCAACAAAATTTACTAATAAGGACGGGTTGTTTCGGAGAATTTGAACAATTCATCAAATTTCAACGTTCGTTTTCGGGTTCTGTGAAAGTTCTATTGGAGTTCTGTTATTACATCATTATAGGCTAGTTGCTTGACAGAACTGAAATGAAAACAGAACTTGAAAACAACTTTCACAGAACTTGAAAAAAACGTTGAAATTTGATGAATTGTTCAAATTCTCCAAGATATCAACACTCTTAGGACGGGTTGTTTCAGAGAATTTGAACAATTCATCAAATTTCAAAGTTGATTTTCTAGTTCTGTGAAGGTTCTATCCGTGTTCTGTTATTATTTCAGTTTTGTGAAACAACTGGCCAATAATGAAATAATAACAGAACTTGAAAATCAATTTTGAAATATGATGAATTGTTCAAATTCTCTGAAACAACCCATCCTAAGAATGTATATTATACTTATTATATTATCTTGGAGGCGAAGACGGAAAGTCATATATAAAACAAACAATTGTGTAAATTGATTTGTTATTGTTTTACACATTCTTTTTTTTTTCTTGAATGTATCTACATTAATAAATAAATATTTATTGAGTTAGTTCATAAAACATTATACGTATTTATAAACAAAAACATAAATGGATATTTGATTATTACAATAATATTACAGAGAGAATAATTTTTTATTTAAATAATTCATTCTTCCGACTTTCGGGCAATTCATTATATATTTTAGTCTGTTATACATTAAACGGTTCAGTGACTCCGTTTTTCTCATAAGCGGCAATCTAATTTCAATTAAATTTCTGGTTTCATAACTATTTATATTTTTACTAAAATCATCGTTAAATGTTTTCATATTTATTTATTTAGGTAAAAAATTAAGTTTACTATCGTAAGGGATATGTAGATATACATAGTTGGTATACGGATTTTCTCAGAGGAAGAATAATTCAAACCATAGTTGAAGGCTCATTGCGGGGGTGCCACAAGGATCTGTGCTGTTGCCGACACTGTTTTTGTTGCACATTAACGATGTCGTTGAATGTGCACCGATTCATTGCTATGCTGACGATAGTACCCTTCACGAAGGTTATCTTTTTGACAAGCCTCCTTCTACTTATGATGTCCCTGAAGTTTTAAAACCTCGGGAAGTTTTGAGATAAAAAGTTGACCACCACCTAGAGAAGGTTCGTGCCTGGGGTAAGGCCAACCTGGTCAGTTTCCATGTCTCGAAAACCCAAGCGTGTCTGACTTCGACAAAGATGGAGATTAATGACTGGTGCAATTTTATGGATGCCCTTCCGCAAAAAGGCTCCATTGAAATGCTTGCCGTAAGTATATCAGACCGGCTCAACTATCGGGGCTCTATAGAAGCCCGAATAAATCTGACTTCCAAGAAACTTAGCGTCATATAACCAGCTGCTAACCCTATACAAATCTAAAGTGCGCCCAATAATTTAATTTGTAAGCCGGCTATGGGCTGGAGTCCAACAATACTTGATAAACCTACATGGTTCTGTGCAAATGAGGGCAGTTTGTCAGATTGAAAATACATTTTTAACTGACCGATTACCATCTCAAATGCACAGACGCAATGTGGGCATGCTGAGTCTATTATACAGGTATTTAATAGACTCTGATCTAAAGTGCTAGCAGCATTGATTCCCGATGCACCGGTGCACTGTATTTCTGTATCCTATTTCTAAAATTCACCAAACGACTGTATTCACCTAATTTTCATAACAATGTGCCTATTTTGTAGCAATATTCACAGAATTGAAATAATGAACTAGATTATGTGCACAAAGAGGTGAAATTTTCAAACCGAAAAGCACAAAATCGCGGAAAAGGTATTTGGAACTAAATGCTTTCGCAATACCAATAACTTGTGCCAGACCTATTTCAAGCCCGATGCAAACTTCCCGATTTCAGCGTTTTTTAATTTGAAATAACTTTCCGAAATGCACGAAACTATTCCGCACATAGATCTGGAATTCTCATCTGATTTTTAGCCATTGAGTTATTATACCCATAAGCCTGCATCGTGAGACAGCTTAATCTTACTTAAACCAGAATTTATACTTAAATCCGAAATGTTAAACGGAGTTTCAGTTGTTTAATCTTAGAAAGTTGGCACTGCCGTTTGCGCTAAACAAAGAGAATGAACTTTCCCGTATTTGGTTTTCGCTTTGTTAAGAAGTTACTTATTATAATAAATAATACGCTTGTATTTGCAGTTATCTAAAACAGGGCTTTGTTTCCATGTGGTGGAATGCACGTTGGAAAATGGAATTTTGAAATGAAATAACGTTTTGTGAACTCCAATATGCAAGAATGGCATATAAAACGTTTGTGTGTTATGATAAATCGCATTACGAAAGTACGCTGCCATAAGTTAAAAAATCCGGTGTTTTGGGTAAAGTACTGCGGTAATTAATATGTATTCCTTTGAGTGACCGGATAAATCATCAAAATGATAATTCATCACATCTTTAAAAAGTTATATAAAGTCTTGGAAAATGATCAAACACAAACTTTATTAACTTGGTTAAGTAGGTTAGGTTAGGTTAGGTTAAGTTAGGTTTAATTTTTTTTTCATCGTTTCTAATGGCTTTATATCACTTTTTAAAGGTGTGTTGAATTGTCACTGTGTTGAGTTATCATGGAACCGAAAATGCCAAATTTCAAACTAACAAGGTTGGCAATACCTCTAGATTCTGTGTCTTTTTAGACGAACTTTTCGACTAGCTATAATGGGTATTATTATTATTCATACAACGATGATTATTAATTATTATATACCTATATACGTAATGAAGATTAATAGATCTATAAGGTACGACGGTTACAGTGGGCTCTTTTAGACAGCGTTTCAAAATTATTTTATTTTCTACTTTGTTAAGAACAAAATGGGTACTGAAACTACGAAATGAAAATTACATTTTTTTGGCTTTCAGTGGTTGGGTTAATGTAGGTCAGGTGAGGTTCTGTTTCCTTCGCATATTCCCATCTCCGTCAATATCAGCCATCCATAAAAACCACCCCTTCTCTAATGGGCACACTTCCCAAAAACACAAACTCATTCACTTGCTCTAAGAATATGATAACAAATAATTTACATAAAATTAGAATCTTAGAATCCCGATTATTGACCATACACTTCCCAACCTACATCGCCCTCATATTTTTCACCTCACTTCAAATAACACAATATTCCCCAAACACTGGGGATACCTTATACTCCGGGCAGTCAGGACTTGTGCGGTACCGTTTCGATTTTTTTTATGTCACAAGTCTTCAATCTAATAGCGTAGTCTGAAAATGTAATTAAACCGAGACAACATGCATTGAGAAAACCCCGAGACGGACTTTTTCGCTTTCGTATCTTATTTCTATTGAGACGGGGCACCTTTTACGATCAATCTGCCTTATAAGAAGTTTTATATGTATATTTAGCAATAATCAATTTTATTAGAGATAACTTATTAATGCTTATAAATCTTATTTAATCATTAACGAAGATATTATCAACATCTTCTAATGAACATATGAAACAAACAGATACAAAAAAATAAAATAATATATTACTTTAACCGAATAAAATTAAATATTATTTCTGGATTTTTGAAAAAGTCAAAAGTTGTCTCATACAAAAAAAAATCAGAAATGTATATCCGAGACACCATCTAGATTCTAAAAATATAGGTAGAACATTACAACCACACCAAAAAATAAGGCAGGTAAAAAAATGTGGTAAATAATTGAAGATAATCCTGATTCATGTGGTGAGGACTATCTAGTCCTTGTCGATAGTCTGTGGATGCGTCGGATCTGGATCGGAAGACACTGGTTGAGGGAGACACTATGGACCATCGCGATGCACCTCAGTGGGAGAAACGGGTTCGTAAGTTCGTCATTCCTGAACACACTGACTTCCAGATTCCACTTTCCTTCTCAGAACCTCCTCTCCTTAATTTCCTTAAAAGATCCCCCACACAAAAATAAAATTGGCCCTAAGGAAAATAAATGAGATTGCGAAAGGGACGCTTAGGGATGGTTTGGGCATGTAAATCGAATGAACGAGGAAAATAATGTAAGGAGAATTGCAGAAGAAGTCAAGAACGCCCGAGAAAAACATGATACGATCAAGTGGACCAAATACTTGAATCGGGTTATCTCAAGAGTCAGAATAACACAATGGTTACACAATGGTTACACAGTTACACAATGCATGAATGTGACTGAAGCAAGGAGTGTGTGTATCAAGTTTCGCTAGCGCTGTAGCTCCGTCAGTGCAGTATGAATAATATTCTACTAAAATCTAATATCTATTGCATGTGTTACAGATGCTTTTACAGAGGGTTAGATAAAACTGACTGAGCTCCAGTGAACGAAATAGGTAGAGTGGGAAGTGAGTGTTCTTTTTCAAAGGGGAAAAACTTAGTACCGAACTTGTATTTAGGTTTATTTGGCTCTTAACACTTTCAAACGTGTGTATATTTAAAAAACATAAATTTCAAATTTTTTTTCATTAATGTTTTTTTAATTAAATGTTATATTTTTGGATTACAGTGGATTTGTCACTATAATGTTAAATCAAAAAGTATCTGCTTCGTGTGAAAATATCTTGACATTATATTCGTCACTGATTGAAGTATATAATTTCTGAGATTCTTCCACCTGAGGGAGTATGGCTACTACCCCTGGCTCTATCCTACTGACTTTCTCTTGGGCATGCTCGGTATGAACCATCTACGGGTCAGAAGAGATGTGCATATTGTATCACACTTCTTCAAACTGATTCGTGGATGGTTTGAAAATCCGACTATCATGGAGAGTATTAGTCTCTATGTTCCTGATGGTTATCTCCATCACCGACAGCATAGTCTGTTTTATCTCCCGGCCTGCAGGACTAACTTGCCAATGGTCATGCCAGTGGGGAGAGCAGTCTTGCTGCTGAACAGAATCAATTCGGATATCGACATATTTAGCATCGGTGAAGCTGCCTTTAAAAGGCAAGCTCTATTGATGCCTGTATAGTTGATACACCGCTTACTTATTACGTAATACCATTTTACAAATGTACTTAAAAATGAATTAAAATGTAATTTTGTAATGTTTTTAAAGGAATAAACTAATTGAATTAAATTGAATAACAAGATTTTTTTTATAACATACTATAGTTAAATAAACTACTAAAAGTATAGTTAAACTAACTACATATAAGCTAAATAACATTTAACACACATATAAGCTGTACAGTTATTTATATTAACACGACCTTAAATGATGCCTTCTGAAATACGTCCGCCTGATGAGACCGTGGGTTTTGGGTCGGTGGGTATATTAACAGCGCGGCGTATGTTTCACGCGAAGGGGGCTCGTCGACGTGGAAGGATTAGTTCAACAGCCAGGTAAACGACCCCGAGCCTTTTCAAACATTATATTCTACTAGTTGCTAAGGTCTATGACTTGTGGAAGGACGAGGGAGTATTATATAAGACTATACAAAGATGCTTTTAATGTCAGCTTTTTTATATGGTACGAAATAACCCAATTGGTGATCCAGGTAATATTGATGAACGGTGTAGCCAAAGATATTAGAAGAACGAGATATGCTATGATGGCCGCAGGACCGTAGGCGAAGTACTACCTAATTAGGGTACTTTGAATGCTGTCGGGACGTGTACGCACAGAAATCTGTTCTATGTATTAGTGCGGATACCTTAGCGTAAGCGAAGGTGTGCAGTAGTATTGGTGAACAAAACCGGCGACACTGGGCAAAACAATTCCACACAGTACGAACTGCTCATGGCACATCTCGTTCTTCTAATATCTTTGGGTGTAGCAGAAGATATTTTACAGAGACGTTCAAGATTTGTTAGCGATATAAGTTTAAGATTGCCCTGATTATTGCAAACCTGCGATAGGGGAGGAAAAATATATGAGAGTAGTTATTCAGATCTAGTCAATAAAATTTCAATTACGAATGACTGAATTCAACTTCTTTTACAATCGCAATACTGAATTACTTTTACTATATAATTACGTCCAAATTAGTTATTTTTTCTATGTGAACAGCAATAATTAGTTTTTATTTTTATTATATTACTAACCGTGAAAAATCACACAACATTTTAATTCCGATTATGAAAATGACAAAAACAATTTTGTTTGGGTTGGTACCTAACTAGTTTATAGCTTTTCTTTATTATTTGTACAATCAATTTCAATTTTGAAAAGGAAACTTAAACTCAAAGCAAATTTCAGTTCATTGAATCAGATTTGTACTATAAAATTAGTGTGTCGTATGAATATGAGCTTTCCGGGTCCAAAATGAAGGAGCTTACCGCTTACAATGGATGTTGTCACAATAATAATTTGTTGAAAATCGTTTTACCTAACCTAACCTAACCGTATCGTCAGGTACCATTGGGTAGGTACCTGATTAGAATGAATTAATTATAATAATAACACTTCATTTAAATGTGCTCCACTTTAATGACTTTACCTGTGAATAATTTAAATTTAGATTATATATTCAAAGGTGTTCACCTTTCGTAATATTAATCCACAATCGTGTTAATACATAATATACGCCACCTAGCTTACAGTTAGGCTTAATTATTACTAAGGCGACAATAATGGGGATTTTGATCGAGGCTCACATTTTAATTATTACCGGCAAATTCGTAACTACAATATATTTTTTCTTTTAGACCGGTACCCGCGGATGTAACTTATTTATATTTAGGATAAAAAAAACAGTACCTTACCATTAAAATATTTTACGTAAAATAGATAGAAAAATTTATAAAACGTTTTCAATTGTAAAATTAGGTGTAAGCACGATACTCTAAAATTTCTAGATGACATCTGAAATTTTAGTCATACGTTTATCAGAATGAATTAAAATAAGCCCCGCGGAAAGAATATTTTTCTAGGCCTGCCAGGGTAAATTCGACCGTAGTTCCGTCCACTACGCCCGGCCGCGAGCCGAATACTTTAGGTACACGGCTTCTTCACTTACGTCGTTAAGATTTCCACGTTATTTTAGAGCATTAGCTATTTTATTATTATTATTTCCGCTTTATTTTAGGGAGTTGTCTTCTTCTAATTAGGTACGCAATTTAGATTAAAGATTTTCGGTAGATCGTCGGTAATACACAGTGGCGTGTATTGCTATATGACCAAGGTTAAACTACAGTATTTTCGAATGTTATTGTTTACATTTCTTTTAATATTTAGGAGGTTTTGAAAAAGGTTATTCAACGGCTATTCAAACTTTTATTATTATCTTCTGTTGGTGGTTATGACCAGATTGACAAGAGACAGTAAACAGAAGTTGTACATCTGATATTTTATAACATTCCAATTCATATAATATCATCAAAAAAGTTCTCGTGACCATAAGATTTGTTTATGGAAAAACTTTTTTTTACAAGTGTTTATTACAACTTATAATTTAAAAAATATTTTTATTTATTTTTTTTATTTATTTTATTTAGGAAAGAAACAGTCGTGCATTTAAAATAAACAGTGATTATTCATATGTTCTAGACTAATAAAGTTCCATTAAGTTTAGTAATTGATTTAGTATTTGTACCTACACAATTTATTTATAAAGAAATAGAATCATAAGTAAACATTATAAGGAATTACAAAATGTTATAAAACAAATAAAGACAGTTAGAAGTAATACAGTTTTCGCATGATTATAATAAAAACAATAAAAGAAACAACGATTATATGTAGTATTATTTCACAAAATAAAAAATTAAGTTATCAGTTTAGTAAGCTGCATTTTATAAGTTTTCAAGTAACAGTTGAAAATATCTACATTTTTTATGGCATTGTGAGCTTTACAGATACGTCCAATTAAAGAGTTTGGCGCATTTTTGCATTTCCATTGTGGTGTTATAAATAAGTATTTTTCGAAATAACTTTATTGAGTAAAACCTCAAATTGTAATATTTAATTATTGAAGACCATATTATCGATTTCTAAACGAAAATCTAAAACAGAAAAATCAGAAAAGGATACGGTCACATCTAGGACTCGAACCCAGGACCCTTGTCTTGCCGGGACACCGCTCTACTACTGAGCTAATGGGACCCTATCCCCCTCGGTCACTTTTAACTGTATCATACTTCGAATAAGAACTACCAATATTGTCTTCATTTTTTCACCGCACATTTTTATTGGCAACTATCTTTATGTATGATCGCAAGATTCAACCCGAACTAAATGCAATCTAGACAGCATCTTTTTAGATAAACCTATCTTATTTTTTATTAATGTTATTGAAATTTGGCTTAATGTTGCTTACGTCTTCTTGTAACAGGTTGCAGTCATCTGTGGAGTCAATAAATTTATATAATTCATGTCATTTGCATAAAATAGGGAAGAAAAATAACAAATAACACGTTTCAAGTCGTTTATTTATAAAAATAAATAGGATGGCCCTAAATGGGAGCCTTGAGGTACTCCTGGGGGGAAATAGTTATAATTTGTGACATGTAACCTTTTAAAATAACAGCTTGACTTCTATTTTTAACATAAGACGAGAACCATTTCAGAAGATTTCCACATACACAGATTTACAAGTGGTTGTTTAACAGTATGTCGTGATTTATTTTGTCAAAAGCCTTTGAAAAATCTGTGTAAATGGAATCATTTACACAGATTTTTCCTACTATCCATCCCACTGATATATAATATTGCTAAAATGATAACATAAATATAAGTATTGTTAACGCAACTATATGCATCTCACAATAACATATGTTTCTGCATTCCCTCAACATACCTCTTACTTAATTACCTGCTCCTTTCTGACAGGGTGGAGTACTTACCTCAGTGACAATAGCCCCAATTTAATAATAACTCGTCACTCTATTAAGAAAACCTGTGTCAAAAAAGTGTGCACGTTATGTTACCTTCAGTGTGTATAATATCGAATCTATTACGGAAATCGTTTGCAGTGAAGCACCCGCGGTGTTCCCCAGGGTTCGAATATCGATTTGGAACAAGACGTGTTTCAGAAGACTATGGGTAAGTCAGATTTCCAAATTCTAACTGTTAACCAGCTATCCCAAGTAGTTGTGTCATATTAAAAGGTTCAAAATATTTTTTACAGTCCACCACAAATGAGAAACTGTGGAGATTTTAGACTTCCAAAAACATATTTGTCGGGAACACAAAATAATCTCGAATTTAAGATTTTTAATGAATTACCGACAGATCTTAAAGAAGCTAAAAGCCTTGCTGCTTTTCGTGGGTTATGTCTAAATACGATAAAGAATAAATTTTAGATGTTTTTAAAGTGTCCTTAATGTAATAGAAATAAGTTACAAATGTTTATACTTGATATAAAAATGAAATTTTATAACTGAATAAAAAATATACAAAACAAAACAAACAAACTGGGACCACAAGTATATATAATTATATACCAACTTCTTATAATATTGCCAGCTCTAATATTACATTTTTTTTGTAATTACAAACCTATTATTGCCTACATAATTTGTAAATTTATTTTTGTTTATTTTTACTGTATTTATATTCTTATTTGTATTTCTGTTCCTTTTGTTTTGTAAGGTTTAATAACTACATATTCTATTATGTAAGCTTATTAATTTATGTTTATATTTTTCTGTATTTTATTAATATTGGTTTCATGTTATTTCAAGTTAATTATTTTTAGTTTTTTATCAAACTCTGCTTTTTATAAATAACTTTTACGCCCAGCTAGGCTCTTACATAGATTATAAAAATAAAACATTAACCCCACAACATTTAACACTACCTAACCCCATTAACACTAACCCCACACAAGAGGCCCTGAAGAAAATAATTTCCCTCAGGGCCTATGTCATTTTTGGGGATGCTGTGTGGAGGGTAGTTTTGGGAAAGCACGGAGAGGAAGTACTTCGAAGAAAAAATGTATGAGGAGTAAGTATAGTAACTTTTATGTTATTTAAGTTTATTATTTAGGGCATCCAAATAATGATTTTTTTACCTTCCTCATAAACTGTAATGGCGCTACTCCCCATTTCCAACACGAGAAATCATTTCTCAATTAAGTTGGGAAGTTTTGAGAAAAAAATAAACTTTTTATAAATAACAATGGACTTGTATTTTTAAATTTATTTTAATATGTATGTATATTAAATAATATTAAAATACGCTGAAATCGTTCATTGAATTATATATGGCCGGTCAGTGGTAGAGTAGGCATCGCGTTCGGATCTCACACAGACATGCGTCATGAGTTTAATTCCTCGGCTGGCTAATGGCCCCCATCGCGACACAACCAACATTTTCCGCTTACTGTGGTTTTAAGAGATTTTCAAATATCGTTGGGTTATTCGTAACCCGGGAAAAAAAGTTTAGGTATAAAAATACATTTATTTAAAAAAATATATTTAGCCAGAAACAAACAACATAAAAAGCTATTTAATACCTAAAATAGTTTTAAGTAGACAAGAAGGACATGGTAGAAGAAATAATGAGAAAAAAAGAAAAGAAAAAAAAAACAACGTGTGCCGAAATACAGTTTAAAAAAAACTATGTCAACCAAAAAATTGGTATAATTTACCCGGCCCCTTTTTTTCAATGTTTTGTTATTTTTCAATGATTAATCGCAATCGTTAAAAATCTGTCAAAATCAAATGAAATATTGTTCACATTTCTCCAACTGTCAAAAATTTGTCCTAATCGGAGAATAATGACGGGTTTGAGGGTCGTTTGGTTCAGCCATATTTTAATGAACATTATTTATTTTCCGGATGGCGCTAGCGAAAGTTTAAAAAAATATGACTTACCTCATATTTTATTGTGATTTAGTAGAAAACAAGTTGTTATCAGAACCCATATAAAATTTTGTGAAACTGCTTCTAATAATATCATGATTAGATAACCATTGCGGCTTCGACACATTTAATACTTTGTTATTCAAATCACTAAAAAAGAGCTTTAATTTGACGTAGTCTGATTATAGGTCAATAATATGTAGTTTTATAACTAACGTAATGATTGTAATAAATAACATTTTTTTAATTATTTGTTTCGTTTTTACTCTACAAATAAAGATAATAAATCTGTTATAGAATATCGTATCGTAGAGTATTCCCAAAAAAAAAAAATTTCTTTTTTTCTTTTTTAGTTGTTGTTTCAATCTCTGGGACAATATCTTCACGTGGTATAAAAATAAATTTAAAAAAAACATAATAAATATATAGATATTCCAAATAGTCATTTGTTACTCAATCACCCGTACTTACAATTTATAAATTTGAAATCGCTCTTCTGAAAAGTAGTTGTTATTGACTTGTACTCTTTAAGCTTATCATGATAGAATGTGGAGGCTTTGAATCAAGGAAGGAAAATAGATAAAACTATCAGTACTGATTTGAAACTATGTAATTATAATTATGAATCACTTGAAAATTGACAATGATTCTATTAAAAATATTCAGCATAAATTTCTAATGTACCCATAATTATAAACTCGGATTACCTATGGAAAGCATAAATTACCCATTAAGCATTAAACCTCTCAGACAGAAGACTTGTTTCACATTTAACTTTAATTTTTGAACTAGCTGACGTGCACCCAGCATTGCTGGGGGTTATAGTTAGGAAATAGACGTATACCATATCTTAGTTTTCTGTAGTACTTTTTAAGATATACAATTCCGTACTGCATTATTTTGATGTATATTATAAGGTTAAGCCAGCGTTAGCAATGTAAGCGCACGAAAATAATCTTTTTACGACTTGATTACAAAACATCGACTTTTCTCTATTTTCTATAAATATAATATGCATGTATTTTATGCATGTTATGTGTGGTCGGTCTTGTTGTATGGATGTGAAACATGGACCTTGAAAGTAAATACCATGAACAGGTTAGAGGCTTTTGAAATGTGGCTTCACCGGAGAATACTCAAAGTCCCATGGACCGACATGATCACCAACACAGAAATTCTCAGGCGGGCTAGAGCAGAGAGAGAACTGCTTAGATTAATAAAAATCAGGAAAATTTCATATCTGGGTCATGTACTTCGAGGAGAGAAGTATCACTTGCTCCAGTTAATATTGAAAGGCAAGATAGAGGGTCGCAGAGGGCCTGGTAGGAGACAAATGTCTTGGCTGCGAAATATACGAGAGTGGACCGGCATTAGAAGTGTGGAGGAACTATTCCGGGCAGCGCAAGACAAAGAGACATTTTCCAGAGTGATCGCCAACGTCGGGGGGACCTGATACGGCACATAAAGAAGAAGAGTATTTTATATATAAACTTTTTGGAAGAAATTTTCTAAATAGTAGTGAAAACCCTATCAAAATCAGCTGCGTGGTTTAGAAGAACTAAGCGCATAAACAGGCAGACGAGGATGGCGACTTTATTTTACACTATTTAGAGATTACAGATATTATTAATGGTATTACAGACAGCCCTGAATTACTTAGCTCAATTACCTTCCATCGACCAACTAAAAATAATCGATCAATTTTATTTTTTTAATTTCTTCAACAATATCAGGACTGAGTTATCAGTATATGGTTATACTCGCTTGTACCTAGATTGCAATACCTTAATAGTTGGCAATACTTTCTCAGAAATGGAAAAGTAGATGTGTTCAACTGCAGGGAATTTAGTTATAAGAATGCTATAATAACATACCTACTAAATAAATATAAATTTTAGCGTTTATTAATCTGCGTGGGTTCTTTATTATATTTTCTTTAACCAATTTTACTTATTTAATCACATATTTGTAAAAACCCGTATGAGCGTATAATACAAATAGAACATTTCATCAACAAATTTTATAACATAAAAAGACTTTCTACCCCCGGAAAAATCTCTTAACCAATTCCTGCCCCTTTCGAGTTATTTTCTTTCTTTCTTCTAAAAGCCCTTTTATTACAAAGAAATATTATAATTACATAACAAAATATTATTTCATTTCTTATTTCTTGGTATTCCGGATTCTGCGTAATTATATTACTGCGACTGCGGCGAAAACAGTAAATGTGAAAAGTTGTATGGCATTCGTAAAATGTTTCTCCATGTCAATGGCTGATTTCGAAACCGTAATAACTGTTAATAACTGTATCGCGTTGTCTCACATTTCTTAAAATATACTTACAGCATACGAGAACTTCTTACTGTTTATTTTAATTAATTAACATTTCAATATATTCCCATTCAAGTCGTAACGATTCTGTTTGTATAAATCAACTAACTAACTAACTAACCATCATGCCGTTTCCCGCAGGGGTAGGCAGAGAGGAAGGACCGTTAAACAACTCGATCTTGGCACACACTCCTTGCCTCTTTCACATTCATACATCGTCTCATACATACTCTTCTATTGTTCTGACTCTTGACATAGCCCGACTCAAGTATCTGATTCACTTGGTCGTGCCATGTCTTCCTCGGGCGTCGCCGACTTCTGCTACCATTCACATTTGCATCGTATATTCTCGTTACTCTCCTTTCTTCTCTCATTCGCTCTACATGCCCAAACCATCTAAGTGTCCCTTTCTTGATCTTACTCATTACGCTTACATCAGCCTTGCACTCTTTGCGGATCTCCACATTCATCACACGATCACATATGGTTTTACCACACATACGCCTCAGGTATCTCATTTCAACAGCATTCAATCTACTTCCTACATCAGGGTAGGTACCAGCACTCCATTGTGGACTTCTAACTTCGCTTCTTTGGCCATTTTTTTTTAGTGGCGCTAACTGCTTTCAGTTTTCCATTATGGAGTTACCTGCATTTACTCTTCTTTCAATATCTCTGTCAGCCTTCCCATCTCTCGTAAACATACTTCCTAAATACAGAAACTCATCCACCTGCTCCAAGTATTCCTCATTCACAGCTATATTGGACACTGTTTTCGTACTCTCTCTTTCATCATTTACTCATTCTTCATGCATATTTTGTTCATTCTAGACACGAGAGACTGCTTCTCTCGAGTCTTGTATAAATCTCTCGATCTACGAGTCATCATAAATCATGTCATCCTAAATACGTTAAATATCAGAGGGTGTCACAATGCCTACGTTTTAAGTTATTTGCCATAATCCTGTTTACCTGCTTAAAAAACTCAACGATAATTTTTTTTTAAATATCATAAAAGTTATGTTGAAAAAGGATAATTAGAGTTGAAAATGTGTTGAAATAAACCATCGATTAATAATAATAATCATTTTTATTCCAGGATGTTTGGAGGTTAGTGCAATCCCACAAGTCCCAAATAGATATACATATTTTTGTACAATAGATATATGAAAACGCAAAAATACATAATGGAAAAAAATTGGAACTATGTAGGGCGTGGTCTTGAGTGAGCTTGGGACCAGCGCTTTCTCACGAGTGGCGCTTGGTTCTGGTAAGCTGCGGTCAACACCGTGTTGGCGAAGGCCATTAGCCGCATCCTGGCTCTAATGACCCGGTGTCTCATCAGGTCGACAAATCTATTTAGTCCTAATTCCGTGAACATTGTCGATGCGCTGCTGTATCTTCTGTATCCATATATGATTTTACAGGCGTCATTATAATATTGTATTCGGAGTCGTTCCATCGATCAAGTTCGGTAGTGACAAAATATCCTACACGTATACAGGCAGGCACAGAATGCGTTGAACAGTGTTTTTTTAACAGAATTACTGCATTTTCAAAATCTACGGGCAATCATATATATTAGACACTATGCTTAGGCTTCTCCTTTGTCGTTCGATATCCCCATCGTCCGATAAGTCTTGGTTAATAATGTGCCCCAAGTATTTTACGTTCGTACATGTATTTATGCTTGCCTCGTTAAGGCGAAGCTTAATGCAAAATCACTATTTTGATTAATCTTTATAATGAATTGGTGTACTTTATGAATACCAAAAAATATGTTGTAGATAAATTGAAGGTTTTCCTATCGTTTTGCTTGAGTAGAATAAAAATAAAAATAAATAAATTACTCAATAAAAAATATAAATCTAAACTATTACATTTTTTTTTTCAATAGATATGTTTGAACGCGTAAAGGAAACAAATTAAAAAAAAATACAGTATTAAGCTAAGATTATTTGTGAAAGTTTCACTTGATTAACTTTTTTGATTTCTTATAAAATTATTTACAAAGTAAATAAATACCAGTTTTGTGCTTGAAATCGAACGTTTCTAGACTCGGTTTGTCAAGCAATTTTAATGCCTATTACCTAGAATATAAGATATTCCAAGAATATACACATTTTCGGCTTGTAGCTTCCTCTTAAGGTGTACGGGAAGCATCTTACTTGTATTTTTTATTTATGTAAGAAGAAAACACAGATACAGACAGTAATTAAAAGATAATTTTGTAAAATAATAACTTGAGAATTCGCCTGCATCTTAACTATTTCTCACAGATTGACTGTATCTGTGTTTTTCTTCTTAATAAAAGGTTATATTTTTCATAACAGCATTATTGATTTGTTACGTTTTCGAAATAATCCATCGATATAAACAATTAGTTTACTGTATTGAGGACATGTTGTCTGCCAAATATAATTTGCGGATTCGAAACCATTCAGTAAGAAAATTGTATAGGCTGCACGAGTGGTAGGCCTGCTCATTATAACGGAACACACTACTTGATGGAAATTCGTGTATATATGTGAAGCGATTTCCGATACTGAGTTTGTTTCACAGTTGGGAAGCGGCCTACACTATTTGGAGTTATTCCAAATAAACCTCTTACATTATATAAAGCGAGTGGTGTTACAAGGAACATAGAGGCTTAAATGTAATTTCCGACGAATTCAAGTGTCGCTGTGGATATTAAAATAAGCAAAACTCTCGACATTTTTCCTATAAAACGTTCTTCTTTATGGCAACACTGCAAACCACTGAAGAAAATCATGAGACATGTGATCTGGCCAATTTAAATAAGACATTTGGACTTCAGAGTTATTATTTTGTTGTAATTTTATTTGAATTTCGATGTTCTTCAAGCCGTTTTAAAAACGGTCTCTTTATACTGATTAAAACTATGTTATGAGCTTGGTCGTGCGCCAGAGGAAACTATTAATTTCCGTTGGCTTGCATGTTTTTTCTCGGAAGTTTTTTCAATTTGTATGTGTGTTTCAGTCTAATAATTGTTGCTTTTAATAATTTGTTATCCTTCGTGCTATGCATGAAAAAAAACTTTGTCTTGTAAACGTAAAAATAATAATATTTGGAAAGTCAAAATATTTCACCAATAAATGACGATATAATATTTTTTGACGTTATCTTCCAAATCGTTATCGATCTTTGGATTTTCTATTTAGTGGGTCAAACAGACACGCCCGCAACTAACTTTTATCGGTTTTATTTATTCAGCGCTACAGACAATATAAATTTTCAACCCCAGAGTTTCTCCCTGTATCGTCTCGTCAAATTTGTTTTCCGGGGAAATAAAATTGTTTTCATTCGCCGTCGGCGGCAATCAAAAGAAATTAACGCCATTTGCTTTCATGGAATACAATCGAGACTGTATTACACAACGTGTTTTATGCTCGGTGCTAAAATTTATAAAATCACATAATGGAAAAAGCTCTCTTCTAAACACATTTCTTACTTTTCATAAATGACGGAGTGGAGTCCTGCTTTAACTCGACCATTTTACATTTTGTCTGCATGTAAATCTGTTTGTAGGATCCGTTTCCGCACCCGTTTTAAGATGGTGACCGTTTTAATGGTTCAATAAAGATTCTATATTCAAATATAAAATAGTTCTGTCTATTTCTTATTCGCATTTTTCCATATTATGGTACCTACCCGCATGAAGAAACTCTGAAAAAAGAATTGTCATTCAAATAGTGAAGTTTCTTTGAGGAAATTGTATTAAAAACATGTTACATAAAATATAAATATGTATTTATGTAGCTACTTGCAAATCTTATGATTTCATAAGATATTGATTTCCTCCAAGAAACTTCAGGAAAAATATATAGTATTAAAAATATGTTACACAAAATATAAATGTATTTAAGTAGCTACTTACAAATTTTAAGATTTCGTAGGATATTTTTAATACAATTTCCTCAAAGAAACTTCAGGAAATGGTACTAAAAATATGTTACATAAATACATATATATTTTATTTTAATACAATTTCCTCAAAGAAACTTCAGGAAATGGTACTAAAAATATGTTACATAAAATATATATGTATTTATGTAGCTACCTAAAAATCTTATGATTTCATAGGATATTTTCAATACAATTTCCTCTAAGAAACTTCAGGAAATTGTATTAAAAATAAGTTACATAAAATATATATGTATTTAAGTCGCTACGTACAAATCTTGTAGTTTCATAAGATATTTTTAATACAATTTCCTCAGAGAAACTTCTGGAAATTGTATTAAAAATATGTTACATAAAATATATACGTATTTGAGTACCTACTTATAAATCTTATTATTTCATAGGATATTTTGGTTGTAATTTATTAAATAAGAGAAAATTAGACATGTTCTTTTTTTGACGTGGACAAAACAACTAGTATATTATGAAGTAATATTTCTATGTGATAAGCCGGAAAATACTCTTAAATGATGAGTTCTGGCTTCATGAATATTTTACATGCGTTTTTTCTGGGTTAGACTGTCGCAAGTTCCGCTCGCAATTACAGATCCATTACATAATGGAGAATCGACAAAATATTTAGACAAACTAAATAAATAACCATAACTCCGTTTCTCTGCAGTGGGAGGCAGAGAGGACGGACCGCTAAATAACTAGATCTTGGCACACACTCCTTGCTTTGGTCACATTCATACATATGCTTCTGTTACGTTGCTTCTTGACGTTACTCAAGAATTGGGTTCACTTTATTGTGACATGTCTTCCTCGGGCATCCCTAACATCTTCTACCATTCACACTACCACACTCCTTTTGTGTTCTGCATCATCTACAAACATTCTAAGCGATCTTTTCTCAATCTTACTAATTCAGCTTACATCATCCTTGCTTTATTTGCGAATACTCAATTTTTTACACGGTCATAAATAGTTTTAAATTATCTTACATAAAAAATACTAACTTAGGTTCTTCGTAACTCTAGTTCAACGACCACAAATATGCTTCGAATTTAAGCCTCAGTTTTCAAATTGGAACTGATTGGAGCGTCAAATAAATAAAATAATGCTCTGTAACTACTTTCATAGTACCTTAAGCATTTATTTTGTACTCTTGTTTTTAAATATAATTATTGAACTCCTTTGTACAACAGAACTCTCTTACAATTTATATTGTACCTTCTTATATCGTTTGTACTCAGTTTATAATGTTATCTACTGTACAAATATTATTGTTTATTAATTTTTGGAATAACTTAGTGAGTAAAACCTCAAAATGTAATATTTAATTATTGAAGACAATATTAGCGATTCCTACACGAAAATCAGAAAAAGATACGGTAACATCTAGGACTCAAACGCAGGATCCTTGCCTTGCCGGGACACCGTTCTACCAACTCAGCTAATGGGACCCTATATATTCTTCGGTCCTATTTAGAATTTTATTGGTAGAGCGGTGCCCCGGCCAGGCAATGGTCCTGGTTCGAGTCCTAGATGTAACCGTATCTATTTATAATTTTTCTGTTTTAAATTTTCGTTTAGGAATCGCTAATATTGACTTCAATTATTAAATATTATTGTACTCCTGAACTACTTACAATTAATAATGTATTTATTTAAAAGCCTTCAAGGTGTTAGTAAACATATAAAATGTATTTGTATTATAAAAAAGTGTACAACAAGTGGTTGCAGTGAAATCCACCAAGAAAATTACTGCTTTCAAATTACGTAGCTGCTCTATAAAAAAACATAATTTTTAATTGGAGAAGTTTACACGGAAACAAGTAATGAGAGCGGAAAATGCATACAAATTGTACCTATTAAAGTAATTTATGATCTCTTATATTATGAATTCTCCCTTTAATAGTGCTTTGGGTGGCATTTACACAATTAAACATTCTTACCCACGAGTAAAAACCTGCGTAGTGGTTACTAAACACTACACTGTGTATCCCACAAAAACACTATTTAGAACATGACTACAAAAATACTAATTTTTATTACTGTTTTACTGAACACCGTTTCACCTTCCAGTAATTAAATTTACCTACTAAACGGTTCTGTAAAGCTGTGAAGCAGATAATAAATCGGTATATTTTATAATGTTCTGTTCAAGAATTCAATGCAGGTAGTGGCAAATGATTTTAAAGGGGACACTTTTGAATGTATTTGTTTACACCGATAGTATCAAAAGTTTCAAAAATATGTTTTGAACCACTTTGAAACACCCGCTCCCAGTTCTCTGTCACAACAATAATGTCCAAAAACGCGGTGTGCGTTTGTCGATTACGTTTCAATTTAGATTCGCGATTAAATTCGACAGTGTTTTTTTTTGTTTTGACCTTTTCCACAAACAATAGTCAAACATTAGGGCAAACGTATAACACATTTCATCTCCTCCATTTGCTAAAACATTAAGGTGTGGTGGGCGAAGCCATAGACATTTTGTAATTATTTGTAGATGTCTGATGAGGAAGACGGGTGTGCTTTCAGTTTTTTGCTAACAACTATCAAAATTATTATATTTCAGGCGACTAATTATAATAATTTGTTATCCTTTGTGCTATGGTTAAAAAATCTTGACTTATAAACATTAGTTTACCAGTAAAAAATAATAATGAGTTTTGACTAGGAAGATTTTCTTGCAGTTTTAGCAATACCAGATATTATTGTACCAGGGAGGAAACACCGATTTTGGGTTCGGCCACGAAATTGTAATTTATACCAGGAATTAAAAATATAAGAAAGATTTGGTTTAGGTAATTTATTCTGCGTCTCGGGAAATGATTTATTTCATACACAAGCCTGATGTACTACTTGAATGTTGAAACAATTATGTTGTTAATAATTGTTCCGGAAGTTTGTTGGGCTCTCCACAATATTATTTAAAGGTGAGTTCGTGATAGTAACAACCATCTTATTACGAGATTATTTATTTACAATTTATTCAATTTATAATTATTAAACTCGCTCAGTGCACATAACCTCAAAAAGTCGTGTGATTTGAGCCTGTGACAGAACACGCAATAAGCGCGTTATATGTTCGTGGCTTGGCCTATTTCAGCATATTCCCAGCATTGCGTATATACTATTATTTCGAACAAAAATGTAGACGGGGACGCCCCCATTTCGAATATTTGCACTAATGTTAAACAAAAGTATCCATAAAAAATCAAAATTATTATATATCCAATCTCAAACATAGAAATGTAGTTTGTTTATGATGATGTGCATGATTTGAAATATTCCTGCATAGTCCTCCGTAATTCTCTTCATTTTTTTCTTAATTAACTAACTAACCATCACACCGTTTCCCCGCAGGGGTAGGCAGAGAGGACGGACCGCCAAACAACTCGGTCTTGGCACACACGCCTTGCCTCATTCAAATTCATACATCGTCTCATACATACTCTTCTATAATTCTGACTGTTAATATGGTCCGACTCAAGTATCTGATTCACTTTGTCGTGCCATGTCTTCCTCGGGCGTCCTCGACTTCTGTTACCATTCACATTTGCATGGTATATTCTGCTTACACTCCTTTGTTCGCTCATTTGCTCTATATGCCCAAAACCATCTAAGTGTCCTTTTCTTAATCTTACTCTTTACGCTTACATCAGCCTTGCACTCTTTACTGATCTTCACATTTCTCACACGATCATACGTGGTTTTACCACACATACGCCTCAGGGATCTTCTTTAATTACAAGGAGGAAATCTATAAGTGGACGAAATTTATGTATAAAATTCAAAATCGTTTTCCCAGAGATTAATAAAAAAATTACCAAATTATTGAACGAAATTATTCTTTGATCCAATCCGCTTACCACTACAAGGAAGAGCCAGTTTATAGTGATTTAACTGCAAGTAATAATATCTATTTCACGTTTATTTGGACATTCTTTTTCGCATTTTTTAATTACCATGGTACCTACTTGCTTGAAGAAGGTTTGAAAAAGGAATTGTCATTGAGATACAGACATTTCTGTGGACAAATAATATAATACCCTATTTGAAATGTTTTTTTTTCATAAAATATTTATTACGCAGGTACTTCAGCACCTACTTACAATTTTTTTTATTTAATTATTTATTAAATTATAAAGTTCACAGAACTACTTGATTATATCGGTAAAATAACTTACAACTTAAAGTTAAAATTAAGTTTTTGCGAGCCTATTAAAATCATAATTAATTTATTTATATTTCAACTTAATTTACTTTTCGGAGTGATAATTAAGAGGAGCGGCCTTTTCAAACTAAACTTAAATTTGAGAATAATACCAAACAAATTGAATAATTTTATTGTAATCAAAAGGTGTAGCCAATATCTATTTCGAATTTCTGCTATTTTACGAATTTGTTTTTTAAATTATGATAAAACCACATGTCATTAAGGAATTCAATATTGCTCGATTTAAGAGGCTATTTTCGTGATTTTGGCATGTTTTACGTTGTTAATTGCAATTATTCAAAAATTATCCAATCCCTACCTACTGTGTTATTATTATGCACTAAAAAAATAAAAGTAGTAAAAAAGTATTTGCTTGTAGAAATATTAATTTGTATTCCACAAATGTGTGTTACATTGTAAATCAGTGGTTTGTAATTTATACGTCACGCCCATCAAAAGCTTTTTTTAAAATGATTTTATTTTTTCCTATTTTATTGAAAATAATTATCATTAACTCACACATAATTTCCAAAGTTGGCTCTAAAATCAAGTAAAATGAAATTCTGTAATGGCACATGTTTTATAATTTAAAACATAAAGTAGCAAATTATACATGTGCTAGGTGTTTTTATACGTTTTGATTAAAATAATAATCATTCAATTTGGTTAAGTATTTTGGCCCCAAAAAAGAAAATTTAAGTTTTGTATGAAAAACTTTTCCTATAGAAAGTGTTCCTGAATAGAACAACGATTAAAGTTAGGTGAATTAATATTATGCAAGTAATTTATAATATTATAACTGGACAACGCAAGCATTACATGCAAACCTTAATATAGGTTCGATATTCAAAATCATCGAAAGGCCCTTGTGAAACTAAGTTGTTTCGTCCAAGTTTACCCATTGCGAACTAATGTTGATGTAAATCAAATAATGTGGCTTTTGCTTTGTTTTGCAGGAACTTCTGTACAAGGGAAGAGGAGAGAGGTTAATATGGTACAAAATAATGATCAATGTTCTGTTTTATTAATCGTATTCAGAGCGGATCGAATATTGTACGGTAGAAGTTTGTTTGGAATTCGTTGAATAATTACTCATTGCTTTAAGTAATCGCTGCAGTTCTGGTAATTGAATAATGTCTGACTTGAAAGTTGCGCAAGTCATAGTTGAGTTATGTTACGTTATTAGAAGTTTTAGGTATGGACATCTAATTAAATTTGCTTTACTAGTGCTTTTTGATTAATATTGTAACAGTACAACTGTAATAATTTAAAAATACTGTAAATTTTTCAAAATTAATATTATCAAACACGATTAGAAAAACATCTACGTACGAGTATTTTCAGATTTTTATGACCTTTTAATTCCCCGTAAATTAGGAAACAAAAATAATTTATTTTATGTAAGTACCTACAATGTTTATTGCATTATTATTTAATATATTTTTATAGAGGTAGCTGGTACATACGACTTTATACATAAGTCACAAGATATATGTTTTTATTTATAAGCTGTAGGTATGTTTAGAGTTAGATTCAGTATTCAGATGAATAATAGTCGAGGGGTAAGGCTCTTGACCATGAATCCGGTGGTCGCAGGTTCAAATCCCAAAAAATAAAATCATTTTAAAAAATGTATTATATATTTGTGCCACATTCCAGAGTGGAAGATAATCTGAGTATCGTCCTAGCCAAAGGCCGCCATTCAGAATTGAAACGTTGCTTAAATTAACTTTATTGGTATTTGGTGACCGGATCTGAATAGCCAGGTACTTCCCAGTCTTCATATCATATTATCTTTCTCTTCTATTCTTCACCATCTCCTTTCCCGTCCCCACTATATTCAGTCACAACATACCCCAATTGGGGATGCTACAGTCTCATTGGCTCCAGACCGCTGGAAAAGTCGGTAGTTGTGCGGTATCCGATTATTAAACTATTTGTGAAACGTCGTTGCAAAAAACCAACACCTTATTGTCACGAACTTAAAAAGCTCTGGACGGAGCTATTCGAGAATAATTTGAAGCCGTGAGTTGAGGGGGAAGATGTACGAAAAATTCCAAACCCTTCTTAATTTTTTTAAATGACATATCCTATTCCTTGTGATATGTCGAAAAAATAATAAGCTGTAATAAGTACACCAATATTACAGAATTGAAATCATAATTGTTTTTTATGCACAAAAAATATTTCAAAATTTTGTCATGCAAGATGGCTGCCAGGCAATTTCCCCTACCCTTTGATTTCAAGGCCATTCATACAAAATCGCGCTAACGTTCTGTACTTGGCTTCTTAGATCCATGCCTTATTGTGGACCTAACTACTGAACTTCCAAGATTCTCTCTCCCTAACAAGACTTTGTTATAACTATCTCGTAACCGGTGCAGTCACCAGACCTGTCACTGTGCATATAGTGTAAACAATTATGGTATTAAGGATTCTGGATTTTATGAATGTAGACACAAAATTTCCTCAGAAATTGTAAGGTTTGTGTATAGGTACTTACAAGTACAGTAATACCCACTCACTTAATTTCTAATAATAAATTTTTCATTTTTCTCAAGATACATCACTATCTCAATGACAATTCTTCTTTCAAACTGTCTCCACGCAGGAAGTTACCATAATGTTGAAAAGCCCATTGAAAGTTAGCCTGCTAATCAAAGTAAGGCTGGCTTGAATAATAAAGTGAATTCAGCAGATTTACTAAAACGCAAATCAGTCAAAGTTAGCCCACTAGTCAACCAAAGACTTTATCTACATAAAAAATACTTATCTACATATCAAAGTAAGGCTTACTTGAATAATAAAGGGAATGCCGCAGATTTTCAAAACCGGAAATCTAATGAAAAACAAATTTCCAGACAGATTAAATGCCAAACGGTTGACTTAAAAGAGGAAAAGGTTACGTTCAGTCGATGAACTACAGAAAATTCGTAAAATAATGTCCAATGCGCCAGTTTCCTAGAGGTATACCTATGTAGAACTATCCGATCATTCCGATGCCTTAATTGAATGAATAACCTCGATCCCATAATGATCCCTACCAACCTTCTTCCACCATAAGAAGAAAGAGAAGCTGGCATTCTTGAGACGATTTATAACTAAAAGCCATAAAAAAATTTCAACAAATCATTATTAAATGATTTTCGGTAAACATAAAAATGCTTTCGGATGATGAATTTACGTGATCGACGTCAATCAGCAGTCTTTTTTTTATTTCCGATATTTTCTCAGCTAATTTATTCAGTTTCGACGATAGAACTCCCAGTAAATTATTTCCAAATAAATCCTTTCCATGGGATTGCATTAGCAATTGAAATAATTGAGAGGGCTTTGCCCAAACCGACGAGAACTCCACAGGGGTATCCCCGACAACTGAAGATAAATAACTTTATCGCAATGAATCCTGTGAATTAATACAGTTTCCTTTCTCCTTATTTTCTATTGAATTCGGTGGCAAATTACCACAATCCTGTGTATAGTAATGTTCTTGTAGTGTAGATTCACTACACCGATACACATTTATTTATTTGAATTAACGAAAGGAAGGTATAATGACCTTTGTTGTGAAGCCTTAATTTACAAAGCTTTTATTTGGATTTGATGGTTACGAGATCGTTTCTTGCTGAAGTACCTTCACTACATAATCATAATAAAGTCAATTTTAAAATCTTTATCAATGTTAGTATCTGACGTACCGACATATCCGACAGTTATTCAGTAGTAAATAGGCAGTTGTTGCGTTTTCTCCATCTGTTCTCACCGAAACGTTAGCTGCCTGAAAAATAATATGTAAAAATAATATTTTAATCTTCTCATTCATAGATGGTACCAATTGAACTACGAGTATTTTAAGAAAAAACACTTTTTTGCAATATACGCTCTAAAATTTTAGATGAATTATTTGTTTGTCCGTGTATACACGTGAATGTAAATTAATAGTTTTGTCCTGAAAGAAACTCAATTATTTCAAGAAAAGCAAAAATACTATAGTGAATTGAATCACCTATCTTAAAAGATTTTTTTTTAACGGACAAACTATTTATTCATATTTCGTGTGTAAAGGCGTAAACAAAAACTTCAAACTAAAATAAATAAAATCGAGCCGATTCTTAATATGAAAAATAAATAAAAATTTTAACCCTTAAGATTTCTCCAAACAGTCTTTGCATCATTCACATTCATACAAAAGTACTCTTACTGTTATCTGACTCTGAAAATGGCACGGCACAAGCATTTGATTCACTAGATGATGTGATTGTGACTTCTTCTTTAAGAATAATTTCACATTTTTTTGAGTTAATCGTTCGTTGCCTCGACTCTTGGTAAGCCAACGCAAAATTTTGCCTTATTTTATTTTCGTCATAACATACTTGATTTTTTCAAAATTATGTTTTTGTAAATTGGACCGTGTTAACAGATAATGTGTTCATATATTTATGATAATAGTATATTACCTACCGTGCGTAGTTTCTCCAAATTTGCTAGTTATATGCAGAGAAATCTAATTTAAGAGGTTAGGTAAAAAATTATTTATGGGTGATGGATGATAATCCTTCTAAATCATGTATCATTGTGTATAGTATGTGAGAATAAAAAGTGATCTAATTGTTATTTTTTGGACTTATTCCTTATCCAGTAGGAAACCAAAGTAAATTTATCAAGAGAAAGTTTTATTTTTTCCCTATTTGGCTCTAGTACCTTCGGTCTATTGACACTATCTCTGAAGCTTTTAAATTACATTTGACACTTTTATGATACCAAACAGCATCAATCAAATAACAATGGCCAGAAATGTACGGAAAATACTCTGCCCTTTCTTCTGTGGCTTTTATCCGTTTCGATTTCCTTAATAAGGCGGATAAGCAGTCTGATGTATTGGCAGAGAGGATAACCTTCCTGCTTCCCTTACCAAATTTACTTATCGGATTAATTTAATTGTGTTTATGAGGTTTATTAAGTTGGTGATTTTAGTTTGGAATATCCAACACGGACAAAAATTAGTACGGCTTTTTATCAAGATACTGATAAAAATGTGACTAAAATATTAGTCATTCAGAATATATCTGAAGACATTTTCATGGCCTTATCTGAATAATATAATGAACGTGTTCCGACTTCCTCATAACATTCTCATGCTTTACTGGTTTGTTATGAAATTTGTAAATTCATTCGTTATACGCCTCCAGTCTCGTTTAACAGGAAAATGAAAATTTTATCAAATTTTTAGTAAATTAACAATATTTTGTATCAGTAAGTATTCTCCGTGAAATAATGAATATGTAAGTTATGCATTTGATGCAAAATATTATTCGATTCTTCGGAAAAAGTTAATTTTAAATATAGATGAAAGTTTTCTGGGAAACAGCGATCATCTTCAAATATCATAGCGTCTTTAGTTGGGAGAAAGAACCTGAGGTTATCCGCAGACGAGCTAAGCTGACGATCTAAAAAACACAACTGATTTCTAATGAGTGAAAGCTACCAATAATAACTAACTAAATTAATGACAAAAGAAGATAATTAAAAATCTAAAGAAATTTAAAATATGGAATACACAATAAATTATCAGCAAAAGTCGTGCAAAAATTAGTCAACTCATGCGAATCTAAATAAATTGTTCGCTAATTCCATTATTGTTACCAAATACCTTATTTAAGTCTATCAAATAATTGCTTCCAACTTTACATAAACAGGTACATTCATCGATATATCAACTTTAGATATGGCGTGTCTTACAAATTTTGTCGAATAATTCGTCCCATCTATGAGTAATTTTATAACCAAACCCCCATCGTGATTGGTTTATTTATGTATCCATCTGATTCCGTCGCTTCGCCTTGAAAGCATAATATCTTGGGAGACAAATTTGGTCCTTGCAGACCAACAAAATATAATAAGCAATGCTTTTTATGATATTTAGTTTGCAAAATAATGCACTTTCTTTTTGATAAACGTTTTCGTAACCCAATTTTTGGAACCATTAATTTTGGTTTCGGTGTCATTTTTAACATCCACACGCCCTGTCTAGACTTTGTTGGTCGATGGGTACATTGCGTTAAAATAATAAATAAATTTGGTTAAGTAGCCTGTCTCGACACAGGATATTTCTAGTGCAACAGGCTCAATAAAAAAATATGTCTAAACCTTACCATGTGGAGTACCTATACATATGTACCAAATAAATTATATATATAACGGTATTATGAAACAAAATAATAAACTTTGTTTACAATACTATTTAATAAATATTATCAACTTGTTTCCTACTAAACGTATCCCTACTAAACATTTTTACACATTAGAACAAATTACGCCACAAAGGGAATTTTAAATTATTGGAGAAGTGAATGGTATTGTGATTTTTAAAAATCGTTCTGAAGCAATGATTGGTACAACGCAATATTCTTGGGAGGAATGATGAAAGACGTAGCAGAAGAAAACGCCACACTTGACTTTTGGCTTCGAAACCTATGTTACTGGTAAGAGAGCAGTTCTGTAGAGTTGTTTGCAGGGCTGTAGCTTGGAGGGTGAAATTTTTCCTATATATAGGTAACCTCCGATAGGACATGGCATTAAATAACGTAAAGCTTCTTTAGGGATACCATTGACCAAAACTGGAAACCCGCAGGCTTATGAAGAACTCAAGTATTCTTGTCCCGGAGCCGTAGTCGCACGTTATAGTATCTTCTGTCTCTTTAGTTTCCAAACAAGACGCTTGAGACGGAAGAAGACGGTCGACTCTCTGCAATAATTATGCACCATGAAGATTTGTTCTCTGAGACGCACTACCAAAGTCTCCAGTAGAGAAGGAGTGATAGGAGACTGATAGATATTCAATACCTCCTAAAATGCTATCAGATGTGTGTACCGAATAACTACTGACAAAGGTGGCACCATGATCTACTATGCGTTCTACATGGCAGAACAGACGTTTTGGCTCTAAACGTATTATATGGGCTAATAAAAATTTCTCTTGATATCTTCAAAACAAACTTTGAAGGTTTCCTTTCATACATTCTGACTTACCAATTGTGTTATTTGTATATGGAAATAATATATTATAATATTTTAGTTAGCGTAATGAGTAAGATTAAGAAAGGGAAGCTTAGATGGTTTGGGCATGTAGAGCGAATGAGCGAAGAAATGAGTTTAAGGAGGATATGTGATGCAAATGCGAATGGCAGCAGAAGTCGGGGATGCCCGAGGAAGACATGGCACGACCAAGTGAATCAGATACTCGAGTCGAGCCATGTTAAGAGTCAGAACAATAGAAGAGTATGTATGAATGTGAATGAGGCAAGAATTGTGTGCCAAGACCGAGTTGTTTGGCGGTCCGTCCTCTCTGTCTACCCCTGCGGTGAAACGGCGTGATGGTTAGTTAGTTAGTTACTGTTCATGTGTAGTTATAGTATGGTATAAATATAGACAGTCTGTTGTACACACTATATATATATATATATATATATATATATATCTATATATATATATATATATATAAATTCCCAATATATCGAAATACGTGTTCATGCCCGATAATTTAAAGTGATGAAATGCGAAAATATTAGGATTTTTATGAACATGAGTTCCGACATCGTGATAATACATTCGTATTTTACTAAAAGTCTATCAAGAATCCTATCAATTCATTCGTTGACCTGCAATCCCGTTTTCAACCGCATTACGAATGATTTGAATTAGCAATACTCAATCTCCGTGCACCTAAAAAAAGACTTTGTGAAAACATATTCCAACCATTGAATGGTTAATTTCGAGGTAATTCAGTTACAAGAAATCCCGTTTGTTTCACTTTTGCTATCCGCATATTAATGAAAGGTCACTTCCCACGTAAACGTGGTGATGCTTTGTTTAACGTTTAAGCTTTAACTTTGTTTTTAAATGTGAGATGAATTTCAAATAACATCACAAGTCTTTGAAAAGGGCAAGACAAAAAGGAAAAAGGTTTCATAATTCGACTTTATGAAAAACTTCTGATAATATGTGAGTTTTTAATCTTATAAGTCTATGATTACATTTACAACATCCATCTTCACTTATTAAACGCAAATAGGTTTATGTTGTCAGTTTTAATTTAGATCAAATATAAACATTCCGGTTATCTCTCCATTTTGAGGGATGGTTTTCGTCTTGTTTCATGTATTTTATAGGCGTAAAAACTGTAGAGAATGTTTAACCTTGATGCATAAAGCTTTGTGCTTCCGTTTTTTTTCTGAAGTGCATCCTTCCATTCTGATTACGCACAAAAACGTATACATATTAATAAATATGTTAGTCCGCCTCGTAAATCTTATTTACCTTTTTTACTTCTTATAAAATTATTTACAAAATAAATAAAAACCAGTTTTTTGCTTGAAATCGAACGTTTCTAGACTCCGTTTGTCAAGCGATTTTATGCCTATTACCTACAATATAAGGTATACCAAGAATATACACATTTTTGGCTTGTAGCTTCCTCTTAATTCATCACCAAGTTATATCTTATATTCAGGTCAAAACAACGGATTTGAGAAAAACACATTCAAAGTTAAAAATCAAATTTTCAGTCAGTAGAACATTATTAATGTTTTCGAAGTCCAATACCATATTCTAGATTTTTTCCATAAACTGTTTTTTTAAATTGAATTTTGAAGTTTATTAAAAATTGATGACACATCAAACATCGTCAACATTGCGACAAAAAATTACGATACGACAAAATGGAACTGAAATATCTGTAGGTTTATAAAAGAGAAGTAATTTTATTTTTATTTATTTTTTTACTAAATATAACATTAAGAACAACAGAAAAACCTCTTTTTCTCAAGACAACATAAATAGAAATTAAAAATAATTCATAAGTGGCCTTTATTTTATTTTGGATTTTCGACAACACAACATATTTGACGAAGGGTACGAATAGTCTTATTTAATAATACTAAATGTTTATTTATCTCTCTAGTTTTCAAGCGGGAAACCAAATTGAATGTTACGACATTATAGATTTTTTTTTAATTTTGTATTAACTTAAATTGAATACATACGACAATACAGTGAAAAACAGAGAACGGATGAAACAAGCAGATTTCAGCACATACGACAAAACTAAATTCTGTACAGGCGAAATTAGGGCAGATGCGATAAAATCGATCGGAGCGTTTGGTAAAGCAGGTCTCGAGGCCAAAAGTTATCATCATAACTTAAAAATGACGATTTTGACCTTATGACAAGATGAAACTGGGGTGATGAATTATCTTAATTATTAAATTAGCAGTAAACGAATACTTCTAGCTAGTTAGTCGTATCGTTACGTGACAGAAGATAATAAGCAATTGGAGTACATGAGTAACTAGTATTGCTAGTTAGTTATTATTTATGTTAACTTTGGTTTTCAAAGTTTTGATACAGCATTGAAACAGTTATTCAAAATTTAAATACATTGTAGTAATAATAATATTTGGCTAATTTATATAGCGCCGTGTTCGTGAGAAATCACCCCAAGGGCGCTGTACAAATATATTTGTTAAATAGTTGATACTAGAACTATTTACTTAAAACTAGTGACTTATCTCTAAGACTTATATGTAGTGACTTATGACTAAGGCCTATAACTACTATCTTAATGTCATATACATTTACATATGTAGAAACTTATTACTAAAATTGATAGCAAAAAATCTCACAAAGGCAAAGTAAAGTAATTATATTAATTCTATGGTTAAAGTACAGGATTTTCCAATAACAGGTGTTATTTTGATATTCAATCGTAAAAGATCAATAGTTTCGTTGCTTGTGTGGCACGTAGCGCCGTTTTGTTGAAAGTAAACGTTGTCCAGATCAATATCATCCAATTCCGGCCATAAAAAATCATTAATCATCTCTCGATAGCGGTTCATTCACCGTAACTGTTGCACCAGCCTCATTTTCGAAAAAGTAAGGTCCAATTACTCCGCCGGACCATAAACTGCACCAAACAGTCAAATGTTGAGAATAGAGAGGCTTTTCATCAATAACTCTTGGGTTTTCCGAGCCCCAGATGCGACAACTTTGCTTGTTGACGAAGCCACCGAGGTGGAAATGGGCCTCATCACTCAAGATGATTTGCTTTTGATTCACTCAAGTGAATTTTAATAATTTCAATGCGTTGTTGAAGCGTGTATCGTTCTATTTTTATTAATGGCGTAGTTTCTAATTGTCAAATGTCAAAAAATAACAGCTTGTAATGTTTTCACCTTTTCGCCATCCTTTTTATTATATTAAAACAATATAAAATTTTCTTCTCTCTTGGCTATGACCGATAGTTCTTTTTTTTTCTAAGGCTTTGCATATGTGTTCGCAGGGATGGAAAATTCCTCCCCTACAACACATAAGCCTCCGTGAAAATTGGACCCTTAATTTCTTTGATAACTACAGAAAGCTACTTAAAGCTCTCTTGTACTGTATATCTTTATAGACATATGTACTTAACTAATTAATACGTTATTTACGATCTTGAACGCAAATGTATTCGTATTTGTATTGTAATTAAATTCCATCAAACGTTGTGTAATTTTTTGGTTTATGATATAGGATTTTAATTACTTTCATTTTTGTGGTAACCCTTTTGATTCTGATCAAGGCGTTGAATTTCAAAATTGAATTGGTCTTTCCATTGCAAGTCTAAATTTAAATGATTTCTCTAACTGAGCTAACTTTCCCTATGTAACTATTCTGATTCCCTGCACCCTAACGAAGTCTAAAATAATCGCTGGTAAAGGAAGTTTTACATGTTTATTTGGACAGGTAATTAGATATAACTCAAATGGTTAATTGTTAGTAAATTTGATTTTGGTTAACTATTGTGTCTGTTTGGCGCCACTCCTTTATGATTCTGCTGCTATAAGGTACATGTAAAGATTGATTTAGTAGGTTAATGTAATTAGTTAATTGTATATTTGACGAATTTGGAATAGCCCTTTGCTTGCAAAATTTGGCTCCAATCCTCCTGCAAGTAAACGAGATGATCGAGAATCAACGATAAATTCGCACAATCTTTTGACATGGTTCATTGATTGGTTCCTAAGTTACCGCGTCCCAAAGAACCTTCCATCGTCATCATGCACTGCCTCCAAGTCTCCTCTCGAGTCCCGAAACCCCCAAATTCCTACCCTTCCTTGGACTACAATTTACTTAGGGCGAACCGGTTTCGTCCTATATACAATCATATACTCACGGTTGGTGTGGACTTACGGGTCGTGAATCCTCATTCCACGTTTAAGAGAAAATGCGAGAGTGGTCCACAGACCTAAATGCAAGCTGCATGCAGGTCCGCATCCTCCAGTAAACAGTACATACGAATATATATATATATATATACATACAGTTTTGGAAAGGTTTATAACTTGCAATACGAGGCTAGCTACCTCGCATCCCAAGCTCGGATCTCGTACAAAGAGTTCTGCGTAACTCTAGGCTTGGTAACCGAATAGATACGTAAGAATAAGGTGATACGAATAAATACTAGTAAAATAAGATCTTATTGATAGTTTGTTTTGGAGAGCTATCGAACTCCAGGCTTTTTGTTTGGTTTTGACGTTTTTATTTAAGAGAATCGCCATCTCTATTTGGTTTGGTTAATGGTCTTTTTATAGGAGCGACCACTGCCTCCTATTTGATGAACTGTATTTATTTTTAATTTTTCCTCCAAGGTTCAACATTAGATTTAGTTCATCCTATCCCGTGATTTTTCAACTGTTTCATGTAATTGATTGCCACATAAGAGGGTACACGACTCTCAACTGTCTCAGGCAACTGATGGGATCTATGCGAACACTCCATCAATAATATTCAAATGTTTCGTATAATTATTCGATATAAATCTTGCTAACCCGATGATTTTTCAATTGTTGTTTGTGAATGATAGGTATTTGTGAATACGCAAGTCGCTACACATTGTCCTATGACATCCTGATGATTATCCTTATAACCCTGATAAATTATCTAGTTACGGCCAAGGTCTTTTTCAAACTTGCGGTTGACACAGTTCTCCAGTGACTTTATTTGTAAACAAATAATGTAAACATCTCCTGACACACTAACCTAAATGTGAGATTTGTTTATTTTAAAAATTCCTTAGAAGTCACTTGTGCCTCTTTACTTTTATTGTGCATTATTAGTTAAAACCTCACGACTTTGGTATTTAATTCAATATTTTTTTATTCCCTTTTTTTTTTGTTAAACTATTTATTTCATTTTCCGAATTTAGTAAATTTACTCGAGGTTAAATGAAGAATAAATATAAATATATATAAGTACACATATCTCGATTGCCAAAATATGTTAAATAAGAGTAAATATATTAATAAATAAATATAAGATATATGATTCTACATAGACTTGAATATTAATAAATACATATCTTCTTTTTCAATAAAATAACTATGTCCATGGGTAGGTATTTAAAATCGCTACCATTACAATGATTTCATTAATAAATAAAATGCATACATATAAATACATTACTCATATATATATTCTTTATATACAATATATTACTTTATTTTTATATATAGATAAATACATAATATACATATATTAATGTGTTATTCCTTTTGTTGTTTTAATAATTTAATTGGGATACCATAATCAGCTGTACCTCCTCACTCCCAGGCCCTGAAAATTACTTATAAAAAGGAAAACTTACCCCACCAAGGTTTTTCCGGTTGGGTTCTACACAACAACCTTGCCGAAGAAAATTCTACCTAATTAACTGTATTTTCCAACCAATTTCAAAATAAATCTTTTCGATTATCTATTCCTATTTAATATTTTATTCTTGCTTGATTCATATAAATTAGCTGATATTTAATATTTTGTGATATAGATGTGCCGGGAAATTATAAATTATTTAGGTCGAACTATTTTTGTTATTTTCACTCTTTTTTATTTTTTTTTTATAAATTTATAAGAAAATTTATTCCGAATTGCGCAAACTTTTAATTATTTCGATTCTGAATAAATTAAATATCTGTTAAAACTTTCTTCTAAATTTCACTGTTTCCACCAATATTTTAAAGTATCTACAATTAATTTTTTTTTCGAACTGTTACTTTTAGAACAAAGGTTTGAGCGATTATTATTGTTTCCTTTTTGTTTTGTGTTTCTTTTAAACTAAGATGTAAGTATTTACGATTAATATTTTTAAACAAAATTGATTCTAAATTATAATCTATTTTTAAATATCAATTCGCGAACACGTTCACTTTTTTGCACTATTCACTTAACACTTTTAAGCACTGAATTTAAACTCTATCTATTTATTAACACTGTTTGATTAAATTAGAATGACTTATTAAAATTTCACTGATTTTAGTACTTGTACATTGTCCAGGGACTTATTTAAAATTTAACACTTAGAGATTTTCCACTGTTAATCCTACCAAAGAACGTAGTACTGCCACGTAACAACTTTTCAAATCCACGGCACGACTGTCCCAAAACTGGTGTGCACCGTATTTTATACCCCTCTCAGGTTCCAAAAGACGTATCTGAATTTCTTTTGATGCTTATTCTATCTTAACTCGTAAATTTGAATATCCCTGCCACTAGTATCGATTGTGCCTACATACGATCTTCTGTTGTCCGGCTCTGGGCGGCGGTTAGTTTTTCTCTCACGTCTCTAACTCGATAGGGTCCGAATCGGGTAAGCCTGCGTTCATTGCCCAAGCCTCCTTTGTTCCATGGTTCATACAAAATGTAGTTAAAATATCATGATTTTGCGTTCCTTTTTTTTCTCAATTCGCGATAGGTCCGTCCTCAGTAACATATATATAGATCTCAATTTTATGCATCTTGTGCCAAAATAATTAAATCCATGTCGAAATCTTTACTATGCAGTTTTGAATTTCAATTTGTCTAAATTCTACTTAATTTTATTGTCACCTATGTGAGCTTTTCCATTTTCACCAGTACTTTCTCTCTTTATGTCGCAGACTTGAGTTTTCCCTTTTTCCTCTTGAATTTTCTTTATTCAGACGTTTCTCTACACAAATTTCTTCTTTATTCTTATGTTATTTCTCATAACTCTATAACTAATTATATTCCAAGCCGTATTTATTAATTTTACGGATAACTTAGAATTGTATCGCTTTTCTCCACTTGGATCATTCCTTATCCCCGTTCCTTACCCTTTCCTTTCTCTTTTTCTCACTTTTCCCGATGTGTGTGGTCTCCAGGAAAATTTCATAATACATTTATTATTAATAAATATATAATTTTCCACACTTCTATGTTAGATATACCTAATTTGACCCTGGGATATCCGTCACTTTTATTGTCTTATTCAATCTCCGCCCAATTTTCTATCTCCCTCGTACCAGGATTCACATAAAACATACGCATTGACATCTGTCTACGTTTCAAATTTTGGTACTAGACTCGTAAATTTAATTTAATTTCAAACCTATTAATTTTAATATCTTTTGCTTTATATAAATATCTCATAAGCCCAACGTTAAATTTAATAGCTTTTCTAATGGGTTTGTTTATCCTCTAAATTTCGATTGTTTATCCTCTAAAATACACACGAGACTGTCAACCTTTTATCTCATGTCACTTCTTCTGCAGTCTTGTGTAACTCTAATATCTATCTACCCTGAAAATCATGTAAAATGCCTACGTTTCCTGAATTTAATCTATCGCTATATGTTTAGTTTTATTGCCTTCCTTTGGTACCCTATTATCATGTTCTTAGGACCTTTGTAGCAGCTCAAAATCTCTGTATTTTCCCTTCGTCCAGTTGCTGCACTGTTTCTAAAATGTCTATTTTAATGCGAGATTTTCATTCCCAATCGTTTTCCTAATACCCCCGCTCCAACTAGAATTGATAACGATTAGTTTCTAATGCCCCTAACACTTTCGTTTTCCTTTATTACGACTTACATCGAACTCGACACCCTCCTTCTATCATAAATAATTGCACTACAGTTGAAAATTCTGCCAGTAACATTCCTTCGTTTTTCCGCCTTTCTTTTATACTATTTCGTTTATAATTTTTCCATTGCATTTTCGCGTGTGTGTTTTTCAACTTGTAAAATCTTCAAAGCACTCGATTTCTATGGTTCGCTATCTCATAAATGTCTCAGTTATTGTAAACATTCCCAGGACTTGTTCCCTTGAACGTCGATGTTTACACTATAGTGCGTTTACCTCTAATTTTTGTGGGAATGAAGAAGCCATTACTTATTTCTTTAATCGCTGGGTCCAAAGTTCATTTCTTTGTCTTTCGTAGACACACGCCTTTCCGTTCACTGATTGGTTATTCAAAATTTTATAGCTTTCGTTTAGATCTAATTGGTTGACACCCTTCAATGTTTATTTTCAGGCCTAGGAAAAAGGGGAATCCTAGCCGTCCTAGACGATTTTACGACATCTGTGCTGGCGCTCTAGAACCTCGATATACGTTCAATTCTTACAGATGCCTATTGCAAGCAAAATCAAATTTTCTTCACCAGATGTCGTTAGCATTTCCGTTTTCATAAATAATTCGTATATTTTTAATCCCCGAAGTGGGAAGCAACGGTTTATCTGTTTTCACTGTGATTTAAGCCTTTCATCACAAGCTTCAAAAGTAACATCTACCGAAATATCGGGCTATTAAAAATAACACCTCTTATTGGAAAATCCTGTATATGAAATCTATACGAAATATAATTATAAATGATACTAAATATTGGTTGAAAATGTTTTCCAATCTCAGACGGCAGGAGATACCAATTAAATACTGTAATTAGCAGATAACAATCGCTTAAAGATGTCGAGTAGAATTATTTGCTAACGACTTGCTACCTAAAAGTCGAAGATAATTAGCAGTAGCAGTGCTAACATCGCTAATAATTGATAACAATCAGATAACCAGTATTTTGATATTGGCTAATAACATATTATTATTATACTGATGTCTAATGTTGTTAAAAAGCCTTTTTTTCTTCAACGTGTGACTGTTTGGTGCGGTTTATGGTCCGGCGGAGTCATTGGACCTTACTTTTTCGAAAATGATGCTGGAGCAACAGTTCCGGTGAATGGATTGCGCTATCGAGAGATGATAAATGATTTTTTATGGCTGAAATTGGATGGTATTGATCTGAACAACGTTTACTTTCAACAAGATGGCGCTACGTGCCACACAAGCAACGAAACCATTGATCTTTTACGATTGAATACCAAAATAACACCTCATATTGGAAATCCATGTAGATTAACTAACGGCTGGCGCCGAGAGACACGCCAAGTGAATGTACAATATATTTATACAGTTAACATATCCGTATGAAAAAGGGTGACTTTTATAACTTATTTTTCTCGACAGCTCGTCAATGCAGTGATTTCCCAGATTTTACATTTCCTCTTTATGAGAGCGGTCAGTTCCAACTGCTCCCGACTGCACGGAGCCTGTGGGATTATTACATTCCCAATTTGGTTGAACTATGAGACTGAAGGGAGGTGAAGATTAGGAGGTACTTGGTTATTCAGAAATAACTAAACACGGTTAATCATTTCAAGCAAGAATTCGAATCTGAACAGCGGTCTATCACCGAGGTGATACTGGTATCTACCAGTCTGGAACATCCCGCAAAAACAATTTTTAAACTTTTTATTTGGACAATCACAGTATCTTTTACATGTTATAAGGTACTAAACATTAAATTTTACATAGTTAATGTCTTTAAAATTTGAACAATTCATGAAATTTCAAAGTAGATTTTCAAGTTCTCTGAAAGTTCTATATAAGTTCTGTTAGTATTTCAGATTTGTGAAACAACTGGCCAATAATGATATAATAACAAAACTTTAGACAAATTAAAAATCAACTTTAAAATTTGATAAATTGTTCAAATTCTGTTTCCACACGGTAATTTCGTGCGCATGGAGAAAAATGAATATCGCTAATTTATTAAGAATCTCATCAATTTATTGGTGATCCGGTTAAAGACAGGACTGAAAGAACAGGTTTCCTGATAAACTTTTAGTAAATTATGAATATATTAACACGTGTTCGTGAAAATTTATTTTCGCCTTTGTTCATAATATAGGTATTATAAAGGCATATAGATTCACCATAATTTGAAGAAATTCTTAGTAAATTAACAACTTTTTTTTTATCCATGTGTGATGAAAATTATTGATCTTGTCTTTAATTATGAGTAGGTATTAGTAATAATAACAAAAAATTCTAAAAAAGAGGAAACGCAAAGATGAAGAGAAAAAATCAATAAATACGCGAAACTCGCGAATTGTAATCGACTATTAATAAATGTGCAAAACCATACACGATATTTATATGAAATAACACATATAAATTAAAATTAAAGTAAATAAATGCGCACGCCCGCGCCGGGTTAATCACGAGGATTGGCGTCAATAAAAATAAACATTTCCTCTTAATTGATTAGGTACTTATTACGTGTGCCCACATTCTATGTCCCCAATATCCTGAGGGAAGCATCCTAAAATTCCAATTTCCTATAATTTAACGAGAAACAGATGAAACTCAGTCAATTCCACGAATCCATAAAACGTAATTACGTATTTCCACGCCTTAAAGCTTTGAGAAACCAATATCACTTAGCGACGTGTGATTAAGGCATTCTCAGTGAATTTATGATTTCACAGTCAGTCGGGCTGTGAGAACTTCATACACAGCAGTAATGTGGTTACGGTGTACAATAGATTATTGTTAATTGCCAATAAGATATTTAAATACGTATATCCTATTGAGATATAGAATGGAACCTATATATTCATGCGCCTCTCTACAACAGGGGATATGCAAAATGCCGATATTCCAGCGGACAAGGATTCTATTTAATACGCACGGAGAACAATGAGTATTGCTGTTTTATTAATGATCTCTTCAACTTATTGGTTACCTGTTTAAAACGGGTCTGCAGGCCGTATCCTAATAAACTTTTAGTATATTCGTAATAATTTTGGAACAAGTGTTCATGCAGCTGTGTTTGTGTGAATAATATATAATGACGAAATGGGAAAATGTTAGGATTTTTATGACCACGTTCGGACATCGTGACAAAACATTGGTATTTTACTAAAATATACTATATATATATATCACTCGTAGATACTCTCAGTATCGCCCTGGTGTAAGACTACCATTCTGATTTGAACAACGCTTGAAATGGCTTTAGCCAAATTTGGTGACCAGATCTGAATGGCCAGGTGCTTCTCCACCTTCCTCTCCCCCATCTCTTTCCCCTCCCCACTACATTCAGCCTCATAACATATCTCAATTAGAAATGCCACAGCCTCACTGGCTACAGACGGTTGGGGGCAGTTGGTACAACGATTGTGCGGATTCGGATTATCGTAAAACTGCCATCGTTAACTGCCATCAACAAGATTAGTTATATTATGCTTTAATTTGTTAAAAAATATAAAAATATTATAAAACATCCTTGAACCTATCAACCTAACTAAATTTGTTATACGTATTATTTGAATTAACTGAAAGCTAAAAAGTGAAATATAGTATTTTCAATTTGGTCTGGTTCTCGAGGGTTTTTCCCAGAAAATTTTCTCGGCAGACCGGAAAGTGTTTTTTTTACTCAAGGAAAAACTAGCGACCAAATCGTTTTCAATTAATTTATGTAGGAGAAATGAATTCTATTTTCTTCTTCTTGCGCCCTGCGTGGTAATCTAGAACCGTGGTCGTAAAAATCCACTGAAAGATATACTTCTATTCGATGCAGTATTGAATTAGGATCAGGCTACCATGCAGAGTTTTTTTCATATGAAAAATTAAAAAAAATACAAATAAAAAGCGAAGGATGTAGAAAATCCACCGATATGAATGCGTACAAGCGCAGATTCTTGAAAAATCACGTTTATACTGAAAGTATTTATTAAAAAAAGATTTGCCACAGGATTATAGCAGAAATTTACCTTTCGAACGAACATCGTTAGTAAGTTTGAAAAATTACGACATCTGTCAAAAACTTAAACGAAAGAATAGACATTTCAAATATGCAAATATTAAATATTAAAATAAAATAATTTTTGTGCCTAGTTAATCGCTTGTCTGAATTGTACTGTGTGTTCAATTTTGAAAAAGGTATATACTTAATTTCAAATAAAAACCCAAGTAATGGAGTACATTAAATGGAGTATGTTTAACATTAATACGGTTAAAATCACATCCTAAATCAGTATTTTTAATTTTAAAAAGTTTATTGGTGAAACATATTGTGCTGTGAAGACTGACAATCCAATACTGACAGTAATATTAGTTTTTTTATATTTGCAAAAATTACAAAGTTATGTGCTTTTAAAATAAACATTGCTAAAATATATAAAACATATGCAATAGGGTCACCTGAAGTACGATTGATTGATTAAAATGTATGCAATAGTGTAACGTGAAGTACAATTAATTCATTAAAATGTATTCAATAGTGTCACGTGAAGCACAATAATTGATTAAAATATTGTTATGAAACGAACTTTCTTAAAATTAAAACATTCAACCCCGTAATATTTTCTTAAAATCAAGTACTTTGTATTTTTAAATTCTTTCATATGGTAACCCCTTGGGGGCGTTGACCATTATCGGGAGAGGCGGGGGCAACGAGCGGTCCTCCGCTCGGTTGGAAGAGACACCGCTCGCTTGGATTTCAGCTCTGGTTGTGAGAGGTTGTTACGTGCTCCGCTTTGAATTCGAGACTTGCTTTGCTAAAACAGTGTTTGTCAATTAATTACTAGTACATTTCGATTCATTCTTTCTACAGTGTTTGTCAATTCATTACTAGTATATTTCGATTCATTTTTTCTACTGCCTGCCCCCTGGACGTCTACAAAACTACCGGCGGTATCGTTCCCTGCTTTATTCTATTAATTTCTGTATCTCCTTTCTTCCCAGTAATTTAACTTCATTTTTTCATTCTTTTAACCGTCCACAAAGAGATTTAAGCTTTTCCTACGCGTAGATTCAAAATGCTGAAATATAGGTCTTCATGAAGACATTTACCAGCACCACAATAATAGTGTTTTATTTCAAAGAAGCCCTTTTGTTCTACCCACTTCTAGAAGGCGTATGTTCTCTCTTAAAACCAACGAACTGAAAACACGGAACCCTGCTTGAGCTAGCTAGGTATCCTTAATATTACATTTCTATACGCGGTTCGATTCCGTGGAAACGCATTATCTAACAATATATGCAAAAGTGTCACGTGAAGTACAATTAATTCATTAAAATGTATTCAATAGTGTCACGTGCAGCACAATAATTGATTAAAATGTATGCAATAGTGTCACGTGAAGTACAATTAATTGACTAAAATGTATCCGATAGTGTAAAATGCAGTACAATTAATTGATCAAAATCTATGCAATATTGTCACATTTAGTACAATTAATTCATCAAAATGTATGCAATAGTGTCACGTTTGTTTATTGACTAATATCATTCTAAAAAGAATCGAACCAAAAGTAGAGAACATCCTTTCCGGAGACCAGTATGGCTTTAGAAGAGGTGTAGGAACCAGAGAAGCAATATTGTCGCTACGAATACTACTAGAAAAAAGAATAAAAAGAAACCAAAACACATTCATCGCATTCATAGACCTGGAGAAGGCTTTCGACAAAGTAGAATGGAAAAGACTCTTCGAGATTCTGAAGAGAATTGATATAAAATATAGAGATAGACGAATAATCCAGCGTTAGCGCTATACAAGAATAAGCCGCTATAATTAGATGTGACAATGAAACAAAAGAAGCCAGTATAAGACAAGGGGTGAAACAGGGGTGTTCTCTGTCACCTGTTCTTTTTAATGCTTATATACAGAGTGCGATTGATTGAAGCGAAGAAGAACTGCAAGAGGCCTTAACAACCATGCAAAGCATTCTTCAAAACAACTACAACATGAAGATAAATAAAGACAAAACAAAGCTGCTGACTGTAGGCCGAACGCAACATCAGATGAGAGTAGAGATGGCAGGAGTTCCACTAAAGAACACCAAGGAGTTTGTCTACCTCGGGAGCAAAATAACATGGGACGGTCGGTCTAAGAGCGAGGTTGACAGCCGTATACATCAGGAATAGAATAGAATAAATAGAATCGAATAATATAGACCTAAAACTGAGAATACTCCTCATCAAGACTTATGTATGGAGTATCTTGATGTACGGCTGCGAAACATGGTGCCTATCCGAAAGAGATAAACGGAGACTAGAGGCTTTTGAGATGTGGTCATATAGAAGACTGTTAGGAATTTCCTGGAGAGACCATATTACAAATGAGGAGGTTCTCCAAAGAATCGAAGGAGGAAGGCACCTGCTCAGGACCTTGTCCGAAAGGCGTGCAAGATGGATCGGCCATGTTATGCGACAAGAAGGCCTCTTGCATGTCATAATCTTCAAACCTAGCCAAAAAAATTAACGTGACAAAAAGATCAACTACAAAACCAATTATTGAAGATATACAAAATATAAACTCATTGTCCCGATTTAAAATGACTAGTGAAGTAGATATTTTAAAAATAATTGAAAATATGAACGGAGGTTCGTCGCCAGGATATGATAATATAACGATCCAAATTCTAAAATCTATTAAAAACTATGTGATAAAACCATTAACTCACCTGATTAATCTGAGCCTTAAAAAAGGAATATTTCCATCAAATTATAAGAAAACAATTATCTCGCCTATATTTAAAAGTGGAAACACCCTTAATGTTACCAACTATCGACCAATTTCTCTAATCTCTAATATTGGAAAAATATTCGAAAAAATTGTAAAATCTCAACTCATGGAATTTATTGAAAACAACAAAATACTTCACAATAACCAATAGGGATTCCGAAAAGCGCGCAGCACACAAGATGCAATTGCAAACGTTACTTCACGCATATACGAAAACCTAGATAAGAGTAAAAAATGTTTAGGCATTTTCATAGACCTAAGAAAAGCATTTGACAGCATATCTCACTCAAAACTTATGGAAAAATTAGATAATCTGAACATTAAGGAGAATGTTGCAAATTGGATAAAAAGCTACTTAAAGAATCGCCCACAGTATGTCAAAATAAACAATATATACAGCGATGAAGAGACGTCTGAATATGGAATCCCACAAGGAACGGTACTGGGTCCATTACTATTTATCTTATATATAAACGGGATATTCTCACAGTCAATTCTAGGTAGTATTACCTCATACGCGGACGATACAGTACTCATTGAAAGTGATAATACATGGGAAGGAGTAAAACAAAAAGCAACAGAAGACATAAATCTACTCAAATACTGGTTTGATATAAACCTACTATCCCTAAATAGCGAAAAAACCCAAGTATTGCCATTCGCAATAAAAGCAAACGATATTCCACAAAACTTTGACATAATTATACACGACAACTTTAAAGAACATAATACAAATCACTGTACAATAAATTGTTCCACACTACAAATTACAAATAAAATTAAATACTTAGGAATAATAATGGACAAAAACCTTAACTGGAAAGATCAAATTAACCTTACCATTAACAAAATAAGGAAATTAATTTATATTTTTCTGAAACTGCGTAACTTTCTATCATTGGAAAATTTAACTTCAGTCTACTACGCATTAGTACAATTGAATCTCCAATACAGTGTCAGCAGTTGGGGATCCGCATACAAAACTAATCTCCTACCTATTGAAATTGTACAACGTCTGATTGTTAAAATAATATTGAAAAAACCGAGAGATTATCCAACTCAACTTATATTTGAAGAATTTAAAGTACTAAAATTTAATGATCTTATCCGAAAAAACATAATAATTCAAATAATAAAAGAAAAACAAAATCACAGTTTTTCAACTGAAAGACGTACTCGTCAAAAACATATATTTCCAATACAAAAATGTAACACCTCATTTGCACAACATCATTACACATTTCTAGGCAAAAAATACTTTAATAACCTACCTGATAATATCAGAAAAATCGAAGACGACAAAACCCTACTCAAAGCGATCAAAGAACATTTCAAGGTAAAAAATCAAAATAACGAAATTCGTCAATTAAATAATGTAACGTTATAAATCGTTAAATTGTACATTGTTGAACGTTGTTAATGTAACGTTATAAATCATAAAATTGTACATTGTTGATATACACTTATATTTTTAATATTCTTAACTCCTTAAATTATTAATAAGAATACTTACATAAATAATGTTCATCTCGATACTCAGTATCTCTTTTAAACACAAGCGTCTGCTTCCATAAAAGAGAAACATCAAAAAAAATTGTGTTTACTAATTTTTATATATCATTTTTGTTAGCAAATATTATTATACATTGTAAACTGTTTAATTATTACATAATAAAAAAAAAATAAATAAATAAAAATATATATATATAAAAATAAAAAAAAATGGAGGGTATGACCGAGGGGACCAACTCTAGGGGACGCCCACGCCGAGAGTACCTGGAAGACCTGCTGGTGGACGTGCGCTGCTCATCATATGCAGAAGTCAAAAGAGCCGCACAAGACAGGGAAGAATGGAAGAGGAGATTAGATGTAATTGCTGCAAACCAATCCCAGGATTGAAACCAGAGAGAGAGTGTCACGTGCAGTACAAGTAATTCATAATTCGGATGGCAGTGTTGCAATACCGCCACGCGTGTATATCGCGCCAATATTTTCATAGCACATCTTTGTCACTATTCGGTATTTTCCAAAATTTCAAAAATTCTGTCCTCGGCATGCTCTAATTAATATGACAAGTTTGTAAATAATATCAAATTTCGTTGTAGGAGACAAACTAATTAGTCCGTTTTTCTAATTTCATTCATTTTTAAGGTGTCATTGTTTTACAGGGTTCAAGAAAATTGTTTTTGTATCCCGAATTTTTGACTTGAATGTTTTGAATTTGCAGTTGATATTCTTTTACTGATTTTTAAATGAGGATATCTGAAAGCAAGATGAAGTAAGGGGAGTGTGGTTTGGTTATATCTAGATAGAGATATCTGATATATATGAGTATCTGATGAATATATGAGGCTCAAGTGTGATGAAGCAAGTCGAGGACGTCCCAGTCCTCATAAACTTGATTCTCTAATGAAAATCGAATACTTCTTTTGGTACCCTCTCTTATCAGAGGTTAGCTATCATCGGATAAATATTTATCCTGTACACTCAAAGGAATTACAATCGTACCAGTCACGTGTAAATGGTAATCTTATATGTTTTTGTCCTTATAATTGACTGAAGCCTGCTTTAAATAGATCGCACAGCATTTCGTTTATCTGAAAATATATTTGTGTGTTCTGTGTCCGGTCAGTCCTCTCCAGATGGTTGCGTTATTGGATAGTACCTTTTTACCTCACCAGAGTTCGCATGAGAGTTACAAATCAAATCGGAATAATCAACATTACACGAGGTCTACCGTTCACAGAACTCCTAGTATAATTAAGTACGATACTAAAAGAGCAGATTACATGAAAACATGCATTTATGAAAGACGGTTTATGAATACGTTGCCGGAGCAGAGGTGTGCGGCGTTCAATGTTTTCTGTTAATCTCCGAAGGGAAATATATCGAGATGTTTATTTAGTTTGTTAATTAGTTAAGTTGTTCATGATCTAATTTCCAAAGCCAGTTTTACCGTGTGACAAGCACCATTGCACACGAGTAAAGGCAATATCGCATATTCATTTGGGAAACGCTGTGGTGAGGTTGAAAGTTGTGAGGGAGGAAGAAGATAAAAAAAATATCTGAAAGTCAATATTATCAAAGTGTTTTTTTATTCTAAAAATATATGTTGTAAAATTAGGAAAAAAAACAGATTTCAGAATCAGACAAACTAGTGCAGACCCGAGAAAATTTACGAGACAGTCCGAATTTTCGATTCTTGACGAATCAGTTCCAATTTTAGAAATTAGATATATTTTTTGGTAGACTCTTTCGCTCGTCTGAATTATTCACACAACTGATTCCAATTTCTAACGACACTTAAATTCAAAGCAAATTTATGGAAAAGATTTTACACGGGACTTACTAACGCATGCGCAGACAATCTAAATTAGTAATCACTACGTTAATATCAGTTGTCTGTGATGTGAAAGATTTTGGAACGCATGGTTGGGTGAATTCAGACAAGCGATGAAGTAGGTTCATACTTACACTCAGAAATTGATTTAAATTTTTATTTAATTGATAATTTTGAACTTGAAATGTGTATTTCTTTTGTTTAAATTTTTCAAATTTACTCACGGTGTTCATTTAAAAAGTGAATTTTTGACGTCTATCTAATTTGTAACAAAAAAATAATTTAATTATAAAGAAAATGGTCAATAATTGTTTTTAAAATGCAATGTGATCCTGAAGCAATATTTGTTTTTGAAAGGCAATGTGATCCTGAGATAATTTTTTTTATAAATTACTTATGAGAATTTCAGCAATACAAATTAAAAATATTATTAATTATATCAATCTTTGTGTAATACTTTCAGCATCAAAAATACTACAGCATTATTATGACATTCTTTGATTTTTCGCGTGTTTTTTGATATAATTTCGTTTGTGTATAAGTAACACCCTAAAATTTTAAAAAAATGTTTGATTATTATCAAAAAAAAAATTATAATATAATGTATTTATACCGCCGTTTTTAAAAATGTTTGAAATTGAAATGAAATTTTTAGCATTTCAAACAGGTGAAGGGGATTCGAATCTCGGCACACATTTCTGACACATTTTTTTTATTTTGAATTTTTCATATTTTATTTTTCATTTTTTCTATTTTTAAATGTGATTTTGATTTTGTACGGGTCTGCGCTAGTATTATATAAATCTGCAAGCACTCTGGTAATATTTGCCCTGAAATCTAATTAACTTCCCCGGTGAAGTAATTTAACCCTTACACAGGTGCATAGGGAACAAGGTAAGACAGCAGCGAGTCAATGTGTGTTTAATACGGTACAGATTGGTCCAATCTTGTGTTACCAGCGCTGAAATACCCCGCGGGGGCACGCGACTCTCGACGTTGTGATTATCGTGCTAGTGATGTACAATGTACAGTCTACAAATATATCGTAGGCAAAATAGAGGGCGCTGCGATCGTTTAAATGGCCTTAATTGGCAATATGGCAATACCAAGATGATTGAAAGGAAAAACGCTGTAACTTAAGACAAAAAACTTTGATTCAAATGAATATTTTTCATATCAAACGGTGTTTAGAAATTAGTAATAGTCAGAGATGTGCTTTATTTCAAATAAATCCATTTCAAATGGAAATGCAAAACGGGTATTTTCCATTTTGCATTTTAAATGCTTTTCTAAAAACCATTTTGCATTTTGCATTTTAAATGCTTTTCTCGATGCATTTTCCATTTTAAATGCTTTTTTGCAACATTCTTCCTACTATCTCCACTCAACTTTTTTTCATAAGCCCCAAATATCAGTCAGTCCTCAAACTCGCTATGAGAGATAATTTACATATGTCAAGTTGCTCCCTGGTGGCCTTGGCAATTGAGTGATACCATTACAAAAAATACTGATTCAAATACTGAACATGGCCATGACGCTGTAATATTAAATGTTAGATAGCAGTTTCTATGTTTTTACGTTGGCAACATTAGTCCCGCGCAAATTTTTTGTGGTTTCATAATCTGTAGTCGTGGTGTTTTTGGATTTACCATCATGTAATATGTTTGTTCTACATTGATGTCCATTATTAAATGACAAAATTGTTTAAAAATTCTATAATTATTATTAAAAATTTTATAAAAATTCTATTATTTTAATTGTTTGACCTGAGAAACCATTTTGCATTTTCAATGCATTTTGAAAATAGGTATTTTGCATTTTGCATTTGAAATGCTTTTCTAAAAACCATTTTGCATTTTGCATTTTCAAATGGAAAAGTTTTGACCCATTTCCATTTTGCATTTCAAATGGTTTTGGGTACCCATTTTGCACATCTCTGGTAATAGTACTAATTTTCTGATATATCTTATATGATATTATGTATGCCATATTACACGAGCGGCGTTATGAAAAAACTTCAAGTGACAGATAAACAGTTAAACTATGTTATAATCGGAAATATATTCAAAATATCTAAACATAATGTTTTATACCATCACCCGTGCATATTTAACAATATTAAGTATAAAATTTTACAGAAACGTAATGAAAAACGTAAAATAAATGGTTTTATTCATTCGTATGAACTCTGGCCGCTTGCGAAATTCATACTAAACCTAAGTCCGAAAACAGGTATCTTTAACAGCAGTGCATTTCCTATAGCACGATCTGTAAATAAGGATGTCGGTGATACAAATCATCTGAAACAAAAACATAAATATTTATTTTTTAGAATACCTTAGTGAGTAAAACCTCAAATTGTAATATTTAATTAATGAAGACAATATTAGCGAATCTTAAACGAAAATCTGAAATAGAAAAATCAGAAAAAGATACGGTTATATCTAGGACTCGAACCCAGGACCCTTGCCTTGCCGGGGCACCGCTCTACCAACTGAGCTAATGGGACCCTATCTCCCATATATTTAACTGTATCGTACTTCGAATAAGAACTACCAACATTGTCTCCATACAGTTAAATATGACTGAGGGAGATGGGGTCCCATTAGCTCAGTTGGCAGAGCGGTGCCCCGGCAAGGCAAGGGTCCTGGGTTCGAGTCCTAGATGTGTCGATATCTTTTCTGATTTTTCTAATTCAGATTTTCGTTTAAAAATCGCTAATATAGTCTTCAATAATTAATAACATAAATATTTAACGATACATGGCTTATCTGTTTTTATGGGTAGGCATCTTTAAAACACAGCTTGGTTTAAGAGATCCCATAACTAATGATACTTGACACTTGAAAGGCCATTATACAATTCAGTTGAATTAGTAGTTTCTTTGTTCGTTCGCTTCATTATCTAAATTATCGGTTTAAAACAACATAACAATTGCAAATTGCGGCTAAACGATAAAAGCTACGCACGTTTCGCGACGTGAGAAGGTAATCAATATGTAAAACGTATGTTGAACACTTTTCAGCAATCTCTCAATAAAATAACCAACTAAAAGGATAAACAAATAGGACCATTTAAAATACGTCTGCTCTGACGAGGATACACACACTCTCCTCATAAGCATTTTTTAAATGTAATTAGATATTAAGATAAATTGAGTTTTGTCTAAGCTGCCATTTGTCCTGTCCATTCCCAATTTGTCATATTTAATCTGAAAACGTAACCTCGTATATGATCTACTATGATTTTATTCTAAAACTTTTTTGACTGACTGTACCTAACTCTCTTCACATCCCGCGATTTGGTTCAAGTATATTATGGTAATATGAAAACCGCATTTTTGATTAGAAAACTGAAAACAATTTGCTATGTAGGGATTACTTATATTCAATTTTCTGCACTGGTTTTCAGAACTGCATTGTACATTTTAAAGAGATCCTTGCTTGTGGATGGATAAAAAAAAATAATTTAAATTATTCATGATTTTGTTTTTATTACGCACTCAGTATCTTTGGAAATTTGGGGGGTAAGAGGGAACTGCGGGCGGGTGATCCAAACTGGCTCGAAAAACCTTTTTGAATTTTTCGATATATTTAATGTGTCCTTTTTAAAATGATTTGCCCGAACATGACATTGAATGATTTGATTGGTGTCCTTTGATTGATTAAGATAAGTGTGCGAAACTTTCGTTTTTTAATTGTTCCTTTGGATATTTTCTTTTTACAATAATAAGACCTCCACAACAATTTAGATTTGAAAACCAAATTAAGTTTATTAACTTAGCTTGTATTATATACTAGCAAATATGTATTACGAAAAAAGGTGAAACAGTATTGATAATAAAGATAAAATATATATGTTGTAGCGTTAAAGAGCAGTTTTGATAGTTGTGGTAAATGCATCCACCCTGCAAGCGGAGATCCTATGTTCAATTCTCAATGATACTATCAAATTTTTATTTTTTTTGATTTTTATAATGCACGTCGGCATTTGCAAAATTTTCATTTAATTTCATTGTTGAATATCATTATTCGAGTCTTATTCAAAAAATATATAAATTATGAAGGATGGATTGTTTCATACAATTTGAACAATTCATCAAATTTCAATTTTCATTTTCGGGTTCTGTGAAAGTCCTATTCAAGTTTTGTTATTATAGGATTATAGGTCAGTTACTTGACACAACTGAAATAATAACAAATCTTGAAAAGAACTTTCCCAGAATTTGAAAATCAAGTTTTAAATTTGAAGAATTGTTCAAATTCTCTAAAACAACCCGTCCTTAAAATATGTATGTTGATTGTAGGTACAGATGTTTTACTTTGTTTATAGTGAGATAGTGTTGGCTAGATATTTTTTTTTTCTTCCGTACTCTAATAAGAGTTAAAAATATTTTACAATAAAATTATTTTACCTTCGACATTTTTACCACAAAACCGTAGGGGTTATAAAACGCGGTATCCAATTTGATGTTTACGCTTCGAGCGTATTACATATAAAACAAACTCCGTAGAGTGTAATGAACAACGATCTCGGAACGTGGGCTGCTATAATACGAGCAGTATATTTACATGTCTCGGGGTACAGTTTGTACTGAAATCATCGAAGCCAAAGTGGAATTAGAAAATTACTCTAAAGACGAAAATAAAACTGATACATCTAAACGAAACGTGGAAGAGAACAAGACACAAAAACATAAAAAGATAACGGGCACAACTCACAATTAGGAATCGAACTCATGATCTCTTGTCTTACCGGAACAGGCGTCTTAAACTACTCGACCATTTGAACCTATTCACTAAACGTCATATTTTTCGATATCACATTTCAAATTCTGAATTGACAAAATCATCAAAAGTAATTTTTCTCATATTTGTGACAGCTACCTACCTACCTTTTCTAATGAAAATGATTTGTATAAATATAGATAGTATAAACATATCTCCGATAAAAATATTTTCGATTTGTATTTATATGGAACACCTATTGACTTTGTTTAAAAGTCTAAATGAATATTCAAGAACAAAAACTTGAAAAAGATTAAAAAAAACCATTCAGGTACCCCAGTGATGCATTATTCACGGACATAAAAGTTCTTGATGTTAGACAACTGTATATTAGAAAGATTATATTACTTGCACAAAAACAACGTTAGCACTTCCCTTCCATCGACCACCTTCACGACACCCGACTTTCAAGGAATAATCCAAGTCACAATAAAAACCACGACGTCCCTTAGGACCTAAATTATTTAATATCATTCCTAATGCTTGGAAAACGAAAAGTACAAATGTTTTGCGCAAATTGGTCAACGACTGGCTCCTTGATTTAGGGAGGGCAAAAAGTGAAAATATGTTGATCAATAGATAATCTCATTATAAAAAATATATATGTACATTATTGTCAAAACACTGATACATAATTTTTTAAAGTCCATACAATACAAAAACACATATTTATCACCTCTGAACACAATTGTCAATTCTGTATTAATCTGTACTTTATTTAGCAATGCTATCGATTATTTTCTAATCATCCAACTATATTATAAACTTATAAACTACCCTTCCCATTTTTTCTACCTTACAACTCCTGTGGTGATCTGTCTTTTTATTACTACTATCTGGCTGTTATTTACCTTACCGGTTTTGTTTTATATTAAGTGCTAAATTATAATATGAACTATACTTGTCAATTTGACTGGCCTAAAACAGGATCCATTCCTAGTTGGCTAGTCAAAGTTTCCGCATACTTTATTGTATGATTTTTATGTGAAATAAATTTATTATTATTATTATTATTAAGAACAACTTTTTCTTTTTAAGTTATTTTACCGGTTATACCTATCAATGTAATTTAACATTGAAGGAAAAGATAACACTAATAAATCTAAACGAAACATGAAAGAGAAAGACATAGAAAAGTAAAAAATGTAACGGTCACAACTAGGAATCATAATCAGAATCTCTTGTTAATCGGGATAGGCGTCTTTAAATTAAAATATAACATTTTAATCTTCAAAAAAAGTTTAAAAGAAAAAGTTTTTCTAGAATTATTTTTATGTTTTAAAATGGAAAAAAAACATCTCAGTTCGTCGGAGTAGTTTGTAAAGAAATCAAAATGGTAAATGAAATCACTCTTCAAACCTTGGAATAGTTTTCTTCTTATTGTGGATGTGGGGTCTCAATCGCGACTATGTTAGCGACAGCTTCTGTCGGGTAAATTTCAAAATTCAATAACTCTGCTAAAAATAGAGATAGCCCCGCAATCTTAGCCACGTTTTAGAGAAGACCGATGAACATTTCTGCCAGTGCCTACCTCTTCATGGCAGTTGGAGGTTGCAAACTGCGTACTTGTAAAGTGAACCAACCATTTTCAACTTTTCGGATTCGACATAAACGTAATAATATCTCTGAAACCAATTATCCTATACGAGTAAAACAAATTTTGTTTTACCAACCGTTCATCGTAAGCTCCAAGTGTGTATCTTAAAAATATGAGGCTATGCATTTAAAAAATTGGGAAATTTACCCAATTTTCTTAAAAAATCGAAGTTAATGAGGGTACATCCAGAATTTCAAAAATTGTACACAAAATCATAGAAGAATTATTTTATATATGTGAATTGTATATATATATATATATATCAATAAGATTTTATATAAGTCCAATTTGCTAAAAACTGAATGTCACCCTAGTTTTCTTTACTATCTACTTTGTTTCTTCTTGGGAATCATGATTAATAAGACATTATATTGTTACAATATACTGTCTTATTACCCATCTGGTAACTCATCTAATGCATATTTTTTCTTACTTTTTGAAATATTTTGTGTTTTGTGATGTTGATTTTTATGATCAAAAACATGATTTGTGGTATAGTGAGATGCAAGATAGACATATATTTTATTTAAAACAAAAGCGCCACGCCTGGACCCAAAACGAATGTGTAGTACTGCCGCGAATACAGGTAATACAAGCGCGATCCGACATCGCGACCGACTCAGGTGATATGACGAGCTTTGACGACTACCTGCTTATAGTGTTTGTTGCCTACATTTGCGGCAGTATTGCGTGTTGATTTTGGGTTGAAAGTGAAACTGAACCACTACTGTATATTCATTAAGTACAAGCTGCAAATGAATTAAACGATTCTAAACAAAATTTTAATATGAATTCAACATATCACACAAATCGATTTAGAATCTAGATCATAGACGATTGATGTTTTCACCAAAATAAAGGAGGCAATGACCGACAGTGCAGAACTACGTTTTTTTACACGCGTCCATCAAAAACAATGGTAACTCCTGTAACCTTTATCAAATATCTTGATCTTGATTTTTACATTCAAAATATCTACAATACCTAAGTATAAAAACATTTTTTACATTCCTCAGATGCCATATCCTTACCTACGTATACCTTCATAATGTTAGCGACATTTCAAATCCATATTCTACTTTCGATTAGAACTGTTAAACACTTTTTAAAATTACAAAATTGTAAATACACAAACAAATTGTGTTTTTTTCCACCTTTCCACTACATACAATATAAACTACCCTTTTATTCCAAAGTTCATAGCGCCGGAGGGCGCACGGTGGCGCAGAGACCCGCTCTTAACTAACGCTAATTAAATCACAAATGTCGGCGAGTACGTACTACGTCGAATAGTACGGGTGTACGTTGGGTCGTTAAGTTCAATGGATCGAGAAAACCTTAGAGAGAACGGACCGACCAACCTGTGCACAATACACACAGAGTACCGACTCTCCCTGCTTTTCTGGTGAGTTCTAGCGCGACAATTAATCTACAATGTGTTCAATGATTTTTAATTAGATTTATTAAATTAATGTTTTATTTTTTAGCTATAAAAAATTTATAATTTTTACTAACTTTAGGATAGTTACCTTTCTTGAGTCTTCTTTACTAGGAGATCCTGTGCCAAGGCGGTCAAGGTAGTTTGTTGTAAAACTTCGTTCTCAAAAATTCCAAACTTTTTCGACCGAATGCAGTATTGCACTTTGGTACATTTTGCGTGTTTGTTAACTTAGATTTAATTTTAAAATTATTTAGTAAAATAATATTATTCTGAGGACGGCCACCGATTACACGGCAACCCCTGCTCTAGCCAGCAGAAAATAAATAGCTAACATTCATCTGCGTCGCCTACATAACAGGTACTAAAATGTACTTACTTTAAAAAATTTGTAGCCAGGCAACCTTATAATAATTATTTTTTTTACGTTGGCAACATTGAAGTGTGAATTGCCGTTTCTGGGGGCATTTCTTAAGAAACACGATCTTGGCTACAGCGTCTTCACTCGTGTGTTTTAACTTTAAATAATGCAAGTTGTGTGTATTAGATATCTTTAATAATGTCAGTTATATTCAAAGTGAACCGTTTTATCTAACACGCATCCTTCCATCTCACTAAAGATAACCGTACTATAGTCGCAATATTGTATGCGAATCAGTTTGTGGTTTTATTGAACTGTTATCAATATGTGACACAACTGTCGGGGTAGCTGTGGTTAACAGTTAGAATCGGAAAGTATTCTGACTTACCGCTGGCTTTTTTGATCGATATTATGAACTTGAGGGACATTGCGTGGTCATCGTGGAAGGGACATGTTCACTGTACCAGTTTTCTTAAAAGACTGTTATGCATAATTATAAGCATCCAATTGGTTTAACAGTTTAACAAGGAATTAATCTAATTAACACCTCGACTCCGGTGATGGGTCTGATTTGACCCAGTGTTTTTTAAATAAAAGATTTTGCCGCAAATATCTCGGTTTAGGCTAATTTCCTTTTGTTTATTCTTTTATCAAATATTTATCCACATTTCGACTCAAAAATGATTAAAATCGGACACGTTTTAAAAAAGTTATTAGAATATTTGTGTATAAAAACACGCAAAAATTCCATTTCTTCTCAGTTGAATTCGAGCAGCCGACGAAACAGCATATCTCTTGCTCTGTCCTTCCGTCTTTGTCTCTCACAGTCACGCGCAGATGTTGTCAACCATTCGGGCACATTTTTAGTATTGTTATTTTTGTTTGTGACTTTGCTTAAAAAGCCTTTTAATTTCATCATTTCAGCCGGGTCAATCTGGACCCACCATCGCCGCATGTGTTTTATTTTGAACCTCCGGGTATTACGTGTTAATAGCTAAAAAAAGTTTTACATAAAAAAATATAGAGCAGTGAGATCCCTACCAAATTATATTGAGTTCAGTAAAATAACAAAAGATTGCAAAAATATGTCAAAAATTTGTTACAACAATTATATAAATAAGGTAGAAATGTCAATTAATGGGAACATAAAAAAAAATTGAAATTACGCAAAGTCTATGAAAAATGATGATATTAGCATACCCTCTAATATGTATTATGAAAGTAAAAGAGCCAACGACTCCCAAAATGTAGCTCACCTATTTGCTGACTTCTTCAAAAGTGTTTATGTCCGTGGACCGTGACTCAATAATAGTCAACGATTACTCGCCTAGTTTTGTCTTCATTTGGATCTTTTGGATCATTACTTAAATTTAACTAATGTAATAATTGAATATAACGATGTACTGACTCAGCTAAAACAATTGGATCAAAACAAGAGCGGAGGTCCTGATAATATTCCACCTATTTTCTCAAAGAATTGAGCCACTACTCTTGCATATCCACTACATTTTCTTTTCAACCAGTCATTACAAACAGGACACTTTCCTGAAAAATGGAAATACAGCTTCCTCACCCCGAAATTTTACAAAGAAGATATAAATGAGGTGCGCAATTATGGACCGATCTGTCTTTTATCAACTATTCCAAAATTGTTTGAGAGCTTCTTTTAAATAAAATCATTCACTGTATTAAGCCAGTAATTTCACCTAACCAACATGGTTTCACTTCAGGAAAATCTACTTTGTCTAATCTTTAAATTTACCAAAACTATATATCCGAATCCATGTCTACAATACATGTTACAAGTTGATTCAGTCAATACTGATTTTAGCAAAGCATTCGACAAAGTTAATCAAGATCTGTTGTTAAAAAAGCTTCATAAATTAGAAATAGCAGGGTATTTATACATCAATTATCATGTGGTTTAACAGTTATATAAGTAAAAGGCAATTGGCCGTTAAAATTGATGGCTTTATTTCTTTTAAATTTACTGCTACCAGCCGTGTCTCCCAAGGGTCACATTTGGGACCAATTTTATTTTTGATATTTGTAAACGATGTGCTCACTATATTCAACGATGTCGAAGTTTCAATGTTTGCGGACGATATGAAAATATATAAAGCTATAAGAAATATGAATGACTGTCAAACATTGTCAAATAACTTGTTTAAACTATTTGTTTGGTGCCAAGAGAACTATCTACAACTAAATATAAACAAATGTCTAATTATGAGATTTCATAGAATAAAAAATCCAATTTTTATGATTACTCCATCAATGATGTAGTTCTAACCGCTGTAACCGAGGTGAATGATTTGGGTGTAAACTTTGACCAAAATCTGAATTTTATAAACCATATTGAAATTACATCAAATAAAGCTATGAAAATGTTGGGTTTTGTTATAAGAATTAGCAGCCAATTAAAAAATATTCAAACTTATAAAAATTTGTTTATGTCATTGGTTATTAGTCGACAGTTTGGGCACCTAGTCATTCAATCACGATAGAAAGAATTCAAAAAAAATTATTAATTTCAGAATGGGCATTGCAAGGGAATGCGTCAACTATGATTATCTACTATGTCAACTCAATTTATTAAAATTATCTGAACCTAGAATAGTTAATGACCTAAAATTTTTATATAAAATCATAAATTCAATAATTGACATCTCAGAACTATTATACTTTGTTTCTTTACATATACCTCGAAAACCAACATCGAGGCAATATCTACCGTTCTATTGTGATAACTCCAACACAGAATTTCAATTCTATACCCCCGTTCGCCGTATACAAAATTTGGGTAATGACTATAAAAATGTTGTTGATATATTCAACACATCATTCACCAAATATAAACAAGTCATTACCCAATTTATTTCAGAAAGAAGAATATCAAATATAATATAATTTAACTATAGAATCTAAGTAGCTCTGTTTATTTTACAAAAATTTTGTAATTTTACATTATATTTTAATCTTGCATGGTGGAGTGTCTGGTTTCCACTTTATTTCGTTTTGACATTGTTTTTGTTTAAGAGGTTGTGCTTTATTATGTCTTCTATTTTCTTTTTGATTTTTGTTTTTTTTTTACTTTAATTTTGTTTTCTTATTGATTTTGTTGTGTTTATTTAGATGTTCTTTGTAAAAAAATAATAAAATAACATGTAAAATCCCAGCTGGGCGTGAATTTATAAATAAATAATTAAATTGTTGCAAATATAAATGATGTAGGTACTCCACACTGTCGTCATTGTATCAACACATACGACAGTGTGGAGTACCTACATCAGTGATATTTGCAACAATTTAACTACAACAATTACACAATTTCGACAATTTAACAATTTAATTACGACAGTGTGGAGTACCTACATCAGTGATATTTGCAACAATTTAATTATTGTTGCAAATATCACTGATGTAGGTACTCCACACTGTCGTCATTGCGTCAACACATACGCAAAACCTTTTTAATGAGAACTCTTTAATATTTTTGTGTAATTAGGCAATAAAGTTATAAATTCCCATAGACAATCAACACGAAGTATTTCAAAATGCTGACAAAACATTAAATCCATCGTGCATAAGCTCAAATAAAACGAAATTTCAATCACCAGAAAAATGAATTTTCCACAAGATTTTTGTGGATAATTTATCGATGGAATCTTTAAGAGATCTTTTTATATCTTTGACATTATTGTCTAATTTCACACATCGGAGCGGAAGCTCGCAACTTGCCGGTGGTGTATTTAATTAAACGATTTAGTTTCTCGAGTGTAATTTGCTAAGTAATTCGGGAATGATTTTCGAAATAATCTTATACAGTGAAAACAACTGTTAGCTGTGTTAACACCGCAACACAAGGCTCTAATTAAGACTAAAGCATTTGTTGGGTTGGAAACTTCTAGTTGTTATGATTTTAACATGGATTTAAATGTAATTGAAATAAGAGTAGATTTTACATAACTTAAAACGACGTGTTTTCATGATATTTACATAAAATGTAAGTATAAATTATTATTATTTATTTCGGTTTTGCATTACGGTGTTTTTGTGTTGCAGGGGAAGCAATTATAAGACAAACTTGTATCCGATACACAAAAAAATATCAGACCATTAAGTTATTCTTAAAAAAGTAAGAGTTTTCTTAACCAGAGAACTTTTGAAAATTTTTGAAAAAAATGCTCTAAAATTTAAAAAAAGTAATACCTACAACATCTGGGAATATATATATATACCTATATGTAGACGACAGCTGCATGGCAATATTACGTATACTAAGGCTCAAAGAAAATTAACGATTTACCTGTCTTCATAAAAAATGAAAAAATCTATCACAAACTTAAAGAAAAAACTAAATGTTATCTAAACTAAATTTTATCCAAAACCAACGAATTGATTGTAATTTTACCAATGATTTTCAGACACATTCTTTTTCTATTCTGTTATTTTTTTCTATGTATTTTCACTAACTTTACTATCCAATATATATATATCAAATTTTAGATACTTAAATATGAAATATAACCAATATTTATACTAATCACGTAAATAATATTTATTTATTTAAATACTAGCTGTACCCCGCCACGCATTGATGTGGCTCAGTCTGTCTGTCCAGATGTAGAAACAATAGTGCATGTTGCTTTTACGTCCAACGAATCGCGCTGATTTTAAAAAAACATTCAAAGCAATCAGTGAAGAACTTTCGGAGACTTAAGATTTTGAACAAACGAACATTTTTTATTTGTATAGATTGAAAAAGTAAATAGACTAGATCCCCCGTTAGATCTGAGAATATTTCCTGGATAAATAAATTAGGTAATTAAGAATGGAAATAATATATTATAAATTTGTACATTTACTTTATCTTTTCAATATTAAAAATAAATAACGATATTCAAATAATTAAAATTGGGAAAACACACAGGAATACATATACTGTGCGACCGAAAATATAAAAATAACATCTGCCTTTTGCTAAACGGGTACGTTTACCAATTTCGCCCCAAAATTGCCTTTTAATTGTGTTATTATTGCCAAGAATTTTTTCTTAAACCGTTTAAATCGTTTCAATATATTTTCTGAGGAGCAATATTTTTTTTTCAATATTTCTTCAATAATCAACAACTTAAAAAAATAAGATGAACCAAATACGACCAACCTCCAGATTTATTTTCATAATTGAATGCTTATAAAAACATGTTCAGTAACCAGGGTTATGTCTGATATATTAGGCAAGGTTTTGTTTTTTTAGAAACAACTTTAAATGTATTTCAATACTAAACCTTTTTTACAGATGGATGAAAGCATTTCTTAATAATTTTAACTTTCAAATATTTATTAATTAATTAGTTATTATTTTAAAAAAAAAACAACATTCCCGGGTTACAAATAACCTGATAATATTTGAAAATCTACTATTACCACCACAGTAAGCAAAAATGCTGCTTGTGTTGTGATTGAGGACTTAGCCAGCAGAGGAATTGAACACGCTACGCCTGGGTGGAAACCAAACGCGATGTCTACTCAGCCACTGACCGGTTATTATTATCAAATTTAATTTGTAGAACTCAATTTTAAGTTTTTCTTTTATATATTCTATAATATCATTATTTCATTTATTACGACAATTTAATGGAAAATCAATAAGGGCATTTAATTTTCAATATAACTAACAATATGGAAGTAATATAAATAGATGACTTATAAGTAGCCTTACAACAGTTTGAAATTGTCTTCAGAAGGCGAGACAGCTGTCACGCTTAGTAACGATTACACCGCAGAACTTGTTCATACCATCATGTGGACCTGATGGAATACCTGCCCTGGTATTGCAGAGGTGTGCTGCGGAAATAGTTCCAGTTTTGACAAAGCTCTTCAAAATGTCCCTGAAGTGTGGCACTGTGCCCTCTGGTTGCTATTACTCCTATTCCCAAGAAAGGTGACCGCTCCAACCCGGCCAACTACCGCCCCATAGCGATCACATCAGTTCTGTCCAAAGTGATGGAACGTGTGATCAACGACAAACTGCTCACATACCTCGAGAAGAACAAAATTATCAACGACCGTCAATACGGATTCCGGCGGAACCGCTCGTGCGGTGATATTCTCGCGTATGTGACGCATGTTTGGGGGCGGTGCCTGGAACGTCACGGTGAGACCCAAACGGTCGCACTAGACATATCCAAGGCCTTTGACCGGGTCTGGCACCGAGGACTTGCATTCTTACGGACTTCCCGCATCCCTGTGTACGTGGATTGCTGACTTTTTGAAGGATAGGTCGATTCAGGCGGTTGCTGACGGTTTCACCTCTTCCTCGCACTCCATAAATGTTGGCGTCCCACAGGGATCGGTTCTGTCTCCGACTTTGTTTTTGTTGCACATCAATGACCTTTTGACATGTGCACCGATTCATTGTTACGCGGATGACAGTACAGTTCATGACTGCTTTTTGTTTGACAAGCCCCCAAAGGGCACACAAACTCCAACGGCTCGGAGGGCTTTGAAGCAGAGAATGGACGGTTATCTCGAGAGTATTTCCTCCTGGGGTAAAAATAATCTCGTCGAATTTAATGTTTCAAAGACCCAATCCTGTCTGATTACGTCTAAAAGGGATCCAAATGATAATCTAGTCTCCTTCAACGGAAGCAATCTTCCGAACAGGCCTTCCATTGATATGCTTGGTATAACTATAAGTGACCAGCTCAGGTACGGGGGCTCCATCGAAGCCAGAGTAAAGTTGGCCTCTCAGAAGCTGGGCGTACTGTACAGGGCCCGCAGATACTTTAATAATACACAACTGCTGACCCTGTACAAATCGCAAGTGCGCCCTACTGTCGAATTTGGCAGCCATCTCTGGTCCGGAGCCCCTAAATACCTGAAAAAAACCCTAGACTCTGTGCAAAAACGGGCGGTCCGTTTGATAGATTCCCCAATCTTAACAAACGGACTGCAATCTTTAGAGCACAGGCGTCAGGTAGGTATGCTGTCCTTGTTCTATCGGTATTACAATGGAAGATGCTCTGAGGAACTAGCGTCATTGATCCCTTCGGCACCGGTGCGTAGTCGGGATACACGCCAAACGCGTGCCCAACATTTGTACACAGTTGACACTTGTCACATGAGAACGGGTCGCTTCTACGATTCGTTCTTAAGTTCAACAGCTCGGCTTTGGAACGAACTGCCGGCCTCTGTGTTTCCTCCCTCCTACAACATGGTACTCTTCAAGACCCATGTTCACTCCTTCCTCTCCACAAAAAGACCCTCCACACAGCATCCTCAAAGATGACATAGGCCCTGATGGAAATTATTTTCTTCAGGGCCTCCTGTGTGGAGTTAATATAAAAATAAAATAAAAATACCATTTTCAACGCTAAATTCAAGTATAACCTAAGAAATTGGCTATTAGATATGTAGTGGTACACCACTACTGGAGTCGGACGGTGTCAAGTACTACTTAGTATACAGTGCCAAGCGCTAAGGTATCTAGGACGGCATAGAACATACTGGAAATTTCGGCCGTCGCTCAGCGTTACGGGTGGCAATGTTTGTAGCCTTAGCAACTAGAGTGTTCGGGAACGTTTTTAGGTGAAACTTATCGTATATATAGATATATAATTGTATTGGCACCTTATATAAGCGACAGCGGGAAGAAACTCAGTCAGTCTATCACGCGCTATGTTTTAACGGGCTAATCAAAATAACGTACTCCTTTCGCGCCGCGATTACTTATCTATTACAAAGTATTACATGGTTTACTTTAATCGCCGAACACATCTTCATCCTTTGCAACAGATACATATGATTTATATTTATGTCTTAGTGGTGGATAAACTTTTGTAGCTAATTTGGTTAATAACATTAAATAATTCAAAATGTATTTTCTTGAAGGTACCTACCCATATCAATGAATCTTTTGATATAATTGTTCATTAATACTAATTTGCTGTTATAGATAAAATCTTTTCACTAATACGGCCTTACTAATAAACCTTTTTTCATATTTTACACAACTGATAAACAACCATTAATGTAGGGTAAATGATTGTTTATCAGTTGTGTAAAATGTAAAACACGCTTATAAGTAAGGGGGATACTGTTGCTAGAAGTGCCTATGTCCAATTTGTATAATTGCCCTGGAATGAAGATTGTTTATCGATTTCCTAAAATCGCCTAAACAATATTTTGCTATCTACATTAGATGGGTTACTATTTCAAAGTACTTTCCGGTACCTAAATTAAATTACCAAAAACTGACGTAGACCCTTCTAGCATTAACCCTCAGATTTATAATTACACTGTTAAATATCTGATTGATGTAGGTACCTAACTGTTAATTAACCACCACCATTATTATCGACTAAGGGCCGGTTTTATAACCATTTATAACCATCCGTTAGTCACGCTTGATACCATTTTTAACAAATATTTGGTCTACTGCTTGATTTCGCCGTTTTATAAACATTCGCCAGGCTACCGGTCGGTTAAGTAGCGGTTAACGCTTTACCGACTGATTTCGGGCAGTTAAATGGATAACGATCCGTTTGCTGTTCATATGCTGACGTTTTTTGACAGTTTTGTTATCAGTAGTTGTTCCCGGCGCTCACTTATTTGGAACCGTGCACTATTTTTGAAATAATATTACTATATAATTTGTGTTTGTGCAATGGATTCCTCATCGAGCAGTAAAAGTGAAGATGGGCGATTGATAATTCTCGAAGATAGTTATATTGTTTAAAATATGTCACGGTTATTCACTCTATATTCTTCAAAAACATATCATCGACAACACTGATTTCTATATTTTTCAAAAACTACTTGTATATTCTTAAAATTTTTCACTTTTATAACTTTTGGTATAAATTCTATGTATGTGTAATCCTCGATAACTTATATAATATTGTTTTATAATCTATGTAAAAGCCCCTATGGGCGTATAACAACAATAAATAAAATGCTATTTTTCATCCAATGTTTCACATTACTTCTAAATACATTGTAACATATTAACGTGGATGGGTGATGAAAGGATAATTGTATTAATTAATGATGGGTCTTTCGATTGTGACATTAATTGGTAAAATTACCGAATACAATTATCTAGTCAACCACGCACACGCAATAATTCAAAGAAGGTAGGTAGTAATGAGAACTGATAAGGATGATAAAAAATAGAATACTTTAAATATCAACAGACGCTAATTTATTAAAACAATAAATAAAATGTTTAATCAAATAAATAAACATGAGACTCTATCAAATAATTTAACTCAGAGCGTGACAAGAATGTACGTGTAAATAACGCCATCTTGATAAGATTTTGACTAAAGAACATGTGACATTAATGAATTTAAAAACACTTAATCTTGTAAAGAATGTCTGAGCGGGCGCCAGCGAGTTATAAAATAACTACGCAAGAAGTTAAATGAGTAATCCCTATTTAAATTATAAGTACATTGTTAAAAGATATAAGTGAAAAAGACCTTTCGTAGTTTGCACAGTAGACCCTCATAGCTCCAGCGTTGTACGAACACACCGTAATCCCACGAGTCCAGCAAGCAACTGAAGTCGATGAAGTGCCGCTCCGCACACATAGCTCGAAACAGTCGTGCCAATTTAAGAATGTTGACCAATGATTATCTTAATCGGGTAGGAACTGCCCGTCCAGAAGTACGCACTGCTACATTACCCCCCTTCCAAAGGAAAAAAAATTTTCGGCACGATAATTTTTTTTTTGATAATTTCCATATGCCTCCAATCCAAGTCCAATAAGTGGTAAAGAGTCACAAATGCCGATAATGCCTTAGAAGAAGAGTCCAGCACGTTCTGTAGAAGTCCGTGATGTGCTCGCTGAGCAAAGATTGAAGCGCCAACACCCAGGAAGTAGAAGGAAGAATTCTCGCTGATGGAATATCTGAATTACCCTCTTCTGACATCAGTGAAGAAGATTGAACTTGCTTGGCGAAGATAAAGAGCCCCGATAATTGTATCACCATTCTCCAATGTTGACAACAATGCAATCTTGAGAAGCTGCACCCTCTTCTGATAGCAGTGAACGGCCAGGTAGTATCCTATTAAACTCATCCCGTAGAAGAATGTTGCTTCCCTGAAGACTCGATCTTGAACAAAATTGCTTCCTCGAAGAATAGATAAAAGTTTGTAAATCTTGAAATTTTGTATTATCTTGAGTTATCTTGACGTGAAGAACCGAAGAGTGATGAAGGCGACTGACTTCCTTGAGGCAAGTGAAAAGAAAGGTATGCTATGCTTGACAAAATGGATTACTGAGCAAGGAATTAACAACTACTAAAGTGTAAACAAAAACTTGAATAAGATAACAAATGAAAAGATAAACTGTAGTAAAGACTACCAAAATTTATTAAAAAAATTTATAAAACGAGTCTAGCTAAACGTGAAAGCTGAGCGCCCAACAAAAGTTAAATTGAAGCTAAAAGAAAACACTATAAAATGAAAATAATAACGTCTATATCCACATTGAAGTTACTGCCCTCTGTGAGCAGAGATGAAAAATTATAAAGTTATCCCAGAAACAAACCCAAAATTCATAATAAGAAAGAAGTGAGGGCTCAAACAGAACCATATATTGATGACCCAATATTGACAAAATACAGCTAAGTCCAAATGAAACTGATGCGACTTATCTTGAGCTCAGAGAGAAGCCACAGCAATTGCATGTGAAAACGCATAGTATTTGTTAAAAGAAAATGTAAAAAAAAAAAAAAAAAAAAAAAAAATTACTCATTGACATTCTTAAAAATATGAACAAATATCAATTTAATAATAAATCAAGCCAAGGACAATAAGAGCAATAAAAGTAAAAAACTTCATGAAAGGATGCAATTTTTAAATGTTAAAAAAAAAAAACTATGATTCTGTAAATCTCAAATAACCTGAGCGAGTGAAAACCCACTAAATTTCAAAATAAATATTAAATAAATAAATAAATTATTAAATTAATTATTATGGCATAAAATTTTTTTTTTTTTAAAAATATTTGAAAAGTGTAATCAACAGTGACTAAATCAAAGAAAACACCATGCCAATGGTTTCCTAAAACCAGAGAAAAATAGATTGTTATGAGCATCTGAGGCTATCGCGGAAAACGGCATGAAGTATTTTCTAAATTAATGAATTAAAATAGTCAACCAACACCAAGGCAAACTAAGGTACTAAGGAACAACATATAAAGAACAACCATGCGCACAATTAAAATGACACGAGGACCAAGCTTGGTACAGAACTGTTAAACCGAAATACAGCTTCGTATATGCCATAATTGAAATACAGTATGTCCCTCTAGAAAGGACAAACCGTACCTCAAAACAAGTCGCCATCGCGGACTTAGTTCATTAAAGAACAATTAGTATCATCTCACAAAGTAAAATCAGCTTTTAAAAGATCCCTCGAACAGAAAAATAGCACAAAACAGTGGCCAACTGAGATTGTGAACTTCACTGCCCTAGGATAACGTATAAAATGATACAATGGATTCAAATCGTGAGATCACAAAATGTTCAATACAATATAATTGCACTTAAATCCAAAAAAAAAATGTGTGGATTCAATGCGTGAGATTAAAAAAACGTCAATCCCCCGCGTTGAATCGGAATGGACACATTACTCCCAAAACACATACTACACATGTACACAAGGACAAAACAAAACTTATACAAAAAATCCACTCAATGTGAAGACACAAAAATACTAGTCATGTCCTCACAATGAGAGAACACAAGAAAAATTGCAAACCTGAGGGCAAGGCAAGCAATAACCTAATATGTAACAAGAGAAAAGGGATTAATTCTCAAATAAAAGTATAACGATTACAACATAAGAAAAAATAGTTCATCAATTAACCCACCCCAAGGTCAGTTAGCTTCTTCTAACTTGATTATATCCTTAACATGAAAAGTTCCCACGGGTTTCCCTGTCATATCCGCTAATTGATAAGCAACCGGCGATATCTTGCAAATAATTTTACTACGTATAAATTTGGGGGCTAATTTTGCTGAAAAGTATCTACCAGCGTCAGACAAAGCAAATGACCTTCTCCAGACAATGTCCCCAACCTCATATTGAACGTCCCTACGACGCAGATTATATTGAACCTTATTACGTTCGTATGATTGTCTTAAGGACGTGCGAACTTGGGAGAAAATGTCATTTAATTCATGTAAATCAGATGCCCATGAATCGCGTTTAGAGAATCTAATGTCTTCCGCGTTAAAGTCTACACCTTTGTAGTCATTTCCCGAAATTACAATTTCTCTACCAAAATTAAGGAAGAACGGAGTATAGCCTGTGACTTCATGAACAGCCGTGTTTATAGCCAGTTCAATTTCAGGTAGATGGCACGCCCAGGATCTGTGATCAGATCCCACAAAAGAACCCAGGGCTGCTACCAACACCTTGTTTACACGCTCAACAGGGTTATTCTGCGGGTGATATCTGCAATTATAAAACAAGTGACGGATATGAAATTTATTGGCCAGCGCTTTCATGTCACGCGATATATATTGTGGGCCATTATCCAAAACAATCGTATCTGGAACACCGAATTTATAAAAGATATCATTTTCCAAAATTTCCGCAATAACACTACCCGTTGCTTTCCTAAGTGGAAAAAGTCTAGTATACTTGGTAAAGAAATCAGAAACCACTAAAAGGTAAGTATAACCCTTTTTATAAGAATTAGGGTAAGGACCTAATAAATCTGTCGCAATCATTTGCCACGGCCTTTGCACCAGTTTCGGGTCACCCATCAAACCAGGAGGCAGTAAGTTAGAACTTTTATAACCTAAACAAGTATGACATTTACTTACAAAAGACTTCACATCAGCTGCCATTTTGGCCAGTAGTATTTAAGTTTAATCCTATTTAACGTTTTTAAGATGCCAAAATGTGCACACGAAGGCGGAACGTGATTTTGAACGATGACGTTTTTCCTACACTCTTTTGGGAGAACTTCCTTCCAGTCATAAGACCTGTGAAGAGCCTCCATGCTCTGAATGTGTTTGAAGATGACACCATTGCAAACTTTAAACGCTGGAAATTTTTCCGGATTAGCCAAATTTTTTTCTTTCAAACTTAAGTACCAACGGTCAGAAGTGGAAAAGGACTGATCTAACAAGTCAACATGTAAAGGGTCACGAGACAGAGCGATAATTTTTGTATGTATCTCGGTAACATATTACATTGTAATATTTCCAGAATTTCGTCATCTGGTAATTTTGACGACAATTGATTGTTTAAAGTCAAGACCCGCGTTATGAATGAACCCAGGTTCTCTTTTTGTTGCTGGTACGTGGCTCTGATCTGAGCAACTAATCGTCTTTCATGGTCCAGAAGCTCAAATTCTTCCTTTAGAGCAATTACAATATCCGTCCATGACTTGAAAGAAGAACGGTTGACTCTAAACCAGTCTAAAGCATGACCTGAAAAAAGTTCCACCGCAGATGAAAAAAGAGAAGCTGTACTTACGTTACGAGAAATTGACAAATCGTTGACCCGTTCAATGAAATTATGCACGTTCCCAGTACCGTCGAAGGTTAAGTTCCATTTGTGAACCGGAACTGTATTAGACGCGACCGCCGAATTTGCCGAAGTAGTGCCATCCTCTGGTTTAGACATGATTAACGCACGACTTCTTGTTATAATGGTCGAATCCGTCATACCTAACTAACAGGGTAGGTAGAAAAAAATCATTAGAACATGCAAGCAACAATACAACAACCACAATCACCGCAAAACAAAAAATATAAAATAAGTGTGACGTCAGCGTACTAATAATCACGATAATAAGACGAAAACGTCAAGAGTTGTGCCAGATTGCAAAGCTGCGTAATATGAAAAATTAATAAAATCTCAGTGACACGATGTATTCCGAAAAACACTCGAACATCTACCATGCAAAACGAAAGGTCTTATTCAAGGGATTATACAAGAAAATTATGAAAAAAAAATCAGACATCCAATACAAGATTAAAACAATGAAAGAAAAAAATACTGCATTCATTATTTAGTCAAACTTAGGTTCACCCACAAGGGCTGCCATTTTGTAACATATTAACGTGGATGGGTGATGAAAGGATAATTGTATTAATTATTGATGGGTCTTTCGATTGTGACATTAATTGGTAAAATTACCGAATACAATTATCTAGTCAACCACGCACACGCAATAATTCAAAGAAGGTAGGTAGTAATGAGAACTGATAAGGATGATAAAAAATAGAATACTTTAAATATCAACAGACGCTAATTTATTAAAACAATAAATAAAATGTTTAATCAAATAAATAAACATGAGACTCTATCAAATAATTTAACTCAGAGCGTGACAAGAATGTACGTGTAAATAACGCCATCTTGATAAGATTTTGACTAAAGAACATGTGACATTAATGAATTTAAAAACACTTAATCTTGTAAAGAATGTCTGAGCGGGCGCCAGCGAGTTATAAAATAACTACGCAAGAAGTTAAATGAGTAATCCCTATTTAAATTATAAGTACATTGTTAAAAGATATAAGTGAAAAAGACCTTTCGTAGTTTGCACAGTAGACCCTCATAGCTCCAGCGTTGTACGAACACACCGTAATCCCACGAGTCCAGCAAGCAACTGAAGTCGATGAAGTGCCGCTCCGCACACATAGCTCGAAACAGTCGTGCCAATTTAAGAATGTTGACCAATGATTATCTTAATCGGGTAGGAACTGCCCGTCCAGAAGTACGCACTGCTACAACATATATTGTAAAATGCTGTTCTTCATCCAATATTTCACATTACTTCTAATGCTATAATATAATTACAGCATGGCTCATATTTTTATAAAGAAATATATTATTTCAGACAGACTAGTTTTATTAAAAGAAAAATTCTCTGCCTTATATACCCCTATTAATTTAGCCTTAAAAATAGTTCAAATTTGAATGTTACATTCGATACTCACTTTAAATCCCTCTCCTCCGGGTAATCTAATTGTATATAATAAAATAATTCATCTTCAATAAACTTACTTTTTATTTTCAAATACAAAGTATACAAGCGAAGAAAATAAATCTTAATCAACATATATTTTAAAAGAAAGTGTTCTACAATGTGCGTGCCGATAAAACGCTAAAGTAAGATACAATTGTAGAAGATAGAATTTTCAGAAGATCATCGACTCGTGTTGGATGCAGGGAATAGACGTAGCATTGGACAGGAAACGATAAAAGACTAAAAATCAAATAGTTGAAGGGCCTCAAAGATCCTCGAGATCACAAATAACATCACAAGCAACAGGGGGTGACAGCACTTGCTCAAGTGGGATGGTTGGTATCTTCTTTAATTTCTTCAATTTTTGTTCGTAGTACAGAGCAATGGCGTTATTTTTCCTTATTTTGGAGGTCATCACTTGATCTAGTAATTCTGCCCCCGTTGTCTGCGTTAAAATTTTCGGCCACTTCGCTCCACGCTGTTTCCTTTGACGCATTTGTGACGGCGTCTGTTTTTTTGCAGGTTAATGCCGGTGTTTTTTCTATTAAATTCAGAAGTCTGTAGAGATCTTCTGTGGTGAAGTTTCGGCTCTTCGTTCTTTTGTTCATGTTTATTTCTGAAAAATTACAATAATTTCATTAAAACCACATCACGATAGTGTAAAAATAAGTCAACCTTTTTAATATACGTAGGTTAGTTTACGCGCACATAAAACTACAACATAATGTTGATCAACACTATATGCATTCGTATCCACTGTATTATAAATATAAACTTACTTATTTTTGATGTATATTGAAGATTTATAAAGTTATTTAAACTTATATCTTAACAACGATTGGCAACGATCTTGACAGCCATTTGACAGCTGACTAAATCCAAAGATATGCCATGGATGAAAATAGTATCACAGACAATTATTTACCAAAAACATTGCCAGTAAAAAAACTTTCGGACTAAATGTAACCGATGACCGCTAGTAATGCAAATATGTTTATAGAACGCAAAATAAGATAACGAACGGATAGCGGCCCGTTAAAGAAAAACGGTTCGTTACGTAACCGAAATTTGGTACTTCGTTTATAAAACCGGCCCTAAGCGTATCAAACGTTTTGCATTTCGTCTGTCTATAAATTTGTCTAAGTGTTTCCCGTTCAAAATGTGGCCGTTTAATGGTAGAGTAAAGATTATTTTTTCAAATGTGTAACCGCTGTGTTTATTTGGTCATATTCGAATTATTTCAATAGTATGTTAGGTACCTACCTGGCAAAAGAAAGTTTGAAAAAAAAATTGTCAATGACACAGTGACGTTTTTATAAAAAAATCTTATAATTCCTTATTTGATCTTAAAGAAAAAACCACCTAAAGTATACGGTTTAAAGTTAAATATGTAGATAATAATTACCTATTTACAAACCTTATAATTTCAAGGGAAATTTAATATTTTTATTTATTAAGGCGATGCACTACGTCGTGTAATATTTTAAATTGAGCCGCTATCAATAACAACCCTTACGTAGATGGCGATAAGGTTTAAATTCCCGCCTGTTTTGATTTATGCAAGAAAAAAACACGGCCAAAAAGTGCCTTTTATTTTATTTTGTGGATGTTCAGGCAAAAATATTTAATTTTTTTTAGATCATTTTATAAACAACTTAATTTACCACATTATACAATAAAATCATAACCGAAAATGGGATCATAAGTAGGAGATTTTGAACTTTAAAGCAATTTTCATAGGCCTTATACATTATTTTTTTTGGGCTTATAAAAAGACTTATCTAAAAAATACTCGATTATTTCAAAGGCCAAGATGTATTCTACTCGCAGTATTTAATTAAAGCATTTGAAAAATTTCTAGGCGACCAGAATTTCAAACCAAAAACACATGGTTTTGCATTACTGCGTATGGCATCGCCTTAAATAAGAAAAATATAGAAACCTTATTTTTCCTATAGGTCTCCTGTTCGCAAAAATACTAATACTTTTTTTTTCATTACTTTTTGGCTTTCACCCATTAAGGGCGATCTTGGTCATGTACAAGCTGTTAGTTTTATAATAGTAAAGATTAGAAATTGTTGAAAGTACGGATTAGATTTTGTTCTGAAAGTACAGATTAGAAATTGTTCTGAAAGTTAGAATTTTACTCATAACACACATATATATATATAATTATTTTTATATATTTTTACTAAAATAAAATTACTTACAATTACATACAGGGCACACAGAAAGGTTATAATATTTGAGAAAATACATAGAAACAACAACAAAAATAAATAAAAACAGCAATAGCAGCGGTATAGGATACTATCGACCCACTGCAATGGAAGATTTATTGATGCTATAGAAATGCAATAGAAATAGCAGATAACGTAGTATAAATATTAGTGATACACTAGTGGAAGCATTGGGGACATAAATGAGACCACAGGTATTTAAAAGCTACACTAATGCGTTATGATTTATAATTCATATAAAAGTGAATATATCTTCTTTTTGCTACGTGTTTGTATATTTAAATTTCTATTCACAGTTTGCCTCACCCTCGAATCGTCATACGGGATGTATACCCTTCCACGGACATAAAGGTCAGAGATTTAAGGGTTAGTTAACCAGGGCCGGATATTAAATCGAGGTAATCCTTGTTCCATTACGAATTCCCAAGAGAACAATTAATTAAATAAGTTTTACAATTCAAATTTATTTACAAAGTGCGTTTTCACTCAACATCTATGCTGAATAAAAAGCTAAATGATGAATGGAAAATCAGGAAAAAACATCATTTTCATGGTTGTAGTTATTACCAAAAGTAGACAGGCATATTAAAATACTTATTTTTTATGTTAGTACCGCACAAAAGTCCCAAACTGCTCCCAACCGTCTGGAACCTGTGAGACTATGGCAGCTCCTTTGGGGTACGTTATGAGGCTGACGGTAGGGGGGAGGGGAAGAAAATGGGGAAGAGAACTATGCAGACACGTGAAAAATCACGTGACATAAATATAAAACAAGGACGAGTTGTTTCGGGGAACTTGAACAATTCTTCAAATTTCAAAGTTAATTTTCAAGTTCTGTGTAAGATATTTTTAAGTTCTGTTTTTATTTCAGTTCTGTCAAGCAACTAGCCTATAATGATATAATAACAGAATTTGAATAGGACTTTCACAGAACCCGTAAATGAACGTTGAAATTTGATGAATTGTTCAAATTCTCCGAAACAACCCGTCCTAAGTGTGAGAGAGAGTTTTTTTATTTATTTCTAATCGATCAACTGTTTGGAAGGCAACTAAGCTGACCCTTATGTACACCACCAAATATTTTTATATGACGGCATACATGTTCATAATAATGTATTGGATTTTGAATAATTATTAAACTTAACGCAACTGCGTTGCAAACAGACACGCAACCGAAATTAATGTTTTTATGAGAGCAAAAAAAAATTAAGTTTTTTTTTTCAAAGTTACGAACCAAATTGCTCATCTGACACTATTGGTTGGGACCAATAATTTTAAAATGTGATAACAATATTTTCATGCGATTGGTATCTACTTTACAAGGATTTTATCTGCCCGGAACCAGTTTATCTAAGGCATCTGCCGGAAGCAGTTTTGACTCTACAAAGTGAAAGGAGAAGGAATAAAGAAGAGTCAGGTTGAGAAGTAGGTACATAGGCTATTAGATCATCTGTTTGCAGATTAAATCCAAAAGTAATTTCAAACAATACGTAACATTTCAATTATGGGGCGGCACTTGGAGAATGTATCAGTCCGAAACGATGGATTAATTAATGAAATCAGTATTATTTTGTCAAAGTTTTGTACACGAAACCGCTTAACAAAATTTGATTTGTTCGGCTTCTCGCCCGCTAATGTTTGGTTTTGGTGCAGACCCAATGAGCTTGCCAGTCTACCACAAAGGTCGTAATAAATAATTAAGTATTTTAGCCATAAGACACAATGGTGGAGCCATTCAACCGGAAATAAACAAATGATGGCGGAGGGAATGAAGACAACACGCGCCGGAAATGGGATCATTAAGATAATAATTGTTGAGGCAAGTCGTAAGGCATTATTAGGAATTGCCGAAACGGACAAATTAAATATGATATAAAGAAACTAAGGTCTGAAGCAGCCTTTTAATGGGCGGTAATAAAATTATTAAAAAAGTTGAAAATATAATTTCTTTCTTTGTGGTAAACGTTAGAGAATATTATGGTGAAGCCGTATGAAATACGGTGAATGGGAATTTAATAAAAAAAATATTATTAAAAAAACAATAGTCGCTACGTCGTTACTTCTCATCACCATTATCTTCAGACGTAGGAGTAATTTAAATGTCTATCTCCTGCTGTCTTTTTTCCTTCTGCTACTCTTATCCAAAGACATGATGTTTTCCCCGCCAATGTTCAAAATGTTGGTCTCCAAACAGCAAGAATCTTTCATCCTTGATGCATGTCTTGACCAACAGAGCCGTTCCTATTTGATGATTCTAGACGATTCTTCACACAATTGCCTTTGAACCTACGAGCTTTGATACTAGAAACAAAGGACTTGCCAATGTTAGATCTTAAAATATTTTAATTAACAGCGACATTTTAATAAAATAACCTCCACGAGCATTTTTCTAACCATTCAAATCAAATATTAACAATATATTTTTCAAAATTGAACCCTCCGTTTTTCCTTCACTAATAATAAAAGATAAATAAAAATAAAAAAAAAAGAAAAGGTTCATAAATGAATTCGGATTTGCAAATACTTCTTCAGCAAATGAATATTTTTCGAATTTTAAATAAACGATTCACTCGAAGCTAATACACCCTAAAAACCAAAATAATAAAATAATTGAATCCGTCTTAACAGACTGCCAGCGTGAAATGAATGAATTTACCGACTAATGGGATTATTCTTTCGTGAATAACACTTTTTTCGTGGAATTGTTAAATGGATGGGATGTTTCAATGGCTCGAACAATACAAGTAAAACACACTGGGTCGACGTACACTACGTAAGCAATCCATTAATATATATGGACTAATTACAATCCATACATTTTCTATGGATAGTTGTTTTAGAAATACACGCAACGTAAACCTATGCGTCCATCGCTGTGCGTGGGACGTGTGAGAACGAGTTGATTTCACATCTTTGAATGGTATTATCTATGCTGTTGTTTTGATAGTCGGCTTAATAAAATAATAAACGAAAGTAAATCTTCCTCTAATTCACTATCTGAATATCAAAACACGACAAAGCTATGAATCACGTCTGCTGACAAGTGAAACACACAAACATAACCTAAAAAATAAATGTGAAATCAACTGACGGGCCTACGGGCGGCATATTTAAGAATTAGAGACAACTTGTCATTTGGTCACACGCGGTGCGTGCGTAGATCCAGTGGCCACGTTGACCTGAGAACGTAGTAATGCGTGTATCGGGTACCCAATGTGTTTCTACCTTAAGGATTTTAATAAATTGGCATTATATTTTCATTTCCGCTTTCTACGATAACTCCCATAGTGTATTTGCGAGACACTAATGAGACTAAGGACGGGTTGTTTCACAGAATTTGAAGAATTCATCAAATTTCAAATTTCTGTGAAGGATATGTTCAAGTTCTGTTATTATTTCAGTTTTGTGAAGCAACTGGCCAATAATGATACGAAAACAAAACATGAGTAGAACCTTCACAGAACTTGAAAATCAACTTTGAAATTTGATGAATTGTTCAAATTCTTTGAAACACCCCATCCTAAGTAAGGCCTAGACAAGGTGCTGATTGAACGTTGAGAAAAGTATAAATAAAAAAATGTAATTTTTTTACATTAGCTCCATACAGGAGGCCCTGAGGAAAATAATTTCATTGATCTTTGAGGATGCTGTATGGTGGGTCTTTTTGTGGAAAGGAAGAAGTGAACATGGGTTTTTAAGAGATCTATGTTTTTAAGATGGAAGAAAAGCACGTTCCACAGCAGAGCTGTTGAATTCAATAAGAAGAAGTAGAAATGATCCGTTCTCATTTTACATATGTCAACTGTTTACAAATGTTGGATACGCGTTTGACGTTTTCCCCGACTGTGCACCAGTGACGAAGTAATCAATAACGCTAGTTCTTCGGAGCATCTTCCATCGAAACACCGATAACATAAGGACAATGTAAGTTATCCACCGCTTACCCGCCCTTGTGTAAGTAACAGATGGTAACTCTTTCAGTGCTCTTACAAGGGCTCTAAATTTTTTTTTTTGTTAAACGACTCTACATTAATTATATAATTAATCTAGACCCCAATGTCCTTGCGTACTGGTTAGGCTGCAGGATGCCTAAAATGAGTAAAATGAGGACAGTATTCATTCCCGACGCATGTGCTCTGAAGATTGAAATCTGTTTGTCGATAATGAATCATACGGTTGAAATTTATCATATGGTCCGCCCGTTTCTCCACAGAGTCGATGGTTTTTCAGGTATTTTGGGGCTCCAGACCATAGGTGGCTGTCAAATTCAACAGTGGGGCGCACAGGTGGTTTGTACAGGGTTAACAGTTGTGTACTATTAAAGTATCTGCGGGCCCTGTTCAGTACGTCAATTGAAGTACGACTGCATGCAGTAGTCTTTAATATAGTGTGGTCACAGTGGCATTCTAATATCATACCTTCTTATAGGTATACATCATGTTCCTCGCTCATACCGCGAAACATTGGGGGTTCACTCATTAAAAACTTATAAAGAAAAAAGTTTTAATAATTTTCGTAATATTGTGAGTTTTAAAGTGTCCGTATAAACACGCCTTTATTAATATTATTTCTCCGCGCTCGGTCAACTGTTCTATTGTTCTGTTGAAACAAAATTTCTTTGATTTTGAATTTTGACTTTTTGTTTAGCTTTTAAACGTTAATTAGAACATGTTTCCTAACCAAACGCCTCTCATACGTTATCAGAACTCGCAAAAGTAAAGCTACGATTACAGTTTAAAATTTTTGTCATACAGGTTTGGTAATCACAATTGCATTTTTTTTAAAACTATATCAGCATTTTTTTTCTTAGATAATCATGAATAATCACCCCCCCCCCCCAATGTTTCGCGGTACGAGCGTGGAACGCGGTGTATAGGGTACCAAAACTACGTGCGACTAAATCATGTACCTACATAGACGTAGACTATAATAAAACTAGTATTGTATATATATCCTGAAAATGGCATATACCCGTTATAAACAATAATGAACAAAATTAGGAAAGGGATGCTTTCATGTTTCACATTAAATAGGCAAAGGAGGCTTTCAAACGAAAACACACGACCCGCGGTAGTCATTCAATGAAACATTCGTTAACTTGGCGGTTGACGTTTCTGTTCGTCGGATTATTTAGCATCCCTTATGCAGTCACTTACGAATAATAAACCGGAAATATGGACGTGCCATGAATACAGCATTTCAGATTTCAATGTAACACATAAGTATGTTACACATAAGTTTGGGTATTTCGCAGAAATTCAAATGTAACATTTTCATCAGATGGCCAATCAGCGCCATTTTTCTTTTTTGACATTTGAAAGTTCCCCAATTCCATGCCTATCAAACTGTGATCATCTAACGAGCGTTATAACATGACAATTGTGATTTTCAGCTGATCACAATTTGTTCAAAATCTGAAATGGAGAAAGAATCTACGTTGAACGGGGACCTTTCAAATGTAAAAAAAATTATTGTAATGCTTATTGACCATTTGATGACAATGTTACAATTGGATATCTGTTAAATACCCCGACCAATTTACCTTCAGCTTCGTCACATCGTAATTTATTTTGATGTGATGAAAATTTTATTACTATCATGGGAATACTTAGATAAATACCAGAAATGTTAGTCAATAAATGTTTAGGCCCTTGTTGACCTAGCTCATGAGATTTGACTCTGGTTTGGAGTTGGGTAATGAGAAAATGTCACGAGTATGTATATGTGCTTGCCGACTTGCTTCGTCAGAACGTCGACTGATTGAACCGATATTTTTATTTGAGAGATTTACATATTGATGAAGAAAAGTATCAAATTTTATGATATCATTTATTTAACGAAACACAAATTCTACGTTTACGTCAAAGTTTGACAAAGTATATTCCGATGTGAGAAGGGTAACGGAATCATATTAATCCTATAAAATATATACATGCAATAGTGAAAATGTCGGAAAAAGAAATAGTTAAAATATCTCAAACAATACACAGAAAAAAAGTTAAATGATATCTACTCATGCTGTAGCATCGTTTTTCAACGTAGGGGTCGAAATCTATAAAAAACATTTTATTAAGTAATTAACTTCAAGCGATAATCAAGAATTACATATATATACTTCCTAATACAGTAATTAATAATATGTGTTAATTAATAAATTAATGCGATGGTTGGGTTGTGATAGACGAATTCTGAGTTCTGTGTAAAGCCACCATATACGAGAAACCTTTTTCGGACAAGTAGGAAGTGAAAAATAATAGGAACAAGCATCTGTTACTAAGCTTCATTATTCACATCGTCGTGCAAGCTAGAACTTATCTCAATCTTAAGAGAAAAATTCTAATTGTAGAGTTTTGTAAGCTGATATTTGAATTAATTGGTTATGAGACTCGAGTAAAATCTCAATAATATAAAACTTTTATAAACGTTGAAATATATATGATAATGAGTTTTTTCATTTTATTTTTATTTTAAGGTGGTGGCGAAACTAAATACGTTGATAAACGATGTGCTAGAGGATGCTCAGACCATGGGGTTGATGTATATATACTTAGTCCAGCAGGCAACCAGCGACCCGGTGCCTCATAAGGGATGCGAAGCTATGTGTGCAGCTTTCCACGAACATAGTTAAAACGGTGCAGTAACCTGGTATCCCAAACAGCATGATTATAGTGCACTTCGCATTATTGGCTGAATGAAAATTTCCTGCATTTACATCAGAGTTTGCAGGCGTCTAATTTAAGATAATAGTGACTAATTTAAGCGAAAACTCTTTAATAATTAGGAAAACAAGGAAAAATAATGAAGACAAGATTTGGAGTTCATTTTGAAACGGGTTCAGGACTTACGTGGGTGAAAAATCGATTAGTTTGCCGGGGCACGTACGTGGAATAACTGGAGACACAACGAGAAGACGTCTTTATAAGGTGAAAGGTACAACAGGGGCAGGGGAAACCGAAGAAGAAAATACCCCGGGCTTGTTATCACAAATTACCAAAAGGATATTTCAAATAATGTTACATCCTCTTGGCCATTTTATTATTATTTTATTTTATTTAACAAGTACTTACTCGTTTTATAGATGCTGGTTTTTTATTCCTTTTATTAATTTTTAATATTTAATGAAATCTGATTTACTGATTTTTTCTTTGTTAATTGTACGTAATACGAGTATTCGTGATATGTAAATGCGTCGCTGCTGTGATTTGCCTCATATGAGCCAGAAGGTATATAATCATTTGGAATGTTTGAACGATGACGTCAGACCCCAGAGTCCGAAAGTCTAAAAATTAGTTATTGAATTAGTCAGATGAATTGGTTGTCTTCCGGCTTCGTGACGTTTAAGGTTATTTATGGAGTTAAAAGCGTTGTAGTTCGTTTCTGAAAAAATGGAGCTTATTTTGGAAAGCATGTAATATATATTTTTTAAACATTTTACTATAAACATGTAGATTTTTTTTGAATAATTAATTAATAATTAATTCATTATGTGTTTTCTTTAATTTTAATTCGGAAAGTATATTAAAATCAGGCAATACTGAGAATACCTTCCACTTTAGAACTTGCTTGAAAATATTCTGGAAATTATTTTCAATTAGTAAATTGTGAAATATCAAATAAAATTTACTTGTGTACGCCGGGATTTGAACCTCCGGTTTTCTTGTCGAAAGACTAGACCCTTGACCATGGAGGCCGTCATTTGATTTCATTTCAGATAACTTGTAAATGCTGAATATGATCAATAATTCGTATTTATAAATAATTTTGTAGAAGTTGCGTACAAAAATATTTGGTAATTTATATTTACAAATTACAATTTCAAAATTAAAAAAAAATAATAATAAAAAATTGACTGTTTATCATAAATTTTGCATAACATGCAAATGAAATGTTAAGCACGGGAGGTGACAGTGAGTATATCATTATCTCCAATTGTTACAAAAAAGGAAGATAATTAAACATTTCTAATTATTATGTACAGAGAGTTTTATTAAGGAAAGGAGGAGAGAAAGATCTAGAAAGTAAAAAGGTTTGAGGGGTGGGTAAGAATCTGTAGGTCAGTATGTCCAGGATGGATGTACGTATGAATTCATCCATCCCACTGCGATGCAAGACGAGTTCAAATGGTCTAATACTGAAAGAATCTACTCCAGAACGTGCCACAAATATAGATAATTACCATATATCATTTTAAATGAATAAATTATGAAATAACACAAATGAATAGTAAAGTAAAAAGTTTTTGCGGTGTTTGAAGTGTTTACAGTGAAGGATTTCAATTCAATTCAATTCAAAAGTGAGTTGTGTACTGAGAAACATCAATAAACATTTGTAATCCAATGATAAAGTGAAGTGACAATCAAAAAGTGACAGTTCATTGTCTGTTACCAGATACGATTTCAAATTGTCTAGCGAAATACATCAAATTCTATTGATTTAAAATTAGCTAACAATAATTAAATTATTATACGAAGTGTTTTTGAATCGGTGAAGTAGGAATCATCTCTCTAAAACAAAATTAACAGCAATCAATAAACACAACATTATTATTATTTCTCTTTAAATATTATATTATTTTGCCTACTCAATTAGCATCTACGGCGTACGGAAGTAATCTAGTGTGTGAAAAGTTTTTGTGCCAAGACGAACAACTGGTAAATAAACCAAAATTTAAAAAAATAAATATCACAATAATTAAATCTGTCAACAGCAAGTGATAATCTCATACGCACACACACGTTCTTACCGAAGTGCAATACATACTAATCTAATAACTAACAAGTACTAACTAAACGAACACATCAATATGAATAATCCTTGCCATACGTGTTCAGAGCCTACTGTCTCGGCCGAGTCCGTTTTTGTGTGCGCCCTGTGCAAAGGGACCTTTCATTTACACTGTGGTGGAGTGGCGGAGAGCTCTTACCGTAGACTCAGTAAGGAGCGCCGCGCACAGATCAGATGCAAGCAATGTCTATCGGCAGTACCTATTGTTAAAGCCAGCGGTACAACACCTCCGGAGAGTGAACTACTTACCAAACTAATGGAACAAAACACTCAAATTCTAGCCACTCTGGAAACAATGAGTAAACAATACCAAGAGATTCTACTTCGCGTTCACGACCTTGAGGATAAAAATAAATCACTTGAAAAAAAGAACTCTAACCTCGAAGCGAGACTTGAAGCCATTGAAAACCACGTGGAACAGATGGATAGACTAAACCGATCAAAAAATGTGGAGATTAGAGGAATCCCAGAAACCAACGGCGAAAACCTAAATAATATTATATTCAACATAAAAAAAACCATAAACTCAAACGAAGCTACCAATATCGATACGGCGTACCGCACTACACTAAAAGTCTCCAAAGATAAATGCAGGCCCATCCTAATAAAATTCAAGTCCAATATCGACCGTGATAATTTTCTGGAAGATGTAAAAAGGTTCAATAAACAAGCTGCAAATCGTGAGGACACACTTAACACCACCCTAATCGGAATGGCAGGACCAGGTTCCCATATATACATTTCCGAACATCTAACATTTCAGGCGAAGCACCTGTGGTTTCTTGCCCGCAAGGCCAAACGTGCAAACCTTTTCAAATTTGCTTGGACCAGAGGGGGTCAAGTCTATGTACGGCGAGATATTGGGACACCTGTCATTATTATTAGTGACAAAAATAAACACCTTTTGTCACCCTCACCCATTAACCCGTAAACAATGCTCGCTGAGCAACATAATTTTCTTTTATGTATTTTTATATTATTATTTAAAACTCTTCATTATATACAGCAGTAAATTATTATTGTATGTCTCTAGCCCAAAGATACTATTTTTGATCATAGGTCTTGTTATCACCACTGTCTTAAATGTTAAGTTGAATCTATCATATGAATATGTGGAGCCTCTCATTTTTATTTTAAACGATGTGTCAAAATCATTGCTATTTTTTATGCCACTTACTGTGTTTTGTTACAAACTTTATAAATGGTAGAAATAGCCGATCAACTAGACAATTTGTCTCCAATTCCATGTACAGAAACAAACAGTTCTCTAGAAGTTCAACAAATATTAACTCTATCGGCCCTAAAAATTTTCTCAATGAATATCAGAAACATAAACCATAATTTTAACGAATTATTGATAGTTCTCACAGACCTGAACTCCGACTTTAACATAATCATTTTGAGTGAATGCTGGATCAATGAAAATTACCTTCCCAAAAACATAACAAACTACACCCACTACAATACACAGAATAACATAACCCAAAACGATGGAGTTATCATATACATAAAAAATCACATATCTCACTCAGTAAACGAAATCATAATCAGTCAATCTAACTGTCTCAAAATTGTAATAGATAAACACGTAACCATATTTTCTATATATCGATCACCGGGCACGTCTAACATAACCCCTTTTCTAAATTCACTAAACCAATTTCTATCTTGTGTGAGTGATTGTGATAATCTCCTTATTATTGGTGACCTCAATATAAATATAATTAATTCTATGCATCCTCAAGCCAATGATTATATAAATATGCTAACTCTTCATGGCCTCGTCCCAGCCATAACAGCACCTACAAGAGTATCTGGCTCGTCTGTAAGTTGTATTGATCATGTTTTTTCAAAATGTAAATTAAAAACTATATCTCTTGTATACCAATGCACCATCACAGACCACTACGCTACCATAACTTCTCTTTCTTACAAAGTAGATAAACCACAACCGCATGAAATTCCAAAAAATAAAATATCCTATACCAAACTTTTTGAGCTGGTCTCACAAGAAAATTGGTCAAATCTTTACAAACAAAATGATCCTAATTTAGCCTGCGAATCTCTTGTCGAAACACTACATAACCACCTAACCAACGCTACATCCAGCACACCACACAAAACAAAACATTTTGACACTAAACTCAAACCTTGGATAACTGTAGGTATCCTTCATTCTATACGTAAGCGTGATAAACTCCACGCGCTCTGTAAAAAAAATCCAAACGATCATGAATCCTACATATTTTACAAGAAATACAGAAATGTCTGCAAAAAAATTACCTCTAAGGCCAGAGAAGATTACTATAAAAAACAAATCAAAAACGCCGAAAATGACAAGAAAAAAATATGGAGTATTATTAAGGACATATCCCACACTAGACAAACGACTACACCTATCAATAAGATTAAAATTGAAGGCCGATCATTAACAAATACACATAATGACTCAATAAAAATCGCAGACCATTTCAATGAATTTTTCACCTCAGTCGGATCTAACCTTTCCAATAATATTCTAACTAGAAATAATGTTTCGGAACATGACCTTGCAAACGAAATAACCCTGGCTCATCTCAGTTATACTCCATTTATGTTCACACCTACCACAGAATTGGAAATTACAAAAATCATCTCAACATTAAAAAATAGTCACTCAACAGGAATAGATAAAATCTCTACTAAACTCACTAAACATTTAAAAACCCTTATTGCCAGCCCTCTCAAACATGTTATTAACTTAAGCCTCCAATCCGGTTTATTCCCAAAATCACTTAAACATGCCTCTATCATCCCTATTTTCAAATCAGGTGACAGATCTTCCCTAAATAGTTACAGGCCTATATCGCTATTGAGCACTATATCCAAAATCATTGAAAAAGTAGTAAAAATAAGACTCCTCAAATTCCTCGAGGACAATAAAATCCTTTCCAAAAACCAATACGGTTTTCGCAAAGACTGTAGCACTGCTGATGCAATTGCAACCTTTACCAATATTATATCAGATAACCTCGATAAAGGCAATAAACCTCTTGCTGTCTTTCTAGATTTGTCTAAAGCCTTCGACACTATTTCCCACCACATTCTTCTAAAAAAACTGCAACAGATTGGGATAGAAGGTACTGCCCTGAAATGGTTTAAAAACTACCTCACGCAGAGATCACAAACAACCGTCATCCACTCCGATCATGAATACAGGAGTAATTGTTTACCCATCTCCTACGGTGTACCCCAAGGAAGTGTTCTAGGCCCGCTCTTATTTCTAATATATATGAACTCCTTGTTGAATTTGGATATTGAAGGTAATATAATATCTTTCGCTGATGACACGGTAATCATTTTTACGAGTAAAATGTGGAGAACAACAATTGAGAAGGCGAATTCTGGACTGAGCAAAATTAAAAAATGGCTGGACTCCAACCTCCTCACCCTAAATATTAAAAAAACACAATATATACATTTTTCAATCCGAAAATTAACTCTCTCAGAAAACCTTCCTAAACTAATTATTCACACTTGCCCACAAAATCTAGACACTCCCCCACTATCTCTCACTACAAGCTGTTCATGCCCAATTATTAAACCGTCAACTGAAATAAAATACCTAGGTGTCATTATAGATAACCATTTACGCTGGGAGGCCCAAATCAACTCCATAACAAAAAGACTCCGTAAGTTATGCTATATTTTTTATTCTCTTCGATCAATCCTCGATATAAAAACACTCAAAAGTGTTTATTTTGCTTTATTCCAATCTATAGCTACGTACGGCATTATAGGATGGGGAGGTTGTGCTGCATCCATTCTCTACCCTCTAGTGACTGTTCAAAAACTTTTGTTAAGGATCATCTTCAAATGTTCCCGTTCTTACCCATCAGAGCCACTCTTCAAGAAACTAGCAGTCCTGGACATTCGTCAACTATATATTAAGATAGTTCTCATCCATATCTGGAAAAATGGTTTGATAAATTCTACTCAAAAAGATATACATACACGCTACTCAACGCATGGAAAATGCACAATCCCCATAACAAAAACCACTTTCTCACAAAGACAATACACATACATCGCACCAAAAATATACAATGCACTAAATAACGACATCAAAAGATCCAGTACACTTACTCACTTTGCAGCCGGTGTCCAAAAATGGATATCCGGAAAGGGTCGAAATTTCTTTAAAGAATTTCTTTGAGGTATTTCTTTAAAGAATTTCTTTAAAGAACATAGGTTATACCACCAATAAAAGTTTTTGTTTGTAAAGAACTATATATAATTACTATAATATTAATGGCCGAAAGTTTAAAAACTTTAAATAAACTACTTAAAACTGTTTGGCACCACTGTACCTACGGCATACAAGTTCCATGTACCTACTGTACCACCTTAGCTACCAGCTGACTAAACCACCGTAACAATAATAATTGACTCCAGTGTTCAGTGTAATTCGCCGGACTTGAAACTAACTTTCTAACTTTGATTTATTTGTACAAAACTGCTGCAAAATAATGTACCTACCAATTTAATCAAGCACATATAGATTTCCATAGTAAAAATAATCCTTTCTCATTTGCCTACTCTATAGTACTATGTTTGATTTTATAACTATATCCTTTTTATATTCTTTTTTATGTATCTATTTTACTTTAGGGAAATCAACAGTTTACAATGTGGTTCATTAATACATATGTAATTTACCTAAATGAGATTTCCTCAAAATACTATTGTATTATGTATCTAAAAATAACACTTACAACAACTAAAAAATATTATATTATTATACTACTATATTATTATACTATATTATATTATTATATATATAATTATATTGTACTATTATATTATATTAATATTATGCTATTATATTTTTATATTCTACTGTATTCTTCCATACTTCCTTATATTACTATAGTCATTTACATTATTTTAAATATGTTATTTTATTTTATATTCCCGCACAATCTTTATGTTAATGTATAGAAAAACGACCACCATAACACGGGCATGTGCCTAGCATGGTGGTCGAAAAATTCCTCAATGCATGTAACTAATAATTTTATAGAATAAAGAAACTTTAAAAAAAAAAAAAAGAATCAAATAAAATTTACCAAGGATCGTTATATTCGTGTCCAGTCAACCATGGAGGCCGTGTATAAAACGATCCATTATAATATTATTTATGACGTTGGTGTATATTAAATTTGTGCTACAAAAGTTGTATGGCCGTGTAACTCGGATAGAGACTGCTTCACACAGGCGATGACTGTTATTAATTTACTCAGTAGGTACCGTAGCTACTAGCTACACTGGAATTAGGGATTGCAATCCCGCAATGCGGGATCCCGCAATCCCGCGGGATCCCGCAGCTTTTATTAATCCGCAATCCCGCACCTTCAAAGCGCGGGATCCGCGGATCCCGCAAGTTAAAAATTTGGCGCTAAAACTTTCGCGTAAATCGAGAGTAGCACGAGCGCAATGTTACCGTTTAGCACAAGATAGCCCGCCTGCGCCACTAGAGGATTGGCCGGGGACTAGCGCCACTAGCGGTTGACGGCAGTATCCTGTGAATCCTGTCGGCGCCTGCCAGTTTTTCATAAATAGTACTGCGAAGCGCACGTTTTTCTGTAGGTGACGAGTGTTTTCGTATTCACCGACCGGCGTTTAATGTAAGTACCTAAATTTTAATGTTTTTGATTCAGTTTTGTTCTGTTTTATTTTTAAAGCAGATTGTGCCGTAAATAGCAATATAATGTCGTAATATAGCGTGAAACAGTATGACTTAAAGTCGTTTTTGATAATAAAGTTTTTTGGATATGGTTATCGAAGATAGTAATCAATTTGAATGGTGTAAAAATGAAACTAAATCTATAGCAATATAATGTCGTAATGTCGCGTGAAACATTATGAATTAAAGTGGTTTTTGTTAATAAAGTTTTTTTGATATGGTTATCGATGATAGTAATCAATTTTAATGGTGTAAAAACGAAGTAAATTAATATAAATCTATAGCAATATAGTGTCGTCCGTGTGAAACATTATCATGACTTAAAGTGGTTTTTGTTAATAAAGTTTTTTGATATGGTTATCGATTATAATAATCAATTTTAATGGTATTAAAGTGAAATAAATTAATCTAAATCTATACTTACAATAAACTTTATTTATTAATTGCAGGTAACGAGTTAATAAATCATGTGGAAGTACATTGAAACTGGGAATCCTAGGGAAGAGAAAAAAGGCGACGGTGATGGCGATGGCGTTATCAGCCAACTTGGAAAAAGTCTGTGGCGTTATTTCAAGAAAAATGACAAAGGCGGCAAATGTCTTCTGTGTTCAAATGAACTAAAAATTAGTCAACGTTCTACCAAAGGCTTGAAAATACATTTAAAGACTAAATACAATATCGATATCGATTCTCGAAACGACGACATTGAAGAGGAATCCTTACCTGTAGTACCAAAGAAGAAAACCAAAAAAATTGAAAGTTTTCTTATTAAAGAAAACCCCATGAACATGGAAAAAATGATCTCTAGGATGGTATGTAAAGACGGATTCACCTTAAGTTCCTTTTGCACATTTCTAAAAGCGGATACACACTAACCAATTCGCCAAATACAATACGATCTATCGTAACAAATTTTTATAACACAGTTAAAGCTGACATGATTATTGAATTTGAGCGTCTCAAAAAAGGAAAACAGAGATTTTCACTCACATTTGACGAATGGACGTCACAAAGGAATCATCGATACTTAAATATCAACGTCCACCAGAAAGAAAACCATTTTAATCTGGGTTTGGTCCATATACATGGCTCGGCTACCGCAGAACATTGCATTAGCTTGGTGAAAGAACGCCTCCTGAGTTTTGGTCTAGACTTAGACACAGATATTATCGCAATTACAACGGACGGCGCTAGTGTGATGGTGAAGGTTGGCAGACTTTTACGTTGTTCCCAGCAGCTTTGTTTTACACACGGTTTATAACTAGTGGTGGTTGATGCACTGTATAAGAAAAGCAATTCTTCGATATCAGAAAGCCCAGCAGCAGCATTTACGACGGAATCTGATAATGATGATAACGATGTTATGGACGCCAATGAACAGGGTGTGACTGTAAATATAAATTCACTGCCAATTGAAATGATTTCTACAACATATGACGATCTCTTGAAGAAAGTACGGAAAGTGGTAAAAATTTTTAAGCGGTCACCAACTAAAAATGACGTCTTCTTACAAAAATATGTGAAGGAACAAGAAGGTTCTAAAAAAGAATTGGCATTGATATTAGACTGCCGTACTCGCTGGAATAGCCTTTTGAATATGTTAGAACGATTCTACAATTTGAAGAATTGTATTGATAAAGCATTAATCGATATTGAATCTGAGATTAAAATCAGCGATAATGAGTGGTTTATAATTAAAGATCTCATCGCTAACTTGCAGCCTTTTAAATTAGGAGTTGAGGCACTTTGTAGGCGAGAGTCAACGCTTATAACTGTGGACACAACAGTTCGATTTATTTTGGATAAAATGCAACAACAAAACACGGTGTTGAGTAACCAGTTGTCACAGACTCTACATGAACGTATTCAAGAACGCCGCACTGATTTAACAGGAGTTTTGATTTATTTGCAAAATCCGAAAAAGTACGACGAAGAAGCTAAAAATACAGACCGTACTTATACATTCTTCATGCCAAGAAAAGTTGCAATACGCCAAGAAATAAAGAATATAATAGAAAGAGTCGTAGTTCAAGACGATGAAAATGAAACATATACAGATGACTTCGAAAATATATCTGCTACTGATACAGATTCCACTATTCCCACTCTAACGCTAAAAGACGAACTGGAAAAACAACTTCTACAAGAAAAAGAAATATTCAAGAAAAAGCCAGACAGCAAAAAAAAGGACTTTGAGAAAATTTTGAAGAAGGAAATGATGGTCTATGCCTCCGAAGGTATCAGAGGAGAGTACCTGACGCTCGCCTATGAGTATATCCTGACGGTGCAGCCTACTAGCGTAGAAGCCGAGAGAGCTTTTTCAGCAGCAGGTTATATTTGTAGTTCGCTCAGAAGCAGGCTCGGAGATGACACAATTAATGCCATTTGCTTTTTAAGAGCGTACTTTCAAAACTTATCACCATAGGTTGAAATTTTTTATTATTTTTTTTTTATTCTTTCATTCTTTTCTTTTTTTCTTTTCTCACTTTAATGAATAATGTTGTTCAAACAATGTTTTGTTATTTTTTTAATGTTTGTGTTAGAAATGTTAAATAAAAGTTGATTTTTACCCAAAAATCTGTAGTTTCAATTTGATTTTAAACATTATTTCAAAGATTGAGCAATCCCGCATATCAATCCCGCGGGATTGAATTAGCTGCGGGATTGCAATCCCTAACTGGAATACCTTGGCACATTCATCAAGGAATGAAAATATTCTTTCTCGTGACGTCCCGCCTTTGTGATTTGTGATTAAAGGATTTCCATGGCAAAGCTACTGCTTTTCAAAATTTTACACTTGTCACGATTCCAAACTTATCTTCCTCCTTTTTCTGAATATAAGATAGCCACCCACTTAAGTATCCGCGACAGGGAACTTTTCTGTGTATTGCAACTACCTGGGCTCCTTTATCCCGTACATTTTGATATTCATGATTTTAGTAGCATGAAATATCATTCCTTCAGAAAAAAAAATACTTACGCACCTTATTATGTACATAGAATTTCGGAGATCGAGGGTTCACATTCAGGCGTGCGCAAGTAAATCATGTTTGATTAAATTGTGACATTTCAAATTTAATTAACACAAAATAATATAGCATACATGTAGCACGTCTCCGAGTGGTACATGCTATCAGTATCGCCCTGGTGAAAGACAGCCATTCAGAATCGAAACGTTGCCTGAAATAATTGTAGCAACTAGCTGTGAATAGATTGTTATTAACATGTCTCTGGAACCCATAAAACTGTGTATCGTGTAAAAAATAAAATGAACAATGATAAAAATGAATTCAAGTTTTCAACCATTCCTCTGCTGTAGGTAGGTAATATTTATCTTCTACTTTCACAATATTTTTGTCAATTTTTAGATTCGCGTTTTCGTTAGATTAAATTAGGATAGGTTAGGTCAGATGTCAGACATGGTTGTGTTACAGAGATTCATTAACAACTTAATTGACAATTCTGCCATCGTTGCCTATTAGGAATACAATACAAAATATAACATTCTTCTTCAATACATACACAACCATCAGACACATTCACTAACCAATAGTTATTGACTCCATTTATAGAACTAAGCGTAATCTTGTTTTATTTTTTTATTTTTTTTTTTTTTTATTTAACAATTTTTTTATATAAGATAATGTGTCCTTACTGGGGTACCCCGTTCTAAGGACACATTGTACATGGTTGTGTGTTTGAAAGAGTATAAGTACATATGTTAAAATACTATATAGAAAATTAAAAAACAATATTTAGAGAAAAATAAAACATAATACAAGCTTTAGTCTTTGTTGGGTTGCAAAATTATATCTATATTCATCCTTCCCTTATCCATAATCCATTTCTTAATGTTTCTTTTGAAGTCAGTTATTTTTTTAAGGTTTTTTTATTTCAAAAGGGAGGACATTAAATATTTTTATAGAATAATACTGCATGTTTCTTTGTCCAAAAGTTGTTTTAGTTGTAGGTTGGTGTAACATATGTTGTAATGTGGATCTTGTGAGTCTGTCTGAGTTTGTCTGTGTAAAGTTGTCCTGGTTTTTGAATGCGTAAATTAGTATATCTTTTGCGTATAATTGTTTTGGTGTCATTACATTCAGGGTTTTAAAAACATAGTCGGTAGGAGTTCTGATGGGGATCCTAAGTATAATTTTTAGAATTGCCTTTTGTGTTAGGAGGACTGGTTTTATAGTGGAATCGCATGAGCTTCCCCATCCAATAATACCATATTGTAGTTGAGATTGGGCTAGTGCGTAGTAAATTTGAATTAGTTGTTCTTTATCTAAAATGTTTCTTATTTTTTTGAAGAAATAGGTTATTTTTTTTAATTTGTTGCTCACATTTTCTATTTGGGAGTTCCAATTTAAGTTTTGATCAATAATTATCCCAAGGTATTTTATTGTTTGAATTTCAATCAATTTTGGGCAGTTGCAAGGAATTTCATGGTTCGCGGTTAAACAGTTTTTATGAATTTTTATGTTTAGGTTTGAATTGACATTATCTGTCTGTTTGTTGTAAATTTTGAATTTAATATATTTAGTTTTTGTATCATTTAATGTTAGTGAATTTGTATCAAGCTATTGTTTTACCTGATTCATCCCTTCTTCAGCTTTTACGAATACAGTCTCCCACGACTTTCCATGGAAGAGAAGAACTGTGTCATCTGCGAAACTAATTACTGAGCCTTGACAGTTTAGATTACATAGATCATTTATATATATCAGGAATAAAATCGGCCCTAAGACACTGCCTTGTGGAACTCCGTATTGAATCCTGAATAGCTGTGACCTTTCTGACATGTAGCTTTGAATGAGATTCAGTTCACGACCTACGATTCCAATCTTTTTGAGTTTGTCTAGAAGATATGGATGATCAATTGTATCGAAAGCTTTACATAGATCTAAAAATATTCCGATACACTTATTACCATTATCGAGACTATGTTTTATACTTTTTACAATAGAGGCGATGGCATCGGAAGTTCCCATATTTTTTCTAAATCCGTATTGATTTTCAGATAGTATGTGGTTTGTTTCAAGATATTGGGTGAGCTGTTTCTTAATAACTTTCTATACTATTTTTGAAAGATTATTCAATATTGCTATCGGTCTATAGTTACTAATATCCGCTTTATTTCCGGCTTTAAAGATTGGTATAACAGAACCCAATTTAAGCGATGCAGGAAAGATACCATCCTTGATACATCTGTTAACAAGGTGGAGAAGTGGTTGGATTAGGTCATCTCCCTAATAATTTTCCAGACAAGTTTAGGGTCGTTATTACAGTCTTGAATCTGACTTTTATAATAGTTACCTCTGGCATATTTCAGAAGTTTGGAACACATATTTCTATAATGTTTATAAAGATTTAGTAATGAAAGATCAAGTGGGTTTTTTTTAGTTTTCAAGTGTAATTTGTCTCTAATTCTTATACTTTTTAGAAGTCCTTGGGTAATCCAAGGTTTTTTTTTATTTTACGTTTGTGTGAAGTCTGTGTTGTGAATGATTCTGAACATTTATGAATATTTGTTTGAACAATGTTTGTAAACCAGTGCCAGCAATCTTGAAAATCTTTAATTTTAAGTAATTCTCCCCAATCTTCCAATTTTAATAAATCCTTTAATTTGTTAACATTAATTCTTTTTTTAACAAGTGTGTTTTTAATATATGTTTGTGTATTTTGAAGTTGAATGGTGAGTAGTAGTGTAAATTGGTCAGTAATATTGGAATGGTGAACGGCGGTACAGTATGGTTTGTTTTTTTTTACCATGATGTGGTCAATACAGGAGGCAGATACAGTTTGAGCGTTTTCGTTATATCCTAATCTTGTTGGTACATTAACTGCACTGATCAGTCCATGATGCAGCAAAAGTAGTTGGTAGTCATCACACTGCGGGTGTTTCTGTCCTGTATTTAGTAGATTAATATTAATGTCCCCAATTAAGTACACGTTCCGAACATCTTGTAGTAGGGTTAGCTCATCATCCAGGGAATTAAGAAAGGGAGATATGTCTCTTGTTGACGGTGATCTGTATATCCCGAATATTGAGATGTCATTATTAATGTTTATCAGTAGACAGTTTGCGTCTCTGAGTTGAATTTCCTTTACAATTCCTTGGATCTCATTTTTAAGATAAATTATCACTCCGTCATTCTGACTTTTATGTTGCGTGGAGTTATATACCTTATATTTGTCCAGATGTTTTGGTGAATATGTTTCTTTGGTAAAATTTCGATCGCGCTGGCCTCGCTTATTATGAATATTTATAGATAAAACCTTTAGATTCACCTTAATTACTGTACGACACAACTTTTAACCTTCGGGGCGGTGGAAAATATTGCAATAAAAATTTCAATTACGTAAAATTAAAATTAGCTTTCGTTTTGTCAAACGAGGCCGTCCATTTTCAAACTTTACTCTCAAATGTCATTTTGTTTTGTTGGTATTTCTGTTACTATAGGACGAAACGAACGGCTAGAAGTGGCTAGAGACATAATCGCGCGGGCGTTTTTTTTAATGTTAAAAAATTCCGTCAAATTAGTATTTACCTAATATGCATGCATTGTGTGCGTTGTGATTGAATTTTATTAGCTGGATTTTATTTTTTTACGTTCAAATTTTATTTAAGTTAACTATTTCTGCGATGTTGAGCGGCTACGCTAAGTTTTTGTAACATGGTTTATGATGAAAAAGAAAATGCCCCCTTTATACCGCCTGCTCGCGTCAAGGCAAGAAAAACATCCCAGTTTTCAATTAGTTTAGCGGCTACGCTAGGTTTGTGTAACATGGTTTGTGGTTCAAAAGAAAGTGTCCCTTTCATACCGCCTGCTCGCGTCAAGGCAAGAAAAACATCCCAGTTTTCAAATAGTTTAGCGGCTACGCTAGGTTTGTGTAACATGGTTTGTGATTCAAAAGAAAGTGTCCCTTTTATACCGCCTGCTCGCGTCAAGGCAAGAAAAACATCCCAGTTTTCAAATAGTTTAGCGGCTACGCTAGGTTTGTGTAACATGGTTTGTGATTCAAAAGAAAGTGTCCCTTTCATACCGCCTGCTCGCGTCAAGGCAAGAAAAACATCCCAGTTTTCAAATAGTTTAGCAGCTACGCTAGGTTTGTGTAACATGGTTTTTGAGATATACATATATATACCATGTTACACAAACCTAGCGTAGCCGCTAAACTACTTGAAAACTGGGATGTTTTTCTTGCCTTGACGCGAGCAGGCGTTATAAAGGGGGCACTTTCTTTTGTATCACAAACCATGTTACACAAACCTAGCGTAGCCGCTAAACTTCTTGAAAACTGGGATGTTTTTCTTGCCTTGACGCGAGCAGGCGCTATAAAGGGGGCACTTTCTTTTGTATTACAAACTTAGCGTAGCCGCTAAACATCGCAGAAATAGTTAACTTAAATAAAATTTGAACGTAAAAAAATAAAATCCAGCTAATAAATTTTAATCACAACGCACACAATGCATGCATATTAGGTAAATACTAATTTGACGGAATTTTTCAACATTAAAAAAAACGCCCGCGCGATTGTCTCTAGCTACTTCTAGCCGTTCGTTTCGTCCTATAGTAACAGAAATACCAACAAAACAAAATGACATTTGACAATAAACAAATAAAGTTTGAAAATGGACGGTCTCGTTTCACAAAACGAAAGCTAATTTTAATTTTACGTAATTGAAATTTTTATTGCAATATTTTCCACCTCCCCGAAGGTTAAAAGTTGTGTCGTACAGTAATTAAGGTAAATCTAAAGGTTTTATCTAAAAAATATTCATAATAAGCGAGGCCAGCGCGATCGAAATTTTACCGTTTCTTTTTTTATACGACATTCTGTGAGTATGATAATGTCGATTTCCTCATCAAGTTGTTTTAGCATCACTGTCAACTCTACGAAATTTTTATTTATGCTTCTAATATTCTGGTGGAGTATTTTTAATGTTTTTGTTTTTTTGTTTTGTATGTGGTCATTAATTTCTTGTATTGTTGAGGTTGTGATGGTTTCGGGAGAAGGGTAATCGAATTCTATATCAGTTAATGGATCCATTTTTGGTATACATAAGTGTCCAATATATTGTAGATGGTTATGGAATTTATTGTTTGTTTACATGATTTTATTTTCGAGGTCGTAATGATTTTTTATTTCAATTATTGGAGAGTCTTCGGATTTTCGTGCTAGCAATTTTCCATTTTTAAACCAAATGAATTTGATTTTTTTTTCTTTTGCCCTTATTTTAGTGTTCCATAAAAGATTTTTGTAGAATGGCGTCAGGGCTTCATTTACGTAAACCTTTTTATTGACATCTGCTAAAAGAAGGGAGACATTGTTATTTTTTCTGGCATTCATCATTTTTATTTTTTTTGTGTCATCTTTGAAGGTAAATATTAGACGTGGTGGTTTTATTTCAGTAGGTTTTATATATTTGAATTGGTCCACTGTTTCTAAATTAATTCCAAAGGCTGAGCTAATTCTGTTGGCTATTTCTTGTGGTGATTCGTTCGGCGATACTCTGAATCCGTTGACTTCTACACAAGTTTTTAATTCCCTTTGTTCAGATTCGGATATTTTCGTTTCAAGAGCAACTATTCTTTTTTCTTTGTTTTCCAAATCTTCCATTATTTTTTGGTGTTGTTTCGGAAGGTCGAGAATTTTATTTAATTTTTCATTTATGTCATCATATCTATCGCTCACAAATTGAGTTGATTTTTTTAGATCGGCTAATTCCGTCTCTAATTTTGTAAACAATTGTGATTTCAACTCACCCAGTTTACGATCAATGTATTCGGTGAGCGAGTCCATGATTTTTTGATGTTCAATTGCGGATCTTGTTGCTGACATGATGTTTGTAATGACACAATTAAATAATTCCAATAGCTTGTGGAGTAATGCACTGTAATCACACTTAGATTTAGAAATTTTGCGCCTGTCAACTGGCAAGTAGGCAATATGGCTAACTTATCGGTCAGCCTGGAGATACGTATAGAGGTACTTTGCGTGTTGACAAAAACAATGACGCCTTGATAAGCTTCGAAATTTAAATGTTTGATATTTTAATTATTTTATCGATTTGAGCACTCTTTTTTGAATTATGTGTCCTACTGAAATGGTATGTCCACTAGGTACTTCACTGATATGAGTTAAATTGTTTTTTGTAGAATCATAAGATTGAACAATCACTTTGTTTTGTCACTGAATGTATATTTTTAAATGCAGATAGTGCCGGAAGGTGATATTCTTTAGAAATAGAATTAAGCACAAAGTTTCACTTATGTGATGTATTCACTATTTCACTAATATTTGTTGTTGGTTTCCTTGTGATTGAGAGAACCAAAAGTTTGTTTATTCTCTTGATTAGTAACTGAATGTATGTTTTTTTTATGGCAGATAATGCCGGAAAGACTTTATTTCGAAAAAACTCCAACCACAGGCGAAGCGCGATCGTCGTTTTAGTGAATTTAGCACTTTACACTTGTTATTACTTGAAATTTTAATACTTTTATATTCAGTAAACTAGGAGATGATAGACAAACGTCAGTTCGGTAGTAGGTATATTTATTGTTATTTATCTATACCAGCACTTTGTTGAATCCTACAAATAAGAGTAGCGTTGGTAATGTAGTTTTAGCGATTTGTCTTACATGTAGTATTGTTCTAGTTTCTATAATATATTATGTTACTGTTACATGTTTTACTAATATTATTTTATAATCACCAGCTTTAATTTATTTTTTGTAAAATTTTTCATAGCTTACTAGATATATTCTGTTTTAAAATTGCACGTAAAAGCCCAGCTGGGCGTAAAATCAAATAAAATAAAAATAAAATAAAGATTATGTTAGATTATTAAACAATAACATTATTTGGAATACATGTTTTGGGTACCCAAAATTTACATTAAATTCAATTAGAAAGTACTTTTACACCTTCTTCATCTTCACCTCCTTGACCTCCCCATATCATTTAACCTCACAACATATCACAATTGGGGATACCATATTCTCACTGGCCCCGGTTTGCAGGAAAGAGTTGGGACTCTAGTGCATGAGTTAACATAGATGTTGTGCCCACATTTTGCACCTATAACTTTATACACCAACTTGTCAAATTATTTATGTAAGGTAGTCTCTGGAACCCAAAATATTGTGTAAAATAGAAAATGAACAATAATAAAAATGATTTAAAGTTGTAAATTTTTAGATTCGTGTTTGTGTTATATTATATTAGGATAGGTTAGATCAGATAAGGTTAGATTATTAAACAATAAGATTTTCGGAATAAATATTTTAGGTTGCGAAAATTTACATTAAATTCAATTCAGTTATTTGATATTCTCTACCCCATTAACTAAGGGTGCGGTTGAAAAACAAATAGCAATATTTTAAAATTAAAAATAAAGTTTTTTAGAGGCTTCTTCTAAATTTTATTTAACTATATATTAAAAAAACAGGGAATTGCTGCTTTTGTAATATTATTTAATATTATTGATTTAAAAAAAGGAAATAGAGGCTTCTTGTAATATTGTTTATTAATATTATTTTCAAACAAACAGGAAATATAGGCTTCTTGTAATACTGTTAAATACGGGGTTTTCCAATAAGAGGTGTTATTTTAATATTCAATTGTAAAAGATCAATGGTTTCGTTGCTTGTGTGGCACGTAGCGCCGTCTTGTTGAAATTAAACGTTGTCCAGATCAATACCATCCAATTCCGGCCATAAAAAATCATTAATCATCTCTCGATAGCGCAATCCATTCACCGTAACTGTTGCTCCAGCCTCATTTTTGAAAAAGTAAGGTCCAATGACTCCGCCGGACCATAAACCGCACCAAACAGTCGCACGCTGAGGATAGAAAGGCTTTTCAACAATAATTCTTGGGTTTTCCGAGCCCCAGATGTGACAATTTTGCTTGTTGCCGAAGCCACCGAGGTGGAAATGGGCCTCATCACTCAAGATGATTTGCATTTGATTCACTCAAGTGAATTTTAATAATTTCAATGCATTGTTGAAGCGTGTATCGTTCCATTTTTATTAATGACGTAGTTTCTACTTGTCAAATGTCAAAAAATAATAGCTTCAAAAGTAACATCTACCGAAATAGCGGGCTATTCAAAATAACACCTCTTATTGGAAAACCCTGTATTTATTAAATATTTGTCTAAAGCAGCGCCATCTGTTAGACGTAAAAGCAACACGCGCTATTGTTTCTCTATCATAGACAAAATGAGCCACAGCAACCCGTGGTGGGGACAAAAAATTACAGCTTCAAAAGTAACATCTACCGAAATAGCGGGCTATTCAAAATAACACCTCTTATTGGAAAACCTTGTAGTATTATTTAAAAAAAAAACCAAGTTAAAGAAGCTTCTTGTAATATTATTTAATGATATTAGTTTCAAACAAACAGGAAATAGAGACTTCGATAAAATCATTTGCGAATGTGAATTGTTTTATTTATTTTCTTATAAAAACTAAGCTCACGTTTATAGGTACATATTTTGGTGATTTTGATAAATTCATTTTGTGTTTGTACATATAAAACATTGAAGGATGCTACGAACGAAAACATTGAAGAATGCTACGCACGAAAAACTTTGGCTCGGAGGGAAACCTTACAATTCCTAATAGGTACATATCAAAATAAAGAAATGGAGTAGATTTTGTAAATTCACGCATGCTTTATTTCGTGTCAGGGTTATTATTTTTTTTAAATAAATAATGTTGAACATAATTGGATGTCACTTGTGAAAAAAATATCTGTAAAATATTTTATTGAAGGAAATTTATTGGCATTTTAAAGCATTGTTAGTTTATATTGGAGAAATCCACGCTAATAAAATACATTAAAGTTATAGTATTACATGTATCTTGTTCGATTAATATCAATATGGTTTCAATTATGATTATGAATCTCATGTTTAAAGTTATGGTATGTCATGTATGCTGTTCGGTTATTATTAGTATGGTTTCAATTATAAATATGTTTATCTTGTTTAAGGTTATAGTATGACATATATATGTGTTCGATTATTACTAATATGGTTTCAATTATGAATAGGAACATCGTGTTTAAAGTTATAGTATGACATGTATGTTTGGTTTCAATTATGAGTATCATGTAGTTATAGTATGATATGTATGTTGTTTGAATCATATTAATATGGTTTCAATTATGAATATGAATATCTTGTTAAAAATTAGAGTATGACATGCATGCTGTTCGATTATTTACGCATATTTTTATTTGATGCTTTCTTTATAATAATAATAATTAGATCATTTATAGAGCGCCGTTTTCGTGAAAATCACCTCAAGGGCGTTATGTATGTTTGTACAGGCTGAATCAATTTAAAATGGGGAATTAAATCAAATTTATTTATTATGAGGTATGTTCAAATCTTCATGATATTTGACAATTTATCCCATTCAACATCTATCTACCATAATGAATAATAAATGGAATGATAATTGCCTTTTACAAATGAGTTAATTAATAAGCTAAATAGTTATTAAACTTACAAAAGATACACATACATATGCCCATATTTTAAAATTCTAATTAAAAAGTTATGTAATTTCACACAAATAAAAAAGAAACAGGTAAAAAATTGCAGATTAAATAACTAATAAATTGAAAAGTGGGATACATCATGACTATAAAGAACTGGGCTTTCGTCATCAATCTGTTTGTCGGCGCCTTTCGGCTCTGCGATTCGGTCTCCCTCCAAATCTCTGCATATGTATGATTGCAAGATTCTTCCTGAACTAAATGCAATCTAGTTAGTGTCTTAAATAAATAAATACTTTTTTTTTACTTTTAATATGCGAAATTTAGATCTAGATCTAAAAGCCTGGGTTCAATTCTTAGATGCGACTGAATCTTTTATTGTCTTCTCTGTTTCACAAATTTTGTTTTAAAGTCGTTAATATTGTCTTCACTTATTAAATACTATAACTTCAGGTTTTACTCATTAGGTTATTCCACTGTAAAACATTTTGTTTATGTAATTTTGTTTGGAATAAAAGGAGACTAACCTAAAAAGTAAACATGTTTTCACAGAAATAACGAATTTTCCGAGGTCATCGACGTACTATTATCGATTATACGGTTATTTCTATGTATTTGCTCAAATGTTATAACCTTTCTATGTAAGTACGCTGAAATACATTTATTAGTATTGTTGTTAAACAAGGGAAAGAAACCGAACTGATATTGTGGATGGCTTAGTTTTTGTAGTACCGGGTTCTGCCGGTAGAACCGTGTACAACTACCTTTCCCCAGTCAGTGTGCCAAGCCATGTTAGTCAGTCCAGGCACTGCGCTGGAGAAGTTGTCCTTTAGGTTGGTGAGAATTTTTTGGTGATGGTTGTTTTGTGTGCTCGTCGTTTTTGAGATAGCTTTTGGCATGGATTATTTATAAGATGCCGTTTGGAGATGGCTGTAACACGTGTTCTCCATATATTCAGAATGGCTAATTCAGGATAATTCAGACAATAAATTGGCAAGATATTAATTTTTTAACAGGATCATTTTTCTCCGTGTAGTAATGGGAAAACTTTTGTTTTCAATAATTTATTAAAAATATGTAAATGTTTCACAAATCTATTTAACCAATAAAGTAAATTAATAAATTTGCATGTTTAATTATTATAATTTTTCCAATTTACTACAATACTTAAATATGAAAATCAGTCGTAAGACATGACAAAAACGCAATGTACTCATTTTAGCAAAAACGATATCATAATAATACTAATAATAACATTTTTATAAATCCCAACCAGGAATTATTAGATTCCTGGTCAAATAAAATTTTACAAGCAAAAACACTTCAATTATCTCAACCAAACGTATGTTGACAAATTTTCGTCCAAACAAATGGTTGAGTATTGGAGAGTTGAGCGCAGAAATAGAAGGATTTATGCTTGCCATTCATAGAGTCATTAATACTAAAAATTATAGGAAGCATACAATCAAAGAAACAAATCAAATTGATGATTTAAGTAGAAAATTTTTGGCTTTTCCGGAAACTATAGAACATATTATATCGGGATGTTCTATATTAGCACCGTCCGAGTATACATTTAGGCACAATCAAGTTTTAAAAATAATTCACCAAAGTTTGGTAATTAAACATAACATGATTTACTGCTGTAATATAATACCATATTATGAATACGAACCAAATTTATTTTTAAGAAACGAATTTTATAAAATATATTATGATAAAACTATACTAACAGACCGAAAGATTAGTCATAATAGACCCGATATAGTTTTACATGACAAAATTAAAAAAAATAACTTATATCATTGATGTCGCTATTCCAAATTCCTGTAATATTCAAAAATCTGTTAATGAAAAAATAAGAAAATACACAGATTTAGAAAATGAGATAAAAAGAATTTGGCATTCTTAGACTATAAAAATATTACCATTCGTTACTTCGGCTACTGGCATTATACCTAGCTCTCTCATTAAAAATTTAGGCGTAATAGATCTATCAAAAAATTTATATATAAAAATGCAAAAATCAGTCATTTTAAATACATGTAGGATAACGAAAGATTTTTTAAATATTCATTTTGAGGGATCCGTAGGATTTATAGGCCCTGTTAGGAGTTCTACCGAGCCGAACCCTCTGATATGAAAATATCTGGAGTCGCTGAATTATTTTCCCATTTGATCTCTGGTGAGTTGACGTGTTGTTCTTGTATTGTTTTGTATTTATTTTACTTATATAATTCACTTACATAATGTTGATTGACCAGATGATCATTTGTGGAAAAGTGTGTGGAAGGGTTTAGTTTTTCCTATGGGAAAGATTTAACTCGGACATAAAATCGGATGGTTTTAAAAAAAAAAAAGTGTTTTATTATCTTTTTTTGTAACAAATGGATATAATTATAGCCTCACTAGGATTTCATATACATATGATTAAAATTTATTAGTATGGATAGTATAAAGTTATTATAAATATATTGAAAAGTGTTTTTTCTGAAATAATTATAAATATATTACAAGGTGTTTTTTTTGTTCAGTTGAGTAGTTTCGGTCTACATAAGTGTCAGTATATTATCTATTTCTGATCGCCCTCTGTTTTGCATCTGGCTTTTCATTTGAAATTTAAATGTTAAAATATTGTTGTGAGTTTTGAATGAGAGTGGGATTTTGTTGTAGAGTTTCGTACCATAGTATAGGAAGCTTTTTTGCCCAAATGTTGTGTTTGTAGTTGCTTGTTGGATATGTTTTGACCATGAGATCTAGTGTTTCTAATATATATGTTAGTCGTTATTTCTTGTGTTTTGTATTTATGAAATATATCTTTTAGTAAAAATATTGTTTGGATATAACTTATATCTGTTCAACACGAATATCTACAATTGAATAAATAATTTAATTTCTTGCACTGTTTGTCAAACAACCCTTTATTTTATAATAAGTTTTTCTAATTTATTTCAATTTTTATATGTAAGGCGGGTAATACGTTCAATTTGGAGCAATCATATATGTAGCAAGATATATTATCGAAGAATATTAAATAATTTAAAAAAATTAACACTAAAAACATCAGCTTTTGGCAGATAGCTTTCCAAAACTTCCATCAGTAGTAGTGTAGGAAATTCGTAATAAAATATACAGCAAGTCGCATCGCTTAGACACTTAAATTTTCTAAATTCCGTGACAAAGAGAAAGGTAAATTCGGCAGGCAAAAAATCCTTTTCGCCTGTCGGAAAAATGGTTTTATTTTGCACATTTAAATATTTTTCACGGTGAAACTTGTCTCAACTTGTCTTAGTAAGGATATTCTGCAACTGACGAGGGTTATTTCCCCCTTTTAAGTTTTAGAAAACAATAAAGACTTTATTTTGCTTCTAGTTTACGAGAAGTAAATTGACATTCGTACATTTATTGTCGCAGTAAAATGAAAAAATAACTTTTGGGTTTTATAACAGGTGTCGCCAGTTTAAACTATATCAAAAAAATATTTCAATTTACCTTCGTAAATTTATGAAATTTCAACTAAATTAACTGTGATTTATAAAAGATATCGAAACGAAGAAATATCAAACATAACAAATAACATCTGAATGAACTATTAACCCCCGCCACGGTACGGGTAGGCGGAAAGCATTTAAGGCACATTACTCTGTCTCGATACACACTGTTTGTATTATACTTATTCATAAATCGTTAAATAAACTGCTGCTTTGTCATTCCAACTCTTTATAAGGGTGCATTACTTACTCAAGTGTTTGATTAATTTTGATATAATTTTACATGACGTACCATGTCATCCCAGGGATTTTTTTACATTTTCAATAAGCTTAATCTTTCAAAAAAGAACCATACATGCAAATTCTAAAGCGTATTAAGGCGAAGCTTAATGCTGTATCACTATTTTATCTTTATAACGAATTGGTGTACATTTCGAATACCAAAAAATATGCTTTAGATAAATTAAAGGTTTTTCGATCGTTTCGCTTGAGTAGAATACAAATAAAAAATAAATTACTCAATAAAAAGTATAAATGCGAACTACTAAAAAAAACATTTTCAATAGAAATGTATGAACGTGTAGAGGAAACAACCTTCTAAAAATACAGTATTATAGCTAAGATTATATGTGGCAGTTTCACTTGATTAACTTTTTGGTTTCTTATTAAATTATTTAGAAAATAAATGAAAACCAGTTTTGTGCTTGGACTCCGTTTGTCATTCGATTTTGATGCCTATTACCTACAATATAAGGTTTACCAAGAATATACAAATTTTTGGCTTGTAGCTTCCTCTTAAACCCAAAAGTGAGTTCCCATCACTTGACATTTTAAAATGTGACGCTATATTTAAAATATATTTATGTTGTATTGTTTTGTGAAATATACCAACATGACTTTATTACATTTGTTTTCACCCCCACAAAAAAGTTCACTCGTGAAATAATACGAGCATACATGTTGGAACTATCTGCGCCACACAAATAAATAATAAAAATAAAACAGAAGCCCACTGGCCATAACGTGTCGCCGCTTTGGGGCCTTTGTACTTGTACGTTAGAATCTTGATGATCACTGTGACGCCCTAGAGTATGTGAAAGGGCAATGGTGATATTTGTTATCTTTCAGGCTTTTTTATTTATTTATTGGATGATTTTTATAGCGCCGATTTTGTGAGATATCACCTCAGGGGCGCTTTACAGTTGATGCAGGTATTACAAAAAATATAAATATTACAAAAATAAAGTGAAGTTAAGTTAAGTAAAATGAAGTATAGGATAAGGTGACACGAAGATAGAAGATGGAGACTCTGCAGCAAAAATCCTAGGTTGTGAAGAAACTGGACCAGGAGGGCGATTCTCGTTCTTTTAGCCTTAAGCTAAATGATAGCATTCGTCAACGACTGCTATCGTTTGCGAAAGCTAGCTGTCCGTCGCTTGTAACATCTTTTCTTAACTATTAAGCGATTCTCGTTCTTCTGATAGCCTTACAAGTTCGATTTTGGAGAGACCTAGTAAAAAATCCTAAAGAAGCGTGGTTAAGAGCATCTACGAAATTGTTAAGAGATTATTGAAAACACAAATTGGTGAAATATAATTAAGTGACGCAAGGTTTCTAACTAAAACTTAAAAAAACAAATACTTTGTATTATAATGCATTTTAATAACTGCTTATTGTATTTATGAATGACATAAATAAGCCATTTATCGAAGATTTACGTTTTGTGAAAAGGTACTTACCTCGCTGGATAGTAATGACTTTGTTACAGATTCACCACTTTTAAAGTGACGTTTGCTGTCAAACTAACGCTGCCGAATGGCGCTAACTGTCACTCAAGTTGATTTAAGAATGAAAGGGATTCTTATTTCGTTGTGGTTAACTTCAAAACCCACAATTTCGAGCGCCAGCCAGAAACTTATTATTATTTATGTAGAAATCCTCAATGGTATGTGTAGTTTATTGTAAATTAAATCACTTATCTGGCTTTCGACATGTTACGTACTTTACAAACATCTCAATTACCTGATTCAATTCATTTAATAGCATTATTGTGCCACAAACAAGTCACTAATCATGTTTACAGTCAATACTTACGATAATATAAAGTTTTCTCTTGTTAAAACTACGCAAATATTGCTAATTGTCAAAACGTCACAATTAAATGAAGCAAATTCTCCGCGAACGCTAGCGTTCGGCCGCCGAAAGACAGGTCTAGGGGTACCCTTCGCGTAAGGCTAAAAGTTTTGGCGCGCAATCGAAAATCTAAGGATTCCATCTGTCATCGAGAGAACCGGAATCGCTTCATACGAATAAACCGAGAAAAATCGTTAATTTGAATGTAAGGACGATTTTAGTGTCGTTAAGTAGAACGAGAATCGCCCTCCAGCTGCTGCAGCGAGTCCACCGCGTCCACCACCAGCGTCCAGGTATAAGTTTGCTGCTAATAAAGCGCTGACACCTCACATAGATAAGAGACCCTAGCAGCACTCCTGTGACGTTCGGCAAGTCCATCATTCATCTTCATGTAATCCTTTTCCTGGTGATTGTTAAAGTGGTGCATTCTGCTCGCAATAAAAAGCGTCGGTCGGGTTAATAAATTACTCTGGGCTTGGCAAAAAACTTGCCAGGGCCTTCAGTCACGGTTGAAAACATCTGGGGTGCATTTACCGATCGACGTTCGTTTCGAATGTCCAATATTTTTGAGCAAATATTCAAATATTGAGCGAATATTCGCTTTTAAAACACTGCACTCAAATCACATATTATAAGGTTCTAATAACTGGTTATTAAGTTTATTTTTTTATGTTAAAATGTTGATTGATTTTAAAAATAATTTCAAAGGGATTGTACCTCATTTCCCTTGAAAATACTAAAAAAAACACAAAGCGGTTGGAGGACGCGTTATGAGTTAGGACGCGTCCTGCTGCCACGAAGGGCGTTATACAACTTCAGTCAGTATTCTATTTTTTTATAAATTAATACTGTATACATTCACTTGAATCACTAAAAAGTCTCCTTCGTCCAGCTTGCAAACGTTTTCTGTCACACTTCTTGTAAAATGTTAGTTGTGTGTGCAAAATGAAGACCAACTGCTTCAAATTATAAAACTCATTGGGACGTGGATGAAACTAATGTTACTAACCAATTATTCAAACGTTTTATCTTTGTTTACAATATTGCCAAAGACGAAATTCAAACCACCCATAATTTTTTGTGCTAAGTATGAGCATCATGTGAAAAACGGAGTTCGAAATCACGCACTCAATCTTACTACTCTTATGTGCATCGTCGCCGAAATACTAGTGAATCTTCTGAATGATTTTGACTGAGATATTACCAATCTTCGTACGAAGTTTAATGCAAATCTACTAGACTAAAATCATCCTAGTAGGTAACATTCAGATATACCAGTAACTGATCATCAATTATTTCAATATAAATCACTAACGCCCTTAAAGGTATGAGATGAAGACGTGAACGTTCTTACATTCCTACTCAAGTATTGCATTTTCCAAATATTTATATCAGGCAATTTTTAATGTAAGCGAATGTCAAAACTTTTTTTACCGATTTTCGACATTCAGTTTTCCCTATTGTCAGCAAAAACAAAACACGTCAACTACGAATAGCTGTCAAAACCAATCCGCTTTATGTTTCGTTCTGAAAAATTTATTTGGGGGTTGAGGCCGTTGGTTTTCATTTATTATATAAAACTGCCACTGGTAACTTTATTGAGACGTAATATCTATGTTAGACTCGAAACTTTTCTATTTACCTTCTTATATTATTTGTAGGTAAATTTTAAATTAAAAAAAAAAAACAATAATGAGAGTTGTAAAACACAAGACTGGTCATTTAAAATCCAATTGAACACAATAAAAAATTGTAGTTATTATTATATTAGTTCACTTGTGCAGACACGTGAAAAATCATGGGATATTCTAATTGTAGGATGAGTTTACCAAAAAAAATAGTACGGGAATATTAAAATACTAAACTCTGCTTAAACCACTTAAGCAAAGCTTAAACATACTTTTAATGGTTGCCTCTAACTAGAACAGTAATTGAAGTCAATTAAGTAAACAAGAAAAGGGATTGTTACTTTTTTTTCATTTTGCAGCTTATGGCTTACATGCAGTGGTCAAATCAATTCAATGCATGTGTGAGCCAAAAAGCCAAAAATTAAACCACGAAAATTTAATGTTTATTTCAGGATGCAAAATGCAGTATTTTCCATCTTCACCGATGTAAATAGTTGTATTTATAGTAATTAAGTTGAATCGAAGTTGTATTTCAAAAACAATATTCGTAATAAGCGCATCATCTTTCATATTTCACATCAATGGCTGTAGATATTATGACATAGGTATACTATATATCATTTTGGTACCAGTTTGAGATATTTCCTGATATTGTTATGAAAAAGATTTAAGGAAACCTTTTACGAGAAAACTCAAAGTCAGGTTGAGAACAAGGTTTATCCATTCCTGCACCGTTAGCTGCGCGTTAGTCCGCGTACCACGGGGTTCAATAAAAGAGGCTACCCGGGCAACATAAGGCCGGAGAGGTCTGGCCGCATCTGCTTATCTTTGATGTGTTTTAAGTTAATGCGGCGCGCCCGAACAAAAGCTACATTTCATGAGCCAGTGAGCTTAAAGCTTTAGAGGTGCAAAAATATGTTTCATACTAAAGCGTTGACTTTTAAAATGTTTTTGTTTTCGTGCTTCTTTTAAATTTATACGCACGTTTTAAAACTTGTTATTTATGAAGCTGTTAATTTGCTGTTGAAATTCGTTGTGATATTGTGATGGACGAATTTTATAACAGTTACTCTGTTGAACATATTTATTTGGAACCAGTTTTCGTCTGCTACGAGTACACTAAGATTAATAACATAACACGGGCATGTGCCTAGCATGGTGGTCGAAAAATTCCTCAATGCATGTAACTAATAATTTTATTGAATAAAGAAACTTAAAAAAAAAAAAATCTCTTTTAAATTTTTGCTGGACATGTAGTGGTGGAAATTTTAAATAAAGCAGTAAATGTTGAATGAAGTCATGAAGTTTTTGATAATGTGTAATTTGAATAGCCACAACTAAATACCTAGTAAAAAATAATAGATAAAAAATATTAATTGGGTACTACAATCGTAAAGAATCAGATTAAGAAAGGGATACCTTGATGGTTTGGAGATGTACCTTGGATGGATATAGAGTATCCATCTTTCCTATTTCACATCTTCGTTTTTGAGAGTCGTTAATGTCAGCTTCAATTATTAGATAAAGCTTACTATAACCTAGATTGAGACCTATAAAGAGATGGGATTACAGGAGAGTACGTGAGAATGTGGATGAAGCAAGCAGTTTGTGACAATACGGAGCTGTGTTACGATCTATTGTTTCTACCTAAACTAACTGTTGAATAAAACAGGATGTTGCTAAGTTGGTCAGTTAATATACCGGCCAAATTCAGACCATTAAAATCTATTAAATATCGGTCAATCTTCATTATTCGTTAACTGTCAAAACCCGACCGGTTTTCAAACCCGACACAGCCATATTAATGATCATTGGGAATGTTACTATTTTATATGATCCAGAGTATCCAGACACTTTTAGTAGAAATTTGATTAATTTATATTGAATGAAAAACGTACTTTGTAATACACCACTTTATCGAATTAAAAATTATACGAACAGCCGACCGGGTTTCGCCTTCGGCAACTCAAGCTTCATCACGGCTTGTAATAAATATAAATTAATTGTAATTAAATACAAACATACAAAAGTTTCAGCTAAGTGAAACTCGGTTGGCTGATCGAATAATTTTAACGTATTAAACTGGTGTATTACAAAGTGTATTTTTCAATTAATATAATGCCCGTAAGAAACGTATCTGCGTTTCTCGTATTTTGATAAAACCGTGTACGAAAATTATTTGATGAACTTGCATTACACAGATTTTTTCTGCGATCAGTATAAAAGATTTTATAAGTTTTGTACATTTCAAAAAATACGAAACTGAAAATAAATAAAATTTGTTGGAATTGCAAATAAACATAAAATAGCAATTAAAAAGTTGCGAAAATTCACGGATATTCCTACATTTCATTCTGTGTCATTTTCACATGTGGTTCTTTGGCATTACATGAACAAAATTTTACACCCCTAATTCTTTTTTTTTTCCTTCTAAAAAATGTAATTAATATATTTCTTTTAAAACTGTTAAATTATTGTATCTCTATCTAAGAAAAAAAAGTTACATAAAATCAAATTTTAAGGGAAAAGATTACAAAAAAATGGATAGGATGTACCTTAAGTACCCCTGAGGTGATTTGCTCGCGAAAACGGAGCTATACAAATAATCCAATTATTATTATTATGTTACTAAACATTGCCTAAACCATTTCTAGCAAAGCTACTTTTGATGGTTGCCTCTCACTAGAGCAATAATTGAAGTCAACTAAATAAACAAGAAAAGCGTTAGTTAAAGTTTTTCTTTTTGGGTTCACGCTATTAAAATGAACCTATTTGAGTTGGGCTTACAGTTTGGGCTGCAGTGGTTTAATCAATTCAACGCATATTTGAATAGCGAAAAATGAAACCATTACAGATATGTCAATCAATTAAATAATATTTTATCAATTAATTTTGCAACAAATACAGCAATATTTGATGATTTACACTAAATAATTTAATTTAATAATAATAATAATATATTTAAAAAAATTTGCAAGCCAGATAGAAACATTACACCTTTAAATTTATACGACGAGAATGCCAACATCTTTATAAATCCCAACCAGAAATTATTAGATTCCAGGTCAAATAAAATTGTACACGCAAAACTATTCAATTATCTCAACCAAACATGTGTTGACAAATTTTCGTTAAACAAATGGTTGAGTATTGGAGAGTTGAGCGCAGCAATAGAAGGATTTATGCTTGCCATTCAAGATAGAGTCATTAATACTAAAAATTATAGGAAGCATATAATCAAAGATACAAATCAAATTGATGATTTAATTAGAAAATATTTGGCTTTTCCGGAAACTATAGAACATATTATATCGGTATGTTCTATATTAGCACCGTCCGAGTATACATTGAGGCACAATCAAGTTTTAAAAATAATTCACCAAAGTTTGGTAATTTAACATAACTTGATTGACTGCCGTAATATAGTACCATATTATGAATTCGAACCAAATTCATTTTTAGAAAACGATTTTTATAAAATATATTATGATAAAACTCTACTAACAGACCGAACGATTAGTCATAATAGACCCGATATAGTTTTACATGACAAAATTAAAAAAAAATAACTTATATCATTGATGTCGCTATTCCAAATTCCTGTAATATTTAAAAATCTTTAATGAAAAAATACACAGATTTAGGAAATGAGAAAAAAAGAATTTGGCATTCTCAGACTATAAAAATATTTGGACCAGCGCTCACTCAAGAGTGGGACTTGGTTCTTGTAGGCTGCGGTCATCACCGTGTTGGCGGAAGCCATTAGCCGCATCCTGGCTCCAGTGACCCGGTGTCTCATCATGCCGGCAAATCCATTTATTCCTAATTCCGTGAACATTGTCGAGGCGCTGCTGTATCTTCAGTAATTCAGATAAACAGGCCGATACAGAATGCGTTGAACAGCCTTTTTTAACAGTATTACTGCATTTACAAATCTGCGGGCAATCATATTAAACACTATGCTTAAGCTTTTCCTTTGTAGTTCGATATCGACATTGATTTATTTAATAATTTGTTATTTTGTTTCGCATTTACTAACCCCACCCGATAAAAGGTTTTTTTTTGAATAGTGAAAACAAATCGTGCATTAAACAAACTGTTCGGAAAAGACATTACAAGTCACTATAAAAAAACTATTGTTACGTTAATTAGTTATTAAACGGCTTGTGTTCATTTACACCGCACAATTGAACAGCAAAACGTTAAATAAATTACGTCGAATATGATTGGACTTTTACAATATTCTGTAAAAATTAAATTGCTGTTGCAAATGGTTACAATTATTTAATGACCGTAATATGAAATTGGAGCTAGTGATTTTCATGTGAAATTATTTTTAATTTGGTCGATGTTGCATTTTTTCCATGTAATTCGTTGGTCATTATAAATTTAATATCATTATCTCCAGTTTAACATTTGAAATAATTAAAATAAAATGACATTTTACACACAATATTTTATAATCGAAATACTCCATGAACACAAAATAAGCCAAATGTTTGAATTTAAAAAACACACAAATTATTTTTTTTAAATGGGTTATATACGCTTCCTTGACTTAAATATCAATTATTGCATAAAACATACCATTGTAAAGCGAAACTCAAGAAAAACTTTGATTTCTGAAAGGTTTAATTTTTACCTCGAACAGATTTGTTTTCGAATTCTAACATTTTGTTGGAAATGTTAATATAAATTATATTATTGCATATAAAGAAACTGGAAATTAAAAAAAACAATGTTTATTATCACAATAAATATTAATTTTAATTAGTGTTTAATCAAACTGTTGTCACATTTAATTGGCGCTTTACCCTCTAACTTTCCCCCATTTCAATAATATTTTCTCTCCCACCAAGTATTCGAAGCACGCTTTACAAATGATTGTAAAATAATGAAAATACTCGTTTATTTTTGAGTCACGTAGTCCCAGGTGTTTAACTTACTAATGTCTTATAAAATTACTTCACGATTCTATCGTTTTATCTTTGCTGTATTTACTGAACTAAACGATTTCGCTAAGTCAACACGCCTGTTTAATTTCACATCGCTCTTGCAGTATAATATACTCGGTAGATGTAGAAAACGTTGGACTGGTCCCGATCGCACCGAGCACGACAAGAAAATTATATTATTGTCTAATTCTAATTCCTATACTGTGCAATTTATTTACTCGTATCGTAAGCCTTTTGTGTTATTAATCATACCATAAATCATCTTTTCTTTCTTGTCAAACGTTTAGTCAATTTGATTTTGTCAAACAAATCGACCCGTATTTTGCTCGAAGGATTTTCCTCATGGCCTATTTTTTTTTGCTACTCGTAGGTTGCAACCTTTGTGCTACACTATGCGACACGACCTATTGTAAATAATTCAATTATAAGATTGATTTTCCCACCATTCTTAACAAAATCATAAAATAATACTTTTTTCCCACATCTGCAGTAAAATACCAAATAAAATAATTTAATGACAGCCTTGTATTTTGCAAACCCAATGTCCTTCAACGATGTCACAATTTCTAGTATTAAAAAATATTTCTCATTGTAAAATATATGTTTTAGTGTTGGTTTGTTTGCATTCACCAATATTTTGAAATACCAACTTTCCGAAGCCCTTGGTTATTTTTAGTCTATTTTTAAAATCTCCCAAAATTGTATTGCATTCAGCTCTAAAGAAAGCGTCCGACCTTCTGGCCCACTGGGGGTGTCAAAAGCATCCTTGCAATTGCAAGGATGCTTTTGACCTAGGCAAAGCTAATAATGACCCATAATAAAAATAAACCCCAAATAAAAAAATTGCAAATTTCAAACACATCCCTGGGATACAATGTAAATAAATATCTTTTTTATGTCATGTCCTTTTAAAATATTTATTTTATTTTGTTTTACGCGCCAGGCAAAGCGGGTAAGAATATGGTCCTACGAAACGGTCAACTTTCTTAATTTTTTTATTTCTTCCTTTGTATTTTTTATTTTAAAAGTATCCAGTATCTAGAGGAGTCGGTTAGAAGTGGTAGGTAGTGAATTTTCTTCTGATTAAGGGACCTTAGAATCTAAATCTGAGAGTAGTCTATGGAAGTGGTAGGTAATGTAATACCTACTGATTAAGGGAAAATAGACCCTTAATCTGAGTCTGTGATTTTGAAAGATCACAGAAGATTATAGTAGTGCGAATAGATTTAGAAGTACCTACAGACTAAGGGAAGTTAGACCCTCAGTTTAAGCTCAGTGATTTTGGAGATCACAGCACTTTCAGCTGCCGTTGATGGTTAGTACCCGCTGTATTTATATTTTATCAAATAAATTGATGTGAAGAAAAATCGAAGAAAGTGTTTTCCTGCCTACCATTGAGTGTTTTCGTACCAAGATAATAGAAAAAACCTTTATTCCAGCAAAAAATACTGTGAATAAAATGACACATTCCGTTTTGACTGTTTTGCTTGCTTTATGTTATCTTTTTGATTTTTGCATGTTACATTGTAAATTAATATTTTTAAATTACAAAAAATATTGCATTTGGTTATTTTCTTTATTAAAAAAAATAACCCTTTGAGACTTATAAATAGAGACACCCATTCATAGCTTTAATTTTTAAGAAATGTAGCATTAATTATTGAAAAAATAGCTTTTATAGCTTTAATTTTGCGTTTTCATAGCTTTTATAGCTAAATAGGATAACTTCAAGGAATGGTAGTCGGCAAGAGGGGAAAAACAGTTAAATTAGCATAATCACTCGAAACATGTAGGTATTATTGATTGAAACTCAACATGGCACATGTTTCTACAGTAGAGTGTGTCATATTCGTTCTACGATCTGTCAATACAAGATTATAGCGACTAAAAAACCTTTTTTATTTTCGCTAAAAACACCATTCGCTTTAATTCGGGAAAATATCGTTAATTCTATGAATGAGTGTCTCTACTTATAAATAGTAAAAACCAATTTATCGAAATTAGTAGGCAATAAAAATGTATACATCAAAATTTTCAAACAATTGTTTAAGGTATTATTAAGCTAAAAATATGGTCCATATGTGGAAATAAAGTGCAGTACTGAAAGGGTTAAACCTTACTACATTACTACACAATTGGGGGTGCCTAGCCCCTGTTGTCAGAGATAGGATTTATTAAAGTATTAGTGAGCTCATTACGGCTTTGAAATGCTACTAACTTCGACAAATACACTTTTAGGTAAAAATATAAGTATTTTCTCTGAATTAATGCTCCTCTATAGTGCACTGGTCTATATCCAGTGATTGTTCCTTTGGAAGAGTTCTGTTGGTATTGCATGTTATTTAAACAAATGTAATATTTGAGTTTTATTCAGAGCTGAGATTGTATAGGTACTTCGAGCAAATGGGCCATCAGCAGCATTTGAAGGCTTCATAGGAAATAATAAAGGAAAAAGAAATTTTCAGAATGTCGTCAAAAACTTGCTACTAACTTATTTTGAGAAAATAAATAAAGCGAATATCTTCGCTGAAAATTCGTCCTCTTAAATTAAATCATTACGTTTGCTACGGTGTTTAAAATTTCATTGCTTAATCTTACGCACGTTCTTCAGAGAATCCTTTGTTATATCCAATAACATTTCAAGGTATTTTATCATTACCCGTCCGAATAAGTCAATTAAATTGTAATGGAATTTCAGAAATCCCCCTCTCCCCGTATTAAATAAAAACCTAGTGACGATCAATTTTATCAAGTTTTCTAAGTAGACATAAACAAAATGTGTGTTCAGTGGAAATCTTTGCTATTACTACATGTTGACGCAACTATTAATCTTCCATTAACATTGTCCTTGCAATTTTTCCCATCCTATTTTACCTACCTGTCATTCTACAACAATAAAATTAACTGTCATATTAGTTTATTGATGGAGCCCAGGGGGGTATAACTCCGAGAAAAAAGTGGGTCAAAAAAAAAGACACGGTAATCTCTATGGCTGACTTGTGACGTATATTTTCCACAAACCAGTGCGCACTTCATGCATGTTTATAGGCCGCTGTCATTGGCCGATTTTAGGCTAGCCAATGGGGTTGGCTCCAAATGAGAATTATATTGTCTATGGTTACACCTTTTTTATAGTTTCTATCCTAGTCGATGGTGAGTATGTCGTGTAGTGACGTATATTTTTCAGTTATAGACTTTTATCTATGGCAAACTTTAGGACCCATGGGCTCAGTACGAAAAACCCGAAGATATTGATCTAGTGAGTGGTTCATTTATGATGGAGCCTGTTTGATTAACATCTATTTGTTATCAGTGCTGTTATTGATATCAACTCAGGGTAGAAAGCTGTGCAGTGAACATATTCGGTTCCCTCAGTGTGTTTCTTATCCAACCTGGATGTTATGGAAGCTTGTGTGTGAAATAAATCATATCTCCTGTGAGTGAAACCAACCATCAATATCTTTGAAGAACATCAAAGGGGTAAGTCGGATTCCTTCCTTAATCCATGTTCACCATCTTTTTTTTTTAAATGTTTTTATAGTGAATACCTCACAAGAGTCCCAACTGCTCCCGTCTGGAGCCAGTGAGACTATGGCATCCCCAATTGGGGGATGTTGTGAGGCTGAAGGTAAGTGGGGAAGAGAAAGAGGAAGGTGGGGAAGTACCTGGCTATTCAGATCTATTCACTAAACACTCTGTCTCATCTCCAACCATAGTTGTGTCAACTCTAAAGTTCACAGTTAATTTTTACAGTCCACTCCTGATTCGCCTATTGCGATCACACTACATACTTTTTTTTAATTTTAGTTTATTTAACCTTTGACCCCTAAATTCTCAATGTCCATGAGTTTGGTTGAAAAATAAAGGATAAAAGCAATCATTATTTCACTTTCTTCTCGAACCAAAAAAAAACTTAAAGGGCCAATTTCAAAAGTTCTACAAGGAAGTTATGAGTGACAAGTTCAACTTAGAGTTACGCGCAAAAAGAGCAATCCAAATTTTTCGTCTAGTTTTAGTGCAGAAGTGGGAACAAAAGGACATCCATCAAAAGGTAAGCCTATTTCAATATTCTGCTGACATCCTGTGTGGTTGTATCATTTACTTTTTTCCGTTCCTAAACATTCTTCTTCCATCAGTTGATTACCGAAATCAAATACAATTCTCGCCATAAATTGCAGTTTACTAGAGTTATCTCTATGGTTATCCAATTAAAAGCTAGGAACTAAGGACTGTGTAGATTGTAGATGATCAAAGTCGATATTTTTAATCGAAGTCATATTTACAAGTTATTTTTTTAAATACAGGGTTTTCCAATAAGAGGTGTTATTTTGATATTCAATCGCAAAAGATCAATGGTTTCGTTGCTTGTATGGCACGTAGCATCGTCTTGTTGAAAGTAAACGTTGTCCAAATCAATACCATCTAATTCCGGCCATAAAAAATCATCTCTCGATACCGCAATCCATTCACCGTAACTGTTGCTCCAGCCTCATTTTTGAAAAAGTAAGGTCCAATGACTCCGCCGGACGATAAACCGCACCAAACAGTCAAACGTTGAAGATAAAGAGGATTTTCAACAATAACTTTTGGGTTTTCCGAGCCCCGATTGCGACAATTTTGCTTGTTGACAAAGCCACCGAGGTGGAAATGGGCCTCATCACTCAAAATAATTTGCATTTGATTCACTCAAGTGAATTTTAATAACTTCAATGCGTTGTTGAAGCGTGTATCGTTCCATTTTTATTAATGGCGTAGTTTTTACTTGTCAAATGTCAAAAAATGACAGCTTCAAAAGTAACATCTACCGAAATAGCGGGCTATTCAAAATAACACCTCTTATTGGAAAGCCCTGTACTTGAAGTTTTACAAAAGCCGCAGTTAATTACTAAATAGGCGTAAAAAAATCCAATCACTTTTTCACGATTAAAAAGATGGTGCCTACTGGGATTTACCTGGGAGAGCGGAAATTAAATTTTGTGAAAGAAGTAACGATACTCTTACATTTACAATATCCTCAACATCTGGTTAATTTAAAAATATCGATTTTATTTATTATTTCCTTATTAAAATATTGTTTTGTTTTTAGGAAATTTAATTTCATTTTAAGGAGTGCACGTTTGAATATTTGTGTGCACACTGATAGTGGTTTAAATTAGTTGGAACACCCGCTTGTGGTCCTCTCTTACCCCACGCTAGTCCTACGATACAAACAGTACAAAAGCAAGCATCTCCTTAAAAATATTCTACTGTAGTTAACACGGTATAATAATAGAATTTCTCTAAATTAAAAAAAAATATTGTGTTTTAGATATTATTGTTTTAGATTATATTGTCTTAGATAATATTGTGATTTATCAGCGCCTTGGCGAAAGACTACCATTAGAATCTAAATATTGCTTAACATCTTCTTACCCGTGTTAAGTGATAACATCTGAAAAGCCAGGTATTTCCTAGCCTTTCTCTTCCCACTCACTTTAATCTCACAACTTATTGGGAATATTATATTCTCACTTGGCTTTGGGCAGTTAAGACTCTTGGCTGTATTCGGATGAACATTTTTTGGATATATAGTTCGTTATTACCTCCCCATTGTACATAACAGGTACATTGTTCCATTTATGATATCTAAAAAAATATTTAAATTCGTTTAGTTTTTATAAATCCACAAAAAACAAAGAATGTAACTTTAAATACGGAAAACGATCAACACAATAGCAGTCGTGTCGAGAAGCAAAACGATATCCACCCTCAGTGTTCCATAAACCTAGAAACTGTGAAACTACAACATATTGAATAAACCCTCTATCGAGTTTCCACGAAAATCGGAATTCCGCACACACGTTATTTGATGTTTTCGATGGCGAGATAAAACCGCCTTCTCCATGTGGCCTTAAAACTTAAAAGGGTTAAAATCGACAAATTATTTTCCTTTTGAGGTTCACGATCCTTTGGCATTTATTTACCAGGAAATTCGAAATAAAGCCACAATAAGTAAAGGTTTGGGAATTTTTATTTTTAGGTGAACTTTGGGGGTGGTTTTAATTTTTTTGAAAATTAAAAGATGTACGGGGTAAAGTGCGCTAACTAAAGAGGTGATTCTATATGATGGTAGAAGTAAAAGAGATAAACAACTTTGATTGAATTTCCAAAATTTTTTTCCATAATCAAAATGATTTGAAGAATTATTATTGTTCTAATACAACAACAAAAATTACTCTTATTTCTGGTGAATCCCATGAAATTTAATTTGTGTTCGTGGCTGAAACCTAATTCCGTGATAATAGGAATTTTGATTCCAGAATCCAGTTGCAACGATTTGATTAATTCTTTCTGGGAAAAAAATACACCGAAAACACCAAAAATACAAATCAGACATTTCACAACCGTCAACCGATGTTTTTGTTACATATTGTATAGAGACAAGAGTAAGTTACACATCTGTCACTAATATCATCATGAAAATATATTTTTTAATTTCTACCAAAAATTAAGCCCGCAAAACTTGAATCTCCGGAGAAACCATATAACCTAGCCACGTCATAAATAACGGATTAGAATAACTTACATTTCAATTACAAATACAATCTCGAAAATATTGTTTAAAACTACAAGAATCGAGCTCGCAAAACTTGAATCTTCAGAGAAACCATTCCACTTTACCTACAAATCACTCTCATATATAATAATTACTCTTTCGAATATTATCCAGAAAATATTTTTTAAATCTCGAAAATAATTAAATTATTATAATTTCGACATGAATCGCAAAAGTTGAATCTCCAGGGAAACAGCCCAACATTATCACTGTCACAAATGCCTGATGAGATTATACGAGTAGTGACGATAATGTAGTTAACCACTGTCTGTCGGCGCAAAGCCTAGTTACTTAATAAGCATAGCCCAAGTAATTTGTAGGGTTCATATGAAGATCGATCGAACGCAAACTGATAAATTAGCATTTCAAACCAGCGCGCAGCGCTTCTATCTTTCCATCGAATCTCTCGGAACTAATCACAACGTTAAGTTACATCCTATAGTTTTTGATTTAGGGGAAATTCGTCTCTGATGTTTCACAGCTTATGTCATAATTGCCTATCTCTATCGTTCAAAATAATTCATTTCCAATTTTAACGTTTCATATTTTTGCGATGTGATAAAAACAGTAATTAATAAAGTCGCTATCCGCATCCGTCTGTGTGTGGGCTTAGTTATTCTAAACTACGCAACTTATTTCGATAAGATTTTCACTATCATGAAGAGAATTTCTTCGGGAAGGTTTACACACGAGTTTTAGACTCTTGTAAAGGTAAACATGTTAATTTTTATTTGAAATATGTTCTTACTATGTAAATTTAAATAATTATACTGTTATTATTTTTTTGGTAAACTAATGTTTAAGACAAGATTTTTTATGCATAGCACAAAGGGTAACAATTATTTTTATAAGCAATAATTATTAGCCTGAAACACTCATCCACATTGAAAAATCTCCTGATAAAAGATACATGACGCCAGTATCTAGTACGCCAGTATCCAGTACGCTAGTATCTTCACCAAAAAATGTAGACAATTTGTCTCGACGCCATCTAGTGAGAGAGTTAGCACTTACAATGCCTTTCTCATATAAAATAAAGTTGGTTGTTTTCAGGTGAAAAAAATGTAATAAGCAGTAATTGTTGAATGAAACACTAGTATATATTGAATTATTTCGCGGATAAGAGATAAGCCGCCATAGCTCAGTGGTCAGAGTTGTCGACCGGAAATCGAAAGGACACGGGTTCAAGTCCCGTTGGCGTCATGCATCTTTTATCAGGAGATTTTTCAATGTGGATGAGTGTTTCAGGCTAATAATTATTACTTATAAAAATAATTATACTGTATTTTATAAAATAAATAAAAATATTTTTTTTTAAATAGTGATCCGCCTTGGTTTCACACGGGTGCAATGTGTAATGTGACGTCATAAGTGTCCGAGTGATTTAGACACATGAACAATCCGATCCATTTTTTGGCGCTTTGACATGGACAGTTTATAGTTCCAAAAAGTGCGTTTAGCGTTAATTAAAAAAAATATTACTTTACATAATATTATTTTATTTATTAATATTTACTGTGAACATACATTTTTTATACAGCTTACCGATTTAACAACTTTATTAGATTATTTTAACTGTTAATATCAAAGTTTTATCTTGAATCAAGCGACACTGCCAGTAAATACATAATGTCTTTATGTACAATGTTTACAGCTGTTTTTTCATTAGACAGCACAAACGGCCTTTGATTAGCTTATATTGTAGCTTATCTTGTCTATAAATATAATATGCATATAAAAAGGTACCGATCAAGCTACATTCAGCAGAAATATCAATCTGTTCTTTACATCTGCAGCTCCAATGTAGTATGCAGACATTTATGACGCCACATTACACATTGCACCCGTGCGAAGCCGGAGCGGTTCACTAGTCTATTATATTTCAAGAAAATACCTTCACTATAAGAATCTATTTTTGAAGGTCGTAGGTCAAAATATTTAAAAGACTTGTTGTATTTTTTTGGTTATCTACACCAAAAATATTCAATTATATAAATTTCAATATGTTATAAGTTATTAATGTTGTCAGAAATTGAATTGCCAATTTTCAATGCAAAACATCTGAATAGCCAATTAACAGAAAACACATTATCATTTCGCTCTTTGCCAATTTAAATATATATTTTTAGTGCTGAATTTCGAAAGTGCCTTTCAAATTACCATATACGCATTAATGGTGTAAACCGTGAAACGGATTTTTTGATAAAAAAATATTTCTCCGCGAAAGCAAGTATTTATAAATCAACACCTATGGAGCTTTAAATACAATTAGATCAGTAAAAATATAATACAAGACCCCGTACAATTATTTGTTACATAGTATTAATATTCAATTGATGTCCTTAAAAAAATATAAGATTGAATCTTGTACTTGTCATTGATGATTCACTCTTGGGACCGAGGACTGAAAACTGAGGACTGAGGACTGAGGACTCTCTTACAAATATTTAATTTACCCTCCACAAATTTTATTTTGCTGTATATATTTATTTAACTTATCTGAGCTGTTTAATTTCTTACGCCTTAAAAAATATATATTTTGGCCATGAAGCAGAACTTCTGTTCTCAAGGGAGCAAAGCTTTTCTCTGTGAGCTTTTTTTCTTTATGGTCTCTTATTGTTAATTACAAATGAAAAAGTTGCTTCGCCATAAATTTAGCATTTGCCTTTTTCTTCCCCGGGGCAGTCTCAGCGTCGCAACTAAGGGGCAATAAAACATAATAAAATAAAGCTTGCGACAGAAAGAATCCCAGAACTTTAATTACATCGAAACAATGTTTTTATTTACAAAGTTTCTTCGCTCCGATCCGGGAAAGTGATTTTGTGTTGTTATGATAACATATAAATCTCTTTCAATTAGTTCTTAATTCTCTTAGAGCCTTTGTGAATATTCTTTTAACGCGAAAACACACTGAAAGCTTTTATATTTGCAAGATTATATAGCCAAATGTAATTCTGTCGCTTTTGTTCAAGGGGTCGCTGTACTTTTATATCATCAAGATTATAGAGCCAAATGTTATTTTATTCGCTTGGTTCGGGGGGTCGCGGTACTTTTATATTTGCAAGATTATAAAGGCAAATGTCATTTTGTTCGCTTGGTTCAAGGGGTTCAAGGGGTTGGTAAAATAACATTTGGCTCTATAATCTATAATCTCGGTTCTTTTATATTTGCAAGATTATAAAGCCAAATGTTATTTTATTCGCTTGGTTCAGGGGGTCGCGGTACGTTTATATTTGCAAGATTATAAAGGAAAATGTAATTCTGTCGCTTTTGTTCAGGGGGTCACTGTACTTTTATATTATCAGGATTATACAGCCAAATGTTATTTTATTCGCTTGGTTCAGGGGGTCGCGGTACTTTTATATTATCAAGATTATAGAGCCAAATGTTATTTTATTCGCTTGGTTCAGGGGGTCGCGGTACTTTTATATTTGCAAGATTATAAAGGAAAATGTAATTCTGTCGCTTTTGTTCGGGGGGTCGCTGTACTTTTATATTTGCAAGATTATAAAGCCAAATGTTGATCAAAAAAAAGTTGCATTGCGGTATTTCTGGATCTGAGCAAAGCTTTTGATACAGAGTCCCACAAAATCCTCCTTAAAAAACTGGAAAATATAGGTATTAAAAATTCAGCTTATAACTGGTTCAAATCATATATAACTGACCGCAGCCACTCACTAAAAGTAGACAATATAACAAGCCCAAATAGATACATAACTTACGGAGTTCCCCAAGGAAGTACATTAGGACCCATCCTGTTCTTACTATATATTAATTCCTTATGTCAGCTTGACATAAATGGAGATGTTATTTGCTTTGCGGATGACACTGTTCTTGTTTTTACTTCGGATTCTTGGACAAGTGTATATAAAAATGCAACTGAAGGAATAAACAAGATAAAATATTGGTTAGACAATAATCTGCTGACACTAAATATAGATAAAAAAGTACATGACATTTAGCATAGATCCCAGATGACAACCAAGACTCGATGAAAACTTAACCATTCATGACTGCACATCTAAAAATAACTGCCTATGTAACCCATTAACACAAACTCAGGTAATTAAATACCTAGGCATTTACATTGACAACTATTTTAGATGGACAGAACAAATAAATAAAACAGAGGGTAAAGTTAGAAAACTGATATATTTCTTTAAGAACATAGGAAACATAATGCAAACGAAGACTCTAAAAACAATGTGTTACGCACTAGACCAATCAATTATCACTCACGGTATGATTGGTTGGGGTGGTGCTGCTAAAACTAATATGGACCCTCTTGTCAAAGCGCAAAAAGCCTTAATTAAAGTTATCACAAAAAAACCTTACAGATTCTCGACAATACAGTTATTTAAGGACTTCACCGTACTGAACATACAGCAACTATACATAAAAATTATAACTCTATATTACCAAAAAGACAAACTTAACAGACAATCATACTATACAACACAATTACGAAACAAGAAACAGACATCAACACATGACCCCGAAGATAAATACCACCTACGGACAAAGACATTTTCATAATCTGGCCCCAAAAATTTTCAACTTAATGGAAAAAGATATTAAAGACCTGGCAACAAGTGTAAATATAAGACACAAAATCCACACATGTATAGTCAACAAAGGCATTGTTTACTGCGGACAGATAACATCTACAATACCATAAATTATCCACGCCTGAATTTTTCTCTTTTGTTCTCATTCATTTATTTGTATCTGCATTATTTCTTATGTTTTATTTTCAATTTTTATCTATCTAATCATTTATCTTTTCTATATATCTTTTTATTTATATCTGTGATTCTATATAAATTCGCATTATCTAAAATTAGATCAAACTTCCGCCACCTCGGAACAGGCTCAGCCTAGTGAGGTGGATTATACCAAAAAAAAATGTATGTTAATTTATTGGTTAATAAATAATTTTTTAAAAAAATTTAAAAAATAAATGTTATTTTATTCACTTGGTTCAGGGGGTTGCGGTACTTTTATATTTGCAAGATTATAAAGCAAAATGTTATTATGTTCGCTTAGTTCGACGGGTCGCGGTAATTTTTTGGCATTGCCTCGGTATTGCGATAATTACTTACTTTTCTAAAAAAAAAATAGGAGAAACATACTTACTATTGTTTAACTAATTGTATTGCAACGTAAATTGTTTTGTTTTTTCAGAAATCTTTTTTTTTTGCAAAAATGTAACTTAATTTATATTTTTAAGTCCATTTGGTAAGCTTCAGAATGTTGGTTTCAGCAGGTCTTGGAGGTGACGGAATTAAAGATTAGTATGCGCTGTGTTTCACGCTTATACCATGAAATCACGGGATGATTCATTGTATAGCCTGACATCAATCCCCTGTACCTATTTTTTCGCAACGGCATTAACAGACATATACCAATACTATCATGAATTGATTTTGCACTTACGATAATCCAAATAACTTAAAATTTTCTTCAAGGGTGTCGGAAATATATCAATATTTCACGTTATGAGAAACGACCCGTCGCGTCGTCGCAAGAAAAGTTGACACGTCACTCATAATAGCGGATACGTTTTCGTTACTAGGTAATTTGACACGGTGACATTTTGTATACGAAAAAATACTTTCCCTGCTTCAATTCAATTCTTTACATAATTATTCCAAGAACTATGATTATTAACCTAGAGTAGGTTGTGTTTGCTTAGAGTAGCAAATTGAACAGTGAGTTCTGTCTTGATTTCATACCCGTTTTTAGCTCAAAATAATTCCACTATAAAATACGGAGCTTTGAAATCCATTTAACCGTTTGTTTATAATAAGGTGATTTAATGTCTCACTGATTTTGTTTTTACGCGCCCGTTAAACGTTGGTGTGGTGAAGCCGGCCTATAAGACCGTTTTAACTAAACAAACTCCATGGAAATAAGTCAAGTTTTTCACTGTTCTGACCTTAAATGCCGCGTAATATTTATACAAAGTTATTTTAGAAAGGCTTATAAGTCAGAATATTTAAACTCAACATAATAAGCAAAAGTCGAGTAAATCTGGCTTCCAAGAAACTGGACTTATTTTATAGGGCTGGCAGATTCTTCAATAGTGACCAGCTGCCAACCCTATACAAATCTCAAGTGAGTCACCTCTGGGCTGGAGTTCTACAATACTAGATAAACCTACTTGATTCTGTGCAAAGGAGGGTGGTCCATCTGGTTGACAATCCATTATTAACATACCGATTGTCATCTCTAATACACAGACGCAATGTAAGAATGCTGTGTCTGTTCTGCAGGTATTTTAATGGAGCCTACTCTAAGGAGCTAGCAGCACGTATCACCGGTGCAGCGGCGCAGGTGCCGGAAACTCGACAGGCACGAGTGGAACACCCTTTCAAAGTTGATGTTGGCTTCGTGAGAACGGGCCGCTTCTGCGACTCGTTTTTGTGTATGTCGGCTCGTTTGTGGAACGGGCTACCGACATATTTTTTTTCTCCTTCATATAATACGGGCCTCTTCAAGACCCGCATTAATATATCCCTTCCTACAGCCCCTACTCACAACGCCGCCCAGCCTGGTGGCGACATAGTTCCCTGTCTTTACACCACACATACAGAGAGGCTCTTGTGAGGTGTTACATAAAAATAACATAAACTAAAATAAAAGAAAACCTTAATTAGATCCTTTACAAGAATTTAATAGTAAGATTAAAAGTAAATAGGGGACTTTAACTAAGAAGAATCTATTTTAATCCGTTTCGAAGACTTTCTCTATTCTAATACAAAATTGTTCTAATTTAATTAGTTTTGATAGTACCTTCATTGTGAGGAAAGTTTTCCTTATATCCTAAACGGCACGATGATGCAAATGTGATACTTTCCTTAAAGAAATCTCGACTCAACCAGAGAAGACTAAAGAGATGAGATTACACTGTACACTTATATTATACTAGTATTCCCAGCGGAAGTTTTTTACCCGTTGATTATTTTCAAGAACATTCTAGATCTGGAAATATTTTTTTCAAATCTTGAAATTCGAATCTTTATTGCCTTTTGAAATATTCGTTCGTTCTATTATTAAACGAAGAGCTTTTTTGTGTCATAAATTTGGTGTTTTTTTTTCGTTTTATTTTGCCTTTTTTGTCAAAAGCGATGAACGAATGATTTATGAACGCATATAAGAAACAACTTTAAAAAAATACTATTATATTTAGATTATTCGTGATAGTTTCATTTGTGACAATAATAAAATTAGAGATAAGCACTTATTTTGCAAATTTGTTACCTTGTATATTCTTATGCACCAAAGATCCAAGTCGACCGAATCAAACAAACCGGGAAAACTAATGATAATAATAATAATTGATTGTTTAAAACTGTTCTACTGAGATATTACATGTTTTCTCTAATACATTTTGATCTAAAACCTCAGATTTTAAAAAATAAAACAAATATATATGTTATATGAAGTATAAAAGTTATGATGTAACCGATGACAATTCTCTCCTTCTTCTTTCGTTTGTGCAGTGAATTCACATAAAAAAATATAAAAGAATGAGACAAACTTGTATTATAACTTCACCAAACTTTAAACAGAGCACTTTCAAATTCAGTGCTAAAAAATCAACCTCTCCGGATGGCATATTTCCTTTTCCGTGTTCAAAAGGAGGCAGTGCTGCCTCGAATCACGCACAGATTTGTTACGCTAATTCTACACACGTGTTCAATTGAAGGCGCGCGTCCTACAATCGTACATTGGTTTGCAACGCAAACTGCACTGCGCTCAATCAATGCGCATGGTAATTATAAACCCGTGCACGATTGGAGGACGAGCTCCTTGAATTGAATACGAGTTTACAAAAAGAATTAGCGTAACCAACCTGTGCATGATTCAAGGCCGCACTAGCTCCTATTGAACACGGAAAAGTAAATACGCGTCTAAATTATCCACGTACTGCCCAAAAGCGAATCAGTACTGTATTACAAATCCCATAGGTGCGTTAAGAATATCGGCACCTACGCGACCTTCCCTCATATTTCTTAGGTTCATACATCATAGGTTCATACATCATACAAGCCAATTGTGCCAGAGCGGTAGACCTGTAAACCTTCGGAATCTACTAACTACATGAATGCCCTGCCATGAGTCTCTGGTGCACTGACGTGATGAAATTCCTATAGATCTGGAAAAAATATACTTGTATAATAAGACCAACAAAAGATTTATTCATAAATCTGAGGGATTTTTTTTCCATTTTTATTCTCCGATTAAACTCCCAACGTAATGGCCATTGAATGTAACAAATGCCTAACATTTACACCCAGCAATAGGAACTGAATGATTTATCACCTTGGCTTAGTAGAACTTAATAGGCTGTAAGATTGAGATCGATTGAGTTCACACTACCTTCAGTAAACCATCATCTATTATTATTCACCCTCTTGACGTCTCAAAGATAACCCGGCAGTCGATTGTTTGCTCTTAGACACACACCCATTCTTCGAAACACACAACACATGACTGAACTAAATAAAGAGTATCGGATATCTACTATGCTTCTAAATGTCACTCACGCCATTGAGACGATGCGACACACCTCACATTTCTCACCCCTTTTGCTATTGTCCGTGAGACTTCAACATGTGCTCGTATCTCGTATCGTCAAACATATTACTCGTGTAGCGATATTCAGAAGTTACAAACTATCATTGATATACTCCTTATTTTAGTAAATACAGCCTCCGTACAAAGTGGAAAGCTTTCGAGCTTTGGTTCCCAGTAGTGGTGGTTTGAGGCATATCTCATTGGGTGTTCAATAGGAGATTAAAAAAGGGAGAATAAATTAACTCATCTATTTAATAATATTTCGGCACCAGATATTAGCGACCTAGCAACAGGATACAATTTGGCTATTCATAGTAGCGTGCGTGGCTAGTGAATTTAACATCGTGGGTCATTAAAAGGTGTTTCAAATTTAAAATCACAATTCTCGTAAGAAACTGTTATTTTTTTTAATATGCAAAGTAATATATTCAGAAATTAAATTATTTTAGTAACAACTTAAAAAACGATAATCACCGAAAAAAATATATTGATTCTTGCACAAAACTATTCCGTATGAAATAGTTTTGTTTAATATTTAAATATTTGTTTAATAATATACATAAATTTGGTATATGGATCAAAATCTCATAGCTGCGCGCCCCCAGGTATATTCTTAATCTGCACATTCACACGGTTTACAGCTGAAGGGCCACGAATATGTATTGTTAGGACTATTTCTTCGTCCCGTAGTCGCTGATTTTGAAACAATAATTAATAATGACCCCCGGTTGATCGAATTTTTTAACACGGTCTTGAAGTTTAGTAAAATTATAATTTAAGTTGATATTCTTATCTAATGTTTTGATTGCTTTATATGTTTATTATAAACATACATGATAGTTATCGACAGTAAAAGTATAGAAAGAAGAAATAAAAGAAAAAATAAACAAGAAAACAGAACATACATTAGAACAAAGTCGATGAAAGAAATGAATAAGAACAATAAAAACAAACACAAAAAAGCTATTATGCAGTCACTTCGTTAAAATATATATATATATATAGCTTCATACATCAATAGAGGAATATTAAAAGCATCAGCTAACATAGCGTAAGAGTTGTCAATGGTAAGAAATCTATTTGTAGCCTGAAACCGTTGTATAATTGCAACAATAATACATACTAGGTAACCTTGATGTAATAGTAGGAACATGAAATTGAATCAACATTAATATATCAGGGCCTATTAAACTGTTTATTAAATTTACATTTACAATTTTTTTCTTCCTGTGACTTAACAATTTCAATGAATATAATAAAAAAATTATATATTTTTTTACGTTTACGCAATACAGGAGGCCCTGAGCAAAATAATTTTCCTTCAGGGCCTATGTCATCTCTAGGGATGCTGTGTGACAGTATTTTTTTAGGGAATGGAAGGAGGGGAAGTTCTGAGGAGGAAAAGGTATGAGGAATGGGTAGAAATCTATGTATCAGTGTGTTCAGGAGTGACGGACGTATGATCTATCCTTCCCGCTGCAGCCCAAGGCGATGGGTCAAGAGGGATAAGTTGGAGAGGTCAAAGGGTCTCCCCAAAACAACCTCTCCTTATCTGTCACGCCACGTAGGTAGATGGAAGGTTGTAGCTGGCGGGTAGGCGCATCCTGAACACACCTCACCCAATGAACCCGGGCACTCCTGCTAAATCACCAAACGAATTACTATCGATTTTTGATATTGGCGCGCTCCCTCTAACATTCGTATTTACATATCTTCCTTTCAAACCATCTTTGAACACTTACTACGGGGCCTTAATTGACAACCGCCACTGGTTCCAAGCCCATCATAGATAACTTAAATAAAATTTTATTTGTATTTATTGTTGCAAATGGTTTGATTTTTACTGCGGTGTTCAGAAAATCATTTCTGTGAAAATAAAAAACTTATTTTGGATTTCCTGAAAATAAGTCCACTCACTATGAAACATAAGTTACTCACTCTGAAAGATCATCATTCAGAATCCAAACGAAGTTAACGATAGTTTTACTTAAGCTTAATTACTAGATCTGAATAGCGAGGTACTTTCCTTTCCTTTGTTCCTAACTGCCTTCAGCATTACACCAATCAACACAAGGGGTTCAAAACTGTCACCCTTAAAAAAACATCATCACAAAATGTCTCATTCCATCGCTGACTTTTACATCACTAAAATTATTTATAACATTACCACGGACCCGTTGAAAATTACAGGATATTAAAATTTCAGTATTCGTGAAGCTAAACGTATTTCTAAAAATATATTTGGTGCAGGATCACTGCTTTTCGAAAGAAAAAATTCACCAATCGAATGTTAGTACAATTACAATATCTGTCCAATGACATCATAATAATACAAGACACATTATATTCACACTAATCGAACAAAAAATGTAACAGCTTTTATGAAAAGGATAGCCATTCATAGAATATGTATATGAACGATCCGCCAATGTATGTCAACTGAACCTAGTTCAGTGATACCATGCGCGTTGTTTCCGTAACGTCACTATACACTATTTATTCATCTTAGCATCTGCCAAGTATTTGAAAAAAAGAAATACAAATTTCAAATAAACGAATTATTAATTCTACCTACTTTATCTCTTGTGTGATATGATAAGAGGAAAAAGTCAATATCAAGTCAAATTTATCATTAATTTCAAACCTATCTTTTGTGTCAGCTATACCCCGTTAATTGTTTGGGTCGCCCTTCACTGTTTTTAGTTCCATCGACCCGCTGGTCCTTATCATCCCTTATCCGAACCATCCCTAATATGCCCTAATGATAATACCCCCGGGAGCGAGGGACGCAGAAGGCTCAGGGGGTGGACGGACCCGCCGAGCCCTTAATTTATTCCTTACGGATCACCAGAGCGAATTGTGGATGGAAAATATTTTTCTACTTTTCCCATGAATCATTTCTGTGGAAATCGATATTCGAACCGATGTTTTTACGTTATGAATAGGAGATATAATCTAAAATAATTTTCACACATAAATAAAATTGAGAATAAATTAATTAATCGTGACAGCATAATTAACTTTCTTAGATATATGGCTCAACTATTTCAGTTATAAATTAATTTTTGCGACCAGAAAATTTTGTATCAGAACTTCATAATGAATGCCACAAAATATTCACGAAAAATAACGTAAAACAAAATGATATTTAAAGGCCTGCCTTCAAAGATTGCGTTGAACGTATAAAAATATTCTCTCTGATGTAGATATCTTCAATAAGTTTTAAAAATGTTTTCATATCCCAACTAAACCAAACTACATAAAAAGTGATAATGGTTAATAGATTATGTCTACTTATAATATTTTATTTGCTAAAAATGATTTTATTATTATTTTTTATTTTTTTTTATTTTTAAAGAAAGACAAACTATCCCGGGTTACGAATAACCTGACAATATTTGAAAATCTCCTACTACCACCACAGTAAGCGGAAAATGATATTTGTGTTGTGATGGAGCACATGGTGAGGACAAACCCGATGTCAACTCAGCCACCGAATGGTCACATCAGAATAATGAGAAAATCTTTAATTGGTTTCTCAATTAAGCAAAAAGGCACAAGTATATTTATAAACCAACCATATTGTAAACTATTGATTTCCCTAAAATAAAATAAATCATAATGTCAATCATTCTATCCAACTCATTATTTGACAGTGGTTGCTACTTTGAACGAAATTCAACTGTGTTATTTAAACGATGTTAACTATATTTAAACGGCCGGGGAGTAAACTAATATTTAAACGACGTTTACTATATTTCGACGTTAACTATATTGAAACTATAGTTAAATTTTAAATCAACAAAATGAGGACATATTATTTGAGGTTTCCAAGATCACAAGTATAATGAGGCTGTTAGTTGAGAATAGTCGCAATAGTGTAGATCTTAAGAAGTTTTTTTAGCTAAATGTACAAAAGATTTCAGTGTAGATTTTTAGATACAGATTTTTTTCTGTTTTTAGTTAAGATTGCACAAGTGGAAGACATTAATATTTAAGTTTATAATTTTAAAAGCAGGACTTTATTAAAATCATTATGAACTCTGTTGAATGAAAACATTTTCCCGCCCGTTGATGGGAAAAATTCGAAAAGTTAAAATTTATTTAAATCTCACCCAAAAGAAAAGAAATTATTTTTGAATAAATTCCAACTTAAATATGAACAAAGCAGAATGAAATGAATATTTATTTCGATTTCCGATATAAATTTACATAATTGTTGTTTATTTTATGAATCCCTAGAGAGTGTGGCCATTTATTCTCTCTAATGGTTCAATAAATTTATTATTCCCTTGCAGATGAGATTAATAAAATGTTTTTACTGCATTAAATATATAACTGTTTTGACCAGTTCAAGGTATTAGTTGGTTGGTTAATTACAAATTGCTCCAGCTATTGAGCAGTGGCGTGCAGTCCATAAAGCTGAAAAGCAATGCCTATATAAGAATAAGTAACAGCAAGAGATCATATTAATACAACTGGGTAAATCCTATTTATTCAGTTGGCTACAACAATCAGCGGCAGGAGATATATAGATTTATAGTTGCTATATTCAATTTTTTATAATATAATACCTTTGATCATAGCAGTGCACGCCAGTGCTATTGAAAACATAATTAGTTTGTTTAGGCTTTGTTGTGCATATTATTGGATTGGTTAATTGTATTAATAAAACTATTTAATAACCCTTCTCCTATGAGCAACGGTGCTGCTGTGTACTCGGCATACGGAATACATATTTAAAATTTTGTCGTTTTCAATTTGGATAAAAATTATCAATAGATTTAATTTATTACTAACGTAAATCATTTCAGTAAGGGTACGTATCGATTTAAGTAAAATATTGTGTATTAGTGCTGAAAACGATGGAAAAACTTCAATAATTCATTCAACGCATGATACGCCCATTACAGCCGGCAGACCACCGAATGGCTACTACTGACAACCGCGCGTCGTGGCACTGTGTGCTATAATCAGTACCCCTCTCACTCACTACCGAACCACTATCAATCCGAAGCACTCAAAAAACGTGTACATATTTTATTATTTATTGCATTCGATAAGTAGGTAAGTATACCCCCCCACCTCCCCCCCAAACACGAGTTATTCTCAATTAGTGAGGTATTAATTAACAGCTTCGAACATATACTGTATGTTCCATTATGCAGATCATTTGAAATAACATACTTTTGTACACGGTCATTGGAATGTTGGTTTATATACTTTGTAATTTTCTTAATACTAACCCTCTATCTGCTGTAAACTTACTATAATAATAATAAAAATAACATAGCATTTATATAGCGCAGTTAAGTGTCATTTCACTTCAAGGGCGCTTTACTATAACAACATTAAAAACTGTATTTTAGTATTAGTGGTCATGTTCTTAAAATTATTCCTACAGTGTGCTTTACCCAATACAGACCTAATAATGTTACACTAAATGTACAGATAAATGTAAGAATAACAATAACAGCAGGACAGGACAAAACAAAAACATTAAAACTAAAACATAATACAAAACAGGATGCAGTTTGTGCTCAGAAATGAGAGTCTTCTAAGTATACACTTAAAAAATGTATAAAAAGGAGGCAACCGAAACCAAACAATTACCGGAAGTTTGAGAATATGGATTAGTATAAAACATTGAAAATAAGTTACGATTTATGAATGGTAGAATTTTTTTAAATAATTTTGTTTTTAAAGCACGTTTAAATTAAGCCAAATTCTAGAGCTGAGGGAAGTTTATTCCAAATGAGCGGGCCATTTACACCAGCGGCACAGTTACTGATGTTCCTACTTACTTCTATCAATATGTATTATATATATTAATTATTAATTTTATCCAACGCTTAAATTAGTTGCTTACTTAATACCTTACTAAAATTTAAACTATGTGTCAATTATGTATGTTGAAATAATTGAGTAAAATAAAAATAATGATATTGAATAAAAGTCAAACCAATTGACAGCACCGGCAAGGAAGGAAATGTAAAAACTAATGGTCTTTTGAGTGAATACTTTTATGTAAATGTGATTTTATATTACAATATGGACTTATACATACGAAAATAACATTTATAATAACGTCACAAGTGCACAAACATACAAGACTACATAATAAATACCTTAGACACTGTGATGATTAGAATACTCACATAAAATGAACGAAATGAATGTACTCCAAAAAATTTTTTGTTTAGGCTAACGACCTAAGATTTATTGACAGGCAGGTTTTATGAGTAAACACGTTCCCACGGGAAGGTGGAAAGAAGAGATCGCTGGGACAGTCGGTTTTTGAACTTGGGTACGTTGACAGCTCCGAGAAATCGATACAAATCAGAAGTGTTGTGTGAAATTACAGTTAATTAGTGAATTCAGATGGTGTTGGAAAGCTTTGTTGAATATTGAATTAAAGTGAAATATTATTGAACCGGTGAAGTGAAAAAGTGATTGGACTCAGTGAGAATACAATTAATAATAGTAATAATTGGATAATTTGTAGAGCGCCGTTTTGTGAAAAATCACCTCAAGGGCGCTAAGAGTTGTGCGATCGCGATTCTAATATAAAATGTGTTAAATTAAACGTGTATACGGTTCCAACTAAATTACTTGTCTTAAAAACATGGAAATGATAATGATTGCGTTTAAAACAAAGTGAACGTATTTAAAGGCAGGAAGTGTTTGATCAGATTAGGGGGGGATTAACGATTGGCGAGATGGCGTTCTAACCACGGAGACCGTAAACCAGAGAATCCAAACAAATCATAAAACTCGGGTTCAAATCCTGACAGAGATTAGGTTAAATAAGGGAGGTACAATTTTATTTACAGAGTTATTTAATTACCCTTTTATAGGCGTAGGGAGGGGACCAAAATTGAACAAATTGCAAGGATTTCGCTAAAAGGAGGGAGTAATGCCGGTAGGGAGGAGACCGTAAAACTAAACTGATTTAGCTATTTAGTGTGTAACCAGGTAGACTTCACGCTGAGAGTGGGAGATGGCTAACTGGGTGAGTTTTTTTTTTATATTATTTATTAAATTTCAGAGGACCCTTAAGGACGGATGCAACAGAACAAAAGAAACAAAGTTTACAGCCCCTGCCGCCCAAGTAATGTTTCAAAAGGGAATGTGTCAATCAGATTATCTATCAGCTGAAAAAGGGAGACGGGCCAATGACCTTTTCATATGTAGGCCGATAATATTTGTTTTAGGGGAATAATAATAATGATGATTGGATGACTTGTATGGCGCCGTTTTTGTGCAAAATCACCTCAAGGGCGCTTCGGACCGAGGGTCATATTGAGAATTTACCCAACCAATATAAATTCGCAGTATAAAAAAAACACCTATCTACAAAGTACCTACCAAAACACTGGCGTACCATTTAAAACGGCGATCACCACCAGCCGGAACAAGGCGCGGTGTACAGTCAGTCGAAGGAGGAGTTTTGCTAGCGTATGACCGCCCGAATAGAAAGCGATCGGATGCAACCAGACAGAACAAAAATGAATACTTTTCATCTGTTATTTGACTTTCTAATTTAATACTTTTTATCAATTGTTTGACTTTCTAATTTACAAATTGCAATACACAGGAACAAATCTAGAGTCAATAGGGGGAGATGGTAATCTCCGAAATAAAACTACCATCCGAACAACTTTTCTCACCAGGTTCCTTTCGAGAGGTAGGCAGCCTCTTTAAATTAAATGCCAAAAAATCAAACCAATTGTCCGTTTATACCTACCTGAGAGGATAGGTATTCAATAGAAGTTACCCATACCTAATACACGAGGATGCTAGTATCCTCATGAAATAATTACTGGAACCAAATATTAAAATACAGACAGTCCTCATCCTAAATTTGGCATTTCGAGTAAACCTTACATATATCTCACATGATAATTGGCTGAATGGGTAGGCACACAACCTATCGATAGAAGCGGGCTAAATTTCGACAAGATCGTCGTGTGTTATCTATGTTATTGACCTAGAAAGGGATGTAAATTCCCGACGACGAGGAAGTTACAGCGTTTTCTAGAGGTGGCATGTAATTTAGGACCTTACGTGTCACATTTTCGCGACTAGATTCGTGACAAGGGATGTCATGGTTTTCCCCTTCTACACTCAGTAAAGTAGATTTTCCTGGAGGTGCATGAGGTTGGGGCAATTCTGAAATTGGTGAGGAGACCTGGTTTTCTTTATTCTGGCGTGACGGTTGCCGATTTGGAACAAGGGGAGACCCGGCCGGTTGTGATATCCAGACACGCAGGTATCGATCGCCTTGTTCAAATTACCATCCATCGGTTTTGTTTGGTAAAGAGGAGGAGCCAACTTTAGTTTGAACAAATTCATTCCCGTTCCTCTCCCTTCCCTCCCAAAATATATACATGGATGGCGCCGACAACTAACACCATAAATTTATCGTATGTTTATCACATATATAAAATCTAACACTTTATTATACTCACATTACCCTATGACAGGTAGAATCACGTAGCTAGTTGAAGAGCAGGCGACTCAGAAAATTAAGGTTTATGAAATGGCTTTAAAACACAGCGGTAATGGATTCAACTCACTCTATCTCAAAAGAACCGAGGGGTACCACACACATACAAAGATAACTAAGTTTCTATACCGAGAAACAAAAAAGCCAACACAACGTTCGGTGAAACCTTTTTATACTGAATCGTCACGTAAAATAATTACGTTCAAGGCCGTAAAACACGTAGACAAACTAGGGTGCACACACTTGAAGGGGTGTGTAATAAAGAGAAGGAAAAGTTTGAAAAGTGCAGATCATTACAACACATAATCACCAGTAATCTGATGGACGATGATGATATCGATAGACAAAGACGAGCTCTCAGCGTTAAAGCAAACATGCTCAGTAGAAGATTTCGCGTTTGCAGTACCGCAGTAAAAAGGACGCTCTTCCTTTCCTTCTGCGCAACGTTGTACACGTGCGAACTATGGGCAAACTACAAAAAGAGTAGTATAGAAAGACTACGGGTCCAATACAACAACGCCTTCCGCACAATGTTTTGTCTCCCCAGATACTGCAGCGCTTCCCGTATGTTTACGGAGGGGCGAGTTCCCGGATATGCAGCCCTTATTAGATCCAGGGTGGCAGGAATGAGGGAAAGGATAAGAGGCTCTGGAAATATCCTCACTATGGAAGCCCGCCTCACTCCATCCTCCAGCATTGACGCACACTGGAGCATAGTCGCGGCTCCCTAAAGGCTTCAATTTTCTTTTATTCTATTGATTTTATTATTTTATTCTATTTTATTTTCAATTTATTCTGTTTTTTTTCTGTTCTATCTTTTTGTTTTTGATCACATATTTTTTGTATCTCTATATGGAATGTGTGGGACTGCACTAACCTCCCCACATGCCGGAATAAACATTGGAGGGGACCCACCCTTTCCCGACGGCTGTGTGAGGAAACTGATTGTTTAACCTCCTTAGCCGCATACGTCAGGACTCTAATTTTTTTTTGTAAAAAGAAGCTACATTTATTTTAAAACGATTCTAGACCCTCCCAATGTCCCTGCATGCATGATTGTTAGTACGAAATAATGTATGCATACTTACATTAATAGTAACACAAAATAAGAACACATATGAAATGTGTTCGCCTGGTGGTTTGGCATCTAAAATTAAATAATAAATAAGGAGCACATTTTTTATAAGTGGAAGCATGATTGAAACATAAAAATATACAAGCCGCGTATCGAGGGCAGTTTACCCCACTATCACGGGGCGGTCCCGGCAAGAATGAGCGTGGCAAGCGGCCTGGCCACAACGATCCCAAGCACCCGCGTCCCTTAGCCAGTTTTCCGAGAGTACCCTCGAAGAAATGTAAATGGGGGGAGGGGGGGGGAGATACTCCCAAAGACCCTAGGGAATGAAGTGAGCCTCAGGTCACCGGAGGCAGGACGGAAGGGGACCGGGCTCGCGCAAACATTCCCCAGGCCCGCTCATGATGCCGGGGGAGGCACCCGTGGTTCATGGGACAGCCGCCCCGGATTAATGTCACCTTACTGGATGCAGGAACAGGGTCTATCCGCCCCCGTGGTGGGGAAATGAACAATACAGTACGATAGAGTTCAGTTCGACAACCTATTCATAAACCAATTTGTTAGTAACAAATAAAAAGGCAAATAATAAACGTAGAAAATAAGTTATGATCAACAACAAATTGACCGTTCATAATAGAAAAAAAAGAAGGGAAAAAAAGATTAACATAGTATTAAAGAGCTAAAACACAAAAAGAAACAGTATTATCATTATCAACGCGTTCCTAATAAATAAATAAGGCCCAAATTCAAAAGTAAAAGGAAGAATGTGCATAAAAAAAAAACAGTGTAAAGAATTGGCAAAAACGGTGTAAAAAGCCAGTATACACAATAAATGAATAAGAAATAATAAAACAAACAAATAAAATAATAAATGCATTGCGATCATGCCATAAGACAAAGAAAGTAAAACCAATGAGTATATAAAAATAAAAATAAAACATAAAGCAATCGCGCATAAACAATATTAAATTTGTTATAAGAGGAGTAACCGTGGAGTAACAGGAACAATACGCTTGGCACCTGAAACAAATATGATTTTAATCTAAATCAGCAACTCTAAGCACAGGCCATCTCTCTACCCAGGACTTTACAAACTTTTTGAAGCATTCAAAATTTTCTCTGTTCAACACGAGATCGGCATTCCATGCCGGTCTTGTAATCCCTCTCAAGCCATCCAACATTTCCTCTCGGGCATCCTTCATCAACTCGCAGTGCCACAGAATGTGCTCGGCTGTCTGGTTAGTGTCACCACATGAACAGTTCGGATGAGGAGACAAGGCGAGACTATGTAGCCGCCCCCTGAGCTCCCCATGACCGGACACCAATTGCGTCATATAGTGATCCAGTTTTATGTGCGCCCCTTCCATTCTGCTTTTAACTGAAGGGAAGAAAGAGAAAGTCAATCTACCCTTCGTCGACCTATCCCATCGCTCTTGCCATACACTCAGCGTTCTATCTCGCATGGCTTTCAATAAGCCAGGAAGGGACACCGCTCCACCGGGTGTCAGTTCAACTCCCAGGTGGACAGCGGCCTTACCTCTTGTCAATGCCTTTTTTGTCAAAACTTCCCTTATTTCCAAGTCAATCGGCAGTGTACCAGCCAGAACCGGTAATGCATCATTAGCCACAGTCCTATATGCGCCCGAAAGAGCCAACAAGGGAGTCCGTTGGCCCCGCTTGAGGGCCAAGTGGATCAATGCATTATCCAGCCGGTGCTCCCACACAGAAGCTGCATACGAGACATGCGTCACGTAAACACCCCTATATATGAGGCGAAGTGCCGGAGTCCGCAATCCCCACTCAGCCGTTGAGAGCCTTCTCAATTTCAAGAATAGGGCCTGGGCCCTGCTAGAAACGCTCTTGACGTGCGCTAGGAACGAAGAAGATCTATCTAAAGTGACGCCTAAATACCTGGTACTTTCAACGAAACGTATAGTGGAGCCTCCCATTCTGATGGTAGGGTTTCTAGCACGACTGAGCATACCCTTCATCAAGAGTCCCACGGTCTTATGGGGAGCGAAGTTCAGCCTGTTTCTCTTACCCCATTCAAGAATTTCACGCAGACCCTCTTCTGCTTTACTCTCCACTTCCTTTCTGCTGTCCCCTGAGACCAAAAGAAACTTATCATCTGCGTAGTCGACCGATATGCATCCTTCAGGCAAGGGTAACCTAGAGGAGTCGTCAAAAAGGATGTTCCACAGGTCAGGCCCGAGGACTGACCCTTGTGGACAGCCCATGTTAACGTCACGTATGATGAAAAAATCACCATACATCACAGTAACCTTTCTGTTACGTAAATAATCACTAATAATATTGAACAGTAAAGGCCGGCAATTACGACTTTTCAACTTAGTTAAAATCATCGGCCACCACGCATGATCGAAGGCACCCGAGATGTCCAAAAATATTCCAATTACATACTTCTTGGTACAAACCCTCACCCATTCAAGCGCATACTTAATGGCGTGCTCAGTGGACTTACCGGGGACGAACCCAAATTGGCGGTCGCAGGGTGGAGACAGGGTGAGACGGAGCCTATGTTTGATGATTTTTTCCAGTATTTTACCTAATATTGGAAGTAAAGTGATGGGTCTGTAGGCTCCGATATCTGTTCTCGGCTTGTTGTTCCCCTTTGGTATAATCCGGAGCACGCCTTTCTTCCATTCTGTAGGGAATACTCCTCTACGCAAGCACGTTTCCAACACTTGATAAAGCTCCTCTTTAGCGTGGATCCAAACATTCTTCGCTATTATGCCGTTCAATCTGTCAAATCCCGGTGCCTTCTTCGGACCCAAACCCTTAATTATGATTTCAACCTCTGGTCGACTTAATGGTGGTACGCCGTCCCCCTGGGCGAGGTCTCTAGGTGGAAGCCGTGACAGGTTTCTTACCTGTTAATGGTGAACACTTTCCCCATTAACTGAGTCTAGAGGAACTAACTTGCCCAGAAGTGTCTCAAGAGTGGAGACTATGTCAACACTCTCTGCGTTCCCTTCGCTATTACCGAGCACAACGCTCGATAAGTATCGTTCTGATCCTTTTCCCGAGTTTTCAAGAGCGCTGTGGATTTCCCACGGGTTGGCGTTACCCACTTCATCTACCCAACTATGCCATGCAGCTCGTTTTGCTGAGAGGACGGCCGAACGATAGGCGCCACGGGAAGCCCTAAAACGGGCCTGAAGTGCAGCCGCTCCTTCAGGCGAGCATATACTCCGCCTAACCACTACCAGGCCCCTATAGGCTCTTTTGTAGGCCCCTTTCAGCAAAGTCAGCTCTTGTGTCCACCACGGCGTCCTAATTAACTTCTTTGGGTTTGATCTGCCCAAAGAAGTTTCAGCGGCTGATACCACCGCCGCGTTGAAGAAATTCCCCAAGTTGTCCGGTTCCCTAGCGGCTACGTCATGAAAACCCCTTAAATATTGACGCAGCGCATCCCCAAAGCTATCCCAATTCGCCCTAGTGGTTCTGAAGTTCCAAGATGATTGTGGAGCTTCTGTCTTTGTAATTCCCACTGAAAAAGTTATCAATCTATGATCAGAAACTATCGCACACTCATGAACCGTCCACTTTGATATTTTTGACGCAACAGATCCAGAGCAAAGAGTGAGATCAATGTTGCTTTCGCCACCGGTTCCTGAAAATGTTGAAAACGTACCTGGTTCATTGAGGATGAACAGACCTTGCGCTGAGATAAGATCTTCGACGGCATAGGATCTTTCCGTTCGATTTCCGTTAAAGTCAAACCAGAGAGGCGAGCGCGCATTGAAGTCACCTCCAATAATTATGTTTCGGCCTTTTAATTTATGCAAGGCACGCGTGAGGCTCAAAATATGCGGTTCAACTAAATTACCATATTTAAAATATACTGATATCACGATGATCTCAGTATCGCCAAATTTAAAGGAAACACAGGTTTGGTATTCGTTCGACAGTCCCTCGAGAAGGAGGGGGCTAATCAACGAAGTATTGACCAGAACACCCGCCCCGGGAGAGCTGCCTACTTCAAGTACCACCCCTGGACTAATGATACCAGGTGTTTTCCCTTGCCAAACGTATTGTTCCTGAATGAGCAGAATGTCGATCCCAAGGTCGGTCATGACCGCTGGGCCTCAAGGGTGGCTATCCGAGACCGCTGCAGGTTGATCTGGCCTATGGAGAGGGGATTAGCGGCGGCCATAATCGGTCATGCGAACTTGAGCCTCGATCGCAGCTCTGTTTGCGGGGCAGGCTCGGTCACCAGTACAATGATCGGCTGGTTTCTGAAACTTGGTACAAGTTGCGCAGATAGCGGCCTGTGCCTTCTTGGGGCACTCCTCGAAATCATGACCGGCTGCGGCGCAGTGTCGGCATGAAATGAACTCATGAGTACAAGATTTGCTTACATGGCCGTACATGTGGCATTTGAAGCAACGGGTAGCTCCCAGGTAGTCACGAACCCGACAGGCATTCCACCCAAGGTAGCAAAGACCGCTATCTATTAGTACCTTCCGGCAATCCGGATGACACGTGACAATCATATTCATAGTCCCGCCTTCACGTTTCCCAAAGAGGGATACCCTCCGCATTGTCCTTAAATGGTCTTCCCTGGAGAGAGTTGATTTTTCTGCGACGTTATTATCAAAAATTTCCTTGAAAAGAGCCGTGTCAGCAGCTGCGTCTCCTCTGGGGACGTCATAAATGACTATCTTGGGTAGTCGTCCCTGTGGGTTAACCATTTTCAAACCTTTGAGGGTTAATTTTTCCGCCGCCTTCTGAATGTTTTTGACACCCCCCGGGCTATCAGTTTGCAGAAGAACGCCTCCACCCTTGATCTTACGTGTCCTAACCACTTTAAAACCGTCGGTTTTGGGATCCAGAACCGATGTAAGTACATTCTGGGTCTTCTCAGATATTTTGCCTTCAGGGGCAGTGGGGTAGAATAGAATAGTGGGCCTCAGAGAAGGCAGCTCACGCTCCTGTCCCTCGAATAAGATGGAACCACTGGGAGGCGCTCCGGAAGCTGCACCCGCATATGTTTTTTTACCTACCACTTTTTCAATAACTGGTGGCACATGGGACGGACGTTTAATGAGTAAATCTATTTTTTCCGATAATCCCTTCTGTGATTTAATAACCTCGGCAAAGGCGCCAGCTCTCGCATTGGCGGCGGCACAGGTATTTGCCAGGTTCGCGAGCTCATTACGAATTAGATCTATACTTACCTCTATAACTGAGCGGTCCTCCTTTTTCATTTTATTTTTCATCTCATTCACCTTTGCAGAGATCGTCGAAAGAGGGTTCCAAAATGGGGCGAGATAATCCTCCTCGACTGGCATATCGTAGTTGTCACCTGAAATTAACTGTTCCTCAATTCTGCCACGCTTCTTTTTTGCTGGGTTAGGCCACGGGTTTTTGGTCACGTCACCAGTACCAGTGGAAATATTTCCAGAAGGAGCGTTCGCTACATCCTTCGGGGCGGCCAAAATTGATGCTGCTCCCTCTTCACGGAGTAATCTGCCATGGATACTGGTAAACGGTGAAGTGGGCCGTCTAGGACTACCAGGCTCCTTGTGGGCTTGAATACTCTCCATGAGCACATAGGATCTGGGAGAAGGTCGTCTCCTTTGTGAGGATATCTCCTTCCCTCTTGCCTGCGCTATTTTAATAACTTCCTCCTTTGAAAGCTCATGGAGGGCAACTTCCTCCTCGTCGGAGGAGTCCACGGAGGACATATTACATATAATAAAAATAAATTAAAAAGAAACCAACCTAAAAATTAACAAAAATAAAAAATCCAGACAAAATGCTGGAACTTACCGCTGTGGGTAGAATGCAAATACAGATGTTATTTACAAAATCTGCAAACTCACCAGAATTTCACAATATCCGAATTTAATTATGTAATTGAAGATTAACACAGTACTGACAATAGTTTCTGCCGTGTTTATACAATTCAGATTAACTCAAAACACATTTAAACGTCACCACAATTTTCGGTAATCCGACCCGAAAATTAACTAAAAAAAAACTATTTTTAACACTTATTATGTACTATTTTATTGCTGAAGAATAGAAATACAGTAAATAACCGCCAGAAATGCGATTAAATGTGATTATAATTAAGATTAACACCGTTTCGTTTCAAAAGTAAACAAACCGGTGGACGAAGGTAGGTATATCAACTGCCCGGTTCGGCCGGGCGAACTGAACTTCGCCGGAATAAACAGTTTATTATTATTATTATTATTATTATAAATAGTATTCTAATATAGTAAGTCCTGACAGTGGTAAAAGAAGCATAAGCCGTATATAATCCTGATCTTGTCCAAAAAAACATAATAAATCATATAATAATAGAAAAACAAAATCACAGCTTTTTAACTGAAAGTCGTACTCGTCAAAAATATATATTTCCAGCACAAAAATGTAACACCACTTTTGCTCAACATCATTACATATATCTAGGAAAAAAATACTTCAACAGCCTACCCGAAAATATCAGAACAATAGAAAACGATAAACACCTACTAAAAGCAATTAAAAAGAAGTTCAATGTAAAAATACCAAAATTATGAAACTATCTTTGTAATTAATTATAAATTTTAATATTCATAATTACAAACACAAAATATTCTACATCTTGATACTCACCACTCTTCTAGACACAAGCGCCAGCTTCTATAGAAGAGGAACATTAAAAAATCAAAAGCAGTGAAAACTAATTGTACTAATTGTATGAATTATCTTTGTTAACATTATTGACTATACTCTGTAAATTGATTAATTTAATAAAATATATATATTTCAAAGAAAAAAACAGTCTAACATAACTGAGAGATGCGAATAATAGTATATATTTATTTTTATGATAACAGCATCTGTAGATTTCTTCACGAACAATAAATCAATAGAACTTTCACAGAATACAAAAAAATAGAGCTCAAATTGTCTGGAGACAGCGGAACAATGGCTTCATTTTAGGATTGGAAGGTAAGGAGGAAACTATGAAATCATAGTGAACTTAAGGCGAAGCTTAATGCTAAATCACTATTTTGATTAATCTTTATAACGAATTGGTGTACATTACGATTACCAAAAAATATGCTGTAGATAAATTGAAGGTTTTCCTATCGTTTCGCTTGAGTAGAATACAAATAAAATAATAAATTACTCAATAAAAAGTATAAATTAAAACTACTAAAAAATATTTTTTTTTTGCATTGCAAAGATTGCATTTCGTTGCCCTGAACGCAATACCAGATCGATTACCTTATTTTACACACATTATTTCAAATCAAAATAGCCCAAAACTCTTTACTCGGACGTATCTGCAAAACTTAGAATACCCTAAGAGATAAAACTTTTTAAGACCTTATAATGTACCTAAATCAAAACTATTATTTTTTATTGTTCGTCTATTATTTTCATTCATTTTTTACCAATAACTTTAAATATGTACTTTCTTCCTAACCTGTACCATAAAAACAGTAACTTAACTGGTTTGTTTTATATTCAACTAAATTGTAAAATTAATTCACATGTACAGCTGTATTTTTCTTAAATAAACTGAAAAGAAATTATTATATGTATCATTTTGACTGCGATATTAAAGTTTTTTTAATAGTTTTTTTTTTTATAATTATCGGAATAAAAAATGTATTTGAAATCACTATTACGCTTCGCATAAATATTATAATACCTTTTTTACTATTTTATTATCAAAATCCCTTAACGCAATTCTTCCTAGGCAGTTAAAACATGAAATATTAAATTAATTATTCTGTATTGCGTGGTAGAATGAAGATATTAAACGCAATTTTTTTAACAGCGTTGTAATATTTTCCCCTAGCACGCAAAATAAATTTATACACAAAGTTTTTTTTTGGTAATTTAAGCAGAAAATACATGTATTCATGAAGAATATCTGATAGCCAGTCATAAAATTGTTGATATATGCGTTTCATTCTCATATTTCGAACATAGCACATCACACTTTCAGACAAAAATACGAATGCTTTTATGAATGTTTTAAAATAACAAAAAAATATAATAACATAAACATCTCTTTTATTTTTATACCTATTGCCGATTAGGTCTAGCCATTAAGTTAGCTTCTTTGGGCAGTATTATTAAAAATACTAATTTCGAGTGTATATATCTGTATGTATGGTGTAATGGACAATCACATATTATTTATTTATTTATTTGAAACGCAAACAGGACATTTATAAAACATGGTTATAGGTTATACAAAAATTATTAGTGTTCACATATAAATGTCCATAGACTAAGTATTCACATTTCCATATTCATAAAGAAAAACCAATAAATATAAAATTTGATAGTTCTGCAACAGCGGTGTCGCGAGCCAATACACGCCATTTATAATGTTATTTCGAATAAGCAAAATCACACGTCACTGTCTATATAGAACTAGCTGACGTGTTACCGGCGTTGCTCGGGTTTGGAGTAAGATTTTGAGGTTATGAATTCTAGTGTATCTGCAAACTGGGTGAAGTTTTAAGGTGGGAATAATAGGTACAATAATATAATGTATTTAACTATATTACCCACGCACAGGCTGCGCCTTAATGGGTTCCCATTATTCTTATTGATTTTTATAATATTGTATATACTTAATGAAATAATTGGGAAAAATAAAGGCATTAAAAAAAATATTTCAAAAATACTGTTTGCTATACGAGTATTATGTTACAGGGAACAAAGAAACAAATAAAAATTCATTCATATAGATATGTAGGAAATGGTTCCATGATAACTCAACACAGTGACAATTCAACACACTTTTAAAAAATGATATAAAGCCATTAGAAACGAAGAAAATTTTTTTTTTAACATAACCTAATCTAACCTAACCTAACCTACTTAACCCAGTTAATAAAAAATTTGTTTCATCACTTTCCATGACTTTATATAACTTTGTAAAGATGTGATGAATTATCATTGTGATGATTTATCCGGTCACCGTAGGAAATATTTAAAAATGTAAATAATATCCTTGCTTTATCATTGTGGAATACAACTTTAAAAAATTAAACATAATTATGGCAATATAAAGGTAAAATTAAAACAACAGTGAAGTAATTAAAAATTATAAAATATTCCCTTTTTTCAATTATAGCAATCATGGAGTTATTTTTTCAGACAAATTATATTATTTGGAAAATTATCTTTTATCTATATACCGCACAAGAAACCCATCAGCCCCCAACCGTCTGTAGCCAGTGAGACTGTGGCATCCCCAATTGGGTATTTTGGGAGGCTGAAGATAGTGGGGATAAGAAATGGATGGATAAGAGGACGTTAAGGGAATACGTGGCTATTCAGATCTAGTCATCATACACAGCTAAAGCCATTTCAAGCAACGTTTAAACTCTGAATGGTGGTCTGACACCAACCAGGACGTACTGAGAGTATCTTTTACTCTGGAACGTACTGCAAGTATACTGTATACGCAAGTGTACTATATATTAGTTTAAATGAATAAATCAAAAATGAAATAACACAAAATTTAATCACGCAACCTTCAGCTTGTTAGAAAGTCTTACCCCTCGATCGCGGGGGCCATATCCATGTTAATGTGAGTTTAATAAATATTTTTAATTTTAAAAGAAAGACAAACATTCCCTGATTACGAATAACCTGACAATATTTGAAAATCTCCTACTACCACTACAGTAAGCTGAAAATGTTGCTTGTGTTGTGATGGAGGACTTAACCAGCCGAGGAATTGAACACACTACGCCTGAGTGGGACCCAAGCGCGATGTCAACTCGGCCACCGACCGGTCAAGTTCTTTATATGATCGCGACATTCTAGACAGGATCAAAATATCCAGTGTTATTGGTAAATTTTCCGCCAAAAATATTTGTATGTTAATATGGGCCTGGGTATCGATTCTCCAATCCAGGCCGCTCGCAATCGCCATCGAAAGTACCTTTATTGGTCGACATTCTTATTCTTGAGTCTTTTAGAATGTACATAATTAAGAACGCCGAACGTCAAAAGTCATTCCGCTCGAACAACGAGTGGAACGGCTTCGTCGAGAATCGAGGCCCTGGCGCATTACTTGATTTTATTGATAAAAATGTTACAGGTTCTGGCACATCGGAAACAATGCGAATAGTGCAGAACCGCATCAGCAGGGTAGGGGTAGTTACTGAACATAAAATAAATCGAATTATGATCGATAACACTTTGAAAGAACGCTAGTTTACATAGGACCTTCTGATTCCTAGGCCAAGTATGCCAGAAATACGAGTGAATTTGGCTATTTGATCCAGAAAGAATTTTTATACTAAAAAATGTTTGATTAATTTTACGTGGAGGGCACAAAGACACGCTCACAGCACACCTCCATGTCAATCCTCGTGTGGGATCTCCTTCTTCAGACAGTGATCAGGACCCATATAATGTAACAAAAAAATGATTTTTTTTTTTATTTTGAACATGAATTTTTGTATTTCTCCATGTTTATAATAATATCTTTGCAATGAATACTAAGAATAATAAATAAGTACTAAGTAGTATTCTGTACGTAGTATGTCTTCGCGCAGTAACTATAACCAAAATTCTTACTACTTAGATTATTATGCTGGTACGGTGAAGCCGGTCTTAAGCCTGGTATAAGGCTGTTTTAACCTTAGGAATACAGTGGTCCTAAGTCAAGTTTTTCACAGTTCTGAACTTACGCGCCGTGTTATATTTACACCGCGTTTATGAGAAAGGGGGATAGTTTGAAAACGTGGCGAGACCATCGGTTTTGGTGGCGAAACAAATTGTGCTCTACGCCGGCTCGCCGTTACGGTTATTACAGTGGTGTGGACATCGCCTACACACTTCAGCTAGTTTACTGTCCTGCAATGGTGACGTTACAGCTCTATAAAGTGGGTACGCGGCTTAATGCTTATGAATAAATTCTGATGAGAAAAATTCTTGTGATTTAACCACTTTAAAAACCCTTTTAAAACCACTCCAGTGATTTTCGTCATATTATGCCAAGTTTGCAAAACGTATTGAACGATCGCGCGCCATCATATGCCATTTTTCTTTTCGTTTTTTAAAACATTTATTTCAATTTTTCAAACATTCCCGCGATTTACACCTTTCGTTAGTACAAAGCTGAAATAATACTTTCATATTTTATTAATAGATGACTCAATTCAACCGCCTAAAGCCTGAATGAGACTATTTAAGAATTCTTAGATTATTAATTTTAAAATAACTTGTCTAAACAGAAGTTTGTTTTCGAACATGGGACTGACAAATTGATCTACGTGTTTATTTTATTCAATGTTTATCATATATTTACAAACTTGTGTATTCGTAATTGAATTATCTATCTAATTAACGTATTTTTAACTATTGTGAAGAAGCTTTTTAATTTTACTCTCATCAAAGACTGAATTCTGCACATCTTGTTTTTTACATTGTGAAATGTCACAAGAGTTACAACTGCTTCCCACCATCTGAAGCCAGTGAGACTATGGCACCCCTAATTGGGGAAGAAGTAGGTGGAAAAGTACCTGGCTATTCAGATGTGGTCACCAAACTTGACCAAACCCATTTCAAGTAACGTTTCAATTGTGAATGATGGTTTTTCGCTAGTGCGATACTGAGAGAATCTTCTACTCCGGAACGTGCTGCAAATATACTGTATATTATTTTAAATTAGTAATTTGTGAAATAATAAAATCAAATTAAATGAAATTTTACTGGGGGACAGCTCTCGATTCCAAATTGACCCAAATTCTATAAAATCTTTTTTCGTAAAACATTTTGAACAGCTGTTTACGATTATAAATTAAGTCTGCTAATATATATTTGTATCTGGGAAATATCAAGAGGCCGTAGACAATATACAGAAATAAAAAAAAATTCAATGTTGACCCGAATAAGTGTCACTAAAACGCATAATTCGGGCGATGAAAGTTTACGTTGAATATATATTTTCATATAGATTGTAAAATTATCGGATAGGCGGTAAAATATAAATAAATTCATTGGCTACATAGCGCTTTAAGTTTTATATGTCTCCATATTGAAAGTCGGTGGTATGATTGTTTTAATGAGGGTGGGAAATGTCCAAATCAGACGCTTAGAAAACACGATCGCTAGACACATATTTCAGCTATTGACGCTATCGCTCGAGTGTTTAACAACGTTACGGTGTTCATTTATTGTTTTTCCAAATCCAAATATTATTTAGGTAACTGATTCAATCATCGCAATCCGATCAATTTGGTGACCATAACATTTTAGTGAGTGATTAAATCATCGCAATCCATTTGGTGACCATAACATTTTTGTGAGTGATTAAATCATCGCAATCCATTCGGTGACCATAACATTTTTGTGAGTGATTAAATCATCGTTAACCATTTGGTGACCATAACATTTTGGTGAGAGATTAAATCATCGCTATCCATTTGGTCACCATAACAATTTGGTGAGTGATTAAATCATCGCAATCCATTTGGTTACCATAACATTTTGGTTAGTGATTAAATCATCGTAAACCATTTGGTGACCATAACATTTTGGTGACTGATTAAATCATCGCAATCCATTTGGTGACCATAACATTTTGGGGGGTGATTAAATTATCGTAAACCATTTGGTGACCATCACATTTTGGTGACTGATTAAATCATCGCAATCCATTTGGTGACCATAACATTTTGGGGGGTGATTAAATTATCGTAAACCATTTGGTGACCATCACATTTTGGTGACTGATTAAATCATCGCAATCCATTTGGTTACCATAACATTTTGGTTAGTGATTAAATCATCGTAAACCATTTGGTGACCATAACATTTTGGTGACTGATTAAATCATCGCAATCCATTTGGTGACCATAACATTTTGGGGGGTGATTAAATTATCGTAAACCATTTGGTGACCATCACATTTTGGTGACTGATTAAATCATCGCAATCCATTTGGTTACCATAACTTTTTGGTTAGTGATTAAATCATCGTAAACCATTTGGTGACCATAACATTTTGGTGACTGATTAAATCATCGCAATCCATTTGGTGACCATAACATTTTGGGGGGTGATTAAATTATCGTAAACCATTTGGTGACCATCACATTTTGGTGACTGATTAAATCATCGCAATCCATTTGGTCACCATAACATTTTGGTGAGTGATTAAATCATCGTTTTCCATTTGGTCACCATAACATTTTGGTGAGTGATTAAATCATCGCTATCCATTTGGTGACCATAACATTTTGGTGGTTTCCTATTGAAGAGCAATAAATGTAATGCTGAATTATATTGCCAATAAAATTACACATTTCGATGGAAAATATATCAAAATCCACTGTTGATACTCGGTCAACACGTAATATTATTTCGTACTCATCATCTCAATTTATTCATATTGATATACGTTCGGGCGTGATACGACTCCCACGCATCTAAGTCGCTACAGTTACGCCTCTACGATGTAGTTGCCGTGATGTGCCCAGAATAAGGCTGTACGCTGTATGGTTACTGAAGGTTGTGTGCCTATTTGCCGCCTCGCTGGGTATAACGATGGTACTGCCATAAACATAAAATAATCATTACGCGGCTGATAATGGCCGGAAGTCAGGCAGTATATGAGAATTAGAATTGTTTCAAGATTGACACACGCCATAAAGGATTTTGTGAAAATAAACTTATTCTATTTTGCTTTGGAAGGTTGGAATCCTAGAACTTTGACGAACTGAGTTCAAATAGTGGTTAGACATTTATATATTTTAACACTAGGTCCAGGGATTAAAAGACCAAAACTCTCATTCCATATAAATTTTTAATACATGATGTGTAGATACATATTAATGTAACTAAAATTATTTTATTTGAATATTATATCTTATAATAATAATAATAATAATTGGATAATTTGTAGAGCGCCGTTTTTGTGAAAAATCACCATCATGTTATCCTGTTGAGAGACCAACAATCAGAATCGAAACGCCGCGTCGCTTGAAATGGATATTGCTATATTCAGTGATGAAAATTGTCCTGTACTTCGTTAGCACCATAAATATCTTCTACGCCGTTGCATAGATGAACCTCGGCAACGTTTGTACACGGTGAAGATTTTTGCAGTGTGAGAAAATAAATTGTCATTGTTACTCGTCTTAGCTGTTTGTTTTTACTTATCTTTTTAAACGCCTATTGGCATTTCACATTAAATAAATTCAGGTAGAAAAATAAGTATTGTTAATTTATTAAGAATCTCTTTAAATATTGGTAATACGGTTAAAAACGCAAGCCTTAACGATTGAATTAACAGGTTCCCTGATAAAGTTTTAGGAAATTAAGAATGTATAATCACGATGTCGATGTCGTGTTCATTAAAATCCGTATATTTCAAGGCAAATGCACGTTTTCTGACAGCGGAACTAAAAAGTAATAATAATAAACTGAAATCATCAGAAATAATATCGTAATATAAAAAAAATTGTATGTACGAGTATGTTATATACTTGGATATTGTTACGTTAAAAATTTTGATATTATAATATAGTATTAAATTATTATTTTAATTTGCTAAACTATGTAGGCCAGAAATTGGCGAGTTTGATACATAATTTGTATGTAAATGATGATATTGAAATAGCTCCTTATGCCTATTGTCGAGTAGGTACTCTTAAATTGACTAGGCTCAAAAGTTCGCAAGAGTTGAGCTCCGAATTCACAATAAAATGAAGCATGTTTTTTTACATCTTTGTAAAACATGTTCCATTCTTCCCCTCCTTAAAAAATACTAACCACAAAACATCCCCAAATAGGACATATGTCTGGAGCAACACCTTGGGGCCTCCTGTGGAGGTAATATAAAAACGATATAAAACTTTTCTTTTACTAAGTAAAAATACTGTACTACTAACACAGTTACCTTTTATTTATTTACTTCAATTTGATTAATGGATGATGTACTTAATATAGGTACAAGTGCATTCATTTCACAATATTATTTTATATGATACAGCAAAAAAAACATATTTTACGTGTTGATTTTGGATTTGGGCACGGCATTTTCGGTGTCGTTCTCTATGGAATTTTGTGCTCTTCGCTTTTGAGCCAGATTTTTGTAAGTTGTACTTTGCGCTCACGTATCGCGACATTTTAAGAAAATCTGTAGATTTTCAAATTAACCTCCTCGTATCCTTTAAGTTTTTGACATAAAACTACCTAGGATGTGAGTAAAATAAGCTTAGGATATGTTGTAACATATACAGACTTCTATAAAATAACACTTGGTTCACTCGGATCGGATAAATCATTGGATAGAGAATAACGGCATTTTATTTAGTCATTGGGATAATTAGTATCTGTTTAGGAAACATGTATATCATATGTCGAACTCAATACAAACTTTCATTACTTCTCTTGACGAAATGATGGTAGTGCTATGTTTATGTTTGTTGAATTATTGAATATTCAAACTATCCGACAAAAATTTGTTGTTTATTTGGGATTGATTGCTTCCCCACACCGGTCATCGATTTTAAAGATATTTTCACAACAAAAATTGAGTATCAGACTTGTTGGTTTTGGTTTTCCTCCTTAATTTAGTTTACTATTCATTTCCTAGATGACAAAATTACACGTGGATAAAAAAAACCTAAAAGCCTTTCGTATATAGTACAGGGTTTTCCAATAAGAGGTGTTATTTTAATATTCATAGAAAAATACCATTTTTAATATAAATGATCGAATGTTTATTTCATTATAAAGAGGAAAGTATGTTGTTGATAGTGAAAAATAACATCAGTCAAATGACCACCACAACCACGCCTACAGGACCATATCTTTTTCATGAAATTTTCCACAACCAAATCGCAAAGTGGCTGCCTTATGTCCTCGATAGCCTCACGAATTCCATCTTTGATGTCTTAAATCGACGCGGGGCTGTTGGCGTAGACCTTCTATTTCACGTGGCTCCAAAGGAAGAAGTCGCAAGGTGTTAAATCACAAGATCTCGGTGGCTAATTGTGAACACCTCTTCAAGAGATAACACGGTCCGGAAACTTTTCCCGTAAAAGATCAATGGTTTCGTTGGTTGTGTGGCACATAGCGCTGTCTTGTTGAATGTAAACGTTGTCCAGATCAATACCATCAAATTAAGGCCTTAAAAATCAATAATGCTTTAATTTATATTCAAAATAACACCTCTTATTGGAAAACCCTGTAGGTACAATGAAAATGAATATCATTGAAATCTAAAAACTGGTGTCTTGTGAGGAAAAGCATGTCGACGGGATGTGGGTAAAAAATGTACGGTTTCACAATATTCTTACTTCCCCCGGGCGATGAAACATCGTGAAATGTATTTTAATGAAACCTGTGGTAGAAAAAAATACATACATAGTTTTCGCACCATTTTTCACCGAACAAAAGAACAGTGTTCAGTATATTTAAAACACCCCAGGGAACATTCACACATGGGTGTTTCTCGAAATACGTATCGATCAACTGGAGCCTACTTTTCACGATGTAAACGTCACCCCCCAACCAGAATAGAACCTCAGTCGGAGTCTCATTGCTATTGAAAAGTATAAATCTATTTTGCTAGCAGAATACAAAGTACTTCCTGCGAGAAAGCGCGCCTTTTCCGTTGCGGAATGGGCCTGCGTCACACGCGCCCTTCCTGTCTGTAATGGAGTTGCCAGGTTGCCAGACGCAGACTCATCGCGTATTATTTTTTCTGGCAACACTGGTAATTATAATTACTTATTAAAGGAGTTCTCGTTGTTTAGGATTTCCGCTGATGTTTAAATGATGATTTTGTTCTCAGTGGAGGCTGGGTAACGCGAAATATTTATCAATATTTTATCACTTTTGGTTACATGCATTTTTTGTGTTGAAAATCTTTATTCATAATCAAACTTCAAACGATCCAGGAAACTACTCAATTTGGATAGAAACTCTCCGAGGGAGATATTAACGTAGTACTCAACCTTAGTGCACCAGTGCAACAATTGGGAGTGGAAATCACTAGTTTTTCAGTAGGAAACACAAAGAGGAAAAAAAACGTAGACTCATCTGTGGTCCAACGTCACAGCCGTGCTGCCAAGGTCTGTTATCTATGTGAGGATATTGTGTCAGCACTTTATTAGCAGCAGACACATACCTGGACGGATGACGAACCTCGTGCTGGCACTGTTGGTGGACGCGGTAGACTCCCGCTGCAGCAGCTAGTCCAGTTTCTTCACCACCTAGGATTCTTGCTGCAGAGTCTCACCTATTCCTGTTCTTCATTTTACTTAACTTAACTTAACTTAATTTTTGTAGTATTTATATTTTTTGTAATACCTGCATTAACTTTAAAACGCCCCTGAGGTGATATCTCACAAAAATGGCGCTATACAAATTGTCCAATATTATTATTATCATTATTATAATGCCTATCTTACCCTTTTGCAAGTTGAGAGTGGTTCTGAGGGTTGTGCGTGCTTCATGAGGACGAATCCTTTGATTTGAACTATTTATCAAACGTCTTAGAGATTGCGACGTATAATTATTTTATGAAATTATAAAAGCATATTTCCTTTAATATTAATAATACGTCCAACTCCAGTAAAATATTAGCAATAGCAATATGGCAGGCCTCTAAAGGCGCTAGTGTAGCATGTTGACCTCAACATTCATTAATTCATTTCTAATTTGTATTTTGATCAATATTGATTAAAAAATATGGGAAAATATCCCAAAAAGTAGATTCTGTGTGGGCAGTTTACGGATGTAATAATTACAAACACCAAATACACTCCAAGTCAGTTTATTGTTGAAATATAATAGGAGTTCGTTAAATCCTAGCAATTTAAATGTTCTTGATTACGTAAAAAGTGTATTTTACCAAGATATTTTTTTTTTTAATTAATTAAGAAAATCTGTGTTATTTCCACGTGGTATTCTGTTCTTATTAAAGTTATAAATCATCGGCAATCTTGATTTTCAAAACACATTTTTGTAAAATTGCGGTAGTGACAACAAATTATTATAAGCAATAATTAGTTGCCTGAAATATCCATACAAATTGAAAATTGTAAAGTAAAAATAAATGCCGCCGACGGGAATTGAACCGCACCTTCTGATGTCCGGTCAGGTGCTTTGGACCACTGAGCTATGTCGGCTTATTTCCAACACGCAAAATAATTCAATATGCACTAAACAATTATTGCTTATTATTTTTTTTCACTTGTAAACAACCAATTTCATTTTTGTAGGAAAGGCTTTGTTAGTGCTAAATTTCCAACTAGATGTCGTCGAGACATATTATATCTACATTTGTTTGTGAAATATTTTCACTTGTGAAATATTATTATTTTTTAATGATTAAAAAATTACAAATAAATTTTATTGTAATAAGGTATTTCAATTAATAGGAAAGATACTTTATGTATTTTGATCAATTTTTTTGAAACATTTACTGCTTATTATATTTTGTATGGTCTACTGTTCACGGAAAATATAGTTCCTTACGACAGCTATGAATCCAATTTGAAAGGTTTTAAGTACGCATCGAATATAAAACAACCCTAACTGGGAGTGCAAATACATACGAAAGATTTTGGGCTCGCTCCGGTGAGAATTGCTTAGGTAACCTCCTCACCAGAGGTCAAATGTGTGGACCCGTGGTCATCAGGCTGCGGACCATGAACTTCCGGTCGACCTCCGTAAGTACTTGCTCTTTATTGTGTGAAAAAAATTGAAATTTCTCTCGCTGTTTAATATTGGAATTCGAGGGGAATTGTATTCTACTAAAAAAGAACATGTTATTTTATTCCCTAAGACGTTTATTTTCTGTTTTACAAAATATTTTTTTTTAATTTTGTGTGATACAGCACAACACTTCGAACTGACTGTAACTGATGCAACTATTTATATATTTTAGAGGAAGAAGAAAATTATGAACAATTCGGAAAGTACTTGTCGTAACATACCAATTAACCATATTCAATAGTCAAAATCTCGTCAGTGTAACATTGAGAGTATCTTCAACTGTATAACGACATTATGTTGAATGGTCGGACCTCGTCAGTGTGATATTGGAAGTATCTTCTACTATATAACGACATCATTTTGAATGGTGGAACCACATCAGCATGATATTGGGAGTATCTTCAACTATATAATGACATCATGTAGAATGGTGGGACCTCATCGGTGTGATAATGGGAGTATCTTCAACTGTACAACGACATGCAATTTTACCATGTTAAATGGTGGAACCTCATCAGATTATTAATGTTATTGAGAATATCTTCAACTATATATGTTTATCATTTTCTTATTTATTTTTTTTTCTGAAAAAAATCTGAGCTCTAGAATCCTTAACCTTCTCCCGCAAAAATATTTAGGTAAATCTCAATTTTGTGTGTGCTAAATATATACCAACTTCTTCATATATTACTGCTACGGATCGAATTTTCCAATAATACTTATTCAGATCAGTGGATTCATTTCACTTCAACCGGATGGAGCTCTCGGCGCCCCCCTACCGCCTTATTCCGCCGGAAGCCATGTAATTTAAAATTCGTAAGTAGCCCTTATACTTATTGAGTTCGGAGATGACTGGTGCAAGTCATTACTTTGGAGGTTGTCATCAGTAGCTTGCAGTGACTTTTCTTTGTATTAAAAAAAAATCAGTTGGCAAAAGTTAAATCAGTAAAGAAAAGTGTTACCTGGATATTACACTTCCAGAAATTTTTCAGTTTATTTTTTACATACTCACCATACTTGAAAGTTTTCGTGGTTGATGGGTAGAGATGGCAAAATTTCGTTTTAACTAAAAACGCGAAAAAATATTTATGTTTCGAAAATAGGGCATTTATAAGTTTTCTTTGCGTTTCAAGGCATTTCAAAGTGTTTCCAGAGATTTCTATTTCGCGAATTAACGCGAAAAACGTGATTTTGGCCGTATTTCAGCTAAATTATTCTATTTAGCGAAATAGGCGCGAATTTCCCGAAAATACCGGTTATTAAAATAATATGTGAGAATTTCTCTTCTTCTTTATTTCATTTTTGGAAGCCTTTCCTACGATTTTTTATAATTTTGTTACTATTTTATGTGTAAATATTTAATATTTTTGTACTGTAGGCTAAAATCGCTTTTTGACATTACACAAATTGTGCGAAATAAATTACGCCTATTGATTGTTAATCGCAATCTGCATTTGTTGTGTTTGTGTTCGACCCGTACTTAGAGTTTCCTTCCTTATTAATTTAATATTAAAATTAATTATTTATAATCTTTCACATGGAAATACTTGCAAATGAAGGTTAAACATTATTTTACCAAAAATACTTAAAATATGCGCTAAAAAAATTCAGGAAATACATTCTTTTCTATTTTGCTACAAAACGCTAAATTATGCCTCAAAATGCTATAAAACGCTAAATTTCCAATTTTTAATGCTAAAAAATCTGAAAATTAATGCTAAATTTTGCCATCTCTATTGATGGGTAAGGCTCTCGAACAGCAATCCGGAGGTTGCGGGTTTTAATCCCGGCGTGCGCATGTTTATTAATTTTGATAACTTTTTGTTAATAATTAAACAGATTTCATTTCAATAATGTATGTTTATGTTTTTATGCCGTGTTGCGCTACTTGCTTCTTTAGCCAATGTTTTGGACAATATCAGGGAAATGATGGAGATTGTAATGCTGACCGAAACGTTGGCCAAAGAAGGAGATAGCGCAACACGACACAATACCCCAAAAATAAATCAATATAATACTTTAGGCCGTGAAATTCTCAAATCTTCAATAACAATTTATTCATTTAAATTAATTTATAGTATATTTAGTATATGCTCATTCCAGAGTGAAACGTGCTCTCAGTACCGCCCTAGTGAATGACCACAACGCTTTCCATAGTCTCACTGGCTCCAGAAGGATGGGAACAGTTGGGACTATTGTGCAATATTCACATTTGAAAAAAGATTAAGGACGGGTTGTTTCGGAGAATCTGAACAATTCATCAAATTTCAACGTTCATTTTCAAGTTCTGTGAAAGATTTTTTCAAGTTCTGTTTTTATTTCAGTTTTGTCAAGCAACTAGCATACAATGATATAAAAACAGAACTTGAATAAATCTTTCACAGAACCCGAAAATGAACGTTGAAATTTGATGAATTGTTCAAATTCTCCGAAACAACCCGTCCTAAAGTGTTTATATTTTACTTAAGATTTTGAAATAAATCAGGTGTTCTTCTAAATCACATAAATAATTTTGAAACCAAGTACAGAAATGCTTCTTAAATTCTGAAATTCTAAAACTGTCATATTTATTAAAATTAGTTTATATTGTAGTATAGCTTAACGCTTCAATTCTCTGACAAATTCTATCAAAGTGTGCGCGTATTATCGTTCTATATTTAAAAATAATTTTTCTGAAAGTATCAGAAAAACTAAAAATTCTTTTGAAAGGTGGTGAAATACGTTTTCAATTTTTATTATTAGAAATAAATTTATTTAAAGTTTTAAAAAAATTTCCAAACATAAAAAATGACTCACCTCACGGTTTTCTTCTAAACACTGAATTAAAATTACTGATAATGAAAAAACACACACATTTTATTTGACAAATTAATCATAGACATTATTGTCACCTCACTTTTTTGTCGATTCATGTAAAAATATAAATAAAATATTTAAGTTTCATAATTTTTTCTCAATTTTCAGTGTTTGGTTTCATAGAGGTGTCCATTTTAATTCATCAGCGGTTAACATCTAAATTTGAATACAAAGGTGGTGTTTTCTCTATCTAACACCGTCTAAATCATATTTCTCACCATGGTAGTAAGGGAGACAAAGATTTCTGTGAGACAATATGAGCCGTTCCCAAACCTAAATAAGCTAAGTAGACTCCCTTTAAATGTTAAGGAAGCCAAAAGTTTTGCATTTATGTCTCAATGTTGTGAAGTACGAAAGTAATATTTTTATACCACTTTTAGAATATATATTTTTTATTATTAAATAAAATAAAATTAAAAAAAAAAAAACAAGTTAGTCTGAGGGGAACATATGAAAATCGTGAAAGTCACGTTGAATTTTAAAGTCTTTATGTACTTTAAATGAGAAATGAGTATTTTTTGTGGGTCGAGATTCGAGACTCATTAAAATGGCGTCTAAAACGCAGAATATTTATGCAAACTGACTTTATTAAATTAAATTACTGAATATATTGCAAAAATAGCATATTGTTCGGTTTGAAATTCTTCCTTTAAAATTAGCTCAAACCTGTTGTGGCTTTTCTTAAAATTATTCTCATTTTTGTTGGAAAGATAGAAATGGCAGGTTTAATCGATTTCTCCAAAAAATATGAAAAATTCTATATAGTCATGAAGCAATCGAAGTAAAGAAATCGCTTAGTCATAATGACATAATCATTAATCATTACTCATCGGTTTTAATCGCTTAGCTCGATTACTATTTATCCCGTTTTTATTTCTTCCTTCCAACTTATGCTCTACTACATGTTGTTTCTCCCCTTTTCACCTTTCTTACAACTTTTTTCCTAGTTTTAAAAATGTTTAATAAATTGAATGTAAGTCTGCTGCATTTTTAAATACAATATTATTATTTTTAATTGCCATTATTTGTCTATATTTAAAGTTTTCGCATATCTCTAAGAAGGTTTAGTTACTTCCAAACTAGTTGTCTATAGGACTAAAAGTATATATGAAAAGCTAAACTTGCAATTTCATTGGATATAATGATGATATTACAGATGCAAAATAAAAGAGGACCCGATAACCATCCACGAGGAGCACCTAGATATGCCTACATAATATATTAATTTATCAAATTTTTCAGTTCATTTTTAAGAACTGTGAATGTTCTATTCAAGTTATATTATTATTTCAGTTCTGTGAAGCAACTGACCCACGTTGATATAATAACAGAACTTTAATAGGACTTTCACAGAACTTGAATTAACTTTGAAAGTTGATGAAAGGTTGAAATTTTCTGAAACAACCCGTCCTTATATTTATTTGAGACCTATGGTATCTATCACTTCCATGATAAGATGAAAAATTGTCTAGTGACGAAAACACTCCGAATATTTTTAAATTCGTAGATTATTTGTATGTATAAAAACAAACTTCCTTGTATTAATGTTAAAAAATACCTATTCCTTCCAGATGCTGCCAGGACATGGTTAAATTTCTAAACACATTATCTTAATATCAGGTCCATTATAAATCAATCTTTTCTTTGTTACAAAACATATTATAATTTATATTAATCGTTTGAACAAAGCATATTTACCAACGTTTCATCTTTTTTAAAATATGATTTTACGCCCAGCTGAGGTTTTGGCAACAAAACACAATAATTCTTTAATTTAAAAAAACTCACCTTTATTTTGTTTTTCATTCATTTACTTTATGAAGGACAAGTAAATGACATTGAATTTTTTATGTTGTTTGTTTTAATGCATTATTTATTAAAGGACCAAAAAAATTCTCCCTCTTTTCGAGTAAAATTAAAAAATATTGCAAAACCTGATAATAATTTGAGTCTCAAAACTTCTTTCTTCGACTTTTATCAGATGCAAGAAAGTCTATTAAGTTAGGGTCAGAACATAGAAATACAGTTAGAAAAAATATCCCATCGTCAGAGGACGACTGGCCTTAGTGAAATATCGAAATTGCATTTTTGAGGAAGTTAAAATGAAAGTAAATAAGTCCTTTTTTTAACAAAAAAATATCCTTTATATTATTAAAATATACACAAAGAAATATATGACCAATTTAAAAATCGTCATGATTTAGAATAGATCCATTGCCAATGCTGATAAGTGTTTAGTATAGATTGGTATGTGGAATGGACTGCATTTTAACTAGAAGAAAAGGACAAGCGATCGTGTTTATTAGGAGTGAGGAAAAATAGGCCTCTACTTTTGAGTCCTGTTGGTTTCTGTAAGATTCCGTTGGTTGCTTATTGTTACTGGATATACGTCTTACAAGCACCATTAATGTTAGAGATTTCACAATACGAACTCTTTTACGATCACCATACGACACTATCAAATGTATTTTATTTGAGAATGATGATCTTCACTGTTTTCCGAAATTTTCACGAGGATAATTGTTACGAGGAGCAAAATATTATGCAACTTTCAACGACTACGAAAATTCTAACATAAAACAAATGATTCTTCTTTTTTCATATCTTTTTTCTTGCTAGGTAAGACAGGAAAGGAACAAAAAAAAACAAGGAAAAGGGCAATTAGAGTAGGAACTTGTATTTTGAATAATCATAAAATTATTTAAATATTAAACAGTAAGTATATAAACAAATATACCGCGGAAAGAGACGATGAGTCACGATGCTGGCCGAATGACAAATCGTTTCATGCAAGAGCGTCGTTACGTCTTGCCACGCTTGCTATGCAAGAGTCGGTTCTCTAGCCAAAAGATGTCTCACATCAAAAATCTAATAATATGATACAATGGTAAGTAAGTAAAAACCCGCCTTTACCCGTATTTAAAATGTGAAAAACTTGATCAAACAGCACGGAGTCCTAGCGTTTTTTCATAAGTAATTGTGAGTAGGCATTTCGAAATATCATGTTTCTGACTATTTTACATTGAACTTTAAATTTCAGACAGAAAAAAGTATAAATTTCACAAAGATAATAAATATGATTTAAGATTTTCACGGCCAAAAGATTTTTTTTTTTTTTATATTAACTCCACACAGGAGGCCCTGAAGAAAATAATTTCCCTCAGGGCCTATGTCATCTTTGGGGATGCTGTGTGGAGGGTCTTTTTGTGGAGAGGAAGGAGTGAACATGGGTCTTGAAGAGTCCCATGTTGTAGGAGGGAGGAAACACAGAGGCCGGCAGTTCGTTCCACAGCCGAGCTGTTGAACTTAAGAACGAATCGTAGAAGCGACCTGTTCTCATGTGACAAATTTCAACTGTTTACAAATGTTGGGCGCGCGTTTGGCGTGTATCCCGACTACGCACCGGTGCCGAAGGGATCAATGACGCTAGTTCCTCAGAGCATCTTCCATTGTAATACCGATAGAACAAGGACAGCATACCTACCTGATGCCTGTGCTCTAAAGATTGCAGTCCGTTTGTTAAGATTGGGGAATCTATCAAACGGACCGCCCGTTTTTGCACAGAGTCAAGGGTTTTTTTCAGGTATTTAGGGGCTCCGGACCAGAGATGGCTGCCAAATTCGACAGTAGGGCGCACTTGCGATTTGTACAGGGTCAGCAGTTGTGTATTATTAAAGTATCTGCGGGCCCTGTACAGTACGCCCAGCTTCTGAGAGGCCAACTTTACTCTGGCTTCGATGGAGCCCCCGTACCTGAGCTGGTCACTTATAGTTATACCAAGCATATCAATGGAAGGCCTGTTCGGATGATTGCTTCCGTTGAAGGAGACTAGATTGTCATTTGGATCCCTTTTAGACGTAATCAGACAGGTTTGGGTCTTTGAAACATTAAATTCGACGAGATTAATTTCGACGAGATTGGGGTGTTATGCCGTGTTGCGCTAACTCCTTAATATTAATGGGATTTTTAAGAATTTCAATTGCTACCGCAATTAGTCGAGCTCTGTGAGTTTTGAAAATTAATAGAGACCACGAAACTAAGCTCAATAGTTCTTGATATCCGGTAATTGACGGCTACACCAAAGCTAAACGCAGAAAACCATTCTAAATTTTACTGTAAAACCAGCACGTAGAGTAGTGGAGCTGGCAACACGGTATCGCAAAGACGTAGTTAAGCACAAATTTCACTACCATCAATTACACATGATGATGGACACTGTAACGTTGTCCGAAACGTTGGCTAATGAAGAAGTTAGCGCAACACAGCCTAGCATCCCAAAAATAAATATAAAAAAGCTAATAAATGTTTGCAGTTCAATATACGGTATTTTCTCATGGTAGTAACGTACACGGTTTCCAACTAAACAACTGACCCAGTGCGCTTTGGCACAAATATTTGGGATATTTTATAACTGTTGTGAGGTCAAAAGGAGCTGACAAAGATTAACAAGTTCTTGGATATTCAAACTGGTCACAAAATTTGACTGATAACACCAAAACCATTTCAAGCAAAGTATGTGTATTATTCAAGCCACAAATTTTATTTAAATAATTTTTGTTTTTTCACAATTTAATTAATTTAAAATAATATGAATGTAGTATGCATTAGTGGCACGTATAAAGATTCCCTTGCCTGCCCTACAACCGGGTGGCGATGGCACCAAACGAAAATGGAGCAGAATAAGCAACGGGAATTTCTTTCTGTCCATACAGAACTGCCCAAGTTCTTTGTTAGCGCTTGTTCCGATCAGTTCTTCTTGTCATATGTTATCCGATTTTTTAACATTCCATTTCCACAGTCAAAATGTCCTTAAACTTATTTTTGAAGTTTGTGTGAAGTACATCTAAATGTTGAACGTCATCATTACCCTGGACGTTTTTCAAAAACAATTTGGGGAACTAGGAAAATTCGCGGCTTCTAATGTGCAATATTTTAGTTCAATATATTAATTTTGACGAGAAAAGGAACGTAGACTCTATTTATATACCTCAATAAACAACTCTAGGATATATAAACATACAAATATCAAATAAGTAATTTCTCAGACTATTATTAGTATTACGTAAACTGTGTTATTTGTGTTAGGTGTATTGTGTCATATACGGAACTCTTAAATATTGAGTTGATGTAAATGGGGGTCCGCTCGTATGTACTCCTATTTGAATCTCGTGGACCCCCAAATTTTTTTCTCGCTTACATAAACCCCCAGCAAGCCGATATCGACTCCTGGGGGTCCATATAGACCACTTTGGGAACCTCTGGCTTAAGGGGAAGGGCTCGTCTAGTAACTTCTTTATCACAAAGATTCCGCAATAAATACGGCCAGCATTTATTGCGGATGTATTGGCATTTCCCTTCAAAGTGTAGGGCATGGTATGAATCATGGTATTCCATTAAGGTTTCCCACTTTGGTCATAACAGAAATGAAAAAAATGCCTCCCTTCCACGGCCTCTACCTATAAAGGTATTTTCACGATTTGTTATTGATATTTTTTCCACTTGCTGAAATATGACTTATTGATACCTGGCATTTATCAAACTGACATATTAATGTAGGTTTTGACATGGAAACCGAGTCTGGAAATTGTGTGGTGATAATTCAATTGTGTGGAATGTTACTGGGTGCCAAACGTACAATATTTGTCTGAAAATTATTTTATTATAGATGTTTGATTTATATTCACTTTTGCGTGACTGACGAGTAAAATTATTTATTTATTATGAACGTAATAATGTAGATTCTATTTTTTTATTGATTGAATTAATTTTATTTGTATTTATTTGTGAATCATTATTAAAAATGAATTTATGTTTTATACTTTGATAAATTTGGTTTTTTATGAAAAACAAATTTAAAAGCAGATTATTGACACAAAATTACAAGACATTTCAGAATTTTTCAATAATAAAGGCAAAAAAAAATCATAAATTCATATTTTAAATCCTTATATTCTTAGTTTATCACGAAAATGTTGTTGAAGGTTAAAAAAATTTAAGTTGACAATAAAACTGTGAAAATTTCATGACGCCCATCGTTTATTAACACCAATCTATTCATGGTGTCCTAAAACTCGTAGTACAAGCGGGAAACTGGTGAATCTACATCACATTTGGAGTCGATTTTGTAGTATATTTTTTTTTGATTTGAGCTTTCGTTTTCGTGTAAATCGAGTCAGAAGTTGATTTTTTTTTTGATCAAATTCTTATAAATTATTACTGAAGATCAAAGTACCCAACTAATTAAAACTATTTAAAAATTTAAAAGAATAACAAATAATGACGAAAAAATTTAAACCCTGAAATAGCCGAAAAATATATTTTTTTGGTTTTTTTTTTTTTTTTTAAATGTTCAAATCAAAAAACTTTATGTTTATTTGGGTTCCCCGTGTGGTATACATTCTCCAGTTTCCGGCTTGTACTACGAGTTTCCGGACACCATGTATATGCTTACTGATTATGTTGCAAAGTAAAATATTTACAATATCACAAAAAATAAAAATAATTTGTCATGGGAGAGAGTTTTTTTTTCGAAATTTGATTTAAATCCTTTTTATATAATATTTCATTAAGTGCAAGAATATATTTTTTTTTTGTTTCGGATAATTTATAATTTCCTAATATATAAATAAGTACCTCAAAGATTGTGTTTCATGCCCCTATGTATTTATAATGTGCACTAATCTGGTAAGTACTTACCCGAATGCATGACTCATGACCGTCACGAAAAAACCGTGATCATTTCGCTATAGAAGCCTAGCTAATATTATATACCTAGTTTAGGTCACCCTCCAAACTCGGCTTCGCGGTCTAGAGGCAGAGCGCCCGACTCTCGTCGTGAAGAACCGAGGTTCGATCCCCACTTAAACTATTTTTTTTTCTTTTTGTGATTTTTTTAATACGAGAAAAAGTGATAAAATGCTCTCGTGCTGCGTCTTTTAGATATTTTGACTATATGATATTTTGGTCGAATACGTAATAACCGCGGTCTAGAGGCAGTACGTTCGACACTCGTTATGCAGGACCCGGGTTCGAATCCCATATTTTTATAACTTTTAATTTTTTTTTTATCAACGATTTGTAATAATGCAGTAAAAAATTACATAAATTTGTTAATTTACCTTTACTTTACTTTACGGTACCTATATGATATTTTGGTCAAAATATAGCTTAAAAATCGAGCCGGTAGAGTCGCTCGGTATTTTGATTAATTATTTTTATTTATCAACGATTTGTAATAATGTAGTAAAAAATTACATAAATTTGTTAATTTACCTTTACTTTAATTTACGGTACCTATATGATATTTTGGTCGAAATATAGCTTACAAATCGAGCCGGTTGAGTCGCTCGGTATTGTGATTAATTATTTTTATTTTGAATCATTAAAATTACTAATCAGGGCCCTATATGATATTAATTAATTATTTTATTACTTTACTTTACGGTACCTATATGATATTTTGGTCGAAATATAGCTTACAAATCGAGCCGGTAGAGTCGCTCGGTATTTTGATAAATTATTTTTATTTATCAACAATTTGTAATAATGTAGTAAAAAATTACATAAATTTGTTAATTTACCTTTACTTTAATTTAATTACCGAATTTAATTTATTTAATACCTTTACTTTAATTTAATTTTGTTTAGAGGCAGAGCGTTCGACACTCGTTATGCAGGACCCGGGTTCGAATCCCATATTTTTATAACTTTTAATTTTTTTTATCACATGCTACTTATAAATATGTCAATAGACAGAAAAAAAGAGAGAATGAAATGAAAAGAGAGAGAGAGAAGAATACTAAAAGTTTCACTTCCTTCGTGCGTAGGCTTGCCACACACTGTTTTTATTACACGCTTAGGCAATTCTTAACCATAATCTTTAAGGTGAGAATAATTTGTCAGTTATACTTTCTTGGGTATAAAGCCCGTTTTTGTTGAGACTATTTACACGCTCCAACAATACATGTTTACGCACATACCATATTCAGTTCTGTATTCTTCCACATACAGCTCCTTTCAGCTTAAGTTGCGTTATAAAGCGGGTAAAACTAAATTCAAAAGCTTTTGTAATATTGTTTTTCCATTTTCATAAACGTGATCGAGAGCCCATCTAAGCTTCATACAACCAAAATCATTAAAAACATGTTTTCCTCATCTACTAACCACCACTTAAAACATCATTTATATTTCATGCATTTCCTATCCTCTTGAGGATATTTCAGTTTCCGACCAAACATTATTATTTCATCTGACCATATTAATATTCAGAATCCAATTAAGCAAGATGCAAGGTACCGCGTGTGAGGCAGATGTACCAAAAATATTCACTGAATGTTGAAACTTTTAATTCGCTTTCAAAAATGTTAACCAACTTCCTGCCCCGGGGAGTTAATGAAAGGATTGCTTTTGTTAACCAATTACATTTTGTCACATTTCAGTAAAATACAAAAGTTCAAAATTGGTATTACAAATAAAAGAATGTGCCCAAATGAGCACGCGTTAAAAAAATTATATTTTTGAAAAAACGTTTATGAGACATATTTTTTAATGTATTTAGTACCTTCATTTTAACCCTTAGAAATTTAAATCAACCCTGTATGTTTTTATAGTGTTTTAAATAGGAGAGTTTTTGTAAATGCGTTCCAACTGGCCGGAGTTAGTGGATCTACAGCATCCCATTTAAGGAATCTTAAGAAATGAGGAGCGGAAATGAAAATGGGAAGATGGAGACTTCACAAAAGTTAGTTTTGTTAGGTTATAGTTTGGAGGAAGAGAAAGTTTGAGAAGTGCTCAGATATTCAGACCTGGTCACTAAACAGGGGTAAAGTCATTTAAACGACGTTTCGATTCTGAAAGATCGTCTCACATCACGGCGATACTGAGAGTATATGTATGCAACATAAAAAACATAAAAATTTAGTTTATTATTTTATTTCAATTTATGTGTGAAATAATCCTTGTTAATCATGTTCACATTATAAACACTTGTAAAGCTTTTTTTTATTATAATGTTAATTGATTAATTATTTAATATTCATATTAGTAAAGTTTTCAAGAAAATGCGTCATCAGTTCGAAGGAATTCTAAAAAATACTAATTTTACCTTTTAGCTTAAATATGGCACAGATTTAAAAACATTCACGATATTATTAATCCAAGTATTTCTGTTGCTAAAAGGACATGTACCAAAAACGTGACTTTCGTTCCATCTATTATTTTCCCAAATAATTCCGTGGTAAAATCTGTATTTTTTTCAAAGCCGGCACATCCTTGGATTATTGATTTTTAGGTTCCAATCATCATTTGAATTTAAAGGAATGAAAATATCTAATAATAATTCTTGGATAGTCCTTCTAAACTTACTAGCATCTGACATCGACATTTTCCACCTCAGCATTAATAAATTTAAATCGCTAATTAGGCAATTATGATTGTGTATTTCTATAATGTATCTTTGTTATTGGAATTTTTTATTCTGTTAATATGGATTTAAAAAAATATATATAATTTTTGCGTGTTTTTAATGTTCAACGTCAAATCAACGGCGCTTTGCAAAGTTAATTCAATACTATATTTAAATTATATTACGTAATATTGTTGTTGTTCGGAAACTTAATTAATTTGATGATTTTTTTTTAAATTTATCATAAAATTACCCTTTTGATGTAAAACTTATGAAAAAAATTAACTAAAATAATATTATAAAATTATTTATATATGCTCCGACCAATTTTTCGGGACTTTATTTTGACCCGCGGAAGGGCTTTTTGTCCCTTTTGATTTAGATTTGTAAGCCCCTTTCGTGTGTTGAATGACTATTAATTATTGCATTACTAACCCGTTCACAGTTGTCTAATATTGTGGTTTTAAATTACTCTCAACTGTTATCTTCTTCCCTTATCTTATTCGAGTCAGAGACCGTCGATATATTAAACTTGGAGACCCATCGCTACCGTGTCACATTTGGGTCGGAGACCATTGATATATTAAACTCAGAGATTCATCACAACCTTTTCCTATTTGGGTCGGAGACCATTGATATATTAAACTCGAGGACCCATCGCCACCTTGTCCTATTCGTGTCATATACCATCGGTGTACTAAACTTTGAACATTGATTAGTGTTGTTTTTTGTATGTTTTTGGGCATTGTACTTGTCATATTTTTTATATTTATATCATTGTGCATATATCCAATATTCATATTTACATTATTTGGCCTAATATGGAAACTTTTATTTTGCTGTATCAAGTGTACAATAATAATTAATAAATGAACACGGAGACCCATCGCCACCTTATCGTATTCGGGTGATAGACCATTGATATATTAAACTCGAAGACCCATCGCCATCTTATCATATTCGTGTCAGAGACCATCGATATATTAAACTTGGAGACCTATCGCCACCTTATCCTATTCGTGTCAGAGACGATCGATATACTAAACTCGGAGACCCATCGCGACAAGACGTGTTCAGGAGTCCATGTTGTGCCCTACTTACAGTTTTTATCCTTCTTAACTATATCATATGTCGTCTACGTTATAGTTAAGTCTGGTAATACTTTACAGGTTCACCAAAAAGATGAACTGAAAAGTAAAAGTAAGCGTTTTGTTTTATTTTAATTACATGGTTATTGAAAAGATTTATAGCTCATGATAGAATTGACTTTGTGAGCTGAGATCGGTTACGGTTACCCAGATTCTAAAAAAGAAAAGCTGTGCAAAATGTATTACGTAAGCATTTACCGTTAAGAGATCTTAATACGACATACAAATAGATTTTCCGTTTTATCGTGAAACGATAAAGCCATATTCAATATTATTCATAGTAAACATTCACCAGCCTCAGCCAGTCGGTAAATGGTCACCTCTCCACACTGGCGCCGTCTGGGTGACGCGCCTTCCCTTGTTTTATTCTGTCTCCTTCCCACTCCCACTCCCCGTACCCCTAGAGATCATCCCAACCATTCTCCACACCCTACACCATCACCCACTTCTTGCACATATCCCTAAATAATGCTAATTTATGCGATTAAAAAGCTTTCAAAGAACGGGTTTGTGTCGATAGTGATGTTGCCTTAACAAATTCTGCCAAAACTCAACATGTTTTACTTAAATTTCTTTCACGTTTGATTTTCGTAAAAAAGATGAAACGGCAGAGTTTTCCATTTCATTCACTGTATTAGCATTTAAAAAATATATTCAATATCGATTTGGATAACACGACGGAATAAATGAATAACTCTAGACTGCACTCATAATTAACTACCTTTATTACCCTGTTTGAGTAACGATTTGGTTTATTTTACCTATAATATATGGGTTTTCCAATAAGAGGTGTTATTTTGAATAGCCCGTTATTTCAGTAGATGTTACCTTTGAAGCTGTCATTTTTTAACATTTGACAAGTAAAAACTATGCAATTAATAAAAATGGAACAATACACGATATACGCTGCAACAATGCATTGAAAATATTAAAATTCACTTGAGTGAATCAAATGCAAATCATTTTGAGTGATGAGGCCCATTTCCACCTCGGTGGCTTCGTCAACAAGCAAAATTGTCGCATCTGGGGCTCGGAAAACCCAAGAATTATTGTTGAAAAGCTTCTCTATCCTCAACGTGTGACTGTTTGGTGTGGTTTATGGTCCAGCGGAGTCATTGATCCTTACTTTTTCGAAAATGAGGCTGGAGCAACAGTTACGGCGAATGGATTGCAATATAGAGATATGATTTTTATGGCCGGAATTGGATGGTATTGATCTGGACAACATTTACTTTCAACAAAACGGCACTACGTGCCACACAAGCAACGAAACCATTGATTTTTTACGATTGAATATCAAAATAACACCTCTTATTGGAAAATCCTGTATTACATTGATAATAATAATATATATGACATTGTTAATGTAATTTTTTTTTATTTAAATATACACTGTAAATTTGACTATCAGTGATAAGGTAAGTTTAAGTACACATTGTAAATTTTTTATTTTTTTTATTGTTTTTATTATATATGAAAGAAAATTACGTTTTCACTTTTTTTTTTTTTTTTAAATATATGTGTACTATATACTTATTTAACTAGAAATAACTAATACATTACACATAAATAAATTATATTACGATATTATTCACTTTTATTGTTTTGTTGACTGAGCATAAAGATGAAATTTTTTTTTTTAAATGTACTTTTAACATTTTAAATTTTGTCTGGGAGGCAATTATACATGTTGCCCCCCTGGTAACCAATGGATTGCTTGCCATAATGAGTATGTATGGTGTTTAAATGTATTTTATCGTGTTGTCGTGTAAAGTGTGTGTACCTACTTTAATTTTCTATTTTTACTTTCCTTAATGTTAAAAGTTTTGTTTGCATATATAATTTTTTATGGATATTCTAGGTTTAAAGTGAAATGGCTTTTTGATTACTTTGTTTTGTGTTTTTACTGTTGTTCATTTATATATGTTTCATATGCATTTCCCTAGATTTTAATATAATAGTTTGAATGTGAATGTACGAGGCTATAATATAGACCTTTAAACAGATATGATATCCGGCTAAATACGCTAATTACGTAAGTCTATACAATATCTTAGGAATTTTGTATGGGATGAGAAATATTATATTTATTTGATTTACCACCAACGTAATAAATTTAATTATTTCAGTTGAATTCAATTGTATTTTTTCTTATCCATCAAAATAAAGATATGAGCACTCACTTCCTTTGTCTTTCAAACTGTGGTAATGTTACCAGATAGATTAAGCCGGTTTAAGAAATGCTTTGGGCAAGATTAAGGGCGTTTAAAATATGTTTTAATCATTGCTAAAATACATCAATGGTTTTAATGTAAAAATGTTATGTTTTATTTCTTATACCTGTACAGTATATAAATACAGTATATAATATAGTATATATAGGTACAGATTTTTTTTAATTACCACATCAAGGTGGGAACGATGGATATGAGAAAGCAGAGACATGAGATGCTTGGGTTTGTTTAGATTCGTTCGATTAAAAGTTGGGAGAAAAATGATTTGGCTAAGTCTAATATATATAATTTTAAGTGGAGACATTTTCTTGTCTGAACTACTAATAATGTTGTTTCCGAAGGCTTTTGGTGAATCTTCTAAGCAAGACATTTTGAAGGGTTTTTTTAGCGTTGCTTGTGGCCCATATCGGGGTGGCGTGAGTTCTTCAATGTTGTTCTTTAGTGATTGTAACGGGTTAAGGTTAAAAATATGAAAAAATTAAATGTTTTATAAAACTTTGATTCACTTATTATGTACTCGTTTTTGGGGTCATATGGTTTTCATTCAACAGCAATATATCACGATTAAGGACGAGTAAACGAGAAAATTTGCGACAACAGTTAGTTGTTTCAAAATCCACAAATTATACAAAGTCTTCCCACTGTTGTGTGGCCTCGTGTGCGCACCTCCGTATATACCTTGATGGATTTATTGCAAGAAACTGTTGCCTGCTCTTGTGCGCTTGGACTTAAAAGAAGACGCACGTGAAACCTTTTGACACCTAGTTCGCAGCCACGCCAATTAAATTTATTGTCTGCTCAAGAGAGATTTCGGTGATCGACAATTTCTTATCAATTTTACCCGAAGTAAAAGAAATTGACATTGCCTTGGGCACACATACACGCCCAAAACACACTTCTGTCCGTTCATATCTTCGTTGGTTCATTTTAAGTAGTCTTTTCTGAGAAATTAATAATATTTTTTTTGTTATATTTTTTTCTGATACATGAAGTTTCCACGAAAAGCAAAACTTTGAATTCAAATATCAAACAGACTCATGGCAAAGTTTCTCTTTTACGAACAAAAACATGAAGTTCCTATCATTTCTGAGGCCGGACAAGATAAAATAACTTTCGCTGGATAACTTTTACCTCAAAAGAATTCTATACACTTTATACGCAGTTTGAGGTTAGGTACCTTAATCTAGAAGCTTGTTATCAAATTTTCAGCTTATTTGTTTATGTTACTGCAGACTCCGTAGACATATCTGAAAATATTATTTTTATTTACACACCTTACAAAATTTAACTTACAGAACTAATGAAGCATCAGAAATCTTCAAAAAGTTATGTTCCAAGAATACAAAAAATATTCCAGTTCAGATCACCTCTAAAAATTAAAAAAGGCACACAAAAAACAAGGCAACAAAGACCTCATATAATCATAATACCAGCAAGCCAAAAAGACAAGCTAAATAAACTTAAGTTTAACCAAGAAACTTTGATTTTTTTGCTGTTGTAAATCTATATAACTCCCACACACTATCAAACAAATTAAAACAAAATATAAGTACGTTCACACGGAGAAAAATTATTAACGCTAATTTATTAAAAATCTTTTCAAATTTTTGGTAACCCTGTTAAAATTGGGATTGCAGGCTGTTTCCTGTTAAACTTTTAATAAATTCCTAATACATCGGAAAACTCGTTCATGCACCTGTATTTATATTGTTGAATTTTTATGAACAAGTGTTATCGTGATAATACGTTCGTATTTTACTAAGGTTTATTAGGAAACATATTTATTTAACGCCCAGAGGGCTTTCACACATAGGTGGTACAATTTTAACGACGGGCAATTTTGAAAGATAAAAAAGAAATAATAAAAATGAAATTACATTTAAAAATACATGCTCTAAATACGAGCAGAAATAAAAAAAAAACAAGAAAAAAGAACAAGAACATAAATTATTGTTTTACTATCGTTTTTTATATCTTTTTTAAAATTTTAAACTTACTGTTGAAACCAGAAACCTATAAATTTATTTGTTATGAGCCTGCAATCCCGTTTTCAACCAGATGACAAATAATTTGAAGAGATTCTTAATTAATAAGCAATATTCAAAATCAGTATTTTTTTTCTCCGTGCGGTAAAGACATCAAATCTTGGCTTAAGGATGTATCGGAATAAGAACTGGCTACTACGAGTATTTTAAAAGAAGTGTAAAAGAAGTTGTCATAGAAGTTATTGAAAAACTTTACCCGAATCGTGTCACCATATTTTTGTTCGGGATAATCATAATAGGTTATTGCGTTTGATATAATAAATATAATTCTCAAATTATTTACGTATTACACGTGGGAATAAAATGAACTCAAGTAAATTTCTACTTTAGGGAAACGTATTCCCTTTAGAGGCTTTATGAAAATGCTGTTTTAATATTTATGATGCTGTTATCATGCTCTAATATAAGTTAAGAGTTAGAAGTTAAAAGGTTGTCGAAACCGGGTATTCACGTATTTGTCAGCAACTCGAAATTAACATTAAATAATAATAACCAATATCATTGTTATTATTTTAGGAAATTTAGTAAAATATCGGACTAGAGGTATTTAATGTAGCCAAAATATCTAAAAACTACAGTTGAAATCTACTTCAAATATTAAGGACGGGTTGTTTCGGAAAATAAATTAATAAAATAGTATATATAATATATTTAAAAAAATAATAAGTTTATTTTCAAGTTCTGTGAAAGATGTTTTCAAGTTCTGTTATTATTTCAGTTCTGTCAAGCAACTAGCATATAATGATAAAACAACAGAACTTGAATAGGACTTTCACAGAACCCGGAAATGAATGTTGAAATTTGATGAATTATTCAAATTCTCTGACACAACCCGTCCTTAATGTCTGGGCCTCACAAAATAATCGACAGCACAAGAATATTGCCATATTTTATTATTTACAAATGCACATCTTCAACCATACCACAAAGTAATCGACAGTACAAGAATATTGCCATGTTTTATTATTTAAAAATGCACATCCTCAACCATACCACAAAGTTGTCGACAGTACGAGAATATTGCCATGTTTTATTATTTGCAAATGCACATCCTCAACCGTACCACAAATTAATCGACAGCACGAGAATATTGCCATATTTTATTATTTACAAATGCACATCCTCAACCATACCACAAAGTTAGAGAATATTGCCATATTTTATTATTTACATTTATTTGAGGACCGACCAATGACCCCACTGTTTCTAGGGGTAGAATGACGAAAGTTGAAAAACATCCCTCTCTTTGGTTTCTAAACTCCTCTTAGTTGTATTTGTAAAGGCAACCACTTTCAACTCACAATTTATTTTCCACCCTAAGCTGCAACAATGGATACCCTTTGACTTTTTTTGTAATTGGAAACTTGTTTCAACAATTAAAAAATATTTTCAGAAACGCGGACAACGTGGGGTATTAACCACTACTTCCTTATAAATCTCATTTCATCTTCTAAAAAACCAAGATTCTCTTTTTCTCCAACCAATTTCATTTGATTTACCGCACATTTACCAATGAATCATTGATTTTAGTAAATAGCTCAGTAAAGAGAAGGACGCTGCAAATATCGTGAAAATACTGAAAAACACGTTTCTCTGGTAATGGTTGAAGGAATTATAGTTGGCTTAGCGAATTCTTTTTTATTTTCCTAGTAAAACACAGTCATCAGTGTAATCTTTTACCAGACGAGAAAAACACGGTTTTAAAGTTTTCATTTTAAGTTTTTGCTTCGCCAACAAAACATAATAATTTATTAGTCTCCAGAGACCTCCTGCGAACTTTTGAAATATGCACACGATTTTAATTGATTTTTACAGTCAAATTTTGTTCATGCATGACTATCTTTTATTTATTATGATTGGTTAATTGGTTGATCGGTTCTACATCATTGCACACGCAACTTTTTTAGATTATTTTGATGATAGGAGGAATTCAAATATTTTCAGCTTATTCGCCAGCAGGGAATATAAAACGCTATTTAATGAAAATGAAAATAAACGACATTAAAAATTAATCTAAATAGCCAAACATATCCGAAACTCTTCCTATCTTACGACCTCTTCTTCAAGCACAGCCCATGGCGTACTTAATTTCCCAGGTAAGTACGCCGTAGCTCCACTGGCACTGGATAAACTGCCGAGTGTGTGATAAAATTTACTACTAATTACAAGTACCTACATAACATGATATATCTAAAATACGCTCAACACACAAAAAAATATATATATATTTCAGAATTTGAAATTAATTTTAGAATGTAATTGCTTTTGTTTTGGAAATTCACGATTGTGGTTATTTATAATTCGAAGCATGTACACAGATAATCAAATCCTTTGACCAGAACTTTATACATTAAAGTGACAGTTTTTTTCGATATTTAAAAATATATTATTAATTACTTTCCGATAAATTAAAATTAATTACATTTCATTTTTAGATAAAAAAAAACGTATACCATACATCTAGTTCAATAATAGATAGAGTATCTGTAAGACAATAAAAACAATAAGTATAAACTCACATTAATACCGCCAAGTTTATTGTGTGGCAGTAAACCGACGTGTATTTTTATGAAACTAAAACGATAAAAGAATATTATTTAATCCTGGTAACACAGTAATAGAAAAAAACATTATTTCCAAATCGACGACATTTAATAGAGGACCACTTAATTGCAAGGTGGTCAGAGTGTTTTTTTTTTCTTTGGTGTAGGTAACTGCTCGCTCATTATTGTTTTATTCTGTACTTGTTTTACTACCCGTCTTTGTTCGAGATATTATCACTTTTTGAAAAAATTCTTATTGAACAGCTCTAAATAAAGTAAATAACTATCACAGCATTTGTTAAAAGTGTAGGTAGTGAGAATAAACCATCCAAAGCTTTGCCTTGACAGACACTCCTTTCTTTATTTACGTTCATACGAAATATGGTCTCTTATTTATTTATTTATTAATTTTCGGGAAATCGACAGTTTACATTTATTTCAGTTGGTAGATAAGTATTATATAGCCAAAATAAAAACAATTATGGATTTCCTCATTCTGACTTTATCTCTACTGAGACAGCATAATAAGGAATAAGTAAATTAAATTTGTAAGAAAAGAATATCAATTCAAAAATTTATACAAAACAAAACATTTATCAATACGTTTATAGCCATGGAGAGAAGTTGTAGACATAAATCAAATCATAATAGAAATATAAACAATAGAGACATAACATTATTCACAAACCATCAGAGAAATATTCTTTTATGGACCTGTTGTATTTGGTAATTTCGCAAATGAAAATATCCACCTCGGATAATACGCGATTGTAATTGTAATTGTCTATTCAGGCAAGAGCTGCTTAGAGCTCGTTTTGCATTGATCCACCCTGAACAGGACGTAAGAGCGTGTTGAACACGCAGATACATTGAATTGAATCTTATTTAGCAACTCTGGGCATTGAATATTACTGTTAAGTACTTTATACGGGAATAGTGCATCCTTATGATAACCGTCTCAAATATTTGATTTATTCCTTAAACGTCCTCGTTTATTTTTAGCTTTTTTATTGGTAAATTTAATACTTCACGTTCTTAATGAAAATGACGTTTTAAAAAACAACTCTGAACTTTTTATTGATTTAGATAAATAGAAAATAAATTATTTTATTGGAAAAATTTTTGAAGGTTATACCCATCAATGTATTATTAATTATTGATGAGGAAGATAATACTAATAAATCTAAATTAAACGTTTTTAGTTTCATGTTTCCTTTTGATTTATATTTTGTATTATTTTCTGTATTATCTTCTTCAATGAATAAAATATGTGCTATTTATATTTGACTAGCTGATGTATGGGGGTTTTGCTGAGGGTTATTCATAAGAGATAGACATTTTATTTTCAATTTTATTATTTCATTTATTTGAAGAATTTAAAGTCCCTTCACTTCATATTATTTATAAAAAATAACTCTTTTTCAAATACATAAAGATTGTTTCAACAATGACAACTCAATAACTTTTTTGAACAGCAATAGACAAAGTATTCTTGGCTCTATAACTATCCCGCGCTGTAACACCACCACAGCCCAACAATTTTATAAATATTTTGGTGTCAAATGGTTTAACCAATTACCTCTTAACTTAAGATTGGAAACGAATTATAAAAAATTCAAAAGCTCATTAAAAACACTATATCAATAGCATATTAAAATCGTTTATACTTAAAAATACAATATGATCTCTCAATTATTATTATATCGAAATCCTTTTCTCTTATTTCTTATTCTTATCTCTTTCCTTCTTTTACATCCTCTTCTCTTTTCTATTTGATATAATTTTGTTATATATATTCTTTTCATGATCATTACACTCTCTGAAAAAATATGTTAAATTATTATTTACACGCGTTTCTCCGCCTTTTTAACACGAGCATTTGCTCTAAAAAATGGTGTATCACCATGAACTGTAATGTATTAAAAAGAAAACAAACTTAATGTAATGTAATAACATGTAATTGTAAATTTAATAATAAATAAAGAAAAAAAATATATATATATACCATCGTGGACTTTTCTAAGATATACAATTCCGTAATACTTTATTTTGATGTATCTCATAAGTTTTAGCCAGCGTTAGCAATGTAAGCGTATGAAAATATTTTTTTAAAACTTGATTACAAAACCTCAACTTTTCACTACTTATTATAATTATAATAAATATATAAATCTTCCGGAGGAAATTTTCTAAATGACGAGAAGACACTGTCAAAATCCGTTTCATAGTTTAGAAGAACTAAGCGCACAAACAGACAGACACGGATAGCGACTTTATTTAATACTATTTACAGATATAAGTCATACAGAGCTCACCGTCTGTAAGATTTTATTGAAAAATACATATTTGTTTTCGCTGTTATGATTAAGAGTCTTGATTTCGTTAGTAATACGTTAGCTAACTCTAAATGTTATTCGAATGGGTAAAGCTCGCGCGTTGGGTTACAGCGTAATAATTCATCGCGAAAGTTATAAAGCGGAGAGCTTTCGAGCTTTTGTCTTGGCCAGGTTTATCTAGAGCAGTATGCTCACCGTAGCTGCCTCTGAAGAGATACACGTAGAAGTGTGCTATGGGCGTGTCCGCGTACTCCGAATTAAGCTCAATTTTTTATTACTTAGTGTAAAATTATTGATTATTAAATAAAAAAATTAAATTTTGTGCACTTGCGTCACTTTAAGAGTAGTTGATAGAATCAAAAAGTTTCTTGAAATGGCTTTAGCCATCTTTGGTTACAAGATCAGAAAGATCAGGTACTTTGTTAATTTTTTGATGAAGAGGTTAGTTAAGACTTTTGTTGATCTGAATTTGTTGAATGTTGTTAAAGTTGATAATTAAGGTAATCTTTAAAAATATCAACATTTTCTGCTGAAACCCTTTTTAAAATACTCAATGTACCTACTATAGACAAAACGTGTAAAAAATATAACATTATGCATTTTTTAAAGAAAAACTGTTAAATATCAGCAAGACTCAAGCATATTCAAAATATCTACCTCTATCAAGAATAACTCACTTTAATAACCTTCCTTTAAATATCTACATGTATTAAGAACAACTCACTTTAATAACCTTCCTTTAAATATCTACATGTATCAAGAACAACTCACTTTAATAACCTTCCTTTAAATATCTACATGTATTAAGAACAACTCACTTTAATAACCTTCCTTTAAATATCTACATGTATCAAGAACAACTCACTTTAAAAACCTTCCTTTAAATATCTATTGACTATCAAGAACAACTCACTTTAATAACCTTCCATTAAATATCTACATCTATTAAGAACAACTCACTTTAATAATCTTCCTTTAAATATCTACATCTATCAAGAACAACTCACTTTAATAACCTTCCTTTAAATATCTATTGACTATCAACAACAAATCACTTTAATAACCTTCCTTTGAATTATTTTTAATTTTTGAATTTCAACTTAAATTGTAAAACTAACTTATGGCACCTTTTTGTATCGGTCCTTTATTTTTATTATTTTTAAAGACTCTTCTTATTCTACTTCTTTCAATCATGCGTTTTTCTTATTTTGTTATATTATTGTTATTCTTACACTATTTTATTATTCGATTCCCTCAACAAATACAAGAACCTTTATTACTCATTATGGTTAAGAACAGCTATGACGACTGTTGACTTCGTAATACATTCTGTTAAACATAATGTAAGAATTACTAGCTTTTATTTATTTGTATAGTAATCGAAATATCCATTTTTGCTTCAGTCTTACATCTATCAAGAATAACTCACTTTAATAACGTTTTTCTCTATTGAATTGGGTAGTTACGTTAAAAAGAAAACATTTTTACTGTAATTAGTTTTTTAAGTATAACATATTTATGTTTTTATATCAAAAAAAAAAATATTTTTAAATAAAAAAAATAAATAAATAACCTTCCTTTAAATATCTACATCTATCAAGATTATCGTTTATTTATTTGTATAGTAATCAAAACATCATTCTTTGCTTCAGTCTTAAAAGGCCTAAGGATTACTTTAATGATTAATTGCTGCACCTTCGATTGTGAATGTATAGCTGATATGTCAAATAAGATAAACCAATCTACCTACCCATAGACTAAATACAACTAGACTAGGTGTAACCAGTGAAAAATAACACCAACTCAATTTTGTTTTGGTTCACGTGCACATTTATGAAAAGGCGCACGCATTGTGTCGCAATGCGAAATTGCAACTGTGCATTGCGTTTTACCTTTTGTTGGTCTAGAGTTAAGCTATTTTGCTTGTCAGCTATGCTGGGCAAGTTCATTTTTTCAATCACAAAAATAACCCAGTTCCAAATATTTTAGATTGTGCCTATCGCGGACTTTATTTTAGAAAATGTAATCAGCTATCTGAATAAAAAAAAATATAAGTACCTTACCGATAGATTCAAGGCAACGCATTAACAAATATCAGAAATTAATAGAATTTCACTAACGACAAGTAAATTTTCTGACGTCATCTTTCAAACTAGTCACAATTATGACGTCATGCAGTGTGTTATACGCTTTTAACGAATACATATAAACAATAGTACATGGCACGAGCTTGCCACATGATAATTATTGATGTGTTGGTTAAAATCAGGCGTTCTTACTTGATGCGCGCAAAAAACTTTAGAAGTGTTGGTTATTTTTTAGTGTTGTCTCTATTCAGGGTTCATGTTAAATTATATGAAAAAATCGCGTCGTTGAGTAATTTATTTTGTGTTTACTATCTTAATTACATTTTTCTTTTCATTGAAAAAATATATATTACAAAGTATTTATACACTTACCTTTTTTATTATAACTATTGCTGTAGAGGTGATGAAGGTGGTGGAAGATATGTTACATGAAAAGGAACGTTCACGTAGGCTTAAAATGTTAGGTACAGGAATAAATATTCTCTATATACATTCCGATAATTATTCTTAAAATGTCTTATTTTCGCTTAGGTTTCCCCACAAACCGAGAAAAAATTGAGAAATGGATAAAAGCAATCCGGATTCAATTTTGTGAAAATAACTAGGTAATATTTATTATATATAACATTCGAAAAAATTCCCCAATTCCTCGTATATGTGCACAATCTAATACAAAATTTTACAGCATTGACATTTTTGGTAATAACCTAAAGAAATATCGATATGAAGTAATGCGTACGATCGATTATTAATATGAGAGTATGGAATGTATCGGGAGCATCTCCTATCCTCTTCCTATTTTCCTCTTCCTCTCCCCTTCCTTTAACACCAAATTAATTTCAAGATATTAAAACTTCATTTCTAATGAACTTTAACGTAAGAAACTTCTGTGGCTTGACTTCAGTTAACTTGTATATTTATATCTATCATTGTATATTATATAAAAGCTGATTGTTTCTTACAAAATATGGTAAATTAATATTTAAAAAATAAATATTTACAAATACGGAAAAAAGAGTGTTTGCTAATTTATTTAAAAAAGCGGATTGCAGGCCTTTAACGAACGAATAATGAACAGGTTTCTGGTTGAACTTTTAGTAAATTTCGAATACATTCATTATCACGATGTCGGAACAGAGTTTTTCTAATTTATTTAAAAAAGGGATTGCAGGCCCTTAACAAATGAATAAACAGGTTTCCTGTTAAATTGTTAGTAAATTTCGAATACATTAATTATCACGATATCGGAACACGTTGACCGTACCATCATCAGGAAGCCATTTATGCTCAAATCATTTTCATCCCAAACGTTTAGACTGCAATTTCCTTCAGGTCCTTTATAATCTTTGAGCATTCTGTGTGGAGGAGAGAATGTAATATACCCACAAATTAGCTATCGTTGCTTAATCTGAGAAAGGTTATTTTAATTACTGGTTGTTATTGTCTAGCTTTGATTAAGCACCATCTATATATTTCACAAAAATGGTACTACAAAAATAAACCGAATAGGCATTTCTCTGAAATCGTATGACATTACAGCAGTTAATATACGAAATAAATTTCGGTCCGATCGGCATGCATTTGGCAAGGTTGTTGGCGCGGTTCACTCCAATCCTTGGGAAGGAAGGTAAAATCATATTTTTTTCCGTAGATATGTAAAGTTGTGCCTATAATAAAAAAAGAAGACAAACACAATGTAAAAATGTAAAAGCTTATTTAATGGGCATAAATAAATTGATATTATTACCACGTAACCCCCACCCTCCCTTGTCCCACCCCACCATATGATTTCTCTCGCTTTATTTTGTCTATTATAATTTATACATTATTAATAACTACCTAGACTAGTTTTTTATAATTCTGTCTTATAAACCTAACGAAGCGGTTAAAAACAAAATAACATTTCATTTGATTAAAGTGTCAAGCCACAAAGTAAACGGTTTCTTTGATAATTATATACTATTTTATATAAATAATTTTGTAAATTCTTAAAACTTCTACTCAATAGTAAATATGTGAACGTTTCCCGTTTTGGTTCAATATGTAGTGTACAGAATCCAAAACTTAAAATGTGAATATAAAAATCATTTTGTGTTATTTATTAGTCCTTTACCTGATTCAGACCTGGTTAAGCAAAAAATGTTATTTGGTGACGGTTTTGTATTCAAATTACAACAACAACTCGGTAACAAAATGAACGCTGTTCCTTGGTTCCGCTTACGAGTTCGAACGTTTGTACAAGGAGTTTAAACAGAGTTGGGTTGTTAAGTTCATCTCCATATTTGTGACGTACGCTATGTGGTGTCATTTTTAAAATGGATTTAACTAGACAAGGCTAATCTAGTATAAATACATCAATGTACCTACCCATTTCTCATCTCTCCTCTCCTGTCCTTTCCCCCCCTTGGTTCAGTGAAGCTCCCACGGCGGAAGAGTCCAATTCCCTTAACAAGAGTTCACGGAGGTATTCACGAGGGAAGGGGGCCTCATCTCTCCTCTCCACTCCTACTTGGTTCCCTGAAGTCCCCATGACAGAATACTCCAATCCTTTTTGGTTCGCTGAAGGCTCCACACGGGAAGAGTTCACGAAGGTTGTCTCAGCTCTCCTCTCCACTCCTCTTTAGGTCCCTGAAATCCCTACGAGGGGAGAGGGTTTCATCTCCCTTCTCCACTCCTCCTTAGTTCCCTGAAGGCTCCACTCGAGAAAAGGGAGGCTTTGAATGGAGACATTTTTGTCCCACAAGTATCTAAGGAAATAGAAGTTCCACTCCAGCAGATCCCCGAGTGCTGGGGTAAGGTGTACATTCTTCGAGATGCGACCCTGTTTCTCAGAGGCACTGTTCGTGACACTGTTCTCCTGGTCACTCAGCATAGTCACTCACACCTTAGCTTAGTTTATAAGTTTTTTTTTTCTAATCAGTATAGATCACGCTTCTAGCAATTATCTTCTCAGTGGTAGCGGTGCTACGTCACTACGCCGGAAGGAACCAAAACGTAGTTGAAATCTAATGAAAATGGTTCTGCATTCAGAAATACTCCACAAGCGGATGGCAAACTGTCAGATATACGCTACCCCATTCTCTATACCAGGGGTTCCCAACTTTTTTCGGGTGGCGACCCCATTTTACAAAAGCCAACTGACCGCGACCCCGACGGAGGAGGGGAGGGTGTCGTGAAATTCTTCTGTTGGCAAGGATTTTATCCATTTTTTAAATTTGTATGGGTGAAACAAGTTATATCTGAATATTAGATTAATAATTACGATGCTCTTCAAACGTCAAGACGTAATATTATACTGGTTAAAAACGATTTTTTTTCTCTGTTTTGGGGGCGACCCCACGGAAAACCAATAGTTGGGAACCTATGCTCTATTTACTGTGTGTACGAGGTATACTATTTAATTGAATCGAATATTTGAACATTACCGTTCGTTCCGAGATAATCTGTGTAAGCGAAATTTCCTGTTATACATTTAAAACAGAAATGTAATGTTGTGCTCCAGATATTAACATGACGTGTTTAATTATGTTAAAATGTTTGTGTTGTGATGAAAAATTACACCAAACTTTAGAATTTAATAGAAGTTGTTATGGCACCACACATACAAATAAAAATTGTTATGGCGCCACACATACAAATAGAAATTGTTATGGCACCACACATACAAATAGAAATTGTTATGGCACCACACATACAAATAGAAATTGTTATGGCACCACACATACAAATTTTCTCTTTTATATTTGGAATTCGCGTTGCCCATACACTGGATTGATTTTTGCAAACTTCGTTATGGAAATAATAAATCTCAGAAGTCTTTGAGATACATTTCCGTTCGATTATTTTTCTGGAATACATATTTTCTGCTATATAGTGAATGTTTTTTGTTCTTCAAATATGTATCCCTAGATATAAGAGAATTAGTCAAAAAATTCGATTTTAATCTAGAAATATCTGAAACAATTAAGTTTCTAAACAAACTATTATAACTTAAAATTAATTATAATACACTAAAAGGGCAATTAAGTCCGTAATATTTGTAATCAAAAATACACAAATTATCTCTTTAGTAAAAAAGTATATCAATTTGGGAGGCGGGTAACCAATATCTCTGTCAAAGGATACCGAAACGTTCGCTGCGTTTGAGGACTTATTAGGGTTGCCAAGATCCATGTTTATCCGAGTCTTGGTGGCGGATCGGGGGAGATTGGTTGAGGGAGACTTTTTGACCTCTCCAGCAGGACTCTCTCGAAACATCGCCTTGCATCACAGTAGGGGGGATGAATTCATACGTCCGTCACTCCTGAAAACACTTACCTCCAGATTTCTACCCACCCCTCATACCTTTCTCCTTCCCAGAACTCTCCAATCTTTTCTAAAAAATCCCCCCCCACACAACATCCCAAAAAAAGATACAGGCCTTGAGGGGAGCTATTTTCCTCAAAACCTCATGTTTGGAGCTAATGTGAAAGAAAAAAAAAATCACAATAAGTACATATATTGACAAAATAAAATAAGGAAAAACCAATTGAATTACATTCTGCTGTACGTAAGAATGTAAGAATGCGATTTCACCAAAACATCAAAGTTGTTTTTCAATTTACAAAATATTATTGTCTTTAACTAGGGAAGCGATACATTATTACGTTGTTAATTTTTCCTACCATATTGTCTTATTTTTTTATATTTATTAATGAAACTTTTTGTACAAACAAAATAGGTTTTATTATTTAAATATTTAGTTTTGAAATGACAATATGCATATTTCCTACTGGAATGCCATTTACCCATTTCCTACCTAACTCCAACCATCACCTTGCTGGAAAAGGATTAGAAATTTAGAACAATAGCAAGAACACTGCAAATTCTAGTAAGTTTTTTTTGACAAAACAGAAGATGAAGCAAGTTGTTTGTGTTTATTGATAAAAAGGAATTATTGAAAGTAATAATGCATAGTTAATATCACGTAAGTTATCATTCGTTGTGCTGTCGCAACAATTACCTCGAAACAACGCGGTGGAATATAAATTATATTGTGTTGTGTGCTGCTTCTTGGTAAGAGATTGGTCATCCTGTTTCCATCTTACTATACCTTGTTTCATCCCTACACGTACCTACAATACCCAATTCAATATCGTTTTGAATTCATTTAGAGTTCACAATTCATTTTCATCTGAAGCTGTAATTCGGAAGCAGTTTCGAAAGCAACAGACAGTAACAGTAATAATGATAATTGCGCCCTTGAGGTGATTTTTCACAAAAACGGCGCTCTACAAATTATCCAATTATTATTATTATTATTATTATATGGCGACGTTTTTGTCAAAAATCACTACAATATTCATAATTTTATATTTGAATATTTATGATTTTTTTTTACACTCCATTGTCTTCCATTATAAACATACGCATATCGATGAAATATGAGTGTACAGTGTACAATGTGTACACTAAAGCAGTAATTTGTATAGAGAAATGATTATCATTGACCGGTCGGTGGGTGAGTTGACATCGCGTTTGGGTCCCAGTGTTCAATTCCTCGGCAGGCTAAATCCTTCATCACAACACAAGCAACATTTTTCGCTTATTGTGGTGGAAGTAGGAGAATTTCAAATATTGTCAGGTTATTCATAAAATTGTCTATCTTTTTAAAGAAAAAAAATGGTACACGTATAGGCTATTAGCTCTGTGCTTATGTTTGTTCTACTTATCCTCCCTTTTTCAATTTGTGTACTGTTTCTTATGTGAAACTTATAATTATGATATTATTCTATTTTTGTACTGTTTCTTATGTGAAACTTATAATTATGATATTATTCTATTTTTGTACTGTTTCTTATGTGAAACTTATAATTTTGATATCAAAATACCAATGTAAAATTGTACCTATTAACTCCCACCTACGTATTGCAAGTTCCTCTTGTCCTACAATGAGTTTTATAACACATCGGAATTGCTCTAGAAAGAAATAAAAATAATTAAAAATTGTATATATACTGCTGTAGGTAAATCGCAGTTTGATTAAAAATAAATAGTAAATAGTGTTGTAAAAACAAATTATATCATTTGGTGGATATTGTATTTCATCACGAGATACTTTAATTGAAGGTAAGTACGTATGTATGAATTCAGAATATAATTTAAAATTTGGATAGTAATTAAAAAATAGATTATTTTTAAATACATCTAATTTGAATTTCAGTTTAGTTTTCGTGAATGAATGAAAATTTTGAATAAGGAAAATAACCCCCCTTCCTGACATCCGACTAACAATCACAGAAACGCATTTCTCTGAAATTCGAAATTACAGCAGTTAATATTCGCAATAACTGTCGGTCTTATCCAATCAGAATTTGGCTCGGTTGTTAGAGTGGTAAACTTCAGTTCCTGGGTAGGAAGGTTCAATCCTCATTTATACCAAAAAAATATTTCTTTTTTTAAAAACACAATTGAAAATAAAAATATATTTGTTGTAAAAAAAATCTTTGTTTTTACGGGTTATTTTTTTGTAAGATTGATTCAGTTCTTGGGTAGGAAGGTTCAATCCACATTTAAAAAACTGAAAAAAAATTGAAAGGCATTTAAAAATAGATGTATCGTTGTTGATTTTTTGTAAGATTGATTTAACTTTTGTTAAAAATGTTAGTTGCGCGTGAGTTTTTAAAATTGAATAGCCTTAAAATGTGTACCCTTCACCCCCCCTTTGCCACTTGGAGCATTGTTATCGTTGCATCTTGGTCCGCGAACATTCGTGTCATCTTGTGAATACCCGCATATGTTGAATTCGGCTGTGATTGTTTTGGAGCACACATCGTCCAGTGAAACGTTTTACCCGCCGCAGTGAATGTCACTGTTTTGTTTTGTGTTGAGTGAGCGAATGTTAAAAGGGAATTGCCCTTAATTGTATGCAAGCTGATAAGTGTAAACAAAGGAACCACCGGCTACAGAGGACGAGACCAGTATAAGTTTTTGGCCTTTCCCACTCATTTCCTCTTGCAAACACTAAGGCAAATTCAATTCGTTTTTGTTTTGTATAAGTCTTTATCGCACCACCGCAACCAGCCCCGCACAATTGCGAACGAAAGATTTGCGCACCACCAAATGTATTTAAAACATTTCTTGCCAAGAGTTCAATGTTTAGATTAAATCATTAAAGTTTCTGATTTGTTCCGGTAGCAGATATAAAAATAAAATATCTGCCTTGGTGAGTAAAGTGTTTAAATGTTTTTTTTATATATCTAAGCGATGCACTACTTAGTGTAATATTTTAAAACGAGCCGCTATCAATAACACCCCTTACGTATATGGCGAAAAGGTTTAAATTCCCGCTTAACACCATCCGCCTGTTTTGATTTATGCAAGAAAAAAACATTGCCAAAAAGTGCCTTTTATTTTATTTTGTGGATGTACAGGCATAAATATTTATTTTTTTTCCGATCATTAAATAAATAAATTAATTTGCCACATTATACAATAAAATCATAACCGAAAATAGGTTCGTAAGTAGGAGATTTTGAGCTTTAAAGCAGTTTTCATAGGCCTTATACATTTTTTTTGGGCTTATAAAAAGACTTATCTAAAAAATACACGATTATTTCAAAGGCCAAGATGTATTCTACACACAGTATTTAATTAAAGTATCTGAAACATTTCTAGGCGACCAAATTTTCAAACCAAAAACACATGATTTTGAATTCCTACGTAGTGCATCGCCTTAACCTGAACACCGCTAAACAAATCAGTTAAGAAATCCGCCCAGCGCGGCTTGATGCTTTAAAAATTATTGTCTTACACATTTCAACATATTTTTTAATCCTAAGTGCCGATCGATCACACTGTGACAACCATACATGTCTTGACTTTCCAAATCAAATACGTATGCGTCAGTCGCGGTTAAAGATATTTAATTAAATAGTCAATAGTTAAGCTATCAGCTGCTCCAAAATATCTAAAACTCACTGTGTGAAAGGCGATTTAAGTTATGTAACATCCTTGATAAATATTCCATTAAGTTATCCATAGATGGCGATGAATTAAATCTATGGATAACTTAATATTCCATTAAGTTATCCATAGATTATCTTGTGAGTATTATAGATCAGGTGTATGATAAATTAGGTGGGAACCTCAAAGTTGAGGTCCACATTATTCCGACCACCTGCTGAAAAAGATATCAGAGCCCATTGTCATTAAAAGTCCAGAGTTTTATTTAATAAGAGAGTGTGTGAGAAAAAGATATTCAACAGTTTCTTGGCTTTTCAAGCATCCAATTTGGATTATCATTTTCACATCCTCGTACCATATTTAACTCCATTTTGACTGACAAGTCTTCAATCTCAATTTGATCTTCCACTTTACATCTCCTCCCCGAATACGTCTCGCCCAGTCACAGAATCACTGGGGATTTATTCGAGTAATCAGAATAGCACGAGGTGAAATAATTTAGCGAAATTCTAATGGTTCAATTTACGGCTCAAGACGAAGTGTTCATAGAATCTGAAGTCAAATGTGGTACGAATTATCTGCCATGTCCAACGTAATAACGCGCTTTATATGGGGGGCGGTCGTGATCCTTGATTTTCCCGTAAATTATTTCCACTTTGGTCTTTCCAAGAAACAATATTTTGTGTTTACTTCAATATACTCGCTCTGTGTTCCGTAATCAAGGAAATTAGGATAAATTTGAGTAGGTAAAGGTAGGTAGATTTAGGTATTTGTAAATTAATTTAAGATACGGTATAAATTTCTGGGTTTCCCAGCTGAGTTCGAATGAAATATTTTTCATTTAATCAGAATAATGAATAAATTATAAGGTCGTTATTAGAGAATGCGATGAAGTGAATCGGGTGAAGGAATGGTGTGTATGAGATGGGAAAATGGAGGTTGGGAAGTACCCGGCTTTTTAGATCTAGTTACTAAACCCAACTAAAGCCATTTTAAGCAATGTTTCAATCCTGGATGTTTGCTAAGTAGACGAATTGTCCTTGTGTTGACGTAGTATATAGTTTAGTTACTGCGTAGTGTCTTTTGGTTATAGGTCAGCGCCTTTAAGGTGATTTTGTACAAGAACCGCTGTATAAAAATCATCCAAATATTATTATTTTTATTATTACAGTTCTGTTTGTGAGTTTTTTTGGTTGAATTTGTATAGAAAATTTGTTAGTGAAGAGTCTAACAAAGGGATATCTTTTCGGTCGCTTGCTAACACATATTACAATAGTTGCTAATAAACTTTTTATCAAAAAATACTGCATTTTATCTCTAAACGGATTATCGTAAATCTCCTACTGGACGAGCATCTCACAGTTTACCAGCTCGCCCTCCCGCTACCTACCAGTTATTGTACCGCGGACGGCCTATAAAAGCGATTACACGGCCTTAAACGAAGCAGATATGGCCCTAGGCTCAATACCTGATACTGATAGCGAGATGTGTCGTCCGTCCAGGCCATGCCCGGAACCTGTTCGGTATGCATTTTTCTTTCAGTTGGCCGGCACTTTACTCACCTTCCATCATTATCTGGCGGTGCACGAACTCCGTTCGTGTAGATATTTTCGGCTAATCTAAACTACGTGTCCTGTTCGTGAGGTGTTAAATTTAGAGTCAAGTGGGATTCATAAATCACACACACTCCCAAAATCATCGCTGTATATCAAATCTTTTTATACGGCGAGAGTTCAAGTTCAAGAGCTTCAGTAGCCGCGCAAGCTTGGCGTGTAATAGACGTATGCGTCTTTTAGCCCGAAAATGACTAAACGACGAAAGTACAAATAAAGTAAAACAAATTACAAAATGCATTGTCATATTTTTAAAATTTAATATTAAAGAAACATTCCAACATATTCAAAAAGAATAACCTTAATTTATACAGGGTGGGGCAAAAGTAATCACCCGATGCTCTTTTACAATAATTTTTTTTTAATGATAAACTTTGGTACTACTTGTGAAATTTGGTTTTTTCCGGTAAACCGATTCATGTCTTGTCGATTTATATTTTGTGTTTGTTTACTACACAAATGTCAAAACCTAATTAACATCTAATTAAACCTAATTAACATCATTTGCAAAAGTAATAGCGTTTTCCAATAGGATGATTACTTTTGCCCCATCCTGTATAATGTTATGTAAATATGAATTATTGAATATGTGCCAAAAAAACCCGGCCGGGTTGGGTATGTTTACTTAAAGGAACCCGGCTAGGGAGGCGATAACTGCGTCACGAACTGCATTCGGACGCAGCCGGATACGCTTAGCACGCGTGCAAATTCGCGGACCGGAAAGTGTTAAAAAGTAACTAGAAGATAGTTATATTTTTTATATATTACTCTTAATAGATTATTCTGTCACTACTGAATAAAAGTGTATCTCTTAACTTGCGCGAAATTATATTCTAACTTACAAATTTTGGTATAAATTGGGGCCTAAAAAAAGAGTCAAATCTGTTTTACAACTTAATTAATTGGATCCAATATCTATAAAATGTGAAATAACACAGTATGTATTATTTTATGTGCCTTTTTGTGGACCTAAAAAAACGACAAGGATCATTAAAATCAAAGGGATTTTTCAAATTCCAGCTAAAAGTTCAAAAGTTAAAAAAGGAATCAGTAATTAATTTCATTTTCCATATTTATTTGTAATGTAAAAAAAACCCTTACCATTCATTGGGTAATTACTTTTTCAATATCGTTAACCCTTATTTATTAGAAACAAACTCTATTTAAGTTATCGAATAAATACAATACATTTTATGTTGAATGGATGGTTTCTATTTATCATTCTTATAGTGTGTCTATTGGTTTTTCAGCTATTCTCAGAAAAAATATTTAATGTTCATATTTGCTATTTTTCTGGCTAAAAATATATCGCAAAAATTTTCTGAAAATATCTTATATTTGTCCAATTTATTTTAATTTTTTTTTTTTGTGTTAATTAAATACAGCGGGTTAGAAGTCGATAGTTTTTATTCTGAAGAACAAATTGTTGATCGGTTTAAAAAACCATCAAGATGTTATTGCTGTCGATTTAATTATAATTGAGTTTCGGCGTTAATTCGTTAATCTGGTAGACGCGGCATGGCATTTTATCTATTGAATTTTTATGTATAAAAAGAATCTTTAAAAAGGTTTCTTTCAAAATCGTTGAAAAATACTTTTAAATCTTGTTGTATTTATTTTTTCTCTTTTCTTTTACTGTACCTTTTTCGACTTTATGTCCGGGTTAAATCTTCCCCACAGGAAAAACTAAACCCTTCCACACACTTTTCCACAAATGATCATCTAGTCACTCAACATTATGCAAGTGCATTATATAAGCAAAATAAATACAAAACAATACAAGAACAACACGTCAACTCACCGACTCCAGATATTTTCATATCAGAGGGTTCGGCTCGGTAGAACTCCTAACAGGGCCTATAAATCCTACTGATCCCTCAATATAAATATTTAAAAAATCTTTCGTAATCCTACATGTATTTAAAATGACTGATTTTTGCTTTTTTATATATTAATTTTTTGATATATCTAATGCGCCTAAAATTTTAATGAGAGAGCTAGGTATAATGCCAGTAGCCGAAATAACAAATGGTAATATTTTTATAGTCTGTATTATGTTTATAATTATTATGTTTAGTAGTATTTTTTTAGTTTTTGTTTATTTATTTTGTTATTGTTGTTTCAAAAATCAAAATTTTCTGTTGGCACTGCATTATGCACTAAAACATGTTAAATCTGTATCATGTTAAAGTCCACTAGGACGATTAAATTAATAAACAAATAAAATGAACTCCTTGATCCACTTATGATTGTGTATTTGTGTAGCAATTTTGGTAGATGATCCCATTATTCTGTTTTTCTGGAAAGTTAGGGCACACAACTGTTAAACTATACCACCAAATGAGCGATCATTTATTCCATTGATGGCTCTATTTATGAATTTTCATTGAAATTGTAATTTATATTTTAGCCGGTCCATTCAGCTTTTATTGTTCACTTGTGCCATTCATCGGATCATTACTTACGCCGCCTTTTGAAATCGTCGGCACAAGAGTGTCGGGGATGCTGGATGCTGCCAGAAGATCTCTGCGTTAATCTCCGGGTTATCAATACAGCATACGAGCACCATCACCGGGTAACATCATCAATCAAAGCTCGTATCCACCCGCTTATGTGGGGCGAGTTACAAAGGATATTGTACAATGGGGAGTGGAATGTGGTGTGGTTTCATCTGCTTCCTTTCCTCGGAACAAGCGCGTTTATCTCAGTTTCGCAACCCCTTTCCGGATCATCTGCTTGACAGATTATTTTAATGCGTAAAGTGACACCTGTCGAGTTTAAAAATAAACCACTCATCTTTGAAGAATACTTATCTAGAAAATTTTTATGAAATTATATTTGGACAGGCTGAAGATTAATTAATTTTGCGCCAGGATATCTTCTATCTTTATTTGTCCAACCAGGATAATCCACAATTACGTCTTCGTCTGATAAAATCCTTAAAAAATATTAGCGAAAATTATCGAAATCCCATTACTACATACTACCTACATTTATTAATATGTAACTGTCAGAACCTACATATTAAGCTATTATTTATTTAAATACTAGTTGACGTATTGCTCGACTTTTCTCTTTTCTCTGTAAATATAATATGCATGTTTTATATATATAAGCCTTTCGGAAGAAATTCTCTAAATGATAGTGTAGTGTTTTGTATTTTACTACACTTTTTACTGAACCGCAAGGCTCGTTGTGTGATTGAGACGCGGATGGTTCGTATTCAGATTTATTACGATATAATGTTATTACAACCGAGCTGTACAATCTTAGTTTGGTAACGTGTGCTCGCTAGCAGGGTAAATTTCCGTCTGGCCGCTGACTCCGCGCAGCGCTCGCTGTTTACGCGACTGGATCGGAAGCGCTCGGCCTTCGCGGAACGGTTCCGATCCGCCTGTTCAGTGTTGCTCGACACTGCAGTTAGTTAAAACCCTATCAAAATCCGTTGCGTAGTTTAGAAGAACTAAACGCACAAACAGACAGACCCGAATAGCGACTTTATTTTATACTGTTTAGAGATTTATGATTAAGAAAGGGATGCTTAGATCGCTTCCGCATGTAAAGCAGTTGGACAGAAAAGGGAGTGCCAGAAAGCAATATGATACACAACGCTGTCCTAGTTCTTGTATGTTCGATAGACCTTTTTTTGCAAAACTGAGTTATGAATGCCAATATGTTCATTAGCCTATTGCGCATTAATGAAGCTCAAAAAAACCATATTTTTTGGTTTTTAAGTGACATTTTAAGCATTTTTCGAGTGCCAATATCCACTCACGGAATATTGTTTCAGTTCTTATTTGTTCAATCTCCTGAATATTGAACATTCAAACAATCAAAGATATGAATATAATATTTTTTAAAAGTTTATAGATATTTGTTCAACATCCCGCCGAACGTTGAGGTCTTGAATGTTCAATCTCCACTGTCAACCAATCAGGAGCCGGCTAGTTAAAATGTGCGGCCATGTTGATTTTTAATTGTTTTCTAACAACGAAATTGTTCCACTAAAAATACGTTTAATTGCGAATATATACTGTTATTGAACTAAAAAATGACTTCACCGACTCCAGTATCAATAAACCTAAGAACAGTAGCTCAAATAGAAAGGTAAGTCTTAAAATTATGTCATTTATAGGCTTTTTCATCATATTTTACATGTACTTCTTGAATTTGCTAGGCAAATATACAGGATGCTTCATTTATTATTTATTGATTCAATTATTTATTTACAAACTTAGGACTTTTACATAAAATGAGTATTATTAAATTATATTAGTGCATTCAAACTTATTTTTATTCAAGAAATAGGTACAACAAAAGAGCCAGGACATGGAAATGTGCAAAAAGTCGACTGTCCTCATAGTCTGATTGAAAGACATCTACGACACCTATTTTGTCTGTTATCACTGCTGAGATCGCTGATGAAAACGAAGTCCAAATATTTCAATTTTGAATTCATTCAATTAAAAGTTTCTAATTTTTTGTTTTTTTTAGTCACATAAAAAACAATAAACATATTCTTATGTAGGAACTACAATAAAACCAACTAGGCAAACGACTAACAACAATAAATGTAATGTTAAATAGCGCACACCCATAACCCGAATCGCGGGATATTATAATTTTAGGATTTTAAGAGCTGAAAGTATTTTAAAAAATAATATCTTACTCACGATAATCAACATAAATAATAAGCTCACGGCAAATAAGACCTTCCGAAAGAAAAAAAATCTTTCTAAAGTAAGTAAACTTTAAAAATTACATTTATCAAATGTAGGTAACGAAACAATAAAAAAAAACAAATTTTCAACTGAAAATTGAACTTCAATAATTTTACTCATCACTCGGGATTTTTTTTTATGGAATACCGCACACAGTCTCAACTGCTCCCAACCATCTGGAGCCAGTGGGACTATGGAATCCCCAATTGGGGTATATTAGTATATTGTGAGGCTGAAGGTAGTGTGGAGGGGAAGGAGATGGAGAGGAGAAATAGAGGAAGGAGGATGAAGGAGAAGAGAGATGGTATGTGAGTATCTATTCAGATCTGATCACCAAACACGGCTAAAGCCATTTCAATTCTTATGGTGGTCTTTATATTTATTTATTTTTTTTTATGGAATACCGCACACAGTCTCAACTGCTCCCAACCATCTGGAGCCAGTGGGACTATGGAATCCCCAATTGGGGTATATTAGTATATTGTGAGGCTGAAGGTAGTGTGGAGGGGAAGGAGATGGAGAGGAGAAATAGAGGAAGGAGGATGAAGGAGAAGAGAGATGGTATGTGAGTATCTATTCAGATCTGATCACCAAACACGGCTAAAGCCATTTCAATTCTTATGGTGGTCTTTACACCATATCTTCCTCTCTGTAACATGCCGCAAATAGACTATATGTTATTTTAAATTAATAATTTGTGAAATAACATAAATGAATCAAATAAAATTTACTTACGCACGCCGGGATTTGAATTCACGACCTCCGGATTTCTAGTCAAGAGTACCCCTAGACCACGGAGGCCGTAATACGTACGATGTAAGAATATTTCACATCACGCATGCACCGATAACCGATAGTAGTATATTAGCGGTAGGTACCTTTGTACTTGTGCATTGTTTTCAAACTTCCAAAATATTGGATGATTTATATAGAGCAGTTTTTGTGAAAAATCAACTCAAGGACTCTGTTTGTATATTTTAAAGTAATTTTTTTTTTTTTACAGTAATACCGCACAAGAGTCTTGTTCTGTTTCATGTTTCGTTTAGATTTATTAACATTATCTTATTATACAATGATTAACATTAGATTAATTGAACATTGTAAGTGTTTTTTAATTACTGATATCATTTGACTTGTGAATGTAATGGATCGAAAAATATTAAGTGTAATATTTATTTTTTTGGAATAACTTAATGAGTAAATCCTGAAATTGTAATATTTAATTGAATACAATATTAATGATTCCTAAACGAAAATTGGAAACAGAAAAATCAGAAAAAGATCCGGTCACATCTAGGACTTGAACCCAGGACCCTTGTCTTTGCCGGGACACCGCTCTACCAACTGAGATAGTGGGACCCAATCTGCTTCGGTGACCTAAAATTATGCAATATGATTTTACGTTATATTACAGCATGTCAGTGTCTCAGATCATGAGGTTAGTGTCCTACACGTGCAAAATCGTATCTTCTCCAAGATTAAACTTACTAATAAAACTACGTTTATCTAACGTGACCTGACATGTATCTCTGACATGTACCTTTGTATGTTTTCTGTATCTATTTGTAAACAATAAAATTAAATAAAACCTAGGATATCATAATTTTACCGTGCCATAATTTTACAAGTTATCAAATTATTATTATTGTCTAAAACAATACAACATCTATTTATCAAAATAAATTTCTAGTTTCTATTTCTCTACACTTGAGACAGAGCAACTAGATTTATTTTAGTAGAAAATCACATTTCACTTTATTACCTATACCTACTGTTATAATCCCAGCCTATGCTATAAATCTAAGTAATTAAAGTCAACCTTTATTTCTTTCTACATCTTAATATTACTGTTAATCTTAGCCGGTGCCCCAAAAGTAAGCTATAATGGCAAACATTCATTTCTTCGGCACTTTTAAAAGGAACCCTATTATTTTGGGAAACCAATCGATGATGCAATATTCAAATTAGTCACATGACCCTTTTTTGCATCTTAGGGATTAAAGTCCACAAAGCTCTCACGGTCCCAGAGACCCGGAATACTATATAAGCAGGAACAAGTTGTTCCCCTATGTTCACAATTAACATCACTTGTGCTGCTTACACGCTGCACCTCTACGCATTATTGTCATTGTCATTTAATTAATGTACTTATCATTTAATTAAGTAAATAAGTGTACTTCTATCTAAATAAAGTAATTCAACTAAATCTATAAAGTTGTTATTGTGTGGAATCCATATATTCACCTCAAGATACTTACACACTGGAACTTGTATCACTCCGAGATACTTACACACTTACACCTGCAGATCTTACATACACATCCTCAGTGTCCAGATCTCCAAATTATATATCAACCACGAAGAGAACTTCTCGACAACCGCTCGCCGTACAGAGTTAAGTTTTTATTTACTGCGCCTCAACCGAGGGTCGTAGCAAATTGGTGTCAGAAGCGGGATTGCAAAGACATTCCCAAAGGACCTTCTGTGACGACGGAAGACTCCTACCTCATCACTTCACCGGAACAACGACGACAAGTCTGGCTGATACTCTCCTCGGAGAAACCCTTTTTCGGAAGGCAGGGACGGCTCTCCCTGAAATCAACCTAACTCATCGACGTGACCCTGGAGAAGAGAAGAAAACGGCAACAACGTAGATCGCGGAGACAACATCTACGGTGAACTTCAGTTCTTCAAGCAGCCAAGAATCCAATCCTGTCAACTCTAAACCACGAGCATCGAGACCTTCACTTCTACAAGCAGTATGAACTGGCGACTCGTCCTTCTTCTACTGTAAGTCCATAAAAATTTTTGTCCTGTAGAAATTTTTACACTGTATTTTCCCAATTCCCTTATTGACAATTAATGCATTTCTTCTCGCTTATACACCGTGAACCGTGTATTAGTGAAACTCTTATATTTCTTTTTCTTTCTTCAACGCGTAATAATAAATTTCGTAAAATAATTAAAATTGAATAAAAACCTCTTAAATTAATTCGCGTTAAATTCAGTTAATTTCTTTAATAATAATAAATACTTCTCAAAATGAACGATAAACCTACTTCGTCCTCTCAGGAATCCCAGGAAATGACTTTACCATTACCTGTTTTATTTAAATTTATCAAATCTTACGATGGAAACAGAGATAAACTCTGTGCCTTCTTAACTAATTGCGACCGGGCTGTAGTACTAGCTCAGCCTAATCAACAGAATACGCTCCTTTCATATATATTAACTTCATTAGAAGGCCAAGCAGAAGTCATCTGTGCCAATCACGTTCTCAATAATTGGTCAGAATTAAAAGATCTATTAAAAAGATCATTCGGTGAACGCAAACACTATGCACACCTATTATTGGAATTGCAAAATTGCAAACAATTTCATAACGAGAACGTATCCCAATATATTTTACGGATAGAAAATTGCATAAAAAACCTCTTAGTCTCAATTAATCAAAATAATAATAATCCCGCAGAAATGTTAGGCAGAACAGCCAGCATCCAAGAACTCGGTATGCAAACATTTATGTATGGAACTAACCCTTCCATAGCTACAATATTGAGATCGCGCAATCCGAAAGACCTCAATGAAGCATTTACAATATCACTAGAGGAAGAGAGAATAAATAAATTACTGAATTCCTCTAAAACTAATAACATTAATAATAAATCATGTACGATTTGCGGTAAATCGGGACATAACAATTTCAATTGTTATAAAAATAAAAATCAAACCAATAATTCGAACTTTAATACACGTAAAGTTATGTTCGTAAAAAATAATAATAATAATTTTAATAAATCTTATAACCCAAATTCGGGATCAAGTTATAATAATAACTATAATAAAAATTTTAGTCCAAATTCGGGACAAAATTATAATAATAAAATGTGCAGGTACTGTAAAAAACCTGGTCACATAATAGATGAGTGCAGAGTATTAAAATATAAAAATGAAAATCCAAATCCCAACAACTCTGCAACTCTTAATTCGTCTTCCCTACCAAGGAAAAATGATTCAAAGGTAAATCATTTAAACTCCAGATCTGCAGTAGAATCTCGAGCCGATCTACTGTAAGTCGCGAGCTAGGCTCAAGAGTATTCAAACGTTCCATGTTAACATCTAATAAAAATTTAATTAATAAAAATTATATAAATTATTCGCCATCTCATTCAGATACGTTGCGTCATGTGGTTCTTCAAATACCTACAAATGGTATTATTTTTAAAAGACATTTTCTTGTCGACACAGGAGCAGCCGTATCCCTCATCAAGACTCACTGTCTTGGCGAAGGTACTTCCGTAAATTCGGGCAAAATTATAGAGATTAATGGCATAAGTAGATCGAAAAAATCGATTGAATCTATTGGAATCGTTCAAATTAAATTAAGTTTCGGCAATGAAACTATTATTCATGATCTCCACGCGGTGGATAGTGACTTTTTAAACCTTGGTTATGACGGAATTTTAGGGAACGACTTTTTTGAAAACAAAAATGCGAAAATTGATTATAAAAATAACGTAATACGTATTAACGATTACTCTTTAAAATTACATATTTCTGATCCTAATGAGCATTTGACTCCTATATTTACCTTATCCCCTAGATCAGAAACTCTTATTAAAATCGATATTTTAAACCCTGAAATTAAAGAAGGGATTATCGACGTAGAAATACCTATTGAAGGTGTATATTTAGCAAATGCTATAACTAAAGTAGATGCGAATAATAAATCGTATTGTACTATTTTGAATTCAACAGACGAATATGTTGACATTAATATCATGAAAATTTACTTAAAACCTATCCCAGAAAATGTTTACCATTTTAATCAAAATTCTAATAATGATGGTAAAAAACGTAAAAAATTAATTCGTGATCAAATTTGTATAGATCATTTAAATTCGGAAGAAATTAATTCCTTATTAGATATTTGCGACAATTATAATTCCATATTTTATCTCGAAGGCGACAAACTTACAGCAACCGATGCTATTAAACATCGAATTATAACAAATACTCAAAGTCCAATACATACGAAAAATTATAGATACCCTGAAGTACATAAAGAAGAAGTAAATAAACAAATAGATAAAATGTTAGAAGATGGTATTATTCAACCTAGTGTTTCACCATGGTCAGCTCCTATATGGGTTGTACCAAAGAAAAATGACTCCTCAGGAAAACCTAAATGGAGAATAGTCGTAGACTATAGGAAACTCAACGACGTGTCTGTCGGAGACGCCTTTCCATTACCTCACATTGTAGATATCTTAGATCAATTAGGTCATTGTAGATACTTCACAACACTAGATCTTGTTAGCGGATTTCATCAAATTCCTATGCACGAAGATGATATTCCTAAAACTGCTTTTTCTACTCCCAATGGACATTTTGAATATACACGTATGCCTTTCGGTCTTAAGACTGCTCCAGCAACGTTTCAACGGTTAATGAATAACGCATTAATCGGCTTACAAGGATTATATTGTTTCGTCTATTTAGATGACATTGTCATATACGCAAATTCTATAGAAGATCACTCTAAAAAACTCACAGCTATATTTCAAAGACTTGCCGATAATAATCTGAAGATTCAACCAGATAAGTGTCATTTCATGCGAAAAGAAGTAACTTATTTAGGTCATTTAATTTCAAACGACGGTGTTACTCCTAACCCCGATAAAATCAAAGCAGTCTCTGAATTTCCTATTCCCAGGAATCCTAAAGAAATTATATCATTCTTAGGTCTAGCTGGTTATTACCGAAGATTTATTGAAAACTTCAGTAAAATTACGAAACCCTTAACTTGTCTTCTAAAGAAAGATATTAAATTTGACTGGAAAAACGAACAGCAAAATGCTTTCGATACATTGAAAGAAAAATTAACTTCTTATCCTATATTACAATATCCAGATTTCACTAGAGATTTCGTTTTAACTACTGACGCCTCAAATTATGCAATAGGTGCAATTTTGAGCCAAGGAAAAGTTGGAGAAGATTTACCAATATCTTATGCGTCTAGAACTTTAAATAAAGCAGAAGGTAATTATAGTACCTCTGAAAAAGAACTTTTAGCCATTGTTTGGGCTGTAGGACATTTCCGTCCTTACCTTTTCGGAAGAAAATTTAAAATTTACACTGATCACAGACCATTAAAATGGTTAATGAATGTTACCAATCCCAGTAGCAAATTGTTACGTTGGCGATTAAAACTCGAAGAATACGAATACGAAATAGAATACAAACCAGGCAGAATAAATTCTAATGCCGATTGTTTGTCTCGTATTCGAATAAACGTTGTAACAGAAGATGAAAGTTCACCTTCTCAAGATATTATTGATCTTTTAAACAAACCATGTCTCGACGAAATAAATGTCGATGATTTAGAAACTTATCTTAATAATTTACCTACAAATGATTTAGAAATAGATGATACTCTATCACCAATACCTTTAGAAAATAATATAAATAATGATACTTACGAAAATTACGTGAAATTTTATTCTAATAAAAATGAACCAACTATTTTTAGTTTTAATGAACATGATTCATTCTTTATAAATAATATGTCAAAATATATGGCATACCCAACTTCTATCGATCTAGATGATCAAAACCCTTTCTGTGCTGAAATATTATCCAATTGTTCAGACACTGACGAACTTTTAGAAATACCAAAAAATTTATATGGTATTCATGAATCAAAATCAACAGATAATAAGAAAACTTACTTTCATTGCTTTACCAAAACTCATTACTTCGACAAAGCAACTCCTAAAGATATTTTCCTAACACTTAAAAATTTGAGATCTAAACTTATTGAAAAACGTGTAACTGAAATTACGTTACCGAACTTCCAAAACTCATTTGATTCCATTCCTTTTATAAAAATAAAGGAAATTATTCAATATCTTTTTAGGAACTTAAAGATTAAAATCAATATTAATCACAATAAAATCATTAACCCTTCAACTTCGCAAATTCCCGTAATATTAAAAGAATGTCACGATAGCCCTATGGCCGGACATCCAGGTTTCTTCAGAACCTACAGTCGGATCAAAGAAAGATACCGATGGGAAAAAATGAAAGATGACATAGAAAATTATGTGAAAAATTGTATCCACTGTCAGAAAAATAAAACTGACAGAAGAGCATATAAAGCTCCAATGGAAATCACTACCACTTCCACGGAAGCTTTTGAAAGAATTGCGGTCGACATAGTCGGACCACTTAATGAAACTGTCAATAATAATAAATACATCGTCACATTTCAAGACGATCTTACAAAGTTTTCTCAAGCTTATGCAGTTAACTCTACAGAAACAGAAACTGTAGCTGATTGCCTCGTTAAATTCTTTTCTCACTATGGAATACCTAAGTCAATCCTCACAGATCAAGGTGTTCAATTTACTAGTAATTTAATTAAACATCTTACCAACCTATTTAAAATAAAACATTTGAAAACTACCGTTTATCACCCACAAACAAATGGAGCACTAGAACGCTCTCATTCTACTTTAAAGGATTATCTTACTCATTATATAGATAGCGACCAAACAAATTGGGACGACTATATCCCTCTAGCTATGTTTTCATATAATACAAGTACTCACTGTACAACTAAATTCACTCCTTACGAACTTGTCTTTGGACATAAACCTATTTTACCAAGCTCCTTAGAAAACCCAGATTCAAACCCAACTTACGAAAGTTATCTTAACCAATTGAAGTATAAATTCGCCATTACCAGATCACTTGCCCGTGAAAGAATCGGACATGCCAAAGAGACATCCAAAAAATATTACGATAAAAATGTATCGAATAATATTTACAAAATTAACGACTTAATATTAATAAAAAATACTAATAAACCTAAATCATTTAGCAAGAAACTTATTCCTAATTGGAAAGGACCGTACAAGATTGTACAGGTTCATAATAATCATAATGTTACCATAAGAATGGAAAATAATTCATTAAAAAGATTCCATGTTAACAGAATTAAGCCATATCGCGCTTTCTCTCCTGTTCCAGGTCCTTCAAGACTATTTTAATTCTTTCCCAAGACGTCCAACCAATAACCACTGGAAATGGACTCTTCTTCGATCAAATTGGAAAATTAAAAGTTTATAATGATGATTGGAAAGTTATTACCTACTTAAATATTAGTACCTTCCCTAGACAAATACGAATTTTAGAAGATAATTATGCCTTAACTAAAAGCACATGTTCCAAATATTTATCATACGTACCTAACGACAATTGCAAAGATCTTTTAAAACCTGTTTTTAATACTATTAAAAAATGTAAAACTAAATATGAATCAATTACACACCTCGTTTCTAACCAACGCACAAAACGCGGTTTAATCGATGGTGTTGGAAAAATATTTAAAGCTGTTTTCGGAACCCTCGACTCCGAAGATGCGCAATATTATGACGATGCGATTGAACGCGTCATGTCAGATGACAAACATATTTATAATCTGATGGAAGAACAATTACAAGTCACTAAATCGACTCTCATAAATTTCAATTCAACCCTTACTAAACTTAACTTTGACGAATATACTATGAATAAAAATATTATAAAAATAAATAACTATTTTAAGGAAGACCACGATAAAATGAATATGCAAGAAATTAAAAATATACTTATCTCGCAAACAAGCTCTTTATTCGAAACAACCGAATACTTTTATGAACAAATTGATTCCTTAATCAATGCTATTTTATTTTCTAAACAAGGAATTTTACATCCAGACATAATTACTCCTCAACAACTTTACTTCGAACTAAACTCTAATATTAAACATTTACCAAGCGGAAAAGAATTCCCCTTAAGTTTAAAACTCGAAAATATTCATTCTTTAATCGATATATCAGATTTAATTGCTTATTATATTGATGATAAACTCATCTTCATAACAAAAATACCTTTAGTAACTTCGCAGGAATATAACCTATTTCATGTAGTTCCTCTACCTGTTCCAAATATTGATATCCCTAATACCTTCTCCTTAATTATTCCTAACCATAAATATTTAGCAATCACAAAGGACAAATCTTTTTATGTGTACCTTGATAATTTTAAGAATAATTGTAAAACTATTACCAATGAAAATTTTGTATGTAAGGATCTAGATGTGTTATCCACTATCTCCGATCCAATATGCGAGACAATTTTATTGTCTGCTTATATTAATGAAATACCTAATGAATGTTTTAGTAGGATCATCAAAGGCAACATAATCTTATGGCAGCCTATAAAAAATAATAAATGGATTTTTACTTATTCTCATCCTTCTAAAATAACTATCGACTGTAAAGATAGAAATAATATTTTTGATATCAAACTATTCCATACTGGAATATTAACTTTAAATTCAAGTTGTAGAGCCTATGCAGGTCTCACACAATTAATTGCAAAAAGTAATCTCATCACAGAATATGTTAACCCTATTCCAACTTTAAACATTGTCGATGACAATTGCTGTAATATGAAAAAATATAATGAAACTTTAAATGAACTTGAACCGATAAATTTAATTAACTTGCAACACGATGACATTAATTTGGCATCTCATAAAATCGACCAATTCAATGACGATCTTAAATCATATAATTCAAAGCCACTCATTATTAAACATTCAACAAAATTTCAAATTGTTATCTATACGTTATCTGCTATGCTAACTATTTTTATTGTTTACAAACTATTGAAATGTTGTAAATTCTTTAGAATAATTAATTCTTACTTTTTAAATAATGACGACGATAATAAATGTTGTGTCAGGATATATAATCAATGTAACAATCCTAGACGATCCACTACAAGGATCCAACCAAGTATGACATTCAGAAATTTAATAAATCTGGAAAACGAAGATGTACCTCTTCAAGATCTATCTTCAAGTGAAAATAATTTGAAGTATAATTACAGCAACTAAACTTAAAAAACCGTTGCTTTCATTTTAAGGGGGGAGATATGTTATAATCCCAGCCTATGCTATAAATCTAAGTAATTAAAGTCAACCTTTATTTCTTTCTACATCTTAATATTACTGTTAATCTTAGCCGGTGCCCCAAAAGTAAGCTATAATGGCAAACATTCATTTCTTCGGCACTTTTAAAAGGAACCCTATTATTTTGGGAAACCAATCGATGATGCAATATTCAAATTAGTCACATGACCCTTTTTTGCATCTTAGGGATTAAAGTCCACAAAGCTCTCACGGTCCCAGAGACCCGGAATACTATATAAGCAGGAACAAGTTGTTCCCCTATGTTCACAATTAACATCACTTGTGCTGCTTACACGCTGCACCTCTACGCATTATTGTCATTGTCATTTAATTAATGTACTTATCATTTAATTAAGTAAATAAGTGTACTTCTATCTAAATAAAGTAATTCAACTAAATCTATAAAGTTGTTATTGTGTGGAATCCATATATTCACCTCAAGATACTTACACACTGGAACTTGTATCACTCCGAGATACTTACACACTTACACCTGCAGATCTTACATACACATCCTCAGTGTCCAGATCTCCAAATTATATATCAACCACGAAGAGAACTTCTCGACAACCGCTCGCCGTACAGAGTTAAGTTTTTATTTACTGCGCCTCAACCGAGGGTCGTAGCACTACCAGTGATGCTAACCCGATATCTTTTCATCTATATTCGACGTTATCTTTCCCAAAAATTCTTCAACCAAAAAACTTGAGACGTTAACGATACTTAAATCTGTTATCGTCTCCGCAGGAATTTATATCATACCTCTGTAAATATTTAAGAAACCATTTTGTTTATTAATTTTTTTGATATTGTCTTTTCTTCAATAAACTTAATGGAATTCGTTAATGTTCCAATATATTTTGTTTTCTTTTTAAATTGCACGTTCCTGATAAGAAGAACACTTTGTTGAGATAATGATTTATTCCTTCCAGAATTATAGATTCTCCCTCATTAGAGATTATCCATTGAGTTGCAAACAACTTTACAGGTTCTTTCATTTCTGCCTTCTCTAGAGATTTCTATCATTAGTGGTGACTGGTGAGTGATGACGAGTTCTACACTCAAATGGAATAAAAATTTTACAAACTATTTCTTAATAACACATTTTTATAGTATTTTACACATATTGCCGGTAACACGTTCGTTTATTAACATCAATGGTTATTTACAAATCATGTGCGCTACCCGACTCACTAGACAATATCTGTTATGAGCTAAGTGATTTAGTAGAAAATGTAACCAATGCTAACCCGATATCTTCTCATCTATTTTCGACGTTATCTTCCCCAAAAATACTTCAATCAAAAAAATTGAGACGTTAACGATACTTAAATCTGTTATCGTCTCCGCAGGAATTTATATCATACCTCTGTAAATATTTAAGAAACCATTTTGTTTATTAATTTTTTTGATATTGTCTTTTCTTCAATAAACTTAATGGAATTCGTTAATGTTCCAATATATTTTGTTTTCTTTTTAAATTGCACGTTCCTGATAAGAAGAACACTTTGTTGAGATAATGATTTATTCCTTCCAGAATTATAGATTCTCCCTCATTAGAGATTCTCCATTGAGTTGCAAACAACTTTACAGGTTCTTTCATTTCTGCCTTCTCTAGAGATTTCTATCATTAGTGGTGACTGGTGAGTGATGACGAGTTCTACACTCAAATGGAATAAAAATTTTACAAACTATTTCTTAATAACACATTTTTATAGTATTTTACACATATTGCCGGTAACACGTTCGTTTATTAACATCAATGGTTATTTACAAATCATGTGCGCTACCCGACTCACTAGACAATATCTGTTATGAGCTAAGTGATTTAGTAGAAAATGTAACCAATGCTAACCCGATATCTTCTCATCTATTTTCGACGTTATCTTCCCCAAAAATACTTCAATCAAAAAATTTGAGACGTTAACGATACTTAAATCTGTTATCGTCTCCGCAGGAATTTATATCATACCTCTGTAAATATTTAAGAAACCATTTTGTTTATTACTGTTTTTGATATTGTCTTTTCTTCAATAAACTTAATGAAATTCGTTAATGTTCCAATATATTTTGTTTTCTTTTTTAATTGCACGTTCCTGATAAGAAGAACACTTTGTTGAGATAATGATTTATTCCTTCCAGAATTATAGATTCTCCCTCATTAGAGATTCTCCATTGAGTTGCAAACAACTTTACAGGTTCTTTCATTTCTGCCTTCTCTAGAGATTTCTATCATTAGTGGTGACTGGTGAGTGATGACGAGTTCTACACTCAAATGGAATAAAAATTTTACAAACTATTTCTTAATAACACATTTTTATAGTATTTTACACATATTGCCGGTAACACGTTCGTTTATTAACATCAATGGTTATTTACAAATCATGTGCGCTACCCGACTCACTAGACAATATCTGTTATGAGCTAAGTGATTTAGTAGAAAATGTAACCAATGCTAACCCGATATCTTCTCATCTATTTTCGACGTTATCTTCCCCAAAAATACTTCAATCAAAAAATTTGAGACGTTAACGATACTTAAATCTGTTATCGTCTCCGCAGGAATTTATATCATACCTCTGTAAATATTTAAGAAACCATTTTGTTTATTAATGTTTTTGATATTGTCTTTTCTTCAATAAACTTAATGGAATTCGTTAATGTTCCAATATATTTTGTTTTCTTTTTTAATTGCACGTTCCTGATAAGAAGAACACTTTGTTGAGATAATGATTTATTCCTTCCAGAGTTATAGATTCTCCCTCATTAGAGATTCTCCATTGAGTTGCAAACAACTTTACAGGTTCTTTCATTTCTCCCTTCTCTAGAGATTTCTATCATTAGTGGTGACTGGTGAGTGATGACGAGTTCTACACTCAAATGGAATAAAAAATTTACAAACTATTTCTTAATAACACATTTTTTTAGTATTTTAACACATTTTTGACAATTTTACAGTACTATTAAGTTAAAAGAATTGTATTAATTTATTGGTAGAAACTAATGTTATTAATGTAAGTTTTTAGATTCTCACGGCCAAAAGCATTTTTGTTGTTTGTTTTTGGGGTGTTATGCCGTGTTGCGCTAACTCCTTCTTTAGCCGACGTTTCGGACAGCGTTGCAGTGTCCATCATCAGGGCAGATCCGGTAGATCCGAAGATGTGTAAAAAAAAAAAAAATAAATAAATAAAAAAAAAAAAAAAGTAATTATCACCCAGTCCAGAACAGAAAAGCTACGAAATTCAACTTTCTGTTATCGATATAAGTCTACCACCATTCGCACAATAGGAAAGAAATGTTTTATGTTTTATGTTTTATGTTTAATGTTTTTTTTAAATGTTTTTTTTTTTAAAACATAAAACATAAACATATGGTTAATACTCCTTATCTTATAACATTGATATAAGGCGTGGTACTGAAAGACGCTGCATTTTTTGGCTTTCAAACTTACGTAAGTTAGTAACTGGTACACAAGTAAGTATATTCTGTTTAGTTATTCTGGGATGCAATCTGCTCGAAGATTGCCGTGATGATAGCTAGTTCGAGAAGAAAAGGGACGTATGTACCACTTACTAATTGGTAAATAAGTAAGTTCGTTCTGTTTAGTTATTCTGGGAAAAAATCTGCTGGGTGAATAGTGAACAGTTTGATAAGAAAGGGGACTTTTTTACCAGTTACTAACTGGTACTAAAGGTGTACATCAATAAACGAACCACAATCTTGATGCTTATCAACAACACTCGAAACGAAATTACTGAAATAATGCCAGAAATTTGCGAAAATGTTATGAAAAATGTGCTTACAAGAGCTCGCCTTTACGCCACGACCAGAGGCGACCACTTGACCGACAACATATTCAATACATAATTCTAAAGACCATATAATCAATTAATAAAATACAAATTTAAAAATTGTTTTTCATTTGAAAGTTATTCAAAAAATTAACCTGGAACATAAAATACATATAAATGAGGTTTTAGCAAAGAATTAATTTGCTTGTACTTTCCTTAGCCTGAATATTTTCAGTAGAATACACATAAATTAATGCAATTTGCAGCTGGCTTACATTACAACCAGAAAAACATACATTTTCCAGAAAGCAGCCAGGAAAAATAAAAGACAGTCGTCGTGGACGTTTTCCGCTGATTAAGGAAATGTAAGCTGTGTGCTGGTACAACCGGTTAACTCTGAATGTTTTCTGTTAAACTTGTTTTAGAAATTACCGTTTACTACTTTTAAGTGTCGTGAGCATTTTCTGAACATTTTTGTTGATCGCATAAAACTTTTGTTGATCAACGAAAATTACAGATAAATTATTATGTTAAACTTTTATATGCAATCTATTTTGCTGTTTTTTTGTAGAACCTAGAATCGAACTTGCTACGCTTTTGACACTGGACCCGAAGGCTGTGGGTTCGATACACGACCCAAACAAGTATTTTTTTTTTATTTCACATAAATGATTTACAACTAACTAACCGTTTCCCCGCGGGGATAGGCACAGAAAACAGACCGTCAAACAACTCGGCCTTAGTACATTCCTTGCTTCATTCACATTCATACATACCCTTCTGTTATTATGACTTTTGACAAGGTCCGACTCAAATATTTGGTTGACTAACCAAACCATTCGAGCCTCCGTTTCTTAATCTTACTAATTACGCTTTCATCAGTCTTGGTTTTACTACACAAACGCCTCAAGGATTTCATTACTACAGTATTCAAACTACTTTTCTCCTTCCTCACAGCCATACATCAGGATACGTGCCAGCACTCCATTATGAACTGACAGTTTCGTTTTTTGTACAATTTTTTGGCGTTCGATCCTCATTCCTGCATTTGCCTTTCTTTCAATATTTCTATCAATCTTCTGTATTTCCATCTGTCTTTAACATACTTCTCAAAAACATAAACTCATCCTATGTCCTATATATATTCGACGGCCCCCATGGTAGAGGGGTAAGGCTCTCGACTAGCAAGCAGAAGGTCGTGGGTTCAAATCCTGTCGTGCGCAAGTAAATTTATTTTATTTATTGCTTGCGACACGTTCAAGAGTGGAAGATATTCCCAGTATCGCCCTAGTGTCAGACCACCATTCAGAAATTAAACGTTGCTTAAAATGGCTTTAGCCGTGTTTGGTTACCAGATCTGAATATCCAGGTACTCCCTCACATTCATCTTCCCCATCTCCAGCACCCACCCCTCCCCCAACCTTCACCTTCACAAAATACCCTAATTGGAGATGCTATAGTCTCACTGGCTCTAGACGGTTGGGAGCAGTTGAGACTCTTGTACGGTAAAAATATAAATATATTTATTTTTTATCTACAAAATATATAAAGAGTTGTGAAGTTTAATCAAAATCAAAACCTGAAGAATTCCGACATATTTTTTGATACATGCAGTACCTTTAGTAGAAAATTAAAAGCTGTTTTCCTATAAAAACAACAACCTTGACATACTTCCTTCATACATTATTTATTTTCTCACTTTTCTGTTTGATAAAATTATCGAATTAATTGACGTTAACCTCTATTCTCTAAAAAATATTTGTAAACATTTATTAATAAATATTGTTCACTTTCTCCTATTTTTTATTAACAATTTTGAATATAACTCGCTTTGTAATATTATATTTGAAAAGGCCTATTATTATTTTTTTAAGGCTGCTCTGTTAATATCTGAGAAATAGTTAGGATGAAGGCGAATTCTCCAATTAATTAAATTTACTGTCTGCATCTGTGTTTTCTCCAATAATTTTTTTATTTATAATAAATAACATATGAAATTATGAATTCTTGGTGTAGGGATAATTTATAGAATATTTATGCCAAATAGCACATTTTCACATTGTTATAAACTGGAGGGTACCCTCATCATCACCTTTGTAAGAGACCTTCATTCAGAAATGAAAAGTGGCTTAAAATAGCTTTAAATGCCTTTAGTTACCACATGTATATATATAAATAACTAAGCTTTTACTAATCCTTGATTTCTTTTCCACAACTTTCAGACCTGCAATCTTTCCTGGATTCAAACACTATAGGGCGGTATCATAAAAACAATAAAAAAAAATGGTACAGTCTTCAAAAAAACTAAGAATTTAAGAAATGAAGTGTGTGGTTCTTGATGTCGGAGTCATCTACGTGTTTGGTTTTCGCACTGTGATTGTAACGTGTTCTATTACACGTAATTGAACCGTAAATTAAATCCACTATAAAAATACGACAGTGTAAAACTCATTCAATTGGTTTTGAAAAATCAAGGGAAAAGTGAATGAAGGAACAGCCTACCTTGAATTCCCAAGAATCCCGGCAATAGGGCGCTCGACGAACTTGCACTGTTCACGGGGTGAAATTTCCTCCGAAACGAGATAATCTTCAATATGATTTTGATATTTATCACAAAGCATGTGAATAATACAACGAGGACACTACGATTGCACCTTCTTGCTACATGACACGAATTCGAATGTTGTACTTGCGACAATTTACGATGCAACAAAAAATCTTCTTCTCTTCAAGTGTGGGTAAGGCTGTTTTTAAGGAAGGAAATGGATAGTAGGTATGACTGTAGGTATATGATGGAAAAAATGGTAGATATTATCCAAAACTGTTTCAATACTAAACAGTGATCTCAGCGGCGAACAACTCGACAAAATTCTCCTGTATAATGGTTCCCCGAGGACGGACGTGGTCAGCGTTAGTGGATCTGAAACATGATTAAACATTACCAAATTGTATTTGACCTGTTCACGTGTTGCATCCATGTACAGGACCTATTGATATAATATTAACTATTTTTGGTCGATGATGGGACCTGAAAAAAATTGGATGAAAGTTAAATAACATGGTGTTTTTATATTCTGATGTCAATAACTTAATTTAAATTATTTTAATAACATTTCTAATCACACGACAAATAAATCGTTTTGAAAAGTTATTTTTAGTAAAAAAAAATTAAAATAGACTGTGTTCCACGCTTTTTCCGCAAAATTTTGAAGATGGATTATTCATTTGAACAATTTTTAAATTTTTTATTAGTGCCCAAATAAAAAATGTATGATAATTTTTCTGATTTTGTGTAGTTTACAAAGTGTTCGTGTAAACACGCCTTTATAATAATCATTATTTATTCCCCTCAGCCTGCTGTTCTATTTAAGATTTGAAATGTGAGGGTGGCCATTTTGTTATCCGAACACGTGCATTACTCACAAAAGTAAAGCTACGATTACACGGGGGAATTTTCAAAACATTTTTTTATAATTAGTTTTAATTTGTTTAAGTTTCGTTAGACGAAGCTTACTTATTCGGAATGAACCTATTGATAGTTTGTTGGCAGTGTACGTTCTGGTTACCGTCATTTTCGATAAAACATTTAGTGCTTTTAATAAGGGGGTTGAGTTGATGAGGTTAGCTCTCTGCCACGAAGACGGTCATCGATATAGCTATCGATATAAACAAAATTTAGCAGGGGTTCGATTAATGTTACGACCTTTATACTGCATAATTCGAACGGTACTTAAGTGCTGATACGGTACTTACTCGAAACTGAAATCGCTGCATTGAATCAATCTTGAAAATTGAAATTTATACGTTCAGTATTCAACTTCAGTGCTACTCCAGAAGTTTCTCACGTTGCATTCCGACCACGTATCTCCATCACATATCCACATCCCACATCCCTCTGATCAGTGGCGCAACTTCAAATTTTATAACTTTGTAAAATTAGCAGACAAAACTGCGTTGGATAAATGTTTATTGTATTAGTGCTTTGTAGCTTTGCATAAAAATTGTATCGAAAAGTATAATACTAGTACTTTTTTTATAAAAATGATTAGCTTTGTTTAGATCAGATCTTTGTTTATCAGATCAAAAAAGCCTGGTATTCCCAAGCTTCTCTTCCCATTTCTACTTCCTTCGAGCTCCCAAAATAGTGATTTCTTCATGATTGAAATCAAAATTAAACTATCTTGTGTAAGAAAAAAAAATCCTTTTTTTATCCCAGAAGGTTGTACAATGTATTATTTATTTATTGGACAATTTGTATAGCGCCGCTTTTATGAGATGTCACCTCAGGGGCGCTTTACAGTTGATGCAGGTATTACAAAAAATATGAATATTACAAAAATAAAGTGAAGTTAAGTTAAGTTAAATGAAGTACAGGAACAGGTGACACGAAGATAGAAGATGGAGACTCTGCAGCAAGAATCCTAGGTGGTGAAGAAACTGGACCAACTGCTGCAGCGAAAGAGTTCACCGCGTCCACCAACAGTATCAGCACGAGGTTCGTCATCCGTCCAGGTATATGTCTGCTGCTAATAAAGCGCTGACACCTCACATAGACGTTCGGCGAGTCCATCCTGGTGATTATTGAAGCAGTGCATTGTGCCCGCAATAAAATGCGACGGTCGGGATAATAAATTACCCTGAGCTTAGCTTACTAACATTTGCTAGGCCCTTCAGAGTTTCCGATAATTCCGTTGAAAACATCTGGGGTGCATTTACCGATCGACGTTCGTTTCGAATGTCTAATATTTTGAGCAAAATATCCGAATATTCACTTTTAACACACTGCACTCAAATTACATTATAAAGTTCTAATAAATGGTTGATAAGTTTATTTAAAAAGTTGATTGATTGATTTAAAATTAATTTCAAAGTGATATTGCTTCATTTCACTGCCACGAAGGGCGCTACACTACATATCATATGTAGTACCGCCACTGCTCCTCACTCAGTCCGAGCTAAGAAAACCAATGTTTTAATCCGAGTAGGGAATGCTTCAACTACCTTTACAAAATATCCAATTGCGTTCTACGAGGGTTCGTTCTCTCGGAGCTTAATAGAAATTGAATTTACTAGCTGCTCAGTAATTTTGTACAAAGCGTGGTTTTGGTTAAATTCTTTGCTATCAGCTAACACGTCCGATGTTTGCGTTCATGCCTTACCAGGGTTTTAATTTTATCGAAAAATTCTAAAAAAATAACACAATGATATAATTTTTACCATTGTGTGATTTTAAATTCAAGCTACTTTGATTCTGTTCATTGTTGAGTTCTAAAATTAAACTGGTGTAGTATAACAGAACATGTTATAAAATGATAAGAATACTGTAAGTGTGAGACTTCTTGTTTACATTCTCGTTAACCTTCTCGTTGCCAAGCTTGAAAATTTCCTTTCGATTCAAAGATGTTACCTTAATATTTTAACTTATTCCATCTAGAAAATGTTAATCCTTTACTTTTTTTTAACCTTAAACATATTTTTTTACATTCATTCTGTTATTAAATCTATGGCCCCATTGAATTACTTACAGTATATATTGTGTTTGTGATTTTTTTTTTAAATGTATTTTGATAAATGCAATAAGCACTTCTTTAAAAAATCCAGACATACGGAAAGCGATTTACATCATGCATTCTGGAAATAGGTTGATTTTTTCAAACTTACATTAAAACACTGAATTCAACATAATATTTTTAAATTTGGTGAAATTGATAAAATCTGTTTTCTTTTACATTGTAAATTTCTTTACATTAATTCCATACAGGAGGCCCTGAGGAAAATAATTCCCTTCAGATTCTATGTTATTTTTGGGGATGCTGGGTGGTGGGTTTTTTTAGGAAAGTAAGGGGAGGAAGTTCTGGTAAGGAAAAAGGTAGGTTGGGTAGCAATCCGGGGATCAGTGTGTCCAGGAGTCACGGATGTTTTAATCCATCCCTAATACTGCAGTGGAAGGCCTTGTTCTAAGAGTCCTGCTGGAAGGATAATAAGGTCTCCCTCAAACAGCCTCCTCCGATCCGGCCCGTCACGCAGTTGGTGGACAGATGCATCAATCTCCAAGACCCGGATAAACCTCACCCATGAACACGGGAACCAGACATTGCAAACCACTTGGGGTGACCAATGACAGAGGTGTTTGTTATCCAATAAATGGTTCTCAGGGCGGCGGTACCCGTACCCGCCTCCCAAATTGAAACATCCTATCATTATCATATTATGAAAATATAAATATGTTGTTAAAAAAAAAATTTTCATCACCTTAAATAAACTGATTGTTAATCAAAATTGTTCAAATGTATGTTAAGTAATTCAAAAAAATTATTTTGCCTCCTTTATGTTATCCCTAAAATATGTTATTTTTAGCCTTGTCCCGCATAAAATTGTACACATAGTCGATAGGTTCAGGGTTACCGTTAAAAGTACGTTGTTTTTACAATTCTTTAACAAACAACTCATATCGCCATTTTTGTGCAGGAGTAAGCACAATTCTGTCTTAACACATCTTTCGTGCTTACTTCACATTCATGTTAAATGTAAACTCAAATGTGTTTTTTAACACCCTTGACATGTCCCTTTGAAGTATTTCATTCCGTCATTCGTGTCTTCAGTCAGCTTCTGTTCCATTACCCTTATCCAAGTGATTCCTTCAATACTTCCTTAATAAACCTGCAGTTAAAATTATTATCATGAAGACTTATATTTTGAACGGAATCTTGCATCAATAACTCTTCCTTCACAAAAAAATAGTATGTTTTTATTTAGACTAAAACTCTTATAATCAGGAAGGGAGTGTATAGGACGGCCTAGAGGCTAAGGCCCTCTCTATATTGCTTTCAAAATCTCTCTGATATATATAGTGTAATCTAGGTATTACCTGTGCCTTAGTATCCACCATGGAGGGGCGACCCTATATACTACCGACATCTGACGGAAAAATCTATAATCTCTTAGATTTTTCTACACTAGAGCCATCTATGTATTGTAGATCGAACTATAACAACTTACTTCCTAGAGGTTTTGGTAAATTAAAAACAGTGTGTTGTAATATTAACATTTTTTATTTAAAAATGAAAAGCTACATTTTGTACAGTACGAGCTTTTATACAAAGTACATCTGATTCTAAAAGAAGAGGGCAATATTATATTTAGAAATCTACATAGAAAACTAAATGAAAGCTTTATATTTCAGTAATTTTTTTTTAACTTGAAGTAACCGATAAATAAAATTATTTCGTTAATTTAAAAAAATGACTAAAGATTAAAAAACATGTTTTTTCATAAAGTTTTCTGTATTAAACTTCCAGAAAAACAATTTCGTTTAAAAAGTCTTTCCGTTCCGCGAAGTGTGAACGGAAATTAAAAGGAGATGATTAAATTAAAATCGAGTTCAAGAAATATTTTTTTATGTTTGGTACAACTACATAATATTCCTCCATGGGTACAACGATACAACTGTATTCCAATAATAAAGCACTAAATTATAATGTAAATGTTATATCTGATATTTATTTTTTTTTTTGGAAATCTCTACTTTTAAAACTCCTATAACATGTTATTTTGTATGTTATTAAAAATAATATTTATTGTCTCATTATAAACTAAAACTTTTTACAATATTATTTATCAAGGATCAACAAATTATTTACAATAATATTACATAAATCTTACACCATAAAACATATTTTCAAATGGCAAGCAGAGCTACGCATATTACAAGAAACAAAAATCCTAAAATTAACACCTGGATATCGTAAAAAGTTCCTTGAGCATACCTTCTTCGTTTTTACGAAGACAAAATTTATGAAGATTTTAGCAAGAGATAAAGCTCTACCGCTTCTTCTTGAAAAGGACTCGGATATCTTGTTTAGCACGAAGTTATCATTCATCCGATACAAAAGTGTTGTAAATACCAGCCATTTCTTTCTGAAAAGCTTTCCGAATAACAGATTTGTACCTTTGGTAACACAAGAGGTAATAAAATTACCTTTTCCGTTAAAAAATTACTCCCAATTCCGGAGCTTTAAGCTCGTACGTAATTCCGTAAAGGGAAAACGAAAAGTTCGATCGGAAGTGTTTTCCATGATTTATGTATTCAGTTTACACAAGTGATTGTTTTGTGTTCCCGGTAAGCTCTCTCAATACGCATTCCGACGGATGATTGATTGGTTTTTATGAAAGCTTCGAAGGAAATGAATGACATTAATGTACGACACACTCAACACACAACAACAGACAGTAAAGAATACTAAAAACATACTAGCACTGTATGATTATTAGTTCATCTGGCCGCAATTGAAATATCTTTGTCTTTTTACGTTGGAATTTCTTTCAGGAATTCGAAACAATATTAATGAAAATTATGTTATTTTGTTTACATAACTGTGTATATAATCACAAACCAGCCGGTTTAAATATATTTTATAATGGTACGTCAAAACGTACTCCATCGAAGTATGGCTTTGCTTAACTAGAAGAAACACAAAATAACAAAAACTGATTTTTATTTTCTTTCTAACAAGCAAGAAAGTATACAAAATGATGACGCATTTTATATATATAATTATTATTCTAATATGTGAAGTTGAATAATAAAAATATAAATTCACCGAGTAAAATTCGACGAATTATTTAATTAAATTCACCTATTTCATAATAATGAGAAGGATTTCGTCATTTATTGTATTGGAATTTACGTCGCGAAATGGCTCTTTTAATAAAATAACACAAAGGCTGTTTAAAGTATGATTTTTCATCAAAACCTTCACTTTTTTCGATCGCTCATTATTATGTAATAAATCAGACATTCATTTGTGACATCAGTAAACTGTATTTATGTATTTTATGAGCCAGCATTAATTTTCGTCTGTAATATTGTACGATTCAAACAGCCAATGGTTTTTTTGGCGATTTCACGAGTCAGTGAAAATTGAGATATGCACACCGTGGTTCAGAACCTTTTATAGGAAAAAAATGTAATTATAAATATTTCACTCAGAAGGTACTTCCAAAATGTACAGATCTCTAGATCTATTAGTTAAAATATTGTTTTAAATGTAGGTACGCTTCTCTATTTTCTTTCAAACAAACAGTTCCGATTTTGAAAATGACACTTATATTCAAAACAAATCTAGTTTCTAGGGTTCACTGAACCGGAGTTAGTTTGATAATAATAAAAGTGGGGAATAGAATGGACTATTATTAGGATTTTTAGGAAGGCTCACAAAGTTCGTCAAAACTGTTATAACCTAGCAATACGCACTACGCATTATTCGAATACCGCACCCAATACCGAGTCCTAACTGACTAGAGCCATAAGGACTACGGCATACCCTGATGGGATAAAATATGTTGTCCTTACGGTGCCTTCCAACATGTGTTATGCATTGATACTGCCTTAGTAGTTGGATTTATTAACTATAAGTATAAAGATTTGCAGGAACTAAAAAAAACGGAATGTTAGATATGAAAAAAAAATATTTGATGCACATAAAAAAAACTGAATTTCATTGCATTTATTACTCTAAAGATCTGTTCCTGAAGAATTATCAACAACACTAACAACAATACTTTGGATAAAGGTAGTTTTTTTCAATTTTCTCGAAGTCTATTGTTCTAATTCAGGTAGTTTGATCACCGTTTACCAAATAATTATTTCAAATGGTTTTGTTTAATGCTGGGTCACTCTCATAGATCACTACAATGTTTCCAAAATACATTATTTTTTCCATTGTGCTTCATGATCGGATAGAATCAAAAGAAAAATATTCAGTTTACGATTATTTAAATTCATCTTTTGTCACTTTAAAAACAACCCTGCTTTATATTATCATGATTCCAATCGAGTAAACAAACAATCCGTTTTCATTATCCGCAAAAATCTTTTTAGTATTCGCGAAAAATATTCAAATTTGAAGAGAAATAATTTGAGTTTCGCTTTATTTGCGGAGAAAAAATACGTGATACCTAGACATTCGCTTAACCTTATTTTATCTCCTATACATACAAACCAAAAGTATTATTTAAAACACTTAAAACATACAAAACGATTTGCAATCTAATATTTTAGATAAAGTTTTATGTACAAAATATAACTAGTTTTAGCTATAAGAGAGAATTTTCACAGTTACTTTTATTATTTGAAGAAAAAATTTCTATTAAACTTTTTTTTTCATAGTTAAATTTTCTACACGAAACGTTCTTCTGGATGACGGCTGTGACCTGTGACTTCACTCTCGCCAACTTTTCTATTCGGATTATATACCTTGTAGGGTAAATTATAGGGAGTTTGCATCTCCCGAAAATAACTACAATATTATTTTTACCCACATTCTTGTGATGGGTATCATTGTAAACCTGCGCGCGATACTTCGCGGGGTAAATAATATTATTCTGTCTCCAGTAGTCTTGCCGTCGGGTTGACCCTAAGCCACCTCTAGCGTACGCGATTTATTTGTTCGTAAAATTATTATAAGTGAGTTTTTCAGTGAACCGCAGAATCATTTAGCCAACAATCCATTTAAACTGGCGATGATAACCAATCCTCCAAAACGTGTTGTGTCAGACTAACACGTCAGTTATTTACGAGACTTAAATTTTGTGAAAATACAATGGCTTATATTCTTAGTTTTCTGGTATGTCACTTAAAACACGTTTTTTTAATTAACTTTTTTTGTTAAAAACAATGCACGACCATAAAAACTGAAAACAATGCAAATTAAAAGAGAAATAAATAGCTAGCGTATCCTAACGAGACACCAGGCGAATGAATAACGCGTCGGGTATTTACGAATATGCACCTGGGTCCCGGTTACAATTGTCGTTTGAGGCCACTAGATAGGCAATATCGATGACATAATTGCATCACCCAAATACGAACCATTCATCAAATATTAATTTCACAAAGTTTTTAAAATCAATTAATGTAACTACTAAAAATATTTACATGCTATAATGTATTTAGTTCGATTGGAAACAGAAGAAAAACATTGAATATTTCAAACATTTTGTATTCCGTATTTGTGAAAATTCCCTATTAATATTAAATACAGGGTTTTCCAATAATAGGTGTTAGTTTCGTTGCTTGTGTGGCACGTAGCGCCGTTTGTTGAAAGTAAACGTTGTCCAGATCAATACAATCCAATTCCAGCCAAAAAAAATCATTAATCATCTCTCGATAGCGCAATCCATTCACCGTAACTGTTGCTCCAGGCTCATTTTCGAAAAAGTAAGGTCCAATGACGCCGGACCATAAACCGCACCAAACAGTCACACGTTGAAGATAGAAAAGATTTTCAACAATAACTCTTAGGTTTTCCGAGCCCCCAGATGCGACAATTTTGCTTGCTGACGAAGCCACCGAGGTGGAAATAGGCCTCATCACTCAAGATGATTTGCATTTGATTTACTTAAGTGAATTTTAATAATTTCAATGCGTTGTTGAAGCGTGTATCGTTCCATTTTTATTAATAACGTAGTTTCTACTTGTCAAATGTCAAAAAATGACAGCTTCAAAAGTAACATCTACTGAAATAGCGGGCTATTTAAAATAACACTTCTTATTGGAAAACCCTGTATAACATAAGATATTATCAATTTACATAAATTTTCATAAAATTATCTAAGTATTTATATAAACGTTTGCTTATCACTGATCAAATATCACGAGATGCTATAACACGTGTCAGATTGAATCTTAACATGATTATTATTTACAAAGAAGGCTTGAAACTACTTATATTATAAATTTCTAAATAAATCATTTGATAGTGTGATGGATTGATGGATAAATGAAAATATCAGATAGCAGGTATGGCTTTATAGAGATACTTATTAAACTGACAACCGACAATTCATCCTAATCATACTTGAAACAACGTGACTTTTAAAGGTTTCTGTAAGTCAGCACGGAGATAAATTATTATGGCAGATTTATTCAAATTCTTTTAAAAACAGGATTGCATGCCGTTTCCTAATAAACTTTAATAAATTCATGATACATGGAAAAACGTTTTCATGCACCTGCGTTTGTTCTGATAGTACAAAATGATTAATGCGAAAATATTAGAATTCTCATTGACACATGTCGCGACATCGCGATTGCACATTCGGGTTTTACTGATATTTTATCAGGAAACCTGTCAATTCATTCGGTAAAGGCTTGCAGTCCAGTTTTTAACCGGCATAAGAATTTGAATATATTTTTAATAAATTAGCAATAATTTATATGATTAAGTTTTCTCCGTGTGTGAATGCAAAAACTATGAAGTTAATTATTTATAATTTTTAAACGTTGATAACCACGGTTTACTCAGAAGTAAGTGGAAAACAGTTGTAAAGATTTTTTTTTTAAACTTGAGTTAAAGTTCTGTGCTTCACTTGCTTCATAGGCTGTGTATCATGAAAACAAAAACAGTTAAATTTGAAGAAATCAATTAAAAATCTTTTAACGTCCGAATAACAAACAACATGGAGTTTTTAGTTACTTCTAGCCGCTTCCAAGGATATCCATGACAAGCGGAAAGGTGGTCTCAAAATTCAAATCCACTTACTTATGATCTCGGTGTAAATATTACGCCGTGAGTAAGATCGGAATAACGATAATGTCTTATTATCACGGCGTTAAAACAGCCTTAAGCTGGATTTAACTATACCAACACTGAACCCGCGCTTCAAAATCTTAAGACGTAAGACGTAGAGAGTACCCATTTAAAAAATATTTTATTTAAAAAGCAAGATGTAAAACACGCTGTTTATATTATCTTCACACGGGTGGCCCTTAAATAATTTATTTTAGATCCAATGTCATCTTAGGGATTGATGTGCGGAGGTTCTTTACAAGGACAGAAAGGAGTGAACACTTGAAGAGACCAGAGGCCAGCAAACCGCTCCATAACGGAACTGTTGAACTCAAGAACTAGTCGTAGAAACGACCTGTTCTCGTTATAATGTGCAAATTTCAACCGTGTACAAATGTTTGGCTTGCATATGGCGTGTTTTTCGACTGCATAGATAATTCATTTCCATCTGACATTTCATGATATTTGTTATTTTTTTATGTGAAACCAAAATCGTCTTCCTCGCTCCAATGTCCGGAATCGACCGGAACTTTTGTCTTGGTCGCAAGAAGTTGTTCGGTATTTTTGGTATTTTCATCGTTCTCTGTGATATTGTTCTCCTCCCCCGGAAGTGCATCTTCCGCCATCGGCGTCCTCGGCGGGCCGCCATTTTGTTTGGGTCATATTTCAATGATGGCGTCCTGTAACTTGACAACAGTGGGCGAGCTTGCTTCGTGGTTCGGTGCGTTGCTAACCGGCGGCGGAAAGGTGTCGTCAATTACTTCTGTCAAGTCATCGTATCTGAAACAAACGCAATAAAAACACATCAAACAAAGAACCGACAACAATCCTCTTGCTAAAGATATACCTTACATCAAGGTGGAGTAACATTTTATGGGTAATTAAATATCCAGAATTACTGGACATTTTTAACACGCACAAATTAGTTTAAAAAAACACACTTTGCATCATTTTAATAACAATGGGAAACAACTATTTTTTTCTGCTTCTTTAATCAAACCCAAACTAATGACCTATTTTATCTAAAAGAAGAAAAAAAATCTTAAAACTGTGTCTTCAAAAATAATGGCCGCCGAGGTTAACAATCATTTTTAATTTTAATGAAGTATCGATTAATAAACGGTTGTTTCTCGTTGTTAATAAACTGATATGAATTGTTTTTAAAATAATTTGTGCAATTATAATTTGTATTTACTATATTGTGTAAAAAAAAATTCGTCTATTAAATGTTTTTACATAGTTATGTGATAAACCCTTGGAGGTATAGTGTCGTTACTCTAATTATAAATCACGTAACCACTTGCAACAACACTGCCGAAAGTCAAAATATTTCAGACTGTGATAATTACTTTGAAATTTATGCATCTTTAATATTTATCTAAAAGAATATATGGGGTGTATCAACACCTTACCGACAGACTTTAACCTGGGATTTCTGAGCATATTTGGAGTAAAAATGCAGATGTCATTTTAGCGCCCGATGACTTTTTTTAGTTCCCATCCTTCTTCTCCCCATTATTACTTATCCTTTATTATTACGCATTACAACGTATCCAACGAGAAGTTGAGATTACCAAAGTCCCGCTGACTTTCTCCAAAATAATAATATTAAAATCTTTAAGAGCTTTGTGATATTTGATAAATAATTCGTTTTTAGAAGTCGTGTGGTACATTTGTAAATAAATGTATTTATAATGGATTTTAAACTTACTTTAGAAATAAATCGAAGTCCCGTTGCCATTACAAGATTTTCCGGTAATAAGATTTGGAAAAGCTTTTAAGCGAAATGAATCCAACCTACTCGCACGTTTGTAGATAACATCATTTCGATTATAATACATTCTGATGGAAAATGAAATTTTGTACTGAGCCATTCAAAATATCTCTTGGAAGAGTATCGCTTTGATTTCAAAATAAGAAAATAAAACAATTTGTTTTTACAGTGTGAAAATTAATTAGTTCAACACCTCTCATTTTACCTTCAGTAGTTAATATAATTTAATATTGCGCTAGTGAATATAAAAAATTCTACCTTCCCAATTGTATTAAGTTAGATGGAGAATATATATATATATTTCAACCTCACTGTGGAAAGAATAAGTAAACTTATTTATGTCTTCTATAACATATGTTATATATTAAACAAGAAAACTATCAAAATTGTCTACTATTAATTAATACAGTCCCTGTCGCCGTATGGCATTTTATATGGAGAGGGGCCTTTTAAGCTACTTTATAGGCCATAATAACAATACAAAGAATAATTATGAAAATTATCCTTAGGAAACCATACAGCTTCTCAACTTTAGAGATATTTCGGGAATTTGATCAACTTTATAAAGAATATTTCATCAATAAAATTCACCCCTGAGATAGCATAAGCAATATATTCAAAACAAAGGGCCTAATAGCTTTCCTAATGCTAAGAACGACCACGGCTCAGCACCACTACTCGTATTTAGGTGTGAAATGGTACAATATATTATTATCCTAAAACCCTTAATATACGTTTACGCAATCTACACCATCTAGCATTAAAAAAAAAATTTAAAAAAAAACTGTGGCTATTGTTATAATACGAAATCTCTAAAATTGTTTATATTGAATTGTGTTTGTTGTTAATTTTAATATTTAATCAAGTTTTTAGATATTTAACACGACTTAGTATTATTATTTACGCCTATTAAGCATTATTTTCTTTCCGAATAAACTTACTCCTCCCGTAAACACGAGCTCCTGGAGCTCACCTTATGGAGAAGTAGAACAATTTAGAACAAAATATATGTTTTGCATATTGTTATAATTTGAAACCTTGTATTATTTTGTAATAAATAAATATAATATTAATAAATCGAAACAGAACAAGACGCAGAACGTAAAAGGTAATGGTCTCAACTGGGGACTTAATTATAAACTACTAGCTGACATGTACCCTGCGTTTCTGTGGGTTATCCTTAAGATATAGACATATAGTATTAAAAACTTTTTGGTGGGCCTTTATAATTTTAAATTTATTCTATAGTATATTATTTTGATGTATTTCATAAGGTTTAGTCATCATTATCAATGTACGCGTCTGAAAATATTATTTATACGACTTGATTACAAAACATCAACTTTTCTCTACTTTTATAAATATAATTTGCACGTATTATACATATAAACCTTTCTGAATAAATTTTCTAAATGATAGTGAAGGCCCCATCAAAATCTGTTGCGTACTTTAGAAGAACTAAGCGCACAAATAGCGATTTTCTTTTATACTATTTAGAGATTACATTGATAAGTATAGCCTTCAAACGTCATTCCAATAATTTGAATATTCCCATGTTGTCTCATATTAAAATAAATCGGATAGGTATATCTAAAGATAGCAAACAATCAATATATAAAAAATAGTTTAGGATAATGTTGATATTTCTAAGATCGAGAAAAGCAAAGGAAAACAATAATGTGTCTCTCAATAGCTTAGAAGCGCTGTCCCGATATGACAGAGATACTGGGTTCATTTCCCAGCTGCAACCGTTACAATTTTATTTTTGTGTATCTCGTTAATATAACTAATTACATAACACAGTTAGTAGAATCATATTGATGGGTATAAACCTTCAAAAGTTATTCCAATACATCGAGAATTGTTTTGTGTTTTACTATTGTTTCTGAAATATTAAAAATTATTGATCATCTTTTGTTGCTCCGCTAAAATCTGGCACCATGACAACTCAAAACTTTGGCAAATGAGAAAATTAACAAATCAGAATACTTTTAATAATAAAATTCTTTAAAAGTGTTGAAAACAAACCAAACCCAATCTTAAACCCTATTTTTTTTACACTTTTCGTGACTACAGTTTATCTTTTCAAAAGTGTTCCGATTTGTCTCTGTTTCGCTTTGTACTGTTACCAAATGTACAGCAATGGCAATTAGCAAGCCATGTTGCATCGGACACAGCATCTAATTATATTCGGAATCCGTGCCAGTAAATTTTAATGGCCAATCTGACTTTCATTTTATCCGCTCGATCATGCCAAACGTTACATTAAACATACGTCATTAGCTTTACATGACACTCATTGAAAATCGGATTATGATATGGTAAAAAAAAACCAATACAATGTTAATGATAACATCGTTTAAAAAAATTGCGCGTTCTAAAGCTTGCGATTTGTTTTTTTCTAAGTTCTATTTGCAAAAGTAAAAAGGGGACGGTTCAAAACAATCTCTAAGAATGAAATTACTTTTGCGGGTCGGATAATGTGTGGGTTCGGATTTCGGATAACATCTGAGAGGCGTTAGGTTCTTACCTAGTAACAGCGGTTATTCAATTGGAAATATTTTCCAATTATCATTTAAGATAAATAAAAGAGTGAAAATTCAAAATCAATGTAACTTGTTTTCACAACAACAACAGAACGGCTGACCGAGCGCGGAGAAATAATAGTATAAAGGTTTGTTTGAAAAAGTGTGAATAAGAATGTACAAATGAACAGTATGATATCATATTTGAAAAAAAATCTTTACAGAACCGTTAAAATCTCTATCATATTGAACAGTTAACGGGAAGTACATAACAAATTTATAGACAGACGAAATGCGAAATAGTCGACTTTAAAAAAAAACACTTGGCTTCAAAAATTATTTTATATAAAATTCTACCTGCTGTCATTCCCGCAATCACTATTGCCGTCTGCCACGAGGTGGTGGTGTTGGTTCGGCAGTAGCGGGTGGCGAGGCCTCGCTGCGCAGAATAGCGCGAGGTGCAGCGCCGCGAGGGCCAGCAGCAAGGCGCCTGCCACGCGCGCTACCCACAGCCAGCGCGGCCACAGGAGCAGGGACAGCGCGGCCAGCGCGTACGGCGGACAGCGCTTCCAACCCGCGCGGCAACACGACACCGTGTCCCAGCAGCGCAGGGCTGGGGTGTACTCGTTATGACTGGGGAAACACAAAAAAAATAATAGGTTTTATTTTTGCATAGTATTCTAGTTACCTGAACATTTTAAGTGCAACATATCGTGGTACATTCGGAATCGGGTTACTAACAATAACACTCCTTATGTATAAAAAATGATGATGAGGTTAAAATTTATGTATTTTGGAGTTAAAAAAAATCCATCGCCGAAAAGCGTGTTTTATTTTATTTTGTGAATTTCAGACACAAACATTAAAATCTTTCTAATCATTTTCTAAAGAAACTTATCTTGCCACATTACACAATAAAACCACTACTGAAAAGAGGTTCGCAAGTAGGAGATTTAGCACTTTACACACCATTCTAAAAATTGCCATATTCAGGTGTTAAGGGATAAACTTCTACTTACTCTAACCAGTGATTACATTAATTAAAGTAAAACAAAATTTAATTAATTTTGGTCTAGAGTTACATTTTTTGATGTTTTTATTTTTCAACTTAAAACATCAAAAATCAGTAGGTATTGGACAATTAGCGTCGTGTTAAAGGTGTTAAACATTATTCAGCTGAGTGAACAGTCATGACATTTTGAAGAATTTATTTGTTTTCGTTTACATTTTTTACTCGAAATAATGTCAGGAATCAGTGGTAAAAGTAAGTCAAGTACGTCTCTTAACATCCAGTATATTTCAGCGATAAAATCAAATTTTCGAAAAGATTCAAATTACTGTCCAACTAATTAGATTATTCTACACCGGTTCAACATCTGTCTGGTAAAGTCAGTCTTAATTAAGTCTGATTTAATGCCGTTTTAATATACAAACGCCCTGGAAATAAGTGTTTTTTACACCACTTTTATGATATGGGGGGTGTTTAACGTCAATTATCTCGAAATAATGGTTCATTCATTTTTTCTTCGCGCTTCATACATTTCATACAGTGAATTCGATTTTTTTAACACAGCACCTCACATTTTCAAATCTAAAACCAATAAATAACCTACATACAATACATATTACTCTACACAGACTAGATCCATGATCTTCCCCTCTCTCTCACCATCCCATTCCCATAAGCTAACGCAACTCTTCTCTCATTTATATTCACTAAATTACCAAACGTCAGTGAAAACCTTTTATTTGTTTAGTAATTATACACATTTTCCTACACATTATAAAACATTGTAACTCTTATTTTTTTCCAATAATGATTATTGAATTAATATCGTTAGTGACAGAGTTTCTTTTCATATTGAACAATTTAAAAATATGAAACAAACAATTGGATGTCTTGTCTTCTTTTCCTATTGAACAATTGAAAAGTATGAAACAAACAATTGGATGTCTTGTCTTCTTTTCCTATTTAACAATTGAAAAGTATGAAACAAACAATTGGATGTCTTGTCTTCTTTTCCTATTGAACAATTGAAAAGTATGAAACAAACAATTGGATGTCTTGTCTTCTTTTACTGTTGAATTAGATATTTCTAAACTTATTATGAACGCTTTTCAAAAAGATAACGTGGTAACTAAAAGTAATTTACCCGAAAATTGATAATCTTTGCATTTATCATGACGCCAAAATTGACAGTTGAATCTTCGCTTAAAGAAACAAACGAGATTTTCTGCTTTATAGTTAAGTTACATTAATAAGAGTTTAAGAACATGTTTAGCTACAACATTCCCTAGGGAGATGCCATAATCCCGCTTATTCTAGTACCAAATTTCAAAATTATGGCAAAAACCTATGTTGTCTATTGTCCTTTATCTACCTGACATTTCATAATGCTGATTGTGGCAGCACTCACCAAACGAAAAATGTTATATTTTCCTGCCGAATCAGCAGTTTGCTAACCTTCGTAAGGGGCAGTTTATTTTTCTCCTGAACTCTGAACAAAAGATTTCTCTTTGCCAATCTGTTCCAGAATCCGCTCAAAACAAATTCGATGATGTCACCATAATAAAGATATGTCAATAAGATAAAAAATATTGTAAAGTTAGCCTGCGCACAAACTGCTTCGGCAGTATAGCGACCGTTTTTAATGAAGAATAAAAATAAATTTGTTTTTTTTTAATTTACGTTAATTCCATACAGAAAATTGTAAGGAAATTTTTTACCCTCAGGGCCCATGTCATATTACGGATGCTGTGTGAAGGTTTTTTTTAAGAAATGATGGAGAGGAAATCACGGGAAGGAAAAGGCATGAGAGGTCAAAAGATATCCCTCAATCAGCTTCTGATCCGACACGACGTTCAGCTGGTGGACAGCCTAAACCTTACCCTCATGAACCTCAACACTCCTGCTAAGTCACTAAACATTGCGCACCACTTGGCATGGCAGAGGTTTCGGTTATCCAATAAATGGTTCTCGGTGCGGCGGTACACATACCGCCTCCCAAATTGAGGATAATAATGTTGTTTCATTAAGTCGAGAGTCAAGAGGGGTGTTTATCAAAAGAAATAAATCCCTATAAAGAAGGCCAGTTTACCAACATTATTACTATGGAGCTAATATCAGTCAGCAATGATATGTTGATAGTATATTTCATGTTAAAAAAAAGAGACTTGGCACCATATATAACCTTTGTAGCTGATTTAAAAAAAATTTATCGTTGCCTTATCTTATAATACGCACCTACATAATATTTACATATAGACAAATATTTCCAGGTTACGAATAACTCGACAATATTTTAAATATTTACACTACCGTCATTTTAAGAGTAAATTGTTACTCGTGCAATGTATAGGCACTAAATCGAACCCGCGATGCCTGGGTGGGAACCCAACGCTCTTGTTCACTTGGCCACAAACTTTAGAGGTTTCGGATCAATCTGTACTTTGACTGTCATGAAATAAGACCATGCGCTTTTATTTCATGTTCCATAATTCTGACCAATTAAATTTAAAAAGTAATAGATTCCTATGTTAAAACTAGTTTATTATTGCAGAAATTATAAAATTACTGAATAATATGTTCACTTAATATTTGTTTGCATTATTTGCAATGCTAAACAAATATTGACATGATTCGTGTTTGATTGCTCCTGTAGAATTAATTAATTACAGTTGCCTATAATACATTAAAATCTAGTCTCTTGAAATTATAAACTAAATAAAAACAGTAATGCTTATCATATTTAAAGTTAATTTAATTATAAATCAGAATGTAAGTACATAAATTTTTCCCTACACATTGAGAATATTTATAGTTTAGGGTTGTAAAAAAATGTAAGCGGAAATCGATTGGGGTTAATAGTGATAGATTCGGCTGAAAAGGCGGCCATGGAAAGAAGAAGAAGTTCTGTGGTTACCAGACGGAACTTCTTCTTCTTCTCGGGTGGAAAACTGTGATAAGATCGATCAGCGCCCTAATAACATGTTGGAAATCCTACTACTCGTATTTATTATAATCAATATCAATTCACACGAAGACTGAAAATTATGCTTCGCAATTCACTGAGTTAAGAAGAATTTATGTTTCCCTGAATATAATATAATATACAGGGTGTTAAGGGACGTACTTCACTTATTTTAACTAGTGATTCCTGAAATTATTTGAAGTAAAATATTTAAATCAAAATTTTGGAATCAGGTGACATTTTTTAAGGTTTATTTTTCTTTTTTTTTTCAAAACCAAATATAAATTATTTCTTATACAACCTATCACTGGTCGCTCAGCGTAGTAACCGACCAACCCCTCAACCCGATCCTAACAGTGATCCTAACCTACTGATTTTTTTTATGTTTTACGTAGAAAAAAAACGTCAAAAAAGTCAGATTCCGAAATTTCATGTACATTTTTAACGAATTAAAAATGTAAGTAGAGGTGCACTTGTTAAAGCTTGATTTCTTTTTTAAATTTAAAGTTTTTTTTTATATTTGAATACTATTATTATTCAATTTATTAAAGAAAATATTGAATTCTTCAAATTACTAATCATAACTCACATCTAGATTCGAATATGAAAAGTTTAACAATATTCTTAGACCTAAAAAAGGCTTTTGATACCGTCAATCATAATAAACTGCTTGGAAAACTTAATAATATGGGAATCAAAAATAATTGTCTGTCACTTTTAACAAATTATTTACTTGATCGCAGACAATCCACAAAAATTGGCGTAAATATTAGTAAACCAGCATCTATGAGACATGGGGTTCCACAAGGAACAGTTATAGGTCCGCTTTTATTTCTAATTTATATTAATGACCTATGTAATATTAGTATTCCGGGAAAACTTTTCTCGTATGCTGACGATACTGCAATCACAGTTCATGGTAAATCCTGGGACGAGGTCTCTAAAAATGCAAATAAGTGCACAATTATTGTCAAAGAATGGCTCAATCAAAACCTTCTAACTCTGAACTGTGAAAAAACTATATATATACCTTTTTATAATACCAAAAAAGCGGCACCCTTAACTCATCTAAGTATAAGGTTTCACAAAAATACCTGCAATCCTGTCTTATGCACTAACTGTACAGAAATGAAATCGGGGAATACAGTTAAATATTTAGGAATTATAATAGACAGCCAACTCAAATGGACAAATCACGTAGAAAAGCTTGTAAATAAACTTAGATATTTAACTTATATTTTTAAACGTTTAAATAACATAGTAGATATCAAAAGAATCAAATTGGTGTATCATGCATTGGTGCAATCATCAGTATCTTATGGAATAATTGCATGGGGGGGGATTTATAACACCCATATTAAGCCACTAGAAATAACACAAAAACTAATACTAAAAATAATGTTGCATAAAGATATGACCTACCCCTCCTTGCAATTATTCGAAGAGGCTAAATTTTTAGAGATAAGAAAAATTTACTGTACACAATGTTTAAAATATATATTTGCTCGAAATTTTCTTTTTATAAAAAATGAAAATCGGTCTAGTAATAGGGTAAATAATGTATTTAAAGTTCCACTGTGCAAAACAAGGCTTGCGCAAAGACATGCTTATTTTATTACACCAAAAATTTATAACGCACTCTATACCAATACAGAAATCAAATGTGAAAATATATCATCCTACAGGAAACATAAAAATGTAATAAAGTCTTGGATAAATACCATAGATATTAATATTTACCTGCTGTAACATCTGATCTTAATCTCTATTAACTTTTAACAAATCCTTATTAACTTTTATTTTTCATATTTAATCCCGTAAATACAGTAAATAATGATTTTACTATAAATATTTTCATTCTTTTCTTTTCAATTTTCTACAAAGATAAAATATGTATATTTAGAGTAATTTTAACTGAACTGCCTTAAAGAAACACAAGTATACCCACGAACTGGCGATGCCTATGTGGGATTTTTTTGCTATCATACATTTATGCATATTATTATTTTTATGTATATGCTGTTTATGAACTCGTGTGTGTGTACGTGTATTGTGTGTGTATGTTATGTATGGTGTGTAATACACTATATATGTATACATATGTGCATGTATACATATACTTTTCTGTAATTCGCATTGTTTCTTTCTTTTTTTAATATGTATGTAAAAAACATAATTTGTATTTTAAAACCATGTATGTAACAAAAAAAAAAAATAAAAAAAAAAAAATAAAAAAAATAAAAAATAACGATAAATATATATATATGTATTTTTTTGAATTTTGTATTTTTAGGATGGGTTGTATAACAGAATTTGAACAATTCATCAAATTTCAACATTCAGTGAAGGCCTATTCATGTTCTGTTATTATATCATTATAGGTTAGTTGCTTTACAGAACTGAAATAATAACAGAACTTTAAATAATCTTTTACAGAACTTGAAAATTTAATTTGAAATTTGAAGAATTTGTTAAATTCTATGTCCGAAATCAGTGCTCTCAAATTTGCACATAATATGTACTGAAAACCAAAAAAATATATTCCTTAATTCTTACACCAATAATTAAAAAAACGTTATTGTATGATAATTTTTGCGTAATTGTTTTTCTTCATTATTATTTTTTATTGTAAAGCTGCGTTAATATTTTTGTCAGAAACAAACCGTAAGGGCCAACCTCACTTATTCCACGTAAATGGAGCATTTAATCATTTTTATCAATTTTTTGCGAGATTATTGTATTTGACCATCGATTCTTTTACTAATGAATCTCCTACAATTGCTACATTTTTTTTCAGAAAATTATTGACGTCATTGATACGAGTATCAATCTATGAGTACCTACTGTATGAGTACCTTCTCTATGCTGTCTCGATGTATATATCCGCCAGCTGTCACTTATAAAATGTTGACTCAATGAATATATGCACCAGATGTCACTTATAAAATGTTGTCTCAATATATATATCCGCCAGCTGTAACTTATAAAATGTTGTCTCAATGTATAAATCCGCTAGCTGTCACTAATAATAAAGTAGTCCAATAAAAAATTAACATATTTATTTATAATCTTGTTTTAGCTCCTCATCAAAATAAAACAGACCTCAGAATAATATGATCGACATTTCAAGAAATCGGAAATTTCGTTTATATGTACACCATACCAATTAACAGTCATTAATACTTTAAAAGTAATTATAGCGTTGGAAGCAATTATAATAATAAACCATAATTAACAAAGTTCACCTATTTTCTTCGTAATTTGGAATAATTTCATTTTATTTGTACACTCTGCTTACTGAACGTTGTTAACATAGTAAGCATAAAAAACTGGTTGTTTTAAATTAATTGAAGACCAGGTAAAGTAAACAGAATCCCGCAGTGTTTGTTGTACGTGTTTGACAACCCGGCTTTGATAAATTAAATCATATAACAATAATAACGGAGTGTAGGAGAGTTTGTGGCGTAAATGCGAATTATAGAAGAAAATCTGGATACCAGCAAAAGACACGGCCCGATCAAGTGAATGTAATACTTGAGTTGGATTATGCCAAGAGTTAGAACAATAAAATATTTGATATGTATGAATGTGAATAAAGCAAGGAATGTGTGCCATGACAGGGTCGTATGGTGGTCCACCGCATTCTTTGAAAAATGAACTATAGGGAGGCGACAGACCACTGATAAGAGCAGAAGCTAATAGAGGCTCTCCAACAGTTGTGGCGCCAATAATGATGATACTACACATTTATTAAACATGTTCGGGCGTCGGTGACAGATACATTGGTGATTGCGTGATTGTGTCCTGTCCTTTATCCTGGTCTGTAAAGCCGCGAACCTGCTTGTGATCTGTACCGGTTCGCGAGCGACTCGCGGCGAGCCGACGTATTCGTGTGTTAAGTGCTCTAGCCCTAGCCTACACACTAGAGCCTAGTTACCGTGTCTGCAACCGACTACGCATCGTGTGGCAGGTGAGTACACGGCTTTTTGCAAAAGTTCAATGAACTGAAAGTTATGTATTTTTTTAAAATTTAGAACTGATTGTTCGGAAAAGCGATAATGTTCCTAGGTTCCTAATAATTATTATTTAACAAGTTTTAAAGTTATACAAAAAATATTTAATTAATTAATATAATTCTTTATTTGAAATGTGTATTTCTTTTGTTCAAATTTTTGACAGATACTTAGATGAATTAATAGAGTGACGATACGCTAGTGAGACAACGCGCGTGTAACTGGGTCCAGTGGACGCACCGCTCATATAGCTATTTCATTCATACTCACATATTATTTGAAAAGCTATCCTTTTCTTAAACTGTATTACAATTTTTGTATAGTTTCAATATACATGGCTTGTATTATTTTAGTAATGCAATTGAAAAATCAATGAATATTTTTTTACAAATACTTTCAACTCCACAAATCTTACGATTATGATATACCGTGATTTTTCACAGGTCTGCGATGGTTATAATACTAATTGATCACACTTTTCTTTTGAATCTATCTCAGGCATAAATCATTTGATGTAAGCCGAAGGCTTCACTTTTTATCTCTAGCGGTAGGTAGACTGTATATCAAAGGCTGCCATAAATTAACTTAAATAAAATACAATTTTGCGAAAACAATCTTGGTAATTAAACGCCTCAGTCATAAAACTTTTTTCTTCATTAAGAACGCTGTATAATATAGGTAAGAACGTAGATAAATTTTAACGAAAAATGGTTACAACCATTTTAAAGCTACCATAAAAATATTGCTTATGAAAAGCTGCTTTATAATATTTCGGTTCAAAATATGAATATTAATTCTGAGCCTTATTAGAAATTCAATTCGGTTAAAACAAAAACAATCAATTTATTCAGGGCAAAAACAAATTTGTTTTTTTTTTTAAATCTTTTTTAGAAACGAAAACTCTGCCATGTTTAATGCTTGAGATGGAACAAAAACAGAAAAATTAAAATTGACAATACTTTTTATTTTTTTACTAGGATAATATGAAAATTATCGTGTTCATTATATTACATAAATATGTACCCTTACTAAACTAATGGTTCAAGCAAGCATTATTATACAAGCCCTAAGGGAAAAGGGGGTCAATGTGTCCAGGAGAATAAATCCACCCCTCCCACTGCCGTGCAAGGCGATGGGTCGAGAGAGTTCAGCTGGAGAGGTCAAAGGCCTTCCTCAGCCTCTCTCCCGATCCGCCCCTCCACGCATAAGGTGTGCAAACGCATTCACCGTCAAGACCTCGACAAACCTCACCCCTTCACCCCTACGAACCCGGGCACCCCTGCTTAGTCACGTAGTAAAGTAAACGTAGTAAACCATGTGGGGTGACTTATGACAGGGGTGTTGGTTATCCAATGAAAGGTTCCCGGAGCGGCGGTACCTAAGCCCGCCTCGCAAATTTAAATAATGCTCACAGAATACTGTTTGAACTACCACGCTTCTGCAGCGCTTCGGCGGTATTTTACAGCTGAGTTGATAGTAATGTATTATAAGGACATCATCATGTATCAAAGGAAAGCAAAACATTTCTTTATTAAAACATCGGAATTCTTTCTGAAGCGGGTAAACAATATTACTCGTCTAATGTTAATTGGTGAAATCATTCATCTTTCTAGAAACTATTTGTTTAAGTTTTCAGTGCACGCAAACGCAGTGATATGGTTGGTTATTAAAATTGTTGGTTAGGTTTGGTTCTTCGCAATACTGTGAAACATTATTTTAAGAGCGCCCTTACTGGAATTTATGGTTCGGAAACTGGGGGTGTGGTAATATAGTAGAGGTGGCACAAAAACTGCAAAGGTTAACTCCTCAGGCTAATTTGTTCGGTTTTGTAAACAAACATCTGTTTACCGGTAGAGTCAATTTGTTCGCTTTTCGGAACAGCTGACATGGTTTCATAGAAATCGGTGTCTCCCTTACCGCCGTAATTAGACATATGAAATAAACTGTATTAGAAAGAGAAAACACCAAGCTTTTTATTCAAATGAATAAGTTAACTACAGAATAATTTATAGATTACAGAATAATAGTTCTAGTCCAGTGTTTAGAAGGAAAAACGTAAGGTAAGCCATATTTAAACACACAAAATAATAAATATAAGGTACAATATGCCAGAGATCTGAAGGGTCAACAATGGATTTAATGTTTGTAATTTAAAGCATTATGACTACCACAACACGGGCATAAGCCTAGTGTGGGAGTTATTAAGTACACAAAAATTGTAATTCATAAAATTCACAGAATAAATAAAAAATAAATAAAAAAATGAAGTAATCGGAGTAAAGGTTATCTTGATTGGATACCAGGTATATTATGAATGGATATAGCAAAAATAATCAAAAAAATATTAATTATTTATATGTACATAAAAGTATGGCTTTACACTTTGTTCATTTTGTAGGTGTATCGGAAGTGAGGTTCATATTATCTTACATCAGGTGAAATTGATCATACAGGTTCATTCATTTCAAAAATTCATTTTTGAGTATATTAACAAATTCATTGACCTGCCCGAGTTCCGAAAATGGATTCTAAATACTTCAAATCAGAGTAAATTACAGTCGTGAGGATTAGCTGTTCAGTGTATTCAACAATGTTCCATCAAAAAACAAAATTAAGAAAAGAATGTAAAACTTTATTTTTATTAAATTTGTAAAATAAAAATAAAACATCGCGGTAACCGATGTACACATGACCCAACAAAAAGGTTTCCGGGCTATCATGGTTTAATACCCAACATATAACTCCTTCACCTTTGGGTGGATGCTATTTACACGGGTTTGTTAAGCTTAAGCACCACCCACATAGGGTGGAACATACCCTAACGATTGGCTGTGACATCACCCACCAGGGCATGCACCACTAGGGATGATTTAGATTATGGTATAACTTTGCTTGAAATGACAACGGAGAGGAAATTAGATGAATTGCAGCGGAAAAAAATGCAAGCCATAGAATAGTAACGTTTCGAGCACTTAGTACTAGTTGGTTGTTTTCCCTGGTAGACAAACTATTTTATAATTTGCCGAATATTTTCGAATTATAGTGGTATATTGCGACTTTCAAGACTTAAAATTCTTTAAATGAAAGAAAAAATTCTTTAAAAAAAGATTAAATGAAAGCTTTATTTCAAGTCATATTATTTATTCTCTCTAAATTTTCAACACTTTTTTTATTACATCTCCTTATTTAATTTCCTATTCCCGCATTTGATGAATACCGCACATCAGTCTCAACAGTTCGTTCAGAGTGGGATCGTGACATCGTTCATGGTATGTTATAAGAAAAGTGAGTGGGAACGAAAGGCAAAGGAACACAGTGTGGTTGGGTTGTACAGATCTGATCACCAAGCACAGTTAAAGCCATTTCAAGGAACGTTTCACATCTGAATGGTAGTATTTCACCGGAGCGAATAAACAAAAAATTATTTTACATTAGTAAAATACGTATGTCTCGAACTTTGGGTTTCAAACCCGCGACCTTTGGACTCTGGATCCGTAGTCGAAGATCATATTTTTTCGACCACAAAGGTCGTCAAGTAGTTATTGATTGTTTACTACTAGCTAAACTTCTAAAGAAGGGTTTTTCCGAAACTGGGGGGCTGGCGAAATTCAAGGAGATTAAACATTTCCTCCTCGGCATAGTCAAATAAATAAATTTGGGGCATTTCGAAAGTCAATAAGTATGTGTTAATGAGGATGAAGCACAGAAATGATTCCAAGTCATATTTGTGTATTGTTCTTTTCTCTTTCTAAATAATGATAATAAAAATAAAGTCGGAAAGTTTTTAGAAATAAATTTTTATGTTCCTAATAATTTGACAAGGACGCGAGGGCACAGCTTTTTTCCTGTTCCGATGTGCAAAATGAATCGTCCTTGGCAGAAGCCTTTCAGGAAAACTCCCGTGATACCTTGAACTTTACCCAGTGACCGATAATTTTCAAGTAGTAGGTTAAAGGTTGCAAATTTAACGACGGTTAGGGAAAATATCTGACCTTAAAAAGCATAAAATCAGTTTACTAAATTATAAAATCTTCAAATTTTATATGGTTTTCCGTGTAAATTAACGTCAATTGCTCGAAACTTCGTTTCTATCATGAGCTGTAGATTTTTATTATTAAATGGTTAAAATAAATAATAGACGCCAAATTGTTTGTTCCATTCTAAGTGTTGTATTAAAACTATTGCGAAGTCAGATAGCTGGGTACAAATTATCAAATGATGTGTTGAAACAATTACGAAGTCAGATGGCTGGGTATGAGTTATGAAATGATGTATTAAAACTATTGCGAAGTCAGATAGCTGGGTACAAGTTATCAAATATTGTTTTGAAACTATTGCGACGTCAGATAGCTGGGTACAAGTTATCAAATGTTGTGTTGAAACTATTGCGACGTCAGCTAGCTGGGTATACGTTTTCAAATGTTGTATTAAAACTATTGCGAAGTCAGATAGCTGGGTACAAGTTATCAAATGTTGTATTAAAACTATTGCGAAGTCAGATAGCTGGGTACAAGTTATCAAATGTTGTGTTGAAACTATTGCGACGTCAGCTAGCTGGGTATAAGTTTTCAAATGTTGTATTAAAACTATTGCGAAGTCAGATAGCTGGGTACAAGTTATCAAATGTTGTGTTGAAACTATTGCGACGTCAGCTAGCTGGGTATAAGTTTTCAAATGTTGTATTAAAACTATTGCGAAGTCAGATAGCTGGGTACAAGTTATCAAATGTTGTGTTGAAACTATTGTGACGTCAGATAGCTGCGTAGAAATTATCAAATGTTGTATTAAAACTATTGCGAAGTCAGATAGCTGGGTATAAGTTACCAATTACATTGTTTAAATACATTTTTTTAAATATTTTTGATATTGTTAGATATCCTTTCCAATAAAAAAAAAATTATGTTTAAAGAACATTTATTTATACCCAGGTAGGCAGAATCAAATTATGATAAATCATTGATTTATTCAATTTCCAAAGACAACATTTAGAAATGTTTTTCTTTGACTCTTTGAATAAGTACGATAGCTCACTATTTTGCTTTTATATTATTTTTGCTTTTTGCGCTTTTTTTTTCCTAATTTTTTTTTTTTGCGATTTTGCATTTATATCGTTTATATTTATTAGAATTAGCCTGTGACATACCACGCTATATTCTCGTGGCTTGGCTAATTTCAGCATATTTTAGCATATAGCTAGCCATACATTCTCATTGGGATTTTATGCCGAGCGTTCTGCTGAAATAGGCCAAGCCATGATGCGTATAGCGTATTCTGTCAGCCCCAGTAAATGAACAGTAAATTCTTTTATTGAGTAAATAACATATTCCCAAAAATACGAAAATATAACACAAAGGGATCGTTTATTAATATGAAATTTCACTTACTTTGTACAGAGTTCGATGAATAATGTAATTACCCACATTATTTCTAGGAAGAAAACGATTATGGATCCTATTCTGTAAAAGAAAAACATTATTGAAATTAGTGAAAATATTCGATGTGTACATAATACCTTTCTATTAATGGCTTGGAATTATTAAATCCATAAAATTAGGACAATTCATTATCATTGGTTGACAATTTGTTTCGAAAAATACAGTTATTTTACAATAAATATCATTAACTTGAAAAATCATTTTGGGAGTCGTGTGTGGGTACCGCCGCACCGGGAACCATTTATTGGATAACCAAGACCCCTGCCATAGGTCACCCTTAGTGGTTTGCCACGTTTGGTGACTTAGTAGGGGTACTCGGGTTCATGGGGTGAGGTGAAGTCTTTGCGTCGTATGCGTTTGCCCACCTACAGGTGGCGGGTCAGATCAGAAGAGACTGGTTAAGGAAGACCTTTATGAGAGACGGATTCTCTCGAGAGAGATTGATTGATACGTCAGTCAATCCTGGACACATTGATTCCCTGATTCCTTCCCACCCCTCATACCTTTTTCGTTTTCAGAACTTTCTCTCCTTCCTTTCCCTAAAAAGTCCCTCGACAAAGAGATTATATGAGAGACTGTGTGGCTTTTTTTCCTCAGGGCCTCCTGTGTTGAACTAATGTAAAAAATATACAATTTCGTATTGTCCCCAGACATATATACAATTTTTTTTAAATAATATAAATATTTTATGTCATACCGGTATATTAAAAAAAAAATTACTGTAAATTCAAATGCGGTGCTAACTGCAAACTCCAAACCTCATTGACCAATAATGTGTACACATTCATACAAGATCAATACAATAATAGATTTGGCAAATTAACAAAATAACATGGCACGAAAACAGACAACTATTTCGTCGTTATACTGCGAAAATGCAATAAGTCAAAATACCCTTTTTAAATTATTTATTTATTTTGGGTTTTTACAGATGATCTCACTCACGTATAAACAATTAACACAATCAAAATAATACACTGTATACGGGTAACTCTTTTTTGTGTAATTAATTAGTTCAAATTTGAAATTAAAAACAACTGCAGTTTGGCCACAAACAAGTAAGGGCGGTGCACAAAAATGCCATTTCCCTGAAATAATTTTGTGATTATCTACGTCAATTATGGGCACATCGTCAGTACTTATATAGATCATAGATAAATACAAATTTATATCAGCGAAATAGCATTACGTCTGAGTTAATAAAGCTTATTCTTTGTATTACAGTTGTGTCTCTGACTTTACGGAATATAAATCATTTTACAGATATATGAAATAGTATGTTTAAGTAAACTAAGAGATGTATACAGTAAACAGTAAAATAGCAAAAATCTAACTTAATGTATTTTTGCCCAACATCGTCGATTTATCGAACATTGATCAAAATTACATATTCTGTTGGGGAAAGTTTGAAACCAATTAACTACCAACTAGTCAAACAATCAATAACAATATCGTCTTCTTAGATATGATTTGACGTTTTCACGGCCAAATGTATTATCGTGATTAATTTTTGGGTTCTTATGCCGTGTTACGCTTCCTCCTTATTTAGGCAACGTTTTGGACAGCGTTACAGTGTAACTTTACCGTTCAAAGCATTGACTAAATAAGAAGAAAGCGCAGCAAAGCAAAATAACAACAAAATAAACGATAATATTCCAATAAGTTTCTAAATATTTTTAATTAATACGTACTGATAGTTTTATATAAAATAACACAGAGCAATAACCTTACTAGTCTGGGAATAAAATCCGTAATTTTATAAATATTAATTTAATAATTAATTTTTAGATTGTAATTCAGGCATTATGTCTTTACTGAGTATTGACTGTACTAACCACATCAGCCGAGCACTGTTTCGGCCCAGCACTCGGCAGGTTTAATTCAGGCATTAGAATTTTTATAAGTATTTTACGTTTGTTGTTGAAAATCTCTCTTAATTTTTTTCTCCTTTCATGTCTCTCTTACTTGTGTTCACCTCTACTCTCCAATAAGTTGCTCGGCCGAGTAACAAAGCGAGTGACTCGGCCGAGCATTCAGCAGGTGTAATTCGGCATTACCTTCTAGTTGAAATGAATTCAAATTACCTATGATAAAAATAATAATATTCGATCGTTATGGTACAACTGTACAAAAAAAGATATGCATAGTAAAAAAAGGTTATACTTTAATTTTTTCATTTCTTTTATCCACTTATTCTACTATTATTTAGCAAATTTTGATAAATAAATGATTACTTACAAAATAAAAATTCCAGCCGTCTGGTGATAGACTGTCATTTCAACGCCGACTCCGCACATCACTGAAACAAGAGAAATTTAAAAATTTAAATGTTTATTACATTTCACAATAGTTTTATATTATCAATTCTCAACATGCTTAATTGATACCTACAAAAAATATGTAAGTATTACGTAGAGTTAAAATGTTTTTTTTTCTTCTCCCATGAAGATTTTCCTGTTTTAGGACAGTCAATTCTTGGCCATGTTTTTGACACCGCGTTATTTGTGAAAACCAATTTGCAAAGTGATACAAAAACAAGAATAAAAAATAAAATTAAAATTTCTGCTAATGCATTTTTAAATCATTCAATAATGGAATTTCTTGCATTCAGCCTTCAGATGATCAGATATGTAATACATTTAAATAATAATACATCATAAAACAAATTTACGATACTTGCTTTTAAAAAAGTAAGTATTGTGTTAATGTGGAATACTTTGTCAAGCTTTAGTCTCGTTTTACAGCAATTGTGATAGAAACCCTAAATAATAAACCGAAAATAGTATTTTTAGGACTCCCAAAGGGAGAACGAACGAATGAAATATTTGGAAATGCGATGTACATATTGATATAGAAAAAACCTGCTGATGAAATATCGAAAATGATACGTCAAGAGATGAAAATATTACCTTTGCCTGAACCATTTACCTATTGGAGGCAGAAATAAAATCCTCGTAAAAGTTGAAATTTGCCTATACATCTTGCGCCTACATTAGGTAAATATGTATAGCCATATGTACAAGTTGTTCCAAAATACGTTGACATAATGCAACAAATACAGATTATGTATTTCATGTTAATTTGTAGATATAAAAGATCTTTGTGAATTATTATAAAACATACCAGAAATTCAGGAATAGACTTTCTAAGTAGAAAACCTCTTTCTAAGAAGAAGAGGTTTTTTTTTCGAATAGATCTCGAACACCTCTAATTTAAGGTAGTATTACGAAACAGAAAGAGGGGCGAAGGAAGTGATTAAATTAAATAAAGCAGTTAAATCCGGCGAAATTAGTATGTATTTTTGCATAATTTCATAAAATATTTATAAAATTTCCAAACCACAATTTTCAAGTTAAGTAAAAAGATCATAAAATAGAGATAAAGAATATACTTTTCCGGACCATTTAAAACAGGCAAACTCAGGCGATATGATATCTTTCAGAACATTTTGTTGGCATTTTTGGAACAACACAAATATTTCAATTTCAAAATATTAAATACAAGATATGGCTCTTTTTAAAGTCTCAATTGAATTTTTTTAAGTTACTTCCAAAATACATTTCTGTTAAAAATAGAATAATTTTTATTTAAGAATTTAGCATACATTTATAAGCAATTTTGAAAATATAAAGTGTTGAAAATATATTTTAAGCATAGGGACAGTCTCGACTTGCCTAAATTGCCTTGCGTGACAGGAATTGGCTTTTGAGATGGATGTTTCTCTTAAAGAACGTTCTGTCTATTGCAATTTCACGACCGGGTATCCAAAACATCTATTTTTGCTGGCAGAAATAATTCAACGAATTTGACTGCTATAGCTATGTATCTTTAATACGATAATCTAAAATGGTGTGCGTTACCGGTTAGAAATTAATGTTTATTTGTTGAATTTTTTTGTATAAGCAAGTAGAAAATAAACGTTTATTTGGTTAAAGTTATGCGTAAATACATTTTCTAAAACTTCATGTGTGGATGATATCTAGGTTTGCAAATCCAGCACCTTTTTCAAATCCCGCGGTATTGGGGGGTAACATTTATAAATCCCGCGGGTTTTGAGGGATTGTTATTAAGAGCTATTGAATTGAAATAATGCTAGTATTTCATAATTTTTTAAAATTATTTGTTGTAATCAGCTTTGATATATAAAAAATACATGAAAACTTAACGTAATAAGTATTGATTGAATATGACTTTGATAAAAAGATATTCAAAAGGTAATAAAATAAAAATTTTAAGAAAACTTTCATTGTTTCCATGGTTGTCAACAATAGAACTTTCCACGATCCTGTGAGATTAATCGTCTCTAGTACTGTTAATATCACAAAAAAATACATTTAAAACTTAACGTTATAAGTATTGATTGAATAAGACTTTGATAAAGAGATATTCAAAAGGTAATAAAATAAGTATTTTAAGAAAACTTTCATTGTTTCCATGGTTGTCACCGATAGAAATTTCCACGATCGTGTGAGATTAATCGTCTCTGTTACTGTTAATATCACAAAAAATACATTGAAAACTTAACGTAATAAGTATTGCTTGAATATGATTTTGATAAAAAGATATTCAAAAGGTAATAAAATAAGTATTTTAAGAAAACTTTCATTGTTTCCATGGTTGTCACCGATATAACTTTCCACGATCCTGTGAGATTAATCGTCTCTAGTACTGTTAATATCACAAAAAATACATTTAAAACTTAACGTTATAAGTATTGATTGAATAAGACTTTGATAAAAAGATATTCAAAAGGTAATAAAATAATTATTTTAAGAAAACTTTCATTGTTTCCATAGTTGTCACCGATAGAAATTTCCACGATCGTGTGAGATTAATCGTCTCTGTTACTATCACAAAAAATACATTGAAAACTTAACGTAATAAGTATTGCTTGAATATTATTTTGATAAAAAGATATTCAAAAGGTAATAAAATAAGTATTTTAAGAAAACTTTCATTGTTTCCATGATTGTCACCTATAGAACTTTCCACGATCGTGTGAGATTAATCGTCTCTGGTACTGTTAATATCACAAATAATACATTGAAAACTTAACGTAATAAGTATTGCTTGAATATGATTTTGATAAAAAGATATTCAAAAGGTAATAAAATAAGTATTTTAAGAAAACTTTCATTGTTTCCATGGTTGTCACCTATAGAACTTTCCACGATCGTGTGAGATTAATCGTCTCTGGTACTGTTAATATCACAAATAATACATGAAAACTTAACTTAATAAGTATTGATTGAATATGACTTTGATAAAAAAATAAGATACTAAAAAACATAGACTACGGAGAGTTCTGTCACCCATACGTGAACAAACATACACTAGTTGGTGGGACTGTCTTTTATGTTAGTAATTTTTAAAACCCGCAAATCCACAGGATCAAATATTGCTGAAAATTGTGCGGGATTACAAACCCTAATTGTATCATTTGAAGCCACGTAAACATCAGGTTTACGTGGCTTCAAATGGGCTTTACCTTTCCGTACATACTCTTACACAATCAGGTTTGTAATGGACCCATTCGGTCGTAAACCGTAATAGGAATTAGTAGAATTTTTATTCGTTAATACTTAAATGTAGGTTGACTTTATAAAAGAAAAATTGATTGAGTGAAAACATCTGGAAATATTCCGTGAAACTTCATTTAAGTGCAAATGGCACACAAAATAATGGAAAGGCACACTAAAAAATTGGGATGGCACACTAAAAAATGGAAAGGCACACTAAAAAAAAGGTATGGCACACTAAAAATGGAATGGCACACTAAAAAAAATGGAATGGCACACTAAAAAATTGAGATGGCACACTAAAAATGGAAAGGCACACTAAAAAAAAGGTATGGCACACTAAAAATGGAATGGCACACTAAAAAAAAATGGAATGGCAAACAAACAAAAAAATGGTTTAGCACACTAAAAAAAATCTGACTTTCGCTATTTGCCAATCATTATAGCTTTTTAATGTTAATACCGCACAAGAATCTCAACCTCTCTCAGCCGTCCGGAGTCAGTAAGACTTGGCATCCCCAGTTCGGGTATGTTTTGAGACTGAATGTAGTGTGGAGGGAAGGGAGATAGGGAAGAGGAAGGTGAGGAAGGGCCTTGGTAGTCAGATCTGGTCAACAAACAGGGCTAAAGCCATTTCAAGCAACTTTTAATTTTGATTGGTGGCCTTTCATCAGGCCGATAATATACGATTACCTAACCAACTTATTCAGTTACTTCCACAATTATTACATGTAATACAAAATTTCCGCGTCCGGAGGCCGTCAGAATAAGTAAAAATTATGGCCGTTATACATAAAAATTCAATTGCGTACATATTGTATTTGTTACTTTTTATTAATCTGGATTAAGCGTTGGATATAAATTTAAACTAAAAGCTGTCTCCGAAGGCTTCAGGTAAACGATAAGTATCGTGAAACTGATTCAATATATCAGACTTCGTAAATAAATATCAGAGAACCAATTTCAACAAATGATACTATTATTTCTCAAAGTATTTTACAGGTGCCAATTTAACTTTATGAAGTTTTAATGGATTTGTCGGAACTGATTACTTCAGATTTCCTTTCAGTAATTTTCCATTATTATTTGGAAAGATGACGTCTAATCTTATTATTGTTTGAAGAAAATATGGAATTTCTAAAGATACATTTTGGGCTTTGGTATTGTTTTTTATAATTAGCTATATTCGATATTTCAGGTATTAGTATTAAATCGTTATGTACTACTTAGTTTTAGTCATACGATTTTTGCTTTCATTCAAATAATTTTCTTATTTTCGTGAAATGACTTTTCGAGCTGAAAATAATTTTTATCCTCACCAGATTTTGAACCTACGATTTCGGGTACACAGCCTAGGAGCTTTCTGCTATACCACCGTTCGTAGATTTTGTTGTTTGATGGATACTGCTAAATTGCGTGGAGGTCTGGAACGTATACAAATTATCAATTTAATTACTTTCTTTACTAAGTTGGGTAATTTATAAACAAGGCTATCTTCTTTTTTCCTATGGTGGAGGGTCAGAGGGAACATCTTGGTCAGTAAACCAGTGTAGCGCCTCAGGCGTCGCCCTGCGGACCTCTTCAATCCCGCCGGGGAATGAATGCACCGGGCATTCTTTGACCACATGTTTGGTGGTCTGCACCGCACCGCATTCACACATGGCTGACTCTCTAAATCCCCACCTGTGCATCATGTGGGCACCGAAGCTGTCTGAAGACCTTATCATACTGATGGCGGACCAGAGTTTACGAGGCAGTGATAATCCAGGCTGTATCTCAGTGGAGTCGTGCATGAGATGGGCATTTTTCACGTCGGCCGATTGCCACCCAAGTTTCCATCTATCTTCTGGGTGAGATGTAATCGTAAAAGCCTCTCTCCTTCCATCCAGAATGGTTTTAATAAAAAATCTAATTTTGAGTGAGATGTTCCCTTAATATTCGGGGACAATATTTTACAAAGGCCACCTAATCTAACTCAGTCTAATCTTATTTAACCTATCCAAATCCAATCTAAACTTGCCTGACCAATCCTAACGTAACCTAGCCCAACCTTACTTGACTCAACATTGTTCGAGATCGAAGTAACCTGGCTTTGCAAACTGTTAAATCGGGTTATATATATGTATAAACAAAGAATAATATTTTCAAATTTTATCTAGCAAACATCGTTTACGATGGAACTTTCAAGCTGCGCAGTAAATTTAAACTGTGATGCATATTTATGAGGGCAAGCCGTCATAAAAGTTCCCGTATTTACCTAGATTCGTCTTCTTATGTTCCTAGATTTATACATACAAAATGCACACTGTAAGAATTTCAGAAACGTACTCGAATCATGCAAATATTATTTTTCGTGTTAAAATAAATTGTTGGATAATAAGTCCATTTGGCATGTTTGATATCCGTGTAATATCGGGACGGCAATATTTGCATGCCAAAAGATTAGTGTTATAAATGAATCAACAAACAATGGTTCCGTCTAAAATTCATTGCAATCAATGAACGGAACCAATCAGGAAGTTCACTGAATAATATCACGTCGTGTGAAAAATATTGTATAACACAGGAAACATGTGTTGTGTAAATATAAATTTGGTATTGGATGGTTAAATGTTTTATAATTAATTCACTCAGACCAAAACACGGCAATTCTGAGCAAATAATTTTTACAATTATTTATTTTACTCCCGTAGAGCTTTTGCAGAGATGAAATGAGTTCAAATTTTATATAATGCAGAAATGTAGTATATGTAAATACTTTTCATTAGTACCATTCATATAATATGTATCACATTCCATCTAATTTAACTATCGTATTCAATGTTTTACACACCAACAAAGTAATAAAACAATCTGAATTGTGTAATATAATTATTTCTGAAACCTCACTCGCTAAAACATAGTGACATCCCTAACATGGCGGGCTAAATAATTCTAATAAATGTACTCGGATTAGTCATCGAACTACGGTAGTGGATAGTCGTGCTCTGTGTTTGACAAATTGCCTACCTGCTGTCGCGGACTTCGTACAGATAAGAAATTATTGTTACATTTTTGTTTTCTATTATTTGTTTGTTATATTTAGGTTTTGATAAATTCGTGTGTACAGTCAATCAAATAGACTGTATTATTATTTTTTTTTGTTAATTAATTTATAAATATGGAGGAAGATGAAAATCGACCTCCTGACCCCGAGTCCATATTTAATATTGGAGATGAGTATGAATCGGATGTTTCTATAATAGTCCCTTCCAGAAAACGAAGACCATCGCTCTGTCTTAATGTACCACCCAAAATTAAACCTTCGCAATCCGATGAAACCTCAAACCCTAAGGAAAGTCGTAAGGATACCATATTATCAGAATCTAAAAATACTGAACTAAGTTATTCCCCATCCTCCTCGGCTCCATTCATTGTCAATGTCCAAAGTACTGAACAAGGAAAAATCATTCATCCTCTGGATTTCGGGAAATTCATTTTTAGTTCAAAAAACAGTAACCTTGGCATAGTTAACGGATCTATTAAGCCGGAAGGCCGCTATAAGTTATCCCTAGAATTTAAATCCGCAAACTTTGCAAATGAATTTGTCCAAAAAATAGATACGCTTTCACACCACAAATTTAAATCTTATATTCCAACTTACAACCTTACTAGAATGGGCCGAGTGAGAGGTATACCAACCGATCTCTCAGAATCTGAAATTGTTGATGCACTTAATGATTCTCAAGTGACCCCTAAGGTTTTAAAAGCACGTAGATTAAATTACAAAGATACATCTAATGGAACCACTACATGGAAACCCTCACAATCGGTTGTTATTACTTTTGAAGGCCAAACTTTGCCATCTCGGGTATTTATTTATTACAACGCACTCCCTGTGGAAGTATATAAATTCCCGACGATCCAGTGTTTTAACTGCTGCCGTTTCGGACACTCAAAACCAATATGTCGTTCCCCTCCACGTTGTTTTCATTGCGGAGAAGACCACCCCTTTGATCTTTGCCAAAAATCATCGAATGATCCACGTTGCATTAACTGCAAGGGAAATCATACAGCGGTTAGTGTGGCCTGTCCAGAATTGACCAGACAAAGGAATATTAAACAATCAATGGCTTCAGACAACATTTCCTATTTCCAGGCATCAAAATTATTCCCACCTGCAATAAAATCGTTTGCAGAGGTAACATCTACCTCAATTCCTTGCAATCTATCTTACTCTAAATCTCCTCCATCATCTTCTCACAGGGAAACAATTTTTATACCACTCAAACCAAAACCAAAATTTATTGCTTCTATTGATAAAAATCAACATAATGATATTTTGTTTAACCCAAATGGGAATTATAAATCTCAGACACTCAATGGGAGTGCTTTAAATAGTTCCCAATCTTCCTCTAATTTAGGGAAAGTGGTGAATGAAAATTCTGCTTTCATTCAGACATTAATTACCCTCTTAATTTCTATTCTTTCAAACAACAATAATATACCGTCCAACGCTGCCGATTGCATTAAATCTTTATTATCCTGTCTTCCTAATGTCTCCGAAACTGAACAGAATTCTTCAGTGGAATATCAGAAGTCTAATCTGTAATAAATTTGAACTTGTAAAATTACTCGATGAACATGAAATTTCAGTTGCCGCTATTTCTGAAACGTGGTTTAAACCCTCGTATCTATTTAAGATTTCTGGATATAATTGTCTTAGACATGATAGACTGGATGGTAAGGGAGGCGCTGCCTTAATCATCCATGACTCTATCCCTTTCAAACCAATCATGTTTCATACTCTCTCTAACAATTTTCAGATAGTAGCAGCTGTTGTATGTGATATTACAATACTATCAGTATATGTCCCTCCCTCCACTATTTTTGATGAAAACGAATGGTCATCATTTATGTCTCAGATCCGTCCCCCGTATATGTTACTGGGCGACTTTAACGCTCATTCTACCTCTTGGGGTAGTGAATTAACGAATCGTTCTGGCCGTAATCTTTTAGATTTTATTGATTCCCATAATTTATGTATTTTAAACGACGGATCTCCAACCCGATTCACCCCCCCTCAACAAAGGAAAAGTGTTGTTGATTTATCTCTCTGTTCATCTTCGGTCATACGTAAATGTTCTTGGAACATACTTAAAGACCCCCTTTCCAGTGATCATTTCCCTATTATAATCCTCTTTCACCATCTAACCACCTCGCATTCCTTTACAATTAACAATAATTTTAAATTTAAAACGAAAGATGCGAACTGGAGATTTTTTTCTTCTGTATTAGACTCTCTTGTTCACTCTGTAAAATCTTCTCTTGGGAACATCAGTACACAATGTGAATTATTTCCTAGTATAGTTATAAAAGCAGCAGAAAAATCCATTCCAAAGCGTAAAGTTAACATTAAAACTAAACATTCGACTCCGTGGTGGGACGAAGAATGCACTCGTGCTGTTAACTCTAGAAAAGAAGCAGTTTCCATTTACCGCAAATGCATGTCTTTTGAAAATTTCTTATCAGTGAAACGCGTCCAATCAGAAACTAAACGTATTTTGAAAAATAAAAAGCGGTCTGGATGGCGAAAATTTTGTGAAAACTTGTCTCCTGAAACTCCCCAGTCATCTGTTTGGACTAATTTAAAAAAATTCGGTTCGTCATATGCCCCGGAGCGTACCAAACATATTCCGGAGGAAATTATTATAGGTTTTGCTGATAAAATTGCCCCTCCTTCAGTTGCCACATGTGAAGAAATGCCCTCTTTTATTTCATATCCATCTCACTCTAACTGGCTAGACTCTCCTTTCTTAGTTAGTGAACTAAAACGAGTAATCAAATCTCTTTCTGACTCTTCTCCGGGTCCTGATGGAATATTATATAGCTTCTTTAAAGCATTCTCCGACATGTCGGTTGAATATTTCTTATCCTTAATTAATAACATGTTTGAAACAGGATTTATTCCGGATGTCTGGAAGGTTCAAAAAATCCTCCCGGTTTTAAAACCAGGGAAAAATCCGTCCGAAGTCTCATCTTATCGTCCTATTGCTCTTTCGTCGTGTTTAATTAAAGTAGTGGAACATTTGATAAAGAACAGATTAGAATGGTTTGTTGAAAATCACAGTATTATCCCTCCTAATCAATACGGCTTTCGGAAAAAGAAATCTACTATGGATAATTTAAGTTTGTTAACAACAGATATCCGTATTTCTCAATCCCTTAACTCTTGTACATTGGCCACATTTCTAGATCTTTCTTCAGCTTACGACGATGTATTAATTGATGTTTTGAAGGAAAAATTAATTAAAATAAAAATCCCCATAAAATTAGTTCAATTTATTATCAACTTGCTAACAGACAGATCCATTATTATCCACTCTTCCTCAAACATATTGAAGCGCAAACTTTGGAAAGGGCTACCCCAGGGGTCTGTTATCAGTCCATTATTATTTAATATTTATATTAGTGATTTAGACATTGTAATCCCTTCGTCTATTAAGCGACTTTATTTTGCGGACGATTTTCTCATATATTTATCTCACAAAAATTTATTGCATGCTGCGAAGGAATTAAATTTGGCCTTACATAATATTAAAGTTTGGATGTTGACAAATGGAATGAATTTAGCTACCTCTAAAACCAAGGTAGTGGCTTTTACTCGCAAAAGAAAACTGCCTAACTTTACAGTCTCTTTTGATAATTTCCCCCTTCAAATCGTTAAGCAAATAAAATTTCTTGGCTTGCTTTTGGACCATAAGCTTTCCTGGCTCCCTCATAGTCAGAACGTTTCTGCTAAGTGTGAAAAGGGGCTTAATATGATGCGAGCTGTTTCCAGAGTATGGTGGGGATCCCATCCTACTACTCTTAAACTAATGTATAATTCCCTCGTTCGAAGTCACTTGGATTATGGCACATTTCTTTTCGACCCACTTCCTAAATATCTGGATAAAAAACTTGAAAGAATCCAATCAAAAGGGCTCAGAATGATTATTGGGGCAATGAAATCTTCTCCAATTAATGCTCTTCAGAAAGAATGTGTAGATCCTCCCTTATTTTTGAGAAGACAATACCTCGCGGATAGATATATCTTCAAAGCGTTATCTTTATCGCGTCACTCATTGGAACAGAGTCTCGATCGTTTGTTCAGTATTTTGAATAACAGAAGGAGGGTAATAGATAGAGATCGATTCCCTCTCTTATTAAAAAGTTTTCTATCATTTAGATCTCTGTCTTCTTACCTTCAAAATCTACAAGATGATCCAATCCTTCCTATTTACAGTACCCCGTTTAATGCTATTAATTTTATCCCAAACGTAATAATTTCTGACTTCCGGACGAACATTTTATCATCAACTAATAACTTTCAAAATGTTGAAGAACATTTTAAAAACTTTATATTTTCAAAGTTTCCTGGATTTTCCCTCATATACACAGATGGTTCCAAATCCGACCACAAAGAATGTGGCGCATCGGTATATATTCCTGAATTCAATGTTAATCTGTCTTATAAATTGCCTAAAGAAATTTCCATATTTACTGCAGAATGCTTCGCAATTGAACAAGCTTTAATTCAAATCCAACTCCTTAATATTCGTCGAGCCTTACTGTGTACTGACTCTCTAAGTGCAGTATTAAAAATTTCCTCTAATATCGTTCGATGTCCAGAAGACTATGTTATTTGTAATATTAAAAAAATCCTCGATTCTTTAAACGAATCTATGTTTGAGACAATACTGGTTTGGGTGCCTGGCCATCTAGGAATTGAGGGTAACGAGAAAGCTGATTCTCTCGCTAAACTTGGAACTGTATCTGGTTCTATTCCTTTAGATTTTAAAATTCCTGTCTCTGACGTCTTCTCTATTCTTAAATCCAACATGTCTCGTTCCTGGGAAGAAAATTGGACAGTCACGAAAACTCAAACTGGATCTTTCTATGCTGGAATACAAAATCATATTCCAAGTAAACCCTGGTTCCACGGCAAAAAAAAGTCCAAAAGATTTATTTCCTGTATCTCGAGAATGAGAATTGGCCACTGCTCTATTGCAACTCATTTGTTTAAAATTCGGGTGCTCGAAAGTTCATTATGCCAGTGTGGTGTGGAGGATGAGACTCTTGACCATGTTTTCTTCAATTGTAAAAACCATTCTTCTTTCAAAGGCATGTATCGATTGCTTATTAAAATCACCCACCAGTCTCCCCTTAGTATTCCATATTTGCTGTCTCTCAACAACTCTCGCGTATATTCTATTCTTTATAAGTTTATAGATTTGAATGACTTTAATATATGATATGTCCAGTCCCCTTATAGATAATTCACATCAGTTTAACCATATATCTTAACCCAATCGGCACAAAGCACTCTCTTTAGGGTGAATTGCCTAATACAAAAAAAAAAAAAAATAAATAAATGTACTCATTTTAAAAACATGTCGAATGAAATAATAAAAATAATAGTAAAACTATCTTTATAAATAAAAATGTTAATTATTGTTTTAATGATAAACTGTAACTTTAATGTTTATAAGATAAGGTTTTATGCATAGCATAGATAGAGGATAACAAATAATTATAAGCAGTAATTAGTCGCCTGAAATATCAAATTGAAAATATCTCCCGAGTAAAAATAAATTGTCTTATAAACATTAGTTTATCATTAAAAAATAATAATATTTGACACGTCAAAAATATTTCACCAACAAATGAAGATATAATATGTCTCGACGCCATCTAGTGAAAAATTTAGCACTAACAAAAATAAAGTTGGTTGTTTACAGGTGGAAAAAATATAATAAGCAGTAATTGTTGATTGAGGTACTAGTACATTGAATTATTTGGCGGGTTGGAAATAAGCCGACATAGCTCAGTGGTTTCAGAGCTCCTGACCGGACATCAGAAGGCACGGGTTCAATTCCCGTCGGCGGCATTTATTTTTACTCGGGAGATATTTTCAATTTGTATTGAATGTATAAGGCGACTAATTATTGCTTATAATTATTTAAAAATGTAAATTTTCGTTTGTTCAAAATCTTAAATCTCTGAAAGTTCTTGATGCTTTGAAATTTTGACATTACGTAGCATTCAAATCCACGTGTGTTTTTATATACCTATATTGTAAAGATGTCACCTGTAACAGGTAAAAATATGTGTTTTTAAAACAGCGCTATCTGTTGGACGTAAAAGCAACATGCGTTATTGTTAGCAATGCGTGGTGGGATACAGCTAGTTTTATAAATAAAAATTATTACGATATAAACCAAAATGCTAATCTTTATCAGAATGAATCGAAAGCCGTTTAAACTGAATCAGAAGCGAAATGAGGTCACACGTTGGGCCTTTTTCTTCTACATATTAATATGGTTTCAGGTATGATGGAATGTAATGGAAAATTATCAAAGGCAATATAATATGCTCTGCCCTGCGAACTGTTATATTTAATTTATTTCATATTTATTATGTATTGTTAATTGTTATTCATTTGGTTTTACGCCCAGTTGGGCTGTTACATTTGGTATACGTATTACATACCCGTCATAAATTCCACATCTTGTAAATCCAAATCCGAACCTCGAAAAGAAATAACATTCCCACTTGCTCCGGGCAGTTGGAACTCTTGTTGGGCATTATTGTTTTATATAGTTCATCTAAAAATAAATAATGTTTTTCAAGATTTACCCGGAATATTATTTATCGCCAAATTTTAAAAAGTTGAGGACGCTTTGGGAGGAGGCTGAAGATTAAGTGAGCGGAAGTGGAAAGTACTTAAGCATGGCAATATTAGCACCAGAATAGTCTAGTTTAGTAAATTCTCATTAACTACAACTTTACCATATTGATGTCGTAATTTTCTGGAAGTAAGTATTGACAATTTCAAGTCATGAGCTAAGATTTTAATGAAAATTTTTGTCATAACATTTTCTTGAAAAAAAAATTGCTTCAAAACATATTATTTTTGGTACTTTAATATGCTTTCATTTGAAGGGCACAAGAAAATACTAAGCTTATTACAAAATCTCTCGAAATATCACTGTTTATTCTTCATATTTTTGTTATTATAATTATGAAAAGTTAAATATTAATTTAATATCATAACTTAATGTTTAGCTTCATATCAAACATTGCCTTTACCTAATCATATTTTCATAAACCCTTGAAAACTCAATGTTTTAGTTAGATAGGTTAGTAGCTAGTAGTTACCTTCTAACTCTTCTTTATACGCAATTGTAAAATTACTAGTCGTCCCTAATATTTTTAAACAGAGACATAATACACCGTTGCTGTTTCAGAGTGCCAAAATTTTACCTGTTAAGGCTATTCTATGGCAAAAAATCATAATTCAGTATATATTTACCCCGCAGCATAAAGAAAAATTAGAACATAAATACAGTACTAGATTCACGCGCAATGACGGGTTAATAGTTTCAAAATTTAATAATAAATACGGACAGAGAACGTTTGAATACAACATACCGAAGATATTTAATTTATTACCTGACACTATAAAGCAATGTAAGTCTATGAATAAAGTTAAATATATGGTGAAAAATTGGCTATCGGAAAAAAATATTTACTTTAATATGTATGAAAAATTGTATGAAAAAATTGTTGATTCTGTAGATATAAGATGTAAATTATAACTTATAAAAATGTATATGTAACTAAACTTTAAGCACCTGTTGACAAGCCAATTCAATTGGCTTAGCAGGACTTGTTTGTTGATATGTATTAATTATTTTACAAGCAATAATTATTCGCCTGAAACACTCATCCACATTGAAAAATCTCCTGATAAAAGATACATAACGCCATTGATATGTATTAACTATTTATTCAATGAAAAAAAATAAACCAATTTAGAAGTTGACATACTTATCCCTGCAGTCGGAGAAGAGAAGAGGAGTTAGCGGATTCAAAAGGATCAAAGATTTTAAAATACTACGTAAGTTTGTTAGTTCCTTATTTGCTTTTAAAAGTTCTTCTTGGTGGTTAGGGGTTATTACTGATATTGTACTTCTCTATCTACTGTAAATGAAAAATGTTACGCAAAAACATAGAACACGATAAACACAAAAACATAGAACACCCTATTATTATTATTATTATTATTATTATGGCATATGAAAATATAATGTCGGATAATTATTTAATCAAATGTATTTGTGACGTAACTAGAGAAGCAGTTTTAGCAGGAAAAGTTACTCGTACTTGTTTAGACCACATATTTGTCCGATTTAACAGTGGATGTAAACAAAGCGATTCTCTTTCCTCATGTGTATGTAATAATATTACTATAGCGGATCACTTTTTAACTGCAGTTAATATTAAATATAGTGCAAGGAAAGAAGCCCCAGAACACGGGGAAAGAATTTCGTTTTTATCGCAAAACAAAATCGACAAAAACATTCATAATTTTAAGTGGCACTCCTTGCTTGAGGAACAAGATTGCAATATATTATATAGTAAAATTAAAAACAACTTTAAGAATTTGTATGAACAGAGTAAAATCGTTATGAATTATAAACCCAAAAAAAGACCTCTGTCAATAAAACCTTGGATAAATTCTAATATCTTAGAAAACATAAAAAAAAAAGATTCATTGTACAGAAGGTGGAAGAATTTTCCTAGCAATCAATTCTTTGAATTGGAATATAAAACTTTCAGAAATAAGGTGACAAAAGAAATTATTAAATGTAAGTCTACCTTTTTTAACAATAAATTCAAAAATTATTTTGGAAATACAAAAAAAACTTGGGATGAAATAAATAAATTATTAGGACGCAAGTCCAAAAGTAGTTGTGACGAAATAATCTCGAAATATATGTTAAATACGAATAATGAAGAAACCGTAGCAGATAAGTTTGTTGAATATTTTACAAATAGTGTTAGCTCTATGATACATAAATGTGATTATTTAGCATCGACCGTCAGGCCGAATGAAGTGCAACATAGTATGTACCTACCCAGAGCTACCTGCCAAGAAATCAATATTATTGTTAGCAAATTAAACAATTCAAAGTCACCAGGGATTGACAACATTCGAATGTTTGACATTAAGACACATATTAATATTTTAGGGCCTGTTATAACACACTTTATCAATTTAATTTTATCGCAAGCAGTAATACCAGATGAACTAAAAAGTAGCATCATTAGGCCAATTTACAAAGGGGGCAAACATACAGATATTCAAAATTATAGGCCAATAAGCATATTGCCAGCCCTAGAAAAAATACTTGAAAAATACATTTCCATAAAACTTAATAAATATCTAGAATCTTTCTCTTTGTTGGATCCCAACCAATATGGATTTCAAAAGAAAAAAAGTACGGAAATGCTGCTTCAGGAATTTTCAAATCACATAAATTATGAATTAAATCTAAAAAAACAAGTGTTGGTTTTATTCATAGATAACTCTAAGGCATTTGATACCATTGATACAAATAAACTATTAGAAACACTGGAGACAATAGGAATTAGAGGAAAGCTGCTAGTTTTATTAAAAAATTTACTAACTGATCGACAAATAAGAGTAAAAATTCTTAAAAAATTCAGCAAAAGAAAATATATCTCAACAGGTGTTGCACAGGGGTCAATTCTAGGGCCAACCCTTTATATTATTTATGTCTCAATTATGAGAAAATTGTTTTCATTCGTTAAACATTTTGTATATGCAGACGATACGGCGCTCGTAATATCGCACGAAGATCTGGTTACTGCAATGAACCTTATGCAACATGATTTTATTGCCCTGCTGAAATGGTCGCATGACGCAGGCCTCTTTATAAATGCCAAAAAAACTAAAATTATGCACATCAGATCTCCACACGCCAGATGTAATGTAATTCCTTCATTATATACACACACATTTGACTGCATACATAAAAATGTTGCACAGCCCTGTTCATGTGAAACCATTGATTTTGTCAAAAGTTATGTATATTTGGGTGTTACTATTGACTGCTACATGAAATGGGATGTACACATTGCTAATGTTTGCAAACGTCTACGAGCTATTGTGGGTAGGATTTATAAAATAAAATATTTCGTGCCTATAAGTACTTTAAAGTTAATCTACCTATCTCTGGCTGAATCCACTATACGTTATGGAATTACTTCTTGGGGACATTCTTGTAAAACTAATATAAGCTATATACAAACATTACAAAACTCCATTATAAAATTGTTAATCCATAAATGTGACAATCAACACAGAAGTAACATTAAATTAATATACAAGTCTCTGAATATTTTACCTGTCAGAGGATTATTGTTTTATAATATTGTAAGTCAACATGTTATATTGTCTGATTCATTGTATAGGGAAAGAGTTTGCCATAAACATAACACAAGATTCACTCAAAATGAAGGACTGGTAGTTACGAAATGTACTAATAAATATGGTGAAAGAACTTTAAACTATATAGTACCCAAAATTTTTAACCTATTACCAATGACAATTAAAAATAATAACATGTATACTGCTAATGTTAGATATAATCTAAGGAAATGGTTATTGGATAATAATGATCTATACTGATGCCCCTGAAATGGAATTCATATTCTTAGAAAATGGAAAAACAATTATTTTGTAATACTCTATTTATGAAACTATTGATGTACTTGTTGATAATACTAATTTGTTCATACATTTATTTTTACTTGCTTATTATATAAGGCTTTTATGCTGCTATTTAAACTTTTCTGCAATGTAACCAATTTATGTAATTATGTACCGTTCAAATTGTATCTTATGAGTGTATAAATGTTGTCTCTATGTCCCTGCTGACAAACTACATAAGTAGTTTAGCGGGTTTAAATGTGAATAAATAAAAAAAAAAAAAAAACGACAATTACGAAAAAATCCATAAAAAATAGACACTGCTCTATGAGCTATGTATGGTATAGAGACTCTGTAACCTGTGATCGTTAATGACATTAAAAATCTCCAAATGGATGCACGTTAATTAAATTAATGTCAAAAGTTGGCGTTTGATTTTGAAAAAGTATGTAATAACCTAATCATTCCTCACTACGGCCAAACAATACTTCTACAGAACAAAATAAACAATATTTTAAGAGAAATTCCACATTATTTTCACTCCACGTCAAATGTTCTCTGTACTGAGAGTCGTGGCGACCACGAGAGCGTGCGGTGTAAATGTTCCACAAAATGCGCGTTCCACAAAAAAATACAGAAAAATATCCCGGTTTCCCGGAATCACACTAAGTAACAATAAGTCCACAGCGGAGTGAATATTTTTTTGGAATTCACATTCTGAATGGTGGTATAAAAAAGTACAGCGTACATCAGTATCGCAGAGCACAGAATATGAAATGTGCGGACGCTTCTGTAGTGAAGAATCTTGTAGGTCACAGCATGTGTCCACAAAATTGTCTCAGTCACAAAAAGAATACTGAAAATAAACAAAACTTCACATTCATGCTGAGACGATTCGGGAGGTAGCATATTTTATTCTTAGGAAAAAATACTAATATTTTTTTTCAAGCTGAACATATTTATAATTTTTTGTGCATATTATAAGTCCCCTATGAGACAGGCAAAAATTTTAAAATATCTCAAAACCTAACTTAATACTGAAAATTACATTTTTAATAGTCGACACATTATAGATTTTTACTTTAAAATTCTCATGGACAGTAATGAAATGCGTTAAAAACTTTTAAAATCTGACTGTACTCACTGCACACTGCAGTGCACTTCAAGATAATCATTATTTCACTGTATGTAATGTAGTCAGTCACACAGTTTGGGCAATAATATATATATATTTTTTTAAATATTATTTATTTATGAAATCTTTACAGTGATCGGAAATGAAATAATATGCAGAGCCCTGCAATGATGAGACTCAGTAATTTTAAATATCAGCCATGTTTATTCAGATTTTTTCAGTGTTAATGGCGTGTGAGGTCACTGAAATTAAGGTTCATACAGTTTTAGGATTATTTATTTTAAAATTAAGGTTCTCGCGTTATCGCAAACGCGAAATTTTCATGCCTGATTTGTAATGTGTAGGTTATATAGTATGCTTAACATAATTTACCATTGTGTGTACTCTTTTTGAATCGCAAGTGTTTTTCTTTAAAATGTTTAAATATTAACTATTGAAATATAAATGCTTAAACTTTATTATCTTTTCTTTAATTGGGTAAGAATTGAAGCGTTGCTTGATATGGCTTTGGCCGTGTTTGATGACAAAACCTGAATAGCCAGGTACTTCCCCATATTCCTCTTTCCCATTTTCTTCCCGTCCCCACTACCTTCAGCCTCACGACATACCTAAATTGGGAATGCCATGGTCACACTGGCTCCAAACGGTTGGGGCAGTTGGGACTCCGTGCGGTACTCACATTAAAAAAATGTTCCAAATATAGATTAAAACTTAACCCGTTGTACCAATTTTCATTTACATTTATACTGTACAAAATGTGAAAAAAGAATTTAATTAAATTCGAGCAGTTTGTGAATATACTATTGCAATGCAAAAATGATCGTTTGGCAGGCAGTCTCTTCACATCCTTGTATTATTATGCACAATATCCCTTGCTCATATAAAACTATTATCGTTTGGAAGGCAGTCTCTTCACATCCTTGTATTATTATGCACAATATCCCTTGCTCATATAAAACTATTATCGTTTGGAAGGCAGTCTCTTCACATCCTTGTATTATTATGCACAATATCCCTTGCTCATATAAAACTATTATCGTTTGGAAGGCAGTCTCTTCACATCCTAGTATTATTATGCACAATATTCCTTGCTCATATAAAATTTCTACAACTAGCAGAAGTTTCTTGACGACACAGAAAGAAGTTTAAGCTGCCGTCATGGTGACATTATAATTTAAACGTTATAAAATAAATCCCATTCAATATACAACAAACAATCCGATAAATGAAAGGCCCCGAGAGGAAACTAAAGAACGATGCACACATTCTATCAAATTGAAAGGGAAGCTGGGCGAAAATAGAAATCACTTCTCAATAGCCATAAAAGCTGTCGCTGTTGTAGTCACCCTCTTGGGGGAACGTTGTACTCAACTAGAATAGAACAGACAGCTTGGAATGGAACGGATAACAATACAAAAGTAATGGTTGCACCGGGATTAAAGTTGAACCAAGTCATTTGAATGAGAATGCTGTAATTACTACTGAGCTGAATTCTTGGAAATACCAATTGGAAGATTGTAGTGTAGATTCAATTCGCACTCTTACGAAGAGAGTAACAAATTTCAAAGTAGTACATTAAAATAAATTAAAAATTAAGAACATTTAAAAATTAAAGCAAGTAATTTTCTTGTCATGTTTTGTTTTTATTTTTCTCCTTTTCATTTCCATGTATTTGACTGGATAAGCACGGTTCTGTAAACTCCTACCTTAGGTTTGTGCTTTTATGCATAACCTTGTTTGTTTCTTTTTCTCTCTTTTGTTCTCTTGTTTTCTCTTTTCTATCTCTTATCCCTTTTGTTTTATTTTTATACTGAATTGTATGTGAACCTTTTTTTATCAAAAATACCCATGTAAAATTGTGCCTAAAGCTTATATATTGCAAATTCTTCCCGTCCTAAAAAGAGTTTTAAAAATCATCGCGATTTCTCTGGCAAGAAATAAAAATAATAAATTAGTAAATATTAAGAAAAACAACAGTTTTAAATATTTGAATGGACCGACACAAAACTTCGTATTGTCACACTCCTTACTTCATGTACTTTCATGAATCTTCTCATACATACATTTCAATTTTGGAGGCGGGTATCAATTTGGGAGGCAGGTATGGGTACCGTCGCCCCGGGAACATTTATCGGATAACCATCAGCCCTGCCATAGGTTACCCCAAGTAGTTCGCTGTGTTTAGTGACTTGATTAGTTGCGCCCCGGTTCATAGGGTGAGGTTTGTCAAGGTCTTGGCGGCGAATGCGTTTGCCCACCTTTTGACCTCTCCAGCCGGACTCTCTCTCGACCCATTTCCTTGCACCGCAGTGTGAGGGATGGATTCATACGTCCGTCACTCCTGGACACTCCCTAGTTTCCTACCCAACCTTCAAACCTTTTTCCTTTTTAGAACTTTCAAACAAAACAATAATCGGAAAATAGTTATAGCATTATTTCCCAAATAAAATTAGATATTATAATGGGTTTATAATATTAGGCGTATGGTGCACATACGTACCTATTAAGCAAATATTATAATTAGAAATAAATAAATAAAAAATTAAAATTGGAGTCAGTTCAGTGGAATTACTTTTTTTGATTTGAGCTTTCATTTTTGAGTAATCGAGTCCGAAGTTAAAATCAAAAAAAAAAAATTAAAACATTCTAAGAAAAAAAATTAAAACATGTTAAAAGCTATTTAACGTATTTTAAAATGCGTTTTGATGTTTTGCATAAACTCGGTTCCAAAAGTTGAAATTATGTAATAAACAAGGATAGCTCTGTTTGATGTAGATTTCCCAGTTTCCCGATTATAAAAAGATTTGCTGAAATTACTATAAAGACATTGAGTGGACTAATCCGGAGTGCCAGCAACTTTTCCACCTCGCTCATATCATTATTCTTCATCTCGCCAATAAATGTGTATGCCATAGATTCACTGGTTCCGGATAGTTACACTTTTGATCTTGGGTGATATAAAATTTACAAAAATTTATTAGTCAAATCAACCGACATAAGCTAAAATAGAAAAATACCTATAAATCATAAACAATATGAATTATATACAGTTCTGATTTACTAAGCCAGATCACCTTCAACTATTCGACATAAATATGAGGGGGGTGATGTATGAAAAATGTCTTGATATACTTAATTTTTTTTAAATAAAATATCCTATTCTCTGTCTCATTAAATACTGCTACCCGGCTCGGAACAGATATTGTTAATAACCTTAAAAAAAAAAATTTTAAAATATATATATATTTTTTTAAATACATAAAAAAATCATTGCCCGTTATAATTACATTGAAAATGTTAATATATGTTAAGATGAAGCCGATACTTTGTGTTCAGACATTATAATTTAAAATAAAACAATTAACATAGTAAACATCACATTCATTTTTTATACTTAATGCCGACCAGGTATCGCTACAACCGTAGTTTCGTCGGGGCTGTATATTTATACTTGTTTTACTGTAATAGATGTATTGTGTCACTTTACTTTAATATAAAACAATAACTTAGTAAACATGTCTAAATATACAGCCCTGACGAAGCTTTGTTTGGCATTAAGTATAAAAAATAAAAGTGATGTTTACTATGTTATTGTTTTATTTTTTTTCTTAATTATTACAAAAATACCACATTGAATACAAATCATTTCAAAAATTTGTCATTCAAGATGGCTGAACACTAATGCTTTCAGAAAATTTATATATATTTTTTTTAATTTTCACTCTTTCTTCCAATTAAATAAAGCAATATATCCTAGTGAACAAATTTCCTGAAAATTATTCCATTTGAGCGATGGAACGCTTTACAAACTTCCTGTTTTTCACCATTTTTTCCCGACTGAAATCTAAGATTAATAAACGTATTATTCACGATTTCGGCAAGGGTAGGCTTTCAAATCCTTCTTTACGTCAACAATCTAATTTCAAATTATGATTGGTTTGAAGAGAGAAAAGCGGACTTTAAATGAAAACTGACTTTTAACTGACCGTTATACCCTCGTCTCGGTGAAAAATGAGATTACGACATTAAAATTATGACCACCATATAAATATTCAAAATAACCTTTAAACTTTGCTAAAATTATTTTGCATTTCGTTTCAGATTTTTCTTCTATAGAAGCATTCGGAAATTTATTTATTATACTTTCGAAGGGGCCATATGAATGAGTTAGTTCACTAAACATTTAAAGTTTCGTTAATTACTTCGTAAACCTGAACTTTTTTGGGTTTGAAAAAAACCGCCGTTCTAGTGAAATAAAACTGCAGCAGAAAATGTATTATCCAAAGTGGAGGATACTCTCAGTATCGCCCTGGTGAAAAGCCACCATTCAGAATCAACGTTGCTTGATATGGCTTCTCCCCCTCACTACCTTCGTAATTATCCTTTGTAATTATTGGTACAGGAATAAATCTCCCAGAAAGGTTAAAACAATCCTAGCGATAATCGAAATCTAGAAAAATTAAAAGTCAACTACGATTGAGATTATTTAAAAAAAAAACAACACTTTTTATTCAATTCGAAATTGACAGAGAAAGATATTTTGTGGAATCTTCAAAAGTTATAATTATATTTGCCTTTTGACATAATCCAAAGGTTTTAAGTTAAACGAGGTTTTAAAAATTATTTGGATAGACAATAGAAAATTTATTTCTAAGTATTATATTAAAAAGAAATGCTTGACGTTTCACATTTTGCACTTAAAATACGAAATAATGTTTTAACTTAAATTCATCTTTTGCAAAATCTTTTTTTTTCTATGAAGTGAAAAAGCTGGATGGGTATATCAAAAAAGAGTACATTCAACTTTTGTGAATTTTTCTACCAGAGTTATTTAAAAAATAAACACACATAAAACATGCATACTTTTAATATTTCATCAATAAATATGAAATATTACATGGGTTTTTGTTATTTGTCTTTGGCCAAAATTTCGGACAGCATTGCAGTGTCCATCATCAGGGCAGATGTGTTATATGAATTTGTGGTGAAATGTGAGCTTATGTATGATTATGTGATACCGTGTTGCCAGCTCTAACCCTCTAAGCTAACATTAAAGTGGTTTTCTTCGTTTAGCTCTGGTGAAGCCGTCAATTACCGGATACCAAGAACTATTGAGCTTAACTCCATCGTCTCTATTAATGTGAACGGGATTTTTGTGAATTTCAATGGCCTCCGTAATCGTTAAGAAGGAGTTAGCACGGCATAACACCCCAAAAACAAATAGCAAAAATACTTTTGGCCGTGAAAATCTTAAATCATATTTGACGAATCTCTATTATTACAAGGGTGTTAAGGGACGTACTTGACTTAAAAATGTAATTGAAGTTTGGTCTAAGGTGACATTTTGAAAGTTTATGTTTCAACTAAAACATAGAAAATCACTAGGTATTGGACAGCTAGAGTCGGTTGGTGGTCGGTTACTCGGCTGAGTAGCCAGTGACTATACGTGGAAGAATTTTTTTTTATTATTTTAGAAATATATATATTTTTTTTTAAAGTCACCTGAGACCAAAAAACATTTTTTTTACTTCAAACAATGTCAGGAATCACTGGTTAAAGTTAGTCTAGTACGTCCCTTAAGACCCTGCATATTAAAAAATATGGTGATGAAATATTTTATAATACCCTGTTTAACAATTTACCAATAAGAGTATTAAGAGTATGGACATTTTTGTAAGTGTGTGTTGTGTATAACGTTTAAGAACTTGGTCCATACACGTCGCTACTGAAATCAGTCGACTGAGACTGGCGTCGCCACCACTTCTCAAAACTTCAAAACTAGTTTTCATTACTTCACACACAACTGCTGTAGCCCGTCATTTATTGTTCCTAAGATTGATGTAAAGCAGACGCATTGTTAAGAAATGTCTAACACAAGTGATGATGAGACTTTTTGCTAGACTATCATGTTAATTAATTATTGCTCCACAATGAGTCTAGACCAGAGGTTCCCAACCTTTTTTGCCCCGTAGACCACTTGCCATTTTTTTTTTCGTAGACCCCCTGCCTGCCGAATATTGAATTTTCCTAAAACTATTAACGTCCCATGTGATAATCATTTATTTTTTTAGTAAAAATATTCCCTTCCCTTGCCTGCTCAACAACCGGGTGGCGGTATAGTTGCTCTGTCTTTACATTGTGCAGACAGGGGCACCCTTGTTAGGTATTACACCAAATGAAAATGAAGGAGGATAAGCAACGGGAATTTTTGTCTGTAGTTAGCACTACAGAACTGCCCCTTAGTTATTTGTCAGTGCTTATTCCGGTCAGTTCTTCTTGTCACATGATATCCAATTCTTCAACGTTGCATTTCCATAGTCAAAATTTCCTCAAACTTAGTTTTGAAGTCTGGTCGCCCTGGTGTAAGACCAGAGAAGTAAGACTTGAAATAGCTTGTGCCGTGTTTGGTGACCAGATCTTAATAGCTACGTACTCCCCCACCTTTTTCCTCCCCATTTCCTTCCCCTCTCCACAATCTTCAGTCTCACAAAATACTCCAGACGGTTAGACGCAGTTGGGACTCTTGTGCGGTATTCATACAAAAAAATTAATGAAATTACTAAATATTGAGTGCACTACATTTAGCTTTCCAAACAAAAAATTCTTGAAATTTGAATGCTGTGTACCATATAGTTAGTTGTAGATACTTCTTGCGGACTCCAAAGGTAGCATTTCAATTCGTATTGTAATTGTAGTGCATAAGTAAGAACATTGTTCATAATGGAAATGCCAGATATTGAAAGGAGAACGTCCACGTATTCTTGTTGGTCTATATTATTCGCTCCAGTTCTCAGAGGAGTATGCTGCATTCTGCTCTGTGAATATGTCTGGTTTCTTCTGAGTATTCATTAAGTAGAGTGTGCCCTGTGATGTTTGCCATGAGTTCTATATCGAAAACTACCCAGAAAATATTAAGTACGAAGTAAGTACGTAGTGACCAAACAAATACGATCAAAAATTTATTACAAAAAAAAACTGATGTATTTAAAATTAGTAACTTGACTGAATACTCTCATATTTATATAAATAATAAAACGCTTTACACTTGTACATTGTACGTTGTACATTCGCTGTATATTGCATACAGTTAAGTACATGTATATGGTATGTGATGTGAGGGTATAATCACATTGAAGAAACAATGCATATTACATAAGGTTAAAGTTTAATTTTTTACCTTGTACATTCGTTGTACATTGCGTACAGTTAAGTAAAAGTATTCTATTTATTGTAAGGGTTTTATCACATTGAAGCAACAATTCATATTACATAGGGTTAAAGTTTAATGTTTTATTTTTTTGTATTTCTTTGGCATTCACTATGTAACAATTTCTAGACATTTTTGTTTTTAATGAGTTTTATTATTCCAATGTACCTACATTTGTTACGTATAAATTTTATTAATTAGCGACCGGTTTCGAGTTTCGACATGTCCGTGTCATTAACTAGCTATTTTAAAACTAAATTTTTAAGTGCAGAAATATGGGGTTTTATTTAGTTTGTTTCTTTGGTGGGATGGGATTTGAGGGAGAGGGAGGGGGTTGAGAGGGAAACGGAGGGAGAAGTGAACATAACGGGGAACATTGTCAATAGAGGTGATTTGCAATGTGCTATTATTTTATTAACTATATTAATGCTTGAATTAATTTTTTTGTTAATTTCTAATGTTTCTAATGCGGACAAATTAACATATTTATGAATGTTAGAATGTTTAAACTTAGTTTTATCCCGGTTGAAGCTATGGCCTGTCTGATAGCGAATTCGGAGAAATTATTATTTTTTAAACATAGTTCGTGTTCCCTGTCGAAACCGGTCGCTAATTAACAAATGTACATTGGAATAATAAAACTCATTAAAAACAAAAATGTTTAATGTTGTATATTGTACATTGCGTACAGTTAAGTACAAGTATGGTATGTATTGTAAGGGTATATCACGTTGAAGACAAAATTCATATTAGATAAGGTTAACGTTTAATTTTGTACGAATAATATATTAAAAGTGTAATAAATCTGAAATACCTTAAAAATTGATCATCTAAAATACAAATTTTGGTCGGTGTGTCTGTCTGTAATTTATATTTTGTGTAATTGCTATTCAGATCTGGTCACCAAACATGGCCGAAGCCATTCCAAGCAACGTTTCAATTCTGAATGGTGGTCTTACACCAGGGTGATACTGAGAGTATCTTCCACTCTGGAACGTGCCGTAAATATACTATCTATTATTATAACTAATTAATTTGTGAAATACCACAAATTAATTAAATAAAATTTATATGCGCACGTCGGGATTTGAACCCGCGACCCACCGCTTGCTAGTCGAGAGCCTTACCTCTAGACCACGGAGGGCGTCAATACTGGAGGGCGGGATGTAAAATGTTTATTTCTAATAAATGAGTATTTGAAAATGGTTACCAACTTTTACGAAGACTCTGTTAAAAAAAAATCTTGTCTCCTCGAATAAAAAAAATCATGATATTTGTTCTTTAGTACGAACAAAGTGAGTATTCTGTTTAGATATTGCAATGAAATGTTAATGGCAGGCCTATTAGTAAATCCCAAACGTCCTTTTAGGTTCAACGAAGCTTATCTTATCATTACACAAAGAAACTTATCTAAATGTTAAACATTGTAAACACGGAACTTTAAATGATGTATCTGAGACGGAAACAACCATTTTAAAGCAGTCAGCAAATAATAAATAAATAAAATTAATGATTGAAGAGCATTCCAAGAAGTTTGTTTGCATAAATCATGTGTCCAGTTAATGATAACGTTGGAAATTTTAATGGATAAAACCTTCCAAGAGCTGCTAATTAATTTGTTCCCAGCAAAGTAATTTATGGATTTGGTGCCGTTTCGTTCAAGGAAAAGTCCAACAAAACTTATTGAAACCACGCAAGGGCTATACTGTAGCCAAATCATTAATCACAAATAACCCCAACAGTGGAAGGTACATTTTAAATATACTTTGTAAGAACGTTAGCGTTGTTTTAATTGTGTTTTTCATTATTGGTCATTTTGAAATCTCGGTATTAGATATATCCAGAAATTATTATAATAAAGCCTAGAAAAATGTAATCAATCCATTTTTTTGGAATCATTGTAAAAAAGGTTTTGGTAAATAGCTAATCATGTTGGGTTCAACCCATAATTTAGATGATGAAATAACACAGGCGGAAAATACAGGTGCTAAAATTACAGGGTGAAATTTGCGTGTGAGGGAATTACACATGGAATAAAAGTGGATAAAATTACACATGCGACGATATTCCACGCAAAAAAATCTAATATAATTTTGAAAAATAACTATGTTCGTTGGAAAAATATTTTATTTATTTATTAATTCATTTAATTTTTATTTTAGCCATTTGTACATCGAACTTTACGAATATCTAATTTATTATTAATTATAAACATACATTTTTATTACTTACTAGCTGACGTGTATCCGGCGTTGTACGGAGACTTTTCTCTGTTTTTCATAGATAAAATATATATACAGGGTGTATCGGCACGTACCCGACAAACTTTAACCAGCTTTTCCTTAGCATATTTGGAGTAAAAAATCTTAAGTGCACTTTGCTGTCCGGTAACTTTTTTTTCTTTTTTTAATTATTATTCATATTTTCACCACATGTCACCACTGTTTTATCCTTTGTCAAAGTTTGAAAACCCATCTGGCAATATTTTATTCGAATTCCGTTGAATAATGTTCGTGTGTACCTATATTGGCGCACTTTTACAATCACAACGAAATGGCACGGCACCATTCGTCTCATTTTTAACTATTATTATTTAGTGTGTACTAAAGAGCGAAGACGCTTTTCGACATACTTGCTTATAACAGCTGTTGAACACGAAAAGCAATGCCAATGACAGTGATGTAGTGTGGAATTTTTTTTGTTTTTAATTGAAAAAAAAATGCTACAGACAGCAAAGTGCCCATAACATTTTTTACTCCAAATGTGCTAAGGAATAGCTGGTTAAAGTTTGTCGGGTTAGTGCCGATACATATATATATGTAGAATAATTTTAAGAAAATTGTTCTACATCTTACCCCCGTGAAAGCCTCAACCATAATATTTATAACCTTATCAAAATCCGTTGCGAAGTTTAGTTTTTCTAAGTTTTTCTAGTATTTTCTTTTTTGTGCGCTTATAAGTTAAGCGCACAAACAGACAGACATGGATAGAGAGTTTGTTTTATACTATTTAGATATTGCATTTTCTTCTTATTAATCTGGCTTCTACAATCCAGCTTGAATCTACCCATTGGTCCAGAAATATAGCTTCCGGCAGCACATTGTAATATTGTATTTCTTTATATAGTAAATTTTTTTGTGTATGGACTTTATCCTTTGTGAATGTCCTTGTTGTATATAATTTTCTTTGGAAAATATTTTGGTAATATTATACAATATTTTAAAGTTGTCATCAAGCTAAACAAATGCAAACCACTATTTCAATTTCAAATGCGCCCCAAAATACAAAATAAGCATAACGATCAGATCTAACTAGTGTTTTTTTTTTCAAAACCAAAGTGATTTAGTTCAAAAAATATTCTTACACGTTAAACATATAGCAAAAATTATGCCTATAATTTTATCGCGTGTTATTTATACCTAAGTGTAATTTTTATCGTGTTATTTTAATGCTAAATTTGGTCGCGTGTAATTTTATAACCCAACCCCTAAGATAATTTTTTTTCGCATTATTCAGGTAAGTTGAGTGATGAAAAAGAGATGAACGGTATAATATTGGAAAACGAATGCAGTTCACGTTCTGTCGAACTGTGAATTCTGAATTCCATTACCTGGATTACCTGCACAGGCACGAGTATAAGAATATTATTTTATGATTTTAGGTACTAGGGGTGCTTAACACGCCAACTTTAGCGCCAAAGCGTTTATGATGCATTTTGCGGAAGTTTCCGTTCTTGGATAAATTTAATCTTTTTAGAAAATTTGCACAGCGGGAGACATCGGAAGTTACGCAATCCACTTTAAAAATCTTATTAGTTCGCTAAAGTTCTGAAAGAATTGAATGGGATGAATAAAATTAGTATTACCACTAGCGGGCTTACTTTGTGCAAATAGAAGTTTTATTATAATGATTTAATGGAAAACTTAAGCCAGTGGCATGCTTATCATAATTGTGCATATTACCGAGATCTTTAAAATTTTTAAAGCACTCGGCACAAAATATAATATGGATTTCAAGGTCATAGGTTCAAATTCCGCAATGAGTTAATCAACTTAAGGCCATGCCATACGTAGTAATGCAAAATCATGGGTTTTTGGTTTGAAAATTCGGTCGCCTAGAAATGTTTCAGATGCTTTAATTATATACTGCGAGTAGAATACATCTTAGCCTTTGAAATAATTGAGAATTTTTTAGATAAGTCTTTTTATAAGCCCAGAAAAAAATAATGTATAAGGCCTATGAAAACTGCTTTAAAGTTCAAAATCTCCTACTAACGAACCCATTTTATTATGATTTTATTGTATAATGTGGCAAATTAAGTTATTTATAAAATGATCGAAAAAAATATATATTTATGCCTGAACATCCACAAAATAAAATAAAAGGCACTTTTTGGCCATGTTTTTTTCTTGCATAAATCAAAACACGCGGATGGTATTAAAAGCGGGAATTTAAACCTTATCGCCATTTACGAAAGGGTTATTATTGATAGCGGCTCAATTTAAAATATTACACGACGTAGTGCATCGCCTTAACGTATTCGTATGTTAAACACTGGCACCATTCCTCCCTTCGAGTAAATACGCTGAAATTCATTTTGTAGGCAATTTCATATCCTACAATAGTGAGTTTTTAATATGCACGACACAATATACATTTCGTGGTCAATTCTGTTGTGGAGAGAAGACTGGGCAATGAACTTTGACGCTAAAGCCAAACTAGTTTAGCACTTTTTAGTTAATGTACTCGTAAATAACTAGTAATCAATGTTTATGCATATACTCACATGAAAATATATTATAAATCAATATTTTTAAAATTTTTTTATTACTTATATTTAAATTTCACGGGTTTTCTAAAATTAGTGTGATAATAACTTAACAACTATAGTGTACGTCATGCATTATTTTTTAAATCATTTTATTTATTTGTTACTGCTGTTTTCAATTAAACTTTTAGTTGTTTTGTAAAAGCCCAATAGGGAATAAATAAATAAATTAAGTAATGACACGTTATACAAACCTTCTCATAATTCAATTCAATCATTGTATTCATTTTAAAAAAATTACAAAATACAATTTTTTTCGTATTAAAAAGCAGCTTTTTATTGTATTTTAAGCTTATGTCAGAATTCAAAAGTTTTTTAAACCTTTAGAACCGAAAAAGGTTAAAAATATGTTCTCGAAATGCTTAAATCGACAAAAAGCTTTTTTTGGGTTCACTACGTGATGTAGATTCATCAGTTTCCCGGGTATAAAGTAAAATACAAAAATATTTGGTCCATTTTAGCAGAAACGAAAGTTTTCTTTACCTTTAGCAGTTAACCAATTTTCTTTGTAAGGCGTTGATATTTTATAAATAATATGATCGTTTTTTTTCATAAATATATAACAACTTTGCTTTCCAGGAACACCCGTAGTACACTACAATACCCCGGTTGAACATTTAAGATTAAATAATAAAAAAAGGATTCTCGAGGCAAAACAATAGAAAGGCAACTGGGGTATTTTCCTGGGGAACACAAGGAATGGCAGACCGGTGAGGAGTTGCAAATGTCTCCTGAGCACAGGAACATAAAAGGCCGCAAGGAGAGTAATAATAAAGCAACTGAAAAAAGAGGCAGAAAGAAACTCTGAAGCATTTCCTCACTCTCTGTATCGCAGCCTTCACAGGGCCGGAACCGGATGTAGGCTTCTTTCTTACAGCCGCGGGAGGATGTAATGGGGGAGGCTCACATTACTTCCGTCTCAAGAGCCATTGTCCGATGATTTAAATTCAAACGTCGAAAACTCCAATTCTGAGAAAAATATTTTTTTTTTATTTAACTTAATGCTTTAGTGTTTTGTCGGTTGGAAGCCGTAAATCTACCCTTTTGACTGAGGAATTTATTCTTCTGGTATTTGGTAGATCTAGCAGCTCAGTGATATTACGTTTAATATTTAAATATATCATACTTATTCTTTAATTTCGTAAATAATGGTTGCTCTTGACGACCTTTAATAAACAAACCCATTTGTCTGGAATTTGTTTATATGCCCGAAAACGATACAACGCGAGAATCGGTTATTATTTATATCATGACGTACATATGTTCTATTAAACCACACTAATCGGTATTTGCTTACATTTTATATTTACTCAAAAGTACACGAGTAATGAAGAGTTCAAAATAAGTTTTCCTGGGATATCTAACATGCTAATCAAGACGGTTAATTAATCGATTTATTTGGTAGTAGATTATAAGATGAAATATGTACTAGATAGGAATTTATTAGTATTTTGAATTTTGATGGGTCATTCTACCACTTTTAATGACTAAATCAAAACTATAAATAATTATTTATTTTCCATTACAATTATTATATCTTCAAAGGTTTTTTTTTATAAAATCAGCCACAGTCATTAAAACCACGCGTTTTTTTAACAAGTTGTCATAAAAGATGTATTATACTGTTCAAACTAACATAACGCCTCGGTTTCCCCTTCAGACTTTCTGTAATGATTGTCTAATAATACGACAAGCCAGAGCAGAAGCAGAAGCCAGAAGGCAAGGGTGGGGCAGGCGGGGGTTGATGGTTGACACGAGCAGCAAGGGTTGATGTTTCTCATCACACGTACTACTCCGCTTTCATTATTTTTTTCATTTTTCAAATGTTCGCATGACCGAGTTCTATTAGTTCCTATATGCCTCAAAGAAAACAAAAAACCCCTCCCCCAAAATTGCAATTCCTTGAATCACTATCCGACTTCTGTCCTAGAATAAATTTGTAGATTCAGATACACACTATTTTCACTTTCCCCGTTATAAGTCCGAAAGGATTCGTTTCGTTTTATGGAAACATTTATTCAGTTATTCTAATTTTATTTAAATCTTACTTTCGTGACAAAAACGTCGTATTAAATTCTGCTTTTGATCAAAGTCGTTTTCAGAAAGGTTTACTATTATTGATTTCCCTTATTACAAAGGTAACTAAACACGATCAAACATGCTTTACGAATCAAAAAGAGATGTTATAAAAAATAATTATCGTTTTTGCTCATTGTTTATTGCGATTAAATCGCGTGATATTAATTAACTTTCCAATAGAGGTACATAGTAGTAAGAGGCTTATGCCGTTAAAATATAATCCCGATCGTAATTACTTTGGGACCTTCATTTAAGGTTTCTTGGATTCCTCCTAACGAAGTGTTGCTACACAGCGTTCCAATTTCTATTAATTCCATCTGTAATTTAATAACTTTTCACTTAATTAAATTGTGTTTGGATTTAAACTGAGATGTAACAGAAGAACGTCTGAAGTATTTAACGTTACAAAGGTACTTTGATACCGAACTCTGGAATTCCATTTGTAAGTAAGGCACCATCTCATAAACAAAGCACACGTTATTAAATATCTCAAATCCTTCCGAGTGCTAATTTCCTTAAGTAGGGGTGGGGGGGGGCGAAAGTAATCAATGTATTATTACTCACTTAACTGAGCTAGCCGAGTTTGAACTCCTGAAAGTGTAATGTTTAAACATAATCAAATATGCATTTACACATGCGCTAGATTTGTTAGTAGGTATTATTGCTTTAACGGAGAAACGCGTCCGGTGCTTGTGGAGTTAAGTCAAGTTCATCTATTATGTATAGCATTTGAATACATTTTGAACATTAAACGAATGAAGAAAAATAGTAATTAAATTCTGCCCTTCTTCTTTTTTAATTTACGATAAATTGTAGCTATTTGCATGTCGTCACATAATTATAAAAATATAGGAAGAAAGGAAGTAAATATTCATGTTGTCCTGAATTCTACATGAAAAAATCTTGCAGATAAGAAAAAAAAGTTGCAAGAGCTTTTTCGAAATCCCATGTTTTAAGATGGTTTTAAAAAAAAAAAAATGGTTAAATTGTTTGTATGGAAAGATAAATATTCTCCCTTTGGAAAAAATTTTTTTATGGTAAAATAAACATTAGAAATTTGAAGAAAGGTAATTATCTTTTTAACCTCTAAAATCTTCCAGAATCGCCTCCCAAAGTTTGCACACTGTACCCCCGGACAATATTTTTAATGACTTGTACTTTTACAAAAGTGTGTTGATGTGTTGAAAAAAATTATTTTGTTGCTTCAGCAGAATCATTTTCTTGCCAATTTTCCGTTCCACGAGAATTTTCGGTTTTGAAGTCTGAATATTAGGGAGTGGGGGTTAACATTTGCACAATGGAAATCGGTCGTTGACCTAGTAGGTATGTATGCGTAGCTCAGCAAATAAAGTAGGTAAACAACCCCGAACAATCAAATAATCACTTGACTTTTTAAAACTCTGGCAATTATGAAAGCTATATTTTATAACCTTTTGCTTTGTTTGAATGAATTGGGTAAACCAGATTTCCTATCGTGAAAAATTCCACTGAAAATGCCAAACTCGAATCGCTCTGAACAGCAAAACCATTTGTCAGAAGGTTTTTAAAATAATAAATAGGTACCGCCTATTTATTGTATACCTTTAGCCGGTGGCAGAATGTCGCTGTTTAAACCATTATTCCAGTAGCAAAGTAGTTTTCCTCAGGAAAAAAGTTGAAATGTTACCCCTCGTTCATAAAATTCACGCCTTTTGGCGAAAACAAAGGGACAATAAGGACTATTGTCTCAAGAACGTAGTATGTAGGCGTAGCCTTTAATGCATAATGATGGGTTGATACCGTGCAGTAACTTTCCAGTGAGCAACGTGATGAAAGGGAATTCTGTCAGAAAATTACATTGCCTCTAGAGAAGCTCGCATCTACGAGTATCGGTAGCTCTGCTGAATGCACATTATTTCGACGCGCTACTAGTGAATCTATCAATATTTAGACCACACGTTTTCCGGCTGAATGGAGGGACTCTACCAGAAAGTATTGTTAAGTCCATAACGAGGTAATCCATTTCAAACATAATAATAGGTCTCTTCAAGAGCGTTCACTAGCATATGAATAAATACTGAGGTAGATACAAATATCTTCAATAAATTTGTAGGTATGACAGTTAACAATTAAATATATTTATATCTTGTATCTTCCTCTGACTACGGACATGATAATTACCTTCGTTTTAAATTTTACAGAATCTTAACGCGTAGTAGTTTACAGTAGTCCTTCAAATTCGTTGTGACTTTAGTATTTTTTTACTGTTTCGTTTTAAGAAAAGCTAAGAATAATTTACAATAGCATGGCATTGTTTTATTTCGAAACGAATCTTATGAGTCTCGTACCTATTTGTTCATTTTGAGAACAACTCGAGAATTCAATAAAATACGCAAGTAGTGTTTTACGAACCAGGTAGGTAATGCAACTATTCGTTTGAGAGTAGTAAGAAGTAGCAAATAGGGAATACTCTTTGTCCAGGGCTTTTTCAGTTCGTGAACCTTTATTCATCCTGTCATCTACTACTGCGCACGATGAATTTCTCTTTATTTGACACATTTTTTAATTTTCGTGATTGCAAGCACCATTAAATCGAAAGCATCATTTTTAAATATTTTTTTATGAACTACTATTAGATTTCAAACTGGCCGTAGTCGGGACTATGTCATCACTATGACTATGGTTGATAGAAGTGAGAAGAAGAAAAAAATTGGGAAGTGGATGATTGAGAGTTACCTGGATATTTAAATCTGATTCACCCTTCTTTCCGTGTTTAATTTTTTTCATCTCGTTAGCCCGGTGTACCTAAGCTACGAACATTATCTGAACGCAAGGAATTGTTACTAAAATTGAGCGTGTTTGTATTGTGTTCCAAAAACACTGTTTTGACGTGCATTGCAAGGTTTGGATTTTAATCTCCTTCTAAATAACCATCAACCACTTAGGCTTCTGGAGGGGTGGGCAGAGAGAATGAATAGCCATACAGCTCTCTCTCTCTCTCTCTCTCTTATCCCCTTGCTTCATTCACATTCAAATATACTTTTCTATTATTCTGACTTTTCACACGACCTGACTCAAGTATTTGAATCATTCGAGGGAGTGCCTAACTTCTTAAAATATAAGTTTACCATCCCTGCCCTAGTACCTCTAGCACCTTCGAGAGGTTTATTTAAGTTCTATTTGCAACTTGGAGAGGTATTATGCGCTCACAGACTTTTGCGGGTCTGCAGGGGTTTGAAATATAGGACCCGTTTTTCTTATCCACAGTTTAAAGTGGCCCCACGTCTCGTCATTGGATGTGGTGTGGGGAAATGGTCGCTACCTGTTTCTGTGATTTATGTCAGGGCTAAAAAACCGGGCGGGGTAATCAGGGACACGTTAGAGAAAAGCTCTCACGGTTTATGGTTAAAATGAGTAAATAAAGAATATTACAGAAGCGTTTCTTATACTTTCATCCGAGTTTATCATATTTAGACATAATACACTCAACTATACCTACTTATGTATATGTTATCTATATAAATAAAGATAGGTGCAATACCTTTTTTTTCAATAGAGCTATGGGTCCATTTTTACAAAGATAATGTACATATTCCATAGTTTTTTTATGGGGTATACATTCTTGACCAGTATAATTATTTATTCCAACTCTCGGGATATTGTTCCGTGGTTGTTCTTTAGTGTCATTTCTGTGAAACATCGTTTCATACTTCCGAGGTTTGGATAAAAAAAAATATGCAGTAAACATGAACAATCGTATAATGCTTTTTTTCAAAGCTCCATAGCTCTTGACGGAACTAACGTTGCGAGCAGAAAATAATTGTAAACTGTACAATCTATACGGCCCATGAGTTAACTGCTCTAAGCTTTTGGTGTATGTCGTGTTCCCACAAACAGTTCTCCAACTCGTCGTGGAAGGAGATTATAAATAATAGGTTATTTGTGTTAAATCAGGGATTTATTAATACTTCGCGTATTACAATGGTTACTCGATAGTCGACCTAACTAAAAGCTGGTTAAATGAGATCTGAAAACACCAAGTTTGTCTGGGAGCATTCTAACTGGTCCTGGCGACTATTGGCTACTAGCTGCCATCTTGCGGACTTCCAAGCAAGCTCTATGCACTGCCCTCTATGAGTGCATCTGTGAAGCTCTTACTTCCCAACAGTGTAGTACACAAATAAAATGTTTGCTTCATTGATAGCCTAATTACCAGTTTGAAAAAGGCAAGAAAATGATCTTGCTATTTCATTTCAGTGCGGTTGATCCCATCATTTCAAATAAAGTCACAATATTAAATGATCGACATTTTAAACATATCATTATTAAAGTTCATTTAGTATCAGTTATATTTTTATTTTATTTGGTGTAACAATTCCGTACTCGTTAAGGGTTCTAGATTAGAGGCTTAACCCTAAACCTTGTTCCAAAGGTTTAGCCTCTCCTGGACACAGTCCGTTAAACCCTTATCATGTTCAATGCGTTAGCCCTTCGATAAAAAGGGAAATTATTATTAACTAGGCTCTCCTATTTGTTGTAAGGTCCCTGTAAGTCAGTTTTCCATGTTATTAGAACATCATTGAGTGCCTAACTCAATGATTAAACTTAAAAAGAAACAAAAATGTGGTACCCGCCTATCTATTAGAGATAGGCGGGTACCCTCCTATTGAGGGATAGATATTTTTCTTATTAATTTTCAGATCGAAGTTTTTAATGTTTTGTATTAATTATCAAAAGGTAATTTGACAAATTACGGAAAAGATGTTGAAGAGACAGATAGAGAAGCACCTTCATATTATAATCTAGTCATTTATTTATTTATTTAAATACAAACGGCACACGTGAACAGGCTCCATTATAATAAATATAATGTTTAAAAGTATTAAAGTATTAAAAACCCCTTTTATTTCATTTATGTCGCATCACATTATTATAACGTTATATTTTTTATATAATGCACTTTAAAACTGTAATGGGGTGGCCCACCATCTCAAGCAAGAAAATCGTTTTTTAAAATATTTAAAAAAATAACTATCTGCAATATAATAATAATAATAATCCCAAATAGAATTATTTGCCGATGATGCCAAAATGTGCAAACTCTTATAACCCAAATGACCAGTTATTGTTAGAATAACCAGTTATTTTTAATGGTTCAAGTATAACGAAAAAAATTGAAAATCACCTATCTGTTAAATGTTCAATAAACATTCAATAGCAATAACACTATAGGCATTCGAAATATTCTAAATAACTAATACCATATTATATACACTTACTTCTTATTTGTAATATTCATTATCATGTATTTGATATATTTAAATAAATAAAAATTATATTTAAATAAAAATTGAATTTAGACTTGTGTATTTCCATCTGTACCAGCCTCAGAACAGGTTTTGTTTAGTGAGGCGAGTAAAGAAAACCATCTAATAAAAAAACAAAATAAAATAAAAGCCGGGTTGTCGGCACTGGAACTGAACTGAAAATGTCAAAAAATCAAAGACATCAAAAAACATAGCTAAATTCATATCAAACGACGTTTCACCTCTCGATTTTTTTTTTTTTTTACTGTGGGTAGTTACGATAAACTTAATTTAATTTATTATTTATTTTCATAAATTATAAATTTAACGTAAATGTAAGGCTCTCGACTAGCAATCCGGAGGTCGGGTGTTCTAATCCCGGCGTGCGCAAATAATTGTTTTTTAATTAATTATAGTTTTTCAAAATTTATTTTATTTCAAATAATATTTGCATATTTGCGGCACGTTTCAGAGTGGAAGATACTCTCAGCAACGCCCTGGTGTAAGATCCCCAGAATTGAATCAGAATTTAGCTTTAGCCAGATCTGATATCACTACCTTCAGCATGAAAACGGTTCCATGATAACTCATCACAGTGACAATTCAACACACTTTTAAAAAGTGATACAAAGTCATTAGAAACGGTGAAAAAAATTTTTTTAACCTAACCTACTTAACCCAGTTAGTAAAGTTTTTGTTTCATCAATTTCCATGACTTTATATAACTTTTTAAAGATGTGATGAATTATCATTATGATGATTTATCCGGTTACCCATGAAAACATACCCTTGTTCGGGATGCCCTAGTTTCACTGGCTTTTCTTGTGCGGTATTCACATAAAAAAATTAAATATACAAAATAAAATTTATTTAATTTTGAATTCGATTTTCACAATATAAACACAAAAACCATCAATAAATGCAAGCAATATTATTGCTTAGTATTTTGAACCCTATGTCACATCTTCCACGCACTTGCTTTTTCCAATAACGATAATAGTAAAAGCTCTGACATAGCGTTATTTTTGAACATTCAAATAGCTGATGTCAGCTTTCTGTGAACACACTCCATAAAATACCTTCCATCCCGTTTCCCCCAAATAATAATATGTTATACAGGGTTATCCAATAAGAGGTGTTATTTTGATATTCAATCGTAAAAGATCAATGGTTTCGTTGCTTGTGTGGCACGTAGCGCCGTCTTGTTAAAAGTAAACGTTATCCAGATCAATACCATCTGATTCCGGCCTTAAAAAATCATTAATCATCTCTCTATAGCGCAATCCATTCACCATAACTGTTGGTCCATCCTCATTTTCGAAAAAGTAAGGTCCAATGACTACGCCGGATCATAAACCGCACCAAACAGTCACACGTTGAGGATAGAGAGGCTTTTTAACAATAACTCTTGGGTTGTCCGAACCCCAGATACGATATTTTTGCTTGTTGACGAAGCCATAGAGGTGGAAATGGGCATCATCACTCAAGATGATTTGCATTTGATTCACTCAAGTGAATTTTAATAACTTCAATGAGTTGTTGAAGCGTGTATTATTCCATTTTTATTAATGGCGTAGTTTTTACTTGTCAAATGTTAAAAAATGACAGCTTCAAAAGTAACATCTACCGAAATAGCGGGCTATTCATAATAACATCTCTTATTGGAAAACCCTGTATTAATAATTGATAACTTTACAAAAACGGATAAATGATGCTAAAACGTCGTATCATCCCTTTCTTTAACTGATTTAGCATTCTACCCATCCCTATTATCTGGATAATTCATTCTTCTTCTTCCATTGTGCCCAAACTGCTTATATACTTCCTTTGTCATCCCCTAGTTTCACCCCTTTGAATATAAAATCATTTCGCTAAGTACAAAGACCCGAAAAGTACTTTTACATATTTTGATATACCTTCCCGGTGTAAACAAAGTAATACTTACACCAGTACTTTGTTATAGTATCAAACAAATCTGTGTAAAAAAATAAATGGTCTCAAATTTTGTATCTCATAGAAAACCCTGCTGGCTTATCTGTTTTATTAATATAATCTCATATTTCATAGGCAGCGGTACATTACTTGTAGGATAATCATGGTTTTGGGAAGACGCTCCTTAACCTTCATCCTGTTTTTGAGATGATTTAGTATTGAAACATGAATCCTTATGACAAGCAGTCTTCGTAAATAAATTACAGAGGGACTCGATAAGTCCCTCTTGTTGCTTAATATTTCATGTTGTAATAATGAACTTTTGACAAAATGATTTTGAAGAGTCAAAAATATCCACCGGATATAAAATTAGGCTCGCATTTCAACGAAAAATACAAACATTTATGCAATTTGTTATGAATATTATGTTTGGCCGTTTATTATGTATGCTAAATATAACTGATTTGTAGAAGTTACTTTCAACAAATCTGGATATAGCACGGTCGATCGATAAAGATTTTGTCGATAATGTCGGATATTTGTCATAGTTACAGAGCATGGCTGCAGATCGCCAACGAACAAAGAACGATTCACAGTGACTAAATGTTCTTAATTTATTCGGCGTGAACTATGGTTTTTGCAATAGAGATTTGTAGTTGTGCTCGGGTTGACTGATTGGGTGTTGAACGTTATCGATTACACACATTATTGATGAATATCGATTATAGATATTATCGATATTATCCCTCTGGATGAAATATCACTAACCGTGTTTAGAGACCAGATTTGAATAGCAATAATACATACTTCCCTGGAAGCGAAAGATGTTTTTTGTTGCAACTAAGGAAGAATTAGCTAGCAAGCTCGTGACACACCTCAATGGGAACCAGACGCTATGGACCAAACATCCACTAACCGGTCAATACATACTATTTTCGTGTATTTAAAACATTAAAAATTAAGGTTTTCAACGGCTTGTTGTGACGTTTCTCCTTATTTTTTTTCCAATCAAACATATTTTTTACTGCAGAGATTATTCAAATTCACTTTTTATCTAAAAAACTAAATTATAACAAAAAAATAATCTCTTGACAGCACTTCCAAACACGAATACGTTTTAATAGAGTAAAAAAACATAAAGACGTCACTGTTTCTATTAAGAGGAATAATTCCGATTTTAAATTTGTAATATATTATTATCCAAATAATATTTAATCGAAATATCTACCACAGAACATTTCTACCGCAGAAACACATTTTGTCAATATACAAATCACAGTAATTTATTCCACAAAAAATGTGGTATCGACACTTTACATAAAAGATAACATTGTATCCTGAAAAAATTTCAGGATAGCTGACAGAGGTACCTGAAAACATAACTTATTCAAATTATCAAGCTATTTGAATAAGTTATTCTGCGAATTGTGAGAAAATAAACAAAGGGGTTTTCCCTTGGAAAAACACATAGTAAAATTTAGTATGACAAACTGTGGTAATAAATACCTCTCTATCGCAACGGGGATTTTGTTCTCTTAATAGTATTTCTGAGGTTATACATTTTTCATCCCATTAATTCAACACAGCGTGAATCGCCAGCATAAAACAGCGTGCAATTTTAAACATTGAATAAATATAATTATTCTTTTTTTCAATTTACAGAGTATAATCATTTGTGTTAACTAAAATAATTAATAAAATTAGTTTTCACTGCTTTTGATTTTTTTATGTTCCTCTTCTATAGAAGCTGGCGCTTGTGTCTAGAAGAGTGGTGAGCATCAAGATGAAAAATATTTAGTGTTTGTAGTTATAATTTAGGAAAATATTAATATTTTAAAAAATGTAAATAAACAAATTAAAATTTATAATTAATTAAGAAGATAGTTTCAACATTTTGGTATTTTTACATTGAACTTATCTTTAATCGCTTTTAGTAGGTGTTTGTCGACTTCGATTGTTCTAATATTTTCGGATAGGTTGTTGAAGTATTTTTTTCCCTAGATATATGTAATGATGTTGAGCAAAAGAATTGAAATCACTCTGTTATTTTATTGTACTCTATAGTTTATAATCGTCAATTATGACTTGCTAATGATAAATATGACTAATGTATTACTATTTAAAAAAACAAGTATGTACAGTAAAGTAGGTACTTAATTTTTAAAATACGCAACAGAGGCCGTCGAAATTTCGAATGTTAAAATCTGATATCATAAGATTTTTAAAGTTGTTTCTGTCTCCATTAGGTCAACCCAACCATTTTCAGCTCGCGACATCATTTTTATCATGAGCGTGGAGCTTTAAAAGGAAGCTACAAGCCAAAAGTATGTATATTCTTGGTATATCTTATATCGTAGGTAATAGGCATTAAAATCGCTTGACAAACGTAGTCTAGAAATGTTCCATTTCAAGCACAAAATGTATACTTATCCCACCACTCAATGTTTCAATTGCTGCCGTTTTGGCCATACCAAAGCTTCATGCAGATCTCAACCCAGATGTTTTAAATGTGGAGAAAACCACGCAGCTGACCAATGTCCTTCTTCCTCCTCATCCAAATGTTTTAACTGTTCAGGCTCACATACAGCTATCAACACTTCTTGCCCAGAACAATCTCGCCAAAAAAATATTAAAATTTCTATGGCCTCTCAGAACTTGTCTTTTCTGCAGGCTTCTAAACTATTCCCACCTGTCAAAAAATCATTTGCTGAGGCTTTATCCAGCAACTCCTCATCCAACCCTCTTCCCTCCTCTACAACAACTTCTTCTCGTTCAACTAAATTCACATACAAAAACGCTATCTCTAAACCGGCTCCTGGATACGATCAGCAACAACACAACTCACTGCTTTTAAATCCCAATGGTTCATCTCTTTCAAATGCCACAAATGGGTGTGCAAATAATTATAATCCGTCCTCAATGAACTCTCTAAAACTTTCTGAAAAACTCTCCCAAGACAATTCTTCATTTATCCAAACTCTTATTATGCTTCTAATTGACCTTATTTCTTCTCAAACTAATCTACCGTCCAACGCTGCTACTATTATTTCAACATTAAAATCATTTATTCAAAATGACTCTTCAAGATGTCAGAATACTTCAGTGGAATAGCCGAAGTGCTATTTCTAACAAATCTGATCTCCTTAACCTATTAAATTCCAACTTTATTTCTTTGGCTGCTATCTCGGAGACTTGGTTTACTCCATCCACCCACTTTAATGTGGGAGGGTATTCCTGTCTCCGCGACGACCGCCCGGAAGGTTCGGGCGGTGGTGCTGCCCTTTTTATTAAAAAATCCATATCATTTTCCCCAATAAATAATATCAAACCCCCCAATGCTGACTTCCAAATGGTTGCAGCTAAAATAAAGGACACATCCTTTGTTTCAGTCTATCTTCCCCCAACAGCCCACTTCAATAAACAAACTTGGTTGCAAATTGTAAGTCAACTAAGCCCTCCTTTCTTTATATTAGGCGATTTTAATGCCCATTCCCCCGTCTGGGGTTCTGCTTTCTCCGACCGAGATGGTCGAAGTGTGATGGTTTCCTAGATCAATCCAACCTTTTCCTTTTCAATGACGGATCTCCTACTAGGATCTCACGCCCCAGCACAAACCCCAGTGCAGTGGATCTCTCGATATGTTCTACTAGTCTGGCTTCTCTCTCCTCGTGGGTGGTGTCCCCCGACCCTTGCTCCAGTGATCATTTCCCGATCACCATTACTTATCAAACTTCTTTCCAATCGGACAAGTCTCATATTTCGACAAAGATTAAAACGAAACACACCAAATGGGATGAATTTAACTCTCATATGGACAAGTTCCTACTAAATTTACCCGCCACCGATATATTTTCCGTCAAAGATGCCTATAATAACTTCAAATCAATGCTCATAACTGTAATAAATAAATCAAATCCTCCCCCTAAAACTAAATCTCTCAAAAAACTCCCTCCAACTCCCTGGTGGGATGAGGAATGTTCCAAAGTAGTAAGAATTCGGAAAGCTAAATCTCTTTCCTATCGTTACAATATGACTATGGAGAACTATCTTAAATACAAAAACGCTGAATCCAATGCCAAAAGGGTATTGAGGTCAAAAAAGAGATCCGGTTGGTACAACTTCTGCAGTTCAGTATCTCCGAACACTCCAATTTCGGAAGTTTGGTCTATGATTCGAAGATTTCGATCCTCCTTCAGTACACCATCTCCTCGAGCGTCTCATTCTAAATGGATAGATGAATTCTTGGACAAAATTGCCCCCCCTTCTGTACCTAACTTAGATGAAATAACGCCCATCTATAATACTCCTGTCTAATGTCTAATCATTGGCTAGACTCTCCATTTACCTTAATTGAGCTAAAAAATTGTTTATCAACAGTCAAGGACTCATCTCCAGGCAGAGATGGTATACCTTACAGCATAATCAAAAATAGTAATGAGAATGTTCTAAACCACTTCTTAAGCATCTTAAATAAAATCTTCCTGACTGGTATAATGCCTGATGACTGGAGTTGTCAAATAATCATCCCTATTTTAAAAACAAACAAATCACCAAATTCTGGATCCAACTACAGGCCAATCGCTCTTTCATCCACCCTCAGTAAACTTTATGAAAAATTAATTAAAAACCGATTAGAATTTTTTGTCGAGAGTAAACAGCTTCTCTGTCCATCTCAATTTAGATTTAGGAAAAAAAAATCCACTCAAGATAACCTTGCCATCATCAGCACTGATATTAATTTATCAATTTCTAAACAGGAAGTTTGTCTTGCCGTCTTTATAGATATAGAAGGCGCCTTTGACAATGTTTCCATCCCAATCCTGAAAAAAAAACTTCTAGGCCTTGGCCTTCCCCCCATGTTTGTCCAATCTATTATTAATCTATTTCTAGATAGAAAAATTTTCATTGAACTTCCAGATATTTCTCCTCAAAGTAGGTCTATTTGGAAGGGTTTACCACAAGGCGATGTATTGTCCCCCTTACTGTATAATATATACACTTATGATATGCATGTCACTATTCCCCCTCAAGTAAAAGTTATTGAGTTCGCAGATGACATAGCTTTCTTCTTATCATCCAAATTCATCCCTCTCGCCGTCAAATATCTTAACGAAGCCATGAATGCCCTTTGCACATGGCTCACGTTAAATGGTTTTGAACTTTCAATCCAAAAGACTCAGTGTGTCACCTTCTCAAATCGCCATAAAAACCCCCCCGTTCAAATTTTATTTAAAAATTCTCCAATCCCCAACGCTTCTGAAGTAAAATTTTTGGGAGTAACATTTGATAGGAAACTTAAATGGTCTTCCCATATTAATAATTTAGTTACTAAATGCGAAAAAAATTTAAATATCATCAGATCATTATCTGGCGTTTGGTGGGGAGCTCACCCTACTTGCATCAAGTTGCTTTACAACGCACTTATTCGAAGCCATCTCGACTATGCCTGCCCACTTTTTAGTACTGCCTCAAAAAATGTACTTGATAAATTAGACAAAATTCAATCTAAATCTTTGCGAATTATAACTGGAGCGATGCAATTGTCACCCATCAATTCCCTTCAAGTAGAATGTTCTGATCCTCCTCTTTATATAAGGCGTCAACTATTTGCTGACAAATTTGTTCTTAAATATTTAAATTCTAAATGTCATCAGGTTATCCCCAGCGTCTCGTTGTTCATTGACTCAACCCATTCATCTACAATCAGAGCTTCAACTAAACCTCTTCCTGACATCTGTAAAAATTTTAAGTCTCTCTCAGAGCTTCACATCATCCAAAATGATCTACTTCCCTTATACAAATTAAAATATAGTCACGTCACCCTATCCCCAACAATATTAGAAGGGATCGGAATCCTTAAAAGTCATTCCAATCTCCCGGCCCGAACTGTCAATAATATGTTCAATGACATTATTTCATCTAAATGGCCCAACTTTTCTCTTTTATTTACTGATGGATCCAAATCTCCCGACTCTCCTAACTGTGGTATAGGTATTAACGTTTACCACAATAATTCTAATGACAGAATATTTCATTCAATTTCAAATCAATTTTCAATATTTTCAGCCGAGTACATTGCAATAATAGAATCTCTCAAATATATAATCAAAAATAATTTTGAACATTCCCTCGTTCTCTCTGACTCTCTCAGTTCCCTCCAAAAACTTAAATCCAGTCCTGTTCTTCATCCTGATGATCACTTTGTATGCCTTATTCGAGAGATGATAGCCTCCATTCAAAGCTCTGGTAAAACTGTAACTCTGATTTGGATTCCTGGACATGTTGGTGTCATGGGTAATGATATTGCGGATGCCTTGGCAAAACAAGGAGCGTCCAACCCTGTTGTTACCCTCGTAAACCACATTCCCCTATCTGACATTTTATCCATCATCAAAGATAGATCCCGCAATGTTTGGTCGGAGTATTGGAACATTGCTAGTCAATCCAAGGGAGCCTGTTATGCCTCAATACAAAGGACTATCCCATCAAAACCGTGGTTTCAGCAATTCCCTCATTTTTCCAAAAAAGAAATTTCTTCACTCATTCGAATGAGGATCGGACATTGTTCCGTTCCTTCCCATCTTTTTAAAATTCACATCCTTGACTCCCCAGATTGTACATTCTGTGGTCTAGAAGTGGGAACTTTAGATCACATATTTTTTGGTTGTCCCTCTCTAAACAAATATCCTCTCTTCTATCAAGCCTTATCTAAAATTGCCTCCCCTCCATTCAACATCTCATCTCTTCTAAGTCTGAACTCGACTCCGATTTTCATTATAATTTTGAAATTTGCCTATTTAAATAAAATTAATATTTAAATTCACCTTTCATTTCTCAATAATTTTAAATGATGGCCAAGAACACCCTTGAAGGGTGAAAGCCAGAAATAATGGAAAAAAAGCACAAAAATGGTTTTTATTTATTTTGTAAATAATTTCATAAAAAAGCAAAAAAGTTAATCAAATGAAACTGTCACAGATAATCTTAGCTATAATACCTACTGTATTTTTTATGCGTTTACACATTTCTAATGAGAAAATATTTTTTTTAGTAGTTTACATTTATATTTTTTATTGAGTAATTAATTTTTTATTTCTTCAATTTATCTAAAGCATATTTTTTGGTATTTATAATGTACACCAATTCGTTATAAAGATTAATCAAAATAGTGATTTGGCATTAAGCTTCGCCTTAATATAGCCCTATAATTATCAAAAACATAAGACACACTATACAGACAAGACCCAAAAAGCCATCATGAAAATTATTCTGAAAGTCCCTGTAAAAACTAGCACTGACGAAATCTTCAACAAACTTAACATAATGTCACTTAAACAACTCTATTCTAAAACAATACTTCATTACATTAATAAATACAAATCACAAGAAATAACAACTAACTCAGGTTCAAAATCACATCTAACAAGCAACTACAAATAAAAAATTTGGGCAAAAAAAGCTAACCGATTATTTTATATCATCCATACCACAAAATTTTAATCATGTGTAAATGAAATCCCAGTGAGGATATCATTATATATATTTGTTACAAAAAATATATAATAAAACAATTATTATTATTATATACTGTTCCTAAATGTTCAAACCTTCTATAAAAATATGATTTCATTAAGAGTCTCGACCGGTTTGCAGTTAATAACAATATACTTATTATAAAATAAATAACTACACGGATGCGTCTAAATATTAAGGTCCATGTAGGTATAAATATATTCTAATGTTTATAAGACAAGGTTTTGTGCATAGCATAAAGGATAACAAATAATTATAAGCAATAATTAGTCGCCTGAAATATCAATACAAATCGAAAATATCTCCCGAGGAAAAATAAATGACGCCAACGGGAATTGAACCCGTACCTTTTGCGGGTTGGAAATAAGCTGACATAGCTCAGTGGTTCAGAGCACCTGACCGGCAATCAGAAGGTTCAACTCCCGTTGGCGGCATTTATTTTTACTCGGGAGATATCTTCAATTTGTAATGATATTTCAGGCGACTTATTATTGCTTATAATTATTTGTTACAAATATATTATTTTAATTTAATCTATGGATTTACATAGGTAACATCTTTCATGTTTACTGCGAATAAGTGAAACCGCTGAAAATTGTTTACGCATTGTTTTCTTTGTATGTATTAAATTATCTTTTTAAAGTTTAAATCAAAATAATTTTCCGGGTAGAGCCAAAGATACTCTCACAGTTACAAAAGTCAGCAAACACCCGTCGAAAGAAGAAGTTAGTTCATTTGCCGTAAAAAAGTTTGCCTAAAGCACATCGCTTTGTCTCTGTTATTTTTTCCGCGTCGTTAAAGATTTTATTTACTTTAATCGCGGAGGTTTAATTCTAAATTAATTTGCATACATTGTCCAAGCCATTAAAAAGATAAATCCCTTTTTATTATTTTGAAAATAAAACTGTAGTAATTACAAAAGTGTTGAATTTAAAGAGGTAATTAATTTTGAGTGTGCAACACTAATCTACAACCTTTTCAGTAGGCCATGATTTTCATGACACTAATTAAAATAATTATTAATGAATTATGCGTACGCACCCTAATTTCGTGTTTTGGAGGGATAAACCCTACGATGTTAACAATATTGTAATTAAGTCTCAGAAAATGTGCCCTTTATTAATTTTTAAACGGTTTTTAAATTAAACCTTTTTTTTATAATTCCCAAAAATTCAGTACTTTGCTTGTTATAATACAACGACAAAAAATACGCAAATGTCAATGTGAAGGTTTTGTTTGATCGATAATACTTGCATACTACAAATTAGTACTGCGTCAAAATATCACTAGCCGTTGAAAATAATAGATATATTCATTCAACGCCGAACGCTATTGTCAACAGTTATAATATAATGCCTACGTACGTATTATTATTGTATTGGCGTATAATAAATAAAAAGGGTTAAGAGTTTACACTTCATGGACGATTTTATGCGAAATTCAGAAAGGTCTTTTTATTATGTACCTTCTTATGGTTGACTTGACTTTTTATGGTTTTCCCATCCAATACAGCCGATACGCAGTGCTAAACGTCAAGCAAAATTTATCAGTACTAATATTTTCAACCTCGGCTAGCAGCTATGTTTTGTTTTTTGCATTATTGGTGTCTAATAAATATAAAAGATGTTACAGTTTACACTTCATGGACGATATTACGCGTATTTTGAATGGTCTTTTGTTTATATTCCCTCCTACTAGACGTTTTTTTGGATTTTTCCAAACAATACGGCCGACACGTAGCGCCAAGAATCAAGAAAATATATAATGGCAAGCAAAGATTAGAACGTAGCCATTTTAGAGTAATTATTTCATTTATATTTTCCAACGCCTAACGTTTTCAACGGGCCCAATAGTCTTCAACAGTTTCAACGTTAAAACAGGATTCTTATTACTCATTGTTTGTATGTAGGTAGTTTGGTTGTATGTAGGTACCCACTGGCTTGTCGCGCGTATATTCGATCTGTTTTATTGGTTTAGTGATAATATTCTTGTTTTACTATCGAAAAGCATATACCTACATATTATGCGAATACTTAAATTAATGGAAAGTGACATTTATTAATAATTTTAAATTGTTTACATGTTTTAATAGTTAGTGTTAGTAAAGGAATGTAATTTATCAGTTATTACATGAAAATATTAGGCTTACTACATAATTATGTTATTTTACAGATTTCCATTATTATTTTTTTAACATACCTTCAGACCTTATTTTAACATTGGATATTATGTTCTTACGAAAGTCTTGAGAAGTATTAGAAGCGTCAAAATATTTGGACCTGTTTTTATACATTGTTCTTTACAATTATAATAATAATGTGTGTAGATAGTACCTACTAGGAATAACGGTATAATAATAATAATAAAAAGGTGGACAATGAGGGGTTTCACTGAGTATGGAGCATTATAACACAAAAACAGTTCTACGGAAAACGATAAATATCGAGTTATAATAAAATAATATGAATGCGTAAATAAATCACTGAAGAACTAAAATAATGTCGGCATTATTTTCAACGGTTATTTTCGTATCAACGATATCAGAATTGGCGTTGAATGGAATTATCTTCAACGCCCAGTACTACTACAAACGCGTCATTTTAACACTACAATATAACTATAACATTACGCTGCACTATAACAATTTTATATTTTATAACTCGCATATGTATTAATTTATTTTCTGAAAGAAATCCCAAAAGGTTAATTACTTCATTATGAAATAATATATAGGGATAATTATTGTTTTACTCGTGCATTTGGTATATCAAAAGTTTTTTTAGGACATATTAAAAAGTAAAAATTAAAAAGTAAAAAGTAAAAAGTAAAAAGTAAAAAGTAAAAAGTAAAAAGTAAAAAGTAAAAAGTAAAAAGTAAAAAGTAAAAAGTAAAAAGTAAAAAGTAAAAAGTAAAAAGTAAAAAGTAAAAAGTAAAAAGTAAAAAGTAAAAAGTAAAAAGTAAAAAGTAAAAAGTAAAAAGTAAAAAGTAAAAAGTTAAAAGTTAAAAGTAAAAAGTAAAAAGTAAAAAGTAAAAAGTAAAAAGTAAAAAGTAAAAAATAAAAAGTAAAAATTAAAAAGTAAAAAGTATAAAATAAAAAGTAAAAAGCAAAACGTGAAAATTAAAAACGAAAAAGTAAAAAGTAAAAATTGAAAAGTATAAAATAAAAAGTATAAAACAAAAAGTAAAAAGCAAAAAAGTAAAAATTAAAAACGCAAAATTAAAAAGTAAAAAGTAATAAGTAAAAGTAAAAAGTAAAAAGAAAAAAGAAAAAAGTAAAAAGGAAAAGTAAAAAGTAAAATGTAAGAAGTAAAAAGTAAAAATTAAAAAGTAATAAGTAAAAAGAATAAAGGAAAAATAAAAAATTAAAAGTACAAAGTGAAAAGAGAATAGGAGCCTACTACTACAGCCAAAGCTGGACGCCTGAAAACTCACAAGAAATAAAATCATTTATTTTGGAATGTCCATAAAAGATGTTTTTTTTTACATCAGACGTGTTTTCTAAAATACATTAGAACATAAATGAATATAACATTTTGTTTTTTTTTTATAAATTTAATTTAGATTAAATTTGATAATATTATTATTGAGTTCTGCAAGTGTTTTAGTTTTTTATTATTGTGACAGCTGTTTCGGCTTACAAGGCCATTTTCAAACTGTGGTTAGTCCACATTGAGACGACGCATTTATACTATTTCAAATGTAAATTTTGAAGGTGTATACATTGATTTATTACTGGTTAAACCGATGACATGATCTATTGTTGGTTAAACCAGTCTATGTTTCCCCCTCAGTAAATGGTAATGAGTTCTTAATTATTTACTAATGACTTTATTGCTATGAATTATTTGGGTGCATTATACTGCTTGGGTTTTGTGAAAATACTGAGAAGTGGTGAGTAAATTATTTTCCGTACTTTATTAATTAGTGTTAAATTTGGGTCATTCGTTCGTTTATTGATTTCTAATTGATCAATTATTATTATTATACAGTTATTTCTAGTAGGTACTATCTACACACATTATTATTATAATTGTAAAGAACAATGTATGAAAACATAGACTGGTTTAACCAACAATAGATCATGTCATCGGTTTAACCAGTAATAAATCAATGTATACACCTTCAAAATTTACATTTGAAATAGTATAAATACGTCGTCTCAATGTGGACTAACCACAGTTTGAAAATGGCCTTGTAAGCCGAAACAGCTGTCACAATAATAAAAAACTAAAACACTTGCAGAACTTAATAATAATATTATCAAATTTAATCTAAATTAAATTTATAAAAAAAAATTAAATTGAGTTCTACGAATTAAACACAAATACAATTAATAAATTAATCACATTTTGTATTTATAGATAACTACAATGCGCTACGTACAAATTACGCTAATGCCATTGTGAAGTCAGAGCAAAACGTAATACCACGCTTGAAGTATAAAATATCGCTTCAAAACACTTGCTTTCACATAGTAGCATTTATAGAATTTGTATACAAAAATAATAAACGAAGCCTTCTCGAGCTGAACACGATCATCACTCAATACTCGAGAAGTGTCACCCTTTCTGTCAGGATATCCATTAAAGTCCTGCCAGCCGAGATAAATTCCATCCCCAACGCCCGGAGGTACGCACAGATGAAATAATGAATTCATATTCACTTTGACTTGCGAAATGCGACGAATTTTTGTCTACATTGAAACATTTTAGAATCAATGCTTTTGATAGTTTTTTTAGTAAGCTGTTTAGTAAACTTATTGTTCTTATATATTGTGCTAAAATTATAAAAAACTGCTTCTTCTTCTAAATTATTTATAATTAAAAACATCGGTAAATCGGTTTTTTTCTTTAAGAATAAAAAAATTTGGAAAATAAGAACTAGGAACCATAAATATTATACAACTAGCGCAGACGCGTGAAAAATCACGACATATTATTATTCCAATATAGAAAAAGACAATTAAAATGATTTTATGTAAAATTATTATGTTCTAGGTAGGAATTTTATCGCTTGTTTAAATTTGTTCAAACAAACAGTGCCAAGTTTTTCAAATGACACTTCAATTCAATGCAAATCCTTTGTTCCAAAGTTATTGATTTCAATGAACAGGAGTTACGGACAAACAGCTGCAATTATTATTCTCATCAATGAATAACATTCAGGTGTGAGGTTCTCCTTGATTCCCGAATTTGATAGTTTGACATTTGACGCGAATAAAATTGTATGTCAATTTCTAAAACGTTTTTATCTGTAAGTTTTATTTGGAAAGTGATTTGACATCTATTACTTGATATAAAATACATTTAAAAAAATCTTGCCACTCAACGCTTAAAAAAATTATATTAATATTAAATTTACTTAGAATATGGTGAAAAAATTTCTCCTTTCTGAAAGTACCACCAAATAATTCAGCACACCGAACATTCCAGCATAAAAATTGCTCACTAGAACATAGAGCATTTTAAAAGTAACAAGTTATCCATTTGAACCATTTTTGTTCAACTTAAACGATTACAGCACATTCGTTTTTTTTTACACTTATTCATCAGACTTATAATTTTCCACTTATTGTGTAGAAAACACGTTCACAAAAAGCATTGAATTTTTTATTCAGGGTCTGATCTCACTTATAAAATATTAATATATTCTCCACGACAATATACCGTCGTCCCGTATACGTGTTTTTGACAGCTTCCAATATGGTACTTTTTTGTCCCTGAATATTATTATATGACGCAGATAAAATATGAAAACTTGATGTATGAATATATTAATAAAGTTAACGCTGGTTTTCTGCTGAAAATATACGGAAACCTACTTGCTGATACGTCAGCGTAATATTTATCAATATCAATTTGGTACCGCCGCCCCTTGAACCATTTATTGGATAGCCAACACCTCACCACAGGTCACCCCACGTGGTTCGCTACGTTTGGTGATTTAGCAGGGGTGCCCGGGTTCATCAGGTGGGGTGTGTTTAGGGTGCACCTTCCAACCATCTGCATGGCGTGCTAGATCGGGAGACGCTGGTTTGGGGAGACCCTTTGACCTCTCCAACTGGTCTTTTGCCCTATCGCCTTGCACCGCAGTGGGAGAGATATATTCATATATCCGTCAGTCCTAGACGCCTCATACCTTATACTTAGCCTTATACCATTTACCTTCCCATAACTTCCTCTTATACATTTCATTACAATAGACCCTTCACACAGCATCCCAAAGATGACATAGGACCTTAGAGAAATTATTATCCGACGGGGTTTTGTGGCGTTATTCAAGGAAATATTTTTTGGTAGAAAATTTTATTTTTAAAATATTTTTTCGTGAATTCCTCTTTTGGTCGCCTCTACAGATAGGTCTGTAAATTTGTCATTTTAATAGTCGCTTGCTTTTTGAGATATTGCGTCTCCACTAGGGTTCAAAGTTTCACCACGCCGTGCCAAAAATTTTCCGATTGCTATAATAGACGATAATGCACACAGTTTTCATTTTGAGATCTATCACACAGTGAAATATGTTTGGACTTTTATTCAGTGCCGAACGTTACTTCCTCGCAAAAATTGCTTTATTCATGTGAGTACTTTTTTGTATCACTATGGGAACCCAATATTATGTTATAAGTCCTTGCATCTGGCAGTCAAGAGGGAAAAGATTTTTTAATCAATCCTTTCTCGTAATAGAATCGTTACGAAGAAGTGTATTTAATAAGAGCATTTTTATTTTTAAATCGCTGTACCCCGCAACGCGTTGCTGTGGCCCAGCATGTTTGTGCGGATACAGAAACAATAGAGCGTGTTGCTCTTACGTCTAACAAATGGCGCTGTTTTAAAAAAAACTTATTTTTACTTGTCGCGGGTGACATATATTTTATATCTTAATATCTAAAAATCACGTCACTGTGTTTGTACACGCTAATCATCTTCGAAACCGCCTAACCGATTTCAATGATTTTTTTTAGCACAAATACATTCAACTACAAATTGCTAAAGTGGTAAGATCGAAAAATACGACACGTTTCAATTTTTGAAGATTTTTCAGTTTAGGTATGCTTTGCTGAAAATAAAAGAATCTTGAAAATCTTTATATAAAAAATTCTAAATTGAAAAAAAATCGTAGTTTTTCAATCTTACCAAAAGAGTTTTTTTTTCTTTTAGCTCGCTAAAAAGTCACGCACCGCCACTGCTAAACATTATTTAATAATTTAATAATACATATTATTATCAGTGGCTGAGTTAACGCGTTTGGGTCTCACCCAGGCGTAGTGTGTTCAATTTCTCGGCTGTCTAAGTCGTCCATCACAACACAAGCAACATTTTCCGCTTACTGTGGTGGTAGTAGGAGATTTTCAAATATTTTCAGGTTATTCATACCCCGGGAATGATTTTCTTCCTTTAAAAAAAATGTATCTATCCATCGTTAGCTATGGAACCTTGTAATGTGTATTTGGTTGTCAAACAATAAGATTAATGCCATATTGTTAGTGCGATAACTTACAATTTCTAGAAAAAAAAGTTTTGTAAGTTACCTACGTAAACAGCTGTCTTTAGTACAACTTATATAAAATAATAATTTTTATAAAAAAGTGTTCTAAGTTGTACTGAAAGCGGCTGTTTACGTAGGTACCGACTATTAGATATAAAAAATACTAATATCGGTCAATATAATTTATGAACGCCAGTTTGTTACATTACTGTTGCTTAAAATGTTATGTGTAGTAAATATTGATCACATTTCTTTGTTGTCGTTCTTAATCCACGACGCATTATTATTTACGAGGGCGCCGACAGCGCTAGTGGAATGCGATAAAACCATAAATAAGTGATAAATTAATGTGATTGATGATGGGTTGTTCGTGCCGCGGGCGATTGATTGAAGCGATCCCATTAAACCGTCGATGTAAGGTCATTTTATATGAGGCAACACAAAAACACGGATTCCAGCAAAAATTAAGGATCGGTTTTGTATCGCGACGCACAGTGGGACATTGTCAAAAAAAAAGAATAAAAATTATTTGTGTCACAAGTGGTTGTGTGGGTGTGCTATACACAACCCACCATATTAAGTGGGTACTTTCACAATTACAAACAATTATTTTCAATTAGTTTTGAAACTATAACGCATTTTCAATTGTAAATACGTAATACACACTTTTTAGTAATAAGCGTATGGCAGTATAAATAAATAAATTATGCAAAGTAAATTGTTATCAATTATATTACCTTTAATATGTGCCGTTATTAATAGGTTTTCTTTAGTCTTTTCAATAGGTTTTATGGAAAACATTTTTTTCCTACTAAATACGTTCTCTGCCCACCGTGTACCTTATGGATATTGGGCCGTTTGATACGCGGGCATAAAATTTTAGTACCGGTGATTGAAAAAAATGCTGTTTAGATGGGATGGAGTAAAAAAACAAATCTCTCCTTTTTGGTTTTATGGTAAAATATACCCGTGGAAAAGGAAGTGGATCACCTGCACAATTAATTCTAAGTGCTTTCATATTTCACATTTTTTCCGCTCAAACAATAAATAAATATAATATTTATACCTTTGAGCTGAGTATAACGAAATGCATCAAACATTTTATGTAATTAATTAAATCTACAAAATCCAAAATGGATTTATACACACGAACACAACATTTATAAAAATATCACAAGTACATGAACAATACACAAGACAACATAAAACTATACAAACATTCAGCAAAGACTGAACGTGGTAAAGAAACATAGGCCATATACAATCTCCTTCCCAATAGCCTGAAATCAGTAAATAGAATGAATATATTTAAGAAAAGACTTTTTGCCCTTAAGACCAGCGAGCAAAATTAAAAATATGGCGTCTTGTATAGTTTAAAAAGTTAAATGGATGTTTACAGAATAGCTCGCTTTGTTGGACATATTAAATCGGTTAAAATAATTATTTTTAAAACAAATTTGCATAACTTTTCCCTGGGTAAATGTCGTTTACCATGAATAACCTTTTAAAATAAGTTTTAATTTTCATCTCCTCTCAACAAATTCATTTAAAAATCTGCCAAGGGTTAAGCATTTTATGTTGAACACTTCTGAATTTAATATTTTAAGCAGTATAATGCTACTATCCACTATATTTTAAGCAGCATAATGCAACTATCCAATATATTTCTAGCAGTATAATTATACTATCCACTATATTTTAAGCAGCATAATGCAACTATCCAATATATTTCTAGCAGTATAATGCTACTATCCAATATATTTTAAGCAGTATAATGAAACTATCCAGTATATTTTCAACAGTATAATGAAACTATCCAATATATTTTAAGCAGTATAATGGCTATTATCCGATATATTTTGGTACTAACAAGAATAAAGTTATTTACCCATCCTATAAGGACCTTTATTCTTGTTGGTACTAAAATATATTGGATAGTAGCATTGTACTGCTTTACATTATATATATATATATATATATATATATATATATATATATATATATATATATATATATATATAGTATAATGCTACAATCCAATATATTTTGCTGCGAACAAGAGTAAAGGTGTATGTATATTATTTTTTGAATGATTTTATTTAGTTTTAAAAAATTAGATTCTTTATATCTGGTATAAACGTTTTTACAACTTATTGCTATGACCTTAAGGACACTTTACAAACATCTAAAACTTATTCTTTATTGTATTTAGGCATAACCTACGAAAAGCAGCAAGGCTTTTAGCTTCTTTATATGCCGCACAGCATTATCAGTATCAGTATCAGGTTTTCGAAAGGTTAATTAAAAAATTATATTATTAATGGTATTTACGTATCAGTGCAAGCTCCACTTAGAAATAATATCAATTATTGAAAGATATATTTAGAGGGAGGAATGTGGAGGTTAGAACTGGGATTTGAGAAGCAGTGCCTACGTGCATATTCCGATTTCATTACTATCCCAACAAAAGTAATTTCAAACAACGCGACATTCTCACCAAGACATTTTTTTAATTTTTGTTCCACTATGGATACAGTGCTAAAATGTTATTATCTGTGGTCGTAGGACAATATGATATATTTATAATAATTGCAAAAATGGTATTTTCATTGTTAGACATTTCTTTCAGTTTTGTGTCTTCTTTCGATAAATTTAATGTAGCTCTATATTTAATATTACCTGTATCCCGCCACGCGTTGCTGTGTCTCTGAGAAACAATAGACCGTGTTGCTTTTACGTCCAACAAATGACGCTGGTTTTAAATAAAGCATGTTTTTACCTGTAACAGGTGACATCTATATAATATAAAAATATGATGTATTCGAATTCAACGTTGTGTCAAATTTTCAAAGCAATTAGTGAAGAACTTTCGGTGATTTAAGATATGAACAAACGAACATTAACATTTTTATTTATATATAGAGATAATATAATTTTATGCACGGATTACTCATCATGATGCAGTGTCATCTGAAGGATATAAGATGTTTCCCTGAGAAATTACCTTTCCAAAAGTACATCATCGAAGCGGCTTGGTATTTTAGTGCACGAAAATTTTTTAAACAGAATTCTAAAAAGAAATATTTTTCGCTAGATGTGTAAATTGAAACTTTTTTGATACTCTTTAAATGTGTCAAATAATTTAATTAACATCCCCGGTCGATCCATCTGACGTTTATGGAAGCAAGAAAGGGAAATACACGAATGAATTAAAACTTGAAATAATAATAACAGAAAAACTAAAATTTTACAATATACATTGGAATGGATCTTGGCTTTTTTACTTCTTCTCTTTTGTGAACTGAATATTTTGTGAACTATATATATAATAGGTACTATATATAATAGGTACTATATATATATATGTAATAGGTACTATATATATACATATAAATATAAACGTACGCGTAAAGAGCGATTTTAATTTCCTAGCTGTGGAGACACGCCATGTCTGGACTGAACCATTAAGGGACGATTGTCAGCGTTCCCACTAAGTGATATATTTAATAGATCATAAATAACGAACTTCTTCCTAATTTCGGTAGAGGCACTGAATTATTTTGGAAAGAGACCAAAATTTAAAACAATTCATATCAATGAACTGTAATTTAATGAATAATTTAACTTTCAATCTACATACAAACTAACTGTTCGAAAAATTCTACTGAAAAATGGCTTTTACCCCCTCTTGTACGGCTGTCTACATTTGCAGTCCAGTAAAATAATGACTACCTTGAAGTGCACTGCAGTTTTCAGTGTGTAGAGATAAGTTTTTAACGTATTTCGTTGCTGTCCATGAAAATTCCAAAGTTAAACAATTGATAACGTAGAATACAATACATAGACATACCTATTTTTACAAATATACATTTTTAATAATATTTTGGATTTCAGATATTTATTACACTTTATTTATTTATTTATTGGATAATTTGTATAGAAAAAAATTAAATTAAGTTAAATAAAATGAAGTATGCGGTGCGAGTACAGGAACAGGTGACACGAAGATAGAAGATGGAGACTCTGCAGCAAGAATCCTAGGTGGTGAGGAAACTGGACCAGCTACTGCAGCGAAAGAGTCCACCGCGTCCACCAACAGTGCCAGCACAAGGTTCGTCATCCGTCCAGGTATGTTTCTGCTGCTAATTGAGAGCTGACACAGTATCCTCACATAGATAACAGACCTTGGCAGCACCGCTGTGACGTTCGGCAAGTACATCATTCATCTCCATGTAATCTTGTTCCCGGTGATTGTGCCCGCAATAAAAGGCGACGGTCGGGATAATAATTTACCCATCCTATAGGGAGCCAAGTTTTCATATACGCAGTTTGATGCCTTGGGAATTTAACCTTTTTATTTGTAGTCTGTAAATAACCAGTTTAGTGATAAAAACACTTATTTTGTGTATTTGTGGTATGAAAAAAAACATAAAACTGTGGTTAAATAAAGCAACACCGCATAAACTGTGTTTATTTTTAGAAGAATCATTAATTGTTATTGCCCGCGTGGAAAACTCTTACTTCGTGCCACTCAAGTGTTGCTAGTTTCCCATGTAATTATTTTATCTAAGTGCCCGGAATTATATACGAAGGTGGCAACACTGGTTAGTAGGTTCTTACCAAATAACGCTCGTACGGAATACATTTATTATGAGGGCTGAATAGCTGTGCGGGCGTTGCGACCCCACACGACCTACCCGCGGCTCACCACTTTTCTGCCCAGACGTAAACAAGTTTGTTTTATTGACGAGGAAAATTTTACTTTAAACAGTGTCCCCTCGCCTTTTACCTAAGCCGTTAGCTTTTGTGTGCAAACTTTGTCAAGTTTTCTATAATGGTGTCGTATATACACAGTATCGCCTTGCGCTTGCTACCAGCAAAAGAAAAGAAAAAATACCTAACTTGGACTATTTATTTATTTTATTTATTTATTTATTTCTTTATTTATTTCATTCAAAATACAGTTTTTACATAAAAAGCATACTCTGCACATCTCACTAGGGCATTCCTGTATCAAGATGTGCAGCTTTACAAGAATATCATTTAAAAAAATACATATATGTAAATTTAAAATAATAACAACATTAAATTAAATTTAAACCAAAAAAGAAAAGTTTATGTCACGGACGTTTCGAGACCGGTAGACAAAAATAAACAAAATTTTAGTAACAAATGTATGAAAAAAATAAAAACAAAAAAGTCAACAAAAGAAGCATTATTAAGTAAGTTGGCAACAATAATATTCTTCTGTTAACTAAAGTACAAGGTACCTGTGCTGGCTTATCAGACACAAGCATAGGGTAACCATACTAACAATTACAACATGGAAAGTATGAATAATAGATTATAAGAAAAAAATAAAAATAACTAAATAAAAAAAGATAAATAATAACCGATAGGTAAGTAGATAATATTATAATAAAAAGTAAGTAAGTAAATAATTTAGCTAGACAATAATTAAAGTAAATATTAATACGATAATTAAGTAGATAATAATAATAATAAGTAACATAATAATAAATAACCAAAAGTTATTTTAGAAGTAAATAAGTACATGCGCAGTAAGTAAATAAGGATTGTATCGAAACAGAGCTTCCACAAGGAATTATGATATAAGCGACAACATGGGTGATCTAAAATCATCACTCTCAGCTAGTACGGAAATTTTGACCATTTTCTTGAATGAATTTAAGGTACCTATAGTTTTTATATTTTCTCCAAGCATATTATATAGCAACGGAGCTTTATATGAAAAACTCCTTTGTCCGAAGGATGTTCTGGTATACACCGGCTGATACATTAAAGAAGAACCCATTCTAGTGCTGCGCACTTGTTGAGATCTTTTAGCAGTAATAGTGTTGTTGAAAAATTTACAGAGAGCCTGTATTATGTACAACTGCCTTATTGTCATAATTTTGCTTTCACTATATAATAACTTTGATGGATACATAAAATTTCTCTTATACATTATTTTTAAAATTAATTTTTGTGCAACATTCAAAGGCTCTAAGGTAGTCTTGTTACAAGAACCCCAACAGACAACATTATATGAAAGCATTGATTGAACAAGAGCATAATATACAGTTTTTAATGTAACTTTGTCCAATATGTTTCTTAGATTTTTGAAAATGTAGGCTAGCCTTCTTATTTTGTTTCTTAATATAGTAATGTGATTGTTCCATTTTAAATTTTTATCAATAATTAAACCCAGGTATTTGATGTTGTCTACTCTTTCCAAAGATTGACAGTTACACTCCTGTACACAACAATGTAATTTTAATGAACGTTCCAAAGATGGTTGATTTACAGAGGAAATGCTAAAAGTAATATATTTAGTTTTGTTCATGTTTAAGGTTAACAAGTTTTGATCAAGCCAATTTTTGACTGCCCTTAATCCTGCCTCGCACTGAGCATACGTTTCGTTCCATGTGTCAGCAGCAAACACCAAGACAGTGTCATCTGCAAATACAATTGAAGATCCAGAAAATTTCAGTTTACAGAGGTCGTTAATATATAACAAATATAGAATTGGACCCAGAACACTACCTTGAGGAACACCATATACAATTGATTTATTTGAGCTAATGTGATCATTAATTATTACTCTCTGTGTTCTATTTTCAAGATATGATCTGAACCAATCTAAAGATTTATTAACAATACCCATTGAACTGAGTTTTTTTAAGAGTAAACCGTGGGAAACGGTATCAAATGCCTTAGACAAGTCTAAAAAGACGGCCATTGCTTTATTGCCAGTATCAAGAGCTTCTACGACTGTGGTGATCATTTTTAATGCAGCATCACTTGTTCCCATGTTCTCTCGGAAGCCAAATTGATTATCTGAGAGAATTTCATATCTTTTTACATAAGACATCAACCTAATTTTAGCTAATTTCTCTATTATTTTTGATAACGTATTTAGCAAGGAGATAGGTCGATAGTTATTTACATCTTTGTTATCTCCTCCTTTAAATAAAGGAATAACTTTGGAATTTTTGCAATGATTAGGGAACAAGCCATTCTCAAAACTAACATTTACAATGTGTGTAATAGGTATTACTAGTTCAGAAGCATTTTGTTTGTAGACCATTGCACTTATATTGTCATTTCCACTCGAAAAACCTGATTTTAGCTCATTAATCACATTTAAAACTTCATTACAATTCGTTGGTTTGAATTCAAAGCAGGAATTTTGCATAGATTGTGTTGGATTATAATTTTTTACTAAAGATTCTTCACTGGTGTTATTTGCACTACACAAAAGATTAGCAAAATTTTGACCTATATCACTAAAAAAATTATTCACATGGTTAGTGATGACTGTTGGATTATCATTTATGGATACAATGTTATTATTTACTTTCAGTTTATTTATGGGCACTGATTCCTTTTGCAAATCTAATGCTTGTTTTATTATTTTCCATTCTTGCTTTATGTTTCCTTTTACCTCGTGAAGCTTCCCTTTATAATATGTTTGTTTGGTCGTTTTTATAATTTTAGAACACCAATTTCTGTATCTTTTATAATGTGCAAACAGTTCGATATTATTTGGTTCTTTACGACAACTCTTGTGTAATTTGTCACGTTTAATGAGGCAGTTAACAATTCCAGAAGTTATCCATGGTTTCAAGTGCTTTTTATTACAATGGATTCTCTTAGTATATGAGCAATTTCCAATATGTAATTTTAGACGTCTTATGAAATTATCAGCTGCAGTATTGACATCACTGGTGGATAAGACTGTATCCCATGTTTCCTCTTTCAGTGTCGAATTTAGTAGGTCATTATCCACAGTTAGTCTAAGCTTAACGTCTATTTTTTTTGATTTTGTTACTCTGGATTTAGGATATTTCAATAATGTAGCAAAATGGTCTGTAATACTGGTCCTGAATACAGCACTCTGAGGATCGTCTTTTGACTTAACCATAATGTGATCAATACAACTCTCAGTACTTGATGTTACTCTAGTCGGTGAAATAATAAATGGTTTTAGACCGTGGTAAATCAAAAGTGAAAGATATTGTTCACTTTTTATGTTGTTCATATCCAGAATATTTATATTTATATCACCACATAAAATCACTTCATGGTTATGTGTTGATACAGAACGTAGTAAGTCATTTAGGTGGTCAAGAAAGGTATCAATGTGTGCTTGAGAAGGAGATCTATAAACTGCTAAAACACATACATTATAAGGTAGTTGTAATTTAAGACAGTTGGCATGTGGAATAGTTATTTCTTCAACAGAAACTATGACATCATTCCGAGTGTAAACGACAACTCCATCATTTTGTAAATAATTTATTTTGGTGCTATGTGATGAATATCCAGTAATACTTGGGATATAGATTGAATCTTTCAACCAAGCCTCACTAAAAACGATAATGCCAAATCTATGTTGTATTGCGTCGAGAACAGCTATAGTATCATTGAAATTTTTTTTTATGCATCTTATATTCATACAATATATAGAGAGAGCAGAATGGTTAAGAAATTCATTACATACTGATGGGTCATCTATGTTGATATTGATTTCCTTGTCGTCATTTAGTTCTTCATCGAATATAGAATCCATATTAATACTTTTTTATACATGTTGCTGTTGGTGGTGTGACTCATAAAACAAAAGCAAATAATATGCGATGTAATTAATAATAATAATAAGAATAATAATGGGTGTATATTAATTTGAGCCTGTGAAAACTTGTCGAAAATGTAGGTATATCCCGTGAAGGTACAAACGAAGGAAATTATGTTTACATAATTATCAATCTTAAAGTATATATTTATAATAAAGTGAATAATAGCAATAAAAGTGGTTATAGAGTGGTAGTAGATCTTTTGGTGGTAATAGATTGGTAAGATAAATAAGTTAGCATCAAGAACGCAACTAAAATGACAAATACATTCAATAACATTAGAAATACACAGAATGTGACTAAAATAGTGCGCAGGTATTTGCAATGATTTTATGATATTAACAGAACAACAATTATTAAATGATATTAACAAAAAAATATAGCTCAGAGCATGGAGCGTACTTAAGTTGTAAAGAAGTTGCAAAGAATATGTTGACATAAAATAAATACATACAAAAACATTTGAAATACACAGCGATGTGGCCAAAATAGTGCGTAGGTATTTGCAATGAAATTTTTTTTTTTCTGGTATATGCACAGTTGTTATTTGTATGTTATTACCTAATGACAAATTATATGTGATAACAACAGCTAAGGGTGGTAGGTAAATATAGAATACATCACATTGCTTATTCATTATCCTATTGAAAATTATGAAATGAGTCTTAAATGAACAAGTAATGAATTTCATAATTACCGACTTATTAATCTTAATCAGAGCACGGTGAGTACTCAATCTGTAAATATGTAGGTGCGACGGGTGTGTTGCAATAGAAAAAGAAGTTACAATTACCTGCGAACTATTCCAGAATCTGACCATAAAAGGAATATAGATATATTCATTTATTTTTTTCCCAGATTTATATATATTTACTAGAAGTATGAGGTTACATGAGATCTTACTGATTGTGATAAAAATAAATGAGTATATAAATATTCTATAACAATATATTACAATATGAGAACATGAAATGATATCTTCATTAACAGCCATAATGACAGAGTGAAATAGAAGTCAGATAGATTGACGTTTTAAACGTTGTAGGTCATTGGCATTATTTATTGTTATGATTTTTGAGCTGTCAATTTTCTTCAGTAAGATACGTCCTGAAGATGTCCATGCATATTTAAAATTGTTTTCTCTGGCGAATCGTTTAGTTTGTCCTAGGAGGAATTTTGCTTTTTGTGTTAAGTGATCCGATACATATATTCGTTGGGCATCTTGCGATACTCCTAGATCGTATGTATTTAATTTATTTGTGCTGGGAGTTGTGGCCTTTGTGTATGTTTTTATTTTGCATAAGAAATTATCTCGATCTAGTGTGTTATTAAAGGTCGCAATGATTGATCTGGGATTTTTTTCAGCAATTTTAGGCCCCATTCTATAGATTTTTTTTATTGCCGAGTTCATATTTCCTGAAGAGTCCTCAAAGTTGATAATTTTTGTTATTTTATTGAGAATTTCTAAATAGTTATTAGAAATGGATTCTGGAATGCCTCTTATTTCAATATTACATATTTGAGACATATATTCTAGTCTGTCGATTTTGACGTCTTGTTGTGAGATTGTATTAATTAAAATGTTGTTTTGGTTTTTTAATTCGATTAGATCAGCATTATCTTTAACCTGTAATTTTTCCATAGAAGTCACACGCTTTTTTAGATCTTCCTGTTGATCCGCCATGAATTGGAATGACTTTAGTAGATCATTGTTTTGTTTTAATATTTCTTCAATGAACTATTCAATGAACATATTAAATTTATATAAATTTACGCATAAAGTTCCTACTAAACTCACATCATTTTTGAAGCCTTACAATTTTAAACACTGAAAAAGAATTTTCGATGCCTTTATTAGCACTCAGGCGTCGCTGTTTTAATCCTCTCCTTAGCCAAGTTTTCCATCATTGCACAAGCAACATTTTTCGCTTTTAAAATTAATAATAATAGAAAAAAAAATAATATTGCGAGGTTATCCGTAACCTTAAGAAAGAAATGAGAAATTAAAAAAAATATATCTAAATAGCTTATGTTGTATGGCGGTTTATTTTATGTGTCCCCCGTTTCAATTTTCAAATGTTTCAATTCTGAATGGTGGTCTTACACCAGGGCGATACTGAGAGTATCTTCCTCTCTGGAACCTGCCTCAAGTATACTATATAGCATTTTAAATTAATTATTTTTTTATATAACCAAATAAAATTTACTTGCGCACACCGGGAAACCGCGACCTTCGGATTTCTAGTTGAGAACCTTACCCCTCGACCATGGAGACCGTCAAACGAATGTAGATATACGTTATAAGATGTCAGCTTTTTGAAGAAGGAAAGGTTAGGTTTAATTACTATTTTACTACTGAGTGTTTTCGACGTGGGAAGGTAAGTATTGAACATAACATAGATGAGTGTTTCGAACCAATCTGCTTAGAACAGCGCCCCAATGGTGAATGTGTCTTACCTTTATCAAAACTGACAGCATATATATATTTTTTATTTGAAATACCAAAGCGGACATAATAATAATATTTATATATTAATATATTTTGCAAAAATCAGTCATTTTAAATAAATATAGCATTACAAAAGATTTTTTTAAATATTTATGTTGAGTGATCAGTAGGATTTATAGGTCCAGTTAGGAGTTCTACCGAGCCGAACCCTCTGATATGAAAATATCTGGAGTCGGTGAATTATTTTCCCATTTGATCTCTGGTGACTTGACGTGTTGTTCTTGTATTGTTTTGTATTTATTTTGCTTATATAATGCACTTGTATAATGTGGATTGACTAGATGATCATTTGTGGAAAATTGTGTGGAAGGGTTTAGTTTTTCCTATGGAAAAGATTTAACCCGGAAATAAAGTCGGAAAATCTAAAAAACCAAATAATTTAATTCCATGTTTAGTAGACTAGTTAAAGTTTCATTTTCTGATAATAATTTTGACAGAATTAAAACAGGATGACTGCTGCTAAATACAAAAAATAAAAACAGAATGACGCGGCTCACGCGTTGACCAATCAGTGGCATGGGTTCAAAGAAATCAGATGCTCAGCAGCCATTTGTATTTTTCATGAATAAAGCCAACTTTATACGGGACTGAAATATTACGTTCTATTTATCTTTTATTTTGGTACAATATTTTTTATATTTCATAGTTATCGAGTAATGTTGGCCTCACTGGGTGGCTTACCCGTGCCTTCATTTTATAATATACATTATGCATTTAAAGAGAAAATAATACATTTAAAATATAATCTTGTGTGTTTGTGAGTGATGTGTATTTGATATTGGTTTTGTGTGTTACGTGTAGGTTTTTTTTTTATTTTATGTTATGAAATTTTGGTAACATTGTCTTTTTTATTCTTTACCATTTTGTGTCTGAATATATTCTTGTTTTCCTCAATTTTATTTTCAATAGTTAGACTGTTGAATACTTTTATAGCACGGTATTGATAGTATCTTTGTGCAAAGCTTGTATTTATTGTCGGAATTTTTATGTTTTCTTTGAATGCTTGTCTAACTGGTCTGTTAGTGATATTTTGTGTATGTTGAAATTTGTTTTTTTTGTCAAAAATGTAGTTTAGTAGTGTATTAACGTATAATTGGCGTATATCCCCTACTGTCGAATTTGGCAGCCATCTCTGGTCCGGAGCCCCTAAATACCTGAAAAAAACCCTTGACTCTGTGCACAAACGGGCGGTCCGTTTGATAGATTCCCCAATCTTAACAAACGGACTGCAATCTTTAGAGCACAGGCGTCAGGTAGGTATGCTGTCCTTGTTCTATCGGTATTACAATGGAAGATGCTCTGAGGAACTAGCGTCATTGATCCCTTCGGCACCGGTGCGTAGTCGGGATACACGCCAAACGCGCGCCCAACATTTGTACACAGTTGACATTTGTCACATGAGAACGGGTCGCTTCTACGATTCGTTCTTAAGTTCAACAGCTCGGCTGTGGAACGAACTGCCGGCCTCTGTGTTTCCTCCCTCCTACAACATGGGACTCTTCAAGACCCACGTTCACTCTTTCCTCTCCACAAAAAGACCCTCCACACAGCATCCCCAAAGATGACATAGGCCCTGAGGGAAATTATTTTCTTCAGGGCCTCCTGTGTGGAGTTAATATAAAAAAAATAAAAAAAAATATCTAGTTCGTCACAGCTGTTGAATATTTGGTCTGTATCAGTCAGTCTATGTTTTTTTAGTATTACCTTTAAGATCGTTTTCTGTGCGATTTCTATGTAATTGATAGCTGAGTTTGTTGCTCCTCCCCAAGCAATAATTCCATATTCTATTATTGATTGGCAAAGTTCAAAATATATTGTTTTATTGTATATATTTTCCTTGTGTTTAGGAAAATGTGTTTTGTTTTGAGGAGTTTATTTGTGATTTGTTTGATGTGATCCATTTAAGGTTATGGTCAATTACGATTGCTAAATACTTTATTTGTTCTGTTTTTTTTTCTAGAGGAGGGCAATCGCAGATGTTAGTGTTTAAACATTCGTGTATTTTTATGGTATTTGTGTATTGATATTGATTACATGATCATCATGTGTTCACTTTTATTTCTATTATTATTTCCGCTTCTTGTTATTAATTATTATTTATTGCTATTTTTATTACTTATATTTTTTTATGTGAATACCGCTCAAGAGTTCAGAACGCTCGTTTTCTCGTAATAAATCTATGTTTCATGTCGTTAATTTTCCGTAAAGAAATCGGTACATAAATTATGCGTTTATTCTTTTTATCCGCAGGAAGTTGGCTATGATTTAGTCCTTCATATGGCGTGGACCTAAATAGGCTTTTTAGGTCCATGTCGTATTTTAATTTTGAATGCAATATTTTCCATCGCCCCGCATGTAAATATTTGTCTTTTATGGCAATTAAGGGAATCAAATGGTTTTATTTAAAAAATATTTCTATTAAGCGTGGCCAACGATTTCGAAAGTTTACCGAAATCTGTTTGAATGTAAATGTAAAGCACTTGTTGCAAGATCACACTCCAAAGGTAGTTAGGTTCCTATATACGTTATAATAGAAATTTCTGATAATACCTACTAAAAATTTGCAAGGAAATCAATTGGAAATTTGAAAATGTTCAAGTTTATCACCGCGTATTGTAATAATGTTGTCCATGCTTGCAATATGTCATTCTATTTTTTCATTATATACTGATAAAATTTATCAGTATTCTTTGTATACTGATGAAAGAACCATTGGTTTCGAAACAAGTTGACTAATAATTTTTAATAATGTAATGTAATATATTATTGAAGAAGGAGATAATACTCATAAATCTAAATGAAACATGAAAGAGAACAAGACACTGAAAGATAAATAGGTAATGGTCTCAACTGGGAATTGAACCCAGGATCTCTGTCTTTTGGGACAACGCCTCAACCAAATATGATTTGTCAGATATGAGATTGACCTAAATTACGTAACAATAATAACGACCCAATGGCCGAGTTAGTTGAGGGATTGTCTCGGTAAGACAAGATCCTTGGTTCGATTTCCAGTTGAGACCGTTACCTTATTTTAATTTTTCTGTGTGTTGTTCTGTTGTTGGTTCGTGGTTCATTTAAATTAATTTTATCTTCTTCTTCAATGAAAAAGAAATAGATTATCATTTCCTTAAAATAATAAGTTTCCTCGCGTATGAGGGTGAATAGAATGGTAGCCGGATAACTCAATAATGACAGTTCAACACACATTTAAAAAGTGATGTGAAGTAATGAAACAAAAACTACGTTGATTTTTTTCACCTAAGACAACTCAAGTCTGTCCGAAGAAACCTTCCTACAGAAGCAACAAAACTACTTATCAACTCTTACGTAGTCTCGATTACTGCAACGGCATTTATGCTAGCCTTCCAAAATATCAAATTGACAAACTTTAATCAATGTTTAATGCAGCAACAGGGCTCATAACCGGGGTTTCAAAATATTCGCACATTTCAGAACACCTTCGTAACCTTCACTGGCTCAAGTGCCCTGAAAGAATCCAGTACAAACTGTGCTGGATGGTGTTTAAATCCATCAATGAAATGGCACCACCCTACATCTCTGAACTATACGTCCCGGAAAACACTGGTCTGAGGCAGTCAACTCTTATATCAGCAACATCATCAGCTGTAGGCAGACTGATAGAACCTAAGCCTGGGCCGAAGGCTTGGAATAAACTCCCTCCGGAACTAAGATCCATAACAAGTCCAATAGAATTCAGGTCTAAACTAAAAACTTACCTTTTTAAGCTGTCATACCCTTAAATTAAATATACCATTCCTAAGAGAAAGTCCAGTTAAATTCAATTTTCCAATTATGTCCTTAATCCTGTATATAAATTTCGCCAATAAATAATTAGATAATGTTAATTAAGTGTTAATCTCAAGTGACCTACCAGGTAAGTATTGTACTGTATACTATCTCCACAAATAGTTAAGTAATAACATAGATCACTGTAGAAATGTATTATAAGTTTGTACAGCACCCTTGAGGTGATTTTGCGCAAAAACGGCGCTATACAAGTCATCCAATTATTATTATTAAATAGGTTACGTAAGTTTAAAGGTTAATTTTTTTAATTTCTTCTTTTGTTATTTTATAAAGGTTTTCACTTTGTAAAGGTGTGACTTGACTTTAAAAAGAGAAAACTTTCATTTTTAAAGGTGTGGTGAATTGTCATTCCCCTCCCCCCCACTGCCATCAGGTTGGGCATCATATTTCCGTTGTGGACTGTTAGCTTCGCTTCATTTAACATCTTGTATTAACAAGCACTGTATTAACCACTCGAGTGATGGGGTATTTACAAAATGGATTCGCCCGAACTCTTAAAAAAAATCACTTAATTACTATGAAAACACACAAACTGCTTACTGTGGTTTAAGGGCAGCGAATCTTATTACCTGTATTTCATCGTTTATGACATATTTTATAAAAAATTTCAATAATCGAATTTCAAAATAAAATCGTCTGCATAAATTTAGGCAGCCATCGCTCAAGGCCAAGAGCGGTGAGACTTTATATATCGGTAGCCATTATAAATTTGCATTCATCGTTTTTTCACTGTCCCTGCCAACCTTCCCGTCTCTCAGTAACATACTTGCTCAAATACAATTTTAAGTCACTACACAAATTGCTTGGTTTCAATGACTAGCGGTTAAAAACAACTTTAGGTAAGTAGGTACTAAACGTATTAATATTTTCCCTTTATTGTTTATGAATCCTGTCTGAAAATAGCATTTGACGATGAGTACCTTCGCTTGACATAACATTTCACAAACGATAACAATATGTGTCACAATAAATCTTAAATTAGAGAAGCGTGTAATTTAAACGGTTTCCGCGCTATAATTCAGTGTAATGGCCGTGCGATATAATCCCGGCATTAGTGACTTACCCACTGAAGTGGCGACACCCCACAGCCGGGTGAGGGGCTCTAGGAACTCCCAAAGCCCTACGCAGGCACCCTCCCCGTACCGCCCGAAGCTCTTCCCCTCCATGGCACCACTAGCGCTGGATTCCCCTTTCAAACTGAATTGTCACCATTCTTTAAACAACACATAATCTATGGTCTGAAAACAACATGGCCACTGTTACCAATTTTAAACTTTTTTAAATCACATCTCAGTTATTTATTTAATATTTTTCAATTCACTTTTCACAATAGTATTCTTTTGTGTCACGTTTAGTTCCTACATTGATTATTTTATTTTGTTGATAAATTTATTTGGTTTAAAAGTAAATTATTAATAAGTAGGCCCTCTCAAACGTGTTTAGGGTTCGTTTATTATTCTGCTAATTAGTTGATAAGTTTCCCTAAAAAATTAAATGGATTTAAGTTTTAATTGCCATCAGTTAAAGTTTGTTTGGTACAAATATACTATTACGAATATACATTTACGAAAGTCATTATCATTACGAATTATTGTGACTTAAATTTCATTTTTATTTTCTATTAAACACTTAGCCGGGTGCTTCCCAACCATCCTCATCCCCTTTCCTTCACCACCCTTCTACCTTAATCCTGCGAATGCAATTTTAAAACTGTAACTATATCCAGACATGGATAAATTCGCAGGCGGCAAAAAGAGAAGCTATCGAACGAATTTTTTTTTTTTTTATTCCATAGATTAAATATTGACAAAATTTACAAGGACTGCAAAGTTTATGCTGTCTAGCTGTAGAAGAATTGTGTTTTTTAGTTCCGATTCAACTGTTAAAATTTTATTTATAGATCTGAATGTCAAATACGTACAAAAATATCTGCCAAACGTCTCCATCTAATCTATGCTTCTTCGGCTCGCAGATGTCGTAAGTCGCAAACAGACTAAAAATAAATTCGGTCCTTGGACATTGAACGCAGTGGAGAATGCAGACTCACTCGCAACTCTTTTATACGTGTATAATGACAACACTTTTATACAAATCAAATGAATTATGCTTTCAATAACAACTACTAGCAAAACAATACATATTATTATCGTTTTCATTTCATCTTTAACTTCTATTTTATCTAAATGATGTATTCGACAAATTTGCTCGATTTTCGAAAAATTGTTAACATTTTTAATTAATGTTCATCTTACATTGTAACAGAATTCAGGAAATTGCGATAAATTATCCAAAATTAGACAAAAAAATAATTAAGAGGCAAGATCAATAATTTTAGAACATACTTAAAAAAGAGCATTATCAATTATCAAAAATATAAAGAAAATAATAGAATAATATTCTAAGGTAGTACCTTAGAAAATTACTCCATTTTTTTCACTGTAGTACTTTATTTCTATTTCATACTCGTACTTACACTATTAGAAACACTCTTTTTTTAATTTTTTTTATTTTTTTTATAGTGAATACCTCACAAGAGTCCCAACTGCTCCCGTCTGGAGCCAGTGAGACTATGGCATCCCCTATTGGGGGATGTTGTGAGGCTGAAGGTAAGTGGGGAAGGGAAAGAGGAAGGTGGGGAAGTACCTGGCTATTCAGATCTAGTCACTAAACACGGCTAAAGCCATTTGGAGCAACGTTTCAATTCTGAATGGTGGTCTTACACCAGGGCGATACTGGTAGTATCTTCCACTCTGGGACGTGCCGCAAATATACTATATATTATTTTAATTAATTAATTGTGAATAACACAAATTAATCAAATAAAATTTATTTGCGCACATAGTTGAATGTGGAAAACTTGGAGTAAAGAATATGGCGTCTTGTCTAATTTTTTGGCAGTTACACGGTTGCGATCTTAAATCGTTCAGGACCTAGAAATCTCACCCAGAAAGTGATGTGCCAATTTAAATTAGCGTTTTTTACTACATCAACGCTTTATTTTCAATTTTATAGTTAACAATTTGTATAGAAACTTCACTGATTTGCAACCCAGTATAAATGTAACATTTTATAAAATATGTACTTAAAACTTGTTTAAAATTTCCTAAATTTTTTATTCTTCATACAGATGAATCCATCTTACTAATTGTAGATTTTTTTATGTTTACGGAATTTATAAACAACAATATTAATATGCTGCATTTTAAAATCAATTAGAGCATTTTACTAAATGGCGATAGTGAAAGTATTTTTATTTTATTTTGGTTGTCACAATCGTGGAATAAATTATTCTGAATATAATTTAATATTCAAATTTCGAGTGCATCCAGAATCGGGCAGATTTGTGGTCCCAACTGTGACGGGTGAGTTCCTTTTTTATCCTATAATCCAATCTGGGCTTTTCTTATGTTCCAGAAGTCCAGGTTTAAACATTGAGGAATACTGTCTATCAAGTTTAGCGGATGCATTATAAATAAATTGTCCCATATAACATTGCAGTTAACATAGTTCTGGGACTTGTCTTTCGGGTATGTTGCATAGGGCTTATTCCAGCAACACCAACTAATAGAGTGGAATCGTAGTTTCGCGAAACCAAAATGCACGTAGTGTTTTTCTACATTTACTCCACGCTGCGTTTCATATTCGAAATTTGCCAGCTCCTTTTTAATAATATTTTAAGCATTTGACTGTTCTTATTTTCAAGAGATTTTGGTATTTACAATACAATAAATATTATAGTATCCTGTATCCTAAGATTTCAAGTAACGACATGCTACTAATAAAAAAATATATTCCACCAAGGTCGTGAAACAAACAAAAAAGTCCCGGGATCAATAAAAAAACAGAACCGGGATTGCAGTGCTGACAAAGGTCCGGGATTCCCGGCATCCCGGTTCTCGAGATTCCGGGATTGAAAGCTCTATGCTAGACGTCTTACTAGCCAGTGGCGTTTTCTACGTCATGGTGACATTGTAGCCAATTAGAACCGTTTCGGTATTCATATTTTGTGAAAATACCTCATTTACCAATATCGTGAAAAATTATTTTTATTATGCTATGTAATTTGCTCTCATTATTGTACTCCTTATATATTGTACACATATAAAATCTTTCATTGCTTAAATAAATAAATAAAAGTACATAAAAACTACATAAGTTCTTTAGTTTGATTTAAAGAGAGCATCATTTATAGATATTTAATTTCAACGACATTATTTGGGTGGTTTTGCGTAAGTAGTTAAATTCATAGTGCGTATAGTGATACGAAAGGTTAAGGAATCATTTCGTTGAAAATCATCAAATCCACTCCGTGACCCAAATGCAATTAATTGGAGTGGTTTCATTCGCTCGCGTTACCCCCACGTTCATTAAACCCCAAGTGAAGTCATATTAGAATAATTTGAAAACACAAATCACATTTAGACTCAAGTAAGGTCACGGCGAGATGTTTAATCTTCCCATTACAAATGCGCATTACGTGGGCACCCTACAGATCAGAGGTTCTCAAACTTTTTGACTCATTGCACCCCTTTTAAAAAAAATCAGTGCTCAATTCAGTTATCAGTTCAAATTCTCAACCTCCTTTATCCTATTTATCAACAGGTATAATTTTAAATTTATACGGCCAAAAGTTTTATCTTGTTTTTTTTTATGTGACACCTTACAAGAGCGCCCTTGTATAAAGGCAGGGGAGGCACCACCCAGTTGGGCAGCATTGTGAGACGGGTTAAGGTAGGGGCTGTACGCTTTATTAATGCGGGTCTTGACCGGATTATATGAATGAGGAAAAACAGATGATGTAGTTTGTTCTACACAAAACGAGTAGAAGAAGCGGCCCGTTCTCATGAAGCCAACATCAACTGTGAACTGGTGTTCCTCTCATGTTCATCGACTTTGTGTAATGTTGCTAGCTCCTTAGAGCAGGTTCTATTAAAATACCCATAGAACAGAATCAGTATGCCCATATTGCGTTCGTGCATTAGAAATGGTAATCGGTATGTCAATAATGTATTGTCAATCAGAAGGACAGCCCTCCTTTGCACAGAATCAAGTAGGTTTATCAAGTATTATGGGGCTCCAGCCAAGAGGTGGCTGCCAAATTCAATTGATGGGCGTACTTGAGATTTTTTATAGGGTTAGCAGCTGGTTACTACTGAAGACTCTGATATCCCTATACAAGACGCCCAGTTTCTTGGAAGCCAGATTCACTGCAGCTTTTATAGAGCCCCGATACTTGAGCCGGTCTAATATGCTTTCTCCAAGCATTTCAATTGAGTCTTTATTGAGGAGGGTGCTTCAATCAAATTACACCAGATAGTGATTGATCTTCCTCTTTGCCGAAATCAGACACACTTAGATTTCTGAGACGTTGAAACTGACAAAGGTGGTGGTAGTCCACTTTTTGTCTCAAAACTTCCCGAGCTATACGGACATCATAAGTGGAAAGGGGCTTGTCAAACAGAAAACCCTCGTTAACGGTGCAGTCGTCATTGTAGCAATGAATTGGTGCACATTCAACGAGATCGTTGATGTGCAATAAAAACAGTGTCGGCAACAGCACAGATCCTTGTGACACCCCCGCATTGATTTGGTGCGGAGAGAAAGAAGAATCGTCAACTACGGTTTAAATTGTTCTTCCTTTGAGAAAGTCCGCAATCCAACTATGCAGAGTTGGATGGATCACATACGATGGTAACTTCCCGACAAGCGCCCGGTGCTATACCCGATCAAAGGCCTTGGAGATATCCAATCCGGCGGTTTGAGTTTTGAGAGAGAGTTTAAATAATTTTGAAAGCAACGGAGTTAATTCTTGAAAAGTTGATTTTCTTCGAATTAGTTCGAGTGAGTTTGAGTTAGCTAGTTTGCTATCGGACTAAGTTAGAGGTGGAAAAGTGGTTCTGCAGAAAGTTCTTCGAATTGAACCAGCGAGCCACCAGAAAAAACGGCTACCAGTGGGTCAGTCTGCCAGCTTTTTGGCAATTTGGTCATGGTCGCTCTTAGCTCTCTTAGCTTTAGAGTTCTCTTGCAATCCTTTGCCCGTTTTCGGTATTCCGAAAATTTATCCAAGGAGCCAATTTTCCGGAGTGCATTATAAGACTTTTTAGTCTGACTGCTTCAGCACAGAGATGGTCAAACCATGGCTTTGTGCCCGCTCCAGAGGATTTGACGGAGAAGAAAATTACCTCTCCCACCAGGCGTGCATAGATGGGTCCACAGACTGCACTCTAAGGAAAAGCGCTGGAGAATGACCGTGTGCCGTCCCATTTTGTTCGAGAACCGGGATCCCGGGAATCTCGGACCTTTGCCGGCACCGTAATCCCGGTGCTGTGCTTGTTTTAATCCCGAGATTATGATAATTTTTTTGATTTCATGGCCTTGTTTCGACCCTGGGAATATTTGTACTATTGGCAGCATGTCGTTTATTGCACAATACTCTTGAGAATAAAAATTTTGGGGTAGGTTACGTTTATTGCGTTATTTTTTAGAAGAAAGGAATGTTTTATTGAGGCCTGAATAACATTCAGTATTTAGTCTTGTGTGTTTGGGCATTTAAACAAAACGACGATTATCTCAATGGTTGTTGACATGTCAAAACCTACTAGTAGTGACTAAAATAATATCATTACTAAAATATCAAACCTAAGAAACTTTGATGTTCTTGATGTCGCATTTTAAATCTCAAAATATTGAAAGAATTTTTTTCTTCCCAATTGCGATATATTTTTTTGAATTTGAATTTACTTAATGATGTATGTTACCTCATGTACATATAAAACCTGAAAATATTTTTGATAAAAACATTTGTGCCAACTCCTGTTTTTTATAATAATTTAAACATTTAAATTCCCGGTGCCAGCACCGAGATTGAAAAGTGGTAGTCTTTTACTACTAAACAGTATCTACTCAATAGTAGGTACGTACCTAAAGTGTGACCCACTTATATTTTCAAGCAGCCAAAAGAAGAACCAACGAACGAATTTCTTTTCCAAATCCGTTGATTTTTTGTTTCTACAAAATGAATAGGTACTAGCAACCCCATCGACTATAAAGTTAAGTATATCGATCTGTATATTTTTTCTGGTACAAAATATTTCCTATTTCCAGTTCCATATTTACTTTTGATGACAGTGGAAGGTTTAAAAGGGAACACTTAGATGGTTTTGACATGTAGACATGCATAGCGAATGGACAAAGGTAGGAGTGTCAAAAGAAAAATTGGTAAGTAAAGATGTGGTACGGGGATGGGGATATGAAAAGGAAGTGGATGAGAAAATCAGTAAGAATCGCCCCAGAAAAATATTGCCCCATCAAGTAAATCCGTGGTCGAGGCGTAAGGCTCTAGACTAGTTCAAATCGCCGCACGTGCAAGTAAATTTTATATAATTCTTAAATTTATAATTATTTAGTGCAGAAATTCTGGGACTAACTACCATATGTATTCCTCATTGCCCAGAATACTAATCGATGGTAACAATTTATACCAAGTCAGTGGACATCTTCAATTTATTTTCAAACAAATATAAAATGTTGTTAATGAAGCAAGTTATGTACAATAAATAATGTATATTTCTTAATAATCTTTTGTAAAAGCCCCGAAAAAGGGCGTTAATTAATAAATAAATAGAAATATGAAAAAAATATTTGAATTTGGAAATTTTGGGAGCAAATCTTAAAATAATTTATTTCTGGCATTTTACAATTTATTCATTTAAAATAATATAGTAAATTTGCGGCACGTTCCAGAGTGGAAGATACTCTCAGTATCGTCCTGGTGTAAGACCAATATTCAGAATTGAAAATTTTCTTGAAATGGCTTTAGCCGTGATTGGTGACTAGGTGCTTTCCCACTTTTCGCTTCCCACTGCCTCACAACATACCCTGATTGGGGATGTCATGGTTTCACTGGCTCCAGACGGTTGGAAGCAGATGGAGATCTAGTGCGGTTTCACAAAAACAAATAATTTTCATTTGAATATTTATTTTTCGGAATAACTTTATTGAGTAATTCCTCAAATTGTAATATTTAATTATTGAAGACAATATTAGCGATTTCTAAACGAAAATCTGAAACAGGAAAATCATAAAAGGATACGGTCACATCTAGGACTCGAACCCAGGACCCTTGTCTTGCCGGTTCACCGCTCTACCACTGAGCTAATGGGACCCTATCCCCCTCGGTCACTTTTAACTGTATCATACTTCGAATAAGATGAACTTTTTAACTGTAAGTGTAACTGTAACGATTTTAACTGCATCATACTTCGAATAAGATGTAGAAAAAATGAAGACAATGTTAGTAGTTCTAATTCGAAGTATGATACAGTTAAAAGTGACCGAGGGGGATAGGGTCCCATTAGCTCAGTGGTAGAGCGGTGTCCCGGCAAGACAAGGGTCCTGGGTTCGAGTCCTAGATGTGACCGTATCCTTTTCTGATTTTTCTGTTTCAGATTTTCGTTTAGAAATCGCTAATATTGTCTTCAATAATTAATTTTCATTTGTTTACATTAGTTCCACGCAGGAGACCCTGGGTAAAATATTTCAGTCGGTTCATATCAAGAGTCGTAAAACCAAAAATAATATTGGTAGGTGTCATCACTATGTTAATGCCATCACTATTATTATTGTCATGTGTCTATAGTGAATCTGTGTGTGTATTGTCAGCGAGCAAGTTCGCATGATAACAAGCTCGCATCTCTAAAATATCTCCGGTATAAAAAGTCTAAATAAAGTAATTAAACAGTTCCAAGTGTTTAATATAAATACCAAAGATCACATAAAACAGTAGGTGCGTAATATAAGACTACATTGTAGAATTTATAAAACAGGAGTGTAAGCCAAAAATAATTGTATGTCATTCCACCCACTCCCACTCCCACAAATATGACATAGGTACTGATAGTATCATATTTTTCAACTATTATATGTTATTAAAAAAAAAATTGTCGGGCGTAAAAATTTGTGATAATAATTATAAAATGCATTGAAAATAATTTGTATATCAACGTATATTTGACCTGCAATGCAACTCTCTAACTCCAATAAGTTTAACTTAGCAAATTGATCAACACAAACATCGTGGAATGACTTTTTGAACGTTAAAAATTCAATGAGTTCAATTCTGCCAAAGTGTTAACCAACCGCTTTGTTTGATTATTTGTAAAATTCCATTGTGAATTTCGGGCACTGTCACATCGGACAGTACTGCACAGTAAACAAACCAATGCACAGACGTCCGAATCACAACACTAGATGGCCAAAGAAAGACAGTCAATTATCACAAACCCGTGCAGGACCGCAACCGCGCCACGTCATCTAAAAAATTATAAAACGTTTCTGTTTCGTCTTAAATTTCTATTTTAAGAGCACGCATTCCGAATTTCTATGTATTTATAACATATTTCCCTAGAACACTTTAAGTTTTAAGCTCTTAAAAACTAATATGTTATTTTTTATGTATTCTTTATACATTTGCCGAGTTGAAAAGAAATGAAAGAAAAAAATCGCAGAGTGTGCTCCGACTATATTTAACATATTATAGGTATAAAAAAAATTAGTGTTTCTTTAAATGCTCCTTTTGACATTTATCGAGAGATTTTTCCTTTATCTATATAAATAAAAATGTTCGTTTGTTCAACATCTTAAATCTCCAAAAGTTCCTCACCGACTGCTTTGAATTTTGATACAACATTGCATTCGAATACGCGTGTGTTTTTATATACCTATTTGATATAGATGTCACCTGTGACAGGAAAAAACATACTGAGTCACAGCAACGCGTGATGGGGTAGAGATAGTTTTAAATAATTCATATTAGCGCGCTCCCTCAAACTTTTGTATTTACATATCTAGGAGCCTTAATAATACTTTTAATATTACCATGAAAATATATCGTGTGTCAAATAAGGAAAATTATTTCTCCGGGGAGTTAATATAAAAAATAGAACCGTAAAAATTTGCTCAGCGTGGCTTAGTCTTTTTTAATAAATCTATTAACAAATTTATGGATTTAACCACTTTCCGGGCGAATAATTTTGCAATGATCATTTTTTTATGTTATTATTTACGCACACATAATTACACGCGCATATGTGAGGTAGCCCGAAATGGTACATTTAATTACACGCGCATATGCGAGGTAGCCCGAAATGGTACATTTAATTACACGCGCTTATGCGACGTAGCCCGAAATCGTACATTTCTTTCACACGTATTTTGCGTGGGTCGCCTAGGAAGCGATATATGATTAAGTCTTTAATTTATTTTCACCTTGTGATATTGCAATTTTCAAATGTTGTAGGATTCAACAGAGATTTCAAAAGAAAAAACGATTTTTAAACGAGTCTTTTTGGAACAATTAAGTTAACTACCAAAAGAAAGTGTTCGCAGACAAAAAATGATATGTCAGAATTAATTCCAATGAATATCGATACGAACATATCTTAACGTGGAAAAAATGCGACTTCAATCGCGCTGTATAGGTATATTAATATTTCTAAGGTATTTGATATTTAAAATACTCTCGAGTTTTTTTACAAATATTTTTGGCCAGACAAAATTGCAATTCGGACCTTTGTGCAGCAGTTTTTTTTTTTTCGGGATAAAAATACATTTTCTCTTCCGCTCTGCTGGTATCTGACTCTATTTAATCAAATCAGGGCACAGCCGGTCAGTGATGTGATTCCGAAAATATTTTTCCCTCGGAAAGGTACAAAAATTTCCCGACATTCAGAGAAGGTACCACCATTTAGTTTAAACTAAACACTCTGAAATGTTCTTGTAACCTTGGAGGAAATGCATATTATTTCTTCAGTATGTACGTAATAAATTTAAATGGATGTAGGTTCTTTTATAAAACTTTATGGTATAAGTATAGAATAAAAAAGAAAACTGGAAGTGCTTTCCATACAATTTTAACGGAAACAAATGTCGCCACCAACTTAGTACCTTTTGGTTCTAGACCATAAATAAACCATTCGCTTCTAGACCATTTAGCACGCGCTCTGTCTCTCTTGCACTTGTATATCGCCATCCCATCCGAATTTCGTAATAATAGTGAAACACAGTTTTGTATTGGGAATTTAAGGCTAAATGGCCAGATATTTGGATGATGAAACGCGTCCACGTGGTATTTCTGATGTTATTCTTTATTCTTAGGGTACGAGACACAAATATAATGTATTCTTAGGATACGAGACATTATGGCAAATATAATTTATTCTTAGGTTACGAGACATTATGGCAAATATAATTTATTCTTAGGGTACGAGACATTAAGGCAAATATAATTTATTCTTAGGGTACGAGACATTAAGGCAAATATAATTTATTCTTAGGGTACGAGACATTAAGGCAAATATAATTTATTCTTAGGGTACGAGACATTAAGGCAAATATAATTTATTCTTAGGGTACGAGACATTAAGGCAAATATAATTTATTCTTAGGGTACGAGACATTAAGGCAAATATAATTTATTCTTAGGGTACGAGACATTAAGGCAAATATAATTTATTCTTAGGGTACGAGACATTAAGGCAAATATAATTTATTCTTAGGGTACGAGACATTAAGGCAAATATAATTTATTCTTAGGGTACGAGACATTAAGGCAAATATAATTTATTCTTAGGGTCCGAGACATTAAGGCAAATATAATTTATTCTTAGGGTACGAGACATTAAGGCAAATATAATTTAATTCTTTCCATTTTCGAGCTTTAGATGATTGGCATAGTTTTAAGACAGTGACAGACATATGAAGTCGGACTGTGATAGAATCCATATTACAATCCCCTATAACAAAAGTTCTAAATTTCTATACTTTTCATTCTATTCTATTCCACACACTTATCTGTGCAGTTGGGGGTGTCGCTGCTGTTGATGTTGTGGATACAAAAAAAAATTATTTAAAAAATTTAATACTTTTTTTATTTTTTTTAATATTTTTGTTTTGGCCGCCTCGACATTTATTTATATTACGACCCTGAAAATCAGTACCGGAGCCAATGAGCCATGAGTCATTCCCAATTGGGAATGTTGCGAAAGAGATAGGAGAGATGAAGGTGTGGAAGTCATTTTCAGTTGTCGTTAGTTAAAAACTTACTTTATTGGTAGGTGCTTGTAAACATGTTGTCATATTATCCTAATATCCTAATAATCCATATTATCATATCCTAATCACACTTTTCTTATTGGATTTACATTATTCGAAGCCATACTCCTCAATCCATCGCGTACCGAGGGACGAATCACATTTAGGAAGATAAATTATAATCAAATAATTGTACTGACGTACCGCCCAACATAAAATTTGCTTTTCCCATCATAAATGAGCGTATTAAGGAACATAAATATATTTTATTAAAGTAAATACCGGAATTAATGATGGCATTTGAATTACATATTTTATGGCTGAGTTGGCATCGCGTTTGGGTCCCACCCATGCGTAATTTGTTCAAGTCCTCCATCACAACACAAGCAACATTTTTCGCTTACTGTGGTGGTAGTAGGAAATTTTCAAACATTGTCAGGTTATTCGTAACCCGGGAATGTTTGTCTTTTTTTTAAATGCCCATAATTATGTTCTCTCCGTGCGAACCGTATCTAAATTTCTCTAATAAACAATAAACAGTGTTAATCTCAAGTGACCGAACAGGTCTGTATCTATGTTATCTGTTTATTGGCCAAATGCATTGTACAGATAGTTTTGCATTAGTGATCGACGAACCGGGCGGTGTATCCAATCCGTTAGCCAATAGTTTGTCTAATCTACAGTTAGTAATAAGATAGATCATTGTACCAAAGCAAAGTAACCAGAAATACATTATTATTTTTTTATAATGATAAACTTACGTTTATAATACAAGGTTTAATGCATAGCATAAAGGATAACAAATAATTATAAGCAATAATTAGTCATCCGAAACACTAATACAATCAATTATAAAAAAATAATAATATTTGACAAGTCAAAAAAATTTCACCAACAAATGAAGATATCATATGTCTCGACGCCATCTAGTGAGAAATTTAGCACTAACAAAGCCTTTCCTACAAAAATAAAGTTGGTTGTTTACAGGGGAAAAAATATATAATAAGCAGTAATTGTTGATTGAGGTACTAGTACATATTGAATCATTTGGCGGGTTGGAAATAAGCCGACATAGCTCAGTGGATACAGAGCACCTGACCGGACATCAGAAGGCACGGGTTCAATTCCCGTTGGCGGCATTTATTTTTACTCGGGAGATGTTTTCAATTTGTATTAGTGTTTCGGATGACTAATTATTGCTTATAATTATTTGTTATCGGAAATACATTATTTATTTGTACAGCGCTCTTAAGGTGGTTTTTCAAAAAAACGGCGCTATACAAATCATCCAAATATTATTATTTTCATGTATGATATAAAAAAATTATGCGTTTTTCCAGGACCAAAAATTTCCTTGATTATATATTTTTATTTCTACTCGTTCAGGAAAATTTCCACAGACATGACACCACTACTCTTTGATTGTACCAGTATATACTAGTGGGCGAATTAGCACAATCCGAATTGCTTTCCGAAATAATCAAATAATGTACTCGTGTGTGAATGCGTCCAAATAGCGAGTCCAGAATCGTTATCTAAACCTTTTTGCTTTGCGTGATGTCGCTATCTCAATGTTAACCAACATACTACTGCTAAAGAAAATAATAAGTGAAGGTTATGATTTCTGAAGAGAATTTTGATTGGTAATGTGAAAATTTTCAGTCCGTTTTTCAGTTAATTTTTCTTCACTGTCCAAGCAAGTTGAGTGGTTTCCGATGACGTCAGAATTCTTCTGATCAATGATAGACCTGTTCCGTTTGTTGAATTTTCAAAAAATATGAATTAATGTAAATACGGCACAACTGTTCAAAGCCAGTGGGACTTTAGCATCCCCAATAATTGGGTGTGTTGTGCAGCTGAAGGGAGCGGGGAAGATAATTAGATGAGGAAGAGAAGGTTGCGAAGTACTATTCAGATGTGGTCACCAAACACATCTAAAGTCATTTCAAGCAACAACGTTTCGATTCTAAAGGTGAAAGAAGAAAAATTGTGTTGAAACTCTTGTGAAACCGGTTTGTAACTACGAGACGGAAAAACTTTATGTTTGCTGCTTACTAAATCAAAAAAGAAAACAAAACCATCTCAACACAAGCAAATTTATTTGATTTCTAAAAACGACCTTTATATGTCGCCCAATTAGAGTTTTTGCGAATAATACATACTTTGTTGTGTGTATTGGTGTACATATTTAATTTGAATATTCGAAAGTTTTATAGTGTGTGTTTTATTGCATTAAAATTAACCTTTTTCAATTTCACTGGAATTTTCTTTTCTGTCGAAAAATAAGTTTAAAATATGCTGTACGCAAGCAATGCATTTGTGTTAGTATCGCGTTCGCACCAACATTTGCTACCATACCTACAACTCTTTCCAGATCTATAATGATTGTTTGCATGTTTCGTATTTTTGTTTTTATTGCTATCTAGACACTAACGTAAGATCAGCTTAAATTATTCGAATAGATTTTCAACAGTCTCCTCACAACAAAGGTAACAACCGCAGTACCTATACAATAAAAAAGGTTTAGTCGTATTTCTTTCTACGTCATGAATTATAACAGTATGATTGACGGAAAAAAGTGGTTATAAAATGATTGAAGTACGTAGGTGGGTAATAAAAATTCTGAAATACGTATGAATAATATAACAAGGATTGTATTTAGGATTATATTTTAAAAAAAAAGATAATATTCTTATATTATTATTAGCGATCAGAGCAAAAAGTCGTAGAGATACTAACAATGCCAACGTCTTCATTGTTTGGATAGGGTACCTACTAGTTTCGTCGGTGTATCTTTCATATCGATGGCTTAGAGTTAAAATCTCCATTTTGGTCGAACATTATTTAATTACCAAAGCGTATTAATGACAGCCTACATTTTTTCGTTAAAATATTTCATCTTCTAAACCTACAGTACCAAAGATATATTTTTATAGTGGATTAACTTATTGAGTACAACCTCAAATTGTAATATTAAATCATTGAAGACAATATTAACAACTCTTATACGAAAATTAGAAACAGGTAAAACCGATAAGAATTCAGTCGCATCAAAGAATTGAACCCAAGACCTCTTCCTTGCCGTGGAAGTACTCCGATCATTTAACTACTTCGACCATATCGACCAACATTTCTTGGTTCTTACCTAATATGCGTTAAGAAAATAAATGATTTTTTTTTGACAAAAGCAAGATTTTAATAAATTTATGAACTTTCCAGTACCTACCGAATTTATCTGCCTACGTATTTTTTAATATGATTTCCGAACAAGAGTCTCTGTCAGTCTGGAGGGAAGGTAACGAGGAAGAAGAATGCTCACCAATAACACTAAAAAAATTAATGGTCGAATTTAAAAATCTAAAAAATAATTGTTTTCCACATCGTTTCGTATTTTTTTTTACTTACGTAGGTTACTCACTTACAACCCGATAATATTGTAGATATTTTAAAATCTTTATTATCCAAATCACATAGGTGTTAAAAACAAACATCTTTAGAAATTTTAACGTGGACAAATTCTTCACATATTTTTAAACAAACAACACCACAAAGTTTAAAAATTACGAGATCGCTTCCACTTCCCGCCAAAACGATAAAAACTCCGGAAAAACAACCGCCCTCCACAGCTTTAGAACACACACTGACTAGAAAAGCGGAAAACCTTTCGTTCGTGTGTACCCATCAAAAAACTTCTCCTTGTCAAGTTCTAACACATCAAAAAGGGTGCAACGATTGACAAGGAGATGCCCTACATCACCATAAAAATGTTTTCACCTATTTACGAAGTGCGATAATTTCAATTGCCACGTCGTTGTTTCGTTATTTACGACTAGTATATTGCGCACGCTGAGTTTTCGTAAAGCGGCGCTTTACGAAATGCGGAAAGCTTTATAGTGCGGGGTGACTCGAGCAGTGTGTAATTCCGTGCGGTACGATTAAAATAAATATTTAATATTATTTTAGAGGTCACTTTTCAACACAATACATATGTTCTCAACATGTTTAAATGAGGTAATAACTATTTACATGATATTTTTTACTAAAGTTCTCAACATTTGAGGCTGAGACACATTTGCATTAATTTTATATCTCTCAAATAAAAATGTTCTTGTTTAGAAATCGATTGCATTTCTCAATGATTAACCTTTATTCGTAACTAATAATCAATGCAAGATGCCAGAAGTCTTTGTCTCTGCTAAACTCAACACCGGTGAGCTCTGGTGTCATGAAATCTGCACTGATTTTTTTGTCTGGATTATCAAGGTCCGAGCAGTTGTATAACAGTTGCAATATGGAGCTTTGAAATAATACGAAAGATGCGCTATATAATATAGTTTGTCCCTACGAAAAACGAAACCGGGAAGTAACTATGTAGCTACCTACAGAGAATACTTGAATGTACCTAAAAAAATTCTAGATTCTAGAGTGTCTATGTCGGCCGCGTAGTTTCTACAGTCTACAGAATCTACAGTTCTATTCCGAGATTGATGAAATTTCGCACACTTGACATCACAACAAGAGGAAAGTTACTGTCGGACACCGGGCATGAAATTTCGCACACTTGGCCTTCAAAATAAGAGAAAGTTCACTATTTAAGTCTGATTTCTAAAAAAAAATTGTCAAGTCCACGCAACGCCGGGGACCGCTAGTTATAAAAACTGAACTTAATATAATATAATGTTAAGTTAATAACTAGGAACTTATATTAATAATCTTAAGAAACTTAACATTATTAATAAAATGTTAAGTTTTAGTTAAATATTTAACTGAAACTTAACATTATATTAATGGTTGTTTATTTGTGATGGGATAATTTTTTTATAGCAATCGTATTATGACAGGTAAAGCCAAAGATATTAGAAGGTAAAGCAGAAAAACTTTGGAAAGGTGACCTCTGGTGACATGAAAATTGTACAGTGTTTTCTCCCATCATTCCGGTCTGCTTACGAGCTATAGTGCTTTAAAATATCTAAAACCGTTTTAAATTAAATTCCTCATATCATTGTTTATCATTCATTGAAAAATAAAAAGAAGATATGAAAAGTTAGGAATTGAAGATAGTTCGTAAATTTAAGAAAATTGAAGCAATTTCTTCTTTTGAAAAATTTCTCGAAATATATACAGGGTTTTCCAATAAGAGGTGTTATTTTGATATTCAATCGTAAAAGATCAATGGTTTCGTTGCTTGTGTGGCACGTAGCGCCGTCTTGTTGAAATTAAACGTTGTTCAGATCAATACCATCCAATTCCGGCCATAAAAAAATCATTAATTATCTCTCGATAGCGCAATCCATTCACCGTAACTGTTGCTCCAGCCTCATTTTCGAAAAAGTAAGGTCCAATGACTCCGCCGGACCATAAACCGCACCAAACAGTCACACGTTGAGGATAGAGAGGCTTTTCAACAATAACTCTTGGGTTTTCCGAGCCCCAGATGCGACAATTTTGCTTGTTGACGAAGCCACCGAGGTGGAAATGGGCCTCATCACTCAAGATGATTTGCATTTGATTCACTCAAGTGAATTTTAATAATTTCAATGCGTTGTTGAAGCGTGTATCGTTCCATTTTTATTAATTGCGTAGTTTCTACTTGTCAAATGTCAAAAATGACAGCTTCAAAAGTAACATCTACCGAAATAGCGGGCTATTCAAAATAACACCTCTTATTGGAAAATCCTGTATACGTATATATATATTTTACTTATTACCTACCGTCATTGTTTACACAGATAGTGAATACGCTCCACATTAAAACTTCCAAAACATTAGAAAATTGCAAGTAAACACAACATAAAGTGTCGAAGTAGTTAAATCACTTCATCTTCGAAATATTCAATCAGTTAGATTTTTAAATTATCGTGTGTGCTGTGCAGTGCTGTGTTTTAAAAATATTAAAATAACAATTTTCAACTGGTAAACATACCAAACGCGCAGGCGCATTATCAGTCCGTCATTACTATCGCCATTGGTCGAAAGTGTCGTCACTTTTGAATAGTGCTAATCAGTTTGCGGGAAACAGGCGTTTGTGTATAAACTAATTACGAATAAAGTTAACATATTTTTAACTCTTTTTAAATAAATTTTAATATGGATTTAAACGAGAACTCTCTTAACTATATGACCAAGGCCAAGGATCTACTCTGTTCGCTGATAAAAATTATTAATGACCCCGGCAACAAATTTACGAAGGAGCAAATGGGTAAAATTACCCCGATAACAACGGATCTGTTAGGAACCACAGGATTGATGGCTGTTCGTATGGGAATGTTGGAAGGAGAATTGTCAACATTAAAAAGTGTAACGGATACTCAGTCTATTGTTACTAACCCGACAAATACTTCATCTTCAATAAATGATTTGCTCGCAGAGGCCGAGGAAAGAAAAACCCGGTCAAAGAACATTATTTTATTTAATGTTCCCGAAAGTATTTCAGAATCAACAACAACAATTATTAAAATGGACAGCGATAAAGTAGTTTCAGCGATTAGTGATATAAATAATGAATTAATACCGAGTGTGGTTAAGTCGTACAGACTTGGTGTAAAAAAGTCCAACAAAATTAGACCGATTAAGGTCGAATTCAATGACTCTGTCTCGGCTCGTGAGGTTTTGACCAGGAACACAAAACTGAAAAACGGTATAAAGGCCAGTAACGACCAAACACCATTGCAGAGGACTCAACTTCTAGATTTACGCCAACAACTCGAGACGAGGAAGAACAACGGTGAAACCAATATAACTATCAAATATGTGAACTCTGTACCTAAAATTATTGAATGTGCGCCAAAAAACTGAAACAACAAAAAATAAAATGCTACTACCAAAATGTGAGAGGGATCCGCACTAAACTTCCCATGTTGCTGACTTCGGCGGCAACTATCAGCAGTGATATCTTCATTTTAACCGAAACATGGCTCGACTCAGGAATCAATTCTGCCGAATTAGGCTTCCCTAATTTCAACATCTACCGTATGGATAGGAATTCTAAAACAAGTGCCAAAACGAGAGGAGGTGGTGTAGCCATTGCTATCTCAAAAAATCTCAGTTCTTCAAAAATATCCACAAAAAACACATCCATCGAGCAACTATTTGTCAATGTGAACACTTCTAGAGGTAAAATAATAGTGGGATGTGCATACTTACCTCCGAATTCTGATGTCCAAAGCTACAGCAATCACTGCGACGAGGTTGAATCAATTTGTGCTAAATATCCTAATACTAAACTACTTCTAGTTGGTGATTACAATCTGCCACATTATGATTGGTGTAATATGAATTCTGTCAATTCTTGTTCTAATGTTAATATTCGTGTTATTAGAGATATGGCACTGTTCTTAGGTCTAACACAGTGTAATAATGTTCATAATATAGGAGGTCGTACGTTGGATTTGGCACTGTCAAATGTGTCTGACATCTGTGTTGTGAGAAGTACCGAAATTCTATTACCTGTCGATGTTTACCATCCACCACTAGAAATATGCATGTCTAATCTTAAACCAATTCCTATCGTAAAAAAGGTAGTAGAAACTCGAAATTTCAAAAAAGCTGACTATGTTAAAATTTCAAATTTCCTTAAACAGACTGACTGGTCATTCTTTGATAGCGACGATGATATTAATGTACACCTTAAAAAATTTTACTTCATCGTTAATTCTGCAATTGAACAATTTGTTCCTTTAACGACTTACAGAGAAACTCTATACCCAAAATGGTTCTCAAAAGACCTGATAGACTTAATTTACCTTAAAAAATTATCTCATAAGAGATTCAAACAAAGTCGCCTGGCCATCGATTATACTGCGTTTCAAAAATTGAGGGCAGAGTGCAATAAGCTCTCCGCAAAATGTTACAAAAATTACATTAGTGATGTCGAAGGCTCTATCATGGACGACTCAAATTTCTTTTGGAAATATGTTAAATCCCAAAAAGAAAATGGTACTTACATACCTAGTAGTGTGTCATTCGATTCTAAATTATCCCAAAATCTTCAGGAAACTGTTAATCTTTTTGCTGATTTTTTTAGCGGCGTTTACATTAATGCAAGTGAAGACAGCAATATTTCGTGCTTTGATTTGGTTGAAACTCTTGATATATCTGACTGTAATGTAACCATAGACGATATTATATCTAAGCTGAAGAGTCTTGATTCCCGAAAATCCGCAGGACCTGATAATGTTCCGCCCAGATTTTTAGTAAATTGTATGCATACATTGTCATATCCTATTCATAAGTTATTTACAAAGTCACTCTCATCAGGTGTATTCCCGGACCTTTGGAAGTTTAGTCTTTTAACGCCCATTTTCAAAAAAGGTAATAAGAGCGAAGTAACAAATTATAGGCCAATATGTATAATGTCTACTTTACCCAAACTTTTTGAAAGCCTAGTACTAGATAAGTTGATATCCCGAATCAATCGAACCATCTCTCCCCTTCAACATGGATTCATTAAAGGTAGATCTACTCTTACCAATTTGATATTGTACACGAATGATATTGTTAATGCCCTTAATGCATCACATCAAACTGATTCCATATATACTGACTTCAGTAAGGCATTTGATAAAGTAAACCACAAAATATTATTACGTAAACTAAAATTGTTGGGAATAAGAGGGAGTATGTTGGAATGGTTTAAGAGTTATCTATTAGGAAGGTACTTAGCAGTCAAGATAGATTCGTTTACTTCTTATACATTTGCTGCCTCGAGCGGAGTACCACAGGGATCTCACTTGGGCCCAATATTATTTTGTTTGTTTATCAATGATATTGTTAATATTTTTACTAATGTTAAAGTCCTGTTATTTGCCGACGATCTGAAGATATACAGAATAATCAAAGACGATGACGATCGCGCAATTTTGCAGTTGAACCTTAATAAACTATGTGCGTGGTGTTCTGTCAATGATTTGCAACTAAATTTAGGTAAATGCCAGATTATCAGTTTTTACAAAGGCAAAAATCCACTTAATTTTTCCTATTTTATGAATGGTGCTAATCTTCTTCGTGTATCACAGATTCGTGATCTTGGTGTTATATTCCACGAGAGTCTACAGTTTAACGAACACATCGATGAAATAACAAGCGATGCGATGAGAATACTAGGTTTTATTTTGAGAATGGGAGCAAATTTTAAAAGTATGTCAACATTAAAACATCTGTATTGCTCGTTAGTACGAAGCAAATTAGAATACAATTCCACCGTATGGTCACCGTACTACAAGGTCCATTCTCAATCATTAGAAAAGGTACAAAATAAATTCCTTCGGTACATTAATTTTAAAATGAAAATTCCAATCGAATTTATAAATTACAATAACTTGCTTGCTGAAACTAAACTTCTTAAATTATCTGATAGAAGAGTGTTAATTGACTTGCTATTTTTATTCAAAATTATTAAATCTTTAATTGACAGCCCTAATTTGTTGGAACTTATTTGCATTAATGTTCCTGCTAGGCAAACTCGCAGTAAAGATACTTTTAAATTTAACAAGAACCTCAACACTAATTATTCTATTTTTTCACCAATTCCTAGAATTCACAACCTTGCGAATAAATACTGTGAACTTATAGATATATTTGGTTTTGACAATTTTGTGAGCTTTAAAAGGCAACTTATTTCGATTCTATCGGCTAATAATTAACTTTTATAGCTTTAATAATTTTATTACATCTTCTCCCATTCGAAACCTTTCAAGTAAATTATATCCATATTTGTTTGTTTTTTATTTGCTCTACTATACACTTATAATTGTATGCTTATACCTACTAACTACTTTTTATACATAACACTATGTTCCATCTCAGATCTTATTATTTCTTATTCATGTCGATATTGCTAAATTCTATTAGTTTTTGCTTTTTACAGGTGCAACTCTTATTTTGTTATTTTTTTTTTAAATCTCTGTTATAATGTTCTTTACCTCACGAGTAAGTTACACTCTAATTTATATTGGTTTATCGATTTGTTAAACACACAATTAATACTGGGTTTAAACACACCCACTTACTTACTTTTTATGTTGAACTTTCTTTTACTTACTATTTCATGCTTGGGTATATTTTATATTGAATCCATCTTATTAGTGTTTTGCTAATTTGCACAAAATTTTATTATATGTGTTGCTTTCTTACAATTAACTCCATTTATCTTCTTATGTTCAATTATTGTAATCAATGTAAATGTATATTTTCATGTAAAAGCCCATTAGGGCGTAAATAAAATAATAAATAAATAAATAAATAAATTTTTTTGTTTGTTTAATATTTGTTTTTTTTACAATAAATATAAAATGTTTGCAAGTCATACAGTTTTAATTTATACTACGCTTCCATTAAAAGCATTTGCTTGTGGATGGAAGAGGAGTGTACATTTGCGAATAAATAATATAACTTGATTACAAAGTAAAAAATAATTACGAAATTAAAATCCATACAAATTGTTGTATTTGGAAAGAAGAAAAAGAATGTTATGGAGGATAAATAGAGTAAATAGAAAGTAGGATAATTTGTGAGATATACATGGTGTCCGGAAACTCGTAGTACAAGTGGGAAACTGGTGAATCTACATCACATTTGGAGTCGATTTTGTAGTATATTTTTTTTTTATTTGAGCTTTCGTTTTCGAGTAAATCGAGTCGGAAGTTGATTTTTTTTGATCAAATTCTTATAAATTATTACTGAAGATCAAAGTACCCAACTAATTAAAACTATTTAAAAATTTAAAAGTAAAACAAATAATGACGAAAAAATTTGAACCCTGAAATAGCCGAAAAATATATTTTTTTGGTTTTTTTTTTTTTTATAAAAATGCTCAAATCAAAAAACTTTATGTTTATTTGGGTTCCCCGTGTGGTATACATTCTCCAGTTTCCGGCTTGTACTACGAGTTTCCGGACACCATGTATATTATATAGGAGTTTTGATTTCATCACTGGACAGCGAATTAGTAAGTTACCACCAGCGTACATTAATTGGATATTTTGTTCTGCATCTTTTTTTATGTAAATACCGCACATATAGAATAAAGAATATAACACTAGAAGTACCTTCTGGAAAATTTTGAATGGAAATAAATGTGCATAAATAAACTACTCACCAAATGTGCCACTTGACTTAGTACCTTTTGGTTCTAGACCATTTAGCACGCGGTCTGTCTCACTTATTTTTGCCTGAAATGGTATATCGCCATCCCATTTGAATTTCGTAATCATGGTGAAACACAGTTTTATATGGAAATATAGGCCGAAAGTATTCCTACAATTAGATGACGAAACACGCCCATAAGGCACTTCTTCTGTTATTCTATAACTGCACAAGAGTCCCAACTACTCCCGACTGTCCGGAGACTTCTTCTTGCTATTACTTGGGTTCTTTCGACAACACTAGGTTACTAGTAGGTTTTTGCTGCCAGAGTTATAGGACACAAGGCAAACCGTGCAGGGGTTTTAATATAAATATTTCACTTTCTAACTAACTACATAAATATAAACTATATAATAATACATATACACACACCACTAATAATTTTACACAATATAATAATAGTACATAACATCTCATCTTGACAATCACCCTACATTATAATTCTGTTCGCTTATCTTTAGATTAAACTTTTTTTTAATTTACGTATTCGTTTCTCCGTTTTGAGGCTATCGGGAAGGAGATTGGAAATGTTTGAACCCTCATGGCCTATTCTTCTCTTACCACTTTCAGTCTTTTAGTATACGTTTTGAGGCTAACTGGAAGGAGATTGTAAGTGTTTAAACCCTCATGGCCTATGTTTCTCTTACCACTTTCAGTCTTTTAGTATAAGTTTTGAGGCTATCGGGAAGGATATTGTAAATATTTAAACCCTCGTGGCCTATTCTTCTCTCACCACTTTCAGTCTTTTAGTGTACGTTTTGAGGCTATCGGGAAGGAGACTGTAAATGTTTAAACCCTAACAGCAAATGCTTCTCTTAACACTTTCAGTACAATTTATTATGTTGTCTAGTACTTGTGATGTTTTAATAAATGTTGTGTTTGTGTGTAAGTCCATTTTGTATTTTGTAGATTAAATGGCGTTATAGTTACTCATTCAATTTTCTAATTTTCAATAAGTTCATTTCTTGATATAGTTTTGTTCGTGGGGGTATCTGGGTTATGGTTGAAGGGTGTTTTTATTCTATGTTTTGTGTAAATCGTTTAAGTATTTCCCTATATTTCTGTCAGATAATTTAGTTGGGAATGGATTAAGTTAAAGTATAAGCCCCTCTTTACTTCTGTTGGTAGAAGATGAGCGATTCTACTAAATACACCAATTAGTGGAACGATTAATAATAATGAGCAAACACAGCCACTAAACATCCAATTATAAATGTACTGTAAAAGAGTGAAGGGAAACGCGGGAGGCTGTTCTTCTCCTGAAAAAATAGAGGAGAAGAGAGAAAAATACTTCTGAAGTATAGTAAAAGGAAGCCTATATTACTTCAATCAGTAGCACCAATCATTTGCTATTGGATAATTGTGATGTAGAATGCGGCAGTTCAGGCGGATGGTACGAATGTACAGCGATTATTTGCAGTTGACGGTCGATCTTTTTGTTGTGTGACTAGTAGTTAACTTGTTATCGTTTGATAGTGTACATTTTTATTATTGTTTGACATGGGTAGTTGACTTGTTCGTGTTTAATAGTTTAATGCACGTTAATAATAATAATTAAATTCTTTATTCCAGAATGTAGTTAATGATAGTTTGATGTATTTTATACTTTTACAGAGGTGAATATTTGAAAAGTTTAAAAATGCAAGACCGTGTTCAAAAGTCCAAAAGAACTACTATTGATTGGGATTATACATATATTACGATTATACATTATATTACGATCACCGATTGTTTTTGCTGCCATGAAATATCATTAGGTTGATTTGATCTTCTGCTAACGACGTATATTGGTAAGTATACATGAATATACAATATACTCAATACTAAAAAAACAAAAGAAAAATATATATGCCTCCCCACTTTTCAACCCCATAAACTGCCAGTGTTAGCAGAAAGGCTATGGATTACGTTGAATTGTTTTGTCTTTTCTCTTGGCTTAGGTTCAGAATTGCCCATTTACTTACCTGATCTATGCGAATATCACATAATAGTACAGGTAAAATAGGGTTTGATAAATGACAAAATTCGTGCATTCATGAAACTTTGGTCATACATTCATCTTGGCAGTACAAATGATGGTGATGGTGGTGGAACACCCTTCTAGTGGAGGGCGAAGAGGAGATTTTTTGAAATTGATTGGAGTAAGGTATCGTTTAATATGTTTTCATTAGTACTTAATCGTTTGAATATTAATTAGAGACCACTCCCAAGTTGACACTATCAATATTTGGTAAGATAGGTTTTTAGTGTAGAAACATGTAAATTACAGGGGTAACCCCCTAGAGGGGTGTTCCAACACTCTATTTTGGGCATACTCTGCAGATCTTCATTTCCACTGCCAAGAAGAATGTAAGAACAAAGTTTCATGAATGCATGAATTTTGTCATTTACTTTGTGTGTTTTGGAACTATTTTACCAGCACTACTATACTGTGAACTGTGATCCATGAAGATCCACTAAAACACATACAAGTAGTCGAAACCTCTCAAATGTTGGAATAGATTGCATCTAAACAGCCAGCGTTGTAGAGGATGAAATGATTATTTTTTCTTGGGTCTTTAACAAGTAAACATGCATAAATGGTACTAGTATAATTCTCAATTTATTTGACACCAAGATAAAAATGATGAAAGCAAGACATAATAAAAACTTTTTATTTAAAAAAAATTATAATAAATACAAATACATTTTGCTAAAGCATTATAATTTTTTTTAAGGATTTAGTTAAATCAAATCGACTTGAGCATAGCCCAATAACTGCAAACGGTGAAATTGCAGGAGAGATATTTTAAGCTCTGAATATCACCTCCACATCTGAGAGCAAATAAATTAATTAATTGAATTACATAATATAATACTTTGGATGTTATTAACAAATCAGATATCAGGTTAGTACAAAGCAAAATAAAGGTATTTAGTGAATTATATACCCATATCATAATGTGATCGAAAAGCAATAATGCACAAACACTTCAGAAATACATGTTTTAAATAAAGCTGTCTGAACTTGAGATTTTCAGCAAAATGAAGTATCATAAATTCACGCATCTGGATTGGGTTTGGGATGAGGCTGTCGTTTCATTTGTACGTTTGGCTTCCGTAACTTGTGGTAATTGGGTAGAATTTTGCTGAGGAAATCTAACTGAAGCATTTGCGAGGGCTGCTTCTCCATTGCTTCCCTCATGATGTGGTCGTTGCCGTATACTATGGTGTTGTCTGTTAGTGTTGAATCCTCTAGCTTGCAAGCAGCTCCTAAGAATTGAAAACAAGAAAAGTTTAAAATAACTTAGAAAAATTATTTTGAGGCCAATTGGTTGGGTTTTATTGTAAGATACAATAAATATTTATTAATTGAAAAAACACACTTTGTAATACACCACTTTTTATTTGAATCAATAATGACAGCCAACCGGGTTTCGCTTATCTCAAGCTTCATCAGAGCTTATTATATTAACTGTTAAGCCCTGATGAAGCTTGAGATAAGCGAAACCCGGTTGGCTGTCATTATTAATTCAAATAAAAAGTGGTGTATTACAAAGTGTGTTTTTTCAATTGATATATAATGCCACACCCCAAAGTGTTTGCTTCCTTCGAAAATACAATAAATATTCACCGAGGAAATATATTTGCATATTTTATTTTAGAAATTGAACACCCTATGGTGAGAAAAAATAAATTAAATTGAAACAATACTTCATCAGGGCTTTGGAACACCAGATCCTTTTTGAGGGAAATCAAAAATGAACCCTAAAGTGCTTTAAGTACAAGCTATTCTATTAAAAAAATATGCACTTTCTCATGGCATACAGGTTTAAATCGCATATCGAAAAATTCCAATGTCAGCAGCGCATGAACGGTTTGTCGGCGGGAAAAAATTCTTGTCACTGGTGCACAAACGATTTTCCAGAGGTTAAGATTCTATACGCACTAACCCATTTTCTCTGAGTCACCACAATTTAGGACCATATTATATTATATTATATTACCATATTATTTTTACATATATATTAGAATGCCAACAATTTTTTTTTTAATATATCAAAAAAAAATTATTGTAATCAATAAATATAAAAACGAGAAGTAAAGCCATTTTTACCAAATCAAGAAACGCCGGTCGGTATCAAAAACATTATAGTGATAAAATTATACAATCAAAATATTGACCAGTGAGGCGGTAGGAGAAATGTTATCTAGCTGTGTTTATTCATGCTTTAGTAAATTCAAGAGTATCAAAAATTTATTACTACTCTTAGACCAAAGACCAAATGTATAATAAAATTTAATGAAAATTTCTTACCAATAACACATCCACTTCCGATGATAACTTTGGGGCCCACGTAGGACTTGCATTCAAAAACATTACTCTCTCCAATATGGCCTGAATAGGACTCCACACGGCAGCCGACTTCAAACACATTGTGTGCTCCAATTATCAACGGTTTTTGTATCCCAGGTTTGTCCTCCACATTGGGGTTTGACCTATAAATAAATAATAATGTATTAGACTGCTATTCCGCAATAAACAACTTTCTCCCCTGGCGCCATCTAGGTAGTCTTCACCCTGCAGGCAACTCAGAGGAACTGTATTTGTAACAGTCACATAGATTTCAAAGTGATAAAATTTGGGTAATTTTATATGTATCATGCACCACAACACAATCAAAACTTACATGTGGATAAGGGTAGCATATTCTTCGACAATACAGTACTCCGATATAATGATTGGACCCCCTTCTGCTATGATTGTGGCCCTAGGATGGATGACTGTACCTCCTGCGATTGTAATATCCCCTTTCAGGATACAATCTTCACATACAGTGGCCCCTGGCATAATTTTCACACTGGAATTGAAAAAAATATATTAATTAGATAACAATATGAGATATACAATAACAAAAGTGATCGTTTATAAATACACACCTGGAAGACATTTTCTAAGTAGTAGCACAAAATTTAAGAAAAAATATTAGAAAATAATGTAAACGTCAGAAATGACAACATAGAACATAGAAAACAAAACACGACCGATAAGACGAACGACTAGAGTGTCTAGTGACTACATTGATTACTCGGTTCTGCTGGATGTTATAGCAAAATAATATTTAATCTAAAGTAAAGAGTGCCACAGACAAAAAAAAACACGATGCATACCTTGCAGATTTTCATGGGTTTATGTCTCAATGTTTTGAAGTCAAAATTTTAGTACTAACAGCGTCAGACGTTTAAATTTTAGTTTATCAATTTTTGTTGAACGTCAAGATTTGTAACTGAAAACTAGATCAACTTTGTTGAAAAAAGGTTAGACTTGTCAATAGTGTCGAGTGTATCAACTAAAATTGAATCGTCTGAACCTACTAATAGGAAATAGAATATTATTATAGTAGTTTAAGAATAGGTATACACAAGATATAAAATGTTTTAAAGCTTGGCAAAATATACTAGATTATTATTATTACAATCGTGATGGGTTTATTTATGTTACAATCGAAATTTACAGTTCTAATGGCAACTTATGTGGGTCACAAGCTCAATTCATAACCTTGGGTCAAAAGTTACAAGCCGATGATTTTTTTTTAAATAATAAATAACTTCATCTTGGCCACGGAACCCATTAGTACAGTAGTGGAATAATCTCAAGAGCTGTTTGTTTTTCTCATGAAGACTTTTCGTATTTTAAATACTTGCCAGTTGTGAAATAAAATCATAAAAACAGTACTTCAACTTCTCATATTTGGATCGCCTATTTCAAGAAGAAGAAGATTTGTTTTGGCGGGTATATTTACATGGTGTAGGTTCATTTATGATTTACATTATCAAAACAAAACGTCAAAGTGAGTGGTTTATTTATGCTCAAAAGCTTGCTGGAGCTCGGGAATAATTCAAAAGTTGTCAAAGTTGAAAGCTCAAAATTTGGAAGTAGTTAAGAATTCCAAAATGGAACCTCCTGCTGAATTTCGTTTCCCTTTTCTCCAGCCTTACGATATTCAGAAAGATTTCATGAAAGTGTTGTACAATTCCTTAGATGCCGGCAAACTGGGAATATTTGAAAGTCCAACTGGCACTGTATGTTCTATCAGCAAATGTTTCTTTATACTTATGCACAATTTTTATCATACATTTTCAACTAAATAATATTATTTAAATTTCAGGGAAAATCTCTTAGCTTATGTTGTGGTGCTCTAAAGTGGCTGCAGGATTTTGAAGCAACCGAGTTATCTTCATTAACAAATCGAATTGAACTACTAAAGTTATCCTCTCAATCAAGCGATCCAGGTATGCTCTCCAATCTATCTCAAATACACTTTTTTGATAAACTTTTAGGATTGTTTTTGAAATAACACTTTGGTTCAACTTAATTACTATAAAAACTAACTATTTACACCAGGGGGAATGGAAAATATTGCATTTTAAATTACAATTACGTGAAATTAACATTTGATTTTGTATGTGACGACCGTCATGTTGATGTTTTACCGTAGACATTCAAATTGAACAGCCAATCAGGGAAAGGTAAACAAATCGTGAGGCAGCGTGACTGTCTCCCTTTCTGTAATTTGTTAATAAATGAATCTGACAGTATACAAGCAACTCGCATTATAATAATCATTATTTAGCCCTCGAAAATAAAATCTGCTTACAAATTATTGGTCCTATTTACAATGACGCGCTAATTGCTGGCTGTGCAAAAAAACTTAACAAGAAATCCCCAATATTCATAAAGTAAAAAGTTTAGGCTTGTTTCCAAAATTGATTATTTTATTAGACACTTTTACAAATATAATTTACCCACCTCACTCATTTTTAGCATCGCTACACCAGGCAATTCGGTTTAAAACGGACATTTAGATCCTGCACTGAAAATTCCCACGATGTACTGTGCTGCAACCCGTTTCCTTAGTTTAGCGAACTTTACTTTTCTGCGCAGGGTCTGGTTATTTCAATGTGCGCTCTTTGGCAATCAACTTACAACTGATGTAGTTTATTCAAAGCTCTCGAACTCTCCTGGTGCCAAAAATATGGTCACATGCTTTGCCTCTAGCTCGTCGAAATGATATTCAGATTTTTTATTTTTTTTAATGATAAACTAATGTTTATAAGACAAGGTTTTTTTATGCATGGCAGAAAAGATAACAAATCATTATAAGCAAGAATTACTCGCCTGAAATATCCATATAAATCTAAAATATCTCCTGAGCCAGTATGCTTATTGTCCCTACATTGGTGGTTATCTGAATACCAGCGATGCGGTCATCTCCACACAGTATTACGGAAGCCTGCAGCTCGTTTTAAATGCATTATTTTCATTTCACGAGATGTAGCTACTGACTTACTACTGACTGAGGTATTGACTTTAAATCTTCAACCCTTTGAACCCTAAGCTCTTTATCCTCTTAAGTAAGTCCCCCTCCCCCCAAAAGATTAAGTTGAATAACAGTGTTATTATATAAAAAAAACTTTGTATTAAGCGTGGTCACCAATCCTAAAAGTTTACTACTTTTTCCAATCTCAAAGTCGTATCTTGAGGAAAGATAATATATAATTTCTGTATTAAAATAATATTTTTAGATGCTGATGATTGGTTAACTGCAGAGTATGAAAAAATCAAACAATCAGCAGAACTGAATACTCTCAAAAAGAAAGTAGAAAGTATAACTAAATATAATGAAAAAATTAATAACCTGAGATCTAGGAAAAGGGTGGAAAAAGAGAACAAGAAAAATAAATGGCTCAATCAAAAGAAAGACCAATTAAAAGAAGATGACCTTTTTGAGAGTAAAGAAGAAGAAATCAAATCCATTGATGATGTGTCTTGTGATGACCTTGATCTGCTTTTGGATGAAATTACACCTGATATTGATGAACCTGATGATGCAGAAATAGAAGAAGATTTGGAAAGTGATGGCATGAAGGTAGTCCAATAATATAAAATTATAAAGCTTAAAATTAAATGGGATGTTGTTATTTTTTTGAGTGGTTAGTAGAAACCATTTGAAGGAAAAATTTTAGTTCATTCATGCAAAATCCACCAACCTTGAAACACGGTGTGGAGATATCTATAGCAATTTGTAACTACTCAGTCTGGTCTCCGCTCCTACGCTGTCGAGCTACCGACTTCACCGTCCATCTCCACTTCTACAATATTGACAATCGATCTGGAGAATTCACCACCGATAACGTCCACCAACTGCGTCGAGCATCGGTTCGAAGTCATAGCATCAACTTCACTGATTTCAATAACCACTGTGATATTACACACCATCTTTCAATCGTCTCTCACTACCATTCCCATAATATCATTCTTTTGTTATAGATATTCTTTTGCAGTCGAACTCACTCTCAACTTTCTCAGTTTGTGAATGAAATAAAACGAACGGAGTATTCTTCTGAGGTTAGGGTAGTCTCTCTGGCATCCAGACAGCAGTACTGTATCCACCCCAATGTTCAGAAACTAAAAAATTCTCATCTTATTAACGAGAGGTAGGTACTGTTTGACTTTTAATCTTCTACCCTTTGAACCCTAAGCTCCTTATCCTCATAAGCAAGTCCCCCTCCCCACAAAAGATATCCCTTCTCTCATGCTTCTGGTGGAGGAGTTTGATGGGGCACAATTTTAACCCTTTGAACCCTGAGCTCATTATCTTCATATGCAAGTCCCCATCCACCCAAAAGATATCCCTTATCTCACGCTTCTGGTGAAGCGATTTTTTGAAGCATAAGTAACCTTCGTATAACCCACTGAAGAGATAAAACACACAGAATTGCCTTCCGTAGATTTAAATGGAAACCAATGTTGTCACTGACTTAATACCTTTTGGTTCTAACCTGTTTACCAGGCGCTCTGTTTTTCTTATTACACTTGCCTAACATTGTATATCGCTATCCCATTTGAACATCATGATGATGATGAAACACAGTTCTGTATTTGAAATTTAAGGCCCAGTTGGCCAGACTTTTGGACCATGAAACATGCCCACATCGCATTTCCTGTGTTTTTTTTTATGCTATATTATATAACCTGTTATATTATAAAACTAAGAGTAGTGCAGGCTTTATCAATTGTTTTCGTAATAATCTATTATTTAATCATTGAAGAAGAAGGTAATACCAATAAATCTACGGGAAACATGAAACAGAACAAGATGCAGAAAATATAAAGATAACAGTTGCAACTGGGAATCGAACTCAGGATCTCCATCTTACCAGGACAGCGCCTCTATTCGAGATACAAAAAGATAGCTGCCGAAAATATGGAGAAAAACAATTCCGTGTCTTGTTCTGTTTCATGTTTCGTTTAGATATATTCGTATTATCTTCTTCCTCAATGATTAAATTTTATATTGATGGCTATAACCTTAAACAGTTATTCTAATAAAATTAAATCTGTTATTTATTCATTTCAGATGTTTAGATCTGCAGAAAGGAAAAAAAGGAAAAACTACCAAAGTTGATGAGGGTAAAGTTACCAAAAAATCAAAGTGTAGTTCTGGCTGCCAATTCTATAACCAGACCAATATAGAACTGCTAAGAGATGAGGCATTGATTGAAATAAAGGACGTGGAGGATCTAGTATCAGCTGGTAAAGAAATACAATCCTGTCCTTATTACAGTGCTAGAGCAGCAGTTAAATTTGCCCAGGTAAATATTATAATTAATTCTTAATATTTTTCACATATCAATCCCTTAGAATAACAAGGTTTTATCTGACATGGCAAAGTTATACGATAATTTCTAAAGTAGCTCTCTCTAGAGCCCATTATGCAGGGCCGGCTCTGTGCACGCGCATTTGGAGCAGTCCGCCCCGAATTCTGACTTGCCAAGGAGCCAAGGCGCTGATAATACCTAATAAAATGCCTTTAAGGTTTTTACTATCGCCAGGCGCCGTTTGGCTCCGGGCCGGCCCTGCTATTATTGCATGATATTGCTGTGTCAGATGTAACCTTGGTTTTCCAAGGGTTCGATATCTGTATGCTAAGCTAAAGCGCTAAGCCCAGATGAAGCCATGCAAGAAAATTGTTTGGACATCTTACGACCATGAGCTGTACCAGCTGTTCTAAGGGTCATCAGTAAGAAGATTTGCAAAACTAGAATTAGCAACGATGAAAAATAAAACGGATTTCAAAAGAGGCTTTACAATAAGCCGGACGTAGAAGTGTTGAAAAGCATTAACTTAGGTGGACTGGATAGTGTGGAAACCAACACAGTAATGTAAAAAACCTCAGGAATCTGTATTCGTCTCCTTCTGGTGCTCTCTCCTTTCGGAGGTTGTATGTATGTGTACTTGAAATTAGTTAAAGACATCTACTATTTATTTATTAAAGAAAGGCAAATATTCCCAAGCAACGAATAACCTAACAATATTTTAAAAGCTCCTACCACCATCATTATTAGCTAAAAATGTTTGTGCAATGTGCAATGCTAGAACTGGCAGAGGAACTGAACCCACGATATCTGGGTGGAAACTCAATGCATTTATCCTCTCATCTACTAACCGATTATTATGTTCCAGGTGGTTGTGCTACCCTACCAAACCCTCCTCCACGAATCCACGAGAAAAGCCTCAGGAATCAATCTCAAAAACAACATTATAATAATTGATGAGGCCCATAATCTCTTGGACACCATAGAGCACATTCATGGGGCGGAGGTGTCCGGTTTCCAACTCCAGATTGCTTCGGACAAACTGAAAAACTACAGAGATAAATACAGCTCAAGATTTGCAGCTAAAAATTTGCTCTATTTAAACCAGCTCATATTTGTGGTTGGGAAAATTTTAGGTAGGTTTCCCTTCTCTATACTATCCTTAAGGGAATTTGGTAGACAGATGGTGTGACTTGAATCTAAAGTGGCTAAAACTACCTTTCATATGCCATTCTCTGACTTATTACCAAAGACTAGGCTATTGTTTTCTCTTTTGGAATTTTTTTTCGTAATTAATGTAAACATTTGACCATAATAAATAAAATTCTGATGCACAATAAAACCCACATTAACAACTTTGATGCACAGCTTATCGCATTAATATACAATTAAATAAATATTTTGGACAATACTAGGTAACGTGTACCCAGCGTTGCTCGGGGTCTTATAAATGGTTTGGTGTAAAGTTTTGAGGTTGAGAGGCCTTTTTAAGATATAAATTCCGTAAAACATTAGTTTTATGAATCTAATAAGGTTTAGCCTGCGTTAGCAATGCACCTGAAAATCTTTTTTTTTACAAATTGATTACAAAACATCAAGTTTTCTCTACTTTCTATAAATATATACAGGGTGTCCGGAAACTCGTAGTACAAGCGGGAAACTGGTGAATCTACATCACATTTGGAGTCGATTTTGTAGTATATTTTTTTTTTATTTGAGCTTTTGTTATCGAGTAAATCGAGTTAGAAGTTGATTTTTTTTTTTTTTTTAATCAAATTCTTATAAATTATTACTGAAGATCAAAGTACCCAACTAATTAAAACTATTTGAAAGTAAAACAAATGAAGAAACTCGGATTTGAAGCATTATTTTGAAATCACCCTTCATTTAATCCGGTGTAATCATAAAATATGTCTGCTCTGCAGGGTTAAAACATCTGTTGTTCAACCCTAAACACCAGAAAAAACTTTAACCCTAAAATAGCCGAAAAATATATTTTTTTGGTTTTTTTTTTTTTTTTTGTGAAAATGCTCAAATCAAAAACCTTTATGTTTTTTTGGGTTCCCCATGTGGTGTAGATTCTCCAGTTTCCCGCTTGTACTACGAGTTTCCGGACACCGTGTATATATATAAACCTTCCGGAAGAAATTCTCTAAATGATAGTGAAAACCCTATCAAAATCCGTTGCATAGTTTGGAAGAACTAAGCGCAAAAACAAACTGATGTGGATAGCGTCATTGTTTTATACTATTTAAAGTGGTGACTTAGCAGGGGGTTCATGGGGTGAGGTTTGTCTATGTTTTGGCAGCAGATGCGTTTGCTCACCTACTGTGGCGGGTGGGATCGAGAGAGACTGCTTGAGGGAGACCTTTGGACTTCTCCAGCCGGACTCTCTCTCGACCCATCTTCTTGCACCGCAGAGGGAGGGATGGATCCATTTGTCACTCCTTGACTCATTGACCCCCAGATTCCTGTCCACCCCTCTTACCTATTTCCTTATCACACAGCATCCCCAAAGATGACATAGGCCCTGAGGGCTCCTGTGTGGGGCTAATGTAAAAAAAATTAAATATATGCTTCATTTGGTATCAAAATTTCAATAACCGCTCACCATTTCTCCGATCCTTACACTCCAGCAAAGGATGGAACGGAAATATACATTGCCTGATTTTTGGCCTCTACAAATGTAAAATACCACGTAAAACCTAGGTAATAGATCGAGAAAGGACTTAAATCTTTGCAATCATCTAAGAAGGCAAGAAAAGCCATGTAGTTTTAACAAAACATCTGTAAATTTGTAAAATTATGATATTATCACATCCTTGTAGTTACATAATAATATCTTCTTTTTTTGGGGGGTTTTTTCTTATTTGATTTTTTTTTTTTAAATTTCTACTTCCAGGTGTACTTAAATGCCAATCAAAAAATGATCAAACAGCGACAGAAGAGCGACGGATCTTTACATTACAGGAGTTTGTATTGACTGCCGAAATAGACAATTATAATCTCAGGCCATTGTTGAGTTTTTGCAACCAATCCAAGCTTGTGCAGAAACTTAATGGATTTTCTGAAAGATACCCATTTGCTCATGAGAAGGTCGACAAGAAGGCTACGGACAAAAAGCATCTGCAATCGTTTCTCGCTAAAATAGCTGATGAAAATAAAGGGAAGAAAAAGAAAACTTTGGAAGTGCCTACTCAAGAAGAAACACCTATACCGGTAAGTTTTTTATCTGTCTAGTTACTACTCGTAGTGTGCTGATCAATCCACCGTTCCACCATTCGCCTGTAGCTCAATGCACTTGCCCAGGTTTTATTGTATTTTGTAACAGAACAGCTTACTAAAATATTTTGTTGTCGGCCTGACGAGGAAATAAAGTATCAAAATATTATTCTAGACGCTCGTTGAACTTTTATATTTGTGAAAGTGAACAAATATTTTCGGATTTCAAAGCCATAGTATTTACAGGACAGCCTCAAACAATTTTAACCCTTTATGGAAAATATAATAAAACCAAAATATTTTCGTATTTCTTTATTATATTTTTGTTATAACATTAGAGAAAAAAAAACATTTCTTTAGATATAAGGAACTATTCCGGGCAAATACATAAGACAGATATGTAAATTTTTTTTTATATATATATTTTTTACATTGTCTGGTAAGACCGTTGCGTCAGAAGAGATAGACTTGCCCTAACCTCTGGAACCAGGAAGCAAACCACCTGACGATCATTTTGGAGCCGGAGACTTCCAGAATATCTTGAATAAAGGTCGACAACATTCGTGCATTGACTGCCGGCGGGTGAACATCAAAATAACGAGATCTTCCATAGAAAAATAGTATTCGCTAAACTAAGGTAATAGTTTGCAGCGCAAAGCGTTGTGGGACTTTTTTACGCAAGATCTGATTTTCCATTTTGGGTAACAGAGGCCTCTAATACTGTTACATCAGTCGCTATATTACTAGATATTCAGGGATGTGTCTTGTGCACTTTAATCAAATACACAGCTAATTGTTTCTTTTGCTTTCGTAATATTACGCATTCCACCGTGATATTGTATATTTTATGAAATCAATTTAATATTTATTCATTCACGGTAAAATTATTGAACCCTTAGTCTATTCAGAAATATATAACAATTGATTCTTATTTTACGTGTTTAGGGGTTAAATTAAGTTATGCATGAAATTTTCATAAATTAATTATATTCAAGACGTTGCGGACTATGGCATCCCCACTCCTGGCTATGTTGTGTGACTGGAGGTAGTGGTTACAAGTACCTGGCCAAGCAGATCTCGTCACTAAACACGACTAAACCAATTTCAAGCAACCAGGGCGATACTGAGGGTATCTACTACAACCAGGCGCAAATAATAATGTATCTGCTACTTATTATTGTAGTTAAATTACGTGTGAAATATTTTTTATTTTATTTGAATACCGAAAACTTGCTCACGCCGGGATTTGAACCCACAACCTTTGGTTTGCTAGTCGAGAACCTTACCTCTCGACCATGGAGGCCGTTAAAATAATTCACATAATGAATAAAAATTAAAAGATAACCGTATTATTTTTATGGTACTAGCTTTTGTGTGGCAACCCTACATTTATTTATCATAGGCGTTCACTTTAGTGCACGTGTTTCTTTATTGCGGTAAAACTCATTTGTAAAAGTGTCCAACTGAATACTGTAACAAAATATTTGATTTAGGAAAAGAGCTGAACTTTTTTGCTGGATTTGGAATTTACAATAATGTGTTTTACTGCTGCTAGTAATTTGCGCGCTAACGTAAAAAGGACCATTTCATCCCTGGCACACTAAGGAGTGTGCCGTATGTGGTTGCAGGAGATCGAAAGAATGGCATTCTAAGAGTTATAGCTAAATATTATTAACCTGTTAACCGGGGAGTTCAGTTTTGAATTACGCAGCATATAACGGGCGCGAACTCCTTCACTAGGACGTATCGATACGTCACGCCCGGTGGACGTAATTTCACATTTTTATTTTTTTTATTTATGCATCAAAAAATGTGAAAACATCGAATTAAAAAAATAGAATATTTACAAACAATTATAAAGATTACAAAAGGTTATAATTACAGAACAATAAATAAAAGCACACAGATAAAAGAGAAACATTGAATTTAAAAAATTAAAATATTTAAAAATTTAAAACTCAATTTCCGTGTGATATGCTCGGAAATATACGTCCCGCTCGTTCCAGGGCGCAACATATATTTCAAGGACGTATTCATACGTCCTACCCGTACCCGATACTGTTTACGTTTGACGTATTTATACGTCCCGCCCGGTTAACAGGTTAATAATTTAAAATAATTCAAATTTAATTTTTAATACTCTTATTATTAAGTTCTCCAAGTATTTTTTATTATTTTGGCAGTTGTTTCAGCTTTCAAAGCCGATTATTTTAAATTATAAAAATTTTGATAATTATCAATCTGATTATTTTTAATTATTAAAAAAAATTATGGAATTCTATTAATTAAACACAATAATTATTTTTAACATTTACACTTTTTAATGTGTTCTGCTGTTTTACCTACGAGTTTTGAAGCTGCCTCTAGTCTGAAGCCCCTTAAACACTGAAAAAACTTTTTAAATAATAAATGGGCAATCCGTTTGATAGATTGATCCATCTTGGGAATGGTTGGATGACAGGTGGAAATACTGTGTTTGTTATACCAGTAGATCAATGAAAGATGCTCTGAAGAACCATTGAAGTCATTAATCCCGCTAGCACTTGTGCACAACCGGGAAATAGCAGTCAATAGCCTGCCCATGCCCATCAGTTGTGCACGGTTGACTTTTGCCAATGATATTGGATTGTTTTTACGACTCAAGAGTACGGCTGTTGATTTGCTAGTTTGTGTGTTTCCCACCTCCTACAAAATGGATCTCTTTAAAACCTAAGATTACTCCTTCATCTCCTTAAAAATACTGATCCATCGTTGGTACTGTACGCGCAAACTGGGTGTTTGTCCCGGTGTATACACACGTTCCACACAAATACAACATATTGACATATTCCACACGGTGACCGGATAAATCATCAAAATGATAATTCATCACATTTTTAAAAAGTTATATAAAGTCATGGAAAGTGATGAAACAAAAACTTAATTAACTGGGTTAGGTTATGTTATTTAATTTTTTTTTTCATCGTTTCTAATGACTTTATATTACTTTTTAAAGGTGTGTTGAATTGTCACTGTGTTGAGTTATCATGGAACCATTCCACACATCCCCAAATATGACTTTGGCCTTGAGAGAAACCTCAGTTGTGGATTTAAAGTAATCTTTTTTTTATTTTTCAAATATTTCAGGAAAAATATGTATCAGTGGGAAGCGTAATCCAATCGGTTGTTGGATTCCTCGAACAGTTGACTAGCAGCTACACAGATGGCAGGATATCCACCTACAAAGCGAAAACTTGGGAAGTTGGCTTTCACAAATTCATTTTACTCAATCCTGCGGCGCGATTCACGGACATAATTAAAGAAGCAAAATCTGTAAGTATAAGTGCATATTCATTCAGTTCACAACTATTGAAAGAATTAGTTATTATTTTCACTCCTATTTTTTTAATGTTTATTTGCAGATAATCCTCGCAGGAGGAACCATGCAGCCATTTTCAGAATTCCGTGATCAACTTTTCCTCTCTGCCGGAGCTACAGAAGACAGAATAATAGAATTCTCATGTGGACATGTTATTCCACCAGAAAACATACTGCCTGTCTGCCTATCAGAGGGACCATCGGGCAAGAGGATGAATTTCTCATATGAAATGAGGAATTCAAATGAAATGGTAGATAAAAAAACTTATTAAAAATAAAAAAATCTATTTTTCTCTCTTTAAGTTTAAGTTAAGGAAACTTTAACCTTTGGAACACCAGACCCTTTCCGACTATGTGTTGCTTTTTCTTTACCATTTTCAGTCAACTTACAACCTCCCTCTTTCAGTTCCATATCTCATTGCCATATATCAGAGTTGTTATCAGAATATTGGTGGAATTCAAAAATGATCTAAAATCATCTTTAATATTATTTTACAGCTGAACGAACTGGGTAGAATTCTGCAAAACGTTTGTAATGTTGTACCTGGGGGGATTGTGTGTTTCTTTCCCTCCTATGACTATGAAAAAAGAGTCTTCAATCACATGCAGTCTTCGGGGGTACTAGACAAAATAGGATTAAAGAAAAAGGTGTTCAGAGAGCCAAAAACAACGGGACAAGTTGATCAGGTAAACTTTTTCGTTTAATCAAAAATATTGGAAATTTTTTATTTTTTCATGCTAATTTTTAAAATATAATTTTGTTTCAGGTCTTGGGAGACTATAGCAAAATAATTAAATCCAAAAATGAATTCACCGGAGCGCTTATGCTTAGTGTTGTTGGAGGAAAGCTAAGTGAAGGTCTCAACTTCAGGTTTACAAAAAAATTATATTATTTAGGTTTATACATCTTTGGTAACTAGATCTGACTAGCCGGGTACTTCCCAGCGTTTTTCTACCCCCATATCCTTCCCTTCCCCACTCCCTTCAGCCTAACAACATACTTGAGTGAAAAATATTATGGCTTAAGAGGAACGGCTGCGGTGCCTGTTTCATACAAAATTTTAATTTGGATTTACGGCTAAAATACTAGAGTAAACTGTTTTTTTTTTTTTAGTTAAAAGACATGGTATATATAAAGTACGGATATGGATCAGATTTTCGATTTTCGCCTTAAATTATAGAATATAGGCCCCAGAAGATGACGATTTTACATGATTTTACGAGGCATCTTTGGCAATTTTTTGTGACCAAATGAAAGATATTTATTGAAAAAATCTCACATATCCCGTCTCAGGCATATAATGAACTATACAATAAAATTTGAATCTTCACTGAAAAAAGTTTTATTTGCTTCAAAAGCCGAATTTGGTGGCCACAAATTCAACGTATATTTAACTAGCTTTTTTGTTATTGTCTCATTCGCACTTCCTTGAGTCGGGCTGGCTAGGGTAGGTGGAGCACGGGCCGGGGGGCAGGGGCTCGAGAGAGATCGCCCGCCTAACAAATACATGCATACGTCAATCGTCCTTCATTTTTTATTATTATTGCTAGTGTATGTATATGTGTTAGTCGGACATTCGCTCGCAGTCAGCCCGCGCGGACATAATTATAATTGACGAATTTGTTACTTTGTTTACGAATAATATTATTTTTAAACTCCACAGTTTTTAACCGAAGCATCCCCAAATAATTTATTTCATTCAACATGGGTAAGTAATCATTATTTGAGCATTTTTAACAATGATAATTAGGTTATGAATTAGGGTACTTACGTTATTGATTTTTATAAAATGTTATTTGTGTTTTAGGTCGAAAGTGGATACATGGTAAGCCACCCAGTATGCACCGGAAAAAGAGGAAGTGCAATGTCAAAAAGACAGAAAGAACTCGGAACAGGTGAAAATTAAATGCAATATTTAAATCAATATTTATTATAAGTATTTATTTTTTACGGTAAAAATGTAATGTTTTTTTGTTGTTTTCAGTTCCGTAAATGATGTTGAAGATTGTCAGGCTAAATTTGCCAACAAGGATTTTTTCGATGCTAACATCGATGTGAATTGTGGGATTTTGAGCAAACGGTAAGCAAATAATTTTATTTTCACAAGAACAAACTCTCGAGAATGTACACAATAACATCAAGATACATACCATCTTTTGGTTGATAGTGAGAGTTTCATTTTATTGCCGTTCAGCTTTTAGTTTTGATGACAGTGTTTTTACACATTGGTACAATTCAATATTACACCGACGATCTTTAATTAAAAGTGATTAAATTTAAGAATAAAAACCGTCCTCCATTTTTGCCTATAATTGCTTGTACTATTTTGTCGAATTTGTAAGTATAATCACTACACATATTGATCATACCTTGACAGTATAATATGCGGTCTTTTGTTTTCACGGTTTGATGCCTGATTTTTTTTCTTTTAGTACCAATGTGATTGAACCCGAAATATCGTCGCAGAAAATGTCAGACGTATCACCCGACATTTAATTCAACAGTTCATCCGATTCCAGTGACTCTTTTGAGTTAGAGAATAGCTGCCTTTATACAGTCGCTCTGTCGCGCGTGAAACAGCAATAGTGCGCGAAAGAATGCGCGTGTAAAGATGAGGGATTCGGAAGGGATAGACCGTGCGATTGCGTTCATCAGTATTTGACGCAATCGTGTGGTTCGAGGTTGCTTTACACGTACAGTTCTTTCGCGCACGCAAGATGGCGGACATACGCACGTGGAGTAAAGAATTAATAATAGAGTTACTTGAGTTATATAAGTCTTTTCCTTGCCTATGGAAAATTAAGTCGGAACATTATAAAAACAAAAATCTTAAGGAGGAAGCTTACATCAAAATAATCGACTTTTGTAAAGAGAAAGGATTTCCTGATGCCAATCGAGATTTTGTGGTCAAAAAACTACAAAGTCTAAGAGGCTCTTTTCGAAAGGAACTAAAGAAAGTTCGAAACAGCCACCGCAGTGGAAAAGGAACAGATGAAGTGTACAAATCCTCGCTTTGGTACTATGATCATTTGCTGTTCACTAAGGACCAAGAACTACCTACCGACAGTATATCTAACATTGAGGATGATCCAGTTGATGAAAACAGAGCTGTTGAGGAAAATATTATTTCGACCAACGAAGGCGGAATAACAGAAAGTGGCGTTGGTGAAATTGGACAGCAAACTCAAGTCGTAAGTAAATTTAATTTATTTTTATTTATTATTATTATACATTTAAATATATCCAATAGTACAGTTAAAACATTTTGACCGTTTAAGAACTCACGTTACTTAACCCTATTGGTTGTCGCACACAAAGACACACACACACGCAACTTTAAGAGAAGGTCCGACAACCTTTACATTATATTTTCTGTTTTTAAGTTCTTCCACTATTAACCATACGATCTTGCCACTCAACACTCCCATCTGTATTAAAGTATGTTTTATATTGTTCTCTGTTTCGTTTAGCTTCCGAAGTGATCTGTGTGTGGGGACGTCTTTGAAGATTGATCAATGGAACAGAATTTTGTTGAGAGTCTGTAGTAATCTCGTCTCGTGGGTAATTAGAAATAGGATATGTGTTACTGCGTTTACACAAAAAATTGTGTAAAGTGCAAATAGCAAGGACGACGTAACAAATACTTTTGTGGTTTTTTATATTTATTGCTGTTTGTAATACCCTAAACCTAGCTGAAATGATTCCAAATGCATTTTCAACTACGTTACGGGCCCTTGACAGTCTGTAATTATAAATCCTTTTTTCGTAATCTAGTTCTCTCTGAGAATATGGTTTGAGAAAATTAGGTTCTAATCCAAACGCTTCATCACCCAGAAAGACAAAGTTCAAGTTATTTACGGTATCACAATTTTCTGGAAAATTGAGATCGCCCATTTGCAGTTTATGATAAAATTCTGTTTGCTCTAAGACTCCTCCATCGGATACTCTTCCATTTTTACCCACGTCAACATAAAGAAACTCATAGTTTGGACCAACTAAAGCCATCAATACGATGCTATAGAAGTGTTTGTAATTATAGTACACAGCTCCGGAACCCGGCAAAGGCACAATGCGAATGTGCTTGCCATCCATGGCACCTCCGCAGTTGATGAATTGCCATTTCACTTCAAATTCTTTTGCTATCTTGATCCATTCTTCCTTCGTAGACGGCATCTGAAAATGAAATTATAATATGTTTTTTGTCTTATATTTTTAGAATGATGCTGCTCCTACTGGATGGGACTCGACACCGCGTAGAAATAAAAGAAAAGCTACAAACAACTACCAGGCCGAATTCTTTAAAGTCTGTGCAGATACTCTCAAATCAAATAGCAAGGAGTTTTCGGAGTTCGAAGTCGCCGGAATGAATATGGCCAAAAAATTAACTAAAATGGATCCGGTGCAGGCAATTTAAGCGGAATCCTTAATAAATAATATTTTACGCAAAGGGTTGCTGAAAAAGTTGACGGAAGAAACTGACATATGCGACAATTATTGTAATAAGACCATTCGAACACCGTCTTCTGCTGACTTGCACAGGACTTCATCGATTAGTTCAGACGTATCACAGTCTATATTAGAAGGCATCTACCAAAATCAGGAAGAAACAAGCCTGAGAACTTTTTACGAATCTTCTACTGATACGTACCAATGACAATCTGATATGTATCTCAAATGAATCACAATTAATCTCAATAAAAAATACTATGTAAAACTATAATTTGGATGATGATTAAAGATATACATGACTGATTATTTAGATTTTTATTTATAACAATAATAAAGTTACTTACCTTTAAATAATCCACCCTTAAACATTCATAAATAGCTCGACACGATTCTGGTATTATTGAAGAAAGAGATGGAGCAGATATACCGGTACTGAATTTCAAATCTTCAAATGAGCGTCCTGTGGCGAGATATCGAAGAGTTGCTGCTAATCGTGCTTCTGCACTAATACTCTCTCTCATAATGGTGTCTTGCCTTGATATTTTATGTTTGATTTTATCTAACAACATACTAAATAACTGATCATCCATACGCAAATAATTCTTGAAATCGTCCGGATAATTTTCACGTAATTCTTCAATCAGTGGCATATGACAATATTGCTGTCTGTATTTCTTAACCCATACAGATCGTTTCTTCTTCTTTTTGAGTAGGCTAACACCAGCAAACATCATGACTTGTGCCATGATATTTCTTTTTCTTCTATCCATTTTGCTCCGTCGCACTATACTGAGTGTACGCGAACTTGAGTAAAACTTTGTAAATTGCACACACTCCAACACGCGCCAGTTCCACGCGGTCTATCGCGCATGATTAGTCTTTACACGTTCGCTCTTTCCGTTCACATGTAACGTACACATGTAATCGCGCGCGAATGAATGTTAAGCTTCAAAACTAACAAAAAGTGATCACGCACGATTGCGCGCACAGGCTTACCAATACGCAATCCTGTACGCTCCTGAGAATGCGCGATAGAGCGACTGTATAAAGGCAGCTATTGAGGAAGAAGATGATCCGAACCACATTGTTACATCGAATTTAGTTGGCAGAAGAATTGTCAACATAGAATTTTTATTTGACTCTTTGTCTAAAATTGATCATTCTCCATTTGATTGCAATTTTCCACATTTTTGTTTTCAAAGGGAAATCAGGAATGGATTATACAGCGAATTTAATTTTTTATGTAAGCTTTGTGGAAAAATAGAAATTATAAAATCTGACATGCCTAAGCAAGTTGGCGGTATGCCTATCAATAATGCGATGGTTGAAGGTATCGTATGTACTGGCAACGGTTATTCCCAATTACGGGAAATATGCAACACTATAAATATGCCTTGTATGTCGTCCTCCTTATTCTATAAACATCTGATTCAGTTGGGGGGACACTTGGAAAATTTGGCACTCGAAAAAATGATTGAAGCAGGAAAGCAATAAAACCGATTAGCTGTGGAGAACAATGAAGTCGATGATGACGGTGTGCCACAAATCACCGTGGGTGCAGATGGTTCATGGGCAAAGCGATCGTACAAAACCAACTATAATTCGCATTCTGGTGCAGCATGCATTATTGGCTTCCGCACCAGAAAGGTCCTTTTCTGTGGTGTCCGTAATAACACTTGCTCAATTTGTGCAAAAGCGCAGAATAATGGACAAACGGTCGATGTTCCACAACATAAATGTTTTAAAAATTGGTCGGGTAGTTCTACCGCGATGGAAGCCGACATATTGCAGAAGGCTTCCTCAAGAGCATTGAAATGCATGTGCTTAAATATTCTAAGTTGATTGGTGACGGTGATAGCAGTATCACCAGTAAGCTTAGAATGTTGATGCCATACGGTCCTAAACAGTTGATTGAGAAAATTGAATGCAAAAATCACCCGCTTCGTAATTTTTGCAGTAAAATGAACTCATTGGAAAAAAAAACTAACAACTTCAAGGGGTTCGTACCAGTGATAATAAGGCAAAGGGTCTCCAGCAACAGTACGCGGCTTAGAAAAGCCATAGTTGGTGCCATGAATTACAGAAAATGCGAAAAAGACGTCATCCAAACTCAGCGGGTTCAAAATTTGCGCAACGATATCAGAAATTGTGCAAGTCATGTATTCGGCAGCCACCAAAAATGCGCTGATTATTTTTGCAAGAGGAAAAATGACTCCAATGAAATAAATTATGTTCCTGAGCTCCAAGAATGTGGCATTTGGACAGACATACAGCAACATCTATCTTACCTGGCGAACAAATCGGAAAGTCTGATTTTGAACCTCAATAATAACTTTGCCGAGCAATTCAATTCTATTATTGCTAAATTCATAGGCGGCAAACGGGTCAACTTCACGTCTAGAGGATCGTACCAGGCTAGGTGTTTTGATGCTGTTATATCGTTTAATACAGATGCTGGAACTCATCAACAATTACAAAAAAAAATAACAGGCTGTAGTCCTGGCAAGTACACAAAGTCTTTTACAGAATCACGTCAAAGAGATCAAAAAAGTTCCCGCAAAAGAAAGTTAGTATATGAAAAAAAAAAAAAACGAATCGAAAAGGAGTTGTGGTCCAGATAGACATTACGGATTGATGGAATTAGAAGAAGATATGCCACCCTCCATATTTGAAAATAAAAAAAGAAATATTTTTTTCTGAATTGTATAAAGACCCCAAAGCGATTGTGGAAATGGAGCGAAAGACACTTGGTCAAAGTTGCAACACTGTTTTGGCGTGTAGAAAGGCGTCAGCGTGTTACGGCTTCAGTTTTTGGAAAAATATGTAAAATGCGAATCACCACCTCATGTTTGTCCACCATTAAATCACTGTTATACTCAGATTTTGCTGGATCTGTAGCTACAAGATATGGAAAGGAAAGTGAACCTTTGGCAATATCTGCATTTGAGGCTGCTACCGATTTAAAGGTGGAAGCCTGTGGTCTTTTTATAGACGAAGAAAAATGTTTCCTTGCCGCTAGTCCGGACGGAATTGTGGACAACGATACCATTATAGAAGTTAAATGTCCATTTACTGCATCAAGGTTAACGCCTATCGAGGCAATACTTTGCGGAAAAATAAAGTATTGCGAGTTGCGTGAAGGCAATCTATTTTTGAAAAGAACGCACGATTACTTCTTTCAAATTCAGGGGCAGCTTCACGTAACTCGCAGATTATTTTGTTATTTTGTCGTCTGGACACCGTTAGGAGTGATGTTTGAAAGAATTGAACGTGACGACCAGTTCTGGCAAAATAAAATGGATAAGCCACTGGAGACATTTTATATGGAATGTATTTTGCCAGAATTGGTCATATTCCGAGAAACAGCTAAAGTTTTGTTTGTTTAGATATTAGTGTTAGTTTTGTTAGATTCTACACAGTATACATTTTGTAATAATTCGTCTATCTGACGGGGTATTAGGGTACTTCACTACTATACAGCTTGTTGACTACTTATTGAGAGATTGGTAGTGAAATACGTCCTAATTGTAATTGTATTATTATCTACCTGTGATTAATATCCACTTTAATTCCGTGATGTTTTAAAGATATTTTAAAGAAACTTGTATTATTTTGCTTGAACAGTTTGTGTCTTCGAAAATGCAATTTCTTTTAAACACATACGATGGTCCTCTTTGATTGTGTGATAATTTTCTGATATTTATGTAATTATTTATTTGCTTATTTATATTGGAGTCTGTTCTTACTATACAACTACTACCTGTCCGACTTTTTTTTATTTTTCACCTTGTGCACATGTATTGTGTAGATTATAAAATAGGATTTTTTTCAGTATAAAAAATCTGGGACTAACTACCATAAATGTATTCCTCACTGCCTAGAATGGACGGAAATAATTATACCGATTCATTGAACATTTTTAATAAAATATGCTTGATGCTATTATTCTTGCTGTTATTGTTTTATTATTGTGCTGCTATTTTTATGGTTATTTTTATTTATAGTTGTATTACTTAATTTTGTTGTTCACATAATATTCTTCTTACACAACACTTAAAAATAATCTCGACCAAAATCCCAGTGATAAAGTCAGTGCGTGTTCGGAATTATATACACAGCGACACGACTTTATAACATTCTTCCAGATAAAATAAAAAAAATGTGATTCACAAAAAAATTTCAAAGGTAATGTAAAAATTAAAAAATAAAAGATTATGTCAACAGTAACGGTAAGGCCTTTACCGGTGCACTCACACAAATTTTAAGTAAGTGTATATTTCTATTCTCTACAATTATATTACTTACTGTTCATATATTATGTACTGCTGTTAATTCTATGTACTTATCTAATTTATAAACTTATACACCTATTATTACTATTATTATAATTTCGTCTGTGGCCAGCTGCCACATGTACAATGCACGTGTACAATTTCCGTATCTCCTACAATAATACACGTATCTGCTAATTTAAATGAACTAAACAAAAGGGTGATTCCCCGTTTTGATGCAAATATGTATATTCACGCACAAAAGAAAAAAAGCATTTCTTTTTTACTGACCTTCAGTGCGTGAGATTGTCAATGCCTAACGTGTACCTGCGCATATACCATTACTATTAAAGAATAGGTCGGAAGCCCTTGTATGTCTGTGTCTGCTAATGGAATGAACTAAACGAAAGGGACATTTCACCGACTTCGTGCAAATATTCAAGCATTGAACTTAATTTCTTTTTTATTTAATCTCATATTAACTAACTTTTTTTGATCGCTTGCAACGTCAGCCGTACTAAAAGCCAGGTACTCCCTCTCCGTTCCCCGCTGCACGCTCCGTTAGAGAGGGACACAGGACAATAATTATTTTTGCGGGAGTCGAAATTTCGTCCGCGAAAACAGCGCTCTTAAAAAATATGTTCATATAGATGAACATACTCCGATTCTGAATACATATAAATTTTATTATATGCAGGGTCTTACAGCACGTACCCGAAGAATTTTAACCAGTGTTTCCTGAACATATTTGAACTAAAAAATGTATTTGTCTTTTTGCTGTCTGATGATATTTTTATTCCGTTAAAAACATAAAATAATATTTTTTCATCACACATCACAACCGAGTAGTTGGATACAGCCTAGCGGGTCACGCGATATTCACTCCGTCTCGTTCCAGCAGCACGGTAACGAGGAGACAGGGCCAGTGGAAGCGGTGGTTAAAATATGTGGAGATTCAACTGAGTACAACATTAAGTCAAATAATAAATTTAATATTAGGCATGGTGACCGGATAAATCATCACAATGATAATTCATCACATCTTTAAAAAGTTATATAAAGTCATGGAAAGTGATGAAACAAAAACTTTATTAACTGGGTTGTAGGTTAGGTTAATTTTTTTTTTTTTTCATTGTTTCTAATGACTTTATATCACTTTGTAAAAGTGTGTTGAATTGTCACTGTGTTGAGTTATCATGGAACCATTAGGCATATACTTTTTTATAAAGAAGCTATATTCTCTGCTCCTTTTGTTTAGCGAAAACATCTATGACCATCTTGTTGATACATATATGGCCACTGAACAAAATGTATTGTACCATTGCTAAAACTTCGACAGATTTGTACATTTTTCTGAAAAATTCCCTTGTTTCCCTTTAAAATTCTAAACCTCCAGATTTGGGGACTTCTTTCCAGATATAGCATCACTGTGAGACAATGCTTGACGACAACTAATTACTGATCTCATAATACATAACATTTTGTAACTTGTATCGAAGCTGTGAGCGGAACATTGGCTGAAAAAGAGTAGATGTTAAATTGAAGACAACAACATTCTTTTGACTATTATTCTGCCATCCAATATCACAGTTTAACCTATAATGAATAATGTTTTCAGCGATGACCTGGGAAGATGTGTGATGGTAGTGGGGATGCCCTACCCAAACATTAAATCTGTAGAGCTGCAAGAGAAGATAAAGTACCTGAATGAGAATGTTTCTCTCACTGCTGGCAATACACACTATGAGAATTTATGCCTCAAAGCCGTTAACCAGTGCATAGGCAAGTTCATTATGTATTTACTAATTACATAATATTATATTATTTACATTCATAAATCCTATTTTACAAGGCAAGACTCAAACCTAGCTTTTGGACATGCGTAAATCATTCACCACCAAAATGTTCAATAAACATAAATCAGAAAATCTGTTTTTCTAAAACTCGTAAACCATGAAGCCAGCATAAAAATTGCACAGTTTTTTCTTTCTGAAATTTTTAGGTCAACAGTTTTCATCTTACAACATCATTTCCATTGTGACTTATAGAGCTTATAGAAATTTTTTATATTATGTATTTTATGTTTTTAATATTATAATATTTCAGGAAGAGCAGTAAGACATGCCAATGACTATGCCACTGTTATACTCATAGATGAAAGATATTCCAGGGAGAAAGTTAGCAACTCACTTCCTAAATGGATTCAGGTATTTTTTTAATATAATCTTTTCCATACCATTGATGGTATGTATATCCATTTTAGCGATTTTTGGCATGACACAGTGTGCAAAATTTATAGAACCTAAAAATATGGGATATACGGTGAAATCTAGCTGGATTCATCGCTGTAAGAAGTTTCATATGTTTCCATATTAATACTTAGAGGAATGACGTTAATTAAATAATTTGGTAAATTTACACATATATGGCAACAATCGCTCAAGGGGATATTTTAAATAAACTAATATTTTTCTGAAAGTTTAATAATCTGGCCATCACAAGTTAATTATAATATCTAATGTTTTTACAGCAATACATATAACATTGTGATGTATTCTTTCATATTTACAGAGATCGCTAATGACGAATGCCAAATTTGGAACTATGTTTGGGTCCATAGCAAAGTTTTTCTCAAAACATAAAACTCAGTCTTAAAATGGATATTGCAGCAGTGGCACTATTATATTAACTGTGAAAACATTCTAAAAGTGTAATACATCAACAGTGGTAGAATATAAGATGAGGTGATTTTTCACAAAACCAGCGCTATACATACAAGTTATCTGAAACACAACAAAACTTCAAAAAAATATGATGCACTGAAGAAATTATAAATGAGCTGAGTGATCGGCAAAAGCGGCAAAAAGTGGTGAAAATTATATTCAACTGATAAACGACTGTGTATGTGAAAACATTACTATGTAATACAGAAACTGACATAAAATAGTTCATGGAAAGAAATATATATACATTGTTTACTCAGCTGGTACAAATATTCTCATTGAATTTTGGAATATTTCAAAGGTTTTTTAAATGTGCTATATATTTCTTCTTTTTGAAGATGTTGTAAAAACAAATACCATTTTAAGAAGCTAGATAGAATTACCCTTTAGATTTTTGAATTTGAAATAGACATTTATAAATTGGAATATTTTAATTTGAAACATAAAAAAGTTCATATGTAATTTCCCCAGAATAGCTAGTTATATTCAGAGAAATGATTTTTTAAACTTAAGGATACTCTGGCGTTTTTTTTTCAGATCTGGTCACTATAAACACAGCTAAAGCCCTAAATTCGGGCTTATGTTTCATTTAGTGACCGGATAACTCATCAAAATGACAATTCAACATGCCTTTAAAAAGTTTAATAGGTTACATATGTAACTATTTAACCTAGTTTTTTTCATCACTTTTAATGACTTTATATCACCTTTAAAGGTGTGTTGAATTGTCATTTTGATGAGTTCTCATGGAACCGTTTCATTCAGGTGAAGAGGTTAAGGAACTAAAATTACCAACATTAATAGAAAGAAGAGAAACGGGTGATTTGATTGAGACTTTAAAAAATTTATCTGTACATTATAGTTGCCCTGGTATTCAAGACATCTTCACCACCAACACAAATCTCATGGACACTTACCAAAAATGAAAAAACACCTTTTGCATCCAATCCTAGGAAACGCTTCCTCGCAAATAGGGAAGTGAAGCATCGAACAAACTTCCACAACACAAATGTCATTGTCGCTATAAATATGAATCTATTTAACCCTTCAGATTGTAAAATATTTTTACCTACAAGTCCCAACAACACGGTGTTTTTCAGAATGCTTCCGAGATATCTAAAATGTGCCACATATTTCTTATTTTGAAGTTATCGTAAAAAGAAATACCATTTTAGAAACTAGATATAATTATCTTTGAAAAGTTTGTATTTGAAATGAACATTGATATTTCCGAAAATATAAATTTTAGTATCGAACACGAAAATGTTAACAAAAAACTTGTGTAGGGAATAATAACAAAACTGTCTCTTCAATTTTTATGCCGTTTATTATTATTATTATTATTATTATTATTATTATTATTATGTAATGAGCAGGCAGCATTCTGCTGATGCGCTCATATCCGGTTTCACAACTAGTTTGACAGCAATTGAGTGTTTTATGTTTGAACTAAGTCCTTTCTTCTCTCCAAATGTGAATCCAATAGGGCTTTGAAATGATTTATATTTGTTGCATCGATGACATGTTGTGGGAGTTTGTTCCAAGCATCCACTACTCTATTTGCAAGGAAGTGTTTTCTAGGATTAGATGCAAAAGGCGTTTTGGTGATTTTTTTTGAGTGTCCACGGAGATTTATATTTTTATTATTAGTGAAGATTTCTTGGATGCTAGGGCAACTGTAATGTCCAGATAAAATTTTGAAAGTCTCGATCAAGTCACCCCTTTCTCTTCTTTCTTGTAAGGTTGGTAATCTCAATTCCTTGAGTCTATCTTCGTATCGTAGATCTTTCAGAGCTCTTGGTATTTTAGTGAAACGTCTCTGTACTCTCTCTAACAGATTTATATCCTTTGTGAAGTAAGGACTCCATATTTGGAAAGCATATTCCAGGAGAGGTCGCACATATGTTTTATATATTTTTAACATCATGTCCGGTGTTAGGTCAAGGAAGGTTTTCCTGATTAGATATGTTAGTGAATTTGCTCTTTTCACAATTCCAGCGATATGTGGTTCCCATTTCAAGTCCTGTGATATGGTAACTCCTAAGTCTTGTTGTAATGTCACTGCTTTTAGAGGTGTTCCATTAAGTTTGTAGGCAAGTGTAGGGTTAGTTTTTCCAACATGTAGGACAGTGCATTTTTCGACATTGAGTTTAAGAAGCCAATCATTTGTCCATTGATATATTTCGTTTAAATCGTTTTGCAGTTGGTTGTGATGAGTGTGTGGGTTTGCAAAGAATTTTGTGTCATCTGCAAAGCAGCTGGAGTCTGATTTTATTATAGTATGCAGGTCCGTGATGTACAAAATAAACAGAACTGGACCGAGAACTGATCCTTGAGGGACACCACTGGTCACATTTCGCTCAGATGACAGTTGGTTGCCAATTCGAACTTGTAATTTTCTCTCAGTGAGGAAGGATTTGATCCATTCGAGAAGTCGTCCTCTTATGCCTAGGAATTTAAGTTTAGCCAACAGTCTATTGGTTGGAACAGTATCGAAGGCTTTCTCGAAGTCGAGATAAATTACGTCAGTGGGAATCCGTTTGTCCCACTCGTTTGTCCAGTAATCTATGTTAAGAATGAGATTGGTAATCGTGGATCTTTTTGGCACAAATCCATGCTGTTTGTTTGAGATTATGTCAAGTTTGATCAGGAATGAGCGTATCTCGTCCACTATTATTCTTTCCATGGTTTTGCAGATAATACTAGTCAAGCTTATAGGTCTGTAATTTGCTGGTTTGAGTTTATCACCTTTTTTGTAGATGGGTGTAATTATAGCTCTCTTCCAATCTTTAGGGAGTTTCCCATCTAAAAAGGATTGTTGCATAACCAGAGCTATGGGATGACTGAGAGTTGCTGCACACTTTTTGAGAACAATAGCAGGAATATTATCAGGGCCAGTAGCGCTATCTTCTCGCAACCCCTTCAAAATATTCTCAACTGCTGATGGAGTGAATTCTATTTCGCATAGTGAACTATCTACATACACATCTTGACTAATAGTTGGTATACTGGTGTCTGGTTCATTGACATAGGTTTTTTCAAATTGTGTTGCAAGGATGTTCGCTATGTCTATCTCGCTGGTAACTGTTTCGTTAGAGAAGTTATATAGTATGGTTGGAGTAGACACTTTCGAGGCAATCTGTTTCCTTATATAACTGTAAAATGGTTTCTGTCCGCTGTCAATCAATTTTTGCTCAAACTTTTTTCTGGTATTTCTTAGTTGCGATAAAAGGTAGTTATTTTTCAGTTTATATTCTCTGTAATACTCATTTTCAATCTCATTTACATTCCCCAGGTGTTTTCTGGATAATCTATAACCATCCCAGGCTTTCTTTTTCTCTTTAATCAATGCTAGTATGTGTTTGTCGATCCAAGGTTTGTTCTTATTGTGGTTTTTATTGCCTTTGAATAGTGGTATTTTTGACACAATCTTCTCTTCAAACATGTTCGTAAAAAAGTTCCACTTTTCTTCAGTTGTAGTGGTTTCCATGAGAGACCACATTATATCATGAGTGCTTAAGGTTTCATTTATTTTATCATAATCTGCTATGTGATAGTTGGGTCTCGGCTTCTTGCCTCTCGGGCCGGAGGATCCGTTGTTATGGCTGGTACTTACTTGTAGAGTTGACAACAAACATATATGGTCACTTTTGCCTATAGGTGCTAGATATTTTATATCAGTAATGAGATGTTCATCATTGCACAGGACTAAGTCCAATAGAGATGGGGTATTGTTGTCCCTGTATCTTGTAGGTTTATCTACCAATTGCCAATAGTTACTGTTCAAGTACATATCCTCAAATAAGGCCTCGGGGCTGTTTGAATTACGCACTTCTGTAATGGGCCATACCAATTTGGAATAATTGAAGTCTCCAAGGATTATTACGTTTGACACGTCAGCTATTATTTTTAATTGGTGTAATAGTTTTTGGTGGTTTTCGTACGATGCATTTGGTGGGCAGTAGACACCAGCTAGGATAGTTTTGAGATTGTCTATTTGCATGTCAATGAATAATGCGTCAATTTGTGGGTAATTACTAGAACTGTTTTCCAGGGCTTTGTTCACCTGGGCTGAGATTGTCAGGCCTATGGTCCTTTTCTTTACATATATTGCTACACCACCTCCTCGTTTTTCAATTCGACGGTCTTTGCGGAAGAGTGTGTAATCCGGAAGATCCACTAACGTATCTGGTATTTCTGCCTTTAGCCACGTTTCTGTCACTATTAGTACTGTTGGTTTTATAAGGTTTATTTGTGCAAGAACAAGATCAAATTTCCGTGTGAGAGAGCATAGGTTCGTATACAGTATTGAGATATTGACTATGTAATTATTTACATGTTTTTTGGAATTTTTATAATTTTAGGGCATCCTTTGATGTATTTGATTGTCAATTCCTTCTCCCCCTTTTCTGTTCTTTGATGCAGCTCATTCCTTAAATCAATTAAATGCTGCCGTTGCATAGGAGTTTGATCCGATTTGATTGAGTTTGGTTTTTTTAGTTTATTTTTATTTTTGAGAATGGCCAAAGCTTCACCTCGTGTTTGGAAGATTATTTTTATCGGGCGAGGGAATTTTTTTTCTGCAGAAGGTTTTCCAAGACGGAGCACTTTTATGTTGTTTTGACTTGTGCTGGTGATGCTTCCTATAACTTTCCAGCATTCGTCGGTGTCTCGTAATTTGCGTTGTTCGGGATCTGGTAAGTCACACTCAGGGATATCAAACATAATTATGTTTTTTGCTCGGGATTGCCGATCGCTAAGTTCACTAATCATGTCTTCTGTGCATCGCATTTGTTGCTGTTTTTTGCAGGCGTTGACTTCTTCTTGGAGGTCCCGAATTAGTTTGTGTAGTACAGGTATTTGTTGAAGGCCACTCTCACATTCAGGACACAAGAATTTCATTCTGCGGTTTTTGAGCTCTAGGCATCTGGTTTCCGTTGCGGATAAGCCCGAACATTTAATGCAAACATTTCGATTGCATCCATCACACGTGACTCCCACTCCTGGCTTGGCAACATCCCCATTACAGTTGAAACAATTCATGTTTTATATGTTGTTAACTGACACAGTTTTGGATAGGTAGTTTGTATGGGTGATTTTGTTTTTTGCTTTGTTGACACTGGGACACTAAAAACTGAGATATTAACACTTTATTTTACTAAAGTTAACACTTTTTGTTAATATTATGTGACGTTTTAGTGTTCAGATATACTGTAAGATTGTTTATTTTTATTATTTAGACTGGAGAAGAATTGTTGACGTTTGCACTGTCAAAGAGTATTGTTGTAATTTTTCCTGACCTGATTATACAATAAAATATTTTTTTAACTTTTATCTGTCAATGAGAAAATCTCGCTAATTTGTAATCATACACTTTGACATTTTTTTGGATTCTATCCATCTAATCATGTAAAATATTTGAGACAAACTGAGACTAATAATTATTTATATTTCCAACGACGAACAAATCACATATCTACGCATTATAGAAAAAAAGTTAAAATACTTTTATAATGTGTATGGACAGATCTGTCCTTTAATGGAATATGCTGTTTGTGGCTAGCAATGTCCTTCCGAGGCTTGAACGGTTAACCCTTTATAGGTCATAAGCTAAAAACGGATAGTTTTGAGACCTGCAACATTAAGGTCTATATTTCCTTATGTTTACAAGTTATAATCGCCCTTATGGGTTGTAATCATTCTGAGGTAACGCACAGAGGTTTTGAATCGAACCAACCGCCCCGAAGTTCGCACATGTTGAGTAAATTTACGAAAATCGCGACCTGGTCAGTTTCTCTATAAAATTATCAAAGCATTTATTCTCCTGTAACGCAAATAAATAAAAGTACATTTTTCCTTACCTACCTGTCTTTTTGTAATGAAAACAAAAAGTTTAAATCAATTTTTTTTTTACCTAAATGGACACCGGTCAGAAAAAAGACAGCTGGAAAATCGAAAATTTCAAAAAAAATAAGCAAAAAAAATAAAAAATAGTGTTTTTTCTGTTCATAGAATACACAAATAAACCAATTAGGGGCGTATCGTTAAAAAAAAAGTTGTCCTATAAAGGGTTAAAGCTCGATTGAATTCTCATTTGGAGAGAAGAAAGGATTGACTATGTATTGTGAAATTGGACATTTCATAAATAAACCACTCAATACATGTATTAATTATAATAATAACTTAATAGAGTGGTAGATACTCTCTGTAATCGCCATGGTGAAAAATCAACATTCAGAATGGAAAATTTGCTAGAAATCACTAGCGATTTTTGGTAATGAAATCATCATCATCAAATTGTTTTAATCATTTTAACATAATATATGCCTCTAGATAAGTCCTACAAAGTGCAAATATTATGCAGCATTCCAATGTAATCTTTGCATGCCGATTACAGTCCAATCAATAATAATTTGCAATATACAATGTGAATACAATAATCAAACATAAAATGATATAATTGAAACAAGTATCACTTAACAATGGATATTTTATTTATACATTCGTTACAACTTAAACCTTTTCAGTAATTTTATGACTATATTAACATGTGGATAAACCATAGATTTTTTATAAAAACACATTATTTTATGTATCACAATTTTTGTTTTTATTTAAATGATAATTTTTTTTAATTTACTGTGAAATATAAGTTTAAAAAATTATAAAACCTTAACCATTCCATAAATAGTACATATTATAATATTTATGTATTATCAACGCTGGATAGACTAAACGAAGTGTCATTTTGAATACTCTGTACTAAAGCAAGTAAAAGTTTTATTTTAAGCTAGTTTCACATCGCTGCGTACATTGTATTGTATGTAAATCGCAGGGCTACATACATTAGCATCTTAGTCGCGCGATCGATGAATGCAAAACGATGTATGTGACTGAATCGCACTGCTAAGGCGCCAATGTGAAATTACTTATAATCTTAATAACACATTCTTTGCCAGTGTTGCCCCACACAAATATAGTCTTTCCAGAGTTGAAATCATAGCAAAAATGTGAAATATTATGTTTGAGAATTACATTTTCGATTGGGTTCACTTTCAGTAATGTAGCTTATTTGTCTAAAATTTTATTAATAAATAGGTAGGTACTTCTTAAATAATAATATATTTTACATAAATAATATTAATGTGTTTTTCCTATGCTTATTTATTATTTATTTACATAAAGCTAATATGAATAAATTATGTATTGCTACTACTAGTCTCTGAGAACTTCTTTATCCTTCTATACGCGGCTGTCGCATATATCAGCGGCTATCTCTGTATGCAATGTCACAAATGTGATCCAAGAATTTTCACTAAAATACGTCATACATTGTGTCAAAATGTACCGCGTAATGGGATCGATTGCGTTGAAAAGGTCAGCATTGTTAAGTTCAGTGTTTAGTAAATAGGTTTTCATATATCCAGGACTTTGGGAACTGTTTCTCCGCACTTGCCTTCGAAGTAGTAGCCAAAGTTTTCAGTGGCCGAGGTGGCCTCTATGTTAAACTCTGCAACGGGGATGCCCCTAGAAGCGGCCTGCGGGGCAAACATGGCGGCGGGGTACACCACAGACGAGGTGCCGATGATGAGACAAACGTCACACTCGCTCAATGCTGCATCTGCAAAAATAAAGGACAATTACATAGATTTGTGCCGACTTTCTTAGGATAACCCTAAGGAAAATGGATAAATTGACATAACAAATTTACTGAGCAGCTGCTGGTAACACTGGCCTTTTAAACGCAATCTATCTCATCAAGCAGCATATTTTGACACAATGTATGTGTTATAATGACACTTAAAATACATAAGTGACATTCGCATACGGGGTTAGCCGCCAACGAATCACATACGCGATAGCCGCGTAGATTTGGTTAATTTTGCAATGCAGCCCCTGAAATTTCCATCAAGGCCTGGGTTAGGGGTCGTTTTATGGAAAATAAACCTGCGTCTTGAACAAACCCATATTATAGAGGGAAAGCACAAAAAAACTGAAAAATTATACCAAAAAGGAAAGGTTAATATGTAAACAAAATTATGTTCATAAAACCAAATACGTACGAATAGAGACACTTCCTCCAACTTCTGACATTTCCCATACATTCTGATGGCAATATGCTACACTGGGACATCCTAGTGGCGAGAGTTCTGCGGGTTGGTTTTCTTTCATACATTTTAAAGTATTTTTTTTATTTTACATTAATAAATTATGGATTTCGTTATTTTAAAAAATATATCAGGTAACTCCTACATACTGCCTTTTGCACTTTGTTGTACATTTTTTAATCAATATTGATCAAAATACAAATTAGAATGCGCAAAACTTTGCCACCGCGTGTTATATAAATTCAATTATTTGCCGCCATTGTCTGGAAGGAATATCAACATAATACAGAAACGCCTTTAGTGGCTAGCCTTGGGTAAATACTGCCACTTTTACTTACCTGTTAGGCATATTTTTATCATTCTAGGGTATTTGATAAAACTTACGTGCTCGGTCTATGATGTCACCTTCCAAGTTTTCTCCGAACCAAACGATATGGGGTCTGAGCAATCCCCCGCAATCAAGTACTTTGCATCGCGGGAGTAATTCCAGTGGAATATCCGAGGAGACGGCATTCGCGTCGGGGGCCCCCTTGTCTCGCAGGGCCTGCACATCAAGTTATCTCTTAGGTTAAGATGGCCCTAGGTATTCTGTTAAGGCTACAATGGAAGAGTGTAGCAAAAATAAAAGTCATTCATTAATTTGATGACTTTCCCCAGGAAAAATACATACATTTCAACAAAGTTCAATGAAGAATTAATTAATTTTGTATTGTATTAACACTTTGATGTCTGTCGCACATACTTGCTCCATGTGCTGGCTACAATAGATAGTGCTGCCATCTATAATATTCAATGAGAACTATTAAATAAAATAGAAATGGGAAAGCAGCAAAGAAGTAAAGAGCATACATTATTGTGAATTCACATAATGGGGATCAGGGCTGGTCCTATGCAGGCGCAATTGGAGCAGTCCGCTCCGGATGCCGACTTGCCGAGGCGCTGATAATACCTAATAATACAGCGCCCTTGAGGTTTTTACTAGCGCCAGGCGCCGTTAGGCTCACGGCCGATGCTGATTGGGATGATAATAATAAATTTTATTATTTATTACAATCCTGATATATTGGGATGGATGGCAACCCTAGTCATATGATAACTTGACAACATATTAAAATAAAATACGAAGATCATTTTTAAATTATTATTGTACATACCTCGCAAATAGGACTGTCATTATTAACTTCAATATTCTTGCATTTGGTGCACCTAGTTTTGTAGAGATTGCCATGGAGCTCTACAATGTTTTGTGAGCCAGCTCTGGCATGTAAATTGTCAATATTCTGTGTAACAATGGTAACACCCCTTCCTTCCCTGAGAGACTTCTTCTCAAACTCTGCCACAGCGATATGTCCCTAAAATATAACATTTAGAGGTTTATAGATTCAGGTAATGTCTAGTGAATGTGGTGATGTAATGCACAATGATTTAAGATAAATAATAATAAATATGATTACAACCAATGATTTTCGCAGTGTGTTTTTGATGTACCTATGTATGCAAACCTTTAATAGTCAACTTTACAAATATACGTAAGTAAAGCGGGCCACAGATAGCTGTGTACGAAGTCCACGGCCACAATTGACAGAACAGCTATGAGGCTTGATACAGTGATATGGTCACACATTGCTAGCTGAGCTACGCCAGGAAAACACCCATTTTCGGGATGCTTTATCGAAAAAAATATATATTTGAAGGGAAAGGCGTGTGCGGGGGGGAGGAGAAACGTGCATAATGTGAGTGCTGTGGGCCCCGCAAGCTTCGCTCGGCTGGCGCATTCGCTGCAGCCCATGCGTGTGCCTACGACGTTACATAGCCACGCAGCCGTGCGCATGGCCCGCTGTGTTGATGTGTATTACAGCTCATAGTGAACAAAGCTATGTGTGAAACGTAGCCGTGTGCAGCTGTATGTGGCCCGCCTAAGAACCCCAGATCCATAGAAATACCACTCATAATAATACAATAGGATTAACAATTTTTACACTTACAGGATTAGGTTGAGCTTGCCTAGCGAATTCCCTTCTGTAATGGTAAAATTCCCAAACCAAGCTGGGATTCGCTTTGAAAGCTTGAGGGGTAGCCAAATTGGTGGCGACATATTTACGCCAGTACCCTCCCTCGCCCCTGAACGTCGGAATACCAGACTCAGCTGACATGCCAGCTCCCGAAAGGATCAGGACGTTTTTCGACTCCTTCAGAATACTCCGAAACTTGGCCATGTCACTTGAAGGGCGAGAGTCCGACATGATTTTAATCCTGCTTTTCAGTAATAACGCTGACTTAGACTCCAGCAGATTGCCGAACGTTCCAATAAACACAGCTGACATTGAAAATAAATTATTTACACTTTGTTATTATTAAATACCGTAAAATTAACGTAGTTTGGCGCTGCTCGCAATACTATTTTCTCGTGAAATGTCAAAAATCAGGGCTACCAATTTCTATATTACATAATTTTTCAAACACGGCTAGATCATTTTTGCAAAGAATTTTGCAGAAAATGTTTTAGATTATTTCTATAGATAACAGTGAATATTTTCGATTTCTCATTTATTTAATCGAACGATTTTACATTGATTTGCAACAATGTTTAAGTAAGTAAATATAAAAACATCATAGATTATGAACTGTCAAAATCTTAACCTCCATTATGTATTTTGTTTTATATTTATTTATTAAATGAAGCGACATTGTTAGTATTCATCTAGTTTCATCGATCTTTCAATGTACTAATCACACCACGGACTTCCGCTTTTAATTATTTTTAAACTGTTGTGATTAATTATTTTTTGTTTTAGATTTGCAGTCAAGGGTGGGTTGGCCGCAGGAGCTATTTATTACACAGCAGATCAAGGAGTGTGGAAGGACAGTGAAACTACAGCAGAGCTCTACAACACAATCAAAACAAATGTGTGTCCGTACGTCAAAGATGCAACTGACCAACTTCCCTTTTCGGTACGCTTGTATTATTGTCAATACTTCAGTTTATTCTTATCATTTTGACAAATTTATATGGCTATATTATATCTACTAACTGCTTCAAGATTATTCTAATGCAAGCAGCCTACAGTGTAATATTGTGTTCCACTATCCCCTTATTATTTTCGCCTTTTTTTTAACACAATGAGTAGTTGTTTTTTTATAGTAATCCACTCTTTCAATATTTAACATAAAATAATAAATAAATTGGCCTTCATATTGTACCTCTGGGGAACAGACATCTCAACTAAGCAAAATGTATATTTTTTCCCATTAACTCTCGGAGCACCGATACAAAATTTTCACTGTTTCTATTTTCTTGATAACTTATTTGCTTTTTTGCAAAATTGTGTTTTTGTAAATTGCATCATCTTACCAGATAATGTGTTTATTTATTGATAAAAATAGTATATAATCTACCATAAGTTAGTCGTTTCCTCAGAAATAGCTCAGAGAAATGATTTTTTTGATTTTGTATGTCAACGCAACTATCGCACATCTTCAAAAATAAGTTTTAAGCGTAAGTTTCCCCGAGCCAATACATCTAACCCAAACAAAATTGACATCAATTGAAAGTACCTTTAACGTACTCTTATGAGACAATAGTTTCATTTAATAAACAATACAAATTTTCCGAGTATGGAACGTTAAAAAAATGTTGCCCATATATACTCTTAACAGGTGCCACAACTTGTGTCCACTTCCTGAGATATATAAGGAGCAGTTTAAGTCAAATGTAGATCATTCACTATCCGAACGCTGAAGAGGACATATGTGGATAATTAGTGCTATAAAACAACCCCTTAAAATGGACACCACTGCTGATGAAGCCGCTCAAGCGGTGACAATACTGCAATCAGGGATGCGACAGTGTGATGTTGCTCGGCAACCAAACTTAAGCAGTTTTGCCATTCAACGGTTTTTCCAACAATTTTAAGAGGCCAGTGGCTTCATCGGGAGCTGTGGATCAGGGCTACGACGCTGCACGTCCGAAAGAGACGATCGCTTTACTGTCTCATAAGATTTTGCCATAGGTGCAATTTTTTGTGACGCCGAGTATATTTTCGCTAACATTATGAGTTACGAATCGTTGATTCAACAATATAGCTATCGAAGTAAAGTTAGCTGTGGGTCTCCTAGTTTAAGTGCATGTATCGTATGTTATATACCATTTATTTGAACTTCTAGTGAACGTAACATTCCTCTTTCATCATTTCAGCTGCCAGATTTACCAAACTCTAGTGAATTCTCACACATAGGAAGGGTGTACTGGAATAGCGGAGTGAAGAATACCTTCGCCTTTATCGTGGATTCTCCGGAATATGTGACCAAGTGGTGCAAGTCGGCATACGAATCTGTGGAATCCTTCGCAAACACGCCCCCTGCAGCCCCCGCACCCGCTGCTACCGAGCTAACTAAAGAAACTAAAAAATGAATAGATTGAATTAATAAAAATGTTCTAAAAATTTATATTGTTTGTTCATGTTATTGTTTTGTACCCCTATTTCTATGTTTGTAGTTGCTCAAGTATTTGATTAAAATTTACTATTTCCATTAGTGTTTTGGTATTTCTGTTATCTAATTATTGCTTTTCTTATGAAATACAATGAATCTTATTGAAGATGGTAGTATTTTTTATTAATATTACTTTATGGGTTGAAAATTATCTGTAGTACAATTTTATAAGACGTATCCTGCAAGGCATACTTAATTGTAGAATAAGCACTGTAAATAATATAAATTAAAAGGAGAATGGATTATCTTGCGGGACATGTTTTAATACCGTATAAAGGTGGTTAAAGTTACTGAACAGTTTGTTATTAGTGATATATGTAGAAATAAAACATTGTTCACTTGTCAGAAGTAGCTGACAAATTGGATTTTCTAGTGGCAAAATTCATGTAATGATGTTTGCCACCCTTATAATATATGTAAAATGTTTGCGGAAAACTTGGCCCTCGATGATTGGGGTGCTTTCCTGCCTCACTGCGGTTTCCGAATGAAAAGGCTGAGGATCCGGCATCGGGATGTACTCCGTGTCTTACGGGGACTTGATTTTAACAGAGCTAGTGGACCTGACAGAATACCTGCCCTGGTATTGCAGAGGTATGCTGCAGAAATAGCTCAGGTTGGAAAAAAGCGGTAATTCATCTTACTCCCAAGAAAGGTAACTGCCGCCCCATAGCGATGACGTCAGTTCTTTCTAAGGTGAAGGAACGTGTGATCAATGACAAACTGCTTGCACGCCTCGAGGAGAACGAAATTATCAACGACCGTCAATACGGATCTCGGCAGAACTGTTTGTGTGGTGGTCCTCTGAGAGATGTGGCGTATGAGAGCATGTTTGGGGACGGTGCCTGGAACATCACAGTGAAACCCAAATGGCCGGACTAGAAATTTCGAAGCCCTTTGACCGGATCTCGCACCGAGGACTTATCAACAAACCTTCCTATGGACTTCCTACATAACTGTGTTGACTGTGTACGTGGATTGCTGACTTTTTAAGTGAGAGTACGATTCAGACAGTTGCTGACAAGTTTCACCTCTTCCTCGCATTCGATAAATGCTGGCGTCCCACAGGGATCGGTTCTGTTTCTGACTTTGTTTTTTTGACCTTTTGACTTGTGCACCAATTTATTGTTACGCAGATGACAGTACCGTTCATGGTAACTTTTTGTTTGACAAGCCCTGAAAAGGCACACAAACTCCAACGACTCTGATGGCTTTAAAGTAGAGAATGGACAGTACCTCGAAAGGGTTTGCTCTTAGGGTAAAAATAACATCATCGAATTTAATTTTTCAAAAGACCCAATCATGTCTAAAAGGGATCAAAATGAAAATCTAGTCTCCTTCAACGGAAGCAATCTTCCCAACATGCATTCTGTTGATATGCTTGGTTTAACTATAAGTGACCAGTTCGGCTACAGGGGCTCCATCGAATCCAGGGATAAGTTAGCCTCTCTTAAGCTGAGCCTACTGTACGAGGTCTGTAGATGCTTAAATAGTACACAACTGCTAGCCCTTTACAAATTGCATCTGAATTTGGCAGCCACCTCTTGTCTGGAGCCCCAAAATACCGGGAAAAAAAACCTCCACTCTATGCAGAAGCATGCGGTCCGTTTGATAGATTCTCCTGACTTAATACAGTTGTCATTTGCTACGTCAGAATGGGTCGTTCATGAGTTCAACAACTCGGGTGTAGAATAATTTGCCGATATCTGTGTTTCCTCCCTCCTACAACATGGTATCTTCAAGACCTAGTATCACTCTCCTTTCCACAAAAGACCCCCACACAGCATCCCCAAAGGGACATCATTTTCTTTAGGGCCTCCTGCGTGGAGTTAAGGTAAAAAAAATGTATTTTTCAATTTCTTTTTAGTTATCGATCGAAGATTCTAATTTACCGCCATTTCAAAATACTGTCTACAGTGACGCCGGAATAATTTCCATCGTGTTGGTACCTACTTGATAAAACCAAATCACAATTCAACATCTTTGTCTTTAGATTTACAAAATATTATTTTGTATTATGCATCATCAATTTTAAGCATATCATACAAAATTATATGTTTTTAAATGCATTTCATTTTTTAATTAATTATTCAAAGAATTCAATGTCTTAGGTGTTGCTATGGTTGAAATTTTTTTTCCTTAACTCGAGATTCTAAAACCACGGAGTCAGGTGATTTGAGCTCGCGAGTCCGTCACTTGTCACAGGATTGTTTTCATTTCGAATTTATTGAACACTCCCTTAAAATTATATAAAAATGGCTCTCCACTCCGCTGCTAAGGGAAAATTAATCAGTGTTATTGGAGATGAGGTAAGTGTGCATTTACAAAACACGATTTAGATGACTGTTTATCCGTATAATTAAAGCATTTTTAATTTCCCCATCGAATTGAATTTTACAATTTTTTCAGAATTTGCACTTATAAACTCTAAAAGTTATTAATTTTCTGAATACACAAAATACATATTTTTGTTTTCAGGACACCTGCGTTGGATTTTTGCTGGGAGGAGTTGGAGAAATCAACAAAAACAGGCACCCAAATTTTATGGTCGTCGACAAAAGTAAGTGAAGTTATTTTAAGCTGTCAGTGACATTTGGCGTACATAGGTGAATGTTAGATTACATTTATCTGATTTTTATTTACTGAATTCAACCTGTACATAACTTATATGTTACCCTAACAGCAGATCAATGTACCCTAGTACCGAAAATGTTATAATTATTGACAATCTATATCAATAATCTATCACATAAACTTGCTGCTGCTATCAAGAACAGTGCGAATATAATTATTTTGCACAATAATCTTTTCAGACACTGCTGTGAGTGAGATTGAAGATTGCTTCAAGCGTTTCCTGAAGAGGGACGACATTGACATAATCCTGATCAACCAGAATGTGGCGGAGCTAATTCGTCACGTGATTGACGGACACACGCAGCCCGTCCCCTCTATCCTGGAGATTCCCTCCAAGGACCATCCATATGACGCCAGCAAGGATTCTATCCTTCGTCGCGCCAGGGTAATTATTCTTTGTATTTATATATTACCAATACTAGACACAACATCTGTCTTAGACATTGTGTAATGCGGCGGAAAAAATTATGCAGTAAATGTCCAGTTGCCGGCAATGAAATCTCTTTTAATCAGGTGCATAACGCGTTGACACACAGAGCGTATATCATTTATTTATTATTAAGATGCCAACTAATTTGTCAACGGCCTGATATTTGAATATACATAGAATTTCAGACCACTCCATTTTGTAACTAAAACCATGAATGAACATAGTATTATTATGAATGAGGAGATCCTAAAAGAATTCCAGTTCAATGTAAGCATAATGAACAAGAAAGGGACATGAAGTGAAAGAGACACTTCGATGATTTGGAAGTGGGATGGTTAGAGGAAAGCGTTTCAAGATACTGTATGACATGCATGCAGAGGATTAGAAACAATGTCAAGGACGCCTAATGTGACCATACGTCCTGTTGTGAACTAGACCGTGCTGACCGTGATTTCTATTCTTACATTATCTAAACTTGATAATGTAGTTGTCCGTGTATGTATAATGATTTTCTATTTTTTTATTGTTTGAAATACTTACAGAGTGTTAACAATTATTACATTAATGAAATTGGATCTGGGAGGTGCATATATATTATCACTCCAATTAAAAATGTTCACAGTGTGAGTAAATCAAGGTTTAAAACCTACCGAAACCGGTTGGTTTTATATATTGAAAATACATACAATAAAGTGGTATTAAAAACATAGTTATTTTATTATAATTATTTTTATGTCATTTTGTTGATCTCATATTTCACGGAACCACTGTGCTCATCATCAAGTATTTAACAATACCTTGTTAAGTACTTAATGTTTTTAAAATCTGAGGCATATTCCAATAGTCTATTACTTTATTTCAACGTCTTTTGTGTTGTGTTTACTCAATGGATGTATTTCTTATTTATTTTTTATCTATGAAATCAATGCCTTCATCAAAGAAATGAATCCATTCTGATAATTTCTTAAAAATTCAAAATATTTTTTTTCAAGACTGACAAATAATGTTTCTTGTGTCGTGATGGAGATGTTTTATCATTTGAAATAAGTTATCATGTTGTAGAAAGTAGGTAGCGTCAGTTTGTATTTTTTTGTGTTTGGTTACATCAATCTGACATTTCACTTGCTGCCGCCCCACGATTCTGTTACTTCACGCCATTTCCGAAGTAATGTTGGTAAATCTTTCGTCAGCATAGAGAAAAATTAATAAAAATAAAAATCCTTATAAAATTACTTTAATTTCTTGTCAACTTGCTAACAGACAGATACATTATTATCCACACTTCCTCAAAAATATTGAAGCGCAAAGTATGGAAAGGGCTACCCCAGGGCTCTGTAATCAGTCCATTGCTATTTAATATTTATATAAGTGATTTAGACATTGTAATCCCCTCATCTATCAAGCGACTTTATTTTGCAGACGATTTTCTTACATATTTATCACACAAAAATTTATTGCATGCTGCGAAGTAATTAAATTTGACCTTGCATAATATTAAAGTTTGGTGGTTGACAAATGGAACGAATTTAGCCACCTCTGAAAACAAGGTAGCGGCTTTTACACGCAAAAGAAAACTGCCCCACTTTACCGTCTCATTCTTCATTCTGTCAGTGTGGTGTGGAGGGGGAAACTTTTGACCATGTCTTCTTCAATTGTAAAACCATTCTTCTTTCAAAGGCATGTTTCGTTGACTTATTAAAATCACCCACCAGTCTCCCCTTAGTATGATGTCAACAACAATACCTTGTTGTTTTCAGGTGAAAAAATTCAAAAAGCTATAATTGTTGATTGAAATACTAGTATTTATTGAATTATTTGGCGGTTAAAAGTAAGCTGGCATAGCACAGTGGTTCCGTGCACCTGACCGCCAATCAGAAGGTGCGGGTTCAATTCCTGCCTGAAGATTTTTTCAATTTATATTTGTGTGTTCAGGTTAATAATTATTGCTTATAATAATTTGTTATCCTTTGGGCTTTGCATAAAACCTTGTCTTTTAAACATATATTTAACTTTAATAAAACAATAATTGAATAAGTTTACAATCGATCAGGGGTTTTGCAATGGCTTTGATGTTCTGTGAATTATCCAGATTTCTTCCAGCATTTTCAGTAATTCACTGTTAACATCGTTAATGATACATCAAACATAAATTCAAGATAAACATTTTCAGTGTACATAGTTGTAATATTGCCTAATGATATCTGATTTAAATGTTTTATTTTCCAGGGAATGTTCAACCCAGATGACCTCGTCCGCCAACAATAATGTCCCGGTGGCGGTACTGTTGTATAAAGTAGCAGTATTATAATTCATTGTATATAATTTATCAAATATTATTTTCTTCATATAATACAACTAGAACCAAATACCATCATAGATCCTTTCGGCACACGTACACGCCAAACGCGTGCCCAATCTTTGTACATGCTAATTTTTACAACTCGCTCTTGGGTGTGCAATGATTTGCCGACTTTTATGTTTCCTCCCTCCTACAACATGGGTATCTTTAAGACGCAGGTAAAAGACCCTCCACAGCATCCTCAAAGATGACAATGTATACAGTTTGTATTAAATATAAAATGAATATATATTATATAATATACATAAATAGAATCAATACGTACGCTTTATTGATCATTCCATATTTAAAAAACCATTTTATCTCAAATGTTTTCTCCTTTGCTTCGTGTTATTATTATTGTTATGCATTTTTATTAGTGTGCAAAATTTAGATGTTTAAAATTATAGCTGTTATTAAAAAAACAAATCATGCATTTTAGATTTTTTATTATTGATCTATAGTACAAAGGACAATAATTAGTATTTCTTTTCTGTGAATAGATAAAGACCTCCGCAATCTCCTTATAATTTTCTGTAAGAGGGTATTTTACCATCTCTCAGTAAGCTGTTGATTAGCGCTACTCGTTGAGTAACTATAAGATCTGTTTTACCACTGCTGTGTATTGATACCCGTCAAGTAAATTTCTGTTTTACACTACTCGGTGCTCAATCCTACGATTAACTAATTAGGAGCTGTTTGTCAGTGGTGAAACAGTCGCCGGTTTACTGCCTTGTTAATCCTATGATTAATGTTACTTGTTGAGTAATTACTCAATCGTTTACTAACAGGTGGTGAAATACCTCAAGTTAACACAATTAATATTATATAAATATCATCAAGCTGTTAAAAAATATGTTACTTGTAACAGCGAACCTACTTCATGTGAGTATTTTATTGAATTTAAAATGAATTTTGTAACATAATATTCTGAAATCATAAAATCAATGTGAATAAATCAGCCAATAATTGTTCTTGAAAATATTTTATTTTAAAATAGCACCCTAAAAATAAAAACTCTTGCATATTATAACAATGGTTTCCATAATCAAAAGAAGTAAAGGCACATTTAAAACTAAAAACTTTTAATTCATCATTAAAATTAAAGTTTACTAACACAAAATATTTGCTATGCCTATTTTCACTGAGGTTATTTTTAAAATATTTTTTTAAACAAACTCCACACCCGAGGCCCTGAGGAAAATAAGTAATAATAATAGTTAGTTACAAACACATAAAATTGCCGTAATTTAGTTCTACCTCTGGAAATAATACATTTTGGTATGTAACTTGTTTAGCCACTAGCACCGAATAGCTTTTGAAACTATTATCACTTCTCTCTTCTTCCCCTTCCCTATTTACTCTACAACTGTAACTTCTATAAACTTTGTTAGTGAAGATCACCAGCAGCTGTAGGAAATGTAGAGAGAATGAAGAAAGACTGCCTGACTGGTTTTGAGGTGTCAAGTGACAAGTCAGTGCAGTGCCATAATAGAGCAACAACAGTTTGCAAATGGTGGCGATTCTTGTTGATACTCATCGTCACCGCTGATTTGTATGTTGTTTTACCGCAAACATAAATAAATAGAGTGATTAGACTGTTTTAAACAGTGAAGTTTAGTTGACGACAGCACTGACTTCGTAATTTGGCTGTTGCACCTCTCTTTTCATGTCTTTAGGGAATGGAAGTCATAATTTATTTTTTCTTAATATGTATCATTTTGGCACCCAGCCGAGGCCTTCATGAGGTTGGGGTCCTCTAAAAAATTTATAAACCATTTTGCGAGTCCTCTGTCCTCAATGTGTACCATTTGGCACCTAGCTAGAGCCCCCTCCGGAGTGGGGGCCCTAGGAAATTTGTTGAAATATTTCTTTCTAATCCTGTGTCTTCAATATGAACCTAGCTGGGACTCCATCCAAATTGGGGGCCCTAAGAAATGTGTCCCTGAAAACGTCCCTGGCCTCTAGCGGAAGTCCGTCCTTGTATGGTACCCATACAGAATCGCTCTTATGAAGGGCAATTGGAGCAGTCTGCTCCAGGCGCCGAATTTTCAAGGCACTGATAATACCTAACAGTCCTACATCGCCATTAAGATTATTTTTCACAAAAATGGCGCTGTACAAAAATACAAATCGTCTGAATATTATTCATTACAGTGATCACCTACCTAGGCGTCTACTGGTTTTGACAAAAGGGCATCAAAATTTTACTCACGCCAGGCGCCTTTTGGCTCAGGGCCGGCCGTGTACCCATAGACAATAGAAAGGGAGATATATACGACCACGAACTATCAAAACGGCGAAGTCGTAGAACTAAAGGGCGGAGGCAATGAAAGGTAGAAACAAAGGTGGGACACCGCTGTGATTAGCAGTGTAGTATGGATAATGTTTCATACTGATATGGTTGATGGCCCATCTCCCAACGTTTCTATTATCTAAGAAGACTAGAAGGATACCTGGGTAGCCATGTTGTGAAACCAGAAGACATCACCAAACTATAACCCTGATGAACCTCAAGGGATTGACGACTGGGCTGTTAGATATTGCTCTCCACATTGTCACCAGTAAATCACCAGTCCGCATGCATCAGTTTTGAGATATCTAAGTTTGTATGTTAGAGAAATTTTTTTATTTTAATGTTTGAATTCTTTTCTATTATGCTGGTTCGCATTGTAAGGTGTATAGGTTTTTATGTCGTTTTCTAAGACTTGATCTTTATAGGTAGAAAAACCAATCTATTCAGTAATATATATCTTATGTACAGGCGCAAACCAATAATTCATCTCAATATTCAAAAGCGCAATATGTCAAAGATGTTTTATTCGACAATATTATCTATAGGTGTGAAGATTCTATATATATTTTGAGAGTACCCATAATCTTATTTGAATGCTTTTAATTTTTTTCTATTATTATGCGGGTAGATAAATCTTTTAAATTTCTATTACATAAACTTTTGAACTGTATTTTTAAAGTTTTTGTAACACATTTGAACCTTCAAATTTGCAGTATCTCAAAAATATGCACTGTGGTTTGTTAATTTTTGCCTGAACTGCTACGATATATAAAGTTTATAGTTAGCAACACCAACTCGTCAACGATTGGGCTGTTTACTAAAGGGTATGTCATTATGCAATTTACTCCTAGTTAACAAATTCCTACCCACTTTTTCTTCTATTTATGGATATTTTTCTAGAATCTTTAGTAATTATGTTCAATTGTAATGTTTCTTCAATAAACTAAATTTCGTGTTAGGTGTTAGGTTAGGTTTTTGTCGAATTAATCAGCTCAATGTATGTTTAATAATATTACTTGAAGTTAGCGAGCCCTTTGGCCTCATAGTAAATCAAAATAGCTTAACCTATAAGATGTTGATCTTCGTTGCTTTCAATTTTATTAAACCTTCATAAAATGAATATCATCTTAAAAATGTATTAATTTACTCTACAATAATACCAAAACCACCTCAACCTAGGCCAAGACACTGAATGAATATATCAGGCCTCTTATTTATTTAAGATCCTCCTAGAAGAAGGTAGAATGGCTTAAAACATAATTAATTATATAGGAAGGAATGGGACACGGTTCCAGGCCCTACCCACAAACAGGAACTAATCTGGTTCGCAGATGGGTCCAAGGTGGAGGAGGGAACAGGGGCTGGGTTCTGTTTACAGGGTCCCAAGATGGAACATAGTACACCTCTAGGAACACATTGCACTGTATTTCAAGCTGATATGGAGGCACATCTTAGCTTGTGCACAGGAGAACATATATATCAGGTACAGGAATAAGAACATAGGCCTATGGTCTGATAGCCAGGCCCTAATGGCACTGGAAAGTAACCGATGCGACTCCAGACTGGTGTTGGAATTCAGGACCATTCTTGAAGAACTTGCTACCATTAATAAAATAACCCTGATCTGGGTACCAGGACATAAAGGAATTGAGGGCAATGAGCGGGCTGATGGACTAGCGAGGAAAGGGACGAAAGCACCACTTGTGGGATCCGAGCCGGCCGTAGGAGTAGCAGCTTGCTAACAAAATACATATTGAAAGGTGGGTAAAATCCCAGCACTGGCAGGAATGGGAAAGGGCACCCGGAATGAGGCAATTCAAAGTACTCATAAACGGACCAGACCCAAGGCGAACCATGCAACTACTCAATATGGACAGAAACTCACTGAGGGAACTGGTAGGACTACTAACGGGACACTGCCATCTCAGGAGACACATGCAGTTGTTGGGAGTGGAAAACACCAACAGATGCTGGAAATGTGAAGAGGATGAAGAGACTCCAATTCGCCTTTGGTGCCAATGTCCCGCCCTATTGGGAACAAGGCTCAGATACCTGGGAAGACACATTGTAGAACCAGAAAACATAGCCACATATCCAATAACAACCCCGGTGAACTTTATAAAAGGGACCGGATTCCTATTAACGGAATGAGGTAAAGCACAAGTAGATGATAGCACAATGGGCCTATAGCCTAAGTGCTCACAGGAACCTTACATCAACCGTCTCCTATAATTAAAAAAAAAATGATATAGAAAGATCTTATATAAATAAAAGGCCGATAGATACAGAGTCCTGGCCTGGGTTGGGGTGGTTTTGATTACACTCATCTGATTGCAATCAATGTGAAAATTTTGTAAAAAAATGTCAAAACTCTACACAAGAATCGTTTATTTACTTATTCTAAATGACACAACATTGTGGTTTCTTTATAAATTCATTGCTCTTAACCTCTAATATTACATATTAATATGAATATAAAAATGAGTTTCTTATACCTACGGTAAAATTTGTTAATTATTAGACGTCTATATTAAGATTAATACTTCTAAATTGTAACACATACTTGAATGTAATATTTTAACTCTAATATACTACATAATAAGTATTTCTCTTGACATATTTATTTTTCTTATTGTATATTTTCTTACTTCTATTTACGTATTTGTTTCAAATTTTACATTTGTTTTTAATAACTACTTATACGAACAAGCTAATCACATAATGAAGGTTTTAAGATGTTGATATTCTTTCAAAAAAATTTACACTTACAAAGTTTAGTGATAAAATGGCACATTAGAAATCCCTCGGCAATCCAATTTTAAATTCGATACAGTTTTCTTTAATATATTTATATACAGTGAAACTCTCTTAAGAAGTTTTCCAAGGGACCGGGGAAAAAAAACTTCTTAAGTGGGAAAACTTCTTAAGTGGGATTCAATTTTAGCCATTTAATAACTCGAGTCCGGTGCATACGTCATTCCTATGTTAAATTGTCGTGAAAACAAGCTCATATGATCCAAGCGGTCAAAAAAAAAAATATATATATACATCTTCTAGTTATCATGGTAATTAGTATTACATATGTATTTAGAAAAAGGTGGGAATGTGAAATAAATGAAAAATGGTAGAACATAGTTGATTATCAAATCAAAACAAAACCATCCCATGGACAAAGTAAACAGTAAACACAATTTTAAAACTGTTAAAGTACATCCCTCGAAAAAGCCACTCGAATTCGGATAGTAAAAGTTGCAGCATTCCAAAAGGTTCATACTGTTGATCTTATTTTAAATTGGTGTAAAGGCAATGGATTATACATATTTACTTGTTAGTGATTACTCACTCTTAACTTGACAGTTGAAGACAGAGCTGTGGATATACGCCGTCTCTTTTTTACGCTTTCGTTTACTATATGAACTGAGGGAGAAAGAAAGACTTGTTGTGGTTAATTTTACCAAGCGGTTTGATAAAAGGACACCGCAAGTAATTTTGTTAACCGCAAACTAATGATAGCGGGTTCTTTGCCTCAGAACCGTTTGCGTACTGCAACCCTGCCATGGCACTGCACAGAAAAATCTCACAAAGTCTACGCGGCAAACTGCTTATTAGTTGGCGGACTTTAACTTTTTTGCACGCTTGCTGCTTGCTCCAATGGCATTTGAGATTTGAGAGACTATTGTTATGATGTATTTTCGCCAGGCACAGTCGACTATCGTATATTTTTAAAGATATTTTAATCCTTTTCTAGAAATTCCTTATGAAAATAATATGCGCAGCTCAATATTATGTACCTGTAGGTTCATTTATGGTCCTACCTAACTAGCAGACATCGAATAGCTACGATTTCGCACATAAATAAATGGCTTGATGCTTGAATCAGAAAGTTATATCATACAAGCTGTTTGACGCTGGAATTATGTATAATCTGTGAACGCATCCAAAAACTACAAAAATCATTTGCGAAGTTTCGTTTCAATCTACATTTTAAATTTATGCATATGTATTTCCTAACCTTCAAACTTAATTTACGACAAATGTCAGATGAAACATGATGCACGGCAATTTTTGATGTTTGAATGAAAAAAACGTAATTATAATGCATATTTTACCATCTCCCCCGCCATATAATCATGTTGTTATGTATTTAAAGGTGAAATATTCCGTATTAACCGTGATCCGATAGATTATCAAAAGTTTTTCGTGTTTTACAAATTCGCTGGAATAAAAATTTTATACAATAATATTACGAAACATCTCTATGTTCATTATCAAAGAGAAGATTATTGAAGGAGGCGTCAAATGTATGCAAATGTAGATCTAGCCCACGTTGTCATTAAGGTTGAGTTTAATATAATCTTTCATGTTATTTCGGCCTTAAAGACGCTTGCATATTTGTTACATAATTCCGCATTGTTTATTCGTTCCATTGCTATTTTACCTAGTTAGGGGATTAGGAGACGGGGTATTTGGTTTATTTATTGGATGTTTATTGGTTACGGCAGGTTACGGCTTACGGCCCGGCGGCCGACAAAGGGTTTTATGGTCTCAGGTACTAGGTATGGGTTTCAGTCAACGTCTTTCAATTTATGACTTGGAAAAAGGTTCATTTTAGATATTTTGCGACACAATATTTCGTTTGTGTTGATTTTACCGCCGGATTTCTAAAACCTCTTAAGCGGGAAGCAGTTTTAGCTCTAAAACTTCTTATGTGGGAAAAAATCGTGTTTTTTGTATGGAATTTTCAAGGGACCAAAAATCAAAACTTCTTAAGCGTGAAAACTTCTTAAGTGGGAACTTCTTAAGCGAGTTTTACTGTAGCACCTTCAATTTGCAATAATATATTTAAATACCTACCTTATACTACATAATTATTATGTTTTCTTAATCTAGTAGAGTGCTTAGTTTTCAAAATCGATCTAGCTTATTGATGAATATTACAATCGTTCGGTAAATTGTATTTATAAGTACTTCTTCCATATTTCAGGATAATCTCGTTCTCTATTTTAAAAAATAAGAATATAATTTTATAATAAGAGAAGAACTATAACCATGTGACGTTTATTTATTTGGGACCAGGGTTTAACTTTTCTAAGAGCATCACCCTAGAGTTTTCACACTATTCAGCTCAGTCTGAAGATGCCCGTAACGGAGTAAAACTGGTCTCATGCATAAGTAAAACAAAACAATAATAATACAATTGTTTTTTACCAATAATATTGCAAAAAAAAAACTGTAGACCGCAGATTGATGTAACTTTGAGATTGGGAGCTAGTTTTCACACGAATTGATTTTTAAAAAGATTTTTTCTGCTATTTTTTTTAGTTCTCCAAAACTTGTACAAATCTGGCAAAAAAAAAAGTTTTACGACCACGATATTAATGTTTTCATCAGAGGTTGTTATGTAAATTAATTATTTTAAAAGATCGCAATGGTAATCAATCAAAAAATGTTGCATACCAAACGATTGGACTAATTTTAAGGAGGTAAAAATAATCAACCAAAATTAGCTCCGTTATCAGCCGTTTGGGAACCCCTGCCATAGAACACGTAGAATTGTTTCATACTGTGAAGCAAAATTCTTTAAATCAAAATTATCAAACCCCCAGTAAATCTTTCACATATTTTAAATGCTAAACATCATAAGTTAAATATTGAAGCAATGTTTAAAACTATGAATCATGATGTATTTTGAAAACACAAAAGGGAAATGGTTATAGCCACCAAGTGTAATTAGAACTCGAGACCATCCCGGCGACCAAACTTCAAACCTGCTATGTTTCTCCAATCCATTATTATGATGTTTTTGCAATTTATTATTAACATTGTTTCAAATTTCATCAGTTAGTGGTTAGAATAGACACCCTGATAGCAAAAGTTATTTATTCAAACTCAACAACCAACTCAGGCCAGGACACTGAAAAGTCAGCCTCCTATTTACATAAGATTCTCCTATATAATAATGTCATATAATGAGAGGCCTACTTGATTCAATGTTCCAGGCGAGGTTGAGATAGTATTGGTTCAAATCCCTTTTTTTCTCAAGGGTTCTTCTAACAGATACAATTATTTAATCATTGTTTTTAATGTCATCATGGAGCGCTATGCGTTTTAAAATCTTCTACTTAAATATTCTTAACAAAAAAATCGTTTATCAATTTATATCGAATTCTTTACTCGTCATCATCAATTTCGTTTTCTTCGCTTTCATCATCAAAGGCCGCATCGGGGCCCAACCAGTCCCACTTGGTGTAGTGGACATTGTTGTACTTGATGAACTTGGCCGAGCTGCTGTGGACTGTTCGGACGAACACCCGTCTGTTGTAGAGCGGTTGAAGATGTCTGAAGTTGTCGACTATCATGCCGTCTGAGCTATCCGCCAGCTGACGGAACTTCTCCATCTGGAAAAAAGAATGATTTATTGGTTTTTACACGGGGGATAGGTACGTTCCACAGATCACCATGTTAAAAATACAGTTGCTAATTTATAGGAAAATCACTCCAGGATGTCAAAATTAACAATGTTTATTTCGTTCTTACTTGAGTACCTATTAGTGTTTATTTATTTATTTTATTTATTAATCTTAAGTTAGCTCACATCTTCGTGTGTGCTAATAGTTTTATAAACATATAAACATGTACATTGTTTGGCAAACATAATCTTTCTTTAAATATTTCAATAAAGTCACAAAAAAAGAAACATTAATAATTGAGATAGACATATTTTCTTAATTCATTTTTGAACTTATTAATATTTTCTATCACAGCAATTTCCTTCGGGATTTTGTTATAGAGTTGAACGGCCTGGTACATCAGAGATTTTTGGGTGCTTGTTTTTTTTCTTGTTGGCAATCTAATTTGCTTAGAATTTCTCGTCCCGTGTCCGTGTATCTGTCCGTGTATCTGTCCGTGTAAAAGTGTGTTCTTATTAGTTGCAGAAGTGGGTTTGAATGGTAGAAGAAGTCGAGAGGGGGACAACCGAGGAATACTTCGCGCAATATCTCTGCACCGGAATGAGATAGGGAGTCGAATTAAAGTCGATGTAATATAGTTTTTTAACAATAACATTGCGGTTAACAAGAAAGAAATTAGCAGTAGTGAAGCATTGCGGTGTGCACTATCTTCGAATATATAAAGTTGATTGTGTGTTTGTGGCGGGCGGTGTGGATTTGCTTTGTATACAAATCTGCAGTTTTATTTCGAGGTTAATGAAAATTAGCATTCGCTTGACCTTCAAAATAAGAAAACGGTCACTGTCTACATGAGATTTTGAGAAAAAACCCTATCCTCTTTTGCCACCCCTTATTTTGATACAGTGTGATGAAATTTTGCACATTTTGCACTTGACGTTCAAAATGATCCTTACTGTCACACTGTTTCCATCTGAATTCCCTCTCATGAAGAAAAGCTCTGCATGAAAACCAGGCTATGCCGGGGACATAAAACTTTCTTCGACTTTCTTGACAAAATTAGAGACCAAAAGCACTAAGCTCTACAAAGCTCTAAATTCAAACCTAAAGACCAAGGCTCAAAGCTTAAAGACCAAAGCTCGAAGCCCCAAGCTCAAATTTCAAATCACAAAGCTCGAAACTCAAGTCCACAAGATCAAAGGTCGAGCACAAAGCGCAAAGCTTAAAGTGCAAAGCTCAAAATGCAAAGCTCAAAGCCCATACAAAACATCAACCAACGTCATCACCCTGAGGGATAATCCGTTAATTGAGGAGCGTTTTCTCAAAGCGAACAATTCAAATTTGTATCCTTATTCTCTATGTAATTTTCTACAAAATGGTTTATTCAGATTTTCAAAAATCTATTTATTTATCTGCGCCACGTGCAATAGAAATTGATAAATGTTCACAAAGTGTAACATCTACATATAAAAGTGAAAACACGTGGGTAGATACATATAATGTGAGAGAGCTATTATTATTTTATTTCAATGTATAGTAAAAAAATATACCATAAAAATTTAGTAGAAATTATGAAAAAATAAAAATGATTTTTATTCCTTATCAAGATTTTTCCTCGGTATTGCTTATGAATTTATTTTATAAAGACATATCGATGGTAGGTGTTAAAGAATTTTTTTCGGTTCAGTTAGGCACTTTAAGATAAGGCAAACATTAATTTTGTTGTATGAAAATAAAGTTATTTGTAAATTGCAATTATTGTAGAAATAAAATTAGACATAAATGTTTAGTGCCAGACACAGACGTAACGCATCGTCTCGGTCGGGGCCAGACTTCCACTTAGGCTGTGAAAATGGTACACATTGAAGATACAGGACTCATAGGGAAACTCACTCAGGAAAATAATGTATCAAATTTTCCATAAGGCCCAAACGATCGAGAGGCCCCCCAGCTAGGTCCAAAATGATACACGTTGAAGGTTTCACATTTGTCTTTGAGAAGAAAATGCTACAATGATTGAGGACTGCAGTGGTTTGAAGTTGCGACATCTGGATGGGAATCCGACGCATTTGTCCATTTGGCTACTAGCCGATTTAACTGATGTGTTTTAAAGGTTTCAGTTTTAAACGATACTAAAATATTTTTTATTTCAGAAAATACTAAAGAATTTAGTACCCTCCGAATCTCCGAAAAAAAAATCCAAGCATTTATTAGAACATGCGCTTTTTTACTATCTTTGGGAATATAATAATTCATATTCCGCTCCCTTCATCCATATCATATACCTAGCCTAAGGGGAAACCGTAGAAAAAAATTAACATCGGCGCTTTTTCCGTGTTTTTGTGAATATAACGATTCATACTACTACTACCTTCACCCACACCACGTACCTACCCCATTCATACTATGGAAAAAAAATCGCCTGCGTCGCTGTTCCGTGTATTTGTGGGAGTGACTAATTTTCCATTCCCTTCACTCTCTTCACTTACTCATGTTGGGGACGTCATAGTCCCACAGGGCTCCGAGATTATTGAGGAATTGTTGTTTTTTATATTCAGGAATTTATAGAATCTACACATAATTTTAAATAGTTCCAGTCAATTCTGACTACTTGCTTCTTCCTTCCCTGTAAGCTCTATTAAAAAATTAAGTTGCCCCTCCCCTCCCTAGCTTGGAAGCTTGCGACGCATATGAAACCATTCAATCCAAGTTGCATACTGTCTAAAGCAATAAAATTGATTGATGAAGATAATAAAATTCCTAAATGTCTCCACAAAAGGATGACAATCTTTATTACACCCTTATTATTTACATTTATAATAATAAATCTAGCTTACTACGTCATACCTTCATCTAAATCGTATCACCTTGCCTATTAAATTATAATATAAATGCAAATTCAAATAAGTGTGCTTATGATTTATTGCTCTGGGTCTAGGTTCTTACATTTTGCCACGTATGTATCAAGTTTATTGTTTTATGTCAATGCCAATTTAATTAAGGCGTTTGTTGTAACAATTTATGAATGCTAAGAAACGAATCGGAAAATTTCAGGTAATGGTTTTATATTAAGTAGAAACACATCCATATTTCGTCTAAAAGCCTAAACGCTGACAGCCTCTAGCCGCTGCGTTATTAGTTTATGGAAAAGAACAATATTCTATATACATATATTTACATTAACCTCACACTGTAGGCCCTGAGGAAAATAATTTCCTTCGGGGCCTATGTCATCTTTTGTGATTCTGGGTGGAGGGTCTTTCCTAGGTCCCCAGACTAATACAATAAAAATAAATAAAATGCCAATTTCAATTAGCCACCTAGAAAAGATAACCTCATTTGCGTTTGATTTGAAAATAATGTTGTCGTACCACATTAATTTAGGTAAAATTATAATAACTTCGAAAACCATCACCGCAAGTAAGTACCTACACGGGCGTCGGCAGAGAGGGACAGGGGGGGGGCAGCTGCCCCCACCTAAACAAATTTGTGGTAAAAAAAATTAAAGGGAAAAGGGACGTTTGTAACTGGCGCCAAAACTATAAATCTGTTGGTTTTTATAATAAATGTGACAAGTTTTATAAGTTGTGAAATAAGTTTCTTAAGGCATAGTACATATTTATGTCGTCTGTGGGGATGCTGTGAAAATGGTTGGTAGGTATTGAGGACACAGGACTCTGAAAATAATATAACACATTTTCCGTAGAGCCCCAACGTCGGAAGGGGCAAAAGTGCAATGATGGAGCTAGCAGTGGTTTGAATTCACTACACCTGGGTGGGATTTCGATTCATTTGTCCACTCGGCTGGTTGTTAAGCTGATGTGTTTTAAAGTTTATTCTTTCGTCTAAATATTGTTGGGGTACTGACTCCCCGAAAAATAAAAATCGAAAGCATTTATTGGTCTGCGCTTCGACCTACAAAAATTTTCACCTTCGGCGGTTTTTCCGTTCTTTGTAAATGTTATAATTCATATTCCACTAGCTTCATCCACACCACATACATACCCAAGGGGATACCATGGAGAAAATATCGCCTGCGACGCTTTTCCGTTTCTTTGTTACAGTTGTAAGTAATTTACCACCCCCTTCACTATCGTCACTTACTCCAGTTGGAGATGTCATAGTTTTACAGGACTCCGAGATCATTGAAGAATTGAGACTAATGTGCGGTATTTGCAAGTCTTTTTATATCTATGTTGGTAATCTAGACATTAAATATAAAATATTTGATATTTCCAATGCAAAATAATATTTTGGACCCCTTCACGGCCTAAAACGGCCCTGTTCATAAACCCGAGCAACGCGTCGGGTACACGTAAGCTTGTATGTAAATATTTCTAGTTTGTTCTGACTACTTCCTTGTTCCTTCCCTGTAAGCTCTACACAAAAATCAAGCCTCCCCCTCTAGCTTGGATGCTGGCGATGCCCCAGGGTACCTACCTACCTACATCGTAACATTTGCTTTAGAAATTTTCTAGGCTAACGCATTTACTTCAGACTAATGAAATATATACCCGCCTCAGAACAGAAATTTTCCAGTGAGGCGGGTTACTTACTTGTTTGTATGTGATTATTTTATTGCAATAAACGCCCGGGTTGCCGGCAATTTCATTTCCATCGTGTGCAGTGTTAGCTTAGAAATATCAATTTGATTTCTAAAAATGGGAAACCATATTTCGGCTTGTTCCATTTTTTACAAATTTATTCATAAATAAACCACTCACAATTTATTGTTCTATTCGAAAGAAGAGATTTGTAATTTCGAGCGTTGTCTGTGAGCAAAAAGAATTTTCCAGACTCTATGGAATGTATGCCAGTCTAATATTATTGAGTAGCTGCAGTAGCTACTTGCAGGCATTTAACGGGGAAGCAGGTACCCAACTAATGCAAGTTCTCATAAATGAATAATCACTCTTTTATCCCTTACTGGGCTATTCATTGTTGTCATCACTCATCGTTGTCACAGACAATAAACTTGAAATGTATGGACTGTTAATTCTTTATCGGATTTATATCGCAATTGCCCTTGCTGCATTATTAGCATTAAAGCCGATTTGCATGCATTGAAGTTCTATTTAAAATTCCTAATGTCAACATAATATGTATTTGCTGCAATGCAATGCATTCAATCTCAATATCTTCTTATTTTACCTGCATCATCATCATGACTTTTCAATCAATAGAGTTAATCGAATATTATTTTGTTAGTATGATAAAATTCTGCGCTCAGGGGCAGATACCATTCGGTCCTATCGTAGAATCAATATGCTATTCTTGTCTAATCGAACAGCAAAATTCAGTAAAATTCCACGAGGTGGTAGCCCTATATACGTACCTACCGATAAATTTCCTTCTGTGCTCTTTATGATCTCAAATCTGGGTCAATCATCACCCAATCACCCCTTTAAACTCTCCGTTATCTCTGAGTATAGACGATATATAGATAGCCGCTAGTGCTTTCACTATCCTACTGTAAATATGCAGTGTGGTGTCTAATATACAATACCTGGAATACGGAGATACGCAGCAGATCAGGGAACAGGATCCAGGTTACGGCCTCGGAACAGGGCGGGGTGGTCAGCGACCCCTTGTAGGTGTAGAACCTGTCCGTGGTGATAGGGATGAGGGAGGCCAGCGTGAATGTTGTGTTGAGGATCATGCTGGTATTGTAGTCATCGATCATAGTCAGGTTCTTGACCAGAGGGTTGAGTTCTTTGGCCTCTGTATCTTGCACCTAAAATGGAAAAAAATATTATATGGTTTATAGGTCGCCAAATTTGAACAGTTAAATCGGATACCCGCTGTGAGTATCGTACTCGGCTCGTTCGACTGCTAGCCAAGTGACCTATCCACCGAGCTATCGACCACCTCAAATGATAAGAATGTCAAGGTACTAGATTCGCTGCTTCATCAAATTACAAAAATCATAACTGACAACATGATTCCTTATCAATTTCCATTGCCTCGCATGAAAAGTATGTATTATGTATTTTATTTGACGTTTACATAGGTGCCTAACAGTAAATTTAATTTAATATATTCTTTCTTTTTTACCCTGGACAGATAAGCTTTTTTGAAACTTTTCGTTTGTCGTTCATTAATTATTAATAATCACTAGATATAACATAACGCGTAAATTAAATTCTTACTTGCCTATATTTTATTTACTTTTATTGTTTTGATTTATTCAACACTATTCCTGTATTGTTTTTATTATTATACTAAAAATGAAGTCGTATACTACTTGTTATAACACGTCGCAAGGTAGCGGGGCGCAAGCTAGCGGGGATATAATATTATTCAAAAATGTAATAAAACTTGTAATAATCTTGTAAACTTATTATATATTTCTATTATGTTTTTGATGATAAATAAATAAAAAATATCTCCATGAGAAAACCTTGCATATTATTCTAGTTCATACAAATACAGTTCTCGAATTTATTCTCTACAATAATATGTTTCTAGTTTGTTTTCATTTCAGAACCTACAAACAAGAACCTTGCAATAGAATAAAATAAATATTTTTCATCGGCAACACTTCTAGAACAGTGAGATCGCGAATTTCGCATATCTTTTTAACGTAAATTACTTTTTCTTGGTTAACTCAACTATTATCAACTCATGCCGTTCATTTCCATCGTGAGCTATGGAGCTTTGAAACGTTCAAACGATAATACATGTAACGATAGTAATCATAATAATAGTCTTTATTCTATAATGTGGGGAGGTAAGTGCACTCCCACGCATCCCACCGAGGGTATAAGTACATAGTTATATAGATTTATTCATGTAAGTATTCTAGAATGTGGGGAGGTAAGTGAAGTCCCACGTATCCCACCGAGGGTATAAGTACATAGTTATATAGAGGGATTCAAGTAAGTATTCTAGAATGTGGGGAGGTAAGTGCAATCACACGCATCCCACCGAGGGTATAAGTACAAAGTTATACAGAGGGATTCAACGATCCAAGTAAGTATGGAGTAGAATAATAATAATATGGATAAGAATAAAAATAAGAAAAATTAACAAAAGAAAATAAAAGTATCTTGAGTGAATAAATTTACAATGTAAACAAAAAAATTAAAAAATATTATATTATATATTTCTGACTTTATGTCCGGGTTAAATCTTCCCCATAGGAAAAACTAAACCCTTCCACACACTTTTCCACAATTGATCATCTAGTCAATCAACATTATTCAAGTGCATTATACAAGCAAAATAAATACAAATCAATACAAGAACAACACGTCAACTCAACAGAGATCAAATGGGAAAATAATTCACCGACTCCAGATATGTTCATATCAAAGGGTTCGGCTCGGTAGAACTCCTAACAGGGCCTTTAAATCCTACTGATCCTTCAAACATTTTTTTTTTAAAGAAAGACAAAACATTCTCGGGTTACGAATAACCTGAAAATATTTAAGTAAGAATCGTGGCTCCCTTATCAGGCACAAGAGCTCCTCTTTTCTGATAAGGTATACATGACCAATTATGAACCTTAATATTATATTTTGCAAAATATGTATGTATTAATGTAACCCATATGATGTATATTAAAATAATAAAAAAAAAAATAAAAAAAAATAAATAAAAATTTGAAAATCTCCTACTACCACCACAGTAATTGGAAAATGTTGCTTGTGTTGTGATGGAGGACTTAGCCAGCCGAGGAATTGAACACGCTACGCCTGGGTGGGACCCAAACGCGGTTTCAACTCAGCCACCGACCGGTCTGAAAATCTTTCGTAATCCTACATGTATTTAAAATTACTGATTTTGGCATTTTTATATATTATGTTGTTCTTGTATTTTTTTGTATTTATTTTACTTATATAATGCACTTACATAATGTTGATTGAAACACTCTGAATCAACATGCTGTCAATACACTCAATACAGGTGTAGGAAGTTAGGCAGTTGATTTTACATTTAAGTTTCAGTTACCATTTACAAATAATACAGAATGAATCTGTAAAAAAAACTCTTCAATTATAACCCAGATACCCCCACAATAAATCATGCCAAGAAATTAACGTATTGAAAATTAGAAAATTGTACGAAGCTGTTTAATCTACAACATGGACTTATACACACGAACACAACATTTATAAAAATAAAATTATTATTATTGTTTTATGTAGGTATTATTTTATGTTATATAGCTTTTATGTCTGTAGTTAATTAGAAAGTGAACTATTTATATTTTTTTAACTATAATAAATAGTAAAATGTCTAATTTTAAATAATATTATACTATATTGTTATTATAACTGTTCACAGATATATATTTTTTATTGGATATTGTTTTTTTTTATTATGAAAAAATCATTCATCACCTCTCACGAAAGTAATTAATTTTAATAAATAAGTATTGTTTAAAGAAAAAAGTTTACGAAAATGGTATTTTGAAATAGTAATTAGGTATGTAAGATAAATTCCCTGTTATTTTTATGTTGGATAGAAATAAACTAGACAATTACAAATTACATAACTTGATCCAGCTGCCTATATTCAAACAAAGATATTCTTATTTCGTCTTCTTCAGGCTTATGGTATCCCATTTTGACGGCCTCCCAAATGCATCATTAATCCTTCAGGCCCCTGGCATATTCTGTCAGCTCAGAAGGTCGGAGTATTTTCGCCTTGCAATAAAATCCAAATAAATGGAATATTTCGGAACGTTTCCGTTTTTAAAAGGTACTGAAATATGCTTTAATTTTATTATTAGAAAAAAGAAATTGAAAATTCATATTTTTAATGCAAACATAATTTGTTTATGGCTGACGTCACGTTTTTTTTAACTAAAATTACTGATATCGAAAAATAAAATAAAATAAGCACATTTTATTATACAAATATATTACAGACATTATTGTCACCTCGATTTTTTGCCGTTTAATATAAAAATAATTAATAAAAAATTCACGCAGTCTTAATTTTTTTTTTCAAATGCAGTCGGTACCTTTGGTTTCATGGAAGTGTACATTTTGATTCTTATGTGGTTTACTTCTAGATATGAATAGAAAGCGTGGTATTTTCTCTTTCTAACACCGTTATATCATATTTCTCACGATGACAGTAAGGGAGATAAAACTATTTCTATGAGACCATATGAGCTGTTCCCAAAAGCGAACAAATTATCTTGAAGGGTTAAATAATCAAGAATTTATATGTTTCCTCCTGAAAAACCTAGCTATTGAATAAAAGTACCTATATATAGCTAAGCGCAACACGGCATAACACCCCAAAAACATACAACAAAAAAAAGTACCTATATTTATATTTCCCCTTACTTAAAACATCTGTTTTGTTTTGTGTTTCGATTTTGCCTGTCAACAGGCGCTGCCGATTGAACTTGCCAATAGTTTATTTTTTTAATTTTTTAAAGGTTTTTTGCTTTGCTTCGTTCGAGTACCTATGCTTTTTTCTAAGTATTTTTTCTTATTGAAAATTGTGGATCAAACAACAAAGCTTCTTGTATTATTAACGTATTATAACGCTTATTTCAAAGTTCCATAGCTCATTATTGAAATCATGTACCTTACAAATGTGAAAAAATTGGGGCTGTTTGGCCTTTTAATGACAATTTTACAGTTAAATTTCTGCGAAAATCCCTAAACTATCCTTTATTTTTTATTACCTGATAGAAGAAAGCCAGGACCACAAGCCCGTCCTGATGCAGGATGGCCTCATTTACAGTTTCGTACTTCTTGTTTCTGTGGATGATGTGCATCTCCATGGGGTAGCGCACGTCGTTGAGCACGTGCTCGCTGCCCCGGTTGTTCTTGTCCCCCCAGTGGAAGTGCAGCCCCTCTATCTCGTACTCCGAATCCAGCCGGGCCCCGAAGATGTAGGGCAGTCGCTCTTTATGTTCTTCGCCAGTGGATTTGGGGATGGACAGACTCACTGCAAAAAGAAAACAACTAATTAAGGACATTCTTTTCGAAAATCTTTATTCGTTCAAAATGGGATTCGTCTATAATACTGGTTGATAAAATTATTATTTTTGATTCCGGAAATATAAGAACTGATTTTGAATATTTTTCTGTGCTAATTTCAAAAATAATTTTTTTTTTCGTAGCTACTCTAGTTCTTGAGATACCTCAATCTTGACAAAATGTTGCACTTCTTAAAAAAATAATTTACTGAGGTTTTTCGTAACCTCGGATTTTAGTTTAAAACTAAAAATTTAAAAACAATGGAATTTCAACGCAATATCCTTTAGATTAGTTTTTTTGTGAAGTTCTTACTAGTTTATATGTAATTAGTTTACGCAGGCACCAAATGTGTGTGCGTGGCCACTGTAATCGATGGCGTATAGTGTTCATACGGTTGTGTGTTGTTTAAATTATTTGAATACCAGACAGATCGTAAGAGACGATAGCATGCACTTGAGGCTGAAAGGAGTCTAGAAGGGGAAAAAGATGAGGAAAAGGAGGTCGGGAAGCATCAAAATAATACTGACTCTCGTAATCTAAAAATACAATAATTTCTTAGTTTTCCAGTAATATTTATATTTTCCACTATTATTTCTTTTTTTTCCACCGATGGTGGTTGGAATACTGCATGAAAATTCGAAAAACCCCCATTCATTCGTTCAAGGCCTGCAGTCTCGTTTTTAACAGGAAAATCAATAATTTAACAATATTGAATATCGGTAAGTTTTCTCCGTGCATTCGCAATTGGAGGAGTCTGCTCCGGGCCCCCATCCTCTTTTCCTACACGGCAAAGGAGTATTTTGATACTTTTTGGTGAAACTTTACACACTTGACATTCAACAAAATAAGGGGAAAATTACTGTCTAGATTGGTTGGTCGTAGAGAGCGGATGAACGAAGAAAAGAGTATTGTGAGATTATATGACGTAGAAGTAGTCTATAATAAACCCGATGATGACATGGCAAGAAAGTGAATCAAATACATACAAAAATTTACTTTTTGAATTAGTGACAATATTATTATTTCTACCAGATTGCTAGAATTCACAACTCTGTTTACAACTCCAAACCATTAATAAACACGAGCATCTCCGGGATCACTTCAGCTAAAGAGCTTGCCGGGGTTTGTTTGATTTTATACAAATCTACAGTTTTATTCCGAGATTGATGAAATTTCCACAATCGACCTTCAAAGCAAAAGGAACGTCACTGTCTAAGTCTGATTTTGAAAACTCTGTGTAAAGCCCGTGTAACGCCGGGAGTTCGGCTGGTACCTAAATAAATACAGAAATCATGCGCCTAAATCTACAAATATTTTTCATTGATAAGATAGCTCGTTATTATCAATATAAGTAACAATGAACATGGCGTGAGTGAATCACTGAATGAATTTGGACAGGTGACAGCGATGGCGAGCCGCGATTTATTTTTTTCAACTTTCGCAATTTTTTCACAAATTAAAGTTCTTCGTTGATATTTTCAAAAAGAGTTTTGACTTTTTTTTTCTACTCCAAACATTTGGTTTAGGGTAAGAGGAATGACGGCCAAAAATAAAACTTTAAGAAAGAGCTGATTTTCTTCTTTCTAATAGTGAAAAAATAATTTTAAAATATAGCTGTAAAAACTGTTCTGGAATCAAAATAATGTCATGACACGCGGCACGCCCCTGGACGACGCGAATTTCATTTAAGATAATCTATTTTATCTTCTAATTGATGAGACATTTGGTAAAAATCCATCAAAAACAATCAATATTGTAAGTCTCTCACCAGTGATACCTACTGATAATAAAAGTATTTAAAAAAAAAACATATGTTTTGATATGCTCTGCTGTCATCGTACCTGCATACTGAAAGTCATAAACACTATTAGCGGTTTTACACTAAGGAACACTCCAGATCAATAATCAGTTTGTAAACCTTGAACTTGTACCCCTGACATGTCCGTGTTTTCATTAGCACAAATAATATCAATATAAAACTGAAAGTCAACATCACATAATATGAGATACCTTAAAAAATACAACTAAATTATGATATGTTTATATAGATTCCACAACGATCTCATCCTGACTACCTTTCGAAAAGAACAGTCAACTCACGCAGATGAAAAAGTAGCATACAATCCAATAGCTCCGTCCTGAATCCGAGAGGCGTGTGACGCGTGAACTAGACAGTTTCTATTAGTGCAAACAACCAGTATCTATTAAGCAATAGCTGCACACTAATGGAAATGTGCGAATATGTGATTATAGTCACAAATGATTTCATAGATTTTATTACGCCTTTTGACTGTTTAAATAGGTATTTATTAGCTAGTTGGGTAATGTTGTGTGCACACAGAAAAAATTGAGTATGGATGTTAAAAATGTGACTGCATAACCATTTCCTAATAAAATATTAGTTATTACGTGTTCAGAATATATCTGAACACGTGTTTACGCTGGTGGCTCGTCCTAACAAATATAATGAATGAATTGAGAAACATTTTTATTTTTAAGAACACGTGTTGCGCTTCCGCGTAACATATTTGTGCTCTACTGATAGTTTGTTATGAAACCCGTTAATTCATTCGTTAAAGGCCTGAAGTCCCGTTTTTAACAGGAAAACTAATAATTTGACAACATTTATAATTTAACAATATTTAATATCACTAAGTTTTCTCCGACTTGCCAAGGAAAAAGGCGGTGACAATACTTAGCACAGCGCCCTTGAGGATTTTACTTGCGCCAGGTTCAGTTTGAATCAATTTTACTAGGCTGGCCCAGGATGTGTGGAACGTCTGGACGAAGCTGTTCGAACATGAGCGATTTTCTCTCTTCGTTCAATTGATGAAGAATGAATGAGTGAAATGTAGAAAAAATAGAACCTCACCCACCAATCATTCATATAATAGGTATGTTTTCACAGTTCAAGAATAGTTTAATTTGAGTTTTCTGGGCCCTAATGTGCAAAGCGCTCTTTCAATATTGCATGTGGGTAAAATATAAAATACGTATGTTTTTACCGTTCAAGAATAGTTTCTTTGGAAAGATCTGTCTCCTAAGGTGCAAAGCGCTCTTTCAATATTGCCTGTGGCTAAAATTCAAAATAAGTATGTTTTCACAGTTCAAGAATAGTTTCTTTGGATTGATATGTCCCCTAATTTGATTAGCGCTCTTTCGATATTGCCTGTGGCTAAAATTCAAAATAAGTATGTTTTCACAGTTCAAGAATAGTTTCTTTGGATTGATATGTCCCCTAATGTGATTACCGCTCTTTCGATATTGCCTGTGGCTAATATTCAAAATAATTATGTTTTCACAGTTCAAGAATAGTTTCTTTGGAAAGATCTGTCTCCTAAGGTGCAAAGCGCTCTTTCAATATTGCCTGTGGCTAAAATTCAAAATAAGTATGTTTTCACAGTTCAAGAATAGTTTCTTTGGAATGATCTGTCCCCTAATGTGATTAGCGCTATTTCGATATTGCCTGTGGCTAAAATATAAAATAGGTGTGTTTTCACGTGCAAAGCGCTCTTTCAATATTGCCTGTGGCTAAAATATAAAAGATTTGATGTTGTGGCTTATTTTATTTCATTGTAATTTCTTCGGCATTAACTATATAGGTATATAAACCTTTTATGTCGAGTTATATTAGGTAAAATAAACATTTTTTATTCGCTAGGTACTGGTTTCGGTACATGTCCATGTCATTCACTGGCGTCTTTGAAACTAGTGAACAAACAGGTTAGATTTATTCTAATTCTTTTGTTTATTCTTACTTTTTTTTCCATTTCCTTATGTCTTATCCAAATATCCATTATTATTATAATAAATAAAGTTTTGGCATTCATTCATTTTGGTATTAAGCTATGCAAAAACGCTACATTATTCCCACAAAAAATTTGCACTAGTTGGCAGAAATTTCTACCCGGCAATACGCCCACCTTTACACCACTATGTAATAAAACGAAGGTACTTACTTATGTCAAGTGTTAATAAAATAAGTTACGACTAAAATTGCAAATGCAAATATGATTTTACAGCATATTTGCATCTAAGCTCTAAATCAATAAAAAAATAAAATAATTTTTAGTTATCCACTCCAGCCCATCGTTCTACGGGTCGGTAAGCAATCAACATATAAACCGAATGCTGCAGAAAAGTTGCACACTGCACACTGAACTGGGCTGCAAACCGATTACCTTATTAAAACGAACTTAATTTTCTGCGTATTTTCTGCGCATACCCAAATTCTACCGATTTATAACAAGTTTCTCGTTAACTCTCTAAGTTTTTAAGTTCCAAAAAAAAAATTTTATTGAAGATAATATCTATACATTTGTTACGCCGAAACTTTAATTATATGAAATTCCCTCGATAAAAAAAAATCGTAAAGTAAACTCTGAAAATTATTAAAAACACGTTTTATTCTGTTATTTAATATGTTATAGGCATGAAAATGCAGCTAAATCATTTGTCGAGAGATTTTCGCTTTATTTCAAAAGAGTTGTGTATTATTAAATATTTTCACAATTTTCGCTTAATTGTTATGGTTTTTTTTTAATATTAGCGCGCTCCCTCTAACATTCGTATTTACATATCTTCCTTTCAAACGATCTTTGAACACTTACTACTTATTTTTATTTCATTTCGCGTTCACACGGCACATACAGAATGATATAGAAATGAACATTCACTCATCTTATCTCTCTACAATGCCGTCGAACGAAGTCGTGCCCATTGGTATTCCTGCACGAATAAAACTAAAAATTGTAATGAGAGAAATGAACGAGCGTTCATTCCATGTTCAGACATTTAATTTTTCTTTCATTCCGAGGGCGAGTGAAAGATGCAGAATGCCGAAATCCAACATCAACGGAACGGTTCACTAATGAATTCATTCGGCACTTTCCTTTCATTTTATGTTCAGACGTTTCACTCTGAGTAAAATAGGCAAAATGAAAGACAGAAATTAACGAAAATGAACCGTCTGACTCCCGCTTTACAGCATTCGGTTTATGTTTATTGATTACCGACCCGTGGGACAACAGGCCTAGACTGTATCACTACATATTATTTGAGTTAACTGCACATAAAATCTAAAGGCAGTTGACAATATGTTGTGCAATTCGTTCTGAAAAATTTCACGCCGTGATGTCTTTTCATAAAAAACAACAAAAATGAAACGTTTTTCCCAATAGAAATAAATTAGATGCGTGTTTTTTTCCATCGATTAAAAAGCAGTAAAAATGTTACAAAACATTACAGCTTTACGAGAACTTGCCTCGCGGAGTGTTTGTAGTGAATGTCTCACAATTAAATCACACTAATTTAAAAACCATAAAACACGAAAGGCTATTAAGTATTAAACCTGTGTTGTAAAAAAAGATTGTCGTTCATGAGATATAAATAAAAAAATCTGTCCATTGGCGGCTCGAAGAATTAGATCAAGTCCCAAGCTATAAAAATCTCAAGGAAATTGATTATCGTGTTTTTTTAACACATTTTGGGTATTTATCAAACTCATATTTTATATCGCCACGTTGTATATTCGTAAAGAAATTATACAATTCCGAAAGTCGTAAATATTTAGGAAACTCGTAAAATTTTTATAGTAAAAAGTATTTAATTAGTTATGTTTTTATATCTAAATTAAATAATTTGGTGTTTACTGAGTGGCTATAAAATAATAATCTAAGCAGCTTCTTGTTTTTAAAAAAAAATAGTGGAACAAATATTTTGGCAATTAAAAACATTATTATTTTTTTATAATGATAAACTAATTTTTATTAGACATGGTTTTTTATGCGTAGCACAAAGGATAACAAATTATTATAAGCAATAATTAGTCTCCTAAAATATTCATTCAAATTGAAAATATCTCCCGAGTAAAAATAAATGCCGCCCACGGGAATTGAACCCGCACCCTCTGATGTCCGGTCAAAAATAAAATAAGCAGTAATTGTTATGAAAATATTGAAATAAATCGACGTAGATCAGTGGTCCAGAGCAGCTGACCGGACATCAGAAGGTGCGGGTTTTATTCCCGTTGGCGGCATTTATTTTTACTCGGGAGATATTTTCAATTTGTACTTATATTTCAGGAGACTAATTATTGTTTATAATAATTTGTTATAATAACATTGTTTATTATTCTAAATCTTACGCTCAATAAATAATATCTATGGCAAATACTAAACATTTCTTTAACACACATTTTCCCGCATAAGCTGTTTTCCACCCCAATAATCTATCAATAAAAAATAACCCATTGCATTTTTGTTCAATTTGCCGATAGTTCTCGCACATTTGGATATCTACGCATTTCAGGTAACCGGATAAAACATATATAATATCGAAGAAAATATGTTTTAGAAAGTTCATAATCCATTGGATTAATTACATTACAATGAAAATTATCCACAGTTACGTGATTATGTTTGACGTTTATAAAAAATCACGCGTTCCTTATTCAATATGGCCGATACGCACGGCTATAGATGGCCGACAGAGCGCACCTCTGGCGGTTTAAAAACGAACCAAATGAATGGCGCGAATATTTAAATATGCAGCTCACAATATTTGACTACTTACGATTAACAAGCATTTAATAAGAAGATTTCTTCTGGAAGCTTATTACTTACCACAAGCAGAATTCTACGCCATTGTTTATTTTTATCTTTAGAAAGACCGTTTGAAGAGAATATGTTTAATTTTTTTTATTTAGTATTTCAACTATCAATTTATTAGAATAACCGTTATTAAATGCTATTTGTCTTATGAATATATTGTTTTATGGTTATATTCTATTTGTTTTTTTCAGGTCTTAAAATACTTCACTATAAATAATTTTGAAATTTTAGAAATGAGGAAACATGTTAATATAAAAGCAGATATAATTAACAAGAATTTTTTTATAAACTCTCTTTTAAATATTTTCCCACGTAACTGGTCTTTCCCGTCTAACGATATTGTAATTCCTAATTATTATAAACCCAGCCTACTCTTACCCCTCCCCCCTCCTTCCACTTCTTCTTTCCCAATTGCAATCTATATTTAATTTTTGACTTCGGTGTATACACAATAAAATGTAAACATTATATTTATTTATTTATTGGACAATTTGCATAGCGCCGCTTTTGTGAGATATCACCTCAGGGGCGCTACATTGTAATAATCTACCTTTATATATAGATATTTACTCTCCTGATGAAGGTGTATATATAATCTAACTTTAAGCTTTATTAGATACAGTAACAGTTGTAGGTAAAGAATTACCAAATGATTACCGAAAATGATTACCCTCCTTTTATTCATAAACACGGGTACAATTAATCAATATGTAATAATCTATTATTTAAGTCAACTTTGTTATAACTATCTTTAATTGTGACAAACTAAACGATATTGATTAAACTTATAGACATTGACGGTTGTAACACATATTTAAGCACTGCAAGTCTCCTATGAGCTAATTATATTAGGTACGATAACAGTTAATATCAGTTGTAGACATGTAGTCAATAATAGTGTTTCATTTGAAATAATCCATCACAAATAGGTAAAATTTCATTTATTCAAACAACTGTCATTCTTATTATGCGTAAATTTTGCATGTTATTATTAATTAACTCCTTCCTGTTCCGTGTTTTAACAATATATATACTCACCCTCTCTCTGTGAATGTCCTAATATCTATCTATTAAATGTAACTGTTGTTAATATCACTTAAAATGGGCGAAGCCCAACTAAGAGCAGCCCGCAGAGCCTAGCAGAAAAAAACCCGCGGAGCGGATTTTTAACTGCTAGTTATTATTATTATTGAAGCAAAACATTGCACATCGGAAGCCGCGAATTTTCCTAGATTCCCAACTCGTTTTTGAAAAACGTCCAGGGTAATAATGACGTTCAACATTTAAATGTACTTCACACAGACTTCAAAACTAAGTTTGAGGACATTTTTACTGTGGAAGTCTAATGTTGAAGAATCGGATATCATATGACAAGAAGAACTGATCGGAATAAGCGCTAACAAATAACTTAAGGGGCAGTTCTGTAGGGCCAGCTACAGAAAGAAATGTTGCTTATCCTGCTCCATTTTCATTTGGTGTAATACCTCACAAGGGCGCCCCTGTCTGCACGATGCAAAAACAGAGGAACTATATCGCCACCCGGTTGTACGGCAGGCAAGGGAAGGGAATCTTTTTACGAAAAAAATAAATAATTATCACATTTACGGGTAAACAACCCAGTGAGGCCAACATTACTGAATTAGAATATAAATATTGTAAAATAATGTAGCAACAATAAAAAAAAAATGGGACGTTAATAGTTTTAGGAAAATTCAATATTCGGCAGGCAGGTCTACGGAAAAAAAATTTGGCAAGAGGTCCACGGGGGAAAAAAGTTTGGGAACCTCTGACCTACATAGATGCACGTTAAATGTTATTTTTCTTTAGGAGTTTATAGTAAAATTTGTACATTTTAATTTTCTTTTTCCTGCATTTCTCCAACCGTTTTCTTTTAATGGCATTTATGAATCCGCTAGTAAAACAGATTGTGTGTTCATTGTCTCAAGTCGCAAGTAATGCAATATTGTGTTGCGCTTTCTCTAGTTTGGTTTCGGCCTTCGACTAGAAGGCAGTTGCATTTACTGATTTTTCTTTTTATTTATACCTAATATTGTACAATAGCGAAATATAGTGTTGTTTACATTAAAAAAAGATAATGCGAGTTAATGTAAATAGATATACAAATGTAATATCTTCTCTTGATATTCGGAACCCCCAGTGAAAAAGACCACGAACCACCACTGCATAGTCACAGGATGTACAACATGACAGGATGAGTGTATAATTCACATGGACCTAAAAAGCCCTATTCAGTATTACATTATGATTTCAACAGTTTCCAATGTATCTACATATTAATTACTTAATTAAGCTATTTATATTTCGTACCGTGTTTAGAAATACATACTAATAAAGATGATGATATTTTGCACACTTGACCATCAAAACAAGAGGAAAGTGACTGTCAAAAAACATCCCCCATCCCTCTTTCCCAACCCTCACAACAGATTTTTTTTACTGTGAAATTCATGAAATTTTGCACCCTCGACGTTTAAAATAAAAGAAAAATTACTAATTCCACATCTGAATTCGAAAAAACCGTAAATCTCCTTAAAATAACTATCAATCGCAGACTCCACCTCTTCATTGTTAACAAATCTTGTACCACAGAGCCATTTTTTCATGTTTCGAAAGAGAAAATAATCCGAGGGGGCTAAATCTGGCGAATGGGGTGCGTGAGGAAGCAATTTGTACTTTAACTTAATGATATTGGTCATCACGATAACAGATGTGTGAACATTGTCTTGATGAAGCAACACCTTATTTTTCTTGAATAAGTTAGCCTTTGTTCGTTTTTGTTCCATTGTGGGCAAACGCAGCACCCATCTTGAGCACAGCTTTATCATGTCCAAATTTTAAGTCAACATGCGATGTACAACACTTGAAATGCCTACCACGTCTGCTAGCTCGCGCACTTTCAGTCGACAGTCCACCAGTACCATTTTGTGGATTTTCTTCACCATTTATGTCGTGGTCAACTCATTTGGTCGACAACTGCGATGTTCGTCTTGGCAGTATGTACGGCCTCAGTTAAACTTCTTTATTGTTGTAAACGAAGGAGCAGACTCCCCTAGAGTAGATAATAGCTCGTTTTTGATATTAATTGGACTGAGACCTTTCAAATTAAATGATTGTATCACATAACGATAACATTTTTTTCCATGTTCAAATTCACTGAGAGTATTCACTATTGATGGCTGTCAAATAAAAATACGTAGCCCTTTTAAAGTTGGAAGTTAACCCTTCAGGCATCTGACATATTGACTGTTATATTTCTTAAAGAAGCTGTCAGAAAGTCTGAGAATAGGTTTGTATTTCCGCTTATCAATGAAATCCAAATAAATTGAATATTTCTCAAGGTATCCAAAACTAAACTATTTTTGAAAGGTGTTAAATTACATTTTCAAATTTTATTATTAGAAAAAAACATATATTTGTTGAAATATTCAAATTTTTAATGCAAACAATTTTAAAAAATTGCTAGCCCTATATTTTTTCTTCTAAACACTGAACTAACATTTCAGATACAAAAAAAACATATGTTTTAATTTACAAATGCATTTTAAACATTAAACCCATCTCTCTTTTTATCATTTCAAATAAAAATAAAATGCAGTAAAAAAATCACTAAATTTCATAAATTTTTCTCAACTTACGGTTGAAAATTTTGGTTTGATAGATGTGCATTTTAATTATTCTGTGGTAAACTTCTATACTTATAAATAATGGTATTTTTTATCACTGTTTAGTTCAAATTTCTAAATATGATGGTATGGAGACATTACTATTTCTACGAGACTGTATGAGTTAATTATGAGTGAACAAATTTATTCTAAGTGTTTACTAGCTGTTTGTTCCCAAAACAGAACAAAGTAGCCCGAGGAGTTAATCTATTTTAGGTTGGTACTTTCGACCATAAGATTTTTTTCAAACACGACCGTTATTTATAAGACAGGTCGGATACTTCTGGGACTACCCTCGTATATGAAAAAATAACACAATTTTCTTTCGCTAGTTAATACTTGTACGCAAATAAGATGATTCCACAAATCTGCCTAAATTATGCTTTAATCTGCATTTTAGTTTATTATTAACCACACTCTAATAAAGCTGATGTAATTAAAACTACAGCAATTAAGACTAGAGTCTGTCCATAACCTTATCAGCCATTAAGTTATCATCATTAAAGCGTCATTGAAACGGCTCGTTAACTTTAAACTTATAATATTTTACTTAAAAAGCGGTGCTTATGTTATCTCAAATTAATTGGCATCAAAATAAAATATAAAATCACTTAAATATTGAGTGATTTGGTCAAACGGAGCCAAAAATAATAAAAGTAGTGCTAAAGAAAACATGTCATAGAAATCTAATAAAACTTTACGGTTTGTAGAATGTAGATATTATTTATGTTCGTATAACCTTCTTAGAAGAACCGGTCACTTTATTTATTGCATCATCTTATTGGATTCTGTATGTCATAAATGAAAATTTAAAAAAAAGATTGACAGACCAACTGGAATAACGACAAAGATCATGTGTAAATTATTCTAAGTGCTTGGAAATACGATATTTTAGTATACTTTGGTATACAAAAAACTTAAGAGGATGTTTTCATTATATAACCAATTACAAAGTTCTTCTTCAAAATCACTTGTAGATTTTGTACGTTTATGAAACATTTAGGTAGGCACTTGGATAATAAATATCTGGGAGTTGATGCTAGAAGTGCCAGTTTTTGATAATTTGATTTAGGTACCAGAAAGTACTCTAATAAGTTCCTTAGTTGAATGAATATCTATTTCAGGTGGTCTATATTATTGAAATTATGACCTATCTAATATTGAATTCAAAATAGAATTTCTGTATTTTTTAAGCCAGTAATTCGATGAACAGGCGATGTACAAATTTGACCTAGGCACTTCTAAACATTAAGCCCACAATATTGTAGTTTGCGTGTAAGTATCCACTTTGATGAAATTTGATATTCTTCTCAAGAAGCATATTTGAATACTCTGAAAATATTACTTTATTTAAGTAGCTTTTAAGCAGTTAACATCATAATATAGATATCATAATTTTAAAGCAATCAGTGAAAACTTTTGGAGATTTAAGATTTTGAACAAACGAACATTTACATTGTTATTTATATAGTTTTTAATTGTGATTATCTCACTAGAGTCGTAACTGCTCGATGCCATTGATTACAAAATTTACCAAACTGCTCAGAGGAATTAAAAAAATCATAAAAATGGACTCTCCCAGATATGTTTGAATTTGAGGAATGTCTACAAAAAATTTGAAGAATGTCTACAAAATTTACCCAAATGAAAACCAGGGGAGGAATAGTGGAGAGTTATGATTTATGAATAATAACCTAATGAACTAATTAATATATCGGCTGGCTTAGTCCTCCATCACAACACATTTTCTTATTACTGTGGTGGTCGTAGGAGATTTTCAAATATTGTCAGGTTATTCGTAACCCGGGTATATTTGTCTTTGTTTTTTTTTTTAATAAAGAAAGAAAGAAACGAATTAACTCCCTTTTAGTGTCAAAAAGTACATGCGGACTGCCATGGTTATTATTTCCATTCGACATTGTCAATTATTAGTATTTCTAACTTTTACGTAGCCGTCTGATGTTTAAGAATGTATTTTTTTTACATTCTTCTTTCAGTCTTTTTTAAGGAAAGCAAGGGAGCAAAGTTCTGGGAAGGTAAAAGTATGAGGTTTGAGTAGGAATCTAGGGATCAGTATGTCCAGGAGTGATGGACATATTAATATATCTCTCCCACTGCAGCGCAGGGCGATGGGAGAGACTAGTTGGAGAGGTCAAAGGATCCTGAACGGATCCTGAACGGAAGATCCTGAAACGCATCCTGAACACACCTCACCCGATGAACCCGGGCACCCCTGCTAAATCACCAAACCGTTTTACACCAATATAATAAATATACAAATAATAACAGCGAATAATAATACAAAATAACGACTGAGAAGATTTGATTGGATAAACCGTTAACAAATGGGTAGTATCCGAATTGTAAATAAACAAACATTCTGCACCTCTAGTTACATACTTATTTATTTATTTATTTGGTACAAGATTTTTTACATTTTCAGTTTTCCAGTAATGTAGGCCTCACTGGGTGGCTTGCCCGTGCTGAGGCCTTCATTTTATAATATGAAAATATAATCTACATAATACATTTAAAGAGAAAATAATACATTTAAAATTAAAAATACATAATAATATATTTAAAATTAAAAAATAATACATTGAAAATAATCTTGTGTGTTTGTGGGTGATGTGTGTTTATATTGGTTTTGTATGTTACGTGTAGGTTTTATTTTTATTTTATGCTATGACATTTTGGTAATATTGTCTTTTTTGTTCTTTAATCCATTTTGTAATTTTGTGTGTGAATTAATTTTTATTTTCCTCAATTTTAATTTCAAGATTTACACTGTTGAAAGCTTTTATAGCATGGTATTGGTATTTATATGTATACTACCGACATAATACCAAGCAATAGTATTGTGTGTTCGCAGTCCCGGTTACTAATTTATATTTACGTCAAACTTTGTTTACGGCAGCAACCGCGTAAACTTCAACGGTTTATTTATGCTTCAACGTAACGTCATAAAGTCAGCTGATACCTGTGACATTTGCACCGTACCTACTCACTTATTACACAAGTGTGTTCATTATATGTCCACGAGGTTGCGTATCCAACCAAAAGCCATCGAGATCACAATCTACTAGATTACCTGCGTTTTCTTTAGGGCCAATAAAGCTCCAAGTAAAATGACAAATAATATCAACTACGTTCTGATAATGTACGATAAGATGTCCATTTTTGTTTTCGTGTTTGCGTCAGTAGGCATAAATTCCGTGATAATATCGTTCCATTGTTCTTGAAAATTTATTTGATGACATGTGTGCGTGGTTACAAGTGCCCGTTATCCAGAAATCATAGATTCGTAATCCAATGAGGAAAATCTATCTAAAAGTCTTAAGTTTTATTCCGATATTAATGAAATTTTGCACACTTGATGTTCAAAACAAGAGGAAGGTGACTGACTACATGAGATTTCGAAGAACCACCTCCATCCGGAAAATTACTGCCTGAATCTGAATTGAACTCTGCAGCGCCAGGGATTTTAGTAAGCAAAAATAATTTTGAAAAAATGTATATATAAATGAAAACAGTTAATTTTCACATCGTTTTAGAGTGGATGATATTCCCAGATAATATGGTGAAAGAATATCACTGACAATCGTACATTGCTTGAAATGAGGAGTTTTATTTTTTTTAAATTATTCAATTCAAGAATGAATTTAGAAGATGAAGGCAAAGCGATTATGTTTTCGAACTATATTTTACAAGCACATAATTTTTTTTATTTTTTTTTTATATTAACTCCACACAGGAGGCTCTGAAGAAAATAATTTCCCTCAGGGCCTATGTCATCTTTGGGGATGCTGTGTGGAGGGTCTTTTTGTGGAGAGGAAGGAGTGAACATGGGTCTTGAAGAGTCCCATGTTGTAGGAGGGAGGAAACACAGAGGCCGGCAGTTCGTTCCACAGCCGAGCTGTTGAACTTAAGAACGAATCGTAGAAGCGACCCGTTCTCATGTGACAAGTTTCAACCGTGTACAAATGTTGGGCACGCGTTTGGCGTGTATCCCGACTACGCACCGGTGCCGAAGGGATCAATGACGCTAGTTCCTCAGAGCATCTTCCATTGTAATACCGATAGAACAAGGACAGCATACCTACCTGACGCCTGTGCTCTAAAGATTGCAGTCCGTTTGTTAAGATTTTGTTTGCTAAGACCGCCCGTTTTTGCACAGAGTCAAGGGTTTTTTTCAGGTATTTAGGGGCTCCGGACCAGAGATGGCTGCCAAATTCGACAGTAGGGCGCACTTGCGATTTGTATAGGGTCAGCAGTTGTGTACTATTAAAGTATCTGCGGGCCCTGTACAGTACGCCCAGCTTCTGAGAGGCCAGCTTTACTCTGGCTTCGATGGAGCCCCCATACCTGAGCTGGTCACTTATAGTTACACCAAGCATATCAATGGAAGGCCTGTTCGGAAGATCGCTTCCGTTGAAGGAGACTAGATTATCATTTGGATCCCTTTTAGACGTAATCAGACAGGATTGGGTCTTTGAAACATTAAATTCGACGAGATTATTTTTACCCCAGGAGGAAATACTCTCGAGATAACCGTCCATTCTCTGCTTCAAAGCCCTCCGAGCCGTTGGAGTTTGTGTGCCCTTTGGGGGCCTGTCAAACAAAAAGCTATCATGAACTGTACTGTCATCCGCGTAACAAAGAATCGGTGCACATGTCAAAAGGTCATTGATGTGCAACAAAAACAAAGTCGGAGACAGAACCGATCCCTGTGGGACGCCAGCATTTATAGAGTGTGAGGATGAGGTGAAACGGTCAGCAACTGCCTGAATCGACCTATCCCTTAAAAAGTCAGCAATCCACGTACACAGGGATGCGGGAAGTCCGTAAGAAGGCAATTTGTTGACAAGTCCTCGGTGCCAGACCCGGTCAAAGGCCTTGGATATGTCTAGTGCGACCGTTTGGGTCTCACCGTGACGTTCCAGGCACCGCCCCCAAACATGCGACACATACGCGAGAAGATCACCGCACGAGCGGTTCCGCCGGAATCCGTATTGACGGTCGTTGATAATTTTGTTCTTCTCGAGGTATGTGAGCAGTTTGTCGTTGATCACACGTTCCATCACTTTGGACAGAACTGATGTGATCGCTATGGGACGGTAGTTGGCCGGGTTGGAGTATGGAGTATGGAGTAATAATAATATTCATTGTTAATATTTTAATAAGCGTGTAATTTTGTATTAACGTTAACGCATTAACTTTTGCATTAACGTAACAGAAATATCAACGTCATTTCACTAACGTGCATAAAAAATATTGTAAGTAGTTAATCATTATATAGATACATATCAATGACTTATTATTTGTTCAATGATTCCACCGGCAAGATTAATGAAATTTATAACCCTACTTAATTTGTATCACCCAAGATATGCATATCAAATTATTTGATTTATTTGATCAATGGTGATAAACTTTGTAATTGATTCGGTTTCTGTCAGAGATATTAAAAATATATAAAATGGTATCTTGACTACTATATTCTCACTGTCTTTTTTTATTACAAGATAATTCCGTCGTTAAATTTAATTTACAAATTTTATGATAAAATTTAGAATTGATACAAAATTTTCAATTTGTGGTTCGTTCGTATTGGGTGCACGTTAAGATAAATATTCAAATACTGTTCAACTCAATTAATTATATTTTATTGTAAAAGTATGTGGTGTCTTTAAAATTGCTGATTCTATAAAAAGTCTATAAAATTATAATGTGTTTATGTTAGTTTCGGCATGCCTTTTTATGCATTTTTTATTTTATTCTCTTGGATATTATAGACTGAAAATCTTTATTAAAATCCGAATAATCGAATAAAAATGTTAATATCATATGATATTTATCTTAAATGTGATTTTTGCTTATACAGGTTTCAACAGCTAAAATTTTCAAGGTGGTTTCAGGTCTATTATATTTTTCTCGTAACTAACTAACCATCAAGCAGTTACTCTGCAGAGGTAGGCAAAGAGAACGGACCACCACACATCTCGGTTTGGCACACACTCCTTGCCTCATTCACATCGTCTAATACAAACTCTTATATTATTCTATTATTGACATTGCCTGACGTATCTGGTTAACTTGATCATGCATTGTCTTCCTCGAGCGTCTCTGACTTCATCTGCCATTCACATTTGCGTCATATATTCTCCTTACCCTGCTTTCTTAGTTCATTTTCTCTACATTCCCAAACCATCTGAGCGTCCGTTTTATTTGCACTCGTCAATATCTCCTAGAAAAATAATATTACAGTTGGCATGATTTATCGAGATATATATTTGCTATCCATCCTAAATTTATCTCAAACAATCTGACGCTATTCAATATTTAAAAAAAATCATTAAAAGTCTAGGAAATCTGAATATTTAATTAATTTAAAAAGTATGGGTAATCCTAAACTATAGTCTACAGTGATCAGTATACGTCAAATTTGAATGGCTGCTTGCCAAGACTACTTGAGTTGATAATGATTACTGGCAAATTGCGGAAGACTTGAAGAGAGCTAAAGTTTATACAAATGGGAAGAATATAGGGAAGATAAAATTGGTTCAAAGAATTTAGATATTAACTCTCTAAGGGAGCTTGTAGGACTATCAACAGAATACGACATCTTCCGGAGATATCTAGTAGGAGCGGAAAGCGCCAATAGTTATAAATACGAGTAGGAAACATGAAGAGGTTGAAGAGACACAACAATATAGTGTAAATTAATGTCACTTTACTAGAAAGAAGGCTCAGATATCTGGAAGTCATGTTGTGGAACCAGGAGACATCGTCAAAATTAATGTCACTTTGCTAGAAGGCTTAGATATCCGAAAGTCATGTTGTGGAACCAGGGGACAACTTCAAAATTGATATCGCTTTGCTAGAAGGCTCAGATATCTGAAAGTCATGTTTTGGAACCAGGAGACATCGTCAAAAAAACACTGCCAAAGAAATGTGGTGAAATATGAGAGAAATATGAGAGAGCACGATGGACCTATGATGATGATAAACTTGTTATAAAGTTCCCACACAGTATGGAGCATTGTTGGCGAGTTAGAGGTAAGTGTGTGAATGAATTACCATACAACTGAGAATCTGTACCGAAGTGTTGATTGACTTACCCGAGTTGCCGTTGTTATGGAACTAGATATGCATGTCAATGGATTACCACATCACTAGGAATATCTTTATTGAGTCGTTGATTGACTAACCCAAAAGGACATGGAGCTTGATAGGTTGGGGCAAAGCATTGAACAAATTGTGGAATTTGAGGTAAGCGTGTTCATGATTTATTACTGTACCACTAAAAGAATCTGAAACGATTTGTCGATAGACTATCCCAAAAGGCCATGGAGGTTGATAGGTTGGGGCAGAACATTCAACAAATTGTTGTGTTTAAGGTAAGAGTATAAATGAATTACCGTGAAAGTCTTGGCACACACTCCTCGCCTCATTCACATTCATACATCGTCTCATACATACTACTAACATGACTATTATTTTAAATAAATGAAACGAAAATACTTGGTTTAAAGTCACTTTATTGGTACGGAGGTACCGACACCGGTAGGCAATAAAATATAGCAATAAAGTGACTTAAAAGTATTTTCGTTTCATTTATTATATTATCAATGCACAATGTGTTTGCTTCTTTTAAAAAACTATTATTTTATTTTATATATTTAGATTTTATTGTTAGAATAATCTATTCCATGGTATTGTTGGACTTATCCATTGTAATGGAACTCTATGGGCATTGTTGTGGGGTTTCAGGTAAGCGTGTTAATAAATTACCATACTAATGTGTTTATCTGTAGGTACCGAAGTGTTGACTCACCGGAATGTCCGTTGTTGTGGAACTTGATGGGCCCCGGCAAAGGGTTGTGGTAGCCGACCATCTCAAGGGCGGGCATGCGCAGGGGGATCGCCTTGCGGGCGGACACGCTGATGGGGGACTGCATGTGCCCCCCGCAGCCGTTGTGGCGCCTCTTCCAGCGTCTCTGGTCCGCGCTGTGGTAGCGGAAACCGCTGCCCCATGATACTGAAATTTAAAAAAAGCACCGTTTCATTAGAAAAAAAAACTTTTCATTAAAACACACAAATAGTTTCATGGCATCAAAAAAAAGTTACATTACAAAAAACCGTGTAATTGCAACAGCAAAAAAACGTTTCATTACAACGAATAAAATATTTTATTGGATCAAAAAAAGACGTTTTATTGAATAAAATTAAAAATATTTGATTACAAAACGAATACCGTTACATCAAAAAAGTTTTATAAAAATATCTTAATTAAATAGCTGAATTATTATTTTCTTGTAGGTTTAATTAAGATTAGGTACACGTTACAATAATTAAGAATTCAATTAATCGCTTAATTAGACTAACCGGTTATTTTTACAACCAATAAACCAGTTATCCGCTTTTAACTGGTTAAAATAGTGATAGTTTCTAATTTATTTTGGCAGTCTTAAAAATGCGACTTTTGACAAGATAACCAAAAAAAGTATTAACCGGTTTTTGGTTATTTTATTATTGTACAAAAAACGGTCAACCTGTTTTTTTTTCAAGAGGTTTTGAAAGACAATAACAACGTCATAACTGATGACGCCCATAACTTAATCTAATGCACATTTCCTTAAACGTCAAAAGCGTACATGTTAGTGCCTATCTACTGAAGTTAGCAGCATTTTATGACTGTCCAAAGCTGTATATAAAATTGTCAGCCATTAAGCGTATTTATATTATATAATGATTGTTATTACATAATTTTTATACTAGTAGTTTTGTGAACAGTAGACCTCGCATCCAAAAAAATATGTTTCTTATTTCCTCAGTCAATTAATCGAAAATCAAAATTTCCCCTGAAATCGTCAGATTTCTAGGTAGGAATTTAAAATATTGATTTTATTACAGAACATTTTTTTATTTGTATTTTTCCGACGTCCGGGTTAAATCTTCCCCACAGGAAAAAATAAACCCTTCCACACACTTTTCCACAAATGATCATCTAGTCAATCCACATCATGCAAGTGCATTATATAAGCATAATAAATACAAAACAATACAAGAACAACACGTCAAATCACCAGAGATCAAATGGGAAAATAATTCACCGACTCCAGATATTTTCATATCAGAGGGTTTGGCTCGGTAGAACTCCTAACTGGACATATCAATCCTACTGATCCCTCAAAATAAATTTTTAAAAAATCTTTCGTAATCCTACATGTATTTAAAATGACTGATTTTTGCATTTTTATGTATAAATTCTTTGACAGATCTAATACGCCTAAATTTTGAATGAGAGAGCTAGGTAAAATGCCATTAGCCGAAATAACAAATGGTAATATTTTTATAGTCTGAGAATGCCAAACTCTTTTAATCTCATTTTAACATCATTATTTTTTTAAATTTCAAATGATATATTACAATTTGTAATTTGTAAGTGTAATACTATAATATTGAAAAAATGCGAATAAGAAAGTCCAAATAAACACGACGATTTCACATTTGAAATTTTTTTTATTTAATCGTTGAAACGTCCACCATTTTGAACCAGAAACGGAACTTACAAACAGACAGTAGACATGCAAAACGGTCAAATAGGTTAGTATACACATACATTTTGAAACAGGACTTTTCTACGCTGTCAAGTATTCTATTTAATTATCTGAATTTATTATCTCTTTTAAACTGAGAAGGAATGAGTTATTGCTTATTACAAATTTCGTATTTATTGCCTCGGAAATATGTATTAAAATATCCCGAGACGTATTTATTTAAATGAAACACCTGTCAAAACATAGATCTTCTGTTATTAATTTCTGCCAGAAAGTTAAACTCAGGTTTTTAGTAATGGACTCGAAAATAGATATGAACAAACCACAAAAGATTTTCTTTTCAAAGTCATCCTATTTCCATTATAAACATTTAAGTCCAACCTAAAAGCTTTTTGACGCCATTCAATTAAAACACGTTTTCGAAATATATATATTTTTTAAACATAACAAGGTCTATGAACTTATAGAAAAGATTTTTAATCTAACCGTCTCAATTTGAATTTATCATTGATTTATGAAGATAGATGTGGTGCTATTTAAATGTACTTTCGCTGAAGTTCCAAGTGAAAAATAAATGAAAATTAAATCTAAATCTAAAATGTGTTCCGTTGATTATTTATAAGATATTGTGTATGTCAGCCATAGTATGTCAAAGTGTAATCCGTAAAATGCAAATTACTCTTAAGCTTCAAACATTATTTTATAAATTATGGTTGTTAAATAACATCGACAGAAGTTTTTAATTGTTGTAATCAATGACGTTCCATTATTTATAGACGGGCTGTAGACATCTCAAAGTGGCAGTCCAAAAGCAAGACAATTTTATTGCTTTCGATTCGATAGTTTCATTACTCTGAAACCGCTAGTAAAAGCCAAGAGATAATATTTCATTCGTAAATACACGTACATCATTTTACTGTCATAAAATTACAATTATTTCAATTGTTTCTCGAAGACTTTCAGCTCCATTAGAGAAAGAGAGATAGTGAACGTAGCAAGTACAAGAAGGAAAACCTAATAGAGTAGGCCGTCTCATACAGTATTAGTGTAAACTAGTAGGCATATCTTGTTATCTCAGTCACCGGTGAAGTAGAATTTAGAAAATTTAGAATTTGTAGAAAATACGAAAACACTATCGTTTATTTCGTTCATACACACTATATATATTATTTGATTGTCTATCTTTGTCATACACGAACAACGTTTGAATTAAGATTTTACTGGATACATAAGAGTGTTTCTTACTTGCCACATTTTATCTTGAGGTTGTGAGACAATAGAGAGTCTGGATGTATTGTAACGTCATTGATTACAAAATTATGTCATCGTTTTACGAAATGGGCTTGCTTTTCCCAGTATTTTAAAAGTATGTATTGAGTATATTATAATTTTTAACTTCCGTGTAAGGACGTACAAGGAAATGGCGGTGTCTTATTTTTCAATTGAATTTCATTTTTTAAAAAACTTTTTGTTGTTATCCTTGGAGTAGACTTTCTAATTTTTTACGACGTCTACCGCAACCTAATAAATAATGCGTTTTATTGAGTACTTTTATTTATAATGCATTTAGACAAACGTTAGTCAATTAAGTGGATTAATCTACCAAACGTTGCTTTGCTCAAATACTACCCTACCCATTTAGAACGGGTTGTTTCGGAGAATTTGAACAAATCATCAAATTTCAACGTTCATTTTCGGCTTCTGTGAAAGTCATATTCAGGTTCTGTTATATATTATAGGCTAGTTGCTTGACCGAACTGAAATAACACTGAAATTTTTGAGATGTTTTCAAAATTTGACAGGTTTTTGACAATTTTGATATGCGGTGGCTTGTCTTATTTTCCTTGCAATTGTGCATGTATTAATAAATCCTAAATGTATCAACACATCTTATTTTGGCTTTGCACACAAGTAGGAAAAATTCACATAAAACTTGAATTTATAATAAAAACTGGATATGTATACAATTCTGAACGGGTTTCTAATAATTCCATTGGATCTTGTACGCCAGTTTGAAAGGAAAACGGTCATTCTTTCAGGGATCAATAATTTATTTAGCACCGAATAATTTATCAACGAAAAGCTTAACTTGTTACTTGGGCGTTACTAAGCTGGCTTATCTAATATTCTATTTATAATAGACTAACTTATTATTATGTTATTGTTTATTAACCATATTTCTTTTTTTTGAGCAGGTCGCAATAAAATATTTTCCTCATAATATAATGTGTCCAGTCTAAGTCACATTTATTCATTTGGACACTTGGCTGCGGTCAGTGATCAAAGTGTTAACTAATCACGTTGAGTTTCACGCTAATCAAAAATTTGATCGATAATTCTTTATTGGTTAATAATAAAAATAAAACAGCCTACGTGGGTGAGAGGTAATGCTCTAGACACGTTCTGGAGTGGAAGTTATTCTCAGTATCGCCCTGGTGTTAAACAACTATTCAGAATTGAAACGTTGCTTGAAATGGTTTTGGCCGGGTTTGGTAACCTGTACTAGCCAGGTACTTCCCCACCTTCCTCCTTCCTATCTCCTTCCCTTCTCCACTACCTTCAGCCACAACATTCCCCAATTAGGGATGCTATAATCTCGCAGACTCTAGACGATTGGGAGAAGTTTTTTTTCTTACTCCAACCTTTTTTTTAATCTTCAAATACAGACAAGCGATAAATATATTTATTAGCAAATGTTTATTTTTAATAATGTATTTAAAATATGCTTTTGCGAGCCATTTAAAAAAATCGGTGTTTTCATCTTGGCAAGTCAAGATACACCCCGTGATTTTTTACGGGTAAATTTAACAAAGTAGTTTTATATTTCTGCTTTACTCCGAATAATATTATAGGTGTCGTTAACATAAAATACTTAAGGCAGTGCCAGTGGTGTGAGCCAATAAACTAATCACTGTCGTTACTAACGAGTGGGTTAGTCTCGCCTCTTCTTGCCAAACGTTAAAGAACAGATTTTCCGGCAAACGCCCAGAAATTATTTCCAACGCCAAAGAAAACATTAGTCAACGGTAAATTATCTTAATCTCTCCGTGGAAATTAAAAATAAGTGTTAAACCGAAACCGAGGGGTATTTTTAACAATCCTAGTTTTCTAAATACATCAATATATCATTAATAATTCAGAGAGTATTTTTTTGTTATTATCTCTTTGAAAAAGAGTTACAAATTATTGATTGTTGGGTTCAATGACAGTTAATCCCCCGATAGACGGCCCGCCGACAAATGATACTCCGGACAGTTGATCTCCGGACAGTTGATTCCTCTGCCATTTGATCCCTTTTCCAATTTATCCCTCGGAAAATAGATAAATCCCCTAAACAATTATTTCTTCTGTACGTCCTAATCGGTAAAGTAAATTTAATTTGATGAATTTGTGTTATTTCACGATTTCTTCATTTATTTTAGGGAAAGTTTGAAATACCGACTTTTGTTATACGGCCTTCTATCCTATTTGCATACTTTACCTATGAGGACGTACGACAAAAATAATCCTTTGGGGTATCAACTGTCAAAGGGATCCACTGTCGGGGGATCTATTGGCTGAGGGATCAAAAGTCTGGGGGATAAACCATCGGTGAATCTACTGTCGGGTCACCGATGTTCGTTATATTGACCTCACTAGGTATTATACCTGTTCTGAGGTGTACATATTACAATTATTGTTTTACATTATTCCATGATGATTTGAACCTCTAATATAAAAATAAATAGAGTGTCCGCTGCTGTGTTCCTGTTGACTTTATCCAGTTTTTTGTTTTTTTTTGAAAGCTAGATTTTTTAAAGTTCTTTAATTACGACCTGAAAATATTACACAATTTTGGTCCTGAGTAGTGCTGTGAGCGTTGTCCAAAAGTTATATTTTTTTTGTGTGCTGTAAAACATATTATTTAAAAAAATATATATTATAATATAATGTTATTGGAGGGACCCACCACTTTCCCGTCCCGGTATAGGTGACTTATTGTCACCCCTTCGGGGCTCTCGCAAGGAAGCTAATTTTTTGGTATAAATGACTCTACAATTTCATAAATAAGGACTCTAGACCTCCAATGTCCCCGCATATATGCATATATATATATACAATATAATGTTATGTGAAAATATAGTTCTGATTGTTCTGCAATTAATTAAAAATCTCTTCATATTATTGGTAATCCGTTATTAAAAACGGGATTGCAGGCCGTTTCTTACTTAACTTAACTTAACTTTTCGTCAATTTCCAATATATCGAAATTAACTCGTGTTCATGCACCTAATAATATACAATGACGAAATGCGAAAATATTAGAATTATTATGAACCCGTGTTCCGACATCGTGAAAATACATTTTATAACCTATCCATTCACTCGTTAAGGGCCTGCAATCCCGTTATTAACCCGATAACGATTAATTCGAAGAGATTCTTAATAAATTAGCAATATTCAATATTAGTAATATATCCAGTACGTCAAATTTGGTAAATACGGGTAGTATTTTCCGCTAATAATAATTGTCAGGTTATTCGTAACCTGTGAAGATTTGTCTTTAAAAGATTATTATAAACGTTAATGAAAAAGTCTGTAGGTAAGTAAAAACAATGACTAAATATTCAATGTTGTAGGTTAGGTATGAAAAGATTATAATGATTAACTAATTACTTCTTGTAAACATTTCACAATATACGTATTTATACAATAATTTCAGTCGAGAGTAAAACGGTAAATGCATTTAACTTCATAAATAACGATAAGACTCGAAAAATGCAAGATTTATTGTTGTTTTTCTTTTAAATTTTCAGTCATGTGATGGGATTTGCTTATGACGCGTGGTATGACGTCAGAAAACCGAAATAAAACACAACAGACAACACGGTATGTTAGCTTGCTACTTACTACTAATGTCATCCACAACATTGCCCTGATGTGGGACGCAAATTGTTTTGACAAATTATTTTGAATACATTTTTCGGAAATAACTACTAGATATATACCTACATCTAAAATTGGACGTACCCGACCGCATTGGAATTGCAATGATTTTTTTTAAATTTTTGAGTGTTAATTTTTTTAAATTAAATATTAATAACATTATATCTACTGACGACCTCCGGAGCAGAGTGGTAAGCTATTCTGTTGATATTCTAAACTAGGTAAGTAACAATTTTTAAAATGACCAAATGGAAGAAAAGGTAAATGGTTTGACGCCCCATATTTGTATGGAAATTAATTTAATGGTTTCAGAACTATATGTAACCTATATATTGATGGTTTATTTTTAATATATCCATTGAAAACATAAAAGAAGGCGTTCATCCCCAGCGGTGAGTAAATGGACCGATGGCGCATGGTTATTTTCCTCACATATCCTTTAAATTAAGCAATATAATATATTTTGCAGTATATTAGCACCTCCTTCCAAAATGGTAGATTTTCTCAGAATATCACGTTGGTGAGAGGCTGCCATTCAGAAACCCAACATTGTTGCTTGAAATGGGTTTAGCTACTTTTAATAATCAGATATGAATAACTAGGTATTTCCCAACCTTTCGCTTCCCATTTTCTTTCTGTTCCTCGCATACGACACCATCCAACAATAATTATTATTTGATAGATTCACTGACTTCAGATGGTTAGGTATCAATTAAAATGCGATATCACACGAACAAAAAATAAATTAACCCGAATTGAAAGCACGTATTTTTTGCGCAACAAGCGACGAACGTCTTGTGCGGTGTGAAATAAAAAAAATGAACAATTATTTTATTCTTTCATATGAACTGCTGCTTTGCTTCTCGAGTTTTTTTAAACAAATTTGAAATGAAACTGACATATTGAATTGGCGTGAAGTGTTAATAATAATTTCCTTTGACACACGATTTAAATTGGCTTTTAACCTTCGGTTTATAACGTTTTAAGACCTGCTAATTTATTTGGGACTGGTATTATGCAACGAATATTAAACAGATGACGATTAAAATCTGGACATTTACATAAATGTAGCATTCCAATCGTTTTTATAAAGGAATAGAGGATGGATTAAAAAATTAGGCATGTCTGTGATGGAGGTAGACTTTTTCTAAGATCCTAATCTGCTTTAGTGTGTGTAAAATAATGTATTGTAAGTATCGACAAACAATATCAGATGGATCGATGATTGTAAGCAATACTAATGAGACTCGTGCTTGCATATTATTATATTTGGTTGACAGGGCGACTAGTAGGAAGAATGATGTGTCTAGCTTCATTGTACAAGAGTTTATATATAATATGTACATATAATATATATATAATGTATTGTATGTTCATGTCCAATATAGTTTATAAAAATATTCATGTTACGTGCAAACGAATTCAGTGTTATTGTAATCGCCATTTCCATAATATATGATTAAAATCGTTAAATAAAACGTAGTCAGGGGCGGATTTTATCACTAAGTTGTGTAGTTTATTTTTACATTCATTTTATTTTTTTTAAAATAAGGAATTATGAAAAATATGAAAAAATATAGATGAAAACAGAAGTGCATGAAGTATAATATTTTAAGGTTATATTAAGGTATAAAAGAAGCCTTTCAACATTGAATTGATTTTATTGTTATCATTGAGTATTTCTGTCGGGATAACACAAATAAAATGTAACATATAAATTGTTCAATCAAAATAAAGAACACATCTGAGATATTGTACTTTTACTTGTTATACTATTATACTTTAAGATACAAATGATTGATTTATCTACAGTATTGCACAATAAACTACTATTATTTGATTTTGATTTTTATAAATAACACCTGCAGAAATATTCTCAAAACTATAAATATTCAAAATAATATTAAATAATGTTTTCTATGAAATATCTAGAAAAAAAAGGCACAGGAGTTGAAACAGACAGCATTTAAATAAAATCTGGTCCGCCTCGGCACAGGACCAACCTAGTAAGGTGTTAAGAGGACTTAGAAAAACATTATGAATTTTCTCTTTACCTTATATTTAATTAGTTATTATGTAAAAAAATACGTAAATTCAAAATATTTCTTTATACTATCATCGTTGATAGATTGTTTTTAGCAAGGATTGTCATGAAAATTTTAATACGAGAACAAAAATTGTTATATAAATCAGGTGGTAACCAACCTTGTTGTATTCCTTAGTACCTACCTGCAACTGGTCACAAAGTCCGTACAATTAGATAAGATTTTAAATTTTCACGGCCAAAAGTATTATACTGATTTATTTTGGGGTATTATGCCGTGTTGCACTACCTCCTTATTTATCCAACGATTCGGACAGTATTACAATGTCCATCGTCAAAACACATCTGCCCTGATAGTAGAAGTAAAAAAGGTAAATAACTTGTTTCGAAATTTCGTTGTTTTTATCACATACAAAATATATTTCAATTAAAAAATATTATTTTTTTATACAAACAATTCGACCTTTTTACTTGAAAACAAAAAAACGTTGAAATTTCGAAAAAAGTGGTTTTTCTTTATTACTTGTAGAACACTTTCCGAAGTTTTCGCACTTGATCGATTACCCCCGGACTCCCTGTATATGTAAATTTGGTTCGATAATTTTATATTTAAATATTTTTGGTGCAAAAGTTAATATAAATGCTGCAGACGTAACATTATTTGGACATTTATACTCATTATCAATTATTTTTGCAATGCAAGCATGTTTTATAAATATTCTCTTGGTTTCTCAGAGAAATAAATAATTAAATGTACGTAAACGTCAGCAATTCTGGCACATACTAACGTAAAAATCGCGGCATCCAGAGGTAAAAAAAAAACTTGATACTTATTTTTCATAATAATTAATGTCCTCTTGTTCTCGCGGTGCCCTACAACAGTGCTCATTTCGATAACCGGTAAATCCACCCCTGTCTGCCATTTGAACATTGACAAAGTGGTTGAAATCCAGTCAGGCTTTTTGCAAATGATTCCATTTTATGGAGATACATTTTTAAATGCATTTGAATATTATTATGTCACCCAAAGATAAATCAATAATTCATGTGGTTAGTGGCATTTTTAATCTCGGCGGCTTCTACCGTGATATTAGTTTTTACAAATGTATTTATTATAATAAAATATTGTAATTAATACGGTTATGCTTTTGATTGAGAACTCTAGCAATAAAATCTTTACACAGAAATTAATGTGAAAATAGATAGTGACCGACTGAAACATAGTTTTCAGCCGAAACCGAAACCGACTTTCGGTTTGTGTTCTATTTTCAGCCGAAACCGAAACTTATTTAAATAAGTTTAAAAAATCTATATAATCAGAGTAAAGGTTTTATTATTAAATTTTTAAGAGTCCAATTAAATTACATTTATTTAATAAGAAAACTGGATTACTTTTGGTGCGTTTTATGCGTTATTGTGTGCAGATCTGCAATGAACGCTATAGGCGGTAAATACTTTAAATACTATTACTATTAAATACGGATACTTTAAAGGAATTAAAAAATAAAATTACAAACTCTTTAAACATTGACCTTGACAACTTTTATATAGCAGCTTCTTTTTAAATAATGTTTTAGTCACGAAGGCAGGTTTCGACTGAGCCGAAGTTTCGCTACATTTTAGCTAAAACCGAAACCGTGGACGAAACTCGTTTATTGGCCGAAACTAGCCGAAACCAAAACCGAAACTTCGGTCGCTCACTACAAATAGATACATTTTATGTAAATGTATGTGGAATTTAATAACATTTTATTTTTTATTTATTTCTTCGACATGTAAATACAAGATACAAGCTGATGAAATAATCTTTTCTAATAATTTAAAAATTCCCAACAGCTCCCAGTTGCCCGAGTCTTTCGCCTGTCTGTGTTGTGATGTCTTTCAAGTTTAAAAAAAAATTATGCCGATTGACCACTTCATGACAATGTTACTTTTGATTTTTTGTGTAACACCCCAACCCAATGTGGAAGTTAAATATTTGACTGTACAAGGGCATAAACGTAATCTACTAAAAACATACAATACTTCTAGGTCTAAAGTCAAATAATTTTATCCATAAAAATGATATATACCAAAAAATTTTAACGGCTTAAAGTCAAACACCTATAAACACCTTATCTACAAAAAAAACATGCAAATACCTATCAATTATAGGTATTTCTCATTGTAGTTTTTGGGATTTTTTTTATTTTTTAGTAAATGTATAGACCATATTCATCAATGTATACAAAAATAAAATGAATGGACATTAAAAGAGTCATCGATTTTTAAGAAAATTAATGGACATTAAATAGTCGTCGATTTATAAGGAATTCAATGAATATTAAAATAGTCATCGATTTATTAAAAAAACCAATAGACATTAAAATATCATGTACTTGTAATAACTAAAATAGTCATCGATGTATATGAAAATTAATGGACATTTAAATAGTCATCGATGTTCAAGAACAATCATTAAAAGTCATCGATGTATAAGAAACTTAATGGACAATAGTCATCGATGACAAAGAAAATTTATCGACAATCATCGATCCATCAAATTGATATATATCATCTAATCCGTAGTAAACAAATCAACACATTATAAAGTCACTAGAGTGACGTAACAATTTTGCTGTTGTAATTTTTTTTATGTGAATACAGCACAAGAGTCCCAACTGCTCCTGACCGTCTGGAGCCAGTGAGACTAAGGCATCCCCAACTGCGGTATGTTGGGAGGCTGAAGGGTATTGGGGAGGGGAAGGATATGGGGAAGAGGAAGGTGAGGGCGTACTTGGCTATTCAGATCTGTTCACAAAACACGGTTGAATCCATTTCAAGCAACGTTTCAATTCTGTCTTACACCAGGGCGATACTGACAGTATTTTCCACTCAGGAACGTGCCACAAGTATACTATTAATTATTTTAAATTAATAAATTGTGAAATAACACAAATTGATCAAATCAAATTTACTTGCGCACGCTGGGATTTGAACCCGCGACTCTCGGCTTGCTAGTCGAGAGCCTTACCCCTCGATCACGGATGCCGTCAAAGTGTTGCTAGTGTAAAAAATAGCATTACGGCATCCCTTAATAAAGCTAATGCTACACAATATTTGACCAGTGACAATACTATTATTTTGGCTGACACTCAAGATTTATAATTATAATCAAATTTTCCTATTTCGAGACATAATAAACATATTTGCAACATACGAATTTGTCATTTTAAAATGCCATCTGACACACGGGTTTAAGGTAATCGGTTAATTTATTGTTAATCAATTAACATTTGCATTAGTAAACAAGGTAGAGTTACCGAAAATGATTACTGTGACACTTATTAGCCTCCGACTTTGAAATAAGTGATTTACGATTATTGTAGTAAAATGTTTATTTTTGAAAAGTTTAAATTTATCGCCTGGTTATCTCATCACACCGCTGAAAATCGTTAAATCATAATTATGATTGTGTTAACATTAAAAACAACATTTTTAATGTTTTGTCGTAAAATTATAAAGATAATATAATAAGAAAGGAAATTTGAAATAAAGTTTAGTAGGCAACTACCTTTAACTTGTGGAGGATGTTCAAGGTTAATCATTTATTCCTTAATGTTAATCAAAGCACGACATTTTTTATTTCTTCATAATATTTATTTTTCATTAAATTACAATAAATACGTATGTTTTGATTTGTAACTGATTTTTAAACAACATTTTAAAACAGTTCAATGATGTTATTATGTGTGGAAATAAAAAAAATTATAATAGCACAGTTCGCTACTACTTAAGGCGAAGCTTAATGCTAAATCACTATTTTGATTAATCTTTATTGGTGTACATTATGAATACCAAAGATAAATTGAACGTATACCTATTGTTTCGCTTGAGTAGAATACAAATAAAAAAATTAATTACTCATTAAAAAATATAAAAGTAAACTACTAAAAATTTTTTTTTTTCAATAGAAATGTATGACCGCGTATGGGAAACAACTTAAAAAAATACCGTATTATAGATAAGATTATCTGTGACAGTTTCATTGATTAACTTTTTTGCTTTCTTATAAAATTATTTACAAAATAAATAAAAACCAGTTTTGTGCTTGAAATCGAACGTTTCTAGACTCCTTTTGTCAATCGATTTTAATGCCTATTACCTACCTACAATATAAGGTATACCAAGAATATATAGCACGTTTTTGGCTTGTAGCTTCCTCTTAATAATCATAGTACGAGGCCACTCGCGTAAAAGAGGTCCAAACCCCATTTTTTTAGTTATCTAGTTATTGATCTAATTTACACCCCTTTAAGACACTAAAAGGTAAAAAAATCATCAACCCTCACTTCCACATGGAAAAAATCTGGCGTCAAAAATTACTTTTATAATAGTGGTCTAATCATAAAACCGTGCCTAAACTTGATAATTTTTAATCTTGAAAAATGGGTACTATTCTAAATACATTCACAAAACAAACAAAGTTGACCAAAAAATAAGAAAATAATCATTAAAACAGTAAATATATGTATTGATTGTAGCTGAAAAACGTTGAATTTCAATTGCAATTTTGGGGTTAGATCACTCTTGCGCTAGTGACCTTGCGGGTATTAGAAAAAACATCTTGCACCTAATTCTTCTTTGTATATCGTACTGTGACTGTCAATAACTATCATGTATGTAATTGGCTCTTGTGTTGTTAATTCTGAATAAAGATATTTGAATTCTTAATCGATGGATGTCCGAGGAGGACCAATTTCACATCGCATGTTATGTCTCTGTTTACCTACAACGGGGTGTCATGGACCTATTTCACATCGCATGTTATGTCTCTATTTACCTACAACCGGGTGTTGTGGACCGATTCTCGGAGTAAAAACAGTGTTTTATGCCATATTTTTTTAATATTTCTGTGGCTCACCAATTTATTTTCCATTTCTCTTGTGACATTTGCGACTCTTTAAAACCGCCATGTAAATATCGGGTGTTGTTGTTTTCAGATCCGTTTTACGATGTGTTCTTACAATAAATTATTGAAAATGTGAACAGTGCTACAATTGGGATTGTGAACACTACCAATTATCACGGAATATAGAATACCTACGATGTAATTGAAGAGATTACCAAGAATTTGATGATCACGAGCGTTTGTTTATCCTGAGCATGTGCTGAATTTTATCTGATCTTAATGATTACGTGTTGTGGAATATTTTATCACCACACATAAAAAAGTTTAAAAAGTTGCGAACTTACTTCTGCTACTATTTACCGTTCCTCTATGGTGGGTTATAAAAGCGTTTTATTAAAAATTGGATGTACCTATCTATATTAGGAATTCGCTAACTTTTAAGGGGGTTACAGATTACGCTATAAGTTTAAAGCATATTATATAACTCCATATGTTGTCAACAACCTGTCACACCTAAAAAAATCATTATAAGTGTGAGCGTGTCAATGATATGCGCTGTGATCTGCTAGCCAGGCTATATTTGAAAATTATGCGACTCCCTCTCCTAGCTACGGCAGGAGAAGTGGTCAGAACAATTCACGGAGCGGCGTAATTACGCGGCTGTCATAAGTCAAAGTGACAGATCCCATACAGAAAAATGATATTCCGCGGCAGTCCCCCAATTGATCTGACCCCCTCTCATGAGGAATATGATAGTGTGGTGTGTCACCCCAACATATAATGTAATGTTTCTAAGGCAATATATCAATATTTTTAAACATATAAATAATACCTTCCTCCCCTGGCCCTGTATATTGCTGCGTATTTATTTATGTATGCTGCTCAAACGGCGCGAAACGCCGCGCCGCTTGCGGTTGTTTCGTTACTTTCCCATAATTCGTGGTTCGGCTTTTCCTGCCCTGTTTATACGCACCCTAAGAGGCGAAAATTTTATTTTTTTAGAAAGACATACATTCCTGGGTTACAAATAACATTTTTTAAATAACCTATATTTATGAAAATCTCCTACTACCATCATGTTGCTCGTGTTGAAACGGAAGACTTAGCCAGCCGAGGAATTGAACTCACGACTCCTGGGTCAAATATTTTTGTTACGAATGATGGAAGGAATAAACTGCGTGTTTGTCTTTTAATTTGAACATCGCACAAGAGTACCAACTGTACGGGGACATTGGGACTATGACATCCCCTATTGGGGCTTGTTGTGAGGTTGAAATGGGAAGGGGGAGAAGATAATTAAGAGAAAGTTCGGAAAGTACCTGGCTATTCAGATCTGGTCATCAAACACAATTAAAGCCATTTCTATTCTGAAAGATGATATTCTTTCATCGGGGCGATACTGAAAGGTTAAGGTGTTATCGCATTTATAACTTGTTAAGCTGCTGCCACACGCAAAGCTCACATCAACAGATAATATAAAGCACAATAGCGCTCGCCATACAATCCCATACAGACCCGACACACGTAAAAAGATAACGCGCTATAAGTGTGGTTCTGAACTTCGCTAACCGAATTTATTTTACGTAACCGCTCCCGACGCGATATTTGAAAAGTTATGCGTCCCCCTCTCCGCCGTAAAAAGGAGAGGGGGTCATTTTAATTACGGAGCTACCAACTAAGTTCCGTGTTCCCTTTGACAGCCATGACATAAGCAGCCTAATAATGCATTTCTTATTTATTATGTTAGCTCATATCGTCATGTGTGCTAGTAAATTTAGAAACATAAAAAAAAAACTTTATTTGGCAAACATACTTAACATATATTTAAAATATAAATATAATCAATATTTGAATTTGAAGTAAACAAATTTTCGCCTTTTCAAAATTAATCATATTTTTAACTCAGTATGTTTATATGGTAATATCATTCGGTTTTTTGATAAAGTTGGACGGCCTGATACCTACATAGAGAAGCTTCTAGTTTGTTCGTTTGTTGATTGTTTTCAATTGTTTTCCTGGGTAATCTGGTTTGCTCTCGTCAGCTCTCGTGCTCTCTTCTCGTTCCCTGCCCTGGTGTTGGTCCTTGCCGCCTTTGCCTTCGACATTTTTGGAAATCGACGTGAGCTTATTTTACAATAATTTATTATATGTCGCTTTCGTCGATCGGCGTGCGAACTGCCAATTTCCTGATTCGACGGAGAGGTTATGTCAGGTTATGTGAAAATGCGCTATTTACGCGCAGATTGTTTAAAATCTAAAAAGTTTATAAATGGCATTTATAATTATATATTTGGCGGCATCATCATCTGAGGATGAGCTGTCCAACAGATCCAGCAATAGGCGACAAGTATCATCCATTTCGAAAACGTGCTCAAGCTGTCAGTAAGTAAAGTTGTCACTTTGACAGATGAAATTATGTTCCTCGGCCGCTCTCGAATTCAACTGACCCCCTCTCCTACCATAGGAAGAAATATTTGATAGCGTCGTGTGTCGGTAGAAAAGATGATGCGCTGTACATTAACTTTTGATGTGAGCTTTGCGTGTGGCAGCAGCTTAACCGTGTAACCGATAATTTATAGTAAACATTATACCGCGGCGGACGACTATTGGCTTGCGGAATCTGTTTGACCAAACGTAACCTAACTACTGATTGGCTACCTAAGAGAATAGGATGGTTCGTACACGGATATTGTGATGCTACGAGCACAATACAAGACTTCACCCACTTTCAAACATGTTTTCATAATTAGAAAATAAAAAACCTTAATACAAGACCCAGCCTACTGAGCCTACCCTACATACCTACCTATAATATATTGTTATGATGTCTTACAAGACGTAAAAAATACTTATTCATATGTTACTCGTTTTATTTCAATTTAATCCGAAAGACGTCATGATTCCACTATCTATGAATTTTAAATCTGAGAGTGTAGACCAGAGTCTGCCAAACTTTTTTTCAATTCACAGCTTAATGAATTTAATTCACAGGTGAATGATTAATCTAATGCCGTAAAAAGTTAATGTACTTATTTTAAAATGAAAAAGGATTTATTTTTATCAAGTTAAAATTGTAGAACTACATTTTAATTTTTGGTTTTTCTTATATATTTTCAATAGTATTGTAATAGTACAGCTTTAGGTGTCATTTCTTAAATTCATATTAATAGCGTATTATCCAAAGCGGATATTTTCAGTTGCGAACTTACCAAATTCAAGATGTCCATAAAATAATATTTCTCTGATGGTTTGTGAATAATGTTACATCTCTATTGTTTATATTTCTATTATAATTTTATTTATATCTACAACCTCTCTCCATGGCTATAAATGTATTGATAAATGTTTTGTTTAAATTTTTCGTTTCATATAATCTTTTTTTTGTTTAAATTTTTTAATTCATATTCCTTTCTTACAAATTTAATTTACTTATTCCTTATTAGGCTGTCTCAGAAGAGGTAAAGCCACAAGGAGGAAATCCATAATTGGTTTTATTTTGGTTATATAATACTTATGTATAAACTGAAATAAATGTATACTGTCGATTTCTGGATAATTAATAAATAAATATCCAAACTAAAAAATAGCGCCATTTATAAACTCCAGTGTGGCGAATGCAATTCTGTATATGTCGGACAAACTGGTCGGTCCTTTGATACTAGATTAAAAAAACACGAGCGATCGTTTAAAAAAAATACAGTCACAATTTCAATCACAAATCAGGCCTTAAGCTCAATCTTTTACAGCAGCTGTTAATTAATAAATAATCTAATAATCCTAAAGTTAGTTTGATAAATGAGTAAACAAATGTTATTTGCTCGCCACTCCTAGATGTGTTCAAACCGAGTTCAATTATTATAGTACATTAAAAAAAATATAAAGATACATATAAAATAATAATTTTATGTAAAATAATACATGAAACCCCCGAGTGAACACCTTACATGAAACACATTACTTTAACGACCTTTATTCAAATTTAAACATTACAATAATTGGGGAAACTTTACCGTTAATATTTTCCGGTACACAATCGGAAATCAATAATGGCGTAGGTAATAAAAATGAAACCTATTTGTTTTCATTATAAATACCTATACGTAAATAATATAAATATACCGTAAGTGGCTTCACCACAGTTTGATAATGCATTCAGAGGGCGAAACAACTGTCTCGCGTAATAATGATCACATTGATCACACAGCATAATTAAATAATAAATTCTTTTTTTTTGTAAAATGAATGTAGGAAATCAAGACGTGGGTAACATTTATTTAAATATTTTATCAACATAATATAGGTGGTAATAATTTATTGGGTGAAAAGATGCAATTGATTTTTAGAAAGAATTCTGTTAAAATGTGTTTGTGTTAAAACGGATCAAAATGTAATCGACACATGAAACGTAGGTATATACAAGTGGCCAAACACCACTTTACTAGAACAAAGTCAAACTACCTAAATCTAGCTTAGTTCCGGCACAGAGCGGGTGTGAGTGCTCACTCTCTCACACTCACTCACACTCAGTACACTGCGTATATACCAGTTAAACTGTATCCCTGTGTCGCATCGACTACTTTGTACGAACGTGACTAATATTTATTTGAATTAATAGATTGAAACCATTTAATTTTTAAGAAATTTTAAATGAATGGTTACTATTAAAAAATAACAGTTCTGAGACTTCTTCCTTCGCGGCACAAAGTTTGACAGACACTGCTGTAGAGAGACGTACAAGAAAGAAATAATATATCGAGTATTAAAATTTTATCTAGCAAATATTTTGGCAAGATTTTAAGTAGCCGCAATCTAATTGATGGTGACACATTTATGGCATTGCAGTTTTATGTGCGAATTAAAATAACTATTAACATATTTACAGCACGTTTACAACAGTAAATCACCAATTAAAAATACATTATATAATATTGTAAAATACTTTAACTTTTCATGACATTATAAAATACGTGTAATGGTTGAATGCCATCAGATTTTTTTTTTTAAATACAAATGTCATTTTGATTGAATGCTTTATTTTCTATTAATATATCCATTACGACATTTCTTTTTAAATTTCTCTTTAAATTCAACTTGTGGAATAACAAAATGTGTAACTAATGATGTTATACCGGTGCCCGAAATCTAGTAATACAAGCGGAATACTGGATAATCTACATCATATTTGTCGACTGATTTGAGTGGAATTTGTGGTTAAACTTTTTTCATTTTAGCTTTCCTTTAAATCGAGTATTTTTTTTGGTCAAAATTTGAAAATATCGTTCGCTCAATATCAGCTGTTTGAAGTCTTTAAAAATGCATTTAATCGTAGTAATTTCTTGGATTCTCTGTGTGATGTAGGTTCACCAGTTTCCCGCTTGCCAGCACTATAACCACTCGTACATTGGGTCCTGTTTTTTTACGTCATATTTTTAAGACAGATCCTGGATTCAATTCCCAGTTACAGTTACCGTTACCTTTTTTTTCTGTGTCTTGTTTTATTTCATGTTCCGTTTAGATTTATCAGTATATGCTTCTTCTTCAATAATTAATTTGTTAATATTCGTTGAATAATCAAAATAAATTTTATTTACGCACGCCGGGTATCAAACCCGCGACCTCCAATCAGGAGCCAAAGTTTTCGGTTTTATAATGTTATCTTTCTTTTAAAATGAAATAGTAAAACAAAATAAACTGTTTCAAACCGGTACACTTAAATGTGTGAATTTATATCCGTAAGTTTCAGAATATAAATAAATGCACAAGTGCAGTAACGCGCCACCTTGAAAAGTACACGTACCCGGCGCCCTGGGTGACTACATTTACGCGTGACGACGCCAATGGCCTAGATACTTGGCATTTTGGCTAATCCTTCACTGTACCACGCACAGAAAGCTCTGTTGCCGAAACAAATATGTTTTAAAATATTAAAGCCACTGAACAATCTATTCGTAGAAGTATGATATAAACTGACTGGAAAGAAAACGGTTGTCGCCAATTTACATAAAACCTCTCGACCCTCAGGTCTTAGAAAAGCCCATGAACTTGATTAACTGTCCAAGATATAATATTTTTTATATTTGAAAAGATGTAAGGAAAACCAAAAATTACTTTAGGCAAACGGACACACCGATAACACACGTATATCGTGTTTTTTCTTCGGCGAATAAAATTATCAATAACAAAAATCAACCCGTAAAAACATATGTTCCATTTATTTAACGTTGAAAAATGCTTTGAATAAAATCAAACAATAATATTCGCAGGTAGTCGTATAAAAATGAGTGTAAAAATTCAATGGCTTCATGTTTAAGAGGAAGCTACAAGCCAAAAATATTCTTGGTATACCTTATATTGTAAGTAATAGGCATTAAAATCGCTTGACAAACGGAGTCTCGAAACGTTCGATTTCAAGCAAAAAACTGGTTTTTATTTATTTTGTAAATAATTTTATAAGAAAGCAAAAAAGTTAATCAAGTGAAACTCTCACAGATAATCTTGGCTATAATACTGTATTTTTTTAAGTTGTTTCCCAAACGCGGTCATACATTTCTATTGAAAAAAAATTTTTTTTAGTAGTTTACTTTTATATTTTTTAATGAGTAATTAATTTTTTTATTTGTATTATACTCAAGCGAAACGTTGAAAAAAGTTGTTTCCATTATGCGTTATAACATTTCTATTGAAAAAAATTTTTTTTTAGTAGTTTACATTTATACTTTTTATTGAGTAATTTATTTTTTTTATTTGTAATCTAATCAAGCGAAGCGATAGGAAAACCTTCAATTTATCTAAAACATATTTTTTCGTATTCAAAATGTAATGTTATAAAGATTAATCAAAATAGTGATTTGGCATTAAGCTTCGCCTTAAAAGCTCTGTTGTTTTAAAAGTTAAATACTAGTGAAACTGCCTATGGGCAGTTACAGTGTGATTTTTTCATTAACTTATTGACGTGTTACATTAAGGTAAATATTTATTTTCGTGATCATTTCATTTCCTAGGATCCGTGATCAGTCGTATTAATCGTGGGATTGTATCAGTCAACACATGACCCAGTGTTGTTAACCATTATTACCAATAGTACAATTATTGTATATAAATGCGCTCTAGTATTTGCTAAAATAATTCAAACGTTTCAGTCATGAATCATTTCTTTAAAAACACGTTTTTTGGTAGCGAGACGTAGTGGCATTTCCTATTTCGTTATTAGGGTAATTATTGTTCGAGTTTGTGTAACAGTTCATCGTACAGGTAATGAGTCGAGTTTCCAGTAATAATTCCTTATTTTAGTGGAATTTAATGAACTATTTGTTGTTATGGGGTAATTAGCCGTATTCCGTGTTTTAAAGGAAATTAGTGCAGTTCGAGTAACTTAATATTCCTTTTTATTGAGGTAAAGAGTAGAGTTTGAATAACTATTAAATTAGTTTTATTCAGAAAATAAGTCAAATTTGAGATAATCAACTGATTTTCAGTAACTATTCCGTATCATTTAGGTTATTAGTCGGGTTTCGTATGTTTGCGATCGCAAAACTCGAAAAGTATTCGACCGATATCGCTGAAAATTTCAAATTTTGTTCTTATTAGTGCCAGGAGTATTTAGAGAGTGGTAGAATGGTAGAAAAAGACGGGGACACCTGAGGAATACTTAATGCAATATCTCTGCACCGGAGTCGAATTAAAGTTGATGTAGTGTAGGTTTTAGCAGTAACATTGTGGTGTATACGGTAGTGAATGAAGGAAGAAGTCGGACACGCCCGAAAAATACATTAGCAATAGAATAGCATTGCGTGATCCACTAGTTAGATTATAACTTTTATGCTCATAGATTTAAGAAGGTTTTAGTTGAAATCGTAATTTCAAAAAAAGAAAGCTGTTTATTGGCCACTAAAATGATACGAATGGCGGGCTCTGGAGATATGAAATTTGCACCTGTTTTTCTATCCGGAATGTTGACGTCAATGCCACTATTTTCTGCCCCGAAGATTTTATATATATTTTAATCTGTCAACAAATAGAACGATTCAATATTTTTCAAGAATTGTTCAATAAAGCAGAATCTCCTGCGACACTGTTTCCACAAATATTGAACCAAATTTTTGTGCAAACATTCAAATAAGGGCGTAGCTGGACACATTGTTGTATGCAGACACAATGTTCGGTTTAATGTTTTTTGCAAACAGTGTCGCAGGAGACACGCCAAAATATGTTATTCTTATGTTGTTGATAAAACAAACAGAAACGCGACATTTAAAGATCAAAACATAGAGATCATAATAAAACTGATACATATATATATATATATATAAACTGAGATACATATCTCTCACCTTTCACTTTGTAATCTCAATGAGCCCGAATTTGTTAGGGTTTAGTGATGTTTGCAAAACTTCTCAATTGCAAAAAAATTTTACAAAAACAATTCTTTCAAATAAAGTGTTTTCCAGTGAAGTGTCCTAACCCCAGGTATACAAATTAATATTTAGAGAGCAATGGAGATAATATTTTATTAACTTCTCTCTTGTCGGTTTTCAGAAGCCATGTATTTTAGAATACCTAGAGAAGGTACTAACCCCAGTTAATAATGGAGATAATATTCTATTATTTGCTCGTCTCTTAGCTCGGTTTCCAGAAGTTATTAAGTTACTAAAGCCGTCCTAGATTTGTGATGTTTGTTGACTTAAGAAGTAAGCTAGCTTAATCTAGGTTATACGAGTATTATATTCGACAAGGTATTTTCTGAGAGACAAGTAGTTATCAGTTTAGCATGTTGGGTGACAGCGAGGTTTTCCAAAGTATGACATCCGTGGAAGATCCGTAAAATGCTTGGCTAATTTAACTTTGCCAATTTATAATTTGAGTTATTATACATAATGCAGTCTGTATTATGTAGATATATATGCATATCGTTCTAGTTCCGTTCAACTCTTAGTATCAGATCGGAATAATTAATTATTATTTCAATGGAGCAGTACAGTAAGGTCCGAATCGATAAGTGGTAGACTAAACATGTGCTTAAGAAGTCGATTAATTATGAGCTATAAGTACACACTACACAATGTATATATTCAAAGTATAAGGAATATTTAATTGGCAGTTGGTAACACTCCAGAAGATTTTAATACAAAAAAACCGCTCTGTAAAATTTATAGTATAGATTCATAATTAAAAAATAAATAATATCATTTTATCATTTTTTACGCCCAGCTGGGCTTTTACAATCAGTTATCATTTGAAATAATAATTATTATTTCTAACAGTCATTTAGCGGATTCGAAGGCAACATCGTTTTACAAAAATATTAGTACCTACTTACAACGTTTAATCAAATAAATTCCGTCTAAATAAATCACTGTGGTTTACCATAATAAATAGAATAAAACACACTAACCTTCTTTTACGCGATTATCAATCATTATAAGATGCCAACGAACAATCAATAGAAACAAATTTATCGAATTTTGTTATATAAATAAATTCACACCATCGCATTTACAAATGCAGTTTTAACAATCATCCCATGTCTTTCTTATAATAAATTTTATATTAATTATAAAAAAAATTCTTATGGTTTACTAGAGAATAAAAAATAAGCAAAATTATAGCGCCTTTTACGATACAAACCCTCGATATTTAGGCATTCACAAAGTTGCTCTGTCACCATGCAAATTGCTAATACGTTTGTTATATTCATAAATGTTTAATTCAAGTTTTTACAAAAAAATATAATTATTTAAACTGGTTCTATCATTTATTGTAATATAATATGAAATTTCCTCCAAGGTTCGACGTGTATTGTATAAAATGGCACGTAATATTGCACAATCTATAATTTATTTATGGTAGAGTCAATCTTGATTATTGTATTGCTAATGACGATAGAGATCTACAGATTGGAAATTGATATTAAGATCACTATTTTTGGAAATATAACTAGATAAATTTAATCTTGATATTTTGTTCTGGTAAACAAGCTAATCTACTTTGAAGCTTTCTTGCACGTTCGCCATTTCAACAAATGCCATTTATTCACTGCAGTTTGTTAAACGTGTACCGGGATTTGGCTTGAAATATATTCTGCTCTTCAACGTAAAGGTGTTCTGATTAGGTTCGATTAAAGTAGTGAGATGATGTCATGGATAATTTATAATATAAAAAGGATATTTGCAGTTTGTGTATTGTGATACGTATCAGTTTGATGGAAAAAAACTTTGATAAATTAGTGAATAAATAGAAAATGAAAAGTGTGTTTTTTCACGGATAACATCGACATACAAAAGAAATTAAATATACACCGTTTCACATTAATTATTGAGTAAAGCAAAAAGCAATAGAACTGAGTCCAATGTGTTTAAATTAACTGTAAGTCATTTTAAATGATGTTGAGAATTCTTCTTTATTATTCAAAGTAATAAAATAACTCAGCTTACGGGATATTATAACAATTGATTGTTGAATATCACTCACAACGTCATGCAAATAATAAATATAATCGCTGTTATATTTCATCCGATGTCATAAACGAAATTAATATGTTACGCCATTTTAAAAATTGCTTATGCAAAAGAAATACAAAGATCTGCTAATTAGTGCTGTTATATTAATATTATACGTTTTGTCTATGTGAAAAATATTTATTAAGAGTGTTGATTTTCTTAGTAAAATAAACGTTGATTTTTTAGATGCTTCATGTGAAATGTGAGTTTTATAATTGATCGGGATTGCTATGTAGCAAGAAAAATAATAATAAGCTATAGTTTTATTTTTACGTAAATTGAGTAAGAACTGATTTTTTTCGGACGGTTTTAGTTCTGTCAAAATAAAATGTTATCTAATTAAATAAATATTAAAAATCTTACCTTCAATCAATGACGCCGCAATGAAGAATAAAACACACAACGAATTGAAATACATTATTACAATAGTTTAACCAAAAAACAGGTATTCTTCAAAAGTTCATATAATTACTAAATCAATTTAGAAACCGAAGCAAGCTTATAAAATTCAATCACTTTTATAAAAAATTGCAAAAACGCCAATATTTTATTTTTCAATAAGCCAAGGGAAATTTTTTCAGTTTTTTTTCAGGAATTTCAGAAGGTTAGGTTAGGATGAGTTGATGTGTATTCCGTTGAACTTTCCACTTATTTCACGGTTGAATGCGCAACGTTTTTCCTTCCGAACCCTCAAGCGGTTGCTAAGTAATTGCGTACCTGGCGGGAGGTGGGACTGTTGGACCAACACTCGGTGCTAGAGGCGGGCTCTGACGCTGCGAATCAACTTTGCCTCACCGAGCTGGTGATCGTTGACTAGTGGAGCGAATCGCGAAAAGTACACTAGTGGAGCACGGCTTCATTATTAGTTGACCGTTACGTGATTTGAATATTTTTGCTCTAACGTTTGAAACGAAAAGGATGGTGGGTACTTAAATCGGAATCGTTTTTGAAAAGCTTAAATTAGGTTAGATTCTGATACTAGTACCACTTAACCTAACCTCACCAAATCTAACCTAACCTTACCTATTTTTACTACTAACCTAAAACTTTCTAGTTGTTTGGTGATACAATTTTCAATTCTTCATAGTTACCTCTGCAGGAGGCCAAAAAATGAACTAACTAACGGAGAATAAATTTTTTTAATGAATATATATTTTGCATATCATTGCTTATGTTTGTTGGAGACGATTGCTCTATCGACTGCGACTGAGCTATCGCAGAATCCTTGGGAAAATTGTATAATGTTTCTTGTTTTATCTGTTAGATGCATTGCTTGAAGCGAGGTAAGGTCTTTTTGGCAGTAAAATGTGTATTTTAAATTACTATAAATCATGATGAAAATGACGTTCGTAATAACTTACTTGTTTTTTGCATAACGATTTTTTTTGTAAATTGTACCGACTTACCAGATAATGTGTTTACATATTAAAAAAATATATCTACGAAGTTTTCCTAGGATAGTTACTTATATTCGGAGAAATGTTTTTTCTCTCTCTCTAATGTTATTAAAAAAATATATTATTTAACATTCGAAAATATTCTTGAGTTTTATTTTCCAGATAAATAAGCTGGAAAATATAATAAAAATAAGTTATGTGAAAAAGTAAGTTCCGTTTGAAAATCGAAATCATGACATTTGACATGGAATTTTCACAGATAATAACAAGAAGCTAATATAATATATAGGGTTTTCCAATAAGAGGTGTTATGTATATTTAATTCCGGCCATAAAATGATTTTTTATGGCCGGAATTGGATGGTATTGATCTGGACAACGTTTACTTTCAACAAGACGGCACTACGTGCCACACAAGCAACGAAATCATTGATCTTTTACGGGAAAAGTTTCCGGACCGTGTTATCTCTCGAAGAGGTGATCACAATTGGCCACCGAGATCATGTGATTTAACACCTTGCGAGTTTTTCCTTTGGGGTCAAGTGAATGAAAAGGTCTACGCCAACAGCCCAGCGTCGATTCAAGACCTCAAAGATGGAATTCGTGAGGCTATCGAGGACCTAAGGCATCCACTTTGCGATTTGGTTATGGAAAATTTCATGAAAAGGATATGGTTCTGTAGGCGTAGTCGTGGTGGTCATTTGACTGATGTTATTTTTTACTATTAACGGCATACCTTCCTCTTTATAATAAAATAAACATTTGATCATTTATATTAAAAAATGGCATTTTTCTTTGAATATCAAAATAACACCTCTTATTGGAAAACCCTATATAATAGGGGCATTTTTAAAGTTCAATGACAATAATAAAAACGAAGCAAGTGCGGTGAGAAAGTAGCAAATCCACGGTGGATTTCTTGTTTTTATTTTGAGTACTGTGCAAGAATTCCAAAGGATTTAAGTCTAGAGAAAGGAGTAGAAAATGGGGATGTTTGGGAAATACCTAACTTTTCAGATTTGGTCACCAAGCACGCCTGAAGCCGCATTTACACCAAAGTTTAGATTTGGAATACCGGTCTTTTACCATTGCGATACTGAGAGTATGAACCACTATAAGACATTAATGATATAAATCTAAACATGAGACGTCTATTAATAAATAATGGCGTATGTATTATCGAATAAAAAAAATGGTTTTATTGATTGATGGATCGTTGCTCTCAAAACAAGTTTTGTAATTTACATGATTGTCAACCGAAGGGAAAGAATCAATTTAAAGTTCTCTTCAATTCTAATTGATTGTAGACCGTCTATTATATTCGCACTAATATTAATTATGTTGGATGAATATTCGAGATGTTCATCGGCCATTAAAATGTGTCATACGTTGCTTATATTATTTAGACAAATTGTTTATGAACAAATCGTATGACCATGTGAGAAATGTGGAGATTCGCAAATAATGCAATGCTGATTTAATATAAGCGTAATGCGTAGGATTAAGAAAGGGACGCTTAGATGGTTTAGGCATGTAGAGCGAATGAACGAAGAAAGGAGTGTAAGGAGAATATATGACGTGAATGTGAATGGTAGAAGAAGTCAGGGACGCCCGAGGAAGACATGGCACGATCAAGTGAGCAAGATTCTTGAGTTGGGCCACGCCAAGATTCGGAATAATAGAAGAGTATGTAAGACACGATGTATGAATGTGAATGAGGCAAGGAGTTTGTGTCATGGCCGCGTTGTTTGGCATTGCGTTCTCTCTGCCTACCCCTGCGCAAAACCGAGTGATGGTTAGTTACAAAATTACTGTGCCGGTGGTCAAATAAGGAACTTTCGAACAAGCTCCATTTTGTGTTATAAATATAATTTCCCTCAAGGCCTACGTCATCTTTGGGGATGCGGAGTGGATGGTCTTTTTGAGGAGAGGGAGTAGTGAGCATGGGTGTTGAAGATACCCACGTTGTAGGAGGGAGGAAACACAGATGCTGGCAAATCGTTCCACAGCCGAGCTGTTGAATTCAAGAACTATTTGGACGTCATGAAAAACGCATGGGTTTTGGTTTTTATTTTCTTAAAAGTCAACCCATTTTGTTCAGCTAACAATGTCATTTCCATCATGAGGTGTACATCTGTGAAATATCTTTTCGGCTGTCTGAAATAAGATAAACCGCCATATTGTTGGTTGTATATTTTTTATGTTTGTTTTCTAGGTCAACGCAACTATCTGACGCTCGCGATGTTATTCACACAATGACTTTGATAATACGTCCATTTATTTGCAAACAAGGCAAGTATTGACGATGGTATAATTAAAATTGTTAAAAAAAATAGTAAGAAAACTCGGGTAAGGCCGGGTAGAAACTTGTAACTACTATTTGGGGAGGTTAGTGTAATCCCACAAATCCCATATAGATATAGTAAGTATAGGTATAGGTACTTACATTGGTACAAATAATAGAAAAAATGTGTTTATAAAGAGTAGACCATATTTTATTCTACAGGGTAGAATTTAATTTTTATAAGAATATTACAAATAAGTAAAAATGTACCAAAAATATTATTACTAAACGTAGATTAAAAAGAGAACCTACCTAGTAAAAATAAAATAAAACAATGTTAATATCCACCACAACTTTTGAATGAGGTGCATTAACCCTTGGAATGCCACCCTCCCGCCACCTTGTACTCCGGGGTATGATGCCAATCGCCCGCCGTACGCCGGCCGACACTTAATACGGGTTTTTTCACAGAATTTGAACAATTCATCAAATTTCAAAGTTGATTTTCAAGTTCTGTGAAGGTTCTATCCAAGTTCTGTTACTATTTCAGTTTTGTGAAACAACTGGTCAGTAATAATAGAACATGAATAGAACCTTCACAGAACTTGAAAATCAACTTTGAAATTTGATGAATTGTTCAAATTCCATGAAACCACTGGTCTTTACTGTGTTTCGCAAAATTATGTTCTTTTTAAATTGTACCGTCTTACTGGATATATTTTTTAATGTATTCATAAAAATGTATTCATAATGCTTATCATTTTACCAGGATAGCTACATATATTCAATGAAATGATTTTTTTTTGCTGATATTATAAATAAATATATAAAAAACCAATAAGAAAATATTTTTAGGTCTTATTAGATTTTATATAAATTAAATAAGTGATCTTCATAATAAAAACTAAATTATACGAGGATCTCCTGTAAATAAAACCGGTAAATTGTAAAAATTCAAAGATGAAATTAATATATTTGCACGCGATGAAACAAGAGTCCAGAATACTATCACGATATTTTATTTCATTGCCAGGCAATAAAAAATATATTTTAGTATGCCATTATGTTACAAAAAAAACTCGGGGAAATTACTAGCAAATCCACGGTGGATTCATCGGCACACTACGGGTACAAATTTCAGAAAACCACGATGGATTTTTTTTCACACTAAGGGTTAAGAAACATCTTTAGAACTAAAGTATAGATATAAAAAAAAATATGAGTATAAAATATAACGAAAATTAAACATTTATTACTTTGTCTGTATCGATTATATTTTTGGACAAATTAAATTAAAATCTGATATTTAAGTAAAAGAGATCAAATTAAAATAAGAAAAAAGTTGAATCCTCATCGGATGTCGGATAGTAACTAATAGAACTACACACTGGTGATGCCAAAAATATTGCATTATTTTTGCTTTCATCGTCTGGTGTGAACCGGTCGTTATTGTTTGAAACTGCCAAAAAAATATGCTTGGCGGCAAATGCAGCGAGCGATTTTCCGAGACCATTTCTGTTGCACGACCTGAAATTCCAATTTCTTTACAAATAATAAACATCCATAATATTAAATGTATTCTGGATTTCATAACATGCGTGTCCAATAGATAAATTACAATATTAATGTAAGTACGTCAGTGACCGAATGAAATATATCTAGTAAATCTCCATAATAATGAAAGTAAATTCGATACCATTTGTAAGTCTATATCTGAATAATATCTGAAGTGTGTAGTTATGTAAAATAATAATTATTAAAAATACTAATAACGTATGTGCGAATCGATACGGTAGTTATGATAATTGGATAGTAAGTCCAGGCACACACGAGCAACTTTATGCAGGCAACAGTTACGTCCAATATTGCATAATCTATATATATATATACAGGTCCGGGGGTAATATGCACAAGTTACGAGAGGTAATTTTACATGATAGTACAAGTAAAAAAGATTAATAACTTTTTTCGAAGTTTCAACGTTTTAAGGTAGTTTTCGGGTACAAATGTTGAACTGTTTGAATGGAGAAAATCATATTCTACCATGTTAAAACATTTTTGTATGGGAAAAACAACTGAATTTCGATTTTTTTTACTCCTACCATCATGTAGAATCACCTCCCGAATTTTGTGCACTTTGCCCTGGACACCCTGTATATTATATATACCGAAATGTATTATATACGTACGGAGGACCGTGTGCAGAGGTCCTAAATATTTTTATCTAAATCCCCGGATCAGTTATAATATTTACTTTTTTTTAATTATTTTTTTTCTTTCATATTTGATTCTTCTTCTTTCGTATGGTGTGGGTGGTCAGAGGGGTACATCTAGGTCTGCGAGCCATTCTAGGGCCTCAGGCGTCGCCATGTGAAACTCTTCAATCCCGCAGGGGAATGAATGTAGCGGGCATTAGTTGCCCATATGTATCGATTTCCCTTGGCCGGGAGACCTATCAGTCTTCGGCCCCTTAAATAGCGGCATAGTTTGTAGTTAGAGGCCCACTTAATTTGGTATTCGCTTAACTAATTTTTATTATATAGTTGCTTTTAATAAATATTATGTTCAGTTATTGTATTTTTTAATGTGATTTTTAATTTGCTCAAAATTTCAACCAATTTTTTTTAGTTGTAATATTCCGGTGGTTGCTAACTAACGAAGTTTCCACTTTTTACCAAGGGATTTCAGGTCATGAAAATTAAAGAAATGGAAGAAAAAAAACCCTAAATTAAAAGTAATAAAAACGACAAGCATCGTACTATTATTACAAGACATATGTCCGAATTACCACACCACACGTTTAAAAATAAGAATATAATATAAATATTCCGTAAGCAATTATTTTTCGGAAGTAAAATTACCAATAATCCGAGATCTCAGAAAAGTGTAGATTATCAAGATATGTTTTCACATAAATCCTCATCAAGAAAATATTAAACGTTTTCAAAAATGATGAGAATATTCCATACCAATCCTACCTGCGCGCTGCGTTAAAACAATAACAATAATCACTCTAATGTTTAAATAAGCCCGGAGAAAGTTTCTGGTTAAGGCCTATTTCATTAATATTCAAACCAATTTATAAAACCTAATTTTAGTCACAAAAAATACAATGATCATCCAGCTGAATTTCGGTGACCAATTCAAATAAATAAACAAAATTACACTTCTTACTAACGTATATATTGATAGAAGAAAAATAAATCTAAAGTACCAACCAACATAAGAATCGTGGCTCCCTTGGCAGGCCCTACAGCTCCTCTTTTAAATTATACTTTTCTGAACAGGTATTATACCTAAAAAAGTAAAATATTTTACACACGACATACGTATAACATAATACATAATCTAGAATGCCCTTATTATTAATATAAATTAATGTAACTCATATTTATATTACAATGAAAATAACAAAATTGTGAATGGTGCGGATCGGAAAGAATGTGTGTAAATAAATCACCAAAACCTCCTAGATCACAAGGCCGGGACACTCATTCAAAGCCGCCTCCTAACTTGTATGAGATTCTGCAAAATAACTCGTTTTCATTTTTTTTATTCAATTTATTCTTATTTGTTAAACCATTCTTAAATGTTTTAGTTATTTAAAAAAAAAATATTTTTGTAGGTTTCCATACAAGTTAGGAGGCTGATTTGATTCAATGTCCCGACCTTGTGATCTAGGAGGTTTTGATGTCACTCGCTAAAATCATTTTACAATAATAAGGAGATTACAAATTATTATACAATAATGAGGAGAACACAAATAGGTTCCTCCGTTTCCTCAATCTAAAATTACACTTCCTATGGGAGGAAAGCTTTCAGGAAACAGATGCTCAATCAATGACTTCAGCGTATCAAATCATGAAAGAGATACGATATATGATTAACAGATACAAAAAATTAAAATATATTATTTCTTAAGAAATATCTCTTGAAAAATATCTGAGTATTTTATTTGGTTGTCAATTTAATAAAATTAAATAAAAACTCTAATATTTCAGAAATGACATATATAATGTCGTATATAAAGTCATATATAATGTCGTTATAAATAAACAATATAATGTTACAATGACATTTTAGACTAATTGAGTTTTTAATAATCAAAATAAGTGTTCTTTACAATGTCATTTGTATTTTTTTTAATGGATACTTCATTATTTTTCATAAACATGTTTTGTGCTTATCCATGCTGAAGCACCCATTTTATAATATACAAAATATATGTGTAAATAAAATGGATTGTATTGAAATTAAATTAAATATTAAATATACATCCAGAACGTAATCACTTGATTAATACATTCAGTTGGAGAAAACATACAACAGGGCGGGCATTATTTATCCGTTAACATTTAGTTGTGTTTGATATTGTGCTGAGTTTATTTGTCCAGGTGCTTATTGATTAAAAATTAAAAATTCACACTCCCCTCCCCCCTCCCTCCTCCCCCCTCCAAGGATTCTAAAAAATATTGTGAGGAATCCAACACTGAACAAATGTAGAATACCCTATACAAATACATTCAGAAATCTAGGGAAATTTCGGTGCGAAATTTAGGAAAATAAAAATTTCGGGCCACTGTTTCGGTCCCAACTCACGCTGTACAAGGTTTTAGCTCTTTTTCGGAAGACGTCTAGCTCTATTTTGAAAATTAAGTTGGCAACACTAGTGTCAATAGGCTCCTCCACAAGTACACTTCGGAGCGGCGGTACCACGCGCCACTCCAGGCCACCGCGCAGAAAAGTAAAGTCCGAATGTAAGGTAATGGTTTGACAGCAGTATACATGTGGGGGACCATAATGTCTCATTCATGACAATTGATTCAAAGCTTTTAGAAACAATAATAGCCGTCACGGGACACCTGGCAAATGTGAAATATCGCAACAGACTTTTATTGAAGGAAATGAAAAAGAAAGTAAACAAGTCTTTATATTTTTGATAACAAAACAATTATTTTACTATTATTAAAATATATGCATAAAGAAATATATTTCAAATTAAAAATCCATCATCATCATTTAAAATATATCCATTACCAATTTTAGTGAGAATATAAACAAATATACGGTTCTGGGGGCCGAGCGGCCGTATGAAGCGTCGCACAGTGGGCTGAAAATCGCCTTTCATAGACATAGAGACTTGAATTTTTAAGGGTATTTTTTTGGCTAGAAATGGATTCTGCTGATCATTACTATGCTATAAAATTTCGTACGAAGCAATTGGGTGTACAAATGAAGCAGTTATAATTTTTTTAAGAAAAATTTGTATGGCGCTGACATTAAAAATGAGGCTATCTCTGGAATCATAAGGTTGGCCGTTCTATCCTTGAACACAGATAATACTACTATTTATTTGTATTTTTTTGACATACTTCATATTGTGGCGCAAGGTGCGATTTTTTTTTTTTAAATCCTAAAGTGGAAAAAAAAACTTTTTTATGTTGAAGATTCATTTTAATGCTTAAATGCTTTACATATGAGTATGGTTTGTCTAGTTTACAATATTTTATTTATACTGCAAGCCTAAAAGCATTTTTTTTTCCACTTTAGGATTTAAAAAAAAAAAATCGCACCTTGCGCCACAATATGAAGTATGTTAAAAAAATACAAATAAATAGTAGTATTATCTGTGTGTAAGGATAGAACGGCCAACCTTATGATTCCAGAGATAGCCTCATTTTTAATGTCAGCGCCATACAAATTTTTCTTAAAAAAATTATAACTCCTTCATTTGTACACGCAATTGCTTCGTACGACATTTTATAGCATAGTAATGATCAGCAGAATCCATTTCTAGCCAAAAAAAATACCCTTGAAAATTCAAGTCTCTGTGTCTATGAAAGGCGATTTTCAGCCCACTGTGCGTCGTCCCGTCTTGCCACGCTTGCTACGCAAGAGTCGGTTTTACCCCCCTACGAGCGCCAAAAATTGTTTCATATAAAAAGGTATGTGAAACAATTTTTAAATATAACAACGTGAGCATCATTTTAATTTTCAATGACTTCACGCTTAACCGCTCGGTTAAACAAAATGATGGTATCAATTTCGTAACTCTATATTTCAAACTGCGAACTAGTGACAAATACGAAGATATTAGATAATTCTTACAATAAAGTTAACAAATACAATTTATAACTGTTCAATGTGACCCCCTTGGCTGCACGGCCAACATCTAATCGGTTGCTGAACTCGTTCCGATCGTTTGAAATGTTATGTTAGTTATGAAATTCAGTCCATCATTTTGAATAATTCTATGCAAATATATTATTATGTTCGCAGAGGTTCCCTCATTGGCTCATTCGTTATTAAATATTTAACTCTGATGAGACCTTTGTATAATCACCAATTTGCCGGGAAACTATTGGCGGTTTATCTTGATTTTTAATCGGCTAAATCAGAGAAAAATTTTAAACAAATATTTTATATTTTAAGCCAGAACAGCGATAGCCGTATCGAGAAAGAAAAAAGTAAAATTTGAAAGAATTTTTACTGTCCATTCAAGTCTTTCGCGCCAAGCCAACCTTCCCTTTCCAGATAACGTTTTAGTGAATGTTATTTGAAGCTTAGGTAGGAACTTCTTTTTTTAATATTTCCTAAGTAAGCCAGTGCTTGTATATAGGAAAGAAGTGCTCGTTTATAACAAAATAAATATTTTATGTACAGTGAAAACAAATATAAAACAAGTTCAAACTAATGAAGGGTAAGTGTAAAGAATAGAGTTGGGCGAAAAAGTCTAAAATCGAGTTCTAAATTAAGAAAATTTTCAGATAGTCTGGCTTTCACCCTTCAAGGTGTTCTAGGCCATCATTTCAAAGTACGGAGCAGCGAAAGGTGAATTTATATAATGTGAGAATGTGTTTTTGCAATTTTAGACAAGACTTAATAGAAGAGAGGAAATTTGTTTAGAGAGGGACAACCGAAAAATATGTGATCTAAAGTTCCCACTTCTAGACCACAGAAGGTGCAATCTGGGGAGTCGTGGGTAAATTGTTAAAACCACGGTTTTGATGTGATAGTCCGTTGTATTGAGGCATAGCAGGCTCCCTTGGATTGACTAGCAATGTGCCAATACTCTGACAAAACATTGCGGGATCTATCTTTGATGATGGAAAAAATGTCAGATAGGGGAATGTGGTTTACGAGGGTAACAACGGGGTTGGATAATTCTTGTTTTGCCTAGGAATCCGCAATATCATTAACCACGATGCCAACATGTCCAGAAATCCAAATCAATGAGAAAATATATTTGGAATATCTACCTACCTTTTGACATTCGTAAATGTCGGGTGGTAAGTATCTGCCTAATTGCTATTATTTAACCCTTAGAATGCCAGGGTTGAACTATTTTCGCAATAAGTAACTAAATTATTTTTCAAAATTATAGTTTCTTAAATGTACCTTACTAGAAACTTACCAGATAATGTGTTTGCATAATTATAATTGTTTTTATATATGTAGTTTCTCCAGGATAGCTTATTTTTACTTCTAATGTTAACTAACTAACTACAAATCACGCCGTTTCCCCGCAGGGGTGCAGAGAGGACGGACCGCCAAACAACTCGGTCTTGGCACACACTTGCATACATACATACACTTTACTTACACACACTCCTTGCCTCATTCACATTCATACATCGTCTCGTACATACTCTTCTATTATTCTAACTCTCGACATGACTCAAGTATCTGATTCACTTGATCGTGCCACGTCTTCCTCGGGCTTCCCCGACTTCTGCTACCATTCACATTTGAGTCATATATTCTCCTTACACTCCTTTCTTTGTTCATTCGGTCTACATGCCTAAACCATCTAAGCGTCCCTTTCTTAATTCTACTCATTACGCTTACCTTACATCAGCATTGCATTATTTGCGAATCTCCGCATTTCTCACATAAATAATATACTCAACGTATGACACATTTTAATGGCCGATGAACATCTCCAATATTCATCCAACACGAATTCGCTCTACATGTCCAAACCATCTAAGCGTCCCTTTCTTAATCTTACTCTTTTGCGCATCTCCACATTTCTCACACGATTATACATGGTTTTACCACACATACGTACATATTAATAATAGAAGATGCCCGACTAAAGAAGAAACAGCTCGCAGAAATAGTTGGAGTATCAGATACAACCATTTTCGAAATTCTTCACGACCATCTTGGAATGACCAAAGTCAGCGCAAGATGGGTGCCGAAAATGCTCACGCCGCCTCAAAAACAACAGTGGAGTGTTCTCGTGCATTTTCGGACCTCTGTAGGGAATACAAAGATGGAGTGTTGGCTCAAATTGTTACTGGTGATGAAACTTGGGTTCATCATTATAAACGTGATTCTAAACAGGACTATATGCAGTGGCACAAGAAAGGCACACTACCACCCGAGAAGTTTAGAAGGTGTCACAATCGGCTGGGAAAATCATGACGACAGTCTTTTGGGACTCAGAAGGAATCCTGTTGATCGAATACAAAAATAAAGGTGTTTTCATAACCAGAGTTTACTATGTTTCAATTCTAGAGCAATTAAAGAAAGCCATCAAGGAGAAAAGAAGGGGAACATTGACCAAAGGTGTCCTCCTTCTGCACGACAACGCGCCTGTTCACAAGAGCCGTGTTACGATGGCTGCCAGAAGATAGGCTTCAAAATTTTGCCACATCCACCCTATAGTTCTGACCTGGCTCCCAGTGATTATTACCTATTTCCTTTTTTTATTAACTTAAAAAAGAACTTCGTGGGAAAAAGAAGTGAAGGATGCAGTTTCAGCGTATTTTTTAGACAAAGACAAATCTTTTTTTTAGGGTTACATAAGTTAATTGAAAGATCCGAAAATGTATTAGGGTAGCTGGTGAATATATTGAAAAGGAAAAATAAATTTGGATTTTTATTTCCACTCCTTACCCCCATTCCGCAAACTTAAAAACGTTCCCTCGTATTTCGAAAAGTTTATGTACGAAGTATTATTTAACCTTTGACTATGTGTACTTATTACCATATAAAGCATGTATAACCATATTTATAATAATACATATAATGCTGTATACTTATTTTGCCAACCATTTTCATAAAGCGGCTTGCGGCGTCAGTCTAAGGCCGGGTTCCCACTATGCCGGACCGGCAGATCTGCCGGAAACCGGACACCGGACAAGAGTGTTCACATTACACCGGAGCCGGAAAGATAATGGGAGGACATCGCTTCAGGATTCGAAAGAAAAGCCAACTTTCCTCACTGTGTTGGAGCAGTAGATGGCAAACATATTAGAATTTTGAAACCAGCCGAGAGTGGTTCTATGTTCTTTAATTACAAGGAATATTATTCTTTTGTATTAATGGAAGTTGTTGATTCAAAGTACCGTTTTATTTTTATTAGTGTGGGCTCATATGGCAAGGAATGCGATTCTACTATATTAAAGGATAGTAAATTTTGGCAAAAGATCAATGATGGTACTTTAAATGTACCAAAGCCTAGACCGCTTCATGAAAACTTGCACGAGGAATTACCGTTTAAACTAATAATAATAATAATATTTGGCTGATTTATATAGCGCCGTTTTCGTGAGAAATCACCTCAAGGGCGCTGTAGAAATATATTTCTTAAATAGTTAATACTAGAACTACTGACTTATCTCTAAGACTTGTATCTAGTGACTTACGACTAAGGCCTATAACTACTATATTAACGACATATATACGAGTATTTACATATTTAGCAACTTACAACTAAAATTAATATTAACAATCTAATCTTACTAACGCCAGAAGAAGAAGGAAGTTCTATTATATTAGGGTGTTTTTTATTGTTAGCTGGATATATATGTTAAATGAATGAAATTAATGAATAAAATCAATCGTCAATCTTAAACGCATTTAGATGATTCATCTGCCAACAATTAAACCGATTGACTTGTTATGTTCCCGCTGATATTGTCCATTATCCATTGGTAGGCAAGTCAATAGAAAAATTGAATGAACGGAATCGCTAGATAATGTAACAATTACAGTATAAAAAAATGAAAAAAAGAAATATTTGGATAGAATGACGGATTTATGAAAATGAGTGTCTGAAGGCTTTAATCTCCTACGTCCGTATGGTGGTACACATTTGAATACTGATAAAAAGATTTAAACGAGCAGAGCGAACACGTCTACTTTCTTCAAAAAATGCGAGCCGATGACGAGAGGGGAGCCCGGAGCACGGGCGCGGCGAGCGGGGACAGCCGGATACCGGCACAAACTCGTTCACATTACTCCGGTCCGGTGGTTCTACCGGCACTTTCGCAGTGACAAAACGCTCGGTAAAAATGTCGGGCTCGGCAAAAATGCCGGACCCGGGATAATGTGAATAGCTTCATATAAATTGTACAGCCACTAGCCCTTCCGGCAGTTTTACCGGCCTGGCAGATCTGCCGGTCCGGCATAGTGGGAACCAGGCCTTACAAGTGAGTACCCGGTACGGGCGCTCGCCGCTAACGGCGCTAACTGAATCGGGCGGCCGCTTCGGCCGCTCTTACCCTCACCGCGTCGCCATGGGCCACGGACCTACTGCGCCCGGCGTTGCACAAACTTAAAGAAAAGGCTACGAATTATCATCGACTCGTGGGATTACAACAGCCCCTTGGTCTTGTGATATCACTCGCCTCGGCCCTGCGACATCTTCGCCGGCCTGCATCTCCCGCGCTGTGGGCTCATTCGCGCTCGCATCATCTGCGGACCAGATCAACCCTACCCTCGGGTCTCTTACTTCACACTGGAGCACCAGAAAGACTCAGCGTCATCCCCAGTGCTGAACACCACCTACAAGTCCGGTCTCCACAAACGCGGTGTTGAGCCACCGACTTCATCGCCTCAACCACTCCACCACCATCATATCCGTTTACATCTGGTGTCAATCTTCAACCTAGGGAATACGCCGCTGACTACATCAACTGACGCGGTATCGATCTTCGGCCCGGGGAATTCACCATCGACTACATCCACCAACTGCGTGAGCATCGGTCCGGAGTCATCTCTCGCTACTACACTGACTCAATAAACGCTGTGACCTCACAACCTTTTTCATTCATCTCCTTACATCTGATGCACTACATCGTGTAATATTTTAAATTGAGCCGCTATCAATAACAACCCTTACGTAGATGGCGATAAGGTTTAAATTCCCGCTTAACACCATCCGCCCGTTTTGATTTATGCAAGGAAAAAACATGGCCAAAAAGTGATTTTTATTTTATTTTGTGGATGTTCAGGCATAAATATTAAATATTTTTTCGATCATTTTATAAATATGTAACTTATTTTGACACATTATACAATAAAATCATAACCGAAAATGGGTTCGTACGTAGGAGATTTTAAACTTTAAAGCAGTTTTCATGGGCCTTTACATTATTTTTTTCTGGGCTTATAAAAAGACTTATCTAAAAAATACTCGATTATTTCAAAGGCCAAGATGTATTCTACTCGCAGTATTTAATTAAAGCATCTGAAACATTTCTAGGCGACCAAATTTTCAAACCAGAAACACATGATTTTGCATTACTACGTATGGCATCGCCTTAAGCAAAATAAACAAAATGAGTTGTGTATCCATAAAATAAGTTTAGTATAATTTATATAAGCCATCACTCATCCAGGCATCAAGGGCTTCGTGAGTGAGATATCAAGCGAAGTTATGTTGGTATGAAACACTTACTTTTTTTTTTTTTACTTATGAGCAGTTATTTTTTTTCTACCATCATGTAGAATCACCTCCCGAAGTTACCGCACTTTACCCCCCGGACACCCTATATTATTGATATTATGCATAGATATTTTCCTACTAAATAATTGTTCTTCACAATAAAAATAAGTCTTACGAGGCTTTCCTGTAAATAAATACAGTAGAAATCGAAACTGCGACTTTTGAGATGGAATTTTCCTACGCGCTTTTTCGCAGATAAAATAAACATATTTGCACTGACGACAAGCTAGACTAATATTCAGATACATTATTTCCTTGCCAAGCGAATAAAAAAAATTGTATGCTAGGAGCATTTTTTAAAGTTCAAAATACCATAAAATCAAAGCAAGTGCAGTCAGCTTGTAGGTATCCACGGCGGGTGTGTCGGCAGTGTCGGCACCCTAAGGGTTAATAGAACTCCCACCTTATTATAAAATATATTTACAGATTTTAGTTTTGCTTTAATATTCAGTGTGGTTTGCGGTCTTGAGTTATTGTTTCAATTTGATTCTTTAGAATTTGGCATTCAGAAGAGGCATCTGAATATCTAATATTTCCCTGGTAAAATCTTTATCTGTAGTCTGTAGATAAAGCGATATAATAATAAATTGTTATTAGGAACACAAGCAATTACCCATATATTTCGCTAGGCCACATAGAAAAAATCTATCATGGGTGACTAAAATATTAATGAGAAGTGAACTGTCTGCCGTTGTCTGTCCAAGTCTAGTCAGACAGGGGCGGACCAACAATGTATTATTTTATTGATTAGTATCCACCATTCAGTTATTTTTTTTACGATTTCAGAATTATAATATTTTTCCAAAAATTATCATTCAATGAGATGTACTGACTCATGAAAAATATTGGCGTTGAATGCTGATTTATAATGACTTACAATAATGTGATAATATTATTATTAAGTTCTGCAAGTGTTTTAGTTTTTTATTATTGTGACAGCTGTTTCGGCTTACAAGGCCATTTTCAAACTGTGGTTAGTCCACATTGAGACGACGTATTTATACAATTTCAAATGTAAATTTTGAAGGTGTATACATTGATTTATTACTGGTTAAACCGATGACATGATCTATTGTTGGTTAAACCAGTCTATGTTTTCCCCTCAGTAAATGGTAATGAGTTCTTAATTATTTACTAATGACTTTATTGCTATGAATTATTTGGGTGCATTATACTGCAAATCATAATATAGTATAACTTTAATTTAAAAGTTACTAATTTATAATTCTTAGGACGGGTTGTTTCACAGAATTTGAACAATTCATCAAATTTCTAAGTTAATTTACAAGTTCTGTGGATGTTCTATTTAAGTTCTTACCTGGTATAATCATAATAGGGGAGAATTTACTCCAGATTTCTCAGAAAATGTATTCACATAGGCTGGACACTGCCCCACGCAGTGTGCGGGGATGCAACCTTTCTAACTAAAAATCGTCCCTTAGCTAACAACACCGCATAAGTCATTTTTACCAACTTTACAGGAGACGAAAAAAACTGTTTATTTTAAAAAATCGGTGGATTTTTTCTGTTATTACTTAATAAATACCCTAGTTAGAGGTAAAGAAATAATTATTTATGCTTACTTTGACAATTTACTTTATTTTAACTTTTATTTTATGACTTGAGCTGTGTTGACTGATATTTTATTAGATTTAGGCGGTGTTGCTTGCGGAAATGTTAGGGAATAAGGTATTAAAAGATGATTTACAAAGAAAAGTTTTTATCAAGAAATATTTCAAAAATAATTATCAATCGTTATAAATAGGTATTTATAACCTAAATCTTAAGAATAACATTGTTGAGATCAATTGCTCAAAGTTATTTGGTGACACACGAACCTTTACAGTGTACCTAAGTGCAATTATTATTATTATTTTTTTATTTTAACAGGAAAATATTTAAAACATAGTCTTTAATAAACTCCAACTAAACAAGATATAATAGTTATAAAATTATAAAAATTAAAAAAAATATACTCGAAATCTCCAGTCTTTAGCGATTGCTGTGCGGAAGGTCATCATAAAAAGAGTGGCAACTAAATGGTAATACACTTTTTAGGTCTTGCAAATCTTTATACTTCCGATTTGTAATTGGTATTCTAGCTGCATACAATTTCTGCAGGTGATTTATTTGTTTAATGCTGTTAATTGGCGTGGGACGATGTGGTAACGGCTGAAGCTCGTCATCAAAACCAATTTTATACCAAATTGTGCCATTTGGTCTGTATTCTAGCATACGTACATCTATGACGGCTGGGTCACCTGCTTTTTTACCAGGCCGTATAGATTTATAAATTAATTCTTTCAAAAAGTCGGTAAAAAAGGTATAGTCCAAATAACGAGCTTCGTAAGGCATAGGATCACTCCTAGAGGTTTTAGTAATAGCCATGTATTGTTGTGGAAGGTAAATTTCTTTACCTTTTAATTTACACTCTATTGCACTGTGTACGGAATCACATTCCATGTGGGTATGGCCTTTTACCAGGTATTTTTGAGTAATTACAATATTTTTAAGGTAACATAGCGATTTTGAGCACAACAGCCATCGGAATATAAAATCACAGGCAATAATTTCTGGCTCAAAACTTTCTCTAGATAGTCTACTAATCATGAAGCAAAAACAAAGGCTTCAAGTGTGCTATTTGACTCATCGAACCAATAACACATTACTTCTTTAGTTGCTAAAATTTATAATGTATAATTATGGATGCATAATTTAGTTTTATAATAAATTGCATTAGCTTTAAGATACGGAGCCAATTTTACCGATTCAACATCCTGTGTGAATACATGACAAGCTCCGGACTGTGCAATATCTTTGTCAGTCTCTTTCTCTCTCCTGGCTCGATCTTTCTTCAAAACATGTTGTGCGTATTCTTCATCCGTAATGTTTCCAGTTTTATGACTGCAACAATCGTTACATTGATCTTTCTTCGGGTAGAATAGGCTCAGATTGAGTTTCAAAAATAATTTGTCAAATAATTTACGACCAAGGCATTAAGGCATTCTCTACCCTCTAACTCACAATTCTCTTGATATGTGTGGTAGAGCTGTGTCATGTTCGAGAAAATTGGTTCTAAGTATTCTCGTGATGTTTTAGCACGACAGTAATGCGACGGCATCTTTGGAAGACCTGCTAAAAACTTTTCAACATATTTGTGGTCTTCAATTTTCTCTGGATTTCTGCGGTTACTGGTTGAAGTAGACAAATCTGGAGGCATGGCACAGTCTGTTTTTGTCAGCCAATATCTTATAAACGAATCTTTAATGCCAAGAGTGGCCAAGAACATTTTTTTACAGACTTGGTGACGTACATTATCAATCGTGAAAACGTAAGTTCGACTATCAGTTCTTTTGGATGATTTCTGGATGTTTTGTAATTTTCTTTGGTACTTTATTAACATGAGAAGTTATAAATGATCTTTGCTGCTCCCAGTTTATGTTCTTCCAGAAATTTTCAAATAAATATTGCCGCTTTTGTTCGTTATGTTGTCACATGATCTGAGTTTCGATTTCTTGCAAAACACCATCATCACCTGAACTCCATGAATCAATTTCTTCTCCATCCATAGTGTATTTCAATTATTGAGCTTCCTCAAAGAAATAAAATACATTTTGAAACACCGCCCAAGTTAAAAAAGCTGGTTAGTAAACACCGCTTAAGTAAATGAAGATATTAAATAATGATTTCTTTCTATATGAATATTATGTGATAATCAATAAACATTACTGTATTATATAGATTACCTCCTTATCTTCTATTAAAACATCTTGCATAGACCTTTCAGCGATAAAACTCACATAAAAATATAATAATCACGGAGCGCGAAGTACTTTTAAGAGAAATGTATGACAGACTAACGACTTGTGCGGTGTTGAGAGGCTAACCGACTTGCGCGCTGTCACTACTTTTTGAATTAAGGCTTCTAATTGACTGAAATCTATATCATGTGACAAATGGTTAGACGCGCAATGAGCAGCTCCATCTATCGGCATTAAAATGTGAAAACCGCCAATTTTCGACTTGAGCGGTGTTGTAAGCTAAGGGACGATATGCCTTTATTTATATTGTTAGCAATAATAAAACGATAAGTAAATGGTAATGATGAAATATAATATTGTCTTCACAGTCTATGACAATAATAACATCCAATATTCATTAAAGTTATATGGCGCATCGCACAGTTCAAAATCCCAGCCGTTGGCTGTCGGTCGTTGGGACGGAACCGCATGTTCCCTGGGTGTCTTCAAACAATCCCTTCTTTACCGGTCGATACACATGGCGGTTGGAGTAGTTTCCCTGTTGGCCGACAGAGCGCACCTCTGCCAGCATAAGAGCGAACCAAACGACTGTAGCGCCAATATTTAAATATGCAGCTATTAAAATAAACATAAATTTTATTTTATTTTTCTTACCAAAATTGAAATTGTCAACACATTTCTTCCAATCGATAAGTAATGGATATTCGTGTAACAATCGATTACTTCAAAAACTTCTTCTCCGGTTATTTTGGTTTCTAAAGAAAAAAGTAAAATTTTATCATAAATGAAAGAAATTAGATTTATATGATATTTTATTAAAACAGTCATTTTTATCCAATATTAGAGCATAAATGATGAACCCTGAAATTAAAATTAAAATAAAAGAATATTATTACTTAAACAATCATAAATAAAGAAAATCATAGAAACTAAATCTTCATTCATTGATACTCTTAGGACGGGTTGTTTCGGAGTATTTGAACAATTCATCAAATTTCAACGTTCATTTTCAAGTTCTGTGAAAGATTTTTTCAAGTTCTGTTTTTATTTCAGTTTTGTCAAGCAACTAGCCTATAATGATATGATAACAGAACTTGAATTGGACTTTCACAGATCCCAGAAATGAACGTTGAAATTTGATGAATTGTTCAAATACTCCGAAACAACCCGTCCTTAATTATTCTAAAACAAACTCTAAGAATGGGTTGTTTCGGAGAATTTGAACAATTCATCAAATTTCAATATTTATTTTCGGGTTCTGTGAAAGTCCTAATCAAGTTCAGTTATTATATCATTGTAGGCTAGTTTCTTGACAGAACTGAAATAATAACAGAACTTGAAAAAATCTTTCACAGAACCCGAAAATGAATGTTGAAATTTGATGAATTGTTCAAATTCTCCGAAACAACCCATCCTAAAAGTACGATTCCGAGGTTCGCGGTAGACTGCAAACCGCAGACTTAATATAAAACATTTACTATTAAGTCTGTGGTCTGCCACCGATCTCGGAATCCTAACTTTATAATGAAGAAAATTTAAAAGAACATTATTATAAAATGAATAATTTGGAAAATTGAAAAATTACGGTACACAATATTGGATTATATAATAATAATCAACAACATATTTTGAGTGAGAAGTTTGAGGCTTCAATAACATTTGATTTGTGAAGTTTAATTCTAAATCATAAATCATGTTTTGTAATTAATTTAAAAAAAACACTACTCTTGAAATGAAGTGTCTCCAAGTGCGCTTTTGTGACCGGGAATCTTTCAATCTTTAACCCCTCATGCATCTTTATTCAACATTAAATATTTGGACTGATACAAACACAAATGGGTTTATGTAGTTAATTGAACCACACTAAAATGTTTGCCAAATACACATTAGTCGGGGGGTATTTTCACTTCGGCAGTTTGTGAGAGATGAGGTAAGATTGTTGTTATTTTTTTTTTCATATTGAAAACACAAAAATGAAATAATAAAGATTGAACAAGTATTCATTGTTTTAAAACATTTGATTGCCTACTGTTGACTGAAATAAATACAGTAAGAATAAAAAGTATCAATAAGATCACTCAATATATAAATTTGGGGTCACAGACCGATTAACAATGAAAATAACATGATTGGCACATTTGTAATATATATTGATTCAATGAGAATTCTTTTAATAAGTAACTTTGATATTCATTCTCTTAATCAACACACATATCATTAAGCAGTTTATGAAGTAAAAAAAACATCCTGGAAAAGTCATATTATTTAAATAAGTCAATTATATTATTAATTAAGTAATGATAATGGAGCAGAAACACGAATAATAATAATTAATCGAGACAAACATGTCCAAACCATAAAATTATAAATAATTCAATTGCAAAGATAATATTAATTGATATGCAAAATATTAAATCATAATTTTTTTTTACACGGGACTATATTATCCCCAATGCTGATTTATGGTGATTTTGATGCTCTCATGGGATTCAGCCCCATATGGTGATTAATAATAATTGTAGCAGGTGGAACGGCTTCGTGTCCTTTTTCATACATAGACTAAATTTGGATTTGAAGCCAAAATACCCAACAAAACTGAATAATGATTTTTTCAAATCAAATGTTATAGTAAATATCTAGTAAGGATATGTGCTATTTTATTTATTTGTATTTTAAATTATGATATATAAGGCATTAAAGAATTCAATTTTGCATGATTTTTGAGGCAACTTTAGCATTTTTTTGCAAGTTAATTGTAATTATTAAAAAGATAATATTGCCCTACTGTGTTAATATAATGAAAAATAAAACATCGTCAAAAAAAGCATTTTTAGTAGACATTTTCAGTTACATACAACCGTTAGAACAAATTTGTGTTTCAACAGTTGTAAAAAATTATGTAATTTAAATTTACGCCAATCAAAATGCTTTTTTTAATCTTTTTTTTTCTATTTTATCATATTTACGCAGTAAATAGAGCAAAATATATATTTTTTGTAATTATCATTAACTCACAAATAATTGCCAAAGTTGCCTCTCAAATTATGAAAAAATTAATTCTTTGATGACTACATTTTATAATTTAAAACACAAATAAATAAGTAACCCATCTTTACTAGATATTTGCTGTGTTTTGATTTTAAAAAATATTTTTAGTTCGGTCCTGAAATCCAAATTTTGGTTTTATATGAAAAGGGAAACGCACATAGAATAATTCAAAAGAAAGAAAAGTAAGATATTAAATGTCAATAATACAGTCGGCAATGAAGTCACAAAACATGTTGTGCAACCGTTCATCACATTTATAAGATTAATTTAAGCACTAAATAATTAAAGTTAACAATGATAAGCAACCCCATAGAGAAATAATATACAAGAAATGAACATACCTGCTTACTAAAAACTAAAAACTCGTGATTTTTTTAAGCAAAACAGATAATCAAAGCATTTAAATTATATTTAAGATAAATCACACATAAGGTCTTTTGTGTATAATATAAAAATAGTGATTTATTGTACCATATTGAAAAAAAACTTACTTAGAATGAGATAAACAATGACAAAAATAATCATTACATTTGAATGCAATGTTTAAAGAGAAAAGTAACAAACGTACATAAATGCTACCTTATTACCTACGAGGATATAAAATTAACACTACAATGAAAAAATATATTTTATATTGATATCTATTTACATAAAAAAATTTGTTTCCACTCTTATACCAAATATGATTCTCTCGACATTTTAAAGACAAGGCCTTCCTGATTTCAATAACAAATGTATGTACAGATCCTTATAATTTAAAATTTGACACCGGCCATTGCTTTGCGCATTTTATCCGATAGAGGCACTCCGCCATGAGCGATTTTTCGTTTGACGCCTTTCTTGGCACCCACTTCTTCTGTTTTTGCGGGAACTTTTTTGGTGTCACGAATTTTTGGGGCAGATTCAGTCTGAAGTTTGGTGGTGGGTTTGATTACCTTCTTGGTGGCATTGGCTTTGGGTGGGTAAGTCTGGTGGTCCTTCTTGTGTTTGGCGAACTGAGCCGCGGTGCGGACCGAAGCGCCGCAGTCCGTGCATTTGAAGGATTTGGGAGGGGTGTGCTCCGTGTGGATGTGTCTTTTAAGGAGCCCCTCCGTGTCGAAAGCCTTTCCACAGTCGCACTTGTGTGTCTGTCGCATCACTGGAAGGAAAAGTACATGATGAACATCATCTAATTATTCGTAATCCTTGTATAAATTATTATTAATATGTCATGGCCGTTCAAACAAAAGTCACCAAACCACAACACACATTGTAAGAAATGTACTGCAATTTTGAAAGCTAAAATATGTTCATAAACTTTAAAATTTTAACAGAAATTTCAGATTTTATCTACCGGCATAATAATATAAAATAATTAAAAGCAAGATTATTTTTTTAAGGGTACTTTCAAAATATTTTTAGAAACTTCACACCAATAGATGGCGTTATATTCAATATTTTTGAATAATAACATGTTACGTTTTTGAACATTGAGATGAATTATTGGTTTGGGCACATAAGATATATTTATCTGAATAAAAAAATTCTACCTATAAAGCACAGGTCTTAGAAAAACACACAATTTGATCGCAAAACTAACAAGTAAAAAATACATTTGCCAAAACTCGCGCATATGTTTGCATACAAAAAAATATTACCCAACCAAAACATATTTGCGAAAAAGAGTGTATCTAAAGTTCTACCGGCATAACACATAAGTTGAAAAGAGACAGACATCGGGAGGATTGTTGAACTCAGTAATTTAAATCAACGCCCGGGGAGATCGTATGATTAGAAGAAAAAAAATGGTTGCCGGATAACAAAGGCCTATGGTGCCCTTGCTGGCGTTAACTAGACCCTTTTTTATGCCGTACACCAAGATTCAATATTTCCCACCAAGCTATGTAGGTACATACCTACTACCTGATGATCCATGCCCTTTCTCAGTTTTTGCTTGTAGTATATATTTTTAAGTCAAAAAGTAACACATATTCGTTTATTTCTATGCGGCACATTTATCAAACAAACAAAGTGGTGATAATTGCTAGATGTCTCCTGTGCTCAATCCAGGGTACAAGTGAACCAAATATTTCAATTAGGTCACATCACGAGTCGCACATATGAGACGATGTATGAACATATAAAGGAAGATGTTTGTGCCGCAATAGAGTCGAGTGTTGATCTGTCCTCTCTGCCCAACACCTCTGCCATAGGTCACCACAAGTCATTTTTTAGAATAACACAAAACTATGTTGTGCAAAATTATTATTATTATCGATTTCTTGTAATCTCTTAGAGTTGAAACCGGTGGCTGCACATGCAAGGTATCCTTAGTTTTACCATTCACCAGATATCTGAGTAGGTACCTAGTTTGATCTATGAATTTTATTCATAATAATATATAACATAATCGCCTCGTGCTGAGCAATATTTGAACAGAAATATCATTGGATTTATAAAAAAGCAAACTGAATATTTTACCAGAATCACAATTATTTTCATGCAATCTTTTGACCTTTTTACTACAAACTTATTTAACTAACAAATTTCAGAAGGTTCAATTCCCTAAAAATTCACCAGCCACTACAAAATTTCGGTACATTCTCTACGAATATCGATAGATTTTAACTGATTTCAGTAGATTTTCAAATATTTCTGTAGATTTTCAAAAAATTTCAGTTGACTTTCACAAATTTCGGTAGATTTTAGCTGAAATCAGTAGATCTATCAAAATTTTGAAAGGAGTGGTATCACTGGCCGCGCAGAGTACACAAGGACAACTACAGGGTTTTCCAATAAAAGGTGTTATTTTGATATTCAATCGTAAAAGATCAATGGTTTCGTTGCTTGTGTGGCACGTAGCGCCGTCTTGTTGAAAGTAAACGTTGTCCAGATCAATACCATCCAATTCCGGCCATAAAAAATCATTAATCATCTCTCGATAGCGCAATCCATTCACCGTAACTGTTGCTCCAACCTCATTTTCGAAAAAGTAAGGTCCAATGGCTCCGCCGGACCATAAACCGCACCAAACAGTCACACGTTGAGGATAGAGAGGCTTTTCAACAATAACTCTTGGGTTTTCCGAGCCCCAGATGCGATAATTTTGCTTGTTGACGAAGCCACCGAGGTGGAAATGGGCCTCATCACTCAAGATGATTTGCATTTGATTCACTCAAGTGAATTTTAATAATTTCAATGAGTTGTTGAAGCGTGTATCGTTCCATTTTTATTAATGGCGTAGTTTCTACTTGTCAAATGTCAAAAAATGACAGCTTCAAAAGTAACATCTACCAAAATAACACCTCTTATTGGAAAACCCTGTAGCTGTCACTTTGCCAGGTTACGCAGCCGGAAGCGATTGACGGACGTCCAATGTGAAAATGACATACGTGTCTGCATATATGTAACTTCATTTAAAAAAGTGAGTGAATTTGTCTGTTTTTATGTCAGTTTTTTGGCTTAAAAAGGAAGAAATTTTTTTTTTTAAATTATGTATTGTGTGGAAGAGTATTTCAAAAAAGTTAAAAAATGCATTTTTGGTAGATGTCCAAGTTTAGGTACTGTCGATTTGAACTGCTTACTGCGGTTTAAAGTCAATGAATCCACCTAGATTTCGCCGTTTATCCCATATTTTTAGGTTCTATAAATTTGGCATAGTACGACACACAAAACATTTTTGCAAAATTTGCCATAATATGAGAAAAATCTCTCGATTGGATATTGAGATTGTCAATGATTCAACAATAATATTATTGAATGAATAAATAAGTAAAATGAATGAATTCCACAAACCTTTATGCGTTTTCCTGTGCACTGAAAGATTAGCTTGAGAAGTGAAAACTTGTCCGCAGCACCTCAACTGCAAAGCAGCAGTGGCAGCTGCCTTCTTAGCAAGACCGGGCAGTTTCCTGCCTTCCATAGAGTTGCGTCCTCCTAGTGATTTCCTCTTCTGTGACATCAGAACAGATGAAATGACTTTCTTTGTTTTCTTGGCGTTTTCATTAATCTTTGGTAGTCGACTGTTGACTTTGACCGAGATAGGTTTCTTTGTACTCGAGCTGGAAATGGATGTGGATGGCACCGCTGCAGATTGATCTGTGCTCTCAGATTTCAGTTTTGGACTTTTAGGGAATGAATATCGAATCTCAGACTCTTCTATAATAGCTTTCAGCATCTTGGCAGATGGAAGTTTGAGACCTGAGAGGGCTGATTCACTAACCCTTTTACGAGGCTTGATGATCGTTTTAGTTACATTCTTGGCTGCCAAAGGCTGTGACAATCTTCTATTTGGTTTGTTAAACTCTGGATTGATTTTATACTTGGGTTGAGGCTCTGTAATGTCTCTGGGTTCCTTGATCATGTATTTAACATTGGGCTCATCATCTTTTGACTGGATTGAAGACTTCCTGACGGCCAATTTGGATGTAGTTTTTACAGGTGCCAAAGGTTTAGCTTTTACTGAAGATGAATTAGCTGGAAACCCTGACACGAGAGATTTTCGCAGGGGTATTTTCAATTTTGAAGTGATAGAATCCTTAGAAGAAATTGTCTTCCTAATAGGATCTTTGGAATCAATAGAAGTAGTGGAATTTATCGATCTTCTGCTAGAAGTTCTTGAAGTAACGGTATCGACTGATGAAGTAGACTTCCTTAAATTGCGGGAAGTATATAATTTCTTTTCTGATTCTTCAATTTTTGAGGATTCTTGATTTCTTGCAACTAGAGATTTTCTTAAAGACCTCTGGAAACCTGCATTAAGATTTGTTGGCACACTTGCGAATTCCCGAGGCTTTGAAGATACTGGATCGATGTTAAGTGATTTCCGTTTAGGAACCTCTCGTTCTTTTGTTCTCGAAATATCATTTGAAAAGAGGGATCTTCTACCCGGCCGGTTTGGTGGTGCTCTTTCATTGGTTAGGGGAACAGGCACATTTTCACTCAGTGCTGCAGGTTTGAGAGACACAGATACCTCAACATCTTGGTTCTTGGCAGCAATATTTTGATCAGAAATATCATTGGATTTGTTTAATTGATTACTCTCTGGGACATGTGTAATGACAGGTTCTAATTTAGAAGCAGTGCCGCTTGATTCTGTAATAACAGGTTCTAGTTTAGAAACAGTGTCAGTTGATTCGGAGACACTCTCCTCACACTGTATGCTGTCAGGCACAACAGGTAAAATAGCCAAGTCATCTATTAAATGCATCATTTCTTGCTGCATTGATTTTGATTTGTTCAATAACTTTTTTCTAGAGCAAATTGTAACATGCTTGTTTAGGGAGTTTTCATTTGGGAATACCATATAGCACCTTGAGCATTCGTGGATAATGTCTTTAGTATTCAAAATCTCAGGCAGATTAGTGCTTTTCTCCTCCCTAACTTCAGTGTGACTTTCTCTGTGCTCTACCATGTGGTGAAGTTTTCTATAAGATTTGCCACAAATTCCACAATTGTTTCCGTCCTCACTGGTGGAACTGGCAACAGATAAGCGTATATTATTATCATTGGAAGAATCATCAAGTTTACCCTTTTTAGATGGGGAACAATGGATATCCCTGTGCTCAACCATATGATGACGTTTTCTGAAGGATTTCCCGCATCCGGAACATGTAGCATCCTCCGTTGGCTTGGCTTCCACAGCCGGCTGTGGCAGAGATTGAAGTGCTTCGGCAATGTGCAGTTCCCGGTGCTCCACCAGGTGGTGTAATTTCCTAAAGGATTTGTCACAAGTGTCGCAACGGAATCCTGCAGATTCAGGTTCACTTTTCACGCTGGCCACCGAAGTTCTGCGTGATCTTGATTCACTGTTTGTGTGCAGCTCACGATGCTCAACTAGATGATGTAGTTTTCTAAAGCCCTTCTGACAAATCTCACATTTCAACATTGTTTCTGGTTCAACATAATTCTCTACCTGCTCTTCAATAACAACTGGCTTTTTGGGTGTTGTGGCTTTAGGGGTCTCTACAGTCGCTATAGTCTCAGGTTCAGGTTCAGGTTCATCTACAATGTGTTTGGAACGATGATAGACCATGTGGGCTAGTTGCCTGAAAGTCTTTCCGCATACTTCACATTCAATTGGGCAGTTGACAACAGGCTTGGTGTTCTTAATTTTAGCAAGTCGACTCATTGGAGATGCCATGGCTGTTGGTAGTTTTTCTGGGAGTTTTTTACCACCGCCAGTTGTCTTCTCTTTGGAGGCTTTATCATAAAAGTTTTTAGCTATTTCTGTTGAATTATTCAGTTCATCCGAGTCACGTTTTGCAGGTAAAACTAGAATTGACTCTTGTTTTTCTTTCACTGCACCCAATACCTTTTCGACAGATTTATCCACAACATTATTTTCAAATTTGTGATTTAAAGGTGATGTAGAAAAGGAATCTTCAATAGTAATGGTTTCCAAAAAAGATTTAGGCGATGCCGTTTTGGCTGACTCCATAATTATCACTGCATCATTTCCCGAATCATCTGATATCACTTTTTTTTTCTCTGGAGTTAATTCATTAGACAATTCTTTGTCATGCCTATGCTGTTGATTGAATGAAATGATAGCTTTATCAGAGAGCTGTTTCACTTCTGGTGTTTTTTTAGCACTTTGCGATGTTCCAACAATTTCATTCAGGTGTAAAACTTCATTTGCAGGTTCTATCGATTTAATTTTAGATGATTCAGTAAAAAGTTGTAATCCTTTCTTTTCAGGAATATTTTCGCACTTAACTAGTATTTTAGGGTCGGTGAGCGAGTCTCTATCAGATGTATCAGGTTTAGTTGCCTTGATTTCATCATTCAAAACTGGTACTTTGGGTTTCCTTCCTCTCTTTTTGGGTAAATTATCACTTAAGCTAGGATCAAGTTTGGTCTGTATCTTGTCTGTAACATCACTAATAATTTCCGGTCTTGTACCTTTAGTTGCTGTGATCTTAAGTGTACTATCATAGCCCTGGATTATAGGTTCAGTTGCTTTCTTTTCAGGTGTATTACAACTTAGGTCATCTTTGGGAGTTTCTGTGGTGATTTTACGTTTTCGGGGGGATTTAATGGTTTCTATATCAATAATTCCATTGCAATGTTTAACATGCTTCAACAAAACATTTTCAGTGCGGAAGGTTTTAAAGCACATGGGACATTTGATATTATCATTGATTTTTCCAAATGGTGAGATAGGGTTTGTGCGAGGACTCTCTTCTGACTTAGATCCTTCTTGGAAAGGAGATTCCTTTGGTTTGGTTACCTCTCTTACAGGACTTTCTTTATTCATTGTTGCCCCCTTTTCAAGAGTTTGTTTCGTCCATGTTACCTCATTAGCGGGATTTTCTTTCAACTTCATCGATTCTTCAACAGTGTCTTTCATCTTGGTTACTTCTTTGGCAAGAAATTCTGTTACCTTTGATATTTCTGTAACGAGTGTTTCTTTCACAGAAGTTTCTTTTGCTTTTGAAACTTCTTTAACGGTAGTTTCTATTACCCTTGATATTTCTTTAGCAGAAGTCTCTTTCGCCCTTGATACATCATTAGCAGGTGTTACTTTTGCCTCTGTTACTTCATGAACAGGAGTTTCTTTTGTCTCTGTTACTTCTTGAACGAGAATTTCTTTTGCATTTGTCCCTTCGTTAACAGGAATTTCTTCGGGGTCTGTTCCTTCTTTTATGGAAGTTATTTTAGATTTCATTACCTCTATAACGGGAGATTCTTTCGCTTTCTCACCTTTTTTAACAGGAGATTCTGTCAACTCGACTGGTACTTTGACTGTAATGTTTGATGTCTCATTGGGAAAATGCTTTTTTAATGGAGAGTCTTCATCAGATTTCAAAACATCTGTTGAAACTGTTTGGTTTTTCTTAGGTCTCCCGCGTTTCCGCTTTGCGGAACTTGATAAAGGACTATTTGAGACACTGTTATCAAGATTCATAATTTCTGGTTGACCTGCAGAGTCAGGAGTTTTCTGTACGTTACTCTCTCTTTCGGGAGATAGAGATAGATCAATATTGGTAACAGGTTTAGTACCAGGTGATAATGAAGTATTCGGACTTGTTTTGGGAGATTTATCTAAAATGTTCTTCGCAGGATCCTTTTTGGACAACTGTTTAAATCTTATATCCCGTTCCTTTAATTTGTGTGTCATTTTTAGAGCTTTCGCTTCACTTTCTTTTTTATATTCCTCTGCATTGCTGTACAGATTTGGGAAAATGATTTCCATATCAGATCTGGTTACCGGAGTAAACACTTGTTTTCTAGGCTGCCTGCACTTGGCTTGAGGCTTTTGCTCTGAATTTGGGGAATCTTCTGCAGAACTGATTGTTTCAGTATCTACAGGAATTTTTACGCTTATAATGTTGGTTGCACTTGTTTTTTCAATGTAAGCTACGGGGGATTTATCTTTATGATCCGTAGTAGTGTTCCGAATAGCCCCAGGTGACTTGTTTTTATGATCCAAAATAATATTTAGGTTAGTCCCCGGAGATTTATCTTTATGATCTGTAATATTATTTCGATTAGCACCAGGGGACTTGTCTTTATGATCCGTAATAGTTTCCAGATTAGCCGCGGGGGACTTGTTTTTATGATGCATAATAATATGTCGATTAGCCCCAGGGGACTTGTCTCCAACAAGACTTACATTTGCAATTGTAGGGTTAGCCTGAACTAGTAAATGATGTGGTCGGGGAGAAGAAATTGTTTGAACTACTCGCACTTTATCTACTTCTCTGAAGGCACTTTGTTGGGATCTGTTTTGTATTGACGCTGGTTTCAGATTAGAATTAAGTTTATGACTTGGAGAATATGTTCTTAACTTTGAAACATTTGTAAATGGTTGACTTGGAGATTCAGTATATTTGGTCAGTATTTTTACATCACCTTTTTGTAGTAGTGCACTTTTATTTGGAATGATTTGTTTATAAGCTGTTTGCACAAGTGGTGGCGATAAATTTTTGGTAAAATTTGATTTTTCTTTAACTGGTGATCTGTATAGCTGAGGCAGTGTAGGTTTATATGTTGGCACTTCACGTGAAGAAATTGCCTTTTTGTTTACAACCACTTCTCTCTGCAATGGTGGAGTGGTAACACTACATGCAATTTTGACTCTATTGTTGGACAAAGTAGGCAGAGGCATTTCTTTCGCAGGTAGAGTGGAAATTGGAACAATTTCACATTCTTCTTCTAAAACAGGGACTGACATTCTTTTAACAGTTTGCGACACATCTTCAAATTCAATGAGATTGCACACTTCCAACAATGGAATGGAGTTTCTTCTTACAAATTTATCAAAATCAACCTCTGAAACAACATTTTTCGCTGTACCGTGGATTGATTTCACATCAATTACTTTTTTGACAGGTAAACCATCCACAGAAATATCATTGTTATTATCTGATACCTCCTGGCTCTCGGTACGAGGTGCAGCAAGTTCTTTGTCCACATCACACATACCTTTAGTTTCACCGGAACTGATACCTGAACTCTCCCCAAGCTTAAGGTCCGCTGTACTCTGTACTGTAAGTTTTTCTAAAGTATCTGCACTGGAACTAGTTTTGACAGGAGCAGTTGTTTCACACTGGGAGCTAGTGGCTGCTATCCATTCCACTCCACTGTCTCCAGTAACCGGTTCTCCTTCCACATAGTCATCGTCTTCCGGATCATCTTCTGATTCCACACTGGATTGGGATTGAAGTGTTTTCAATGGTGAAGTATTTTTGAGATTACTTTCAGAAGTTAGCTTCATGGAATTGCTAAATTCAATATCATCAAAATGATTTTCAGAGATGATGGGTTGAATTGTTGGTTCATCAGCCAAAGATATTTCAATGGTGTCATCAGAATCTGAATTATCTGATATTTGAAGAACTGGAACCTCATTCGGCGATATGGGAGAAATCTCTATTTCCGTACTTTGGTTTTGACTTTCAATGCGTGAAAGACTGATATTATCTGTGCTTGCAATAACACTGAGCTTGCAGGATTCAGAAGCAATTGGTGGAATATTAGAAGAAGCTACAAGACCTATTGATTTATTCTTGGCTTCTATTGAACTCTCAGGCATTCCAGATGATCCTTCGTCTGATAAATCTACTTGAGAGTCTTTAACTGTGGCACTCCCAACAGTGAACAGTGGGCAAGGAACAATTTGTGTATCAGCTGACTCTTCATCGGACAATTCAATTACATTAGCTTCTGAAGATTCTTCATCACTTTGCAAAACTTCAACAGGTTTATTTTCAGGAATTGTAGCATTAATCTCCGGTTCCTCTGATTCTAGCCATTCCTCAGGGCCCATTACTAAATCTGCAACAAATGGCTCAGAACTGGTGCTTTCAATTGTTAGTAGTGGATTTGGTTCATGTTCAGAAGATAACACCAACTTACTACCATCATCGCAAATGGTCCCCAAAGTGATCACATCTTCAGAAACTACAACCTGCTTCAAATTGAGTTCATCGGAGACTTCTGCTACTTCTGCCAAGACCGCTACATCATTCTTGGAACTTTCAACTTCTGCTAAAATACCCAATTTGGGAGACAAAGGGCTAGTTGCATTAAAACTGCTTGAATCAACACTATCAATATCTTTCACTTCAATTATTTCAGAAATAGCCATAGATATGTTTGCTTCTGTACTACATTCAACAATTATTGATAATTTATCACTATTTTCAATCGAATTAGAAAGTAATTCTGTTGGTAAGTCGATTTTCACATCTGATAACGGAATTGTGGTAGGACTACTGATTTGCAATATCACATTTTCGGATTCAATGAAATTTTCAGAAACTTCCATATCAATTTTATCTTCCAAATCATTTTCTGATGCAACTTTTTCCTTTTGTGGGGAAGATAAATCAATACTTTCAGCAGATTCGGAAATGCTGTCAGGTTTTGGATGGTCGAGTTCTTCTTTAGTATCAGCAGTTAGCATAATTTCATCACATATGCCCGGATCTGAAGAAACATCATATGTTGAGTCCGATGCGTATTCATCCTTAGTCAAATGTACCTCGAGACGGGGTTCTAATATGGTTTGTTTTGCGGTAGAATCCAGATTCTCGTTTGTAGTTGGAATAGAGATAAAAGGGACAGTAGCATTCTCAATAACATCTTTCTCTACAATCTTGTCAATGCTAGCAGTGTCAAAATGAATGTCAGATTTGTCAAGCACAAGATCACAAACACTGGTAACAGGAGGAAGAAGATCCACAATTACACCTCCTGCTGCTTCTGTCTCAACTTCAAACTCACTGCTGGCTTTCTCAGTGACAAATTCTGGAGTTTCACCATTTTCAGAAACCTCTGACTTAACTTGGGACATTTCTTTTAACTGCACTTCTTCGGTGCTTTGAATGTCTCCAGTTTCAATGACAGTGGAGATGTCTTTCAGCTGTTCTTGTTCCGTGCTTTGAAGGTCAACAGAAACATTAACATTAGAGATGTCTTTCAGCTGTACATCTTCCATACTTTGAATGTCTATAGCTTCATTAACATTAGAGATATCTTTGCCTTTCAACTGTACTTCTACCGTGATTTGAATGTCCTCAGTCGTTTCATTGACAGTACAGTTATCGTTCAGCTGTACTTCTCCCGTACTTTGAATGTCCAGAGTTTCACTAACAGTAGAGATATCTTCCCCTTTCGACTGTACTTCTCCGGTGATTTGAATGTCCTCAGTTGTTTCATTGACAGTACAGATATCTTTCAGCTCAACCTCTCCCGTGCTTTGAATGTCCACAGTTTCATTAACAGTAGAGATATCTTTGACTTTCAACTGTACTTCTCCTGTAATTTGAATGTCCTCAGTTGTTTCATTGACAGTACAGATATCTTTCAGCTGTACTTCTCCTGTGCTTTGAATGTCCTCAGTTGTTTCATTGACAGTACATATATCTTTCAGCTGAACTTCTCCCGTGCTTTGAATGTCCACAGTTTCATTAACAGTAGAGATATCTTTGACTTTCAACTGTACTTCTCCTGTAATTTGAATGTCCTCAGTTGTTTCATTGACAGTACAGATATCTTTCAGCTGTACTTCTCCTGTGCTTTGAATGTCCTCAGTTGTTTCATTGACAGTACAGATATCTTTCAGCTGAACTTCTCCCGTGCTTTGAATGTCCACAGTTTCATTAACAGTAGAGATATCTTTGACTTTCAACTGTACTTCTCCTGTAATTTGAATATCCTCAGTTGTTTCATTGACAGTACAGATATCTTTCAGCTGTACTTCTCCTGTGCTTTGAATGTCCCCAATTTTGTTGACAATAGAGATTTCTTTCAGTTGTTCTTCTTCAGAGCTTTGAAGAATGTCCACAGTTTGTTTGATGATAGAGACATCTTTCAGGTGTACTTCTTCAGTTTTTTGAAGAATGTCCACAGTTTCATTGACAATAGAGATGTCTTTCAGCTGTACTTCCGTGCTTTGAATGTACACAATTTCACTGACAATAGAGATGTCTTTAGTTTGTACTTCTCCCGGGATTTGAAGGTCCACAGTTTCACTGACAATAGAGATGGCTTTCGGCTGTACCTCTCCCGGTCTTTGAATATCCACAGTTTCACTGACAATAGAGATGGCTTTTGGCTGTACTTCTCCCGGTCTTTGAATGTCCACGGTTTCACAGGCAATAGAGCTGTCTTTCAGTTGAACTTCTCCCGTGTTTTGAATATCCACAGTTTCATCGGCATTGGAAAACTCCTGTAATTAAATAAAATTAATTAGTCTGTAAAATTATCTAACTGTTTGGAAAGCAGCAATTAGATAAGTTTCAACATTTGGTTCATATGTTAGAAAACTCCTTCTGGCAAATTATTACTGTTTTAAGTAGGTGGCGATTTTTTCATATGTGATACTTGGGTATAATGGATAGCATCCACTTTTACGTCATTCAGATTTTGCACCAATTTTGGGTAAAATATGCTTGCAATTGTAGAAACACAAGTAATATGCAGTAACATACGAAAATATTGCCACAATAAGCATCACCTATTACACAAATTGTAACGTACCTTAGCTTTCATTGACTCCAACTCCTCGTTTGTAACAGGGACTTGGTTGACTTGCTCCTCATATACCTCAAGGTTACCGTCTTCATTTTTACTGGAAATAAAAAGAGTAATGAATTAAAATCAATGTTGCACAAGAGCCTTTTTTTAAGACTATAATTACCGATAGGTCAACGGAGACCATTCTAATATCATCTGTGCTGGATTATTTTGCGATGCGATTTTAACCTTAATCCTTTGAAAACTGTATTAAGGTCAAAATCAGAATCGCTTGCGCTAATAACATTTTGGATCCTATTTTTTAATTTTTGTTCATAAAAGTAGCATCTCTGACTGTCTAGAAAACATTTTATCTTAGCCATTTATTTCCAATGTCTAATTTTTTATAACTTAGATCCATACATAATTACATTTTATTATTTATTACATTTTCTTTTGATTAATATGGCTCCCACAATCCAGCTTGAATCTATCTATGTCAAAAGATAGTTGCTAAACTGTCTGTAAGTGATGTTAAAAATGTCGATGGTCAATGCAGAATCATTAAGCAGTTGAGTCGCTCTGTTGATTGGCAAGTTCTGATAGGCAGAAGTCCTTGTTTTCGGAGTATAAAAAAGTGCATGGGATCTCCCATGAGTATACTTGTTAAGGACATATAAGTTAACCTCTTTCAATATAAGTGGATCAAGTATAGTTCCAGAGATTAGTTAAAAAAAACGTTTGCCTACAAATATAGGCGTACTTCTAAGGTGTTGAAATCGAACATTCCTGTTAAGAACAAAGATGGATAGTACGTATATTCTCTCAAATATAGGTAACGCATAAACCTCTTTTGTACTTTTTCTATTTCTAGGATATGGTTTTGTTCAGAAGCGGCCCAAATAATGGAGATATATTCCAGGATACTGCGAAAAAGGGATTCATATTTTCTCCATATTGCGAATTCGTTAGTAAATGATCTTGCATTTATTTTTATTTATTTTCTATATAATATTTACAGTGTTCACATAATTATTTATATTTGTACATGATATATTTCAAACTTATAACTATAATATGTTGTGTGTAAGGTAGGTTTGAGAAGGTGAAACTGTATGTGAGTAATATTGTATGTTTCGTGAACACCTCACTAGGAGAACCTGTGCTGAGGTGTTTACGTGGTTATGTATAGGTGTGACAAGTATTTATGTGTTGTAGAAGAGAGTTTTTATTTTTTATAAGTTTTAATTTTAATTTTTGTTTTTTTTTTTTTTTTCGGTTTTTGTAAATTGAATATTCATAAAATTTTAATGGTTTTTGTAAATTGAATATTCATAATAAATATGTAAAAAAAATATATTAACATATATGTAAGTGCATATATTTGTATTGTAAGTGTGAGTATAGTTGGTAAAATCTCGAAAAACGTGTTTATTTATTATACACTTTTTATGGTTTAGTTATGTTTGGTTTGGAGTTATTATGTTTTGAAAAAATAAAATATCTTGATTTTTGATCCAGGCTGTGATATGTTTTTTGTGAATGTTTGCGGATGTATTTGCAGTTAGTAGTTGCTTCAGAGTAATGGGCATACAATTAAACAGTTTAGTAGCGTAGTATTGAAAGTGTCTTTGTCCGTGTGTGGTGTGTGTTATCGGTATATTTAGTGTTTTATTTGTTAAGGATCTTTTTTTTTTATATTAACTCCACACAGGAGGCCCTGAAGAAAATAATTTCCCTCAGGGCCTATGTCATCTTTGGGGATGCTGTGTGGAGGGTCTTTTTGTGGAGAGGAAGGAGTGAACATGGGTCTTGAAGTTGTAGGAGGGAGGAAACACAGAGGCCGGCAGTTCGTTCCACAGCCGAGCTGTTGAACCTAAGAACGAATCGTAGAAGCGACCCGTTCTCATGTGACAAATGTCAACCGTGTACAAATGTTAGGCGCGCGTTTGGCGTGTAGCCCGACTACGCACCGGTGCCGAAGGGATCAATGACGCTAGTTCCTCAGAGCATCTTCCATAGTAATACCGATAGAACAAGGACAGCATACATACCTGACGCCTGTGCTCTAAAGATTGCAGTCCGTTTGTTAAGATTGGGGAATCTATCAAACGGACCGCCCGTTTGTGCAGAGTCAAGGGTTTTTTTCAGGTATTTAGGGGCTCCGGACCAGAGATGGCTGCTAAATTCGACAGTAGGGCGCACTTGCGATTTGTACAGGGTCAGGAGTTGTGTACTATTAAAGTATCTGCGGGCCCTGTACAGTACGCCCAGCTTCTGAGGCCAACTTTACTCTGGCTTCGATGGAGCCCCCGTACCTGAGCTGGTCACTTATAGTTATACCAAGCATATCAATGGAAGGCCTGTTCGGAAGATTGCTTCCGTTGAAGGAGACTAGATTATCATTTGGATCCCTTTTAGACGTAATCAGACAGGATTGGGTCTTTGAAACATTAAATTCGACGAGATTATTTTTACCCCAGGAGGAAATACTCTCGAGATAACCGTCCATTCTCTGCTTCAAAGCCCTCCGAACCGTTGGAGTTTGTGTGCCCTTTGGGGGCCTGTCAAACAAAAAGCTATCATGAACTGTACTGTCATCCGCGTAACAAAGAATCGGTGCACATGTCAAAAGGTCATTGATGTGCAACAAAAACAAAGTCGAAGACAGAACCGATCCCTGTGGGACGCCAGCATTTATAGAGTGCAAGGAAGAGGTGAAACCGTCAGCAACCGCCTGAATCGACCTATCCCTTAAAAAGTCAGCAATCCACGTACACAGGGATGCGGAAAGTCCGTAAGAAGGCTATTTGTTGACAAGTCCTCGGTGCCAGACCCGGTCAAAGGTCTTGGATATGTCTAGTGAGACCGTTTGGGTCTCACCGTGACGTTCTAGGCACCGCCCCCAAACATGCGTCGCATACGCGAGAAGATCACCGTACGAGCGGTTCCGCCGGAATCCGGTTTTTAACGAGGTTTTAGGTTGAATTGGAATATGGAGTTTGTGTTGGAGGAGGTGTAGTAATGCAGATTTGGCATAAAGTTGTCTTATTGACAAGACTTCTAATGTTTTGTAAATTTCGCTTGATTCTGTGTCGAATGGTACTTTTAGAATTATTTTAATTATCGCCTTTTGAATTTTTTGAATTGGGTCAATTGTCATTCTTGTAGCACTTCCCCAAGCTAGTATTCCATATGTGGCAATGGATTGACACAGTGCAAAATATATGGATCTGAGTATTGTTAGAGGGAAAATGTTTTTGATGGACTTCATTACGTACATGACTCGTTTTAGTTTATTAGTGATGAAAGTAATATGGTCAGTCCAGCGTAAGTGCTTATCAATAATAACCCCTAGGTATTTTATTTGTTTTACCCTTTCTAAACGTTCGCATTGGCAATTAAATGAAGTTTGTTCACAGTCATGTAGTAATAGGTCTATGTTAGTTGGAGGTTGGCCTCTTTGTGTTATACTGTGTGTCATGTATTTTGTTTTAATTGTATTAATGGTAAGAGTATTACTGTTTAGCCATTTTTTGACAATTGATTAACTTTTTTCGGCTATTATAAATACATCTTTCCATGTGGCTGCTTGACACAGAAGAACTGTATCGTCAGCGAAGGTCACGATTTTACCTTCAATTTTAATGTCACACAGTTCGTTTATGTAGATGAGGAATAATAAAGGGCCAAGTACACTCCCCTGTGGGACTCCGTATGTAATTAAAAGTGGTTCACTTGTCTTTTTGTCAATTTTAACTTGTTGCGTTCTGTCAGACATAAAGCTTTTAATTAAGTCGAATTCTACTCCATCAATGCCAATGTTTTTTAATTTCTTAAAAAGTTTTTCGTGTGAAATTGTGTCGAAGGCCTTACATAGATCTAAGTAAATAGAAATAACTTTTTTCTTAGCGTCAAGATTATGTGTTATAAAGTCCGTTACATCAGCTATTGCATGTTCTGTGATCCTGTTTTTCTTAAAGCCATGTTGGTTCTTCGATAGTATTTGTTTTGTTTCCAGATAGTGTTGAAGTTGTTTTTTTATAGTTTTTTCAAGAATTTTCGAAATGGTATTTAGTAGCGTAATAGGTCTGTAGTTGTTTACGTTATTTTTTTGTCCTGATTTAAAAATTGGAATAACAAGACCTTTTTTTAGTAAGCTAGGAAAAATTCCTTCTTTAAGACTACGATAGATTAAATATGTGAGTGGTTTAAGTAGTTGTTGGCTTAATGTTATGATAGTTTTAGAGTCTACACCATCAGGTCCCGTAGTTGTGTTATTCTTTAATGTTTGAATTATTTTGTTGGTATCTTCAAGTGTAATATTTCGAAATGTGAAGTTTCTGTTAATATTTTCATTGTTGATTTTAGTTGCATCGTTTTGAGGTTCCTGAATATCTCTGAGAGGTGACGTGTTTTTGATATTTTCAGCTAGGTTAGCTCCAATGTTTATGTAGTGTTTGTTAATATAATTGAGGATATGTGTAGGATTGTTGTGGAAGTGGACTTCTTCATCATCAATATAAGTAATTTTTTTATGGTATCATCTTTGTTCTTCTGTGAATGAGTACTTTCCCTCAGAATTGACCATACGCTTTTAGGGTCATAGTTTGCTGTTATTAGTTTGCTTCGATAGTATAATTCTTTGGCTTTACGTATTATCAGAGAGCAAATGTTCCTGTACCTTTTGTAGAAGAAATAAAGCGAAGTGTCAGGGTTCTAATTTTGTTTCAATAATGACAAAACACTTATAAATAAAATTTCGTTTACTTGGGACCACTGCAAACCGTGCCGACTTGCATTGAAACTAGTTAGTTCTTATATGATTTAACATTTTCATGGTCAAATGTATTATATGTTTTTGGGGTATTGCATTACACATCTGCCCTAATGATGGACACTGCAATCCTGTCCAAAAAGTTGGCTTAAGAAGGAGGTAGCGCAACACGGCATAATACCCCAAAAAAAAATCACTATAACTGTTGGTACTTGTACATTAAGACGCCCGCGAGCAAACGTATTGATGAGCTTGTAGTAACTTGCTTTTTTGTTAATAAACGAATATCACTCATTCAGGCAAGATGTCGTTAGATTTACGCACTTGTAAAAAGAGTATATTTTTAATAGGAGTCGTAAAACACCAAATATGGGGTCCTAAACTGCCATCTAATGGACAAGTTCTTGAAGTTTTGTTCTATATGAGTTATTGGGAACAAATGGAATAAAATAAGAGGGTATGCATATTAATATTCATGAAAAAAAAATTCTTCCTTATGTCCTGGGACACCCTAACCTACGCATATAAATAATATGCTATTTGGAATGATTCGGGATTTCTAGCGCAATATCGTATGTCGAAAGATCTCGTCACTTGGTGACGGTGGGAGAAGTAGAAAGGAGCTTAAATTAATAAATTGTTTTTTTCTAACCCATGAGCCATATTTTTAGTACCTTTGTGACTTTATTATATTCCATTTCACAAAGCAATTAAAAGAATGGGTTCAGGCATGTTGCAGTTGAACTAAGCTTTGATGCACTCCCTTTTGCTTGTTGATGCCCGAATCCATTGAATTCTAGTTTTTATTGAATAGAATGAATCATCCGAGTACCTAATTCGCAACCAGTTCAACTTCATAATTTCTTTCCAATAAAAATTGTTAGTCTTGTTCCCATAATAATATTATCATAATGTTTAATAAGGCCGTATGAATAAACAAGTATGAACACATATTTCTACTTCTTGATATATTCAGCCATATTTATATTTTTTAGATACTTTGGTACAATACGAAAGTAAAATCCGCGGGATATTTTGGCAGTAAAGCTGTTTGCAATGTCTGCTGTCACCATAGATCGGAGATAAAATCGCCGGTGTGGCAGCACCTAAAAAATAATTCGACATATTTTTTCACATCATTTTGAGGAATATTCTGCTTTTTAGACTGGCCAGACTCATAACTATTATTTAAGCAAAATTAAAACAGCAAATTTGTACTTAAAACAGCGCATGGTCCTATTTAACCCTAGATAACTAATCGCTCGTTGAGGCAACGACACGCTACTCGGCGAAATTCGAAATCACTTACTTCCCCCCGCTACCCGACCTTGACTCTTTCATTACCTTCCTAATTTGAGTAAACAGTGTGGCACGTGATGCGATTGCGGCCACACGCATACTAGGACGTGCCCTATGACCATCTTGTCGTCCGCTGGATGAAAGTTTAGTTATAACAACAATTTTTATATTTATTGTTAATGTTGGCGAATCTTCTACAATAGAAGCTCCGGTTCTACGTCAAACGTGCCTAAAATTTGCTACCCGTGTCCATCAAAGGCCCGGAGGATGACTAAACACAGTTGCACCAGATGTAGAAAGGCTATTTGTGGTCCACATAATGTTGACATGTGTGGTCACTGTGTAGACTGATATTTTGATATTAATTTGTACTTAATTTTTTCATTATAAACCTTACTTTTGTGCCATGTAACAAGTTCCTATCTTAATTAAATATTTTCGATTTATTTATAGTGTTTTATTGCGTAGTCCACTCGACGAAAGTGTAGTTACAATGAAACAATGAAAACAGTTTAGTTATCTAGGGTTAACATCCTTGTTACATTAAATGATAGTTAAAATTTAAATGTAGCTCACGATTTAACTTTCTGTTGAAACAGACGGCCCTTAGAACTTTACCGGGCTAAATAACACCATGATACAGAGATATCCTTTGCAATAGCAGGTGAAATACACACCAAAAATGTCCACTTATCTGAACCTCTGAATCATTTACCTTGAATAAAGGTGAAATTTATTGAAAGATGTCGCTGACATGTCCGTTGCATAATAGCGTGTTGGTAAATTTGTTGACAATGCAAGATTTATTAAAAGATATCGCTAACTTGTCCGTTGCATAATGGCATGTTGGTAAATCTATTGACTTTGCAAGATTTTATATTATTCTGTTGCAATAAAAAAGAATACATTAGGTCAATATTAATAATAATAATTGGAAAATTTGTATAGCCCAGTTTTTGTGTAAATTAAGCTCAATATGGTCTTGCAATGATAATGATTGCAATTTCGGATAAATTGATAATATACTAGTCCCAGAAAGATGTTGCATGTGATGTCATCATTCTAGTATCTTCTATCTGTTTTATATAAGACGTGTAGGAAGGAAGAGGACGACCGTCGATAACATACGTACAATCTCTCTCTAAAGCGGCCGCTACACTACTCGCTTCGACGCTTCGACGAAGTCCTCGACGAAGTTAGCCGAAGTTCGAAGTGCGTGCCCACACACTCGTGCAACTTCGCGAGTAACTCAGTCCAACCAGTCAGTGATTGGTTTATTTATGCCGTGACGCTTCGAGTCCTTTGACTCGGGCGCATTTACCGACAACAATCGGAAGTCGGGCGAAGCGAAGCGAAGTTGCCCGAAGCGAAGCGAAGTTCGTGCCCACACTATCGTATTCGGTCAACTTCGATCAACTTCGCGAGTAGTGTAGCTGGGCTATAAGCAGGGCTGACCCTGTGCAGGCGCAATTGGATCAGTCTGCTCCAGGCGCAGACTTGTCAAGGAGCCAAGGCGCTGATAATACCTAACACCTATTACAGAACCCATGACGTTTTACTTGTGCCAGGCGCCGTTTGGCTCAGAGCCGGCCCTGTCTCTGGGTCCACTATTTAACTATTTTCTTTTTCATTATGCAATAAGTAACTGCAGTCAAAAATACTTTGGCTTAAAAATATATATATATATATATATTCATATGGATCAACAAACGTCGATTCTGAATACATGTATAAGTTTTATTAGGTATAATTGAATTAATAAATCGTTATTTAAAAATGAATAAAACACTGATATCAAAACGTGTTTGGTTGGCATCACTGCATCGGCGGCTTCTGATGTCACATTGAGTTTTCACGAGTAGTTCATTCCAATTTTGTACAGATATTTTTATGTGTCGATTTTATTTTGATATTATCAGCCTTACTAATAAAAAAACCACAGTAAACGTTGTTTTTGTTACACATTGTACAAAGACTGTACAATTTCATTTAGAATTATTACCAATAAAAAATGTCTCGCAACATTGCATTTTGGCAGACTGGAGAATGCGCTGACAGGCGCATTTTCACGGCAATATGAGTAATACAACAGCTGTGATTTGTATTGGTAACGTGCGATTTAAAACATGTTTTTGTTAATAATTTCTATTCCGATGATGAATTCACTTTAATATTATTATAATTCGCACTAGAACGCACTAGGTCGGGCTTCTTCAAGCACCACATGCCCTAAGGCTAAAGAAGGAGGTAGCGCAACACAGCATAATACCCCAAAAATAAATTACTATTAAATATGTTTTTCTTTGAAACGAGTTATGAGTTGAAACGATTTAATGGTTCCAACGTACTAGGTCGGGCTTCTTCAAGCACCACATGCCCTAAGGCTAAAAAAGGAGGTAACGCAACCCGGCATAATACCCCAAAAATAAATCACTATAAAATATGTTTTTCTTTGAAATGAGTTGTGCAATTTTGTCGGACCCTGTCTATTTGGAGACAGAATGCCGGCCGCGGCGTTTGCCAATCAGGGGGTCCGAAGCTTATGGCTGTTGCATTTGAATACAAATTATTATTGGGTAGGTACCTACCAATATAGTAACATTATTCTGCAAATGTTTAAAATTTAATAATCTTATTCTATATTATTATTATTATTATTATTATTATAAATAAAAATGTAAATGTTCGTTTGTTCAAAATCTTAAATCTCCGAAGTTCTTAACCAATTGCTTTAAAATTTTGACAGAACATTGCATTCGAATATGTATGTGTGTGTTTATATATACTTAAATTATATAGATGTCACCTGTGACAGATAAAAACATGTTTTATTTTAAAAACAGCACCATCTATTGGAGGTAAAAGTAAAACTCTCTATTGTTTCTCTATCTGCACAGACAGACTGCGCCACAACAACGCGTGACTGGGTACAGTTAGTATAAACTAAAATTAAATAAGCAAAGTCCTTTTTTTTATCAATAAGAAAGACCCTCCAACTTAAATACCTGAAATTTTTTTAATGTTGTAGTTAGTTTTAGTAGTTAAAATAATTTTCAAAGTTTTAATTTTTCGGGTCTCCAAAAAACGCATTGAATCTATGGACGTGACCCGTGACGTCACCGATAACCAGTCTCATAAAGTCAACTTTTTTTTTTCAAAGTAGTGCTGATGATTTATGAAGATTTACTTCACATTTTTTTAATTATGTATATACATATATAGTTGGAACCCTTACAAAGAGAATGACGATAAAATTATAGGACAGCAATGCCTTTCCGCCATTCAAGTAGGACCGGTGTAAAAAGTAGAACTACCCTTCCCACCAAAAGTGTGTTAATTACAAGATTTTACTTTGAAACAAGGTAGTAGAATCTTTGTAGAACCGAGGAACCCAATTATGAGGAAAAAAAATTATATTGGTATTATAATGGCGGGGACAGCAGTTGTGCTTTTTCGTGACAATAATAATATTATGTAGAATTTGGTGTATCCTCGAAATAAAAGAAACAATATAAGTTTGCAACTTACCCAACGTGGAGACACTTGAAATTGGTGACACCGTCTTCATTCATTGTAATCTGTATGGCCGTTAATTCGCCATCGTCTCGCTTGTAAATGAACACTCCTTCCCCAATGTCAATGGCCTCCGTGTTCTTGTCGTCTATGACGAGGGTGACTTCGCTGCTGCCCTCGGGCAGATTGCTCTGCAGTAGGGCACTGTAGTTGTCCGTCTTGGCTTCAGCTTCTTGTACCTCCTCCACAACTTCCTTCTTTGGTGCCTCCACTTCCACCTTCTCATCGCAACCCTCTTTACTAACTACCACAGCCTCTGATTTCACAGGTTCTTCACTGATGATTTCTTCATCTCCACTCTTCTTAAATAATTCAAAATGTTTGTTAAAATTGGTCCCCGTTTCCTTTACCTCTCCAGCTGTTTCCGGATTAGCGACCTTGTAGCGCATGTCTCCGGAAACGTCTGCACTGTTCTCCAAATAATCATTTGATTTTTCCGAAGGATGAGCGTCATCGTCTATCACGAGTTCGTGCTCATCCAAAGAATTCTCATTGTCATCGAAAATGTCAACTCCACCAGATAGGATGTTTGCTGCGTCGATCCTCTCGTGTATATGGAGCTTGTTCACCGATTCAATGGTTAGGTTGGCCAGACTATTCAGCACCTGGGAGGGCTTGCCACCGCTCTCACTCTCTATGATCGAGGACGAGTTCAAGTCAGACTTGCTATCCAGAGTGGCGTCCACACTGCAGGAGCCCTCCAGCGTGGAGTCTCCTTCAATCATGGAGAAGTACTTGGAGCTATTCTCCTCATCCGCAGTCTGATAGCTAAGGGTATCATCTTGGTTGGCAGAGACCTCCAAAACGCTCATATCTCCAGAGCTTGTGTTGGCGTCGACATTTAGTAACTTTTGGTCATTGTTATCAGTGTCCATATTTATCAATTACATCACTGGAAACGAAAAACAGTTTCTTACTATAAAATAGAGAACAATAATGAGGGCGGCATATATTAAAATCTAAGTTAAAAAGTAAACACATCGACGAGTGTCCTATATGTGCTGTATGTACGACCCAAGCGCAAATCAAGATAAAATTGCATAATTTAGATCACAGAACGCAACCAAGTTGACAGAAATGCCGACGAAAAACAATTTAAATGAAAAATAATACGAATACAGTAAATATTAGCAAATCAATGTCAATGACAGTTATAAGAGGTGAAAAAGCATCTTCGTGAAATATACCGTTAGTTGCATGCATACGTACCTACTACAAAAATACGTAAAAGACAGAGTCTTGTGTATAATGGAGGAAATAATAAGTAATTTCAATCAAAAATAGCACAATATTACCGTATCAAGTAAGCATCACATAATTTTAGATACAAATAGAAAATGGATGCCAATAGACGCAGGCCAAAAACTTCAATTCAATTTTTTTTCGACAAATGTGTTTGCCAACAAGCGAAAAAACAACATGTTATGGTGTTGCTAGAAATAATTAGTTCAACTTATTTGAAATAATAATGTAGCTTTTCTAATTTTTGTAATTTGTTGTAATAGGTGCTGATAATTTACATTTATTTCTTATTAAAAAAGACTGATTCATAAAAATAATCCTTTTCAATTTTTTTATTTACTCAATATTTTATGCTTGTAGAAATAATTCTTACGTTATATCTCGAAATCTGTAAAAACAATATGTAAATAGGACCACAACACTAAACTTGTTTCATTACGCTTTTTGTGCAAAGTGGGAGATCAATGACTGTTGGTGCAATTTGATAGAAACTCTCTCCGCAATATGGACTCCATTGAAATTTTTTGAGTAATTATATCAGACCGGCTCAGTGGTTTATTTATGGGCTCGAGTATCGGTGCTCTGTAAAAGCCCGAGTAAATCTGGTTCCAAGAAATTGGGCTTCTTTTGTAGGGCTAGCAGATTCTAATAGTAACCAGTTGCTAACCCTATACAAATCTCAAGTACGCCCAAGAATTGACTCTGGGAGCCATTTTTGGGCTGGAGCCCCACAATACTTGATAAACCAACTTGATTCTGTGCAAAAGAGAACGGTCCGTCTGATAGACAATCCGTTGTTAACAGATCGATTGTCATATCTAATGCACATACGCAATGTGGGCAAACTGAATATGTTTTACAGTTATTTTAATGGGGCCTCATCTAAGGAGCTAGCAGCATGATTTCAAGTACGTGAAACTTGACGGACATGGGCGGAACACCCGTTCACAGTTGATGTTGTCTTCATGAGAATAGGTCGTTTCTTTGACACGTTTTTGTGTAAGTCGGCTCATACGTGGTACGAGCTATCGGCATCTCTTTTTTCTCCTCCAACTTCTGACGCTTCCCATACATTCTTGTGGAATCATGCTACACTGGCGCCTCCTAGCGGAATGGGTTTTCTCTCATACATTTCAATGGATTTTATTTGAATTATATTCTTTATATTACGTTTTTAAATTATTTCTAAATGAAGCCTTTTTTAAATTGAAATCCCACATACGATTTAACTGCTATTTTTGGTCATACATCAAAAAATATTATAGTGGCTATAAAACTCTATCTTTTATGGTTTATAAAGGTAATAAAATACTTATTTGATTATGAGAAATCTTACAAAAAGATTTCAACATACTTAATACTATGTATATTATATATCTACAATAGTAGATACCCCGCAATGCTTCGCTATTGATAAAATGTTTCTCGGGCGCCTCCGTCTTCTTCTTCTATTTATTACTGAATACCACAATGTAACTGTTAAAAAACTACATTACATCGACTTTAATTCGACTCCGTATCTCATTCCGGTGCAGAGATATTGCGTTAAGTATTTCTAAGGCGTCCCCGACTTCTTCTTTATTTAAACATCTCTAAACACTCCTGGTACTAATAACAACAAACTTTGAAATTTTCTTATACATATCGGTGTACTCTTTTCGAGTTTTGTGAGCACAAACATACGCAGGCTGATTTTTTATATGTTGTCCTGTCCTGTCACAGACCGCTATGTAGCGAAGCTAAAAATTTATGGTTTTGTATGTAATTTTTGGGTGAGAAATCTAAAAAAAAGTTTTTTGGGTCTTAAACTATCCTATATTTCAAGCTGGAGCCAACCATACACATTCACAAAATTTAATTAAAATCGGTACGGCGGTTTCGGAGATTAGCGTGTACGAACAGAGTGACCCGTGATTTATATATATTAAGATATTTAATATATTCGATAATTCAAAACAAATAAAATTCCGTTTTGCCTCCTTCGTATAATCCGGGCCTTTTCGAGATCCGCATTAATAAATCTTTTCCTTCAGTCCCTATCTTAAACCGCCTCACAAGGCTGCCCAATCGAATGGCAACTTTACTCCCCTGTCACATAAAAAAAATGTGTTTTGAACATCAACATTGACGATGATTTGTAACTTCAACGTGAACACAAAATACTACATGGAATCAACACAGCTTTGCTGAATTAAGCTTACTTTTTATAATTATGTTATCATTGTGCAATCCTTTACGTAATCAAGAACATTTTATTTGCTTGGATTTAACGATTTAAATTTTTTTAGATAAAACCTTTTGATTCACCTTAATTACTATAAAAGGAAACTATCTGCATTTGGGATTTTTTAAAATTTATCATTCTTATTTTAATTTCATAAAATGAAAATTGAATGGGATGGCGACCATTTTTAATAATTTCTGTCAACGATATTTTCATAACGTTGGTATTTCTGATACTACACGCGAGGCTAAAAAAAACATTAGTACAATTTAATTCATGCACATTAGGTAGCCACCATTTTGGTGGAACTCTGGAAATAAAATTAGGGTATTGAGGCAGCTTTTAAAAAAAATGTATATACCCCTCCCCCCCTCCCTCTGTCAGCAGGTATTGCTCCCGCTGAACTACGATCGATTAAATTCCTTCGATTCTTTTGATATTTCGATTAAAATATTTAGATCTTGTAAATGTTTCGATCCTGCCCATCACTACATGATTCGGGGACGTCAAATCATGGTCAGATCTCAAATCTATGGTTGTCAACGGATTATCTTTATCTCTGCGATTTGAGATTATTTAATTGTGTTCAATAATAATATCCTTTAAAGTATTCATAATATTATACTACCTACTGTTATATAATATCATATTGTTATGCGATATTAAAAATCTATAATCTTCAAAATGGTATGCTCTTTTGTTTCAACTGTTTTTTATTTCTAATAATAATTGTTATTAAAAATGAACATTTTGACAGGTTGATGAAATCGCTGAATCAGCTGGAGATGACAGTAGCATCGATTCTTTTTCCAAAATCAGCACCCCTTCTCCGGATTTATCTGACAGCAGCATAAGACTTAAAAAATACGAGTAACTATCTTTTTCCTTTTACAATTTTCCAGTACAACCAAACCTAATTATAAGATAAACTTGTCGAATTCCGCTGCATGCAAAGGCTCTTAAAAAAAACAACACTTGATTTTAACTTAATTATCTAATGGAGATAACTATTTAAGTCGGGGTTTAAGTAAACATTCACTAAATAGATTTATAGGGTTAAGTTTGGGTTATTTTAATAATCTATGCGTATTTCCTAACCTTCAAACTTAACTTTGAGAAAAAATTAAATTTTAGTGCATCTTTTACCATCTCCCACCACATAAATAGTTATTTCTTTGTAAATTAGTATATTAGTTTGAAAACATGTGACATTTATATATTTTTTTGCATATAAAGCCTGCAGCGGAATTCGACAAGTTCATCACAGTTATCTATGTTTTTAATTGAATCAAACTAAACATTTGTTTACAAAGCATAACAATGTTTCCACATTTAGATTTATTGTTAAATACTTATTTGTCTGTTTATATTTGTTCCTTAAACCCTTGTCCTGTTTATTTGTTGACATTTAATAGCTATTGATTCAACCAACTTAATTTTTGATAATAATTGTGTTATCTATGCAAACAATGAATGGAGTCACTTAAATGTTGCAATAACTGTTCAGAATTCTGATTAATTTGACAAACAACATTACATTAGTTACAGCAGTAATAGTCACTAGTAATTCAATTACAGTACTGAAGGTTCACATACAAATTTATTCACATCTTCATTTTCATCATGGCAAAATTAGCGTAATTATTAATTTCCTATCATTAAATTCTTGTAACAATATTGAAAACATTACTGCTTTAAATACTTTTAAAGTTTTTCTTTATATTAATTAAAAATGATGAAAAACAACAAGATAAAACAAGTGTGTGAAAGTTATATGGTTTTTGGCTTTATTAATAGCAAAAGTAGGTGACGTGTATCTGGCATTGCTCGGGGTTTTGGATACTAAGTGACGTGTATCTGGCATTGCTCGGGGTTTTGGATACTAAGTGACGTGTATCTGGCATTGCTCGGGGTTTTGGATACTAAGTGACGTGTATCTGGCATTGCTCGGGGTTTTGGATACTAAGTGACGTGTATCTGGCATTGCTCGGGGTTTTGGATACTAAGTGACGTGTATCTGGCATTGCTCGGGGTTTTGGATACTAAGTGAGGTGTATCTGGCATTGCTCGGGGTTTTGGATACTAAGTGACGTGTATCTGGCATTGCTCGGGGTTTTGGATACTAAGTGACGTGTATCTGGCATTGCTCGGGGTTTTGGATACTAAGTGACGTGTATCTGGTGTTGCTCGGGTTTGTGGATACTAGGTGACATGTACCCGACTTTGCTCGGGGTTGTGAATGATTTGGAGTAAAGTTTAAAATTTGCTTTTGAATGGGACAGCTGCCATATTGACATTTTGGTTGTTCCGTATTCTTCATATTTCACAGGAATACCGACACCCCAAAATGTCATAGCATGGACAGAAATAATTGTAAAAAATCAATATGGCGGTCATCCCATACTAAATGAAATTTTAATTTCACCTAATTGTCATTTTAAATGCAGTATTTTCCATTCCCCCCGAATGCAAATAATTGTCTTATAGTAATTAATTTGAATCGAAGTATTTTTTTCAGAATAATACATATTCGTATTAAGCGTGGCCAGCGATCCTAAAAGTTTACCGCTAAATGTTATTTTAATTTACTTGTGATTTAAACCTTATCTACGCAGCTTTCATATGTGACCATTGGGCTGCTATCCCCGTACGGGGATGTCGCATATTATGTGATCCACAAAGCCTCACTAAAACACATATGAGGTGTGTAAATAAAGTAATGAGACTGGTAGCATAGCATTCCATATGGTTCCTGCTGATATCCCATTTTGGGTGAGGCAGACCAACATCTGATGTGGTGCACTTAAGTGGTGGTCCGTATCAATTGTTTAGTTTCAGACTTTGCAAGGGAAACTTTTGTAAAACTTCAACAGGCCTATGAAGACAGTTTTTTTGTCAAGGGCACTGGTTTTCATGTAGTTTAGGGCATTCTCAGAAATCCATGACTCAGTTGAAGATATAACTTGCAGCAAAAGGCTGTAACAGTAAATGTCCAAAGAATATGGGTTCTTCTTCGTTATGATCGTTGGTCAGAACAATACGGAAAGAGTTGAATTTGTCTCACACTGATTCATCGCATTGAAAATCTGTGCAATAATGGTTCAGAAAAATCTTTTGCTTGGCCAGATTTCAATTAAAGAGTTTTTGGCAAGTAAAAACATCCTTGTGGCTCCTTAGCCACCCTATTCAACAAATTTTAGTTCTTGTGGCTTTATCTTTTCCCAATAAAAAAATTTCCCAAATTCACCTCAAAGGATGACATCTGAGTTCCAGCACTGCTGTGTAATGTTAAAAACCGTCTCCAACACTTTGTGGCTTCCCAAGGCAACTGCATTGAAGGAGACAATGTGAAATCATAATTTAAAAACCAAAAAAAATGTCTCTTCACTTTAATTACACACCTCGTACATTGTGTCAAAATGAGCCACGTGCGGGATGGATTAAGTTAAAAAGCACGCGTTGTAAAGGTTAATTATGTGAATATTTCAGTTCAGAATGGCGCCAGATGTCAGCAGGTGTAGAGGAAGTAAGACGGCTAGCTCTGACGGGTGCTCTGCGCTGCGCTCGTCTCCGCAGCCTCGCTTGGGCTTTACTCCTGGAGGTCTTGCCTCCTGATTCGGATAAATGGCTGGAAACGTAAGTTATATACGTGTACATCTTCTTTCCCTTGTCCTATTTGGGTTGGGGTCCCATCGCATTGATAAGGCGGCTCCAGACGTCTTTGTCCTTGGCTATTTCAGCGGTGTCCGTCTCACCTCTATATATTTTTTTCTTTTTTTTAAACTTTGCTACTAATTTGTTTTATATTTAATTTCAATCATATTTAATCTTAATGCTCTACTACTTTTCTTTTCTTCCTTGGTTTATTGATTTAACATTATTCACTTATTAATTTAATATAAATATATATTTTTTTTTTTTTAAAAGAAAGACAAACATTCCCGGGTTACGAATAACCTGACAATATTTGAAAATCTCCTACTACCACCACAGTAAGCTGAAAATGTTGCTTGTGTTTTGATGGAGGACTTAACCAGCCTAGGAATTGAACACACTACGCCTGGGTGGGACCCAAACGCGATATCAACTCGGCCACCGACCAGTCTAAATTTTTTATTTGTATTTGTATTGATCATAAATCTGTTCAAGTTAGTCCACTATAATACGGAAATATTGCTAGCTTGGTTAATTTCTACCCTGAAAAAAAATTCTGACTTTTAGTAATCTGGTATTGGTGGAAACTTAAAAATAAAACATGAAAGTAACGGAATGGAAAGCATAAAAAATGATAAAACATGTTGCACAAATTTTGGTGAAAATACCCTGAAGCTTTCCTTTAATTATGTATTTGTTTTTATCACACAATGTTCAAAACTATTTATTTATCACTGTTGCAATGAAGCACAATGAGAATAGGCATGAATTACAAAGCAAGAACAAAGGTTAAACAGCTGCTGTTGTGTTGGTCTGTGCTTTGTCTTTATGCATATAATAATTATTGTTCTAAAGTAAATATCTGTCACAAATCGAATTTAAAATGTAAATATTACTGCTTGTGATAATGATGATGACTTCACACACACCCGTAGTATAAAGTATATTAGACCATTTCCATTTTAATCATTTATTTTTTTATTTTATTTTGGTGTATTTAAGTATATTAATGGTATTTCTTAGTCCTCCTCACTAGGGGGTCCCATGCTGAGGCTGACTAAAGTTATTTAATTGTCTTCTATGTCATTTAATTTGTCTTCTATGTCATTTTTAATGCTTTTTTCACTGACGTCTTTCAGCCAGATTTTAATTCTTGATTTGTGTGTATTTAACTTTTCTATTTGTTTTATATCCGGCGAAGTGTTGTGGAATTTTCTTTGTGTCATTTTGATTTGCTCTAGTGTGATGAATACGGAGTGTAGTGAGGATTCTGTATTTTTTAATAGTATATTTTTAGCATATTGTACATTTGGTATGTCAAAACTATTGAAAATTTTAATCGAGAGCGCTCTTTTGGATACTTTGAATATGGTCTTTGTGATTCCTTTTTTAATTGTATTCAGGTTGTGTATGTGCTAGATGTAGTAGATCTTAGATGTTGCATTTTCTTCAAATAGTATAAAATAATGTCGCTATCCGCGTCTGTTTGTGCGCTTAGTTCTTCTAAACTACGCAACGGATTTTGATAGGGTTTTCACTATCATTTAGAGAATTTCTTCTGAAAGGTTTATATGTATAGTACATACATATTATATTTATAGAAAGTAGAGCAAAATCGATGTTTTGTAATCAAGTTATAAAAATAATTGGGCACTTACATTGCAAACACTGGCTAAACCTTATGAGATACATCAAAATAATATACTACGGAATTGTATATCTTAAAAAAGCCTACAGAAAAATGTCCAATGGTATATGTCAATCTCCTAAGGCTAACCCCCAGCAACGTCGGGTACATGGTGTGAAATAACTTTTCACACAATGTTTCCAAAGAAGGAATGAAGATAAAAATTATGGTAATGTTTTAACATTTACACTAATATTGACTTCTGTTATTTGTTGCTTTTATAGAATAAGACTGAATAGAAAGAATTATGCTGATATCAAAAAAAAATTATCATGTGACCCAAGAAATTGTGTTCATCCAGATGACAATCCACTTTCACAACAAGATGAGGTACATAAAAAAAACTTGTTTACTCTTTTTAATATTAGAATGCTCCCAAATTCCAACCCCCCTCTTCCCATCGCCTTTCAGCCTCACAACATTCCTCAAATTCGGGATGCCATAGTTCCACTGGCTCCAGGAGGTTGGGACTCACATAAAATAAACAAAGCATTCTCTCTCTGAATTGTGAACATTTATCTTATGTTATGCTTTCTTGATGTTGCAGAGTATTTGGAACCAGCACTTTCAAGATGCAGAATTACAAACCCTAATCAATCTAGATGTCGTCAGAAGTTTTCCCGGGGTAGAATTCTTCAAGCAGGAAGAAATACAGACGACTATGGTAAGTTTTTAGTATTTTACATGCTTACTGCTCTTACAGTACTCTCTCAGTAATCCACTGCTCGATTATTCGACAACTACTATAATTAGTTTTTATTTTTACTACGTAGTTGAAGACACAAAGTCGAGCTCTATAATTCGCCCGTATTCATATGTCAAATTCAGTAGTTCAAGCGCCAAGTTTTTCACACTGAATTTTACGAAATTTTTTTTTATGAAATACCGATTTTAATTTTTAGCTTATTTGTATGTATGCACTGGGATCCGCCGCTTTCACTAATTGGAAACTTGCCCGGTTTTTCGGGTGGGGGATTAGTGAGAAGAGTACTCTGCTTTCATAAGCAAAAATGCAACTAGGAATTGGCAAAATTCACATTCTGATATAGAACTTTAAAATACGACCTAGCGAATTCCTTGCTATTTCTGCTAATGACAGCAGTACTGTATTTCCAATTTTTCCCTAGCAGCGGCAAAGTTAAGTAAAAATTATATTTGAAGTGAAATGTAATTTTTTCAATGTAATAAATGACATTAAAGTTAAAAAAAATTTTAGCAAATCGTTTGTTTTAGATATTTTAACCCATATTTCTTCGCTACCAGTTCCCGTTATAGGAATTTGATGAAATTTGGTATAAAAGTACATCTCTGAGAGAATTTAAAAAAAATAATTGGAAAAACATATACTTACATAATAAGGAAGTTGAGTCCATTTTTTTTATTTTTTTTTATCAATGTTCGCATTCAAACTTAAATAGGAGTATTTTTTTTTTTTTTTAAAGTTTGTTTTCATAGTTAAATTAATTCTCAAAGTTTGAATTTTATTAAGCCCGCCAAAACGAGCGGAATCCGAGCGGTAAGAGGCGGGGTGTGGGTGTGACGTCATTCAAACTGTAAGAACCACGTCGCTTAAAGATTTTGTATGGAAAAAAAATTAATTCTTCAATAAGGAATTCCAGTAATTTTTTTACCAATGTTAACCGTCTATTAGAATTGATGTTATTAAAAAAAAAAAAGAAAATTTATTAAGATTTCATAGTTAAATTAATATTTTAAGTTAGAATATTTGCTTTTCCCGCCCGGTACGGTATTACCGTCGCTATTTGTTGACTTGCCCCGCGCGAATTCAGGACCACCGCGCAGAAAAGTAAAGACCAAAAGTGAAATAACGGTTCAGCCCAGTTCACTGTGAGACTTTTCTGGGCGGCCGGCGGCCTGAAGTGTATCACATGTAATGTGACATGTATAATAATAAAAACTTCTAAGTTAGGCAATAAACAACATATTATTATAAAGCACTATACGAATATGTATCTTTAGAAATCCATTTCATATAATAATAACAACAAATACGTACATATATTTGACAAACCCAAATAAACGTTTGGCCTATACACCTCTCTCATCTAAACCGACCATCTCTCATGTAATAGAAAGAGATGCACCATAGGTGATCCGTTGTACGTACAAGTCACGACATATGTGACGTCAGAATTCTTTCGACCAATCGTGGAGCGTATACAGTCTATTGCTATTGAATGCTTTTTCAAGAACGTTTAACTAATTCTAAGAATAATAATATAGAAATATATTTATATATTTAGAATCGATATTTTTTGATCTACATGAACATATTTTTTATAAGTCAAAATATTTTTCACTCAACTTCCTTATTATGAGGTGTTGCATTTTTGCAACGTCATCGAAATAGGGGGTATAAAAAAGAAATGTTTGAAACAACACAAGTGTATACAGTCACCTTTGACAAATACAATTCTTTACAAAAATATAATTGATAATACTTACCTGAACTAATCTTAAATATGTATATGTATAGAAGTACATGATATCCAGTATATAATTTTTTTTTTTTTTTGTATTTCTTTTATTTTTATTTCTTCTTTATTATTTTTATTTTTCTTTTTTTTTTGTCTTCTGCTTTCTACTTTAATATTTTTATACTTTCTATTTCCATTATAATTCATTCTAATATAATCTTTCATACTTTAAACATGTATAAATATTTAATTCATATGTTAACACTAGACCTCACATACTAACTATATACCATTGGTCGCCACGAGACAGGCAGTCGCCTAGTGTGGTAATTTAATGTATCATATGTAAGAAAATGTATTATTGTATTATCATGTATTCTATAAATAAATAAATAAAATAATAAAAATCCTATAAATGTCCTTATATCATGATCGTCAACAATGTGGCTGCTTTGTTTTTAAACAGAGCGTAACCATTTGATTGTTCTACAATTAGCTTTATAAGATCACTAAAAAATAGTTGAAAGAACTCGGTACACAATTTACCCACAATTTTTTTTTCAAATCTTCAATGTTTTTATCCTATCTTCCAACACTTCTCTCTCTGCACAGATGATGAAGATGTTGATTGTTATGGTTGTGATGGAGTTACTGGAGGTTCACTCACCAGCCTTTTTGAGTGGATTCCTGAAATTCCTGCCGTATCCCCGACTGCATTAATAAATGTGGCTTCTTCTTGTAAATCGTTATCCTCAAAATCATCTTTATCAGTAAGTTCAGAGACTTCAGGCGGTAAAACGATTACATCTGAGATATCTTTTTCGCCATCATCATCGTCGTTAACATTCCAATTCTCTGCCATGAAGTCGGCAGCCTCTTGTGCTGTAAAAAATCCTTTGAATTCATCCTATGCAGAAAAAAAAAACACAGAATTAGCGATTGACGCCGAGAATTATGAATAAACAATGCAAAACTTTTTACCCCCGACATTGCACTAGCATAACTCACAAAGATATTATATGAAATGAGTACATCTTGTATTCATTATTTTTAAAATAGTTATTTATTATTATATAACAATCAATTCTATATTAATAATGATTAAGCGGTATTAAAATATTTTGACATATGTGAATGATAATAATTATTTAAAAACACCTTGGAACTGAATGTAATTTGTTTCTACCTGTTACCTGCTACCGGTAAAGTAAGACCCTTTTAATGATTACCTGAAGGAATAATGGCAATTCCTTATCAAGTTCTCAGAATATGACCCTGCAAACAAATCGTTGCGCTACCGCAACGTCAGCGAAATATGGTTTAAGATGTGTATAAAAATAAAATTCGATTTACTGGCTTTTAAGTTTTCAGTGCTCTCCTTATAGGCCTCTATCTCACCAAGCGGCACATTTTGATACAATGTATGTGTTTTAGTGAAAAATCATGGATACATCGGCTTGCAGGGATAGCACAGCGATGGATCACGTATGCGACAGCCGTATAGATAAGGCTAAAATAATGTTTCTCTTATCTAGGTCAACGTATTGTTCTGCTTTGCCCGTGAGACCCCCCTCCTGTTGTACCGGCAGGGTATGCATGAGATATTGGCTCCTCTCCTCTTCGTCTTACAGTGTGACCACAGAGCCGCGGAACACAGTCCTATTGGGTAAACTTTTCCTTATGTTTATATACCGGTACTCCTATTTTGCTGCTAAAATTAATTCTGGTAGCAATATATTATTAATAGATAGTATTTAAAGAGCAAAACAAAACAAAAATTTTGTGATTACCGCACCAAAGTCCTCACTGCCTCCAGGCTGTGGGGCTATGGCATCCGCAATTGAAGTATTTTGTGAGGCAGAAGAATGTGGGGAAGGGAAGGGGATAGGAAAGAGGAAGATTGGAAAGTATCTGGATAGCGAGATCTGACAAGTGAATGTTGATATACTCACTAAACGCGGCATATGCCATTTTGATTCTGAATGGTGGTCTTTCACCAGGGCGATGCTGATAGTATCTACGACGCTGGGTATTCATGATCTGTTAAATTATTATAACTTTTTTAAAATTATTTTTGCTGCATAAAAACTTCAATTTAAAATCTATACAAATAAAAATGTAAATGTTCATTTGTTCAAAATCTTAAATCTCCGAAAGTTCTTCACCGATTGCTTTGAAATTTTAACACAACGTTGCTTTCGAATATGCGTGTGTTTTTATATGCGTATATTATATAGATGTCACCTGTGTCAGGTAAAAACATGCTTTTTAAAAAAAACAGCGCCATCTGTTGGACGTAAAACACTCGCTTGTGTTTCTCTATCTGCACAGTCAAACTGAACCGCATCAACGCGTGGCGAGGTACAGCTAGTATGGCTTATAAAATTAATCATTCACTGATTTCATTATTTACAGAGAAGATCTAGCAGAAATAATGAATCCAGAGTTCCTAGAACATGACAGCTAGTGAGTATTTTATAAAATTACAATCTAGTACAAATTATTATTACTAATCATCATCTCTCACACATCAAAATCTATGTATTTACTATTTCAGTGCGCTGTTCAAGACAATAATGGCTGGAATTGAAACATTCTATCGTTTAAATGACATTCCTACAAATACTTCACATCTCCCTCCGTGCACCAAAGGTCCCAATGTGGGTGTAAATTTATTTTATTAGTTGTTTCAACAATATTCAAAACGCAATTTTTATATTACAATAAGTATTTTCTCATTGCAGGTGCCGAACAGAAGACCAGAGAATGAAGTGGTCCGGCATCTCGCTTTGATTAGAGATCGCCTCCTCATCCCGCAAGATCCAGAATTAGCTGAACATCTTCACAATTGTGACATTGCGCTTTCGTTGTTTGGAATGTGAGCATTTATTGATTTTTATAAACATTCTTATAATAATTTTTGTTCACAATGTAGTTCAGTTACGTCAGGTCCGTCAGTTAGTCATGCCAGGACCTTCAAATAATAAAGTTAACAATCAACAACTCTACACTCAAAGTAGCACATCACATCAATTCACTGAAACCATCCATAGTGTGATTTAAGCAGGGGCGTTCTTTCTATACACACTGACCAGGAACTCGTAATACAAGCAGAAAACTTGCAGGCGCGGTCCGTCCACACATGCTGTGGATGCTTCGCATCCCTTGCATTTTAGAGTAAAAAGATTTGGACTTCTAGCCATAATCAGCAATACTGCAATTTAAATATTTTAATATTTCTACAGCGATCTTGCGACGCTGTAAAAAATCATTCAAATATTATTATTATAAGACATTGTGCATATTATCGTCCCGTTTCTGTGTACGCACAATGAACGACACGATACAAAGAGCATTGGCGAGTCTAAATACACATACATTCTCAAATACTTTGAAACGCGTAAAACACACTGTGGTGTGGAAGCGATCTGTAAACCGTATCCAAGAATGCTAGAACGTACGTTCTTTCTGTGCATGGGCACTGAGACCTGCAAGCCAATATCTTCGTCAACTTTATACGATATCAATGACAGCATCCAACGTACAAAATCCGTCTTTAATGCACAAAATCGTATACTTTATCCATTGGATTGTATGCGCGGGCTGCTTTGACACTTTGCTTTGAGCTTGAATACTGAATCATTAACGTGCGATTTACTTTTTAGTCATAATTTAAATAATTAAAAATGAATACCCAAAATAAGATGGATACTTTGCCAACCTGTTCTAAATGATAATAGTGAATTGTGTGGTTGTATAATTGAATCATTAATGCGAAAAAGTTTTGTGTCTCGGCCATTTACGGAAAAAAAACTTATACTGGAAATATTGAGTTATGGAGTTTAATGGATTTATGGAGATAATTTTAAACGGTACCTAATTGTATCTTGTTCGTGGGCTAGCGTCTAGATGTGCATATTTGATATCAAGTACGTAGTAAGTACGAGTAAAAACATTTGTTGTAAAAGCGTCCCTTCTACAAACAGTCACCGACCGCCACTAGAAACTGGTGAATCTACATTACATTTGGAGTCAATTTTGTGTTGTGATTTCTTTTATTTGACCCTTGGGTTGGTGTGAAAAAACGCCTTGTCTTTCGGTCTAAATCACAAATGTAATAATCAGTGTCGTCTGTTAGTACCTCTATTAATTAGTACAACTTTTTTAGCAAAATAATAATTTTCATAATATTATGTTGGTTTTATTTCTTGCAACTGTGCGGTATATTTATATATCAAGTAATTGGTTATAGTATGCTTAAGCCAATACACAAAATAGTAACTATACAAAGGAATACAGTATTATAACGCGCTGTCTGAAACCATAAATTCTTCACCAATTGATATATTCAAGCTGAATTCTAGGAGTCATACTAATCAAAATAAAATTTAATAAATAATAAAAATGTAATAATGTTTGTATAATAAATTAGACATTCGTAAACTTGGATGTACAAATGGCTAAAATAAAATAAATAAATAAATGGAGCGGTTATTTGGATAGGTAATCCCAACAAACATCGGCTAAATCCAGCAACTAACAATAATTTTTTTTTTTTTTGGTAAACAAATGTTTAAGACAAGATTTTTTATGCATAGCACAAAGGGTAACAATTATTTTATAAGCAATAATTATTATCCCGTTGGCGTCATGTATCTTTTATCAGGAGATTTTTCAATGTGGATGAGTGTTTCAGGCTAATAATTATTGCTTATAAAATAACTAATAATTCTTTGGCAAGAACTCAACTTTTTAATATCAACTAATTAGTTGTTTTTCCTACTGTCTACCCCAATTTAAAACTCTGCACGCCACTAGGTCTAATAAGTAGGTCCAAATATGATGCTTAAAATAAGAAATAGAGAAACCCTCATATAAGGTTCCCTCATAATGAGTTTTCACTAAATAATTGAAAAATAACATTTCTCAAGAAAACAGTTTGAAGGTTTTAATTTAATAATTGTCCCTGAGCGTTGAAAAAAATGGTTTAATTGTTAGTTTATAAGATAAGGATTTCAGACTGTATAGAAAACTTAGTGAATCAGATATTTGCGCTGCTGTGGAAATTTGAAACCGCAACTTTGCTGACTCTGAGTCACACCATTTAACTAGGGATACTGGGATGTCTTGTTTTTCCATTATTTAATGACTAATGCATGTCGAGAAAGTTGCCTAAAATAAATTAATGATGCTTAATTGCAAAAACCCATAATGTATGTGAATATATAAAAATAAATTAATAAAGCTGTCCGACAGAAGATTGGTAAATGATGTCATTTTTCTTTTTAAAATCATTAATTCCTTTATTGACAGCCCTACATTATTACAATTGATTTCATTTCATGTTCCTAATAGAGTCACACAAACTAAAAATATCTATCAACAATATTGTCTATACCAATTCGTTTATAAACTCCCTCATACAACGCATACACAGGTAGCCAAAATGTAGAAGTAGTATATATTTTTAATTGCACTGAAAGAACTTACAAAAAAGCATTTCACATAATTTTTTTTAAAACAATATTTCATTTCAATTGATATTTTCTTCAACAGACGCTGGCTACGAGTTCTATTCGGCAGAGAATTCGCCCTTCATGACTTGCTAGTTTTGTGGGATGCAATATTTGCAGCTGGGAAAGATTTCTCTTTAGCCGGGTACACAATGGTGGCAATGCTTATCGCAATAAGATCACTCTGTAAGTAACACAACTAAATACAATTCCGTACATTTACAGGCACTTGCCCTTTACTTATAATAAATATTACATGGCATAAGGTTGGAATAGTGAAAACGCAGAAACGGCGCGTAAGAATCTAATAAGTACCAAGGTTGTTGTATAAACATTATTTAAACATCAGACAGTATATCGTCTATGTCAGTTAAATACTGCATATAAGCCAATAATTTCAAACTATGTTCTTTTTCCTTTAATTTGAACAGCACGAACCGCATTGATTGGTGCTTTTAAATTTTGAAATTGTCCAATAGACTGCTTAAGTATTAGTCAAAGTCAATACCAGACTATTCCCAGTACGTAAGCAAGCAAGTGTGCGTGTATCTATAAATGGTTTTTGACCCACATAAACATTTTTACAAATGTTGCTTCCGCGGTATTGGACATACACCGCTAAATGATTTATGTTCTCTTTCACTCCATGCATATTTTTCGCTAATAATGAATATGTCAAATTATTATGCTGGATATGAAAGTTATAAATATTCTTACTAGATTTTCGTGATTAATCATGTAGTTTTGCCACATGAGAAAGAGGCAGTTTTACGACTCGTTCTTGTGCTCAATATCTCGATTACCGGTTTCTGTGTTTTCTTCCGCCTGCAACATGGGTCCCTTCAAGATTCAGTTTCACTCCTTTCTTTCCTTAAGAGTATCCTCCACACAGCATCCCCAAACATGACTTAGGTCGAGATAAAAGGTCTCCTTCAGGACGTCATCTATGGAGTTAATATAAATTTTTAAAAGTTGTATACTGTCGCTCAACTTTAATTTTCACAATATTGAAATATGTACTAAAGTTGTTGCAGCTAAAAGAATTGAAGTGTTTTTTTTTATATTTCTTCAAACAAAATATCTTAAAATAATTCATGTTTTTGTTTAAAATCTTATGTTAAGTTACAATATTGAAGGGTTTTTGTAACACAATACATAATACAATGTATATTTGATTTAATTGAATTTTCCATATTCTAGTACTAAACAGCGATGCGATAGTCTGCTTGACCCACCTGATGCACTACCCCACCACCATCGATGTGCAGTACATCATCGATCATGCTTTATACCTTAAACACCCGGACCAGTACACCAAACCACTACCGCGTCCATTCACCTGTCCCACTGTGGGCGGGGCTAACTCTGCACCCGTACAAGTCAAAAGAAAATCAAAACCTAAATCCTCCAGACCTCGGTAAGTGAATAAAGGCTGACCCAAGACAAATTGTTGTATGTGAAAACACCCAACTTTCTGTAGAGCTAAATAGCCTAAAAAACTTAGCGGAACATTCAATACAGTGAAGCCCACATAAGATGTTTTCATGCTTACGAAGTTTTGTTTTAAATCAACATGTAGACAATGCCATACTTGATGAATTGACATTTTTACTTTTGTCTTTAACTCCTCAGGGAAATTGTTCGCTTTAGGGAACAACTCATATGGTCTCACAGAAATTGTTGTCTCATTTAACGTCATGGTGACAAATATGATCTAAATGGTGTTAGAAAGAGAAAACTCCTCGCTTTAAATTCAAATAAAAAGTTATAAATTCTAAATTCTAAATGCAATATAATAAAAAATACATTAAAAAAACTAAATATGAAACAATATTTGTAAAACATAACAGTAACATAAAATAAAATAGAACAATATTACATATAAGACAAAACTACATTACCAAAGCTAGCATAATTTGTAGAATTCTACTAAGTGCTGGTATAGATTACGCTTAATATAGTCCCCCAAACTTGTTGCCTAGATCATGCGTCCTATTGGTTAGTGAGTGTGTCTGATAGTTTTTTTTATTATTATATATAAGTGGGTACAGGATATAATATGAGTACATAAAAAATATATTTACATTACAAAATATATTTATGTTCGCAATCTCACCAATGAAGAAACTGGTTCTTGTGCTTGGTGAGAGAGTTGCACTAATTATAAGAAAAATAGAATATCATTATGCTATAAGTAAGTATATAATATATGATAGGAACAATATATAAAGAGACAAAATCTAAATACAGTGGAGATGAGTATAGACTGATAATAAATATCAATGAATGAAAAAACAGGCAATTATTTAGTTAATTATTTCTGAAAGAGTAACTTCAGTTTTAGTTTAAGTATGTTAATATCCTTTAATTTCTTTATTTCAATCGGAAGGTTGTTGAAATACTTTATTCCTAAATATTTATAGTTATTTTGCATTTGTTTGGTATTACATTTTGGAATTTTGATATTGTATTGATATCTTTTAGATAAGTGGGTTTCAAATTTTTTGATTATATTATCTTTATAAATTTGGATAATTGCATTTTTCTTGAATATATCTTCTACTCGGGGCACCCCGAAATCTGTAAATAGCGTTTCTGTTGGATACGTGGAGGGTTTTTGAGGATTAGGATTAGTTGGTTGTGTATGTATTACAGAAGAATGTTACATTTTGTCTTGTGTTCCTAGTCGGTGAAAAATATGAAACAACCAAAAAGTGAGGTGACTGTAAATACTTGTATACTGTCTTATAAAAGGTGTGTTTTTTTGTTTTGTTTTTCATTATCAGTAATTTTAGTTCAGTAAAAATGTAAGGTGAGCCATTTAAAAAAAAAATTAAATGTTTATTTCTAATAATAAAATTTGAAAGAGTATTTCATCACCTTTCCAAAACAGTTTTTAGTTTTCGGAAACAAAAATGCGGAAATACTCGGATCTTCTGACAGAATATGCCAGAGGTCTGATAGGTTAAATAACTAGTAAAGGCAAATCAGAAGTTATCTGAAGGTACAAGATCAATACTGCAATTGCAGTGCTTCGAACCGTGCATGGGTACCACTCTTCAACACTGCTAATTTCAAGGGTCTGGTCCCTAGGGGTAAAAGAGTGAAATTACAAAATGGTCTAATTTATTCCATCTAAGATTTTATCTCCGGTTCATTAAAAAACCTTATAAGATAGATTCACATAAGGCTAAACTCATTGAATATTGTGTTTTTATGTTATAGAGTGCCGGTGACTGAAAAAAAAGAAGTGATTCCTGCTAATATCAGAGTTGGAAGTACAGTTGATGATGCGGGAATTATTGATGGGTATACTCTTCAGGTACACTTTACTGATTTTTGTCAACAATAAAATATCATGCAAAATCACCAAAAAATATACTCGGAGAACCAAAGTTTTTAGTTAATGTTTATTCTATTGAATATCATCCACCTTACATTACGAACATTGTAAAATTAGCACTGCTTTGGAAATAAATGGCAGTTACTGGACTATGGACTAATGGACTTTTAGCGATATATTTTTTAATCTTTGTCGCTTAAAATGTTCTAGTTATTAAACAATATTATAATAAATAAAGTATTGTGGTTATAGATTAATCGTTTTTGTCTCCAGGAAACAGAAGTACTGCGTGAAGAACTGGTGCATGCTCACAGTGTGATGGCCCTTTGCAACCTGAAACTGGAGCAGTACGAGGCCACCCTGCAGCGCTCCATCCCTTCCTCCTTCCTCCCCTCGCACCCCGCCCAGCAGGCCCTGGGGGGCATTCGGGAGGTAATCTATTTATATAAAGAATTGTGGTGGAAACCACATTTTATTCCGAGATTGATAAGATTATGCACACTTGACCTTCAAAACAAGAGGACGGTCGTTGTCTACATCTGATTTCAAAAACCTCTGCTCTGCACAAAGCCCGGGCAACGCCTAGCTAGTTATTAACAAAAAATACTAATTTCGGTTGTGGGTCTGTCTGTCTGTGAGTGAACTCTGTTTCAATGAACTCGGATTTGTTTTGAATTTTCGTTTTATTTTCAAAATTGGAACTTATTGTGTCAAGAATTAAAATTATTTGTAATGTCTGTTGACTGTGGGACTCAGCGACCTTATGAAAAAATGTTGCACAGAAAAATCACAGATAATTTATTTCAAAGTCTCTAGAGAAGCTACATACATTAAATAAAAAGTCGTAAAAAACCATGGATTTTAGTAGGACACTGGTTTCCCAAACACAGTTGACAGAAAATTATTTTAATTCTAATTTTCAAAATCGGAACTGATCAGTCGAGAATTCAGACAAGCGATGAAGTACCAACCTATAAATTGGTACATTTTGTGAAAAAATGTCTTGATTACGCAGCAATTGTCCTTGTTCTGATGCGTTCGTTACATAAACTTTCAGATTCATAAATCCTACAATGCTAGTACAACGTAACTTCCTTAGTTTGTGCGTCCCTACGAGAGTGAACTTTTTAAAATTGGAACCGATGGATGTCGTGCCCTTCTAACTGATTCTACAATGAACTCTAAAGTGACGCTCTCTAGAGCCATTATTGCGGGTTGTTGTGTTGAGAAAATTATCAAATTTTAAAAGAATCTTTTCAAATGAAGACAAGCTAGTGAGTAGCAACCTAGAATATATTTTATATGGCTTAAGCCGGATCTCACCTTATTTATTCTTTGATCTCTTTCATAGAATCTGTGAGAACAGGCTTTTCTAAAAAATAGAAACCTAAAGTTGAATGAGCTTCAACATTCGTTGCATACATTGACCATAGATTCTGATAGAATAGATCAGGTGAAAACACACCATTACTTATGCAGGCCATTTTCAAAAATGGAACTAATTGAGCCAACTTACATCCCATGATTTTTCATGGGTAGGAACTGTAACTTAACTATCATGCCAGTGATGAAAATCTACCGAATTCAGCTAAAATCTACATTTCTCCGCAGAGAGGATAGATTCCACATAACACACTCTGTCTCGGCACAAACTCCTAGCTTCTTTAACATTCTTCTTCTTTTATTCTGATTCTAGACATAACCCGACTCAAGTATTTGCTTCACTCGATTGTGCTTTAGGGATCTATAGAGGAAGGCACGGAATGAAAGACGTGTCGTGAAGGTCAGAGTGTTTATTTGTGAGTCAGGTAGCCGTGATGAGATGTCGTAGGACAGATGTAGTATTCTCCGGATGCAGGCGGTGATGGCAGGTCAAGCGCGGGTCTGTGAGTCGACGCCGAGCGCTGGTGACCGGACTCGTTGTCTGTCAGGCACTAGCGATCTTGGCAATCAGTACTCCAGTGCTGACGGGAAGGCCGAAGGTGCGGTGGACCTTGTAGGCGGTTGAACGGGAGCTGAGTAGACCAGTGAGGATGCTGCGTGTCCTCGTGGTGGTCATGGTGAGTGGATGAAGCGCTGGTCAGAGACGCTGGAACCAGGGCGCTGTAATCCATGTAGCGTTGGCCAGGGACGGCGATCTGGGCCAAAGCGCTATGATGATATCCCGATGGAGTCCATGAGCATAGCCGGGAAGAATGTCCTTCGCGCAAGTGAGGTGCGCGGATTATCACTCGTTGAGCACCTTGTTAACTGATGGCGGATTGATGACTGACTGACTAGATTATTCATGCTGTCGCTTTTAAAAGGTGAAGAAGCTTCTCGAACAATTTGGTTGCTATGTAGAATTTTCCCAACAAATAAATAAAAAATAAAAGAACATCCAAGAAGCTTGTTTGGAAAAACCGAAACTTCTAGAATTCCGTTCGAATGAAGTAGTGGCGTACAGCTACAGTGCTTTTTCTTCTTCGGGCGTCTCTCACTTCTTCTACCATTAACTTCCACGTTTTATTCTCCTTACACTCCTTTCTCCGTTCATCCGCTCTACATACCCAAACCAACTAAGCGTCCCTTTCTTAATCTTAACCGTTTCGCTTACATCAACCTTGCATTCCTTCCAGATAAAAACATTTTTAGCATGGTCATACAATGTTCTACTAATCTAACAACAACCTAGTTATATTTCCGTTTGCGGTAACTTCCTCTTTGAACTTTGAAACCCACTATTTTGCGTTTCACAGAATTTGAACAAGTTAATTTTCAAGTTCTGTTACTATCCAAGTTCTGTGAAACAACCGCCCCATGATGAAATAATAACAGAATTTGATTTGAATTTTAACTTTGATGAATTGTTAAAAATCTGTAAAACAACCCGTCGTAAAAGTTATGTTCTTCTTGAATAAAAGTGATACCAACTTAACAGTGTGTGTAATAGTGAAATACGCTCCTTATTATATTTAACGTAAACAAGATCGGTTTGCAACCAAACATAACAGAAAGTGTCCCCCAGTTTAAATTACATCGTGTTTGACATTTTAAATCAGTTAGATTTCAGCATCGTAGTGAATACTGTACGGTATCGTGAATTGAAAAACAAATTTATCCAAAACAAATATATCTGAAATCAATTACAATCTAACTGCGCAGACGCAAACATTTGAATCATCATTGGTCGAAAGTGTCGTCACTTAGTGTCCCATTGGTGGAAAGTGTTGTCATTGATCGTCTGTGCTCAACGGATTGCGGCATTTAGGCGCTAATTACCGAAGTGTGCAGTTTTAAATTGACAATGACAAGCACGAGAGGCAAGACAACCACTCTGGAAAGTGAAGACAAGATTATTCAGTTCCTAGAAAAAAAAATGGACATTATGAAAAAAGATATAATATCCCAAATAACAAACCAAAATATTGAAAACCAAAAAAACCTCGACAGTATAAAGATAGAAATGTCAGAAATCATAGAAAAAAAATTTAATTCTGAATTGAAAGACGTCAAAAACATCAAGAACCAGTTGAGCGAACTCACTAAAACCATCGATTTTCTCTCACAAAAAATCGACGATTACGAGGCGGAGAGAAACAAATTCCACAAAAAAATTAAGGAAGTTGAAAAGGAAAATAAAAATTTAAAATACATTGTTAACCAATCTCTGCAAAACTCTCTCGACACTTCGCTTGGAATCAATGGAATCGACACGAAGAAAGACGAAAATCCTAAAATTCCAATAGAACGCATCTTTAAAAAAATAGGATGTGAAGACTTACTTGACACCATAACAAACTCCTACACCAACTCCATAAAAAAATCTATAACTGTAAAAATGGCCACAAAAGAAGAAAAAGACAAGATCATTCTCCAAAAAAAGAAAGCCGGATATTTCTCCGCCAAAGACATTAACCACTCCAACTCAGAAAAACCCATCTACATAAACGATAAGCTGACGCCACAAAATAAACAACTGCTCTGGCTAGCGAGAGCAACAAAGGCGATGGGTTACCAATACGTGTGGACGAAGAACGGGAACGTCCTTCTCTGCAAAAATAAGGATACTCCAATTATATACATCAGAGACGCGAGCGACATACCCCTTCAATAACCTGGACTCCCTCTTATACCTTCAAAGATGACCTCCGGACTCAACTAAAAATGGCCACTTCAGAAGAAAACAGCATCCCTGAAACTCTTGAATGTGACAATTTTGAAGATGTGAACACACTTTTCTACGACACATCTTTCAACATACTAAACATGAACATCAGAAGCATTAGAAAAAATTTTGATGATTTCTGTATCCTTTTAAATTCGTTAACCTTCCAAATTGATTTTATTGCACTCACTGAAACACAAATGCGCGAATGTATCCCTTTCAACTTACCAAACTACACTTCTTTTTCAGTTCCGTCTAGACACACCTCTCACGATGGCATAACCATATTTTAGAATATACACACCATATCCAACATTAACATAGACAACACTCATTTCAAATATGCAAATGCCGTCCATGCAACCTTCTCCTCCAAAGGAAAAAAATACTCCATTTTAACAGCATACCGCTCCCCCTCTTTATCCCCAATTTTGTTTACACAAGAAATCAAAACTTTTATCAACAATAACAGCTCTAATCAATTCGATTTTGCATTTTTTATGGGTGATATTAACATAAATATACAAAACGCTGTATTAAATCCGACCGCAAACGAATATCTAAATGTTCTATACTCCAAAGGATACCTATCATACATAAACAACACTACCAGACCTAATCATCCAAACGATACATGTCTTGACCATATATTTCTAAAAACACATAAAAATTTCCAACATAAATCCGCTACATTAAAAATCGACATAACTGACCACTATCCCACCTTTTACGGCCATCATACACCAAATTTATCCACCTCTGTTGAACTGAAAAACAAAGCAATGATTAAAATCAACTATTCAACTTTAAATAACTTACTGAACGAAGAATCGTGGATCGCTGTACTATCTAATGACAACCCAAATTCAGCTTTAAATATATTCTATGAAATACTTCAAAATTATATTAAAAAAAGTCAAGAAACAATAGCACCGCCAAAAAGTAAGCACAAACACATAAAACCGTGGATTACGCGCGGACTAATAATCTCAATACAACACAGAAACAAACTTTTTAAGATCTATAAAAATCACGAAAAATATTGCACATCCAAAAACGAAGCACAGAACCACACCAAACGGAACGAATACATTTTATTTAGAAACTACCTAAACTCAATTATAAAAAAACAAAAACAACAATACTACTCTACACAACTACATAATGCTCACAACGACTCCAAAAAAACATGGTACGTCATAAACGAAATCTCAAACAGGAACCAAAAAGTTCATAAAATTCCTCAAAAAATCATTACTGACAATAACACAACCATCGAAGACGCTGAGAGCATTGCAAACAATTTCAATCACTTCTTTACAAACATCGCTTCAACCCTCATAGATGATAATCCCAGTCTTAGCATTCACTCGAATCAAATTCCTCCCGGCCTTTCAGATCCTAATGTCACTACATATGAACTATCTACATTCAAAGAAATAACAGAACTTGAAATCTCAAAACAAATTGACAACCTTAAAGAGAAGTCTGCAAATGGCCCAGATAACATTAGCAATACCACAATTAAATCAATTAAAAACCATATAATCATTCCAATACATCATATTTTCAACAACTGCATCAGACATAGCATTTACCCCAATGATTTCAAACTCTCTCACATCATTCCAATACATAAATCCGGATCTCAATTCAAAACAGACAACTACAGACCAATAACTTTAACTTCTCAATTATCCAAAATCTTTGAAAAGTGTTTAAAACGACAAATTATGAACTTTCTAGAATCTAATGCAATACTCTCAGCTAATCAATACGGCTTTAGAACCAAACTGTGCACCGATGACGCTATCTTTAGCTTAACCAAAAACATATACTCTAACCTTGACTCTAACACTAAAACGCTAACCATTTTCTTGGATTTAAAGAAAGCGTTTGACACAGTCAACCACAGAATTTTATTTAAAAAAATCTCTAAAGTCGGTATTAAAAACAAAAGTTTCATGTTATTAAAAAGCTATATATTGAATCGCCAACAACGCACAAAAATAGGAACAAGCTTAAGCACCTATGACTTGACAAAACATGGTATTCCTCAAGGAACTGTCCTAGGGCCACTACTCTTTCTAATCTACATCAATGACCTATGCAATATTGCAATACCAGGTAAAATTCTCTCTTTTGCCGATGATACTGCAATAACAGTACAGGGTAAAACGTGGGAAGAAACAACCAGTAAAGCCAACAAATGTATTGCAACAGTCAAAGATTGGCTTGATAGAAATCTCCTCAGTCTAAATTATGATAAAACTATCTTTATTCCCTTTTATAATTCCCAAAAGTCATCCCCTAAAAATAATCTTAATCTGAAGTTCCACAACCCTAATTGTAACTTTGCGACATGCTCAAATTGCGAAGACATGAAATTCGGACAATATATCAAGTATTTAGGTGTAACCATAGACTGCCAACTCAAATGGACTTACCATATAGAAAAGACGGTCAATAAACTGAGATACCTAAGTTACATATTCAAACGAATGAGCAACATTGTCAATATAAGAACCATGAAACTTGTTTATGACGCGTTAGTGCTTTCATCTATTTCCTATGGAATAATTGCCTGCGGAGGAACTTACAATAACCACGTAAAACCCTTAGAAATCGCTCAGAAGTCCATCATTAAAATAATGTACCAAAGGACCAAGACATATCCCACCAACCAGTTATTTCAAGAAACTGAAATTATGGAACTAAGACGGATCTATTGTATTCAATGTCTCAAATTTATATTTACACGTCCTATCAATTTCACCAAAAACACAAATCGCTCGAGCCAGAGACATACCACATGCGTGTTCACAGTCCCTCACTGCAAAACTAGGCTGGGCCAAAGGCACATCAACTATATTGCCCCAAAATTGTTCAATTCTTTACCCAATTCCATCAACATGTGTCAAAACCTGAACTTATATAATAAAAATCTTAAAAGTTGGATAAGAAATAATTTCGAAGCGAGTAACTTTTTTCTATAATTTAAGCTATCTGTTTCTAAATAACTAAAATACCACATGTCTTTCTGTAAATTAAAGATTAATTTTTGTAAATCAAAGAAATAAACATGCATCTATGTTTTGTGTGTGTGTGTTTCTGTAAAAAAAACCAATCACATTGATCTCTATAGATACTTTTTATAAGTTTAAAAAAAATAAAAAAAAATTTTTTAAACACCACTGTTTTATCCTTATACTATAATACCCACGCTCAGGCTTCGCCTTTGTGGGATTTTTTTGTTACTCTTTTTCTATATTACTATGTATGTACCTAAATTGTATATGTATCAAAAATTTTGTTAATAAAAAAAAAAAATAAAAAAAGTTACAAGCATCTTTGCCTATATGTAATAATAATTGATTTTCGGAGTGGTAAACTATGCTGCGCTTCTTCTACCTCTTTTAGCCAATGCTTCAGGCCTTGCTGTGCCCATCATCATCAAATTACCATTCGCAAGACAGCTTATTACCCCAAAAGTCAATCGTAATAATACTTTTGGCTGTGAGAATCTTAAATCATATCTTCTTCTTTGGCTACGCTTTCAATATCATTTAGATTTATTTTTTGTTGGAAGCAAACAGTTTGTGGTGTGAATTATGAATAAGAGCACAAAGTAACTCTATTCTTTACAACTCTTTATTGTGTGCCGAAGATGCCATTAGGCACAATAAAAAAAATCATTTCCTTATGCCACTCTGGGGAAAAACTACATATGGTAGATAATATACTATTTTCTAAATAATATATATAAACACATTACCTGGTAAGACGGTCAAATTTATGAAAATAGAATCAGCTGACGGACGGAGAAAATTTAGCGTTGGCACACCAAGAGTTAATATTGTTGATGCCAAACAGGTTGATCAAAGCGATCAAGCTTATTACATGCTTTTGCATAGTCGACGTAAAATGTCAGACAAAACTATGTTTTTTAATAAAATTAATTTTCCATTGTTCCAGCTGTGTACTCTATTGAAGAGTAGATACCATACGCCTCAGGAAGTCGAACCCGCAGTGGAAGTCAATGAAGCCAGCACTCTTAGTAGCCCCGAGCCCATAAAACCAAGCAAAAAGCCTGCCACCAAACCAACAGTCAAGCCTTCGACCAGTCAAACACCTACCAAAGTGGTCAACAGCAAAAACAACAAGAAAGGTAACTCAAAACAATCATTGGTGGTAATCCCACCGCCTGACCACAAAGAAGTTCAGATGAAAGTCATCAACATGGTTAATTCTACCAGTGAAGTTATAGGGGCACCTAGCCCCGATCCTCTCGGACTTCGAAAAGACTGATTTTTAATTATATTATAATGGTTAACCAGTCGAACGACAGCTACCTAAACACTGCTCTAGCCCTTGAGCGAAAATTACCAAAATTTAGGTAGATGGTTAAATTTAAATATGCCATCTGTCAAGTGGTTAATATGCAATCTATTCCAATATTCCAATACTAGGTGTACTTCTGCATTATTATACAAGTAATTCTCTTTCATTGCGTCATACTTACTTGTGTATTTCTGGTAAACAGTAAACCGGGTAACCTTAAATACCATCTCGCTTGATATAATAGGTACTTCGAAATTGGCCTGATGTATTTAATCATATATTTTCCATCTGGGTGTATGGGCTTGGTAGAAACAGGACAAACAAAAGATGAATCGATTATTATGGCGGACTGTTGAATTTCAATTGAGTGGAAAATAACATTCAGAAAACGATACTGGCTTTTTGTGAAAGTGTCCGAATTGCAAGTGTCCGAACTCCGCGATCAAAGAGGATTACCTGTATGTATTTATTAATTTTTTTTAACTTATCAACACTTCAACGCTTTTCTTAGATAGCTAAATAATGATTATACTTGTGATGAGTATACATGGTGTCTGGAAACTATTAGATATAGATTCACCAGTTTCCGCTGGTACCACTAGTTTCCGGACACCATGTATAAGTTGATGGGGATCGGATAAATAAATCTCATCCAGCTGTTTCCTAAATTCAACATATCATTCTGATCTCAATAATTTATTGGACATCCAAAAAATGATTTTTAGGTTGGTTTTCCTTCCCTTCTCGAATTAAATATACATATTTTCAATTACATATTAGGACATCTCGATGAGTGTGCCTTATGACAAAACTAACTGTAGTTATTCACAAATCTGTACCAGAAATAGAAAAACTAATCACGTTTCCGTGTGGGGCCACAAGTTACCCCATGCATCTATCCATTATTATATGGAAATTTAACTATGTATTCTTAGATAAATTTTAATGACGGTGTTACCCAGTTACCTCTGAAGGTTACTGGAAAGTCTAATAAATTTGTTTTGGAGAAATATTAAATAATAATATACATTCGAAAATAAGATATATGTGCCACTTTTATTGCAATATATCGTGATTTATATTATAAGATAGTAAAATTTTTGAAGCGTACATAAAAACACTTAACTTGGAGTTATATCAAGCGCCCATATGGCCATTTTGACTGCATATCGATCATTATGTTATGAGTAATGCAGTGTAATGGATATTTGATATTGTTATATTATATTGCAATTATTGTTTACTATTCATCTACCAGAATGAACAGTTTGGAAATTTGTGCTTATTTATTTATTATTATGAGAATAGAAAATTCATAACCATTCCATTTACAAAAATTCACTTTTAAACAGATTAAATAAGATAATTGAGTTGAGATGGTAAGTGAATTTACGTGTAGAATTGTGTGTGCGAAAGGAATGAGGGGATAAGTCTGAATAATTAATGTCCACTATCTAAAATCAGAACACTTTCCTTGCGGACAATGAACAGGATCCCGGAAAAATCAACAGTTTCAGTTAGGGTAGGGGTGGGTAGGAATCTAGGGATCAATGTATTCAGGAGTGATGGACGAATGAATATATCCATCCCACTGCGGCGCAAGGCGATGAGTCGAGAGACCAGTTGGAGAGGGCAAAGTGAAATTAATAGTCACATTATGTTTTCTCCAGATTTGGATCTTAATTCCTTTCAGTCATATATTTGTTGTCCCTTTTTGGGGTTTTCCGCCAGCCAGACGACTATTAGTTGGAGTGTTTACATATTTTACAATTCGTGGTTATTATTTACTTGTTAAAACTGAATCTTTATATTATATTATGTTTTTAAGGACTTTTATATTTATAGGATTTATTATCATGTAATATTACTTAATTTAAGTGAAGAAGACTTTGAGAAGTTGAGTACATTAAGAGTTCAAACCATAAATATAGTAGAACTTCTTTAATCTGGTAAAATACCAATACAAAAAGTGTTGAAAACTGGATTGTAAAAACATGAAAATGTGGAGTTTTATTTTAGATGAAAGTGTATTTTCTCAGAAGTTTCATTGGTATTAGCAAAACATTATGTTTTGCTATCATTTACCAAAATTAATCTCAAATCCACTTTTTTTTTCTTAAACTCAAACCTTTTTAAAAAACCTCATCCACAACTCGAATAGTGCCAGATTACTGGAGTTGGCGCACTTTTAAAATGCCAGATTACTGAGATTCTACTTATGTTCAGTTAATATTTACAGAATTTATATGCATTCTACATAAACTAATATATTTCTAGCGTTGTAATATTATATCTTGATAGTTCATATATATGCATAAAAAATAAGCAATAACGTTAATATAATGAAGACCTTTTATAACATTATTTTAATCAAAAATAAAAGATCAACGGAATGTTTATACTTAGCCAGAACCATTGAGATTTCCAGGTGTTTGTTCCAGTATACCGTAATAATAATTGTTGCCTTTATTTATTATTATAAATCAAAAGGATCACAAATATTCTTCACATGATTATTTATAAGATTGTATTATAATGGAAACTCGTAATTATTATTGTAGGAAATGTGATTTTCTGTGATAAAATTATATTAATTTGTAAACAAAAATGTTACTTCAACAGGCAATGGAAGCTAAATAAAAGATGTTATAAATTTTAACATTGTTATTATGTACTTATATATATATATCTATTAAACTAATAATGATTTAATTGAGTTGCAGAGTTGCACGATAAACTGCTTGGAACATCTTGAATATAAAAAGAATAATACCTCTTATGCTATCAATATCAAAACTATTGTACATTATTTAGTGAAAAATATTTATTTTAAAATTACTTCAAGTTCTTTTTGCGAATTTGAAACCAGAAGAAATTTCCAGAGCGGGTTTTGCATCTCCACGACTCAAATGATCAATTATGAATTCCTAAAAAGTCAATAACATTTTTAACCTAAATTATAAATTGTAGAATAAAGTTTATAAAATATGAATGCAATCCATACAAGTTGCAATTATTTAACCCACTGCCCCCTGCCCAGTGTACAGTGTGAGGTGGCGGTCATTCTTTACTAACCCCATCTTTTATCGGGTTCAACCAACGTTGTAGAATTTAACCCACTGCCCCCTGCCCAGTGTACGGTGGTGGTCATTCTTTACTAACCCCATCTCTGGGGTTCGACTAACGTTGTAGAATTTAACCTACTGCCCCCTGCCCAGTGTACGGTGTGAGGTGGTGGTCATTCTTTACTAACCCCATCTCTTATCGGGTTCAACCAACATTGTAGAATTTAACCCCCTGCCAAGTGTACAGTGTTGGTCATTCTTTACTAATTTTTTTTAAATAAATTTAAGATAAATCAAATTTAATAATGTTATAATAATTATTAAGTTCTGCAAGTATTTCTGTTATTTTTACAGTTTTTAATGTGACAGCTGTTTCGGCTTTTGAGGCCATTATCAAACTGTCAGTTTAATAATGGCCTCAGTTTTACAAATTAAAGTTCTACAAATTAAACACCAAAACAATAAATGTTCTTTACTAACCCCATCTCTGGGGTTCGACCAACGTTGTAGAATGTAACCTACTGCCCCCTGCCCAGTGTACGGTATGAGGTGGTGGTCATTCTTTACTAACCCCATCTCTTATCGGGTTTGACCAACGTTGTAGTATTTTAAAAATACGGGCATATCTAAAGAACATATTACTTTTGCTTCCATAACTCTATGATAAATTTATGCTTCAAGGTGTATTCACTCGTCAGTATTCAAAGTCCAAAACAATTCAACACTTAAATAAACTTAATAAGGAATGACGAAGTAATCGCTTTCTTTAACCCCTCTCACAAATGATATCCACGACACTCGGCTCCATCAGCTGTGGGTCAACGCACCTATTAATAACAGAACCCAACACTTCATCAAGAAGAATGTGAACCAGATTTTCATCCTGAACGAACCTCCAAAGGTATAACTGAAGGTAATGTATGTCCACTTGCATCTGTTGCAAGCCATAACGGCTGTAGGTACGCAGTCTCACGCATTCCAAGAAAGTTTTCAGGCTTATCTTTACAATTCCACTCATAATGGAAACTTTATTGGCTTCTACAGGGCTGAATATTTCAATCTTTTCGGAAAAGAGTTTATTTATATTGGATGCGAGGCTGGAATCTAGAACCCCGTTGGACCAATTGGATCGGTAGGGCAGTCTGGAAGCTGTAAGGCTGTGGGTGCGCCGACTTGAGTCACTGGACTGCCTCGTAACGCCTCCTGACTCATATAGTTGTTGGGCATCCTGCTCTGCTGCCCCTAAAGCCTCCAAGACTCTCCGAGCCACTGCACGCACTCCTCTAGGTTCCAGAACTCGCACCCATTCCCTGGACAATACGGAAACTCTCAGCATCTGTGAAACTTGCAGCCCCACACGACTGACGTAGCAGTCCAGCAATACTTGTGCTCCATCTCCTGTACACTTGCATAGAGAAGTCTCCAACTTTTCTGAAAAGCGAACAGTCTCTCCTAAGAAACTAGCCTTGTCTAGTAGTGATTCAGCCTGCATCAAGAGCCCGTGGATTCCAGAACTTTGGAGTTCATAGCACAGTTTAGAAAGGATAAGAAGTAACTGGGCTGGAGTGTTATTGCTTGCGGACTGCTGAGTACAGAAACTGTTTACCACCGCCACCAAATCAGTCAAAGTGTCTTTGATAAAGTTAGTACAAGCTTCAATGACACTGAAGACGCAGGCAGGTTTAAAGCTGAATGACAGGCCACTCTGTAAGAATATCATTAGGTCCTGTAGAGAAGCTTGTACTTTTTCTATTATGAAAACTTGCAATGAACTGAGCATCTCCTTAAGGTCCATATTTCCTTTACTCGCGAGACCTTGTCTAATGCTGACTAGGCGTTCCCAAAACTGACCTTTGATGTATTCAAAGTGATTGTGTCCCTTGGCAGATATAACCGATATAACAATGTTTGTAGCTTCATTGGCATAGTCATTGCCTTGGATGTGATGGTTCATGGCTTGTAGTCTTCGATAAAATTTGTCCAGCCCTCTGACTAGAACTTCTGTTCCACTCTGATTAGTGTTTGTTTCAAACTGAATCTTAGCCAGATCCAGATATTTGCTCATGATCTTGTCGGTGAAATCATTTAGAAGACCGACTGTGTTTTCGTTCAATTCAGACTGTAGAAACATTTCACCATAAGAAGTTACGACTATACCCAAGTCAGCCAGAAGTCCCGTGTTGCCCTTCTCCACCCATTCCAGCAGATCGGAGCAAGTGCCAGAATCCTTCAAATTTTCTAAATGATTTAAGAGTCCCGGTTCTGAAGAACACAAGAACTTTTCGTTTAAAGCCTCTTCCGATCCTTGAAGTCTTACAAGCAGACATACACTTTCAGCAAGCTGGGCGGCTGATGTCGAATGAGAAGTCAATCTCTCTTTAAGTCTTACTATTAATTCTCCAACTATTTCTTCACATTCCCTTTGTATTCCTTGGAAAGAGGGCTGACTGCCGTAACGTTCCAAGACTCTTTGAGCATGAAGGTATTCATTCACTGCTTCGGCATATAATCCTTTATTGAGGTACTCGTTTAATTGCGATGGAAGTAAAAACAAAAACTGTAATCGTCGAAGCAGTTGCCTCGTTCCACAAAGACGTCCAACTGTGGTTCTACTGTCTTTCAGGGACTCAGAAATAGACTCACTGAATGTTGTTATACTGTCCATGTTCTCACTCAATTGTTCCATTTCAGTTTGCATGTTCTTGAAATCACTTCTCATTTTCCTGACCGTGTCTGTGGCCGATATAAATTTGTTGTAGTTTTCATAAACCAGGGTTTGCATCTCAGAATGCAAGTATTGACTTTCTCGGATAATTTCACATTCTTTGTCCATTATAGTTTTAAGATTACCATCTTTGAGAAGATCCGAAAGATAAGCTTCAGAATTGAAGTTATTTGTATCAATATTGAGTGAATCATCATGGCAGTTTGCCATTTTGCTGCTTTATACTATATTACAGTATAACAATACAACTGTTAAAATGGATCATGTAAAAATCAAATAACAGATTAGGTCTTGCTGACGTTTATGATTTTTCTAAAATAACCATGTTTTCGTTTTAACTTTGTACCACCCACCTGCACCTACCATAAATAAATCACTGACAGCCATAAATATACCACTCTCCTGACAGCTTTTTGACGTTTCGAATTGGTTGTGCAGCGATTAGCGATGGGCAAAATATTATGGTAATCGAAGCACCCACAAATAAACCCGATTAGAAACAATGAAAAACATCGCATTTTTTAATTATTGTCTTTGACTTTTCAATACACACTAGCGATGGGCACATTCGATGATTTACTCGATCTTTTTGACCATCGAAATGTTTCGATTGATTTTCATGGTTAGATTTAATCGATATGAAAGCAGTCACGTCATTGGTCAGAATATTGGACTCGGATTGCTTTACAAACGAAAATTCTTTCCGCGGGTGCATTGTGTTACGTACTACCTAATATGATTTGATATGCATTTGGGATTGCGCAATTATTGTTTGGTAATTGTATTATGTTAGGTATTAGATATGAGCTGTTTAATTATGATATTAACTAGCAACCGAAGAAGCTACGAGTATGTAAAACGCATCCTCTGTCCACAGCTACTGTTCCCGCTGAACTCCGAGCGATTAAATCGATTCATTTGATGTTTCGATCATGTAAATGTTTCGATCCTGCCCTTCACTACAAACTTTCCTCATTTAAGCCCATCGATTTAGTGAGTTGTATATCTATGGTCAAAAGTCGCCTGATAGTGAGTGTGAGTGGTTTATTTATGATCGTGCCCGATGTAACCAGACAGCGGCTAAACTTAACTAAATAATTTGCATGGCCGATTAGGCAAACTGTGATTCTAGTTCATAGAGTAGATGGGGGTAAAATTAGATGGTATCACAAATCAACGATAAAATGTTTCGCCGACAGGAAAACACTTCAGTGAAAATAGTGACATTTTGTAGTACATTGACATGTATTTACATTCCATCCATAATATTCGTGCTGTATTATACAAATAACATTTACCGCCTCGGAAAATATTCATCAGGCTATTTATTATTGGCCCTTTTGTTGGCAGAATTGTTTAAAATCGGCTTTGCGATAGCGCAACCGGACGCTTCAACTTTGAAAGATGCCAAGCACGTGAAGTCCAAAAAAGTCATAAAGATAAGATCAAGAGATGTCTTCAAGGCCCTTATTATGTTACCATGTTGTGTAGCTATTTATTTCGTTTTGATAATTCTGTTTGGAGCGCCAATAACAACTGCACATGAAGAAACATTTATGTTATCTTTACTGTTGACGGTTCTGACTGTTTTCCCATCATGCTTTCAAGCTGGGGTGGACGCAACTATCACCCTCTTGACTGGATTGAAGTGGTACAGCGGAGACAAGATGATGGAGATGCTGCAGCAGAATATTATACTCACAATCTTCGGGACGTGGTGCGGGGGAATAGTGATCCCTCTGGACTGGGACAGACCGTGGCAAGTGTGGCCCATCCCCTGTTGCCTGGGTGCCATCATCGGTTACTTATTTTCACACGCCATCACTTTGATCAAACTAATTCCATTTATTGCAAAGAGAATCGCAAAGAGAAATCGCTTTTAAGGTTGAGTATTCTAAATGTAAGTGCTTACTGAATTCTCAGTAATTTGTTACTGAATGATTCAGATTTTTAAATGCATTGAGTAACATTTGGTTTGTTAAAAAGTGTATAAAATTTTGAAACTGATTTGTTCTAAATGACGACACATTATTCTTTTTTCGAAATTTTGTGCACATAATAGAAAACCACAAGAGAAACAAATGTATTGCCATAACTGGGATTTGATCTCAGAGACCTTCCGCTAATAATTATTATATTTGGATGATTTGTATAGCGCCATTTTTGTACAAAATCACCTCAAGGGCGCTGTACAAATATATAATACGTTTTTACAATGATCTATCTTACTTGATCTATTACTAACTATAGACTAGTCAAACTATTAACTTACAAAAAATTTAAAACAGATTACATCTGCCGGTTCGTCGATCACTAATACAAAGCTATATGTACAATGCCTTTGATTGATGAACGTGATGCTAGAATGTACATATGCTATTATTCTTATTTATTTATATTTTGTACAGGCAGATAACATATAGTACCATACTTACCTGGTAGGGCACACCACAGCTATCCAGACAGCAGACCCTAACCGTCTTACTAATTAGATTCTAACACACGGTTTAACGTTGGTGTGGTAAAGCCGGCCTTGACCCTGGTTTAAGACCGTTTTAACCAAACAAACGCCATGTTGATGACTCAACTCTCTGACTGTTCTGACCTTACGCGCTGCGTATTATTTACACCGTGTTTATGAGTAAGGGGGTCCGTATTTAACCAATGTGTGTTGATTTTTTTTAAAATTAATAATTCTCTGGAGTGCAAATCTTAATTGAGGTAATAAACTTACACTATTGATTATTATCATGGCACTCTAGGTATTTTAAATCTTGCCCTGTAATTATTTTTAATTTTATTCAATGCATTTAGAAAAGTAAAGATTTTTTTTTACCTTAAAAGATAATACAAGATAAATTATGACTATCCCACAATACACTTTCGTACATAATTTGTTTTACTGATTCGTACATTTTCTCAAATCCAACATTGTAGAAAAAAACTATGTAATTAATTGTTAGATCATTTTTGTTCATAAAGTATTAAATTGTAAATAGAATTAGATATAATGTTAGTCTTAGAAATCCAAAAAATATTTCTGATCTTGAATTAAAAAACTGTTAATTCTCAAAATATACTGTTTTTCATTAATAAATGTTAAATGCTTTAGAATATTGATTATCTTCTTGATGGTCAGCGCTAAATTTTCGTTACATGCCTGGCTGATTCCATTTTTGTAATAACTTTTTACAAAATTATGTTTATGTACTGTTTTTACCAGATAATGTGTTTATAAAAACAGTATATAATCTACCGTATTATGTAGTTTCCCCAGAATAGCTAGTTACATTCAGAGAAATGATTTGTTAAACATATACCTGAGTATACGCTGGCGTTCAGGAAGTTAACCCCTACAGCTTTTGAAATTTTGCAATGTACTTCTCTTAAGTGAACACTCATTGCAGATTATGCGAAAAATATTTTTTACATTACATTCAATTCCAGATTAATTCACTGTTTGTTAACATATTTTAAAATACTTTTTTTTTTTTAAAGCATTCATGTGACTCACGTAAGACAGATATTAGTTGACAAATCGACATGAAATTAAAAATATTAAAATTTGAAGGCAAACATAGATAAAGTTGCTTACCGATGGTTTTTATCGTGTAAACCAATAAACTGTAATTACCACATTACATGAAACAAAAAAACATATTTAATTAGCCTGTTGCATTTAATTAAGCTATTATAAAAGTTATTGTCATTTCACTTTTTCGTTTTATGTAAAAATATTTACTAAAAAATTTGCAAACATTGACAAATATTTTTCAATTTCTAAATGTTGTCTCTTAGAATTATTTCAAATTTTTCGGGAGCGTCTATGGTAAACTTTTGTACTCAAACGAAAGCATGTTTGTATTCTTTCTTTGTAACATTTAATATATATATATATATAATACAAAATGAGATATCATAACTTTTACGAAACCACATCAGGCTGGGAGATATATCTTCCAAAATGACTCTACAGGTGTCTGTTGTCTGTGCAGAACATTTCCTAAAATTGCCCAAGGGGTTAATTTTTTTATTTATGTATTTTGAAAAGATACATTACATTATATGGAAGGAAGCTTTTGACTGTCCAACTAGGAAGGTTTCCCTTTTAAGGACAGTCAAATTAACAGGTTTCAAATTATCAGACATGTACACAATTACATAACATTATTATGTATATTGTAGTGGCACTACTCCCCAACTCAAACACGAGAAACGTTTTTCTCTATTGAATTGGGTAGTTACGTTAAAAAGAAAACATTTTTATTGTAATTAGTTTTTTTAGTATAACATATTTACAATATTATAATATTTGACAAGTTCTAGTATTTCACCTAAAAATGTAGACAATTTGTCTCGACGCCATCTAGTGAGAGAGTTAGCACTTACAATGCCTTTCTCATATAAAATAAAGTTGGTTGTTTTCAGGGGAAAAATGTAACAAGCAGTAATTGTTGACTGAAACACTAGTATATATTGAATTATTTCGCGGATAAGAGATAAGCCGCCATAGCTCAGTGGTCAGAGCTGTCGACCGGAAATCGAAGGGACACGGGTTCGAGTCCCGTTGGCGTCATGTATCTTTTATCAGGAGATTTTTCAATGTGGATGAGTGTTTCAGGCGAATAATTATTGCTTGTAAAATAATTGTTACCCTTTGTGCTATGCATAAAAAATCTTGTCTTAAACATTCAAACAAATAATAATTAACATATTTATGTTTTTATATAAAAAAAATTACATAATACATAATAGTAACACTATCTTGTTGAATAATATGTCAAGCAAATTGGGTAGGTAATACACTAATGGCGAAAATAACAAAAAAAAAATTGGGAAAAGAATTTAAAAGAAAATAAGTATGTAAAAGCGAAGATACAACTAGGTGTTCGTTATAAATAATTATCAGATTACATTTTTTAGTAATATTTCTGAATCAGTCCTGCCTAGATATAATAACCATTTTTTTTATTTTTGGACCTAAGGATGACAATTCACATAGTTTCAACTGTGAAGGGATTTTGTTATATATTTTAGGACCGAGATATGAGAATAGTTTTTGATAAGCCGCTCTGTTGCTTGTTAAATTTAAATTTCCCGCAATGAAATAAATATGTGAATCAGTGTGCGCACTCTTTTAGCTACATTTTCAATCTGGTTCTTCCATTTGAGGTTATTATCAACTATAACGCCTAAATATTTAATAAATTTAACACTCTTGAGGGCTTCACACTTACATGGAGGGTTATTATTTCCAAAGCTACAGTTAATTTTATGTATTGTAAGGTGGTGAGGTGTTTGGGGTTGCCCTGCAATAGTAGAACTGAATTTTAGGTATTTGGTTTTTGATACGTTTAATGTAAGCAAATTGCTGTCCAGTAATAATATAATTTTTTTTTTTATGAAACACTAATATTTTATTTTTTGTGATGACTACACAAGATTTCCTACTGTCTAGAGTCAGTGGAACTATGACAGCCTTTAAAACCAGGAAATTGCATGAGGCTGAACCTGGCTGTTCATATTTAGTCGCTAATCATAATAAATTGTGCTAAAAGTAAGACGTAGCAATTGTGATTAAAGTAAGACGGTACGAGCAATCTGCATAATTTTGGATGTTTTGTTTTTTATTGAATGAGATCCCTTTACATCCCTGTACATGATGGAAGAGAGGAGTATGAGGGGAATACATGATGCCAAAGTCAATGGTAAGGAATCGGGGATGCTTGCGAAATATATTGCACAATCGAGTGATCAAAGAATATTCCAGTCAAGTCGGGTCATGTGACAAAGTAAGTAGTTTGATGTTAACATTTTGATGAAAAAAAAATTCCAATGGCAGGGGATTTGGAGAGCTCGAAGCAGATGGCGGTCATTTGGATGCAGAGCCGGCCCTGTTGCAGGCGCAATTGGGACAGTCTGCTTCGGACGCCGACTTGCCAAGGAGCCAAGGCACTGATAACAACTAATACAGTACAGTTAATAGACCCAGGTGCCGTTTGGCTCAGGGCCGGCCCTGTTTTCTTGACCATGTGATACGATTTAAAAGATTTTTTTTTAAATTTTCTAGTTATATTACACAATAAAAATCAAGTCGCAATCAATAAAATGATTATTTACGACTTTTCCCGATTTTTTATTGAATGGGTTACTTTTAAGGATATGTTAAATTTTAGATTTTATAGGATGGGTTGGGTATTTAGAGAAAATAACCGGTTTGCTACTCCTAATAATATACAGGGTGCAGCAAAACAGACAGTGCTGTTTAAGGGCCGGTATATCCCGTGTGGTGGTGGTAGGAACCTGGGAGGGGTCTAATTGGGTCGTGCCGATTTCTGTCGTTACCATGATTTGGTCCGGACAACACCGGATCGTCGCTGTCCGTACGTTTCTTGAAAATGGCTGTTCTTTCATCGCCACCTAGCGTGCCTTCCGGCAATTTGCGACTTCTCCTGTAGGGCTACTTGAAGGAAAATGTTTTTAAACATCGACCTCACACCTTGGAAGTACATAAGGATCGCATTCGAGAGGAAATCGTAGCTATACCTGTCTGTATTTTGTGCCGTTCTTTTAAGTCTTTCAAAACTGCGTTGTCTGTTTTGCCGTACTCCATCCGCACTCTATAGTCTGTGTAATAGATGTGAAGCCATGGTTAAGTGTATATAAGATTCTTTCGTACTTAGTATTTGTTCTTAGGTATTGCGCGTCTTGCGTATACATCCGTGGACAGGGGATATCTATAGGCATCTCGCTTACTCACCTACTTAAGAAGAGTGTTTCCCTAGTATTCAATAGAACTATGTACCTAGTATTCAAATACATTGGAAACACTCTTCTTACATAGGTGATTAAGCGAGAAAGGATATGATACTAAATTTAGAACCAAAAGTCTCAAGGGTACTCGCTTACTCGCCCACATAAGAGTGTTTCCCTAATCCCAATACTTGGAACACCCGTAAAGTTTTTGACGTTCGAAGTACTTTAAATAGTTTAATACTAACTAGTAATACGTTTTGACTACGCATATTCTGAAACTCGACACAAGGTATGAGGTGCCTACGTCCTACATCACATGCATCTTTATTTGGGAGATTCTCAAAGTGTTCAAATACCGCACAGACTAGGGTTATTGTAAATTTGTGTTTTTGAGTGCTTAATAATAGAAAAGTCACAGGGACAGGCACTATTAATATTGACCATCTCTACTTTTGACTGTAGTCAGTGATGGTATCGGTATCTCTAAGTCCCCAGATCTGGGGGATTTTGAATTTCAAAATAATAACGATTGGATTATTTGTATGGCGCCGTTTTCGTGAGAAAATCACCTCAGGGGCGCTTGAAAGTTAGTTGAAAAGTTTACTGAAAAAAAGTAAGAAATCTGGGGCATTTTCAGGATGAGTATTTTGTGTAATTTCTGGAATTTTTCAGTGGCCATCTGTGAGAGATGCGAAGAAACAGTTTGTCTGGAATGGTTGTGTTTATGAAATCTATCTGGCTATGACTCGATATATCAGTATTTTTTAGTATTTAAAGGTATCACCAGGCTTATCTTCTACCAGAGATCAACTTGATGGACTTAAATCCTTTTTCATAACGAACATAAAATGGGCCGGTATTATCAGTTCAATTTTATACTTGGCTTGAGAGATATTTACGTCTGTCAATTTGTTCTCTGATAGGAGTCATAGGCCCCTTCAGAATTTTTTGTAATGGTATCACTTGCCAGGGCTTTTTTTTATTATTCTTTATATTGGCATACATTACAACATTTTTCTTATTAATAAATACAACAAATTACAGGGTAAAATTGATTACACAACATGACATAACATAACGTAACATAAATAAACCAAACATAACATAAACATTTGGCAATGGTTTCTTCAATAACGGGCACAAGATATAAATTTTCGCAATTATAATTCAGTACATACTCGACGACATAATGAATTTCAAGAGCGTTGATAGCAAATTTCTTAGTGGGATAATTTAAGCAAAACTTCTCTGTGGGACGGTACTCGCTTTGCTAGGATTGATGAATTTATGGGATCATATGGGTCACCTATGCAAGATATTTTACATCTATGTTCTGCCATCCCCTGTGCAGCAAGAGCAACGCTGCTGGTTGCAGAGAAGACATGACTGGGTCCTGCACTTATTTCTGGAAAAAAATATATCATAGTTCTTGAAGAAATTGAAGTAAAGATTGACATATTAGAGGAACAAAACTAACAATACTATTCCCTTTTAAGTAATATAAAACAGATATGTACCTCCATGTTCTACTGCCATCCCCTGTGCAGCAAGAGCAACACTGCTGGTTGCAAAGAAGACATGACTGGGTCCTGCACTTATTTCTGGAAAAAATATATCATAGTTCTTGAGAAATTGAAGTAAAGATTGACATATTAGACGAACAAAACTATTCTCTTTTAAGTAATATAAAACAGATATGTACCTTCATTTTCTAGTAGCATCCCCTGTGCAGCAACGGGTACGCTGCTGGTTGAGATGTTACGCTCTAAAATAAATATAATTATTACATTAACCCAATTAACAAAACAGGTAAAATTTCGATCGCGCTGGCCTCGCTTATTATGAATATTTTTTAGATAAAACCTTTAGATTCACCTTAATTACTGTACGACACAACTTTTAACCTTCGGGGAGGTGGAAAATATTGCAATAAAAATTTCAATTACGTAAAACTAAAATTAGCTTTCGTTTTGTGAAACGAGACCGTCCATTTTCAAACTTTTATTTGTTTATTGTCAGATGTCATTTTGTTTTGTTGGTATTTCTGTTACTATAGGACAAAACGAACGGCTAGAAGTAGCTAGAGACAATCGCGCGGGCGTTTTTTTAATGTTAAAAAATTCCGTCAAATTAGTATTTACCTAATATGCATGCATTATGTGCGTTGTGATTGAAATTTATTAGCTGGATTTTATTTTTTTACGTTCAAATTTTATTTAAGTAAACTATATCTGCGATGTTGAGCGGCTACGCTAAGTTTGTAATACAAAAGAAAGTGCCCCTTTTATAGCGCCTGCTCGCGTCAAGGCAAGAAAAACATCCCAGTTTTCAAGTAGTTTAGCGGCTACGCTAGGTTTGTGTAACATGGTTTGTGATTCAAAAGAAAGTGTCCCCTTAATACCGCCTGCTCGCGTCAGGGCAAGAAAAACATCCCAGTTTTCAATTAGTTTAGCGGCTACGCTAGGTTTGTGTAACATGGTTTGTGATTCAAAAGAAAGTGTCCCCTTTATACCGCCTACTCGCGTCAGGGCAAGAAAAACATCCCAGTTTTCAAGTAGTTTAGCGGCTACGCTAGGTTTGTGTAACATGGTTTGTGATTCAAAAGAAAGTGTCCCCTTAATACCGCCTGCTCGCGTCAGGGCAAGAAAAACATCCCAGTTTTCAATTAGTTTAGCGGCTACGCTAGGTTTGTGTAACATGGTTTGTGATTCAAAAGAAAGTGTCCCCTTAATACCGCCTGCTCGCGTCAGGGCAAGAAAAACATCCCAGTTTTCAATTAGTTTAGCGGCTACGCTAGGTTTGTGTAACATGGTTTGTGATTCAAAAGAAAGTGTCCCCTTTATACCGCCTACTCGCGTCAGGGCAAGAAAAACATCCCAGTTTTCAAATAGTTTAGCGGCTACGCTAGGTTTGTTGTAGTTTTATATATATATAGATATATATTTTATATAGATATATATATATATATATATATATATATATATATATATATATATATATATATATATATATATATATATATCTCAAAAACCATGTTACACAAACCTAGCGTAGCCGCTAAACTATTTTAAAACTGGGATGTTTTTCTTGCCTTGACGCGAGCAGGCGGTATAAAAGGGACGCTTTCTTTTGAATCACAAACCATGTTACACAAACCTAGCGTAGCCGCTAAACTAATTGAAAACTGGGATGTTTTTCTTGCCTTGACGCGAGCAGGCGGTATAAAAGGGACACTTTCTTTTGAATCACAAACCATGTTACACAAACCTAGCGTAGCCGCTAAACTAATTGAAAACTGGGATGTTTTTCTTGCCTTGACGCGAGCAGGCGCTATAAAAGGGGCACTTTCTTTTGTATTACAAACTTAGCGTAGCCGCTCAACATCGCAGTTATAGTTTACTTAAATAAAATTTGAACGTAAAAAAATAAAATCCAGCTAATAAATTTCAATCACAACGCACATAATGCATGCATATTAGGTAAATACTAATTTGACGGAATTTTTTAACATTAAAAAAAACGCCCGCGCGATTATGTTTCTAGCCACTTCTAGCCGTTCGTTTTGTCCTATAGTAACAGAAATACCAACAAAACAAAATGACATTTGACAGTAAAGTTTTAAAATGGACGGTGTCGTTTCACAAAACGAAAGCTAATTTTAATTTTACGTAATTGGAATTTTTATTGCAATATTTTCCACCTCCCCGAAGGTTAAAAGTTGTGTCGTACAGTAATTAAGGTGAATCTAAAGGTTTTATCTAAAAAATATTCATAATAAGCGAGGCCAGCGCGATCGAAATTTTACCACAAAACATATTATTATTATAGGCTAATGCAGTATAGAATACCTTTTAGGATGTAGTCATGATACGTGCTGAACACCATTCTCGAAATGGACTCTCAGAGGTTATGGTTGGAAACTTGTGTCGAATAGTCTCTGTCTGTACATAGTGTACATCCTTTCACACAACACGTTTTAAGGACTTTATCGGTAGGCATTTTCACACATAAATCAACTGTTTCACACAACCAGATATTTAAAAAATTTTGACAATGTTATTATGACAAACAACGGCGTCCGTCAAACCCATAAATATACCACTCTCGTCAAACCATAAATCAACCAACCAACCAGCGTTGCCAGGTCCAGATTGCAATATTTCCCTAGATTGAGAGTTGAAATTTCCCTAGATTCCGGGGGTACCACCTTGGCAAGTTAAAAACGTCTGTCCGTCCGGGGGGGAGAGCTTTGAAAAAAAAGTACTTGGTTTTTGTTGATAACTTTCATATATTATTTTGTTATAACTCTACTTAAGGGAAGTTAATAATTAATATTATTCATGTAAAAGAAAAGGAGGAACGAGAAAAAAAAGAAGTTACTTAGTTACAAAACACTCTTAAAATTTATTTAATAAAATGTATAAGGAAGGTTTAATCTTAATCTAGGTTTAATAATAGTCTTAAATTGTAATTCTTAAAATTAATTGTCCTTTTTCTTAATCCTAAATTATTGTTCATTCAATGTCTTAAAAGTTGGGTCACGTTACGAGATAAATATAAAAAAATTGTTCAGGCACTTCCCTTTACGATGATTCTGGATCCGCGGATCTCTACGTTCGCACTTATCACTGATACACAAAAAGCGGCAACTTGGGCTGGTTCCGAAGGGCGGAATCAGTTCAGCCTGGGCCAAGGCTCCGAAGGCGGAGTCGGCAGGCAGCGACTTCTGAGAGGGCAGCTTCCTGGGCGGAAGTCTGGCGACCACTCTCGCTTCCTGGGCGGAAGTTCGCGGGGTTACGGGAAGAGCCTCGACGACCGCTCCAAGGGGGAGGGCAAGAGGTTTCTCGGCGGACGCGAGATGGTGACTCCTGAGAGGCGAGAGCGTGACTGTTGAGAGGGCAACTTCCTGGTAGGAAGCGCCTGGGCGACCGCCCCAATGGGGGGGCGAGAGCGTGACTGTTGGTTGCGGAATCTGTTGAATTCGCCCGCGCTATCTGGCGACCGTAGCGCGCCTGTGGTGGGGTGCTGAACTATAGTGGTTCCGCTTTACACCACTTCGGTACGTTGGTTGAGTCCGTGACGCTGGCATCGCCATTCTCACCGCTAGATTGCGCTGTCTGGCTGATTCGGATTATCATACGGTTCAAAATCTTAATATATATTAGGTATCTTAACAATATGCATGCATACACTTAATTAATATCTGGTTGCAATTAAAATCTAATCTAAGTTGACAATCACTCTTACATCTAGATTTATACTTAATGTTAAATATTTTAAAATTACGTTTTTAAATATGACCTTCGAACAATTGCAATGGCCTAGCCTCGGGCGAAGGTTTGTTTTATTGCCGGGTCGCTGGCTTAACGTTCCCATTTCAGAATTACTACTTAATGAGGGTCTAGAGATAAATCTGCCGACTAATGGGTGTATTCCCAAGTTAGCTTTCTAATTTTTTATTGCGATTTCCGGCCACGCTATTGACTAAATATTTAGGTCTAATAATATCCGACTGCCGCCTCCATCTGCGTGTGAAATTACAGAGACAGAGGCGGGCACACGTGTTTGCTTTGGTCTTTCTGTGAATTCAAGTCACGTAGATACCTAGGGACATATCAATTTGTAGTAATAAAAATACACGAATACCCAAATACGCCACATATACACCAGTACGTAGTCACTGTTTTTTTTTATTATCTTTCTTATATGGCAATTATTTTTCTTATATGGCAACAGTGGCCGACAGTGGCAACACTGATACAACAAATTTGACATTGACATTTCAAATGATAATTATAAAATACTTATCATTTCAAATGATGATTATAAAATACATAACATTTACATGATATTTACAAAGATCAGGTAATTATGGACTATTCCGACACACAAAATACCTACTATTTAACATGAATTTATTAATTATCCCATTCACATATTCATTATTACTTAATTCAATTGAATCGAAGTATTGTTTTCGATAAGTGTGACGGAATAGGCAATATTTACGAAAATACATGTGCATGGAGTAAATTGTTAAGGTCAAATAATAGCAATACATAACATAGCGATGCCTTAATCTGCCAGCCTTTAAAAACCTCTTCGCCCTCCCATTTCTACTGGTACTTCTGCGCATACATTTTTTTAGGCCTTTTGGCCGAAGTTGAATTATCCTCATCCGGAAGGTTCCTCCTTGCGCCAGAAGTCGAAGGTATATCCATCGTGTTGACCTATAATAAATACTATATTATAAATTCAGGGTGTGCTTATACCAAACACATAATAGTATAAGCTGTGTTAAACTAAACACTGAATATATTGGAAAGTAGCTTATAAAAAATTTAAACTTAGTAGCTGAACGCTGAACTTTGTGTTACACTAACCCTGTTTTACATGTTAATTAATTGGAAAGAGATAATAATAATTTCAAAGTACTTACCACTGAATTCAAAACAGAAATCTTAATAAAAATCACTGTAAACCAACCGAAATTGCCGAAAGTGGAAAGCCAAAAGTGAAAAGCTGAGAGAATATAATTTCTTATTGTAATGATCATAGACAAAGTCGTAATCTGAAACTTTTAAGAAGTCCCGGTTTTAATATTTTTAGGAACATAATATAATTTTGATTGGTCAGTGTTAAAAATAACATTGCTTCATTTATGTACATCAACATTATTTAAGATTCCTGGAAATCCCAAAAATAAAAAATGAAAATACATTTATGTTCACTGGCAATCCCAATAATATTGTCATGTAAAAATTTTTTTTGCCAAAAAGTACGAAATTTCCCTAGATTTGTGCTGATTTCGTGAAAATTTCCCTTTTCCCTAGAATTTTTTTTTCTCCCCTAGATCTAATAGAAATTTCCCTAGACCTGGCAACGCTGCAACCAACTATCTATAGATTGATAACTCCGCCCTCTTTCCATACGTTTGCTTTCGTCAAGTTTTAACCATAGATCTGGCAAATTTGAATACACCACGCATCGCCGACGTCACAGCACACCATCGTCAAAGGATAGAGGAAATTTTAAAAAAAGGCGCAACCATAGACAATTTAATTCTGCTTCGGAACCTACCTAAAACCCAATTCATTAGCCTAAAACATAAGTAAAATGTCACCCAAGACCACAAGGTCCCATCTGACAAAGCCCTGTCCTAAGAAAGTAATGACCTTTAAAGCAACTTCCTTTACAGCTCATTTCTCAGGACAGCGTTTTATCAAAGCAAACTGAAAAGCAAACTCATAATTACATGTACAATAATTTTATTTTTTAAATATAAACATGAAATACAATAATATAAGCACAAAACACATTTAGAAGGTGAAATTACTGTATCAATATAAAACTAGCTGTTGGAAATGATAGTTATTTTCTTTCAACATCCAACGGCAATTGAAAAAAATATTGTCAATAAGGCAGTCAACGATTCAACCTACTGTTTTAGCGTCTAATTACATTATTATTATTTTTGTTTCCCTCCTACTTATCTTATTACTTAAATATTTATACCTTTCATATATAAATAGTAAGTATATAATACTTTTTAGTTTAAAAAACTTTATATGCCTTTTAGATATTTTTAACTTAGGAATAGTACACAACATAAAGAATGTAACAGTGTAAACAGAAAAGTAAATTTAACAATAGGTTATTGTTTTAACAATACATATTGGCACCTGATAAATAAATAGGGTATAATAATAACAAATAAAAACACCAAATACAAGAGTAAAATTTAAAGAAGGTGTTGAGAGAATATTCATTATGATGTCAAGTATGTAATAAAAAAGTAGAACTATATATAAACTAGACATATGAAATAAACTAATTCGACTATTTTTTTATTAACACTAGTCGGTGACTGAAAATGGGCTGCAGACTAATACAGCCAAACTGAATAATGTAAACTCCGCATCAGAGAATATTTGGCTTAAAATTACAAACGATAACAATATTTGACTTGTATATTTATTTTTTCGTTATTATTCTACTACTCATATAGAGACGAGATGTCAATAGAAAATGAATTGGCAAGGATACACCACAACCATACAATGGACCTGATTTAATGAGGAGCATGGCAGTACTACGATATTTAAAAGTCGCTTATAGGAACAAATTGTGGTCCTAATTGGTTTTAACTTATTAAAATAAATTAGTTATGACAACCAATTCTTCCTATATTTAGCATATTTTAAATGTTGCAGTACTGCCATTTTCTTCATGGAGTCAGGTCCATTGTATGGTAGTGTATCCTTGCCAATTAATTTTCTATTGACATCGGTACACCATGCATTGATTATAAATGGTACAGTAATTTTGATAATGAATTGAATAAAAAAAAATTATGTTCGTTACAATTAAGCCAATCAAAACATATATATTTGGCAATGGTTTCTTCAATAACAGGCACAAGATATAAATTTTCGCAATTATAATTCAGTACATACTCGACGACATAATGAATTTCAAGAGCGTTGATAGCAAATTTCTTAGTGGGATAATTTAAGCAAAACCTCTCTGTGGGACGGTACTCGCTTGCTAGGATTGATGAATTTATGGGATCATATGGGTCACCTATGCAAGATATTTTACATCTATGTTCTGCCATCCCCTGTGCAGCAAGAGCAACGCTGCTGGTTGCAGAGAAGACATGACTGGGTCCTGCACTCATTTCTGGAAAAAAATATATCATAGTTCTTGAAGAAATTGAAGTAAAGATTGACATATTAGAGGAACAATACTATTCCCTTTTAAGTAATATAAAACAGATATGTAGGTACCTTCATTTTCTACTAGCATCCCCTGTGCAGCAACGGGTACGCTGCTGGTTGAGATGTTACGCTCTGAAATAAATATAATTATTAGATTAACCGAATTAACAAAACATATTATTATTATTATAGGCTGATGCAGTATAGAATACCTTTTAGGGTGTAGTCATGATACGTGCTGAACACCATTCTCGAAATGGACTCTCAGAGGTTATGGTTGGAAACTTGTGTCGAATAGTCTCTGTCCGTACATCCTTTCACACAATACGTTTTAAGGACTTTATCGGTAGGCACATAAATGTTATTTATCACACATAAATCAACTGTTTCACACAACCAGATATTTGACAATTTTATGATGACAAACAACGGCGTCTGTCAAACTTTTCTTACAATTTTTTAGAGGAAGTGAAATGGCGGGAAGCATGAGTCGGCCACCTAGCGGCGAGAACACGCATTACACCGTTTGCGAACCCTCTCTTTCTGGCGCACGAGTCTTATGGTAAAGTGAGCGAGAAACAAAAAAAATACGCATCGCCTACGTCACAAACATAGATTTTTACCATGTCTATAATTTGTGTTGACGTTTTTAAGCGGAGTTATACCCCCCCGTCAAACTTTGTTAAGTGAAATGGCGGGAAGCATGAGTCGACCACCTAGCGGCGAGAACACGCACTACACCGTTTGCGAACCCTCTCTTTCTGGCGCACGAGTCTTATGGTAAAGTGAGCGAGAAACAAAAAAAAAGCATCGCCTACGTCACAAACATAGATTTTCAAAATGGCTACAGTTTGTGTTAACGTTTTGTAGCGGAGTTATACCCCCCTGGGAGTAACTCGACAGAAGTAAACATCTCTCATAGTGAAGATAGGTACATAACTGACTGATATACGGGGCCATAGCAAGATATTTAAGCCTAGTGAAACAATTACTAAAAAAAACCGGCTGTAACTTTACTGAGTGTCATTATTTTCCTTTGCTCATCGATCGGCAGCTGTTGCGCCTGTTTTAACCCCGTATTTTGCCAGGTTGATGTACCGAATTTTTCCGAAATCTGGAGAGTTATTGTAGGGAATCACATTTCGGAATTCTATTTAGATATTTATTTTGTGGGGAATTATTCCCCCCCCCCATGGATTTGAAAAAAAATATTCTGGAGAATCCTATACTGAGTGAGCAATGCCCCAAACAAATCCATTCTGAAATTCAACTGACTTTCGTACCTAATCTACCAATATTTTTAACCCAAATCTACCGATTTTCTTTTTCGCGGTATGGCATCACTGACAGCAGTGGTAAATGTCAAAATAAAAATATATTTACGTCGAATTCAAATGACTTATGTTAATTACTTGTATCATGTACTTATAATATATTATATCAAACTCAAAACTTAATCGATATTACTGGTATACAATATGTTCCGCTTCTGAAAGATTTATTTTTATATTAACTATCCTGACATCCGTTTATTTATGCTGACATCTATGCTCTGTGCATTCAATGATTTAATCGTTGTGTTATCGAATCTAACAAAGAAACAAATTGAATTGATTAAAAAGCATTTCTGAACTCTAACGGGCTTCTACATAAACATAAATGATAAATTATTATTTAGTGACGTGTCTGTACGCGTCACTTATTTCCCTCGAGTGTTATTTATTATGTTTATCAGTTTAGTATTCTGATAGGTAATCAAAAAATTGGGCTAGAACAGAAATCGTGATATTATTATGTGGTTAGGTATTCCAATTAATTGATATATTTAATAGATTCTAAATTCTTTTATGTCAGGCTAATGACCTAGATTTGAAATAGTTTTATGTGGCAGAAACAATCTGTCATGGTTGTACAAAACATTGGTGGTTTTATGGTTTATTATTCCGTTTGCTTTTGTTGCTCTTCTTGTTTATTCATCCGTTTATTCTTCTGAAATTGGCTAAATAAAAACTTTAAGATATGTTTGTTATAAAAGCTTTAAAGAGTTGGTAAAATTTCAATACATCACTTTCTTTTAAACATGTCCAAATTATCGAAATAACACTTTGTTTCATCGTAATTAGTACAAGAAACAACTATTTACATCGCAGGAGATGGAAAAACATGCACAAAATAGGTTCTTAGCTTGGGTTATTTAAATAATTTGTGCTTATTTAGATCGATGCGGAACCTTTCTGCAAATACTAACAAGATCATACATGGCGTCAAATACTGAAAATTTTAAACTTTGGACGAAATAGTTAATTCTTATAGTAAGTTATTTAAATAATAATTTGTGAGTACGAAGTAAGCGGAGTATGGAAAATTTACTGAACTTACTATTTCTAAGAAATAACCAAATGACATAAAAAAGTTACAATTTTTTAACAAAACTCACCTCAGTTCTTTCAGCTGGCCAAATTTTCTGGCAATATAAATATTAGTCCAAGCAACAGTTAAGCTCTGTTCTTAGGATAATAATTATTACTTTTCCCAAACAACACCTGATTTTTTTTTGTAATGTTTTTTGTTTAAATATGCCTGCGTTTTTATATTAATCGGTTAGAAACAGGATAGTTTTTTCAGATTCTCGGAAATATACTTTTTATTTATTTATTTGGTTCAAACCACCAAATGTAAAAAAGTGAAACCGAAAATTACACAATGGAAAAAACAAAATAAGGAAAGTTTAACCTTGTGATGAAATATTACCTATAAACCTCGGCAGTCTATCGAAACCTACTGATTTAGAGAATTTATATTTACTATTGAATATATTGATAGAGTTTTAGGTTTTCTATATTTATCAGTCTTGATATTTGCTTTTCTATCCAACTGTTTGATCAACAACTATTTTTCACATTTCACTCTTGAGTTATTGGGACTAATTACTTCTACCATATTTATATTTATATCTTAATTTTTTTTAAATATTTTCATTGGTGAAAATTTTGGTGTATTTTTCACTTGCTGTGCTAGGAATATTCCTATATTATGGTGGATAATCTATTGTACTAGTTCAATGGATACACATAAACTTGTTTTTACCAGATTCTATGGCTGTAATTGAATTGTTTCATCGACTGTTGCATGTAAACCCATCTTCTAGGTAGTTCTTCCATCTTATCTTTGACTTTTCAAACCATTATCTTTGAAAGTTTTTCCTCACTTCATCATGTAATGTAAGATCATCTGTTGGGGGGTTCCTGGTGAGACATCCTTAAAGGCTGATTCAGGAATGGGTTAGTTAGGACTGATCCTTGTTGTGATCCAACCTATGCTGTACCATATTGGTTCCTGTGGTTGCTAGGTTCACTAAATTAAAATCAAAATAAAAAAAAGTTGACTAACAAGCAAGTTGGTGCCAATAATTGAGAAACTCCAAGAACCACAACTCGTTAGGTTCGGGCATGTCCAAAAAAGGTAACGGGACCTAAGCAACAGCAAAGGTAGCTAAGTAACATAAGTAAAGAGAGGCCAGAAACTGCAAAAGGAAATGCCTCACAACTACCAACCGCCAAGACTGACCAAAAAGGAGGAGAAATAATGTTCAACCTAACCTCAAATAAAAGGGATAAAACTGCAGCCAAAACAGAGAACATTTATTTATAATTTTTGTTACAAAATATTTCTCATAACAAAATATTTATTCAATATAGGAGTATTATGTAGGTGATAGGTGTTATTTCATAAATAGGTAGTAAATATGATGCTATCATCATCGTTTTATGTATATAGCTTATCAATTATAAATATACATACACAGTTTTATCTTTGATACTTAACCCTCTCGTGCCGAATGCCAGTTGTCATGCTGTCTATCATTGTTTACTATAGGTCCAATGTTAAATTCCGTACGATAAATCCGCATTCAGATTTAGCTTTCTTTCTTCTCCGTTTCTTTATGTTCAGCCTTGGACATAGGCCTCACTTAAATGTATTTAGTTTTTATGATCACGCCGCCAATAGGTAGCTCGTACTTTGGTGTCTAAGTAAAGGCCATATTAATCTTCTCTCAACTTCTCTGGTCAAGTTTTCTTTCCTGTTCTTAAAACATGAACAAAAAGTAAAATTATATAGTTTTAATTTTCAACAGCGACTACTCTATACATACATGATTATGGGGGTATTTCACCATCCTCTTAATAGCTTATCCATAAGATAACTTATATTTACTATTCAGAACTCGAACTTATGACCGTGGCTATGTATCGGAAAAGTTAGCCGAGTTTTCTACCTAACCTGAGTATTTATTTGTTTATTTATTAATTTGCATTATCTCATGGATAAGCTATCAGGAGGATGGTGAAATACCCTCTCGGAATTTTTAAATATTTTTTTATTATTGCTGTGTTTTTTTCAAGTGTTTGAAAATATGTCAGTTAAAGGGTTGAAACAATTAAATTACGTAATTGTTTGTGATTTCATTTAACCAGTTATAAATACAAGAGCAGAGTTGATTTACAAACAGAAGAGTCAAATGAACCATGGCGTCCAAAACTCAGCGTGAAAAGATTGGCATCATCGGCAGGTAATTAAATCATTATCAATAATTAGATTATTAAATAATATACATTCTTTGTTACTTTATTTGGTTACTTGGGATTTCTTAAATAATAAGCATATTAAAATATGCAGTTTTGTGATTATCAACATTTAAGATTATAAGAAAGTTTAAGAATCTCAATCCATTAATTTTTTCTCAAGAATGGCAAATTTTAATAAGTACCTAATAATAGTTTAAGTATAATATCATCCGTTATTTCGGCTACTGGCATTATACCTAGCTCTCTCATTAAAAATTTAGGCGTATTAGATCTATCAAAAAATTTATATATAAAAATGCAAAAATCAGTCATTTTAAATACATGTAGGATAACGAAAGATTTTTTTATATATTTATGTTGAGGGATCAGTAGGATTTATAGGCCCTGTTAGGAGTTCTACCGAGCTGAACCCTCTAATATGAAAATATCTGGAGTCGGTGAATTTTTTTCCCATTTGATCTCTGGTGAGTTGACATGTTGTTCTTGTATTGTTTTGTATTTATTTTGCTTATATAATGCACTTGCATAATGTTGATTGACTAGATGATCATTTGTGGAAAAGTGTGTGGAAGGGTTTAGTTTTTCCTATGGGGAAGATTTAACCCGGACATAAAATTGGAAAAGATAAAGAATACAGATTATATTTATGCATTTTATACATCTGGAAAAATGGTTGTGCACCAGTGACAAGAATTTTTTCCCGCCGACAAACCGTTCATGCGCTGCTGGCAATGGAATTTTGTCCTATCTGGAATTTTTTGATATGCAATTTAAATCTGTATGCCATGAGAAAGTGCATATAATTTTTTAAGAGAATCGCTTGCACTTGGAACACTTTAGATTTCACATCTGATTTCCCTAAATAGGGTCTGGTGGTCCAAAGGTTAACGTAGTTATTTTTAATAGTCCAATAAAACATTGCCAATTATTATTATGTTGTTGTTTAGTATGATATTATTGCAATTAAAGAGCGGATAAAACTGAAGTTATATCAATATTATTTATTAAAAAATGCTATATTTTTCTTGTGTCGGAACGCATTCACTCAGCGATATGCTCACAATAAAATTGTGTGGAGAAAATTTTAAAATGAAGTTATTTTTTTTTTTTTTTTTTTCAGTGGGTTAATTGGCCGTTCATGGTCCATGCTCTTTGCATCGGTGGGATACCAAATAGTTATTTTTGACATCTTACCCGAGCAAATTGAGTCTGCCCTTAAAGATATCCGTCAGCAGCTGACCACTCTCCAGGAAAAGGGACTGCTAAGGGGAAAACTGAATGCTGATGAGCAGTTTAGTTGTATTAAAGGTAAGACACTGAGATGCACATTACATATATCAGGCAAAGTCTTCTTAGTACTACTTGCCTACGACCAGCCTAATGCTTTCTTTTACACTTAGATGAATTAATAGACTGAAGATGTATTGTGGACATACTTTAGCAGAACGTTCATATACCGTTTGACCAGTCAGTGGCTGAGTTGGCATCGCATCTGGTTTCCACCCAAGCGTTGTGAGTTCAAATACTCGGCTGGCTATATCATCCATCCCAACACAGGCAACATTTTCCGCTTACTGTAATGGTAGTAGGAGATTTTGAAACATTGTCAGGTTATTCATAGCTCGGGTATGTTTGTCTTTCTTAAAAAAGTATATGTATACCTATTTCATTCATACACACATATTCTTTGAATGGCTATCTTTTCACAAGTGGTTATACTTTTTGTATGTATACAATTATAAGTATACAAATAATACATGTTCACGGTGTATTATAAAGTAAAATCACAATATCGGATTTCGATAGGGTTTTCACTACCATTTATAAAATTTCTTCAGGAAGATTTACTTATACATAATACATGCTATATATAGAGAAAAGTCGAGCAACGCAGGTTACACGTCAGCTAGTTACCACTGTTATTTTTGTTTGATACAGTAACTTATATTTTTAACATTAGGTATTTGATAATGTGGGCCTCATTAAGTGCTTTACCAGTGTCAATAAATTGACATCATTTAGTATCGTTTTTAACCCTTTAAAATGAATCTCTCATTTCTGCAGTATCATTGAAATATGATAATATGAAATATGCTCCTAGTCATTCGATACCTTCAATTATATCATTACGTCAATGTTGCTATTGCGTTAGATTTGCGAAAGATAAAAGTTAATTTAAGTCAAGTGCACTTGACTTCTTTAATGTGTTTATTTGTAATTTCATTAGATTTATTTTATATTTCATAGGCAATCAGTATCTATAGTTAGTGTGACCCTATTTTTTCGATTCAAAATAAAACAATTACCGCGTAAACACCACTTTTATTATAATAATAATAAAAGTTTATTCCAGAATGTATGCAGGGATAGTGCAATGCAATACATTCCATATTTTAAAATAACAAAAAAAAAGAAATCGGACAAATAAATTAAACAAAATTACAATAGAATAAGGACATAAAATAAAAACAGTTAAACAAAGTTTTTTTTTAAATGCTGAAAAGAAGTGAAAAATGTATTCAAGCAGCTGTTTATGGAGGATATTTGACCATCTCCCGTCTCCAGAGAGCCATCAGAGGGGACTCTAACAAGGCAACCATGGCAGTGATGATTGTATTATTTGATTGGCTTAGCTGCGCCATAAGCTTCCCATGTGGTGGCGAAGAAGTGCTCTGAAAGAGCACACTCCAGGAACATTTCCGTAGCGCTGCGGTATCTCGGTAGGCGGAATAGTCGGCAATTAGCATTATTGTAATTGACTTTTAGCTTACACCATTGGGATGCAGTGTAATCTACGCACAGTTCGGACGTGTATAGCGAAGTGTAGAATTTGACGTTTGTACTGCAAAAATGAAAACGCCTTGACAGCATACCTGCTCTAATGGATTTCGCTCTTTCATTGTCTTTCCATATCGTAGATGTCTTTTAGGTCGTCTGTGATAATATGTCCCAGGTATTTGACGTTACGACTAACATCAATTTTCCTTCCGTCTAGCCATACTGAGGGTGTTTGCATGAGTTCGTTTTTCATTGGAAAACCATAACAATCGATTTGGACTTATTATATACAAGGTCATGGTTTTTTGCAAAAACTTCACATATTTGGAGCAGTTTCTTTAGTGCACTAAGTGACGGTGCTAGAAGAACCATATTATCTGCGTAATTAATATTATTTATTATTCCTCGAACATGGCAACCTATTTTTGTGTTATTAAGCCTTCGAATTAGTTAATCAGTGTATATACTGAAGAGTGCTGGAGACATGCTACCTCCTTGGCGTATGCCACTTTTCAAATAAAATGCCACATTCTTGCTGAGTATGCCAAATTGAAATATACTTAATGCCGACCAGGTTTCGCTACAACTATAGCTTCTTCCAGGCAGTACAATACTCTACTAAAATCTAAAATCTACAAGTAACATGTGTTACCAATATATTAAGCTTTTACTTAGGGTACCTCTCCTACTCCTACTAGGAGCACCTAGTAGGAATAGGTGGTGGATTGGAAAGAGAGCGCTCCTTGACAGTAGGTAACAACCTAAGTATCAGACTTTTAACACTAGAGTTAAATTAATAGCAAAGTCATCAACCGAAATAAAAGTCTGATTTAAATTATAATGTCACATCACATTTATTTATTCATATGAACAAATTTTTTTTATCCTAGAAGGGGAAATTGTTAGAGATGACTGATGAAAATCTCGGGATTTTTTAAATGGCGTCCCAGTTAACGACTCTCGACAGTTGTCGATGAATATATCAAAGTTCCATTCATCGGTTATAGAAAAACCTGTGCAATTTCTGTGGAAAGTTGAATGGGATTCACAAACAGATTTTCTGCTTTGTAGTTAAGATCTATAACGCATGTACTACATATTATATTTTCTTACCACTTAAGTACAGTGAAACACGCTTAAGAAGTTTGGTTTTTCCGGTCTCTTGAAGACTGAATTTGAAAATGGCCCAATTTATCGAACATATAAAGGTTTTCCCGCTTCGTTCTTGGTATGCCAACATTTTCGCCATCCATCATTTGAATCTATTTTCGTAATAATTTTCTAAGTTTTTGCAAACTGATGTTTTGTAAATTGTACGGTCTTACCAGATAATGTGTTTATATATTTATAAAAATATCATAGTTGTTACTACTACCCATACCTACGTTCACCAGAAATAGCTCAGAGAAATGATTTTTTGTGCATATTCTATACAGCAGCACACAAGAGTTTTTTTTCCAGTCCCTTGGAAAACTTCACTGATTTTTATGAAAACACAATGATTTTACCGCAGCAATATTTTGTTATTGAAAGTTGTTGAATGGTAATAATTATTATGACGATGCTATTTAATCATATATGATTTTAGGATCGTTGAGTCTTGCTGATACTGTCAAGGATGCACTTCTTGTCCAAGAATGTGTGCCTGAGAACCTTGAACTGAAAAAAAAGCTATACACAGACTTAGATGCCATCGTTAACAATACAACCATCCTATCAAGCTCTACAAGCACCTTCGTTCCTTCATTATTCTCCGAACACATGAAACACAGGACTCAGGTATGAATTATTTAAAAATAAATTCTATGTGCAGTGAAACCCACTTATAAGGTACCCATGTAAGAAGTTTTCATGCTTGAAAAGTTTTATTTTTTGGTCCTTTGAAGACTGAACTTTAAAAAGGGCCTAATTTATTCCACATAATAATGCAGCTATAAGGTTAAAAAAAACCTTATAAGAGTGTTTCATTGTATCTAGTTCTCACCAGAAAATATGTTTTTGGAGTAAGTACTGTAAAAATCTTATTTTTTTACTATATGCGTATAAATTGTTATCTCAACAGTGAAAATTTAAACCTTGTTTTGGGGTGTTTCAAACAGTAATTTGATAGGATAAAAAAAAACTTATTTCACATGTAACAAGAACCTAATGCCCGCATTTTTGTACCATGTAATATCCAGCTTAATTTTTTGGTAACACATATTCTTTTAGATAAACATGGGGTTTAATTTGAAGAATTCATTGAAGTTTTGTTAACTTTATAGGTTATTGTGTCCCACCCGGTGAACCCCCCGTACTACGTTCCCCTGGTGGAAGTGGTTCCCTCCCCATGGACAAAACCCGAAGTCGCTTTGAAGACCAGGGAACTGATGGAAGAAATAGGCCAAGCCCCAGTATCCTTGTCCAAGGAATTGCCAGGATTCGTCCTAAATCGTATCCAGTAAGTTAAATTAAAGCTGTTAATACACGTTAGCAGTATTGGGTACTGTCCAAAGGTCTAACTACTTAACCCTGCTAAAGATCGAGTACTTTCAACTTCGACGAATATGGCAGCTCATCGATCTAAGATCACAAGATCCAATTGGTCCTGGTCATCCCGGGCCATGTTCTACTGTTATTTTTATCAAAACATTCTTATTATTGTTAAGGTTGTTTGTTATGTATGCTTATAAGATATTATTTATAGCATTGTTCATAGTTAACGAATTCTATTTATTACAATTTTATTTTTAATTTAATTATTGTTCATCCTTGATGCGATTCTTTACAAAAAAGGTGCTATGAAAATCATTAAACATGTAGCTGGAAGTTTTGAATATTGAACAGGATAATATAGTGTACATAATATGTATATACCAGAAATTAAATCTTCTGTTAGCTGATTTAGATTTATTCTATTCTCATTTTACATACATGTTATAACGACGACGAAGAAACAATGCCGCATAAGTGACATACAATCTAAAAATCATTTTTTTATGAAATTTGATAGAGAAGCAAACTCCGCCTATTGTCTGTAGACTTAATTCATAATACTACCATTAGATATCACGCACAGCGGTAAATAGGCAATACCAGACAACCGACATTGGTTAAATTTTGAATGAAATACAATTGTCCCACCACAACATAGTTTGACATGACATTGTTTTTTGTCTCTCCTGAACGGCGGTATTGTATATTCGTCGATGATAAGTATTTCACAGTATAAAAGATTATTTCTTCCAACCGCCCACATTTTTTTTAGGGTTAGAACTTAATTATGTTTTAAATTGTCAATTTTGTCTGTTGATGCGGTGAAGCCACCTTCCATCTACTGAAAATGTATCTATTTGGAGAATTTTGGTGCTAATATTAAACTGTTTGCTTTCTTTAGGTATGCAATTCTAAATGAGGTGTGGAGACTGGTGACCGACAAGGTGTTGGACGTGAAGGACATGGACAAGGTGATGTCGGAAGGATTGGGAATGCGATACGCTTTCCTCGGTCCACTCGAGACGGCCCATTTAAATGCAGAGGGTATGCAGAGCTATTTAGACAGGTCGGTTTCATAAATTATTCATGTTATTTATTGGAAAACGAATATTGCATAAATTCATATGCAAATGTCAGGAATATTCTCTCGGTAGTCCACATTTTAAGTGTTTGGACGATTTTATAATTTCTATAGCTACGAAACGGCACAAACAAAACATAAAATTACATTCTTTATCACAATAATGCTGCGGCTCTTTTTTTACATTCTAAATAACATTGTGTAAAACAGAGCTATTGAAAATGAGACAAACAATGTACTTGCCGTAGCCGTAGGAATTATAAAAGTGCCCATTCTGTATAAAATGTTGAACTTTGGCAGAAAAATTTGTTTGGAGAAATATCACCACCTACTCTTGGTAATTTACAAGAAATATGTTTACTGATGAGTGCTTACATATTAATCCTTACTGAAAACAGACAAAAATTGATTGTGGCTTACCGTACAAAAGTATTAAAAAAACATTGCTGTACAAGTCACCTGTCTTTAGAAAAATCGATAAAGATATTTGATTTGATTGAGTGCCAATTAATTATAATATTAACTGCACATCAAAAGTATTGTAAATGTGAATGACGTGTTAATAGTACTTCAATATCTCACAATTAATGAGATTGAGTCTAAGATAAACAATATAAGTAAGTAACATTTACCAGAGAAAAACAAGCCTATCTGAACACTTTGGATTTTTTAAGTGAAGCGAGAATGATTTTGCAAACAAAGTTATCTTAGTGTTGTGCAAACACGTACCACATTTCATGATAAACTACAATAATATATTCCACTCTTCAGCTATTGTTATCTATATATAAGTACCAGCTGAAGTCCCAGGCGTTGTCCGAGCTTTAGTTTTCAATATTTATTTATCAACATATGTTACCAAACCTCTAAAACTACCTATTTATAAGGTTTGTCTAATTTAGGAGGTATTTCACCATCCTCTCGATAAGCACTATCCATAGGATAGTGTATTATTTTCGATTTATTTATTTATAAAGTCCTAGTTTACCATTCGGTACTCGAACCTATGAATATACAGGGTGTATCGGCACGTACCCGACAAACTTTGACCAGCTATTCCTTAGCACATTTGGAGTAAAAAATGTTATGGGCACTTTGCTGTCCGGTAACATTTTTTTTTAATAAAAAATTTATTATTCATATTTTCACCACATGTCACCAATGTTTTATCCTTTGTCAAAGTTTGAAAACCCGTCTGGCAATATTTTGTTCGAGTTTCGTTGAATAATGTACGTACGTACCTACGTTGGCGCGCTTTTACAATCACAACGAAATGGCACAGCACCATTCGTCTCATTTTTAACTATTATTATTTAGTGTGTACGAAAGAGCGAGGAAACTTTTTGACGCACTTGCTAATAACAGCTGTTGAACGCGAGAAACAAGGCAAATGACAGTGACGGAGTGTGGATTTTTTATTTATTTTTTGTTTTTAATGGAAAAAAAATGTTACCGGACAGCAAAGCGCCCATAACATTTTTTACTCCAAATGTGCTGAGGAATAGCTGGTTAAAGTTTGTCGGGTACTTGCCGATACAACCTGTATACTCGTATATCAGATAAGTTAGCTGAGTTTTCTACCAATTGCAAATATTTATTTAGTACAATGGAGAGTTATCGAGAGGATTGTGAAATACCCGCTTTATCAACACCCAGAAATAATAATATTTGTACATGTTTATGAACAATATATTTTCAACCTAAATGTGAATGTTTCAATCCATTTTTATAACTCAAAATAAATTAGAATTTAAAATAAATAAAAATTTAATAATCTTATCGTGATGTATTAAGTTTTGCAAGTTTTTGTATTATTGTGACAGCTGTTTCGGTGTTCAAAGTGTTATCAAAATGTGGTTAGGCCACACGTAGATCATCTCTGTAAATATGAATGGTATCTTGAAAATCAAGTCGAATCATTAATTGCATCTTTTAGAAATAACAAAATGGCGTCTTAAAATAAAATTGCTCCCAAGTTCATGGTACCTTTTCTTTCTTTATACAAGATTAAAAGTTGAGATTTTGACAAAGTCATTGTGAACGAAGAAAGAATCAACACAAATCGAATTCTGCAAGACCCTGCGCAAAAAAGTTCCACACTGAACTGTGCTGCAGACCGTTACCTTAATATAGAGAACTTAATTTTTTGCGCAGGGTCTTGCAGCATTCGGTTTATGTTGATTGCTTACCGACCTGTGGGATAAACGCGCACCAGCTGTTTTTGCTCCCTTCGCCTTTTTGGTATCTCCAATCCCTTTTTTATCTGCTGTGTAGAAATATTACTTTTGTAGGTTTTACACAGATGAAGCATGCAAAGTTTGACAACTAGTTATAAACTACAAGTAAATATTAAGCATTTCATAATACTGTCAACTCGTTTTACTCAAAAATACAATTTTAATCATGAAGTTGTTATTGCATCCAGCTCCTTAATTATAAAAAGCATGCTAAGTAATAAAACAAATATTTATTTGATAAAATGTTGATAGTAAAATTTACACAATCTGTACCAACTAGAAGCATTTTTTTTTAAGTAAAAAAATTCTTGCAAAGTTAACATTTATCAAGAAAAAGATTCCATTTTTAAATTCTTGAAGCATATTGTCAAGCAGATTTCAATGAACATTGGACTGTCAATACTGTCTTTGTCATAAAATCCTTTCTTATAATAATCTCTTACCCTTATCTATGTGGCAGGCACGGTCCCTTTATACATACTTTGGATGCTGCGCCTCACTAGTTTTCTAGGCTTTAAATAAATATTATAATAATTATTATTTATTTATTCCAAATTAAAAAAAGCTTTGGACCACAGACATATGAATTAATAGACGAGAAGTTAAGGGCGAGGGGTTAAATCAAGAGTTGCGGGACGCAGAGAAGAAAGCTGACTGTGATTCGTCAATAAATCAATCTGACAGTAAATAGGCATCTCGCATTATGATATCACCATTTAGTTCTTAAAAGTAAAATCTGCTTTTGAATGAATAGACATTTTTACATGGGAGCGCAAATTACTCGCCACGTTATGAACAAGTCCAAATTCGGCAAAAAAAAATTCTTCTATTTTCAGAGTCGAATATTTTGTTTCCTTATTGAGTCAAGACACTTTTACAAATGTTCATAATTTACTTACCCCAGTAAACAGCGACAAGCACACTTGACAATGGCCACATTCGAACAATGATCTAGGGTTGTCACTACCGCTCTGTTCCTATTAATAATAAAATAATGTAATTATCACTTTTAATTAAAATTAATTTACGCGAATTATTTCAAACATTATTTAATCACAATAATATAGCATTTACATTATTATTTGCTCCTTGTTTTTGTAGATACTCTGAGTATCGCCCCAACTACTTGAAATGGCTTTAGGCGTGTTCAGTGACCAGATTTACATAGCTAGGTACTTCTCACCACCACATAGCCAGGTGTGGGATATTATTTGGGAGTATTTTGTCGATGAAGGTGCTTTTTATTTATTTTTTGGGTATAATATTTGCGTTAACCTTTTTTTTAGGTACATTTAAGCATCATAATATGTCTGCAAAAAATTAGTAAAAGTAGTATTATATACACCGACATAATAACAGTATTCTCAGACTATGCATAATATTATAAAAAAATATACGAGTTATATATATAAACATATACGGACAATGGAAGAAATCAAAAGAAAAAGACAAAAGGGTTAATAATTAAAGTATATTTGTGAGAACAGCATCCAATAAACAACTTACAGGGGTTTAAATAATGTACAAAAATAAAAGCACAGTTTAAGAGAAAACAACATGTACAATAGTTATATTATCGATGCTAGATAAATAATAACAGCTGAATAAAAATATATTTTACAGATGAACCAACATAGAAAGAAGGTATTAATCTGTTGACTGTGATGACGCCCGTGACCGTGAGAAAAATTACACGCCGAAAAATCATAGATATGAAGGTCTCCGTAGTCGAGGGGTAACGCTCTCAACTAGCAAGCGAGAGGTTTCGGGTTCGAAACCCAGCGTGCAAATAAAATTTTTATTTGATTAATTTGAGTTATTTCACGATTTACTAATTAAAAATAATTTAAAGGATGTTTGCGGCACGTTCTAAAGTGGAAGATAATATATTCCAACGCCGTCAAAGAAGCTGCGTATATCAAATAAAAAATATTTTCTAAAGAAATATTTAGCGCAAGCGATTCTGGCCTTATTATTCATACAGTTCCTTTGTAAACACGGGTCAAAATTGCTTTAAAAAATTCTTCGATTTTAGTTTGGAGGACTCCGGAGTCCCACCCACAGTTGATAGGTTAATAATTGAATGTGCCATTTCGTTGTGATTGTAAAAGCGCGCCAACGTAGGTACGTACGTACATTATTCAACGAAACTCGAACAAAATATTGCCAGACGGGTTTTCAAACTTTGACAAAGGATAAAACATTGGTGACATGTGGTGAAAATATGAATAATAATTTTTTTATTAAAAAAAAATGTTACCAGACAGCAAAGTGCCCATAACATTTTTTACTCCAAATGTGCTAAGGAATAGCTGGTTAAAGTTTGTCGGGTACGTGCCGATACACCCTGTATATATTTATATATACATATCTTTTATACTATTATATATTTTATATTATTTAAAATATATAGTTAGCAACTTCTTGTATCAACCAAGAAAACTTTTCAAATTATTTATAAAGAGCAATAATGAGTCATCGAACTACGGTAGTGGATAGTCGTGCTCTGTGTTTGACAAATTGCCTACCTGCTGTCGCGGACTTCGTACAGATAAGAAATTTTTGTTCCATTTTTGTTTTCTATTATTTGTTTGTTATATTTAGGTTTTGATAAATTCGTGTGTACAGTCAATCAAATAGACTGTATTATTATTTTTTTTTGTTAATTAATTTATAAATATGGAGGAAGATGAAAATCGACCTCCTGACCCCGAGTCCATATTTAATATTGGAGATGAGTATGAATCGGATGTTTCTATAATAGTCCCTTCCAGAAAACGAAGACCATCGCTCTGTCTTAATGTACCACCCAAAATTAAACCTTCGCAATCCGATGAAACCTCAAACCCTAAGGAAAGTCGTAAGGATACCATATTATCAGAATCTAAAAATACTGAACTAAGTTATTCCCCATCCTCCTCGGCTCCATTCATTGTCAATGTCCAAAGTACTGAACAAGGAAAAATCATTCATCCTCTGGATTTCGGGAAATTCATTTTTAGTTCAAAAAACAGTAACCTTGGCATAGTTAACGGATCTATTAAGCCGGAAGGCCGCTATAAGTTATCCCTAGAATTTAAATCCGCAAACTTTGCAAATGAATTTGTCCAAAAAATAGATACGCTTTCACACCACAAATTTAAATCTTATATTCCAACTTATAACCTTACTAGAATGGGCCGAGTGAGAGGTATACCAACCGATCTCTCAGAATCTGAAATTGTTTATGCACTTAATGATTCTCAAGTGACCCCTAAGGTTTTAAAAGCACGTAGATTAAATTACAAAGATACATCTAATGGAACCACTACATGGAAACCCTCACAATCGGTTGTTATTACTTTTGAAGGCCAAACTTTGCCATCTCGGGTATTTATTTATTACAACGCACTCCCTGTGGAAGTATATAAATTCCCGACGATCCAGTGTTTTAACTGCTGCCGTTTCGGACACTCAAAACCAATATGTCGTTCCCCTCCACGTTGTTTTCATTGCGGAGAAGACCACCCCTTTGATCTTTGCCAAAAATCATCGAATGATCCACGTTGCATTAACTGCAAGGGAAATCATACAGCGGTTAGTGTGGCCTGTCCAGAATTGACCAGACAAAGGAATATTAAACAATCAATGGCTTCAGACAACATTTCCTATTTCCAGGCATCAAAATTATTCCCACCTGCAATAAAATCGTTTGCAGAGGTAACATCTACCTCAATTCCTTGCAATCTATCTTACTCTAAATCTCCTCCATCATCTTCTCACAGGGAAACAATTTTTATACCACTCAAACCAAAACCAAAATTTATTGCTTCTATTGATAAAAATCAACATAATGATATTTTGTTTAACCCAAATGGGAATTATAAATCTCAGACACTCAATGGGAGTGCTTTAAATAGTTCCCAATCTTCCTCTAATTTAGGGAAAGTGGTGAATGAAAATTCTGCTTTCATTCAGACATTAATTACCCTCTTAATTTCTATTCTTTCAAACAACAATAATATACCGTCCAACGCTGCCGATTGCATTAAATCTTTATTATCCTGTCTTCCTAATGTCTCCGAAACTGAACAGAATTCTTCAGTGGAATATCAGAAGTCTAATCTGTAATAAATTTGAACTTGTAAAATTACTCGATGAACATGAAATTTCAGTTGCCGCTATTTCTGAAACATGGTTTAAACCCTCGTATCTATTTAAGATTTCTGGATATAATTGTCTTAGACATGATAGACTGGATGGTAAGGGAGGCGCTGCCTTAATCATCCATGACTCTATCCCTTTCAAACCAATCATGTTTCATACTCTCTCTAACAATTTTCAGATAGTAGCAGCTGTTGTATGTGATATTACAATACTATCAGTATATGTCCCTCCCTCCACTATTTTTGATGAAAACGAATGGTCATCATTTATGTCTCAGATCCGTCCCCCGTATATGTTACTGGGCGACTTTAACGCTCATTCTACCTCTTGGGGTAGTGAATTAACGAATCGTTCTGGCCGTAATCTTTTAGATTTTATTGATTCCCATAATTTATGTATTTTAAACGACGGATCTCCAACCCGATTCACCCCCCCTCAACAAAGGAAAAGTGTTGTTGATTTATCTCTCTGTTCATCTTCGGTCATACGTAAATGTTCTTGGAACATACTTAAAGACCCCCTTTCCAGTGATCATTTCCCTATTATAATCCTCTTTCACCATCTAACCACCTCGCATTCCTTTACAATTAACAATAATTTTAAATTTAAAACGAAAGATGCGAACTGGAGATTTTTTTCTTCTGTATTAGACTCTCTTGTTCACTCTGTAAAATCTTCTCTTGGGAACATCAGTACACAATGTGAATTATTTCCTAGTATAGTTATAAAAGCAGCAGAAAAATCCATTCCAAAGCGTAAAGTTAACATTAAAACTAAACATTCGACTCCGTGGTGGGACGAAGAATGCACTCGTGCTGTTAACTCTAGAAAAGAAGCAGTTTCCATTTACCGCAAATGCATGTCTTTTGAAAATTTCTTATCAGTGAAACGCGTCCAATCAGAAACTAAACGTATTTTGAAAAATAAAAAGCGGTCTGGATGGCGAAAATTTTGTGAAAACTTGTCTCCTGAAACTCCCCAGTCATCTGTTTGGACTAATTTAAAAAAATTCGGTTCGTCATATGCTCCGGAGCGTACCAAACATATTCCGGAGGAAATTATTATAGGTTTTGCTGATAAAATTGCCCCTCCTTCAGTTGCCTCATGTGAAGAAATGCCCTCTTTTATTTCATATCCATCTCACTCTAACTGGCTAGACTCTCCTTTCTTAGTTAGTGAACTAAAACGAGTAATCAAATCTCTTTCTGACTCTTCTCCGGGTCCTGATGGAATATTATATAGCTTCTTTAAAGCATTCTCCGACATGTCGGTTGAATATTTCTTAGCCTTAATTAATAACATGTTTGAAACAGGATTTATTCCGGATGTCTGGAAGGTTCAAAAAATCCTCCCGGTTTTAAAACCAGGGAAAAATCCGTCCGAAGTCTCATCTTATCGTCCTATTGCTCTTTCGTCGTGTTTAATTAAAGTAGTGGAACATTTGATAAAGAACAGATTAGAATGGTTTGTTGAAAATCACAGTATTATCCCTCCTAATCAATACGGCTTTCGGAAAAAGAAATCTACTATGGATAATTTAAGTTTGTTAACAACAGATATCCGTATTTCTCAATCCCTTAACTCTTGTACATTGGCCACATTTCTAGATCTTTCTTCAGCTTACGACGATGTATTAATTGATGTTTTGAAGGAAAAATTAATTAAAATAAAAATCCCCATAAAATTAGTTCAATTTATTATCAACTTGCTAACAGACAGATCCATTATTATCCACTCTTCCTCAAACATATTGAAGCGCAAACTTTGGAAAGGGCTACCCCAGGGGTCTGTTATCAGTCCATTATTATTTAATATTTATATTAGTGATTTAGACATTGTAATCCCTTCGTCTATTAAGCGACTTTATTTTGCGGACGATTTTCTCATATATTTATCTCACAAAAATTTATTGCATGCTGCGAAGGAATTAAATTTGGCCTTACATAATATTAAAGTTTGGATGTTGACAAATGGAATGAATTTAGCTACCTCTAAAACCAAGGTAGTGGCTTTTACTCGCAAAAGAAAACTGCCTAACTTTACAGTCTCTTTTGATAATTTCCCCCTTCAAATCGTTAAGCAAATAAAATTTCTTGGCTTGCTTTTGGACCATAAGCTTTCCTGGCTCCCTCATATTCAGAACGTTTCTGCTAAGTGTGAAAAGGGGCTTAATATGATGCGAGCTGTTTCCAGAGTATGGTGGGGATCCCATCCTACTACTCTTAAACTAATGTATAATTCCCTCGTTCGAAGTCACTTGGATTATGGCACATTTCTTTTCGACCCACTTCCTAAATATCTGGATAAAAAACTTGAAAGAATCCAATCAAAAGGGCTCAGAATGATTATTGGGGCAATGAAATCTTCTCCAATTAATGCTCTTCAGATAGAATGTGTAGATCCTCCCTTATTTTTGAGAAGACAATACCTCGCGGATAGATATATCTTCAAAGCGTTATCTTTATCGCGTCACTCATTGGAACAGAGTCTCGATCGTTTGTTCAGTATTTTGAATAACAGAAGGAGGGTAATAGATAGAGATCGATTCCCTCTCTTATTAAAAAGTTTTCTATCATTTAGATCTCTGTCTTCTTACCTTCAAAATCTACAAGATGATCCAATCCTTCCTATTTACAGTACCCCGTTTAATGCTATTAATTTTATCCCAAACGTAATAATTTCTGACTTCCGGACGAACATTTTATCATCAACTAATAACTTTCAAAATGTTGAAGAACATTTTAAAAACTTTATATTTTCAAAGTTTCCTGGATTTTCCCTCATATACACAGATGGTTCCAAATCCGACCACAAAGAATGTGGCGCATCGGTATATATTCCTGAATTCAATGTTAATCTGTCTTATAAATTGCCTAAAGAAATTTCCATATTTACTGCAGAATGCTTCGCAATTGAACAAGCTTTAATTCAAATCCAACTCCTTAATATTCGTCGAGCCTTACTGTGTACTGACTCTCTAAGTGCAGTATTAAAAATTTCCTCTAATATCGTTCGATGTCCAGAAGACTATGTTATTTGTAATATTAAAAAAATCCTCGATTCTTTAAACGAATCTATGTTTGAGACAATACTGGTTTGGGTGCCTGGCCATCTAGGAATTGAGGGTAACGAGAAAGCTGATTCTCTCGCTAAACTTGGAACTGTATCTGGTTCTATTCCTTTAGATTTTAAAATTCCTGTCTCTGACGTCTTCTCTATTCTTAAATCCAACATGTCTCGTTCCTGGGAAGAAAATTGGACAGTCACGAAAACTCAAACTGGATCTTTCTATGCTGGAATACAAAATCATATTCCAAGTAAACCCTGGTTCCACGGCAAAAAAAAGTCCAAAAGATTTATTTCCTGTATCTCGAGAATGAGAATTGGCCACTGCTCTATTGCAACTCATTTGTTTAAAATTCGGGTGCTCGAAAGTTCATTATGCCAGTGTGGTGTGGAGGATGAGACTCTTGACCATGTTTTCTTCAATTGTAAAAACCATTCTTCTTTCAAAGGCATGTATCGATTGCTTATTAAAATCACCCACCAGTCTCCCCTTAGTATTCCATATTTGCTGTCTCTCAACAACTCTCGCGTATATTCTATTCTTTATAAGTTTATAGATTTGAATGACTTTAATATATGATATGTCCAGTCCCCTTATAGATAATTCACATCAGTTTAACCATATATCTTAACCCAATCGGCACAAAGCACTCTCTTTAGGGTGAATTGCCTAATACAAAAAAAAAAAAAAAGAGCAATAATTAAGTAAAAGTCAATACACTAGACAAAACAAGAATCGCATTTAATAAATCTGCCTATTTCTGACTGTCCTAAAACAGGTTAATCTCCTAGTTGGACAGCCAAAGATCACTGTAATATGTAATGTTTTTTTTTTAAATTAATAAATAAAATAAAAAATATATATTTTATCAAAGAGCAAAAGGCGAAGGCACATCCCTGATTCTTGTGCACACGGCTTTGTGTTTCCCGTCCATCGCGTGATAGTATATGTTTCTAAAACTGATCCATATTATACGATGTGAATAAGCTTAAAACAAATTAAAATAATTCTTACCTATGGAATGTAATACGACAATTGGGTTTATTCTCTTTTTCACTTCTATTTTTACAAGTTTTCATAGCGCAAGCCACCATTTTGCCGTGTTATTTCGTAAAACGAACTCGACCATAGCTCGACGCTAGTTCGTACAAGAATGATGACGTCACATTCTCTTGATTCACGGGAAGCCATACGCGAGCCCAGCCGGCTCCAATGGAACCGGTATGGGGAGTGGGGAATAATACGCTTTTAATCACTTAGGGCAGGTCTACTAATATTCATATGTTTATGCTTTGGACATATATTTTTCTAGCCATAACAACACTAGGTACTGCAATTAAATGACACCATACCAACCTCAGAGAATTAACACACACAATGCACAGAGCGAGTCAAAATACATAATATAATACATTGCTTGAATGTCGCGTAGACACGACACCAGTAATAGCGTAGAGTGGATTCTCTGTTTCATTCCGTATCCACAAAACTGGGAAGAATTTGATATTGACGCATGCTTTCACGCCCGCCCGCCTAGTCAGAATAAGTATTTGACACGAGCACCCAAAGCACAAAAAAATACTTTAATACTTACAGGCATAATGCACAGAATAGCATACCCGAAGCAAGTAGATTGTTTTCGTACGATTAGAAATTTGGCCGCGTGACCATTTTTCACAGTTTGGCTTAATTAACTGAAACCGATATATTAATTTTTCGATTACCTATTTAATTTTGGATCTGTAATTAATGTTGTGGAGCATAAAGCATTTTTGATACTATTTATGTTAGTTATTTCGCATAATGTACGTGGGCTAGCTAGTCTATGGATTCGTATATTTGATAGTAGGTAGTACCTACATACTTCAGCATCCATTATACAAAAAGTCACCGACCGCCACTGTTATGCGGCTGATGTATATGTGTGATTCATCAGCAGCTATCCCCGGACGCGGATGGATGTCGCATAAATATGTGATTCAAGAAGTTTCACTAAAACACATACCTAATTGTGTCAAAACATAGCGGGCATGTCGGGACTCGTGACTTTTGGAAAAATCGACATTATTGATGTAACCTAAAAAGATTTTTATTCGAAAATTCCGTTTTTTGCATGAAGATTTCCAGGAAATTTCAGTTTGGCAGTGCGCTGCGACGATTTCCTGAAAATCTTCATACAAAAAACGGAATTTTCGAAAAAAAAACATTTTCAGATACAACATCAATAATGCCATTTTATTACATCAACACAATTTGGACGGGAAAGGTATTTCTACCCGTTCGGTCTATTGTTGCTTAACCTGTTAACCGGGGAATTACGCAGCATATAACGGGCGCGAACTCCTTCACTAGGACGTATCAGTACGTCACGCCCGGAGGACGTAATTTCATATTATTATTTTTTTTCATTTATGCATTATAAAAATGAAAACATCGAATTAAAAAACTAGAAATTTTACAAACAATTAAAAAGAATATAAAAAAGGTTTTAATTACAGAACAATAAACAAAAGCACACAAATAAAAGAAAAACATTGAGTTTAAAAAATTAAAATATGTAAAAATTTAAAACTCAATTTCCGTGTGATATGCTCGGAAATATACGCCCCGCTCGTTCCGGGGCGCAACATTTATTTCAAGGACGTATTCATATGTCCTACCCGTACCCGATACTGTTAACGTTTGACATATTTATACGTCCCGCCCGGTTAACGGGTTAAGGACGGTAAGGGTATTTTTACCTTATGCGCCGGCCTCATTTCAATGGCAGAAAAGACGGAATTATTCAATGTTTTTACATGAATATCATATACCAATCTCTTTGTAAAGGTATCTCTTTATCAAATCGTAATGAAAGTATTTTTTTTAAATTATTTTTGTGCATTTCGTTTACATCAGTATTTCAACAAAAGGATAGTATATTATTTGTTGGTGAAATAATTCAATTCCTGGAATGAGGGTTTTTATGACCGTGAAACTCGATTCGAATCTCTTTCTCTGTTCCGCACCCACTCAACTCCTATGTGCAAGCGTTAGCGAGAGATGTCGGTCGTAGTTAAAGAAAGCAGGTATGAGCAAATACCGATAGGCGGACCGTAATAAACATATTACATGGTTAATTGAGTTGCATTTCAAATAATTTTCAATTTTGGTTTAGTACTTTATAGCTTGGGTATGCTGAGTTACTATGTACATAGAAATTTTTATAAAAATATTTTGATTGTTTTCGAAGATATAGCGATTTAAAACAAATTAGAGAAATTCACGCATGGACCTTTATATTCTCCTGGAGTCAGCGTAGCGCCTGCGCATAAAATACCCACGAGCTGCTACTGGTGATGGGATAGATTGATTTAATACCTTGTATTGTCAAGGTTCAATATGTACAATTGTGTTTCAGGTATGCTAAAACAATGTACGCAGTCAGTGAGACCATGGGCGAAACTCCTAGAATGGATGCCAAGGGATGTGAGATCATTTGTCAGCAGCTAAATGAGATGTGTCCCATAGACAAGCTTCAGGATCGCAGGGCCTGGAGAGATGCCTGCCTCACTAAACTGTCCGTTTTAAAAAAAGAAATGAATTAATGTTAACATTATATACATATACTATGTTGATAATCACTTTTTTCAAGTTATTTACTTATTATTGATATATCATGTTTTAACCTGTTAATTAACACTACCTGTGAATAAGGCAGCTTCTAAATATATGTTTTGTAATTTTTACATTTGTTATTGTCTTGCAATAAAACTATACAACTGATCGAATTTTTTTTTTTTGTTTTAAACCCAATGCCATTACAAAGCATACTTTGTAGAGATCTCAAAGTGACAAGTAAAATATATGGTAATAGGGTATTTTCGCTTTTTTTTATTTTTGAAAAAATCACGATAATGAAGGTATGTACCACAGACATATGAATATTAATAGACGAGAAGTTAAGGACGAGGGGTTAAAACAAGAGTTGCGGGACGCAGAGAGGAAAGCTGACTGTGATTCGTCAATAAATCAATCTGACAGTAAATAGGCATCTCGCATTATAATATCACCATTTAGTTCTTAAAAGTAAAATCTGCTTTTGAATGAATAGACTTTTTACATGGGAGCGCAAATTACTCGCCATGTTTTGAACAAATTTGCGAAGTCCAAATTCGGCAAAATAAATTTCTTCTATTTTCAGAGTCGAATATTTCGTTTACGTATTTAGTTAAGACACTTTTATAAATGTTCATAATTTACTTCCCAGCAACCAACCAGCTTTGTGTTTCGCGTCCAGACGTATCTCGATGTGATAGTATATGTTTCTACAACGGATCCATATTATACGATGTGAATATGCTTAAAATAAAGTAAAATAATGCTTATATATGGAATGTAATACGACAATTGGGTTTATTCTCTTTTTCAAATCTATTTTTACAAGTTTTCATAGCACAAGCCACCATTTTGCTGTGTTATTTCGTAAAATGAACCGATGATGCCCCGACCATAGTTCGCACAAGAATGATGACGTCACGTTTTCTAAATTCACTTGAGGCCATACACGAGCACAGCCGGCTCCAATGGAACCGGTATGGGGAGTGGGGAATAATATGCTTTTAATCACTTAGGGCAGGTCTACTAATATTCATATGTCTATGGTATGTACCTATATTTTTATGTCAATGAATAAATTTTCTAGTGATTTAAAATACACTATTTTCAGTCTTCCGCCAAAGGGACATTTGTGTAAATAGTTTTCCGTCAAAAAGACATTTGTGTAAATAGTTTTCTGTCAAAAGGACATTTGCATAAATGATTCACAAAATGCTCTTATGCATATGTGATGAGAAAGTGTTCGAAAATTACCTATTATTATTAATTAATTAATATAACAACACATTACTAAGGTCAACCTATTGACATTAGAGTAGGTCGCTCAAACAGCGTTCCATATTCGTCTCAATCACACCCATGAATTTTGACGACATTATTTTGTCGAGGCCCGAGGGGTTAAAAAGATCACCTAATTTCTTTCCGGAACGCAGTCAAAATAAAACTAATCGCTTACTTGTCAAGTAAATTTATTTTTAGACCTTAGTGTACAAAGAATAACGCTATTGTGTTGGTGGTAAATGCTTATCGCTTTCCTCCAACGCGCGCCGTGGGCTTCTTGGCAACCTTGGCGGCCTTGGTCTTGGGCACGGCCTTCTTCTTGACGGGCGCAGCCTTGGCGGGCTTCTTCAGGGCCTTGGCGGTCTTCTTTACCTCTTTGGCAGCCCTGGAAAAAACAGACATTAATCAGTATTCTTCTCCGTATGATGGAGGAGACTTCGAGGTGGTTCCATGACACATATTGAAAAATGATCCTAATCTAACCTATTATTTTAATGTTAGGTTTTGTCCAGTTTACTGTTGTAGGTCATAGTGGGATGCCTAAGTTATTGTGTCAGTTGACAGCATCGGCAGTCACTAGACTCGAGTATAATTAATAAAATACTAGACACAGTGGTGAAAATCGAGTCAGCAGGTTTCTTTCAAGAATCATATGGATTTTCCTTTTAATTTTCTTCTCACTGGTGTAAAAACACATTGAAATCAGAAACGATACTATTTAGTAATTTGTATTACTTCTTCCTAGTGGTGGAGCCATTTGCATTTTGGTCAGACCAGTAGGGAAGTAAGTAAATAAAACAAAAGTTCCTGCCTTTCATTGTCATCATGAACAGTAATTTTAAGGATTTTAATGTATTATTATTGTGACCGCCCAGAGTAAAGAACAAACCACAGAAATTCAAGTGAATTCTACTAATCCCTCGCTCATTGATAATCAAATCAAAAAAATGAATCCTTGAAAGTAGACAAATATTAAAGGGACTGGGGAGAAGGAAATACTTCACATAAGGATGATTATTACTCAGGTCATCATCCCAAGGGTCAGTAAAGAATCCACATAAACTGAGTGCTGTAAGATCCTGCGCAGAAAAGTCCCGCAATGGACTACGCTGCAGACCGTTACCTTCCTTTACTTTTCTGTGCAACGTTTTACAGCACCGGTTTATGTTGATTCCTTATCGACCCGTGGGACGACGGCCTCAACTATGAGAAATAGGGGTTATGGGAAATGGACACAGGCTCCCCAGAAAATGATTGGCCAAATGCCTCAGTGATAAAGCTCACAGCAAGGGTTGTTCCAGCATAACATTCTCTCTCTCCATATATATGCCGAAAGATACTATTATTTCCTGAAATGACTTTGGCTGCGTTTAGTGAAGCCAGTTATTTCCCAACCATCCCCTTCTTCCCCCGACTACCTTCAGCTTCACAAGATACCCCAATTGGGGATAACCATAGTCCCGGCTTCAGGCAATTTGGACACAATATTCACTAAGTAAATTAGAAATGACACCATGTTGGAGATATGTATTACCTGATGGCCTGTTCCCTCTGTGCCTTGCGCACCTCAGGCTTCATGTTTCTCTTGGCGAGGATGTCGCTTAGGGAGGCCCCAACGATGGCTCGCTGGAACTTCTGTGTGCGGCGGGTGTGCTTCTTGGCCTGCTCCTCCTCCTGGCCCTTCTTGTACTTCCGCCTGAAATACAATCACAGATCGTGGTCACTTAAAGAAACTTACAACAGACAGTAGATATTCTGTGACCTATCTTCCGGGGGCACTTTACAAAGCTAAAAACATGTGTTTCAGTGAAACTTCATGCATCACATAATTTATGTAACATCTGCATATGAAGTATAGCTATTAAAACTACTTAGATTGTAATGTGGCTACAATTATAATGAGTATTTGTAGATGATGTGTAAAAAGATGGGCTGCGAAATGGACTAATACACTAAAAAGATAGAAGACTCTTGTGGATGTGTCAGGTATGGCCGAAGTGAGGTCAATTTTACCTCATTTTGGGTGTAATTAATCAATTCATTAGTCTGTCTAGTACCTGTGGGTCTAAAGATTTTGAATAAATTAGTGCAGTTTTCTTTCAAATCAGTATAAATGATGATTTCCGGTCAAAAGGCATTAGATGCTGCAGATATTAAAGTAAGGTTTCAACTGTATTATCCATAGAGAAATAAGATTTATTTATTAACAGTTATACTATGAAATGTAACCATTCGCTTATTTAATGCGGTCAATATTGTTTCTGTTATTATGCAATGTAATAATATTAGCTGCAATTTGTGCAGAATAAACGCACAGTACAAAAGTCAATGCTGCAAACACTGTTTTAATACATATAAATCAATTTAGTACACATAATGTAAAACTATGATTTTCTCTTATCAGCACAAATACCTAATATGCCTCGCAAAAGCATTAAAGGAATTGGAGACACGAGAAGAACGCAAATCACTGTTAAAGATTTTACCAAAACTAAAAATACAAACTGAAATAGCGCAATTATTGTGCTATTTGATTTTCTTTTTAAAAACCAAATTAAACTTGGAAACAAAATTATAATTTGTAATAATGTGTACATAAATTTACTAGTATTTATGAACTCTGCAACTTATGCGACAAGTTCAATAGATGATGCCAATGTCCAAGCATGTTGATATTTGTACAATTATGAAAATCACAATTATTGGGAATTCGGGTGAATTATTATTTAGGTCGACCGACGAATGGAGGAATGAGCACACTAAAAACTTAATTCCTCACTAGCTTTGACGCGTTTGTTAAATGTCAGATAAGTACGATTCACTCGTAAATATAGCACAAATACTGCATAAATAATAATTTCACCTGTAAAGGACGGTCCAGGTCACCTTCCTGGGGTTCCTCTTCATGAGATGGGCGGCCTCACATTTTGAATTGAGGAAAGTGAAGGACTGAAAGAGAAATGAAAACATGAGACATAACCTAAATGTCAAACCCACGAACAACGTCAAAGTAAGGTATTTTATAATTCTTATCAAAAAATAAAATCTGGACACTCCACTGATATTATATTTGCACTTTTTAAACACTGTTGTGGGTAATGTCAGGCATAAACACAAGTGAAACGAACCTTTCCGTCAACCCGGACGAGGGTTTTGCCATGTCCGGGGTAGATTTTGTATCCACTGTACGAGCACAATCCGATCCTGGAAATACATAATTTTTATAAATAAAAAGAAATCGAAGCTTTTAAATTAACGAATATGCACAAATATGTCACTTAGATGTCAGATATTACGATAAATAAAATAATTCCGGATAATTTGTTTAACGTACTTCATCTTGACGGTCTGGGAAACGGAAAAGAACCATAGACAACTTTTAAGTCGAGAATAGAGTTCAGCAGTGCAGTGAATAGAGAGAGGAACCGGTTCCTTTGGCTTTGTAAGTAGGTATTTTTACTTTTTTTTAAAATATATATTTTGTATTTGGCAATTCACCATAAAAAGAGTGCTTTGTGATAAATATATTTGCACAATGGTTAAAATAATTGTAGATATTATAAATTGCTACCAAGACAAATTAGCTGCAAATATGACTCTGATATTCCAATCGCTTATGTTTTTAGTCGGGCCTGCAGTTTACTCGAATTTTTAATTTAAATTATGTCTTCGCAACTGTAATATAAGTATTCTTGGGTTCACATTTTTACAAAAAACGTTAAAAGAAAAACCCACAATAAGTTTTATTTAGATTCAACCATATTCCTAAGGGCTTCATTGCAAATTGAGGTTAATTTGTAAGTTTTTGGTTTTATTTTATTGTTCATAGCTTTCAGAGCAACTCAAGCTATACATGGCAAACATCGCCTACTCTTTTCATAATGTCATATTATTTGTTGCCGATTTAAAATATATATATTGAAAACCAAATACTTTGTGAGCGTCACTAACTTTGTATTTTTTAAAATATATATATTTCAAACTTGTTAGCCGGATAATTTATGATGTTTTCGATGTAAAACACGAACCCTGTCTAGAAGCTTACCGCTTTACCACTGAGGTTATCGAAACTATGTTGAAAATTCTTGGCAGAACAGTGGTGGTTCGTACAATGAGGCAGGGGAGGCTATGCCTCCCAAAAAAGTAGAGGACAAAAGGGGAAAAGGATACCGTTAACATATTCATACACCCAAAATAAAAATTAACCTCAAATTAATTAAGACCAATTTAAACATTGTTTACCCAAGCCTTAAAGTTACTTTAATTAAAATATTACCTATTAATTAATACTCCCTACTTTTCAACCCCACAAACCGCCATCGTGAGTTAGCGGCTACTAACGTACCAATTATTAACAACTGTCTCCGGATCTCTAGACATTTTGTTTCAGTTTACTTGAAAACGGAAGATACAAATTTTTTGGTCCAAATTTTTAAATGCAGTATATGATAATAATATAATGTTAGTGTTCAACTTCACTATTGCTTAAAAACTAAAAACCTAAAATTTCAGCAGTAATAAAATAATGCTGCTGGCGGAAAAATAACTAGAGTTTTTACTTTGGTAAGTTTCCTTGCCGTCCTAGTTATAAAAAGTGTCTGTGTTATTGTTTTAATTAATCATAACAGGGGTCAGATAATTGAAATAATATGCAATGGAAATGTTATATAATAATATCATATTATAATCGAACAATACTGGAGATTCCGGAAAGGCTCCTGCATTGAATTTCTCAGGTAAAAAATCAACACACACATTCAATGACAAGAATCTTTTGTCGTGAAAATAAAGTACAAAGTTATGGTGTATTAATAATTTCTGGTAATTTTCTAGGTATTACTGGCTACTTGTGCGCACATACTCTGATCAAATTACACGCCGGAATCTACCATCTTTACGACAATGTTTCAGGGCAACGCAAAATGATTAATAGAAGAGAAGACTGGTTATTTTACAATTAATTCATCAACAATGTCACCGGCCAAATGCCTGTGTTAAAAAAGTGTTATGAATCGATCCATTGAAATGAAAACATGGGCAAAACCAAGAAATATATGAATCCACTGCCTTAATATTTTCAGGGAGAGTAGGAATGAGTATTAACGTTGATTGGAATAACCAGAAAATCCAAATTCTGCTGCCGATCTCGAGGCTTTTTATAGGTCCATAGGACCTATAAAAAGCAAGAAATTTTTGTGATGTTAATGCAGTTATAACGGCTTATGATTATTTGGGGGTATTTGATGAGACCAGGAAGGGGTGACGTCATTAAGAAATTCAAGTAGGTTTTGGCATTTTCCATACATCTTCCTCCTCACCCCGCGACTTTAAATTTTTCACAAATTGATCCGTCCAGCGACGAGACTCAGGAATAAAAACGTCAACCAATCTATGTAATATCGACCGCGATTGCGAGCGGCGCGGTTTGGAGAATCGATACCCGGCTTTTTAGATCTGTGGACATAGAGGTTCATGGGTACAATCGATGATTTGCTCTAAATTTTTGACGATCTTAATATTTCGATTCATTGTCATGGACAAATCGATTCTGTCAAAAATCATCACACAGTCCGAGACGTGAGTGGTTCATTTATGGTCCGAGACAATCGTTTTGAAACGTCATCAAACAAGGAATCGATTCTGTCAAATATTAACAAACAGTCCTAGACAATCGTTTTGAAACGTCATCGAATAAGGAATCGATACTGCCAAAAATCATTCGAAACCACTGCCGTCATTTTACTGTGCAGAATTAATCGATAAAAAAAGCAGTTGCGGAATTGGTCAGAATTCATCGATTTCAAATCGATTGTCAAATCCAAAATACGTCAAAAATATCTCGGACTCGGATTACTTGACAAATGAGATATTTTTCAGATATTTAATTTAATGTCCAGGTTTTTATGTCCGTGTGGATGAAATATTGTATTATTTCTTCTACCAAAGATTGAATTCGTGGAAATGAAAGGCATTAAAATTCGTAGTCGAAGAAAATGGGCAATACGATGAATACGAATGGGTGACCGGGTATCTCATCAAAATGACAGTTCACACATCTACAAAAAATGATAAAAGGTCATGAAAAGTGATGAAACAAAAACTAGGTTAAATAGGTTACATGGGAAACTATTTAGTTATGTTTTAACGTTTTAGTTTCATCACTTTTAATGACTCTATATCACTTTTTAAAGGTGTGTTTAATTGTCATTTTGATGAAATATCATGGAACCATATGTATAAACCCCCTCCCCCCGAGAACAAAAAACGCAGCCTATGTGCGCCAACATCGGCTCCCGCTGAACTCCGAGCGATTAAATCGATTTATCACTCGATTCTTTTCATGTTTCGATTAAATTATTTCGATCAAGTAAATGTTTCGCTCCTGCCCATCACTAGGTCATTGAGAGCTCACAACTTTCTATGGGAAACTGATTTCTATGGATGAATTCGTGGTCTCATTGGACCGTGGAAATGCTATTCGGATTTCCCTGACGCTATCCGATTGTGTAATTCTTTTAAGTACACATGAGGTAATACCAAATTATTATTACGTAGGTATACCGGAATTTGTTCAAAATAGGTTTATGGACACGTAGACATAAAATGGTGGTACCTAGTCACTAATAATATGAAAAGTTACTCACCGAAATACATTAAGCGACATCATAATAATCTGTCTTAAATTTTTGTCTTATCATGAGAATAGAGTTTTCTACTCATATTAGTAAAATAAAACAATGGAATCATTCTCGTACAAATAACAAGATGACATATTTCTATCTATGGTAATATCTGAAAAGAGTAGATACAATGCAATACAGTAGTACAAATAGACTTTTTGACAAAACTGCGAAAGCATGGCTGCCTTTTTTGTGTGTTAACTGGTTATTATTATTATTATTATCGCATTTTAACTCCAACCGAATGGTTTCTTTATTATCATTGATTTTTCCGCTTTGCTTAGCGAATGGCAGTGATTATTAATAATTTATAATAAGGAAGTTGAGTCCATTTTTTTTATTTTTTTTTATCAATGTTCGCATTCAAACTTAAATACTGGTATTTTTTTTTTTTTTTTTAAAGTTTGTTTTCATAATTAAATTAATTCTCAAAGTTTAAATTTTATTAAGCCCGCCAAAACGAGCGGAATCCGAGCGGTAAGAGGCGGTGTGTGGTGTGACGTCATTAGAACTGTGAAAACCACGTCGCATAAGCATTTTGTATCGAAAAATTTGTAATTCTTCAACAAGGAATTCCAGTAATTTTTTTACCAATGTTAACCGTCTATTAGAATTGATGTTATTAAAAAAAAAAGAAAATTGATTAAGATTTCATAGTTAAATTAATATTTTAAGTTAGAATATTTGCTTTTCTCGCCCAGTACGGTACTTGTACGGTATTGCCGTCGCTACTTGTTGACGTTCCCCGCGCGAATTCAGGACCACCGCGCAGAAAAGTAAAGACCAATAGTAAAATAACGGTTTACAGCTCAGTTCACTGTTTGACTTTTCTGGGCGGCCGGCGGCCTGAAGTGTATCACATGCTATGTGACATATATAATAATAAAAACTTCTAAGTTATGCAATAAACAACATATTATTATAAAGCACTCTACGAATATGTATCTTTAGAAATCCATTTCATATAATAATAACAACAAATACGTACATATATTTGACAAACCCAAATAAATCTTTGGCCTATACACCTCTCTCATCTAAACCGACCATCTCTCATGTAATAGAAAGAGATGCACCATAGGTGATCTGTTGTACGTACAATCACGACACATGTGACGTCAGAATTCTTTCGACCAATCGTGGAGCGTATATAGTCAATTGCTATTCAATGCTTTTTCAAGAACGTTTAACTAATTCTAAGAATAATAATATAGAAATATATTTATATATTTAGAATCGATATTTTTTGATCTACATGAACATATTTTTTATAAGTCAAAATATTTTTTACTCAACTTCCTTATTGTCTTGGGGGAAGAACCTGTGACTCAATTTCCTAACCTTGTCATTGATCGAAGTAATAAAAGGCTGTCTGGGAAAATTAACGTATGTAAAAAAATCTATGAAGCATGCCCTGCATGACGAAACGCGTTGATGTAACTAGCGTGGACCTTTTGCTGTAGTGCCAGTTGACAGTATTGCGCGGATACGGGGAGGCCCGGGCGACCAGCGCGAAGTGCGACCCAAAGCATTTTTTCCGCTTCTTTATTCTTTGGTATTCCTTGAACGTTACGGGTTCGTTCGCGTCGTATTGCATTTTCCTTGTTATCTAGCGTAGAATTACTTTAAAAGTGTTATTTTTGTTGAAAACAACGATTGAGTTGAGTGCCGAATGACCTATTCGTTTTTTATATCAAATTTCTTACAGTTAATGTCATTTTCATACGTTTTGTAAATGTGCGAACCTTTCAACAATACCTAACAGGAAAATAACATCAAAGCATTCGGAGTTATTTGTGAAAAATATCTGCTTTTTCAGTTGACACGGTAAGTTTCTTTAGCTTTTTTGGTTAGTTATTTCATAATAACTTTGGATCAGTTTTCGAAAGATGTCACCAACATCCGTTTCAAGACCTCTTGTTTTTGAACAAGAAACTTGTTTTTTGGCAGATGGTGTAGTATTTTTTAATTATTTTGAAGTGCTTCGGTGAATTACATAATATTATTAAATAATATAGCTACCATATTAACGTTTAGTTGAAACACGATCTGAGGCACACGCTAACACAAACCTAACCTTATTGATAAACTTCAAGGTCTCGTTAAATGTGTAAACAGTATATCATAGCCGTTCCCAAATCTTAAATCCTTTATATTGATTTAGTTTGCATGTTTGTGTTTATTAAACTGTTATAATAATAATATTTTACTTTCTTAAAACATGTAAACACGAAAAATAAATACACCAGTTTTGACTTTATAAAAGTTTTCGGACAAAACATTTACTGGAGATAATTTATATCCAGTTGCTTAGATTAACTATGTTATTATTCTAAGCAACTTTCTTTATTCTATGTTTATTGCTTGGTTTCTATTTCAGTGTAATATTACTATTTGATTCAGTACATAATTAGCAAATACATAAGCTTGTCATTGTTTTTTATGTTGGTAATTATTTACCTAAACGCCGTACTTTGAGGCAAAGATTACGGAAAATACACCTTGTTTCAACAATTAATATAAGAAACAACTATGTACACGCACAAAATAGGTTATTAGGTTCTTAGTTTGGGTTAATTAAGTAATTTATGCATAATTAGATTGAAAAAATCTTTCGCAAGTGTCGCTCCATGCTAAAAAAGTTTAAAATAGCAGCAAAATGATAGTTTTATAAGGTAAATGATGAACTTTAATTGGATAAAATGGAATTTTAATGCGTCTTTTACCATCTCTTCCAATGTAAACAGTTTGTTTTTTAAATATTTACCCTAATTTTAATTGAATACAAATTTTTGGTAGAGCTTGCAAATAATGCCGACCGATCACACCATGGTTCTAAAATAAAACTAATGAAAACAGTCTATTTTTTGATAAAACTTTATGTAAAGTTGTGGAAACATATCAGTTGTACAGGTAAATCATTTTAAAGAGACCCTTCCAGTTTTTTCATACTCTCTACTCACTTACGTAAACAAGCTATGGTATTAGTCATTAATCCGTTCCTTAGGGTCTAAAGACTATAGAAACAGTTTTCCCATACTCTCTACTTCCTTACGTAAACAACCTACGGTATTGGTAATTGATCCGTTTCTGAGGGTCTAACAAATACAGAAACACTTTTCCCATACTCTCTACTCACTTACGTAAATGACCTACAGTATTGGTTATTAATTCATTCTTGAGGGCCCAACTAATATAGTAACAGTTTTCCCATATTCTCTACTAGCTTACGTAAACAACTTACGGCGTTGGTCATTAATACGTTTCTAAGGATCTAACGAATATACATACAGTTTTCCCATAAAAATAACTGAAGTCCATTATTGCAGTTTTACATATTTTGGTGGACATTTTGTTAACCGTACAAAGATCAAATTTTTAATTATGTTAACGATACATTCTAGTGACTGATGATATTAAAATTGCATTATTTAGGTTTTGTAGGATATTTAAATACAGTAAATATTGGTTATAACGAGCATGAGGGGACAGACTAAATTTGCTCCTTATGGCCATTACTCATTATATCAGAAATAGGTCAACTTAATAATTCATATGTTCCTGCCTACATTCCTCTACTGTCAATAAATTCACCAATGTAAATGTAATATCTTTTCAAAATTTGCGATTATTATTACTCATTAAAAAAATATACATGTATTAGTCATAGAATAACACAAGAAGTGCCTTGAGGGCGTATTTCAATGTCCTAATCCAGGCTTAAATTTCCAATACAAAACTGTTTTTATGATATTCAAATGGGATGGAGATCTACAATGTCAGGCGAGTGTAAATGGGACTGATTGCTGAGCTATTGGGCTAAATGGAACATTCGTTTCCATTTAAATTTGTATGAAAGGCATTCTTCTTTACTCCATGGTATTAGATAAATACAGTTTTCTTGATAAAATTTATAATCAATTATTGTTTTAAAGATTTTTCAATTCATGCTTCTCAATTTCCTTCCCAAAACACTCAACGTCAAACACCTGGCTCGAGGCTGAAAAAATATCAGAAAATTGTTAAATCACTCTTGTCATAAATCACCGGCTTGCGAGATTGTTATTGGTTTCAGTTTTAAAAAATTACTTGCTATAAAACTGAGATGCACAACCTGTGGCCCAGTTCTTATGCTCGTAGCACACTCGTAGACAGTCACAGCAGTATCGCTTTCTTATTACGGTATTATTTAATTTAGTATATTTTTAGGTTGCCGGGAGCCTGATTCCTTTTCGTCGTCCCGTGAAGAATTTGAGCTGGAGCCCTTTGGTTTGAAGAGGAAAGTGGACGGGGGTGGAGCACTTCCCAAGAAGCCCACAAATGTGATCCAGAAAAGAAAAAAAAACGGTACCCATAATAAAAAAACACATTATTAATAATATTATTGTTAAGTAGTTGTCATAGTTAATAGAAACATGGAAGATGGGCCATGACCCATTATTAGTATCAAATTGTACATACAAAAGTGTTGCCATCGCTCACACTGCTGCAAATGCATCAATGAACAGCTGTGTTCCATCTTTGTTTGTATCTACACACCAAATGCATAATTTTCATTGCCTACCCTCTCTTATTGTCCTCGCATTTTTGTCTTAGCTTGGCAATATTCGGCACACTTCCTTGCCATATATCCCTTTGTTTCTATTATCTATGGTACATACTTACAGATCTACAAACTTTCTATGCAGGCGGTTAAAATAGTTACCAACAAACGATTTTTTAAAAATATATCTTTGTATCTACAATAAATACAGTAGCGACGTTTCCAAGTGCACAGATAAATTTGTATTATGGTGCCGACCATAGACATCCAAATTGATAGGACTGGCCCTGTTAATTTATCAAAAATGAATCTGACAGTATACAGGCAATTCGCATTGTATTATCACTATTTAGTCCACGAAAATAAAATCTGCTCACAAATTACTAGTCCTTATTACAACTGCCCACAAATTGCTGTCTGCTTAAAAACTTAAGTACAAATCAAAATTAAACAAAAGTTCGGGTTTGTTTCCAAAATTGATTATTTTGTTACACTGTTTGGTTAGACATTTTTACAAATGTGTTATAATATACCCCCTGATTTGAAGACGGTTCGGTTAAAGGTGAACATTCAGACTGCGCTGCAAACTGTTACCTGACTTACTTTAGCGATTTTACTTTTCTGCCCAGGGTCTCGTCATTTCAATGTGCGCTCTTCGGCGGTCAACGTATGACTGATGTCGTAGTTTATTCAAAGCTTTCTCAAACCCTCCTGGTGCCAAAAATATGGCCACGTGGATTGCCTCCAGATGCAAAATGATACCCAGATTTCGTGTTAGGACAAGTCTATTAATTTTGATGTCTATGGTTTCGACAGTCTCTCCCACTCATCCATCCTGGCTGAAGGAAACGCATCTATTTGACGTACTGTTCTGGTTGACTCATGTATTTATGACCATCAGGGTTTTCTCTTATGGGCATTTTTACCAAAGTTTGTACATGCTGTTATGCTTTAATTCTGTTACTTTAGGTTTCATTTATAAGTTTCCACCAATACCCCATTAAGTCAGGGGCGATTCCTTGGTAGGTGCATTTGTGCATTGCACTGCTTGTCTTCAGTCTTCACTAAACTTAACTTACAACGACATCTGTGTCCCAGTTTTTTGATGTACGAAAGTACGCTCTAATAACTCTAGAAACGGTGACATGAGTAAGACAGATTATGCTTCTAATGGTAAATCATGAGTTAAAGCAGTACAGATACTAATTATTTATATATGTATAATATATATAAATTATATATGATTAATACTTTGGATTTGAGTAATATAAAAACTCAAAAAATACTTCTCACTTTTGGCTTTTCACGGTTTAAAGCCAATTATAATTTCACCTACAAGAGTTTCATCTACTGTTTCAAGTTGCATCAATCACATTATGGTAAAATCTAAATTTGAACCACAGGGAGCTGTACTACTGACGTAACAGATCATGATGCGGTATTGCTGAGATTTATGAGCTTTAGACTAAAAAAAATAGCAAAGGATAGTGAAAAAATCAAAACCGTCATAGATAACATTCTTTTGAAGGCTAAATTAAAGGAGGAATCATGGCAGTCAGTCCTGTCATCGCAAGATGTTAATTCAGCTACTGAAAATATCGTCAAATGTTTAAAAATGTATGTGGAAAGTTGCTTGTCTGTACAAAGTGTAAAACATAACATGAAATACTTAAAACCTTGGATAAATGATGGAATTATCAAATGCCTGAGAATCCGCGACAAACTGCCCAACAAATGTCGAGGAAAGTTTAATAATATTCAACTACTACCGGCTTATTATAAGAGATATAGAAACTGGTGTACCAAAATTATAAAATATACAAAGCAAGCATATTACAGAAAGAAACTGGATAAAGTCAATGGTAATACCAAGCAACAGTGGAAGATTATAAAGGAAGCCATAAATATTCAAAAAGAGCAAGTGTCCATAAAAAAATTGGAATTCAATAACAAAATTATCTCATTGGTGGAGAATCCACATATAATTACCATGTTAATAACTTCTTAATTGATATTGGTCCTAGATTCGCAAAAAACTTGTGCAGTGCAAATAAAACCAACGAAATGTGTCTTGTTAGCAATTTTATACCTGATACTCAAGTTACAAGATATAGCTTTGATTTTAAAACTACTAGCATTTATGAAGTTACTAAAGTTATACATGAATTAAAAATGTCTTTTTCCTGTGGTATTGTTGGCTTAAGTATCATGGTGTATAAACAGCATGTTGTTAATCTTAGTTTTAAGAATGGCATATTTCCTTCTCTCTGTAGAAATGCCAAGATTATACCTCTTTTTATTAAAGGTGGAGATCCGTAAAATGTTAATAATTACAGACCCACATCTTTGCTCAATACTCTCTCAAAAATAAGAGAAAGACTGGCTAAGTCAAGATTAGTATCACTCTTAAAAAAAATACAAAATACTCTCCGACAACCAATTCGGTTTCAGAGAGAATAGAGGTACGAGTGATGCTGTATTAAAGGTATTGACCAAAGTCATAAATGCACTGGACTATAGCAACAAAGCTATAGCGGTATTTTTGAACATATCAAAGGCCTTAATTATTATTTTTTTAGTAAACTAATGTTTAAGACAAGATTTTTTATCTCATATCAACCAACCATACGTTTGACAAAAATACTGGCGTCAGTCTATTACATAAAAACGGAATAGGCCTTAGGTTGGATAACTTAAGAGGCGCTAGAGTTAAGGAAAGCCAAAAACGTCAGTAGCAAAGACATCAACAACCAAATAAACCTAAATAAAAGCCCTATACTCAGATTGTTCCCTATTGACAAAGAGCACTCGCCTCTCAATCTCCCACCTATCCCTACCTCTTCCACTGTAGATCAGACTGTCTACTTACCGTGATATCAACACATATTAATTTATATTTAAGATGTTTAGTATTATACTGTCCTGATGAAGCTACGGTTGTAGCGAAACCCGGTCGGCATTAAGTATTTACGAATAATTATTGCTTGTAAAATAAATATCAAAGGCCTTTTATACGGTTACCTACGAGCTGCGTAAGAAATTATTAACTTAAGGCATTAATAATACAGCAATGCGTTGGTTCAGATCTTACCCTAGTGATAGAACACAGCAAGTAGAAATAAATAAAATGTTAAGCAACAGTAAATCAATTTTATTTGGAGTCCCACAAGATAGTGTGCTCGACCCAATATTATTTCTGATTTATATAAACGATTTATGCAGTCTAAAAATTCCAGGTAACATTGTTAGTTTTGCAGATGACACTGCCTTAATATTCGAGAGTAGTTAATAATTATCTGAGTAGTAATATTCTAACTTTAAATACACAAAAAAACAAATACATCACTTTTAGCATTTCTTATAAAAGTCAGATGGCTGACTCTCGCTGACCTCTCATAATTTGATTATTCACAATTGTTTGCAAACGTGTAACTGCAACCCCTTGGAAAGTATAGACAGCTTCAAATACCTAAAAATTGTTTAAATAGATAAATTTTTGAGGTGGAATGATCATGTTGAAATGTTGGTAAATAAAATTAGGAGACTTATATGTATTTTTAATGATCTCACACATGTACTAGACACATAAAAATTAAAAAACAGTTTATTTTGCTATAATTCAGTGTCTACTTTCGTAAAATATAGTGTGCTGGGGTTCCTACCCGAAGACTTTAATAGAACCACTTAATATTTCCCAAAAACTGATTCTCAAAGTTATGCACAAGAAAAAAAATTGATATCCTACACAGTTACTTTATAAGGAATGTAGTATCGTGAATTTAAAACAAATGTTTATCACACAAACAAAAAGAACGCAGCAAATTCGTACTACGAGAATTGGCTCTGGTCTGAACTTTATGGCAATTCACCCTAAATCCTCATTTGGGCAAAGACATTATTTGTACCATGCTCCACTTCTATTTAATAGCCTTCCAGATCACATTAAGTCATCAAATTCCTTGTTTACGTTTAAAAAGAATGTTAAATTATTTGTGCTATCCGAGGATTTCCAACATATTCTTTCATTTTTGTCCTTGTTCATTGTGGCATAATATGTTGTATATGTATATTTTTTCATCCTTTTCCTTTTATAATGTTTTTTTTTTCTCTTTCTTTCTTCTCTCATATTTAAAATAATAGTTTATTAAATTTTTTCTTGCAATTAAATATCAATGTATATCATTGTCACCCTACATGTTTACTACATTATACTGTAATGAATTGGCTGGAATTAGGATTAATTGGTACCATGTAGGTACCAAATTCGTAGAAACATTAATGCAACAATATTGTTCTCTTAACATATAATCTTTGTGCTATATTTTATTTTTATTATTTTGTAAAATTATTAACTTTGCTTGTCCTAGTGAGGTTAAAAATTCTAACGTAAAAAAAGATACAATGTAAAGAAACAATAAATAAATATAACTCATCCCGAATCTTGAAGGCAAGAAAGGCTTTTGCACAACTTGGATCATGCTTAATCCAAAAGCGTCTGTAATTGATCTGTTTAGGAATACTAATTTTTAATGTTAGCGCTACAACATTTACTTATTGGCACTTGTAAACATGCGGTGAATGTAAACAATTTTGCGAGCTTTTCAATGATGAATTGCATGTTCTTTACTCTCAAGATGATATTGTGAATGCTGACGGAGCAGTACATATTATTTATTCAACTATTTTACAAATGTAACTTAGTGGAAATTAATTAATAAGGGTGCTGCAATTATTGCCTGTATTACATACTAGGTAGTGCAGAAATTCAGGGACTAATTACCATAATATGTACTCCTTATTGCCCAGAATATTAATGGAGGGTAGTGATGTGGATTCATCAGTGGACATCTTTAATATATCACTTAATAAATACAAAAGATTGTTGCCAGTTAATTCAGTTAAGTATACCCGTAAAAAAAAAAAAGTGTGAACAGTAATATTTATTACTGTTGTAATTTTATAAACCATTCCTACGGAAAGGTCCCTAAAAAAGAGCATTAGTAAATACATAAATATAGTCACGAAATGGATAGATTTGTTTCACTGTTGGTCCAAATTTACGTTAAAACTGTAAGGTTTCCAATAAATATAAAATGTAAGCTATCTAAGACACCACAAATTTAATTTCACCCAGCTAAAATTAATGAATAAATCAGACTGTTGAATTGAACATGGTAATAACACACTACACTACTAAATAATTGATTAAACACATATACAGATTAACTGACTAAATAAAGTAAATTAATAATTTTGCAAGTTAAGAATATATAACTTATATTTTATAATATTAACTACAAAAAAAAAAAACAAATTCATGGGACATGACAAAAATGCAATGTACAAACTTTGACAGAAATGCCCCTATACAATTATCATTTTAACCTAGATAATGTTAACATCATTATGCCTGTTCTATACTTTCGATGAGACTACCCGATGGAAGCTGAGTTTGTGAATGTAGTTGGTTTTGCCTGCGCTCCATCCCGTTTCGGCTTTTTGTTCAGATTCAAAAGACATGAGGCGAACAATTATGTTGAACGGGGTTCTGGTATCAGGTGAACTTATCCACAACACAACCAATATAAAGTAATAATCCAAATAACATTTGCGTAATGCGAGGGTGAATATATAGCATACAAGATCCTTCGTCTTAATGTTTCAACGAGAAGTCTTGCCAAGAGTGCAGAGCAGGCATTAGATAAGAAATAGAGATTTAAAGTTAGATTATCACATATTTTGATAGAGCCAGGAGGAATGCAATAATTACCATTTCAAAGGTGATAATTGACCATAATTATTTATTTTAGTAAACAATCACCTGAGTGATCACATGAAGACGCTGGTTGACACTGAAACTTTAATTCCAAAAGGTATTAAGCGATAAATCATCGTTATGCTTGGGAAAGTAAATAATTCAAACGATATGTCATGTTTTTCACTTACCATTTTGCCAACATAATTTTCAATAAGTGATTGAAAATTTATTTTCTATAATTTATGTGCTCTTTCTTCTTTACTCTGCTTTTTGTTGTTGCAGCTATCTTGTCACACATATCCAGTCTGTCAGCTTTATTTTTATTGCTATCAATTTCACATTTATTTATAAAATAGATGATATTTAATTACAATACATAGTATTTGTTCAAAATAACCACTACTAGGCCTGCTTCTGCCTGTTCCACGGAGACCAATAGAACATTGTAAATGTATAGGTAGATTAAATTAGTGTATATAAACAACCGGAAAATAACCGAATAATTAATAAAAAAACATTTGTTTTCTTATAAATTGTTGTCGAATTGACAGTACCGGTCAAGCAACAAACCCACGGCCCAAAATCGAATTTGGTTTATGTACTATTTCTGCCCAGAGCAACAAATGAATACCTAATCAAAACCAACCAAATGAGATTGAATCATACTTTATAAAATTCTGATTTTACCAATGAAGAAAATATGGTTTCCCTTGAATAAATAGATTTCCGGGATTCTGTCAATATAAACGAGATGATAGAGTAAACTCAGATACACAATACTTTTATAACAATTTGAATGGTTTAAGAATGACTTAAACCGTTTTTATTAAATTCTGTACACTGTCTTTCAGTTATTTACATTCATGTATAACCTCAATCTTCCTTCCATTGTCAATAGTAATTCTGTTATTTATCCATGCATAACTTTGAACACAGATAACAGCATGCATTTCTTCCCATTGCTCATAACATCCACAATGTAGAAGAGCTGGTTCCAACACACATGTTTGTAATATGTTACTACTTCCGATGTTGTGATAGCTGTGGTTCTAACTACATTATGACTAACACATTCTACACATAGAGTAAAAATAACAACTTTGCTACTGAATCTACTAAATAAAAATACACTATTTTATCATCAGATAGCTTTTGTGCCAAGTCAGAGTACTTTAAATTCCGGGAATTATTGTTTTATCAAATGATAATGACTTATCTTATTTATGCGAATAACAATATTTATCAGTTCTTTGCCATCACTTTTTAGCCATAATTGTGCTCTCCATTTGCACATCTTTAATCTATTTGCCTTTCGATGACTCAATATTTTGGAATTGCTTGTCAGTGCTCTTGAAATTACTTCCAGTTTATGTTTAAAGTTTTGCAGTTATAACGTTAATTAATGTTTTTTTTCTAATTAAATTCATGTCAAATGATAGGAATTGAAATGTTTGTGAGTCATAATATTATTTATTGTTTTAACCGCCTGTCAATGTTTATAAAATGTGTTGTTTAAACTTGTGATTTATGATTTGGTTTGATCTTTGTGTGTCTCTGAAACCTGTGTTCTTGGGCTGATGTTAGCTTACCTCCTATACGTGCTTTGCATTCAATTCAGTGATTCTATCTGAACTTTAGAAAACTAGCAATTAAAACGTGTTCCATGGAACTGTTTGTGCAGGGAATCAAGATTTTGCATATAGAAAAACTGCTCAGTTATAACCCCATATGGTACATACATTATTTATAAGAGAGAGGTTATAACGGAGCTATCAGCGGTATGCTTTTGGGGATCAAGCACTGTGTTGTTTCACTTCTATTACTTCTATCTGCAATCATTTTATTTTAAATTATGGATGGACTCTGTACGCTTGCAGTGACTGATGTAGTGACACGAACATCACCCGTTTTTATATCTTTAATGTAAAATAATGGAATTTCATCTTAAATTATGTATGGACTCCGTACGCTTGCAGAATAAGATGTAGTGACACGAACATCACCTGTTCTTATGTTCTTTTATCTTCGACGTAAAACTAATAGAATTTTATCGTAAAATAATGGATGGACTCCGTACGCTTGCAGAATAAGATGTGGTGACACGAACATCACCTGTTCTTATGTTCTAATACCTTCAATGTAAAACAATAGAGTTTTGTGAAAAGAGAGTGTGTGAAAAAAAAAAGTGTTAGAAGATGCATGATGTCAAGAGTTGGCACAACAGAAGACGGTATGAAGCAAGGTGTGTGTTCCAAAACACAGTTGTTTGGTGGTATAACTGTTCTGCATGCCTCCGCAGATAATTAGTTGAACAATACTAACACAAACTTAATGCGAAACTTACGAATAATGCTTTTCATAATACTGTTTTTTAAATTAAATAAAATATTTCAGCAATATGAACTTATTAAAGTTATTTAATGTAATTATACAAGAAGATATTTCAGACGACATCACAATGGATCTGAATGCCATCCTAATGAACGCCACGAGGCACGAGGACGGGGATTCCTCGCCACAATACTATGCCGTAGTGTGCGGCGAGTCTGACGATGAAGTAAGCTCGCCTCTGAACCACGTATACCTCAATTCACCGCATAGTACCAGCTCGTCGGACTATGCCAGCTCCCCCATGCAGCAGGTGCCACGGCTGGAGCATTGGAGCATCAACGTCATTCATAAATATACGAACTGTAAGTTTTATATATACATTATTATGCTTCTCATCTTCTTCCCAGCAGGTATCCTCCCCAGCGTCTCAATAAGGCGCCTTCAGCTTCCTCAGTCCATAGCAAGCCCACTCTCTTTGAACTCTCTTGTCTACCAACTTTGTCTATATATTTTTAAACCTACTAACTCTGTCATCTTTGGAGACGCTGTGTGGAGGGTCTTTTTGATTGGATCTTGAAAAGATCCATGTAGAATGGTGGAATCGCAATACCCGGAAAATCGTTCCACGAGTTGTAGAAGCGATCCGTTATATAGAATGTCAATCGTGTACAATTGTGGAGCAGCCAATTTTTAGGCATAAGGAACTGAAGAAAAGATCCATCAGCGCAACACGACATAATACCCCAAAAATAAATCACGATAATACTTTTAACTGTGAAAATCTCAAATCATATCAAATGAGTGTTTCTTAATTTAACTTTCTAAGGGCCGGTTTTATAACCATTTATAACCATCCGTTAGTCACGCTTGATACCATTTTTAACAAATATTTGGTCTACTGCTTGATTTCGCCGTTTTATAAACATTCGCCAGGCTACCGGTCGGTTAAGTAGCGGTTAACGCTTTACCGACTGATTTCGGGCAGTTAAATGGATAACGATCCATTTGCTGTTCATATGCTGACGTTTTTTGACAGTTCTGTTATCAGTAGTTGTTCCCGGCGCTCACTTATTTGGAACCGTGCACTATTTTTGAAATAATATTACTATATAATTTGTGTTTGTGCAATGGATTCCTCATCGAGCGGTGAAAGTGAAGATGGGCGATTGATAATTCTCGAAGATAGTTCATCGAGCAGCAGTGAAGAAGAAGTTGCAAGACGCAGACAACCGCGTGTTTTTATGCATAGACTGGACTATTTTAATTATTTCGCAGATATAGATTTCAAAATGAGATTTCGTTTGTCAAAGAGGACCGTTGCTCAAATTTTAAATATAATTGGAGCTCAATTAATGCCGGCGACATATCGAAATCAGCCAGTTACGCCAGCCCAGCAGTTATTATTAACACTACGATTCTACGCTCTGGGATCAATGCTTCAAGCAGCCGGCGATTTTACAGGAGTCTCCAAGTCGACGGCGTGCATTGTTGTATGGAGAGTGACGCAATTAATAGCCTCCATGAGAAACGTATACATAAACATGAATAGTGACGGAGTTCAAGACTTCTACAGGATAGCAAGATTCCCAAAGGTCATCGGTGCCATTGACTGCACCCATGTCAGGATCCAGTCACCCGGAGGAGACCAAGCGGAAACTTATCGTAACCGCAAAGGTTATTTTTCTTTGAATGTGCAAGCTGTGTGTGATGCAAAACTTGTGCTTAGGAATGTAGTAGCAAGATGGCCAGGTTCTGCTCATGATTCAAGTATATTTAATAACTCCTCTCTTAAAGCCAGATTTGAACAAGGTGAATTTGGCGACAAGACCTTGGTAGGTGACAGCGGTTATCCACGAACCAAGTATTTAAGGAAACCACTGAGCAATCCTTTAACAGAAGTGGAACGATTGTATAATGAGTCCCAAATAAGAACCCGAAATTGTATCGAGCGTTGCTTTGGTGTGTGGAAACGTAGGTTCCCTGTGTTATTCTTACCAATAAGGCTTTCCCTACACCGCGTTGAGGGTGTCGTCGTGGCTACTGCAGTACTGCACAATATTGCAAGAAAGGAAAATGAAGACGACTATCCCATGGAAGCACCCCAACCACCGGACCAACAAGATCCTGCCAATATTGTTGATGAGGATATGACTATTGATAATGAACTATATAACTTCATTAATACTTATTTTGGGAGTCTGCTTTAATAGTGCATCTGTGTGTATTGTGTACTACTAGCTACTAGGAGTTTCGTTGGTATAACAACAATAAATAAAATGCTATTTTTCATCCAATGTTTCACATTACTTCTAAATACATATATTGTAAAATGCTGTTCTTCATCCAATATTTCACATTACTTCTAATGCTATAATATAATTACAGCATGGCTCATATTTTTATAAAGAAATATATTATTTCAGACAGACTATAGTTTTATTAAAAGAAAAATTCTCTACCTTATATACCTCTAATTTAGCCTTAAAAATAGTTCAAATTTGAATGTTACATTCGATACTCACTTTAAATCCCTCTCCTCCGGGTAATCTAATTGTATATAATAAAATAATTCATCTTCAATAAACTTACTTTTTATTTTCAAATACAAAGTATACAAGCGAAGAAAATAAATCTTAATCAACATATATTTTAAAAGAAAGTGTTCTACAATGTGCGTGCCGATAAAACGCTAAAGTAAGATACAATTGTAGAAGATAGAATTTTCAGAAGATCATCGACTCGTGTTGGATGCAGGGAATAGACGTAGCATTGGACAGGAAACGATAAAAGACTAAAAATCAAATAGTTGAAGGGCCTCAAAGATCCTCGAGATCAGAAATAACATCACAAGCAACAGGGGGTGACAGCACTTGCTCAAGTGGGATGGTTGGTATCTTCTTTAATTTCTTCAATTTTCGTTCGTAGTACAGAGCAATGGCGTTATTTTTCCTTATTTTGGAGGTCATCACTTGATCTAGTAAATTTTTCTTCTTGCTCTGCTTTAATTTGGCGTTAACCGGAGTCTTCAGAATTGTAGGATTCCAACAATCCCACTTATTACCTCCAACAACTGCTGCCACCGCTACTCTTGGTGTTTTTGTTTCATCAACTGATGTCTGAGGACCTTCATCTACCTGCATACTTTGTACTTGTGTTGTTTCCTGTTGTGCGTCGGATTCAACCTCTGCATCTAATACAAGTCCACGGTCTTCTGAAAATTCTAATACCACTTGGCCGGCGTCATCATCGAAGACACTCCGAGGGCCAACACAATTGATCAATTTAATGATGGAAATTATTTTATCCAGTATTGGATCTGGGATGATTGCCGGCCTTTCCCCTCCGCCAGTAGCTCTAGAAAATAAATTAAAACATGTAAATAACATTAACAATCATTAACATAACAATCTCGCTGATAAAATCACTAAATCTGTACACACACCAAAAACTATAACAACTAATACCCAAAAACAAAATACACTATCCACTTTTAAAAAAACTACCGAAACTGAAATACAACTTGTAATAGAAAGCATGAAAGACGGATCCTCTCCAGGTTTTGACCACATTTCTGTGAAAATTCTTAAAGAAATGAAAATGTATCTACTGAAACCACTAAACCACCTTATCAATCTCAGTCTGACTAAAGGCATATTCCCAACAAATTATAAAAAATCTATAATATCCCCTATCTTTAAAACCGGCGACCCGCAAAATGTTTCAAATTATCGACCGATATCACTAATATCGAATATAGCAAAAATATTTGAAAAAATTGTGAAAAAAAGGATTGTTGATTTTCTAGAAAACAATAAAATATTACATTCCAATCAATTCGGATTCTTAAAAACAAAAAGCACACAAGATGCAATAGCAAATGTAACATCATTTATATACTCTGCACTTGATGAAGGAAATAAATGCGCAGGAATATTCATAGACCTAAGAAAAGCATTCGATAGTATCTCACACGCAAAGCTTATCAAAAAACTGAAATTAAATAACATCAATGATAAAGCCGTCCAATGGATAGAAAGTTATTTGAACAATCGTGCACAATTTGTTAAAATAAATGACCAAACTAGCGACCAAGAAACATCAAATTTTGGTATCCCACAGGGCACCGTACTTGGACCAATATTGTTCATTTTGTATGTAAACGACATATTTATTCAACCATTGCATGGCCAAATTATCTCTTACGCTGATGATACAGTCCTTATAATAAAAGAAAAAACTTGGGAAAAAATTAATCTAAAAGCTACAGAAGACATAAATATTCTAAAAATATGGTTTGACAATAACCTCTTGTCATTAAATAGTGATAAAACGTATGTCATTCCTTTCGAAATTAACACTAACATTGTACCTCCAAATCTTCAAATATTCTTACATAATCATTCTCTCGCACAACACGATACTAATCACTGCCAACAAAAATGTTCACTTCTGAAAATAGCGGATAAAATTACATATCTTGGTATACGAAACAATATTCCGTCCGTATAATACTGTAAATGCGTAGGTAGCTGGATACACCTTTATTAGTGTTTCAGTCTCGGTGGATAAAATTTAATGTCAAAATCAGAGAAGGATTGATTCCCAAGTCTGAGTCGACGGAAGGAATTTAAGACTGGAAAAAACTGAATTTAATACTGAATTAAAACACTTGAAAATATTTTTCTTGAGATTTGTAGACTTTGGAGATGGTTTCTTCAGGAGAGAAGTTTCTCACTTGGGGTAGTTTTTTGAACTGACTTTGTATGGAATTCGGTTCTCTATTTATAGAACGTTTTCAAATCGAACCCTCTTGGGGGAGTTTTCATCCCTTTCATGAAAGGTGAGTTGGTTAGGTATTTTTCCTTTTTACAATTAATTTGTTTAGAGGAAAATTGTATGTTAATATTATACCTCTTACCAGGTCAGTTCAATTTACCCAAACCACCTCCTTCAGTCCCGTTTATTTATTTTATAATAAATTATACAAAGTTTCATATTGGGGTTGAAGCAAAATATCCTTGGTTTGAACATTCCCCAAGGAGTGAAAAACATATTTAGGTACAATTCTTTAAGATATTATGTTAGTAATTATTTCTTGATATTGATATTTATTCTGTGGTTATATCTTTTAATATTTTCTTGTAAATTGGATCTGATGTTATCATCGGTGGTTGCGATAATCCGTGTTATCAGTTTTTGATAAGGGCGTCAATGAAGTATGTCGAGCTGTGATTGGTTGGAAACTCGGCGGCCATCATGGAATTCCTTTCGGGTGTTATGGAGGGGGTTTCACGTAAATACTGGGTCGCCCCTTTAGGGAGGTTCATTTCGTGATTGGTGACTCGTCAATGAAGTATGTTGCGCTGTGATTGGTTGAAAACTCGGCGGCCATCATGGAATTCCTTCTGGATAGTATGGAGGTGGGGGTCACGTAAATACTGGGTTGCTTTCATAGAGAGAGCCATTCTGAAGGCGGGAGGTCCCGAGTGAGGTGCTGGATGGTTATTTTCAGATGTATTCTGCTGTTATATTTCTATGTAATTGTCTTGATTAATCACATACAGCACATAATTTCATTAAGTAATTATGATTTGAAGATTTCCAATTGTGTCGGCGACATGGTATCGAGCGGTTTCGGGGTTTGAGTGTTTTTGTAATTTTTACGTAAATATGAATTCCTCTGAAAGATTCTTGAGGTCTGGATACGTATGATACACTCCCCCCGTACAGTCTTGCCTGTACTCAGCTAGTTCTTCAGACGTATCTTCTTTTGATGTTTCCGCAGGTTGTTATGTCCTGGTAATGAGGGATAGCCGCTCAATGCTAGTCCATCGATGGAGTGTTGTCCAAGCTTTGCGATGTCAGTGAGGGATAGCCGCTCAGTGCCAGTGCCATCGAGAGGATGCTGTTTAGACTTCGCCGTGTCAGTGAGGGATAGCCGCTCAGTGCCAACTCAGTCGGGGGGGGCCCCCAGCGGGGTAGGAGGTGGGAGTCGATTTTGCCATGTCAGTGAGGGATAGCCGCTCAGTGCCAGCGCCATCGAGGGGGTGCGGGCCAAACTCCGCCGTGTCAGTGAGGGATAGCCGCTCAGTGCCAGCGTTGTCGGGCGCCCCCTGCGGGAGTAGGAAGTGGGAGTCGATTTTGCCATGTCAGTGAGGGATAGCCGCTCAGTGCCAGCGCCATCGAGGGGGTGCGGGCCAAACTCCGCCGTGTCAGTGAGGGATAGCCGCTCAGTGCCAGCGTTGTCGGGCGCCCCCTGCGGGAGTAGGAAGTGGGAGTAGTTGTCTGGAGATGCCAATATAGACAAGTTCTGTCACTTGTGTCGATTTCTATTTGTTGGGGTTGCAGGAGACGTCTAGTGCGGCCGGGAGGATGACGGCAACTTTTACTGCCGGTCTTATGTAGACTCCAGTGCTTGTTTGGATCCGAACAGTTCGGACTTGACCATCGGCTGCAGGTACTGCTTCGATGACACGGCCACGTGGCCAGTTGTTCCGGGGTAGTGCTGGATCCATGATGATTACTAGGTCATCCTTTTTAATTGGTGTAATTGGATGGTGCCATTTTTGTCGGGCGGCCATAGTGGGTAGGTACTCGTGCAACCATCTTCTCCAAAAAGCGTCCGCGAGTTGTTGCCCAATGCGCCACTGACGGCGGAGGCACACTTCTTCTTCTGTTTTATTGTAGAACGATAATTGAGGTCGTTTCCCGGCTGACCCCAGTAAGAAGTGGTTGGGGGTCAGGGGCTCTTCGTCTCGTGGATCGACCGAAATGTGGGTAAGAGGGCGGTTGTTCACAATGAATTCGGCTTCCGCTAGGGCTGTGCGTAGAGTTTCTTCTTTAGGCGTTCTCTCCTTTAGCGTGGCGTTTAAGGCCTTTTTAACTGACCTCACTAATCTCTCCCAGGCTCCCCCCATGTGGGGACTCATCGGAGGTATGAAGTGCCATTCTATGCCCTGAGTGGCTATTGCGTCGATCATCTTGGTATCCTGGCTTAATGACATCAAGGCGTCTCTCATCTCAGCGTCGGCTCCATGAAAGTTCGTGCCGTTGTCAGAGTATATGGCAGTTGGTTGTCCTCTTCGTGCGGTCATCCTTTGTAGGGCCATGATTGCGGAGTCAGCTGATAGTGAAGTAGTTAATTCCAGGTGGATGGCACGTGTTGAGAGGCAGGTGAAGATGGCTCCGTAACGCTTTTCTCTGTGTCTGCCGACTGTTATGGTCATAGGACCGAAATAATCCAGCCCGCAATGTGTGAATGGGCGGACGTGATGCATCAGTCGTGGTGGTGGTAGTACGCCCATCTGGGGCGGATTGGGTTTGCTGCGTCGTATGCAGCACATTGGGCAGGTGTGCGCAATCTTTCGGCTTATTGTACGTAGTCTGAGTATGAAAAAATGGCTGCGTATTTCTGCTACTGTTTTTTCCGTACTGGGGTGATCTGATTTCTTGTGGTAGTGATTAATCAGGAGACGGGTGTACGCGTTGTCGCCATCCAGGATGATGGGAGTTCGGGCTACTTCTTTAGCCTTTTTTAATGTTTGCAGGCGTGTTCCCATTCGGAGGATACCGTCCGGGCCGAAAAATGGGTTCAGGGGGTTGAGGCGGCTGCTAGCGGGTAATTTTTTCTTTTCTCGTAGGGTATGTAGGGCTGAACCGAAAGCGTCTTCTTGTGACCTTCTGATCCATTTGTGTTCAGCTGTTTTTATTTCTTCCGCTATTAGTGGTCCCTCTGGGGTTCTGTTGGGGCCCATCCGGCATCGTCTGGTAAAGCGGAGAATCCAAGCAGTCGAGCGGATCAGTCGGTGCCACGATGAGAATCGTTCAATTGCTGGTAGAGCTTCGCCTCTTTCGATGATGAGTCCGACGTAGAGAGGTTTGACTTCCAGAGTTAGGTCATTGGGTTTATGGGCGGGTGCGCGCTCTTTGGGCTATTTGTTTTCTGAGTGGGTAATGAAGGCCGGGCCGGAGAACCATCTTCCTTCTGGTGTCAGGTCGGGTATTTCGAGGTCTCGTGTGCCGATGTCAGCAGGATTGAGTTTCGTAGGTACCCATTTCCAGTCGGGTATTCTGGTCAGCTCGTCTATCTCTCCTAGTCGGTTGGCCACAAATGTTGAGTAGGATCGTGGGTCAGTGCGTAGCCAGCATAGTACTGTTGTAGAGTCTGTCCAAAAACATGTGCGGCGTATGTGGGCTGTGCTCTCCTTCTGGATTGTTTGGGCGAGTCTGGCTGCAATGAGGGCGGCTTGCAGTTCGAGGCGAGGAATGGAGAGAGGTTTCAGTGGTGCGACTTTGCATTTGCTTGCAATGAATGTCGTATGCGTCTTTCCCTCTACTTCTTCGGTGAAGTAGGCTACGGAGCAGCAGGCTTGTTCTGATGCGTCACAGAAGAGATGTAGGGTTACGTTGCTCTGTTTGTTGTATAGGCAACGTCTCGGGATTGAAATGTTGTTTGTGTGTAGTAGGTTCAGCCAGTTTGCCCATTTCTGCGCGTGTTCGGGTTTGATGGATTCGTCCCAGCCGATGTTTGATCGCCATACGTCTTGTAGAAGCATTTTTGTTCTGATCGTCAGGCAGCCGATGAAGCCCACGGGATCGAAAATTTTCATAACTGTTGATAGTAATTGTCGTTTCGTGGGTAATGTGATAGCTTCGGACGGAGTCATCTCGTTAAATGAGTATAGGAAGTGGTCTGTGGAAGGGTCCCAGATGAGTCCGAGTACTCGTTCTGTTTCTGGGCTCCCGTTGCTGATGGCTATTGTGGTGTTGGTGCGATCTTCGGCAGGAAAATTGGCAATAGCTGCTGGATTGTTGGATGCCCAGTTGGTCAAATGGAACCCTCCTTTCGCGAGGAGGGTACTCACATCTTGGGTGAGTTTGGCAGCTTCCTGGTGAGTGTCTACCGCATCCAAGTAATCGTCCATGTAGAATTTAGCGCGAATAGCTGCTGCGGCGGATGGGTATTCGTGTTGGTACCTCTCAGCGACCTTGCCCAAAACAAATTGGGCGCTGCTTGGTGAACAGGTGGCGCCAAACATCATCGAAGTCATTTGGTATGTTTCGGGTTCGTCCTTGGTTGATGTTCGCCACAGGAATCGCTGTGATTGTTGGTCTTCCGGTTTTATTTTTATTTGTAAAAACATCTCTTTGATGTCAGCAGCAATGGCAACGTTTCCTTCCCGGAAGCGCATGATGTTTCCCAGGAGTGATGACAGCAGGTCGGGGCCTGTGAGCAACTGGTCATTGAGTGAGGTTCCTCGGCATCGGCTGGCTGCGTCGAACACCACCCTGATTTTTCCTGGTTTATTGGGGTTGGTTACTGCAAAATGTGGCAGATACCATCGTCGGGGTGTACGTGTTGATGCTTCGTTGTTCGACAGCTTTTTCGCATAGCCTTTAGATATTAGCTGATTAATCTTGTCAGTGTAAGCTGTTTTCAGGTCCTTATCTCTTGTCAGTTTCTTTTCTAGGGAAATGAGCCGCCTCAGTGCGCACTGTCGGTTGTCAGGTAAGATGGTTTCTGGGTTGCGCCATATCAAGCCAGTCTCCCATCTTCCAGTAGGGAGGGGGCGGGTTGTTGCAGTCATCAGCGCAATTGCTCGTTGTATGTTTGTGTTGACTCGGGTTGCTGCGGTCACACCGAGTGAGTCGACGGTAAAATTTGTTTTCAGAAGTTCTTCCAATCGCATGTCTGAGGCAGTTTCACGTTGAAGTGCCAATGTGGTGGCAGGGTGTCCGTATCCTGGGTTTGATCCGCCATGGGCGATCCATCCTAGTGCGGTGCGTGAAATTATTCGTGTTGTATCATTATTTTCTTTCACTTCTCTCGACACAATTAGGTAGGCGTTATCTTGTCCAATTAGTATCTTTGGGATGACGGGTTTTCCGTGGATTTGTTGTTGAGGAAGGTTGAGGTTGCTTATGGTGTTGGCGATGATTTGATACGTGTCGCCTTGGCCCGCTCCTCTTATTGTCAGCCGCACTCGTTGTGATAGTTTGTCAGAGGTGCACATCCCTTTAGCACCGTGGATTCGTAGACCGTGAACTGGGCCGTATGCTCTGATTTGTGCTGCTGTATCGGCGTCGACCAGTGTCACTGTTGATCCTTCATCGAGTAGTGCAAATGTTGAATGTGTTTCTTGACCTGGTGTGCTGAGTATGACTGATATAATCTTCAGGAGGACGTTCTGGTTCGTGTTCTGGCGTCACAGGTTTACGGTATTCTGAGGTGAGAATTGAGGATCGTGTAATAAGGTGTGATGTGGGAGCTGACACCCTTCTATGCTACACCATTTTGTTTCCTTGCATTCTCGAGAGTGATGTCTGCCCAAACACTTCCTGCATAGGTTGGCTGCGTTAACTGTCTCCCACCGGAGGGCAACGTTTTTGGCGGCAAACTCTTGGCACTCTCTGGTGGGGTGGTTGCTGCCGCACTGGGCACAACCGCTCGCGGTTACTTGATGTTTCTGGTTCCTCCCGGGATAGCTGGGTGGTGTGATTGCCTTGCGTTTGAGGGCGTATGGCTTTCTTCCTGGATTGTTGCTTTGTCCTTGGTATCCTGCGTGGACTTGGTCTCGGCGTGGGCGAGGTCGTGGGCGGTCTACCATCCCGCTGTTTGGTATTGCGTTGGTTATCTCCTTCATAAAGGCAGCAAGTTGGGTGATGGTGGCAGGGGGGCGCTGTCCACGGGCTTCCATCAGCCAGGCTAGTCGTAGAGTGTTTGGTAGCTTGTCGGTGATGTCGCTCAGCAATGTAGGGTTGGTGAGGTAGCCATCGGTTTTCAGGATCCGGAGGGAGGCCACCAAATTTTGCACTGTCCCGGAGAAGTCTGTCAGGTCTTCCAGAGATACGTCAGGTGTGAGGTAGGGTAGCCTTTTTACTTTTTCGAGCATAAATTTGGCTATTGCTCCTGAGTTGCCTTCCCTTTTTCAAGTACGTTAAGGATCTCGGGCAGTTGAAAGGGATCCATCAGCAGGGGTGCTACTGTCTCTCGCGCCTTGCCTTTGAGGGCGCGTTGCAGTCGGATGAGGTTTTCACTAGCGGTCATTTGGCAGGTGGAAGTGGACTGCATATATTGCGCCTTCCAGGTAGGCCACTCGAGCGGGTCTCCAGAAAATAGGGGTAGATCCTTTGCTGAAGACTGCCTGGCGATGAGAGCTGCCATCCTTGAGTCGTCTTCCAGCGACCGAGGGGTGTCTTGGGATCTGGTGGAGCGGATGGCGTCTGCCATTATCGACGCTATTTGAGTCAGTGGGTCGGCGCCTTGTCGTAACCACTCTTGAGTAAGTCGCGCTCTTTCTTCATTTGTAGGAGGTGGTGGAAAGAGCGGAGAGTCCAGGTTTGTCAGGAATGGCTGTGGTTGGTACTCCATTGTGTTATGAGTTGGGTATTCTTGTCCTGATATGGTGATGTTAGCTGCTGGGCTCGGAGGTACATTTGGAGTTACTTCAGGTGCGGTTAAGTTGGGCATGGGTTGGGTAGCCGTTTGGCGTGTGGCTTCATTCAGGGCTGATTGTAGTTCTGTGATTTGTTTATTTAGTTGCTCCTCACGAATGCGCATTTCTCGGCGTAGCATTTGGAGAGAGTCTTCAGTTGATTCAGAAGGTGCATCGGGCTCTTGGGGGTTCTCAGTAACAGGTTGGGTTCGGTTTCGGCTGGTCTCAGATGATGTTGAGGCCTTGCGGCCGCTGCGAAGTGACGGCATCACCACCTTTAATTGAGACTGAAGACGTGTGTATATCCGGCTCGAAGGACCAAATATACGAAACAATATTCCGTCCGTATAATACTGTAAATGCGTAGGTAGCTGGATACACCTTTATTAGTGTTTCAGTCTCGGTGGATAAAATTTAATGTCAAAATCAGAGAAGGATTGATTCCCAAGTCTGAGTCGACGGAAGGAATTTAAGACTGGAAAAAACTGAATTTAATACTGAATTAAAACACTTGAAAATATTTTTCTTGAGATTTGTAGACTTTGGAGATGGTTTCTTCAGGAGAGAAGTTTCTCACTTGGGGTAGTTTTTTGAACTGACTTTGTATGGAATTCGGTTCTCTATTTATAGAACGTTTTCAAATCGAACCCTCTTGGGGGAGTTTTCATCCCTTTCATGAAAGGTGAGTTGGTTAGGTATTTTTCCTTTTTACAATTAATTTGTTTAGAGGAAAATTGTATGTTAATATTATACCTCTTACCAGGTCAGTTCAATTTACCCAAACCACCTCCTTCAGTCCCGTTTATTTATTTTATAATAAATTATACAAAGTTTCATATTGGGGTTGAAGCAAAATATCCTTGGTTTGAACATTCCCCAAGGAGTGAAAAACATATTTAGGTACAATTCTTTAAGATATTATGTTAGTAATTATTTCTTGATATTGATATTTATTCTGTGGTTATATCTTTTAATATTTTCTTGTAAATTGGATCTGATGTTATCATCGGTGGTTGCGATAATCCGTGTTATCAGTTTTTGATAAGGGCGTCAATGAAGTATGTCGAGCTGTGATTGGTTGGAAACTCGGCGGCCATCATGGAATTCCTTTCGGGTGTTATGGAGGGGGTTTCACGTAAATACTGGGTCGCCCCTTTAGGGAGGTTCATTTCGTGATTGGTGACTCGTCAATGAAGTATGTTGCGCTGTGATTGGTTGAAAACTCGGCGGCCATCATGGAATTCCTTCTGGATAGTATGGAGGTGGGGGTCACGTAAATACTGGGTTGCTTTCATAGAGAGAGCCATTCTGAAGGCGGGAGGTCCCGAGTGAGGTGCTGGATGGTTATTTTCAGATGTATTCTGCTGTTATATTTCTATGTAATTGTCTTGATTAATCACATACAGCACATAATTTCATTAAGTAATTATGATTTGAAGATTTCCAATTGTGTCGGCGACATGGTATCGAGCGGTTTCGGGGTTTGAGTGTTTTTGTAATTTTTACGTAAATATGAATTCCTCTGAAAGATTCTTGAGGTCTGGATACGTATGATACACTTGGAATAATCATAGATAAAAACCTAAAATGGAAAGATCACATCGACCATACAATAAAAAGAGTTAGGAAGTTAATTCATATATTCTTACGGATACGAAACTTTTTATCAACGAAAAACCTATACTCAATATACTACGCATTAGTACAGTCTATTCTTCAGTATGCCATTATCAGTTGGGGAGCAGCTTACAAAACTAATCTGACCCCCATAGAAATTGTTCAAAAACTAATAATAAAAATTATACTAAAAAAACCTCCAGACTTCCCAACTGACAGCATATTCGAAGAATTCAAAGTTCCAACATTTAAAAACTTATTTATAAAAAATTCAATTATACAAATTATAAAAGAAAAAGATAAATACGCATTCATAACTGAAAATCGTACTAGACTTAAACATGTATTTGTGTGCCCCAAATTAAACACTTCTTTTGCACAACACCATTATACTCACCAAGGAAAATTCTTTTTCAATAACCTACCAATAGAAATCAGAAGCATTAGGAACAAAATTCAATTATTGAACTCCATCAAAAAGTATTTTAAAGAATGTCACACTAAAAATCTTACTTGTTTTTCTTCTTACTGAATACATATATGTTTACATATTTTAGTTAACGGGTCTGATTGCCATGTGTCTATATTACCTACACATACATATATATTGAAATACATGATTATAGTAAATAGTAAATATAATTATATGAAATGTATTAACTGTATTAACTGCATTGTATTAACTGTACACGTGACTTTATTTGTACATAATATGTGAAATGTTAACTATTCTTCCATCCACAAGCTAAGGCTTTTAATGGAAGACCAGTAAAATTATAATATTGTTATTTGTAAAAAAAAAAAAAAAAAACATGAAACTCCTTGCTCGGGTGTATCTGCAAATCTTACAATGCCTCAAGCGATATTGACACTTCCACTATACCTACCCTTAAATCGTTTAAAATCAAATTAACCTTACTTTGTACCTAAGTTAAAACTATTAAGGTAGAATCATATTGAGTCGACGTACGTACGCATAACTAGGCCTAACAATATCTGGACAGCTTAGCAACCATACATTTAATATGAAAATATTTGTTTTAGAATCACACTGGCCATACGTTGCGATGCGTGTGGTCAGTGTGATTCTAAAACAAATATTTTCATATTAAATGTATGGTTTTAAGCTGTCCAGATATTGTTAGGCCTAGTGATGCGTACGTACGTCGACTCAATATGATTCTACCTATATATTCATATAAAATGTATGGTTGCTAAGCTGTCCAGATATTGTTAGGCCTAGTGATGCGTACGTACTTCGACTCAATATGATTCTACCTTTTTACTGTATTGTTTAGTATTCTCTTTTTATTAATTTTTCACTCACACTGTGTATGAATGTTTGAATTAACTTCTAGCTGCTATAAATATTATATGAAACATAACTGGTTTAAATCATGTTCTCTATTTCATGTTCAATTATTCAAAAAAAAACTGTATGTGTCCTAAATAAACTTAAATAAAATAAATTAAAACATATAAACAACATAACATGCTCTTTTGAACGATCTAATAAACTCTCTGTATAAAAATGACCATGCAAATGGTGGGAAAAGTTATTTAAGCTGTTTTTTTTATTATATAGCTATTTAAGTTGTTGTTTATTTAGCATTCGTGAAAGAAGAGAAGGTATCATTTTACATTATCCAAAGAAAATCATACAAAAAATGATACACACCTGTTATTGGAGTTTATTGTGGTTGCCCGCTTCTTTGCTGCCTTCTTTAGATTATCCCACTTCAATTTCAATTGAGATACATCCCTGTGAATGCCCCCGTTGTCTGCGTTAAAATTTTCGGCCACTTCGCTCCACGCTGTTTCCTTTGACGCATTTGTGACGGCGTCTGTTTTTTTGCAGGTTAATGCCGGCGTTTTTTCTATTAAATTCAGAAGTCTGTAGAGATCTTCTGTGGTGAAGTTTCGGCTCTTCGTTCTTTTGTTCATGTTTATTTCTGAAAAATTACAATAATTTCATTAAAACCACATCACGATAGTGTAAAAATATGTCAACCTTTTTAATATACGTAGGTTAGTTTACGCGCACATAAAACTACAAAATAATGTTGATCAACATTATTTTGTAGTTTTGCATTCGTATCCACTGTATTATAAATATAAACTTACTTATTTTTGATGTATATTGAAGATTTATAAAGTTATTTAAACTTATAGCTTAACAACGATTGGCAACGATCTTGACAGCCATTTGACAGCTGACCAAATCCAAAGATATGCCATAGATGAAAATAGTATCACAGACAATTATTTACCAAAAACATTGCCAGTAAAAAAACTTTCGGACTAAATGTAACCTATGACCGCTAGTAATGCAAATATGTTTATAGAACGCAACATAAGATAACGAACGGATAGCGGCCCGTTAAAGAAAAACGGTTCGTTACGTAACCGAAATTTGGTACTTCGTTTATAAAACCGGCCCTTAGTAACAAGATGGAGAAAAAAAATCTCTGAATATAAGTAGCTATTTTGGTAATTTTGTGATAAAATGCCTAATACAAACTTTATCTGATAAGATGTACAAAAACATCTATACACTTAGTACAAGTAAACTGGTACAAGGAAACTTGTGAATCTACACCATATTTTGTCTATTTTGTGAAATAATGTTTTTTTGATTTGAGCTTTGGTTTCAAAGTAAATCGAGTCCGAAGTTGTAATTTTTTAGATCAAATTTGAAAAACATTATGGGGTTAATTTCAACTGTTTTCGTTTAATGCGTACAGAAAAATAATATATTACCTGACAGCAAAATGACGTTTAAATTTTTATCTCCAAATATGTTCAGGAATTGCTGGTTGCATGCTGATACACCCTGTATACCAAAACTAAAATAAAAACTGTTATTTAAAAATAAATTATGTTTGTAATAATTATGGAATGTATTGCACTGCCCCTGCAGTTATTATCATTATATATTTATCCTGTGTAATTTTGTTAATCAGTCCATGTAAATTTATGTATCTAAAGAGTTATTAATCAAATAACATTATTTTCGAACTTTAAAAGGACTGAATGCGATTACTCATTTTCAGAGATGTGCAAAATGGGTACCCAAAACCATTTGAAATGCAAAATGGAAATGGGTCAACACTTTTCCATTTGAAAATGCAAAATGGTTTTTAGAAAAGCATTTCAAATGCAAAATACCTATTTTCAAAATGCATTGAAAATGCAAAATGGTTTCTCAGGTCAAACAATTAAAATAATTATAGAATTTTTAAACAATTTTGTCATTTAATAATGGACATCAATGTAGAACAAACATATTACATGATGGTAAATCCAAAAACACCACAACTACAGATTATGAAACCACAAAAAATTTGCGCGGGACTAATGTTTCCAACGTAAAAACATAGAAACTGCTATCTAACATTTAATATTACAGCGTCATGGCCCCATGTTCAGTATTTGATTCAGTATTTTTTGTAATGGTATCACTCAATTGCCAGGGCTCCTAAGAATGTTGCAAAAAAGCATTTAAAATGGAAAATGCATTGAGAAAAGCATTTAAAATGCAAAATGGAAAATACCCATTTTGGATTTCGCATTTCCATTTGAAATGGATTTATTTGAAATAAAGCACATCTCCTGATTAGCTTTTGGTGAATGTGGTCAGAGTTAAATAGAAACAGAAAGGGGTTTCCCCTTAAGTGGACTTCCCTCGATTTGGTAAACATTATTTATAATAGACCATCAATTCAAGTGACCTCATTCTGATGTGATATCACCTCCATATTCATTACAGTGATGTCATATCTAGGGAAATTTCCCTATAACTATGGGAGAAAAATATTTTTTAGGGAAAAGCGAATAAGCACAAAAATCTAGCGAAATTCTGAAACGTTGACGAAATTATGGCAATATTTTTTATTTATTCTGTGAAAATTTCTAAATGTTAAAAAATTTGCAGAAATCTTTTGTCTGAAATAATATAAATATTGGGAGGAATTTTTCTTCTCTGATATTCCCTAGAAAACCCCCCACCATTGATTCGATCAGTACTGCCATACCGCACAGAAATCCATTCTGAAATCTAAGGAAATATGGGGAAATTTCAGCCTGAAATTTAGGGAAATAAAAATTTTGGTCATTCTATCACTGAAGTTCAAACAGTTGACTTCCTCCTTTTGATTTGTAAAGTAGTGTTCTTGTGCTTCATCCACTTTCTAAAATCTGACTAACAATATTATTCTTCATTATATTTGGCTTATAGTCACTGTATCTATTCCGGTGAACAAGTGTTTATCAAGTGTTTGTTTGATTATCAATGGACAATGAAATATAAATTTTACCTAGGTCTTACTGGGAAGAACCCTCAGCTGGAAATAGTGGAAGAGCCTTTGGAAATGTTTAGATTCCGATACAAAAGTGAGATGGGCGGAACTCATGGGAGTCTGATTGGAAGAAACTCGCATATCAACAAGAACAAGAAGACTTTCCCAACTGTTAAGGTATTTACTAAAATATTTAAATAAAGAATATTATTAATCATTTTTTAATTTTTTTTTATATAAAACAGAAAGCTTTGTTTGTATGCCCTGCTGAAAGTTCTATAATAGTTAATAGTGAATTCTAGCATCATGAAAATTGCACTGAGTTTTCCGCCTGAACTTTCAAAGTAACTTTTTCAATAAAAATATATATAAATTTGTTTTAGACCACTTTAATTTTAATTACACTCTACCGGTTTCGGAAGCACCCTTCCTTCGTCAGGAGAATATTAAAACTCTCCTGAAGAAGGAAGGGTGCTTCCGAAACCGGTAGAGTGCAATTAAAATTAAAGTGGTCTAAAACAAATTTATATATTTTTATTGTAAATTATGACGAGCCACAAAGTACGCTTATTACAAATATGTAACTTTTCAGTTTGCAATGTCATTGCCATCATTATGGAGCTCCAAGCTCCATGCTGCAAGTTATGGAACTTTGAAATATCCTTTTATAGATATGCAACGTTATCCTTGCGGTTAAGTGCGTCGCTGCTGTAGATATTGCGGTTACTTGTAAAAAATAAATTAGGGTTATTATTTACTTAACCGCCACACAATGAATTACATGCACAAAATAGGTTGTTAGGTTCGTAGTTTGAGTTAATCAGTTATTTATGCTTATTTAGAATGAAACGAAACTTTCGCAAGTGTCACTCAATACAAAAAGTCCACAAGTTTTATAAGGTAAATTTTGAATTTGATTGAATATGAATGGAATTTTGATGCATCTTTGACCATTTCTAATGATTGATTAGGTTTTTGTTTTTATGGTTCATTTTAATTCTTTATGAATCATTTTTCGGTCCTAAGTCATTCGCCTTCTATCCTGTTTTGTCAGTTATTACAATTAACTAGATACACATAGTAATTTGTCACCTTTGTTCTTCAGTTGAAGAATTATGATGGGAATGCGAAGATTATGTGCACGCTGGTGCAGAATGAAGACACCGAGATCCCCCGTGTACATCCGCATTGCCTGGTGGTGCGCTTCCAGGACGACGTTATTAACGAGCCCCACGTGGAGTACGTGGGCCCAGACAAAGGCTACACTGCAAGGTATGTCAACATTTTTATGAAATGTGATTACTGCACCTACATCTACAATCTACATCAGATTCCCAACTGCCCGGTACCAGTGGGACTGTGGATTCCTCAATTTCGGGTATGTTATATATTATGAGGAGAAAGGTTGTGAAGTACCTGACTATTCAAATCTATATTTTATTTTTGACAGTACTCACCAAAACCCCGTTTGGTTTAAAGTATACTTATTGTATGTCCAGAGTTTTGAGAAAAACACACTAGAATATTTGACTCGTGCCGCGTTTATTAATCATCTTAGTGCTTATTTTGTGCTTTGCGTCCATGATTATTTTGCAAGTATGTATGTACAGATAAAAAGTATGGGATTAAATAAAGATGCAATAATTTGAACAAATATCAACAATCATTTGAATGATTCTTTTTGCAATCAAACAAGTAAAAAATGATATCTTATGCTTCTAATGAAAAAAACTACACATTTACAAAAAATATTAAATTATGTCGCTTCACAATCTTGTTTTCCCGAACAAAGTCCATGTAGTCTTTACATTGAGCGCATATTAGGTTGGATTGCCTTATATTATCATTGGAATCACTTTTACAATAAGAAAAATGTTGGCTCCTATTGTTATCCCCATTTCCAGTGAGGCAATTAATGATTTATTTCATTCACAGTACTTGTGTCCACTTTTTTTGTCCGTAAATTCGATTTCATATTTCTTGAGTTAAAAAATTGTGCAGCATAACAATTGGTTTCTTTGACAATATTTTCAAGAAGTATGAGGTTAAAAATAAATTGAAATAGGCTGTTGGTTTTGCATCAGAAGGAATGTCATCAGGAATGTCAAAAAAATGAAACAAAGATGTTTTTGTAAAATCTTTTGTTGGGAGGAATAATACCAAAAATTACGTTCATTTTTATAAAGAACTAAAAACAAGTAAAAAATAAAGGTTTCACAAAAAAGTTTGTCAAACAAAGATCTCATCGTCCGTAGTATCGCTGTCATTTGATACGTTGTCTTGAATAGAACTAACATCCAACATGGTGACAAATATCGATTCACTTTAGGGTGTATGGTGCAGGAGTGTAGTGTAGGGTGCAGGATAAACAATAAATACAGTTATCAAGACACGCGCCAACCACAATACACCGCACTCAAATGTAACAAGCACTCACCTGAGGACCAGCAAACTCAGACCAGAGTAACTCTTGCAGCGCGATAGCACTGAATGGCACTCTAAGAGAAGAAGTGTCTATTTTGAAAATTTTCAAATTGCATTAATTTTAATTATGAATGCGTGTGGGTTAGGACATATAGTGTCAGGGTAATGGGGCTTACAGACTTGCGCTATACCCTCATGGCTTTGCCTATTACAGCATATCGCTCGCCATACATTCTCAATGATTATGTATGGCGAGCGATATACTGAAATTGGCCAAGCCACGAGAATATGGCGTGGTTTGTCGAAGGCATTATATAAATTATTAAGATGAACAGTTTAAACTACATAATTCAAATTTACATTATATGTTTTGTGTGGATGATCAGGTAGCTCCAATTATGCTTCGTTATATATACTTGTACATTTATTAGAGTGAATATGTAGATTACAGTTAGTAGGGGAGAGCGAGAGAGTGAACTCAGTATTTCCAGAGTTACCATTATTATTATTCTACAGTGGACATGCTTTAAACCATTCATGTATTAGACATGAAATTAATAAAAAGTAAATACTTTGACTAAACGGTTATAGTTATTGTCGGATTATTGTAGTGATGTTTTAAGTGTCAAAAAGATAGGTTATACGTTACAAATTATTATTGTTTTCTGAGAGTTTTTTGAGAGTGAGACGGATATAGTCTGGGCATTGATTGACCAATCGAGTAACCGTACACTTTTTAAACAACTATTTGTATTGTTTACTCGTGTTAGCAGTGATGCCATTCCTACCAAAATTTTGGTAGGTTTACCGATTTCGGCAAAAATCTGCCGATATTCACAGAAAATCTACACCTCTCCGGTGCATAAGTGTAATGGTTTATTACCAATTAGTATAACAATTTTTTATATTTATATACTTAGTTGGAACCTTTATGAAGAGAGTGGTTCCCGCCATTAAAGTAGGACCGGCATAAAAGGTAGTGCTACTTACTACCTACCCCATGTAAAGTGTATTAATATTCAATTGCATTTTCAGATTTCCTGGCATGGCTATTGTTCACACTGCCAAGAAGAAAGTACACATTGAACTGTACAAGAAGAGGAAAGAACTGCTCCAAACCACAAAGGATTCCTTAACCCTGGAAGAAGAGACCCGTGTAAGTAGTACTACACCACATATTCATAATTTACACTTTATACTTTGTTTCTTTGAATGATGTTCCTGTAGTGGAGTTTATTGTGAAGTTATTACAAGAGAGTGTGGATGTTTTTGTCCAGAATTGACCTAGTCTAGAAAGTAAAAATGTGTTTTAATGTTTATTTTATTTATTTGTGTAATAATGACGAAGGGCATCTAGTGGAATTAAAAGAATCAATGAAATCAACATGGCGTATCGACCATTTAGAATAACAATGTTCCATGTGACAAGCCAATGCCATGCGATTGTGAGCTCTAAGTAATTTTTTTTCTAAGCCCATTATATGCCAATTGTAGTTCGCAAAATTGAATAAATTAGCCTGAGGAGTTAAATCGAAAGAGAAAGAGTCGTCGAAGTATGAACGCAGTGCAGACTACCGAACATACGGTCAATGATTGTCCGCTCCGTTTATTCCCTGGCGGGGTTGACTGAAGCCCCTAGACTGGTTCGCAGACCTAGATGATTGATAGAAAATTAAATCTCTTCGGAAGGATGGTGGTCTCGAAGACACCATGATGAAAGGTAATCAGGAATTTCGTGGCTTGGGTGTGGCCAACGCATTTGCTGATCATTTTCAATCGGTCTACAATAAAGACCCTCCACTTCTAGACATTAATAATACGGCCACATTTAATACCAGAGGAGCTTCAAACGTCGATTTGGGTATACTTACGGAATCTGACGTTATGAGTGCCATAAGACTCATGAAGAACTCACACTCTATCGGACCAGACTTCGTTCCCGTATTTTTTATTAAAGGGTGCGCCGAGTTCCTAAAAACACCACTATGTCTTATCTTTAACTTAGCTATAAGTACTTCCACTTTTCCCGAAGTATGGAAAACTTCAAAAATATGTCCTATTTTTAAGAATGGTTCGAAAAAGTTAATCGAAAACTATAGACCAGTTGCTATACTATCAGCACCTGCTAAACTATTTGAAAAATTAATTCATAAATTCATTATGCCTCAGATAGACGCATATATTATCCCCGAACAGCATGGTTTCAGGAATGGAAGATCCACTGAAACCAATCTGATGGTTTTCACCGACTATGTTGCTAGGTCCCTAGACAGAGGATACCAAGTAGACTGTTCGTACAACGACTTCTCCAAAGCTTTTGATACCGTGAATCACGATATCTTACTCATAAAACTTGCCCAGATGGGTTTTTCACTTCGGATGTTAGAGTTTTTTAAAAGTTACCTCAAGAACAGAAAACAATTTGTCACTCACGGAATCTTCCAATCTGCCGAATTTCTTGTTTTTTCTGGGGTTCCCCAAGGATCGATCCTAGGGCCTCTTCTTTTTTCCATTTTCATTAATGACATTGCTGAAGTCATTCGTTTTTCTCGCTTTCTGCTGTTCGCTGACGATCTAAAATTATTTCTCCTAATAAGAAATATTGAGGACTGCCTGCACCTTCAAGCTGATGTTGATAACATTTCAGAATGGAGTCAACGAAACAAGCTTTATTTCAATGTCATGAAATGCGTAGTTCTGACTTTCACCAGAGCATTTAGTCTCACATACCACAGGTACACTATGCTCGGTCATAATCTCAAACGAGTTTCAAATATAAAGGATCTTGGGATTATGTATGAGAATAAGTTGACATTTCGTCCTCATATCGAAGGGGTGTGCCAGTCGGCCTTAAAAATGTTAGGGTTTGTTCTCCGAACCGTCAGAGTTTTTCGGGATACCCGTGCTCTGAAGATTTTATACTTCTCCCTGGTCCGCAGTAGGCTGGAGAGTGGTTCGCTTATCTGGAATCCTCATGAGGTGGGGTGCTCCCTCATGTTGGAGAGGGTTCAAAAAAAGTTTCTAAGATTTCTCTACATGAGGGAGTACGGCCACTATCCATGGCTCTACCCGACGAACTTTCTTCTGGGCATGCTGGGACTTCACTCCCTGCAGCTCAGAAGGGAGGGGTATGCCGCTACCCACTTATTCAGACTGCTGCGAGGCTATATTGAGAACTCAGCCATTTTGGAGCGCGTGAGTCTCTATGTTCCAGATGACTATCTTAGACAACGTCACCATAGATTATTCTATCTTCCTGCCTGCAGAACTAACCTGCCAATGGTTCTCCCGGTAGGGAGGAGTATATTGCTCCTGAACCAAATCTCCTCCGAGATTGATATATTTGGCGTCAGTGAGGAGAGATTCAGAAGGGAAATTCTTCTGATTCTTGAAAGAGTCTCTCCACATTGACGAGATCTTTCACCGCTGCCTGAATTTTTTTTTGGAAATTCCACATTTCTTGAAATTTCTTTTTTTATGTATAAATATTTGAAAACAATCTTTTGTAAAAAAATTATATAACCTAATTTCTTATATGCATTAAACCCCAATTTGTAATTGTGTAAGAAATTAATAAATAAATATTATTATTATTATTATTATAGTAAGAAAGAAGTAGAATATTAATTAGAAGCCTCTCCTTTAGTAGACTTTCTTTCGTTTTTGCTATGTGTCCTGCCCAGCATAGCAGTCCTAGTTCTATTAAACGTGCTTAAAAAAAAACTGGTATATAAGTTAGATGATGAATTTACTGGAATTCTTCATTATGTATTGTTTCGAATGTAGCTAGAAAAGTGCGGACAAGTAAGCAATAGTTGAACATTAATAATAAATGTTAATACATATATTCAATTAATACATATATTCAATTAATACATATATTCAATTAATATCATATTGAATATATGTATTATTTATGCAGATGATAAAGTTAATAACCAATTTGTTGGTTTTATCATTACAGCTGAAAGCCGACTGTGAAAGTCAGGCCAAGAACATCAACATGAATTCAGTAAAGTTATGTTTTACGGCGTATGACAGCAATTTTCAACAAATATGCGATCCTGTTACATCGAAGCCCATCGATAATTTAAGTAAGTAATTATTTTGTACATCAAAATATGAACTATTTTAAAAGCCTGCAGCGATATTATCACAAATATTGATCCAAATGTTTTTTTCCTATGTTTTTTTTTTTTTCGTGGCCAATGAAAAACATAAACCATTGTGTGGCCCCAATCCAATGTTTTGAACACATTTGGTGGGTGGTGACCCGACTTTATGGAAACATCAATTTATAATTCATTTTAGACAATCTTAATTAATATTATTATAATATTGACAATGGCATGAATTTTTTGTGAACTGAAGTTTTTCCCAAAGGAAAAACTAAACCCTTCCACACACTTTTCCACAAATGATCATCTAGTCAATCAACATTATGGAAGTGCATTATATAAGCAAAATAAATACAAAACAATACAAGAACAATACGTCAACTCATCAGAGATCAAATGGGAAAATAATTCACCGATTCCAGATATTTTCATATCAGAGGGTTCGGCTCCGTAGAACTCTTAACAGGGCCTATAAATCTTACTGATCCCTCAACATAAATAGTTAAAAAATCTTATTATTATTATTATAGTGAAATCAAATCAAGATTGATAATATTTACATGAATGCATTGGCGTCATAAAATTAACACACTTTTCCTGTGTGTAATTTCTGAATGTCTATAGTGAAACTGAATCAAGGTTGATAATATTTACATGAACTCACTGGCATCATGAAATTAGCACAACTTTTCCTGTGTGTTATTTAGTTCCATGACAACTCAGGACAGTGGAAATTCAACACACTTTTAATGATTTCATCATTCACAAAAAAAAAACCTAACGTAGTGTAACCTACTTAACATAGTTTTTTTCATGACCTTATATCACTTTTCAAAAGTGTACCACTGTCCTGAGTTGTCCTGTTATTGTATCTTTAAATAGTGTTGAATAAGAGGAAAGGGTGTAATAAAATTAAAATTCACCGTATTGATGAATACGGGTAGCAACTATGAACTTAAAAGGCTTTTTGATTGTTTTGCAGAAAGTGCCGAAACAGGAGCATTGAAAATAACCCGAATGAGCAAGAGCAGCGGATCCGTCAGTGGAGGCGAAGAAATTTACATGTTTGTGGAAAAAGTGTCCAAAAGTAATAATTACTGCCTTTATCGGATTATGTAATTGTTATTAAACATCAAATTTATTTTAATAATTATTACAATAATGTTCTCTAAATATTTTTTTTTTTATGATTTAAGAAAACATCAAGATCCGGTTCTTTGAGGTTGAAGACAATGAACGAACTTGGTCCAATTTTGGTACATTCAGTGAAACGGATGTCCATCATCAGTTTGGAATAGTTTTCATGTAGGTCATTCATAACTAACTAACCATCACGCTGTTTACCGCACGGGTAGGCGGAGAGGACGAACCGCCAAACAACTCGGTCTTGGCAAACATTCCTCGCCTCATTCACATTCATACATCGTCTCATTCATAGTCTTCTATTATTCATACATGTGTTCCTCGGGCGTCCCCGACTTCTGCTACCATCTATATTTGCGTCATATATACTCCTTACACTCCATTCTTCGCTCATTTGCTCTACATGCCCAAACCATCTTAAGCATTCCTTTCTTAATCTTACTCATTACACTTACATCAGCCTTGCACTCTTTGCGGATCTCCACATATCTCACACAATCACACATGGTATTACCACACATAAGCCTCAGGGATCTCATTTCTACAGAATTCAGTCTACTTTCATCCTTTGTCTGCCAATTCCATGCCTCTCTTCCATACATCAGGGTAGGCATACCAGCAATCCATTGTGGACTGCTAGCTTAGTTTCTTTTTTAAATAAGTGTATGATTTATAGATCAGATCCATTCACTAAGGACGGGTTGTTTCGGAGAATTTGAACAATTCATCAAATTTCATTGAAATTTGATGAATTGTTCAAATTCTCCGAAACAACCCGTCCTAAGTATTACTTGTTTTGAAAACGGAGCAAGTTAAGGGGCTATTGACCTCCTCGTTTCTATTTACACATTACCGTTTATTTTATCAGATGGCACGGTTACATTATTGTTTCCAAGCTAGAGCCCTCTCCCCTCGTGAATAGTCTGTGTTTAATTATCAGATCTGATAATTAAACACAGCTAAAACCAATTCAAGCCATCTTTCAGTTCTGAATGGTGTTCGATGCTCTCACCAAGGCCACAATGGGGGTACATATCTTTTGCTCTTGTATAAATCGAGAGCTTGAAGTCTAACAGCATGTACAAAAACATATAAATAATATAATTCAACGACTTAGTCACACAATATTATCTTAAAAAAGCATACCAATAATTGGAGGGCTGTGTTAAACAATGTTTATTATTGGTATGTTTTTTGTCGATAACATTGTTTGAGTTTAAGCCCTCGAAATGTTTAAAACAATTTTAAATTTACTCACTCGAGATGTATTATTTGTTTTCCAGGACGCCTCCATATAAAAATACAGATATTAGAAGTAAAGTGACTGTTTACGTGGAGCTTTACAGGCCTAAAGATGGAGCCATATCGGATCCCAAGCCTTTTGAATACAAGGTAAGGTCTCTTATCTCATTTTCTTCCCCTTGTCCTATGCGGTTTGGAGACCTGTCTCTTTAACAAGGCACCTCCAGGCCTCCCTGTCTTGGGTTATTTATTTATTAAAGAGAGACTGTATACGGATTGTTCCCATGGGCCCATTATGATATCTCCTATTTCACCTCAGTCCTTTGCGTTTGTTTCCAAGTCCCGCGGTACCCTCCCCCCAGGTTCCCCAAAGGCCTCTAGTTTTTGTTAGAATGGTCCATTTTTGGTCCCACGAGTATCTAGGGAAATAGAAAATCCGTGTCAGTGTCAATCAGCCTTGAGTATGGTAGTTCACACCTTGGCTATTGCAGGTCTTTCCACTCCATGAGAGATGGGTTCTCCGCGCTACCTACGCTCCCCTGAACTGGGTTAATTCAGCGGGCCTCCATCCTTTGCAGGCCCAGTACCTCCTCGTAACGCCCGTAGTTGATTTCCCCAACCTTTCCTGGGACATCTTCCCTCTAGAATTGCTGCCATGGAATTTTTACAGTGCATTTTTATGACATTTCTCCTAAAGTGGATTTTACTGTAAATCTAAATAAGCCATAAACATTGACAATACGATCTAATGTTTCTTTTTTGTACATTTTTCTAATTTATACTGTTTGAATAGGAATAATTTCTGAATTGTTGAAACCAATCTAAAAGTTAATGGGTCACCATGTTTCCTTCAACCTCTTGAACGCTGGCGTATTTTATGGATAATATTAACACGCTTCGGGTGGGAATGGTAGTTCTACCCTTTACGCCGGTCCTACTTGAATGGTGGATAAAGCATTCTTCATCTTCTAATTCTTGTCTTTTGTGTGGAAGAATATTTTATCAAAAGGAAACTATATTTGAACCCATAGTATAGGTAATACAACCTTACAGTTATCGCACCGGAGATGCGGAAGTTTTTTTTTGTAATATTTTGTGCGAAAATGTTTTTTTTTTGTAATGTGATAAAATACGCAAATTTTTTACAAATAAAACATCAGTAAATGGCCCACCACTGACTGACTTTCAGTTTATGGAGTAGCATTACAAATGTAGGCTTTAATTTCAAACAATAATTTTATATTTGGGGTGTGGTGAGCAGCACTATGTAAAAAATTTAATCAAAATATATTTATTATTTTCAAAGATTTTGCTGTTTCAAACAAAATCCATTTTCTCGAAAGGGACCCTTGTTTTTCCCCCCTTGAAATGTGTTAAATCATTTCTCTGAATATAACTACCTATTGTGGGGGAACTACATACAGTAGGTTAAATACTATTTTTGTAAATATATAAACACATTATCTGGTAAGACATTGGAGGGGACCACCCACCCTTTCCCGACGGCTGTGTGAGGAAACTGATTGTTTAACCTCCTTAGCCGCACACGTCAGGACTCTAATTTTTTTTGTAAAAAGAAGCTAAATTTATTTTAAAACGATTCTAGACCCTCCAATGTCCCTGCATGCATGATTGTTAGTACGAAATAGTATGAAATAGTATAGGGCAGTTTACCCCACTATCACGGGGCAGTCCCGGCAAAAATGAGCGTGGCAAGCGGCCTGGCCACAACGATCCCAAGCACCCGCGTCCCTTAGCCAGTTTTCCGAGAGTACCCTCGAAGAAATGTAAATGGGGGGAGGGGGGGGAGATACTCCCAAAGACCCTAGAGACCCTATCTGGTAAGACAGTACAATTTACAAAAACATCATTTTGCAAAAGAACAGTTATTATGAAAATAGAATCAGATGGCGCATGGCGAAAATATAGCACCGGCCATCAAGAAGTTAACATTCTTATAATAATTTGTTCTAAAACTATTTTTTATTCGGTGTTACCAAAGTAATGAAAAATTTTCGTTGTTTTTTTATTTAATTTCTAGAATTGTATTAATATATGATTGTATTTGGAGACATTGGTTGTATTTTTGGTAAAAATTATTTCCCTGTAATTCTTAATGGTGTGTGGATTACATTTTTAGCCGGCGGCGGTAAACCACAAGAGACGTCGGGCTGCTGAGAATTCGCTGAGCTCACTTCAATCATCCGAGTATGGGAATGACCTCCCACTCACCGTGACAGCCTATGATGGAGATCCCGAATTTGCGGTGAGTAACTAACTAACCATCATACCGTTTCCTGCAGAAAGGATGGAAACAGACAACACTGTCTTGGCACACACTCCTTTCTTCATTAATATCTTTTTTTTTTTTTTTTTTTATTTATCTATATAAAGTTTTTTTACAAGTGATTTTTCGATGCCTGTCTCACTAGGGTAAACCTGTGTCGAGACAGACATAGAGTACATCGATGTATATACATATAGTTAAGTGAATATCAATAAGGGTAAATACAGTATAAAAATAATACAAAATAATTTCAATACAATCAAAAGAACGGTTGGGTTAATCCTGTTAAGATTGTGTTCATTACAAATGTGGGAAAATATAAATAGATCATTTTAATTAAGTTTGAATTTGGTCTTATGTAAATAGTACTTGTTGTCTATGTGCAATTTGGTTTACATATGCTTGCAATAGTGGGACGCCCTGTGATTGCAATCCATTTCTTTATTTCGTATTTAAATTTTGTCATTGTTTCTAATTGTCTGATCGTAGTTGGTAGTGTATTGTATAGTTTGCAAGCTATGTTTTTAAAATGTCTTTGTCCGAATGAGGTTTTAGCAAAAGGAGTTTGAAGAAGTTCTTTGTTTTTGGCTCGGGTATTGTGAGTAGTTTGTGTTGGTTTGTATAGTGATTTATTGTTCTGGTGTAAGTTGACCAAGAGGGATCTTGCATACAGTTGTTTTATGTCCATAACATTGATAGTATTGAAGATCGTATCAGTGCTGGTAGAAAGAGGAACCTTAAGGATTATTTTAATGATTAATTTTTGTGCTTTTATAATGGGGTCGAGGGCACTAGAAGAAGCATTACCCCAAGCTAGAATTCCGTATTCTATGTGTGATTGGCAAAGTGAGTAATAGACTGATTTTAAAAGTTTAAGGTCAATAAAATTGCGTGTTTGTTTGAAAAAGTATATAGATTTGCGGATTTTATTCGTGGTGTTATGAATATGTTGTTTCCAATTAAGGTTTGTGTCAAAAGTTATACCTAAATATTTAATATTGTTTACTTGTTCTAAGCATGGGCAGTCACAATTCCGGTTAAGAGATGAATATTTGCATTTGTGTATTTTCAAAGTTAGACATAGGTTTGACTTTGGGATATTTATGAGACTGAATAGTGTGTATTTTGTTTTAGGTATATTAAGAGTTAGTGAATTAGAGTCGAGCCAATGTTTTACCTTTTGAATTCCTACTTCCGCTTTGGCGTATACGGTAGGCCAGTCTTTTGATTGAAATAGAAGGACTGTGTCATCGGCAAAACTGACAATAGTGGCATCGATATCTAGGTTACACAACTCATTTATATATATTAGGAAGAGCGTTGGACCTATAACACTGCCTTGGGGGACACCATAACTAATTGGCAAAAATTGACTCTTTGTTGTTCCGAGTTTAACGCATTGGGATCTGCCAGATAAGAAGCTGGAGAGAAGGTCTAGTTCTTTATTTCTAATACCCATATTGAACATTTTGCGTTCTAATTTGATATGTGAGATTGTATCAAACGCTTTACAGAGGTCGAGAAATACCGATAGACATTTCGAGCCCTTATCTAGGTGGCCAGAAATATGGTCAGTTACTGTGGCTATGGCATCGTTAGTGCTTTTATGTCTTCTGAAGCCAAATTGACGAGGCGATAGAAGGTTGTTGGCTTCAAGGTATTCCATCAGACTATTATTCACGATCTTTTCAAATACTTTTGAAAGGGAATTGAGCAACGTAATTGGACGGTAATTGCTGATGTCAAGTTTAGAACCTGTTTTAAAAATTGGGATAATAAGACCTTGTTTTAGAATAGTGGGGAAAAGGCCTTGGCGGAAGCTAATATTAAGAAGATGAGTTATTGGTTGAATTATACCAGGGGCAATTTTTTTAAGTACAGTGTTTGGTATTTCATCTATGCCGGCAGATGAAGTGTTTTTGAGAGAGTTTATTGCTACAGAAACATCTTTCTCTGTAACCGTTTTAAGAACAAAACGTGTTGGGACTTCATCATTGGTAGAGGGGTCTCTAGTGTGAGGTGTATTGTTATCTGTTGTGATTTTTTTTGCTAATTCTGACCCTATATTTGCAAAATAATGGTTTACATGATTGACAATTGTATTAGGGTTCGATGTAGCGTGTATAGTGTTATCTTTGATGTTGAGAGAGTTTAAGACGTCGGTAGCTTTGTGTGAATTGGTTGCTTCCTTGAGGATTCTCCATATTTTTTTAGGGTCATTGTTGCATTCGGAAATTTTCTTACTATAGTATAAATTTTTGGCTTTCCTAATTACTTGTGTGCAAATATTTCTGTATCTTTTGTAGAAATTATGGAGTGTGATATCGTATGGATTCGTGGCACATTTTTTATGTAAGGAGTTGCGTTTCCTAATGCAGTTAATGATTGTATGGTTTATCCATGGTTTAAGGGGTTTGATAGTTTTAGGAATGTTTTTGGTGGTGATTTTGGTGTTTTGGTTAAGGGTGTCTTGTAGGTAGTTAGAGAAGTAATTCCAGGCATCCTCTGTGTTTGTTATATTATGTAGTATGTTCCAAGATTTGGATTTAATCATTTTGTTGAGATTGTCATAGTCAATTGTTTTCTTAGTTGTTGTAGTTGAAGCTTTATTGTGTACATTGTGTTTGGAACCCATTGTGAAGGAGGTGGCATAGTGATCTGTAATTGATGACGTATGAATTTCAGAGGTGTATAGATTGGATGATTTTACCATAATATGGTCGATGCAGGAAGAGGAGTATTGCGTACATCGAGTTGGTGAATTTATAGTGCTTACCATTCCATGAAACATTACTGTATTTAAATAGTCTTGACACTGAGGATGTTCATTGTTTTTTAGAATGCTGATGTTGAGGTCTCCAATTAAAACTAAGTTCTTTATTTTGTTTAGCTCAGTAAGACAGTTATTTAAGTCAAACAAAAATTGAGAAATATTTGGCTTAGAAGGAGAGCGGTAAAGTGCGATGATACATGTGTTGACGTTGTATGTTATTTGGAGACAGTTTGAATTTGTAATGGTAATTTCTTTGACGTTATACGCGTTATGAGTATTGTTTAGTGTGTATATTACTATACCGTCGTTTTGTCTGTAGTGATTTATGGTTTGATGGTGAGTGTAATCAAGAATAATTTTGGGAGTATAAGAAGGTGTTAGCCAACATTCTGTCAGGATAATTATATCATATTTGATTTTAGTAAGTTCGAGTTGGATGAGAAATTGGTCAAAGTTTTTGTTTATTGATCTAATGTTTTGATGGTATATTGATAGGTTCGAATTGTTAGTTGTCATTTTAGTAGTTACAGGATCCATTTTTGTAGGGCACTTATATTAACCTTTTTGCTCTTAAGGATATAGCAATTGCTTCAGCAGTAGTTTTGTAGGTTGAAATAATTTTCATAAAGTTAGCGTTATTTGTGTATGCATCTATGATTGTACGTGAATCCTGAATAAAATCAAGAGATATCACTATTATACCATCTAATATAATTTCAATAAATAAGAGAATAAAGAATAATAAAATATCAATATCAAAACCAATCAGGGGAATAAGAATAATAAAAAAATAATAATAATTTGCGACAAATGAGTTAATAAAATGCACAAATATATCCAATAAGGACAGACAGAATGTATGTTTTATGACAAACAAGATAGTCATATAAAATATAAGAATAAATATAAATGTAGAAATTGGAAACTTTAACCGGATTGCATAATTATAGAGATTTGAGTAATTATAATAAGACATGGAAATTTTAAGAACGAAATGGATTAATATAAATGAAGGTATTGAATATATTAGAAGATGTATAGAAAGAATGTAAAGAGAATTAAAATCATTTGGATAGTAAAAACATTTAAAACAAGTAGTGTACATAAAATAATTAAGAAACATGAACAGACAGATTATAGGTTCTGTAATAAGTAAAATAATGATATAAAATATAAGAATAAATAGAAATGTAGGGATTGAAAATTTAAGAAAAATTGCATTATTATAGTGATTTGAAGAATTATAATAATACATTAAAATTTTAAGAATGAAATGGATTAACATAAATGAAGGTATTGAATAGATTAGAAAAGGTACATGAAGATTGTAATCATAATTAAAGTAATTTGGATAAAAACCTTTAGAATCAATGGTGTAAAGAAAATAGTTAAAAAATATGAACAGATAGATTATATTATGAGTTATAACAAGTAAAATAATCATATAAAATATAAGAATAAATAAAAATGTAGAATTTGGAAATTTTGAAAGAATTGCATATGTATAGTGAATTGAAGAAATATAATAAAACATTAAAATTTTAAGAATGAAATGGATTAACATAGATGAAGGTATTTCAAGGATTAGAAAGGATTCACAAAGAATGTACACATAATTAAAGTAGTTTGGATAATAAAAACCTCTCGAACCAATAGTGTAATCAATATAGTTAAAAAAGATGAACAGACAGATAATATATTTTTGAAATAGTAAAATAATCATATAAAATGTAAGAATAAATTGAAATTTAGAAATTAGAAATTTTAACAGAATTGCAAAATTATAAATATTTGAAGAATTATAATAAGTCACTAAAATTTTAAGAATTAAATGGATTAATATAAATGAAGGTATTGAATGGATTAGAAAATTTATATGAAGAATGTAAACATAATTAAAATAATTTGGATAGCAAAAACATTTAGAACAGATAGCGTAAATAAAATATTTAAAAATAATTAAAGAAATGAGGATTTTGATGGAATTACATAATTGCAATAGTATAGGTATTAATAAAATAAAAATTAAGTCAAGTAAATGAATATATATACGTTTAGAGAATATAAATAAGAGATCAGTGCGATTAAAATTTTTGATAAAATTTGGTATGTACATTGAATAAGCTGTGCTAATTAAAATCACTAAAATTATTGTAATGAATAAAATTAATACGCTGAGTGGAGAAATTACATGATTTGTAATAATTTGACGAAGTGCAATAAAGATCACAGTCTGAATAATAAGAATTAATACATGAGTTATAAGAGTTATATAATGAAAAAAATCTATTGCTTGATTAATTTGAATGAGATTCATCAAAATTGAGAAAGTTAATATCATTAAAAAAGTACTGTACTTGGATGAATAATCGTGCGTTACTAAAAAATGTAAAAAGATTAGGAGCGTTGACTGGAATAAGGAAATAAGGATTAGAAAAGCCATAAAAAATATTAAAATGGTAAAAAAAATTGAAATAGTAGGATTATTAAAATGTATAAAACAATTACCATGATTACAATAAGAATAAGTAATTAAATAGTAAAAAAATTCCATAATAGTAAGATTGTGATTAATTTTGTGTGAATAGTTTACATCTTTTTAAGTAAGTTTTTTTAAATCATCTACGTGTCTTATATATATTATTTTTTCGTTGGTGTTACGCCTTACCATTATTCTACCCTCCTTATACCAGACGTAGGTATAGTTTTTTTCTTTTGCGCATTTTTTGGTTTGCCATAACAGTTCTTTATGGTAATGGGTGAGTTCTTCTCCAATATATATCGTCGCTTGTGAAAGATGATTTAGGGACGCGTAGTTAATGTTTTTTCTTACCGCAATGAGGTTGTCCCTCAAGCTTTTGTTTCTGAAATGTACGAGCAGTTTAGGGGGGGCATCGGTACGTCTGTCAGGTATTCTTTTTACATCCGTTAAGTCGTTTTTTGTTATCTCCAATCCAGCCGCTGCTGCCACATTTATGACTATTTCGGTCGCCTGTTCTCCATTTAATTGTTTTATTCCGGCTATCTCTAGATAGTTCAATCGGGATTTGAATTCAAGTTCAGACAGTTTGATTTCGAGGTGTTTTACTATTGCATTTGTATTTTGATGTTCCTTTTTGATTATTTCCATTTCAGTTTCAATTTTTTTATTTTGTAAGAAAGTTTGATCTATTTTTTTCAGTAGTTCGTCATATTGGTTACTTATGAATTCAATGCTTTTCTGAGTTTCTGCAGTGATCTTTTCCATTTTAGTGATTATTTCTTTTTTAATGTTTTCCATTTTTTTATCAATGTGAAGGATAATTTTTTCCATATTTTTATCGTCGAATTCCATTGCACCTTTTCCTCTTGTAGTTGCCATGCTTGATTTGCTGGGTGATGTTAAATTTGATTATATTTTTTTGTGTAAATTTACTTCAATTTTATACCAGAGATTTTGATTATTTATTTTAGTCGTTAATTTAATAGTTCCAGAGATGTCGCTTTAGTTCAGGTTTGTAATTAATACCTTAAAATTATATAAAAATTAACACTATCAGTTTTAGATGTCGGCAAGAGATGGGGTTATACTTAATTTTATTAAATAAATATGGGAAGTAAAATAAAATATAATTTTGGTTTGACTGAGGATCGAACACTGCTTCTTGAGGTTTGTTATTTCAATGAACTACGCTAACCACTTGGCTATGTACCGGATATCGGGTAACGAGATTTTTTGCGTGTATAGAGTTCCAATGTTCACTTTTATGATAAAAGAGTTTTTTTTTTTTTTTTCAACGGATTTTTTACTGATTTTAGTATTAGCACTTACACTAGATAGATTTGGGTTTTAAAATGCTTTTTCTCCGCATGCAGATTGCTTTATTAAAGTCTTATTGATACTATATTGCTGTGACACTTTTTAACTTTAACTTGTTGTAGGTTATTTTAAAGTATTAGATTCGGTTTTATAGTGATATTTTTTCCTCATACATTTTACTTGATTAATGTCTAATTAACACTATATTCATGTGATATTATATTCGCTGGTTTCACTTTTATTTTTACGGTATAGTCGTTGACTTACAGTTGACCGCTCAACTTTTAGGTTAAGTATATTGTACCAGGTTTTTATGCTGTTAAAGTGACTTTATTTGTTTTAGGAATTCACTGATTCACTCCACTGATTCTATCTTTTGTTTAATATGTTGGTTTAAATGTTATTCTTTAGATTTTACAGGATTTTTGTTGTTAAACTGTGGAGGTATTTTATTCCCTGTTGTTCGCGCAACGCAACCGTTGATTGTTGTTATCATACATATCCTTCTGTTATTCTGACTCTTGACATGATCCGACTCAAGCATTTGGTTTACTTGATCGTGGAAGTTACTAATTCATCGTCTAGAAAAATAAAACCCCCTTTATTAGAGTCTTATGTCGCAATAACTCAACCATTTTGCATTTCGGTTCAGTAAAGATTTTTATTTTCAAATGTGAAGTCATTTATTATATTTGGCGTTTATTTGGACTTTCTTATTAGCATTTTTTTAATATTATGGTACCTAACTGAAGAAAGCTTGAATAAAGAATTGTCGTCAAGATCTTTGAACAAATTGTATTCCTTTAAGTAGGTAGGTATTTAAGTACCTACTTACAAATCTTATGATTTCAGAGGAAATTTAGGTTTTGTTTTATTGAATAAGAGAAAATCAGAAACATACTATTTGGACACGAGGTCTACTGTTCTTCTGTTCGTTTAACTATTAGTTTATGTTTGGCAGAAAACTAACCTGAACTCATTCAGGTTCTAAACTTGCTACTGAGTTCAATTTATTTCAACCTTCAGCAGCTTGTGGAATATTGCCCTGATGATAACCTACCTCCAAAAGAGGTTACCAGAAGAAGAAATATCGATTGACAGTATTTTCTGCATTATTCCAGAGCAAAAGATTTATGGAGGAAGCCCTTTGCCCTTGGCCGACCCAAAAGTTGCTTTCGAACCGGGAAATGGACATGGGGGCTCCTGTGGTGATGAGCAGCCTTGAGGGCATCGACAGGAATGACCTGGTGATGAATTCTCCTTTTGAATCGTCAGAAATGCAGCCTTACCAATTCAGTTTGGGTATGTTTTTCTGAACTCATATTTATTTTCTTTTGCACAATTGAAAAAAAAGTAGAAATTCAATGAACAATTTTTTTACTTTCATTTTTTTAACTTCACTACGACACCACTGAGTTACGCCGTTTTATGAAACAATTTATGGTGCATACATTATATGTGCACTAACTTCGGGAGGTGATTTATATTTTTTTATGAATATATATATAATTGTTTTTTTATATGGTGATCAACAGATTTTGCAGTATAAAATATATAAGTATATTATAAGTGCACTAACTTCGGGAGGTGATCTATATTTTTTTATGAATATATATATATATATATATATATATATATATTAATTTTTTTTTTACATGATGATCAACAGATTTTGCAGTATAAAATTTTGTGTATAATTACATTCTTTCCTAATGTAAACTGGTGCTTATGTTTAGGAAAGGAGTGCTCGTTAACCCGTCTAGAGCCGGAGAAGAAAATATATATAATATATATACTCGGTTGCCGAAATTTACCTTGATGAGTTTTGCTTAAATATCTGACTAAAAACTATAATTTTATGTTTTTTTAGATTGTTTTCTGTTTACCAGATAATATATCTTACTATTAAAATATATTTCATTTTTATACATATTTATGTAAAAAAGTTGAATTGTTTATATGGAAAAACAAAAATTCTTCTATGGAAAAATATTTTTGTATGGGAAAAAATTAAATGTAGACAAAAGTTAATTTTGTGATAAACTGATGTTTAAACTAAGGAAAGACTTATCCTTAATTTAATTTTTTTTTTATATTTTGTTATCAATGTAATTTTTTTTTATATTGACATGAGCACAAAATTGTATACTGCAAAATATGTAGAATCACCTAGCGAAGATAGTACACCTGGACAACCTGTATAATATGCAGTGTACATAATGTAGTACAGTGTAATGTTACAAACCTTGTAAATGAAACAGACAGGCTCTCCTCATGTGTGAATTCAAGTACAGTTTTGTGCAACTTGCTCAACAACACAAGAGAATATTGGCTAGTTCTTTTTGACCGATTATAATAATGCATATGGTGAAATGGTACACAAAATAACTAGGTTACAAAAGGGTTAAATCAGCATGGAGCTTATTTATGTTTTATTGTTTACAAATGCATAAATGCAATATGGTTTTTTTTTCATACTTGCAGATGCAACCATGGAGGACGTGCTTGACTTGGATAATAATCGTTTAGTGTGTGACAGCAAAAAAATTGTCAACACTTACAAAAACAAAGTATGTTAATTAAACTTAATTCTGCAAGCTTTATGCATTGCTTAAATTTTATTAATTAATATTATATAATTTATTTTTAGAACGTCGCAAGTACGAGTTCTTCCACAAGTGCTCCCACAAGTGCTTCCACAAGTGCTTCCACAAGTGCTTCTACAAGTGCTCTTTGTGTTGCCACCACTGTTGGAAATATTCCTACCAGCCCAACCATCACCCCCACGAGTGTCTCCAGTGTTGCCAATATTGCTACTAGTTCTGTAAGCCCACTAACTGCCATACCATCTCCACAACCATTTGCTGTGGCGAAGGTACTTCCCGTGGTAAACACTTGTATTCCCGCTGTGTCTAGTATCAAGCCTGCTGGCTCGGTTACTGTCAAGGTAGTTTCTTCTGCAAGTGCTACCATTACCAACACTGCCACCAAGTCTGGCAATGGCAAGTCCATAATCCTGAAGGTGCTTCCAAGTACCAGTGATTCTAGTACAAATGTCACATCTTCAACGACTATTACCAATAAGATGAAGCTTCTGTTCACCAATGCAAAGGCTGCCCCCACAGTCATGAAGGTTGTTCCTACCGCAAGCATTCCCAATGCCAGTGCAGTAAGCACTACCACTACTAAGGCTATTGCTAGTGCTAACAGTGTTTCCATGGTAATGAAGCCTCCAACTTTGCTACCATCTCCCGGTAGTACAGATGTTCCCGCTTCCGCTAATGTTGCTACTCAAGTTAAGAACGAAAATCTCCCAACATCAAATCAGAATGTGAGTTAAATTAATATTATTATTATTTATTAAAGTAAAGTTTTGATTAATAACATTGATAATAATTTGATTTTATTTTTCATAAAGATCATGGAGGCGCAAGAACAGATTAAGTTGGAAGCCTCAGAGGAAAAAGATTTGTTGTATACTAAAAGAGATACGGATCTGGCGAAAGAGGTAATACTGTTTTTTCACTATGCACTTATTATAACTCTTGTACATTGCATGCTTTATATTATCTGTTTTGTGTTGTTTTAATACCTCAATGCTGCAAGGTGGTTTTGGGATCACATTATTTTGCTTTATCACTTGTCAAGCAACACTTGCGCTGTATTCATCCAACTTACAATCATTTTCAAGCTTTAAAAAAATTCACTTGTTACTGTAGAAATGAATCCAGAATCGAGAAATGTTTATTTCTCTCTCTAATATAGGGTTTTCCAATAAGAGGTGTTATTTTGAATAGCCCGCTATTTCGGTAGATGTTACTTTTGAAGCTGTCATTTTTTGACATTTGACAAGTAGAAACTACGCCATTAATAAAAATGGAACGATACACGCTTCAACAACGCATTGAAATTATTAAAATTCACTTGCAATCAAATGCAAATCATCTTGAGTGATGAGGCCCATTTCCACCTCGGTAGCTTCGTCAACAAGCAAAATTGTCGCATCTGGGGCTCGGAAAACACAAGAGATATTGTTGAAAAGCCTCTCTATCCACAACGTGTGACTGTTTGGTACGGTTTATGTTCCGGCGGAGTCATTGGACCTTACTTTTTCGAAAATGAGGCTGGAGCAACAGTTACGGTGAATGGATTGCGCTATCGAGAGATGATTAATGATTTTTTATGGCCGGAATTGGATGGTATTCATCTGGACAACGTTTACTTTCAAGAAGACGGCGCTACGTGCCACACAAGCAACGAAACCATTGATCTTTTACAATTGAATATCAAAATAACACCTCTTATTGGAAAACCCTGTATTATCAAAAATATAATACAATGAAGAAATATGAAAATATTCTTGAGTTTTATTATATTTTATAGCTAAATAAACATTCCTTCACAATGAAAATAAATCATATGAGGCTTTCCTGTAAATAAATACAGTACTTTGACTTTTGAAAATCGGAATTATGACATTTGTTATGGAATTTTGCAACATGAACATACCTTTTCACAGATAAAATAAACATCGCAAGTGACGAAATCACAAGTTAGAATAATATTAATATACAATATTATCTTGCCAGGCGAATAGATATATTTTAGTATGCTAGTAGCATTTTTTAGAGTTGAAAATACCATAAAATCGAGGCAATTGCGGTGAGATACTAGCAAACCCACAATGGATTTCTTGGCACACTAGGGGTTAAATTTACATTTTTATGCTAGTTTGTAAATATTTTGAAAATTGGTACATATTTATTTTACTAAAAGTTTTAGTATTTTACTTACATTATGTATTACAAGAAAAGTGTTATTGTTTTGTTAAAAAAAATGTTAGGCTGCCATTACACACGCAAGTTTGTTCCCCGCAACGGGGTCTCTGGGTCAAAAACATATCCAAAAAGCAACTACTAATACAAAATTTGGCCAAAAAATCTTCACTAATGCCACTAAACGCTACAGCAAATTCCGACTTTCATTCAAAACTTAACAATATTATAACTAAATCTCAAATAGAAAGTTTAATACAAAACATAAATAGATAATATACTAACACCAAATACAGACTGAAATCGAAACCACTCAACTGAACAAAAAAACACCATGTAATATATTAAAAAAAAACACTATTTAATGTTTTTATAAATTCTTTATATTATCCATACTACTAATCACGGGAAATACCAGTGAGGATATCATTATCTCTATTTGTTACAAAAAAAGAAAGACAATAAAACACTTACTATTATTAAAAAGTCGCTTACGTTAGTGATATATGGCAAAATTACCAATGTAAAAACACTGTAAGTAAGTCTCTTTGTAATTTATAGCAAGTTACAGAAGTCGTAAGAGACATAAGTTTTTGACGGGTCTAATCGCGTCCGTGCGAACTTATAGCCTTCTCATAGCTTATAAAATCAGTTTGATAAGTTGAGATGCTTACCGTAAGAAATGGTAGCTAAACGTGCCGATGCTGGATGTCCAAAATTCAAAGACGAGATTTTTTTCCTATAAAAACCAGTATTTTTATTATATAAATAAGTGGTTAAATATGTTATTATCTCCCGAAAAAAACAATATAATAAAATACTCTAGATAAAACTCAAATAAGCACTAGGTATAGGTAGGTACTTGTGAAAATGAATGTAAACGGAAAGAAAATTTTCTAATTTCAAAAACCGACCAGATATTATTTGTTTTTTAGGTGGAAAAATGTTTATTGAAAACGAAAATCCTTCCTTTTATTTATCGGTCCAATCCTAATTTCTAATCTCAATGTTTCTGTTTATAACATGACGTATTTGAATTCAAAGTCGTTTGCTGTCATCGGCTGTCATTTGGATAAAAATTAAAGAACTCTATTAAATTCCACCGTTAACACAAAAGCATGTGGACAATTGTTCCTCTCAAGTCAACTTCTATTTCAACACTTTAATTGTGCTTTTTCATCTTTATTGTCATCGACATTGAAATCGACAGAAAGCCATAAAGCTGCAAATAAAATTTTGGGTGTAGCGGTCGCTGTGAGCACTTACGTAAGTTAAACTTCCGTGAGCATTAATTACTGTAAATTGGATGCATATGTAAACGCTCCTGTGAGTAACTTATCAAAAGTTACGTTAATCGTAAATTTTACTTACATTGTGTGTAAAGAGAGCCTTACATTTTAATATAAACTTTTAAATCAGAAAAAATTAACCATAAGTTAAAATAAATGTACAAAAGTTACTTTATTTTGAATGTAAGTTTTAACTTGACTTGTCGAGTTTTGGTTTCCTGTGGTTCAATTCGATTTGATTCAATTCGATTTGATTCAATTTGATTTGATTCAATTCGATTTGATTCAATTTGATTTGGATTTGATTCAATTCAATTCAATTCAATCCGGCAATTGATTTTAAGGCTTTATTCTACTGTACTGTAATTTCAATGAATTTAAAATAGTTATAATTCTATTTCATTTCAATCTTTTGTGTGTTAAAAGATGACCACCGTGGTATTAACAGGGATTGAAGTTTTGATTCGAGACCGGTTGGTTAGGCATGTCTAAAAATATATTTCTAAATCGTAGACACTAACTATAAAAATAAATAAGTAGATGTAAGTTTTTGGGTCTGAGTATTGTGATTGTCTCGCATTGCCCAGGAAGCGTGTTGTTACTTCCAAATCCGTCATAGTAGATCTGTGGATAATGTCATCGACGTTCAATAGTGCATTGAATATTGCTGATAATTAATTTCTTAGATTGATTTTAGGTTTAAATATGTGTGAGGACATCTTGAGTTCATTTGGTTTTACCAAACACTTATTATTTTTTTAAATTGTTGTTACATACTTATTTTAGATGATTTTATTTAAATTTTACAGAATGTTTTTTTTTTATTTTAGTTATTTTAGAATGCTGTTAATATTAATCAAATGAGTTTATATCAAGCAAACAACAACTTCACATGAAACAGACACATGGATACACATATATTGTGTGGAACTTACGTCTGTTTGAGTATGATATGTGCAGTGTTTTTTTAAATTAAATTTATTAAAGTATATTTTATATTACTCAATGTAGAGTGTGCGCTTTCTCTTTAAGATTTACAACAAATTTTAAAAAATTATGTGGTTTGTTTGAAAATTTTTAAATAATTTTTAAATGGTAATATTTTAATTGTGATGTAAATGTTTGAAAGCAATAATGATTTATTTCATTGAGGGCATTGTTTGTCAAATAATTAAAAAAAAAAACTTTATTTGCTTCTAAAGCTATGTACTCATGCATATTCATGCTCGACAGTTTGGCCTGATCGAACATGTTGACTTGGATCCATGCTCGAGCAGCTCGACACAAGACTCCATAAGCAGGGTACTCACCAAGAGTGTAGCATGTAACGTAACTGATACTGTATCAATCTGCAAGTGGGTACGGCTCGTCCACGGTAACCGCGTATCCAGCTACGAGCTCCTGGATCCGCCTTTAGTGCTCGCAGTGTGCTCGCAGTGAAACCGCCGTCGGCGGGTCGCTGCTAGCACACTGCGCTCCACCCGCAAGCGGCTCGCAGTAGGCTCGCGCCTACGTACTCACTTGATACAGTATCAGATACGTTACATGTTACATGGTTAGGTGAGTATCCTGCTATAGATATACCACCAGACAAATCGTAAATTTCTGTTGAACTTTGAGTAAGAGTAATGATCCTTGAATCTTTTTTGCATCGAACAAAAAAGCATTTAGCGAGAAGGTACACACGTTGAGACATGTTTGAATGAGCATAAAACCATCGAGCATGAATTAGCGTGGTCACATAGCTTTAGAGTTACAGTAGGTTGTTTTAAAAACTATTTAGAAATGTGTTTATCTTATATTCATAAATTGTTTCCCATATTTTAAAATATTCAGTTTCATAGTTAATAGATCTTTTTTTATTTTTTATACCTTATCTTTTAGCATATCGATAATAAGTTATTGTGTTGTCGACTTAATCCTTCATTGGTAAATTTGAATGTATGTAACACCGGTTTAAAGGGTTATGGATTAAATTTAAATGGTGGTTGTAGATATTTTAAAGTTAATACTTTGGCAAAAGTGGTTGATGTTTTGGTGTTTACCATCTAAAATTGAAATGGCTTTGCTTAAGTGAAGTGGTGGCAGAGATTTTCTTTCGATTTGGTATAGATGCCATTTCTTGTATTTTGTCAGTTTTGAGTTATTGACAGTTGTAATTAGATTGTATTGATGTTTTTAACAAAGTGTGTCGCTTAATTTTTGCAGTTTAAACATTTGTATTTTGTTTATTGTTTTGAGACAATTTATAATTATTTTTATCATATTTTGGTAATCGCACTGTATGTACTTACAAATTTTGAATTTTTAAATGTCATTGTTTTTCTGCTTTTTTACTCGCAGTATTTACAAAAATCCATCAATAGATTTGAACCAAATAATTCAATATGGATATTACAATATTCCCGTTCTTCAATAATTCTGTTTTAACACGGTCTTAACAGTCAGTCAACAAATTATGGTGTTATTAGGTGTTATTTTTAGAATCCTAGATTTTTCCTAATGTGATTTTATTTTTTGACATCCTGGAGAGATTTTCATACAATTGAGCCCATCTACTATTTTCCTATACAATATATTCTGTATTTTTTATACATTATTTTTACACATGGAACTATCCTGCATATAAAAATAGAATGCAGTGTAGGTACTGATGATTGCCATTGCTCCCATTTTGCATTTTGGTGTTTACATAATTTTCTAAATGTTTCATTGTTGTTATGGATGCCTTCTTTTACATTTTATTAGATAGTTTTGTGCATTGTACATTTTTTAATCAAATGCTGGCAAACATGTTTGCATTAGGCTTGTTATTATTTTATTGAAATAAATACGTTTTTTCCATAAACCTTCTCTCCTTGAAACTTTCACATTCATATATTAATATTCACTAGCACGAATGGAATGGAGCATGACATTAAATGTTAACAAAATTCTCGAAGTTGAGAGAATTCCAATGTTTTGCGGTTTAAATAGCGTTCATTTTAAAGTTTCATATTCCTGCATAGTAATATATAAAATGGAAAGCATTCAATGATCCATCTGCAATATGAAATTTTCGATACAAAAAACAGTGTTTAAAGGGGAAGTTAAAAGCCACTTGTTGTGCAACGAATTAGACAGTTCCACTGCCCTTGAGCATGTTTCGTACCCTGAATAGTTATTGCATTAAGAAAATCTTTCGAGTACAAGGTAAGTCAATTTTTATTTAGCACAATTTAAAATTTTTGTTGCACTCGAAACCTCTTTATAGTTAACTGGTTTTGGACCTTTCCGCTTAAATTAGTTTATAATTGGGTTGTGGATTTTTTTTACAGAACATTTGTATTTTTTGACAATAAATTTTATAAATAAGCACTCCTTCGTTAATTTACTAAATTCAAAATAATACACAAAGGGGAAGATAATGGATCTTTAAAAAAGTTTTTAAAGATAGTTTTTTTCTTCTAAATTTATCTCAACATATATCTTACAAGGTTGTAATAGTAAGGTGATAATCATTGCTTTCTTCACATATTGCATTGCGCCAAGTACAGTGCTGGTTGATCGCTTTTCTGGTTAATGGAATGGTTTTTTCTTTACTGTCCCAATCTGTGAATTTCTCCATAGAGGAAATTGTAACAAATCTCTTGAAACTCCTGAAGAGTTAGCGCTTCAGTTGTTAAATGGTTTTAATTCGAGCACTGTCTATAAATATAATGTTTATTATTCATATTTTACACTCATTGTAAACATTAATTCTTATTCATCATACATTTAGAGTTGTAAAAATTAAATGTCATTTTTACATTACAAAAAGAAAATTGCACACATTTTTATTTTATTTAATTTTATGACATTCAATCTAATTATTTTATTTTCACAGCTGCTAAAAAATTTGGCTTATACATTGAGATTCAAAATGATGCCCAATGGAACCAGTGAAAAGCTTTTGGAGATGTTTGATGTCAAGTTAACGGATGGAGACAGGTGCGTTCATTCAACTTTAATAATTAAATAACCAACTAACCATCAAACCATTTCTTAGGTGTCTCCTATTTTCCTATACATTATGTACTGTATTTTTTACACGGTATTTTGTGGAATCTTTCCCCCGTGAAAAATAGAACCCTTTAAACGCTAGCGTATCCATATATATATATATGAATACATATAACTAGCTTTATGGGGAAACTACATATGGTAGATATGTAATCTGCCAGAAATGCTAATTTCAGCAGCCAAACAGGGTCAGAAAAACGATTAGCATATTCATATTTGGCATCTTCTAAGAACATCAACAATTCAGCTTTGAGTTCTAAAACTCTTGTCAATACCCTTCCTTTGGATAGCCACCTGACCTCCTGCCTGACTGATAGTGATGAAGCGACCCCATTTCTTCACCGCGCAAGCTGGGGCTTCCAAGTCAGCTTCCTTGCAGAGTTTAGGCTCTTAACTTTTTGTCTGTATCTATGGTCAAAGGTCATATTCTAAAATATTGAAAAACACTGCTCTAAATGATAGTGGAAACCCTGTCAAAATTTGTTGTGTAGTTTAGAAGAACTAAGCACATAAACAAACAGCCGCGGATAGTGACTTTATTTTGGTACTAGCTGTACCCCGCCACACATTGCTGTGGCTCAGTCTAACTGTGTACGTCCAACAGATGATGCTTTTTTTTTTTTTTTTTTTTTTTTTTTTCAAAATTTCAAACTATCGGTGAGCAACTTTCGGAGAATTAAGATTTTGAACAATCGAACATTTACATTTTTATTTATATAGATTGATAATAGAGATAGAGAAGAAGATGCGAAGAAGAATTAATAAAGCATGTATTGTGTAAAAGAAGAAAAAAGAGTACATTTTTAGATATATGATTAAAAATACAACGATTAGTTAAATTTAAATAAAAAAAATTAAATGAAGTGAAAATACAGGACAGTGCTATTAGCAATGCATAAAGAATAAGAAGTTATCAAGGTGATATGTGCATGTGTTGTCTTTGAGCAAAGGTTGTCGAATATATTTCATACCAAAAGTCTCTCTTGTGTTTTTGCTATTGGTAATTTACATTGGTGGTTTTGATACCATTGATATTTTTAGGCTTACCTTGAGATACAATTGCCTGAAATTAAGAACTCTTAAGAGTGGGTTATAGGGCATAATGGTGATTTGCTGGAAAACAGCTCCCTAAAACGGCTTAATACTACCTTTCGTATGTCATTCTCAGACTTCATATTTTTTTATACCAATTAATGGACTATTATTTTTCAGTCTGCCTATTTTTTTTTTGTAGTTGTTGTAGGCATTCGACTATAAAAAATAAAAACATTGATACACCATACAACCCACTTTTAAAACTTCGATCCATGATTAATCGCATTAAAAACGGTTTTACACAATATTTTTAATTTAAAATATGTATATAATACACACATCTGTAGAAGTACGGCCTCTTATTATCGTTATGATATCTGTGGATATTAACAATTAAATAAATACTTCATCTTGCACCAAATTTTCAACACATTTACACTGTTTTACTTATTACGGGTGAGAAGCCCCCGAGAACGGTAGTGACACTATACGCTCCTTGTTTTACGGCGTATATATTTCGAAAATGCCATCAAAATGTTTCATTAATGGGTCTAAAAGTAGAATACTGACTCACTTGAAGCATTGCAATAATCTAAAGAAGCTACGAAAACAGTAAGTACTCACAAATTCTCTTTTTTCATATAAATTTGTCGCATTGTATATTTTCAAGTGTCAAATTCTTTGAAACGTGTAATATCCAACATTCTATATGTGTTCCTTTTCCTAAGGGTTAGCACTAACGTCATGTAGTTTACTGGCGGCATCTTTATGCAAGTGTGTGTGAGAGAATTCATTGTCTTTACGCGCTCTGACTAAGTGGGAGATTGGACGTTTTTTCATAGGGCACGTTTGGTAATTGAACCAAAAATTACCATCTCACGCCGGATCATTTTTAGTTCCTATCACCTTTCCGCGTATAAACACGTAACCATTCACACATTGTCAAATCAAAGATATTCTATCTATGTGTTGTGTTGTACAGTTTCAAATAATTATATTATTTTTCTCTTTGTAGATCAACACATGATTTATCCATAGCAGCCGGAAAAAATACTCCAAACAAGGTATGCTTCGAGCAACAAATGAATTTGAGTGCGTTGGAGTCACGGGGGTGGGGAGGGGGGGGTTCTGGACTATTTCATCATAATATAATTTTTTTTTGCTTTTTTATTTAGGAAAAAATACAGCAAAAACACCAACATACGATAGAACCAAATGAGTCTACTGTAAATATTGCACACAAAGGACCAAACTTGGAAGATTTAGACCACGAGGATATTCTTATTGGTTCATCAACCACTACTGTCGAAAAGGTACTTATATACTTCAAATATCTCGCATTTACTATTCGTCACCTCATTTGGATAGGGTTCTAACTTCATTTAACTTGTTCTGAGATATGAGGTGTCAAAGTTTGAAAAGACGATTTCTCATAGCCTATTTACCTATATTTAGAGATGGCAAAATTTAGCATTAATTTTCAGATTTTTTAGCATTAACAATTGGAAATTTAGGGTTTTATAGCATTTTGAGGCATAATTTAGCGTTTTGTAGCAAAATAGAAAAAAATGTATTTCGTGAATGTTTTTAGCGCATATTTTAAGTAATTTTGGTAAAATATATGTTTAACCTTCATTTGCAAGTACATATTTCCATGTGAAAGATTATAAATAATTATTTTTAATATTAAATTAATAAGGAAGGAAACTCTAAGTACGGGTCGAACACAAACACAACAAATGCAGATTGCGATTAACATCAATAGGCGTAATTTATTTCGCACAAATTGTGTAATGTCAAAAAGCTATTTTAGCCTATAGTATAAAAATATTAAATATTTACACATAAAATAGTAACAAAATTATAAAAAATCGTAGGAAAGGCTTCCAAAAATTAAATAAAGTAGGCATAATACTTTTCCCTGCACATTCACATGAAACTACCTTCCTTATCATAGACATATGAATATTAGTAGACCTGCCCTAAGTGATTAAAAGCGTATTATCCCCACTCCCCATACCGGTTCCATTGAGCCGGCTGGGCTCGCATATTGGCCTCAAGTGAAATTTGAAAACGTGACGTCATCATTCTTGTGCGAACTATGGTCGAGGCATCATCGGTTCATTTTACGAAATAACACGGCAAAATGTTGACTTTTGATATGAAAACTTGTAAAAATAGATGTGAAAAAGAGAATAAACCCAATTGTCGTATTACATTCCATAAGTAAGCATTATTTTACTTTATTTTAAGCTTATTCACACCGTATTATATGGATCAGTTTTAGAAACATATACTATCACATCACAATGTAGCGATTCTCAAGTGTGCTCATCGTTGTTTACTGGGGTAAGTAAATTATGAGACATTTGTAAAAGTGTCTTAACTAAATACTCTGAAACTAACTACGACTCTGAAAATAGAAGCTGCCTTACTTTGCCGAATTTGGACTTCGCAAATTAGTTCATAACGTGGCGAGTAATTTGCGCTCCCATGTAGAAATGTCTATTCATTCAAAAGCAGATTTTACTTTTAAGAACTAAATGGTGATATTATAATGCGAGATGCCTATTTACTGTCAGATTGATTTATTGACGAATCACAGTCAGCCTTACTCCCTTCGTTCTTCAACAGTTGATTTTACCCCTCGCCCTTATCTTCTCGTCTATTAATTCCTATGTCTGTGTTCCTTATGCATTTTTCTCAATTATTCTTTAGTTGTACAGGACTAAATATGACTGTATCAGCTTCTCCAATTTGTATGGTTCTTTGACTTACGAAATACGCTATATTCTCGGAAAGCGTTTAAATTCAGCGTACAGTATAAATTAAAAATATTAAATATTTACACATAAAATAGTAACAAAATTGTAAAAAGAGGTAGGACAGGCTTCCAAAAATGAAATAAAGTAGGCATATTTGAAATACAGGTAAATACAAAAAATAATGGAAAAGGCACTTTACTATTTGAATGATAGCATTGCGCACGTTTCAATAGTGGGCTCCTTCATTCTCGTACGCCTGTCAGTCAATACCCGGTATTTTCGGGAAATTCGCGCCTATTTCGCTAAATAGAATAATTTAGCTGAAATACGGCCAAAATCACGTTTTTCGCGTTAATTCGCGAAATAGAAATCACTGGAAACACTTTCAAATGCCTTGAAACGCAAAGAAAACTTATAAATGCCCTATTTTCGAACCATAAATATTTTTTCGCGTTTTTAGTTAAGGAACGCAACTCTCGTTGTATTCTACGTGTTCACAGATGGCGTTAATTAATTAATTTTTTTTAAATACGCTTTTGCAAGGTATTGCTTTACAATATTAAGACAAATCATTTGTTTGCGCCCGTATATACGCAATATGAATATGAATCAATAGTTTTGTTCGTTTAAAGACTTAATTCTTTCGAGAAAGGCACACAAATACAATATTTTACCGATGATTCAATCCAATATTGTATTTGTATGCCTTTCTCGATAGAATTGAGTTTTTATATGGACAAAACTATTTATTCATATTCATATTGCGTATATGAGGGCGCAAACAAATAATTTGTCTTAATACTGTATAGCAATACCTTGCAAAAGCGTATTTAAACAAAATTAATTAATTAACGCCATCTGTGAACACGTAGAATACAACGAGCGTTGCGTTTAACCTTAAAACGAAATTTTGCCATCTCTACCTATATTCCTGATATATCGGAACACTTGTTACATGCACCTGCTTTAGCCCTCATGAAGTATATTGTCGAAAGGCGAGAATTTTTATGATTTCTATGACGCGTGTTCACAACATCGTGATAATAGGTTTGTATTTTACTAAAATTTTATTTTATGTTCAGGACCAAAAAGACAGCAATTTTTCGGGGAAAAAACCTGTGACCAATGACCAAGGATGGAGCTGTGAAGAATCAGAGCAAGAGCTTGTTATTGAAAAGGCGATAGAAGAAAGCGATGATATTTGCATAGAAGGGCGGAGAGTAGTACAATTTGATTATTTTTTTAAACAACTCCAATGTATTAGTCAACATGATTCCCTTTTTAACTGCAATTTAAAGCATTTACGATTTACCTCAGAAAATAGAAATGGTTTGAACTCTACTTTTAATTTAAAATGTGTGTTATGTGGTAAACATTTTAAACTTAAAACGTCCGAAAGCATACAAGAAGGCATTGGCATCAACGAATCTTTTGTGTCGGGAATAATGAGCATAGGATCGGGTTATTCGGGCATGGAAGAACTATGTGCTACCCTTGAAGTTCCGTCCTTATCTATTGCTGGATATGGAAAATGCCATAAGAAGGTTTGTGAGTGGTGGGAGAAAACCAAATTTACCAGTATGGCTGCGGCAGCCGATGAAGAAAAAAAACTGGCTATTCAAAGCGGCGATGTTGATGAAAACGGGACGCCAATGATCACTGTAGTAGCTGATGCATGTTGGTCTAAACGATCTTATAAAACCAACTATTCCGCCCTCTCAGGAGCTGCTACGATAATCGGTTACCGCACAAAAAAAATTATTTACATGGCAGTTAAAAATAAGTACTGTACGAACTGCGCAAGAGCTATAAATTTGAAAATTCCTGTGCCCGAGCACACATGCTTCAAAAATTATGTTGGTTCTTCAAGCGGAATGGAAGCTGAAGCAATTTTAGACGGATTTCAACAATCGATAAGTATGTACGGTCTTATATATTCAACCCTCATTGCCGATGGAGACTCCAGCACTTACGCCAGAATCAGAAGTAGTCACCCATATCCCAATATTACAGTACAGAAAATAGAATGCTCTAACCACTTAATTCGAAACTACAGCAATCAAATTGAAAAAATTACGAAAGATACCGGCTTTCCTTTGGAATTTAGAAAAATTGTTTCAACCAACAAACTTCGTCTTAGGAAGGCGGTAGTTGGAGCTGCAAATTACAGGATGCAATCAAATAGTACATTAGACCAAAAAATTATCGATTTAAGGAAAGATTTATTAAATGGACCCAAACATATTTTCGGTGAACATAAAGATTGTTTACTGTACTTCTGCAAATTTAAAATTGATCCAAATAAAACATTAGACCACAATCACGTTCCAAAGTTACAAAACAATATTATATTTTCAAAAATTATGGAAGCTAATTCTCGTCTTGTCAACAATGCCCGGAGTCTAGTACATTGTTTAGACAGTAATATTGTTGAGAGTTTCAATGGAGTTATTGCAAAATTTATTGGTGGAAAACGAATTAATTATTCTTTAAAACAGTCATATATGGGTCGTTGTGCAGCTGCAGTAGTTTCTTTCAATTCCAAGCGACCGTATTATTCTTTACATAAGCAGATTTTCAACAGGAGCCCTAGTAATTTTTTGAAACGATTAGAATTGAAAAGAAAAAAAAGAAGAATGGCTTCTAAAACAAACGATAAAAGATCTTTACGAAAAAAACAAGGGAGACATTTACTTACAAAATCAGGAGCACCTGATATCCATTATGGCGAATTGTGCGAAAAAATGGATATGGAACATGATGCATATGAATGTGCTAAGGCAGAATTCTTAAAGCTACTCGACATTTCAAAAAGTGAAAAGAAGGCAGTTGAAAGACGAACTGTTTTGCAGTCTGATAGCGGGGAGTGGCTGCAACGCAGAAGAAACATGTTAACAGCTTCTTTATTTGGTAATATCTGTAAACGACGTCAAACCATCAGTTGTGCTAATTTAGTTAAATCAATATTATACGGCCGCTCTCTAGATAATATAAAATCTGTGCAATATGGTAGAGACCATGAGCAAGTTGCAAAAAGGCAACTTTGCATTCAAGAAAATATTGTGGTCGATGACTGTGGCTTATTTATTGATGAAATTTTCCCATTCTTAGGAGCCACTCCAGATGGTTTGGTAAATGATAGTACAATATTAGAAATTAAATGTCCGATTTCTGCTAGTGGGATGCTATTTGAAGAAGCAATAGCAAAAAAAAAAATTACGTTCTGGAAGGAAGATAAAAACAAAAAAATTTTTTTTACAAATACAAATCACAACTGGTATTATCAAGTACAGGGTCAACTTCACATTTCCAATAAGTCTGTATGTATTTTTGCCGTCTGGTTGGGTGAAGCAATTCCATTAAAGATAGAAATAATAAAACGAGATGACAAATTTTGGGGAGAAAAGATGGAAAGCAGATTAAGTACTTTCTTTATGGATTGTTTATTACCAGAAATCATAGATCCTAGATTTAAAAGATCAATGCCCATTCGTGACCCACAGTATATTATATCCGCGTTGGAGAAAAAACGAAAAGCAGCGACACAAATTCGAACAGAAAAACTTAAAAAATGCAGGAAAAATCTGTCACGTGTTATTGAAACTAATGTAAATATTGTTCAAATTTTAGATTCTGATACGATTTTAGATAACTTCCTGAAGAGCTCACTCTGAAGAACCCTTCCTTGAAGTTCCTTTTATTTAATGTATTAAACATATACACAGGGTGTTGAGGGACGTACTTGAGTTACTTTAACCAGTAAATCCTGATATTATTTGCAGTAAAAACTGTAAATGAATTTACGGTCACCGGTGACATTTTCGATGTTCGATGTGACATTTCCGGTGACATTTTGAAAAAGTCACAGGAGAACAAAATTTTATTTACATTTTTTCTCTAAATAATGTCAGGAATCACTGGTTAAAGTAAGTCAAGTACGTCCCTTAACATCCTGTGTATATTAAAATAAACCTTTGTTCCACCGCAGGGGAAGCTTATGGCGCAGACTACGCCAGTCGAAGAATACCATCATCACTGCCATGGTTGCCTGGATGGAGTCCCCCCTGATGGCCTTCAAACGAAACAGGAGCCTGTCAAATATCCCCCATGAACATTTATTATCATATACTATATTTTTTGTTTCTTTTCTGTTCCATTCTATGTATGAATGCATTGTTATTTTGTCAATATTTGTACTATTTTTGTACATTCTGGAATAAACTCTCATTATTATATTTGTTTTATTAAAATAAAGAGTGAGTGTCGCTGCAGTTTTGTCATGGTTTTCTGCGGCCTTGCACGACAGCTACTGCCATGGTTAAAAAATATTGTCGTTTAGTTGTACTAAATAACACAGAAAAATTAAAAAATATAAAAAAAAACTTTATTTTATTTCTCGAGGTCAATATATAAGAAGAATAATACAAGATTGCCATTACGGAGAATCAAGCAAAGCAACACTTTAACATTACAAATACAGTAACAATAAAATGTATAATAACATTAAATAACATGTAATGATAACATTAAATAACATGTAAAATTTATTGATAATAATTTAATAGATTACTTGAACCATGAGATCCCAAACACCGTTTATAATGGAATAGCGCTCACTCCTACCTACCTACCTACCTACCTACCTACCTACCTACCTACACTTCAGTCCCTAACGAAACGCGACCACGAAAGGAACCAAGCAACCGCTAACGGTGCAAAACGCCGCTTACGGTTGCTTTCCTCCTTTCACATAATATCGCGAACTTAAAAACCTATTGTCAGCTCTTCAAACCTAATATGATTTACAATAACAAGCAAATGATGAAACATTTGTAAAAAAGATCATACTAAATACTCTACCAAAATAGTAAGTTCCATAAACAAGCCACATTTTGTTATTGGTTTGTTTTTTTACTTGAATATCTATATGTCTCTTCATAACTCACGTATAATGTTGAATATTGTACATCGGTGAAGGCATCCTTACTGCCACCTAGCGATGTAATAATAAACATATTTTGGTAGTTTCGGAAATCTGCCTTGCCTATTATATGCCTTTAAACATTAAAAAAGTGGCTTTGTTGGACGCCTGAAGGGCTTTCTAAATATGAATAGCAGGAGTACATTTAGTATTTTTATCAGATGACCTAGCAAAGTAAGGGCAACTTCCCCCCAGTAAAGTAAAGTAGACTCTATGTAACTGCGCTAGATTGAGAACATGCTTTAGTATATTAAAACAATACATGGTTTATTTAATACACTCAGCGAAGCTTGTTGTCCATTATTATGTACACATTTGCACTAGTTTACTCTTTTAGTATCGCATTTTGTAATTATTGTATAAGCAGTTTGTATATATATACACTTATTCTTACTCTTTGATCTGTTTTTCTGCAGTTTTCTCCACATGGCAGTTGCGACAAATCACGAAAAAATGGTAGAGCAGTTACTAGAAATCATAAACCGCACGGAAAACTATGACATTTTGAACTACGTCAACGAACGTGGAGAGACCGCCCTTCACACCGCCATTATTTTCTTCAGACATGAAATAATGGGACTCCTGCTAAATGCTGGTAAGCTATCAATGTGCAGACATTTTCATTCAATAAATTTGTTGAATTAAACTAGACAGGTGGTGGTTACCAATTAGTTTTCCTGAGTACCCCTTCAAGAAAGAGCCCAATCTCGTGTACTCCTTGTAACCAAAAGGTTCATACAGGGCATGTGCGTACCCTTTCAAGCACGTACCCCTGGGGTACGCTTACCATTGAATTAGATCATTGAAAAATAATCAAACATTATTCTTCTTCTGGTGCCCTCTCCTTTCAGAGGTTGGCTATCATCAGGGCAATCTTCACTATGACAAATAATACAAAGAGAATTAAGAGACACAAGTGGTACATAATATTATCTCTTTGTACTCCAAATTATTTTTTATATGGGATACCAGCCACTCCATAGAGTGTAATGTAAAAATTACGATATTCTTAGAAAGTTAGAAAAAAATGTATTTTGGTAACGCAGTAAATAAAAAGATATAGTAATCTTAAGAAATGTATATTTGTTACCATATAAAATGCATACGTGGCTTGATAGGACACGTGTTACAGTACTCACTGGTTTCCCGTCTGCCACCTTTTACTGCCAGTCCCGCTTGGGACCTTTTCTTAATACAGTGAAACCTCTATCTATTGGTTTTAAAGGGACCTATTGAAATAAACGATGAATGCGGGAAAACAATGAATGCGGGATTAAGAGGACAAAACACAAGGAGATACGATCCAGTAAAGATACCGTCCTCCTAATCTGCATAACCGTTGGTAGATTTAAATTATAAGAAGAAAATAAGTTTTAGATGTAAATAAATGTATTTATTTAAAAAAATACAAAGCTAAACAGAAGCAAATTTTTTTTTAAAGTTTATTGCATTGTAAATACATAATCTTTCATCGACATTTGTTTTTTTAATGTTTTATTTCCGCAACTCAACAGTATATTTTCGGCTTTGCAAATGATATTCTTTTCGGCATCAGTTATTGAGTGTGCGTAGTAGAAAGTTTTCAATCTTTCAAAGAGTGTGCATGCTTCTGAAAATGAAGGTACAGGCAGCGGCTCCTCTTCATCAATATCCACCTCTTTTGTTGTCTCCGTCAATCTTGTGTCACACAAGCTTTCGATAGTTTCTATCCCACAAGTTGGAATATTGTCGTCGAAAGTAACAAACTTGTTAAAATTTGTCAAATTTGGTACCAAGAGATAAGAATTTTCTCCAGTTCGATAAACTTTAATTCTTTACTGGTTTTTCTAGTTTAAGATTTTCCGCACTTTTGAATTTGCTCCCGAATTTCGTTTTTTTTCAAGAAAATAGAATTTAACGTGGATGCCGCGATTCCTAAACGATTGGCTATATCGACGCGTTTTTCAGCGGGGTTTTTTTCCACCTCTTCGATAATTTACAATCTTTCTTGAAGAGTACGTACTTTTTTCATCAAACGGCTCATTTCTAAGATAGTTTAAAAGCTCAAAAAGGATAACTGCAAACACTCCACTAAGTTCGGGTATCTAGCGACAACTGACGACAACTAGCGACTGATGGCGGTGACAAACTGTTATTCTTTCTCTTTCTCTCTCAAAAGTTTCGCGCATTGTAAAGAGTGCCGTCTGGCGCCGTTTAAACATAGACAAAATATATCAAATACGCGACGTAATTCCTACGATGAATGCGGGAAAATGGTGGACGTAGAAACGATCGATGCGATCTATTTTTGTATGAAATAAATTCGGACTAGAAGAAATAAATGATACATCCGGGAAAACGATTATTCGAGGAACGATAGATAGAGGTTTCACTGTATATGGAGTTTTTCATTGAGCCTGGTCTCTGATGGAGTGAGAATATTTGTTGCCCAGTAAACAGTATTCAAATAAAATGAATGCGTAGTTATTGTAATGTAGGAAAAACAGAGCAAAAAGCCTGTGGGGGCACGTGACTTTTGTGACTCGTGTTAGTGGGCACTTATTGTATACAACTGAACTGAATAGAATATGTGTACATACCTGTAAAAGGACCCTTTTATTTATTAAACAAGGGTCATTAATTAGTAACGTTATAATCTTGTAAAAGGAAATATTGGGTCCTTGCTGGTCAAACAAGGTTCTAACTTCACAAGTAGGTATTTTCTAGAATCTAAAATATACATACAATTTAAAAATTTCTTTGTTTATATTAAAGAACTAAAATACTATACATTAGATCAAGCCATAAATTCAGCATTTATTATAGACATTGTAATGTTGGGAAGCCCATAACTCAGAATAATGAAATCTTCAGTTAGAACCTTGTCAAACCAAAGTGAAGAATTGGTACATATTTTTGAGCAATAGCAGGACATTTTTTTCTGAATCTGTGTAAATTATTAACGAAAATGTCTACTTCAGCACACTATCTTAGTATATAGTCGAAAAATTTGGGTCAGAGGGCTGAAATAGGCGAAACATTTGTTAAAAGAAGCTTGATTTGTGTGATTAATTTGTGAATGTGTTTAGGATGTGATCCCAATCTGCTTGATGATGACGGTAATACGCCTCTGCACTTGGCTGTGAGGGAGGATAACTCTGAATGTATGGTCCAGCTGCTGGATAAAAACAACTATAGCACAAAAAACGCTAAAGAAATGGATGTCAATATATTCAACAATGGTAATTAAAAACACTACCTTTTATTTATTATTTAAGCTACATAAAGTATAGTACATGTGCACATTCTGGAGTGGAATATACAGTCGACTCTCGATAATTCGAAACTCGAGGGACTCTTAAAATATTACGAATTATCGAGTGTTTGAAATATCAAATGGTTCGAAATTTGTGAGAGTAAATAAATAAAACTTCGAATTCTTAAGTGTTGATCAATTATTATTTATTAACTCCTATTCTATAACAATGACAAAAGTTTATAGGTACATACATGTAATCATAATGTGAATTAATTAATCTTTTGAAAGAAAGAACTCTGTTATACTGGTTTGCTTCAAAGCACATTGCTGCTGCTCAGACTTCTCAATAATTTTTTTTAAGAGAAAAAGTGCCTGAAATGCTTTTTCATCACTTTCGTTTTGTAGACAGAAGGTTTGTAAGGTATCGAATGAGAGTGTGTGTCACAAACTAATCATAACAAAAACAATACACGTTTGAACTTGTCGCAAAATTGTATTTGTACTAACGTGTGTGTAACAATCTTTCCGCTTCTTTCTCTCTGCAACTTTGAATTGTCGAATGTTGAACGCCGATGAGTTCGAATTGACGCGTCGTTTTGTTATAAAGCAATGATTTTTTCGTTTGAATTACCAAGTGTACAAAAATGTATGGATTTAGTTCGAAATATAAAGAGATTTCGCAGGGAACTCGTGATAACTTTGAATTATAGAGAGGTTCGAATTATCGCAGGTTTGAATTAACGAGAGTCGACTGTATTATAATTTAAGTTATATAAAGTATAGTATTCTATAGCACTATTTTGGAGTGGAATATATTATTTAAGTTACATAAAGTATATGTGTTCTAGTACATGTGCACTATTCTGGAGTGGAATATATATATGTAGATAGCGCCAGAGCTCTTTAGGTGATTTTACACAAAAACGGTGCTATACAAATCGTCAAAATATTATTATTACCACCACTGAAGAGATAATCTCTAGAAGTGTGATCTATACCGGTTTTCACCAATTTATGAAAGACTTTTCCACTCCTAGGCGATGGACAGGTGAATTAAATTATTATTTATCCTTTCAAAAAAGAACTTGAACATTTCAAAATGGATCAATTTCATCAGAAGTAAGGAAAAATTGAGCTTACTTTGGGCCCGTTGACACACCCACAATACATTTTTATCAATTTAACTTTTTAGTTACAACGCTGGATACTATATATCGTCCTGGTGAAAGACCACCATTCTAAATCGTAACTCTGCTTGAAATGCCTTTATCTTAATACACCACACCCCAACTATAAAAGTACTGTCTGAAATTAAAGTCTACTTTGTAATACAACTCCATAAACTGATGTTAAAGTCAGTTTTGGCCCATTTTGTGTTGTTTTATGTGTAAAATATTGGTTTTCACTTTCGCACAAAACATTACAAAAAAGAACGATTTCCGCATCTCCAGTGTCATAAGTGCAAGGATTTATTACCCATTTCAGCATTTCCAGTGTCATAAATGCATGAATTTATTACCCATCTACAGGTTTATTACAGTTTCCTTTTGATTTAATATTCTTCCACACAAGAGATGAGGAGATAAGAAAATGGGAGACTTGTATCACATATTTATAGTGGGACCTACACAAAAAGATTGGTACACAATATTCACATAGAATTATTGGACAGCAAAGCGATTACATCCATTCAAGTAGGACCGGTGTAAAGGTAGAACTATCTAATATAAGTGTGTTAATAACCAGGGCCTCGATTCTTGACAAAGTCATTCCAGTCGAACAACGAGTGGTTCGATCCACTCGCTGTTCGAGTGGAATGACTTTTGACGTTTGGCATATGTAAGTATGTACCTTCGACGAAACTCAAGTATAAGATCGTCGACCAATCTATGTACTTTCGATGGTGATTGCGAGCAGCCTGGATTGGAGAATCGATACCCAGGTACTTCCCAAACTTCCTCCTACCCACTCCCTTCAGTCTCACAAACTACCCCAATTGCTGGTGCCCATGGCTTCGGACACTTGGGAGTTCATGCCATTTTCACATAAGAGTCATACAAATCTGTACCCAAATTCGCCCGTGGAAAGAGCAAACATTGTGGATTCGAGATATTCTTCAAAATCTACAATTCACTAATACCAAAACTATATACTCACTGTATCAGTGGTACTTTTGCAATAAATGATGTTGATATTTCTTTATTGTTGTTGCTACAAGACCATAATATTGTTGTTGATATTGCAGCTGGCTGGACGGCGTTGCACTTGGCGGCTATGTCTGGCTCCCTGGCCTCCGTCTCCCGGCTGATCAGAGCCGGAGCAGACTGCAACGTGAGGGGCCGCTCCAACGGACGAACTGTCCTGCATCTGGCCGTGGTCCAACCCCACATAGTACTCGTCAACTACATCCTGGAGCATTCCAAAGTAAGAACACACCACTTGATATTATAATTACCAGGTATTCACGTTGGAGCCGGGGGACTTACTGATTTTAATATTCAAAATAAATTATAAATAAAATTAATACAAAAAATGTTGACTGTGACTACATCTATGTGTCACCTTAAATAATGAAATTATTGTATTATTTGATTTGAGATTTTCGCGGCCAAAAGTATTATCGTGATTTATTTTTGGGGTATTGTTTCGTGTTGTGCTAACCCCTTCTTTAGCCAACGTTTCGGGCAGTGTTACAGTGTCCATCATCAGGGCAAATATGTATTTGAAGATGAAGTGAAGTGTGTGCTTACATAGATAAATGCTACACCGTACATACTCAAATCTTCTTAGGACTGTATTTCAGTATAATTAGTTAATCTTAAATGGTTTTCAGCATTTAGTTTTGTTGTAGCCATTGTGTACCGGATTCTATGGACACTGTAATGCTGTCCGAAACGGTTCCAACAAAAGTGCTATAAAGTTATGAAAAGTGATTAAACAAAAACTAGGTTAAATAGTTACATATATGTAACCTATCCATCACGAAACATTGCCTAAAGAAGAAGTTAGTGCTACACAATATAATATTCTTCAAATAAATTGTCGCAAGGTTTTTTTTTTTATTCTTTCAAGACCTATAAACAACATTATAATAATAACATGTATGAAAAATCTAAGCGACACCTCATTAAACCTCTAATATTTTCAGATTGATGTTAACGCCATGGGCGAGGGTGGTCACACAGCGTTGCACTTAGCGTGTAGTCTGGACAACCCGAGGGCCCATGAAATTTGCGAAAGTTTACTTCGATATGGAGTAAGTAATCTAATGAGTTCATTGATTAATATGTTAACATCTTTGAATTCCTCAAGATAGAGAAAAAAATGGTTTTTAACCAATAACCCATGCTTTTCTGCACTTTGACCAACTTAATCTTCTATATAAATTCGTTTATTCCTTTATTATAAGTTCAAATACGTGTTTTTATATATCTATATTATGGTTCCATGAAATTTCATCAAAATGAAAATTCAACACACCAACAAAAAGTAATATAGAGTCATGAAAAGTGATGAAACAAAAACTAAGTTTAATAGTTACCTATGTAACCTATTTAACCTAGTTTTTGTTTCATCACTTTTCATGACTTCATATCACTTTTTGGAGGTGTGTTGAATTGTCATTTTGATGACCCGGTCACCCTAGATAGATGTCACCTGTGACAGGTAAAAACATGTTTTTTTATGAAAAATAGCGCCATCTGTTAGACGTAAAAGTAACATTCGCTATTTTTTATCTATCTGCACAGACAGACTAAGCCACAGCAACGTGTTGCGAGGTTCAGCTAGTAATTATAATAAGTAAATATGTTTTGGTGTGAGATTGTGTTATTACCTTTTGGAATTAATTTTTATGTATTATGTATTTTTTTAGGCTGATCCAGAGTTGAAATACAACACAATGACTGCATTAGATTTTGCAAAGAGTAATATCAACGTACAGGTAAATATTTATTATTCACTTCTCCATTAATAAATTTTACTTTGCGGTGTTATTTTAATTTATACACCACTATTTAATCAAAATAATAGTTGTGTTTTGAAACCAATGGTTTCTTCATCAGGATGAACGTATACATATGAGTTGTGTATTTTCATATAATATTCAGCTTAAACATGGCCAAGATTACCCTTATCCCTTAAAGATCTGAATTAAAACTTGCGGTCGTAGAGCATATTTGATGGTTGATAACAGTTAGTAGAGTTATTTGAAAAATTTTGGTGCGTGTTTTTTTTCATTGGTTTAGAAGTTATTGCAGCTATATTTGAAAGAAAATTATGTCACTTATTATTTATGTAAAAGAAAAATTTTGAATTTTGCGTTGTCGATAAAGCAGTGCTTCTGAACTGACAGATGATGCACTACTTGGAAAACAAAATAGAACGCAAACCAAGATGGCGATGTTGAGTGAGATTTTTACATGGCCGAAGTAACAAAAGAACATAGATTGTTGGAATAAATCATAAAAGAAAATAGGAAAGAAATTGCCTAAATAAACTTAAATGTCATTTCTTTGTTTTTTGTAGGTAGGAGTGTTAGAATGGGTTATTTCACAGAATTTAAACAATTCATCAATTTTTAAAGTTTATTTTCAAATTCTGTGAAAGTTCTATTCAATTCTTTTATCATTTCAGTTTAGTGAAAAAATGGCCAATAATGATATACAGTAGAACCTCGTTAATTCGAAATCCACGGGACATCAAAAATCAAATTTCGAATTAACGAATTCCCACATAATTCGAAATTTTATGAAAAAAAAAAAAATAAAATAAGCCGAAAATCGATTTTCTCGGCCGCCTCTTCAAATCCGGGTGGTATTTTAGGTGTAAATTCGCATTAATATCAATTATTTCATTATTTTCGCGGCCGATTACCGTAGCGGCCGGCCCTTTAAATTTAGATTTACGCAAAAAATTCGTAAAAATGCTATATATTTACGCGTAAATCGAGATTTCGGGGCCGATTTCGGTCGCGGCCTACCCTTTAAATTGAGATATTTGCAAAATACGATACATTTCCGCGTAAATCGAGATTTCGCGGTAGATTTCCGTCGCGGCCGGCCCTTTATTGCGAACATCTGAATTTAAATTCATCAAAATACGATATATTTCCGCGTAAATCGAGAATTCGCGGCCGTATTCCGTCGCGGCCGGCTCTTTAAATTCAGATATTCGAAATAAATTCGCAAAAATACGATATATTTCCGTGTAAATCGAGAATGAGCGGCCGATTTCCGTCGCGGCCGACCCTTTAAATTCAGATATTTGATGTAAATTCGTAAAAATATGTCATATTTCGGTGTGAATCGAAATTTTTCGGCCGATTTTCGTCGCGCCGTCTTTTTAAACTCGGATATTCGAAGTAAAGTTAGTAAAAATACGGTATATTTCTGCGTAAATTGAAATTTCGCGTCCGATTTCCGTTGCGGCGGGCCCTTTAAAATTCAGATATTCAAAATAAATTCTTAAAAATACGATACATTTACACGTAAATCGAGATTTCGCGGCAGATTTCCGTCGCGGCGGGCCATTTGAAATTCAAATATTCGAATTAAATTCGTAAATATACGATACATTTACGCGTAAATCGAAATTTCGCGAGCGACCCTTCAAATTCAAATATTTTGTGTAAACTCATAAAACTACGACATATATCCGCGTAAAACGTATTTACTCGGCCCTACAAAATTGGATATTGGAAATCAAATTATTGTTTTATTAAAAGCATTATCCAATTATTTAATTGATTAACCTCTCAGAAAAAGACTTTTATTTACTTTGTGTTCCTTTGCGAACTGTCAAAACGTGAAAATTTTTGTGTTATTCACGAGTTTTGTTAAAAGCTTCATAACTCACGTTTTGGGAAACGTAGCCTCATTCTAAAAAATGTTTTGGAAAGATTATGAAATTCACTATCGTATTGTTTTGTTATACGTAAATATTTGCGTTTCTAAATATACATTTTCTGAAAACGTCAAAAATATGTAAAAATCGCTGACCATTATTTCAAAGCTGTGAAAAATGTACTTTTTTCTGAGTATCATAAAGAAATAACACTTTATATATTGAAGAAATATAATTAAAAACTATTAGTCACCTCAAAATATTAACCGTCCAAACTAAAATATTTTTAATATATTATTTAGAAACGCAATAAATTATGAACGAACAAGATGACAGATCCAATCGACTTAGATAATGCACCTCTACATTCCGTAGATATTCTTGAATACAGACGCGTAGCGTTATTCATTATCGATACTCTGTTTTTTAAATCATGGCAATCCGTATACTAGTGATGGAAATAAATCGATTTTTGTAAAATCTCGCGCGTTTACGTGAAAAGACGTTCTAATGTCTTGACCGCTATTATCATATTTACGTCTTTTGACGTTCTAATGTTCTGAGTGGTTAATGATCATTTTATTTTGTTCTAGGTATACAACGTTGTGAGAAATCATCTTGGAACTGAATCATTAAAAAAATCACCAAACCAAAAACACACGGAGTTGGAGACTGACAGTAAGAAATTTCGAGATGCAATGGAAGTAGAGGTATGTATTACTTTCTTTATTATATTATACTTTTACCATTTTCCTGCAGCTGCATGTTGTAATTTTCATATTTATTTTACTCAACGTGAACTGGTAGCTTTAGATTTATAGTACAGGACGGCAAAATAATGTAAACAAAAATTGAGGCACTGCGATCGTTAAAAATGTTTTAAATGGCATCACCGAGATGCCTTATAGGAGTATGAATGTAAGTTAAAAAAAGTACAATGATCCAAGTACATATTTTTAACTTTAACCAAACTGTGTTCAGAAATTAGTGGCACTTTCCGAAAGGAGATGATTATACCTCGTATTCTAAGACAATTTTACTTTTCTATTATTATTATGTAACGCTTTACAAGCTTTAAAATGCGATTTTTTTGCATTTCTGAAATTTACGTACCAAATATGCATCTATTCAATGTTAAATCAAAATCACAGATCAAAATTATAAATAAAAAAGTAATACAATTGAGTTGTAATTTTTCCTCCTGATGTTGATATTTGTTTACAATGTGAAGAAGTTTGAATGTGAAAACAAATTTCAAAGAAAAAGTGAGAAGTTTGGTGAAGGCATATTAATGAAAAAATGTTATAATGTTTGGATAAATTTCTAGATTATTTTGCCGTACTGTATTTTATACATACCTTTTCACTAAGCATAACTTATGCTGAAAAGGGTTGAGCATCTTACCTATCAGGTTGTCGTCCACTTATGTACAAGTAATTTATGCATATTCAATAAAGTATGATGTTTTGAAGTTCTCGGCGTTTATGGAACTTTACAGCTTCCGAAAGATCATGACATGTTCACTAAATTTAATCTGCAGAAAGTTTGAGCAGAAAATATGTAGAGCTGCACCAAAATTACCTTGATGAGTTTTGCTCGAATATCTGAATGAAAACTAAGATTTATTTATTTTTTCGATTGTTTTCTGTTTACCAGATAATGTATCTTATTATTCATTATATATTTCATGTTTATATCGTAAGATGTTTCCCCAAAATAGATAACTTTATCTAGAAAGAAAAAACTCCCATTTGGGAGATAACTGTAAAAAAATAAATTTATATGAAAATATTGATTCTACATAAACCTGACTACATACCCTACACAACAATCTACATTGAAACAATAACTACTTTGAAAACTCAAATATTTTAATTTTTGCGATGCCGCATTATGTAAATGAATTTTGACATTCATAGACAGTTATTTAATAATCAAAGATGCATTCATAAAATAAAAAAGTAGAATCAGTAGTGTTATTAATGCAAGCGATTTTGATTTTAGTCCCCTGTACAGTGTTTAAAGCATAAGAATTAACATCACATCGCAAAATATTCCAGCGTGGCTTGTATTAAAATGGTCTCCGAAGCACAATCGGTAAGTTCAGTCGTAAAAAGAAAAGGTCTTCACTCCAGGTACCACTCGTTACAGGATTTTTTTGTTTGTTTACCAGGTGAAAGAGGAGCCATATGACTTTGGAGATGGATTCCTGGACTCGAAAACCATTGAAATAGTGACCACTTTGCTGAACAACTCCGGGATGTGGAAAATAATAGCGGTTGAGCTCGGCCAAAGCAGTCTCATCAGCTTGTGTCAGGAGTCAGAAAATCCCAGTAGAACACTTCTACATTACATTGAGGTACGGTACCCTATTATATAATTTGGATACATATTTTTATCAACTCAACACTCCGTGTATTTTTATAGATAATAGAAAATGAGAGATATGGCATGAAAGTGTGCCGACTTTCATCGAGCTACAACTAAACTGCACTGAGTATCAGAGCAGTAGAGACAATTAAAGTTTTGCGTTTGGTGTCTAGGTAGAAACCGGCTGGCGTCGCTGTGCTTAGATGCGTTTTGCAGCAGTATGGGTGAATGATGTTGGCGACGGGCGTTGTGCGTGCTTTCATACTAATGATAGTTCATAACCCATCTCCTTTGTTTCTATTATCCATCAGTGGAGGGTCTTTTTGTGATGGGCCGTGTTGAAGAAAAGGGCCCACGAAAGTCACGAAGCTCTGCAATTGCAGTGTTGATAGATTAATTTTGCCTTTGGATATTACTTCCACCGGGTTTGTTAAACACAAAAATCAAAATGTCTCTTTTATCAAGTACTAGATGACAAATACTTGGCGTTGCTGGGGGTTATTCTTAGAAAATAGACATATGCCACCTTGGACTTTTCTGTAGGCCTTTTTAAGATATACAATTTTGAAGTAAATTATTTTGATGTATCTCATAAGGTTTAGCCAGCGTTAATAATAATGATTGCATTATTTGTATAGCGCCGTTTTTGTGAGGAAATCACCTCAAGGGCATTAGCAATGGAAGCCGCCGAAAAATTTGTTTTACAGTGTGATTACAAAACATTGCATTTTCTCTACTTTCTATAAGTATATATGCATGTATTATATATTTAAACCTTCCGGAAAAAAATCTCTAAATGATGGTGAAAACTCTATCAAAATCCATTGCGTAGTTTAGAAGAACTAAGCAAACAAACAGACAGACGCGGATTGATTATTCTATGGGTTAAGAAAATGAAGGTATGAACCTGAGTCTTGAAGAGACCAATGTTATAGGAGGGAGAAAACACAAATGCCGCATATCATTCTTTTGAGAACACAAATAAGTTATAAGAACCATTCGTCGTGTGCCACGTGTCTGATATGTCTCTCGGCTGTGACACCAATTCTGTGGAGCACCTTCCACTGAAATTCCGGTAGAACAAACACAGCATTTCCACCTGACACCTTTTTTTAAAGTTTTATTATTTTATATTTAAACCATTCCTGTGTTTGACCAACTTTTTTTTCTGCATTTATTTTCCAAGACTAATGTCAGATATTATGTACACCATAGACATCCAAATTAATCTCTGTGCAGAAAAGTAAAGTTCGCTAAAGTTAGGCAAAGGTTTGCAGTGCTGTCCATTGTGGGACTTTTCCGCTCAGGATCTGAATGTTCATTCTTAAACAAAGCCCCTGGCACAGTGACTCAAAATTTGATCACACATTTGGGAATGTCTATCAAAATATAAAATTTTGGAAACAAACCCGAACTTTAAGTTTTTTATGCAGCCAGTAATTTGAAAATATTGATAATTCGCAAGCAGATTTTAATTTTAACCTTTCCGGGAGTAAGTTATGTAATGCTGGCCGTGCTCTGGGGAGTGAGTTTTTTTTTACAAAAATAAAAAAAATATATTTTTTGATTAAATTTTATGATAGTATGCAAAATAAATAACAGCCAATATCTCTGTCGATGTAAAATGTTTAAAATTGGTATAAAGTAACAGTAATATGCTCATAGATAGCAATACGATGCATATTTACAGAATATGCATCAAATATGAATATGCAACCACTGTCGTCCATAGCCGTCCATACTCCTTTGGCGAAAGTGTGTACCGTCGTCCATTAGCGTCCATACTCCCGGAAAGGTTAAGAACTGAAAGTGGGACAGTCACGCCGCCTCCCGCGCAAGTTGTTTTGTTCCTCTTTCCCCGATTGGCTCGTCTATCAATTTGATGTAGACAATTTTTGAATACCTGCTTATGTAATTATTTTGAACATTAGAACCATTTCTTTTTACAGTTGGAAGAGAAGATATCACTGAACTACCTGTATGAACTGTTGCTTAAGTTGGGCGAGACTGAAGCTGCGGCTGCCGTCAGAAATGCTCTTGGATATTCTTAAACTCTTTTCCGACTACAATGAATACTCGTCTGAATATTTTGTTAACCAACCAATTATGTATGTATATTATGGATTAAACGATAACTCTTTATTTTTAAACATTTGTATTTGTTTTTAGTTATAATTAGCGCCGACCCGTGAAAAATCACAGGATGTTATGGAATGTAGGATATGTGTAGCCCAAAGTTCAGGGTTTTCCAATAAGAGGTGTTATTTTGATATTCAATCGTAAAAGATCAATGGTTTCGTTGCTTGTGTGGCACGTAGCGCCGTCTTGTTGAAAGTAAACGTTGTCCAGATCAATACCATCCAATTCCGGCCATAAAAAATCATTAATTATCTCTCGATAGCGCAATCCATTCACCGTAACTGTTGTTCAAGCCTCATTTTCGAAAAAGTAAGGTCCAATGACTCCGCCGGACCATAAACCGCACCAAACAGTCACACGTTGAGGATAGAGAGGCTTTTCAACAATAACTCTTGGGTTTTCCGAGCCCCAGATGCGACAATTTTGCTTGTTGACGAAGCCACCGAGGTGGAAATGAGCCTCATCACTCAAGATGATTTGCATTTGATTCACTCAAGTGAATTTTAATAATTTCAATGCGTTGTAGTAGCGTGTATCGTTCCATTTTTAATAATGGCGTAGTTTCTACTTGTCAAATGTCAAAAAATGACAGCTTCAAAAGTAACATCTACCGAAATAGCAGGCTATTCAAAATAACACCTCTTATTGGAAAACCCTTTATTTATTAAATAAGTGTCTAAAGCAGCGCCATCTGTTAGACGTAAAAGCAACACGCGCTATTGTTTCTCTATCATAGACAAAATGAGCCACAGCAACCCGTGACGGGGTACAGCGAGTTCATGAAAACAGTTTTTTGATTATGGGTTGATACCTAAATTATCACTCGTCTGAATTCACACAATCAGAACCAAGTTGAAAATTTCAAAGCAATTTTGAGTTCATTGAACAAGAATAATTTCACACAGGAATATTTCACCTCGCACCAACAACCGAAATTAGTACTTTTGATATGTAGACTCATTCATAACTTATCAGCAAAAAAAAAGTTTTTCTGAACAATACATAGTAGTCCAAGCGATGACCGTAGAATAATCTAACTAATAATTTTAACCATTCGTCAGATAAATCCTCACCCCAATAATTTTATGTTTGGTGACTTAGCAGTGGTGGTTGGGTTCATGGGGTGAGGATTGTCTAGGTCTTGGCGGTGGATGCATCTGTCACTTACTCTGTGGTGGGCCAGATTTGGAGAGTCTGGTTGAGGGGGAACTTTTTACTTCCAGCAGGACTCTCGACCCATCGCCTTGTATCGCAGTGGGAAGGATGAATTCAAACTCCCGTCACTCCTGTACACCGACCTCCAGATTTCTGCCCACCCCTTTAATCTTTTTCCTACCCAGATCTTCCTTCTTAAAAAAAACTCCTAAAAGATGACATAGACCCCGAGGGAGATTATTTCCCTCAGGGCCTCTTGTGTGAAGTTAATGTAAAAAAAAATGTCAGTTACCTGAACTAAATGAGTATTGGACATTAATAGCAGACTAGCTTTTTGCCCGTTGCAGGCAACTAATGGGTAAAAATTAATTGCGTGGTGTAGTATTTGAATGTAGATGAGGCGAGGGTGTGGGACTACAAAATTTTATAAAAAGAAATGAATATTTTGAGAAAAAAAAGAGCCAAGGAGCTTACTGATCATTTTTTCACCTAACTTTTCGGGTTGTGTAGGTCGAGACGCGTAATTTGATACCCATATCGTATGTACGGTTTTTGTCACCGACATTCTTCAAAAGTTGTTATTTTGGAAAAAGAATTGCTCAATTAACACGCAAAATTTAAAAACTTTTAAAAATGTAATATGTATTTTGGCATATAAATGAAACTATGAGTGTGTGACCACAAATATATTAAAATGTATGTTTGTTTAGAAAGAAATGAATATTTTGAGAAAAAAAAGAGCCAAGGAGCTTACTGATCATTTTTTGACCGAGCCGTTCGGATTCTGTAAGTCGAGACGCTTAATTTGATACCCATATCCGATGTACGGTTTTTGTCACCGACATTCTTCAAAAGTTGTTATTTTGGAAAAATAATTGCTCAATTAACACGCAAAATTTCAAAAATGTAATATCTACTTTGGCATATAAATGATATTATGAGTTTGTGACCATAAATGTATTAAAATATATGTATGTTTAGAAAGAAATGAATATTTTGAGAAAAAAATGTGCCAAGGAGCTTACTGATCATTTTTTCACCGAGCCGTTCGGTTTGTGTAGGTCGAGACGCGTAATTTGATACCCATATTCTATGTACGGTTTTTGTCACCGACATTCTTCAAAAGTCCCAGTGAGTTTTATTTTGGAAAAAGAATTGCTCAATTTACACGCAAAATTTAAAAACTTTTAAAAATGTAATATGTATGTTTGCATATAAATGAAACAATGAGTGTGTGACCACAAATGTATTAAAATATATGTAAGTTTAGAAATAAATGGATATTTTGAGAAAAAAATGAGCCAAGGAGCTGACCGATCATTTTTTCACCGAACCATTCGGATTCTGTAAATCGAGACGCGTAATTTGATACCCATATCGTATGTACGGTTTTTGTCACCGACATTCTTCAAAAGTCAAAGCGAGTTTTATTTTGGAAAAAAACATTGCTCTATAAACACGCAAAATGTAAAAACTTTTATGAAAAAAATCAAAATTTTAAATTTTAATTTAATAATCCGTTTTTAATATTTTTCCCAAACTTCTGTGCTCCTGGTAGATTACAGCGTCCTCGGGGTAATTTTTCACAGAAATAGCTCTATAAGAATTATCATTATGGAGGAAAAAAGTCATCATTTCAATCTTAATTTAATTTCATAAAAAATATCGGAAAAATGCACACATAACGCAAAAAAGGTACCTACTCGTAAAAAATAATGGGATCACACTTTTAATATGAATTGCTCCCGGGGCGACGGTACCCATACCCGCCTGCGGTAATTAATATTATTATAAACACGCGAAAAGCAAAAACATTTAATCAAAAAATGTATATTTGGGGAAAAAAAAGAGCCAAGGAGCTTACTGATCATTTTTTCACCGAGCCATTCGTGTTGTGTAGGTCAAGATGCGTAATTTGATACCCATATCGTATGTACGGTTTTTGTCACCGACATTCGTCAAAAGTCCCAGCGAGTTTTATTATGGAAAAAATGATTGCCATACAAACTCGCAAAATGTTAAAACTTTTATTTGAAAAAATTATTTAATAAAATTAAAATTAAATTTTCCGTTTTTAATAGTAAATAACTTTCCCAAACTTCTGTGCTCCTGGTAGGTTACAGCGTCCTCGAGCTAATTTTTGGCAATTAGGTACCTACTCATTAAAAAATAAAGAGATGAAAACTTTAAATATGAATGGCTCCCAGGCTAACCTTATCCAACTTCTGCGATCCTGGTACAAATAATAAATTTGCGAGACGCTATTGATGTAGTTTTTCACTACGGGGCGACGGTACACGTGCCAAATTATTTTTACCAAACTTAATTTTATTTCGTTCAAATTTATCGATTTAAAAAAAATATACTGCCAAAGTAAGTACCTACACAGATTTTATCGTATCTTTGAATTCTCATCCCTATAATAAAAGCACATCACTTCGGTGTGTCTATTATTGGCTGATTTCTGATTAACCAAAAGCCCGACTTTTGGCATTTTCGGTTCAAATGGCAAATGTCAAAACTTTAGCCGGTTACTGTGAGACATTTTGAACCGAACGCCATTTGTGGGACGGCCGATAAACGTTCCTAAACCTTCGGAGGATGAATTTTTTCGAAAACTTTAACCGTAGCCTCCATATTTTCGACGGAATGCAATCATCACTTTGACCGTGTACATTTTATAAATAAATCGTACCACGTGGTTTCGTTATGACCACGAAAGGGAAGGGAAACGTCGATTCCCAATCGAGAAGCTCTGACAATAAAACGGCCGCAATCGACTTTTTGCCAGAGTGGGGCCGTCCTGGCGGCGGGAAGGCGCACCGAGGCGCCTCAGTATGGCGCGCCTCGAGCGCTTCCAGTTTCTGCCGCCAGAGTTCCTCAAATTTTTGTCTACGTCTTCTTCCGTACGAATCCGGTTGAGCTTACCCAAAATTAGGCTGACTCGTATTTTCGGGTTTTCCACGCCAAATTGAACGCCGGGTTTTACGCCGACAGAGAGGCGTCTCGGTCGCTTTTTGCCTGAAGACCGAAACAAATGAAAGGCAACTTTTTTGCGACTTTCACGCCAAAACGAACCTCGAGTTGTTTGAACTTAAGGGGGAGAGTGGTCGCTTTTTGCCTAAATTTCGGCGAGCAAAAAAAAACAAAGAAACTGAGTATTAATATATGTATAAGATTAGTAAAAAAACACATTCTGCCAGGAAGATCCACCAAAAAGACCACTTCCGGTGTCTTTAGGAACTAAATAACCAATGAATTACCTAACTCAGTGGTCGGCAAACTTATTGGCCAAAGAGCCGAATATGTACATTAGAACGATTAAAAAAAATTCTGAGAGCCAAATCTGTTTTTATTTTAGTAAACCTTTATTATAATTTTAGACCTTCGTTAAATTACGGGTACACTGAATAAAACTTGCTTTCACACTTAACCCTTTCACACCCGCATTATTGTTTCCACATATATAAAATATGTAATGCTTGATAATACTTTGAAAATTATTTGAAAATTTTTGGTATTTGATTTTTTTTTTTTTTGAAATTTTTCCATGTTAATTTGGATTAACATTGGGCGTCAGAGGGTATTTTTTTTTTAAATTAAGGTAAAATAAACATAACACAAAAGTAATACAAATAACTGTTTCATGTCAAAAATGCACATTTGCAATGTAGTGATAATCTCTACATTAGGTACAAACAAATAACATTTTAACTAAAATTCAATCAGAAATAAAGGAATAATCTAGGATAATAAATCTTTAAAAATTCGCCATACTAGTCGAAAACATGTCCATCACTACCAGTGTTAATTTGAATGAACATTGAAATTAATTTACAATATTCTGGGAAATGACTGTGATCAGTGAATTGAACTGATGTTATTATTATAGAACACATCTTAGTGTGTTAAAATATTTGTAATTCGAGAAGAAAATATTGATATCTCACCTTAAATTAAGTAATCAATTACGGCAGAAATTCAATGAAATTCACTATCAGCAGATGTAAAAATATTTATCGTTGTTGTGACGGGAATAAGGATTTCAACCGAGCGGAAAAAATAGATGCCACAGAAAATACTACAAGCTATAAGAAAACAAAAACATGGCTTTCTAAATCGCTACCGTTATGGTAAAAAAAATCAAAAAGTTCATGTTAATTTCAATTAACACTGGGGCTGAAAGGGTTAATAAAGATTTATTCGTTGATAAACAATAATATGAAAGTAAGGAATCCATAAATTTAAATCAAGACAATGACTGACGAACACTTAATGCAAACAATGTCCTTGCAAAGTTTCAGTAAGTCAGGTTTGTATATTTTTGTTTTTAATTTTAGGCACGATTCCAGGTTCTCATCAATAAGACGACTTCTAGTTTACTCTTGATAAAGTTCATGCTTGAATAAGATTGTTCGCTTGAATATGTAGAACCGAAAAGGGAAAGAACAGCAAACGCAAGTTTTTTCAGCTGATCGTAAGTCAGGAATATTATTCCAGACGTTAAAAATGATCATGTCTTCCTTCTCTGGGTCTTTCAAAGCAGACCACTTGTGTTGTGAACTAAGATCACATTTGTTCTTCTCCAATATTTCCAAATCAATACAAAGACGTTGAAATTTAGAGCTCCATATTTCCTTGTTTTTTAAATCCTGCATTTTCATTTCGAAGTTACTAATGTCAATGCCAAAATGAGAAAATTTCAACTCAGTTATCGTAGCATTAAGAGGATTTTTGATAAATGCTAAGGTCGCTCTGCTGTTAAACTACTAAACTCCTGAAACCTGCTGCCCATTTGTGCTAGAGCCGCACTCAAGGAGCCGCACTTTGCCGACCACTGACCAAACTAAAACTTTAAAAAAGGGCAGCTGCTCCATAGTCGAATTGGTGAACAAAAACAAAATTGTGGGAAAAAAAGGCTTATAACTGACGTCATAACTTCACATTTGTTACTTTTTATAGTTCATGTTACCAGTTTAGTGCCAGATACACACATATCGCATCATCTTGGTCATGGGCGGACTTCCGCCTAGGCCCAAGAGGCCACGGACTAGAACCCCAACATCATAGCGGTAGGATAAAAAATTTATGTTTGCAAGTGACGAAACGACAAGCTAGAATGATGTTAAGATACATTATTTCCTTGCCAAGCGAATAAAATTTATTTTGGTATGCTTGGAGCATTTTTTGAGATTGAAAATACCATAAAATCGAAGCAAGTGCGGTTAGCTACTATCAAATCCACCGTGGATTTCTTGGCATACTTTACAATGCTTGTAGTTGCAACACAACTTATTTCATCATGCGGCACGTTTTGACACAATGTATGTATTTGTATGAAAATTCATGAATCACATTACGTGACATCCATAATGTGATTCATGAATGATAGCCAGGTTAAATAAGAGTAAGTAATAAATTTTACAATAATTTATTTATGTACACTCTACATTGGTGGTTAGTGTTATTACATAATTACAATGAAACAATAGTAAGGAATAACAGGAGGACCTAACCAACAATGCTACTTTATATAAGACAGCCCGTTCAGGCGAAAAGATGTCTAAGGCTCGGTGCTCTGGAGTCCACCCAGATAAGTCTCTACCATGCGATTCTCCCTGAAATCAAGAAAAAAAAAACCGTTAAATACATACAAACATCACTATGTACATCCCAGGTTGCGATTTGACCGCCTCCACATCAACTGGCCGCAGTCTCTCGCCATTCGCATCGCCTTGATAAAAACAAACAAGGTAACACTGAGCACGTCCGTGAATGGCGTATTGGGAAGATTGCTTCCATTGAAGGAGACGAGGCTATCATTTCGATACTTTTTAGAGTATTTCTAAACTCTACAACATGGTTATTGATACAATCACCATAGAGCCATGCATAAGCTCAAGCAGGTCAGTAATGATGCAATTTATGCCGCACTGATACCGGCAGACTCACATGAGAGCGGCCTATTGAAATGTATAACTGTCAAAAAGATTGCAGCGCTCTGTCATTCTATATACATTAATAAGCGCTGAAAAAGTTAAGAAGGTATTAAACAGTATAACTTCACTTGAGGTGAAATATCACAAAACTGCTCTAGAGATATGCAATGTTTTTAATTAATATTATTATTTACTTTTCCACCCGTTTAGCGGGCCCGAAAGAGTCCGGTGGGATTCCTAGTTCTTCGTCAGTCCATTCTGATGGTTCCACAATCGGCCACTCTCCCTAGAATCAAATTAAGACATGACAAATTAAATGCAGGTAGTGTGTATGTACGGTTAAATTCTAAATGTGATCTATTTTAACGAGCATTGAGGCAACTTGGAGGACAAAAAACTACTGTAAAACATTCACCCGTTGAGCGTATTAAGGTTATCTCAATTTAGGGATTTAAGTTGGATCAAATTTGACAAAAATGTTGTGTGGTAAGTGATATAAGTTCTAGCAATGACCTAATGCCATGAATCCATACAAGCCTTCACTCTGTCCATTTTACTAGTTAAATGGTCATCAGGTGTACATGGTTACCACTAGGGAATGCAATCCCGGTATACCCGGATCCCGCTGGACTGGCGGGATTACAGAGAAGCGCAGCTCATACATTTAAAAATTCGCCCACAAAGAACGATCTGTTGCAGACTTACATGACAAAAGATATGGGAAAAAATATTGCTTTATTATTGGACTGTAAAACAAGGTGGTCAAGCCTGTGCGAAATGATATCAATATTTAACAAAGTAAGATTGGGCGTATCGAAAAGTCTGGTTGACTTAGGGCTCGGTGCAAATCTTGACTACTTTTTCACTGAAGAGGAATATGGTGTGCTGAACGATCTGGAAGGAATATTACAGCCGGTGAAATTAGCAGTCGAAGTTTTATGTAGGCGAGAGTCAAACTTGATTACTGCGGAAACCACTTTAAAATTTGTTATTAGCAAACTGAAAAATATTAATAAACCATTAGCCCAAAAATTTGTTGATTCTTTGAGGAAACGGATTTCAGAGCGGCGAACTAACTTGACAGCGGTTTTATTAAACTTACATGATCCATATCAAGACAAGTACGAAGAAGACAGAAGTCAATTTATTAATGTTGATGACACATTTAGTCTACCTTCAAAAAGTGTAATACGCAAGGCAATCAAAACTACAGTCGAAAGGCTAGAGTACACGGACACGGGTAACAACGCAGTAGCCACTGCTCCTGCTGACGCTGATGATCCTTACGATGACGACACTTTTCTAGCTAATCTGGAGACAAACGCAGCAGCAGCAGAAGCACCAATGTCACTTCAAGACGAACTCGAACTTACTTTGATTAGTATGAAGAGTTCGAGATCAACAGCCCATCAACAACCTAGATCTGGCAATATGAGCAACCTTGAGGTTTTGATAAAGAAGGAAATGAATTACTTCGAGTTCGGTGGATTAAAAGGCACATGTCTTCAATTCACTTACAATGCGCTAATGACTATTGTGCAAACCAGTGTGGAAGCTGAACGAGCTTTTTCAGCCGCTGGCTACCTTGTGTCCAATATCAGAAGCCGTTTATCAGATGACACAATTAATACTTTAACTTTTTTACGAAGCTATTTCCAAAATAATGTTTAATAAAACTTATGATACTCATTGTACAAGAATATTGTTTATCGTGTGAACGTTATTATTTAAATTTAAGTTTCAGTTCAGTTTCAGTTTCAGTGCCGGCAATCCGGGCGTTTATTTTATTTTCATTTGTGTACCTACATAGATTTCTTTTACCCACCTCACTAGACAAATTCTGTTCCGAGGCGGGTATGTTATGTAAATTTATGTCTTATCTTATTTTTTGCCAATTTATGAGTTAAACTTTACCTATGTCTAACTAAAGGTATACCTATTAATAAATCATTTAAAATGTCCCACAGAACTTGTTTTATTATAGATATAAATTTAAAACTCTAAAAAAAGGTTGGTAGATCGAGGTATTAGGTCTTTATTATACTATTGATTAGATATCTAAGTCCACTCTGCTGGATCCCGCAAATACCTGGATCCAGCGGGACTAAGTGTTCAGTCCCGCAAATACCTGGATTGACATTTTCTTGCGGGATTGCATTCCCTAGTTAACACTATTATTTGTGTACGCAAACCTTAAAAGGATGTGAGTGATGAAAAACTACAGCACGCAAGGGCTCATTTATACGAAATGTCAGTCGTCAAGATTTTGGAAAAAAATATGGTAATTATAAAAATATCACAAATGCAGTCAGATTCCTTTTATAGTAATTAAGGTAAATCAGAAGGTTTTATCAAAAAATATTTCGTATAATCCGTGTCCAGCGATTCCGAATATTTACCAAAAATATTAAAGTTCACAATACTTACGGTGACATGTTCAGGTTCGGTGTATAAATGCCAAAGAATCCACCAAACAGCAAATCCACACAAGACTTCTGTTAATACAATTGCCTTTTTGGAAGATGGCGGAGGGGCTACCCTGTATGCCCATGCACTGAAGAAAAAAAAAAATAAAGCTAAGTACCAAAATAAAGGTATGGATCTTCAGAAATCGTGATATTTATCTCTAAAATCTATCTTTTTTTACACCCAAATGTTGATTATGACGTAAGTGTAATCTAACCTGAAAGTCAGATTTGACAACTTACCTCATACTCCTGCTGATTTGGAATTTTGCGGGGTTCGATTGAGGAATTGCATTTATTTGCCGAAACAAGTTACGCAAGACAACTGCCCTAGATACGATCATTTTGTCGTTTATCTAACTTAACTTTTCAAAACAAATAATATACCAAATCAATCCGAGAGAATAGTCAGCGTTCAGTGTTGTCATAAATAAACCACTCACTCCGCACCCGTTGCTGACAGCAGTTTTATTTTGTTTGTAGGCAACATTCAAACAGACGCGCGATGTTTAAAAAATAACAGTTTTCGAGTTCAACCACCTCCATATTATTCATATTTTATGACAATGAAATAAAAAATAATAAATAAATATTCAAAAAAATTGTATTTTTGGTACAGTAAATTAATATACGGTAATAAACTTTTAACTATTCAAATATAATTAAGTGTCATATAAATAACAAATAATAATCATAATTGATTATTATTTGTTATTTATATGACACTTAATTATATTTGAATAGTTAAAAGTTTATTACGGTTCTGAAAAATATACTGCGGTTTCCGTGTCGCTTTGTAAAATACTAGTTACCTCATCGTCAGAATTATTATTGTGTTGTATATTACTTATCCACCACTGGACGGGTTGTTTCGGAGAATTTGAACAATTCATCAAATTTCAACGTTCATTTACAGGTTCTGTGAAAGTCCTATTCAAATTCTGTTATTATAACATTATAGGCTAGTTGGTTGACAGAACTGAAATAAAAACAGAACTTAAAAATATCTTTCACAGAACTTGAAAATTAACTTAGAAATTTGAAGAATTGTTCAAGTTCTCCGAAACAACCCGTCCCTAGTAGTTACTTAAAACATAATCATACATAGATACATAATCTTATGACCGAGTGGGTATTTACACAATGCTGCCATAATATGACTTACAACTACGGCTTATATTAGAGATTTACGACTAACATACATATTTACGTTTACTAAAACAGATCGTCGCTGTGAAATCAAACCGGCATATCTGCAAAATGCTTGTTTTTCACCAGAGCGCTTTAAAGATTTCGCATATGATATTTTCCTTTTTACGTCCGTTTGGTTCACCTCAATGCCACCTTATGAATGTGTAGCGTCGAGGATAATTAATAATAAATCGCTCGACCTACTTAGGTACGTACTTGCTACTTGCTACTTAGGTACGTATTTGCAGCCGAAATCAAAACAAAGCAACCTACCTGTTTCAAGTATCTACTCGCGACAATAATACTGAAGCCCGTCTGGGATACTACGAGAACTCGCCAGAAGGTTCGAGTCTACGGCCTATGCATAATCGCCGCAATGTCGAAGGTTCCCGAAACACACAGTCTGTGCGAGTGCCTAGAATTTAGTTGCCATCCATCTACCTACTGCCGCCGTCGGCCGAGTAGTATAAATAAGCCCGACGCAGCGAGTCAGTCAGTCAGTTAGTCATCATTCCGCCGTCAGTCTACAAGGCTCAACGAGTGATCACCCGCGCTCTTCTTACTAGCGCGAGGGACACGTACCCGGCTTCGCCCGTACAATCATGGACTCTATCGGGACATCATCATAGCGCCTCGGCCACGTCCGCGGCCAGCGCTACTCGGATTACAAGCGCCCTGGTTCCAGTGTCTCTGACCAGCGCTTCTTCCACGCTACCATGACCACCACGAGGACAAGCAGCATCCTCACTGGTCTACATCGTTCCCGTTCAACCGCCTACAAGGTCCGTCGCACCTTCGGCCGTCTCGTCAGCACTGGAGTGCCTGAAGACCTACGTTCTTCGCCAGTGCCTGGCCTTCATCGAGTCCCAGTCACCAGCGCCCGGCGTCGACTCACTGACCCGCGCTTGACCAGCACATCATCAGCCAGCATCCGGAATATTCTACATTTGTCCTACGTCATCTCCTCGTCACGGCTACTGACTCACCAAAAAACACATGTGACCTTCACAACCTTCTTTCATTTCGTGCCTCACCATTGATCCCCAAAAATGAATAAAATTTAGACGAATACTGCTTATTGAAGTAGTAGTTGCAAATAAATCGAAAATTGCTTAAATTAAGAGTAAAATGCAGATATGCCAGTATGGCTTTAAAATCAGTGTAATATTTGCATTTGTGTCACAGTGGCTTCTTCTTTTGGAACCTGTTTAAGGTATAAAAAAAGACAATGTTGTCAATGAAAAAATAATTTATTGCTTCACAATTTTTTTTATAAACAATTAACATAATACTGCTCTTTCCTTTGCTGGTAACTTCAAAGTTTCCCAATCGTTTATGGAAATCTGAATTGACGGTATTATCCCGGCGGTAACTAACTTTAGGATACCATTTTTCTTCTTCTCATCACTAATCTCATCTCATTTGACGGCCGGCGTGGTCTAGTGGTATACGCTTTTGACTACAGATCCGAAGGTCGCGGGTTCGAACCCGGCGTGCGCAAATAAATTTTATTTGATTAATTTGTGTTATTTCACAATTAATTAATTAAAAATAATATATAGTATATTTGCGGCACGTTCCAGAGTGGAAGATACTCTCAGTATCGCCCTGGTGTAAGACCACCATTCAGAATTGAAACGTTGCTTGAAATGGCTTTAGCCGTGTTTGGTGACCAGATCTGAATAGCCAGGTACTTCCCCACCTTCCTCTTCCCCATCTCCCTCCTCTCCCCAATACCCTCAGCCTCACAACATACACCAATTGGGGATGCCATAGTCTCACTGGCTCCAGACGGGAGCAGTTGGGACTCTTGTGCGGTATTAATGTAAAAAAAAAAAAAAAAAAATAGTCTCTTGGAATAAGCGTGCATCAGAACAGGATTCACGCTCCCATTGCCCCGTTTATTCCTTTTCTTCGCCTCCTCCCAGGCATGTGATCCGTAGGAGGTTTTGAAGTAAAAGTTGCCGTCAATGAGACAAACATCACACTGATCTTTCTTCAGTGTGAAAGTTTGTATGACTTGAAAAAACCTCTGTACTGGTAGTAGCTGATTCCTGCAAGGTTTGACTCCTTTCTTTCTGTTATATTAGATAATCTCTGTGTTCGGCGATAGATTTTCCACCATCGATATACTCCCGAGAACTTTGAGATCTGTAGTAATGACTAGGAACACTTGCGTTTACAGTTGTGGCAAGGAGGCTTCATGCTTCGTTGGTTCACTCTTCTACGGGTATTCCTCACCGCAGTTTCGCATCTTTCAGTTTGCTAAAGTTTTTTTTTTAAATTTGCCTATTATAATTTATTTTTTTAACCGGGAGAAATTTTACCCGGGTCAGACATTTTGGCATATATGCCGGTTTGTTTTAGTTGAGGCTGCTATAAACGCTTTTGTTAAGTGCAAACCGGATTATCTGCCAATAAGTCATACAATAAGTCATATTTGGTAGTAATAAAAATGTACTATTGTGAGATAATCCAGTTTTACTTACATGATGGACGCATTTCCCCCTTGAAAGTTTTGAAGCAACTGGCGTATTGCGGAATAGGTCTGTCTTCTGCTAAAAAAAATGGCGATTCACGCGTAAATGCATACCGGCCCAACGCAACGCCATCTGACAGATTTTTATTCAACTATACGACATGCCGGTTCGACATAAAAATAGAAGGGAAAAAAAGAAATTTTTTGACACCAATAACTCAAAATCTCCATTTTTGCATATATGCCGGTTTGATTTAACAGCGACGAGATGATTACTGCCCGTGGTGTCAGTGGTAACAAATAAAAATATTACAAAAAAGTTTACGCATAATAAATGGTTATTACATTAAAGTGGGTAAGTCAAGGAGAAAAATCCCCAGGACTGAGCATTGAAATACCACTAAAAGAAATTATTCTGGATAAGACAAGTTGAAAGGGTGAGTCTTTAGTTTTTACTCTGAACTCAGATGAGCTGTCCATCTTTCGCAAATGTGAAGGGAGTTTGTTACAAGCTGTTGGGCCTGTTACTGCAAAATTGGTATTGGGATTGCGCATAGGTACTGAGAGTCTATCAATGGCTGTTGAAAATGCTGATCGAAGGATTGCTTGCCTAATATTAACATGGCTTGGAATGTATTACGAATTATATTCCGACAAGTAGGGTGGCGCCATGTCATGTACGGCTTTGAAAACCATCCAGCAGAGTTTGAATTGGATTCTCTCAGGGCACTTAACCCAATGGAGGTTACGCAGATATTGTGAGATGTGGGAATATTTGGAAACACCGGTTATCAGCCTTGCTGCAGCATTGAAAACTGACTGAAGTCTGTCAGTGTACATTTTAGGGAGACTTGCGTATATGCCACTGCAATAGTCTAGTCGTGATACAACGTAAGAGTTTACCAACATCTTTGTGGCGTTAGCCGGAATATTTATCCTTATGGATTTGATTTAACGCAGGTGAAAGAAAGAAGCGCTTACTGTTTTTTTTTAAATTTGAGATTTGAGTGAAAGATCTTCATCGAGATGAACACAGTAGTTTTATGCCATTTTTAGGGATGATGTTGCAGCTAGACGTAATAAGAAGAGATTTGTCTAATATTGACTGCCGATTTTTATTGCTGTATAAAGAATGGATTTAGAATTATACTTTTGGTAATTTTTCCCTTTTCCCTAAATAGTATTTTTCTCTCTTATTTTGTATTAAAAAAGGAGATAGATCATCTGAAAAAACGAGCAAGGATTTTTAGAGCTAAATGTAGATAGGAGCTGGGTTGGCAACACTGATTAAGAATGAAAGAACAAATTGAAGACATATGAAGGTAAGGACAAATTTAACGTCGTTAAGGCGATCTCATATTCCAGGTGACCTTCGAATTCAGAAGGGGCGCGGCCTATTGGGGTTGGTTATAAACTTGAGAACCAATCAGAGAAAACCGAACGCCAGATTTATATCTACCCAGTTACGCCCATAAACGCACACTGATAAAATTTATCAAAAATCCGGTATAATATAATATCGGCATAATGCACAACTCTTCCATTTATCAAATTTTACAGGAGGCACAAAAAACTGTTTTTTAAACTCTTCTTTTTTTTTTAATGTGACATCTCACAAGAGCGCCTCTGTCTGTACAGATATAATAAAAGCCGAGCTGAAGTAAATCACAATAATAAATGCCAATTGTCCCAAAACTTTATTTGGAAAGGAATCAACTATGGTATCAATCTATCGATCAAAAGTTTGTCTTATTGGAGATTTACATCATTATTCTGGATAATTGTGATCCCTAAAAAAATATCTAAGGACTCTCGTGGTCTTTTTTTAAGCCTTATAAATGAACTCACTCGAAAAATGTACAATTCCAAAACCTGCATTGACCATTTAGAATAAAACACAAGCAATCTGTAATGAGTGAACTGACCACTTTACGACAATCCTAGTAATAAACATATAAAACACAAGCGATCTGTAATGTGTGAATTGACAATAAATGACCACTTTATAACAATCCTAGTAATAAACTTAACCCTTGGAACCTTTTAAGACAAAATACGTCCCAAATTTCGTTAAATTTTACCACCGTGCCTCGCTTTGGTACGCAAAAGCGCGCGAAATTTGAAATTGGTTTTACACTACACCCTTTACTCGTTGTTTTGTTCAGCTGCGTTATTTACATATTTTTGGCAAATAAATTATTGCATGGTTGTTTTTCAAATAGTATTATCATATAAATCGACTAAATTAAAATACCTAATTATATTATAGTTAGGAATTATTGAAACAGCAGTATTTTTTATTTTTTTTAAGGAAATATTACGTAGAGGCCTGTAAAAAACATTTAGATAAATTACATTACAAAAGACATTGCATGCATCGAAAAAATAAAAATTAATTCCTACTCCATGAGTATATCTTACCTAATAGTCTAATCGTGTTCGATAATATAATCGATGATGACCGATTTATAATAATTTTTTTGTATATTTAAATAATGATTGTAACTTATTTTATCGTGCGTTCATTTTGCAATGTATATTTGTTATTATTCTTTATGTATATCTGTTTGATTTCTAAACATAATAACATAAAATAAACAAATATTTCTTGCGTTATTGTTTCTAGGTACCTAATTATGAAAAAAATTATTTGAACTAACCCAAATATTCCAGCATGTTTTTTTTTTTTATTTTGTTTTAGGCCACTGAGCGTACCCAGTTTTTTTTATTATCTTTCCTCCCCATTGTATAAAACTAGGAATAAGAAAAAACGATTGCACGTAAACTGATTTTAGTTGAAAAAATTTCATAGAACAGAGCGGCACCAAGATAAAGAACGTCTTCATTCCGCCAGCGCCGGGCGGCAGCGTTGCCAGGTCCAGATTGCAATATTTCCCTAGATTGGGAGTCGAAATTTCCCTAAATTTCCCTAGATTCGTCTGTCCGTCCGGGGGGGGGGGGGGAGCTTTGAAAAAAAGTACTTGGTTTTTGTTGATAACTTCGCCCTTTGCCGTATTGCTGGCATTTCGAGTATTGTAGGCTGAAAAGCAGCAGCTCGGATATTATCAGCATGTTTAGCCCCCTTTGCATGCTTTTGTATCTCCGACTTTCCGCACACAAAATCTTTCCTTTAATCATTGCAGATAAAAAAATTAGGTCTTTTCTTGCTCTTCTTGAGCCAGCCTTTAAAAACCTCTTCGCTCTCCCATTTCTCCTGGTACTTCTGCGCGTACATTTTTGTAGGCCTTTTGGCCGAAGTTGAATTATCCTCATCCGGAAGGTTCCTCCTTGCGCCAGAAGTCGAAGATATATCCATCGTGTTCACCTATAATAAATACTATATTATAAATTCATTTTGTACTTATACCAAACACATAATAGTATAAGTTGTGTTAAACTAAACACTGAATATATTGGAAAGTAGCTTATAAAATTTTTAAACTTAGTAGCTGAACGCTGAACTTTGTGTTACACTAACCCTGTTTTACATGTTAATTAATTGGAAAGAGATAATAATAATTTCAAAGTACTTACCACTGAATTCAAAACAGGAATCTTAATAAAAATCACTCTAAACCAACCGAAATTGTCGAAAGTGGAAAGCCAAAAGTGAAAAGCTGAGAGAAGATAATTTCTTATTGTAATGATCATAGACAAAGTCGTAATCTGAAACTTTTAAGAAGTCCCCGGTTTTAATATTTTTAGGAACATAAATATAATTTTGAGTTGTCAGTGTTAAAAATAACATTGCTTCATTTATGTACATCAATATTATTTAAGATTCCTGGAAATCCCAAAAATAAAAAATGAAAAAAAAATTATGTTCACTGGCAATCCCAATAATATTGTCATGTAAAAAAAATTTTTTGCCAAAAAGTACGAAATTTCCCTAGATTTGTGCTGATTTCGTGAAAATTTCCCTTTTCCCTAGATTTTTTTTCTCCCCTAGATCTAGGGAAGTTTCCCTAGACCTGGCAACGCTGCCGGGCGGTAACTAAATACAAAAGCGTGAAACCCTTACGTAGACGGCATAGGGTTTATTTCACAATGGCAAATTCAATGTTTACCTCTCCGAAAATCGATCAATATTCGTGTAAAAATAAACAACGCGAAAATGCATATTTTGTGATGTTCTGGTACATATATGAAAATTTCCTTCGATAATCGAATAAAAAAATGAATTTCCCACATTATACAATAAAAAAATATCCGATAATGGGTTTGTAAACGGGATATTTTGCACTAGACAGTTTTTTTTAGGCCTGATACTTTATTTTTTTCTAGGCTTAAAAAGGTCTTATCAAAAAAAATATCGTTTGCTGACAAGCCCAAGATGTGTTCTACTTGCAGTATTTAATTAAAGTATCTGTAGTATTTCTAAGCAATCAAATTTTCAAACCAAAAACATCTGATTTTGCATTACTTGGTATTGGATCGCCTTAAGTAGGACGAGAATCGCGAAATGAGTCGTGTGATACCATTACTAAAAATACTGATATACCGGCCCACGGGAAAGCACTAACGTCATGCATACACAATTCAAAAATTTACATTTTCTAAAAAATAGTATTCTTTTGTTCAGTAAATTTAAGTTTTCATAATTATTTCTTATTTATTTTATGTCACTGGATTATATTTTATTACTTAAAAAAATTGTGTGTGATAATTTTACGACATTACATGTAAAGTTTTGAAAAATATGCTGTGGTTTCCGTGTCGCTTTGAAAAATACTAGCTACCTCACCGCCAGAATTATTATACGGTGTGGGCTAGTGTGATTGTTGAGCAAATAAACGTGATATTTTCAGCAATATGCCATCTACCTCGAATAAAAATATGAACGTAACTAAAAAGATAGGAGGTACGTTTTCTTACAATGTAGTTTTTATTATTTTTCTCTTATTCCGCCTCACTCTTAATACGCAATATTTCACTTTAAAATAAATGGATTTAGCTTTATTAATTCAAAACATGATTTATTATGTTGGGGGAGATGGAAAAATACGCACTTTTAATTTTAATTTCGTTTATTAAGTCACTTACGCGATATGTCAATTAGTATGCAGCACCGTTATAGTCGCAGCCGACGGCGACTATGTTCATATCAAGAGTTGGATTATATTCATAATGTCGTATTAGAATTAAATCACAAACCAGTCTATACAAACCTAGCGTAGCCCACAAACTACTTGAAAACTGGGATATAACTCTAAAGGGGACGCGAGCAGGCGTTATTAAAGGTTCCCCAACATTTAAAGTAACTTTTAGTAATACTATAACTAAATTCAAGTATTAATTCAAAGTAAACATTCCATATTTACCGTGAAGCGGAATTCGTAACCTTTACCTAGTTTTTTTAAAAATTGATAAACTTAACTATTTATATGGTGGGAGCAGGGCCGACCCTATGCAGGCGCCATTTGAGCAGTCGCTCTGGGCGCCCACTTACCAAAGTCTAGGAGACGTAGACCCAAGGCGCTGAAAATACCTAACACCTAATATATATATATATATTTTTTTTTATTAGTAAAAAAAAGATACATGATTTACATTACACAATATTGAATATTGTACCGTTATTAATTACATAATATATGTATTTGATGTACCCCCATAAATAAGCAGGGCTTGTGTGTATGGGGGTGTTGTTATATTGGTTTATATTTGTTATGATTCAGTTCAACTGTTCGGAATACTTTAATATAGCGTCCTTGAGCTTTATTCTAGCGCCAGGCGCCATTTGGATCAGGGCCGGCCCTGGAATGGAGATGGTAAAAGATTCATTGATTTTTTCCCAATCAAAGTTAAGTTTGAAGGTTAAGAAATACTCATAAATTATTAAAATAACCCAGTTTGGGTTATTTAACACCATAAAAACCTATTTTGTGCAAGTTTACTTAAACCCCTAACTTAAATAGTTGTCTCCATTAGATATTTAACATTAAATGAAGTGTTGTTTTCTTAAATAGCACTTGGATCCAGCAGAATTGGACAAGTTTACCAATTACAAATACTTGGTTTGAACTTTATTATTACAAGGAACAATTATTTATCTCAGGGGGATGGTAAAATATGCATTAAAGTTCCATTTTTCTAATCAAAAATATGTTTGAAGGTTAGGAAATACCCATAAATTATTAAAATAACCCAAACTGGCAACCTAAAAATCAATTTTGTTTTACTTAAACCCCCGACTTAGATAGTTGTCTCCATTAGATATTTAAGTTGAAATCAGGTGTTGTTTTTTTAAAGAGCCTTTGCGTGAAGGGGAATTCGAAAGTTTTTCCGAAATATCTAAGTTGTAAGCAAAAAGTACGTCAGTTGTAGTGCTTTCGATTTCGTAGTTTTAGTACTAAACTGACACGCGTCGCGTAAGGTCGTGTCTTAGTAAATTTCCTTTAAAAATACACAAATAACTTATTTTTTCGATTATTATAAATAATACAGTTGTTTACCGTACGAAGATTTTGTGCGTCATAGAGAAAATGAAAGGCCAACTAGAGCAGAAGTCTGGGCGCTCAGCAGCCAAATTACGAAATCAGCACTCTTTATTATACTTCACTGTTTAAAATAGTGTAATCAATTTACCTTTTTTATTTACTTATTTTATTTTATTCTTATAATTTATTATTCATACTATCCATCATGTAATTATAAGTATGGTTACCCTATGCTTGTGTCTGATAAGCCAGCACAGGTACCTACCTTGTACTTTAGTTTACAGAAGAATATTATTGTTGCCAAATTACTATAAACGTACAGCCCACTTTTTTATTTTGTAGACATTTTTATTTTATTTTTCGTAGATTTATTACTAAAATTTTGTTTATTTGTTGCTACCTGTCTCGACAGAACCGTGTCATTAACTTTTCTTTTGTGGGTTTAATTTATTAATATATTAAGTTCACTTATATGTATTTTTTGACACAGGAATGCCCTACTGAGATGTGCAGATTATGTTTCTTAGGTTAAAAACATTTTTTTAATAAATAAATAAATCAGTTTCTTTATATGCTTGCGGTAAAACAACATTCAAATCTGCAGAACAACGAGTACCAACAAGAATCGCCGCCATTTGCAATACTGTCTTTGCTCTATTATGGCTTGGCACTTAGGTATCACTTGACACCTCAAAATCCGTCAGGCGCCCAGGCTTGTAATTCTCGTCGGCCGGGAGGTAGCATTCGGTGCAACTTTGGAAAACAACAGAAACGCCACGCGGTCCTATCGTTTATTTCGTTCATACAGTTATATCTGTAATGTTTATCTTTGTCATACATGAGTAATGTTTGAATTATGAATTTACTGGAAACATAAGAGTGTTTCTGACTTGCCATGTTGTATCTTAATTTTACGAGACAGTACGAAGTCTAGATATATTGTAATGTCATTGCCTAAAATGAATTAGTTTTATTTACTGTTGTACATACGAAAGCATTATATCACTTTTGATAGCAACGTGCAATTAGAGGTTTCGAACAGAACTCTGGAAAATATTTCAAAAACCCAGAAGGGTTTATTATAGGTATACATTTATTACTTTACAACGTTCAACAACTAAGATCAACATATTGCATAAACGATGCACGAGTTAGCAAACGGTGAAGAGATGTGGCCGTCCAACGTCCAAGAGTCGCGGTTGTGATTTCAAGTTACAGTATTAGGACAAATTATGGATATTGAATACATGCACAATGATATGTAATAATATGATAAGTATAATTTACGTCGAGGTAACAACGTCCGGAAAGTTTTACGCCAGGGGCGCTAGTGTATCGAAGTGCATTAGGCCAATGCGCTGGCCCAACGTGTATATAACCATTTGGCGTATCTTGGCCGTTGCTCGCGTTGGCCGCCAACGCTGGCCGGCCTTCATGTTCGTGCTTCTCCGTGTTCGTGTGCACATCAAAGTATGTTGGCGCCAACCCGCCAACAGCGTTCACACGTTGGTGGGATGGCGCCAACGTTTGTTAGGGGCTTTAGGTGTTTTTGTTTGTGGCCAGGGATGTGTCTGCAGTAGGTACCTATCCATTTTAAATATTCTGATTTATGCATTCAGTTGTCAAGGCAGCCGTAAAGACCGACAAGACCGGGAAGTTGAAGACGCGTCGCCACCGCCTGCCCCGCCGGAGCCGCCCAGCGAGCATCCCCGACCCCGCCGTGCCCGCCCCCGCCCACGTCGCTACCCCCGCCCCCATCGCCGCCCCTGCCCCCATCGCCGCCCCTGCCCCCGCCGCGTGCTCCTCCAAGGGCCGGGCCAAGGCTACCCCCAAGGGCCCAGCCAAGAGCACGCTGGCAGGCACCGCCAATGCCGGAGTGGGCCTGAGTTGCGTCGTGACCTACATGTCAGAGGCGAACAAAGAATTGCTGGAAAATAACGAATTTGAAAGGTTTTTAAATTTTCCAACTACTGTAATAAAAGTAAATAATAAAAGTGTTTATTCCGGTATGTGGGGAGTTTAGTGTAGTCCCACACATTCCATATAGAGATACAAAAAAATATATGATCAAAAACAAAAAGATAGAACAGAAAACAAAGAAAAAAAAACAATAAATTGAAAATAATATAGAATAAAATGATAAAATAAATAGAATAATAGAAAGTTGAAGACTTTAGGGAGCCGTGACTATATTAGGCGCTAATATTTTTCTCCAGTGTGCGTCAATGCTGGAGGATGGAGTGAGGCGGGCTTCCATAGTGAAGATATTTCCAGAGCTTCTTATCCTTTCCCTCATTCCTGCCACCCTGGATCTAATAAGGGCTGCATATCCGGGAACTCGCCCCTCCGTGAACATACGGGAAGCGCTGCAGTATCTGGGGAGACAAAACATTGTGCGGAAGACGTTGTTGTATTGGACCCGTAGTCTTTCTATACTACTCTTTTTGTAGTTTGCCCATAGTTCGCACGTGTACAACGTTGCGCAGAAGGAAAGGAAGAGCGTCCTTTTTACTGCGTTACTGCAAAAGCGAAATCTTCTACTGAGCATGTTTGCTCGTATATTTAATGTATTTTACTATAGTTAGAGCAAAAACAAAAGACAGTGCTGCGAACTCGTTTGGTCCCCTTGCCTTGTTTGTGATCACAGCACTGTGCGGCGCGGCGCGGCGTATGGAATACAGCGCGGAGCTGGATACGAGTCCTACGAATGCTGGCGAATTACTAAAATAAATCACGCCCTTTCTGCTTATGTTAAGAGACGTGCGTCAGCGCACCTTCTTTTGCTTGCGATCGAGCTATAACTGAGGGCACGAGCTCAAGGGTTGTGTCCCTCGCTTTTGTGAGTTATTAATCAAGTCGACACTGGCGAGGGAGGAAAAATCAGCTCTCTTTTCCACTCCGTTTTCGATAGTAGTCTTCTTAAAACAAGCTTAATTTTATTTTTCCTTCACATTTTCAAATAATATTCTAGAATAGCATCCACAAAACAATGAAAGTTTGATTACAATATTTGACCCTTACCAATGATATATAAAAAATTATAACACACCTAAATGAATTTTTTTGAATATTTCCTTTCAGCGCCATCGAGATGATGAAGGATAAAAAAAATGCAAAACCCAGGAAGGTAAAACAAATATTTTATTGATGTTGTCAAGTCACACATATGTATTGCGTTATTATTAGTATGTAGATGCTAGATCTGGATGACATAGGTACATCTGCTTATTAGTACATATCTGATTAACCGTATAAATTAATCTACTTATTGGTATTTACCTAGATATCTGGTTGATGGTGTACAATAATCTATTTATTAGTAGATATCTGCTTTATGGTATACAATAAACTACGAGTAGAACTTATTAGTAAACTGAGTGACGCTATGCAATAATCTACTTCTTATAGGTAGGGTGATTTACTCAGTGACGATCCTAAGCAAAATGGCGCTTGGCGCTAGTAAAAATCTCAAGGGGGCTGTGTTGCGAGATGTTAGGTATTATCAGAGCCTTGGCTCCTTGGCCAATTGACTGCTCCAATTTCGCCTGCACAGGGTCAGCCCGGAACCTATTAATAAGCGCCCCTGTAAAAATAACAAAAGCGTATATAAGGGGTTAGGGGGTTCACCCCCCCATCGGCCTTAGTATTGCATAGGAAAAAAAAGATGATAGTACTCGTAGATTACATTCTCGGAAAATACAACAATATTATTATCTTTAATCAATGTTATTTGGTAAGTAGAGGTCCCAAAAAACTTTCTAAGAAAGTTTTCAACCCATCCCCTCCCCTTTTAACCCTTGCCCACTCCACTCAAGATCAACTCAAGATCAACCACTCAAGATCAACCCCCCCCCCTCAATGCTATAGCTACGTCCTTGATAAATAATATATATGCCGCCGTGTTGCAATGAGTGCTTTACACCAGTGGTCCCCAACCTTTTAATCGCTGCGGACCGGTCAACGTTTGATAATTTTACCGCCGCCCGCCGCACAGTGGGCTGAAAATCGCCTTTCATAGACGTAGAGACTTGAATTTTCAAGGGTATTTTTTTTGGCTAGAAATGGATTGTGCTGATCATTACTATGCTACAAATTTTCGTACAAAGCAATTGCGTGTACAAATTAACGAGTTATCATTTTTTTAAGAAAAAATTGTATGGCACTGACATTAAAAATGAGACTATCTCTGGAATCATAAGGTTGGCCATTATTTATTTATTTATTACTTAACGGACAATATGTCCATTAAAACCATAATATTGACACGAATAAGAAAACCTAGATGACAGTGAATGGAGAGTAGGTACATGTATGTGAAGGGCAAAGACAATGTAAAATAGAAAATGTACATATAGAAAACAACTACAAGTCAGAGCATCAATAACGATTAAGTTGTGAAAAATTACACTTTACGTATCGCTTTTTGAAAGTCATTTAGACTTACACCAAAAAATTCAATGCTCTGACTTGAGTTTACAAGTCTCGACATTCTTGACAAAGAAAAATGGTACCCATAGTTAGTTGAGTGGTGATTGAGGAACAACAATTCATTATTTCGGAGTCTACGTGATGGGATGTTGAATTGAATGAGTTGTAACAGTTCAGGTGAGTCGGTTATACTGTTGATTATTTTAAATATGCAAATTAGATCGGAGTCTTTTCTACGTTTTTCTAAAGAAGATAGGTTTAAAGTTTGTTCAATTTCCTCATATGAGTAATCGCCTCTTTTGAGTCCTAACCTCCAAGCAATTCGCCGTAGGAAGCGATGTTGGACAGATTCGATGTGACTAATGTGGACAGCATAGAAAGGAGACCAAATGACACTGGTATATTCAAGGTGAGGGCGAACCAACGAACAATAAAGAGTTTTAAGTGTTCTTATATGTTTAAAGTCTGAGGTAATTCTATGAATGAACCCGAGTAGTTTAAGTGATTTATTTACGATGTTATTTATATGATCTCGAAAAGAGAGATTGCAATCAAGAGTGACCCCAAGGTCCTTGATGGATGTGACAGTTGATAGACAAGCACCATTTAGTTTATACTCAAACTGAATAGGTTTATTGGCTCTGTAAAAGGACAAAACTTTGCATTTATCAACATTAAGTTCCAAGCAGTTTAGTTTGCACCAATCATTAAATGAATCAATATCAAGTTGAAATAGTAAACAGTCAAGAAAGGATTTAATTATCTTAAGAATCTTATTATCATCAGCAAAAAGCCAGAAGCGTGTGTGCGAAAAAACTTTAGTTAAGTCGTTAATAAAAACGTTAAAAAGAAGCGATGCCAAATGGGCTCCTTGGGGAACACCGGACGTTACATCAATGTTAAAGGATTCAAAGTTATTTATTTTAACTCTTTGTTTTCTATCACTCAAGCAAGATTGAAAAAATGATAACAAAGGGTTTCTAATACCTATAGTATAAAGTTTGGCCATGAGGATTGAGTGATTTACTTTGTCAAAGGGTTTAGAGAAGTCGGTGTAAAGGACATCAGCCTGAGAGTTGTCTTCTTAAGCTTTAACAATGATGTTTGTAAAAGACAGTAAATTAGTTGTTGTAGATTTCGCCGATCTAAATCCATGCTGTTCCTCAATCAGAACATTTTTGAAAATAGGAGTGATTTTCTTTGTAATTATTGACTCAAATATTAGATATAATTGACATTGGTCTGTAATTTCCAATATTTGATTTGTTCCCAGATTTGAAAATGGGTCGAATATACGAAATTTTCCACGAGTCTGCAAATGTTCCAGATGATAGTGATAAGTTGTACAACATACAAATTGGGTTAGATAATGTATGTTTACATTCTTTTAGTAAGATTTCTGGAATGCCATCAGGTCCGGAAGTTTTTTTATGAGAAAGATTATATGAGGCTTGGTATACCTATACAAGTGATATTTGGAAATCATTCAAGTCAATATTATGGTCATAGTTAAGTGGAGGGATGGTGCATGACGCATCAGAATATACTGAGGAGAAATGTTTAGCAAAAAGGTTGGCGATGTCATGACCATTAGTAGCATGAGTTTCATTATAATACATACTTGAAGGGAGATCATTATCAGCACGCTTTTGCGCAACAAATTGCCAAAATTGTTTAGGATTTTTGAGTAGTTTTGTCTCTGTAACTTCAACAAAGGATTTATAGCACTTGGCTGATTCGATTTTGGACAATTCCCTTAGCTGAGAGAATTTTTGATAAAAGCTTAAGTTTCCAGTCACTTTAAATAACTTATGGGTTTTCTTTTTTTCAATTATTAATTGTTTAAGTGTCGAGCTAAACCAATTAGGAAACTTGGGCTGAGAGTATAATCCCTTAGGAATAAACAAATCAATAGCACGTGATAAACATTCATTAAATTTATATGCAGCGTCATTAATATCAGGATTTAAAAATAGTGTTGACCAGTTAATCTGAGAAAGATAATTGTTAAAATTTGAATAGTCACCATCGAGAAATTTGTAGAAATTTGGTTTCAATGAAGCGAGTTTGAAAAAATTTGAGATGTTAATCTAGAGAGGTGGATGATATCTATCAATTAGTAACAAAGAGATATCAGCTTCACTTACTATGACATTTTGTATACTAGTGAAAATTAAATCCAGGCAAGAACCCAAACAGTTAGTGATAGCATTTACTTGAAACATTCAAATAGGCAAAACAATGAACAATTTCAATAGCTTGTGCGGAAAGATTACTAGTGAGAGTGTTGACACCTTTATTGTCATTTAGCCACAATATTTTAGGCAAATTAAAATCACCACAAATAAACAATGAACCAGCGTTTTTAGATACATGCTCAACTAAAGCAGTATGTGACTTGTAGACTTCTAACGTGGAAGACGGGGGAATGTAAACAAAACCAAGTACAAGCTTTTTGGTACCAAATAGAACACACAAGAATAATTGATCACAAACATTGTTGGATGATTCTAGAATATGGCAAGGTTATTTTTTGTTTACACATATCATCACTCCACCTCCTTTTGACTTCCAAGAAGTAGTAGAACGGTCACTACGAAAAATATTATAATCAAACAGGCCAAGTTCAGCAGATGCGACATTATCAGAGAGCCATGTTTCGGTAAAGAATAAAAAGTCACAATGACATACACTGACGTTACAGCGAATAGTGTTTAGTTTTGTATTTAGGCCACGGACATTTTGGTAGTACGTCGAGAAGGAATTTTTCACGGAATGATTGTTCAGGTTCATCCTAAAAAAATTGTCCTAGAAAGTTCACGTCTCTCTGCAGCTTGGCGGGCGGGGCAGTCTTGAGCTCCAGTGTTGTGGGAAGCCGGTTTCCTAAAGAAAGTACAGGTGGCACATATAGGAGATTTCTCCTTTTTGGGGCAGGCATCTCGATTGTGGCCAACTTTGGCACAGTGAGGACAGGTGGGTAAGTCTGCTTGGCAATTCGAGGCTATATGACCATACAATTGACAGTGGCCACACTTCAAACTATCTACCCAGTCTCTTACCCGGTGTAGCTGCCAGTCAATGGCAAGTTTAGTGCGAGATATCAACGAGTGGCGCACAGATGGAGGAACTCTGAAAATGTGGATGCAATTTCCTGTGCGGGGGCCAGATTTATGAGAAAAGGTCATATTCTCCTTTAAATGTTCTAAAGATCGACCTGTATCGTTGGAGGATTGATGATGGATGGCACTTATAATTTCATCAGGCGAAATATTTTGAGGAAGGTCGTGGATAGCAATGCGAGGGAGGCGGTTTGGGGTGATGGTTGCTTTAAGCCCGCTTCAGATAGCGCTGGAGCATTTGCCAATTTTTCCGCTTCGGCTGAAGTGCTAGGGTGGATTAACACCCCACCACTTTTTAACTCACGCAACCCCGTCACTTGAATGCCCAGGGTGGAAGGATTTATGGCAGTTTTCAGTGTTTTTAGGGTAGCTTCAGAAGTGGACTGTGAATTTTCAGCTGGAAAAACTAAAACTGAAGGTCTAGCAGGGCCAGGAAGAGCATTGTTCCTGGTTATAGGTGGCAAGCGGGAAAATTGGCTACTTGACTGAGAGTGGGTAGCAGCAACCCTATTCCAGGCACCTTGTGGTTTTTTATCTACTTCCGACAATTTGACTTCCAGGCACTTTATTTGATTGTCCTTTTCGACAAATGTATTTTTCAGTGACTCAACCAATTTAGTGATGGTTTCCATTTTAGCCATAAGATTGTCATATTGTCTGCTGATAAAATCTCTCGAGTTTCTACTTTCTAGGTTTTCATCGTCAATTTTTTTTATAATCGCCAATTTAAAGGCTTGTAGTTTTGTTGTCATTTCTTTTTCCACTTTCTCGACTAGCATGTCAATTTGAGATGGTACATCGGATTTGTCCTTTGATTGATGCTGGTTTGGTCTTAATTCCCTTCTTTTGTTGTTTGTCCACTACTTTTTTGCTTTCAGCTCGGGTTTGTATTGGAGACTTAAGTTCTGGGCTGCTATGACTTCGGATTATTGGTGATCTTGGCGTAGTTCCCGATTTTTCGAAGGGATCTTTAACACCTGGTGGGGTACAAGGGGGGTCTGCCATTTAGGATTTATTGTAGTTGCATATCACTTGGCAGAAGTTTTCAGCTGATGTCTGTGGTATTTGTTTATGAAGATTTATTTTGTAGCGCCTGTTGGTAGGCAAGATTAATATCACTTTTACCTCTGACGCCTGTTTGCAGGCAATCTGATATGAAAATATCACTTTAGTCAGTATAACACAACTCGATGAATTAATTTATTTTAATATTGTTTATTTTTGTAGTTTGTACAAAGATGGAGTTGTAGTGCACTTTACACTTATGAAAGAAAAAAAAATAAATGTTTTGGTTGGGCTGAGTATTGAACACTACTTCTCTTGAACTGGCTAGATTTAGTGAACTGCGCTACCCACTACACTATCGCCAATTTTTAGAAACCGGGATTAATTCGTCAATATGGTCAATTGTTCATAAAAGTGATTTTAAAAATATTTTTTTTTTTTGTGTCCTTTAATTTTATAATCACTGTTGAGGCACTTCCCGTTGGGGTCTCGAAAGACAGACACTGAGTTTTATTGAATTCAATGAGTTTTATTGCCATAAAAAGATATTTCAGTTTAGTTATGCACTTATTAATGTCAAAAGTTATCCTCAGTACACTGTCAAATTTTTAGAGATAAATCACTTTTTTTAGCATTTATCGGTAGATATCGGGAAGACAAAGATACCGGGCTACAGCTCGAGGAAAACTCTACACTTCAACACAAATTCGCTTCGATTTTTACACTATTATAATGTTTTTTTCTTCTTAAGACGAAATAAGATCCCAAAAAAATATCAGTTATGGGCGTAAACGCGCTTTAAGTGGGCGAAACAAATTAGTTTCACACGCGCTCCGCTTCGTAATATTATAATATTTCGGGGTGGAGAGGAGAGGAGAGGTGAAGTAAGTTGAAACGGGGAACACGCGACACTACGAACAGTACGAAGTGTGAGCAGCGATGAAATCCACTAGATGGTACCCATGAGTAAGGTTTGAACATGAAATGCTTAATAATGGGCGTCTTTCAAACTATGTGAATAGTAATATTAAGTTGAATGTGCATGTTTTAGGTAAATTTCGATAGAAACGTTACCTATTGCAGAAGGAGCTCATGATTTTATGATTCTTATCAGATTTCTGTAACCATACTGCTAGACGGTAGGCAGTAACTTATGACTCGTAACCGACGTGTTCTTCATTGACAGATGTCAAAGCAATACGGTATTCAATCACGAATCATTTTCATAATATCTGATCATAATTATATCTGAATATATTGACAAGATAAATAAAATATCAGTCATTTTCAATATTTATTATTATCGTTTACAAAAAGTTACATAAAACAAATAATTATGTAATGTAAAAAGCATAAGATGCAACTTTTTTTGTATAAAGGCCATCATTTATTATAATATACCTAAGTTAGAAATAGTAAAAATAATTTTATATAAAAAACGAAAATAATTATTCAATAAACTAGCATTTCGTCGAAATCTAAACGACGCTTTCCAAATTGACGTTCTTTACATACAATATCTAAGATATGTGGAGGATCACGAACATTCATAGACCTTGTGACTCCAGGATCGATAAGCTCGACAAGAATACAATCCATTTAAAAATTAGTTAATTTAATAAGCATTTTTTCTTCCCAGAACTTGTCATCTCGAAGTATACGCTCAACTATCTCTAAGTTAGATAATTACAATCATAAAAAAGAGTCGTGCTGCGAAATTCTATTTAATACATTTTTAAAGAAAAAATATGTCTTCTATTCTCCTTCCTTCCAGAATAACCGGTTTCTTCTCTTCCTGTGTAAACAAAACTTTTACTTTATTTACTTCAATTGAAAACAATATGTATTTGAAAATTTTTTACGACTTCAATACGTTCATAATAAAATTATATGTTTAAATCAGTTATTACTTGCTCAGAATTTTTCTCCGGTAAAATCGGTCCTTTCGGCATCGGATTATTGATATATTAAGTATTTTCGTGATGAAATAAAAACAATATTAGAAACATTGTGTTAATTCACTTTTCAATCAAATTTTGGCATTATACACACGAGCGTATAAGTACGTATAGACGGGTATATACAAGTGTATAAATTACCTGCTGTAATATAGATAGAGGTGGTATATTGTTGAGTCTAGAAGCAAGCATTAATTGCACATTTTTTCTGTGTTCTTTATTCTGCATTTGATTTTTTTCACCCTGCTTACTAGCGGATACCTGTTCTTTTTTTCTTTGTTGCCATATGCCTTTGCCTTTGTTGTTATATGATATTGGTCGGTTTTTGTATTGATTTGTTGATGATAAACGTACCTACATGTTATCTGGGTTATAAATGTGAGAATGTTATCGATATATTTGGGGATTCCGTATTATAGGCCAGTACACTTAGCGCCAAAAAGGGGGTTGCGATCGTAATTATTCCGGTAGTCCCAATTTTTTTATATGTTTTATAAACTGATCCCATGATGTATAATCTGAATTTCCGACCATGTCGCACCTGTGCTCGCGCCACCATTTAAAAAAAAACGGCTGTAATCGCGCCAAAATCTAGTTTTTCCAAAATATCTCATTCCCAATGCAAATTTTGGTTAAATTAGCTAAATAATTAAAGTAAAACATAAAATTACCTACAACTTTTGTGAAAACAATTTTCTTCAATCTCTAATAGGTACCGAGGTAGAAAGTCGTAAAGTTGCGTATTTTTTTGAAAAAACAAGTTTTTTGCGCGACTAGCTTTGATTTTTTGTAAATATCTCGTTTCCAGTACAATTTTGTGTAAAAATTATTGATATTAATTTTGTAGAAAATAAAATTTCATAAAATAAATAGGTATATAATTTATGTGTTTTAATTCTAATACGTATCCAAGCTCTAATCCACCAAAACCAGGCCAAAAATTGAAATAGAGGTAAAGTGTTTTAAATTTCATTCCTTAATTTTATTTTTCTTCAACAATTATTGTTGTGAGAACATATAAGTTGACAACAATCGTCATGCCTGCGTCAGACCTAGCTATAAATATAGTAGATGGCCTATTTCAGCATATCGGTCGCATACATTCCCAATGGGAAGACCACTAAAATAGGCCAAGCCACTACATTTATACTGACCGATAGATTTAGTATCAAGTTTCACTTGAGCGCCGCAACGAATCAAAAATATTTCGGGGTGGAGAGGAATGAAGTAAGTTGGAACGGGGAACACGCCACGTGCGCTGGTCAACACAGTTCGAAGTCAGAGCAGCGATGAAATCCACTAGATGGTACCCATGAGTAAAGTTTGAACATGAAATGCTTAGGGCGAAATAAGAATCCAAAAAAATAACAGTTATGGGCGTGAACGCGCTTTAAGTGGGCAAAGCCAGATACCGATCCATTTAGTATCAAGTTTCACTTTCGGGCCGCACCGAACCAAATATTGCACAGTGTGACATGGTTTGATTTCACACGGACATGTTTTATTAATGTAAATTTCTCTACGATAAAAATAATTATTATTATTGTTAGCATTAGTTAATGAATTGCATAATTTGCATGATGTTTGGAGATTCATGGTATCTACGTACAGTGAAAAAAATTGTAAGGGATCCCAAAAAATTATAAATCACAAATCTTTTTTTGGTTAATAAATGTATATTTATTTGGTAGACACTTTTAATAGGAGCCAATGAAAGCTAAAAAAAAAATTCGCATGTTTTTAATTATTAATGATTTTTTAATTATTTCTTGCTAAAGCAATCCCGATGAGTTACAAAACTCACTGAAATACGGGAGGAACTTACAATACATAGGTGGGAGTTAATAATTACAATTTTACATTGATATTTTGATGTCAAAATTACAAGTTGCACATACGAAACAGTACAAAAATAGAAAAATATAATATATTTACTAATAAAACTTTTACACAAAAAATAGTTTTTACATTACAGGTATTTTACATGTCAGATTGTCGCCATAGATATCATGTCTCAGCGATCACTGTACGAGTCGGTCGAGCGTGCGAGCCCACATACAATTTAATACTTAATGACATTTTTCCTATTTACAGAATAAGGAAATCTATTTTTAAACCAATATTTAGCTTCTAAATACCTAATGTATTTTATTATAATATGTATGTTTTATTGTAACAGTTAGTTTTAATGGTTAAAATAATTTTTCTAGTCTCGGCAAAACGCACCAAATCGCCACAAGTAACAAGGAGCTTACCTTTATTTTCGACAGGGTAAATTTAGTAACTAAATAACTGTTATTACTCAGAACGGATACGCTTTTTTATTAATTAAATAAATCGATTTTAATTGACTAATGCGTTGTAAAATATCGGCATCTTGTCACAATTTTTATTGAATGATGGCAGTATGTAAAAATTCAACTTTTACGCAATATATTGAATTTTTCCTTTTTTTAACCACTCTGCTATTTTTGTGTACTTTACAGCTCAAATTGCGATCGATTCATCAACGTCGTTCTATCTCCTTTTGTATTACGGTAAGATATATGTGATTTAAGCAGTATTCGAAAGAGGAAACACTGCGCTTTTTATTTGCACACAAACATTTATATAAAAAAATGTTCATCTTTGCAGATTTTGCAGATTTCTGCCTAAAAACTGCTAGTAATTACTAAAATCGACGATTGAATCAATTGTACCGAGATCGTTATAATATGGACTAATAGGCAATGCTTGTAAATCTTCTACATTATGTACAGTACCAGTAGACAATGCTGCTTCTGCTTCGTTTGGAAAGATCAAATGTTCTGCGTTGACATATAGCTTTTCAGAGTCATTTGGTTGGCATTGTGTTTGTTTCGTAGTGGAAGTCAATTTACATGTCTTCGTATTTATCCTACTTTTTTTAATTTGGCGCAATTGCATAGCTTCAACTATAAACTGAGGTTCTTTGATTGGCATATTTCGCATTAAACGGGAATCAAGGAGTTCCGGTAGTAGACAATCCATGTAAAATCTTATCAACTTTGTTTCCATACATTGTTTCCAAAATGCATCGTCCTTTCTGATATATTCTACTTTCATTGTATTTTCTTTTCCAGTCCAAAGGCCGAACAAACACTTTTCTTTGCCTGTGACACGGAGTTGTTCTTGTATTTGGTAATACCACGAGTGTTGTTTATTGATGACCAGCTGGCCTTTAATTAATTTCCAAAAAGTTAGTTTTCTTTTACGTATAGCTTCGTCTAATCCCATTTTAAATGCTGTTATTGGACATTTTACTTCTACAACCATATCCTCGGTAACGCCGTCCGGCGAAGCGCCTAAAAACGGGTACTCCAAATCAATGTACAGTCCACAAGGACTAATTGTCACATTTTCTTGAACGGACAGTTGTTGAAGAGCCACCTTTTCACTGTTGATTCCATGCCGAATGGCTGCTACATTTAACAGACTTTTTGGATTTAACAAGTTTTTCACCAGCGGTCCGCAGTTAATATCTTCCCTTCTTTTGACTACAGTTCCGAATAAGGAAGCCGTTAACATATTCCGCCTTAGTTGCAACCATTCACCAGAATCTCTCTGCAAAATGGTTTCTTTTTGGATTTTGTCCCGGTTTATAATATTTTCTCTTAAATTCAAAAGAAATTCTTCTTTGCTCTTCTGGAAACATTCTGGTAGCATATCTGGTTGCTTGACATTGACACCATGAATTTCTTCATTTTTAGAAATTTGTTGAAGAACACGATTCTTTTTCCTCATATACCGTTGTGTATTTAATACTCTCTTTTGACGTTTGGCTTCAAGAATTTTCACACGTGTGCTAGGATTATGATAAAAAGATTTTTGTAAATTGCACAGTGGGGCTCTTGTATTAAAAGATACCACAGCACCATGGCATCGTGCCTCATAGGACTGCCTCATTGCAAAATTTATCCTCTTTCCACCTATGAACTTGGCGATTATGCCATTAAATCTTTCAACGACATTACTATCCACATCGTGTATGAGACTGCGTGCATGTGCACCGACAGCAGATGTTATCAAAACGATTCTTAACCACAGCGGGCTTCCTTTAAGCATCATCAATAATCTGGAGTCACCCGTCTTTTCCGCAGAACAAAAATAATTTCTACACTTGTCATGGTTTCCGAAAACGTGATAGGGTGAATTTATAATGTCTTTATGCAAATTTTCGATTTTTTTCGACAAGGGAATGTTAGAAATTTTATTGTATTTGATTGAACAGGTAACAGCCTTACGGAGAGACATAATATTACTAATGCTCAATAATTTTCTCAAATTCTTGGGATATTTTGTGTCAGTGACAAGAGAGCGTAGTTTTGTACAAAAGTTACGTAACACGTGATTTCTGCATTCGATCTTTTCCACTGTATTGTCCAAGTAAGGTCGGGCCTGCAATATTTTGGAATACGTGCTGGAGTCTCCATCTGATACTAGGCGAGCATAAATTAAGTTGTATTCTTTAATCGATTCCCTAAAACCCTCGAGAAGAATATCTGACTCCATGCCGCTTGAAGAGCCGGTGTAATTTTTAAAACATACATGTCCTTTAGGTTCAGTGGCTTTTTTTTCTGCTCGAGCGCAAATACAACAATATTTGTTACGAACTGACATAAACAATACCTTTCCAAACTTCTTTCCAATAATTGCCGCTGCTCCTGACAAAGAGGAATAGTTTGTTCGGTATGATCTCTTACCCCAGGATCCATCTGCAATCACGTCAATCATGGCGGTTCCATTTTTGTTGACTCTTCCTTCTTTTAATGCTGCATCCCTTTCTTCAGCAGCTGCCAACGCCATACAATCGATAGAAGTTTCCTGCCATTTTTCAGATACTTCTGAATGTATTTTCGTATATAGTTTTGGAGACATTGTTGGTATGTCTACTGCTGCTAAAAACTCCTCCAACTGGTACTGTCCCCCACCAATTGCCATAATCCCAGACACCGCACATCTATTAACATCCAAAGATGCACAATCATCATCGGTCGAAAGAAAGCTTTGATAATTGCAAAAATTGCATTTTATTGTAAATTTAGAAATAAGACCAGTTCTTTTTTCGCTTACTATTTCCAAATTTCTTAGACTACATCCAAAATTTTCGCAATGTTGACTAAATATTTTGAGTTTTTTTAGAAACATATCAACGTTAACCAATCTACGGCCTTCAATCAACATCTCAGTCTTGAACTGTTGACAAACTTCCACCTAAAAGAAAAAAAAAGTATATTTTCACATTACTTCTTCAGCGTAAAATGATTCATCATTCAAACATATAAAATAGAATTTTCTATTCAACTATGTTTCTCTTTATATTGCTTTTACATACCTCGTATGAAATTGGGAAGGAATCAACTTCAATATCATGAGTGCTAAGCCCGAAAGTTGAGGAATCCCAGGCGTTTGTATCTGGTGTAGTCTCTTGTACATCCTGTAAGAAGACTATTTGTTGGAAGCTTTGCATGTAAATATGTACGGTCATTATATTATATTTGGCAAAACAAACAAATGGCTGCCTTCAAGGTAAATCTGCGGTGGCTGGTTTCTACAAACTGAGCTAGTCTTGTTTTAAAATAAAGTGTTCTTACTTTAAGGTTTGGGCTGGAAACGGCATGCACGTTAGTGTCATAAGAACTAGAGCCAGCAAATAGTGAAAAATTTTCAGGTTCATTCATCTCTGGTCCGTGCTGAAAAATAATGTCAGTTTTTGTTATTTTTTTTAGAGCGCTTATTTAATCATATAAAAATAACATTATTTACTTTATATTTACAGAAATTGTGAAAAAATTACCATGTTGGGTATCGGTATAGCGTTTAACACAATACTCGTATTTTCTTTATTATTTGCAACATTATCTGGATGAAGTCTTGCGGAATTTTTCCTAAAATGAGAAATACTTGTTAATTATTTATACTGTCTCTATTCCCTAATTATTTAGAGATGTATTAAGACATGCCCGAAAAACTTTCACCAACAATTCCTGAGCTTATTTGGTGTAAAAAATGCATTCCGGTAAAAATAAAAATATGTCACCGGAAATCAAAATTAATTTACTTCTTATACTCCAAATTCAATATGCTCAGAAGTTTATCGACTGCGTATATATGTATATATCTACATATATAAAATTATTTAAGCTGACATTGTACAATTATGTTCTGTAAAAAACGTATCCCAAAGATCTACTTTTATGTGTGTATTTAAGTAGTACCTTCTCCATTCCGTTAAACATTTTCCTTGGTGCCGTAATTTTCTTCGGGATAAAACTCCTTTTGTCTTCTGTTTTCCCATATTTAACTGAAACGTAAGTATATATTAGCCAAGAGATTTATTATAAATTGGTTCAATTTTACCTTAAATTTGAAAATCATTTCAACGTAAGTAAGTGCAGTAACTTGGGGAGATAATTGCACAATTCTATCTACAACAAATGATCTAACAATCTAAACTTAAAAGATTAATGACTCTATTTAATATTCGAATGACTTTAGGTACTTTATAGGTGACATATGTCTAATTTTCTGTGTGGAGAAAAACTTTCGATGGAGAGTTTTTGTTTTATGGAAAAAAAACTTTCGAATTTCAAAAATTTGTTGTTGGGTAATTTAACTGGTTTTGGTTGATTAGAGCTTGGATACGTATTAGAGTTAAAACACATAAATTAAATATCTATTTATTTTATGAAATTTTATTTTCTACAAAATTAGTAACAATATTTTTTTCACAAAATTGTACTGGAAACGAGATATTTACAAAAAACCAAAGCTAGTCGCGCAAAAAACTTATTTTTTTCAAAAATATACGCACCTTTACGACTTTCTACCTCGGTACCTATTAGAGATTGAAGAAAATTGTTTTCACAAAAGTCGTAAGTAATTTTATGTTCTACTTTAATCGTTTAGCTAATTTAGCTGAAATTTGCATTGGGAATGAGATATTTTGGAAAAACTAGATTTTGGAGCGATTTCGGCCGGTTTTTTTCAAAATGGCGGCGCGAGCGCAGGTGTGCCAAGGTCGGAAATTCAGATTTTACATCAGGGGACCAGTTTATAAAACATATAAAAAAATTGGGACTACCGGAATAATTACGATCGCGAAACGCTAATTGCCCTGGAGTATTAGTAATGAAACGAACTCTTCACAAACACTTTATTGAAATATAAGAGAATACCACTCCTTAGTAAAAAACTCCTTTTATTTTACCATAATTTATTAGATATACCATTGTTACAACTAACATGACTGTATAATTAGAAATTTATGTAAAAGCCCAGTAGGGCGTAAATAAATAAAACTAGGAAAACGATTCTAATGAAGGGGCACTCTATAACATTCTGTGCCGCTGGTTGTGACAACCGGCCAGACAGCTGGTTCGCCAAGGTCGTGAAAAAATGGATTTATAGTAAAAAAGTCTACTTGGGCTAGAAATGATACATAATAACATAACGACAATACTTTAGTGTCATCTTTTTTCTCAAGTGCCTACACATTTACGCATTTAATAATGTATTCTTTTAAAAAAATATATTCTTTTAAGAAAAATATAAAAAACCTTTACTCACTTGAGGAAGAAGTTAAATTATAAAAAACAGAAAATTTCACTAATAGATTTCAAAGTAATCGTTTGATTAAATAAAAAATACGTAAAAGAAATGACCGAAGCGACGGGCCGGGTGACACAACCTTACAGGCCGGAACTTTGACGGCGTCTGAATCAATACGTAGTAACTCCTTACCAACGCGCACACAAATATACTACGCACAATCCAGAGTTTTGAAGTACTGGCGGTCGACTTTCGTGTATCTGGCCAGAAATTTGATTTTCGCGAGTGTTTTTATTTTAATTAATTCTTATGAATACATTAATAAAATCTCTAATCTTTTGTGAGGGAGTCGTCGGGAAGTTACTAATTCATCGTCTAGAAAAATAAAATCTGGTACTTGCCGCTTATCTTACAACATTTTACATTTAATAAAATGTACTTATCGTTTTACATAATATATTTAATGGTAAGGTCTTGTTTTTATTAATCTTAAATATAAATAACTTGCATCCCTTCGAATCCCTCTAGAAACATTTAAGATTCTAGTAATAAGCTCATCAGAAATAATTAAAATGTGAGCGTCGGGGCAAATCCCCGTTATCAGGGTATTGTGTCGCCTTAAGAAACGGGAGCAACAGAAAAAGCGACAATTTATCAAAGTTGTTGTTTATTGTTTATTTATATCCTTACACACAGATATACTACTATTTATTTGTATTTTTTTGACATACCTCGTATTGTGGCGCAACGTGCGATTTTTTTTTAAATCCTCTAAGTTGAAAAAAACTTTTTTATGTTGATGATTCATTTTAATGCTTAAATGCTTTACATATGAGTATGCTTTGTCTTTTGAAAATATTTTGTTATTTCTTAGACTGTTTTGGTTTATAGTGTAAATAAAATATTGTAAACTATTGTACAAAGTAATGATCAGCACAATCCATTTCTAGCCAAAAAAATACCCTTGAAAATTCAAGTCTCTATGTCTATGATATAAGCAGGCTCAAAAATTTGAATTAAAAAAAAACTTTTATTACTGCTGCTAGCAATTCGCGAGCCATTGTAATTGTCATTAACTAGTAATTCGTGAGCATATTTTATTTTCAAAGTTTCAATACTGATAGTACATGCGAGTTGCCTGTAAGCTGTCAGATTCATTCGTTGACCTGTCATTGAAAAATTTACTTTGTTCCCCTCACACTTATCGTCATATCTATTTTTTGACATTTTGGTTATTATAAAGGTGTTGTCATTTTTTAAGATTTAGTACCTTCCTGCAAAAGTATTGTATTTAATATTGACAACTACCGGGGGTACATACCCAAAAGAGACGATAACCCATTTTCAGAGTTCCGAAATGACCCAAACTTTTTACCCAAGATACCGAATAACACAGGTAACGAATCGTTGTGCTACGGATAAGACCACCCTGAAACAAAGCAACAATCATGCCAGTGGAAGACTCCAAATTTGCATCGTCCCAAAAAGCTCCTCAAGTAAGACCAAACATCAAGAAAATGCTGATTTGTTTTTTCAATGTGAGAGGAGTCCTCCATTCAGAGTTTGAGAACCACAAACATTTATGGTTCTCAAATTTGATTTTTCCTTTAGGCCGTTTTAAAATTTCAAGAGTTTTCAAATCTTCACAGCCGCGCGCTATCAGCCATCGTAAAAATAACGAGCACACAGCACAACTGTCAACGAAAAATTCACACCCAACCGATTGGACGACTTTTCAGCGCTTGGATTACTGGCTGGGGAAAGGTAACTGTAAATGTACACAGTCCTACCAGCAGAACTCGTTACTACACTACCCTCGTATATCTGCATATCAAAGATTTTCCATACTGGTCCCGATATGGATTCCATATTGGGATGAAAAAGGTGTCTTATAAAGCGTTCATAAGAATATGGTCTTCTACGTGGTAGAAGGTCCGGGGAGCGACAGTTCTTCGAAAAAGATCACAGCAAACATTTTAATAAGTTTTTTAATCGTTTAATTTCTTTTTTCAGGCAAAAATTTTAAATACATCAAAAAAATAATAAAACAACATGAAGAATATGAAGAACGAAGGAAACCACTATATTTATAATACAGTTGCTGAAAATAAATTAAATGTGTATTAAAAATCAAAAATATAAACACTAACGAAAATAAAAGTTGATTTATTTTGATAAAACTTTTTAAAATAAAATAATTATGTGCAACACTCTGAATTGCCCCCGGGCTGTGGTAAGGTACTGTAGAACACCCAATTAAAAAGTTAGTAATTTGTGAAGGGTGACCGGGTATGTCATCAAAATGACAATTCAATACACCCCCAAAAAGTGATATGAAGTCATGAAAAGTAATGAAACAAAAACTAGGTTAAATAGGTTACATAGATAACTATTAAACGTAGTTTCTGTTTCATCACTTTTCATGACTCTATATCACTTTTTGGAGGTGCAAACGTAGTTTCTCTTTCATCACTTTTCATGACTCTATATCACTTTTTGGAGGTGTGTTGAATTTTCATTTTGATGAAATATTATGGAACCGTTGTGAAGCTGAAAGGAGTGTGAAGGCACGGAGATGGGCAGAGGAAGCTACCAGGCTCTCAGAAATTGATAAAGCTATTTCAAGGAACATTTAGATTCTAAATAGTAGTCTTTAAACACGGTGATACTGAAAGTATCCACCACACAGAAATGTGACACAAACATTCTATGAACTGTATGTGAAAAAACTTGGCCTATGTGGTTAAGTGATTACGATCCTTGGCTACAAATCCGGCTATGGTTCAATGATCCCGGCGTGCGCAAGTAAATTTGGTTTGATGAATTTGTGCTGGTTCAAAATTCATTCCATAGAAATAATTTATACATAATATTTGCGGGACGTTCCGGATTAGTAGATACTTTCACAATCGCCCTGGAGAAAGATAACCATTCGGAATCAAAACGATGTTTAGATGGCTCTAGTACCAAATATAAATATCCAGGTACTTCCTCACCTTCCTCCTCCCCATATCCTTCCCTCTCTTCTACATTCAACTTCAGAGCATACCCCAAAAATAGGAATTCTATGGTCTCACTAGCTCTAGACCGTTGGGACTCTTTTATTTATTTATTAATTAACACCCCTTTTCGGGGCTTTTACACATGAATATTAAAAATATACATTATAATAACATTTTATATTTGTTTAAAAATAAATTGAAGATGTAGACTGACTTGGTATAATTGTTTTCCTCCATTACTATTCTGGGCAAAGAGAAATACATATGGTAGTTAGTCCCAGAATTTCTGCACTGAAATAAATCCTGACTTCTAGTATTACGTTTTGGAATCTGGAATCTTATCAATCTTGTGCTGTATTCACATAAAGATGATCATTATTTTGTTTTTATTTTATTGGCCATAATTATCACTCAATCACGGAGATCGGAGGTTGTATAAAAACGCTGAAATTTTTTCATAGCATTAAAAAGTAATGTTTTTTTTACAGGAGTAGGAAAATAAAGTCACAAATTTGCTGATAAAAATATAACTCACTTTATTTATTTTTTTATCAACTGTACAAATAAAGTTGAATACATTCAAGCCTCTTTATATCGATACATGTGTGTTTATAAATGTGTAATTAAATTACACGCATATAAGTCTTAATACTAACTTCATTAGGCACCAACTTAACTTTATATTTACATTATTTCTTATGAATACGAAAATAGTTATAATAATATCTACTGATGTTTATCACAGATAAATAGAATGTCTTAAAACTCTAATTTCAGTCGAAGACAGATAATCAAAAACAGCGTGACTTCTATAAGGTATTAGGCTCTACATATGATCCGACTTGCAGTACCCAACATGTTGAACCGCCGACCGAATTATTATTATTCCAACGGCCTGATAAAGAAAATAATAATATACCGGTTGCCCACACACGATCCGATTTGCTGAAACCCAGCATATTGGGTTCTGCAAGTCGAATCGTGTGGAGGATCTATAACGCAATTAGTGTAATCGATCACATTATTCACACAGGTGCATTGATTTCACACATGATCTCAAACATGTTATTTGTCTCCAGAAAAGAAAAATGAAAAACACACCGTTAGATTTATCGTATTTTAAATTCAAATTCCATGATCGTATGTATACAAACTTGTTGCGAAAGCGAGAGAAAAGGTTGTCAGAAGTATGTACATAATATGCACCAATATATAAAATAAAGCATGCGTTGTTCGAACCAACTCTACTCGATTCTTGACTCTAATGGACATTTGAAAACTATCGATGAATTTGACGAATTCGCCAGTGTGCGTTATTTTATAGAAAATTTTAACTTATCTTGCAAAATTAAATACATTCGATTTTGCGTTCGTTATTAGACAGCTAATAACACACGAGCTCTATTTTCTATGTATATGGCTGTATAAACGATAATAACTAACACTTTCCATAGTTTACAGATGTTGAAATTTAGATTGATAAATGCTTTAGTTTCGAAGATGTTATGAAACGTTATCTTTCCAAAAAGTTTCTGCGGCTTTGGAAATGCGATTAAGATGTTAAAAAAATATAGAGTTCTTAGAAATCCTTTCTGAATCAAAACAAAATGATCATGCATGATGCTCATTGGACTTATTATTAAGGCCCCGTAGTAAGAGTTCATAGATGGTTTGAAAGGGAGATAATATGTAAATACGAATGTTAGAGGGAGCGCGCTAATGTAAAAAAAAGATAATAATTAAGCGAAAATGGTGAAAATATTTAATAAAACGCGACTCGTTTGAAATAGAGCAAAAATCTTTTGACAAATGCTTTAGTTGCATTTAAAGATACACTGTGAATTTTTTCATGTTTATAACATATTGAATAACAGGAAAAAACGTGTTAAATCATTTTCGGATCTTACTTGGCGATTTTTTTCTATCGAGAAAATTTCATATAATTAAAGTTTCGGCATAACAAATATATGGATATTACCATCAAAAATATTTTTTTTGGAGCTTAAAAATTGAAGAGTTAACTAAAAACTTGTTTTAAATCGACAAAAAAATGGGGTATGCGGGGGCTTAACAATGATTGCAATATATTATGGCATAAATGCACATATACATGGTTTTCCAATAAAAGGTGTTATTTTGAATAGCCCGCTATTTCGGTAGATGTCACTTTTGAAGCTGTCATTTTTTGACATTTGACAATTAGAAACTACGCCATTAATAAAAATGGAACGATGTACGCTTCAACAACGCATTGAAATTGTTAAAATTCACTATAAAAATGGTGAAAATTTGGCAGAGACGGTTCGTAAAACTCGAACATTTTTGGGTCGTCGTGAAGCACCTTGTCGGACCGCAATACAGAAAATGGTGGAAAAATTCGAGCTGTTGGGACAATTTAGTGATGTGAAGAATAAAACCCGTGCACGTCGCTCAAGAACAGCTGAGAATATTGCTGCTGTAGCCGAAAGTGTTGAAGAAAACCCAGTTTTGTCCATTCCTCGACGTTCTTTGGAATTAGGCATTCCACAAACGTCATTACACCGTATTTTGCATAAAGATTTGTGTCTTAAGGCATATAAAGTTCAGTTAACACAAGAACTCAAGGCGGCCAATCATCAACAACGTCGTGTGTTTGCTGATTGGGTCCTTGAAATGCGTGAAAATGATCCGAAATTCCATAGGAAAATCATCTTGAGTGATGAGGCCCATTTCCACCTCGGTGGCTTCGTCAACAAGCAAAATTGTCGCATGTGGGGCTCATAAAACCCAATAATTATTGTTGAAAAGCCTCTCTATCCTCAACGTGTGACTGTTTGGTGAGGTTTATGGTCCTGCGGAGTCATTGGACCTTACTTTTTCGAAAATGAGGCTGGAGCAACAGTTACGGTGAACGGATTGCGCTATCGAGAGATGATTAATGATTTTTTATGGCCGGGATTGGATGGTATTGATCTGGACAACGTTCACTTTTAACAAGACAGCGCTACGTGCCACCCAAGCAACGAAACCATTGATCTTTTACGGAAAAAATATCAAAATAACACCTCTTATTGGAAAACCCTATATTATAAATACCCTATTTTATAAAACCCGAAATATTACCTCCCATTTGACTTGAAGAGCAAATCGAGTCGGTAATTGGTTTTTTATTGTCGAAATGGATAAAAAAGTATTTATTTGTAGGCAAAAATAAAAAGGAGATAAGTATAAAAAATACTTGGGTATAGAGGAACTCGAGAGAAACTTACGAGAGAACCGTCGTAATCTGTTTTTTGTAGCTTGGTTAGTTAACAGCTTGACAATTTTAACATTGCAGGCAGCTAAATGAGGAACTAAAAAAATAGATTTTTTTAATTCCAAGGATTAATATAAATTAAGGATTTTTGTATTAACATAATCTACCTTACAAATCGAGGCCACTGACGACATCGACTACAAAGCAAATAATATTGTCAATTATGCGTTATACAAAAAGTTATTTTGACCACCTGCAGAGATAAGTATGTCAATAGAAGGTGAAAAATAAATTCTAAAAATACATTATTTCAAAGTAACATGAGATCGTATGGAGTAATCGACCATACTAAAAAAAATCATTATTGCTCAAGATTCAATGAGGAATTCCAATGGAAAATTTTACGACGTTAAAAAATACGTATCTACTGCGTAAAACGTAAGTCTTATTCTTTTAAATTATAAGTAGAAATAACATCATATTATAGTGGTCTTGAAATATGATTAGCACGCGAGTTCGGACGTCATCAGCTGAACCCAGTTATTTATTTGTGTGCGCCTGTACATATACAATGTGAATATACATAAATATTTTTGTCTGTGTAAAAACTCAATCACCGATACAGTATTTAATTAACACTTTGATCAACTTAATTAGTATAAAAGCCATCTTTTTACACCCCCGGGAATGGAAAATACTGCATTAAAGATAAAAAAATTGTCCAAGTTTCAAAACTTCATGCGATTTGACAGTTTATTTTCTTGTTTGACGTATTTTTTAACGTGGCCAGCAGTTCTAAAAGTTTACCCAATTTTACTATGAAAACATGTTACAAAAAACTATTGGTATCATGTGTGAGTTTTCTATACGATATCCACGAAAAGAACAGTTGGTCGCTTATCATCAGAGACCAAGTTTCTGTCGTGCTTTAGAAGAGTAATTATTAAAAAAAAAAAATAACCGGAAAGAAATATGCCGGAAATTATATATTTTTAAATCGTGTTTTCTAGCGAACGCGAAAATTACAAAAAATTACCTGCATTTTGATAAAAGTCGGAATTCCTCACCATACTTTAAATAATATTTTTCTGTAAGCTTTTAAAACTACGTGCTCTATTCTGTTCTTAAAATAATAATATTTGTTTTAAAAATAAATTACTATAATAATAAACTGTGTGTATGGGTGAAGTATTAATAATCTGTAAGCTGTAAAAAAATATTTAAAATTTTCTTGTGCTTATGAAAAAAATACATATTCACTTCAGATGTTATGAAACAAAAGTGGCGAATTATTGATAGTTAGTTGGTCGCCTTCACAGATGTCTTCGTTGATTGAATGAAAATACTATTTCAATATCTGTTATTTTATCGCAGGCTGTTTTGTCGGGTATATGTTGTAAAGTTCCCATTTTATCCAAATTATTCTACACTCTGGCACTTTAACTTCTTTTTTTAATTTGTTAACTTAATATTACAGTTCTTTAAAATTACAAATAATGTACAAAGCGTTGTAAAATAATAATATTATATAGGTATTACGTAGGAACTCAAATTTTATATACTAAGTGATGGTCGCTTTTTTCTGACATTCTTGTTTGATATTCCAAAGATGTTTCCGATAACCTGAAAATAAAACAAATAAAAAAACCATTAGAATCACGTGTAAAAATGAGGAAAAGCGGGATGGAAAAATCATAAGGGGGACGCCTAGAACGACATGCCATGATATACAAATACTTAAGAAAATACGATGCAAATGTGAATGGTAGCAGAAGTCCGGGACGCCCGAGGAAGACATGGCACGACCAAGTGAATCAGATACTTGAGTCGGGCCATGTCAAGAGTCAGAACAATAGAAGAGTATGTATGAGACGATGTATGAATGTGAATGAGGCAAGGAGTGTGTGCCAAGACCGAGTTGTTTGGCGGTCCGTCCTCTCTGCCTACCCCTGCGGGGAAACGGCGTGATGGTTAGTTAGTTAGTTATGTTAAAAGTCGATATAACAGAATAGTTTATATACCTAGATAGTGATTTGCAGTGTGGTGGTTTTTCCTCTTGCAATATGGCTAATTACATGATAAACAGTAGCAATTAATAACATAAACCGAATACGAGGAAAGCGTAAACAATTAGCAGCAGAAACATTCATTTATCGTAAATGGCTATGGAATTAATGTCAGCTAGATCCTGGATCTCATGTCCGGGGATGAGGTGATGCTTGGCGCCACAGGACCTCTATGTAGTTGCGACAGGTTCCCCATTATGGAAAGCACTAGTTTGACTTTCTATAGTTGCTCCATCTTGTAGGTATCGTTTTGAAGAAATAAAGCGAATAAATCTTTTTCTTTAGAAAGAGTTCGAATCTAATAATCAGGGACATCCCTAACATTGCGGTCGAAAAAATATTCCATAAATTATTCAAAAACCTTATTTACACGTAATAAAAAATAAAAATCTACCAGAAAGATGATCAAAATAATTATTTAATCTATTATTTGCTAAAACCGGATCGATAAAGGGTGAATGTAATGTAAACGGTGACCGGATAAATCATCAAAATGATAATTCATCACATCTTTAAAAAGTTATATAGAGTCATGGAAAGTGATGAAACAAAAACTTTATTAACTGGGTTAAGTAGTTTAGGTTAGGTTAGGTTAAATTTTTTTTTTCATCGTTTTTAATGACTTTATACCACTTTTTAAAAGTGTGTTGAATAGTCACTGTGTTGAGTTAGCGTGGAACCGATTTAAGGACTTTATTTAATGTTTCACCGGGGCAATACTGAGAATACCTAATAATAAGGCCAATAAAGTAAAGAAGGTAAAGGTAGGTATGTCTCTCACCTTGGAGACGCTATTGACCCCCAGCTTGCGCCTGACGGGCAGCGCCCTAAGCAGCTGACCCGCCCTCGCCTCTCTCACCAGCGACTGGAAGGCCAGGGACACCCCGGCGCAGTGCTCCGCCGCGCTCACCTCGTAGAACTGGCAGCCGAAGGTCAGCGATACCTCTTGACCTGCGTCCACACACACCTCTCTGGAAACAACAGTTGCTAGTTGTAGTCAATTAAGCAGATAATACAACAGTCTAATACCTTTGACTAAAGTGACTTCGTTAGCTGGAATTGTTCTTATCCTTAAAATTAACCACCTTTTTGGTAACTGCGATTCCAGTTCTCTCCGACGACAGGTAAAAAATTGTTAATTTTAAGGTTAAGGACAATGAGACTTCGCAACATTTTGTTCTAAAAATTCAGTCATCCTAGAGCAAAAATGAACTTTAGGCAAAAATGAGCGTGATAGTCTAGAATTTTTTAGTTGAAAAGACGCAAAGGGAATAAGGAATTTTTCGAATTTTAAATTTTTAAAAAATAGTTGCCGTACAGGCAAAAGTCACCAAAGCACAGCGCACGTTTTCGAGATTTTGAAAGCTAAAATATGTTAGATAAACTTTAAAATATGGTTTTAAAGTTTATTTTACGAAAATTTTAAAATTTTATCTACCCGCATAATAATAAAAAAAGCAAAAGTATTCAAATGAGATTATTTCTCTGGCATTCAAATTTAGATACCTTAAAACGTGTGTCTGCTGGTTTGTAACTTTGCCTGAACGGCGACGCAATATTTTATATATTTTCAGGACATTGTCAATAACTGTAGAGTGCTGTCTTAATATGATGATGCAATCAATAATATTACTATAAAGAAATATTTTAAGGGTTCTGTTCTGTTTAAAACCCGCAAAGATTCTTGGACGGAGATTTAAGTCCCAAGTCAAAGAAAAATTTGGCCACCCTTGAGCTCTGGATTGCTTGATGCCGAAGCACAGTCCTGTACCTGATATGGTCGAGGTCTCTCTGGTTGCCCAGCAGTAACGCCGTGTAGTAGGATGGTAGCTTGAGGCGCGCGATGAGCGTGAGCAGGTCCTGTGCCTCCCGGAAGGATTTGGCGTCGCACACGGAGTACACAACCACGAAGGCCTCTCCCCATCTGATGTGCTCGTACAGGCACTCGCTCTGAAATAAATATAATTGACATTTTCTTAAAATAGAAACAGTATTGTGTCATCATCCATAAATTGTCATAGTTGTGCATCTGAAACTTTTGCTAACGTAACTATCTAGCTGAATTATTATCCCTAGGCGATATGATTAAATCTGGGGCTCAATGCTCTAGCATAAACGAATAATTATTGGTTTCTGAAAAGCTGAAACAATATGTTAAACAATTTGTTCTATATTAGATAGGTAACTATTTCATCAACCTAGAACACCTGACACAAGTTTTCATAATACCAAATAAATGATATTGATTACTTTCTGGTATTTAAATCAATTCACAAAAACTGACATGGGCAATTTTATCAATAACTCCCAGAATTAATTTCAATCCTCCTACAGCTCACATGGATGGTTCCTGGATTTCTTCATATTTTTTTCGATTTTCTATAGCATTTTTTAAGCTATCCAATGAGAATGATTGTAAAAATGGATGGTTGCAGAAGTTTTGGTGGACTGATGTAGAATTCACTTTTAAATTAATTAGCTTTAGGTTGCATCTTTTGACAAACGAAGTATTGATGGAGTACCATTAAATCACATGTATGACACCATTCCGAGTTGATTATAATAAAACACACACATAGAACAATGTTGTTAGTGCTACCGGGAGTAGACTTCGAGACATATTCGGGGGTCAGATACCACTGAGCTAATGCTTTTGAAATCATCAAAATTTCATCGAGTTTTACTCCAGATAAATAAAGTCTGTTTCAGCAAGTACCCTTTGTAATATTGTTTATTTGTTGTCACACCAGCGCGTCTACTCTCGTGTTTGGCAACTTATCTTGTACGAGTATGTCTCATTTTGATGACAGGTCTAATTCCCAGCCATTCCTCTGCGTAAACCGCACACCGTACAGCGCTCGCCCCAAGCACGAGAGGAATTGACAGCTGCTGCCGGTATGTGCGCGAAGTGGCGCCAACCAACTAAGATTTTCCATAGCTAATGAACTCATCGACCCGCGATGCAACTTTCTTCACAGATCGGATTCTATTCCGACAATAATTCTAAAGCTGTGTAGGTGCAAAGGATATAGCAAGGTTGATTAAACGGACTGCTACGCTGGGTGATGAATCTAAAAGGCCCTATTCAAGGTTCGAGGTTATTCCCTATTTGAGAACAAATTGAAGCCGCGGGGTGAGGGGGAAGATATATACCAAAGCCTACTTATTTTTATCATGACACATCCCATTCCCTGTCTAAGCAAATACCCCCAAAAATCAGTTATATGCTTTAACAATATAAAAATCAACCCAGTTTTTTTTTACTACGTAATATCTATTTTGAAATGTGTTTGAAATAAAATACACATCATCCCCCCGTCAATGGGAAGTCTCGATTGTCAATCGCTTCAATTGCCTTAGTAAATTATCAAATGATATCGTAACTATTGACAATTGATATTGATCGTCTCAGGGTATCTAGTACGGTAGGTTGATAAAATCATACATTAATACGATATTGAAGCAAACCGCCGACTATTGTCAGTTAAAGATATTTGCGAGCACTGTCAGAATTTGATTCTAACAATCGGTAGACAAAAAGCGGATGCTTATAACGCTGTCTCCAAAGTGTCAGAAAAGCAGTCAATAAACACAATTTTTTTTTAATAAAGTCTGTAAAGTATGTAAAATACCTAGTGGGTTATAGTGAACGGAGGTGAACCAACGAAGTTCTTAGAATTGTAAGAAATAATCCATCAATAATCCAAGATCCATCGACTTAATTCATTAATTTTAAGACGCGATTAATTGATTCCGTTCCAGCTAGGAGAAACAAGTTGTTATTTTTGACTAAAGAGTACCTACAAGTAAACAAGTACATGCGGACTGGAAATTTATATTAAAGTTCGAGATTGTCAATTTATTAGTATTTTTAACTTTTACATAGTAGTTTGACGTTTAAGAATGTAAATTCATAGACAGATACGCCAGTGTTGCCATCGCATAACGATTTCCTATAATCGACGGCGAAACCGTGCTCGGTATATTGAAATAAAATGGTTGGAAGTTAAGTGTATTGATCCGATATTATTAAGTTATTGATTTGACCCCCTGGTCTTTTTAAGACTTCATCATCAACTTGAGAATGGGACCATCGTTAAATTCTGTAGATCCCAAAGTCCCAAATACCGCACAGAAAGAATGCCAGATGACAGGACACCGAAAATCATGACGTGGTGGGTTCCCAATCATGACCTAGTGTAAAGGATATATAGGACCAGACCGAGGAAGAGATGAACTGATAAATGGATAATAATTCAAAGCACTACGGTATATTACGAGTTGAAAATATTTGCATCGACCTGGAAAAAGCTGTGCCGAGTTTTAATTGCTTCAGCACACAGATTTCAACGTTTTAGTGAAGATTATTCTCTAAAGTTCTTTCGCCACCGCGATAATCATGTCTAGAGCATTTTCCACGCGGCTAAATAGTTCCGAGATCCATAGAGAAAAACCGCCATGCATAACAGTCGGATAGAACCGCGACGGAAACACGACAGCTGAAGGTACCGGCGCTGCCAGATAAACAGGTTGGCTGCAACGAACTGATGCTTGTTGGTCTCTGGTTAGAACACTTGTCTCGCGCGCTGTCCGCCGGTCAAATATAACTACATTATGGAATATCATACAATCCGTCGACAAATAAACGGCTCGTGAAGAGATGTACGCCTGATATACAGGAATCAATGATAAATATAGTTTTATTTTAAAAACACTTTGTATCAGTTGAATATCTTGCTGAATGAGAAACAATTATTTTAGCAACCGGACATGGAAAATAATGCATTTTAATAGCTATTTCTTTCAAAATACGGATAATTTGACGACTTTTCTTCACGCCACGTTTTGACATTATAGTATTAAAATCAGCTTTTTAGGCTATTTTAAATTTTTATGTATTTTTCCCCTCTCCTCTTTTACTTTCTTAGATCTCTTAGTTTGGGATAAATAAGAGAAGAAGAAAAAAACTAACACTAAAATGGAAATAAAAATTTTCAGGTTCATGTTTAAAACGTTCACATAAAAATCAAATTGCCGCCATTGGAACAATTGATTTGAAAGAAATAACTATTAAAATGCATTAATTTCCATTTACGGTTGCTGAAATATGGTTATTATTATCTAATTGATATAAAGTTTTCAACCAATAACCTTTATTTTTTTGGTGTCAACTCCACAAATAATATTATGAAGTAATTAGAACCGTTATTATAAAAAGTCTGAAAGTGACTCCACAGCGATATGAAATCATATCAGATGATTTCTTTTATGATTATAAAATAGGAAAGGGTTGGGTTGAGGGATGCACCTGGCTATTTAGATCTTGATATTAATATTCAGTCAAAGCCGATTCAAGCAACAATGTTTCAATTCTGATTGGTAGTATATTACCAGGGCTATACCATTTTCTCATTAGAATATTTCATTCTGGAATGAGTAGCAAATATACGAGTACAAAATATGAATTTATTTAAAATATATTTTTGCGAGAAAGTACTTAATTACCCATAAAACATCATTTTAAGCTCAAAAGGTTTTAAATCCGCGATTTCCGAGTCCAGAGGGGTTCCAGTAATACTTAAGGACAAGGAATTTGAAAGAACAGTGGGGTGATTCCGGTTCTAATTAAGGTTAAGCTATTTTTATCCTTAACCTTAAAAATAACGACTTTTTCGCTATTATTCTATAGAACTGGAATCACTATTAACGAAAAATTCGTTAATTCTAAGGATAAAGACAATTCATTATCTTTAAATAGAACCGTAATCACCCATCTGGAATCGCAGTTAATGAAAAAGCCGTTAATTTTAAGGTTAAAAATAATTCCTTATCCTTGAGTAAAACTTGAATCGCCGCTAAAGCCGATAATTTTAATGTTAAGGTAAATTCCTTAACCTTAAGTAAAACCGGAATCGCCCTTTAGATTTAAGGAAATTTAGTCGTCACAATTTATACAAACTAAAATCATTAGAAAAAAGGATGCATAGAACACGATGAAACATTGAAATATTATAGATTGAGAGTAGTTGGGCAAAACATTTACAAATCTTAACATTGAAAGCTTGCGAGCTTTATGATTGTAAGGATAACCTTTGCTTCCTGCATGAAGGCATCAATTTTTGTAATCACCATCACTTATCAGGATTGTAAACCAATTTAGCCTTCACCGTAATCTTCCTCCTATATCAGAAAGCTCTGTCGATACCAACTACCAGCGGAGAGCTTTTATATCTGAGGTAATATTCACAGGTGATTATTGGCAACTTCCCCTGCTGACCTTCTTGTTATATATAACCGGAGTATAGGAAGAAATTACAAACTTCCTGAGTGGAGCTGTTATTTTTTAAGTCGTCTAGTTGATCTCTGATAAAATCTGGCACAATTTTTGTGATATTTTAACTCCAAGCACGATTTAATTTAAAGGTCTACGTACCTATATCATTTTTTTAATGTGAGTACCGCACAAGAGTCCCAACTGCTCCAAATCGCCTGAAGCCTGTGAGACCATTCTGAATCGAAAAATTGCTTGAAATGGCTTTAGCTTTATTAGTTGATTATATCTGAATAGTCAGGTATCTTCATCTTCCCCATCTTCTTCCCATCCCCACACCCTTCATCACACAGCATTTGGGAATTTGGGGGGGGGGGGGGGGAGGGGGAGGTGTGTTCCATGTTCACAAACTAGGTTGAACGAGGTTTAGTTTATTATGTTTATTTTCGTTCTGAATCGAATAAGACCACTCCCAAGTCGATAGGATCAATATTTAGTGAGGTAAGACAGGTATTTAGTGCAGAAACAAGGGTTAACCTTAACCTTTTATTTTTGTGAATTTTGATGCTGTACCTGTACTTTAATGACATGCACAAATAATGTTCTTGAAACAATAATCAATACTCCTTCTTACGTATTTCACCAAGTCCGACATAATCGCGACCGTGTCATCGCAGTAACTTTAGCACCATCAATCTCCAGCCATCGGCTTTCCAGCGGCCAACTTTCACCCGCCATCGTCATTAGCCACAAGTCCTGGCAATACGTCACCTGTCAACAGCCGGCCGGACCTGTCACCCTAATTAAGGTTGCTATAGATACTAACATATTACTTATATCACATACGTGTACATTGTACATTTATACCTACGTGATATTATATATGCCAATAGAGGTAAAAGCTCCGAAATAAGAAAAAGGCGGATTCATTCCGTCATCGATTAATTCGCAGTCACAAATTGGTTCATTCACATTCTGAAGATATATTGCAGAGTTTTACATGGTCTTGTTAGCAAATCAATTTCTCTGAATCTCAACACAATTCATGGTCTGATTAATTCATTTCTTATTTCTTCAACATAGTATGTTTTAAATTTAAAAAAAAAACTTATAACTGAAATTAACAAGGATGATTCATTTTTATATAGTTGACACTATGTGATGAAGTATTAAAAACTACGATAACTCTGGCTTCATGAAATTTGCACGTATGGAATTTCTAAGTAAACGCAGTCATTTTCAGCCCAGAAAATCAAATAATTTATGAGATTAAGGTTCGAAAAAAGTTATCAAAATAAAAGGCAAGACGTTATCTTGTTTGGTCTACAGGCACCAAATTTAAGGCAAGACGTTATCTGGTTTGGTCTACAGACACAAAATATAAGGCAAGACGTTATCTTGTTTTGTCTACAGGCACAAAATATAAGGCAAGACGTTATCTTGTTTGGTCTACAGGCACAAAATATAAGGCAAGACGTTATCTTGTTTGGTCTACAGGCACCAAATTTAAGGCAAGACGTTATCTGGTTTGGTCTACAGACACAAAATATAAGGCAAGACGTTATCTTGTTTGGTCTACAGGCACAAAATATAAGGCAAGACGTTATCTTGTTTGGTCTACATGCACATATTTTTCAATTGTTCAATAGGAAAAAGCCCACTGAAAATCGGACAACGCCAGCGTTTTTAAGGAAGCAAATTCACTACAAAAAGTTACGGCATAAAAACAATCGATTTTTACCAATATTTGTCTAAAGTGATACATGTTATAATTGTCGATCATTCAATAATCAAGCATCAAAATTCACAAACACCCGGTGATGTAGAATTCAGACTTGATACGTCCCATATTAGCTTAGCATTACGGGGGACGTAGTGTCAGCTGCTGATAATCTATGGGATATTTCTGTACAGGCTACAGATGTAATGTGGAATGGAATTTCTTTACTCTCTTACGGAGGCTGGGTGACTATATTATTACTATCATCGATTAAACGAACCGAAGCGATCGATCACGTGGTATGTGGGACTTGGTCTGAGCATGCGCAGTTGTGGCCGTTTCCAGGAATGTTCGAGACTATTACCTTATGTATTTCATTGGGTTAACGAAATTTCGAAGTTGGGTTATATCGATCACTGCCATCTGCTGGAAGCTGTTAAAAGTAAATTTGGGGATAAAATTACAATGCGAATTATTCAAAATGATAAATGAAAATTTGCTCTGCGCAAAGATGTATTGAAAAATCTCAAGAAAAGACAAGAACGCACTGTACTCGCAATTCTGTTATTGAATTTTCCTGTTGAAGTCTAACTATAAGTGAATATTTTCTAGAGGGCTGTTTTCGAAAAGTAGATGTAATGTAACAGATTTGTAGAAACTCACAGATCAACGTATTCATAAATGCAGCAATTGGCGTCGCAACCGCAGATATTAAGGATAAAAAATCTACACATTAAAATAGTGCCTCTTTTGTTCGCAGAATTGTAGTTCTTTCCGGGCTATTGTCTACAGGGTTTATTATGTCCAGATGATAGAACCACTAGGATATCACCTCTGATAGAACCAAAAAATCAAGATGTCTTTAAAAGAAAGAGTCAATCAATGAATGCCGCAATTCTACATTTTATCCTTATATTAATGAGTAGGCTTGCATTTTGTCTTATACTGCCGTGGTAAGTAAAAACACAGAAATTAACAAGATCGGTAAAAATGAGTTGAATATGTGAAATTATTAAATACCGACTTTCTTTTGTTTAACATAAGTCGTAATTTAATATGACTTCTTTGTCATACTTAAAAACTACGATATTGTAATGTTGTTACCACAATCCACCACTGTTGGAACATAAAAACGCAGAATTTCCGTTTTTATAAGTAAAAATAAAGTAACTATGTTGAAATTATTACGTCTATACTTACATTTACGAACTTTTTTTATCTTCCATTTTAAAATTCATTATCCTGCCGCAATGTTTCTTTCACTCCAGTGCTTAGTTCAATAGATTCTAAAAGTGGAAAACAATAACAAAAACCTAACGGTTTATTTGACTTTTCTGATACCTATAACATGTCTAAAAAATCAGCCAAATAAGGCCGGGAATATGGTCGATTAATCTTTTTTTGACGTTCGTACACATCCCGCCAAATGCTCGCCAAATATAATTAATACATATTATGTTTTCATCTGACAATGGTATCGGGCCAGTATTATGGCTTAATGAACTGAAAATATTAAAGTAAATATTACTTTTAGAGCATGGAAAAGAACCCCGCATATAATCAATCTAAAGTTCTTTCAACAAGTAAGGTTTTAGATATTTATTTATTGTTTCTTTACATTGTATCTTTTTTACGTTAGAATTTTTAACCTCACTTTTTTTGTTCAAATGTTTCGTTGTTTTGCCAAAATTATAATGCCTGAGAAGTATTATTTATAACAATCGAAAAATAGAGTATATTTTTCTAGTTGAATAAATTTTGGAAATGATGTTGCGTCCTGAAAATACTTACGTTTACTTAGAAACCCTGGACAGAAAAAGTTTTTCAAAAAAAGACAAATTGCCGCCAGATCTCACCAATCTAATGTTCTTCTCGCGTGAACAATGAAATTTTCTTGCTTATGTTGTTTATAAATGAACTAAAGCGAGAATTAATATTGACCTTAATAAAATATGTTTATAAAACCCCGGAAGTCAAAACAACTCCAGGAAAGGCTCAACTGAAACTTTAATTTTAATTCTTTATTCAAATCTTGCGTACAAAAAGTATTGTACTACAAAGAAATGTGCAAGTAAGTAGGTACTTGGTTGCATTTCAAAGGAATTTAGCGAGTGCATTTTGATTTACGAACGGATTTGCCTGATTATGTGACGCCACGCTTCAACTCATAATGGTAGGCATAAAATATAAAGTGCGCATGCGTGAAGTGAAAAGATTTAAAAATTAGGGTTTTCATTGTTGGCGCGCTTTTCGCACGTATCAAACGCCATCTTTGCGCTGTTGGGAAAATTTATGATCCTTGAACTAAACTTCTTCAAGAAAAAACAAGCAAAACCGGCGTATAGTGTAAAAAAGTGCTACCTAACATTGTATGGTATAGTATTTTTTTTCATTAATAGTTGAATATAAAAACCTTTTTACAAATTATCTTATACTTTACTTTTACGTTGGGTTTTTTAAAGAAAATTATTTCCTTTCACAGTAAAACTGGCGAACAATGCAATAAGTACAAACTAACATGCTAGAGTGTTTTTCTTCGAATGTTTTTTTCAAATACTTTTTACAAGTTACCTTATACTTTACTTAGGACGGGTTGTTTCGGAGAATTTGAATAATTCATTAAAAATTCAACGTTCATTTACGGGTTCTGTGAAAGTCCTATTCAAATTCTGTTATTATATCATTATAGCCTAGTTGCTTGACAGAACTGAAATAAAAACAGAACTTAAAAATATCTTCCACAGAACTTGAAAATTAACTTTGAAATTTTAAGAATTGTTCAAGTTCTCCGAAACAACCCGTCCTTAGAGTTTGATTTTTGAGAATAATAGCAAATAATAAAGCCCTTTCAAGAATAAGAGAATAATAAAGCCCTTTCATATAAAGCTAAACTAAAGTACACAGTAAAAAGTATGACCTAACGTATCGTAGCATTTTTTCATTGATTGTTTTAAATCAATAGTTTTAAGAGGAAGCTACAAGCCGAAAATGTGTATATTCTTGGTATACCTTATATTGTAGGTAATAGGCATCAAAATCGCTTGACAAACGGAGTCTAGAAACGTTCAATTTCAAACACAAAACTGTTTTTTTTTTTATATTGTAAATAATTTTATAAGAAAGCAAAAAAGTTAGTCAATTGAAACTGTCACAGATAATCTTAGCTATAATACTCTATTTTTTAAAGTTGTTTCCTTCATGCGTTCATACATTTCTATTAGTAGTTTACAACAATACAACAATAATTTATTAGTAGTTTACATTTATATTTTTTATTGAGTAATTTATTATTTTATTTGTATTCTACTCAAGCGAAACGATAGAAAAACCTTCAATTTATCTAAAGCATATTTTTTTATTATTCATATTGTACACCAATTCGTTATAAAGAATAATCAAAATAGTGATTTAGCATTAAGTTTCGCCTTAACAAGTTGCCTTGTAATTTCCTTACAGTATTCGTCCAATAAAATAATACATCTTTTAGGCGTTTTCATAGCGAGCAAAACTGACGTTCAATGAAAAAAGGTATAAGCTTACATATTGCAGTATTTCTTTTGTGGATTTTAGAAATATATTCCTTTTTATAAATTGTCTTGTGCTTGTCTTCGTTGAGTTCAGCCTTTGTAAGGGTGTGGGTGTTAATGCACGGAGTTGCGCAATGTCAAAGGACACCCAAGGGGCAACAAATCAGGATTATGAATTATCCAATATGGGAATTTAATGGGCGTATCGGTCTGGAGAAATTAGCCGAAAATTTAACCCCCAGCAGAATTACGAAGCCGAAAGGAATCCGTCCCTAATACAGACGAAGTGTCCGGAGATAATGTGCAAATCGGCAATTGATAGAATGCAATCAATAAGAATGTATGAAATGTTTTGCGGATGAATTTTTTGAGCGTACATAATGTGCATTCATACGGCGCAGAGTAAAAAGAGATATTTGTTCTAATGAAGCAGATACTTTGTGATGTGACATTATAATTTAAAATAAAACAATAACTTAGTACAAAATATACTAATATAAAAGTGTTGCATACTAAGTTATTGTTTTATTTTTAATAAAAAAAGATATTATGTGTTATATCGGTGACCGGATAAATCATCACAATGATAATTCATCACATCTTTAAAAAGTTATATAAAGTCATGGAAAGTGATGAAACAAAAACTTTATTAACTGGGTTTAGTAGGTTAGGTTAGGTTAGGTTAAAAAGAAATTCTTCATCGTTTGTAATGACTATATATCACTTTTCAAAAGTGTGTTGATTTGTCACTGTGTTGAGTTATTATGGGACCGTTATATCTACCCATTACATCACTAAGGACGGGTTGTTTCGGAGAATTTGAACAATTCATCAAATTTCAACGTTCATTTTCGGGTTATGTGAAAGACTTATTCAAGTTCTGTTATTATATCATTGTAGGTTAGTTGCTTGACAAAACTGAAATAAAAACAGAACTTGAAAAATCTTTCACAGAACTTGAAAATGAACGTTGAAATTTGATGAATTGTTCAAATTCTCCGAAACAACCCGTCCTTAGTCTATAACTCGGATTATGCTTCCTACATGCATAGATTTTTTGGAATATACGTTTATGTACCTACATACATTATATATGTACAATACTATACCACACGGAGAAATCTCTTCAAATTATTTGTATTCCTGTTAAAAACAGGACTGCAGGCCTTTAACGATTTAATTAACAGATTTCCTAATAAGCTGTTAGTAAAACGCGAATGTGTTATGACGATTTTGGAATACGTGATACATAATTTTTTTAATATTTTCGCATTTGGTCGTTATATAAAAACAAGATAAACGCAGCTGCACGAATACGTGTTTCGATATATTATAAAAGTACTGATAGTTTAATAAGAAATGGCATGCTGTCACGTTTTTAACAGGATTTTAAAACATAACAAATACAATATTTTCACAGAAAAAGCTGATTTTTTTTGGAAAATTGGGAAAAACTACTAATACAGGGTTTTCCAATAAGAGGTGTTATTTTAAATTGCCCGCTATTTCGGGAGATGTTACTTTTGAAGCTGTCATTTTTTCACTTTTGACAAGTAAGTTAATTTCAATGCGTTGTTGAAGCGTACATCGTTCCATTTTTATTAATAACGTAGTTTCTACTTGTCAACAACAACACGTCAAATCACCAGAGATCAAATGGGAAAATAATTCACCGACTCTAGATATTTTCATATCAGAGGATTCGGCTAGGTAGAACTTCTAATAGGACCTATAAATTCTACTGATCCCTCAATACAAGGAACTTGTAAAATAGTACTTGTAAAATTTATCATATCAAGTACTTGTAAAATTTATCATATCGGTTAACATAATCCAGGATTTATTACTTTTTATATTTAAAGCTTTGTCGGTACCTTGAGATAGGTATCTTATTGGTACATTTTATTGTTTTATTTCAATCTTTAAATTTTTATTTTTACTTTTTCCTAATAATTTATGGTTTGTACTTTAATACTTTATATTTTAAGCTATTCACTTTACAATTTACTTTTATACATTATAGTTTTTATACACTACTTATTACCTTACTTTTTACCTATTTTCTTAAATTTTACTAACATTTATACTGTTATTCTTCATGTTGTTGTACTATTATAAGTATGTCAATTATGTTAATGGCACATGTTGTGCCGTTTATGTGTAAATAAATAAATAAATAAATAAATATAAATATTTAAAAAATCTTTCGTAATCCTACATTTTTTTAAAATGACTGATTTTTGCATTTTTATGTATAAATTCTTTGACAGATCTAATACACCTAAATTTTGAATGAGAGAGCTAGGTATAATGCCAGTAGCCGAAATAACATTTAATGTAACTGTTAGATGTTTTACTAATATTGTTCATATCCAGTTTATCAGCTTACTGTTACATCATGATTTAAAAATTTCGTGTGTAATTTTCGATAGCTAACTAGGTATATTCTGTTCTAAAATCCATGTAAAAGCCCGGCTGGGCGTAAAACCAAATAAAATAAAATAAACACAAAATGTTGATTAAACAATGCTTAGTGAATAATGTAACCACGTTCAAAAGTACGTGATCTTTAAATGTGTCTGTAAAATATTATCTATTAAATCTGAATCCTTTGTCCCATGACAGGACACAGAATCGTATACGGAAAAGCAATAAAATCAAATTTATTATTCGTTTACTCATTTTACTTAGGTGAAATTGGTATATACCATTTTATGGGTTCCGATATGGATCCAACTTATCATGTTCGAGAATAATGCTTTCTTATTATAATACCTACTATACTACTGACTTGAATAGATTTTATTTACTGTATATCTCACGAATATCTTATCAATTTATCGATTTCTGTGAGAAATTTCAATTTCTTTTTCATAGAAATGATAAAATCATGGGTTATTTCACGTAGCTCCGTATAGAAGCAAATGGGAAAATTTATATTTTTTGTGCCGGAACGTTTGTTTTTATAATAGTTTAGACATTTTGTTTTTTTTTTTTAACTATCCCGCAGCCAAGTGGGGGAGTAGGTAGTACCCAAAATTACTATCCTCCTTATTTAAGATTAAATACTTGGCATATCATTTTAGTTTTTTACGTATTTCTGCGCAAATACATAAGTTACCATTAATAATTGGAATTTCTATAGTTTAAAAGGCCATAAAACAGAAAAATGCATGGGGTCGTCGGAAGACCCACTTGGTTACAGACGTTTTGTTTGGCATCTTGGCCTGTCAAGAGTTAAATATGAATGTGAATACACAAAAAGAGTCCTAGATATCAGGAGCCAGTGGGACTAAAGCATCCACATGTTGTGGAAGTATCTGACTTATCAGATCTAGTCACGTTACTCTTAGTACATTTCAAGCAATGTTCAATTCAGAATGGGGTTATTCACAAGGGCGATACAGTTAGCATTTATCATCTTTGAACCTATTGCAAATATGCAATTTTATTTTAATTTTACCTAGGTATTATTGCCGAAGTAATTGGATCCGTAGCCAAGGATCTTTGATAGTAGAAAAGGAAGATGTGTTGTAAACATTTAAAATGTTCGATATGCTTCAAGATTATCACAGCCATCTTTAAATAAAATCTTATATAATTTGACGAAAAATTATATAAGATTATAAAGAAAATCTGCAAATTTGATAATGGTGTTAAAAGATCAATGATGTAGATTAAAAATATAATACGACCTAGTGTACTTCCTTGTGGAACTCCATAAAGAATTCCATTATTATGTTCTTCTACGAAGCATTGTTAAAACATGGTGATCTAGGAACGCTCGTTCATGTTTACTATTACGTATTCGATCCGTGGATTCTATTCAATAAAATAATAGGCCCCATATTTATATTTCAGATCTACGCGGCTTCTTTGTCGGCATTGAAGCACTTCAATCAATTTTGGTTGGATTATATTATATAATACCACCAGGTTTATATTCGCAGATATTCTATGACAAAGATAAAGAAAGACTACGGAAGACGGAATGTGGGAAAAAGGAATACCTACATCTATGCAAATTAAAAAAGGTTTACAATTTGATAACGATAGTTTTTCATTCAATAGTGTGCCTATTAGATTTTTAGCATACTTACATTAAAATCAATGGATTTGAAAAAGTGATTCGTTTTTTCTTTAGTTCATCGTTTGGTCACCATTGTACCTAAGTTTGATTCTGAAAATCAAGTTATAATATTTTTTTAAATACATCGAAACAATATATTTTTTATATTTATGTGCGTCTGAGTTAAAAACAAAGTTTTTTTTTCCTTTGCCTCCAATTTTACAATACGTCGCTCGAGGTTTCGTATTAGGTAACCTAACAGCAGAACAGAAATCTGTGTGTGTTCAAGTTAAACCTCGGTTCATTTAAAGGTAATCTTAAATAAAATACATAAAAAGTATTTGAAAACAAAAAAACAACGTGAAAAGTGCGAGTATGAAGCAATCAAAACTATCAGATGTTAAGCCCAGGCGTCATGAAAATTGCACATTTTTTTCTGTCTGGAATTTCATCGTAACTATTTCTAGCTCGCTACATATTTCTATAATGAGATTATTATTTGAAATATCGATTCAATTGTCATAACGAAGGCATTATGTCATATCGTTTGTACCATAATTTTTTGATAGAGTGGATTTGAAAAAAATGTAATAAAAATATTAAAACATTGCAACATCGTTTATACAAGAAATTGTTTTTTAAATGAATTTATGTAAAAGACTTTTTACATGGCAATCTAATTTATTAATTACTAAACGCTTCACAACAAATGGATTCAAATTTTGAGAGTGACACCAGAAAGCATTGTTTATCGAGATCTTAAACAATGTTATAATAATATGAATATCGTTCATTATGTAGCTCCAATGTGCTATTTGTGTTTAATTGATAGGGAGATTGGACATGCGAACTTACAAAGCTCTTTAAATAAAGCCTTATAAATAGCTAAACGCTCCTGCATTTGCATCACAACATTAATTGACTGTCACTTACTAATATTTATAATGCTCTATTAATTTATGTCGTTATGTTGACAGGGGCGGTTGTAGGAAACGAAAGATTTACACATTGCTGGGAACACAAGTAACAGCACCGAACTAGAAAGCATCAAAATAATTAAGAAATAAAATTGTCGCAGAAAAGAAAATGACTTCTTGTTTTATGAAAAAAATGAAGGCCTTACTTCACAACTCTCCTCTTCTCCGTCTCCTTCCCCTCCCTACTCTCTTCAGTCCTTATCAAATATCCCAACCGAAGATGCCAGATTCCCTCTGGCTCTAGACCTCTAGACGGTAGTTAGCATTTGAGACTCTTCGGCTCTTCACAAAAGCGACCAAATCTTTGTAAAACTACAATTAATAGAAGATGTAAGTTATAAATCATAACAATATAATTCAGCCTTGCCTTCCCAACATTAATACCTTCAATTTCAGTTCGATTTTCCTGTTTCAATTTCAAATTATAATGAATAATTGCAATAATAATCGATAGTTAACTGAATAAGGATGTTCATTTTAAGGATCATCTAACTAACACACGCGAACGGGGATCTATGGCGAGGTGACATTTGCAAATGTTTTTTCGCATAAAATTCAAAATTCAAAAAAATATTTATTGCACAAAAAGAGTACAAAGGGTATAGCTTATAGGTTACATCCTATTTCTTCCAGCTAACCCAACAAACACACATTATATTACACAACCCAACAATTACACGTTAACAAATATATGTAATGAAAAAAAATTAAAACAGAGGTATTTAATTTATGTAAGGTATTCATTTAAATTTAAGGTGTAGTGACATTTGTTTTAAAAAAAGTTTTTAGTGATGATTTAAATTTAAGTATGTCGGTTATTTGTTTGATACTACGTGGAAGGTTGTTATATACTTTAATGGCCATGTAGTGTAGTCCTTTTTGAAATATAGTTTTGTTTGCTTTTGGGATTAATAAGTTTTCTGTGAACCTTGTAGCGTATTCATTCCCATTACGTATGCTAGAGAGCATAGAAAGACTTATTTTACAGTAAAAAAGACGACATATTCATAGGTAAACTCAATCATGGTATAAAAATGTTTGCTTTTCATTCATTTCAAATTCAAACGCCAATTTCATATGTTATTTCAGCCCTGTGCACAGTTAGCATAAGTAATAATTATTTATCACTTACAAATTAATTCCGATAAATATGTCCACGATGCCAATTGTCTGATTAACTCGTGTAATAAATTGATCATTTTGCTAATAAATTTGCATTCTCTAATTGATATACTTGTAGTTACATCTAACAACATACAACTTGCATTGTACTGAGCTTTCTAAGTTAGGTAGTCGACGTAAAGTTACTTTTGTAAAAGATTTTCATGTAATGCTGTTATTTATACCCAACAGGAAGAGAGTGAGATTTTATCTTGACAAAATTTAAGTCTTTGGTAAAATTATGGTGATATTTGCACTTGCGCAAATGTTTTGAACCCCACATTGCATTTATTTTATGTGATACCCCACAAGAGTTCCAACCGCCCAGAGCCAATAGGACTGTGACATCCTTGTTCAGGGGAAAATCGCGAGGCTGAAAGAATCGAGAAGAAGAATAAAAGAATAAGGGGAATTCAGGAGGGATATACATGACTTTTATTTATTTATTTTTGTTTAAGTACATTAAACAGGCACGGTGCCCAAAAATTTACATACATAGATGTTTAAATACATAATAATAACAAAATGATAATAACAAAAATAGTAACAAAATGAATGAGCTAAATATACAGAAGTAAATAACAAATAAGAATGGGTAAAAGGTAAATACAAATATGTTCATAAACGATTTGTTATTGTCACACCTGTACTGGTGAGACACTGATTAGGTAGGTACAATGTTGCTTCTCTTTAAATAAAGGGCTTCATCACAATATCAGCTTAATATGATTAAAGGTAATACGTTTTTTTTGAAGTGTTTAAATTGATCAGATTTATATCTTTATCTTATCAGATTTGGATTATATATTGATATTATATCTTTATCTTATCAGATTTGGTCACTAAGCATTGATAAAGCTTTTTAAAGGAAGGTATCGATTCTGAAATAAATTGTATTGAAATTGAATAATAATTCTTGTAAAATGACCATGCAAATAGTATCAATAAGAAAAAAGAGTGGTAACTAATAATTTTTATAAAATAATGACCAGATGTTAAATGGTCACAGATTTATATAAATCCAATTTGAATGCTCTAAAATATTTATAATCTAACAAAATCTCATAATTTCTGTGGGAACCTTATGATTGAACTAGTTGTTACCAGTAAAAATAAATTAATATAATTTTATTGTTATAACGCTAAATGTCTGGATTTTTTGTTATGTATCTAAATATTTGGATTTGAAATTATTTTCCCCCACACATACATTAGTTACAAGGTTCTTAAGAAAATAAATTATTAACATATATGTATATATTTTTTTTTTCTCTAAAAACCTTGCATTAGTTCCACACACAGACATAGGAATTAATAGACGAGAAGATAATGGCGAGGGGTAAAATCAACTGTTGAAGAACGAAGGGAGTAAGGCTGACTGTGATTCGTCAATAAATCAATCTGACAGTAAATAGGCATCTCGCATTATAATATCACCATTTACTTCTTAAAAGTAAAATCCGCTTTTGAATGAATAGACATTTTTACATGGGAGCGCAAATTACTCGCCACGTTATGAACAAATTTGCGAAGTCCAAATTCGGCAAAAAAATTCGGTTCCATTTTCAGAGTCGAATATTTCGTTTAAGTATTTAGTTAAGACACTTTTATAAATGTTCATAATTTACTTCCCAGCAACCAACCAGCATTGTGTTTCGCGTCCAGACGTTTCTCGATGTGATAGTAACAACTGATCTATATTATACGATGTGAATATGCTTAAAATAAAGTAAAATAATGCTTTTATATGGAATGTAATACGACAATTGGGTTTATTCTCTTTTTCACATATATTTTTACAAGTTTTCATAGCACAAGTCAACATTCTGCCGTGTTATTTCGTAAAATGAACCGATGATGCCTCGACCATAGTTCGCACAAGAATGATGACGTCACGTTTTCAAATTTCACTTGAGGCCCATACGCGAGCACAGCCGGCTCCAATGGAACCGGTATGGGGAGTGGGGATAATACGCTTTTAATCACTTAGGGCAGGTCTACTAATATTCATAGGTTCCACATAAATTAGATGCAAAAGTAAGACAGGTTGAAAAATAAAGTAAGAGATAACCGACCTATAAATTTTATAGGTGGGTAGGCACTAAAATATAATTTTTTAAATTCTTTAAATGTTATTAACAAGTAGTAACAGTTTTATGTTTGAAAGTGTTAAAATCTTACATATGTACGCACACGAAAATGATTATACCTGTGCATCAAAAGCTCTAAAAGATCAGAGAATGCTTGATGATTTCCTTGGCAGGTATATTATGTGCAAGGCGGAATTGTGAAAGAGAAGAAGGCAAAAGCAAAAATTGTGATTGATATTATTTCAATCACCTTACTTGTTACCTTCGCATCGTAACAAAACACGGTGTTACTCGATTCAATCATGTTTGGGGTAATTTCCGCTCTTTTTTACCGCAGACAGATCACGTGCTGTGTTACCCGTACTTGTATGGTTTCACTGTCAAAAGTGTGGTTAAGACGAAGTACCAGCAACTACCAGTACTCCCATTCTCATCAGTTGTAACAATGGCAATGAACTTGAGGAACTGTAAACGATGCGTATATCGTACGTCTTGCTTTTAACGTTTCTTTCTTGTACCTTGCGTAAGACTTACTCTTTGAAAAAGGATGCGGGTTGCGGTGTAATTTACAGTAGTTGAAGTGTTCAGTGGTCTACGATAGAATACGGTCTAATATGAGCGGTTTTCAAATATGTCAGGCCATGTTTATATAAATGGCACTGGAAAATAAATCCATGTGATTTTAAAAACTGTTATCGAGACTTTTTTTAAATCTGGAAGTGGTAACATTATTTATTGCTTTGTGATGGTTGATTGGTCAAAAGAAAGAAAACAGGATTATAAAAAAACGATATAAAAAGCAGTGTTATTTGACAATCAGTAACATTCCTAGGTGTGGGCACCGACATTACGTAATTATCACGAATATTTTTTTTTTTATGTGATAACGCACCTAAATGTCCCAAACGTCCGAAATCAGTGGGACAATGGCAACCACGGTCAATGTCTGAAGAATGTTGTGGAAAAATAAGTAATAAATATTCAACATTGCTAAAGAAATTTCAAGCAACCTTTCGATTTGAAATGACAGTATTTCACCGCGGAAAATCTGAGAGAATCTTCCAGCTCAAATGAGATGAAAATATTTCGAAGAAAGGATTTTCAAATACACACATGTCTAAATAGTGAAAAATTTAAGCAAATTTATTTTGAAAAAGGATAATTTTATTTTACAAACAGTTATTTTGTACCCGTGTCTTTCCAGTCTCAGCCAGTATTATAAATACGCGCTTCCGATTTCTCATTTACAATGTTTCAGAATGAATAGACAGTAAATGGTATAGTTATGTCTTTTGACACCAATTTAGAGGTAAAAGTAGCATCTCCGAAAGCAGAGATAACACAGCCTCCCCACTACCCTCCCTCCTCCCCTCTCTGTGCCTTCATCGAACTGCATCCAACTGCACGTTGCCATGCATCTGGGTCGCCAGTCCTTATGCGGTAATTGTGCTGAAGAAATCTCGCTATGCAATGTGTTATTGTTACTGTTACTGATTACTTATACGTATAGACTACGGGTGCAACTTATATGCAGTCACAAACCGAATGTAGACTAATGGTTATTCTGGATGACAAATAAATGAAAATAATGATAAATGATTTAATATAAAAGAAAAAGAAGATGGTTTGAAAGCGAGATATGTTAGATGATAAGATAAAAGATGATAGCAGGCATAAGCTAAAATATTTAATAAAGCACTTCTCATTTCAAATAGAGCAAACATCACTCTACAAATGTATTAAGTAGCATTTAAAGAAACATTGTGAATTTTTTCAAGCCTACAAAGTCAAATAACAGAACCAGATGTGTTTTTAATCATATCACAAAAAAAGAACAAAATACTTTTTGTAAAACTTGAATATTAACATTTTTTCATATAATGGTGCTGACACATTACGCCATACGCATCATGGCTTAAAATCCTACAATACTAATGGGAATGTATGGCGAGCGATATGCTGAAATCGGCTAAGCTACGAGAATATAGCGCGCTATATTATGCGCGCATAATTTGGGCGTTGCATATACGTATTATATGTTGGAGTGACACACTACGCTATAATCTTACTCAGCAGAGGTGGTCAGATCAATTTAGGGAACTGCCACCGAAAATCATTTCTTTGTATGGGATCTGTCACTTTGACAGATGACAGCCGCTTATTGTTCTGACTTCTCCTACCGTGGGTAGGAGAGAAGGTCCGCATAATTTTCAAATGTAGCCTGGCTAGCAGATCGCAGTGCTTATCGTCGCCCCCCCCACACTTATAACACATCATCTTTCAGGTGTGACAGGCCTGTATGGGATTGTATGTTGTATGTGCGAGCAATATGGAGTTATATAAAACATTTGGAACTTATAGCGTAATCTGTCTTATAGCGTGGTCTGTCACAGACTTAATATTGTTGAAAGCTGACGAGTAAGCATAGAAAACAAATTTAAATATTATTATTAACTGCATTTAAAAGAGTAAATTATTTACATCTTACTCACAATAAACACCAAACGTATTAATGCAAGATATGAAAATCAAAACAATATTTCTCACTTATCATTAGACAACAATATATTTTCATGTTGTAATTTTGGAGAGCTGATTCTAAATGACAATTAATTAAATGATTCGCCATTTAAATGTTGGGCTAGCAAGAAAAAACATGTATTTAATAATTTGGACATCACATTGTGTTTTTGTGGACAGCGTAAAAAATATCAGGCTCAATGCGTGGTTAGGTTAGGTTTGGTTATAGGTCAATTTTGTCAGTTCAGTTGATATTATATTTTAACTGAAAACATTTTAGAGTTGATCAAAACCTCAATATCATGCTGACCATTTTAATAATTCCATTTTAAACTCTTTTTTACTTCTGACATTCAAGAAATTTATTGCCATAATCAGGAAAGCCGATATATCAGCGTGTCATGTGAATGACGTAGGTATTTGTAATGTTAGTGACGTTACGTGAAAGACAAATATGCCCCGAAGAAACTCCGTCCACAGACTAACAACTGCCAGCCAGCGAGTCTGTAAAGTCCCCCGCAGTGGTGCTAAGCCTCGATATGAATACACTGCAGGAGACCAGAACGTGCTGGTATTCATTTAACATACGCGTTGAAGGAAGTTCAATATTATTAATAATAATATTTGGCTAATTTATACAGCGCCCTTTTTGTGGAAAATCACCTCAAGGGCGATGTACAGATATATTTCTTAAATAATAAACACAACTGGCTTACACCTAAGATTCATAATAACTAGTGACAGTTACCATTTTATTTTTCTTTGTCTTGTTCTGTTTCGTGTTTCGTTTAGAATTTTTAGGATTATCTTATTTTTCAGTGATATATTACATTAATGGGTATAATCTTCAAAAGTTATATCGTCGCATTAATTCGTAGAATGCGTAACTCCCAAATGTAAAATTTTACAGGAGGCACAAAAAACCTCGTAGTGAAAAAAAATGAAAGACGGCTTATTCTTTTTATTTATGTTTCGAACATATAATATATTTGGAAATTTATTTTCAATCATTAAACTTTTGTAAGTTAAGGCTTTCTATTTCAAATCGGAGTTAGGAAGTTTACGTAAAAACCGGGAATGGAGATACGCATTTTACGAAAGATACATACTTTTCTGCGAACAGTTTTATGAACAACCTAGCGGAAAATTTGGGAGATAGGAATTTTACATTTACAAAATAAAATACAACAATGTATGTGTATGTCGAGGCAGTCTATTTAGATGCATTTTAATGATTTTAATGATGCGGAAGGTTATCGTTAAAGGAGTGGTAATCCTTTTCTAATGTCTGTTTTAAGTCTTGTAAATGCTGGTACTTTTCCTTCCTTAAGGGATTAAATCTGACTCTCAAGTGAAATTTTCAAACTCTGGAGATCATTACAGATTCGGCGACGGTTTTGTGCTGGGTGAGATCTACACTGACCGGGAGTAGTCGTGTCAGAGATGATCGTTAAGTGACGCTTGGAGTTGATGAAGGAGATTGTAGAAGAATTTGATCTGACATTGTCGATCACCCTTGTTGTCCTGTAGAAATAAAACTGATGTACTTACTAGGGTTTGCAAGACCCGGGCAAAGAGTAGCCATGACAGGAAACGTTGTGAAAGAGACTCCTCAGAGTGTGAAGATAGGTGGGAGAGACTTGAAAGTGGAACTGGTGAGCAAACATGTGCTTTAAGCGTAGAAACTCTTCATGCTCAGCATCACTTTGGAGTAAAGTGAACGCTTCATCTTGCCCGGCTGGTCGATCCCGAGGCGAGAAGAAAGGACGTCGATAGATGCGTGCGTTCCTGCGTACAATGCAGGACAATTGACCCTCCACCATCATCCCATGAAGCGGGTAATCTTAATGTTGTGACAACCTGGAGTCGCTTGGCAGTTGATGTTACTCATTTCGGTGGGAAAGGTTTACTCACATTTATCGATTGCGGTCCAAGTAGATTTGCCGTGTGGCGGGAAATGGAGTCAGATAATGCAGCTTCGATTATCAGACATTTGGAAGAAGTGTTTCGGGAAAGAGGCCCGCCCAAAGTAGTTCTCATGGACAATGGTACTGCATTTTGTTCCTACAGTGTTACAGATAAGTGTAAGAGATGGAATGTTCGTCAAAGATTTTGCGCGGCATACCGACCAGCTGGAAACGGTATAGTCGAACGACATCATCAAACAATAAAGAGAACTGCAGCCAGAAGTGGAAGCGAGGCAGTGAAAAACAGGCAGTGTTTCGGTACAATCTTTGGCTGCAAAAAGTCAGGATGATCGAGGTATTGCGCTGTCTAGTATAGTTCACACTTCACACTCGTGGAGACACCCTTCTGCGCAAGTGAATATAGAAGAGGAAGTATTGACTGAGCTCTAAGTGGGCGATCTTCTTGCGGTTAAACCAGTAGATGGGAGATGCACATCGTGCATGGAAGGGTGACAGGACTTACTTCAGTCAACAACATCGAAGTAGATGGCAAACCAAGACATGTGCTTGACCCGCGGAAGATGCCTGACAGAGAACGGACTGTGTCTGAGGAGAGACGAGATGGAATTGCCGCACGTTCCACCGTAAATATTTTGGGTTTGTTTGAAGAGGACAGTGAAGAACCGGATCCGGATATGCATCAGGAGGAGATCCACTTGCAAAGAGATGGTGACCTTGAAGAAGAGATAATCACAGAACAAGGACCTATTAGGTATTTACGAAACCGCAGAGGCACATAAAACAAGAGAGCTACGGCAGAGCGTCACACGGTGCAGAAGACGTCAGTTTAGACTACAGATACAAAACACTATTCGTGACTTCACAATTAAAATTAAGGTTAAAAAATGTTCAAAATTGATTAATCAACTTATCTCAGTTAATTTCACGGTAAAACTATTACACCGTAAATAAATTTCCTCAGTCAAAAACACAACAAGCGTGCACGGCTCACCGGCCAATACTGAATTAAGGAGTTACGAAGTATTCGCGAGTAAAAATGGCACCATAATTTTACGCAGTTTTCTAATTTGTGTTTATCTAAAAGGTTAATTTTTTTTTAAATTTTCGAGTTTTACTAGTCGATGCGGGTCTAATTTTAACACCAGATGGCATTAAAAACGTATTTTCGAAAAATTTGGAGTTACGCAGTTTACGAATTAATGCGACGATATTTTTTTTTTTTTTTTTTTTTTTTTTTTTTTACAGTAATACCGCACAAGAGTCCCAACTGCTCCCGTCTGGAGCCAGTGAGACTATGGCATCCCCAATTGGGGTATGTTGTGAGGCTGAGGGTATTGGGGAGGGGAGGGAGATGGGGAAGAGGAAGGTGGGGAAGTACCTGGCTATTCAGATCTGGTCACCAAACACGGCTAAAGCCATTTCAAGCAACGTTTCAATTCTGAATGGTGGTCTTACACCAGGGCGATACTGAGAGTATCTTCCACTCTGGAACGTGCCGCAAATATACTATATATTATTTTAAAATAATTAATTGTGAAAGAACACAAATTAATTAAATAAAATTTATTTGCGCACGCCGGGTTCGAACCCGCGACCTTCGGATCTGTAGTCGAAAGCGTATACCACTAGACCACGCCGGCCGTCAATATAAAGCAGTTATTCCAATAAAATTTTACACGAACTCTTTTTATACCTCTACACACGAAGCAAAATGAGTGCGGCTTTTTTTTATCGAGATACTGTTAAAAATGTATCGGTTTATTTCCCTATAAAATATTAGTCATTCAGAATATATCTGAACGCGTGTCCGTGCAGGTGCCGTTGTTCGAATAAATATAATGTACGAAAACACGTGTTCCGTCTTCCTCATTACATATTCGTCCTTTATTGGTAATTTGTTATGAAATTTATCAAATCATTCGTCATAGTCCCATTTTTAACAGGAAAACGAATAATTTGACAAGATTTTCAATAAATTAACAACGAAGGTAAACACAAATTATATTACAAATTTATCAGGAGATTTTCAATGTGGATGAGTGTTTCAGGCGAATAATTATTGCTTGTAAAATAATTGTTACCCTTTGTGCTATGCATAAAAAATCTTGTCTAAAAAACATTAGTTTACCAACAAAAATAATAATTAATATTTGACAAGTTCAAGTATTTCACCTAAAAATGTAGACAATTTGTCTCGACGCCATCTAGTGAGAGAGTTAGCACTTACAATGCCTTTCTCATATAAAATAAAGTTGGTTGTTTTCAGGTGAAAAAATGTAACAAGCAGTAATTGTTGAATGAAACACTAGTATATATTGAATTATTTCGCGGGTAAGAGATAAGCCGCCATAGCTCAGTGGTCAGAGCTGTCGACCGGAAATCGAAGGGACACGGGTTCGAGTCCCGTTGGCGTCATGTATCTTTTATCAGGAGATTTTTCAATGTAGATGAGTGTTTCAGGCGAATAATTATTGCTTGTAAAATAATTGTTACCCTTTGTGCTATGCATAAAAAATTTTGTCTTAAAAACATTAGTTTACCAACAAAAATAATAAATAAAAAAGCGAGACAGAGAGAGATTGGGTGGGTCATTCGGAAGAAACAGTATTTCAAGAAATATAAAAGAGTGAGACAGAGAAAGGGAGGGTGGGTCATTTAGAAGAAACACTACTTAAAAAAATATATTTTGTAATACAAAAATTCTACAGAGACAAAGAATTCGGAAATTTTGTAAAATATCATAAAAAACACAATCTTGGGAAAAAATATAAGTAACGTTGGGCACTGGCTTTAATAATTTTGCAAACTTTTTTATCTAAACTATTTTCAGCTCGAAACGTGTTTTTCAATTTGAAACTTGGATGAAGTCGGGTAGTAACTAAAAATCCGTTCATAAATTCAACATTTCAACAGCGATATTTTATAATCACAAGTGCTTTAACATTGAACAGCCTTGTGTAAATCGAAAAGCAAAATCATTAACACCTGTTACTGCGAACAATTTTCCAGACCAGAAGCGCAAGTACCTACTCCGTATCCACGTAAGTGTATTATAAAATATGTGCAATGTACTATTTGCAAAATTATTTATTACCATCAATAACACCATCTAGACCTATTTGGTAGATGCCACATGTAATGTATCAAATTCAAATTCAGTAAAATTGGTCCGTTATCCTTCAAGCAGCATTTTTTATAATACCGTTTTTCTAATTTATTGATTATTAACATTTTTCCAATATGGCTATATTTTATTATAAAAGAGGTTAATTTTTTTTCTGTCCCTAAACATCGCAATCATATGAAAAGGTTATACTAGTCTCATCTTCAGCAGGTTAGCTAAAACTAGGGATGGCAATCCCGCAATCCCGCGGGATTTCAGAAATATTTATCCCGCGAAATTGCGGAATTGAAAAAATATTAAATTTATGCAAAAATCATGCTATTTTGATTTGCATATGCTTGCGAATCACGGGATAAGCAAGCGCCACAATGCCCAGAAGTCAGTACCTACGAAGTTTTAACGTTCATATTTTTAATCAAACTCTCCTTAAAATATTTATTTCATTACGTTATCGAGGTTTTTTTATATTATTACTCGTAATAAAGATCACGGAACTCAAATGACTGTGACAGTTATATTTTTTAGTATCTTTTTCAGTATAAAAGTCTTCTTCAAATACTTATTATGTTAACTTTTCAATATATTTTTATAATATGTATTTATAATAACAAAAAAAATGTTGGCATCATTTCAATTTTTTATTTTTTAAATGATTTATTTATTCAGTTGTTTTTACATTTGGATTTTACATATTGTCTTACTGACTGAGTAGTGTTTAGTTTGATTGTAAGAAATCTCTCATTTTTCCAATTTTTTCGATATATAAAGGTATTACCATTATTTTTTTTCTAACAAATAACTTTAATTTATTCATTGATACGTATTGTATCGTGATATTTGGATTAAGGTTTTAATTACATAACTAATTTCATTTAATCCCCTATAGTAAAAATCCAGGAATTCCTGCGGGATATAAATACTATCCCGCAATCCCGCGGGATTTAAAACGAATCCCCATGAAAAAATAAAAATATAATAGGAAATAATAATTGCCAAAATTAAAAGAAGTTATTTAGTATTGTATCATGTTATGAATTTAGGTCGTCTTTTTAACAAAATTCGAATGATTCGTGTCGATTGTGTGGAGACTTAGGCTGGTCTGAAGGTTTCCGCGTTAGCTGCGTTGGTAAGAAGACGTCCTAAAAGCAGAAGGTTGCGGTAAAATTGATTATAATTTATTATTAAAATTTCTTCAACTTTAATAATTGTTTAAATTTCTCGCAATGCAAACAAGTTATATTATAGAATAATAAAGCAGTTTGTTACTCCGGTGAACTCATTATTCAGAGTGCAATATAACTGGTTGATATGTTTTTTACAATCAATATTGACGAAGCAAGGTTTATACAATTTGCAAGTGCGTCAACTACATCTGATCAAATAATCTCTGTTTATTTTGCGATGAAGGTGCATTTTTGGAAAATTTCCCGATTTTATTGTATTTAATATGCAGTGGTTTATCTGAGCAAAGTCGATAGTAACTTTATATAAATAATCGATGTTTATTATTTGTTTCAAGCCATCCTTAATATATTTTGGGGGCATATTATTTGTAAGGGTCATATATGTATGCTGTTTTATTATTCCGACTCTTGAAATAGCTCACTTATTCTCTCCTCCAAAGGCGTCTCCAACTTATTCCTTCATCCACTTGCTAATCGTAAATTATTCTCACGCCCTTTATTGTTCGTTAATACCCCGCATTCAAAATTTATACCGATCTTGATTTGAAGATAATATCTAAACATTTGTGAAGCCGAAACGGTAACCATATGAAATTCCCTTGATAGAAAAAAATCGCAAAGTGTGCTCTAAATTATGTATGTTATTAGTTATTAGTATGCTATAAATAAAAAAAACACATTTTTTTCTGTACGTAGGAAATAAATCACAGTGTATCATTTAAATGTAACTTGGGCATTTGGCAAGAAATTTTAAACGAATCGTGTTTGGTCAAATATTATCACAATTTTAGTTAGTATTTTTTTTAAATATTAGCGCGCTCCCTCAAATATTCGTATTTACATATCTCCTTTTCTTCTAATTTTTTAACGCTTACTTCGGAGCCAGGTTTAATTGAATTTCATCGAAAAATGAACCCGGAACATCCATTCCAAATGTCAGCTGTCAAGAAGTGAAGACACTGAATACTACAGGTATAGTAAATTTATAAATGAGGCGATGGAAAAAAAAATCGTGAAACAAACATAATGTCTTTGAAAAACATTCATAGTATTTATAGAGTGCAGCATCTTTAAAACTTTAATGCAAATGCAGCTTCGTTGCGCTTAATATATTACAATTCGGCATGCAATCCAATGCAGCGGAATGCTCATATTATAATATGTCCAAGAGTGCAGTCCCACTACCGACTACTGACTACCTGGATAAATCGTGATTTAAATGTCGTTTCTGGAGCACGGAGAGGAGAATTACTTATCTGCAGCATAGAATCAGGCCGACATTGTTCATTATATTGATCGAGCAGCCGGACCTCGCGGTAATTAAATTATTCCCCGTGGTAATTGAGAACAGGACGCAGGTTGCGTATATAATATGCGTATTCGCAGGTTTCGTTTAATACTCCTTTATCTCCCGGGCTCTGGGAACAAAATGTGGAATACGTAGTTTTGTTTTATTGCAGATTCTTGAAATAATTTATTTATCTGATTGGTTGGTGTTTGTTTAATTTAATTACAACTAGGTTCATAATATAGTTACTGCACAGCTTTGACACAGTATTTTTTATAGGATTTATCATGTCACTACAACATTCATTTTCTAATTTTTCTGTGCTCCTGGGTACGTAACCGTAGCCCGGTTTCATGTCCGGCGTGAAAAATCGAGGAATACTATAATTGTTATAGGATTTGTGAAGCTGAAAAATCAAGAAATACTATTATTTTTATAGGATTTGTGAAGCTAAAACATCAAGGAATACTATTATTGTTATAGGATTTGTGAAGCTAAAACATCAAGGAATACTATTATTGTTATAGGATTTGTGAAGCTGAAAAATCAAGGAATGCTATTACCTACTGTTATAGGATTTGTGAAGCTAAAACATCAAGGAATACTATTACTGTTATAGGATTTGTGAAGCTAAAACATCAAGGAATACTATTACTGTTATAGGATTTGTGAAGCTGAAAACATATTATGTAATATTTTTTTACGCGATTGTTAACATATAATTCATTTATATTTTTGTTGTTGTTGACAAATTAATTGGAGAGACCTCAGAAATTTACCTTTTGAATGAACACGTTAGTTCACTTGAAAAATTATATCATTATTTATTTAATTAATAATATAGAATTATTAATTAAATACATAAAAAATAAAGTAAATTTCTGATTATAGACAGGTACCTTCTACAGAATTCAAATAATTTTCAAATTTTGAAGCAAATATGAATTCATTACTTTAATAAGAAATATTATTTCACATCACAGAACCTAACCTAACCTAACCTAAACTAAATTAGTTTATTTAATATAAAGCTTGATATTGCGCATTTTATGCGTAACTGCGCTATATAAGGTGTTATGCTGCGTATAAACATAAGAAAATTTCCGCGAGCCGAACCACGAATTATGGGAAAGGAACGAAGCAACCGCAAGCCGCCTTAAGTCATTCCTTTTACAGTTGTGTTTCTGTCTTATAACTTTACTAATGAAGGACTTGACTTTGCGATCTGCACATTTGAGTTTGTTTACCTGCATATTGATTGCATTAAAATTTTGACTTAACGTTGCATTCGAATACGCGTGTGTTTTTATATTTCTATATTATGTAAATATGACAGGTAAAACGTGTTTTTTTTAAACAGTGCCATCTGTTGGTGTGGACGTAAAAGCAACAGGCGCTATTGTTTCTCTATCTGCACATACAGACTGAGCCACAGCAGCGCGTGGCGGGGTACAGCTATATATTTTCTGCTTCATATTTGGTTGACCTAGAAATTCCATACAGATTCCTTGTAAATTATATTAGCTTCAGCTAATGGATTTTCTGTTCGATTGTAATTTTTATGATAATATACAAAATGTTTGTATGAAAATAATTGCCTACTGACTGGTAGCAGTGGATTTTCCAAATGAAGAAACTAATAAAAATAACGTTATCACTTAATTTAGGTTTTATTTCCATTTACTTGTTCTTATTTTTTGTTAATACTATCCCTCTTGTCATTATCAGTATGGTCACCCTTTGATTCTGGCTGATAAGCCACCACGGGTACTTTATAATACTTACTTAGTTTATTGTATAATGTTATTGGTGGCAACTATAAACATACTGCCCAGCTGTAATTTTAGTTTGAATAACTGTATTTAGTGTTTATTTTTGTACTTTGGTACTTCCCCACCATCCTCTTCCCTATCTCCTTCCACTCTCAACTACATTCAGCATCATAACATACCCCGATTGGGGATATGACAATATTATATTACTATTATATGTATTATTTTCCTTTCTATAATTGTAAAGTTGCACATCCTGACAGAGTGAGATGAGAGGCTTATGATTTTATTGTATTACACTATTTTCTGAATAAATAAATAAACAGATACATAATTATATATTTAACTACGTAAAAAAGTACAAATATCACCATCCTCAACGTTTGCTTGATAAGCCTAAAAATCTTAAAATTACTGCAAGCAAGTACTCAAACAAATCACTTTCACTCATTATTAAAACTAATTTAAATCAATTTATTTACAGTTGCTTCCGGTTTAATCAATTCAAATGCCAAAATATATGCAAATAGAACTTATGAATTGCAAGAATTTAAATAATAATTAAATATACCGCTTTGAACAACTTCAGTGAAACTTCCAGTCAAATAAAGTACCTATGCCATAAATATTAATAAAAGCGCTTTGATTTTAGTACCTACGTTACACAATTTATTTATTGTAATAAATATAATTCCTTGTAGTAAAGTATAATCTCATATAACATTCGATTAGTATTATAGGTACGCTGGAAACTAGTATTTTAAATCACACAGCTCTCTCGATAGATCACTTTGTGCTGAATGGAGGCAAAAACCAGAGGCGTGGAACATCTGTTCAGGGGAGCACTTGATTTTCTTAATGTTGACTATCAAAATTCATCATCATCTACTACGCTACATCCCAGGGTGGGATTCTCTCTCCTCCACACATATTGTTCACTGGCTGCGGTCTTCGGTACTTCTTATCCTGCCCCAATCCTTTTACATACTAGCAACCTTTTCCCTGGTTTGCCTCTGGGTCGTTTCCATTGTGGTGCACAAACAGTCATATCTTTTGGCGTCCCATCAACCGGTGTTATTTATTTGTTTACTAACGGACCAAGTCCAATTAACACATTACACAAAATTAATACAACAGAAATGTTACACTAAAAGACACAAGCTATGACAAAAATAATAGAGATAATGTCACGTCAATACAGGATCAAGGTTTTGATGGAGTTCACGACTTCAACCATGTCAATACAAAATATTACGTAATGACTGAAAAAAATCATTTAGGCTTACACCAAAAAATTCAAGGTCCTGACTTGAGTTGACAAGTCTGGACATTTGTGAATGGTATCCATAATTTGTGGAGTGTTTATTGAGGAAAAGCAAATCATTATTTCTGAGTCTACGGGAAGGGATATTGAAAGGGATAGGTTGCGACAAAGTAGTTGAATCAATCATTATGTTAATAATTTTGAAAATGCAGATGAGATCAAAGTCCTTCCTACGTTTTTCTAAAGAAGAAAGATTTAATTTTACTTCAAGTTCACTGTATGGGTAATCGCCTCTTTTAGACCTAACCTCCAAGCAATTCCTTTTAAGAAGCGATGCTGTACGGATTCGATATGATTATGACATATACGATATGACATTTTACGTTAGGTACCATGTCTCACAACCATAGGTAAAACAGTTGGTCTGATTTTCGTTTTATAAATGAGCAGTTCGGTTCTACTGCAAAGTATTAACGATTCCAGTGGTGCCTTCCAGTGGAGCATCTGATTCCAGCAAGGGATTATCCAAATTACAATATACATTCACACTGTTACTTTTATAAAAGTTTTTATGAACTTTTCCTCGGTAAAAATAACCTTTAACTTAAACAAGATTTAACGTACTATCGTATATTTAAGTATCAATTTATTCAATTAATTCATTAGCCGCTTGGGCAGAAAATATATATTTTTAAATTCAAAGCTTTGAAAGCTTGTATATGGGCAAATAACGCTTTAAAAAACGTACGGTTTCATTAGCATTCATTAAATTCAAAATACATTATATTTTCACGTCTTTGTGATGAAATAATATACAGTACACACATTCCGCGGTACATTCAGAAACAAAATCTTACAAGAAATGTCTTTAGTTAAGTTCAGTGTCAAAATGTAATAACTCGCGTACTTCTCAATTACGTCATTTAGCTGCACAATTCACAACATTTCCCAAAACTGGAGATGATAGCTATGGACGCCATTGCTTCGTGTTGTTGCGAATCTTGTGAGATAATGTGGAAAAAATACAAGTATAAATCTTTAGCGCGACATTCAACAATCAATTGTTACAATTAATCTACTGTTATCTACTATTTTTAGGAAGTGTTCACGAGTACGCCCCTGCTTGCTTCTACGTGGTCTTAATCTGATGTCTCAGGCAATTACCGGCGCAACGCTTTGACATAATCTAGTGGAGCGGAAGCTGTGTGGATTGTGGATCCGCTTCCAGCGTCTTGGCACCCCCTACATGGGCAAACACGCAGTACACTAGCTACTGGGTAGGTACTCTCAGTAGGTACCCTGGTCACTGGGAAGTCACTGTGTACTGTGTTCAGACCATAGACATCCAATGGTCATCTCTCTCTCCGTGTGACAGCCCGTTCAGCGGCCCTATTTGGGTAGATGACCTGGCCACTGGCAACAGTGCGGTGGATCGGTAAAGGGGAGACAGGGGACAGTTGTACCAATTTGACTTTTACTTTCTATGCGTCCTAGGTGTGCCGGAACAATCATCCTCGGATAAATTGATACAACTATCTCAAACGGTCATTTCAAATTAAAACGGAAAAAAATTGGTTGTTACCTACTCAAGAACGCTTCAAAAACCGCCCTAAAATAAACGAATTTGTCGAATGAAATATGTGGTTAGTAGAAAAGGTTCAACGAGAGCATTTTGATTGTAATATTATGCTATAGATGCAATCGAAAAAGTTACTTTTATCGCTCAAAAATTGCCTCTTTCCACTGTGTCTCACGGGCAAGTCTACGTGTCAGTCTGCACGTGTTCGGGCCATCGCCTGAAGACGCTACATATACGTACCTATTATAGTTAGCGAGTTATTCGTACTGGTAATACTGACCCGTGGTGCAATTGTCCCCAGTCTTCCCTAGCTGACACACTGGGCTTAGATAATGTGCGATACATCTACAGAATCTTCAGATATGACGGTATTCTATGTAAAGTACTTACGGCATAAAGCATAAAAAGCTTGAATAAATGGTGTAAATTTAATTTCGTTCGATAATTTCACACAAAGGCTTGGAGGTTTTCCAGAGGATTGCGTTCCTTACAAGCGTTCGGTTTTGGCATATTTGCGAATGCTGTGGGGATGCAATTTTTAAGGAGGAATAGGAATCAAACTTGATTTGTTGAATCAATAGGCCTAATAGGGAGAAACACATTCCTGCCTAACTTTTACGTTCTAAAAATTACAATCCACCCATGAAGATACGAAAATATTTACTCCAGAAATCCAGAACCATAGAGTGGTTATAAAATAAAGACTCTTAGCTTAAGGCAATGTTGTTGAATTAAAACAAGGGTTTATGTGTAAAACAAGTTCTGCTCTGTAATTATTATTACGCGTGACAGCTGTTTCGACTTCCGAATGCACTATCAAACTGTGGTGAATCCACTAAAGAAAACTTTTGTTTACCCTTTGAAAAATTAATGTAAAACTGTATCAAAGTCTCCCTTACATACATCATTGCACCCACTCTTCATACACAATAGACCCACTGCTACTAATTTGGTGATACTTCTTGCTTTCGTCACCATTACCATTTAATTCTATTCCCGAGGCCTCTGGGCGTGGTTAATCAAGTGAAGCGAAAAGCCTTTTCTAGGCCAGTCCTACATAATATAATGCATTACTAAACAATGTGTATTGTAATAACTCAAAATGCAGACAGAGAAACTCAAACACAATCAGATAAAGCTGCCAACGACTTCTGGAAGCAGGCGTTAACTGACAATACACCGCTATTACTTACTAGTAGTGCAGTAAATGTAAACCTCGCGTCTCTCTTCAATAAATCCAAACCAAAACTTCTTATGAAATCATAAGATTTTAAGTAGGTACTCAAAATAAAGCAAACGCATTTTACGAAACATTTAATACTAATTAAGTAAGGAATTGTACAATTTGTAAAATACATTTATGCAGGCCGGGTAGGTACCATAATATTGATTATTCCGATTTGACAGCTCGTGGTAGGAACCACGATTATGCTTACCATGGCGGGATTAAAAGGTAGTATCTAATGAGAGCACCATTTTGAACCGGAACCGGAACGTGACAAACAAATTTATACACATGAAATGCCAGACCTTTCGCATGTTATAACATGTGTTTTTTTAACTTTCGGAGCATATTTTGTGATTTTTTTCAATCGAGGGAATTTCATAAATGTAATTACTTTTTCAACTCGGCTTCTGAATAGAGATTATCTTAAAAACTAATATTTTTCATAAGAGCTTAAAAACATAAAGTGTTGAAGAGAAGTATGTTAAACGTTATTTATAAATAACTGTTAATTTTAATTTTAACTGAGGTAGAAAAATAATTCATCGATTAAGGCGCATAGTTAAATTAGTATTTAAATGACTGCACACAAAAAAACTCACTGCTAAATGAAACATTAATCTAAAAACCTTAATATTGCTCATGTTTATTCCCAAAATCGTGAAAACGAGATAATGCGATGTTGTTCCCCTTCCCCGTTCGCGTAAAAGATGTCTCATACTAAAATTAACACACTCGAGATCTGAATAGAATTTTCTTATCAGCATCACGTTTGATAAACGCATCGAAAGATTTCCCCACTATCTGACTTGTTTTCCTTTAAAGGATGTACTTAACAAGGCCAAACAGACGCGAATTCTTGACATTCCAACTCAATATTTGCATGGCTTTGTTAGAGTCGGCGAAATAATTAGCGAGAGTTGTGTTTATGTGCGCAGATTCGTGGGAAAGCGTTGATTTAGAATAGACTAGGAAGCACTAATGGATCGAATACTTTGACTTTGTTTTCTGGGCACGTGAAATACTAATGTCAGAAAGGCTGAAAATAAAAAAAAATAAATGCATTTCTTGTAAATACAGAGAGATAACTACGGAGGCCAATCGAAGCTTCTAAAAAAAGTCGGAAAACCAATTTTCGTATTTAAAAAATCAAGGACAAATTAATTACTGCATTTACATTTCTCAATGGCCGTTTATTCATTATCCTCTCGGAGGGTGAGCTTTTTAGAGGAAAACTGTGTCCCAGGAGTGAAAATTTTTGAAGTACACGAATATAAAAGAAATTGAATGCAAAACCATAGTTTTCTCAGAAATATTCAAAATAATATTCAATCATAATAATCGAGGACGTTATAGTACGGCCATACTCCTTGAGGAGTATTTTGTTTTGGCCGTAATAGTACGGCCATACTGCTTGGGGAGTATTTTGCTCTGGCCGTAATAGCACGGCCATACTGTGGAGAGTATTTTGTTCTGGCCGTAATAGTATGGCCATACTTTTTTTTTATTATTTTTTTTTTATAGTGAATACCTCACAAGAGTCCCAACTGCTCCCGTCTGGAGCCAGTGAGACTATGGCATCCCCAATTGGGGGATGTTGTGAGGCTGAAGGTAAGTGGAGAAGGGAAAGAGGAAGGTGGGGAAGTACCTGGCTATTCAGATCTAGTCACTAAACACGGCTAAAGCCATTTGGAGCAACGTTTCAATTCTGAATGGTGGTCTTACACCAGGGCGATACTGGTAGTATCTTCCACTCTGGAACGTGCCGCAAATATACTATATATTATTTTAATTAATTAATTGTGAAATAACACAAATTAATCAAATAAAATTTATTTGCGCATGCCGGGTTCGAACCCGCGACCTTCGGAATGGAAGTCCAATGCGTTACCACTGGACTATGCCGGCTATACTGTGGGGAGTATTTTGTTCTGGCCGTAATAGTACGGCCATACTCGCTGAGAGATAATCTCAATGAACACTTTTCAAGATATGTATAGCTATTCAATCGAATACGTGCAAAAATATACAAACAGTTCAAAGGATAAAATTAGAAATAATTTTTAGTTTAAAAATTAGAATGAAAAATCTGTGCTGTGATTTTGCTAAAACTTAAAATATATGTAGCAAAAATCCCATAAAAGCCAGGAGGCTAAATTACAAGGACTCCTCTGAGGGTATAATTTCCTGGAAGCCCTACCAATCTGTCGTTATCACCTTTGAAGGTCAATCTCTTCCCTCCCATATATATTTATTCTTCAACTCATTACCAGTTGAAATGTATACTTATCCCACCACTCAATGTTTCAATTGCTGCCGTTTTGGCCATACCAAAGCTGCATGCAGATCTCAACCTAGATGTTTTAAATGTGGAGAAAACCACGCAGCTGACCAATGTCCTTCTTCCTCCTCACCCAAATGTTTTAACTGCTCAGGCTCACATACAGCTATCAACACTTCTTGCCCAGAACAATCTCGCCAAAAAAATATTAAAATTTCTATGGCCTCTCAGAACTTGTCTTTTCTGCAGGCTTCTAAACTATTCCCGCCTGTGAAAAAATCATTTGCTGAGGCTTTATCCAGCAACTCCTCATCCAACCCTCTTCCCTCCTCTACAACAACTTCTTCTCGTTCAACTAAATTCTCATACAAAAACGCTATCTCTAAACCGGCTCCTGGATACGATCAGCAACAACACAACTCACTGCTCTTAAATCCCAATGGTTCATCTCTTTCAAATGCCACAAATGGGTGTGCAAATAATTATAATCCGTCCTCAATGAACTCTCTAAAACTTTCTGAAAAACTCTCCCAAGACAATTCTTCATTTATCCAAACTCTTATTATGCTTCTAATTGAACTTATTTCTTCTCAAACTAATCTACCGTCCAACGCTGCTACTATTATTTCCACATTAAAATCATTTATTCAAAATGACTCTTCAAGATGTCAGAATACTTCAGTGGAATAGCCGAAGTGCTATTTCTAACAAATCTGATCTCCTTAACCTATTAAATTCCAACTTTATTTCTTTGGCTGCTATCTCAGAGACTTGGTTTACTCCATCCACCCACTTTAATGTGGGAGGGTATTCCTGTCTCCGCGACGACCGCCCGGAAGGTTCGGGCGGTGGTGCTGCCCTTTTTATTAAAAAATCCATATCATTTTCCCCAATAAATAATATCAAACCCCCCAATGCTGACTTCCAAATGGTTGCAGCTAAAATAAAGGACACATCCTTTATTTCAGTCTATCTTCCCCCAACAGCCCACTTCAACAAACAAACTTGGTTGCAAATTGTAAGTCAACTAAGCCCTCCTTTCTTTATATTAGGCGATTTTAATGCCCATTCCCCCGTCTGGGGTTCTGCTTTCTCCGACCGAGATGGTCGAAGTGTGATGGATTTCCTAGATCAATCCAACCTTTTCCTTTTGAATGACGGATCTCCTACTAGGATCTCACGCCCCAGCACAAACCCCAGTGCAGTGGATCTCTCGATATGTTCCACTAGTCTGGCTTCTCTCTCCTCGTGGGTGGTGTCCCCCGACCCTTGCTCCAGTGATCATTTCCCGATCACCATTACTTATCAAACTTCTTTCCAATCGGACAAGTCTCATATTTCGACAAAGATTAAAACGAAACACACCAAATGGGATGAATTTAACTCTCATATGGACAAGTTCCTACTAAATTTACCCGCCACCGATATATTTTCCGTCAAAGATGACTATAATAACTTCAAATCAATGCTCATAACTGCAATAAATAAATCAAATCCTCCCCCTAAAACTAAATCTCTCAAAAAACTCCCTCCAACTCCCTGGTGGGATGAGGAATGTTCCAAAGTAGTAAGAATTCGGAAAGCTAAATCTCTTTCCTATCGTTACAATATGACTATGGAGAACTATCTTAAATACAAAAATGCTGAATCCAATGCCAAAAGGGTATTGAGGTCAAAAAAAAGATCCGGGTGGTACAACTTCTGCAGTTCAGTATCTCCGAACACTCCAATTTCGGAAGTTTGGTCTATGATCCGAAGATTTCGATCCTCCTTCAGTTCTCCATCTCCTCGAGCGTCTCATTCTAAATGGATAGATGAATTCTTGGACAAAATTGCCCCCCCTTCTGTTCCTAACTTAGATGAAATAACGCCCATCTATAATACTCCCATGTCTAATCATTGGCTAGACTCTCCATTCACCTTAATTGAGCTAAAAAATTGTTTATCGACAGTCAAGGACTCATCTCCAGGCAGAGATGGTATACCTTACAGCATAATCAAAAATAGTAATGATAATGTTCTAAACCACTTCTTAAGCATCTTAAATAAAATCTTCCAGACTGGTATAATGCCTGATGACTGGAGTTCTCAAATAATCATCCCTATTTTAAAATCAAACAAATCTCCAAATTTTGGATCCAACTACAGGCCAATCGCTCTTTCATCCACCCTCAGTAAACTTTATGAAAAATTAATTAAAAACCGATTAGAATTTTTTGTCGAGAGTAAACAGCTTCTCTCTCCATCTCAATTTGGATTTAGGAAAAAAAAATCCACTCAGGATAACCTTGCCATCATCAGCACTGATATTAATTTATCAATTTCTAAACAGGAAGTTTGTCTTGCCGTCTTTATAGATATAGAAGGCGCCTTTGACAATGTTTCCATCCCAATCCTGAAAAAAAAACTTCTAGGCCTTGGCCTTCCCCCCATGTTTGTCCAATCTATTATTAATCTATTTCTAGATAGAAAAATTTTCATTGAACTTCCAGATATTTCTCCTCAAAGTAGGTCTATTTGGAAGGGTTTACCACAAGGCGATGTATTGTCCCCCTTACTGTATAATATATACACATATGATATGCATGTCACTATTCCCCCACAAATAAAAATTATCGAGTTCGCAGATGACATAGCTTTCTTCTTATCATCCAAAATCATCCCTCTTGCCGTCAAATATCTTAACGAAGCCATGAATGCCCTTTGCACATGGCTCACGTTAAATGGTCTTGAACTTTCAATCCAAAAGACTCAGTGTGTCACCTTCTCAAACCGCCATAAAAACCCCCCCGTTCAAATTTTATTTAAAAATTCTCCAATCTCCAACTCTTCTGAAGTAAAATTTTTGGGAGTAACATTTGATAGGAAACTTAAATGGTCTTCCCATATTAATAATTTAGTTACTAAATGCGAAAAAAATTTAAATATCATCAGATCATTATCTGGCGTTTGGTGGGGAGCTCACCCTACTTGCATTAAGTTGCTTTACAATGCACTTATTCGAAGCCATCTCGACTATGCCTGCCCACTTTTTAGTACTGCCTCAAAAAATGTACTTAATAAATTAGACAAAATTCAATCTAAATCTTTGCGAATAATAACTGGAGCGATGCAATCGTCACCCATCAATTCCCTTCAAGTAGAATGTTCTGATCCTCCTCTTTATTTAAGGCGTCAACTATTTGCTGACAAATTTGTTCTTAAATGTTTAAATTCTAAATGTCATCAGGTTATCCCCAGCGTCTCGTTGTTCATTGACTCAACCCATTCATCTACAATCAGAGCTTCAACTAAACCTATTCCTGACATCTGTAAAAATTTTAAGTCTCTCTCAGAGCTCCACATCATCCAAAATGATCTACTTCCCTTATACAAACTAAAATATAGTCACGTCACCTTATCCCCGACAATATTAGAAGGGATCGGAATCTTTAAAAGTCATTCCAATCTCCCGGCCCGAACTGTCAATAATATGTTCAATGACATTATTTTATCTAAATGGCCCAACTTTTCTCTTTTATTTACTGATGGATCCAAATCTCCCGACTCTCCTAACTGTGGTATAGGTATTAACGTTTACCACAATAATTCTAATGATAGAATATTTCATTCAATTTCAAATCAATTTTCAATATTTTCAGCTGAGTGCATTGCAATAATAGAATCTCTCAAATATATAATCAAAAATAATTTTGAACATTCCCTCGTTCTCTCTGACTCTCTCAGTTCCCTCCAGAAACTTAAATCCAGTCCTCTTCTTCATCCTGATGATCACTTTGTATGCCTTATTCGAGTGATGATAGCCTCCATTCAAAGCTCTGGTAAAACTGTAACTCTGATATGGATTCCTGGACATGTTGGTATCATGGGTAATGATATTGCGGATGCCTTGGCAAAACAAGGAGCGTCCAACCCTGTTGTTACCCTCGTAAACCACATTCCCTTATCTGACATTTTTTCCATCATCAAAGAAAGATCCCGCAATGTTTGGGCAGAGTATTGGCACATTGCTAGTCAATCCAAGGGAGCCTGCTATGCCTCAATACAAAGGACTATTCCATCAAAACCGTGGTTTCAGCAATTCCCTCATTTTTCCAAAAAAGAAATTTCTTCACTCATTCGAATGAGGATCGGACATTGTTCCGTTCCTTCCCACCTTTTTAAAATTCACGTCCTTGACTCCCCAGATTGTACATTCTGTGGTCTAGAAGTGGGAACTTTAGATCACATATTTTTTGGTTGTCCCTCTCTAAACAAATATCCTCTCTTCTATCAAGCCTTAACTAAAATTGCCTCCCCTCCATTCAACATTTCATCTCTTTTAAGTCTGAACTCGACTCCAATTTTCATTATAATTTTGAAATTTGTCTATTTAAATAAAATTAATATTTAAATTCACCTTTCATTTCTCAATAATTTTAAATGATGGCCAAGAACACCCTTGAAGGGTGAAAGCCAGAAATAATGGAAAAAAAAAGTAGCAAAAATATAACGTAAAAGTAAAAAAGTGTGTTTTTGGCTCATTTAAAACATTACCCGGTAATTTCGTACAATTATTGGATGTGCGATTTATTTGATTATAGGTATCATAGTAATTAGAACATTTGAGATGATTTTTCACAAAATTGCTTAAAATATTCAAATATTATTATTATTAAATAATATTTGATGCAGCGCCAATTTTGTGAAAATTATTATTAAAGATTAAGATTTTTCACCAAAAACGACGCTTCACAAAAAATCTAATTATTATAGGCTATAAACTAATTATTATTATGCCAGTATGTTTACACTGCTGATGTCATTAAAGATGAATCATCAAAAGAAAGTTATTTATGATGCTATGTTCTTGTACCTATCTATATATAGATACAAGGCTGGTCGTAATGAATAATTTCTTCAATAATTGCAAAATAACTTCATGTCAACATTTTAATTAAATAAAAACAAAATAATTTGTATACTATTTAATTGAAGAGGATCGGCACGTTTCGAAACCAATGGTTTCTATTTTAGAAATTTTAATACTAAAGTTGAGGAGCACCTTAGGTTTTGGAATAATAATAATTATTCAGAATTCGCATACCACATTTTGGAAAAAAAACATTATTTTGATATAAATAAGTGTCAAAAATTTAACATACCAATACAGTGGGTTCACAATTTTATGACTTTGAAATTTTAGAAATTAAAAAATGTTAAAACGTCAATTAAATATTATTAATAACCAAATATATTTTTACAAATAGCCATCGCTTAAATGTATTTTATACGAATACTTATTTTATTTAGACATCATAGTTACTTATCAATACGAATACTTACGTTATTTAGACATCTTAGTTACTGCTTGATTTTGTCATGATATATACATAAATGTTTGTTATACCCATAAATGTAATAATTAACTATTTAATGATAATTTAATTTATTTTTTTATAATAAAATCTAATTAATCGGGTAAGATTATAACATTTTTGTCTATGGGTACCTACTTATTAGTCTACTTTTAAATTTGTTTATTTTCAATATATCATGATTTCCTTTTTGATTAAGTAATGTTGAATAGAATTTATTTTATTTTCATATAAGTAATTAATAACGTTTGTGTTTTGTACAACGTATGGTACTCTAGCGTAACGTATTTCAATGGTCGTGTATAATAGTGCTTGGACAGCGACATTTATCCACTGACCGTGGAAATAATAACATTATTGTTCTAATTAGTCGCAAATTAGCGCAGATAATAATAATTATCATTGTAGTAGGTGTCAAAAGGCTTTGTTGTTCACAAATGAACATTTTTCAAGGTATTTCGGTTAGTTTGTAAAAGCTTATGTAAATGCCGAAAATAGCTTATTTACCTACGTGATAATGAAAACAAATTTGTTTTCCAAAATATTTGATATTTTTCAATGTAAGACTTACTTACTTTTTTTCTTTTTTTGAAAAGATAGAAAAAAATTCCCGGGTTACGAATAACCCGATAACCACCACAGTAAGCGGAAAATGTTTCTTGTGTTTTGATGGAGGACTTAGCCAGTCAAGAATTGAACGTACTACGCCTGGGTGGGACTCAAACGTGATGTCAACTCAGCCACCGACCGGTCTTTGTACGAGTATATTTGGATGTCAGGACGAAATTACACATGCATGAATGTATTGTATGTATGGATGTCAGGTCGAAATAACACGTGCATGAATGTATTGAATGTATGGATGTCAGGACGAAATAACACATGCAAGAATGTATTGTATGTATGGATGTCAGGACGAAATAACACATGCATGAATGTATTGTATGTATGGATGTCAGGACGAAATAACACGTGCATGAATGTATTGTATGTATGGATGTCAGGACGAAATAACACATGCATGAATGTATTGTATGTATGGATGTCAAGACGAAATAAAACATGCATGAATGTATTGTATGTATGGATGTCAGGACGAAATAACACGTGCATCAATGTATTGTATGTATAGATGTCAGGACGAAATAACACATGCAAGAATGTATTGTATGTATGGATGTCAGGACGAAATAACACATGCATGAATGTATTGTATGTATGGATGTCAGGACGAAATAACACGTGCATGAATGTATTGTATGTATGGATGTCAGAACGAAATAACACATGCATGAATGTATTGTATGTATGGATGTCAGGACGAAATAACACGTGCATGAATGTATTGTATGTATTGATGTCAGGACGAAATAACACATGTATGAATGTATTGTATGTATGGATGTCAGGACGAAATAACACGTGCATTAATGTATTGTATGTATGGATGTTAGGACGAAATAACACATGCATGAATGTATTGTATGAATGGATGTCAAGACGAAATTACACATGCATGAATGTATTGTATGAATGGATATCAAGACAAAATTACACATGCAAGAATGTATTGTATGTATTGATGTCAGGACAAAATTACACATTCATAAATTTCTCGTACCAATATAACACTTCCAGAACATGGACGAAGTTACACATGGAGATAATTAAACCTACTTAAATTACATCTTCTGGAATTACTATGTGAGTCTATGTGACTAAGCCAGTGGCTATGGAATCTCCGATAATGGTATGTTGTGAGGCTGAAGGAAGTGGGGACAGGAAAGAGATGAGGACTAGGAAGGCGGGGAAGTAGTTGGCCATTCAAATTTGGTCACCAAAAATGGATAAAGCCATTTTAAACAAAGTTCTGATTCCGAATGGTGAAACCAGAGCAATATTTGTGAAACTTTCCAGAATGGAAGACACTCTTCAGAACCGAAACGTTGTTGCTTGAAGTGGCTTTAATCGTGTTTGGTGACTAGATCTGAATAGCGAGGTACTACTCCATCTTCCTCTCACCAATTGCCTTCCACTTCCCACTACCGTTATCCTCACAACATAGCCCTATTGGGTGGGGATGCCATAGTTTTTCTTATTAGCTCCAAAAGTGTAGGCCCGGTTGAGACTCTTGTTTACATAAAAAGAAAACAATTATTCCTCAAATTATATTTTAGCTTGTTTATAGCAGTGCACACTTCTAAAGCCCAAAGCAAGATCGTTTTTTTTTATTTTTTTATTTTTTATTTTTTTATTAATATCAATAGCAAAATTTGTACATTATGTAGGTTTAAAGTATAATATAAGTATATTTTTTGTATTTTTTTCACAGTCCTCCTCACTAGGGTTTCCTGTTCTGAGGCGGCCTGTAGTTTTTCTTAAATTTTTGTATTTAGTTTTGAATTGTCTTTACATTGTCTTCATAATGTTTGTAAGTTGATTATTACTTTGATCTCTAAGCCATGTTTTGACTTTTGTTTTAAATATACTCATTTCGTTTATTTTTTTGGTTTCATTTGGTAGAGCATTGAACAATTTTATAGCATGGAATTTATTATTTCTCTGTCCAAAGGATGTGTTCAAACTGGGAGTAATCAGGATATTTTCGCTTTTTGCCCTGGTTGTGTATTTATGTTGGGCAGTGGAGTATTCGGATATGTTTTTTTTCAGTTTAAATAAAATATTTTTTGAATATAGTTTCTGTACATTGTAAACATTGAAGTTTTTGAATATTTCTTCTGTCGGAGTTCTAAGTGGAACTTTCAGTATAGTCTTTAATACTCCTTTTTGTGCTATATTGAGCCGCTCTGTGTGAGTGCTCAAGGCAGACCCCCATCCAGTTATTCCGTACTCTATTTGTGATTGACACAAAGCATAGTATACTTTTTTAATATCGTTTATATTGAGGATATTGCGAATGTTTCTAAAGAAGTATATGTACCTGGTTAGTTTTTTTGTAATTACATCTATATGTGAGTTCCAACGGAGATTATCATCAATTTCAATTCCAAGATATTTGATGCTTTTGGAGTGTGCTGTAGTGGGACAGAGGCATGATAAGCCTTGATTTTTTTGATAAATTCCTTGGCATGAATGTAATTTGAGATTAAGGTCCTCTGACGGCTGCCCTCTGTCTGTTTTAGAAAATGTCAAATATTTTGTTTTATTGACATTAAGCATCAGGGAGTTTCTTTTAAGCCAGTTTTGCAGGAGACCAAGTCCGTGTTCAGCTTCTTTGTAGGTATTTATCCAATCTTTTTCTTTAAATAAAATTACTGTGTCATCAGCAAAACTAATGATTTTTCCTCTTGTTTCTAGGTTACAGATATCATTAATGTATATTAAAAATAATATCGGACCTAGTACGCTTCCTTGTGGTACTCCATGGTTGATTAGGAGAGGTTTGCTTTTTCTCTTGTTAATTTGGACGCTCTGTGTACGCTCCGTCATATAGCTTTTTAGTAAGTTTAGTGTTGTACATGACATACCAATTTTTGAAAGTTTTGAAAAAAGTATTTTGTGATCTATTGTGTCAAAAGCCTTTTGTAAGTCTATGAAGATGGCCAAAGTTTTTTCTCCACTGTCTAAACTTAATAATGACGCAATATATTACGTTATCAATATAAGATTTACATTCATTATAAAATTAATTGGAGAATTATTAACTTTACAGCTTACCTTATTATATTTGTATACGGTCGACGTAAACGGCTGTTATAAATTAAGTCACTGAATATAACAATCTGTTTTTATACGAGTACAAGTTATTCTTGCGCGGCGGGACGAGTCTAGTTGCATTTTCAACATTTAAAATATGATTATGAACATTAACAATAAATGTATTGCATTTAAAATGTCAAGGAATAGTATTTGAGGAATATGTTCGAGGTTTAAATACATAATTGTTTATTTAATATAAATGGTGATTGTTGTTTTAAGATGAGTTCAATTTGTGTCAATTTTTTCCTTTCTCTTAATATGATTTTAAATGATTGAAATGTTTTAAAGATGACCAGAAGTCATTACCCAGCTATATTCTAGTTTAAATAACCTATTTTTTCATCAAACAACCAGAAAATATAAAGATAAACAATTGGCCTTGTATTGTTTTTGAGAGGTTGGGTAATATTTAAGAACGCTGTAGCTTATCATAGCAATTACGTAACGATTTGAAAATTGATGCAGTGAGCTTGAATTTCTAAATTTAAAAATCTGTGCAAATTTCATTATGCCAGAGCTAACCGTTCGCGAGTTCTTTGTGAGGCATAGGTACAGAAAACAGATGTTTTGAATTTTAGCTAACCTTGGTCATTGTATTTAACAGTTAACTATCAAGTGGGGGAGTAGGTAGTACATAAAATTACTATAAGTTATAAATTGTATTACACTATAATAATATTGTTTTATATTATATCACATTCACTCTCCTGACAAAGCAGATGATTTTGCTTAGGAGAGCAGAACTTATGAGGCGCCGTTTGGCTCAGCGCTGGCCCTGTGTGTATACTATTGTGTAAAGATAATTTTCAAAGTGATGTTTAATGTTTAAAGTGAAAAGTAAGAAAGTGATGTTTTAAAATGAAAGGTTTGAGAGTAAAGTTAAGTGAAAAGTTAGACATTCAGAATGAATGTAAGATAAATAATAATTATTTATTCCCAATATCAATTTCTGATCTAAATTGATGAGACAAGTAATATAATTATTTAGCCATTTAAGATGACAATAGAGAAAACAATACGTACATAAGAAAAAAATATGATACTTTTATGAGACAATATATAAAAACAATAAAAAATTTGGATATGAAAATTTGACTTAATATATCGAAGAAAAAGTAAAAATTATATGGTGGTACCACAATTTTTTTAAAAATAATTGGCGTGGTTTATTTGTGTTCGTATATCGAGAGGTTATCGATTAAATATGAAATTAGAACTAAAAAAATAAGGACAAATATTTGAAAAAGAACTAATTTATTAATCAATTTGGCTCCGTTTATGCATTAGGAATTTTATAAAAAAAATTAGCTAGTTTCCTTGCTACTTAGGGCCCATTTCCTACACAAATACACAGTCGATATTTACAGCAGTAATAACACGTTTGTATGTGTGAAGATTGGACTCATTATTCAAATTAACCTTTTAATAAAAAAACGTATCACTTATAGCACGAAGAGAAATTTCGTAATTGACTGATAAATTGATTAAAATGTGCAAACATTGAATGTCGTCGTTGGCACGTGGCTTTCGCACAAGTTTTGTATAAAACCCACAAAAATAAATATAATTAATATATTTGAAATCAACTTTTTTAGATGTTGTTATAAGTTTTAAGTTAATTCGAAACACCTATCAATTTAAAAAACAATATTATTATTATATAAGCCGGAGTCAGTGAATCGATGACATACCCGTTTGGGGAATGTTGCTAACTGGATGAGGTGGGGTAGGTGATGAATATTATGAAAGAAGAAAGTCTGAATATTCAGATCTGATCACTAAACATAGTTTTCAAAGTGGTAGATGCTCTCAATATCGTCATGCTGAAAGACCACCATATAGATTAGAAACTTTGTAAGGAATAGCTTTAGCCTTTAGCCAGGCAGGTACTTCCCCACCTCCTTTCCCCCATTTCCTCCTCTTCTTCACTGCCTTACCCTAGTAGTAAGATTGAAAACTTTGGCAGATGTTGATGAATTGAAAAAAAATCTTTTCGGGAATCCTTCCAGATTAAAAAAATCTTTTCAGTTCCAAACTGAAAAATCTTCATGCAACTTAAATTTATTTTTCAGCTACAAAAACATCATTAATGTCGTAATTTACAATCTTACCCACCCAGTTGGGGATGCCATAGTCCCACTGGCTAGGGATAATCACTTTAAAGAATAGATCTCTCACCAGGGCAATACTGAAAGTATCTGCCACTTTAAAGCAACGCGTATAAACAATCCCTGGAGTTCTATGGTAGAATCAGTGAAATATTTCTTTCCGTATGAATGATTTTTTTTCTTATTTTATAATCTTAATCATATTGTAAGAAAAGTAATTCGAGAATACCCAAGCACTCAGTCGGGCAACACTTCCTGAAGATAAAATGGCTTAATTAATCTTATTTGTGAATTTTGATATTTATTTTCTCGGTTCATTATTGGCAAAACGGGTTTCGCCAGTTGTGATAGCTTTTTTTGAATTATAATTGTAGATAATGCGATAATATACCAGTCCCGCGCAATGTAAGGTAAGGTCTCAATTTAAAAACGAGATTTGCAGCAAGATTAATGGGATGAAGTGAAATTTTCAAATATATTGCTAAGTTATGTAAGTTTTTGTTTGTAAAATCAAATGTGATACTTCTAATGGGTTCGTGTAGATAGTAGACACAGTTTTTCAATTGCTTCTAAAGCACGGCTTAATGTCAAGTATTTCAGTTGCTTTTTAAGTCTAGCTTGAGAAATATTTACGCCCGTCGAGTGGGTGTCCGTAAACCGAGTGATACCATTACTTGAACATACTGATATATCGGCCGTATGGTAATGATTTTTGATAGAAAAGCGAGAAAAGTGCAAGACTCAAAGCGGTACTACTTACAAAATCTAGACTGTCATCGAAACATGAATGACGTGGTTGACTTTTGTGACTAAAGTCCATGCTGATTACCTATTACACATAAAAAGGCTAAATATCAAATTTAATATTCAAAATCAAAGTTTACCTTAACTAAGTTATGTAAAATGTGACAGATGCGTTTTCTGCGTTTAAAAAAATTAACAACATTCATTTAATTAACAAATTTCCACCGATTTATAACGGTTCCATGATAACTCAACACAGTGAAAATGCAACACACCTTTAAAAAGTGATATAAAGTCATTAGAATCGATGAAAAAAAAAATTAAACGTTACCTAACCTAACCTACTTAATCCAGTTAATAAAGTTTTTGTTTCATCAATTTCCATGCCTTTATATAACTTTTTAAAAATGTGATGAATTATCATTTTGATGATTTATCCGGTCACCGAAAAAAATCACTATGTTTTTATAAATGCTACTTATGACATTTGTGGCGAGATTTTTGCTGTATTTTAAATGAGTTATTTTTTGAAGTGATTTGATATGTGTATATGATGATTATTGACACTGTAATGCTGTCCGAAATGTTGGCTAACGACGGAGGTGACGAAAACGGCATAATACCCCAAAAGTAAATCACTACGAGTCATGCTATCATAATTTTTTTTTTAAATATTCTCACACTTCCTCTAATATTTGTATTTACATATCTCCCTTTCAAACCATCTTCTTCATTTTTTTAAGGCTTACTACCGAGCTTTAAGGCTTACGTAACACATACTCATAAGCCGAGCTTAAGAAGCAACTGTAAAACTGGACCTAAGGGGTTTTGTATTCGATGTAAAAGTGACTAGAATATTCGTGAGTGAGAATTATCTTTAATGAAAGGCTTTAGAGAAAATGAGAGTGAATTAAATGTTCTTAATGTAGTCCAGTCCGGCCACTTGGAGCACATGACTTTGAAAGTTTGCTATAATATAAAACGATTGATACACATTATTACCTATTTAGTTTAACATAGTTTATTGTTATTACTACGCATTATTATTAATATTTGATTAGAAACTGTGGAAAGTGGTCTGTAAAGAAGTTGTGTACATGTATATAAGAGTGCATGTAAAATCAAATAAATTACATTACACGTTTAGTGTTTATCTAAAATCAAAATATATTATTTAAAAAAATAATAATGTGATTATCAGTTATTATTTTTTTTTTGTAAACTAATGTTTAAGACAAGATTTTTTATGCATAGCACAAAGGGTAACAATTATTTTACAAGCAATAATTATTCGCCTGAAACACTTGGTTGTACGTAATCGAAGGGACACGGGTTCGAGTCCCGTTGGCGTCATGTATCTTTTATCAGGAGATTTTTCAATATGGATGAGGGTTTCAGGCGAATAATTATTGCTTGTAAAATAAATGATTATCAGTTGTTTCGTAGGTAATTTGCTCTTTGGAGAGAAGAGGTATGTAATTGAAGGGCATAGACGAAATGAGAAACAACCTTCAAATGAAATAAAGTGTATTAGGAGAATTATCCTAGTTGTTGAAGAGGATACCCGATATTGCCGTTTACCGCGAAGTTTATGGCGTTAAAACGGTCTCCGGTTGTACGTTGAAGTTTGGCATTAAAATTTGTTAACTATTATACAAAATAATTGATTACGTATTTATTAATGGTAATAATTATACAAAATAATTGATTACGTATTTAGTAGCTGTTGGTGTGCCGACCCAAAATTTTCGCCGTGCAACATCTGATTTTACTGTCGTAACATAAAAAAATATTTTTTTGTAAATTGTACCGTGTAACCAGAATGTTTATAAAAACAGCATTTAATCTATTAGGTACATGTAGTTTTTTCCAAAATGACTAGTTATTTTCATAGAAATGATTTTTAAACGTATCCTAAAGGATATGTTGATGTTTAAAAGGTTAATTAAAAACTATACAAAATAATTCATCATGACATGCATGTATTTGAAATGGTGAGTTTTAAAATGCATAATGGCTATTTTCCATTTTGCATTTTAAATGCTTTTCTAAAAACCATTTTGCATTTTGCATTTTCAAATGGAAAAGTTTTTACCCATTTCCATTTTGCATTTCAAATGGTTTTGGGTAGCCATTTTGCACATCTCTGAGTGTATGATACTGTTCTAAAAATGTATTTCGTTCTGCATTCATGTTGAGAGCTGGAGCGTTTGATATTTATATTCTGAACACTGTTATTCAACATTACAACATTCTAATCCGGAAGGTGTTGGCAGATAGTTCAACAGCGATTGAGGAAGTCAGAACAACGATTGCAGATATCCACAAAAGTCCAGCCCAAAGAACAGGCAGTAGAAATATACTCGTGTGTAGTTACTTCAAACCGCAGGAATACAATACAGGCTGTTGTACTACAATATTGGAGATATATGTTTCTGTACTATTTGCAACCTATACACACGACAAATACTCGAACGATAAAACGAAGACAAAGAGTGGAAATGTGCTATACACATAAGTTAGAAACTCCCCTAACAGATCAAATTTTAGACTTTTTTTGCAAGGTGCTAAGATTTGCTGAAAACTAATGTGATATGACTGAAATTCAACCTCATACGCGAAACACAAAAATATATGAAAACCTAGCATTAAAGTTCACGACAATGTGTAAAAGGACTGTTTCTGTGTATATGAATTCTTATGGGGCAGGTTACATTGAAATTGATTGTTTGACCAATTGTCTTGATTCGTAAAGTGGGTTGAGTGATTGGGGATTAAACCCAGAGCTGTCAGATATGGCAGTGTTTATGGGTCGCGAGGAAAATGATCCACGTGTCAAGGGAACAATGGAGGTAGCATGACCTCGAACAGGGAAGTACTAGTTCTGTAGAACCAAAGGATTCGGCGAAATCAGTATTACAACTGGTAGGTACACCAGCGAACCAGGGAAATGTTTTTTTTGTATTTTTATTTGAATACTACAGCAGAATTTCAACTGCCTGGAGCCAATGGAACTATGGTGACCTAGATCGGATGTAATGTGAGACTGAAGAGATTGGGGAGAAAAAAGGAGACAAATAAGAGGAGGGTTGGGTTAGGTTAGGTTACTACCTATTTGATCAATCATATCTGGTCAAAAACTAACGATTTAAAATCTCCCAAGATTCCCGAGCACAGAAAATAATAAATTAATTCATATTATGATAAAATATCAGAATGATTCAGAGGGTGGGTGTGAATGTCAAGGATATTTTATGTGACCCTACAACATTAAATAATCGAGTTCGTTCTTGTGATTAATTTACAATTCATATAATATATTTATATCCATACTGACGTTACGCGGTGATACTTTAGGTAAAATTTGGAAATTACGATTGGGTAAATTTACATAAAAAGGGTCATGGTTGGTTAATACGAACTTTTATTAGAAAACCACCGTATATCGGTTAAATAAAAATGAAATGTACATACTTAAGTTTCCAAAAATTGAATATAATGCATTTTAGTAGCTATTTCGTATAAAAAAACGGATAATTTGACGTCTTTACTTCAAGCCGTGTTTAGACATAATAATATAAAATTGTTTTTTTAGGCATTGGGGTATATATAGAGAGTCTATATTCCTTGCAAAATCATGGTAAAATGTTGTTTCCGTGCGGGAAGTAGGAAGTGGTGGATGTCGACGTCGCCCGAATCCTTTTGACCGCCCGGAACATTTGGGTTAATGCTGCGCTCCACTTCAAGTGCTCTTTATGTGTTTTCAACGTTGAGGGCCTGCTATCCCATTTTTAACTGGATTACGATTAATTTTAAAAGATTCGTATCTTCGTGTGGGACATGATTTTAGAATGAGTTTATATGAGGTACTCAAATACTGAAATGAGGTTTTATGGTGTGGTGTGAGGTTTGGTCGAACCAAAAAGGAGAAATCCCAGGAACATTCTCGTAACCTGAGGTATCAACTCACCACTTGACTACCTCAAAACGTTTGTAGTAATACAAACTTTTTGTATTAAAACAAAACCTTTTATAGTAATACAAAGAAAAAGATTTGGGACAAACATATTTTATGAATTGCGGGCGGGAACATTTGTGGTAGGTACATCTTTATGAGGTAGGTACTCAACATTACTACCTATGCATGTAATATTGGTAATTGTGTTTTTGGGTCAGTTGACTGCACGTCGCTGATCGTTATTTTCACAGCCTTTCATCTTTTATTATTACGATGAATGGCTTGCTATTATTGACAAAACTTGCTTCAGTTTACACATTATCATTTTATCTCAAATGATTACATATTTCTTGTTTTTAATTATTAATTATTTTTTATCAAAGTGAATTATACAAATCGAAGTGGACTTACGGTGCATCTTGATGTATCTAGGATTTCCAATTCTGAAGCAACGTTGTCAAAAGCGATGTTATGTCTGTATAGCATATCTGAAAACAAAAAATAGTTTCATAAGGATTTATTCAAACATCTCTTATCACATAGAATTTTGAAAATTGTTAAAAACAGCCGGTGTGCTATAGAAAATTCATGTTATGACTAGATACACCCATTATATTAACGATATTTTCGCGAATTAAAGCGGTAAATGGTGTTTTTAGCGAACCTTAAAGTCTATGCAGGAGGTAAAGAACCAGGTAATCTTATATACCCAAATAAGAGAGAGTTGTCAGAAGAGTTCTGTGATACTAGCATCTCATATGCTGAACCGTCAAGACAACACCACTAATCTATTTTTGAGCAGTCAAGTAAAATGTTCAATCCTGCGATTGCAGGTCTGAATGCCAAGCGATCAGACGCTATTCTTTTAGCAAGTAAAAGTAGGCTTGCACCAACATTCAAATCTGTTGATGACAGTAAATTTAAGTCAGCTTGTAGAGCAAGTGAGGGATGGAGTCACTGTAGACATAATTCAGCTACTCTTAGCTGTAAAAAATTGTTCACAGAGAGTTTGCTGAGGCAGCTCTGATGACTGTGTGGGCCCATGTGAATAGTTTTGACGCAGAAAGATTTTTTAGTCGCTATAATCTTGTATTGACAGATCGTAGAACGAAAATGACACACTCTACGGTAGAAAAGTGTGCCATGTTGAGGTTCAATCAATAATACAATAAACATGTTTCAAGTGATTTGCTAATTTAATTGCTTTTCCCCTCCTGCCAACTCCCGTTCCTTGACGTTATCCTATTTAGCTATAAACGCTATAAAGCTATAAAAGCTGTTTTGTATAGCTTTACTTATGAATCTCTTTGAAACATATTTTTTAAACCCAAGGACACATCTAAAGGAATACCGCTGATATATCCGTTACATCCTCACCCCTTTCCCATAAACAACACATTTAACAGAAAGAGAGGCTTCCAGCAGTGGCCGGTGGGTCCTACACACTACGGGAGCTAAAATGGTGGAGAATTTCCGAAGCCCCGACCGTTCCGCAATATTGCGAGATTAACTGTCATACAAATCACACTGAATTGTATGCAAATAGTAATAAAACTCAGTAATGCAACGGGAATGCTGCAGTGTGCTATAAGTCTTAAATATTACCTTTCCCGCAGGAAAAACCGCATTGGACATATTATATACCTAGAATATTTCCCACTCAGTTGCAACTAGTGACTTATACTATATTAATAATTAATTACGTAATTATATTTGTGATTACTAGATATTTAAAAAATTGCAACTGATTAAGAAAATTATTCAAATTATAAAAATAATCTTTTCAAAAAGCGATGCCTACCTATCTACCTTTTTATTTTTTTACATGAAACCGCACGATAGTCCCAACTGCTCCCAACCGTCTGGAGCCAGTGAGACAACCGGGGTATGTTGTAAGGTTGAAGGTAGTAGGAATAGAAAGGAGATGGGGAAGAGGATGGTGGGGAAGTACCTAACTATTCAGATCTGGCCACTAAATACGACCACAGCCATTGATTAAACCAGGGCGGTACTGAGAGTATCTTCCATTCTGCAACATGCCGCGATTGCCATTTTAAATGAGTAAATTGTGAAATAAGACGAATTTGACAAATTAAATTTATTTGCGCACCCCGGGATTTGAACCAGCAACATCTGGCTTGCTAGTTGAGAGCCTTACCCCTCGACCACGGAGGCCGCCAATATTGATCTGAATTATAATAAATACCTACCTTTAATATCGTATAATATTTTGCCAAGCGACTATTTTTATTCTCTACATTAGAAATGCTTCAGTAATGGCTTCGATAGAAACGAAAATTGTCAGTTTTCATCTTAACAAGTTTAGTGGTTTAGTGGTAACCGTTATAAAAGAGAGACTTGAACACAGCACTCACACAGATGCACTGCTTGCATAGAGCATGTTTCAAACTTGTTACTAGACTTAATAAAAGAAAACTCTAGTGAAATTTAAAAAAGCCTCAAGGCCTCGTAGTAAGCGTTTAGATGATTTGAAAGGGAGATATGTAAATACGAATGTTAGAGGGAGCGCGCTTATATTAAAAAGCGAAAATGGTGAAAATATTTAATAAAACACGACTCGTTGGAAATAGAGCAAAAATCTCTCAAAAAATGCTTTAGTTGCATTTAAAGATACACTGTAAATTTTTTCATGCCTATAACATATATAATAACATAAATAACGGAACAAAACGTGTTTTAAATAATTTACTTTGCGATTTTTTTATCGAGGGAATTTCATATAGTTAAAGTTTCGGCATAACAAATGTATAGATATTATCTTGAAAAATAACATATATTTTTTGGAACCTAAAAACTTAAAGCGTTAGCGATAAACTTGTTATAAATCGGTAGAAGTTGAGTATGGAGGGGCTTAAATAATAATAAATAATGAAAATACCTACTGGAAAACTTTTTGAATATCTAAATCTATCAATTGGATTGCCGTTTTTTTCTTCGTTAAATATCTAGGGCTTCAAACCAAAAACATTTTTTTTTTGAAAAAGTTACATGTAAATCAAATACTAATATTTATAAGATAATTTAACTAACACAACTGTTTTTTTTTCTACTTTTAAAGCTGCCTTGAGGTAATATTTCACATAAACGACGCTAAAAAAATTCTATAATTATGTTGACTTCACCGCAAGAGTAAAATCATAAATTTATGAGCTTTTTGCGGCTTACCTACAATGGTAGCTAAACTTTGACATTGACATACTCCTAAGTCGAAACGCTACGGCACGCCACTGGTTGTAGGTATTTCAGCAGAATGAATATATTTAAATAACAAATTTCTCCGAGCAATTCAATGTAATGAAGGACATCTTACGCTACCTGAACTTACTGTCTGTTTAAGAAAATTTGTTTGAATGCCTAACTAAAAAAATCACGATCGGTGAGTTCTGGCGTCATGAAATTTGTACTGAATTTAATGTGGGGATTTTGTGGGTTATCGCAATTAATGAGATATTTTCAGCTTTTAACGTCATTTCAATCATTGAGCTATAGCGCGTTAAAACAGCCATTTTAAATTCGACATATTTCCATGTCGGGATATTTTCAGTACGTCTTTTTTTATCATTACAAAACTATTTTTTTTTGTTCCAATTTTGATATTGTCTGTAAAAAAAATCCCGCGAAACCGGTTAGTAACTTAATGTAAGGTTATGGTAAAGGAGGATATTACAAGAATAAGGACGTCTGTAATGAAAGAAGATTTCTAGATTGAATTCTATAAATAATGGTTTACACAAAGGACTAATCATAATACGTTTCTATCTTCTTCAGACAAATGATTGTATACATACAATATACTTTACCCATCTTTTATATCGAAAGCCTATCAATTACTTAACAAATGATAATGGTTGTACGCATTGTTGCATCACAGCATTTTGCATTCGTCTGCAGGTTGCATAATACCTCAAAGCTTTCGAAATAGACAATAAAACTAATACAAAAAGCACATTGCATATTATTCGAGAAATGTTACACGTTCAAATCATACATTACTGGTAATGTATTCTAAATAGTAACACGAGGATCAAATAATATTAGTGTGAAAAAGACTTTTTTAGTTGCGTAAACACATTTTCTTTAACAACTCTTTCATCAAATTAATAATTTAAGAAATGACAAAAAAGGATGAACTAATTTGGCTTCTTGACTTGTTCTGTGAAGGTGAATATATATTTATAAGCTTTAAAGCTCACGATTGAAATGACCCTGCTAGCTTAAAATAATTGCGCTGAGCAAAAATTAGCTTTCTCATTTCAGAACGTCAAATCTTTAGTTTTCATGCTTTATAAATTTCGAATCTTCCTGTTAAGACTGATGACCATTTTTAAAACGTTTTTTAAATGGCTTGAGCCGTGTTTAGTGATAAGATCTGAACATCAAGGTAATTCAAAACTTTTCTATTTTTAAACCTCTTTCCCTTCCTCTTTCCATTCAGCCTTATAGTCCCACCGGCTCCGGGCAGTTGAAACTCTTTTGCGGTATCACATAAAATTAAGAAAGTGACATTAGGGTCTCATAACACCAAGTCGGCTTTAACTAAGAGTGTAACATGTTAAGGTCATTAATATCGTAAGTAACTGAGATGCGTTGATAATCAGTTTCAGTTAAAATATTACGTATCTGAGCACTATCTATTCACTTTCTTTCTGATCGGAACTATTTCATCTAAGATAGTATAGGAAGAAGAGATTCTATAAGATATGAGAAATTCTTAAGCCCAATTTATGTGGGTCAGTGAAAAGTATAGATTCCTAAACTAAGATAACTCTAAACTAACTAACTTCAACCGCTTGGGTATTTTTATGGATTTTAGTGCTAAACGGTTCATCGATAGCAGTATTTTTCTATTTCATACAATTATCTTTCATAGAACACCATTGCTTAAATTTTTGTGAAATATTTCATAAAGTTTGTGAATTTTTTATTCATAATTTTAATATGAAACGACAAAAATTGAAGTGACGTAGTAAAATATGTTTTTTTTGTTGTATAAAGTGGTAATATACAGCCTACTTAGTCAATTATTTTGAAATCAAAATTTCAATATTTTTAATTGCAAATTGAATAATCTTTCGTGTTTTTTTAAAAACCTATTTCACTGTGGAATACTTAAAAAAAACAGCTAATCAATTGGAAAATTATTGTCAATCTGGAATATTTTCAAATAAATCATGAATATGACAGATCATTTAAAGTAACTTGACCAAAAAATCTCAGAATAGCCCAGGGATTTTCACCTAACAAAATTAAACTGAATAATTAATGACGTGATACAAAACATAATATTTTTAAGAAACTACCCTACTCCTTTGAATTTACACAATGTTTTGTAAGTTTTTGTTCACTATTCTATCTGTACAGGATTCTAAGCGATAGTCAAGTTCGTATACATCGGGCTTCAGAGTCGTTTCCAACCACCTGTTGCTGCAGTATTTAGTAACGAAGGGTCCAAAAATAATATAATAATATAAGCTGTTGTAAATTGCAATAAATTCAGGTTTAGTAGACGATAAGATTATATTGAAAATGCTGAAAATCAGGTGTTTCCTAGAAAAATGTTTGTTACGGAAATATGTCAAACAAAATACGTGGGTAGAAACTGATTAACTAATCATCACGCTGTTTCCCGCAGGGGTAGACAGAGAAGACGGACCGCCAAACAACATGGTCTTGGGACATACTCATTGCCTCATTTACATTCACACATCGTCTCATACATACTCTTTTATTATTATGACTCTTGTCATAAAATTTGTACACACCTTTAAAAATAGGTATTCAAAATACAACATTTAAATTATCAAATACTTGTTATAAATATATTTTCATTACGTTCTTTTCTTCGTTCTTTCGCTTTCTAGATATTTAGAAAAAAGTTATCTACTTAAATATCTCCTCTCAGACAATTGTGCAACATACCTATACAATTATACATATTACTATAAACTGTAATCCACTTAAAAAAGAAAACGGTCTAAAAGTCAGAATTTACTGTTAAAAATAATAAGCCATCTTAAAATTCAACATTGCAAGCTTTCATAGATACTGTCCCTGTTGAAAGATCAACAAAGATTCAGAATTGAAAAGTTGCTTGAAATGGCTTTAGCCGTGTTTGGCGACCATGTCTGAATAGCAAATTACTATTGTACTATTGTATCATACCCCAATTGTGAATGCCATAGTCCCACTGGTTCCGGGCAATCAAGAGCAGCTACGATTATTGTGCATTATTCACATTAAAAAGGATGAAAAAAATTTTTTTAACGTAAAATAAAATAAAATGCATTTGTGGTTTTGAACCACCCTGTCTAGGACAATGCAATGTTCATACATTTGTAGATATTATTAAAGACGTGACTCTCTTTGAGGTCACGATTCAATCGATGAAGGAGATGATTAATATTAAGATGCGAGGCGTTCCTGAAGATGTGCGCCGATGCGGCAACGAAAGGTATGCACCGCTTCATGTACCATAGAATAATATATCGCCGTATGAAAGGCAGAGAAGAAAAGGTAAAAGTGGCCTCGAATCTAGAAACGAGTAAGTAAAGGTCAACTTGTAATTATTAATGTGTTAATCAAATTAACACCCAGAAATATGAACGTAAGTAAGTAGTTACACACGAAGAGGGTAAATAATTCCAAGTGGTGCCTAATTTATTACTGAAAACTGGAAACCGGTGAATATACATCACATTTGGAGTCGTTTTTTCGGTGTAACTTTTTTTAATTTGTGCCTTCGTTTTCGAGCAAATGAAGTCCAAAGTTGAATTTTTTTAGGTCCTTTAAAAAAAGAAAATCGGTCGCTGGAGGGTTAATATCAGCTGTTGCGTCGATTTTAGTAGTTTTTTTGGTTCTCTATGCGATGTAGTTTTACCAGTTTCCCGATTGTTATACGATTTTCCGGACGCCGTGTATATTTAGATTTTTAAAACATTTTTAGAGACATGATTTCTTCTCGTCAGTTAGAAGAGTTACAAATTTTCATATGAATGTCTTGTATGACTATTTGCTTTAAAAACCTCAAGAGTTCAAATTCATTTTGAAGAAACTCACTTTCGCTAAATTTATTTTATTTTATTTATTAATCTTAAGTTAGCTCACATCTTCGTGTGTGCTAATAGTTTTATAAACATATAAACATGTACATTGTTGGGCAAACATAATCTTTCTTTAAATATTTCAATAAAGTCACAAAAAAAGAAACCTTAATAATTGAGATAGACATATTTTCTTAATTCATTTTTGAACTTATTAATATTTTCTATCACAGCAATTTCCTTCGGGATTTTGTTATAGAGTTGAACGGCCTGGTACATCAGAGATTTTTGAGTGCTTGTTTTTTTTCTTGTTGGCAATCTAATTTGCTTAGAATTTCTCGTCCCGTGTCCGTGTATCTCGTTATTGTAATTTATTTTTCTTTTCAGTTCCTTAGACATCATCCCTAATTTAATTTTATGTATAAAAATAAGTACAAATAGTAATTGGTAGATGATTTCATTACAGTTCTGATAATGAGAGTCAAAACGTTGCTTGAAATGGTTTAGCCTTGTTTAATGACCAGATCTGAAAAGCCATGTACGTACTTCTCAATATAGGCCTTTCCCTTAAATTTTCATATCTCTTCTACATTTCTTCTCCCACTTTCTCTCACAAAAAATCACGAATAGATAAAATGCCACATATATAGTTACACTGGTTCCAAATAGAAGGATCTGTAGTGTGTTAATAAAAAAAACAAAGCTTTAGTTATAATGATTTTTTTTAAATGTTTGTTTTTACTAAAATTTATTGAAACGTTTCGGTTTTGTCTGGAAAATGCAAAAAAAAAAACAAATTAACATTGACCCCGACGTGATTTGAACACGCAACCTTCTGATCTGGAGTCAGACGCGCTACCGTTGCGCCACGGAGTCGGTACATGATTAGGAGTAAGATATGTATTGCAATAGAAAGTTTGACATAATGTAGATCAGTATTAGACCAACTACCTAAACAATATTGATTCAGTCTGGTTCAATGATGTTAATTCGCTAGAAATAAATTCGAGGTCAGATACGAGATAAGGTTAAGCCAAAAATCACCTTGGACAATTTAAATTATTTAGTTAGCTTAAGTGACTAAAAGATAACAGGTGACAGCACTGAATAAACAAACCCATAGAAGTTGTTTTTTTGCTGTGGGCGTGTCCGGTGTACAGAGGAGTCAGGTTAAACTTTCCTCACTCTGTGATTAATCAACTGTTCAATTTCATTGTTGTCTAAGACCAAAGAGTAAGAAGTGCTGATATAAATAGTGGCTCAATAATTGGCTGTTTTAACTCGAGAAGTTTCGCATTTTGTCTGTCTGTAAATTTGTTTGTACTATCCATTTAAGTTTTATGATGGTGGCCGTTTTAACGGCTCTTCTTAATTGGCTTTCAATGACTGTTTATTATCGTATGATGGTCATTGAGATAGTGAAGTTTCTTTCGATAAAATGTATAGTTTAAAATAAAGGAAGAATGTATTTAAGTACCTACTTACAAATCTTATGATTTCAGAGGACAAATTGGTATTGATTTATAATAAGTAAAAAATTGACACATATTTTTTGGAGGTCCAATAACTGTTCACAGAACTATTATTTATTATTATTTATTGGATAATTTATATAGAGCCGCTTTTGTGAGATATCACCTCAGGTGCGCTTTACAGTTGATGCAGGTATTACAGAAAATATAAATATTACAAAAATAGAGTGAAGTTAAGTTAAGTAAAATGAAGTATAGGAACAGGTGACTCGAAAATAGAAGATGGAGACTACCTACTTGTTTAACTTTTGGAAGCACCTGTAACACATCAATAACATATATTTTTTTAAATAAAAAGTTTAAAAACTCATTTAATTCTGCGGTCTATTTGAAGCATTACAACGACAGCAGAATTTTGTTCACTCCAGTTCAGCTGAAAACCGCTGATATCTATGCTGTGACCTCTCCCTCGTTCTAATAAACGATGCATATAACAAAAAGAGAGATTACAGCGCTGCTCTTGGCGGTAAGACTTTACCCATCATAGTAAAGCCACAAGCAATAAATAAGTCAGGGGCGGTCAGTGAATACAAATAAATTTTATTGCAAATTTTTTTTTGGAAAACGCACGCAATTTCCAACTTGCCGGAGACAGTATGGCATCCCGATTAATACTTTAAGGCTGAAACCTGTATGGAGTGGGAAAGGGAAAGGGACGGGTATAGAAAGTTAATATCACTCTTACAGTATGAATGAAGAAGGTTATATATCACTCTTACAGTATGAATTGAGTAGGTACACGTGAATTTAAAAAAAATTAGACTTTATATTAATTACATTAGCTTGTTTTTTCAACAATAATTTTATTTAATTGTTGCACCTTATCCCTCTGTTTAGTATTGAAACAGTTTTGTATAATACCTACTATCATTTCGCATCATATACTATCATATCTACTATCCAGTTCCTTCCTTAAAAACAGCCTTACCCGCATTGGAAAGAAGAAGATAATTTTGTTGCACTGTAAATTGTCGCAAGTCAGTACATTCGTATTCGTGTCGTGAATTGGAGTCGTATATTCACATGCTTTGTGCTCTGTTTGCAAACATCAAAATCATATCAAAGATTATCTCGTTTTGGAAGAAATTTCACCCTGTGAACAGTGCAAGTTCGTCGAGAGCCCTACTGCCGGGATTCATGGGAATTCAAGGTAGGCTGTTTCCATCATTCCACATTTCGCGTGATTTTCAAACCCAATTGAATGTGCTTTATACTGTCGTATCCTTGTTGATTTGATTTACAGTCCATTTCCGTGTAATAGAAAATGGTGCACCCTCGATAACACGGATAATGAATTTAAGGCGATGACATACGTAGTAATTCAAAATCATGTGTTTTTGGTTTGAAAATTTGGTCGCCTAGAAATGTTTCAGATGCTTTAATTAAATACTGCGAGTAAAATACATCTTGGCCTTTTGAAACAATTGAGTGTTTTTTTAGATAAGTCTTTTCATAAGCCCAGAAAAAAATAATGTAAAGGCCTATGAAAACTGTTTTAAAGTTCAAAATCTCCTACTTACGAACCCATTTTCGGTTATAATTTTATTGTATAATGTGGAAAAGTAAGTTATTTATACAATGATCGAAAAAAATTAAACATTTATGCCTGAACATCGACAAAATAAAATAAAAGGCACTTTTTGGCCATGTTTTTTTCTTGTATAAATCAAAACAGGTGGATGGTGTTAAGCGGGAATTTAAACCTTATCGCCATCTACGTAAAGGTTGTTATTGATAGCGGCTCAATTTAAATTATTATACGACGTAGTGCATTGCCTTAATGTCCAGAATAGATATAAACCTGACGCTTAACAATTTAACTGTCACTTTCCACCGACTAATTTTAAAGTTCTTGCCAAGCTTGGAAGCACCCCAACCGCCCCTGGTACATACAATGTCGAGTAATGGTATAAGAGCAGTATGTATTGTTCTTGCACGAGCCATCTCGCCCGTGGCCAGTTCTGGTATTGTTTCTGCTTCACACCTCCAGCCATGGTCTGTTCGTTCTGCACCGGAGAAACTATTAAGTTAACTATTCACATCTTCAGCGAAATAATAAAAACTCATTTTACGATGCCGAGTAAATTGTATGCAAGTGCGCCTGTTACTTGAAGAGTTGTAAATGAATTCTTATGAAATGCTCGTTGCAGTGGAAATAATGCAACATTGTATACCAGTTCTTCTTCTTTCGCTTAACTGATATTCACGTAAAGGGTTCTAAAAATAGGCATTACTTTTCCATATTTCTGACTTTGGACTAAAATTCTAAAGAACAAAAATATTTTAGATATTTACTTGGAAACAGGTCCTACCTACCTGGAGTGCAGTGGCGGTCCGTGACTTTCAGTGACCTAGAGTGTTAAGATTAAAAAATATAAACTAAAATTGTTTTCCCCTAGATGAAAGACTTTTGAAAGTTTTCGTATAACATTTAAATATTGTAACAAATAAACACATATTTGCAGCTACAAATCAATAATTTGACCACTCTAGCTCACTGAAAAGGACCGCAACTGCTGGAGTAATGGATGTATGACAAATGATGGACAAGGAGAGAGGAAGGATAAACAGAAAAATAGCGGTCAGATATCGTCATTAAATAAAGCCAAAGCATTTTCAAACCATGATATTGAGAGTAATTTCCACGATGAAATTACGTTCAAATCAAAGAATATAGAATTTTTTTAACTTCTTTCGAAGTCAGTGGTACGCATGTGGTTAACGTTATTATATTTTTTGGGAGATTTGTCCAGCAAATGTGATGAGGTTCATTAAACATCACAATTGTGAAACATTTGAAAACAAATTATTACACAAAGTGCGAAAATCCCATCGAATTAACGCATACTCTTCTGCATCAGGTGAACTTATAATAATAATTATTATTGATGTACAAATAAAAACAAATCACAGTTTGAGAATCTCAACCAATGTAGGTACCTTTCCCCGGTTACATATTTCTAAAACGTTACAATTTTACCGCGTAGTGGGAAGCCTTCGCCGTCTATTGTCTTCCGCCATGTTCCTTTTTTCTTAGTCTCAGGAACAGCGCATGCGCAGGGCTTAGTCTGAGCATGCGCAGTACGAAGTTTCTACCTACAAGTCTATAACCTCCGCGCATGATACTTTTTAAACTAAAAACTACGATCACGACACGAGTTTACGGCCCAACTATACAATGTATAATATAAATGGAAGACATGGGTATGCGGAAAGCCAAAAGCGTAATATTGCAAAGATACCCACTTAGATGCAGACGGTTGCAAAGCTTAAGTATAGCCATGCAGGTAGATTCCCTTAATATGTAGTAGGTATATCATTACTTTTACATATAAGATTCATTAAGTTTGTAGTTCAGTAAATAATAAATAGGCATAGATTTATGGACAATTTATTTAAACTGGGACCTCGACATTTAAACAGTTTGACAGTCCAGCAGAACAAGAAATAGTTGGACAGAAAGGACAGAGTAGGACAAGAAGAACCATAAACTCTTGGAATGACGGACAACTTCTAATGAAAATGCAAATAACACTATTGTAGTCGATAATTACTTGAAATTTAACAGCCCAACAAGTCCATGGACAACTTCGAAAGAAAAATATCGGTTCTCTTACCTGGTACAACTAAAGATGGGACGGACTTATAAAGTGTTTTTCTCTTGCAACAAAATTTAATAGTCTCAACGAAAAAAATATTTTTAATGTAATCGGTAGATAGCTTTGAATGAGAAAAACTTTTGTTGGGGTGTTTCATAGAAATTTCAACGTAAAATTGTCGTCAAATGGCCGATCAGCCCTATTTTTCGCATTTGAAAGATCACCGTTAAACGACGATTCTAGGTCCGTATCAGCTTTCTTTCAAATTGAGTTATTTTAGTTTTATTTAAAAAAATTGTTTAAAAGTACAGTGTCTGGAAAAATTTTAATTATAAATTACGAATTTTGATCTGCTCCTGTTTCGACAGAGAAACCACAAAAAATATTGTCTAATTTGGCAGAGAAAGAATATAATGAACACAAATAAAAAAAAATGTGTAAATATATTGAAACAGTGTTAATTATTTTTTTTAAATAAAAGAGTTACTAGTTCGTCATGAATACATTATTAAATTTCTAAAAATCTGCTGTAAAAGTAAGTTTGTTTATTCCGCTTAACAATTTGGATTAAGATCAAAATTTAGTTAAAAAATTCAAACGCTATTTTTAGGAACCTGTAATGTTTGAGATATCGCTAGAAATAAGCCATCGAGTCTTTAGAAAATATAGACATCGAAAAAATATATTTATAATTTATCTGATGGACAACATTGAACGATGAAGACATTTCCGTTTACCCATTTAAACGTTGAAAAAGTGCAATCTTCGGGAAAAATAGGAACGAAGTAACTACACACGATATAACAGAATGCCACACGACTAAGAGCAAGTCTAGGTGACCGCGAACAGGGCAATAAACATGTTAGTCGTGAATTCTCAAACAATAACCCGGCGACTGACAATGGCGGTAGCGGATATTTACTCCGGAGCTGTTTTACAACAACTTACAGATCGGAACAGATCACAGATCTGGAGGATATTCTTGCAGCTGCTGCTGAATATGCAGCTGCTTTCAAAGGTTAGGTGAGTTTATATCGCAGGTTTGGAAAACTTAAAATCACGAATTTCGGCAAATCTCATCAAATATCATATTTGAAAATATGGCTTTGCTGATTGCTTGAGAGCTTAAAGTTGTCTTTTCAACAATATACGCACAGTCTTTAGATTAATTCTACAGGATGGATTGCAGCCTATCAAACACACAAGTTAACTGGAAATAATGTCTTTGTATAATCCTTATTTCAGCAGAAGGTGCCCCGAAGAACAATCGCAATCGATCTCTTCGGCATCGGTAGGTATCTATTCACCCCAAACATACCAAACGCAATAGCCTAAAATAAAGTAGGAATCTTAACGACGTAAGCGAAAAAGGTGTGCACAAAAATATCCGACGCGTGCCCCCGGTGTTTTGGATGGATCTACGGTCGAATTTGCCCTACCAAAAACTCTAAAACAATTTGGGAATCTTAAGAACGTAAGTGAAGAAGGCATGTACACAAAATATAAGGCGCGCGGCCCGGCGTTTTGGACGTACCTACGGTCGAATTTGCTGTAGCAGGTCTAGAAAATTGATCTATCCGCGGAGTTTATTTTGATTAATTCTGATAAACGTATTACTAAAACCTCAATGTTTCTAAATGAATAAATACCTCGGGAAGTTATCTTACCGCTATTTTAATAGTTAAAAAACGTTTCATACAGTTTCAAAACAGTAAACATATTTGAATGGTGAGTTGCTATTTGTATTAATCTCTAATATAAATAACTTATTTCCATGGGTATCAGTCTGAAGAAAATATATTGTTGTTACGAATTCGTCTAAATTAGTTAAAATGCGAGCCTCGAGTAACCGTTATTAGAGTCTTGTATCGCCTTAAGACTAGACAATACCCTAAAATAAACCCAGAATCTCAAGTGAAGCAAATGAAGCAGCCGTGCATAAAAATATGCGATGCGTGGCTCTGTGTATTGGACAGATCTGCAGTTCAATTTTCCCCATCAAATCTCTAAAATAAAGTGAGAATCTTAACGACATACGTGATGAACTCGTGTAAAAACAATATTCAGCGCGCGGCCCGGCGTAATGGATGGACCTACGGTCGACTTTTCCCTAACAGGCATAGAAAATCGATTTTTCCGTGGGGTTTATTTTAATTATTTCTGATGAAAGTATTAATACATTTTCAAATGTTTCTCGAGGGATCCCTCGGGAAGTTACTAATTCATCGTCTAGAAAAATAATATCTGGTGCTTACCGCCAATTTTATACTTGAAAAACGTTTTATAAAATGTTCAACCCGTTTTACATAAAATATTTTAATCGTAAGTTACTGTTTTTATTAATATTAAATATAAATAACTTGCATCCGTTGAAATCCCTCTATAAACATTTGAGATTTTAGTAAAACGTTCATCACAAATAATTTAAATGTGAGCGTCGAGCAAACCACTGTTATTTTAGTCTAATGTCGCTTTAACTGTATTGAAATTTGCCACAACTCGAGAATATATTGCTTTTTCGACTCGTTCTTTTTTCAATTCTTTTCCCACTTTCCGGTTTTCTTCCTTCAACTCCAATAATAAGGGTCTCTTCGTGAACGTGTTTTACTCCCCTTGTTCATAAAATAAATCAACCTTTCACACGCCATTCATAAAGATGATAAATGTCCTTTCTGTTACGGTATGACTGCATTTTCTGTTTTCTAAGAGTTATTCGGACGCGATTAGTTTTGAGAACCTCTCAAATGTGTAAAAGGCCTCCTCATTACTCATTTCGGTGTAGTTATTTTGTATCGCCGATCTCTAATGATCATATTGCATTACATAATCATTATTAGTAAAATGGCAACACCTAATTTGCGAAATTTATACGGAGAATCGTGCGCTTGCGCAAACCACGGTCGCAGATGATTAACGTGCCGATACTATCTGGAGTCAACTGCAGTGAACTTAGCAGATTGATATCATAATCAAAGATATCGTAAACACGGCTGCAGAGGTACTAGCCAATCTATTCATAAATTACAACAAACGGTTTTGCGGTTATCATAGATACACATACTCGTACCCATTAGGCTACACCTTCAAGACGAAACGAAATAATCATAACCGAAAATACTAATTTCGATCGTAACTCCGGTTCAATCAACTCTATTATAGATCTGGGATTTGCTTTCAATTTAAGTGTAATTTTCAAAATTGGAACTGATTGTGTGAAATTTTTTGTCAACCGATTAAATAGGTAGGTAACCTACATACTATAACCTACTTTATTATAATATTTTAAAAGATATTTATTTTACCTGAATTTTTCTGTTTTTAGGGTGGGCAATTCATTTTAGCGAATTTGGCTATGTAGAGTTTGCTTTGCGCGTCGGGGATTTAAAAGTTGCACTTTCGGAAAAAAAAAAGATTTCGTTCTACTGTTGGCCAAGCATCCTTCTCATTTCTATCTCAAGCACTTCCTCAAGCATGTCCAATGTAGGAAAATGTCGTAGTTCCCAAATGTTACACATTCAAGTATTAACGACATAATTATTCATAAGTTATTTAAAAAATATATGATATTTTGTAATATGCATATACCGTACAACTACCGCTGTTGACCTTGTACCAGGGGCCAAGTTTAAATCATATCCGTAAACGACTTTTGAGATCACTGTGAGAATAATATCTCAACGACTGACGGCCCAGCCTATTATTACCCATTCCTAAATAGAAATGTTAAAAAACAGTCATTTCTGCTAGCTTAAATTCTAGAAGACTTTCAAAATGACAATAGGAAGATAAGAAAAAAACCTTTCTCTTTATAAAAAATATATTATTTAATCCGCATCCGCTGCGAGTCGAACTTTTGACCCTGCGATCTTCGATCTAAAGACAGAATTACAATTAGCGCGTAGCTGGAGAAATTTTTATCTCATTTCGTTAATCGCGATCAAAATGAACACTTGAATGAACTTAGATTATGATTAAAGTAAAAGTAAAAGTAATACTTTGGATTGTGATAAAGCATTTTTACACTCCTTCATTTTGCTATATTTTAATACCTACCAGTTTTCCCTTCTAGTCTAGCTTCATCGGGGCAATAATAATTCATAATGTTAAGCAATATTAAATGGAGTTTGTTTTATTAGAACGAAGTACTTAATAACTAAAAGTAAATAATATTTTTTTTTGAATAACTTAGTGAGTAAAACCTCAATTGTAATATTAAATTATTGAAGACAATATTAGCGATTCCTAAACGAAATTCTGAAACAGAACAATCAGTAAAAGATACGGTCACATCTAGGACTCGAACCCAGGACTCTTGCCTTTTCTCTAATTGTAATATTTACTTATTGCCTTCAATAATTTAATATTACAATTGAGGTTTTACTCACTAAGTTATTCAAAAAAATAAATATTCATCCTAGACTTGCAGAAAAGTGAATAGATGTCGCACATTAAAATAAAAATAAGATATGTTTACCTAAAGACACTGTCTAGATTAAAAATGTGCGGTGAGAAAAATGAAGACAATGTAGGTAGTTCTTATTAGAAGTATGATTCAGTTAAATATGACCGAAGGAGATAGGGGCCCGTTAGAACAGTTGCTAGAGCGGTGCCCCGGCAATCCAAAGGTCTTGGGTTCGAGTCCTAGATGTGACCGAATTTTTTCTGATTTTTCTCTTTAAGATTTTTGTTTAGTAATCACTAATATTGTTTTCAATAATTAATAATATTAAGGCGATGCAATACGTGGTAATGTAGAATCATGTGTTTTTGGTTTGAAAATTTGGTCGCCTAGAAATGTTTCAGATGCTTTAAATAAATACAGCGAGTATAATACATCTTGGCCGTTAAAATAATCGAGTATTTTTTACATAAGTCTTTTTATAAGCCCAGAAAAAAATAATTTATGAGGTCTATGAAAATTGCTTTAAAGTTCAAAATTTCCTACTTACAAACCCATTTTCGGTTGTGGTTTTATTGTATAATGTGGCAAACATTTAAATATTTATGCCTGAACATCCACAAAATAAAATAAAAGGCACTTTTTGGCCATGTTTTTTTCTTGCCTAAATCAAAACAGCTGGATGGTGTAAAGCGGGAATTTAAGCCTTATCGCCATCTACGTAAGGAGTGTTATTGATGGCGGCTGGATTCAAAATATTACACGACGTAGTGCATCGGCTTAGTTTTTTCACAGAACTTGAACAATTCATCAAAATTAATATTCAAATTCTGGGAAACACCTGGCCCACAGTGGGTACTTGAAGAGAACTTTCACAAAAGATGAATATTATTAACTGTGAAATTTGATGAATTATTTAAAGTTCTGTAAAGCAACTGGTCCTTAAAAGTGAATAGGTACTAACTAGTATCAACTTCTTATTAATCACAAGTATCTAATGGCATTTATAAAAAATACAAAGACACTTATGATAAATAAAAACTTTAAAAACATTACGGTTAGTTTAGCAAATTAAGAATATTCCGAACTTTATTTGTACATAACAAAACAGTAGTAAGATAAACAGTATTCCGTGGTTTCTTAGTGATGTAACGACATAACATGGTGTTCATGTTAAGACGCCGCGCCATAAATTCTTCCCAATTAGCAATACCAAACACGCGTAACAGGTACAAAATAACAGGTATAAAATAGCAGATAACTGTAACAGTTTCAATATCATGTCATCTGATTGAGCGCCGTGTCGGGAGTATTATGTGCTATCTGACAAGTCTAGTACTTACTACGGAAGATGAATGTAATAGAGATGTCCATTATTGTAATCTCACAAGTACCAGGAGCCAGTACTTCAGCATCCTGAGATCATGGCTGATAGCACCTCACAAAAACTTTATTTTTGTACTAAGCATCGTGTGTTTTGTCCCAACGAATAAATTGATTGAAGATTTTAATTACATTGATTGAAAGAATTTTTTGTATTGAATCATATTCCTTTGTGTTGATTGTCAATAAGAAGTCAATGTATTAGTATATTTTTTGATATTTCGTATGATACACGATGATATGTCCTGTGATTCACACTGGGAAATATCGCCCACCAGGGGGTGATTTAAGTAGCTTGTGGGTCGATCTTTATCAGTGCTTTTGGGGAGATTTTCTATTATGATTTGCATACTTTATTATAAACACAGTAACATAATTCAGCGCTTGTTAGGATTTGAGATCTGCGTTTAATTCAATTTAAAGGTTACCTATTCATAAAATAAAATCTGTATTTAAAAATAATATGATTTAATTCACTATTACAGGTTTATCCCGAAGACCTAGTAGAACTGAAGTTGCATGAATTCCTGAAGCCGATCTCTAGAACTAATCCCCCATTGTTAGGCGGTCTATACATCAATTCTGTGATTCAGAATATTATTATAAATTCGCGAATCTAATGTTAATATTGCTGCCATTATTAGTATAGCTGGGTTTATTGTAAGGAGGCATTATTCATCTGCATATTGTGCTGTCCGGGCTGTTGGGACCTCTGGGCACTCTAAACTCTAACTGCCTTTTGTTAGGGAAATGATATACCCAGACCTTAGGCCAACACTTCTACGAGAAGTTATTCTTTTTACGATTAGGTTTGTAGATTGTGTAACTGAAATATCTATTTATAAATATAACAGCTCAATTTCCCAGTGTAGCTTTACCTTTATCCTTATGCGTTGTACGAAATCGGATGTAGACAGTAATTTTCCTCTTTTTTGAAAGACAAGTGTACAGAATTTCATCAAGAAGTATCAAAATTCTGATTAAAGTGGTGGGAAAAGGGCATGGGGTGGTTTTTCGAAACCCTATTTAACTAGACCAGACGGTCACTTGTTTGTTGTCACTATCAAAACAGACTTCATTTTGTTTTACAGGAGAAGTGTACAACATTTCATCAATCTTGGAATAAAACTGTAGATTTGTATAAAACAAAATCACGCCCTCCGCAGACGCTCTTTTTTATACGAATAGATAGATGTATATATATATATATATATATATATATATATATATATATATATATATATATATATATATTAATTTATTATCGAAAATGTAACAGAAATGTTAACACACACACAAATCAAGCTAACATTAGATATATAAGAATGGTAATAAAAAATAACCACAGAAAAAATTATATATTGGCATTGGGGGACAAATTGATATAGGCCTTATAAAAAAGTTTTTTTTTTATTGATGGTGTATAATTAACTTTGTTTTTATTTCATAAAAAAATAATTTTCAATCGAAATGTATGAACTTTAAAAAAATACAGTATTGTAGCCAAGATTATCTGTGACAATTTCACTTGATTAACTTTTTTGCTTTCTTATAAAATTATTTACAAAATAAATAAAAAAAAGTTTTGCGCTTGAAATCGAACGTTTCTAGACTCCGTTTTTTCAAGCGGTTTTAATGCATATTACTTACAATATAAGGTATACCAAGAATTTACACATTTTGGCATGTAGCTTCCTCTTAAAGTTTAAACTTCAAATGGAGAAAGAAAACATAAAATATCGCAAGTATTTTATAATTATGATTATTTAAAGGTACTTTTCGTATGTAACAGGTGATTCAATCAAATTGCTGCAGAGGTATTGGAGACGTAATAAAAAGTGCCAGATTACACATCGTTTAATCGATACCCGCGGTAACTTGTGATGATAATTATCAGATGTCTAATCAACGTCTGATTGATTGGATAAAAAAATGATTGAGACGAATAAAATAATTGTTTCTATCGAATAAGTCAATCAAATAAGATGTCGGACATTCGATGACCATTCTTAAACACGATAAAAACAAATGATATGAAGACAAAGAATATAATATTCGTGCTTAAAAAAAACAATATTCCAAGGTTACACATAATCTGACTGTTCAAATTACTCTACCTACCATTATATTAATAATTATTAATTAAATATTAATAATAATTTTGAGGACATAGTAAATAGCGGAAGGAACTCGCGACTCCTGGGTGGGAACCCATTGAGCAGATAAGAAGGGAACAGCATTATGTGAAATTCGATTGTGTGTTTAATGTATGGATGAAAATGCTTTAAAATATCCTAAAATAACCATAGTAATATTTCGTTGGAAGTAATTACGTTCAAATTAATGGTTTTCGTGATGCCAGGTAGCAATCATTCGCATATAACAATTACCTTCCGCTCGGAATATAACCTGATATTTAATAACAGCAAAACATTGATAAGTAGGTTGAGATGTTCTCAAATCGCTTTTCTCTTTTTCTCCTAACAATAACTCCCTCCAGAGTTTCTAATACGCGAACACTTCTGATGCCTACAGCTCCTGGATGAAATATTAGGCGAAAGCTTTCTGTGCGGAGCTTTTCGCGTAGCTAGCTGATTGGAGAAACTTTCGTGGAAGTTTTGCTGCCATTCAAATTTATGTGACAATTGTGCATTTACCTACTTGGACAAGTAAAACTAATAAATCTTTACATACACCATGCTCAATAAAACGAATTAATCCCAATAAAGAAACTATTTACCGGTTGAAGGAGAATCCTTCCGTTGTCAAAAGAAAATTGACGGCTAACGTTGAAGCATTATTACCAAACAACTACAGCCAAGACGGCACCACGATCTGCTATTCATAAGGTATGGCAGAACAGATGTATTGGCACGGGGTATGGTGCAAGCTAAACAACATGTCCCTTGTCCAGGGCCGGCCCTGAGTCGAACCGTGTCTGGCGCCAGCAAAAACCCCAAGGGTGCTGTGTTAGGTGTTATGTTTTTATCAGCGGTAGTTTCTTTGCTCCTTGGCACCTTGGCAAGTAGGCACCAGGAGTGGACTGTTCCAATTTCGCCCGCACAGGACCGGCCCTGCTTTTGTCCATTGACATCCCTAACACAAACCTTGAACGTTTTAAAAGATTTGTTAATAATGTCTCTTAATTCATATCATACTTTTAATGTTTAAGTTAAATAAGTTAAGTTAAATTTTATGTTGAAATAACGCATTATTATATTTTTGTTACTCTTTGCACAAATACATTCGTGAGATTAGTGGCTTATCGTATCGTTATTAGTGGCGTATCGTATCGTTATTAGGGCCTAATTATTTTACTAGTCAGTTGAGGCGTTGTCCCGATAAGACAGAGATACAGGGTTCGATCCCCAGTTGAGACCGTTACCTTTTTATTTTTCTATGACTTGTTTTTTTTTGACCCAACCGTCTGGAGCCAGTGACACTATGGCATTCCCAATCGGGGTATGTTGTGAAGCTGATGGTAGTGGGGAGGGGAAGGAGATGGGAAAGATGAAGGTAAGGAAATACCTGATAATTCAGATCTGGTCACCAAATACGGCTAAAGCCATTACAAGCAACGTTTCAATTCTGAATGGTGGTCTTACACCAGGTCGATACTGAGAGTATTTTTCACTCTGGAACGTGCCGCAAGTAAAATATTACATTATTTTAAACCACAAAATTGTGAAATAATACAAATTCATCTCATCCCATTTGAACCCGCGACCTTTGCATTACTAGTCGAGAGTTTAGATTTATCAGTATTAAATCTTCATCTTCAATGTTATATTACAGTGGTGGATAAAACCTTCAAAAAGTTATTATAATAAAATTAAATAAATTACAGTCTATTTGATATTTTCTGACCACCTAGTTATTTCGTTAGTTCCTCTACTCAGAAATAAATATGGATCTACGATCTGTACCTCTTTCGACAGTTTAATTACACCTGGAAAATATTTCTACAATATGTTAAATATTCTTCATAATGATTCCCAGCAAGTCAGCGATGCATAACGCAGCGTAAATATCAACAATTTACAAAATGTCAGATGCATTCACCGGGCAGTTTATTGCGATCTTTTGTTTACACTTCATCAATTAGCGCATCCGGTGCCGCATCATTCATCATATCTCTCTGCTTAACCCTTCACCTCTTCACGCAGCACGTCACGACGGGACCTGTACGTGTACGTGTACAGGTATAGCGTAGAGGGCAGCAGGGCGGGTATGAATAATAATCCCAGGTGAGTATGGAGTATGGAAGCGTTCGCCTGCGGCAGTCATTCTAACTAACTGCTTCTCTTCGAATTTCTAACTAAACTGCTGGCTTGTAAGCTTTCTTCTTGCCAACCAGGTATTCTCATTAAGGTTTAGTGATTTGTAACAATTTGTTTGTTAGGCGGTACGTGGTACAGATTGGAGATTCAATATTTGAATATGACAGAACTCCGTGAACTTTAATTCAAATAACAAATCATTATAAGCAATAACCACTAGCCAGAAAAAAAAAATATAAATTGAAAAAATCATCCGAGTAAAGGGAATTGAACTCGCACCTTCTGATTGCCGAACAGGTGCACGGAATCACTGAGCTATGTCGACTTATTTTTAACCGCCAAATAATTCAGTAAATACTAGTAATTCATTCTAGAGTAAAGTATTTTTTTTTCTTTTTTTCAGACGTGTTTAGTATTGAAACAGTTTTTTGGATAATACCTACCATTTTTCCCATCATATACTATCCATCTCCTTCCCTAAAAACAGCCTTACCCACATTGGAGAAATTATGAAGGTTTATGTTGCACTGTAAATTGTCGCAAGTCAGTCGAATTCGTGTCGTATAACAAGAAGGTGCCACCTTAGTATCGTCGTTGTATTATTCACATGCTTTGTGCTAAACATTAAAATTCTCTCGTTTTCTCGTTTATCTCGTTGTGGAGGAATTTTCACCAGAACGGTGCAATTGCATCGAGAGCCCTATTGCCTGGATTCATGGGAATTCCAAATAGGCTGTTTCCTTCATTCCATTTTTCCCGTGATTTATTCAGAACCAATTGAATGAGCTCTTTACTGTCGTTTTTTAATATAAATTTGATTTACAGTTCATTTTAATGTGTAATAGAACACGTTACAACACGTAAACAACCAACTTTATGTTTGTAGGAAAGGGATTATTAAATACGTAGTTTCTCAATAGGTTACGTCGAGATATATTATATCTTCATTTAATGATGAAATATTTTGACATGTCACATATGATTATTTTTTATTAAAGGTAAACTTATATTTCGATTTAGGTTTTCCGCGTGCTTTATGTAACATCTGCCTACATTTATGCAATATATGCTAAGATTTATTTAATATATTGTTCCTTTTTTTGTTTCCGTCTAAACGTCTAACGTAAACACAGAATTATTATTCGACCTACTAATTTTCTTCAAAACCTAAATGTGTAAGTACAAAAAAAAACCACAGACATAGACCAAGGTGTATCGATGGCTACGGGATATTTTGCTATCTTATGTGCTGCTCTGATTGAAGAATTTCAATTAGGCGATTTACTTTTAGGGTACTACGCCGCTACTTCTTTAGCCAACGTTTCGTACAGTATCGTAAGAGATGAAAATTTCAAATCAAAACTTTAATAAGAATTTTTCATCAGATATTATAATTATCTTATGAAGTTTTGCAATTTAAGAGAAAAAAACGGTATAGAGACCGACACAATTGAAATTTTATTTTATATTTATAAAATAAAATTGGATATTTAAATTTTTTTTTCAAATTAAGAACAATTACTTTTTTTCTGTCAGGATCAAGGACCAGTAGCTATTGGTGATTTTATATACAATATTTTTTCTTCCTGGTGGGTGTTATGCAATCTATATTAATTTTGTTGACACAGTCCCAACGTATTTTTCATTAATTGCGTTTGTATTACTAGAAATTTGTACGGAAACGTAAACTCTTGTTGGGTAAGGCTATTTCTAGACTGCGGGGTCGCGTTAACTATCTCTGCAAAGAAAGAACCCGGCATTTTATCACCAGCGTTGTTAAACCAGCGCCTGCGGTCAATCTGCGGCCCGCACTGCGCAGTTCATCGAGAGAAATTATTATTGTACTTGGTATCACAATACAGATTTTTAAAATTAGGCCTGTGAGAAATACGCAGGGGCGTAGCAAACTCGTAGCCCCACAGAGATTACATAATAATATTGACTGATTAGACGAAGAAGAAGGGTAGATGAAAACATTTTCTACTTCTAATACCCTCATATTTTATTATTAGAGGTTTGGACAGGTTATATATGAACAGGTTAAGAAGTAGCCTATAACAAATCAGCGGAATTGCACTCGCACAAGTTTAAAAAAGCCTTGGGGGTAGAGTGTCATTCGTCACTATGCCTCCCATCAATCTTTTTTATTTTATTTTTTTTTATTTGGTACAATATTTTTTACATTTCAAAATTTTCCAGTATTGTTGGCCTCACTGGGTGGCTTCCCCGTGCTGAGGCCTTCATTTTATAATATGAAAATATAATCTACATAATACATTTAAAGAGAAAATAATACATTTAAAATATAATTTTGTGTGTTTGTTAGTGATGTGTGTTTATATTGGTTTTGTGTATTACGTGTAGGTTTTTATTTTATTTTATCCTATGACATTTTGGTAATATTGTCTTTTTTGTTCTTTAATCCATTTTGTAATTTGGTGTGTGATTTTATTTTTATTTTCCTCAATTTTAATTTCAAGTTTTACACTGTTGAATGCTTTCATAGCATGGTATTGATAGTGTCTTTGTCCAAAGTTTGAATTTACTGTCATAGTTTTTACGTTTTCTTTGTACGCTTGTCTAACTGGTCTATTAGTGATATTTAGTGTATGTTGAAAAAATTTTTTTTTGTCAAAAATGTAGTTTAGTAGTGTTTTCACGAATAATTGGCGTATACCTAGTACGTCACAGCTGTTGAATATTTGGTCTGTATCAGTCAGTCTATGTTTTTTAAGTATTACCTTTAAGATCATTTTCTCAGGAGTATATTACTCCTCCCCAAGCAATAATTCCATATTCTATTATTGATTGGGCAAAATATATTGTTTTCAATTGTTTTATTTTATATATTTTTCTTTTTTTTTTCAATTGATTATTCGTTAGATTATCTAATATCTGTCCTTGCGAGAATGTGACAAATGTACTTGTGCTTTCTACTTATACAAACCACGAAAAAAAATAATGATTCTTTAAAAAAAAATTTTTAACAAACAATTTTAGCTTTATTAAATTATTTTTAATTTTTGATAAAATTTTTAGTCGATTACAATTCATGATTTAGAATTTTTTCTTCATCTCTCCACAAACTTTTATACTTTTCAGTATTTTTTGTTACATTATTATAGCTACATCATTAATAAGGATTAAGAACAATTTTCATTACAGACGTAATTACTAAGATATTGTACGGACATAAGTAATATTTACTTTAAATATAATGTATGAGTTATTTATATTTGTACCTATAATACATCTATTTTTATTAACAGGTATATTTAAAAATACATCACTTTTTTGTTTGACTGAGGAATATACCTTTCTACCCGGGGACAAGATATGCATTAATACATTCACGAAAACAAAAGTGAAATTAAATAGATGAATTTAAAAAATTAATAACACATTTTTAGTAATTATAACTAATGATAACTACCACAACACGGGCATTAGCCTAGTATGGTAGTTAAAAAAAATATCTAAAAATGTAACTTGTAAACATTTATTAAATAATAAAAAATAAAAAAAATAAAAAAAAAAATAATGAAAATCTCCATATTGTTACATATTTCCAGAATATTTTGTAATGCTCTAGTTGATCAACATTTCCAAGGCTAGGGAGAGAGGATCAAAAGCAAAGGAATGAAACATTGAAAGAGACGTGTCAAAGGATGCAACAATTAGCTAAATGTACAGAGTACAAACCATAAAAAAATTGTTCGTAGGAAGGACATGGTTAGATATCTAATTATAGGTTTTGTCTTGGGCCCAGGCATTTGGTGTTACGCCACTGAAAGTACGGGGAAAATCATGCACCACAATATTACTAATTGTGCTAAGGAATACAATAGGTCCAGTATACGGAGGGAGATTAATCTTTACTTTACGTAACTTGTTTATAGGAACTATGATACACTGTTGGAAATTAAACGAAAATTACTGTCTGGTTATAATAATGTTAGAGATATCGATAGGTATTAATGTGTAACAGCGGTGTTATCGCCTTCGAAGCTCTAATAATTTCCTTTTAAATAGAGACATTCATTTATGAAATATTATTTATATATCTTAATTATAATGGTGACCGGATAACTCATCAAAATAACAATTCAACACAGCTATGAAAAGTGCTATAAAGTGATGAAAGTGATGAAACATAAACAAGGTTAAATAGGTTACTTGTGTAACCGTAATATAACTAATGTCTGAATTTCTCACTTAAAACTTTCTCATTGAAAATTTTCGTAATTTTAAAACATGTACATTTTTTGTTCACAATTTCTTATTTCGACACAGTATTGTAGTATTGTCTAATTTCTATCATGAGCTAGGAAGCTTAGACAAATCATTTTCATTTAAGACAGATAAGAAAATAGAACATACCTATTATTTGTTTCATAGTTTATACCTCATGTTAAATTTAAAGTGCTATATTAAATGTGTGGTAGAAATCCGGAGCAGAAATTGTAAGAAATTTGACAAATGGAAACCAAAACAAAAATAGTTCAAGATTTAAGGTTCTTGGACTAAAAAACATGGCTTAAAAATCATGGCTTTATATTTTAATTTATTAATGGATGTGATTTTCAAAAGATATTAGTTTTGAAGACCGTAGATTTTTTAATAAATCTCGATTCTTCTGGGAGTTTATTCCTGTTTAATTCACATTTCTATCACGATTCTGTAATCATCTGTATGTTTGTCATTCTGTAATCAGCCTGTCCTTGTATTCTATCTAGTATCCCCAAATTACACTTAAAAGGATCATAACTTCAACGTTTCAAATCAAATGCTCCACGATTAAACCCAAAAATAATCTTGAATAGTATAAAAATGGATACTGCCTGAACTAGAAACTAAAATTCAATTAAAAAATAGCGTGTATCAAAGAATTCAGAATTCAAATTAAATAAAAAAAATATATTTTTAACTCATACACGGTCTAAATGGTTAAAATAAAAATGCTTCGTATGTACTGCGAACAAATCTAGCGCGAAGATAGATAGGGTATGTGTTATTTAAAAACGATAAATTAATATCTGGTTGTTAAAGTTGCTTATATTGCAAAAGATAAAATTAACCAGTCTAATGGACGAGATACAATATTAAGCAAGAATGAGGAATGTCTTGTTATGTTAGACGCCATCTTTTTGCCAGTCTTCGCAAATCGGCTCAATATTACAGGGAAGGACAATATATGGACATTGCTCTAGTTATACATTAAATCCATAATTACATACATAGTATATTTATTTTGAAAATGTGTTCGTAATCCTTGGTTAATGTTTCACTTTGAAAACACTGTAGAAAAATCTATTTTCAGCTCTTTGTATCAGAATCAATATATTTATTATAAATAAAGTGTTTTATTCATAGAAAGCTACAATGAAATATGGACTCCGATAGTTAGTATATAATTTTTAAAGTACAACTAGTATAACGGTCAAAAACGGAAGAGACTAACACGTAAACCGAGCTTTCGTCAGAGATATTCGTTCACCATTTTTCCATCATTCCGACCTATGTTCATAACATTTGTTAGTGTTGTCTTCTCTGTTTCTTATCCTTGCAATAAGACAGCATTATATGGCATTTCATGGACATTCCAATTTAAAAATAAGTATGAATATATATTTGCAGTATTACGCACCTATGAAACGAATCCGAAATTTTGGAGACATATACTCTGATGTTGTAGATATATTTAGCTCAACAATATTCCAATATACTCGTAAGTTCGCTTTAATACACTTTATGACTTAAAATAGAACTGTTTCATTTAGTGAAATGAAAACCATTATAAACCAAGCAGAGTTAAGACTATTGGTGTACAAAAAGTAGTTGATCGGTTTATTGTATCTAATGATCGAATGATATTTATTGTATGTGCTTATGTATTAAATTTCTGCGCTATTTTAACTATATTATGTCTGTAAAAGCCCTAAGGGCATTCAATAAATACACGTATACATGAAGTATTTTTTTGGCATTTTAAGTAACACGGAAAGAGAATAGAAATGTCAGGTGGTTCTCATAAATTAATGATATTAAGATAACTTCACCGTTCACAATGATATCTTAAGAATATCACTATTTTATTTTCTAAATAGTTGAAGATTTTGTAATATAATAGGTTGAATGTCGTCAAATCATGTAAAGAAGGATCTTGAATAAATCCTAAAATGTTTGGTTCCCCTGGAGAGACGATGTGGCGCCTGCAAAGCGTTGCAGTACCTACTATCCCTACTCCCTACTGCCGGAGAGCGCTCATTACACACAATTTCCCTTTTTCTATGGAAGAAATGAAAATCCCATTAAAATACCGACCACTTTTTATCTATGGTGGGTAGAACGCAGAGCTTTATAATATTTCAGGCGCTACATCATATTTCTACGCTACGAACTTGTTTCAGAACGTGTTTTAGTCTACAACAAAATATTAAATTATTTTTTCATAACAGACTGATGATTTTGTATAAAATTTTTGATGAATATACGAGTATGTGTCGATATATTTTTAACCACTAAAATATGATTGTACTTCTACTCTCTTAGGTACTAGTTTCGGAGAAGTTGCATTTAAAATCAATCGTAGGAGTAAAAAATATTAACATAATTAACGGAATTTGATAAAAAAAAATATCATTCCTTCTGAAATAATGTTTTCAGCCCATCAAGCATTTAAACGCTTGATGGGCTTTATATATAAAAATAAGAAATAAATTTTAAAAAAATTGTAGAGCCTGCTTTGTGGTAGCTTTGCGATCATACTTTTTTGGTTATTATTCCAACACTGTAGAAAAATCTATTTTCAGTTTGTATCAGAATCAATATATTTGTTATAAATAAAGTGTTTTATCCATAGAAAGATACAATAAAATATGGACTCCGATAGTTAGTATATAATGTTTAAGGGGACGCACTACGTAATAATGCAAAATCATGTGTTTTTGGTTTGAAAATTTGGTCGCCTAGAAATGTTTCAGATGCTTTAAATAAATACAGCTAGTATAATACATCTTGGCCTTTGAAATAATCGAGTATTTTTTACATAAGTCTTTTTATAAGCTCAGAAAAAAATAATTTATAAGGCCTATGAAAACTGCTTTAAAGTTCCTACGTTTCCATGTTTCTATTATTAAAATTGTGGCAATATCAATGTTTAATAATAAAAATTATAAATAAATAAAATAAAACAGTGATTTAATACATTTACTTAAACTACCCGAATTGTTAAAGAGATTACAAGAGATTTAATTTGTAGTGTTTTATTATTGTTATATATACAGTCATGACCTAGTAAGTATTATTAATAATCTTATAATAAGTATTATTATTAACACTAGACTCGACGCTCCACTAAGTGTAGTTGCTTCTCGCACTAATTTTAAGTACACTTTTTTTTCTCAGAGATTGCATTATGGGGAGGGGAATGAAAATTGCTCTGTCGTCATATTCAACTTTGAGAATATTGCTTCCTTTAAAAAGCAAATATGCATGCAGTTATGTATTAATCCTTAACTGTATCAGTTTATTTTTATGATTATAAGATTATTATAACTATTATGTACTTGTGTTCTTAATTAAATATATGTATATATGCACGTAAAAGCCCAATGAAAGTTTAAATAAAAAAGGCATTAACTCGTTTCGAGAATATAGTTAGTTGCTAATTACTCGCAGTGGGATTCGAACTCTATCGATCACCTCAGGGTTCTGGGTCAGTAATTGGATCGGTTCTATGGTGTTGTTTTAGTGAAAAATCACCTTCATTCAAAGGCTTATTTTTTTTAAACTAGTTTTAAATTATGATTATTATAATTTCGGTATTATTTTAGAGAGTGGTGAAATGGTTAGAGAAAAGGATGATATTAAAATGTCTGCAAAATTTGATAAAATAAAATAAATAAATTCTAATAAAATATCTGACAAATGTGTTATGTGGTCAATTGCCTGGTGGTTGTAAGATCTCAAATGAACAAAAAAAAGAGCATAACCAAAGAAAAGTTTGAATTAAATTCATAGAATTATTAGTTGAAATGGTACACCCTCTTAAAACTAGTTCCGATAGTAAATCAGCTATAAATTGTTAATTATACACCTAATAAAATGAGCGTTAGAACTTACCGCCAGTGGAACAGTATTCCCCTATGTACCGCTTTGTGAGGTAGCGCACCGTTACCGCTGTAAAGAGAAAACAAACTGTTAAATTACACCGAAAGCTTCCATTAATACGTATAAGGACGATAATAATTCATGTATCATGGATTGGGAGTAGAAGGCACTACAGATTAATGACAGAGTGCAGCGTCCCGGGTTTATTTATATTCATATTTGGAAAAACAACCGCTGAGTTTTCTCATTTTTCACATTTTTTTATTTTTTTATTAGGTACAATATTTTTTACAATTCAAGGTTTTCAGTAAAATGTTTTACATTATACCAAAAATACAACAAATTATAGAATTCTCCCTTGTGATAAGAAAATAACAGAATTAATGTAACAGAGTTACATAAAACAAGAACAAAAATCATAAATAAAATATTACAATATGTAATATATTACTTATTTACCATTAATGCATTATATTTGTGGGCTGGAAAGATAAGAGATGTGAACTGGTTGGTTGAAGGTACCTAAATAGTAGGACAGGAGTGAGAGAAGGAAACAATAAAATGGAAGGACAGGAGTGGGAGAAAGTAATAGACAGTTAAATGGTAAGACAGGAGTGTGGAACGTACCAGAGAGTAAAATGGAAGGACAGGAGTGGGATAAAGTAATAGACAGTTAAATGGTAAGACAGGAGTGTAGAACGTACCAGAGAGTAAAATGGAAGGACAGGAGTGGGAGAAAGTAATAGACAGTTAAATGGTAAGACAGGAGTGTAGAACGTACCAGAGAGTAAAATGGAAGGACAGGAGTCCACTACATGAAGTGTTAGGACAGGAGAGTGAGGAGAGGCTTCATACAGTAAAATGTCAGGACAAATAGTGGGGGGAGGTAATAGAGAGTAAACGATAGGACAGGATTGGGGTAAGGTAAGAGACAGTAAAATGTTAGGGCAGGAGTGGGGGAAGGTAACAGATGGTAAAATGGTAGGGCGGGAGTGAGGGAAGGTTAAAATTGAAGGGGTTTTTAAAGCCGATCATATTTAGTAAAACCGAAAAATGGCATTTTTTTTTAATTAATTAAATTTCGAACAATCGGTTGATGATGTTAATGATGAATATAGGATATCACTCAATCTACAGAGTTTTAATCGTCGGGTTAAAAAAATCACATTCATTGCTGAAAAATTGATTCTTCCAAAAAATTTACAAAATTGACGAAATTTCGTTTTTTTTTATTTTTGAGCAAGATTCGGAAATCTGTTAAGGTCGAAAACTTTGTTTTTCACTAGGCCTCCGTCATGTACACTATACTAAAAATCAGAACTAACCCATTTGATATCAGGTAACTCCCCTTTTATGTGATAAATTATCGTTATAATGGTGGAATTAATAAAATAAATATGAAAAATAATTTTTTGCTCTTTTACAAAAATTAAACGTATTTAATGTTTGATTACTGCAAAAGGAAATCAGTTTCCATTTTCAATCATGACATTGGTTTTCAATGGAAATCTCATTAGAAGATTAAGTAGGTGAAGTAAAACGATTCATTTTAATTAGTGTTACCTGCTATAATTCATTTTCCTGGTTTCTCACCGGATTAAACCGATTTCAAGAAATTAAATTAATTGCAGAAATTTTTTTGATATCATGTAATTTTGATTTGTAAATACACTACAATTTCCACCAACGAGAATAAAATTCATATTGCGAAGCCTGACATGGCTATTAGTTCATAATTGAATGCTGATACCAACTTTGATGTATGGCAGTGAGCCTTGGAACTGGCGTGAGGAGTAAAGTAGACTGCATGCTGCAGAATTGAGATCCCCGAGGGAAGATTTGTGGTAAACCCAAGTATGACCTATTACAAATGAACATATCCTTTAAGAATGAGAAAGGTACGCTTACACGGTTTGTAAGTATATGTAGAGCAGATGGACAAAGAGAGGAGTGTAAGGATAATAAATACATGAGACGAAAGTGAAAGGTAGAAAATGTCAACGACGCCTGCGAAAGACATTTCACGATCAAGACAATCAACTACTTGAGTCGGTTCATTTCAAGAAAAGAAGATTACCTACATATGTATGAATATGTACTAAAAAAAGAGTGTATGCCGAGATAACTTTGTGTCCATTCGCGGAAAGGGCTTGATGGTTAGTAAGTGGCGTTTAGTTGATGGATACAGTGAAACTCTGAATTTTTAGCTGTAAAATTATACAACAAACACCCAGGACTAAGAACATATTCAGTATCTATTTTATACTTAAATCTTACATACCGTTTCAAAATGTCAAAATTACATACATAGTAATTAATAAAAATTTTAAAAAAGAGAGTATGGATGGTGTCACGAAAATACGAAATCGTAATTCATACTTTGAGAGAAGTAATGTGATAGGAAATTTTTATGTGCCTAGAAGCAATCACCATACCACGTAAACGGTATATTTTTTGTAGAAATGCCCGTCCATAGATTCAAAAATAAGAGCATCAGCGGTGAACCATTTGCCCCGCCTAACAAGGGTCGTGACTCGGTGTGTGTTATTACAGATCTTCTTAGTCCGTCGTCACAGCCTCCTATCCATCACTCAGGTCCATTACAACTACGATTACCATCGGTTAAACTGTGCCATGAGCTAATGGCCCGGCCTGTGCGAATGCTATGTTTGCTGAGATGAAAGTGAACGTTTTACTCTGTAGTTAGTGTAATGGCGATTTTCATGAAAAATAATAATAAGATCATTTTTAAAGTGATAGATATCAAGGTTAGAAGACAAGGGTGAATCAAGAATTATCCAAACTTTTGCCATAACACACCTTCAAGGTTGTCCCACTGTCTTCTGCGCACGCGTTATTAGAGTTGGTACGGTCACGTGTGCGAAATTTGATCCCCATCGCATCATTTGCCTTCCGGCTATTACCGTTTGCACCAAGGAGAAACAAAGAGTTGAATTAAAATTTATCACAATATTGGGACAGTGCCTTATCTCGTAAAAGTGTTTTTTTTTGTGGATAGAGATGTTTACAAGTGTCTGGTCATCAACCTCCACCGTGGACGAGCTACCATCATAACGTAAGTCTACGTATGGTTCTGCCTATCAAACGATTGACTAAGACGTGTAAGAAGTGCAAAAGTGGATTCGCGACCAACCGAAAATCCCCTCCTTGGAAGGAATTCACAAGCTTGTTGACCGCTGAACCAAGTATATTGACAATGGAGGTGACCATGTAGAAAACAATGAACATGTCATACCCTGTGTAAATAAATAATTGTGAAACAAAACGTGTAGGAAGATTAAAATTATGTTTTTAAATATTATAAATATTTAAATATTATAATGGAGGACCAAATCTAACGACGTAATAGACCACATTGTTTTTTTTTCTGCTGTTAGGTGCGCCAGTTTTTTGTCATGAAACAAGATAAAATAAATTTCAGTTCCAAACTTTCATGAAAATTTCATCTAAGCCTAACGCTCATTCCACTAGAATTGTAAACCTTCTATTTTCAACAATGAAAAGCTAGTTTCCGGACACCGTATATGACACTAGTTGATCGACGAGCCGTGCATACCACTTGTAATAATTATGTACCATTACAAAGAAGAATCGAAATAAAAGTGATTTCTTAAAATTATTTTTATAAAAGATTTATTCCATAAAACATATCGATCAAAATTACATTACTAATCATAGTAATAAATGCAACGTAATATACTACATAAATTTTAGTAGGTATATGAATAAATCACGACGAAGGAAATCCTCGATTCGTCCTTGGAGCGTAGTGGAATGGATCGTGATGGAATGCAACTGTCTATGGAATGAACTAAATGTCAATTTGTCAACAAGATGGCATGGGTACGTCGTGAGACGGGTAATTGGAATGTAGGTACCTACTCCTACAGGTATACACTATACAGGTGTACAGGTATTCCGTGATGCTCGTGTAGACAGAATTCCTGCCAGCATTACTGGGAAAATGGACCGCATTTTGTAAGTGGATTACAGCAAGGTGTAAGGTTTTAAATCTACATTTTTTTAATATGGTTTTTCGTTGCGTATTGAACTGCATGTTACTATAGTTGATATCAAATCAAGGATATCACATCATTTGAATCAAAAAGCATACTACGAAATTCTGAAATAATTAAACTGAATGTGGTTTTGGGTAGTTAAAGGTTAAAGCACGCACCAATCTGAACTAATGTGTATTTTCTAAAAGAACAGCATTCTTAATTGCGGTATAATTTAAACAATCTTTCTAATCAAATCAGTAAATTTAGTTGTTAGATCTAAGATAAAATAAAACCAATTGGGATTTATCAAAGTTTCAGTAACCATTGTTTTTTTTTTTAAGATGTTGACTACAATCGATAACATTTTTTACCGACATCATTCTCGTATATCAAGGACTGTTGGTTTTAGATATGTGTTTATCTCCTCTAGGAATAAAATCAAAGGATCATCTGTCTCTGATCCTTATCAGTCTGATTGGGAGCAATGTTATTCTAAGAAAAGATTTTATTATTAATTTATTAATAAACCGGTAGTTACTATGCAGCTTCATCAGAGTTTTTAATTTTTTTTTTAACTGAACAAATGAAAAATATGGATTGTACCCTATTTTGGCAGACAGATATTTCGATGTTTCATAATCTATGACTAAAACTCGCGACCGCTTTCTGAAAATATTTGCAAATACCTACACATTAACAAAAAAAAAATTATGTAAATATACCAATACTTCATTGATTATTTTTTTAGTAATGTAATATTGCAATATATGGCAGCGTATGTGGAACGATATAAAAATAGGAGATGAGAAATAAGAATAACCTCTTTACTAGGTACATAATAATATATTTTACATGTGATGATGTTAAACGGCAATCAATGTACCTATTCTTATAATATTAATATAAACGTATCATTAAAAAAAAAATAGATATAATGATTTGGATGTCACTGCAGACAAGCTGTCACGTGATAGCTTTGTCAGACTACCTATTGTAAAAACAATTATGTGATTAGAATAATTACGTTTGTATAAATAACAAAAATCAAAAATACCTCCGCAGCGGAAACTTTTCTTTAAAATAAACAATGAAAATGTATTAATTTCAAGCGTGAGTCTATAATTACTCCAAAACTAACAATAGGAATTACATAACCATTAAAAATAAAACCATAGGATAATAAAAAAGTACATTAACATATATTTTGATCTTTGTTGTACTTAATGAGGTGTTTTGCGATGGCTTGGGAGATACATCGACATATCGAAAAAACTTGTATCGCGGCAACATGCCCGACTCCTTTATATGGAATGAGAAGAAATGTGAATCATCTGGTTTCCGAGGCATTGTCCGTATCGACAGCTCCCAGCTTCTTATAAAGCACCTTGTAATGTATCCAAAAGTTCAACTCGTAAAGTTCACGTGAAAATAACAACGAGCATATGATCAACTTCTTTTTAATCAGCGTTGAATTTGCATGCTGATTGATTCCACGATTTGAAAGGATAATGACACGATGCCAATGTACGATAAAAACAGTTTAAAAATAAAATACATTACGTAATGGGGTTATATAAAAAGGAATACTTAAATTAAAGCATTTTAATTGGTCATTCTCTAAATACTTTAAACCTTTTGACATTTTGGTATGATTTCTGTGGCTTTATTAATGTTTTATTGGTCGGTAGAGATTTTCAGGAGACCAAATGTCTACAGGTGGTCAGGATGAAAAAGGAAATACTACCTTTTTTTTGACAAGACGGTTTTTAAAACTTGTGATCTCTGGAATGCTGTGCCGTATCCTTATATCCTTGTAAAAGTCGTGTCGTTTTATGCCCATTAAAATCCTGCGTAATATTCTTGCCAATTGTTGTCAAGTTGCAACAGAATCAGTAAGTACGTTTAATTTTCACGCTTCTTAGAACTTATTGTGGAGACTATCATAATTACTAGGTTTATGAAACACTGTAATTTTTTGCATTTCACTTTATTAGTGAAAATACTACCCGGTTAAAAATGTAAGTCAAGGCCGATATAAATTGATATCTCTCCCACTGTGGCGCAAGGCGATGGGTCAAGAGACCAGTTGGAGAGGTCAAAGGGTCTCCCAAAACCAGCCTCTCCCGATCTGGCATACCACGCAGCTGGTAGGCCTACGCATCCCCAATGCACCTCACCCGATGAACCCGGGCAGCCCTGCTAAATCACAAAACGTAGCGAACCACTTGGGGTGTCATATGGCAGAAGTGTTGTTTATCCAATAAACGGTTCCCGGGCAGCGGTACCCAGACACGCCTCACAAATTTAAATACAGTGGATTATCAAATTCACTTACACGTTCTGTTCCGGCTTATTTTCAAACTGTGGTTGAGACGAATTATTTATATGGTTCTATTTACCCCCGCTCGTTGACCCCGCAAATTTACTAAGAAATCTACTGTCACATTTTTCAACATTCTCGGTAAATTGGTTTACCGGTAATAAATCATTTTAAACATCATAACACATTGAAATTGGGCGGGGGTATATAGAATCATATAAATAAGTTGTCTCAACACGGCATAACCATAGTTTGAAATTGGGCGGGGGTATATAGAATCATATAAATAAGTCGTCTCAATGCGGCATAACCAGAGTTTGAAATTGGGCGGGGGTATATAGAATCATATAAATAAGTTGTCTCAACACGGCATAACCAGAGTTTGAAATTGGGCGGGGGTATATAGAATCATATAAATAAGTCGTCTCAACACGGCATAACCAGAGTTTGAAATTGGGCGGGGGTATATAGAATCATATAAATAAGTCGTCTCAACACGGCATAACCAGAGTTTGAAATTGGGCGGGGGTATATAGAATCATATAAATAAGTCGTCTCAACACGGCATAACCAGAGTTTGAAATTGGGCGGGGGTATATAGAATCATATAAATAAGTCGTCTCAACACGGCATAACAAGAGTTTGAAAATGGCCTTGAACGCCGAAACAACTGTCACAATAATACAAAATTTAAAAAAAAACTTGCAGAATTTAATAGTAACATTAAAAAATTTGATTTACATAAAAAAAATAATAAATAGAATTCTACGAGAATAAAAAAAAAAAAATGATAATAGGTATCTTTGAACTGGGTTCAAATCCATTATTTAGGGTATTCCAATAAGAGGTGTTGTTTTGAATATTAATTAAGGAATTCATAATTTTTTATGGCTGGAATTGGATGGTATTGATCTGGACAACGTTTACTTTCAACAAGACGGCGCTACGTGCCACACAAGCACCGAAACTATTGATCTTTTACGGGAAAAGTTTCCGGACCGTGTTATCTCTCGAAGAGGTGATCAAAATTGGCCACCGAGATCTTGTGATTTAACACCTTGCGACTTCTTCCTTTGGGGCCACGTAGAAGGAGAAGATCTACGCCAACAGCCCAGCGTCAATTTAGGACCTCAAAGATGGAATTCGTGAGGCTATCGGGGACATAAGGCAGCCACTTTGCGATTTGGTTATGGAAAATTTCATGAAAAGGATATGGTCCTGTAGGCGTAGTCGTGGTGGTCATTTGACTGATGTTATTTTTCACTATTAACGGCATACCTTTTTCTTTATAATGAAATAAACATTCGATCATTTATATTAAAAAATGGCATTTTTCTTTGAATATCAAAATAACACCTCTTATTGGAAAACCCTGTATTTTCATATGTTACGAATATTAACAAATGCGATTTGAAAAACTATACGATACGTACTAGGTAAGTACATAGATACTGCGTTCCAAACCTACAGTTATAAACGTTAACAACACAATAACTACGTATCATTCAATCACCATAATTAAAGTTGAACAATAATTATGAAATAGGCACGAATATGATATGGCTACCTGGTCATCCTTTGACGGCAGAACAAATATATTATGTTATACAAGAACCCTATTCAAGTTTTCTAATCATTACTTACATAAAAGGTAACATTAGTCTGAGATGAGGTTCGGTTTGTAACACTAAATTAAAATTACACGGAGCAATGGCGTTATAAGCCCTTTGACTTTTCAGAAGAGATTTCTGAAATCGATCACCGCATGAAATGATGTTATAAACGCTCATAATAAGGACAAATGGTGTTTTGAATTTTTTTGTTGAAAGCGGAAAGTATTAGCTAATTTATTCTTGAATATCTCAACATGGAAAAAAAGTGCCAAATGAGAAAGCCCAAAACGCATCGAGCATGCCGAATGTTGGAGGCAATTATTTACTGCAATCTACGAAAACTCTTAAGAGGAAGCTACAAGCCAAAAATGTGTATATTCTTGGTATACCTTATATTGTAGGTAATAGGCATTAAAATCGCTTGACAAACGGAGTCTAGAAACGTTCGATTTCAAGCAAAAAACTTTTTTTAATTTTTTTTGTAAATAATTGTATAAGTAAGCAAAAAAAGTTAATCTAGTGAAACTGTCACAGATAATCTTAGCAATAATACCGTATTTTTTAAAAGTTGTTTCCTTTATGCGTTCATACATTTCTATTGAAAAAAATATTTTTTAATAGTTTACATTTATATTTTTATTGAGTAATTTATTATTTTATTTGTATTCTACTCAAGCGAAACGATAGGAAAACCTTCAATTTATCTATAGCATATGTTTTGGTGTTAATAATGTACACCAAATCGTTACAAAGATTAATCAAATTAGTGATTTGGCATTAAGCTTCGCCTTAAATATAGAGACAACACGACGGGGCTTAATATGTATTTCTTGGTATCCAGTACAAAACGGCTACACCAAAACTACATTAAGAGGATTAACACTTGTAATACGGTATACTTCTACGTACGTAAACACACACTTCACCACAGAGGACAGAGGTCACCGTATCGTAGAAGGGAGCAAGGCGTAATAACTCAAAAATTAATCCCGATAATTGCAAAGTTTGGCTGTACGCCACTGCTATAAACGTATGCAGGAATTATTTTTTGTTAATTAACTGTTTAGAAACAAACAGACGAATGCAATTGAATGTCTTCCTGGTTATAATGCAATGTAATATTATTATCTTTTGTCCACAAGTCGCAGCATTGTTTGAATCTTGATTATTAAATATAGTTTTCGCTTCGACTTTCATGAGGAATAATCGCCAGCAGATAAGGGACTATGGACTATGGAGCCAGGTAAGCGAAGGAAGCTGGTACAAGATGAGGTATCAGATGGAATGAACGGACACCATGCTTTGGCCGCACAATCTCGCTCGTGAATAAATTAAAGGAAATCCTACATTGTAATTATTATTATTAATGTTGGCTTATTTCTGGACTTAGCAGTGTTGTTTTGCTATCGTCTTTAAGATTTTAAACGTTTCCGGTTTCTCACCCTTGGTACTCTTTCGCTGTGTGTAAATGGATAGACTCTGTGTTAATTATTATTTAGTAATAATTAATAAATTATTACGATAATATCATGGCTCTCGAAGTTTCCCTCTTTATTTATAAACAAAGGAGAATTCAGAATAACCACAATTTATTTATATCAATAACTAGTAGGTACCACCTGACTTTGGACCAGGTTTTAGGTTTCAACACTCTTTACGATATCTTCATTGCGTTGCATTGTTTTTCTTTAAATAGCTAAATAATTTATTTTTTTAAATTTTTAATGAAGAAAAAAGACAGATATTCCCGGGTTACGAATAACCTGACAATATATGAAGATATCCTACTACCACCACAATAAGCGGAAAATGCTGCTTGTGTTGCGATGGAGGACTTAGCCAGTCGAGGAATTGAAATCACGATGTCTGGGTGGGACCCAAACCCGATGCCAACTCAGCCACTGACCGATCAGATACATATTTCAAAGCACCATTGCTCGTGCGAATGGTTTCTATTTGAAAATAGTACCGTCAAATTAAGATTTACAAAAAGTTGTGCATGTTTTATTTATTTATTCATTTTCGGGAAATCAACAGTTTACATTTAATCAGTTTGTACATAAGTATTATATAGCTAAAATAAAACCAATTATGGATTTCCTCCTTGTGACTTTACCTCTACTGAAACAGCATAATATGGAATAAGTAAATTAAATTTGTGTGAAAGGAATATGAATTAAAACGTTTATACAAAACAAAAGATTATATAAAATGAAAAATTTACAAAACAATACATTTATAGCCATGGAGAAATGTTGTAGATATAAATCAAATAATAATAGAGATATAAACAAAAGAGACATACAAATTATTCACAAACCTTCAGAGAAATACTCTTTAATGGACCTGTTGTATTTGGTAAGTTCGCAACTGAAAATATCAACCTTGGATAATACGCTATTGTAATTTATGTCAAAAGGTTGTCGTTCAAGAGCTTTTGTGAAACACACAAACAGATTTTCCGCTTTATACTGATAATACGTGAGGATAGTGATAATGGTGACAATTTTTCAGATTAACAAATGCTTAAACGCTTTTTCCAATAAGAGGTGTTATTTTGAATAGCGCGCTATTTCGGTAGATGTTACTTTTGTAGCTGTCATTTTTTAACATTTGACAATTAGAAACTACGTCATTAATAAAAATAGAACGATACATGCTTCAACAACAAGCAAAATTGTTGCATCTGGGGCTCAGAAAACCCAAGAGTTATTGTTGAAAAGCCTCTCTATCCTCAACGTGTGACTGTTTGGTGCGGTTTATGGTCCGGTGGAGTCATTGGACCTTACTTTTTAGAAAATGAGGTTGGAGCAACAGTTACGGTGAATGGATTGCGCTATTGAGAGATGATTAATGATTTTTTATGGCCGGAATTGGATGGTATTGATCTGGTTTTACGATTGAATATCAAAATAACACCTCTTATTGGAAAACCCTGTATTTATTATTATTAGTAGGCCATTTTAATAAAAGGCTTTGGAATAGAAATACAGAGTTTCTTTATTAAAACTGAAATAGAATGAATGTACATGAAGAGATTTTATAATATACGTTTGTCCCATTCTAAATATTTTCCCGGTAAACCGTTCTTATTTTGACAACTATCATTTCTCCTTGTAGGTACTCATTGAACTTTAAAAAGTTCAGCACATTAAGCCTTGCAAAACAATAGCAGTTAGAAGTTAGAAGTTAAACGCCAACTTATGTTAAATATTTCAATGACAATTTTATTCAATCCTTCGACATTCGTGCTTCGAGGGTTAAGGGTTCCTCACATTAGAAACGTTTGCTTTAGATGGTAAACAGAACGGCACTGGCACCGGCACCGGCACGTTCAGCCTATGAGATAAACGCATCGGGCACGACCACCTTATTATGATAATACCCGCATTTTGGAATAGCTGATAGATATCTAAATACCCGCCATCACGCAGTGGTACTGCAACTGATCAGAGAGTTCTTGAATATTTGGTGAAATCAATTAGAGATATAAAAAGAGGTACCCTCTTACTTACGCAAAGAAACAGATTAGCAAGTATTTTGAACATCTTCTTAAGAGGAACGGATGCGCAGCGTTTTTCATACAAAACATAAATTTGGATTTTGCCTAAAATTCTTTAACAAACTGCATAATTTATCTTTTTAAATCTAAAGTTGTAGCAAATATCTAGTACAGATATGTGCTACTTTATTTGTTTGTGTTTTTAATTATAAAATTATTTATTTTATTATTTGCGTTAATTAATGATAATCATCTTGGAGGTTAGGGCATTCATCTACAATCTCCAAGATCACAAGACCCGAACACTGAATCAAATCAGCATCCTAACTTGTATGAGAACCTCCAAAAATGTATTTAAAAAAAAATTATTAACCAAAACATTGAGATGTTTCTAATTACTCTCTCAATAGCTCAATATTAAGTATGTAACAGAATCATATATATGTACATCTACACATATAGATGATCCAGAAGATTCAGTTGTTCCTGTTATATATACCTGTTGCATATTTTCCTTATAATTAATTTAACTCACTCACCAAGCACAAGAACCAGTTTCTTTTTTGGTGAGATTGTGATTATAAATATATTTGTACCCATATGTAATTTATATTACACCACTGTACCCACTTATATCTATATTAAATGAATAAATAAATAATATAAAAACACTTTAAGATGTTTTAATAAATAAGAGTTAATTGAAAAAATAAATTAAAACGATTTTATTTGTAAAATCCCATACAAGTTAGGAGGTTGCTTTGTATGAGTGTCCTGGCCTTATGATCTAGGCGTTTTTTGGTTCAACCCCCCCTCTATGGGCCTTAGTATTCTGTAAGAAAAAAAGACAATGGTACCTACTCATGGATTACATTAATAGAAAATTCAGTACCAATACCAGTGAAAAACCAAATGAACGTCTGAATTCTTCACGTACATATCAGTTTAAATTTTGAATATGACAACGAAAATAATTTTCTGTTAAAATATCATATTAAAGGTAGGTACTTTGTCGCTTTTCTGAATTTTTAACACAATCAGTTCAAATTTGAATCACAGTTACTACCAAAGATTCGAATTTATTTAAAAAAAATTGCACCTATATATTTTATCAATGTGATAAGATAAGCTGTGGTGGGTAGATGTCCCAAAAACTTTCTAAAAAATGTTTAAACCACCGCCTCCCTTCCCCTAGCCCTCAGCCGACGTTGGGACCCCCCATGTGAAAGCTTTAGCTACGCCCCTGTTATTATTTAATTAAATTTTTAATACTCTCGTTATTATGATGATGAGGAACACAGGTAGGAGAACGGAATCCTTAAATGGCACGAGTTAAATATTCATGCGATGAAAATGAACTTCTATCTGCGATGATTTCTATGTTGTTCATTCGGTTTGTAGTTCTAGTATTAAAAATAAAATAGCCAGCTTCTGGAAGCAGCAGACCAGCGCCATCGAGTGGCTGCGGAAGTTATCAGATGTAGTTGCAAACGTTTGTAGCCTCACGGTTATATTATTATTTCCAGATAGATATGGAAATTACATGGAAATAAGATCTCAAGCAATGAGGACGAAGAATAATACGATTACGAGTTTGGCTAGCACCGGAATAATGTGAAGAGGATTGCGATATCGCTGCGATTGGAATTTAATAAGCATAAACCATCCAACCCACACATTGGCAAGCTGAGATAATCGCATTTGAATGTTTGCGGATTAAAAAATATATTATTACGGTTCCATGGTAACTCAACACAGTGACTATTCAACACACCTTTAAAGAGTGATACCTATAAAGTCATTAAAAACGATAAAACAAAAAAAAATAAACCTAACTTAACCCAGTTAAGGCGATGCACTACGTCGTGTAATATTTTAAATTGAGCCGCTATCAATAACAACCCTTACGTAGATGGCGATAAGGTTTAAATTCCCGCTTAACACCATCCGCCTGTTTTGATTTATGCAAGAAAAAAACATGGCCAAAAAGTGCCTTTTATTTTATTTTGTGGATGTTCAGGCATAAATATTTAATTTTTTTCGATCATTTTATAAATAACTTAATTTGCCACATTTTACAAAAAAATCATAACCGAAAATGGGTTCGTAAGTAGGAGATTTGGAACTTTAAAGCAGTTTTCATAGGCCTTTATATTATTTTTTTCTGGGCTTATAAAAAGACTTATCTAAAAAATACGCGATTATTTCAAAGGAAAATATGTATTCTACTCGCAGTATTTAATTAAAGCATCTGAAACATTTCTAGGCGACCAAATTTTCAAACCAAAAACACATGATTTTGCATGACTACATATGGCATCGCCTTAATAAAGTTTTTGTTTCATCACTTTCCATGACTTTATATAACTTTTTAAAGATGTGATGAATTATCATTTTGATGATTTATCCGGTCACCATTATTACATCAATGTGTTAAATGGTAGAAGTAAGATGATTTAAATATAACGATAGAGAACGATCATTGTTTATTGCGTGTCATATTCAAATTCTTGATTATTTTATCAATAATTTTACATTTTATAGGTTCGACGGTTTTAGCATGTTTATAAATCTGAAAAAAAAAACATCCAAATAAATATATAAATCAAAAAGTAAAGTTTCGCAAATTGTGGGTTGGATGGTTAACATAGACTAAATTAGACTAAATCAATGGTGGTTAATATATTATATATATTAGGAAGCAGTGGCGTGCATTCTACAAAGACTGAAAACTGTGCCTCCCTTAAGAAAAACGACCTAAAAAAATTTAAAGATGATGGAAAAAAAATGCGAAAATTGAATGGCCAAAATGTTTTTTCCATGAATTTGGTTTGGAACATGTACACAAAATTAGCCGAAGATGATAATAATATTACAATTTTCAAATATGTTATTAATTTATTTTTATTTAATAATCAATCTACAATTCATACCCAAACTTAAAAACTATCCAGAGTTTCATGGTCACTAGTCATAAATCAATACACGCCACTGGCAGATAGGGTAAGTTTTATAGAACTGCAGTATTATTATAAGTATTATAATATTATAACGTTGATATAATCAAAAGGTCAACAGATCTGAGCTTCGTAGACAAGCTGCGTAAAAATTTAACGATATTATGAATCCCGCGTTTGTATTGTTATTGTTAATTCGAGTTGATACAATAAAAACAGGAAGTATCTCGAACAAAGTGCTGGGATCCACGAGGTAAATAAATAGTAAATAGAAAAAAAAGGATGCTTAGTAAAAAAGCACTTATTTAAAACATATTATTATTGTCGTAGCAAAAGATTTATCTTGTATCTTTTAATAAATACCATTATACCATTTTTTTTTCATAAAATATAACAGTAGATTTAAAAATTGTTCCGTGTCTCGTGTTTGTATTTTATAACCATGTTGTATCAATTCAAAGCAAAACTTTAAGATTCATTACACGAATTTATTGATGTGCTTGTACCTGTCAATTATTTCTTGGAACTCGGTGGTCATGGGTCAAATTAAGGTAAGCTCGTACACGTTCTCCAAAGCTAAGAATCTGGGTATCAGATTTTCGCTATTTCGATGTTTAGGTTACTTAGTATTGAATAATTAATAATAACCTTCGATGGTTTACACTGTAATCAATTTCTTAGACACATAAAACAATTTAATTTAAAGCGATATGTTTATATTATGCATCTCAATATTATCCTTATTGAATAAGTATTTTTGCAATATGATTTTCTGTAAGTTTAGAATCGTCAATTATGTTGCGATGTAATGAAAAAAATCAGGTTCATCCAGGTTGTGAAATGTATAACAATAAAAAAATCAATCAACAGTTGCATATACAAAGGTTAACGTTTTAATTTATTTTCGCCCAGGACATGAAATAGGAAGCTTCAAAGCTCGATTCAAATGTATCGTTACGTAATAGGTATGTGTTTTTATACAGAAGTGTGAAATTTGAAATACTTGCTGTATTACCTTTAAATTTCGCCCAGGGTGTGAAATAGAAAATCGCTGTACGGATGAAGGGAATTGATTTTTTTCTTTAACCGTACCGTTGCGTATTAATTATGTGTTTTCAATAAAATACGGAAATTAGAAATACCAGCTGTATTCTTTTGTTTCGCCCAGGGTATGGAATTAGAAAGCTTTACAACGTAGTGTCGTTATGACGTATGTATGAAAAAAATTGATACTACCTGTCCCAAATAGTAATGTATTTTCATAGAAAAACGCGAAATTAGATAGACTCGTTTTATTCCATTTGAATTTCGCCCAGGGTGTGAAATGAGAGAGCTGCACAGCGATGTATCGATACGCCGTATGGATGAATAAAATTGATATGCATATTCTCCTGGTCTAACAAGACGAGAGGTGCGATTGCCGGGAAGCTGTACAGAATATAGTGTATAGCCTCTCGATCTGCGAGTAGATTTCCTCTCGGGCGCTAACTACCAGCCAGTGCCAGGTAGGTACTGGATGTATGCTGGAGATGTATCTGACAACACACGCTGTTTCCTCACACTGGCACCGATTCATCAGCAGCCTTTAATAAACGGAAGGGAGTTATTATTTTTTAAGATATTAGAACGAATATTTGATTGCTTTTTATGACCAATGTGCCTACAGCGTTTTTATGCTTCACACGATAACAGGAATGTGATGTTTGATTTATTTGTAATCGCTGTGGATTAAAATAACAAAAAATGGTTAGATATCTCTTAATTGATGACTAAGACAACAATTTCGCATAATATTATTTATTTATTTATTAATCTTTAGCTCACATCCTCGTATATTCAAATAATTTTAGAAACATTTATACAAATTAACATTATTTGGCCAAATTAATAATTTAAACATATTAAATCACAAAAAAAACATCAGTATTTGAGGGGGACATACTTTCTTAATATAAAAATAATCATATTTTTAATCACAATAATTTAATTTGGGATTTTGTTGTAAAGTGTGACGACCTGGTACATCAGAGATTTCTTAGTACTTTATTTCTTCCACGTGGGCAATCGAATTTGCTTTGCATTTCTTGTCCCGTATCCGTGTATCTCGTGATTGCAATATATTTGTCCTTTCATTTCCGTAGATATCATCCGTTTATCTCTTGGATAAAAATAAATATATTCAAATATATAGTTAGCTTCACTGACATAAAATTTAGTTCCTTTAACATGTCTCTTAACCATGTGTATATATTTCGTTTCAGTATTATTATAATTGCTTTATTTTGCAGTATTTACATTTTCTTAATTTTATTTATAATATTTTATTTCAACGCCGTAAATTTTGTGAGAATTCTGTTAATAGTAAAAAAACTTTTTGTTAAATTACAGTATTTTACTTTTTAATCATCTTTAGTTTATTTTCAAATCAATATTAAAGCACACAGAATTCATAAAATAGTCACCCAGGGCGTATACATGAATTATTTAATTAGTACTTACACTTTTTCAAGTAGTTTAATATTAATACTATCGAGGCCTTTTATTAAAAACCATAACATAAAAGCATTAGAAAAAATACTAACACCAAATACAGGCTGCAACTGAAACCACACAATTAATTATTTGAGCAACGTCCTATTAGTCAAATGGTTTAATTTTAATCTGTAAATGAAATTCTTAGCACTGCAGATCACATTAAGGCGATGCACTACGTAGTAATGCAAAATCACGTGTTTTTGGTTTGAAAATTTGGTCACCTAGAAATGTTTCTGATGCTTTAATTAAATACTGCGAGTAGAATACATCTTGGCCTTTGAAATAATCGAGTATTTTATAGATATTTTTATAAGCCTAGAAAAAATAATGTACAGGCCTATGAAAACTGTTTAAAGTTCAAAATCTCCTACTTACGAACCCATTTTTGGTTATGGTTTTATTTTATAATGTGTCAAATTAAGTTATTTATAAAATGATCGAAAAACATTTAAATATTTGTACCTGAACATCCATAAAATAAAATAAAAGGCACTTTTTGGCCATGTTTTTTTCTTGCATAAATCAAAAAAGGCGGATGGTGTTAAAAGCGGGAATTTAAGCCTTATCGCCATCTACGTAAGGTGTGCTATTGATAGCGGCTCGATTCAAAATATTACACGACGTAGTGCATCGCCTTAATTATCATTTCAATTGAATAAAGAATCAATAGACAATTTCAGCTATTGCGTCATATTCTTACATCGTACAAACATAAAAATAGGCCTTTGAACAGTAAATAAGCACAACTATTATTCAATAGGTATCCAAGCAGGCACGAAACTCACCAAGTTAATCTTTTCAATAATTGATATAGAACATAGCATTTTGTAGGCATAGATGACACGTTAATTGCATGCCTTAAGGGGCGTGCACACTGGAGTTTAAGAAGCAACAAATCACCATTGAGCCGGCCGCAAGCCTGCAGTTAAGGTGTTGGCCTGTCATCGAGGAAGAATGATACCCCAGGGTTGATTTTTCTTTGCAGCAACGTAATTGGAGGCTTTAATTCCTCGGGAGGCATCGTGTTAATTGCCACGGAATTATAAACCGCGTTGAATGTACCGATACTTGGAATATACGGTAACTTAAAAAAATATATATATACGGTACCTAATACTTTGTGCTTGCTTTGGAAAAGCTGCTACTTTAATATTATTGCGGGTGTATTCCGTATGTGATCGGTTCTCAATAAGAACAAGATGTGGAATTTCTTCCACTACACTTTATGAGAATGAACAGTTACGGCGTAATTAATGATCCATAATGCAAGTTGACAAGACGTCCAAGTAGGCGCCTGTTCTAAGCTAGACTCTCCTACTCATAGACTAATAATGGTCCTACTACATTTAAAAATGAGCCTTTACTACTGAAAACTACTTAAGTCAAAAGAGAGACTAATTTTTTTATTACTTAGAAGCCCATTGGGCTTTTAAGAATTAAATTTTATGTAAAAAAATTTTAAAAAAGCACATAAAAAAATAGTAAAAACAAAAACATAATAATAATAATTATATGCATGCAATACAATTTGTAACAGTTTTCTGTACCCTAATCGTGAGGTACAGAATAATATTTGACAATTATTTATTTTAAATCTTTTTTAAAAAGTAACTTAAGTATACAAAAAAATGGTTGAAATGAATTATCTTAATATTAATAAAAAAGGATTGAAATTAATGAACACAATTAGCAAACTAAATACCTAAGTAAATTACCCAAAGAATATGACTGTGTAAAATATAAAATAATATGTATGTTCGCTATGAAGTGGCAAACTCGTGTATTTAAGCACGGTATTTATGTGTTTTTATTAGCATTAGCAAACAAATAAATGGTAGAAAAATATCCCGTCTTGGACATCTTTGACAGAAAAGGCTTCTGTAGAACTTGAAAACATGCTTATAACACGATAAATTCTGCATCGAATGGAAAAAGGAGATGAGCCTACTACGAAAAGTCATGATCGTGACATATTTTGCTAGAAAAAATTAGACTAATCACAATTTAAAATAGGTACTATGTTGTATTTTATTGTAGAAAAAGGACGTACAATTGAAAAACACAGTAGTAAAAAGAGTTGATTATGTTCAAATTTTTAGTTTATTTTTACTCATCTCCTTCTTCCTATTGAATATAGAGTTTCACTGATTCTAAAGAAATAACACAGTTATAAAGAATGATTCGAGTACCAAAGATTTATTATATAGTCATTATGTCAGCTGAAAGTCCGTTCATTTTAGTAAGGACCATCAAACTTAACAAAAATAACACAAATCTGACAGTACCATGTAATGTACGCAATGAAAAAATCAGATCTAAACACAGTTTTAAATTGAGACTCGCCGGGAATAGAACACGCACTATATCACGACATAATTTATTGTTAAACTAAATTAACAGTTCCTAAAACCGTTGTGGGAATTTTTACGGGTTATGCCGATTTGAAAAATTGCCTTTGGAAATGCAAACCTAAAATAAATTAATGATGAGTACAGCCAAATAAAATTATTAATTCAGATAAATTGGAATTCTTCACGTGGGAAATATGCTGTAATTAAAAGGTGTGTTGTTTTTTAAACCATGTCATATATACCTGTATTATAATTCCGCTTTACCAACGATCGCTAAACGGTTTGCTGCAGACAAATGATTTTTCTCGTTTTAAAACAATGGCCAACTGTTTATTTGAAAAAATAATAAAAACGTGACCAACAAAATAGTCTAAAATTTAGTTATACATGGTTAAATTTGTGTTTTAAAGCTGCATAGCTTGCCAAAGCTTATCATTCAACGGGTTTTTACTTTTAAAAGAAATGTTACCATAATTATATGAGTTTGGAAATCACTGCTCTTTACCATAAATACTCAAAACCCTTTTTGTTATAGCAGGCAGGTAGTCTTACCTTTTACAGTTCGGCTACGCAGAAACAATTAAGTTATTAATTTAAAGGTTTTGGTCTAACAATGCAGATGGAGTTTTAATTAGCCAATCATCATTGCCAAATTAATGAAGAGATAAAGTCATTTTAATATTAGAATATATAATATGTATATACATATCCTATCAAATCTGAGCGAACAGATAATGATAATTTACCCTTCAGCCAAAGTAAGGTCGTAAAATCTTCAATTCAAATTTATTAATCTCGGTACGGATTAACTAAAATGAAATGTCGATTTGGCGAATATTGAAACCGGTGTGTTAGGTTTTATTAGAATCGCGGCATCATCTTTTCAAAATCATCAGCTCTTCAAAATGTCCCTGAAGTGTGGCACTGTGCCCTCTGGTTGGAAAAAAGCGGTCATTCACCCTATTCCCAAGAAAGGTGACCGCTCCAACCCGTCCAACTACCGCCCCATAGCGATCACATCAGTTCTGTCCAAAGTGATGGAACGTGTGATCAACGACAAACTGCTCACATACCTCGAGAAGAACAAAATTATCAACGACCGTCAATACGGATTCCGGCGGAACCGCTCGTGCGGCGATCTTCTCGCGTATGTGACGCATGTTTGGGGGCGGTGCCTGGAACGTCACGGTGAGACCCAAACGGTCGCACTAGACATATCCAAGGCCTTTGATCGGGTCTGGCACCGAGGACTTGTCAACAAATTGCCTTCTTACGGACTTCCCGCATCCCTGTGTACGTGGATTGCTGACTTTTTAAGGGATAGGTCGATTCAGGCGGTTGCTGATGGTTTCACCTCTTCCTCGCACTCCATAAATGCTGGCGTCCCACAGGGATCGGTTCTGTCTCCGACTTTGTTTTTGTTGCACATCAATGACCTTTTGACATGTGCACCGATTCATTGTTACGCGGATGACAGTACAGTTCATGATAGCTTTTTGTTTGACAAGCCCCCAAAGGGCACACAAACTCCAACGGCTCGGAGGGCTTTGAAGCAGAGAATGGACGGTTATCTCGAGAGTATTTCCTCCTGGGGTAAAAATAATCTCGTCGAATTTAATGTTTCAAAGACCCAATCCTGTCTGATTACGTCTAAAAGGGATCCAAATGACAATCTAGTCTCCTTCAACGGAAGCAATCTTCCGAACAGGCCTTCCATTGATATGCTTGGTATAACTATAAGTGACCAGCTCAGGTACGGGGGCTCCATCGAAGCCAGAGTAAAGTTGGCCTCTCAGAAGCTGGGCGTACTGTACAGGGCCCGCAGATACTTTAATAATACACAACTGCTGACCCTGTACAAATCGCAAGTGCGCCCTACTGTCGAATTTGGCAGCCATCTCTGGTCCGGAGCCCCTAAATACCTGAAAAAAACCCTTGACTCTGTGCAAAAACGGGCGGTCCGTTTGATAGATTCCCCAATCTTAACAAACGGACTGCAATCTTTAGAGCACAGGCATCAGGTAGGTATGCTGTCCTTGTTCTATCGGTATTACAATGGAAGATGCTCTGAGGAACTAGCGTCATTGATCCCTTCGGCACCGGTGCGTAGTCGGGATACACGCCAAACGCGCGCCCAACATTTGTACACAGTTGACATTTGTCACATGAGAACGGGTCGCTTCTACGATTCGTTCTTAAGTTCAACAGCTCGGCTGTGGAACGAACTGCCAGCCTCTGTGTTTCCTCCCTCCTACAACATGGGACTCTTCAAGACCCATGTTCACTCCTTCCTCTCCACAAAAAGACCCTCCATACAGCATCCCCAAAGATGACATAGGCCCTGAGGGAAATTATTTTCTTCAGGGCCTCCTGTGTGGAGTTAATATAAAAAAAATAAAAAATAAAAAAAATCATCTGGTTATGTTTGAAAGATGGATAAAAGTAGAATAAGTTCTCCCGAAGATGAGCAGGGCTGACGATTGTAAAATACTGCCAGCTTCATAAGATTTGTAAGAGGTGCCGAGATTTGGGACACTGAAGAAAATTAAACGAGTGCATTTTAGCAGAGTTCTTCTGGCCTGAAGGGTGAAGATTTCCCAAACGATATCCAACCTCCGATAGGAGAGAGCACCAGAAGGAGAAGAAGAAATAATTATTTGAAAAATGCATAATATATCCAAAGATGCACGCCGAAAGTTGTTCCATTATTTATTTAGTGATGTTATTGTTTTAATCTTTTTTTTTGATTAATTTGTGTTATTTTACAATTTTCTAATTTAAAATAATATTTTAGTATAATTGACACACGTTCTAGAATGGAAAATACTCTCAGTATTACCCTGGTGAAAGACCAACATTCAGAATAGAAACGTTACTTGAAATTTTTTCGCTATTTGTTTTTGGGGTGTTACTCAAATAACACATCTGCCCTGATGATGGACACTGCAATGCTGTCCAAAACGTTGGCTAAAGAAGGAGTTAGCTTAACACGGCATAACACCCAAAAAACAAATAGCAAAAATACTTTTGGCAGCGAAAATCTTAAATCGTTACTTGAAATGGTTTTAGTTGTGTTTGGTGACCAGATCTGAATAGCCACGTATTTCCCCATCTCCTTCCCCTCCCTACTACCTTTAGCCTAACACAAACACGTGGGAATGTCATGGACTCACTGGTTCCTGACGGTTGGGAGTAGTTGGTTGATGTGCGGTAATCGCAAAAAATACGTTAATTGCTAATTGTAATGATTAATCTTGAATTTATACGTATTTTTTATTAGTGATATGTCGATGAGTTCCAGCTATGAACTATCAACTATGGATACATCCGAACACTTTCCAAATTTATACGTATTTTTTATTAGTGATATGTCGATGAGTTCCAGCTATGAACTATCAACTATGGATACATCCGAACACTTTCCAAAGCATCTGTTTTATCAGTAAGTCCGCATCAAATTGGTAAATTGATTAATGGCCCAAACTGCTTTCTTGTATTAGCTTGATTTGTGTTGGCATTCATCTCTACAATCACATCGCAAATAACTCTATGCTCTGACACACCCACTATTCAAATTAACCCTTTCAAAACAGAGATTTCTTATTATTAAGAGAAACATATTATAATTACCGCTTTGTAGATTTGAATATTGTTTGCGTGGGTATTAATAATCGATGTGGAATCAAAATCGATGATCGGAAGAGGGGAGGGGTGCTCTTTTGAGGTCGTGTATGGGTTAATTGAATTTTTCGGGACACTGATATTTCACAGCTTTCCAAGTTAAAATCGCTAAAATTGTTAAAAACGACAACCAAGAAAAATTAAGTTCAAAGCAACTGTTTTGATTGTAAATTATTGAAAATTTAGTCCTCTTTAAAAAAGCAGCAATTATTTTGCCGAAAATTAGTCCTTCGGGATCAAAATTAACCAAAACTGAAAAAAAGTAAAAAAAAACATGGTTTTTTAGATTTTTTACAAATATCCGATGGTCTGCAGAGATCGAATTATTTTTTCCAATAGCCCTCCGTCAAGTAAAACATACCAACATAACTAGGTAGGTACCTCATTTGATAAAAGGATTAATTGACTTATTGTACCTACTGCCTGTTTTCTATAAAACGTATTTACAAATAGCATAATAAATTGTTTTTTGTGTTAATATTTTTCAAATTTTAAAACAGAAAAAAAGCAAAATATGTTACAAAAAATACATTTTTTAATAAAAAAATTAGGACAAAGCAGCATAGGTACTTCCCTTTCTCCATATGACGACCTCCTCGGTCGAGTTCCGGCGTGTGCAAGCAAATTTCATTTGATGAAATTTAATACAAAAAAAATGTAAATCTCACTTGTATTATTTGACAATTTACTAATTAAAAATAATATACAGTGGAATAAGTGATAGATACTGTCAGTATTGCCCTGCTGTAAGACCACTATTCAGAATTGAAACATGTGTGAAATGGCTTTAGCCGTGTTTGTTTAGTCGGGGATGCCATAGTCTCACTGGCTCCAGACGGTTGTGGGAGTTGTTGGGACTTCATTAAAAAAACTCCCTTTAACATCACATCACAACTCAAATAGGTATGCTGTAGTCCCACTCGATCTGGATAGTTCGAAAAAGGAAATCAAGAAAACTGAACGAAAAGATTGTTTTCATTTTCAAATGAAATTAAAATATATCTTATCTTTTGATTGCACGATAACGACAATATAGAGAATTTTTTTTATCAAATATTTAAATTGAGTACTTTTACAATAAAGGGTTAAATTTTTTGCACAAATGATAAAAGGTACGTCATTAGACATGGGTGGCGTCGCCATAAGTAGGATGAAAAAGAAAAGAAAAAATACTTCATTACGCTTCAGATTATTGTAATCAGTAATAAAAATAATGCTCTAAATAGCCCACTGAAACCCGTTGCTAAGTCGGCTTCAGCCAGACCCATATTTGGCATTGGGCTACTTACAACATTCATTATTTTATATATCCCGTGAACAAAAGAAATCTGTGACCATTTGCATGCAAAATAAGTGACATCTGTTGCCGAAATTGAAAACTAAACGATTAAATATTTAAGATTTAAAATTGTCGTTTTTAAATTAAGAACAGATTTAAATACTTTTAAATTCAAAGGATGCGAAAATTGTTGATTTTGATGAAAGAATAACAAATTAAATCAGTTTATCTACATTAGGTCAGTGAAAAAACATTTGTACACATGAATCAACAATATTTGTATTTGTGTAATGTTTGTTATTAATTGGACAGAATTAATACAACAACATATTATCTAAAGCTCCAAACAAGTTCTGACGTCATTGGAACCCACGCCACTAGCTATTAGCTAAGACAACTGATTTTAATATATGCACCCATTCCGCCCACCGCTTCAAATTGCCCCATTTTGGTAGAATTCAACTAAATCTAAAAAATAGCAATCAAGAACTTGAGTGAAAATACGTTATGACTTACATAAAACTTTATTTTATTTTTACAAGAAAGACAAACATTCCCGTGTTACGAATAACCCGACAATACTGTAAATCTCCTACCATCATTACAGTAATCGGAAAATGTTGCTTGTGTTGTGATGGAGGAGTCAGCCGAAGGACTGATCACACTACGCCTGGGTGGGACCCAAACGCGATGTCAACTCAGCCACCAATTTATGTAGACCAACAAACGCCGATTCTGAATATATAAGTTTTATTTTATATAATTATATGCAGAATTGACACTTTTTTTTAAAAGAAAGACAAACATTCCCGGGTTATGGATAACCTGACATTATTTGAAAATCTCCTACTACCACCACACTAAGCGGAAAATGTTGCTTGTGTTGTGATGGAGGACTTAGCCAGCCGAGGAATTGAACACACTACCCCTTGGTGGGACCCAAGCGCGATGTCAACTCAGCTACCGACCGGTCATTGTCATTTAAAAATGATTAAAACGCAAGAGACATAAACGCAGAGTGAGTTCTGACAGATCTTATACCGCTACCTCACGGGTAGGCCGGCCGTGGGTATTAATAATGCGATCAATTTTGTACAAAGACTCGCGCACGAGCTACCACTGTGGTATACACATTATTTAAAAAAAAAGTTCATCCTTTTTAGAAAACTTGTTAAATATTTCATAAAAACCCATATGGAATTACTGTTAACCGACAAACCGAGGTACGTATGACGTCACGGGTACCCCGTCAGATTTCGATCATTTTGGCGGTCTTTGAAATAAACAAAATTTGAAAATTATTGAGTATGAAATCAACATTTAAAAAAAAAACTGGTATTTAAGTTAGAGGGTAAACTATCATATGAAAAAAATATTGTAATTCCCTATTAGAGTGTTCATAAAGAAACTGGAATTTAGGTTAGATGGTGAAAATTGATACCAAGCGGACAAGAAATCATCCATGTTCAATCCTTAAAAAATTTTAAAATATAGAGATGCATTTCGTTGCAAAGTAACGTTTGAACACTAACTAAGTCATTTATCTTCAGTAAACATCCTTTGAAAATGTTCACAAATTTCATCGTTTTGTATCTATCCTCTTCAGTTCAGTGATCCAAGGCCCGTGATTGAAAATCATCCACAACTGCCCATAAGTTCTGACAGGCAAAATAATAGTCATTGTAAAAAGCGTGTAATGAGTGAGTTATGGCACATAATTGGTGCTCGGAGTAAATTGAATTTTTCGCGATGGACATTTAATTTTCACGCGAGCTTTTCGAACGGCTGGTAGTTGAATAAAAGTATGACACTTAGGAGAGTTATAAAATAATGTATAACTGAATAAAATTATATGATTCTAGCCTGTATTACATAACCCTTTCCTGTATTATGTCTTCTTTCAATTCTAGGGGATTTGTTAGAATTATATGACAGAAATAAAAATTGTTATGTTTTTGTTTGAATTTAATATGTTACACACAATTTCAGTAAAACCCGGTTACCATGACACCTTAAATAGAAAGATCACGTATATAACGTTACATAAATTTGCGTTACGTTTAAACAATGTAATTTTTTGGTGTTGGACATGTGAGCGAATTTAGTAAGTGACACATTCATTTGTTTAATTTATTTTATTTCATACGGGAGTTACAAACGCTTACTTCCAGTGAAGTAAGCGGGGAGGAAAAGGAATATAGGAGACTCAATGGTATGGTAAGTTTACTTTTTTTTAGATTCAGTTACGAAACATAGCTATATTAAGAGCATTTATTCAGTTTACTGGAGAAATTCCAACAAAAATATTTGAATTTGCATGAAAACAACAAAATGAAAATAAATGTTTCCAGTGAAATTTTTTTATCAATATAATAATTTAACCGAGCGACCAGTAATATTCCATAGAAATGTCGCTTTATTGATGTATTTTAAATGGTAATAAAACAGTTTTATATTAACGACTTTGTGAAACCCGCCTATAACATTTCCGAGTTGAGTTGGCCGCAAAACGCAGAAGTTGTTTTCTCATTAGTAACTATTTTTGTTCTGATGGCACTAATTTTATGATTGTTTTTTAACGATCTGAGATGGTCAAACGTCGGCGTTTCGCACACTCATCTGAAGATCGCAGCATCCCTTAAAGCCCCCGCAAGGCTTTTATTATCGGCCGTAAAACAGTAAAATCTTATTTGTGTATTAAAGTTTTACGTGGTCGAGTGTAGACTCACCTTTATTATTATTGTTTTTAGTAGGTTTTAAGGTTTGACGGTAATATATATTTTTTAAATTTTATTATTTATTGAACAAATGTAATATTGAATTCTGTTTAATATCCAAACTCGAAGCTTGTTAATTCAATTTTTTTTGCAAACTTTAATGAATAATATTTATGTTCAATTTTACTGGAATAATTTTTTAAGGTTATACCCAAAGATATTAGAAGAACGAGATATGCTATGTTGGCCGCCGGACCGTAGACGGAGTACTACCTAATTAGGGTACTTTGAACGGTATCGGGACGTGTACGCACAGAAATCTGTTCTATGTATTAGTGCGGATACCTTAGCGTAAGCGAAGGTGTGCAGTAGTATTGGTGAACAAAACCGGCGACACTCGGAAAAACAATTCCACACAGTATGAACTGCTCATAGCACATCTCGTTCTTCTAATATCTTTGGTTATACCCATCAATATAATACATCATTGAAGAAGAAGATAATACTTCCAAACCCAAACAAAACATGAAACAGAACAAGACCCAGAAAAATAATGGGACTTAATTATTTTAAGTAATTTTTATCCATCTCATATTTCATTTTTAGAATTACCAATATTGTCTTCAACCAAGTTTAACAATAATGTAAGACAGAGATCCTGGGTTCGTTTCCTAGTTCAGACCGTCACCTTTTTATATTTCTATGTCTTGTTCTGTTTCGTTTTTCGTTTAGATTTATCAGTATTATCTTCTTCTATATTAGAATAAACGGTTTTCATAAATTAACAGCCTTCTACACTAACGATCATATATAGTAGGTACCTACCTAAAAGTATAATAATTTTTATTGATATTACATCACTCATGTTCCAGGGAATACCAAGAACTTTGTTTAAATGCAAAATTAATGGTCTCCGGTATCCGCCTAAAGAGTGTGATTGAAATTTTTTCCCAGAAAAATATTGAAAGATTTCGTGGAACAGATAAATAATTTGTACTTATAAATGAATATTTATAAAAAATGGAGAAAAGTAAGCTACTGGGTGGCTTGTCGCTAACCCAGAAATTGAAGCGTATCATTTGGTCGCTGATTGATATTATTATAATATTCGGAAAGGTTAACTCGAATTAATCAGGGTCCAATAAGAAAATCGACGAATTATAGGGTAATGATGGGTATTGAATACGAACCACCGCTTGCCTACTAGCCCCGAACACAACCCAGTAAACGGGGCTTAATGTTAACACTGTTGGTCAGGGCCGGTAAAGAAAAACCACGAGAGCTAACATAAAATTTGATTTTTCATATGTACAAATTTTTTGACAATTTAATTTTGGTGTAAATCGGATTTATCTGCTTCGTTTCATATTTGGATTTTTTTGGAAATAACGAAATTATAGTCAATTCTCTTCGGCCATTTGGAGACATGATCGGTTCTGTCAAGTTTTACAAAAAGGAAGTAAAAAAAATAAGTATAAATATGAGTATAAAATGAATTCTTATTTTAAAAAAATTGATCTTCTGTTCAAGTTAGGTTATTGCACCTTCTCATCTCATCTATTCTATGATCTATTTCATAGAATATATGAAATATGACAGTGAGAACAGGTTTTATATGCCATAGAACATCCGATGGAAATAGAAATCCAATGTTGTGTCAATTTTAACTTTCGTTTTGAATAGAGCAAATTTTAACTATATAGAATAGGGAAATATGAAGGCGCAATAAATACTTTCCATTTTTTTCCATAGATCAAGTGGGAACATTTTATCTTATCAGATATTATACTAATCTAAAGAAAAAGATTACGTGTCAAGTTTATAAGAAATTAAGATCTTTTTCATTATGCAAATTTAAAATATATTCTGTCTTCAGTGTTCCAAATATATTATAATTTTAATCACGAAGGGAAATACATATGCATATTCGTAATTTTCCAGTGATGTAAAAATAAGGTAAAACATTGTTCATTGGAAATGTATCACTAGACTCGGTAGCAAAAACGAAAGAGGGGTGTTAAAAGATTTATTTCTAGATCCGACCCTGTTAACGATGTGAACGTATTTATAGCGTGTAATGACGTGTATTGCATGGCGAGGTGAATTATATCGGTTTCAGGGTAAAATCAAAATTGACGTCTGAACAAGGAAGTTGGGCAGGGCTCGTATTCGCAAATTGAAAAATCCTGTATTTTGAGAAAAACTGTAATAACATACATATAATATATGCTATAAAATGTTTTCAGCGGGGCGTCGATGTTCTCGATGGAAACTGCAATCTATAAAATTTTAACATAATTCATCATGCGATAAGTACGACAAATTTGTGCGCGAAAAGAAAAGGGAGATTAGTCGAATAATCGTGCATTGCTTTTAAACGTCGAACAAATGATTTTTTATAAAAATTACTGATAGATAATACCGCACAATTTTATCGACGCCAGTGCTCATGGATCGAGACTTGCTTACGTCGTCGGGAAGAGGTAATTGAAATGGAGAGTCAAATTCTATGAGACGGAGATCGTCCTTATGATTTCAATTATCGTTATTGAACATGTTCCCATAGCAACTTTAGCAGCTTGTCGCCTCTGGTGGCGGAGGTCTTAGAATTTTAGAAAAATAATCCCGTCTAAACATTGACGTGCAATTACATACACGTACTCACTAAAATCTACTTGCACATAAACCCGTCGGAGGAAAGTGATGTAAATGAAATTAATTAACATTCGATGTCACATATTTCTTGTGTCAATTTAACAGGCACTACTGACACTATCTTCTTACCAATAAATTGTTTATTTGCTTAGTTTTCTACAGGTACCTACCTACTAAATATTAAAAGCGAAAAGGCATTTACTGAGTGGTAAATATGATACGCACTGCGAACTTTTTATACCTATAGATAATGGCAACATTGATTCATCAACTTAAAAAAGTTTGAGGGTTCTTATAGTAGTAATTTCTACCGGCGTAATATAACTTATTTCCCTTGATCACTTCATGTTTTAAGCTCCTTAAAAAATAAATGCCATTTTTTTAAGATAATCAGATGTCGAGTTTAAGAAATTGAGCATATGAAATTCCCTGGATATAAAAAAATCGCTAAATATGCTCCGAAAATGTAAGGATTAAAAAACTACTTGCAGCAGGGCGAAATCGGTCAATTTTAATGTCAAAGGGTGGAATAAAATTATTGATTAGACACAATAGCTACATGGCGGTCCATACTGTCTGCCCAATGGGTAAATGGCGTGATTGTTTGTTAATTGATTAATTAGGTGGGATAAGTTACACGATTAGTAACATTTGTGATTTTTGTGGGCAACCAGACAATACGACGCGATGCACATTGAACATTGCACGTGGCACGAAGCGGCGGTATATCGTGAAAAGTGCTTGGCCGCGTGACGTGCAATAATAACCATAATGACAGGGGTGCAGTCGGGTACACTCCACTCTGCCGTGACCAGTGGGCGAGAAATTACCCCACAAGCTAACCAACGGAATGCTATTCTAAATTGAAACTTATTTTTTACATCATTTTACAAGATATCAATCTATCTGAAAGTTAGAAATATGACAATTGTTTTTTTAATGAAGACGACACACATTCCCGGATTATAAACAACCTTAAAAAATTAGAATAATAATAAATTATTATAAGCAATAATTATTCGCCTGAAATACTCATACGCATTGAAAATATCTCCTGAGTAAAAATAAATGCCGCCGACGGGAATCGAACCCGCAGCCTTCTGATTGCCGGTAAGCTGCTCTAAACCAATAAGCCACGTCGGCTTATTCCAAACCCGCCAAATAATTCAATAAGTACTATTATTTCATTGCACAATTATTATTGCTTATTACATTTTTTCACCTGTAAGCAACCAACTTTATTTTTGTAGGAAAGGATTTGTTAGTGCTGAATTTTTCACTAGATGGCGTCGAGATATATTATATCTAAATTTGTTGGTGAAATATTTTGACTTGTCAAATATTACTATTTTTAATGTTTATAAGACAAACCTCATCATTAAAAATAATAAATCAATTAGAATTCTCACTATTCCGGATATGATTATTATGGATTTTATAACGTGGAACGTCCATATTCTAAATAAACTCATTTGCGACATAACTTATATTTTTACCGAAAGTTTGTATATAGGTAACAAATAATCCTTTATTTGTCAGTGGTAAAATATGCACTATTACTAAATATTAACAATGTTTAAATTATTTGTTTGATTACGCGTCCAGCAACCTTTAAGGCGTTTTAGTAGTAGGTACTTCTGATTTCATTTGTACCTGGTTAGTTCTTTGGTCGATTGTAACAATCGCGACCTCACCATGCTAGAGGTCTAGTTCAAACCATGACAGAGGTCAAGATCTAACTGTGGAAGAGGTCGATCAACTAACAAAGACTAACAAAACAAATCCCCCCCCAAGAAGCTCATACTGACAGATGTGTAGATTGACAGATAAGCCATGTCATCAGCTATCGGCAGGTTGAGGGTAGAACATATACTAAGTTGGGATGATGTTGTGCTTTGTAATAGTCCATCTCCACATTAACTAAGGCGATAAAAGACTTGACAGAATTCAGAGTGAAGCCCAAAACTCACCTCGCCAAATCTGTGGGCAGTCTCAGTATCGCCCTGGTAAATGACCACTGTTGAGGGCCTCGATTTTCACTCGAATAACTCGTGGTTCGAACCACTCGTTGTTCAAGTGGAATGACTTTTAAGTTCGTAGTATGTAAGTATGTACCTTCGACGAGACTCAAGAATAAGAATGTCGACCAATGTATGTACTTTCGACGGCGATTGCGAGCGGCCTGGATTGGAGAATCGATACCCAGATCGAAACGTTGCTTGAACTGCCCTGTTTGGATGAGCAGAATGCATAACTAGGTTTTTCTCCATCCTACCCCACCCCCTTCAGCCTCCTAATTGGCGATTCCATAGATCCACTTACTTAGGAGAGTTGGGAGCAGTTGAGACTTGAGATTCGTGCGGGACATTCATACGCAAAGTCATGTTTGTAACTCAAATAAGTTTATTTTTTACACTTTATTCCACAGTTCTAAGTCCTTGGACAGCCTGTGGCATCTGTAAATATTCGTAGGTGAAAAATCAATGATAATTTTTTTCGTAGACACTCGACCAATCTTAGTAGAATGGCGGTATTTTAATACATGTTTTCGTCATTTTTTTGCATTATTTAGCACAAGATTTCTACTGCTCTGAAGCCAGTGGAACTACGGCATGTCAACATTAGTAATATAATGAGCCCAAAGGAAGTTGGAGAAGGGAAACAGGAAGGTAAGGCAAATATCGGGAAGCATGAAGAATGTAGGTGGTCGGATCTGATCACCTGCATACTTCAACAAATGATTTTTTAATTTTTTTTTCTGCACAAAAGTCCCAACCGTTTGGAGCCAGTGAGACTATGGCATCCCAAATTAAGGTATGTTTTGAGGTTGTAGGTAGTGGGGAGGAGAAGAAAATGGGAAAGAGGAAGATAGGGAAGTACCTCGATATTCAGATCTGGTTACCAAACCTGGTCAAAGCCATTTCAAGCAACGTTTCAATTTTGAATGGTAATAAGAATACCAGGGCGATACTGAGAGTATCTTCCACTCTGGAACGTGCCGGAAATATACTATATATTATTTTAATGAGTAATTTGTGAAATTCTACAAATTAATTAGATGTAATTTACTTGCGCACGTCGGGGTTTGAACCCGCGACCTCCAGCTTGCTAGTCGAGAGCCTTACCCCTCGACGACGGAGGCCATCGCAAAATTTTGAAAAAAGAAGGTGCAAAAATACTGCATAATTTAATGATACGTATCATTTTACTTTCATTTAAAATAGCTTAATATAAATTTAAATAAATTCCTTTGACGACATCAGCTTACAGCTCTGTCACGGAGGTAGACAAGAATTACTTTTGTAATTGATTATTTTCTTCAATTGAACTTTAATAGCTTATAAGCTAATGACTAAATATACACCTTAAATGGCCAACTAATGATCTCTCCATATTGCGGCGATGCTTTGGCTTTTTAATCCACAGTTACAAACGAGAGAAAGTAAAGATTTAATTTTACAAATGGAGTTTCCAGGTATTGTTGCATAAACTAAATTGAACATTTTAAAACAGATTCGACTTGATTACAATATTATTAATACCAGTGAAAGCGGGTTCCGTTATACAATGTTTACAGTTTTTATACATAGTGCAAGCAGGAGATTTATTATATATTTGACTGATCTATCAATACAGTATGTATCTTATAAACTATGGAAAACTTTAAAAGAAACACAATTATTACATAATGACCTAGAAACTAAAAGGGCACTTGAGAAGATCAAATATTTTTAAGTAGTTACTCAGATTCTAGTGAGATTTGTTTAGTGTGAATTATTTTAATGCTGTTCTTAATTTGATGTGATCAAAAACCCTTTAAGGCGATGCCATACGTAGTAATATAAAATCATGTGTTTTTGGTTTGAAAATTTGGTCGCCTACAAATGTTTCAGATGCTTTCATTAAATACTGCGAGTAGAATACATCTTGGCCTTTGAAATAATCGAGTATTTTTTAGATAAGTCTTTTTATAAGCCCAGAAAAAAATAATGTATAAGGCCTATGAAAACTGCTTTAAAGTTCAAAATCTCCTACTTACGAACCCATTTTCGATTATGATTTTATTGTATAATGTGGCAAATTAAGTTATTTATAAAATTATCGAAAAATTTTTTAAATATTTATGCCTGAACATCCACAAAATAAAATAAAACGCACTTTTTGGCCATCTTTTTTTCTTGCATAAATCAAAACAGGCGGATGGTGTTAAGCGGGAATTTAAACCTTATCGCCATCTACGTAAGGGTTGTTATTGATAGCGGCTCAATTTAAAATATTACACGACGTAGTGCATCGCCTTAACTGACGAGATCAGGAGTGGTGCAAGAGATATAGTAACAGCTGAGACATTTTATCAACGATTATATGCATTATTTTTCTTATTCTTCAATCTGGGTATTGGTTCCGCCGCCCCAGGAATAGTATAACCATAACCTCTGCAAAGGGTCACTCAAAGTGGGTCCACTACCTTTGGTGACTTAGCAGGGATGCCCAGATTATTGGGGTGAGGTTTGTCCAGGTCTTGGCGGTGGATGCGTCTGCCCACCAGCCTCAATGCGGGCCGGATCTAGAGAGGTCTGTTTGATGAGGGAGATCCTTCGACCTTCTACCAGAGTTTCGACAAAACGTTTTGCAACGCAGTGGGTACTCCTGGATACACTGATCCTCAGATCACTACCCAACCCTCATACTTTTATCCTTCCCAGAACTCCTTTCCTTGCTTAAAACGACCCTCCACGATCCCTAAGGATGACACTCCTGTGTGAGTTAATGTTAAAAAAAATTGTGCAAATTACATGTTTTAAAAAAAAAATTATTAACCTTTTGATGCCTTGAATTAATATATTAATCTGTATTCTCGTCGCTAATCAACGTCTAATAACACTTCAGGATAAGAATGATTTTTATTTTCTTTAGAAGTAATGCAATGTTCGTTCGACTTAACATTATATCTCAATGGATATGAAATACGTTATGTGTGCCCTCTCTGATTAAGGCAAGAAAATTCTAAGAAATATAATTATGGTTAATATTATAGATAACATGATTTAGTATGTATTTCTTTTGTAGTAACACTTTTATGATATGTAACATAATATGATATGCGATAATAGTTATAGATCTTCCTAGTGGGTATAATTAGCAGTGTAATATCGGGGGCGGGCACAGCAGGCGCATGGCGCCAGGGACAAGGCAGGACGGCGGAACAAAGCTAAACAGCTGCCCACAGCCACTTGCTGCCAACTGCTATATATTGTAATACCAGTCAATGGGCAGCCAATCGTCTACAATGCCTAGTTGAAAGTCATGCCACTTATATACGCGTGACAATGATAAGAAAATTTGGGCGGATTTTGTCTTACAGGTATGGAATGATAATGTCCATCATCTATTTGGCAGTTACCAAAAAATTGTGAGTAATCAAAGTACGTAGTGGATATGATTTGAGATTTTCACGGTAAGTACTATTTTCGATTGGCTACCGATTGGGTACCAATTGAGTTTTTTCATAAACTATGAATACAGTTTAAGCCGTGTGGAATTTCAAATTTATTTTTCTGATTAAAATTATCCGACTAAAAATATGTAATTTTTATATCTTCATTCATAATTATTGATTTCAAAAACTAATCTAAAACTGCACATTCCGAAACGGTTCCAACTGGCTACAACGTCATTACATAGAAAATAAAATGCGAGTTGACTGTAAACCGTCGGATTAATTTATTGAGAAATCACTGAAAAGAACACGCCCAAAAAATTCGCACTTTTTTCCGTGTTTCTAAAATTTCTTAATAATTTTTTTGTGAACCTTGAAATATCCATTAAAAAAGAAGGACGCCATATTGTTTGCTACTCGTTTATTTATGCATTTCGTTACTGAACACACCAACAAAATTGACTGTTAAGAGTTTTAAAAAAAATTGAATACGTTCATTATCAATAATAATTATTTAATGGCCTCTTTGACTTAAGATCCCAATTAATTGCATCGATTAAAACATGAATGAATCATAAATTTATCATTCTTATCATGAAACCATTTACAACACCTAATGTGCATTAGGTAATAAGATTTGCTTAAAATACATATGCAGCACGATCCTAAATTAAAAAAAAATAACAAAATATATGCTGTTTGGGCGCGTTTTGTGATCCAAAAGTGTGATCATCCTTTGCTTAAATTTTATGTACAGATCTGCGTTTCACTAAGTATCTCAATGTTTTCACAATTGTACCGGACAGCAGGTGGATGTACCTAAATAATTAAGGAAATTAATATTTTCTGTAATCACACATTTTACTACGCAGAATCCTTTATGAGGCTTATCACCGGACACGTCTCGCGTGTCAAATTGGATTTAACCGTAGTAACTAAATTTCTGTTATTTATCTTTGTTCCTTAATGCTCCCATGCTTTCTGTTCAGAGATAAGAATAATTGCTGCACATTAACAAAAGAAGAAACTGTTGAATTTTAACCCAATAAATATGCAAACAACTAGCCCAATCAGCCAGTTGTATACGGCTTTCGTGAAGTTGTGTTTCCGAGAGGAAACTGGCATTTTCCAGTCAATGTCGCTGGCGTAGGTGTCCAGTACAACCATCATAATGAAATTCAAACAGAATGTCGATATACGATGTACAAGTCATGTGTGAGAGTAGCATGCTAAATGGGCTAGAGCCAAAAGATACTAAGTCAGTGGTTTTCAATAAAATCTAAAAAACGAAAGACAATGCAATTCTTCTTTATTCTAATAGCGTTATAAAATGTGTACTTTTATGAGATTTAATTTATCTCTTATTTAATTTATTTAAAAAATACTATTTATATATAAACAAGTTCTGCTGTGTAATTAGTAATTCTAATACTTTTCCCTGTATATTAATTAAGGCATTACTTCAGTCAACCCCTAGGCCGGTTGTGCAGTGCGCAGTTGAAATGCGCAGCTTACGGAGAACCGCATAAAACGTAGGCGGAAAATGCGAATGAGAATTATTCAAGGATCGATAGCTATGCTGAATGGGGGCGGAAATATTTTGTATTAATAATACGAGGTTGTTAGTAATCGATACACATTATCAAGTGCATTGTACGTTATGTTATATTATATTGTGTGAAGAATTTGATTGCAAATTAGTATACATGTTATAATTGTTTTGTGTTCAATGTTGTTATAGACGAATGCATTGAATGAACATTTTAAAGTGAAATAATGCATATACTAGTATCAAAATGGGGAGGTCGACAAGGAAACGATAAACGATAGGGAAAGAGTATTGTAATAAGGCAGACAACGACGCACAGTGGACTGAAAATCGCCTTTCATAGACATAGAGACTTGAATTTTCAAGGGTATTTTTTTTGGCTAGAAATGGATTCTACTGATTATTACTATGCTATAAAATTTCGTACGAAGCAATTGCGTGTACAAATGGAGGAGTTATCATTTTTTAAAGAAAACTTTGTATGGCACTGACATTAAGAATGAGGCTATCTCTGGAATCATAAGGTTGACCATTATATCCTTACACACAGATATACTACTATTTATTTTTATTTTTTTGACATACTTCGTATTGTGGCGCAACTTGCGATTTTTTTTTTTTAAATCCTCAAGTTGAAAAAAAAACTTTTTTATATTGATGATTCATTTTAATGCTTAAATGCTTTACATATGAGTATGCTTTATCTAGTTTACAATATTTTATTTACAATGCAAGCCTAAAAGCATTTAAGCATTAAAATAAATCATCAACATTTAAAAGTGTTTTTTTCAACTTTGAGGATTTAAAAAAAAAAAAAATCCGAAGTTGCGCCACAATACGAAGTATGTCAAAAAAATACAAATAAATAGTAGTATATCTGTGTGTAAGGATAGAATGGCCAACCTTATGATTCCAGAGATAGCCTCATTTTTAATGTCAGTGCCATACAATTTTTTCTTTAAAAAATGACAACTCCTTCATTTGTACACGCAATTGCTTCGTACGAAATATTATAGCATAGTAATGATCAGCAGAATTCATTTCTAGCCAAAAAAAATACCCTTGAAAATTCAAATCTCTATGTCTATGAAAGGCGATTTTCAGCCCACTGTGCGACGCTTAGATAAGACGAAACCTCAAAACGAAGTATTGAAAAATGAATAATATTATAATATATAATATAATAAATAACTGTCGAATTTGATAATGATTGTAACTGCTACGGTATTTCTCAATAAGGAATTCCTATAATTGTTTTAATGTGTATCACTTAAATACCTGTATTTTTTCCCAATATTTATAGGTTAGGTTAGTTTAAAGTTAAAATTTAAAAAGTTTTTAAGTTAAAATTTTTCAAAGCCCACCAAAACGATTGAAATCTGACGGGGTACGCGTGACATCATATACCTCGGTTTTTTCGGTAAACAGTAAGGTCATTCCCACAAGGGTGGGTAAGAAATCAACAAAATCCCATAATAAATAATTAACAGAAATCTCAGAGTAAGGAAGAGACAGAGCTGCCCAGAGGGCGAGGGGAACAAACCAAGTGCGCGAAGCAGGGGGATTGGCGTAGGCATATCCCCTTCAGTGATATGTTAATAAATGAATCTGACAGTACACAGGCACCTCGCACTGTAATATCACAATTTTCTGCGCAGGGTCTGGTTAATTTAATGTGCACTCTTCGACGTTCCACGAACGACTGATTGATTGATCGTAGATTATTAAAAGCATTCTATGGCGCCAACAATATGTTCACGTGGTTTGTCTCCAGCTCATTGAAATGATACTATTATGTACTGATATTTTAGGGCAAGTCCATCAATTTGGATGTTTATGGCAGGAATTAAAAAAAAAAAACCAATAATTTGAATTAGCGTTTGATGATCTATAGTAATACATATTTATAAGACATTATATGTTTCACTTAAGTTCCTAATTCTTAGAATAATAGAAAAACTTGATAAGGTGACATAATTTCTTATTATTTTTTTCTGTGATTCCCGGATGTAATGATATCAAGGAGACATGATCTGCCATAAATCACAATTTGTATGAAGTAATTCAAATTTATTCACATTAATGTACACATATTAATGTGAATCAATTTGAATAACATTAGTATTTGTTTTTCTATTTAGAAAATTGCTAAAGAGGTAATCTTACTAAAAAACGTGGTGTAAATATTACATGGCACGTAAGGTCAGAACAGTGAAAATCTTGACTTATTACCATGGAGATCGTTTGGTTAAAACAGTCTTAAACCATGCTCGAGGTCGGCTTTACCACACAAACGTTTAACGGGCGTGTATGAATTTAATTGGTAAATACGGTAATAATAAAACACCTGTGTAAAAATGTGACTTTGTTATTTGAATTGATTCAAAATGGATATCCTTGGATGGATATAATTGTAGTTATCACATTCACCATGTCAGCGCATGAAAGAACTAAGCTAGAATTGCAATCTGCAATGCTGTAGTGCGGCACCTCCAATACGCTGCAGGCATCATAGCTTGTGGCAGACTGCTCGCGGTTAGCCGTGGCGTGTCCTGCCACAATCTGCAATCTCGGCGCGGGCTCGAGTCCCGCTGTCGCAGCGTGCCCGCTGGGAGCCTAATTGTCCCAGTCACAAGCTGCTTGTCATGACGTACCATCGTACCACTGACTGTACGGGTTGCCACCTATAACAGGGGTTCATATTCCACATCACATAATACTACATGCTCGTATGCTCTACTATGCTAGATCAGGGTACCATCGTTCTACTGACTGTACGGGTTGCCACTTATAACAGGGGTTCATATTCCACATCACATAATATTCTACATGCTCGTATGCTCTACTATGCTGGATAGGCGTAACATCGTACCACTGACTGTACGGGTTGCCATCTGTAACAGGGGTTCATATTACACATCACATAATATTCTACATGCTCGTATGCTCTACTATACTGGATAAGCGTAACATCGTACCACTGACTGTACGGGTTGCCATCTGTAACAGGGGTTCATATTACACATCACGTAATATTCTACATGCTCGTAACATCGTACCACTGACTGTACGTGTTGCCATCTGTAACAGAGGTTCATATTCCACATCACATAATATTCTACATGCTCGTATGCTCTACTGTACTGGATAGGCGTAACATCGTACCACTGACTGTACGGGTTGCCATCTGTAACAGGGGTTCATATTACACATCACGTAATATTCTACATGCTCGTAACATCGTACCACTGACTGTACGTGTTGCCATCTGTAACAGAGGTTCATATTCCACATCACATAATATTCTACATGCTCGTATGCTCTACTATACTGGATAGGCGTAACATCGTACCACTGACTGTACGTGTTGTCATCTGTAACAGGGGTTTATATTCCATACGGCATATCATAATATCCTACATGCAGGGGCATAGCTATAGTACTCACAGAGAGGACGGCTTCTCTCCTGGGTGAGGGGGGAGGAGTTGCAAGGACGGGGACCATTATTTAGAAAGTTTTTTCGAACCTTTACATCATCATTTTGGGTGGCGGATGTGGTTGCGGACAGTTTATTGGATAACCAACATCTCTGCCATGTGTTAAATTTGGTGACTTAGCAGGGCTAAACATGGAAAATAAATAAAGATAATGTTAGTAATTTAAAATGAAAGTATGAGATTGATAAAAAATGTAATAAGTTGGCAATAGCTCAGTTGATAGAGCCCAGTCCCACTAAAACTGGATTAGAGTCCCAGTTGTGACCGTTAACTTTTTATCGAATTTGTTTAAATCAAACACGTGTTCCTACACTATAATATATTCGTTATTTACAAAAAGTTAGTTAAAGGCCTGTTATCCCGTTTTTAACAAAAACACCAATAATTTAAAGAGATTCTTAATAAATTCGCAATACTCAAGTTTATTAACAAACTTTACAACTACAATACCAAAAACCCTAGATAAACTCTGGATAATCAAGAATAATCTCATACGTGCCAGAAAAAAACAGATCACTTTTGTGTACAGTTTCTGACCCCTGAAGACACATTGTACCACATACAATATGCGATACCACACCAAGCCACAAACTTGTAGTCAAGCCACAACCTCCCGCGCGCGCCGTGCGCCATACAACAGCGTTCCTCGCACAAAGTGCAATAAGGCATTGCAGAATCCATTCTGCACTCGGCATAATGCGGGCACGTGCGTGATGACACGTGATCGGCAGAGCCGGCTGAATTGCTCCGTGGAGATTATAATATACTTTGCCTAATTATTTGGAGAAAGCTCTCGGAATGCTATGGTTAATGGAATGTTAAAATCAGAGAAAGATTGGGCGAGGTTACGAGGTCGAAAACGCAATTTTTCATATATTTACACGCACCTTTTAGCGACCATCCGGCTTTAATGAATTATTCCTTCGTTTCTTCGAGTTTTTCGTTTTTAATATATTTAAACTGTTTTATGGTTGTCACAGATAATGTTATAACTAGTGTGAGAAAAGATACATAAATATTTCACACAACAAACTTATTTTGCGACACGTTTTTTTATAAAATCCACATAGGGATTCTATGTGGATTTTATAAAAACATGAGTGAATATTTTATTTTTATTTTGGTACAATATTTTACATTTCATAGTACAATCCAGTAATGTTGGCCTCACTGTGTGGCTTACCCGTGCTGAGGCCTCCATTTTATAATACAAAAAATATACATCATACATTTAAAGAAAATATATATAATGTTTGTGAAGAAAAAAAAAGATTAAGATAAATTTAAACTGAAAATATAGATTTAAAATTAAATTCAAATAAAATGAAATAAACTTAAAATCGGTATATTTATATTACATGTTGTGTGTTTGTGAGTGATGTGTATTTTATATTAGTTTTGTTTTTATTATTTTATGTTATGAAATTTTGGTAATATTGTCTTTTTTGTTCTTTAATCCATTTTGTAATTTTGTGTCTGAATTTATTTTAGTTTTCCTCAATTTAATTTTCAAATGTTAGACTGTTGAATGCTTTTATAGCATGGTATTGATAGTGTCTTTGTCCAAAGCTTGTATTTACCGTTGGAGTTTTTATGTTTTCTTTGTACGGTCATAATAACAACATACACAAAATATCACGTTAGTGATGTTGAAATTTGTTTATTTGGTCAAAAATGTAGTTATATGGGTGTTAAGGCGAAGCTTAATGCTAAATCATTATTTTGATTAATCTTTATAACGAATTGGTGTACATTGTGAATACCAAAAATTATGCTTTAGATAAATTGAAAGTTTTTCTATCGTTTCGCTTGAGTAGAATACAAATAAAAAAATAAATTACTCAATAAAAAATATAAATGTAAAACTACTAAAAAATATATTTTCTCAATAGAAATGTATGAACGCATAAAGGAAACAACTTTAAAAAATACCGTAATATAGCTAAGATTATCTGTGACAGTTTCACTTGATTAACTTTTCTGTTTTCTTATAAAATTATTTACAAAATAAATAAAAACCAGTTTTGTGCTTGAAATCGAACGTTTCTAGACTCCGTTTGTCAAGCGATTTTAATGCCTATTACCTACAATATAGGGTACACTAAGAATATATACATTTTTGGCTTGTATCTTCCTCTTAAGAGAGCTCTAGGAGGGTAGAAACACAAAATCCGGCAGTCCAACAATATAAACTACCCGTTATCTAGCGTCAAGTGTCAAACGCGAAGGGACAAATAACCCCATTGAAATAATGATATAACAAACATAGCATTCCCTCCGTTCTAATGACTGCAGTCCATCCGCTAGAATGTATGAATGCAAAATAATGAATATAATATTAAAACATTCTGAGGTGGTCTCGTAGGTAGGACGCTCGATTATCAGACGGACGTAGTTCGATAATCACAGCAGGTGTCGACTTACGGGGAGTAACAGAACAAATTACCTACGCTGAGATCGCTATGTGAGAAGGTCTATCTACTATGCATAAAAAACTTTAGCGGAAAAAAACGAGACAATAAAAATGACTTTTATTACCAATAAAAAGTCTAAACGATTGTATTAATTTACAACATGATTTAAACAATGTAGCTACCTATTGCCAACAAAATCAATTATTTCTAAATGTTTCAAAATGTCATCACATTGTCTTTTCCAGAAATAAAAATAAAACATTATTTAATTATTCTTTAAATAACATCAACATTGCAACAGTCTCAAATATTCGTGATCTTGGAATAACTCTTGATAATAAACTTCAATATAACCTTCATATACAACAAATCACAAATAAGGCTGCTAAAATGTTAGGTTTCATCATTAGAAACACAAAACTTTTTAATAACATCAATATCATTAAGCAACTCTACTTTGCCTACGTACCAAGTCATCTGGAGTTTGCATCAATTGTTTGGTCTCCATTCTATAAAATCCACATAAACAAAATCGAAGCAATTCAAAACAAATTCCTAAAATATCTCTGTTACAGGTCATTTGTAAGATTTAATAATTATGCAGAGGCAGCTTCGTACTTTAAAATTGATTCATTAAGTGTACGAAGGCATCATGCAGATGCTCTATTCCTATATAAATTAATTAATAATAATATTCAATGCCCAGAGTTGCTAAATAATATTAAATTTAATGTGCCTGCACGTTTAACACGGTCTTCTATCCTGTTTAAAATCAATCAAAGCAAAACGAACTGTAGACAAAATTCTTGCCTGAACAGAATATGTAATAATTACAATAACATATTATTCAATATCGACATCTTCAATTGCGAATTTACTAAATATAAAATGACCTTAAAAGAGTATTTCACTGATGTTTCTTGAATTGATGTTTCTGATGTTTATGTTTCTAGTATTTATATATTTATAATCCTGTTATGGTATGATTTATATGCACAACATTGTCTTCTTATGGTTATGGTTATGATATGATTTATATGCACAATATTGTTTGTATTCTTATGGTTACCAATGTATCGATAATCTTTTATTTTATATAAATTTTAGTTTTTTTTTTTTTTTTTTTTTTTTCCCCTTTAGTTTTGTTGTATTATTTTGTTCTATTATTTTATACAATTCTTTTATTTTATATAATTATAACTTCACATTTCTCATAAATTTAATTATTTCTTCTAATGCTGTCTTACGTAAAGTCACAAGGAGGAAATCCGTAATTGGTTTTATTTTGGCTATTTTACTTATGTACAATCTGTAAAAATGTAAACTGTTGATTTCCCAAAAATGAATAAATAAATAAATAAATAAACACATGATTACAGTCCTGTACAGCGAATCACATTCTGAATAAAGTTGCCAGGTATGTAGTAAAGCATTATCGATGATTTGGTTTCGGCCCATAATAAATAATAATACCAAAGTGTACAATAAACGATGATTTAAAACACGATTTTATTATGTGCACCGCGTGGTACTAATAAAAGCAATTAATTAAGTTAATAAACTACATTATTTCCTGAAGTAGGCTAGTATCCAGCTAGTATCCAAAGTCACATCAAAGTAAAATTTACATTTGAATTAGAAAAAGCTCAGCGGCTGAACGTTAAAGTTTTAGCTCAGGTGTAGCAGGTTCTAAACCTGAAAAAGTGGGAATACATTTTATTTTATTCTACATTTTTTTATATCGTTTTAAAACTGAATATCTGTAATTTGTTACAGAATGGAAACAAAGACTATTGTATGGTCATAAAAAAAAACAAAATCAAATAGTAACTTCATCAAAATTATTGATAAATAATAATTATTAATAAAAAAATCATAATTATTTTTAAAGCAGAAAGTTATTTCCACAACTCTTGAACTTTGAGCCCTTGCAACATGAAATTTGCACTGCTTTTGTCTGGAATTTCTAGATCGGCGCCACTATTTTCAGCTGGCAATGCAATAATTTCTAAATTAGCTTTTGTAACATCCATTTCAAAAAGAAAAAAAAACCACGGGTAAAGACGGGTCATAAGATTAGTACTTGTAATAATTATTGAATATTATATTTGTTTACGTCTCATAAAGCACAAATAATCTCCAGTCTTTCGGTCTTTTCAAACAGAGATGTACGTTTCAGATAAAATAAATAATTATTCATCTCTCGCGCCGCCACGGAGGGACATTGTTGTGGATGTTCACGTTGTTTATGGCCACTGGCCTAATGAAACGCCACGAAGAAATAATAATTTGAAAACTTGCAATGTCTTATTACTATGAAAGGCAACATTAAAATGCAGTTATTTAGCCTAAAACTCCCGGTAAATTGCATGGTAATAAACATAGGTTAAATCCACAATACTGTCGTGTTAGAATGCATTCTTTATCAAGATGTTGTTTATTTTGTTAGTTGACTCAGTGGATCAAGAGAATTATTTCATTAGTTATGTAGGTACCAATGTTGAACATTATAATATTTATGTAGATAATTTGTGGAAATGTATTGAGATTTTTTTAAATCATTTTAATTGTAGAATATAGATCACCAATCTGATTTTATGTGGAATGTAGTTTTTAGTTTAATTTATTTTGTAGGTAGGCAGTTAATTTGTTTACTAGAGACCAATAACAAATGCACACAAACAACGATAAAAAAACCTTATTCTTCAAAAGTGATAATGGCTTTCTTCCGGATTTCGAACATCTATAGATATATAACGTTCTTCCTTTAAGCACATTTTTTTAAGCTTTTAAAAAACATACAAGCTGAAAAAGTTATTATGTGAAATTCCTTAGATAGAACAAAAATCGGAAAACATGTTCCCAAAATTAAAAAAAAACCATACACCTGGTTCTGTTATTTAACATGCCATAATAATGAAAAAGATAGTTTTTTTAAATGCTACTTAACTTAGATGTCAAGAGAGGTTTGCTCTATTTTAAATAAGTGGTGTTTTATTAAATATTATTTTTTTTTAAATCTATTAATTAGAGTTTTTAATATATGGTGCGCTCCCTCTATTATCCGTATTTACCTATCTTCTTTTCAAATCATCTTCGGTAATCTTCTTCTTATTTTTGAACGCTCGGAGCCTTAAATGCTATTTTTGCAAATATCCCCAATATCTATGGCAGCGATGCACGTGACTTCATATGTAAAATTACGATAAGTTCTGGATATCTTTCTTTCAAATCTGTACATGAAACACATTGTTTCCCAAAAATTTCAACATTTTAAATTTCATTAAAAAGATGTGGAGTTTGTTATCGAGAGATGAAGATAGACCGAAAAGGGCGGTAAAGATTTACACAAAGGATGCAACCACCATGAAAACCCTACAGCCCACAGGAACCTTAAGGGGTGTATAGAAAACATTCTAATGGGCGTTTTACACGATGCTTTTTTGGTCCAGTTTCAATAGGGGTTATCTTTTCATATGGATTCGGGATGGAAAAAAAGGTTGTGTTCTATTTTTGTACAATTTAAGATAGCGGACATTATTTGACATATGTCGTCTGTCATTGTTTTACGTAACTCTATTTTGTGAAAATGTTGCATGTTAATTTCGTTCAATATTTAAAATACTGATAAAAAGATAATAATTTATTAGGCGTTTATTACTAATTATAAAGGTGTATTTATTACTAACTGTTCCGTATTGTGAAATTCTCTGGTATTTTTGATGATTTTTTGACGGTAACGGCAAATAAAAATGATAGTTATATTTATGTGATCTATTTTTATATTAAAGGTGCTATTTAAAAGCATTTTTTCGGCAAGTTATTACTATGTCCCAAAATATTATTTTGTTTATGATCGTGTATAGCTGTTTTTCATATGGGTCCCGATATGTGTTTTACATATGGGGATCGATATGTGTTTTACATATGGGGATCGGTATGAAATAAAGCATCGTGTAAAACTCCCATAATTCAGGAATTTTCGTAACATGTTTATAACCGTGTTATCCGAAAAATAGGTTTTAAATATTTTTCGTTTATTGTGTTTCAAGTTATTTTAAATAATGCCTTTTTTACAGAGATTAAATTTACCATAATGCATACGTAATATGCAACTCCTCCTGGTCCTGTACCAATCGCAAATGCGCCCAAATGTTGATTTTGGCGTATATCTTTGGTCAGAGCCTCTAGCTACCTATCAGAAAATTTTTTTAACTTTGTACAAAATGATAATGATATATCTGTTTGATCTATCTTAACGGACAGTTTACAATACTTAGACCTTCCAATATCCACGTCAGATATGAATACTGTGTTTGTTCTGTATTTATAAGCGCAAGGAGAAATTTTTCTGATATAAAATATTGCTAATTTATTGAAAATCTGGTCAAATTATTCGTATTCCTGTTAAAAACGGGACTGCAGGCTTTTAACGAATGAACAAATTTCCTAACAAACTATCACTAAAACACGAATGTGTTACGGGGATGTCGGAGCACGTGTTTATAAAATTTTTAATATTGTCGAATTTTGTCATTATATTTATCAGGAAAACGCATCTGCATGAACACGTGTTCCGTTATGTTATAAATGAACGAATATTTTATTAAATGGCTTGCCATCACGTTTTTAACAGAATTTCAATAAATCAGCTGTACTCATTTTCTCCGTGCGTTTTATAGCAGATTGGATTAGGTTAGGTAACCATGAACAGCTGAAAACAACTCACCTTTTAAAGTCAAAAGTTTAAAAGTGTAAATTATAGATAACCGAAAGAAATAATATTAGTTCGAAACCACCATGTATCGCTTGTGTAAATACGCCATATACGTTAAGATACGATACAGTGCGTGTGTCCCGCATTGTCCGAGACGGGATATCTCCAGAAGCGGGAAACTTTCCTGGAATCTGGTCACTTCCTTGCTATCTGCATTTGCCACAAATCTGGACCGGTTTGAGATATAAAAATACTTGTTGCCTGACTTGTCGCAAGAGGTCATTAGTTATATTATATCTTGAGGTGTCTCAGAGTAGATTTACAGACATTTTTACTTAAGGCTTTAAATATGGTAACTTGATTGTTATTTTGAGAACCCCAACATCTTATTTCCGCATAAAAATAAATATCCAATAACACAAAAAAAAATTAGGGCGTTTTGAATAACCCCTAGAAATCACCTTAGGGTTGGTAAATAATATGTTTATCAGGAAACGGCCTGTAATCCCGTTTTTAGTTCATTATGATCTGGTATGTTCCGGGATGTTCTCGAACGTCCAAGAATGTTCCGAAATGTTCTGGAATGTTGTGGAATGCTCTCGATTACTCTCGAATGTTTTGGACTGTTATGGAAATATCTAGGAGGCGAAACTTCCAGCCCTTATATATTTTAAAGTACGCCCTTAAGGTAAAAACGGGAACCTTCTTCATGGATGTGGGATAGAGGAATACCACACCATATAACTTGATCACCCTTGATCGTACAGGGACTCGTTTCTGAGTTTTAGAGGCAAGCACATAGTACACTTATTTTATTTTTTATTTTTTTTTATTAACCAATATACATATAATACATAATATATAATATTAGTGGTAACAATACCTCCCTAATTGAGAAATTATTTTTGTAATATATTGATTATTTGACAAATGCTACAAATAATACAGAGATCAGTTTAATTTTCGACTGTTATATACCTAGATGCATTAAAACCGTGTAGCTAACGAGTTAAATACTAGCTTTGGCCTATTGCATCCGAACAGAAAACTTATCCAAAATTCATGACACCAGAACTATCCCCCGAGAATGCTATATTCACGGACACGTAAATTATAGATTATCTGCTTTCCTATTACTATTTGCATCTGTTGTTTCCATTTTATTTAAATTTTAATGTGAATACTTCACAAGAGTCCCAACTGCTCCCAACCGTCTGGAGCCATTGAGACAATGGCATCCCCAATTAGGGTATGTAGTAAGGCTGAAAGTGGTGGGGAGGGGAAGGAGATGGGGAAGAAGAAGTTGGGATATTCAAATATGGTCACCAAACACGGCTAAAGCCATTCCAATTCAGCGGTCGGTGGCCGAGTTGACATCGCGTTTCGGTCCCACTCAGGCGTAGTGTGTTCAATTCCTTGACTGGCTAAGTCCTCCATCACAACCCAAGCAACATTTTCCGTTTACTGTGGTGGTAGTAGGAGATTTTCAAATATTGTCAGGTTATTCGTAACCCGGGAATGTTTATCTTTTTTTAAAAAAAAGAAAAAAGATTGTGAATGGTGGTCTTACAACAGGGTGATACTGAGAGTATCTTCCACTCTGGAACGTGCCGAAAGTAAATGATAAATAAATCGTGAAATAACGCAAATTCATCCTGAACCCGCGACCTTCGGATTGCTAGTCGAGAGCCTTACTCTTCAACCACGGGGGCCATATAGATTCTTGTATCTGTGTGGTTTTGTCTTGAATTTATCATATTTAAAAAAAAATTATTTAAGTCAAGTTAAGTGAATATTGGCACACCCTTTACACAGTTTTAAGCCCACTGATTATAATTTGAATGCATTCGTGTTTGCAGTGTATAATTTTATATTCGACGAATTTGGCATGATAACTTTATTATGAAACTTGCATCCGGTAGTAAATGGGGGGCCATTTTAATAAAATCTGTTTTTAATTTCCTCGTGGGTCCATAACAGTTTACAAATTATGAAAATTTTAACCTGTAGTGGAAATGTTGACATTATTTTCGTTTGCTTGTTGTTGGCAGAAATTTCTACCGATAAACATAATTTTATTGTAATTTCTAACTAAATTTCTCCGCAGGGGTAGGCAGATATGAAGGAACTACATACTACTTTATTACGGAAAGTTTCTCGTTAGATATACGGTATACGTATTGCCTGGAACACGGTATTTACAGCTTGATTTTTTGGATGGAAAGAATAATAATAATATTTGGATGATTTGTATAGCGCTGTTTTTGTGCGAAATCATCTCAAAGGCGATGTACAAATATATAATACATTTCTACAATGATCTATGTTATTACTAACTATATATAGAGATAATATACAGTACAATACTTACCTGGTAGTTCACTTGAGATTAACACTTAATTAACATTAACTAATTGTTTACTAGCGAAATTTAGATACAAGTTTTAGGACGTAATTGGATATAACTGGACTTTCTCTCAGGAATGGTATATTTAATTTAAGGGTATGACAGCTTAAAAAGGTAAGTTTTTAGTTTAGACCTGAATTCTGTTGGACTTGTTATGGATCTTAGTTCCGGAGGGAGTTTATTCCAAGCCTTCAGTTTGCCTACAGCTGCTGATGTTGTTGATATACTGAATGAAATATTTTTTGATTCCCAAAGAACGAGAAGTAAAAAAAATCACTATACCCTTCTCCTTACTAGTGTCGGGACTCTTGTGCGATATTTAAAAGAATAAATATTTCACACAATTTTTGTATTAACGAAGCTATAGGAAGGTTATGAGATTATGAATCTAGAATGAGGTTATACTTTTTTATATGTGAAACCGATCAATTTATACGTGAATCATAAAAGATAATATCAGATGTGTTTTACAAAACTTTATAAGAAAGCTTTGCTAGGAGTTCTCATTTTAAAAGCGGTGTTACAATTGCCCAGTATTACATTTCACCTCAGTCTCCCCTACCTATGAGGCGCCAGACCTAACAGTGCGTCAAAGAAAGCTAAAACAAGGCATAGTGTTTGAGTGTTTCAACCAATGCGGCCAATAGCTGCAATAAATTAATAACTGCGATCATCGGGCGCGCTCATTAGTTATGTGGCGGAGCAATAGCTACAATTAACCATCGCTAATCCCCACGTGCGGCCGAGCGCCCACAATGGCGGCGCTAATTGCTGACCCGTATGTGGTGCACGTCGTGGTGGAAAACAAAGCTAGCCAACGTGACGGTGTCGTAACTAGTTTTTATGTTGTCAACTTCAGGTTACATAATTAAACACTTACCATATTGATATTGTTTATGTTTTGTGGTTTAGGCCAGAGAGTGCGTAGTTGCGCAGCATTAAAAGTGCGTAAATGAAATGTAGCGGGGGAACAAACAAACAACAGTTTGAGATCTGCAAGAGTTTTTTTTAAATATTGAAATAAAACATGTTTGCATGCACAATATGCCAAGATCTCTGCCATAGGGTATCTTAAGTGGTTCGCCACGTTTGGTGATTTAGCAGGGGTGCTCGGGTTCGGGTGTGTGTTCAAAATGCGCCTGCCCATCAGCTGCGTGGCGTGTCAGATCGGGAGATACTGATTTGGGGGAACCCTCTGACCTCTCCAAGTATTATGTCTTGACCATTGATGTATTTTAGTCTATGGTCTTGACCCATACATTGAGGGATAGATTCATACGTCCGCGACTCCTGAACACAATAATCCCTAGATTTCTTCCAACCCCTTATTTCTTTTTCCTTCCCAGAACTTCCTCTTCTTCCTCTCCTTAAAAATACCCTCCAAACGGCATATCCAAAGATGACAAAGGCCCTGAGGGGAATTAGTTTCCCCAGGGCCACCTGTGTTGGGAAAATGTAAAAAAATGTTTTTTTTGTACTATTTCTGTATGTATAAGATTGTTAAAGGAAACAGGAGAGTCGTCAAAACTAACAAAATAAAGCGTTTGTTGTAATATATATACTTATCAGAGTTCTTTCTAATGAATGAGGACACTAAACTACTTAAAATAAAAAAAAATTGGCACCAAACGTCACACTGATGAGTGACAAGTTTAGCGCTCTGCGTGAATATCAAAATCTCTCGGCACCAAACCCAACATCTCTCGGCACCAAGCCCTAAATTTGTGATTCATACATTGTATTGTAATGATTAGATAATATTAAAATCAAGCTTTTCTCGAAACGGTAATTCTATTGTGGCACTAGATAATGGTTAGGTACCAGTCGTTAGCAGTCCCGTAAGCATAAGCAATGGATACTTTTGCGAATTCAAACATTTGAGTGCAACAATGTTGTAATATTTAGACACTTGGTCACTTTGGGATATTTAATGGGGACTTATCACGGTACCGGGCGTGCCTACTGGTAAGTGGTTGTGACAGTTTCTTTGTTGCATTATTTATGAATTTGGAGTTAGTTTGTCAGATAAATAATATGGCTAAAATCATAATATAAAGCAGGAGGAAACAGGAGAAACGACGTGTATATAAAAATGTTAACTTTAAATCCGGATTTTCAGATTATTATTCAAATTAGAAACATTAAGGCGATGCACTACGTCGTGTAATATTTTGAATCGAGCCGCCATCAATAACACTCCTTACGTAGATGGCGATAAAGCTTAAATTCCCGCTTAACACCATCCAGCTGATTTGATTTAGGCAAGAAAAAAACATGGCCAAAAAATGCCTTTTATTTTATTTTGTGGATGTTCAGGCATAAATATTTAAATGTTTTCCGATCATTTTATAAATAACTTAATTTGACACATTATACAATAAAACCATAATCGAAAATGTGTTCGTAAGTAGGAAATTTAAAAATTTATAGCAGTTTTCATAAGCCTTATAAATTAGTTTTTTCTGGGCTTATAAAAAGACTTATGTAAAAAATACTGGATTATTTCAAAGGCCAAGATATATTATACTCGCGGTATTTATTTAAAGCATCTGAAACGTTTCTAGGCGACCAAATTTTAAAACCAAAAACACATGATTTTGAATTACTACGTAGTGCATCGCCTTAAATGAATGTCACGACATAAATAAAATCAAATTTCTTTTCAAAATTATAAATAACCAAGTAGAATTTCGCTCTTAAAAAAATCCAAAACTTTCCATATTCCTTTCCAAAGAAAAAATTTAACCTTCTCCCAACCTCTTGTGCGAATGGTTTGACTATGTAACATTCATTATAGTGGCAAGATTCCTGACATACTATTTAATTATTGAAGACAATATTGGCGATTCCTAAACGAAAATCTGAAACAGAAAAGATACGGTCACATCTAGGACTCGAACCCAGGACCAACATTGTCTTCATTTTTCTCACCGCACAATTTTATTGGCAACTATCTTTATGTATGATCGCAAGATTCAACCCGAACTAAATGCAATCAAGACAGTGTCTTTAGATAAACATATCTTATTTTTTATTTTAATGTGTGACATCTATTGATTTTTCTGCAAGTCTAGGATGCTGGTTGGTAGTTCTTATTCGAAGTATGATACGGTTAAATATGACCGAAGGAGATCCCATTATCTCAGTGGTAGACCGGTGCCCCGGCAAGGCAAGGGTCCTGGGTTCGTGTCCTAGATGTGACCGTATCCTTTTCTGATTTTTCTGTTTCAGATTTTCTTTTAGAAATCGCTAATAATGTCTTCAATAATTAAATATTACAATGTGAGGTTTAACTAATTAAGTTATTCCAAAAAATAAATATTATTATTTAGTGATAACTCCCGAACTTTACTAAATTTCTAAAATATTTTGTTTTCACTTAACTTCACTTTACCCACACTTTATTTTCCCTTTTTGTTTATAAATACTTATTTTATTTTTACCGTTATTGGACCATTGGTATTAATTATTTATTATGATAATTTTGGAATTTGTGAATCCGGGGTTCGCAGGTTCAAATCCCGACGCGCGCAAGAAAATTTTATTTGATTGTTTTGTGTTATTTCATAATTTATTTATTCAAAATAATAATATATTGTATATTAACGCACGCTCGAGTCGAATACCTCAGTATCGCCATGGTGTAAGAATTGAAACACGGATTGAAATGGCTTTAGGGGTGTTTGGTAGCCAAATATGAAGAACCAGGTACTTCCCATATTCTCCAATTGAGGATGCCATAGTCACCTGGTTAGACAGTTGGGAGCAGTTGGGACTTTTGTGCCAAATTCACATAAATATAAATAAGTCAACCAAATAACCAAATGGTCGCATCACGCAATGATACAATTAGTAAGATGAAACGTGCTTATTATATAGCCAGAAAAATATTCAACAGAAGAAAGAAAAATAATATTAAACTATCTTCGAGATCAAGAAATAATACTGATTGATACGGGGGTAAGGTGAAGTAACTTCGGGACTTGATTCTGCTTTAAACAACAAATAAATAAGATAAATTACGTCTTTCTAAATTTCATAATTTTGAGATAGTTTCCAGCTAAAAAGGTTTGACCACTCGAGCGATTAGTTGTATTTAAACACATTTACCATATTATTAAATTAGTATTATTCCTCAAAATATTAATACTGAAACATATAATCTGTTTACATTGGTTTAAAACAAATAAATCCACCTAAATTTTTCCATTCCTCCCATATTTTTAGGTTTTATAAATTTGGCACAATATGACAAGCAATCGCTCAAAACGTTTTCGCAAACTTGCCATAATATCCCAAAAATCGCTCTAGTGGTTTGTTAGCGTGGATAAAATATGAATATGGGCATTAAATCTCTGTTAATTTGGTATTCGCAAACAAACCATTATCAAATTGACGACTTTCATTGGAATGACAATAACCTGTGGATAATATGACCGCTTGGGACTGAGAGAAAGGAAAAAGTTAACAAATTTAAAAAGAAAATTAAAAATGAGAACGTTCACACATTGAAATAATTGAGAACGAAACATAATGAAGTACGTATTCTGTTTAATGCATTCTGAAAATATATTTAAAATGGGTGTAATAAAAGTTGAAAGTGGAGCATCGGTGGAGACAAATGTATAAATCCGGATCAATATGCTTCAACTTTAACCTTTCGACCTTCGAAGTTATCGCAGATCTGCTTCGATTCGAAGTGTGGACAGTTATCTTAAAAGCCCTCAGGTCGAAACAAAAAATATCGTGTCATCACATATTCCCGCTTGACATTCAATTAATAGAGATTCGCTGTTTTTTAACGTATCCCGAAAAGAAATACTGTCATATTAGAGCAACTAAAATTTAAAAAACTTTTGTTGCCAAAAAAAAATGGCTACCGTTAGTTTTTGTTTGTAAGCTTAAAAACGTATTTAGTTAACAGACGTATTATATAAATTACTGTAACTTTATTGTTATACATTTTTTTTTGTAAAACTAGCTGTACCTTTCCACGCGTTGCTGTGGCTTAGTCTTGTCAGATAGATAAACGATAGCACGTGTTGCCTTTACGTCCAACAGATGTTGGGGCTGTTTTTCAAATAAACATGTTTTTACCTGTCACAGGTGACATCTATATAATATAGATGGTATATAAAAAAACATACGCGTATTTGAATGCAACGTCTTGTCAACATTTCTAAGAAATCGGTGAAGAACAAACGGAGATTTAAAATTTAGAACAAGCGAACATTTACATTTTTATTTAAATAAGATTGGCAGACCTCGACCGGGTTCATTGCTTGATTGAATTGCTCTGTTTTACATAATTGTTGGACCTCGCAATACATCGCTACTGCTAATGACTTTCTCGGTCGTTCTCGACTTCTTCCACCATTCACTACTGTATACCACAATGTAACTATTAATAAAACTACATTACATCGATTTTAATTCCACTCCGTATCTCGTTCCGGTGCAGAGATATTGCGTTAAGTATATTCCTCAGGCGTCCACGACTTCTTCTACCATATAAACCACTCTCTAAATAACATTACTAATAATAAGTACTAATAAGAACACACTTTGAAATTTTCGAGTTTTGCGAGCACAAACATGCGTAGACTGAATTTGTATATATGGAGATTAAACGGGAGCTTGAAGTTCTCTCTATTTAAATCTGTTTATATAATAATTATTTGTGTAAACAAACAGCTATAACATACAATACAGTGATAAATATGATAAGTTCATTGAAGGTAAGCAGATGGAGGTTTATTGTGTAATTTTAGATAAGGGCTGCTCGCGATACATTCCATATTCACGCCTTAATTTACAGTCGTACGCGTTAATGTCTGACCATAATATAAAAGCAGAAAGAACAAGTTTTATAAGGATGTGTAATTAGGTGATCTATATTGCACTACAAGGACGTTTCAAAAACACACGCCTCAAAACTATTAAATCTTGGTCGTTATAACCCGGCTTCTCCAGCCTTCTTAGTGATCAAACCTTTAAAGCTCTTTACACAGCATCCCCAAAAATGAATGGATTTAATTTTTTTTTAATTAAAAAGAATGTTCTGTTCCGCTTCACTTTTCAATTGTTGATTGGATATTTCAAATTAGAAAATCGTACTAAAATAATTACATTGGCCAACAAATGTATTGACGTCGGAAGTCACTGTTCTCAAGTCTTAAATATGTCAGTTTGTATTTTGCAAAAATTATATATTTATTTTGTAACCCTCTACTATAAATACCCTATTTAACTATATTCTCCTTAACTTTACCGTAATCTGCTCTTTTTTCTCAACAGGCATTTTGGAAGTTTTAAAAAATATATTTTATTTAGCTTGCTTTACTTCTAAGGTATTTATTACATGAGTGTAATTTTACATTTAAATATTTGGTTAGCCCGGCAGGTTAATTTGCACCTAAATTTTCTATATCATAATTTGCAATGAATACAGGAGATGGAGCAGCAAAACCCCACTGTGTTTCATCGCAACAGTTCACTTCATTATTTGAAACAAAATGTCATGAATCATCATAGACAAAATCCTTGAAAGATGGAAAACTGTTATATTCAGTTTCAGAATGTTCCAGCGACAAAATAAAAGTTGATAAAAAAATGTTGCATTGCTTTGAAATATATATTTAAATATAGCAGGGTATCCCGGATTACAGCACCGATTCAAAAGAAAACGGAAGTCGTCGATTTTCACGAACCTTTCGACTCCTAGGCCCAGACTGTCCTCTCAGGAAATTCATTATGTATCTGTGAAGAATTTCGATATTTGAAAACGTTTGATGAATAATATCCTAAGAAAGAAGATAAATTTGACCTCACTCCAGGCTCACACTAAGTACACTTCTAGGGCTTATCTATAGAGTGGTTATAATAACAATCCAATGTCGAAAAGTATAGATCACACCTAGAAAATAATTTAGCTTTATCGAGTTTCCTTTGGGCTCTAAAAGACCGGGTATGTGAAATTGAACCATAAGGAAGTTATATCCATTGGGATGCAATAATTCAGAGTGGTTATTAATGTTATTCTTGTGAATTGACGAATGCTATCTCATTGTGCTTTATATTTACTGCCCCTGGGAATTAAACAGTTCAGCGGTTCAGGCGGAGAAAGCGAAAAGGGCTCGGTTCCGCAATCAGGAGAGCTATTGTTTGATGAGCCGTCAGCTTTTTGTTACGATCGATTCAATTGCGACGCTAATGAAAGGAAAGGAGGTCCTGCTCCAACCCTGCCAAGACCAAAATCAGTTGCTTAACTATTGTTTTTTAGTTTCGGACCTCCGTACACCATATTTCACCGTATAAGATGTTTAATGATTTCTAAAATGTATGTCGACTGTAGATGGGTAAAAAATTACATGCCACAATTTTCGGGAACGTTGATTTACAGAGGTTTCATATGGATTAGTCTTCAAAGTACAACGTGGTGAAGAACATTAATTACTTTTGAGATATTTTGATAGAACCGTAGATGTAATTACTCAACCCTCAATATCTCATAATTGTAAATAGAATTTGAATAACAAATAATCACTCTCATAAATATGAAAGATTTTTTTATTAGTTTTACGAATCTGAAAATATTCGTTATATGCCTGTGACAGACCACGCTGTACGCGCGTTATATTCTCGTGGCTTGTGTTAGAAATAATTAAAAGAAGGATGGCATAAAACAATGTTGTACTCGCCGTACCGTTGTCAGGGCGATATTATTAATGCAGTTCCAGTTCACTTCCAAGTAAGCAGACACATCACAATGATCACAACACTTTTTTTAAACCCACGCTGGGTTTTCCCGTTCACCATTGAAGTTTTTGCAAAAGAAAATAGCACAGCGATGTAACACATTTGGAGGTTATTATTGCACTAAACCTTGTGACACTGACAGATGTGAAAGTGCAATTTTTTGTAACACCTTTCGTGGTTATGTTTTTGTAGCTAGGTAAGGAAGAGAGCAGTAATTCCCAACGCTTTTTTTTACATTAGCTCCACACTGGAGGCCCTGAAGAAAATAATTCCCCTCACGGCCTATGTTTTTTTTGGAAATGCCGTGTGGACGGTCCTTTAGGAAAGGAAAGATAGGTAGTTCTGGGAAGGAAAAGAGTACTAGGGGTGGGTAGGAATCGGGGGGTTAGTGAGCCCAGGAGAGACGGACGTATGAATCTATCCCGCCCACTGCGGTACAAGGCGATGTTCCGAGAGAGTCCTGGTGAAGAGGTCAAAAGGTCTCCCTCAACCAGTCTCTCCCGATTCGGTCTGCCATGCAACGTGAGACTTACTGGGAAAGTGTAAATCTATGAATAAGGTTAAATACATGTTGAAAAATGTTTATCTGAAAGAAAGGCATTTGTAGTGTGAACGGTAATGGTAAATTGGATGATAGTTGAATGGGAGGATCGAAATGTTTGCATGGTAGTAACAATCGGAATCGTGTTGATAGATGATTATTATAAAGTTCAAAAACATATTATGTAATAATAATTTATAGGCACCTGCTGACAAGCCATATGTTTGGATTAGAATGACCTTATTGACGATGTTATTTACATATTTACAGCCGTAGCAAGCTTAAAATGTTCAGATTAGCGCAATAAAATTTATAAATTTAAAAAAAACGTGAAGAATATCTATATAATAATAGTAATACATAGAGCAAAATGATTATTTTACAGAAATGTAAATTAGTAAAGCAGATTTGAATTAGGCCATTTAATTTATTTGTGTAATGTTAGGGTTGAACATGAACAATAATTCTTTTTCGATGTGCTCATCATTCATATGATTCGGCGTAAAGATTATTTAATAAACCTTTCTCCTTTTCCGATAGTTAAACGGATCATAAACTGATCCACCTCATTCTTAACCGTAAAAGCTAAAAGCATTCCGCTTATTGGCCAACAAAATCATCTCGTTCATTTATTAAACGTTAAATTTTTTAAGGGCAAGACATTCAGAGAAAAACGTATGCAATAATGTAATATTCGGTGGAAGACTGTTGTATTGATGATTTTTTGTTGTTTTTTCGACACTCTGATTCATACGGATTGCATCTTGCTTTCAATGCAGACAAACTTGGAGGAATATCTCTTCTCTTCTTTCTCTTTTAGCGACTTTTTAATGGCATGTTTGGGTTTGTGATTCTTTCATTATTCTTTTATGTTGGCAACTTCTGAACAGCCAAATTCTCAAAGCTTCCTCTTTTCAATATCTCTCGAGATTCTGGATAAAGATCAAGGATGGACAAGAATGTGACTATTCATAGCTTAATAATCTTCAGGAAAGAAAACAGGTAACAAAATTTGAAAATTCAGTATCAGAACCGACAGAAAACAACCTAGGTGTTCCGCAAGGGTCGGTATTAGGCCCAATTTTATTCATAATTTGCATAAATGATATAATTACAACGACAAAACATTGCTAAATTAGACTATTCGCAGACAAGACGTTAATTTACGTTTCGCGTGAAGAGTACGTTAACACAATCAATAAAATAAATGAAGATCTTCAAAATATTGCAAAATGGCTAAAAAAAAGTTCTAACTGAACATAAACAAAACAAAACATATTTTTAATAGGCATTGAAACTCATAACGTAGGGATAAATTTGACAATTAATTATGAAAATATAGAAAAAGTAAATGAAATCAAATATCTCGGTGTAATATTGCATTTAAAACTAAATTTCACAGCAATTTTGAATAATTGAAAAGGTATCATTTTTACGATATTATATTTGGTCAACGAAGGAAACCTGAACAAGCTGGAAGTTATTCAAAGTAGGATTGAAGAAGCTGAATTGAATACCAATAAAAAAGATATGCTATGTAATGTGTTAATTTTTACAAATAAAAATATTAACAGCCTAAACACATGAAAGATGAAATAGTATTTAATCAAAAATATTCATCAAATCAAATGCTATGAAACCAGAAATAATAAAATAATTAGATTACTACATATGGGAAAAAAACAGAATCACAGAATTCCCTTATACAAAGGATTAAAGATGTCTGACGATGAAACCAGAAATAATAAAATAATTAGATTACTACATATGGGAAAAAAACAGAATCACAGAATTCCCTTATACAAAGGATTAAAGATGTCTGACGATGAAGGAAAAATGAATGAATTTAAAATAAATGTTATGTTTACTGAAAAACATTATTTTATAAATGACATATTAATTTATGTACGTAAAATGTTATATGAACTATCTCAATATTCATTAAAAAAATAAAAATAAAGACGATTTCTCCGAAATCAAAATCCCGCTAGGCGAGTTTTGTTTTTTCAATCGAAATTAGTATTTTTGATTGAGAGAAATTAATTCAGTCTGTTAATAATTAACCAGCCTAAATTTTTGTTTGTTTGAGGTTTTAAATGGAATAGCTTAATTCAGTTTTGTAACTTTATACTTACGTATTATGTATTTGTATAAAATCTAAGGACATTCATACTTATCATCAATTTTATGAGAAATAAATAAATAAAGGTGTATGATACTTAATATAACTAAGAAAGATATCCATGGAAGAGTGAAAAGAATTTGGCTTTAGGCCCAGAAGTCGCGGGGTCAAAACCAGAAGAACTCGGAAAAAAATAATCTCTTTGGGTATCAGCAAATAGTTAGTGCGTTAATTATCCGTGACTTTTCCTGAAATGAGTTCGTTCATGTTTTTAAAGGTGACATCTCACAAGAGTACCCGTGTCTGTACAGTCTAAAGACAGGGGAACTATACACCCGGTTAGGCAGCGTTGTGAGGCGGGTTAAGCTAGGGACTGTAGGAAGGAATAGATTATAAATAATAAATAAATTATATAGATTCTCAAAGAGGTCAGAATTATTGAAGAAGGAAAATCAGATGACGGTAGCTCGTTCGACATACACTTCATAAGAACGAGTCGAAGATAGGACTCGTTCTCATGAAGCCAACATCAACTGTGAACGAGTGTTCACGCACGAGCACTAGTACACCGTGGATCAATGATGCTAGTTCCTTAGAGCAGGCACCATCAAAATACCTCTAGAACAGACTCCACATGCTTATATTTCATCTGTGCATTAGAGATGACAATCGTGTTAACAACGGATTATCAATCAGACGGACTGGCCTCCTTTGCACAGAATCAAGCAGTTTCAAGTATATTGTGGGGCTCCAGCCCAGAGGTGGCTCCTAAATTCAATTGCTGAGAGTATTGAGATTTGCACAGGGTTGAGCGCTGGTCAGTATTTTTTTAATATTTACGATCTTACATTTGTTGATCGTATTAATTAACGATTACATGGCACCAAATTGAATCACTGTACCCGAGCTTAAAAAAAACATTGAGTTGATAGCGTTTGGTTTAAGAATTTAATTTCCGCACTATTATAATGTACAAAACGCCAAATTCTGACGAGGGTTCAGAGATGAGAGATATTTTCTGGTACGTTTATAATTGAATGATGAAATCTCTTAAGGAGAAATTTAAAAGGGTTTTCATTTTAATTGACACTCGCCATCATTGTTATCTGATTTTGTTCTTAAATGAAAATGATATTGGAGAATTCGTGCGGATACCCGGAGATTGATGGTGCAAGGAGTCTTGTAGTTTTCATGATTTTTTTTAATGTTACTCCGCTCAAGAGTTGCAACTGTCCGGAGGCAGTAAATTTTGTGAGATGGAAGTACTTTGAGGAACGGAGAAGAGGAAGAGTAAGGTTAGGAAATATCAGATCTGGTCACAGTAGATAGCTATAGCCATTCAAGCAACGTATCATCTCTACTGTTCGTATCTCACTCATGCCATATTTATTTGAATTAGAAAATGTTTAACGATCTCCCTGGTCGAGGGGTAAGTCCTCGATTACGAAACCGGAGGTCACGAGATTATAAATTTTAATTATTTTTTGTTGTTGAACAATTAAGTAATTAAAAAATAAACAGGTAGTATATTTGCGACACGTTCCGGAGCGAACGATATCCGGTGAAAGACCACCTTCAGAATTAAAACGTTGCTTGACATTACTTTAATCGTGTTTGGTGACAAGATCTGGCTAGCTGGATACTTGCCAATCTTCCTCTTGCCTATCTGATTTCCCTCCCCACTACAATAAGCTTCACAATATACCCCAATTGGGGGTTCCATAGTTTCACTGGCTCCAGTCAGTTTAGTGGGCTTAGACTAGTACGGTATTCGCATTAAAAAACTTCAATGAGAAAATATCGAAGAGTTAAATACATTTTTCTATGCCATGACCTTTAGGTTCAGTACCTAGGAGCTTACAGCTCTCTGACGGAGGTCGTATTACATTTTAAATCGTCGCAGAACACTAATGGTAATTAAAGATATGAATTTACTTGCATTAAATGAATTTACTAAAACAATTTTTACGGCAGTTGTTCGAAGTTTACTTATTCATAAATTTCATCGATAGGAACTTTTATACTTGACTATTTAGCCAAAGGTAGTAAAGATTAATGATAAAATTAATGTTCTATTATACTTAAAGTTCCAAAAGGGTTATAAATAACTTTCTATGCATTATGGAAACCATGCACATCATTCAATTGCATCTACCATTTATGAGCTTTTGATGGTGCGATTTTCAATTTTAAACACAGATAACCATAAAACTACAGCCGTTGTAGTGATAAATAGTTTATTATCATTCAACAAATTTAACTACAGTGCTTAAAGTTCTTCTTTTGTTAAAATAAAGACGGAAGTTATGACAGTGTGGGCTACATACTAGGATGGGATTGAGAAGTATCTATCTCGATGGACTCAAATGATGTTGTTTTTATGGCCTGTCTGTGGTTTATTTATCTATAGACGAACTATCAAAATTTGAACTATTGATTCTATTGTACATTGTACATCCGGGGTATGTAGTCATAACCCGCGGAAATCTTATGCGATGCAGAAACTACTGCGCATTTCAAATCGTTTCCAGTAAATAATTTTATTTATAAGATTTGCTTTTGACGACTTTCTTCGGTTAGTGGGATTAGTAAAATATGAGAAGACAAATAAAATTATTGAAAAGATGACAGCTACTGCTAACGTAGTAGCCCTGAGATAGTTTACCTGAAATTTATAACTTAATAACTTTGTAATTGATAGCCTATTAAATAGTTGTTGATACAAGGAGAGAAATCGTTTTTTGCCCTAACGATAAATTACATTTATGTTAATATGTTATTATAATGAAGATTCCCATTGGTATCCAATGATATCACTGATAAAATTGGTTAAAGGGCATAAGCTACTGTATTACGTTTTTAAAAAGTAGCATGCTTATTCCAGAGTACCTGTGTCACCATGGTGAATTATTAACAGTGGGCTAACATTGCCAGAAATGGCTTCAGCAAAGTTTTCTTGATCTGATTAACAAGGTAATTTGATTTTATTCATATGTTGTTCCTGCACATTTAAAATACAATTAAAAATCTTACTAGAACCAAACCTTCATCGAGATATCTCCATGTCATTTTTCTTACACAATTTCTTCAGCATCATTCTTTTCCCCAATTCAATATCACAGTTCCGCACATTCCAGGCAGTTCTGACCGATGTATACTGCAAAATTTCTTCTTAATCCACTTTTTTCCGTAGGACTTTTCTTCTCCATTACCTTACAAAAATTTTTGAAGATGAGGAAGCCGTATTTACACATATTCTAGTGCGGAATTACACACAAAAATAATAATTGTACCATATTTATTGAACTTTATTTATTTATCTATTACTTAATTAACCCCCCTTTTAGGGTTTTTTTCATTGTAAATATTATATATTAATGCAGTACATAATTAAACTGTCTCAGAAACAATCTTTTGTATTTGTTATGTGATAAATTAAAGATGTCCACTGACTCGGTATAATTATTTCGCTCCATAAGTATTCTGGACAATGAGGAATAAATATGGTAGTTAGTAGCAGAATTTTATGCAATGAAATAAATCTCGACTTCTAGTATTACGTAGTAGAATCCAAAAGCTTTTCATTGCAACCAATTCTGGACTATCAAATGCATAATTTATAATATTATATAGAAATACTAAGGACGGGTTGTTTTGGAGAATTCGAACAATTCTTCAAAATCCAAAGTTATTTTCAAATTCTGTAAAAGATTGTTTCAAGTTCGGTTACTATTTCAGTTCTGTCAAGCAACTAGCCTATAATTATATAATAACAGAACTTAAATAGGACTTTCACAGAAACCGAAAATGAACGTTGAAATTTTATGAATTGTTCAAATTCTCCAAAACCACCCGTCCTTAGTCGGTAAAAGTCCTTCTGTCAGACAATTTAAGCATATTCACTTAATTTAAAAGAGTGTTGCGGTTCAATAAAATTGATGGAATACTATTTTAAAACTTAGAATTTTTTTTGTATTCTTTCAATATATTTCATTATGTTTCACTTTTTTATAACAATACAGCATTATTATACAGTAACGTTAAAAATTACACTATAATTTGCTGGATGTTGTATTTATTGTTATTTTTTACTTATATGAGTCATTTATTTAGTTTATTAGATAATATGAGTATTCAGCAGACATAGAGTTAACATTAAGACAATTACCAGTATTTAATACCAACCGTCCAATAACTGCATACAACATATGTCATTTATAAGTCATGTCATGTCGTAAGTCAAAAGCCATAAGTCGTATCATATAAGTCACAAGCTATTAAGCTTAGTTATAAACCACAAGTAATAAGTTATAAGTTAAGTTGTAGCAATATATTAAATTCGTTAAGTCGTTAAGCGCCTTTGAGGTGATTTTCTCACGAAAACGGCGCTATACAAATAATCCAATCATTATTATTATTATTATTATTTCCAAGAATCTGCATAGGGTAAATATAAAATATATGTATTAATGTAACCCATATGATGTATATTAAAATAATAAAAAAATAAAAAAATAAAAAAATGTTTCTTGAAATAAATTAATTCCTCCCTAACTGAGAATACGTGTTAAGGAAGATAAAAAACATTAAAAAGTATATTTCTATTCTTATCTTATTAGTAATTTTTTATCATGGTACCCACAAATAGGCAGTGCCTTTGTGGATTCCCTTTACTTTTTTTATTTTTTATACGTTGGTATTTTTTTTTCAATAAATGTATGTGCCTTATTTTGTAAAATTATTGGGTAGATAAAGAATTAAAAAAATACAATCTATTTAGCCAAGTACTCCCAGCTAGCTCAGTTCCGTGAGCTTTAAAACGATTTACAAATTGAATATGTCATATATGTACAGGATCTGAATAGTTAGAACTCATACAAATAAATAACATGTTGTCACAACAAAACCTGCAGCATTATTTCGATAAATAAGTTTAATTAATGACAATCTTCTAATCAGTATAGTTTAGTGTTCTACTCTAGTTCACGCAGATCCCTCGCCTGATGTGGGGCAGTCGCTAAGTTGACAGATACAAGATACTGTGTGAATGCTGCATAATGCAATGCTCAAGTGATATACGCCCTACGCCAGGGTTTCCCAAACATATTTGGCTCACCGTTCTTGTACACATTTTTTCTATAGTATTTCGAAGGCCATTAGGCGCACACTGCGACTCGGTATATCCGTTTTTTAATGTTTTGTTGGTAAATGAGGAACGTTTAACATACACATGATCATTGAACATGGACATAAAAGGCTCCGGAGAGAGCATTAGTGTGATTTTATATGAATGGCGTTGCAGCCACATCTAAGGTGAGGGGAATTTGCCTGACAGCCATCTTGTATGACAAACTTTTGAAATGATTTGTATGCAAAGCGGTGCATAATGAACTATAGTAAATTTATTTTTTATCTTGCTAATGCAGTTATAAGGGGTTATGATTTTTTTGGGTATTTGATGAGGACAAAGAATGTGGTATGTCATTACAAAAATTAAGTAGATTTTGGCATTTTTCAAACATCTTCAAATTCTTCTCGAATAAAGACTTTTTTGGTTCATATATTTAAACGGTATTCAGTATCGACATGGGACTTGATAGTTGAAAAATCGACAGTTTATAGATGTAATCGGCGGCAATAGGTGATCGTATGTCTGTTTTTTTTTTTTAATTTTTATAATATTTATTATTATTATTCACTTCACAAATAAGACCCCGGGGTTTTTCTCGGGCCTTCTTGGGGTGCTGCATGACGGATATTATGAAGTAAAAAAAGAAGTAATCCTTGATCTTGAAGGCAGCCATAACGTAGGTGGCTCAAAGACTGACAGATCATTCAACGACCCGTACTAGTAGGGGCTAATGTTAACAATATACAAATGTATTACATGCCTTTGGCTTGTTTTCGAACTGTGCACTGGTGCCGAGGGATAAATGACTCTAGTTCTACACTGAAATGTTGATAAAAACAAACGCAGAAATTACACCTAACGTATGGGTTTTGATGCTCAATCTGTACGGTAAACTAGAAAAAAATTGAAAATGTTTTGTTGTCAAAATTTTATCAACGACTTTTCATTGCCTTCGTCGACCCCGCGCTATATTTTAATGTAACCACTGTCCCCAGTTTTGCTATATCACGAAGGTTGGGAACCAGATTGTCTCATACCGCGGTAATAGCGAAGCATCGTTTACCAATGTACGAGATCATATTTGTATTTTAATGTGACCACTTTCCCCAGCTATGCTATATCACCCAGGTTGGAACCACATTGTCTCATACCGCGGTAATAGCGAAGCATCCTATAACAGGGTAAGAGATAACGTTTGTATTTTAATGTTACCACTGTCCCAGCTGTGCTATATCACCCAGGTTGGGAACCACATTGTCCCATACCGCGGTAACAGCGAAGCATCCTATACCAGGGTACGAGATCACGTTTCCGAGTAAAACTAACGATATACACGTGCTCTAATTTTGCGTGTGGTCTTATCTACTATTAAGTCTATAGTACGCCTGTACCTGTACCACCGCCGGACAAGGCCCTCCGACTTATTAAGGTAACTGACCTAACGTCATGTGAGTTCTCGGATTGGTCACATGTCCGCAAACAGGTTCAAAATCTTAGTTAAAGCAGTGGGTTAAGGCGACGATCTGGGTTAAAATAATAAATTACTTATGCAAAATAAATACGGCTTTGACCCGGGGATTAAAAATACCCTTTAAGCGAGAGTTCAAACTATTTTATCGAATCCGGGTATCTACACGATATTAAAATACCGCCGCGGAACCGTGAAAAATCACGGGATATTACAATCGTAGGGTTTGTGAAGCAGAAAGATTGTGTAAAAAATCTATCAGTAAAAGGACAATTGCCGCAGAGTGACTAAGATTTTTTCACGAAAATGCAGTAATTTATAGGTAGGTACTTAATCGCTTGTCTGAATTCATGATATATTAGTTAAAATTTTGAAACAGACCACTGAAATAATTTTCTGTGAAAATACTATAATCCTAGTTATAGAGTTCATTGAATCGAAGTTACACAACCGAAATTAGTATTTTTGAATACAAAAAATGGACAGCCAAGTATTTCTTCAAATTTCACCCCTACGTCCTCTCCGCCATTTTTCTCATCATGACTAATGTATCTTTTCAATTTTATTTTTAAATATTAAATCCGGGTCAGAGTCCGAATTTCCCGGAGCTATTTGGACTATGGGATCCCCAATAGGTATTTTTAAATTGAAGTATAAGAATGTGGAGAAGCTGGAAGTTGAGAAGTACCCGGCTATTAACATCTAGTCACTAAACCCGGCCAAAGTCTAGCAACCTAACAGAAGAAGTATTCGTGGGGGAGAACCCTCAGTAAGATAACTAAATAAATATATATATATCAATTTAGGTAAAACCACTTAGACCGGTATATCAGTCAGTCCTTATTCTCGCTAAATGCGACATTCCTCGATCGAATTTAAGCGGGCTAAATCGGCCGCCTAAGCCTTGCTAAGCCGCAGGATAGTTCACTTTTTCGACACCGAGGCAGTAGCAGTAACAAATATCAAATATGACGTATACGTGATTAATTACGTACTTCGATTTTACCGAAATATAATCTAAAATAGTATAGTGAAATACTATAAGATGGATTTTTCAACCTTCTGACAATGTTGTACGCGGTTTGTTTATCATATTTTCATGAATAGGGCATTGATTCCAGCAAACAAATACTATTTAAAATTCAATAAACACAATTCTGAAGTGGGAAACTTTATAAAAAAATCAATTTGCAAATTAATCATGCCAAAAACATTTGACATTTTAAAAGCTCTCGTTCTCGATGACTGTAGAGAGCACAGATGTACCACTCACGTAGACAGTAATTTGGTTTTACATTGAAAAATGAACCTCCCTCTTTGAAAATCAAAGACAACACGTATAATATTACTAATATCTAGGCATCCGACCTATATAAGGATTATGTTCTAAGCCGCGCTATGCTCGACATTCCAACCAAGCCTAGCTTTAAATCAACCGATATACCGGGTCTTAAGGTGAAACATCACTAAACTGCGCGAAATAAATTTGATTATACTATTAACATTTGGGAGAAGTGTGCATTAGTTGTAATTGTAAACTAGAGTGGGAAAGTTTATAATAACCGATCAGTTTAATCAAATTATCGCAAGCCACAATGAAAACGCTTTTTACGAACACGCACTTTATCAATGTTTACTTACGAACATTGTAAAAGATTTTCCGCTGCATATATGTCAGCTCGTGAATATTATCGCACAGTGTGATCCAACCTGCCAGATTAAAATGCCTTGAACTTCGGCACTTCTGGCATATTATCCCAACTGGCATAGTGCCCAAACTGGCATAGTGACCCAACTGAAGGTGTGAAAGTTTTGATCCAATAACCGAACCATTTCGGCTGGCATACTACAAGATGCGAATTGCCAATTTTGTTGTTAAACGTCACAACACTCGCTCGAGTTACTCGTGTTTTATTTTCACTTAAAGTTTGGTGGAATCCAGGTCGCCATGCGTGTACTCTCAATGTATGCCCAACAGATACAAGCTGAATTAAAAGCACACCAGAAAGGGCAAGAGATAACGTTCGAAACGCAGCAGTAAATTTAAGCTTTGTAAGTGCAGGCAATTCGCCATCCCTGTCTGCGCTACCTTTGTGTAACAGATTTTATTACAATTGCGATGAAGGCTGATTGTTTTTTCTGATTAGTCATATCTTTAGGAAGCAAAGTAAACCAAAATAATGCTTTTCAATATTGGACTCAGCTTGTATTGCTTATCCACGAACACGAAACTACCTATGCAATTATGCAGTAAATTTAATTTATCTTCGCTTTTATGAAAAACCGTGCGGATCGAAAACTCTTTTTTGTTTTAATTTTTAGACTCATTTACGTGGGTGTAGTGTATGGAGTATTATCGCGCCTTTATTGTAGCGTGTCGGGTAGTATGCAATAATACTCTTAGGTGATCTATGTACTGGTATTTATTGGGGAGCTGTTTGTAGCAAAAGAGGCACACAACTAACGTGAATCGCCTTTTATAAGATCTTGCAAGCATTCCATCTCGCTTGCACTCATCCACATTCGTACCGACATCACAGTGGGAAAGAAATATTTTAGAGGTGCTCAATTTCATGACACTCAAACAAACTTTTCGAAATTAATATATAACTAGGCAGTACTATATATATTGATAATTTGAGACGCTCGAACTCGAAGCGACAAATACAAAATATGATTAATTAATTAGCAACAAAATAAATAAGAACACAAAAATTTCTTATATAAGTCAATTAAAAAACATTTGTGGATCAAAAAAATATTTGAAAGTTTGTAATCAATTAACAATAATTTATGTACATATTATATTGAATATGGTGATGTAATCTAGCTAGAAACTAGTAGTTCAGTGAACAGTAGACAACGCGTCAAAAAATTCAAAGTTTCTAATTTTATCTTATTTAATAAATCAAAACTATAATTTCCTCTGTAATCATTACATCTTATTTTTCCATTAATTACTATGCTTCATTATTATAAACAATATATTTTATGTGGAAAATTTACTGGTTCATGCAAACATGTAATAATATAAATTATGTATAACTGCATGTTTCACCAATAAAACATAATTCAAATTAGGAATTATACAATTTGTTCCGAGAAACGTCACCATTCAAATTCTTTTTTTCTTTCCTTTTTTCAAACATTCTTTTTTCAAACATTCTTCAGATCGGTAGTTACCATTATATTCTTATGAACGTAACAAACAAATTTACCGACAGATGAAATAAGTGATAAGTGACAGACGATAAGTTTGCAAAAACGTTTCGAGTGATCGCTTATATTGTGCTAAATTTATAGAACTTCAAAATATGGGATAAGCGAAACAAACTACATGTATTCATAGGCTCTAAACCACAGGAAGCAGCTTCATATGTTTGGATTATTAATAATAAAACATCAGGCGAGTAATTGCAACACTGAGGGAATACATGAAGAAGCTGCAAAAAAGCGCAATACCTTTGCACGAAGATTTCGTCTGCCACCCGGCATGCCGCTTGAAGTCCTGAAAGCCCTTCTGGGCGGAAGGAGAGAAGCTCCTCCGATTACCCCTCACCCCATAAGACAGGTGGAAACTTGAGTGGCAAACGGCCAACGTGGGAAATGCCTATCCCATACTGGATCCCACCGAGAGACAGCCTGGGTTCTCATTGCCTCGCAAAACCTGGTCCGCCATCAATATGTTAAGGTGCCCCCATAGCCGCTGTGCTGATGCACATATGGGGCCTTAAAGAGTCGGCGATGTGTGAATGTGGTGCGGTGCAGACTACCGAACATGTGGTCAACGAATGCCAGCTCCATTCATTCCCCGGCGGGATTGGTGAGGTCCACATGGCGACGCCTGAGGCCCTAGACTGGCTCGCAGACCTAGATGTCCCCCTCTGACCCCCCCACCATACGAAAGAAGAAGATTATTAATAGTTTGAGGAATGGTATAAATGAAATAATCCGGTAAATGTATATATGACACCAATCGCTCGAGTGGACATTGCTGTGTGATGGATAATATTAAAAATCTTCACAATATTTTTGGACGTTCTATGGAACGTTATCGATTAGTAAAGTTAGTTTGATATTACATATTACAAATCGAAAAATGGCAAACTTTGACTTGTATTGATAATGCAATCGCGCAGCGGCATAATAGAGTTCGCCGTTATCTTCGTGATACTTTATTCTTTGACACATCAACTTCCCTCGATAAAAACGCTGGAAACTGTACATTTGAAGCAGAGATATTATTATGCAACAGTGATTTAATAATCCCCGCCCCAGGCTTGTCTCGACTAGCGAGACAGTATCCAACTACCTTAAACACCAAACAGGCACGTCTCGAGGAGCGAGACGGTAACTGCCCTACACTAAGCAGACAATATATTAATACAATTTTAATATACCAATTAAATGATTGTTGTACCCTTGTACGGCACAACAAATTTCAACCCTTGTGATGGTGCTTGGAATGAATTTAGCCGTGTTTAGAGGCCAGATTTGAAAAGCATCTGACGGCTTTCGTGGTTGAGGGGTAAGGCTATTGACTAGCAAGCTGGATGACGCGGGTTCGAATCCCGGCATGAACAAGTAAATTTTATTTGATTGATTCGTGTTATTTCACGATTTACTCGTTTAAAATAATATATGGTATATATGCGGTACGTTCCAGAGTGGGAGATTCTCTCATTATCGCCCTGGTGTAAGACCACCATTTAAAATTGAACCGTTGCTTAAAATAGCTTTGGCCGTGTTAACAGTTGATACATAAAAAATAGCTTTGGCCGTGTTAACAGTTGACACATAAAAAATAGCTTTGGCCGTGTTAACAGTTGACACATAAAAAATTGCTTTGGCCGTGTTAACAGTTGACACATAAAAAATAGCTTTGGCCGTGTTAACAGTTGACACATAAAAAATAGCTTTGGCCGTGTTAACAGTTGACACATAAAAAATAGCTTTGGCCGTGTTAACAGTTGACACATAAAAAAATTTTAAGCCACATAATTCCCCTCCCCACTCCTTTCGGCTTCACAAAATACTCTGATTGGGGATGCTATAATTTCTATTATAATTTTCCCGAGCATTTGGGATTTGAGGGTATGATATATTGAACTAGAAGAAAAGGGGTAATTCTTTTAATGTATGATGAAATGACGATATATAACCTTAGTATTCGACTTACCTTGCTTTTCATGTAATGACGGCGTGAAAACCATTTAATATTGTCGCATTATACTGTAAACATTATCCGTTATGTCTATTGCCTAACACGAATGATTAGCACCCCTTCATGTACATACTCCAATAATAATTTCTCCGAGGTGTTCAGAATGCATGAAATTTACTTTCTAGCTACTAAAGAGAGCGGAGAGAGACGGTAAAATAACATATAACACAGCATCCAACTCTTGTAGAGATCCTATCTCGTGTCATGGTCAGGGAATGTAATAGATTGTCATGACAAGTCCAGTAGACAAAACGCAACTGAGACATTTCGGACACGGCGATCGACAGGAAATCAGAAACTCTGCTCATTTACGCGTTGGGTCTTGTCTACGGACCGTGTTAGAGCCTGTCCATGTTAATCTGTGTCGATATGTCGCTGGAGGTGTCTTAGAAAGCTTCCTTGTTCGCTGACTTGCACCTGCTTTAAAACTGTTAAAAATATGTAGATAGTCAATACTTTGTTCCGAGTCGGAAACAGAAATGCTCTATAGGCCCCTGTTGTAGGGGTGGTGCGAGTCTGGCGAAGTTGGGGAGGGAAATAAGATGGGGTAACTGATGAGGAGGTTTTAAAAAATAACTAAAAACAGATATCATAGTATCAATGATATTGAGCTGTTTAAGCTTTTCATTTTAGTAAAAATCAAAACGCATATAAAAATGTGTTATGATTCGTTCATTAAAATTCCCATAATTAAAGAGGTAATCTGCATTATCAACTATTGATTCCTACCGAAGACGTCGACTAAACTAAGCAAGTATATTTTTAAATCATAGACACTTAACGATTTCTTTCTTCCTTGTAGTAAAATGGATCGCTATTAAAAAGATGTTTAAAGTAGTGTCTAATAAGGAGAGTGTCATGCAGTGAGAACTATAAGTGGTGTAAATACTTGTCAATGCTTTACTGACCGTAAATAGATATGAATCAAAACAAAAAATCATTAGCCTTTTACAAACGATAAACTTGATAAAGTAATGCGTAACATCACTCTTCCCACTGCCGACAACTCTACTAGAATCTAGATCGCCGCGAGCGAAACATACCACACTAGCGATGAAATTTGTATAAGTACAGCAAATAATAAATAATAATGAAACAGTTCCCGAGAAAGGAGACGAAAGACCCGGAGCTGTGGGCTGCAGAGTTATGTACTGGCAGGCTGTGATCTCCGCTGGGATGGACCACTGTACCACGACCAGTTATCAGTAATGGCATGAACGTTAGCTCGTCAATTTGTATGCACTCGATCAACCTGGAAATGACCACTTTTAGAATGGGGTTTAAAATAAATCTACTATTTTGTGGATGTGTGTGGAAGGTTTTTTATGAAAAGTTTTATTTTGATAATAATGTATTATTGAATACGTATTTGTTTTTGCGTGAGATTAAATATGTATTTAAAATTACTAAATGAAACTTGTAAACTGTATAGTTATTATGCATACTTATCTTTCAATCAAGAATGTGTGACTTATTTCTAACTGGACTAATTATAAAGAAGTAGAATTTGCTCCTTTAAGCAAGTTTTAATTTAATTAGAGCGGTTTGGTAGCATAACATTGGCCCAGAAATCGAAAAATCCTTTCTCCAAATCGAAATGTTCATTTAAAATTTGGAATATAACCCATTTTTTAGACGAAATCGAAAAAACTTACACACTAATCGACTTACAAGTGTTACTAACCGCCTCAGTTCGAATTGACAATGAGCCCTTTTCCCGATCAATTAAATAATAATATAGCGCCTTTTGTTTATTCGACACCGTGGAACGAGCTAAAAACAGTATCGTAGACCTATAAATTACACACAGAAAGATCCGTTTAAATTTCATGATGCCAGAACTATCCACTGGTTAGCTTTTAGTAAAATACGTGACACACTTCTGTCATACAACGATATACTAGGTAAGTTTTTTAAATCCAATTTTTTTTTTGCGCTTTTCATTCTAATACTACATTTTATCTTACAGTTTAAATATTTAAAAACATTCCCGCTGTTAAAACGATTAATATTTTCTGTTTTATACTATGGTTTTCAGTCGTTTTAGGGTTGGCACAACGTCCAGCATTGCATGACTGATGGATGGTAATTTTGCTCACGAAGAGCGTGGTGTGTCCAACAGGGACTAGGGCGATCGGGCAACGCTTAGCGCCCGCCGCTCGCCGCTCGCCGCTTACCCGGTCACTTAGTTCCCGGGACACAGCCCTGGACTGGACTCTGGACAGCGGATATAGCTGGGTCACCCACTACCTCTCTACTACCACTGTCATATCACTGTACCACTATACCAGTAGGTGAACTGTGTCACATACAATGTACTATGCTAAATATAATCTATAATCTTCAAGCCGGATACTTTGTACCACGTAGTCGATACTTCGAATTCAAATTTTTAAAATATTTTTTTCTTATTTTTTCAACGTTATTTATAACATTACATTGATGGAAATCATATGTTGAGAGCTGGCACAGTTTATAACGAAAAATGTCATTATGGTTTTATTGTTTTGGGATCACCCACAACATATCATATTAGGTTACATGACAAAATTACACAGGTGTGGATTTCACCTACCAATCATGCCACTGCCAGAATTACACACGGACGGTATTACATTTGGATGAAATTATAAATGGAGAAAATTACAGCAACTGGAATTATACGTGTCAAATAACTAACCTAACCTAACTTTAGATTTTTTTTTCGCACACACAAACACACAAATTTAATCATATAAAAAACAGGGTGACCGGATAACTCATCAGAACGCTAATTCATCACATCTTTAAAAAAGTTATATAAAGTCATGGAAAATAATGAAACAAAAACTTTATTAACTGGCTTAAGTAGGCTAGGTTAGGTAAGGTTAAATTTTTTTTTCATAGTTTCTAATGAATTTATATCACTTTTTAAAGGTGTGTTGAATTGTCACTGTGTTGAGTTATCATGGAACCCAAAAACTGATATTTTTAATTAAATTAAAAAATTTTATTAATTTTGTAAGACTTAAAATAGTTCCATTTCGTGTAGTCCAATATTTTAATTTTAATTTTAACTTTTTTATATTTTTCTTTGGTTTACATCTGGGTACATTTTTCAATGTTATTTATTTAAATTTTGTAAACAATTCTGTGTTTTTGTTTTTGTTTTGGTCTTTCTTTTTAGTCTAATATTTTCTTTCTCCCTTGTGTGGTGTTTGTGGAAGTCTCATGACAAGATAACAAATTCCCGACGGTAGATAGGAGGAAAATCAAAAAAGATTATAAAATAGCATGGGAATAAGGCGATATGGGATCATTGATTCATTCTAAGAAAATGAAACAATGGACTGTATTTAATAGAACAGTTCTACTGAAAACAGTGGCGATTGGTTACTTAGGACGGGTTGTTTCGGAGAACTTGAACAATTCTTCAAATTTCAAAGTTAATTTTCAAGTTCTGTGAAAGATATTTTTAAGTTCTGTTTTTATTTCAGTTATGTCATACAACTAGCCTATAATGATATAATAAGAGAATTTGAATAGGACTTTCACAGAACCCGTAAATGAACGTTGAAATTTGATGAATTGTTCAAATTCTCCGAAACAACCCGTCCTTAGAATTGAATGAATCGTTCGCAGGACTTTTGTCAATTGACTTGGCAAAATAGATAAGTTTATGAGTGAAGAATAAGATTAAAACAAAAACTCTCCAATTTCAAAATCTCGGAACAAATAAAATAAATCTGTTGAATAAATCCGTTGAATTTCGAACGAAATTTATATATATTATTGATATTTCAGTAGATAGGCAGACATATCTTCTATCCTTGTCGAACGCATTGTAAGATATTACTATTTTAGTAGTTAGGTAGGCATATCTACTTTCCTTGTCCAACACATTGTAAGATACGACATGACAAACTTCTGTTAACCTATACAAGTGTGTCATGTCATATCTTACAATAGTAATATCGAAATTCTATATAGAACAAATAACCAATTTCATTGGACTCTCTGGGGTCTAGGAGTCGAGAGACATTTTTAAAATTGGCTGGTTCCATTATAACTCAATACAATGACAATCCAACACACTTGTAAAAAGTGTAAACCTAACCTACGTAACCTATTTAACGTAGGTTTTGTTTCATCACTTTTCATCACTTTTCACCACTTTTAATGACTTTATATCACTTTTTAAAGGTGTACTGAATGTATATAAAACAATGTTATATACCTTGTGCATATAAAATCATAATTTTGCAAAATATCTTATTTAAAAAAAGCTTAAATCAAAAAAGTTATAATCGTCGCGAAATGTGATGTACGAGTATACGAGTATTATACCACTAGTTTCCGGACTCCATGTATAGGTATTAAATAATCCGTTGAAGTTCATGAATATTAATTCAGGGTGCTTTATAAGAGAAAGTGATATAAAAGCTATTTATAAATTAAAATCAATCAACTTCTTATACACCGGAAATGACAAATTAATCCACTTCTTATCAGTAATCATTTTCGGTTATCAATCCGATTCGTTCATTTTTCATTTTGGTTCGATTTGGTCATACCAGTTCCTGACTTCTGCCACGATCATCTGGTGTTTTCACCATAAAAAATCCAGAGTAATCGTTTTATAAACGCCATGTAGTGATTTATTGTTCAATCCATGCGGGAAACCTGCCTATTCAGACCCAGTAGTGAGTACATAAGTGTAAAGCGAGTCAGAACGAGTTTTTTTTCTCGCAATCAAGATGAGTGTCATACAATAATGTTTGGTTATGTGACTCGACTATCAATTGGATTCAATAATAAATTTAAAGTGTACGGAATTGACCGAATAAGTAAAAAAAATTGAAGAAAAGACATTATTGTTTATAATCTTTTGGATTCTGTAAAGTTGTAAACTAGAAGTTAGTAACGAGTAAATAGTTACTAATATATATATATATGAATAACCCACAAAAATCACGACTGCCCGATGCCTGCTGAACTGTGAATCCCTAATCGGGGAAGGTATGTTTTGAGGCTAATGGGAATGCATCGTAGAAGGATATGGGTAAGAAGAAGGTTGTTAAGTACCTACCTGGTATTCTGATATAGTTATTTACTAAAGACAACTAAAGCCATATTAAACAACGCAATTTTTCGATTCTAAATGGCGGTCTACAACTTTGGCCGGTTGTTTCACAGAAATTCAAATGTAACATTGTCATCAACTGGTCATTCAGCATCATTTTGTTTTTTGACAGTTGAAAGGTTCTGTTTCAATTTTCAAACAAATTTTGATCAGCTGAAGAGGACAATTATCATGTTGTTAGTCTTGTCAGCTTATTATAAATTGACGGAGAGCTGAAATGTAACTAGAATCGGCGTTTAACGGGGACCTTTCATATGTCAAATTTGATGACAATGTTACATTAAAATTTTTGCGATTAATCTTCTAAATAAAAAATTATTAATATTGAAAATTGCTAATTTATTAGGAATTTCTTAAAAATGGGTCGTAATCCGGTTAAAAACGGAATTGCAGACCCTTAATAGATGAATTGATAGTTTTTCTAAAAAAATTACAAATTTCAAAAAATACAAATGTTTTATCACGATGTCAGAACACGTGTTCATAAAAAAATTATATTATCATGGCATGAACATGTGTTCCGATATATTGAGAATTTCCAATAAGGAAACGGCCTGCAATCCCGTTTTAACCGGATTGCCAATAATTTGAAGAGATTTTTAAAAAATTAGCATTTAGCTCATTTTCTTCGTGCGGGCATAAGATGTTCATTTTAAGGTACCTACTAAAAAAAATACTACCTACTTAGTAATATCAAATTTTAAATTTACATGGACAAACTCTTTTTTAAGAATTTGTTTGTCGATTTGAAGGGTAAGAATTTATGTAGATAGAATAAAAATATAACAAAAAAAGTTGACAAGTGATACCTTTAGTAACTTCTTTATTTTTTTCACCTGAATCGTATCTATTTCATGATATTCTTAACACTCACTTCTCCTTTCTTCTTCTTTTTATTTTACTCAAATCCTTTTTTTCGTTCAGCGTCAACACAAATTCTTGTTTGATAGGGTAATACAATTGGAGTCCTAATGAGAGAGGAAAGTGTTGATAGGAGTACAAAAGGAACACGTGTTTTGTGGCTGGGAGATTAAATGCTCGCTCTAAGTGCCAAAGGACATAACCTGTCAATCGGTAGAGACCTGTCGTTGGTCACTGCTCGAATATCAGGTGTCTAATTTAAAGGGAAGTCGAAAACACTCTGAGATTCTCATGTCACGAGTAGAGAGGCATTACGTATTTATTGACCAAATCTGATGTATGAAAGTAAGGCATTGAAATTACTCATAAAATGAGTTTTGTAACTCATCGGGATTTCTCTACAAAGAAATAAAAATAAAATGATAGAGGAAAGACGAAAGTAGAATGAATGCAGTTCATTCGTCTTGAGCCAGCCTATGGCATCCTCAATCGGGGTATGTTATAATGCTATAGGTGAGGGGTGGGGAGGGGAAGTACCTGGCTATTCAGATCTGGTCACCGAACATGGCTAAATCCATTTTCAGCAACGCTTTAATTCTGAATGCTAGTCTTTTACCAGAGTGATTCTGAGAGTAGGTAGGTATCTTATACTCTGGAACGTACCGCATGTACACTATACGATTCTAAGAGTAAGTAGGTATCTTCTACTCTGGAATGTGCCGCATGTATACTATACGATTCTGAGAGTAGGTCGGTATCTTATACTCTGGAACGTACCGCATGTACACTATACGATTCTGAAAGTAGGTAGGTATCTTCTACTCTGGAATGTGCCGCAAGTACACTATACGATTCTGAGAGTAAGTAGGTATCTTCTACTCTGGAATGTGCCGCAAGTACACTATACGATACCGAGAGTAGGTAGGTATCTTCTACTCTGGAACGTGCCGCATGTACACTATACATTATTTTTAATGAATGTAATGTGAAACAACACTAATTAATTAAATAAACTGTACTTGTGCATGCTGGGATTTGAACCCTCGACTTCCAGATTCGTAGTCGAAAGCGTTACCAAGGAGGCTGTTTAACCTAGCATATTTTCAGATCTTATCATTCGAGAGTTCCCGGATCCAATGGATCTATGGCTTCCTCTTTGTGGAATGACTCATTTTGGACAAAAAAATGCAAAGAGCCTCACAATAATATCAAAGACCCTGATGAAAAATTACCATGGTAACTTAGGATACACGCTGAAACGAATTCGACCAACATGGGTACTTTTTAAACAATGCCTGAAAATCTTGTTTTTCTTCATTTTGCTTGTAATTTATTGCTTATAAGAGCATTTTAAAAAAGCGACGAGTTTGATTCGATTAACCGCCAAATGCTGTTGAATTAATGAACCCATTAATTACCTTACTAATTTAATAACATCATTAAGTCCGCCGTCATTCAAACCCTCCCAAACTACCTTAGGCCCGGCAGATTAATGTCAAGGTAGCTTGCAACACATTTTGTGTAATTTACAGTCCGAACCGGTTATTTAGGGACACTATATCATCCGGCAGAGCAGGCCGGTTAACACGAAATTACCGCGCGTCATTGTGACGCGCGGTGAACGGTGATGGTTTTGACGGTTTCGATGGTAATGCAGTAGCGGTTGTGGCCGAGTGGACTAGGTAACTTTAAAGTACTTGAATTTGCATCTTGTAATAAGTATATCATCGAATGGTTTGAATTTTTTTTTAAGAATTTGTGTTATTTCACAATTTTATTAATTTTTAATAATATATAGAACACTTGTGGCACGTTCCAGAGTGGAAAATACTCTTAGTATCGTTTTGCTGTAAGAACAACATTCAGAATTGAAACGTTGCTTGAAATGGCTTTACCCGTGTTTAGTGACTAGATCTAAATATCCAGGTACTCCCCTTCCTTCTCCTCCATCTCCTTCCCCTCTATACTACCTTCAGCCTCACAATATACTGGCTCCAGACGGTTGGGAGCAGTTGGAACTCTTGTGCGGTATTCAAATAAAAATGAACCGTTCGGGATATGGAAATGTGTTTTAAAACATGGTATAGTGATATTGAATGCGCTGGTAGGGCATTTAGCAAGGTCATATCTCTTGTATTGGGAGATATTGCTTGATTTATTGAATCGAATTCTGCAAAAGTACTGTAAAATACTGTACGTGTAATGAAAATGTCCTGATATGATTAAGATGTTTAAGACGTATAAAGCGGACGTGCGAAGAAAGGAGAATCAGGAAAATATTGTGATGCATAAACGGATGGAGGAAGAAATGGGGTAACACATACGATCGTAAATTAATTCAAGAATATTGAATGTTTCTAACCTATCCTAATCCTATATTCCTCTTCATCTCCTCTTTATTAGTTTTAAGACATAATTTAACTTCTATCTCTAAGCAAATTCAGCATAAGAAACTCTTTTGGCTTAATTTTTAATCATTTAATTTTTAGATAATATTTATATAATGAGTATATGCTGTTTGTTTCTTACAAATAAATAAAAGATTCTAAGTAGATTATAATAGTCCTTCTGTGGACTTATGGATGTCGTCAAGTAAGCGCATATTTGCAGAGCCAATTTTAATTTATAACTTGTAACTAAACATCAATAATGTTTTTGTTGTTGTTATTTTAATTCAATATGACTCACTCATCAATATTTACGAAGTAAAATTCCATGACATTGTACATTTAAAATGAACTATTTTAATGTTTAAACAGTTGTATAATTAAATAAATATCACACTGACTTCCAAAACTAATGTGGCAATTGCATTTGGAATGCACTTTGTGAACATTGATAATATCGGCTGAGAACTACCAACATTATTTTCATTTTCTTAAAGCATATTTCTTGGTTGCTATTATTGTGTGTGATTGCAAGATACTACCCGAATGAAATTGATATCTAGATAGTGTCTTGGGATAAATATATCCTTTTTTTAATGTGCGAGTCTAAGATGAATATTATATATTTATTTAGCGGAATAAATTAATAAGTAAAATCTCATCTTCAGTGAAGACAATATTAACGACTCTCGACTCAAAATTTCAAACTGAAAAGGCAGAAAAAGATTCGGTCGCATCTAGGAATTGAACCCAGGACCTCTTCCTTGCCGGGGGAGTGATTTGACCACTGAATGTATCTACCAAAATAAATACTGTAAATGTTTTTTTGCGGTTTTCGCTAAATTTTCCATCGCAACACTGATTTTTGTTGTTTTACAACAAACTACCGCGCGTAAGCTTTAGACAACATAAAAGCACAAACGGCCGTTGTTCTCATGATAAAATGTTGAGCCAAAATTTTGGCTCAACACTGCTCAAACGCATAACTACGCTCTTTCCAATGGAAAGATTATGATTGGTGACGACTGAGCGATCAGTCAATTTAAGGAAGCTAAACTACTGGATTAAGCTTGCCTCAGTAGAGGGCTAGTTATAAAAAGTGTCGTCAGAATGAAAATATTCGCGACGCCAAGACGGCAATAAAGTCAAGTTAACACTTTGTTTTTAAAATATTTCATACGTTTGTTTAAAAATACATAAAATATTGATTTATGCATTAAAGTATTTAATAAAAATAAATACAATAATTATTTCGTCAATATTAATTTAACAGTGAAAGTTTTTACCTTGATGGCATTGTATTGTCTATGAAAGTGGGCGAGGCCACTTAAGATAATCAACGGTAAATATGTTTGGAAACAGGCAAATCAAACATTACTGAACAAATCACTTGACTGATTATTATTGAAAATTTTCGTAGCACCCTTTGAGTAAATAATCACCACGTCTAACAACTCTTTTTTGACGCCTTTATGGTTTTAGTGGTTTGCCAAGTTAATAATAATATGGTTTGATGTATTTGCCAGACTGATATCTGAATTCCAGGAATAATAAATGTCAACACTATTGTAAGATTATTGATTTCACTGAAGCAAACACTAATAATCAAAGATATTCAATACTTTTGACACAATTCCGTACAATTTCATTTTCGCCAAAACAACAAATTCCGCAAAAACTATGAATCATACAAAATATGTCTTGTAGCTAGTTTGCAATTCTCTTGACGATTCAGCTTTCAATAAATTTCAAATAACGAGTATTATATATCAATGCAAATAACTCATAATTTTTTTAAAAGCGAATGAGCAAACATAATTATAATTAGCAAGTCTTCAATTAATACTTAAAAAGTTCTGACCGTGTGAAAAGATTTCTGAAGGCCAAGGGTTGAATAAAATTGATTGCATGCAATTTAGTTGAATGGTGCTTTACAGCATTAGACTTATAATTGATAAAATAATGGCTCCTTAAAGCACTGTACAATTCCGCAATAGCAATTAATAGTTCGAAGAATAGTCAATATAGTATGATGAATGCATAATAATATAACCTCAACCAAACGTGGAATTTATGGGCAATGATAACGAGTTGAAAATTGACTTAATTCAATGAATTGTTCAAGTTCTGCTATTAACAAATAATTTAATAATCAGGCAAATTTGTGCAGAAAAGGCAGTATTTCGGCACCCTTTGAGAGTATCGAGCTCTACCCGCACGACTACTAATTAAGCTTCCTACTTCCTACCCCCTGGGATATCGTCCAATGAACACGTTTTCAGTTCTCATTCAACTAAGAGATGGGAAGGAATCATCACCAACGAGAAAAACACCAAAAAAATACCGAATTATATCACTCTAAGACGAAACGATTTATATCGAGATAAACCTAATGGATCCGACAGGCCCTTTGTGCCTCGGAGACAGCAAACTATGACCCTTTAGGTCCAAATTATCTATGGACCGAGGGCCCTAATTATTTATTGTAAATACGGGCAATGAAGATGCTATCTGAAAGCAGACATCATTGTTCGTGAACGCGGATGGACCTCGGCGGGTTAAGGAGGGTAGTGGTAGGTACTTACCTGACTTTGTTGACAGGGGAGGATTGATTAGGATAATATCATTGTTCGAATCATCGAATGGAATCGTTTTTACTATCTGTCCGATAAGGATGCCTGGAGGTTTTGTAGAATTAGGTTTAGAATTATTATTTATGCATTATTAACTTTATTTCCTCACAATGTACTTATAACAGCGCAGATCCCTGAAAAACACGTGATAATCTAAATTGTTGGCAAATCAGTTACAATTTTGAAAATGATAATTAATTTTATTTTCTGTTAACATATTCTGTTATAGAAGGCAAGTACTTAATCGTTTATCTGAATTCTCCACAAGTAATATCCAGTTTTGAAAATGACACTTAACGTAAATTCGAGTTCACCTAACCAGACTAACGCAGGACGCACAGACAACCGAAATAACTATATTTGATGATTGATGATGTTCAAATAACAAAAATGTTTACCTATGTAAAAATAATGGGAAAAATATATATTTGTATTATTTTGAAAAATTTGTTTACATGTTCATATTTTTTAAATTTTCATTTTGAAATCAATCAATGAGTTATAACTGCGCCCGGAGTCAATGGAACTCTGTTGTTCCATTTCGGGAATGATAACTTAACCTAACCTAACCCAACCATTTTTTGTTCACTTTTCAATAATTTACTAATTATAATATAAATAAGTGCATTTTTGTATCGCCCTGGTTATATTATATTATAATTATTGGTTAGTTAATACTGGTTATATATATTATAACATATTATATAACACTATTTCTTTATATATTTTTTTTCTGTTCTTAAATTATGAACATTTAAAAGGATAATTAAGTGTACCATGTGTTATGTTTATTTTTAAAGTTTTTGGTAGATTTTTTTCTGTTGTTATTTTTTGTTGTTGTTAATAATAAAAACCTTCTGTTGTCACTGTATTATGCAGTAAATCCTAAACTTTGTATCATGTAAAAGCCCATCAGGGCGTTTAAATTAATAGATACAATATTATAGTATTAACCGTGTTTGGTAAAGGGATCTGAATAGCCAGGTAGTTCACCACCTTCACCTCCCTCATCTCCTTCCCAGCCTCACCCTTATCACACTCACCTCATTGGGGATCCATAGTTTTATTGGCTTAGGCTGAGTGCGGAATCCACATTAAATACAGTTTTTTTAATCTTTTAGAAGTTCGGGTCTGCTTCCCAGTAATAATAGTTTAATCCTTCGCTTTGAATGGATAATCTGTCCCAAGGCATACTGAGAAAGTCACGAATAAAAGCAAAGACAAATCTCCCTGACTCTGAAATTGAGATTATTTTCTTATTAAAGTTATTGCAAACGCAAAGAGTGTGCTGCAGCGAGTCGTGTTTTCTTCAAATGAAGATTGTCATTTTCGCTGCGAAGTCGTGAGGAAATCAAATAAAACTTAATTCTTATTTAAACACTAATAAAGCAATGATTTCTCCTCGCTTATCTACATAAGTAGTACGACAAAGTCAGGCGGGTTAAGAAGATACAAATTGTGATGCTGTGGTTTTGGAAGATTGAGTGCGGTTAGGCTGGGTTGTGATTTAGGTTATGTTAGATAAGTACTTTACTGATTATGTAAGGCTTCACATAGAATAAAGGTTTGACATAACTGTGATTTAACACAGTTTATGTTCTCATTTTTCTTACTCCGGTAAGAAAAACCACGTAAGCCTGATAATAGATATGAAAATCCTTTCTTTTAAGATCATATCAATCTAAATGCCTTATTTTTTTAACTCAATATTTTTTCCATTGTTTCTACACAGGAAAGAACATATATATTTTTATATAGGTATAAACATATAGTAATTTATAAATATAAAACAAAAGCCAGTAATCGGAACCCACAATCGGAGCCTGTGTGTGGGTATAATGAGCAAAAGCATGTTGTATCAAATGATAATTTTAACGTACATAATATTATTTAACGTTATAACACACTAGTTAATCTACCTATAAGTAGAGTTAAAGCAAGATAGGGTAAAATACGAATTACACGAATTTACAAGTACATAATATTATTTAACGTTATAAAATACTAGTTAATGTATCTTTAAGTAGAGTTAAAGCAAGCTAGGCTAAAATGGGAATTTTCAAGTACATCATATTATTTAACGTTGTAACACACCAGTTAAAGTACATATAAGTAGAGTTAAAGCAAGCTAGACTAAAATACGAATTACATGAATTTAAAAATACATAATATTATTTAACGTTATAACACACTAGTTAAAGTCCCTATAAGTAGAGTTAAAGCTAGCTAGGTTAAAGTACGAATTACATTAATTTAAAAGTACATAATATTATTTAACGTTATAACACACTAGTTAAAGTCCCTATAAGTAGAGTTAAAGCAAGCTAGGCTAAAATACGAATTACATGAATTTAAAAGAACATAATATTATTTTACTTTATAACACACTAGTTAATGTACCTATAAGTAGAGTTAAAGCAAAATAGGCTTAAATATATAATATTATTTATAATTCATGAATGTAAAAAAATAATACAACAACAAGCAAACTTTGAATTTACTTCACTTAAAATAGATCCACCCAAGTGGTCAATATAAACATAGGTATATTTTAATATTTACTTCTAATACTTATTACATACACAATTTTCACATTATTCCTTGAATTCTAGATACATTTTTAATTTTACTAGGAACAAAGCTATACATTTGGATTACTATATACAGTGAACAATTTTGTGTTTTGTTTTGTTCATTTCTGTCTTGCAGTGTGTGGAAGTCCTCATTGTAAAGTAGTCTGTCTCTAAAGAAGGTTGGTAGTAAACAATTTTTAAAAAATTAAACATTATAGAAAATTCTTTGTTTCACTCTCATTATATATAATTCCTTACGCATTCTCTGTATTGATTTATATTTATTAAACTTAAAAATTTGTTTGTTTCAAAAGTAGAACATAAAAGCTTACAAAGAAATTACAGAAATTTGTTACATATGTTATAACACATCTAAATCATCAAGCCATACTTTTAATTCTTTTACAAAAAATTGTCTAAAAAAAATAATGCATTAATATTTTATTTTAATAGTGCAATTTCTTTTTTAAATTAAAGAAAATGTGGTATCGGATAGTCATATCCTGAATGCCAACTTCCCGAAAGCCTCGGTCCAGAGTCCAGAGAGCTACAAGGAGTAATGATTCTCTCCAGAATCCAATCCAACAAACAGACATTGTTCTGATTGTGAATAAGCGAAATTATCCATCAGTAGTCAGTAGGTACCACAGTGAGTGAATCCTTCAATGTCAATGACTCTCAATGACCCACAGTGATGATATAATTGGAAAACAAATCAATTTGACACATGCAGATAATGCATTACTGATTGCTTATGCTTGGAGATGTACATGTACACGTACAGTCTAATCATATCGAGTTATTGGTTGCTCAAAGACTTCGCGAGAGAATCATTGCTTTGTTCTTCCCGTCAATAACACGAACTGTACACAATAGGTACTGTGCGAAAAGTGGAATTCACTTTGATTGGAAGGATGTTACTTGTAGTAACGTAAATTACTATTACCTTAGGCATTCCTTAGTTATTAGCAGAAGTAGGAAGCGATTGAATAAGTATTTTTTTTACTGTCTTATCAAACATGAACAACCGTCAATAAACAGTTTCTTTGAGATGGAAAAATTTGAAATAAAACACGTTGACTTTGTCATGATGAAATCTCAATGATTATAATGCATAAGCAGCTATAACTCCCCATATTCTGACATTATAATAAATTGCATGCATTTTTTCCGAAAGTCTGACATTTTTGAAGATTGTAGAAAATATACAAATATTGGGAATTTTCACCTATTCGAACGAGAAATGCACAGAAATGGCTGTGAATGGTAATTTATCGCATCCATTTAACAAACACTGACTGACACCTGAGGCGCTCGACGCGAAATTAGAGTTCAAGGTTCGCTCCCCGGCTGAGGCAGCAGATAAATCTCCGCCCAGCAGCTGGGATCGATATTGGCGCAGCAGAGGCGGAGAAATGCGAACTAAAAATAAACGCTCAAACCGTCTGTTACCTTTTATTAACGTAGCGCCAAGGACATGAGGTGAGGGTTACGCACTTTTAAATTCTTACGGCTTAAAGGAGGTTTAACGCCCCGGGGAAATGCAGGAATTTAAAACTAGACGTCAATATAAAAATGTTTATATGTATTTCGTGCGAGCCCTGTGCGATCAACGCGGGTGTTTACAATGCAAAATCCAAGCTTAAAACTAGCCTCGGCCCTAAACCAAATGGCACCTTAAGGCCGTAGTAAGCGTTCAGAGATGATTTGAAAGGGAGATATGAGATGTAAATACGAATGTTAGCGGGAATGCGCTAACATTAAAACACGATAATAATTAAACGAAAAGGGTGAAAGTATTTAATAAAACACGAATCGTTTGAAATAGAGCAAAAATCTATTGTCAAATGCTTTAGATGCTTTTAAAGATACCCTGTGAATTTTTTCATTCCTATAACATATTAAATAATTCCTATAACATAATACATTTTCGGAGCTAATTTTGTGATTTTTTTCTATCGATGGAATTTTATATAATTAACATTTTGGCATAACAAATGCATAGATATTATCTTCAAAAAACCATTTTTTATAAACTCAAAAACTTACCCTTTAAAGGTCATAAGCTAAAAACGGATAGTTTTGAGACCTGCAGCATTAAGGTCTATATTTCTTTATGTTTACAAGTTATAATCGCCCTTATAGGTTTAAATTATTCTGAGGTAACAAACAGAGGTCTTGAATCGAACCAACCGCCTTGAAGTTCTCACATGTAGAGTAAATTTACGAAAATCGCGTCCTGGTCAGTTTCTCTATAAAATTATCAAAGCAGTTATTCTCCTGTAACGCAAATAAATAAAAGTAAATTTTTCCTAACCAAGCTGTCTTTTTGTAATGAAAACAAAAATTTTAAATCATTTTTTTTTACCTAAATACCCCTGGAAAATCGAAAATTTCAAAAAGAAAAAGCAAAAAAAAAAAAGTTTTTATTGTTCATCAAAATGAATGTAGAATACATAAAAAAAAACATTAAGGGCGTAACGTAAAAAAGGGTTAAAGAGTTAAACAAGAAACATGTTGTGAATCTGTAGAAATTGAGTATACGGGGGCTGAAGCGGCATTTTGAAAAATATCAATTTCAATGCTTTTTGTTTGAGGATTCATGAGGTACGGCTATTTCTGGCGGTGAAGTTTTGCATTTCTGAACGAACGACTTACATCATTGCCATTCAAAAGAAGAAAATTACGTACAGAATGTTAGTAAATTTGAAAAATTACGACACCTATCCAATCTTCTAAATACTTAAAAATTTAGCCTGCGTATGTTAACGATTCAAAGTTTGTTCTTATTAGTGTCAGGAGTGTTTAGAGTTATATGAATAGTATAAGAAGTCAGGGACGCACAAGGAATACACGTTATTTCATACTAGTCGAACAAAAAATGAAACATCGCTCATGAAAATGATGACAATTCAAAGAATATATATGTGAACAGATCTCTTAAGTATGTCCACTGGACCTAGTTCGGTACCATGCTCAGTAACGTAATCTTCATTCCTTTCATTTATCTAACCAAAACAAATAGTCATTTTGAATAAAGAATTCTTTGTACCTGCTTTATCGCTTCTCCGATGTTTCTTTTTCGCATGCTTGTTTGACGGCCTCCGCGGTTGAGGATAAGGCTCTTGACAAGCAAACTGGAGGTCGCGGGTTCATTTTATTTAATTAATTTGTGTTATTACGGATACGGTATATTTGCGGATCGTTCCAGAGTGGTAGATTCTCTCAGTATCGCCCTGGTGTAAGATCACCATTCAGAATTGATAAGTCGTTTGAAATAGCTTTGGCAGTGTTTGGTGACCAGATCTGAATAGCCAAGTGCTTCCTCACCTCCCTTCTCCGCATCTCCTTTCTCTCCCCTACTACCCTCAGCCTCACAAAATACCCCAATTGGGGATGCCATAATCTAACTGGGTCCAGACAGTTGGAAGCAATTGGGACTCTTGTGCGGAATATTTCACATTGCTTACTTAACCCAACTGAAGTTAGTACGTTCATTTATTAGATAGGTAAATTCTACACTTATTAATTGCTTCGTCTTGTTAGGTTTTCGAGAATCCGATATTTATTTTTGTGCAGGGCAGCTTAGATTTTATAGAGAAAACTCAAATGCAACTGTTTTTAAAAATATCTACCCACTGTTTTTTTTTCATTTCTTATAATACAGCATTGCATGTAACTTTACTTATAATATATTTAAAAACAGCGGAATGTTAAATAAACGTTCAAAAAGTTGCGGACACCAGCAAATATGGGGATATAAAGTGTTAAAACTACATTTAATCAACGCATTAAATGCCACCACATTATTAATTAAATCAGCCTAGGTTAATTACCATTCCTACGTGCCACAGGTAAAAACAATAATATCCTTCGAGCTTAACACTACCGCAGAAAAAGCATGGAATAATCAACACCCCATGAATTGTATTGGAATTTCTCACTAGATACTACTAGTAAACTACGTTTCACGGAGAGAAGGCAGTAACTGCGAAAAAATAGAAAATAAGTAATGAAATAATAAGAACAACAAAAAAATAAATAAAATACGAAAAATAATCCAAAAAGGTTATTTATATCGAAAGACGGCGACTACTAATGTTAGTAAAAATATTGTCAACCTTACCATTTTTCAATTTAGTTTGGCAAAAGTGAACTAGTACATTACTAGTGACAATTTGGGAGGTGGGTGTGAGTACCGCTGCCCCTGGAACCATTAATTGGATAACCAACACCTCTTACACAGGTTACACCAGGTGGTTGGCAACGTTTGGTGATTTAGCAGGAGTGCCCGGGTTCATGGGGTGAGGATTGTCTGGGTCTTGACGACGCAAATCTTCCTCTTCTTTCTTTCCATAAAAAACCCTTCACGCAGCATCCCCAAAGATGACATATGCCCTGGAGAATAATATTTTCCTCGTAGTTAAGTGAACAGTGGACCTCGCATCCATAAAAATATGTTTCTAATTTTGTCTTATTTGATAAATCAAAATTAAAATTTCTCCTGAAATAATAAGATTTGTAAGTAGGAACTTAAATACCTACCTATTTAATCATAAATAATCAACATCAAATACCAAATTGTACAATTTGTCTACAGAATTGCCACCATAATAATTCTCAAATCATTTTTCAAAATTTCATCAGGCCGGAACGTACCATCATATTGATTGTTCCGATTTGACAGCTCGTGGTGGGATCCAAGATCATGGAAACTCTGGTGGGATAAAAAGGAAGCATCCAACCTTGATCCGGAACCAGAACGTACCAAAAAACTCACAGACAGATGAAATGCCAAATGGTCGAGTTAAAACAAGACTTCGCTACGATCAATCAAAAAAAGGTAGCACCACAAACAGTTTTATCAGAATCATGTTTATCGATCAAACTGATTACACTTGGTGGTTTAAAGATCATTGTATGAATATATAATGTAAATTGGTTAATGTAATGTAATTACGAAACTTGTATTATGTAATAAATATTCTATTACGTTCTTTTCACAAAAAAGGAAAAAAAATAAACTTTTACATGTAATAAGTAAAATAAAAAATTAAATCATTGAAGACGATATTAGTTACTTTAAAACGAAAATTTGAAACACTACCATCCTTTTCTGAAATTATATCTGAATCTGTTGTTCATAATTTGTTTTCTCTCGAGACCAGCATCCCGGTGCCTTTGGTAAACATCATCAAAGCGCTGCAATAGCGTAGGTGTCAAAATAGCATAATCGATAATAATATATATTATATATGTACCTAAGTTACGTTATAATTTTAAATGTATGTTTAAAAACCTTAAAAAGTTTAGTTAATTTAGTTACCACCTTCTTTCTTGCAAGGGCAGTACAGAGCGTCCAGTCTTTCCAATTATACCTTATTTGAAAGGCGAAGGTAAATTACTTTTCCTTGAATAGCACGTGCTTGCAGCCACCGTACCTGCGCAATGAGCACTGCGCACTGAACATGTGCGGGTATGCAATGATGGTTTATAATGTGGAATTCTCGGCCTATTTGAATCATCCCATAGCATGGTTGATTGGACTATCGGAATCCCATGGGATTCTAAATGTGATTGTAAATTTACACTCCATTGTTCGTATAAGTTCTGTTTGAAGATATTAAAAATTACTTTGAAAAAAAAATACAAAATGGGGCAAGAGTAATGTTATATTGTAGATGTGCCATAATTTTTACAAGTGACATCAAATGTCACTTGTAAAAAAAGTGGCACCACACTTCAGAGATGAGACACGTAGGCATTCCACATATAAAGGGGAATACTCATCGGTCATACAAAATTTTAGCACCATAAGCGATTTATTCATTAAAAAATGAAATCGATTGGATATAACTAATAAAGGGGTCCTAAGACTGAAATTAAATAAGTTAGTTCCGGATATAAAATTTCTTTTTAGCAAGCGTAACTGAATTTAATAATGAATTTGGCATCAATATATGTGTGTGTTTGTATTAAATTTCAATTGTAACTTGTGTTTTATTATTGTTTTAATTTTTATTTTACTCTACTTAATTACATTTTCAATTTGTGTTTTGTAATAATTTCAGTTATAATATGTGCATTAGAATAGGTTTTATTTAATTTCATTAGGAGTTCACATGTTTACAAACATATTATAATATGATTTGAAAATTTACCTGCTGTTTAATTAAAAAAGATGCCGGTGGGGCATGGCATAAAGAAGGCTGGGAAACACTGCTGTAGACAGATAGGGAATTAATTGACAAAAGCAATGGAGCGATAAACACCTGAAGAACGCGGAATTATTGTTACTGCTTATTTGACCAATTTCCGGTCTGTTTTTTTTTAGCGCAGGTGGGACAAATGTAATGCCATAATGTGAATTGGCTGCCATTTTGTTAGAAATGGTACAAAATTGTGCTCTGTTTTCACTGAATTTTTATTTGAAGGTTTTCACGAGACATTTCGCGCAAATTTTGCAGGACGATAGACAGGAAATTGGACAAAAAAGCAATAACAATAATTCCGCGATATTAGTTTGTCAACTACTTCTCTTTCTACAACACACATATCAAAGCACAATGACATTTAACGCCATTTGCCAAAATTATGGCACATTCACATTTTTATATTACTTTTGCCCCACCTTGGGGAGATTAGAATCAGACATCTACTCGTATATTCGCCTCTTCAGCATATTAAAATATAGTAAATAATATAAAATCAAACATTGAATCTATTTTGCTAGAGAAGCCTCCGAACAATCAAAAACAGTTGGCAGAACGATTCGAAAAGATATCCCACAGTAATTAATCTCAAGTCAGAGGTAGTTCGTACAACACTGAAAAGTAAAGGTAGATTTTCATGGAGCTCCAACGGTTTGTAAATCACTCACGGCATAACTAGGCCCGTAGAACAACAGCCAGGTAGGTTATTTATAATTCTGGTATCACAGGAAGTGTTGAGCGTGACAGCTTATCATACTATTAATATAAAGCGTATCTCCTATAACCGGACACTTGTGCGGGAATGTTGCCGTATTATGAAGAGCGAAATAACTTTAATAGTGATAAAAATGTGGACACAGCCTTTTCTTATTTTTTGTTGTTGTTATAAAGTAGAACAAGCATTACGCATAACCTCATAATATTTCAATTACTCCTACTACTTCATAGGAACTCGACGCTTTTAACAACTCAGCTACTAATAGGTCGAATACTAACTTATGCACGTTACAATATTATATTATAATTAATATATATAATTTTGAATTAAGTAGCTCGGTAAATAAGTTAAAAAATCACAAAATAGCACTGGATAAAATAACAAAGTTTTTTTGTTAAATTTAAAATATCACCTTATTCCAAAATTCCACAATTTGAGTAAAAACAAAAGAATTACAGCCTTTCTAAAAAAAAAATATTCATTTGATAAACGACCGTGTGTGTGAAAACATTACTAATATAGAAACTGACATAAAATAGTTAATGCAAAGATATATATTGTTTACACAGCCAAAGAAGGTTGTTTATCTGTTGTATAAACTTGAAATTTCTCATCAAATTTCACAATATTTCTAGTGTATTTTAAATGAAATATATATATATATATATTTTAGATGTCGTAAATAAATAATAATTTAAGAAACTAGATAAAATTACCTTTAAGTTTAAGGTCGAAGTTTGTTATTGTCTACATGTTCATAGATGGCGTTAATTCAATAATTTTAATAAAGCTTTTTGCAAGTTATGCTTTACAATATTAAGACGAATTATTTGTTTGCGCCTGTACATACACAATATGAATAGGAATAAATAGTTTGGTCCGTTTAAAAACTCAAATCTTTCAAGAAAGGCATTCAAATACAATCTTGAATTGAATCATCGATACAATATTGTATTTTGAAATACACTTTTATTTTTAAATTTGAAAAAAAAACTCATAATCAAACGTCGAAAAATTGTAGAGAATGCGAAATTTTGAAAACACATTTTTTTAAGGAATCTGTAAGAAAATCGTCTCTTCACTTTTTATCTCGTTTATTCAATAAAAATATCACAATAATTCCCAGAGAATAATATCAACAAAAAAGGAGATTAGTTTATTGTTAGTGCAATACAAAAGTTGATGTACATATATACATAAAATATTTATGATATTTAAAAGCATCACTTTCATAGAATTCTTATTAATCAGGCGGTAACAGTAAATAAAAAATGTATGTGTCTGAAATAACCTCACTTTTTCAAGACGGGAATTTCACGTGCCAGTTGCCAGTTGCATCGGAGCCCAGTTAGAGATATTTTTCATTAGCACTAACTCGAATGTAAACTTTTACAGTCTTTATACAATTTGTGACAAAAACACCGTATAACGGTTGAAAAGTGTTTTTTTAATAAGACATATTCAAATGAACTAGATAAAATGTGCAATTTAAATTGCATATTCAATTTCTGATACATGTGTCCGCTCGCAGTTAACGTAAAGCAAATCGCCTGTAGAAATAAACGGCAATACTCGCAGCTGTCAAAAACTTAGCTATGTAGACTTCATGTCTCCCACGGCAGACTTGGAACCCGCACTGCCTACCCCGACCCCGTACTGGCTTCATCTTTTATTTACAGCCCATTTGCTATTTGTACCAGTTCCTACTTTCATACAGCAGGCAGTGCCACACGCCCCGAGGAAGCATATTGCACTGGTCTGTTGGAATTTGAAAGCTAAACTAAATAATTAATAATAAATCATAGTTGTATTTGATCGCACCTGGTAAGACGGGACCAATTAATTGTTCTCGCTATTACCGTTAAGCGGTATATCCGTGATGAGTTAAACTTAGGTAAATATTTTTTTGAAAACACAGTACCCACCCACCTAATATTGTTTTAGACCACAATTTTTATTTTTTTGCAGCCAACCGAAGTTTGCTTTGAAAAAATACTGATAGTTACATGAAAATTATTGTTCCTTTTCTAAAAATGACTAAGGATATGTGTTTCACAGAATTTTATCAATTTATCAAATTTCAATGTTCCATGTAAGTTCCATTCAAGTTCTGTAATATAATAAATTCATTATGGGATGGGTGTTTCACAGTACTTGGATAGTATCCGAACTTGAATATTCACCTTTGAAATATGATGAATTGTTAAAATTCTGTGAAACAACCCGTACTAAGAGAACTTGTGTGAAAATTGGAATGAAACGGAAAACAATCAAAAACGAAAAAAAATGGAAAAGATAGCACATTTGTGCTTAAACGGTGAATTGCATTTACTTTTTGAAATTACTGGTAATTCATAAAATTTCAATATCTGTGAAAGTTCTGTTAATATTTTAGTTATACGAAACAACTGCCTAGTCATTATATAATAACAGAACTTGAATGGAACTTTCACAGAACTTTAAAATTATCTTTGAAATTTATTGGAAAACTCTTCGCCATTTATTCTCTCCCCAACTTACTTCCACTTCATAGCATACCACAGATGGGGATGTCTTTGTTCTACTGGCTATGTATAGTTTTACACGCTTGAACTTTATCACATACAAAAAAATATTCTCCCTGAAATTATATTTTCAACCTGTAGTCACTTATTAGTCAGATATTTCTTCCCGAAACAAAAATAATATTCCTACTGTTTTTAAAAAGTTTTTTTTAAATAATTTATTGTTCAACGCAAAGCCCATTTTAACCGTGCCCTGAAGAAGGCACGCTTGTTTAAGAATCTATTTGGCTAAGCTCAAATAGTTCGATTTAAGTAAAGATATCATTTTTATTGTATAAACAGCCATAACATCTTCCCCAGGCATATGATTAATCATGTTCATCCTCCTCTCTTAATGCTATCCCGGTCGGAGATCGAACACGAGACTTGAAAATATAAATCAATTTTATTCACGCGAAACGCAAAAACACTCCCGCCCGTCGCGCCGCCACAAAACTAGATGGAATTCTATGATAGGTCTATACTACAGCAAGCTTACAGGGCACCTTGGAATGGAGCCCTAGGGCCCTGGGGGCGTTTACTTAGTGCTTTTATCGCTTGTGTGTTATTATTTAATTATTTGGTTTTGTTGAATTTAAATGTACAAATATTGTGATAGCTCAGGCAATGGGCCTAGACTTTACACACTAAGGGCATAGAGCATATATTTATAATATGTATAGACCGTAATATACATTTTCTTTCACATATCGCACAGTTGTAGCTTGAATTGTAATTGGATGTGTAATTTCTCCACACCACTACCCCATTTATTGTGATGGCTCACATCGCTTGATTCGGCAGAGAAAACACTGTTGTAGGGCCGTGAGCTGGCAAGCAAGTTTCAACGCACGACCGGGGAACAGTTTTTCTCATAATAAATTGTATTCTTCTTCTTTATGTGCCGTATCAGGTCCCCCCGACGTTGGCGATCACTCTGGAAAATGTCTCTTTGTCTTGCGCTGCCCGGAATAGCTCCTCCACACTTCTAATGCCGGTCCACTCTCGTATATTTCGCAGCCAAGACATTTGTCTCCTACCAGGCCCTCTGCGACCCTCTATCTTGCCTTTCAATATTAACTGGAGCAAGTGATACTTCTCCCCTCGAAGTACATGACCCAGATATGAAATTTTCCTGATTTTTATTAATCTAAGCAGTTCTCTCTCTGCTCTAGCCCGCCTGAGAATTTCTGTGTTGGTGATCATGTCGGTCCATGGGACTTTGAGTATTCTCCGGTGAAGCCACATTTCAAAAGCTTCTAACCTGTTCATGGTATTTACTTTCAAGGTCCATGTTTCACATCCATACAACAAGACCGACCACACATAACATTTTAGCATTCTCTGCCTTAGTTTTAAGCTGATATTATCATTGCAGAAGAGGGATTTCATTTTAATGAACGCAGTTCTTGCTGCTTCAATTCTGCACCTAACCTCTACATCTGGGTCAAGAGTCTCCGTGAGAATACTGCCGAGGTATTTAAATCTTTCGACCTTTTCGACATTGCAACCATTTAACTGTATCACTGATTCAGAGGGATCTAGTCGTCCAAATGTCATCCATTTTGTTTTATTGACGTTGATTGTTAGGCCCAGTTGCTCACCAGCATTATTAACAAGATTTAATAGGTCTTGGAGGTCATCGATACAGTCAGCTAGTAATACAGTATCATCTGCGTATCTTATGTTATTAATGACAACTCCGTTGATCTTAAGACCGTTCTCAGTATTACTTAGGGCTCTTTTAAAGACATAGTTGGAATAGAGATTAAACAATAGTGGCGACAGGATACAGCCTTGTCGTACTCCACGCTGAATGGCAATTGCATTAGATCTCTCATTCCCATGTCTTATTTCTGCTGTTTGGAACCAATACAGGTTTTTTATGAAATTCTGGTCTTTGGTGTCAACGTTACAATCCGCAAGCATTTTCATTAGGTCAGCATGTTTTACCCTGTCATATGCCTTTTCGTAGTCAATAAAACAGGCAAAAACTTCCATTGTATTACTTGTAGAGAAAATTGTATTACTTGAAGGAAATCTCAATAATGGTTTCTAGGGAGCAATTAAGGCGCAAAGTCAAAAAAATATCTTATCTAACATGAAACGTTACATAATATACTCCTGCAAAAAACAAAAAAAGATTTAGGTTCACCCGTAATACCATAGCAATTCGTCGAATTACCATTCAAAGAAGATTACTAATCGCTCAATAAACTTCTGCAAAAACAGCGGCCTTATTCACATTTCATTTAACAATAGATTTTTGATTGACATAATCCTCGCTGGAATTTGAGTTGTCACGAATTTGAGGAATGTATCATCGAACTCGTCGGGAAATCGATGAATTGGAAGTATGCCGCGTTCTATTTCGTCTTGGGCAATCGGGGCTATTCATCACTCATTATCGAGGCGATCCTTTGTGTTTGTATTGTCACGCGTCGCTTGTACAATGCTCGAAATACGCGTGGTATTTGTATTCTTCGCGGCCAGTGACGAGTAATAAATATGAAATACATATACTCGTATTAAGCACTTAACTACTCAGGCCATATAAAGCTTATACGAAACATAAAAAAACAATATTTCTGTCACCAAATGACACGTCCCATTAAATCTCGTTCTATCTTGTTCTATATACTGGTAAATAAAGTTTCCAAGAAAAAACAACGAAAACGTATATATATATATATATTGCTATTTTTGAGTTCATATTTTAAGTTATTTGTCATTTCTAAATTAAAATCTGAAAGTGCTTTTCATCTACTTTCAAAAACAGATTGCAATTTGTGATACATTATTGTGTAACGTGATGAGATTTCGAAATAAATCAAGAATGTTTATAAATGACATGATACTATTTACGAAGACCCCAGTGGTTAACTAGCTATAAAGTGACTGGTTAACTACTCGCTTTCTAAACACATTTTTTTCTTTAAGCAAATGCATTTTTTTTTACAAAATTTAATGGCGGCTTTTCTTGTCTTTTTGACGTTTTAATGATTTTTCCAAAGCTCTTTTAAGCTATAGCTATTGCTAGAAATAAAACGATATTCGAGAAGAGAATGAGTGCATGTGTTGAAATATAAATTATAAATAAAAGGTGTGTAAGTTTCGTGATATCATGATTCGCCATTCGAGAGATTTTGTTTGCACAGGTATCTAAGGTAAGCATTTGATGTTATTTATACTTTCATGAAGAAGAAGGGATTATTTAATGTTCCAAGGAAATATCGCTGTCAGGTTTATGCAACACACACACATACACACACTCGAATTTCAAAAGTGAAAATGATTTCAAAAGTTAGTTTACTTAAATGTAACTTTGGAAGTTCTTTGCGCACTTACCCTTCTAACCGTATTCGACTGCTGAATTGTGAATGGCGTGGAAAAAGTTCAAACAATGGAAGACAGATGTTATATTTACCTGAAAGGAAAAAAACATAACTATTAGAATTTAAAAAAAAATGTAATCATAATAATTACCAATTATTAAAAAAAAAATTGTTGTTCTGTGAGATTAAACTATTAATATTGGGAAGGTGGGTATTCTTTTTACATTAACCCCACCCAGGACGCCCGGGCAGGAGCATCCTGAACACACCTCACCCGATGAAACCCTGCTAAATCACCAAATGTAGCGAACGACTTGGGGTGACCTATAGCAGTTGGTAATCCAATAAATGTGTCCTGGGGCGGCGGTACCCAAAACCGACTCCTAAATGGAATATATGGTGTATGTGTAAAAAGTTTAGGTCAAACTCTCGTCAAATTTGACGACCATCAACACTTCATTAATTTTGAAACACTTGGAGTGTTACCTTACCAAAAGATAACATCGTTTTTTGTGTAAACATTTCAAATAGTAGTAAAATTTGAACCAATCGAAATTTAATTGACCTGAGGAAACATTTTGAAAAGCACCATAAGGGTGAAAAATGTCCCTTAAACAAACACTTTCTTATTCTCTAGAGTTCACTGACCATCCTTCAAAGAATCTTTATTAATTTATCTCATTTAACACATTGCGTGCTCATGTTTGTATATGAATTCATAATAAACTGTCAATAGCCTTGCATTTCCCAGAGAGCTGTCGGCAAACTTTATAAAGCATCCACGTGAAACGTAAATATCGAGACAAGAGACATATTTACCCGCAGATTTGCTCAAATGCTTAAGGCTTTAAAGGCCAAAGAAGCGCCACTCGCGGAGCTTTTGCTTTTCAACTGTCGACATTATCGCTAGAGCATTTCAATTTCCATGCACTTGGTCAGAGCAAATGTTGACGCCGGCATTCAATTGCCTGAGGTATTTTTACCAAAGATCATTTAGCATCGGTACGAGAATTAATCGGTTTTGGCTGTATTGATACAGAGTTTTTTTAAATTATTAACGGACTGAGCTTAAATGTCGAGAAGGTATGCTTTAAAAAATTCTCATAAAATGCAGCTAATTTCTTAATTCGAAAGGTAAGTTGAACTCATAATTTACAAAAATAAATTTTTTTTTAGCAAAAAAATAAAATTTCAATTCGTTTTTACATAAGGAAAACTATAAGAATTTTTAGTCATTGATATTCCGTATTGCGCTATATTTCCATTTGCTGAAATCTAGATGATTACATAGATGATGGTTTCCCAAGCGGATAAAATGATTTGTATTTTGTTATATTTATAAACAGACTTATGCAATAATATACAATTTAAGTTAGTTGTGTATTACTGTAATTCAAATGTACAGATTTGCGGACGCCCACTGGAGGAATCTTTGAACGGCGTGCGATATTCCCCAGACCACCTCCGAACACCAAACACACGTGCAATTTCGCAAACAATGTAAATATTATATGAAGCGATGCTTTCACCGTCATTTGTCTGGTGTTTGAGGCAAATAATAATTAATCTGGAATCAGTCAGTGCCTACGCAAGTACGAGGGCAAATATTATTATACCCGGAGGGAAAGTGGATAGCTTTCATCCGTACAAGTGTTACTGGGAACTAGGGCGATGTTCTAACAAAAGATTTCCTTCGAAAGCGAAACGGAAATTTTTAGAGAAAAATAATTTTTAGAGTTTTCACCCTAATATAGATCAGTTCGCTGGGATTTCATAAGATAATCGACATAATTATTTTTTTCAAAATTATTTTAATCATATAGAATCTTCCCTCTTGACCACAATCAAAATCAGTATCGATCATAGTCTATTAAGAAAACCCAAAGTTTTTCATGTTACGTTACAAAGAACCAACTTAACCTTCTCCCAACTTCTTGTGCGAATGTGTCTACTATATAACTGTAGTGGCAATTTTAAAGTTTGTTAACCGTCATTATTGCACAGTACTGTAGTATTCCGGACATATCTAGCGGTATCCCCGAACTTTGAAATTTTTTTCGAATCTCTTGTTGCACTTCCAAGATTTTTGTCTCTTTTTTTTGTTGTTTTACATAAGGGCCAATAATAAACATGTTTTAAATGTTACTCAACTGATACAAACTATTAATGCAGGGTAAATGGTAGTACATCAATTGTGCAAAATTGTTAGTAAAAACACGTTAGTAAGGGGGTTTAGAGTTTTATTTTTCCACGTTGTTGTACACCGTTATTGGTTGGTTGTTTTTAATACATTGCTCACTCCCATATTTGATCTTATTCCTTTGAGATCAGTTAATTTAATGAGATAACCAGGGTTTTAATTGAATGTTTTATTATAACATAATTAATTGTCGTTCTAAGTAAGAAAGGTTCCTTCCTTCGCTCTTCAAAAAAATTAATTAAACTTTGTATATATATTTATGACAAATCACAATATGGCCAATTTTTATGGTGGTATCTTACTATAGTTTTTTACAATCTTATATTGTTCAAACATAGACAATGATTAAGCAAGTACCCTCAGCAAGGGTCGTGCGCCACCACGCTGCTATGCGTCTAATTGAATAATACACAATGATCAACTGACACAGAACAAGAGTTTCATTAAGCCCATGCCACGCTGACTAAACAACATCGTTTGTCCAACGATTATTCAAGTATTGAAAAGCTCCAACGTGTAAAGCTCAAAGGGCCTTCAAGGCTCAATAGATTGAGCTCTGTCTCGAGCGGACAGTACACAGTGCAACATTGCTGCATCATCAGTCTTCAGTAATGGTCTCTGCACGATAGGGCACGGGACATGGGGAAATTGATTAATGCAGGTCTGTTTATGTCACTTACGTTGGTCTGAATCAAGGAGGGACTGCTTAACACCCGAGTTACATTGCCCGGGGCTGATTCGCGCTCCACTTAAGGTTCTGCTCAACTATATGAAGGTTTTATAAGGGAAGTGTGATTTCTCTTCTTTAATTGCTTCAACCTCAGTAATACACTCTTGGCGAGACCCGAGGGGCAGATACACACTGCAGAAGACGCGTTTCATCTTCACGGTAAGTTCTTATTAAGAAATTACAAAAATAAATATTAAAAAAACACATTTAAGTGCATTGGAAATTGGCACTTTATTTCGTGCCAAAAGGAACATGAGTGAAAAATATTATGGTTTAAAAACATATATTCACATATTTTTGTTATTTGTTTTTGGGGTGTTTTTTAGCCAATGTTTCGGACAACGTTACAGTGTCCATCATATATTCACATAGATCAACAAACGATGTTTCTGAATATATATGTTTATTAGACGATTAAAACCGTGAGACACTCAAACGCCCTGTGATTTATTAGCGGGTTCGGACAGCACTTAAACAGCTACATCGCGGATTGGCCGACCCCATGCATTAAAAATACGGACAATTTTGTTTTAAGTTCAAACTGCGATTTACAAATTATTTCAAAAGAATTCATGTTTTTTAAAATTTTACTGAATATTTAAATTGGGTTTTTTTCTTTTTATACCGACCCGAGTGTGATTTACCTTACTGTTAACTGACAAAACCGAGTTATGTATGACGTCACGCGTACCTACCCCATCAGATTTAGATTGTTTTGTATGACGTCACGCGTACCTACCCCGTCAGATTTAGATTGTTTTGTATGACGTCACGCGTACCTACTCCGTCAGATTTAGATTCTTATGTATGACGTCACGCGTACCTACCCCGTCAGATTTAGATTGTTTTGGCGGGCTTTGAAAAAGGCAAACTTTGATAATTATTTTAACTATAAAATCGACATTTGTAAAAAACTAAATAAAATACTTGTATTTAAATTAGAAGGTGAGCATTCATAATCTATAAATATACGTAAAATGTTTGTTTGTTTGTTTGTGCCCTATATAATCGAAAACTAGTGGACCGATTAAGCTTAAAATTTCAAAGTTTGTTCTTATTATTGCCAGGAGTGTTTAGAAAGTAGTTTGAATGGTAGAAGAAGTCTGGGACGCCCAGGGAAGACTTAACGCATTACTCTGCACTGGAATGAGATACGGAGTCGAATAAAAGTCGATATAATATAGTTTTTTTTTTTAATTTTACAATGTGGTATACAGCAGTGAATGGTGGGAGTCGCGGACACCCAAGGAAGACATGGCACGACCAAGTAAAACAAAAATTTATAAAAAATAAACTTTTCTATTCTTTAGAATAATATTATATCCACCTTAAAAATAGACTCAGTTTTCAGGTACACTAGAATTCACAACCTCAAAACTTTACTCCAAATCATTCACAACCCTGAGCAATGGTAGCTAGTAAAAAATAAATAAAAATTACTGCAATTCCTTTTGGCAAAGTAATTATATAATGATTAAAAATAAGAGGTAGTCAACAAATGTTCCTGGGGTGTTCCCCGGGAACATTTCAACATCAAATACTTCGAGTATCTATATGGGAAGAATATTTTATGAGACGATATTAGGTATAAGTGAGTGCATAGACAAAGTTGTGTGGCGACCTATCATATTTGCTTACAATAATTTAGTGTATTTTTCGCTAAGCTTTTTTGTATTTTTAGGACTTAAATTGCTGGCAGAGAAGATGAATGATGTCAATGGTGGTTTCACAACAGTTTATAAGGATAAATATTCCGGCTAACGCTACAAAGATATTGGTAAACTCTTACGTTGTATTACGACTATTGCAATTGCATATATGCAAGTATCACTAAAATATACACTGACAGACTTCGGTCAGTTTTCAATGCTTCAGCAAGGCTGATAACCGGTGTTGCCAAATAGGCCTACATCTCACAACATCTCCGGAACCTTCATTGGATTTAGTGCCCTGAGAGAATCCAATTCTAACTCTGCAGGATGGTTTTCAAAACCGTACGTGACATGGCGCCACCCTACTTGTCGGAACTGTGCATTTCAAACGATGTTAATGTTAGGCAAGCAACCCTTCGGTCAGCATCTTCAACAGCCATAGGTATACTCTCAGTACTAATGCGCTATCCCAATACAAATTATGGAGACCGGGCTTTTGCAGAAGCAGGCCCAACAGCTTGGAACAAATTCCCTTCACATTAGCAAAAGATCGTCAGCTTTTCTGAGTTCAGCGCAAAACTAAAGACGCAATCTTTTCAATTTGTCGTATCCAGAATAATGACCGCATTTTTTCCAGTGTTGTTGTACTTAATTTGTTCATTATAAACCTTACTTTTGTGCCATGTAACAAGTTCCTACCTTAATTAAATATTTTTTATTTATTTCTAGTGTTTTATTTCGTAGTCCACTCGACGAAAGTGTAGTTACAATGAAACAATGATAACAATTTAGTTATCTAGGGTTAAAAAAATAATGAAGTTGTTAGAAACTATTATAAAATTTATGCCTTCATTTCATAATCAATAAAGTTATACGACCCTGCGTATCTGAATCCGATTCCCTGGATCATAGTTTCAGAGGCGATATTCCCAACTACAGCTAAGGCGTAGAGCTCGTCATCATTGTCATCGTCAGCCCCGGGAACCACTTATTGAGTAACTAACACCCCTGCCATAGGTCTCCCAAAGTGGTTTGCTAAGTTTGGTGACTTAACAGGAGTGCCCGGGTTCATGTAGTGAGGTTTGTCTAGGTCTTGGCGTCGGATGCGTTTGCTCACCAACTGCGGGCGGGTCGCATCGGGAGAAACTGGTTAAGGGAGACCTTTGACCTTTCCAGCCGGACTCTCTCGCGACCAAACGCCTATATATATTTGTTTTCGCAAGGGTCTATAGCATAAAGACTATCTTTTTAAGAGAAAAGCAGCTGCACGTTTGATTTCTGTGATAAATACCGTAAATCACCAACAACTGATGACATAATTAACGACAACAACGCCACACCCAGAACATAAAGTTTAATTGATAGAAACGTACACTCGTTATAAATTAACGTGTTTATTTTAAAACGGCGAACTCTGTTAGATTATATTGCCTAATAAACGTATTACATTATTAGAATGAAAATAGCCGTAATTATGGTTTGCAATCCCGCAATCTCGCATCCCGAAATCTCGCGAGTTTTCAGCAATATATGATACCGCGGATTAGCGTGGTTTTCATGCGAGGGGTTTTCGGGATTACGGGATTGAAAGTACTTAATTTGCATTTATAAAAGGTCTTTTTGATTTGCACGTACTTGCAAGTTGTAAATAAAGTGATTCGCAAGCACCATAATGCCCAGAAACCAGCACTGCGACAACAGCACAATCTTTTACGTTACGTTTTCAGTGTCTACTAGCACCAAAGATGATTGATCTCAAATGACTGGATAGTCATCTCAGTGATCAAAGTCTGCTTTAAATACTTATTATGTTACCTTTTCAATATCTTTTTAGAACGTTACTACTATCAAAGATGATTGATACGAAAAGTCCTCTTAAATGAATGTTAGTATGTTACCTTTCAATAATCATTTTTATAATTAATTGATACAAAATAATTTTTAAAAATGTTTATTTCAATACCCCCTAATAAAAATCCCGCAATCTTTTATAAATTAATTTAAAGATTTCTAAATTCTATCCCTCAATGAGATCCTCCCCGTGAGATTTTAAAAAGTGGCGGGATTTGCAGAGCCTAACCGTAATCTATTAGGCTCTGTTACTCTAACCAAACTATCAAAGAACGTAGGCAGTTAAAGTTAATCCTTCTCCCGAGATTAAACCTTCAACTTCAACTAAAGAATGATGAATGGTGGTCTATGTATGATATGTGGGTAATTATAATTACCTGTATGGAAAACGTGTATATATCCTTGTTAACAAATATTAACTGGTTATGTAAGTGCATAATAACATAAAGGCATTTATGATATACAAGCCTATTACTATTTTGCATTTATAAATACAGAATATTTGGTTTGAATTGACTAGTCACTTATTTTTTTATGCCAAGATTCAATATTAACAGAATCTTCATCAGGGCAGAATAATACTAAGCGACTATAATTATTACGGACATGGCCACAAGTTCTCCAGATGTGACAAGGCGTATGTGGGCCAGACAGAACGGACCACCTCCAAAAGGATCTCAGAACACTTTCGAGCGTGCAACCTCGGCCATCCTGACAAATCGGCAATTGGTGAGTACTTAATTGAAAACGGCCATTACTTTGGATTTGTTCTTGAAGATCTAGGGAGACCCAAAACGCATCGAACATGACTTTCGGAGGCAATTAATGAAATCCACGAAAAATACCATTAAAATACCGCTCCTAATAAGATTGACGCACGCAACGCTGTATCATACATATTCCACATACTTAAATACTTCAAAACTTCACCACAATTTATATATCTGCCCTGATGACGGACGCTACAATGCTTTCCAAAACATTGACTAAAGAAGGAGGAAGCGCAAGACGGCATAATACCCAGAAATAAATCACGATAATGGCTACAAGTGCATACGCGAATACATTATTGCCAGAAAATTAAAAATAATAATAATAATTAATTTGTGGGCCAGAAGACGTAAGTGAATCCTGCAGACTGCAAACCGGAAGGGCAAGGTGAGGTTCTCGACTAGCAATCCGGAGGTTACAGGTTCAAATCCTAATTAGTTAATCCTAGTTGAGGTCACAGGTTTAAATCCTATTAATCAATACATTACCTACAATTCAAATGAAAAATTACTTTGTTTTAAACCACTTTATTATATAATTTTAGAGATATACAGGGTTTTCCAATAAGAGGTGTTATTTTGAAATTCAATCGTAAAAGATCAATGGTTTTGTTGCTTTTGTGGCACGTAGCGCCGTTTTGTTGAAAGTAAACATTGTCCAAATTAATACCATCCAATTCCGGCCATAAAAAATCATTAATCATCTTTTGATAGCGCAATACATTCACCGTAACTGTTGCTCCAGCCTCATTTTCGAAAAAGTAAGGTCCAATGACTCCGCCGGACCATAAACCGCACCAAACAGTCACACGTTGAGGATATAGAGGCTTTTCAACAATAACTCTTGGGTTTTCCGAGCCCCAGATGCGATAATTTTGCTTGTTGACGAAGCCACCGAAGTGGAAATGGGCCTTATCACTAAAGATGATTTGCATTTGATTCACTCAAGTGAATTTTAATAATTTCAATGCGTTGTTGAAGCGTGTATCCCCTTTAAAGCAAAACTTTGATACTTCTTAAATGAATGAAACTTTTGCGGCCAAATAATGTTATTATTTTTAGGAATGGAACCGGTGGATTTATCGTTGTTTAAATAGACAATTCTTGCCGAGTCGCGTCGGTCCATTGGTAGTTAGTTAATCCTGAACATGGTTGTCGACTGGATGGCATCTCACGTGGATAGATGAACCATTAAAACATGATTATCGACGGTTTAAGAAAAATAACGGACTTAAGATAAATCTGAACCGATTCATCAAGACCTGGAGTGTATTGAAAGCCGAAATGCAGGACCGAACGATATTTTTTTACGATTAATTAATGACGATAGAAAACTTTGATTTTCTCTCTGTTGATTTTAACAGAACAATATTATGACATAATAATTTGATGCATATATTATAATTATTGCAGAATTTGTGAAGGTGAAATTATTTATCAAATATTTGCCTAAGGATTATTGCATATAAAAAAAATAATTACAGAGGCGATCAGATTAACCTTTCGAATATATACCGTTGATTTAGATCAAATACCCTATAAAATTAATAATACCTCCAACTTCTGATATTTCCCATATCTTCTGATGGCAACATGCTACACTAGCGCCTCCTAGGGTTATGAGGATTTCTTTCATACATTTTAATGGATTTTATGTGACTCATAATATTATTCAAATATGATTTAAGATTTTCACGGCCAAAAGTATTTTTGTTATTTATTTTTGGGGTGTTATGCCGTGTTGCGCTAACTCCTTCTTTAGAAACGTTGGCTAAAGAAGGAGTTAGCGCAACACGGCATAACACCCCAAAAAGAAATAACAAAAAAAAACATAATATTATTTATTTTACGTTATTAAAATGTAAGCTACATCCGACCTTACTGTTTTTTTTGTTCATACATAAAAACATATTAAAGTGGCTATTAACTCTGTGTTTGATGCTGAAAACGATTTGGGAGTGTTTTTGTTATTTGTGATTATTACATTCGCAAACTGCACGGACAGTGCTTACAGTTTAGGACATTATAATATATATTTTTTTATCAATATTGATCAAAATACAAATTTGAAAGCGCAAAACACCGTACTAAATGAGTTGTCGATATTGCCACTATTTCACTGGAGTTGGACGTATTATTAATATTATAGAGTATTTGTTTAGATTTAAATGTGTCAAAATTTTAACAAAAAAATTACACATTTCTACATTAAATTAAATAATTTTGGTACATATTTTATCGCTTAATTTCCACAATCAGTTTCATTTTTGGAAACTAAAAGTACAATAAAGTGAAAAAAAAATTACGCATTACATTATGTTAAGCAGGAATGTTTCACATCACGCAATTCTTCACAGTCAACCGAACTAAGTGTATTTGATTTTGTTTTTTTTTTACATTAAAATGGTTATTCCGAAATTCTGAAGCTTCAAAGCTTATGATTTTAATGGAGTTGCGAGCCGAACATAATTTCGTTGGAAATTTCATGACACCAGAGATCACCGTTTAAGAGTTTGCTGCTTCTGCACAAATATATATATATAATTAAATTATGGCAAATTTATTAAAAAAATACACTGCTAAGCGATTGGATCAAAGAGTCACAAATTAAAATTACCAGACTAAAAAAATATCTCTTTTGAAATAATTCATGCAAGATTTATATTTCATATATACAAATATCAAAGATATATTTATGTGGGTTAATTTAAAATCAATTTGTAAAAACAAATACCTAAATAAAAATTATCACCTAAAAACCATTTAACTAGGGTAAAATTTAAATGATCTTTAAATGCGGCCCTGTACTGCCTAAATCAGATGAGTAATTATGTATTATATTCGAAAACATACAATCATGCGTTTAGTATTGTAAAATTGTATAAAGTAAGGAACTGACCGTTTTGTTTAAGTAACGATAAAATAATGTCAATTTGTTTTACGCTTTGGGGCTCGTTTGTCAAACAGTGGAACATTTGGGAAATTAATTTTAACAATTTAATCAGATATACGTACAAATACAGTGAGACTTATAAAGTGCTTTAATTTTACACCAGATTTTGATGATTTTTGATTTATTTGTCGCTGTAGAGTAGACGGGCTTCAAGATTTCGAACATATATTTAACTTTTTATTTTTTGGAATAACTTAATGATTAAAACCCTAAATATTCATCCTAGACTTGCAAAAAAGTCAATAGATGTCGCACATTAAAATTAAAATAAGATGGGTTTATCTAAAGACGCTGTCTAGACTGCATTTAGTTCGGGTTGAATCTTGCGATCATACATAAAAAGATAGTTGCCAATAAAAATGTGCGTGAGAAAAATGAAAGCAATGTCGGTAGTTATTATTCGAAGTATGATACAGTTAAATATGGCCGAAGGAGATAGGATCCCATTAGCTCAGTGGTATAACGGTGCCCCGGCAAGGCAAGGGTCCTGGTTTCGGGTCCTAGATGTGACCGTATCTTTTTCTGATTTTTCTGTTTCAGATTTTCGTTTAAGAATCGCTAATATTGTCTTCAATAATTAATTATATATTTAACTCCCTGCAATATCTTTCATTTATTGCTAATACTGGCGGGTCATTCGTTGTTGAATGTCCGCATCAGCAAAATTCAATTGCGCGTGGCAAACAGTCTGCGTTAGCAATTGGACAATGTTGTGGCGCAGCGGTTTTCCTAGGTCACTGCACCGAGTAAAACACATTTTTACGCAATATTAACAGATACCGAATTATGATGCATTGATGCACTGTTGTATGAAGATTTGTACTTTTGTAAGTTATGCTCTAATTGTTAGCCAACATTAAGTATATATTTAATGTTGGAACTATATAAGATGTTTAGAACTATACCAAGGGCACGAAAATGTTAACATCAAGGTGCTGCAAAACACATTACACATAGCACAATACAATCTATCCCAATACGTTAGAATGTTATAAGAAACTAAACAAAACCGTAACTTAAAACTTTACCCTCAGGGGCGTTGTCCATCTATCAAATAATGTATACGCCTCAACCTCATTAATAAATTATCCAACCGACCAGAGCCTTCAGAAAAGATATTTATTCGAGCTTAATGGCTCGTTACGCCTTTAGTAGTTTAAATATCCGTACGTTACTAAAACTCATATACCTATATCGTCCGATCTAGAACCAAGAGCAAAGAAATGCATTCACAACATATTTTAATGCTGTATTAAACAGATGATCTATTTTAAGGCGTTCTTAACGTAATCTTTATGAGATAATACACAGTGAAGGATCTCATATCTACGTCAGTTTTATCATTTGTATGTGATTTATATATCTTTTAATGATGGGTTTCTTTATCATCTCGTATGGAATAAACCATAGAGATCAGTTAAAGGACGGTGTATGGTACCATTGGTACCGTTGTGTTGTGACGACTTCTAGTGCCACCAAATTCATTAGCTTTAAAATTGCTACGTCTCGTTTTTTCACAATAAATAGAAGTTGTATGTGTCCAAGATACTTATTATAAGATCGAGGTATATGAGGAGTTACTGTGAATTAAATTATCCTTCCTTCTATGTCATATCTGTGTTCTGTCCAATATACTTTTGACATCATTTATATCGACAATATAATACATTCATTCCCATTGGGAATGTATAACGAGCGATATGGTGAAATAAACCAAGCCCACATTATATAATTCTACAATAACATAAAATAAATAATTTATAGGTATCTATAGTGATATGATCTTGGAAGAAAAATATCGTAAACCCACTGTTGTAGTTGACATCTATCATTAAATGAAACGTTGATTAAAGTTTGCTGTGAGTATCCATCAGTAAAAGGTTACATATTAATTCTTACAAGCGAGGGTTAAAATTGCCTGATGTAATAAGTACCTACGTATCATTATTGAGTAATCAATTTTAAATTAAAGTGCAATCTTTCAGCATGAAACCGCCGGTAATCTGAGGAAGCATGGTCCATGGGGTAGGGGGTATGGACGGGGTATGGACGGGGTATGGGGTATGGGTATGAGTACGGCCTGAGAGCATAATAGCGAATGGCGGTGTGAAATACTTCCATTGCGTGTAAGATTAATTGTTATTTGGATGATTACAAATCGCCAGGGATATTTATCGTCCATGTGATATTGTATGTGTTGCTGGCGCGAAGTGTCAAATGGTAGGTTCATATCAACTTACGGAAACGGCGGCCAGGGGAGTTCAAACATTGAACTTGCAAAAGTTTAAATATCGGCTAACCTTTATTTTTTTTTACTGTACGTTCTTCACATTTACAACGATTCAAATAACAACTGTTGTCCAGCCACTGAGTGCTCCTTCGTAAATTATCGTTCAGTTAGATGTGTCGATCAATGATAATGAGTTACCCATACGCCATTTTATGTGTTATTTTAATTTTATTCCTTACATGGATAAATGGACAAATATGTTTAAAATACTTACCCTTAAGAAATTGATATCACATACCAACAAAGGATGATTTAGTTAATTAGGTACTACTAATGAAAGAGCTTTTTGACGTGAACAATGTAAAGTGATAGTTGGGGATTTCAACCGGACGACATTGAAGAATCGAAATTTCGAAGCTAAAAAAATGTGTAATATTATTTAACGAAGCAAGTTTGGAAATACCTAGATATTAAGATGTTAACATTATATTTGTACATCTGTCAAAGGGCAATAACAGTTATATTACACCGTTATTCCTCACGTCAACCATCAACAGTCAAACGTCAACAATACGCTAACCGCCATAGGCCCAGGCTCATACTCAGACGAATAGCGCGTTAACTCGCACATAGCGCTTTATGAGTCCATCAAGTGTGAATCAGCGTATTTATGTAAGTTCAAAAGTGCTGTCATCGCGTGCCATTAACTTTTCCTCACTGCACTGTACTGTGTAGGTACAGGGTACTGTCTGTTTTCTGTAGTTACTCCGAACACGGAGAGATTCTCAATAATAATAATTCACGAGTCAACTGCAATAATACGTTATATATGAGGAACTGGATGTCTGCAAAATCCACCGATAAAAGTATTGTAAAGAATACTTATTAAAAAAGTGGTTTTTGATTTTGATAGGTTGATAGGAGTTATTATGATACTGGTTCAATCGGTTTCATTTTTCTCTTTTTTATGTTAAATTTTATCTTAATATACATGGATTCACATTATAAAATTAGGAAGAATCATTTCTCAAGATAGATATGAACCCGTTAGGTTCGGTATGCCAATATATCAACATGACTCTTTGAGTGCAGCGTGCCGATATACAGACTGCTCCATAGAAAACGTCACGCAAACTTGGACACAGCATGGCGAACACACGAAGCATTGCAAATTTATTTAGACTCTCTTCAAATTATTCGTTTCCGAAATACAAGTCATATAAAATAGAACCGTACGGAATATATATATATATAATCTAATCTACCATGGGATACACATGTCAAAGATATATATTCACAGACACAAATACTTCCTTTTGCGATTCTGCCAAAGTATAAAATCACAACTGCCATTCTACAAATAATTCTACACTCCTCACACACCAACAAAACTACTAAACCAGTCTTTAATTCAAATTCAAAAGTCTTTTGATCAAATACACTTATCGTCATCTACTTAGACGACTAAATTTGGAATCATCTCTTTACAATACATTGCTCAGAAGCAATACAACGCATTACCTAGTAATCTAAAACTTTCGGCAACGAACAAATTTTTTTTTTTTTGGTTTTTCTTCATTCATAAAAAATTAAATGATTACAGTTTTTGTTTTCTAGAGTCACCATACTAGGCACATGCCCGTTTTATACATTGATAAAAGCTCTTAAAAGCTATTTCCTCAGCAGTTTTATTAATGACTTACACATTCTTTCTTTGGAACTCCAAAATAACTTTTGCGTTTATTTATTTTAATGTATTTGTATTGTCTTGTATTTAATCTAATGTTGTCTTTCACGAAATGAGTTTTGTAAACTAACTGAGAACAATACATTATAATTTGTTATCATTTTGTTATGCATTATCTTGTAATAAATAAATGTAGGCCATTAACGAATGAAATGATAGGTATCCTGATAAATTTTACGTAAAATAGCAATGTTTTGTCACGATGTCCGAACACGTTTTCATAAAACACATTTGCATTTCGCCATTATATATTATTAAGTCAAACGCATATTAGTATGAATTAACATTTTATCAGGAAGTGGCTTGCAGTCCAGTTTTTAACGGGATTACCAATAATTTATGTAAGATATTTTTTATAAATCAGTATTACTCATTTTTCTCCGTGAACGTGTAATATTTGCAAAATTTGGTATTATTAGGCAAATCAAATTTTTTATATTTTATTTCTGGAGAACTTCAATTGAACTATGAATTAATAAATTTTTGACAGCCTTGCGTCGTTGTTGTCTTACAGGAAAGCAAATTTAAAAAAAAACTCACACACAAGAAACATCTGCATTATTTTTAAAGAAATACTCGTAGTGTAGCCACTTTATGGACATCCACTGTTAATAATAATAGTGCATAAAGTTCAATGTGAAATGTGAAGTTGAAATTTCTAAGGTGTAAGTGCACACTGCGTGGTTTATTGTTATGGTTCTATTTTAGATAACTGTGGTGCATTACTTGTGGCAGTTGCATTCTGTGACTAATAAATAATAACATTCAACATTTGGTTAACATAACACTCATACATAATTTTTTAAAGTCCATATAATACAAAAACACATATTTATCACCTCTGAACACAATTGTCTATTCTGTATTAATCTATACTTTATTTATCAATGCTATCGATTATTTTCTAATCACCCAACTATATTATAAACTTATACACTACTCTTCCCATTTTTTTTTCTACCTTACAACTCCTGCGGTGATCTGTCTTTTTATTACTACTATCTGGATGTTATTTACTTTACCGGTTTTGTTTTATATTAAGTGCTAAATTATGATATGAACTAAACTTGCCAATTTGACTGGCCTAAAACAGGATCCATTCCTAGTTGGCCAGTCAAAGTTTCCGCATGTTTTATTGTATGATTTTTATGTGAAATAAATTTATTATTATTTAAAATCCTTTCTGATTTTATGTCCGGGTTAAATCTTCCCCATAGGAAAAACTAAACCCTTCCACACACTTTTCCACTATTATTATTATTATTATTAAATAATAACAGAAAGATAATATAAAATTACATTGTTCTTTAATCGTTAGATACTGGCTAACTAAAGCTCTGTGATGGTAATGAGCCTCTAATCTTTAAAAATGGCCTACTTGCGGATCTTGATTCATTTGTTTTGGCTTCTTAAATTATATTACAGTATTACCTACTGGTTGGTACCTTCAACCTCTTTCTTCGAAGTATCTATAAACAAGCAACATTGCATCTTGTCTTTTTTCTCTGCAGATGGTAATTTCATAGGTTATTAGTTTTATTTTATATTATATATAATGTACACAGCTATGAGAGGGTTACCATAAAAATTACAAATTAAATATCCAAGTATAAATACCAACAGTCCAATATGTACAATTGTACAAACAACAACAACAAGTACGATGACGACGACGACAAAGAAAACAACAGCAACAACAAACTTGCCATAGGTTACCCACGTGACTTAACAGGGGTGCCCGGGTGCATGGGGTGAGGTTTGTCTAGGTCTTGGCAGCGGATGCGTTTGCACACCTATATCGGGAGAGACTGGTTGAAGGAAACCTTTTGACCTCTCCAGCTGGACTCTCTCTCGACCAATGCCTTGTATGAAGGATTCATACGTCCATCAGTCCTGGACACATTGACCCTCAGATTCCTACCCACCCTCTTACTCTTTTCCTTCCCAGAACTTTCTTTCCTTCCTTTCCCTAAAAATACCTTCCGCACAGCATCCCCAAAGATGACATAGGCCCTGAGGGAATTTTTATTCCTCCTGGCCTCCTATTTGAAGCTAATGTTAAAAAAAACAACAGCAACAAAATACCCTCGTATGTCAGGAATCTGTCAACATCAGTGGTTGTAATATAGTCGAAATATTCACATGGTTCTTTGGAAAGGAATATTCAAATTTTCGGGATTTCTTAGGACGGGTTGTTTCTGAGAATTTGAACAATTCATCAAATTTCAACGGTCATTTTCAAGTTCGGTGAAAGATTTTTTCAAGATCTGTTTTTATTTTAGTTCTGTCAAGCAACTAGTCTATAATGATATAATAACAGAACTTGAATAGGACTTTCACAGAACCCGAAAATGAACGTTGAAATTTGATGAATCGTTCAAATTCTCCGAAACAACCCGTCCTTAGTAGGCGGCGATTGATATTGATTTAGATTAAGAAGGATGGAGATCTGTTGGTAGTCGATAGGACAAATGCCTCGGGTTCCCACCCAGGCAATGAGGGTTCTATATTCTTCTCTTATAACCCTTTCCGCTTTTAAGAACTAAAGTAGGAGAAATTCAAATAGTCTAAGGTTAATCATAATCCATAAATGTAAAAAAAACTTAAAACAGTAATTATTAAAGTATCTAGAAATTTCAGACAGAAATAGATAATTGTACAATTTCACGACTGAGAGATCGCCGTTCGATAGGTGTCGTTCATTTTAAACCGATTTCTGCTTTATAGTTAAGATTGCAAACCAACATGTAAGGTAATTACTAATTATTTTGTTGTATGAATGTAGTCAATTTTGATACTTTCATATAAACTGATCAAGAATATTCTCGACAAGATAAGTGGCATTAAGTTTAGCAGCGTAAATGTCATAATTTTAACAAGATATTACTTCAGAGGACTTATTAACTGTCGTTATAAATAGTTAGTTAGGTACATTACATCTGTTAACTGCGGCAGTTAGTATCCAGTGTCTAGTAGTCGGCTCTGGTGATAGAATTTCATTTAAACATATAAAATGAATCGAGTAACAGTTTCTAACATAAGAAATGTAAATATACTATACACACGATCATGAAATAACGATATCGCGAATTCTCGTTACTTTCCAGCGCTAACTTTTCTTCGTTCTCGAATGGGAAGGTCTCACAGACTTACCGTGTATACACATGAGATGAAAACTGACTTGCTATTAACAAATCTCCACAGCGTTTCACGCTCATACCGCGAAATTTCACAAAATCCAAGAAAAAAACATACAATTAAAATACTATGTAAGATTAAAACAGTCGATCATTACATCAATGCAGTCGATAGAAACAGGTGACCGGATAAATCATCAAAATGATAATTCATCACATCTTTAAAAAGTTATATAAAGTGATGAAACAAAAACTTTATTAACTGGGTTAAGTAGGTTAGGTTAGGTTTAAATTTTTTTTCATCGTTTTTAATGACTTTAAATCACTTTTTAAAGGTGTGTTGAATAGTCACTGTGTTGAGTTATCATGGAACCGTAGAAACAAAATCCCTGTCAACTCAAAGAGAAAAAATAACACTTTATTTAAAATATTTGCACTTGGTCTTTTTATAAATTTGTACGTTCCGTTCAAAGATGGTGGCCGTGTTGGATACTAACTTTTATCCCGACAGTGCACAGTGGACCTTCTAGAACAAGCCAGCTTGACAAAATTATTTTATTGTCTTTTATAGCATATTATATGGTCATTATTGTTTTTTTTTAAATGATATGTATCATTATTTTAGATTTTTGAAGGCATTGTAATTTCAGTTTCTGTAGAATACATTTTGAAAGGAGGATTATTATCACGTAATAAAAATGATTCCAAGCTGTATATTATCATCTATATGACTGAAACTATATGAGTAGGCAGATATTGATATTGAGAAATATTGAAATTTAAAAAAAATTGTTAAAAAAATGTTAAATGAAAAAAAATTATTTATGAAGTAACATACATAGGCACGATTGTTCTTTATTTCTCGATATCAAACGGAAATATTCAATATTAACTTATTATAATTGCACTTGCTTATAAATTGTACTTACAATACAATACAAATAGTAATAACAGATTTCCACATTAGACATTTGCACATTATTAAGTACTGGATATTATATGGAAGTACTTAAAACATAAAAGTGCGGGAATAAGAACATTTCAAATAATAAAATTAAAAAAATCTTTTACAAAACTCGTCTACGAAGAATGAAAAAAAATTGTACTGGGATGCATTTAGGTGCAAGTCACGGTATATTAATTACAGTTAAAAATTGCAAGTATTCTTTTATTTAAACACAAAATTCAGCTGAGATCTACTGGGGTAAATATAGTAGTTTATTATATATTTCATTCAGATTTTTTTAAATTACAAAATAAATACTATATTTTCTTATGAAGTTGAATATTTCATTTATTAAATAAATTTTAGTAACATTTTTGTGTTTAAAAATAGGTACTTACCCATTGTAATACTATCTAAAATATAATTTTAAGTCACAGCACTGAACAAAGAAATATATGTTGACGATTGAAATATTGAATTCGAAATAAAGGAAAGCGGAAATTGGAAAATCTCATTAACTCAACATTGGAGAATAACACTTTTAAAAAAATTCTAACGAAATATTCCTTAAGGCCACGTAGTATAAGCGTTCAAAGATGGTTTGAAAGTGAGATATGTTAGTACGAATGTTAGAGGGAGCGCGCTAATATTAAAGAAACGACAATAATTAAGCGAAAAAGGTGAAAATATTTAATAAAACACGACTCGTTTGAAATAGAGCAAAAACCTCTAGACGAATGCTTTAGTTGCATTTAAAGACACTCTGTGAATTTTTTCATGCCTATGACATATTAAATAACAGAATAAAATGTGTTTTTAATAATTTTCGGAGCTTATTTTGTGATTTTTTTCTATGGAAGGAATTTCATATAATTAACGTTTCGGCATAACAAATGTATAGATAATTTCGTTAAAAATAACATATAAATTTTTTTTGGAACTTTAAAACTTAAAGAGTTAACGAGAAACTTGTTACAAATCGGTAGAAACTGGGTATACGGGGGCTTAACGTGTTCCAATAATTATAGATTTGTTAATATACAGTCTTCGATAATTTAAAAATATACAAATGTCTCCTTTAGTCGTATTTGAAAGGAAATATTTTATGGGTTAGGTTATTATCAAGATTCGTAAAGCAACCTTACTTAAAGTGACTATAAAATATGTCTCGTATAATTATTATTTGTTATTTATAATAACAATAACCTTAGCGCGTCGAAGTTAGAGCGAAAACTGTACTGGACTTGCATAAATCATATTTTAATGGTTTACTACATATAAATTACGAAATGAATTAAGTTAACTTACTGATGGTTAAGACGTGTGGGCCATAATGTTCCTTCAGATGTGGTATTATGGCAAAACAGTGGGTAGGAGCCAAAGATATTAGAATAAGGAGATGTGCTATGAGCAGTTCATACTGTGTGGAATTGTTTTGCCCAGTGTCGCCGGTTTTGTTCACCAATACTACTGCACACCTTCGCTTACGCTAAGGTATCCGCACTTGATATCCGCGTCCCGATACCGTTCAAAGTACCCTAATTAGGTAGTACTCCGCCTACAGTCCGGCGGCCAACATAGCATATCTCGTTCTTCTAATATCTTTGGTAGGAGCCATTGCTTATATGCTTATATTCATTTCTGTGCAGCTTTTATTGTCGTGCAAAGTGGTGATGGCCACCATAGTAATTTTTACCTATTTTTCTGTGATTACAATAAATCATTGCACTACCCCATAGTTTTGCAATGTGTTAAAAATATCTATAAAGAGAACCTTTTATGAATATTAAGTCCATATAGGAGGACCTGAGATAATTTCCCTCGCGGTCTGTGTCATCTTTGGGGATGTTGTGTGGCGGGGACCTGTTTAGCACTTATAACACAATAGATAAAGGTAAAGTTACATTTTATGATTGAACATAGGTTTCAAAGATATTTCCCAGTCTTATACCTGTAATCGATTTTTTTATTTATATAATTGCACATTAGATATGAGTACAAAATTAATACCTTATTAAACTGTCCAGTATGAATACTCCAAATTCAAATATTAGAAATTAAAAATCGAACTTTACATATAAAAATGATCATTTATTGTATGCAATTATACACCGTGCTCCATGTTCATACCGAAAACTTTGAGTGGTTTAGGTAGGCGACACGTTACGCCACACGCATCATGGCTCAGTCAATTTTAGCACATAGCTCGCCAAACACTACCAATGGGAATGTATGGCGAGCGATACGCTGAAATAGGCCAAGTCACAAAATATAGCGCGCTTAGAGCGTGGTGTGTCACATGTTTTATTCTTAAAAAACTGTGGACATTTTATTCATTAGTGCTCAAATAAAAAAAAGGTATGATAAATTTATTATTCTTGTGTGGTTAACAAAACGTTTATATAAACACACCTTCATAATTATTATTTCTTCGCAGTCATTCAGCTTTTTTCTTGGGATGTGAGGGTGGCCATTTTGTCATCCGAACAATGACTCGCTACAAATACAATGGACAATTTGTATTATATTTTTATTGGTAATTATAATTGCTTTGTTTAAAACCTTCAGCAGGATTTTTTTGCTAGACTATCATGAATTACCCCTAAAGTTTTGCGGTAAGAGCGTGGAACATGCTATTTAAATTTATATTATCAAAAATCACAGCTCTTTCAACAGCAAAAGATTTAGGACGGGTTGTTTCGGAGAATTTGAACAATTCATCAAATTTCAACGTTCATTTTCGGGTTCTGTGAAAGACTTATTCAAGTTCTGTTTTTATATCATTGTAGACTAGTTGCTTGACAAAACTGAAATAAAAACAGAACTTGAAAAAATCTTTCACAGAACTTGAAAATGAACGTTGAAATTTGATGAATTGTTCAGATTCTCCGAAACAACCCGTCCTAAGTGTATTTATATGTAACGGTGACCGGATAAATCATGAAAATGATAATTCATCACATCTTTAAATGTTATTTAAAGTCATGGAAAGTGATGAAACAAAAACTTTATTAACTGGGTTAAGTAGGTTAAGTTAGGTTAAAAAAAAAAATTTACATCGTTTTTAATGACTTCTTTTTTTTAAAAAAAAGAAAGACAAACATTCCCGGGTTACGAATAACGTGACAATATTTAAAAATCTCCTACTACCACCACAGTAAGCTGAAAATTTTGCTTGTATTGTGATGGAGGACTTAGCCAGCCGAGGAATTGAACACACTACGCCTGGGTGGGATCCAAACGCGATGTCAACTCGGCCACCGACCGGTCAAATATTAAACTTATATCACATTTTAAAAGTGTGTTGAATAGTCACTGTATTGAGTTAGCATGGAACCATATTTAACTGGCTTTCATATCAGCATCAGCATTATCTCATATTGGTCCTATTTTGGACATACTGACTTAAGAAAACAGTAATTCAGAAATGTTAAATTATATCACATTCGTATCACATAAATGAAAAGAAAAGAGGATAAGGTTTAGTAAATAAACAGTTAGGTAAACACAGAGGCCAACACTTGCGCGGTAAACTGTAGTATGTAGTTGTGTTTGACAAATCGTTTTCTGATTAAGTGCTGTTAAAATGGAAGAGTGAGCCCGGTCTGTGTCCAGTGTCCAGTTTACGGCTAAACGACTAAACGTTATGAAATCAGTTTATTATAGAGCTAATTATGATCATTAAGGGGCATAAATAATTGCGCTGGTCTTGGAGAAGTATTTATGGGCCATGCGTGTATGCAAATATATTGCAGAGAAGAATAATAAGGGTGCTTTCAAATAAAATCCGAAAACTATAGACGAAAGTTTTCTACTTTTTAAGAAGCTCGATTATATGTGCTTTGCATCGAACCTCTGCTCTATTCTTCATAAAAGAAATGCAGATATGGAGGCTTGAGAGAGATGTACTAAGAATGCAAGTAAATTCAGAGGAAAGACGCGCAGTTAGCTGACAAAGTTGGAGAAAGCAACCATAGAGTTTTGAGGAAATGCTGGATAAGTAATGGACGGAGACCGGATACGCCTGGTGGCGCCTGGGTTCTCAACCCGGATTATACTTGACTTATCATATGGAAACAAAAGCTTACCGACAATATGTTAGCCCGTGAGGAGGCTCCCCCTAACTGCAGCCGTGTACCATTGCAAATATTTTTTCTTTAAAATTAAATCAAATATTTTCCAACAACCATAACTTAGTCGTGATGAAAGAGAAAAAGGCCTTTTTGGCCCGGAGCCCTGTATGCCACTATATCAAAAAGTTAAAAAAAGCCCGTGAGGAGGCGAAATTACACGGAAAGGCGTGAGCAAAATGCTCACGCTATTTCAAATGTATTATATTACCTAATTGGACCATATATTGACAAAAAACTTAATGACATAATTAAAGAACACCTATTTGTTATGAAAGAAGGTGTAACGTGTTCTATTACATGTAAATGAACCGTAAATCAAATTCACAATAAATACTCAGTCAATTGGTTTTGAACAAATCACGGGAAAAAGTGGAATGAAGGAACAGCCTACCTTTGAATTCCCCAGAATCCCGGCAATAGGGCTGTCGACGAACTTGCACTGTTCACGGGGTGAAATTTCCTCCGAAACGAGATAAGCGAGATGAGATTTTGATATTTAGCACAAAGCATGTGAATAATAAAACGAGGACACTACGATTGCACCTTCTTGCTACACGACACGAATTCGACTGCTGTACTTACGACAATTTACAATGCAATAAAAATCTTCTTATTTTCAAGTGTGGGTAAGGCTGTGAAGGAAATGGATAGTAGGTATGACAGTAGGTATATGATGGGAACAACGGTAGATATTATCCAAAACTGTTTCAATACTAAGAACGTGACTCTCGTAACACGTATGACACATAAACAGCTAAGGAAGCAGACATTCGGAAGCCACAAATCACTCCCACCACTGCATCAGACCCTTGTGCAATCAACACACTGAAGAATTACCATTAACATAATATATTTGTTTTAGTAATACACGAAAACTCATTGATTTGTGTAAAGCTTCCACAAAATAAAGTTTTATTTAAAAATTTATTTTGTTCCTGCATCATTATTCGCACTAGGGTTTGGTCGGTACAACACGTACCTGATGTATCCAGCATATCATACTGAAGCAATCGATTTCTCCGATGAATAATTATATAACAATATTTCAATGAAAGGGGAAGAATATGAGCCTTTATGCTTTACTAGAGAATATAAATACTACGTTTTCTAACATTTTATTTATTGACCCCTGATACCAATAATTAATTAATGTCGATCGAAAAAAATTAACCATGCGAATCGCTGGTTCTGGATCTTGATCGAAACCCAATGTGAGAAAAAAAGCGGGTAATTTCAGAAGTAGAATAAAAATATACTTTATATTGTGCCTTTTTCGTATAAAACTTAATTTGGATATGCGGCCAAAATACCCAGCCAAACTGAAATATCTTTGGATGATATAAAAAAGTTGTACCAAATATATTATTTTTATTTAATCCTATTTTATAAACGAAACAAATCATAGATTACAATGGAAGTGACATAATATTACACACAATAAATATTTTGTAGTGAGTACAGATAATATTTTTTTTTATTTAGGTAGTATTATTTTTTGTTTACATAATATTACACGATTCTGCAGTGTACAATTTTGTGCATTATATTATTATTTTCTAATGTAAGCTGCCGCATGTTTTTTTATGAAAGGAGTGCTCGTTGATATAAGAAAAAACAGTACCTCCAGTGATAACAAAATATATAAATTAAAATCAAAATGTTTAAACAAAGGAAGGATAAGTACGAGTATACGGAGACATAAATAAAACTTTAAAAAATTACAGAAGTACGTAAATAATAAAAATAAATGTGTTATTAACACTATTTATAAGAGGGATATAATATCTCATAATAAATTTCGCTTGCATTATATTTCATCGGTGCATGAGATATAATTAATCATTATAGTGATTTGTTTTTGGGGTATTATGCCGTGTTGCGCTACCTTCTTCTTTAGCCAACGTTTCGGACAGAATTGCAGCGTCCATCATCAGGGCAGATGTGTAAAAATTACAATCGATTACACATCTGCTCTGTTGATCGACACTGCAATGCTATCCGAAAAGTTGGCTAAAGAAGGAGGTAGCGCAACACGGCATAATACCCCAAAAACAAATCACTATAATACTTTTGACCGTGACAATCTCAAATCATACATTTAATTATGGTTAACAATAAGACAAAATCAGTTAAAAATAGTAAATTTCACATTTCAACAAAGTATAGTGTTCATTTGACAAATAACTTTAACATAACAATACGAAAATGTATTTTTATGGAATAAATTCCGCTTGGTGTTTAAAAATTTCGTTTTACTTTTTTCCTGAAACTTTCGAAATTTTTCTGTTCGTAGGTCCGTAGGAAGATCATTGAATAATTTTATACCTTTATACACAAAATGATATTGGGCTGCTGTTGTACGTAACAGTGGTACCGTAAGTCCTCCTAAGGTGTTATTTATAACACTACTATTTATTTCTGAGCATATATTGTTACTGAGGTATGTTACAGACATACAAAGCGTTATTTTAATATATATTTTTGATAAGATATACGGTTTTTAAGTACTACGGTTTGTAATATTTATTAACATGTTTCCTTATAAATTCTTATTTGTAGTAGGCACATTGAGTAATTACCCTTTTTTGGTGGTTACATTGGGTAGTTACCTTATTTGTGGTAGTTACATTGGGTAATTGCCTTTTTGTCCTTCAAAAATTGTTCACTGAAAATCTCTGTTCTTAAATTAAAACAACAAAGATGACCACCCCTGCATATTGCGTCAATTTAAAAAAAATAATTCTGCTGTCAAAATCGTTTATCGACAATTAATGTCTAGGTTATTGCTGTTGAATTTAAGTACTTAAGCATTCAGCGTAAAGCTATTAAGTCCAACACGTTTAAAATATCATCACATTTTTCAACTTCACGATTTACCTTTAAGGTGTATAATGCCTTCGTACAGGTTTATACCTACTCGTAATAATTGATACTCAACATTCAACATTAATGAATTAACCACGAAACTCGCGAATTCGAGACGTTAAAATTGTTTTTTCCTTGATTTTTATAAGAGTTAAAGCTTCTTATAACCTAAGGATATACAATTTGACTCTATTAAGTTATCCTTAATAGAATCAAATTGTATATCCTTTAGTTAGGTTATAAGAAGAGTTAAAGCTTCTTACCACCTAAAGAATATACAATTTGACTCTATTGATTTATCCTAGTCTCCTTGAAAATGTTTCAATCATTCTTCACAGATCAGTGTTTTGTTATGATAAAAAAAACCTATATATGCAACGTCTTGTTGAAAGCAATAATTGCGATCTTGAATGATTTATAAACTAATCATCAGTTTTTCTAGTTAGCAGATAATTTTTTTATTTATTTAAATGACCTAGTATAGTTTTTTACGTAGGTTGAATACTTTTTATGTGGTTTAAACACAAGATAAACATATTTTATTCAGGTCTCAATTAATATCCATTATTCCCTTATTTTTAGGGTTTGTTAATTGCATTATTTACTGGATTCTGTATCCCGTGATTAAGGCTAGCGATACATGTTTTTTGAACGATCTTTCTTTAGCAGGAGAGGTTTTGTGATATTTAAGGACTATCCAGGCCCTCCAGGGAAACGAAAAAATTACATCTCATATTCGTATGAAAGATCATCCGCACAACCTTATTACTTCCACTACGCCTGTCATTAAGAGTTTCTTAGTCTTCTGGGGTCATTCAAGGTAATTTGGCGAACAACTGGACAGGTGGTAGAATTGCCGAACAGTCGGCAGGTGGTAGAGCTACACTCTTCGAGTCCGATTGAATTATTTGGGCCACCAGGGACTTTAAGTACTAGCTTAATATAAGTACGTGCCTACCTTTATATTTACGCAAATGACATGTGATTCAGTATTTTAAAAACACGGTTGGGACAAAAGATTGAGTGCAGTTACCAGTGGCGGTTTTTTCTAAAGTGAGATCATGCAGTGAAATCCTTCGCAATATAATAAGATGAAATTGTATTATAATTTTACCACACTTTGAACAGAGCGCTATTCAAATTCCATATTTAAAAAAACCGACTCGTCTGTATTGATACTGACAGAGAGCGAGTCCGAAATGAATCCCATACGTGCGTTATGAATTCAACTCCTAAGCGACTTTCCGTTCTAATAAATAGTTATTACAAAACATACTCATGGCACTACAGCGGTAAACCTTAGAAATCTGTTGCCTGTGTGCGCAGCGACTATGAGATTTGTTATCCCCAAATTTGTAAGGAATTTTATTCTGCAAGAATTAACAGTTTTTTTGTGAGAATCGTATTTTAAGTTATTATTAAAATAAGTTAATTACAGAAGATGTTACTTGCATATTAAAAAAACGAGCTTTCGTTAAAATAAAATAAATTTTATGTTCTACTACATTATATTCATTAGTTAAAGATGCTTTAATGAATCGCCAAACTTTATCTTGTTATTAGCCAAGAGTATATAACAAGAGTACAAAATAAGTTCTTAGGGTACCATGAAAGTTTATTTATTGTTACCAAGTTTAATTTCTAGAACTCCATTTTAATTTTTTTTTATATATTCAATAATATTGTTATTAGATTTATAAAAACAGTTTATCTTTAAACAAGTTCTGCTGTGTAATTATTATTACGTGTGACAGCTGTATCGCCCTCTGAAGGCATTATCAAAACTCTCAAGTTTTTATAAATCTAATAACAATATTATTGAATATATTAAAAAATAAAATTAAAATTTCCATGAAAGTAGTTACAGAGCAATGGGTAATAACTTTGTTGATATTTTTAAATAAGTTCTTACGGAACCATGAAAGTAGTTACAGAGCAATGTGTAATAACTTTGTTGATATTTATAAAAATAAATATCCTCTTATTTATTTCACATACAGACTAAAAATTTTTTGTGACAGCATTCAAATTTATGTACTCTAAACGTATCTGGTACACTTCACAACCAAAGAAGGAAGAATAATATCTAGTTATTAGGCTAGTTATAATTTACTATCCACTCCACATTAATGTATCAAAAAAGTGGAGCGTAAATGCAGGTTGCATCCATTTCTCAATACGAAATGTCAACATATTTATTAAGTCCGTAACGAGACATAATTATAACGGTTAAATCTTATTAGTTTGACTTCGATCTTAAATGCAGTGTCTTCAACTTGAATGGTCATATTGATTTCCAGCCGGCCATCATTAGGTAGTAGGTAGTCTATAGTTTCTCTGAAGTGAAATTGAGAATTATTATCGCTCTTTTAATGTTTTGCGAGGGCCTTTGTTCATTGTCACGATGATATTTGCATAATATCTGGTTTGCTTTTATTTTTTAATGACAGTTGATCACGATCGTTTGATGCTGCTTCTAGAAGTCTATTCCCACCAATAAATTGATTGTATAACGTCGCTATTCAGTGAGTATTAAGCTTTTGATCGAAACTCTCAGATATAACATTTCCATTCGGCGAAGACGCCTGACAGAAGTTTAAAATTACATATTTTTTTCTTCTACTTACATAGATTCTTGTCATTGTGTTGTAACTTTTACGTAACAAGAATAGTACCAATTTTTTGCCAAAGTTAATTTTGCCATGATCATAAATTGAACTATTGCAATGATACGATGATAAAATTTGTTGAATTCAATACATTCGGGTTGGTAGGTAACTAGAATAATACTACGTTAGTTTTGGCACCCAAAAAGCTGCCCGCACACACTTCTAACTTCTAATCCTTAACAGCCTCATAAGTGTAGTCAATGTGTCTCTATTACTTCTACAATAGTTATCATTAACTATAAAAGGACGCTGAGAGCCTTTCATTAATATTGAATCAGATAATACAAACAAACAAAAAATGTTTTAAGTTTTAAAGTATGTCCAAAAGTGTACCGCCTACCTTTAACCATACGTGTATTTCATGTTATACTATATCAGTTTAAATCACTCTAAAAAAACATTAATCACTTAGATTAAGTAACTAAGTAATCACTATTTATATAGCTAAGTATGTCATGGTTACAATAACGATTATGGCAAAGCCAACCCATTCGTTATGAATGAGATTATATTTTTTTAGAAAGCACCTTTCTATAATGGTATGCAAATCTCCCTTGAAGTATAAAATTGGGAGTGAGGGTCTGCCTATAATACACAAGATTCATGTTATTGAACTTATTTGGATCAATTTCGACGACCCAAAGGGATCGTCCGAATAATAACGGTGATTTTGAGAAGTTTTAAAAATTCAATCATGATCACTTAGGATCATTGACCATCAACAATCATTTTTCTAACACGCACATCGACGAAGGCTTGAAAAAATAATCAAATTGTATAAAGCATTTTTCTTTCTGGCACTTAAACGATTCACATCTTTGAGAAACGTATTTATATTAATCTCTTCATCGTGTTGGCTAACGATGTGGGTGGTGCACAAACTGGTTAGTAATTAGATTATTACTGTTCAGATGATATTCTTATCATAAAGATAAACGATTTTATTATTTTGGTTGGTATTATTCCGTAAATTGAGCAAGGACGTACAACGTTCATAATACATTACACAGTATTTGTCGTCTTCTTTTTTTAATAATTTTTGATTTGCCCAATTCGATATGTATATTATTTTTGGTAAGGGCTTACAATAGCTCTCCTCCGTATCTTTAAAGTTGTTGATTCATCTGTCCTATGGCTTCCCGATGGCCGTTTTTCCTTCTGGTCTCTTCAGTCTTTTTTCCCGTGTAGCGTGGTCTGTCCATTTTTGTATAAGCTCAGCCATTATGTTTGCTGTTTATTTAATGTGGGAGTGGTCTCTGACTAAGTGTACGCTATTCGAGAATTCACGAGTAGTCACGGGTATTCTTATTTTTTCCATAATTTATCCGGTAAAATTGAAACCATGTACCGAAATCATTTCTTAAACAGATCAATCTCATTAGCCTAATGAGTCGAAAGGTCGAAAAGTTATCAGTTTTCTTTCAAATCGGAATTGATGTAGTGAAGTATTATATGATATATCAATCATTAGCATAATTCCCATTCAATGATTTCAGATTAAGAGATTTCTATAGATAAAAGCCAAAAATTGTTGACATTTGATGAAACGTGAGGAAAAAGCATCTTCAAGTTAACAAGGCGTAATGTAAAATAATAATATTATTATTTCTTATAATATACTTATTCCTTATTCCTTATTATGCTGTCTCAGTACAGGTAAAATCACAAGGAGGAAATCCATAATTGGTTTTATTTTGGCCATTTAATACTTATGTACAAACTGAAATAAATGTAAACTGTCGATTTCCCGAAAACTAATAAATAAATTACTTGTATAGCGCCGTTTTCGTGAAAAGTAACCCCAAGGGCGCAGTATGTTGTGTATTATTAGTTGATCGGTGGTTAGATGCGGTCCTGTCGCACGTTCTACGCAGATGCAAAATTCAATAGAACCTGTACATCCTTATCTATTTAGGTTGGTATTAAATGTCCACGAAGAGCCTAAGATAAAGATAGCGATCTGATAACGCCGATATGCCATCGTCGCTGTTCCCAGCCCCCGAGTGGCACTAAAGGTTGCCATTAGCCATTATATTAGCGACAAGTGGCCAAACTCGTTGTTCTTGTACAAGTGTACCTCTGCCATGCCACTTGGCTCGGGCTTCTTAACATTCTACACTCTAGCGGCATAAATATGTTAAACAATGACTTCACCAGACATTGGGTGACGCTGGGTTTCATATTTTATTCGCTATCGATATGTTGTTAGCAGGGACTACACTGAGCTAGACTGGTCACTAGAACTACGCCCCACACCTCAAAAGTGTCTTGCTAGTTTAACCAGCACTCCATTTGATGACTTGGTTTGACCATGTCAAAAAGAAGATGCCGAAAATGAGATACACGTGATGCAAAAGTTGGGTGGTCGAAGAGATTAGAGCTGGATCATAGAAAGCTCGTGAAACCAAAACGACCAGACCATAGCAGATGCTACTACTTATACGCGTTCAGTCCTTAGAGCCTGTAAATCTGTGCAATCTCCAAGTTAAATTTGTGCAAAAAACTTCATTCAGCCAACAAAATAAAGTTATTCATAAATGTTCCTATTTTTTTGTGTTTTGTGTAGGACAGCTTCTATGGACGGAAAACTCCTAAACGAGAATGAATAATGATCGTGAATGGAGAGAAGACGTCAATATTTTTCTTGCCGATAGGATTTGAAAAAAGTCGCGTTGCTTGTCAGTTACATAGATTGACTGGCTATATGCAACATATTTGTTAGAAAGAAGATGATATTTATAACTGTTTGTGATTTACGTCACTAACACGATGTTATGTTTATCCAGGTCAAGCCACTAATTGCTTGGCGCCAAGTCAGTTAACCAGGCGCCATTCGCGGAATACCTTGCCCATGGCGCCGGAATATATTGACACAACAACTCGCATAATGTATTGGAAATTCGGCGAATCGAGAAGAAGTTATATCAAGGAAACAGTATAATCGAATACATATTTATATTGAGGAGCAGTATTATTATATTCTAAAGCGGTTAAGCATAGTATTTAAAGTCAGCTATAGTATTTGGAAGCGGTTATGCAAATTTGTCAAATTGGCAGTTTGTAAATTCCAGTTCAACAACCCACGTTTAGCGGTATAAATCATATTATCTTCAACCTATTCTGCACTGTAAATTTGAGAGCAATATCCTTGTAATAAAAAAAAACTCTTTTGCTTAGTAAATGAAATCTAGTCTGCTCGTTTTAATATGATTTATTTATCATCAAAACATAACAGGAATATAAACAAATATTAAAGATAAAATTAGAAATATAAGTATTGATGGTAATGGAACAAATGCATAATGGCGCAGTAATAAAGAGACGAAAATCGTAGGTATATTTAAATTGACATAACCTGCCCCACTAGGCGAATCTCTATTGAGGAAGGATTTTGGGAAAAATTAATTAATACACTGTCTATGGTTTATCAATGCATTTAATATTATGTCTATGGTTTACCAATACATTTAATATTATGTGTATTGTTTACCAATGCATTTAATATAATATCTATGGTTTACCAGTGTATTTAATATAATGTCTAAGGTTTATCAATGCATTTAATTATTATGGGTATTTTTAAAACAAATTATTTACCAGTAGGTAGAACATTCAGCGTAAAATAATTGTATATGAAATTTGCTAGACTTCTGTGAATTATCTTGTTATTGAACGACCTTTATTGATAGGTACGTAATATTTTTCATAATAAAAACACATAAATTTGTTTTTGACCACGATAGTTTTATTTTCACTCTACCGGTTTCGGAAGATCCCTTCCTTCGTCAGGAGAATATTTAAAACTTCAGTTCAGTTTTAAATATTCTCCTGACGAAGGAAGGGATCTTCCGAAACCGGTAGAGTGAAAATAAAACTATCGTGGTCAAAAACAAATTTATGTGTTTTTATTATAAATTATGATGAGCCACAAAGTGAATGCTTTTTACAATTACGTAATATTTTTCATTTACGAGCCGGTATAACGAGAAACATTACTATAGTTAGTCTGTTACTCATGGCAGTGACGTTAGAAATTTAGTAGAGGAATGTGGAATGTAGACTGAATATAAAGCAGGAATATTTTATTTTATTTATCACATACTAAAATACACAATTACATAATAATGAAAGTTTGACTATCCAACTTGGAAGGATTCCCATTTCAGGACAGTCACATTGATAGGTTTAGTTCATATTAAGTATATAATGTAACACAAATACATAATAAATTCATAACATTGGAGAAATGACTTTTTACATAACATTAAATTGCTAACATTTTGAAAATTACTTTCATGTTTACAATATAAGAGATAAGTTAGGTGAGCATCTTAATTTTTTTATTGTTTCTCTGATGTGTAATAATATATGTGTAAGAATTATTATTGCAAGTGACTGATTTAAGACGTGTTTATAGTTTATATTATTTTAGTTTGTTTGAAGTGTGGTGGGAATTTTAGGTCTAAAGGCCAAAAATATCAAATAATTATATGAACGTACTAAACATTTTTTATTTATCTGTAAGTTAGCATATGTTCGCTCTCGAATCTCCCTCCAATTTCAAGTCCAGTAGCCAATTATTAACCAATTGTATAATACATCACAGAATGCGTGCATTTTTTGATTTTTATGTATCGGCTATCAGGTTAAACACTGTTGGCCCAAAGTAAGAGTTTTGTCTTTCAGCAAGGGATGTCTTGGATTCCTCCCTGCATGACGGGTGACGTGAAGATGCTCGATGGAAGGGTAGTGACGATGTTTTTATATATAATTTTTCTTATGTATAGAGTTGTCTTACATCTAGAACTCTTCGAATAATACATCACTGTATATGAACCCTAAAACGTGTTTTAGCAGTAAAATCATTCATAACCGTCTTACGAATATCGAAATCTGAAACAAAACGATGTAAGCCTAACTAACATCGTAACCCGTGAATGATTGTCTTTCCTTTAAAAAAGTTTATAAAATGGGTAACAGTATTTAAGATGGTTAACAGAGCTTCATAAGAATGTATGCGCAACGCGCAAGTGAGCGTAAGAAAGTTGAGGTAATTTCACGAAAATTTGATGTGATCCAAATACTAGAGTCGGGTCATGTCAAAGGACCATATACCTAGTGTAAGGAAGGTACCTGTAACCACGCGTGTGAAAGGAACAATCGAGAATAAGAGACAGCTTAATAGGTTGTATATAATATTATATTGTAAGTGCGTACGACAGGTTGTCTCGTCCTTACTTCATATCCACTTACTTGTAACATTGCGACCAGTAGTCACTATACCAACCGACAACTCATAACATTCCTCATCTCATACGTACGTACTTCATCAGTGTCTAAAACGCCACTATCCGCATCTTGGCGCAGCCACCACTTTTCTACCGACTTTAGTGGCAAATTGCGTGATTGTTAGAAAGCAAGTTATCTTTTAATAGCTAACCATAAAGAATACAAATTTTAACTTCTTCATTAATAAAAGTTAATATTGTTAAAATCAGTAAAAGGACGTGTATTATTTGAAATTCAGGTAACAATAGGTGATCAGATCAGGTTCCTTCCTTTGCACATTGTGCCAGGATATCGCTTGGTGGCTGATGGCGTACAGCGGAACATAGATTCCAGAGATACTGAGATAATGTTCCCGGCAAGATGACAATTACCAGCCCACGTGACTGGGTTCTCTTCCGCACAGATTTGCAGAGGTCTCCAAGCGATTTTCAAAACACAAAATTGTTTTATTGAAATAAATTACAGTAAACAAAAAACTCAACAAATCTTCAACGTTTTAATCACCAAATGTAACCAGTTATTCTTGTTTAACTATTCGTACCTAGAAAATTATTTGTCTGCATCGTCATCTATTCATCACCACTTCTGATATGAATAACATCTGTGTATAAGTGTCACGCAATGAGCTTTTATTTGCATCGATTCGGAGGTTTTCATATGGTTATTATATTTATTATCGAAAATTTACACTATTATAAAAAGTAACTTGAAAAATATTTTCACACAAAAATCAGTAGTTGTTTAAAATTTCACTGATATCCACTATAGTTAAGGCGATGCCATACGTAGTAATGCAAAATCATGTGTTTTTGGTTTGAAAATTTGGTCGCCTAGAAATGTTTCAGATGCTTTAATTAAATACTGCGAGTAGAATACATCTTGACCTTTGAAATAATCGAGTATTTTTTAGATAAGTCTTTTTATAAGCCCAGAAAAAAATAATGTATAAGGCCTATGAAAACTGCTTTAAGGTTCAAAATCTCCTACTTACGAACCCATTTTCGATTATGATTTTGTTGTATAATGTGGCAAATTAAGTTATTTATAAAATGATCCAAAAAAAATTAAATATTTATGCCTGAACATCCACAAAATAAAATAAAAGGCACTTTTTGGCCATGTTTTGTTCTTGCATAAATCAAAACAGGCGGATGGTGTTAAGCGGGAATTTAAACCTTATCGCCATCTACGTAAGGGTTGTTATTGATAGCGGCTCAATTTAAAATATTACACGATGTAGTGCATCGTCTTAAATATTATTTTAAATGCGTATTTTCTTTAGATTATTCAAAGTGCATTTTTAAAATAAGAATATGAAAACATCTGGTTTAAAGTGTGGCGAAATTTATATTCTTACTTATTTTTAGCATTACTTAACTATTATCTAGAATCTGGCGCCATCGAGAATTGAAATTACACACTTTTTTGGTACGGAATTTCTAGGTCAACAAAACTATTTTCAGCACGAACGTTATTACACGAGGGATATGGAGTTTTGACAACTTTACTGAAAACAGAATTGATTGTTTTATATTTTTGCAATGTTCAGTAAGATTTTTTTAATAGTATTGAAATGCGGGAGGTGCCAGACTTGTAAGTTATAATTAGATATACAGTCGATTTTTTACAAATAAGAATAAATAAATCAGTGACTAGTACCTACCAGCACTCGTCACTTAGTGACCTTAGAATTAGAGGCTCTGAACTCCCCTGGCTAAGACCACCATAGTTGTTGGTAAAGAACAGGGGGCGCATTGTTGTTGAGGCTGTGTTCCTCGGTTCGTAATATCTTCATTAATGGATACTATTTTTACTGGACCTTTTTTGTGTAATTGCGCTTTCGTGAGGTAAGGCACGCCGGGCTCCTAGAAGACAATGAGCTTTTGTGGGGGTGGTGGGGGGAGTGGGGTGGTAAAGGGAGGAGTGGAAACACTGGCTTAGAAGATACAGTCATCTATTTAAGTTTTCCTTTCATTCCAGATGCCAGCTGCCTGTGGTCTATGAGACTCTGGCATCCCCCAATTTGTGGAATGCTATTATGCTGGAAGAAGCTAGGTGGGGAAGAAGAGGGCTAGGGAGTGCCGGATTAGATGAAGTCATTCAATATGTCCTTATTTTAATTACATAAATCACAAGAGACCCAATTTCCTCAAGTGATTGGAACAATGGTATCATTAGCAGTTTGGGGAATTTTATGTAAATGACGAAGGGAATCAGATGGGAATAAGATAGATTTGAAGACACCCAACTTAGTTCGTAATTTTTCGGCACAATGCGACGTTTCGGTACGGATTGGTGGTCCGTCACATAATAATATTCGATAGTTAACAGTTGAAGATATATAATAGTGTACAAATGGGAAAACTGCGTATTTAAAGATTAATTACAGGATGTCAAGTCGTGAGAAGTGATCGGAAACGCCCCAAAATTAAATAAAATTTCGAATAAGGTCATTTCGTATAAAATATCAAAAAGTAGATACATTTTATATAAACATTAATAAAGTCAGGAATGTGTGCCAAGATTGAGTTATGTGGCGTTTTTTGCAAAACTGGTGGTATTTGAGTAGTCTCTGTTCAAAGCTGGACACCAGAATGCTCATGAAAAAAAGCTTATTGCCTACTACTAACTGCATGTTCAACAACAAAGGATTGCATAATCATTCTTCAAGGCAAAATAATGAATCCTGAACACAGTAGCGGTGAAAACACTTACAGCGCTCACTACAGCACGTACTTGAATTTCAGCGTGAAATTAACTGAATATATCGACAGCCCTGTATTCCCGTGGTACATTGGGTACCTACCCGAGTCCATAAAACCTCACAGGAACTACGGCGTACTGTGGATAATTCATCGCTGGGGGTATTAGTTTCAAACTGTATTGGGTCACAAGAGAAACCTGAGTATCTTGCCTAAAAGCCTTATAAAGCTTTCATTTCACTATGCAGTCAAGTTAACTTGATCCTTAATATGGTAATATTAGGGATTGGTTTTCAGCGGCGAGATTTTTGGTTGTTGCGTAAAAGTGGTAATTTTCAAAGATTTTTTGGAAAATAGTTATAATTAGGAGTGTAACGTTATTTTTTATAATACTTTTTACTTCGATCGCCAGAAATACGACGAAGGTTTAACTTAGAGACGGGATAACAATTTGGTAAGATGGATGAAAAGAAATTTTAAAAACAACATGCAAGTCATCCTAGATTTTAAAGGATCATTTGAAAAGCGGCGTCATTGAGTTAAAATAAGGATTTTAATGGTGGTTTTATTATAGTTGTGATCGGGAACAAAGCAATTTCGAAATCGATTTTAAATTTATTGATGATTGGTTTTGATTTTCTTATGATGATATACCTGAAATAGCTTAATAAGTATTCGACGAAAGCAAAATTGCAAAACTTTTTTTTTATCCTCGTAACATTATAATTATTATTTATTTATAAATTTATTCATTTTCGGGAAATCGATAGTTAACATTTAATCAGTTTGTACATAAGTATTATATAGTAAAATAAAACCAATTATGGATTTCTTCCTTGTGAATTTAACTAAGACAGCATAATATGGAATAAGTTATTTGAATTTGTGAGAAAGGAATATGAATTAAAAATTTTATACAAAACAAAGGATTATATAAACGAAAAATTTACAAAACAATACATTTATAGCCATGGAGAGAGGTTGTAGGTATAAATCAAATCATAATAGAGACATAAACATTTTTCACAAACCATCAGAGAAATATTCTTTTATGGACATCTTGTATTTGGTAAGTTCGCAATTGAAAATATCAACCTTGGATAATACGCTATTGTAATTATTGCATAGTCTGTTCAGGCAAGAATTCTGCTTAGAGTTCGTTATGAATCATTTATTTAGAATTAACGGCACAAGTGCCATTTACTTACATGATAGTTATTGGCAGTCATAGAACAATATAGAAAGCAGAAAGAAAATAAAATTTATGAGATTATTTAAGTAAACAAGACAAAGAAAAAAAATACATTACTACAAATTTAACGAAAGAAATGAAAAAAAAACCTGTTACACAGTGACCTCGTTAAAAATTGCACTGCTAAAATGCTTAATTAGTACAGTTCCATACTTCAAAAGAGGCACATTTAAAACATCTAACACAGCATAATAGTTGCCATTGGTGTGTAATTTATAATTTATAAACAGAATTGTAGCCTGAAATCATAGTATAAATGTCACAATAATAAATCCTATATAATAAGTATTATTGTTAATTAAGCAAAAGAGTATGATGTTAATGATGATTATAAAAGTGATTAACTCGTAAAATAAAAGTTATCACGTATAAACAATGATTGCGATACGTCAAGTTGGTTCATTTGTCCAGATGAAATACAAAAACCCTTCTGTAAATATCAGCGTACATGGATAAAGCCTTAAAAGTTACAAAAGATTTGCATAACAGTCGATACAAGGGACACCAATCAGCGGCTAAACTCACAACCAGTTTGTTAGTTTAACAGGTGACATTTAAATTTTCAAATAATTTTGCATTTTTTCCTTCATTGAAAATGCAATGTGCAAAATACAGACAATAATGCTAACAGCTCGAAATGTGTTGTTTCTTTCACGAATAATCAATATCGTTTTGAATACAACCGCAAAACATGAAACTTTAATTTCATCATTGTGTTTTGTTAACAACGCATACAAACACGGGATGTATTTTCAAAGGCAAATCTTATGTTTGCTCATTTAACATGTGAATAATAAATTATTGGTAGACTTTGAAGCGTACTACACTTTATTTTATCGTTACGCAACTTATTGTATATTATTTTAGAAGCTTCGTAAATGTGGAATTAAGTCTTCCGGTTGAAGAGGGGTTTATGACTTACTAATTTAGGTATTTGCCAGTCACCTATCTTTTTTATAAGGAACCAATAGTAAAGAAAAGAAGGGTGGTTAAGTTTTAAGGCTCTCGATCAGAGCTCCGGAGATCGCGGGTTCAAAACACGTCCTGCACAAGTAAATTTTATTTAATCAATATGTGTAATTTCACGATTGATTCATTTAAAATAAGACATAGTATGTTTGCGGCAGGTTACAGAGTGGGAGATAATCTTAGTAACGCTCTCGTGTAAGACCACTATACGTTGCTTGAAATGGGTTTAGCTGTGTATGGTAACTATATCTGGCATACTTCCCCATCTCCTTCCCCTCCCAATAATACCTTCAGCCTCCACAACACACCCCAATTGGCAATTTCATAGTCTCACTGGCTCCAGACGGTTAGGAGTATTTGGGACTCTTGTACGGTTTTCAGTTAAATTAAGGTAATTATGTTATTTAAGATCAAAATTTAAACAAAAATATTTTTCAGCATCGAAGAACTTTACTTAAGTTCCTCCTTCTTTCAAAAAACTTTTTGTGTTTGCATAAACATTAAAAAAAACAGACCTAGAGTGAAAAGTCGTTGATGTACTAGCAATGGTAGAGCAGATATTTGGCGAAAGAAGAAATTAAATTATAACACAAAATTAAATTTTAGCTTAAATTACGAGAACATAAAGCTGCTGCCACACGCAAAGCTCACATCAACAGATAATATAAAGCACAATAGCGCTCGCCATACAATCCCATACAGACCCGACACACGTAAAAATATAACGCGCTATAAGTGTGGTTCTGAACTTCGCTAACCGAATTTATTTTACGTAACCGCTCCCGACGCGATATTTGAAAAGTTATGCGTCCCCCTCTCCGCCGTAAAAAGGAGAGGGGGTCATTTTAAATACGGAGCTACCAACTAAGTTCCGTGTTCCCTTTGACAGCCATGACATAAGCAGCCTAATAATGCATTTCTTATTTATTATGTTAGCTCATATCGTCATGTGTGCTAGTAAATTTAGAAACATTAAAAAAAAACTTTATTTGGCAAACATACTTAACATATATTTAAAATATAAATATAATCAATATTTGAATTTGAAGTAAACAAATTTTCGCCCTTTCAAAATTAATCATATTTTTAACTCAGTATGTTTATATGGTAATATCATTCGGTTTTTTGATAAAGTTGGACGGCCTGATACCTACATAGAGAAGCTTCTAGTTTGTTCGTTTGTTGATTGTTTTCAATTGTTTTCCTGGGTAATCAGGTTTGCTCTCGTCAGCTCTCGTGCTCTCTTCTCGTTCCCTGCCCTGGAGTTGGTCCTTGCCGCCTTTGCCTTCGACATTTTTGGAAATCGACGTGTGCTTATTTTACAATAATTTATTATATGTCGCTTTCGTCGATCGGCGTGCGAACTGCGAATTTCCTGATTCGACGGAGAGGTTATGTCAGGTTATGTGAAAATGCGCTATTTACGCGCAGATTGTTTAAAATCTAAAAAGTTTATAAATAGCATTTATAATTATATAGTTGGCGGCATCATCATCTGAGGATGAGCTGTCCAACAAATCCAGCAATAGGCGACAAGTATCATCCATTTCGAAAACGTGCTCAAGCTGTCAGTAAGTAAAGTTGTCACTTTGACAGATGAAATTATGTTCCTCGGCCGCTCTCGAATTCAACTGACCCCCTCTCCTACCATAGGAAGAAATATTTGATAGCGTCGTGTGTCGGTAGAAAAGATGATGCGCTGTACATTAACTTTTGATGTGAGCTTTGCGTGTGGCAGCAGCTTAAATGTGACTGATTTATTTATGTACAAGGATTGTATCAGGAATTTAGGCACATATACCTATTTAAAATACAACAAATAAATAAATAAAACAAACGATTATAAAGAAAAATAGTAGAATTATTGTTAAAAATGTTTTTATTGTTTAAATTATTGCCACGGAGTTCTATAAATGAAGCAAAAATACATTGAAAGTATTAGAAAACAATGATTTATACGTAATATTTAAATATGTGTTACGTAGAATGTATTATGTAAATTATGTTCGCGTGATATTGACACTAGATAAGCAACGGAGTAACAGGAGAACAGATGTGAGGAGAGTGAAAAGTGCACAACTGAGAACATATTGAGATGATCAATATTTACATTGAAACTTATATAATACTGGCAATACTGCACTATAAATTAGTAACTCAGACACGCGACGTCACGAGAAAATTATAAAAATTAATGCAATTTATTATTCAAGCTGCTGCCACACGCAAAGCTCACATCAAAAGTTAATGTACAGCGCATCATCTTTTCTACCGACACACGACGCTATCAAATATTTCTTCCTATGGTAGGAGAGGGGGTCAGTTGAATTCGAGAGCGGCCGAGGAACATAATTTCATCTGTCAAAGTGACAACTTTACTTACTGACAGCTTGAGCACGTTTTCGAAATGGATGATACTTGTCGCCTATTGCTGGATCTGTTGGACAGCTCATCCTCAGATGATGATGCCGCCAACTATATAATTATAAATGCTATTTATAAACTTTTTAGATTTTAAACAATCTGCGCGTAAATAGCGCATTTTCATATAACCTGACATAACCTCTCCGTCGAATCAGGAAATTCGCAGTTCGCACGCCGATCGACGAAAGCGACATATAATAAATTATTGTAAAATAAGCTCACGTCGATTTCCAAAAATGTCGAAGGCAAAGGCGGCAAGGACCAACACCAGGGCAGGGAACGAGAAGAGAGCACGAGAGCTGACGAGAGCAAACCAGATTACCCAGGAAAACAATTGAAAACAATCAACAAACGAACAAACTAGAAGCTTCTCTATGTAGGTATCAGGCCGTCCAACTTTATCAAAAAACCGAATGATATTACCATATAAACATACTGAGTTAAAAATATGATTAATTTTGAAAGGGCGAAAATTTGTTTACTTCAAATTCAAATATTGATTATATTTATATTTTAAATATATGTTAAGTATGTTTGCCAAATAAAGTTTTTTTTTAATGTTTCTAAATTTACTAGCACACATGACGATATGAGCTAACATAATAAATAAGAAATGCATTATTAGGCTGCTTATGTCATGGCTGTCAAAGGGAACACGGAACTTAGTTGGTAGCTCCGTAATTAAAATGACCCCCTCTCCTTTTTACGGCGGAGAGGGGGACGCATAACTTTTCAAATATCGCGTCGGGAGCGGTTACGTAAAATAAATTTGGTTAGCGAAGTTCAGAACCACACTTATAGCGCGTTATCTTTTTACGTGTGTCGGGTCTGTATGGGATTGTATGGCGAGCGCTATTGTGCTTTATATTATCTGTTGATGTGAGCTTTGCGTGTGGCAGCAGCTTCAGGCATATACAAAAGATACGATAAAGATAAGATAAAGAAGACACAGACAAATAAAAAAGATAACGGTCACAACTAAACATCGAACCCATGATCTTACCGATATGTAATATCGATTTTGAAATATGAGATCGACAAATATGACATTTAATTAATCCCAATGATCAAGTTGGTTAAGACCCCCATCCCGGTAAAACAAGAGATCCTGGGTTCGATTCCTATTTGTGACCGTAAACTTTATATTTTTCTGTGATATATATATATATATATAAATAAATTAATAAATTGTATAATAACACAAATTAATTAAATAAAATTTCGAACTAGTCGAGACCCTTTTCCCTCGTTCACATAGACCGTCAAAATTTTATTTGTGCAAATCTCCTATCTTAAATAGTAACTTTTGCTATGATCATAAATTTATATTATTCTAATCTTATTATTGTATTATGTTAGGTTAGGTTATGATAATAAAAATATGGAAATACCCAATCATATTTTTGTGTTCCTGGTATTTAATACTTGCCGGCAGGTTCACCTTTTGAATTTACTATGTATAATTATGACATTAGCGCAACTGCGAAAATTAACACAAATCAGCCAAAAACGTTTCTGTGCTCCTGGTATTTGGCTCTGTCGACTAGTTCGGGGAATGAGAAGAAATATATGGATATGAATTTAGTATTTATTATGTATAACTGCCGAAATTAACACCAATCACCCTAACACGTTTCTGAGTTCCTGGTATTTTGTCTCTGTCGACTGGTTCGGGGAATGAGAAGAATATGGAAATGATTTTTAATTAAATACACATTAAACATTACATTATTTATTACACTTGAATAAATATTTGTACAGCGGAGGTGACATTTGATTAATTTATGTATTAAAATCACCATATTTTTTATATTTATGCAAATAAGTATAACAAGGAAAAAATGGTATGAAATCTGTAATCACTATTCTAAAATGATGAAAATGTTTTATGAAAGAGTTAAAATTTTCAATGAAACACTAAGATTCAAACGCATAATAAAAGTTTTGAATGTTTTATGTAATAATATAAAAATATTAGGTGAATATACAGTTTCAGGAAACTCGTAGAACAAGCGAGGTACCGATGAACTACGAGGTACATGAATCCAAAAAGAAAATAGATCTGAGGATTTAGATTATTTGTAAAAACTTTTTTTCCATTTTTCGTAAATTACAGGGTTAAAAAACGTTTGGTGCCGGTCTACGCTTCAACAGTTATACAACTAATTTCATCCCCCTAGCGTCTGATTTTTTTATCAAATTTAATTAAATAAATTTGCACTTTGGACTCGATTTACTCGAAAGTGAAAGCTCAAAAAAGGTACAAGGCAAAATTGATTCAAAATGTGGTGATTCACTAGTTTCCCGCATTTGCTACAAGTTTCCCGACACCGTGTATAAAATTAAATAATTTTCCCATGTTCTTTTCCTAGGTCAGGTAGTTTTGGTATTTAAAAGAATTCGAGTCCTTTGTTGAAGCACTTACAAAACGTAAGATGACCGAATACATCGATTAAGAAGTACTAATACGTAACTTTTAAAAAATATATCAAATCCGGACGATCAATTAAGTAGTTGACAATTTGAAAAATAATTCCTCAGTCAACAATAAACATTCTGTCACTTAAACTAATTGATCGCACTGTGTTATATGTTAAATCATTTATCGTCTTTGACATAATATGGAGTGTAAAAATTGAGTGCCGCAAGAATTTTCATTGAAAACTTTCGAAAACCCCGGAATGAATATTATCATGGAGTAATCATAATTTCCAAAGAAAAATATTAAATATATAAAATCGCTTGGCGGCACTTTTTAAACTCAAAATTTAAAGAGAAAAAAACTCATTTTAATACACGTTTCTGTTACGAGTAAAACGTACTTTTAAATCAGGTAAATATGAATTAAAAATTAAAATAATGTGTTTACCTATAATTGAGTATCGGATATTAGAGTAATTAGCTATTTGAGTTATGCATTACGAAAAAAATTTAATGAAGAAATGTTGCGAGAATTGTGAAACAGAGTTCTCCCAGGAATGCAGAACTGAGGACGGGTGCAGGAATTGCGGAATGCACTACATTTAATTACCTGACGTACTAAAGCTGGTTTCACACGGGACTAAAATATGTTTAGTCTTCCCTTTTCCTCAGTGACTCAGAAAGGAATTCTGACCGGGTGATTTATATTTCTAATATCGGAGATACATCGTACCGCACGGCTATGGGGGATTACACACAAATGCGTGGCACTTACTGACAACGTACAACACACTTAGGACAAATTATTCAGTAGGTAGACGATAGGAGTTATAGCTTGGATTAGGTTGGTATTGGACTTGGCAACGAGTAAATAACATCTAGTTTGGGATTTGTCGAATAAATAATCACAAGTCGTTTGATGATGAGATATTAAGTAAGAAACCATGATATTATTTTATTTATTTGTTGAACCAGAAATGATTTAATAATTGCGTTATAGTATGATAGTATAAGTGCAACAGATATAAATTTATTAGCACTATTTAAGAAAGCATCACGCCTTCTTATTTCGCGCAATAATTGCCTAGTTCATTATATTGATAAGTGTTTGTTTGTTTGGTATTTCAATGAAAAATGCCCCTAAAACCTAGCAGCATCGAGAAGTGATACGCCAAGCGAAGTTTGCTTTTTGCCGCATAACAAAGGAATGATTTTGTGCTGTGCAATTCTTCTTCCTTTGGTATTGGTGCACAATGTTCAAACACGGTATTCTTTTGCCGCATAATAAATGAATGATTTCGTGCTGTGCAATTCTTCTTCCTTTGGTATCGGTGCACAGTCAAGGGAGGCGCCTAACCCGTGCATAACTTTCATAGACGGTTGTCTTTTGCCGCATAATAAAGGACTGATTTCGTGCTGTGTAATTCTGATCCCTTTGATATCGGTGCACAGTCAAAACAGTTCACACCTTCCCAACTTTTGTTTAACATTATTGGGTATAAGTATACAGAGTTGCTTACTAATTGAATTCGACTTCATTTTAAAATATGCAAGCAGAAGAACTCAAACAGCTTTTTCGGTTTTTAATTAAGGTTGAAGAATGCGTGTTCACGAATCTCATTATTCAGAACGAACTCAAATGGTAATCTTGTCATTCTTTTCACATTCTACAACTGTTGCAAAATCCAAAATACTTTTGCTTTTAATTTCACTACCTGTTTAACCCCTGAAAAGCAAATTATGTTATCAAATATTCCAGTTTTACATTCAATTACATACATAGATTCGCTGTTTTTCAATGTATCATAAAATGAAATACAGGAAAGCAGATGAAAGACTCTTTCAGATTTCAATATTAAAAATACGCTGACAGAACAAGTTTTTAAAATCGCTTTCCGATTTTATTTACCACTTTATATGAAACTAAAAACACATTTAGTTAGACTAACGTGAAGGGTTATTTTCACTTAATTGTTTTTTTCGTTTTATCTAAATATAATTATAAAAAATCTGGCAAATCTTGGCCGGGTGAATGGTTTGCGGTTTTTTATTTTATAGAAATATAATATAACTTAAAAATGAATAATTAAACTGACTATTGAAAACTTAATAATATAAAATTTGCTAAATTATTAAGATTCTCTTTAAATTATTCGTAATCCGGTTAAAAACGGGACTGCAGGCCCTTAAAAAATAAATGATAGGTTTCCCGTTAAAATTTTAGTAAAAAGGGATTATATTATCACGATATCGGAACACGTGTTCATAAATATAATGTGATAAATATATATATTATCAGGAAAAATGCAGGCGCATGAACACGTGTTTTAGGAATGTACTAAATATTTAACAGGAAAGGACCTGCGATCCCGATTTTAATCGGATTATAATGTTTTAAATTTAGAAAATAATATATTTCTAAGATTATGTAAAATACAAATGTTTTTTAAAATAATGAGAAAAGTACATCGAATATTTTTTTTCAAATTATACGGTTGCGTCCATGGTAAACTTTTATATTTAAAGAGAAAGCTTAATATTATCTCTTTCCAAATCTGATAATATTCTATTATATCTAAATCTGAGTATAATAGAAAATGAGATTTTTACGAGGACGTTTCATTTGGTGACAGATATAGCACTAATGGATAAATAATACTCGTGTATACAAGATTGTAAGCATAAATACACCTCAAGCCACAATTGTACCAAATAAGCTCATCTAAAACGTATTACGTAACGTAATGGGTGCATGTACCATTACATCCTCTATCATCAATAAAATGCTAACATGCGTGAAAGCGACAGTAGGAATTCAAACATTCGAACACCGAAACATCTGTTACAAGCGAGAATCATAAATGAGAAAAAAAATCGTGTTGCGTAAGTATAACAAACAACATAATATTTCTTTGTAGAGTTTACTTTTTTGTCTCCCATAAAAGGAGAGAATACCTTGAAAGTGGGCAACCTCGATCGGGCATCAATCGTGTGCCATGCAACGTACATATTTCACTTTCTTCCATATTATGACACGGCCAGTAAAGTGGCATTAAACTTGTTAAACTGACATTGATACCATTTAAGGTAAGCTCTGGTGCGGTAGATTCATATTAGAAACAATCTCGTATAGATATGGTAGGCACGTAAACATTTTTGTCACTTTGAGGCAGGGCCGGAAGAATATTATAAATGATAATTGAGAAAAATCTACTCCTGCACCCGTTATCAGTCCTTCAATAGACTGACACATCATTCCTTCAATAGACTGACTTATCAGTTCTTTAATAGACTGACATAACAGTCCTTCAATAGACTGAGTTATCAGTCCTTCAATAGACAGTCCTTCATGATGGCATATTTTATGATAAAAATAAATTGGTAGAAGTAAAAAAGGTAAATATTTTTTTTCGAAATACCATTTTTTTTTATAAAATATATTTTTTTAAATATATATTTCAATGGAAGAATATTTATTTTCCCGTACAAACAATTCAACTTTTTTTAGCCTAAAGACTACTTTAAAATGTTGGAACCCACCGAAGTCAGCGCACTTCACCCACGTACATCCTGTATTTTTTTAAGCAATAAAATGAAGGTAATTGTTACAATAAAATATATGAACTACATAGAATAGGCGGGCAGTGTTATTACCTCACCATGAATTAGCATTTAGTCAATTTTACCTTGATTACGAAAATTAGGCGAAAAACACAAAAAGTATTTTTTATCGATCGTTTTAGTTTTCAAAAATGAAAGCGCTTGCAAAATGCTCTCAGTTATTTATTTATTACTATTAAAAACAAAATAAATTTCTAAATTGAAACATATTATTATTTGATACAACAAAATAAAAGTATATTTATTTAAATATTGAAGACAATATTAGTGATTTCTAAACGAAAATCTGAAACAGAAAAATCAGAAAAGGAAACGGTCACATCTGGGACTCGAACCCAGGACCCTTGTCTTTCCGGGACAGTGCTCTACCAACTGCGCTAATGGGACCCTATTCCCCTCGGTCACTTTTAACTGTATCATACTTCGAATAAGAACTACCAAGATTGTCTTCATTTTTTCACCGCACATTTTTACTGGCAACTATCTTTATGTATGATCGCAAGATTCAACCCGAACTAAATGCAATCCAGACAGCGTCTTATTAGATAAACCTATATATATATTTTTTTTTAATGTGCGACATCCGTTGACTTTTCTGCAAGTCTAGAATGAATATTTATTTTTCGGAATAACTTTATTGAGTAAAACCTCAAATTGTAATATTTAAATATTGAAGACAATATTAGTGATTTCTAAACGAAAATCTGAAACAGAAAAATCAGAAAAGGAAACGGTCACATCTGGGACTCGATTGCGATCATACATAAAGATAGTTGCCAGTAAAAATGTGCGGTGAAAAAATGAAGACAATCTTGGTAGTTCTTATTCGAAGTATGATACAGTTAAAAGTGACCGAGGGGAATAGGGTCCCATTAGCGCAGTTGGTAGAGCACTGTCCCGGAAAGACAAGGGTCCTGGGTTCGAGTCCCAGATGTGACCGTATCCTTTTCTGATTTTTTTGTTTCAGATTTTCGTTTAGAAATCACTAATATTGTCTTCAATATTTAAATATTACAATTTGAGGTTTTACTCAATAAAGTTATTCCGAAAAATAAATAAGTATATTTATTTAAATAGGACATAAAAAACTATAAAATATCCCCAATAAATTATCCCAATAAGTTGTCATTGTTATCATCAATCAGTTTAGTTTATTTTATTTATATTATATTCTCATTTTTCGAGAGTTTTGCATTGCACTACCCCTGCATATATTTTGAAATTCAATATTACTATTCCTTTTTAATTAGATAATGACATTAAAAGTAGATAAATACATAGTTACTACTAATAAAGGTTATCATGAGCATTATATTATACATATGTAGCACAAATGGAGAAAAAATATTAGATAGAAAATTATTTTATTTTTGTCTACCCAAGTCCGATCCAAATAAATGCAGCAACACTAAGAAGCAGGATGTCAATCGGACTGTGCATCTGAAATTTTTATTGAATGTATATGTGCATAGCAATTGCCATCAGTTTCTCTCGTATCAAATGTCTTATTATGTCGAATTATATTAAAAGAGGAATTATTACGAACTAATAAATGTATTCACAGACAGGACTGAGGTAGTATTACCCACGAGTTTGTTACGTGGTTTGATTCTCGATTCGTGAAATATTTGAGTAACTAATTGATGTCAAGAATTATTGTAATTGATGATCAATAGGTTAAATCGAGATTCGTGACTAATTCCTTCTTCAGGGGAAGTTAATGATAGAGATTGGGTACACTGCAGTAAGACTTTGACGTAATATAGACATACAAAGTTACTCATGTTTGAATTTTCTGGTTAATAAATTCTGATTCCTGGATTTGAAGTATACAATAATATTCGTAGGAAAGTTTTTTTTTTCGATTTTTATGAAAAATCAAGAACTTACCTGTATATTTATATATAATGTTGTCTGATTATGAAATGACATCTTAATTTGTCACCGCATGAAAGATCGACTAAAATAATTACCGGAAGCTGAATGAAACTATAGAACCTCTTTTTAGGAACAGGAATAGGAGTAGATACTGTCACCATTCGAAATCAGAACTTTGCATTTCATGGCTTTACCTGTGTTTGGTTCCCAGAATTGAATAGTTGGGTATTACCCAACCTTCGCATTAGGCATATACTTTTCATCCCCACTATATTCAGTCTATACCCAAATTGGGGATGTCAGAATTCAGTGAAAATAAAACGATTACTTTGTTTATAACCATGAAAATCGTTTATTTAAAATTGTTTTATTTTCATCAATAAGTCAACCACAAAGATACTGCCAAATATCAAAATATGTACTTATTTACTGCCCGTGCTGTCAGTGGTGAGATATAACATATTTATTGTCAGATTACTGCCTGTGCTGTCAGTGGTAAGAAATAAAATAATTATTGTCGTCTTACTGCCTTTGTTATCAGTGGTGAGATATAAAATATTTATTGTCAGATTACTGCCCGTGCTGTCTGTGGTGAGATATAAAATACTTATTGTCCGATTACTGCCCGTGTTATCAGTGGTAAGATATAAAATATTATAGATTACTGGATGTGCCGTCTTTGGTGAAATATAAAATGTAATAAGAAATAAAAAGAAAGAAAGATAAAGTAGATATGACTATTTTTTATTTTTATTATTTTGTAAAATAATTAACCTCAACACAGGCTAGTCCTAGTGAGGTTAATAATTAAAATGTGAACAATGATACCGCATGTAAAAAAAAAAACTATAAAAAATTATAAAAGTTACACAAAAATCTGATTATTCAGATCTGTTACGTTACGTTAGTTACAACCAATTTCTGAAATATTGACTCTCACGAGGGAAAACTGAAATAGTCGTCTGAAGAACGTTGCATAAAAATATACAAATATAATATGATACAACATGACAAACCTAAACAATTTTATTTAAATCCAGACGTGAAAATTTTATTTTGAACCCAGAACGTAGAAGCTTACCGCTTTGTCACGGAGGTCGTAGTTGAATAAGACGTACGGTAATATTTTCTTAGCATTATCTAACGATGTATTATCAGATACAAGGAACACTATATTTCTTTTTATTAGATCTTCGATAATCGGTTCCGATTTCCTTGATTTGAGCATTGTCAAAGGTGATGCCACGACATACCAATCATTATTAGGACTTTAAGGACCACCGTTATGAGTACCTTCATCCTGATATTACGCGTCGTGATAGAGTATTGTTGTCCGATTAGGTATCGTACATCAAAATCTCAAGAACTCCTTACAGTCCTTATATTATAGAAGACCCTATCTCCAGAACGATTGCATTTATTTGTCCTGTCAAACGCATCCACATAAATAAATTTGCTGTATTGTACGCTGAAGAACGGAGAACATTGTATTTTGATGTAGGCATTGTATGATGAAATAAATTTTATAGTGCGTTGTGCAAGCAATTGCCTCTACTTGTATCAGGTAAAGGTACAGTAGAGAAATAAATAAAGTTGCAAGAAGGATCAACTATTTGACATCTTCTAATGTCAATGAAACTAAATGTCAGTTGCATTGGATGCTGCGTGGAGCCATCGATAGAATTTTCTCGGTAAATTTAATGAGGACTTTATATAACGTTTAATATAATACACCTTCATTATTAATACGATGACATGGTAAGTAAATATTATAATAATAATGTAGGGTTTGAAAATTGTTCACAGTAATTACTATTCGTAGATCTACTCATTGCACGATCGAAGATATAATTACTAATTTCTTTGTGTTGAGGACGAATTCAATATTATTTGAAGGGAATAGGGTTACAATAATAACAATTATTATTAAAATATTATTTAAAGGGAATAGGGTTACAATAATAACAATTATTATTAAAATATTATTTAAAGGGAATAGGGTTACAATAATAACAATTATTATTAAAATATTATTTGAAGGGAATAGGGTTACAATAATAACAATTATTATTTAAAGGGAATAGGTTTACAATAATAACAATTATTATTAAAATATTATTTAAAGGGAATAGGGTTACAATAATAACAATTATTATTAAAATATTATTTGAAGGGAATAGGGTTACAATAATAACAATTATTATTTAAAGGGAATAGGTTTACAATAATAACAATTATTATTAAAATATTATTTAAAGGGAATAGGGTTACAATAATAACAATTATTATTAAAATATTATTTGAAGGGAATAGGGTTACAATAATAACAATTGTTAGTTTGGTTGATTCACTTACTATTATTACATTTATGCAAAGATTGACTACTTTTGTTCGAGTACTTACACCCGAACATTTGTAAACTTCAGGTTTTCATTGACAATCTGTTTTGGTCATGTTAGTTTTTCTATGTTTTTTTTTCATTTTACATTGATAATATTAAGACTGTTAGTTTCGAAATTATATTTTATCCCTTTGAAAATTTTAAAAATACTTATGGAATTAACAATATGACTTTTTGTCGTTGTAATTTTTCAATGCTATTGCTAGATTAAAATAGTTTCCAAAAATTTTAATATTATAAATATTGGACAAGAGAACACTTTGCAGTATGCATGATAGCAGAACTCACCTCAACAACTGTTAACTCAATTTATTGGAATAAATAGCCGATTTTCCCATGTGTAGTTGGGATTTTTTACCATACATAAGTCCCAAACAAAGATTATAGAATATAAGTTATAATATCTTTTGTCCCAATCTTCTTAAGCCAATAGAATTATGGCCCAATAAATTGAGATACATGTGTGACGGGAAAGAGGCGGGGGAGAAGAAGGTTTGGAAGCACTTGTCTATTTAGATCTGGTTACCAAACACGGTTGAAATAATTCCAAGCAACGTTTCGTTTCTAAATGGTAGTATTTCATATAGGTTATGATTCCGGAGTAACCACTGGCAAAGAATGCTCGACTAATGTTTGCACATTGAAGTCATAAATATATTGAGGTTCATCATAAATAATGCATCAAATTGTCAAAAAATTCAGATCGAACCTCAGAAAATTGGCAAATACCTTCCAATTTACGGAGAGTCGATAAAGAATGCCAAATGTCACAATTATGCACACAAAATAAATTTTAAAAATCATATAGATGGAGTTTTGACTGGTTTACGGTCAGAGCGAGATTTACATGATCTTCGATACAGGCTTAAGCTCAGTTTGTGGAAAGAAATGGACCACATTAACCAAGATTTATCTCTGAGCGGTTCTGCATCAACAATACCCAACATCCCGATTGTTGGCTTTGGAGGGTACTTTCTCTGACAGTGAAATATGGAGGGACAAGAACCTCAAAGAACTGAAAAACTTCGTTTTTTTAGTCATTGGCAGGCTCGTAAAACATTTTTGCATTTGATGGGTGCTAAAACGAAGCTGGTAGTTACAAATCTCATGTGTCTAAAGCTAAACATTTTAAATTATTTATTGCACGTTTTAAATATATTGCAGTATAATCGAAGATATTTCTTTACGTTAGTTTATTACACTGTTTTGGATTGAACGACCCTCAGACTGGGCACATGCTTGAATTGCCCCTCTTGTGGCAGTCAGTCGCTTGTTTTTTTCCACCGGAAATTTCTTCGACAACCAACTATTTGGCTCGCAAAGTCATTTTCACCATGAATGAGCTAAGCAGCTATTAAATATCAATTTAATTTGGATAATACGATACTCCGAATTATTGGTTTCATATTAATTTATGAACACCTCAATAAGAAAAAATATTGAAAAACAGGCGACACTGGATTTTGTCGCTATTAATTTTGGTAGCAATTTGTGAAGTGTTCATATTTGGTGATAGCGGAAGGAGGTTTTTTCTTAATTTACGTTTAAAATTTCTTCGTCTAAAGTTTTCAGACATGCATTGATATCAGAACATGATGTGATCTGTCATTTTTATATAAAGATCATTTTCGACAAGTCCAAACAGTTTTTGGAAAGGACCTTTAAAAAAACGGGCGAGAAGTCAACATGTCTAGTTCCAGATGCCAGATCCAGTGACGTGACGCAGCAAATTGCTTCGTGACTACCGCAGGTCGTAACACCGGTCAGTTTTCATAAAATAACATAACGTTACTATAAATTAATTGTATTTATTGAGTGAAAATTGCCGCCATCAGAACATTACAGGCATTAGACATTACGGGCCATCTAGCGGAAATGATAAAAGCGATTCAATTTTCGCGTCAGCGGTGGCGGTGGTAAGACGGTAGATATTATAAGGTAGACGGTGGTAGGTGGAATGGTTGAACGGCATATTGTGGTGGAATGATGTATATTTAACATTAACTTCACAAGGAGAGAACGGCAGACACTTGGGGGTAACTGCGGGTAACTCGAATGTAATTAAATTCTTGCAGGAAATTATATCACACCTTGGTACTATTATTTTGGGGTGACCAAAGATAAAAACTTTTTTATGTAGGTACATATATTAAATTAAATTTTTTTTGTATTTTTCAGGTAATTTGAACAAAATATTTCAGTGGTAATAAACCCTAATGGTGAAATAAAACATGTTAATAAAACCAGACGCACGAAAAATAGTCAAGGTTTTTTATTATTTGTCGTTCCAATGTTTTCTCAAAAGGTATCATATATTCGTAATTATTGCATGATTATTTATCATGTAACCTATTATGCACTTTCGTCAGTATTTTTCGTCTGACTAATAAAAAAATATTATTAATAATATTATTACGGTGGTTTTAAAATTATCATTTTGTGGAGATTTATTTTGCAATTTTATTCAGAATAAGTAGTCAACCTCACCATTTTTTTTTCAGAAAATCGTCATCAAAAGTAGTACCAGCCTAATGATTTGAACTTTTGTACCAATTCAAAAAGTATGTACGAGTAGGTACCATATTTTTAAAAAAGACAAACGTTCTCAGGTTATGAATAACCTGACAACATTTTAACAGGAAAATGTTTCACAAATATACTTACAATATTGACGTGGATATTGATTTGTTCGAACCCTATGCTATGAACTACTCGGCCCAGTCACAATGTTAGAATCTTTTCATGCTTCTCGTTTTGATAAGTTTGAGTATCTCAAACAGATAACCTTTCAGACACCAAATACTAACGATGTTGACTGGCAATTATGGTTTATTTATTTGTTAAAAAAAAATATCTTCGTCCTGTTGGATTTTTACATTTTACATGGTTTAGTGCATCATTATTTACACATAAGTAAAAAAAAAATAAAATATTTTCGGTAATTTCCGGGTGTTCGATCTTAGATTCAGCCATTCTATTTAATTCATATTTATTTATTTATTCATTCATAGAATGGTACATTACAATAGAACAACTCCGCAGCTCATATGGAGGGTGTCCGGGGGAAAAGTGCACTAATTTATGAATGTGATTCTACAAAGAAATAGAAAATATAAATAACTTTTTCGAAATTCCAACTTTCTAACGTAGTTTAACGTAGTTTTAAGTAGTAAAAAAGTTGAATAATTTGTATGGGAAAAGAAATATTTTTCTATGGAAAAAGGTTTTAATATGGGAAAAGAAAGTTGGAATTTCGAAAAAAGATAATTTTTACTTCTAGTACCATCATGTTGAATCACCTCCCGAAGTTAGTGCGCTTTACCCCCGGACACACTGTATATCATACCTACAAATAATAAAAATACGGAAACATATATACTGATTACTCCGGTTGAAAGCCAGTAAATCCACTTAGATTTCTTCGTTTATCTGACATATTTAAGTCATATTACGCCTTGATTTAGAACACCTCTTTACCGAAGTATAATTAAAAACGGGATCTTATAAGAAACGACCCACAGTCTGGAAGCCGGATAAACCCCGACGCGAATCCTTGACAAGTGAAACGTTATGATTGCAGTGAAATAAAACCAGCCCAAATACCAATAATAACCATAATAATATAATGGTCACCCCAGTAATGAGTTCAGTAGGAAGAACATGGCTGAACTATTTATTTTGATTTGTGAAGGTGTTAGAACCCTTTCATTCCGTTCCATATTTACCATTGCCGCATTACACCAACTACTTTACACCATAAGGTAGAATATTGCTGATAGGGCCTGAGCCCGAGGAACGATTTGCTTTGAGGCTAATGGTCTTTCCTTTATCAAGCCTGCAATTGCAAAAGAAAGTTTAATAAAATTATATGAGTTTAATCAATGAATTTGTTAAATGGGATTCGCACTTTATTCGATAATGCATTTAACTCATGCGATCGTAGGGTCCGGTTTCTAATGCAACATTGCACGACATATAATATTATCGGAATTAGGAGGAAATCAGACTATTTTTATTAGTTAGTTATTTGATATTATAGAAACAAACAGTACATGAGTTTCAGTGATGAAACAGTGACGCGTGTAGTATATAGGTGTGTGAGTGTGTGTGTGTGTGTGTGTGTGTGTGTGTGTGTGTGTGTGTGTATGTGAGGTGTGTGTGTGTGTGTGTGTATAAGTATGCGCATTGAACAGTTTATATTATTGGTATAATTCAGCGTTTGAATTAGGGCAGTGAATCAGAAAAAATGTCAGTCTTTTAGTTTAGACAAATATTATTTAGAGAATGAAGAGCTCGGTTAATTGGCGGATTAGGTGCTGCATTTGTTTTGTAATTAAAATTCATGAGAAAAGAGCCCGGATTTGGTGGAATTATGGCATCAACAATTTTGGAAATGTTGTGAAGGTGTGAAGGAAGTGCAAACGAGAAGATTTGGGGAAGATAAAAGTTGGAGTTGACTAAACACGACATAAACCATTTTATGCAACATTCATATTCTGAATTGATGTTTCCCACCAGGGTGGTACTGACAGCGTTAACAACAGTGTTTTTTTTCAAAAGCGTCAAAACTCTCAAACCGTCATATCTGGCGTCATGAAATTTGCACAACTTTTCAGTGTGGTATAATATTCAGGTCAACAGAACTCTTTCAACTATCAACGCGATTTTCATCACGATCCACGGAGCTTATAAATACCAATTAAACTGTCTAAAATTGAGATAAGATAAGAATAATCATTTGGTGGTGTGTCTTTGTGTAATTTAGTTTCAATGGAGAAAAATTCTAGAACTGGGATTTGATTTGATTTCTGGGATTTTGATTTTGAACTGTTTGTAAGAACAACTTAGAGAAACTTGATAAGTAATTCAGTATTTCATTTGTTTAAATTTTAGGCAGAAGTCGTAATTTGTCTCATTCAAAGGATACATTTCTGATTTGAAACATAATATTATGTTCGATTAAACATTACCAGTAAAATTACATTTCAGCTTTCGATTCATTTTTTTTTTTAATTCTTTATTTTGGCTTTCACCCATTAGGGGTGATCTTGGCCATACACAATTAACATAACGTAACAAATATAAACCAAACATAACATAAACATAACATATAATAAACATAACATAACATACTTAACATAAACGGTACATAGCTGGTAACAGTAGGTTATCACAAAATTATAAAAATAGGAACCTTTGTACAATATAAGTGGGCGTTTTTCGTTATTTAACCAAAGATTTTTCTAAGATTAGTAGCGTTTTTTTTTAAACAGAACTATGAAATTGGCAATCTTATATACAAACACAGAATATGAGAGTAAACATATGTGATTATAAAACATAAAGATAAACATAACACAAACATACCATGAACATAACATAAACATATCATAACATAACATATAATAAACCTACCATAAACATAACATAAACATAACATAAGTATAACATAAACATAACTTAACAAAAACAATACAGAGCTGGTAATAATAGGTAATTACAAAATTATAAAAATAGGAACCGGTGCACAATAGTAGTGGGCGTTTTTGTTATTTAAAAGAACAGATTTTTCCAAAATTAGAAGCATTATTTTTTTTAAAACATGAAATAAATATAAACAAATACAGTAAAAGGATCAAGAAAAATATACAAATGCATAAAGAATAGTGTTTTAACTCAGTCAAAATATACAGAGAGATTAAGAAACGTATTTAATTAAATAAGCATCACTAATACTACGTTTTAATTTCTTTAATAACACAAAAAAATGGTAAAACAATATGAATTCATTCCAGTACAAAAGCCAGTTCAAATTACCTCCATTTGATATATAATTATAATTTATTATTAAAATTCGATTACAATATTTCCGATTTTAAAAAGTCACGAAGTTCGTTCAATCTCGAAGGACAGCAAGAAATCGATTCTTTATAAGGAGCTCTCAAATTATGATTGCATTAATTTGATCAGATCAGTGAAATTGAAAAGGCCTGATTACTAGAACAACCTTACACCGAATGAAAACGCCTTCGTGAAAAAGAAAAAAAATTAAAAAAAATAATAAAAAAGTATACGCTGTAGAAGAATATTAAGAAAAGTTCAACGCAACAGCTTGCTATAATGGTTTCAAGGAACGCGCAAGGATTGATGTACGTGTTAAGACATTACATTTATAAGAAACAAGGGTATTTCTGTGATTTGCATGAAGATTCTTAAAATTGCTCGAAGTTATAGATATAGTTTTTTGCGTGCAAAGTTGTGAGTGATTGCTGGCCATCATGATCATTGTCAGCATTCATGATAACGTTGCAAGTTAATGGCCTCCTTTAGTTATTCAGAACGACCACTGAAAAAACATGACTTATTTTAGTTGCTAGAATGGGTACTGTGAGCTTGACTATGAACCAGAAAATCAGTTTTACGTGCCTCACTAAAATTGTTAGAACTGTGTGCTCTGGAGTCATGATAATTGCAGAGATGTTTATAATTAAATTTCTAGATCCGTGAAACTATTTTAAACTCGCGATATTATTTAAATATTTTTTCATTTGTTGAATGCGAAAAAACATTTCTCGAAAAAACATTCTAAACTAGGGCGAAATGTATGTTGAAATATCTACGCTATATTTTTCATTGTGTGGGTATTTCTTATCGTGATCCAATGTTACTACTTTTCAATTGTTAAACCTACGCATATAAAACATGCGTGTCTTATAACTTTACTTACATCGAACGAAGCGCATTGCCGGTTGTTAGCGGATTTCATGCTAATGTGCTCGAAATGTTTTGATTTTATCGCACTTCCAGAGCAGTGCAAAGAAAGGACGTCTCAGGTCCGACATTAAAAAGGGAAAAGATAAAAATAATAAATAACAGCGTTTCTGGGTAATATGGTAAGTTAAATGCCGGAGACCTTGAAGAAGAGAACAATGAAGTAGTGTTTAATGGAGATTTTAAAAATATGCGAGGCTGAGAGGTCCCGGCCTAGACATTGAGACTGTTTATTTGATTCTCATGGGTTCACCTTGCGAGAATTACCCACGGAGAATTACTCACCAAAGGTAGAATCACGGCTTCAATTGTTCCAATGACTCCAATGTTGGGGAATGCCGTCCGAATTTAAAATAGGGGAGGCATGGGGAAATAGATTTTTTCTCATGAATCCGTTCAACTCATACTACTTCAAATCGCGACCCATAACATTCATTGACTCCACCGCTTTGATGGTCGTAACTCAGCGACAGTCGGTTCGCTTCCATGCCATATCTCCATTTGTTTATATTATCTATAGACGAGTCAATGTTCTGACCAAAGCCTATGTTAACATGGTTACTCCTCCCAACGACGCAGGCACTGCAAAAGCCGTTGATATAAATGTTACTAACACAACTTAAAGAGAAAAAGGTGTAGAAGATGTAAATAAAAATAACGCACTCCAATATCTTTGGAAAATCATTATAAGACATCATATGTATAAAATTATCCCACTTACAATCCAGAACACAGATGAAGATTGATGGATGAATAAGTTGATAGAGAAAGGCTCCCCCTTTATGTATTTGATACCTATGTGTTTGATAAGGGCACAGTTTTGCTGCTGTGCCCACCTACGATTGATAGCACACCAGAAGAAGAGCCAAATAAATGTGGAATAAATATAAGTATTATTGTTTTCGACGCACGGTGATTAAACCAAGATTTTAATAAAATAGGTGTTTGCAGGAATGGATTTGAATAACCGAGATTTTTTATTTATGTCACATGCACTGGAGAGAGCAATTTCCCTTTACTTTTCTTAGTGTATTTGACAGATCCAAGTTTATTATTCAATCTGAAAACAGGATATTGCAAACATGCACATTGCCTTCTTCTACGTTCATAACTCTTCTCGCAGGAAATACTTGATGATTTATTGCACATTAATGTGAATCACTGACCGATCTCCCTGAAAAAATCTTTTCGCACTTCAATGAGATTAACCCTTTGCAAGCTGGATACTGTTTTAAAACTTTTAATAACCACTAAAAACATAGTAGAGGAAAACACGTACTTCAAGACTTCGTAAACTACATGATTTATACAAGTTCAGGAAGTTCCGATAGAAATGTTCCGGGTATATTGAAGATTGTCCAGATGATAACAAACTAACATAACATAATCCAAGCACAATTAGAGAAACAACAACAAGAAGAATAAAATTTATAAAACATCGTTCATCAGCCCGACGCGATGCGACGTCATTCGATACAAGTCGTCGGTCATCTAATCAACTTACTCAAGTATCTCACTTTTACAAATTTCGTAGAGCAATAAACACATTTAATATGAAAAAAAAATTTGTTGGTATAATTTTGTTAGTTTGAAGAATAATATCCGATTGTGAACGCGTTTCTCATGTCAAAAAAAGAAATAATGCAAAATAATTAGTAACAAAGTGGATTATCCGGGACGCGTCCAATGACATTATTAGCTGCTCCATATAAAATCACTAAAACAGATAAACAAAGTTACGGCCGTATCTTGAGTTAGGGAAGTTAGTGGTAAACAAACGTTTTGAGATAGGTTCTTCGTGGTATTGTCTGTATCTCTGATTATACAACAGTTCTACAATATGTAGGCAACCGCATTAAGCAAAATACGGGGAGATACCCAATTTTTTTTCGAGATACACTTTGATATTTTTCAAAAGACCGCCGAAATATTTCTTCAGTGGCTCTGGTCCCTAGAAATTCGCTGCTATTTCTCAGGTCTTTCCATCCTGTCACGATTCTCTTCCACGGAGTCTGTCTAAACTGCTTCCTCAGTATGCTTCTTGGTCACTTCTTCGGTCCTTTCATCTGGCATTCTATCCACGTGTCCGACTTTAGACCTACAGAATCATAAGAATTTCTCTTGCTGCAAAAATGCAGCATTCGTGATTATACTGATTATTAAAAATACGGAATGAATAAGTACGTACAAATATGTTTTCTTTTATTTTTTGCGAAATTGGAAAGCGATGAAACCTATGAATAAAAATAATTCCTGCTGCATGCGCAATCGCATTTGGCGCCAGGTAGATCGTTTAAATTTCCCGATTATCATGTTAGCAGTGATTTGCAAAGTACTGGTAAACTCTGCTATTAAAGTAATTATTACTCGGTATTTTGCGTCAATCAAATATTTTTTCACGGCATAAAACGTTGTCAAACAGATTACGCAATAAATTCGTAGTGCTTGTACATACTTGTGTAAATTAAACGTAAACATTGTTTTTAGTGTGATATTTCCAGCCTAATATAACAACCTCATTTGGGTGTTTTGAGACTGAAGGAAGTAAGAGAAGGGGTATAAAAAGAATATATGAATGCTAGGAAGTATCTGGCTATTCAGATCCGGTTTCAAAAGACAGCTAAAACCATTTAAAACAATTCTTTTAATTTAAAGTATGTTATAATAATTTAACTATGGCATCTCCAATAATTGATGTAGGTATTCTTACCATGATGTTTGTACCTGTGTGGTAGATGTGGAAGGTGGGGAAGAACCTGGCCATTCAGATCTGGTCACCAAACACTGCTAATTCCATTTCAAACAATGTTTTGGTTTTGAATGGTGGCCTTCCACCAGTCACCAGGGCTCAGACTACAGAAAATGTATACAGCTGGAAAAATACGCCATGAGGTACAATAGAATTCCTAACAAATATGTTTCTGATAGGTCGATTAGAAAAAGAGTTTAATAAAGCAATTCTACCGTTTAAATTTTTAATCGAAATATCCAAATCCTAAATCAATTAGTGGTCAATAGTCATAAAACTATTAAATACGCTATTAAAATGGTGATTAGATCCAAAGTGTTAGTCTATTTTGATAGAAATCAATTAAAGTAATACTGCGCTTGCCAGATATTTGCATTCGAAATTTAATTGAGCAGATGCTTTGTGGAACTGGTTAAATTATTGATGTCTTATCAAAATAATATGTATACGTATTTAAGACAGAAACCGTTGTTAAGTCAATGCTCCCGATTCTGTTGTCGGTTTTGACCTAATTCTTTTTTTTCAATCATTTTTGTTTTAAGTCTATAAACTTGTCGATAAAATCTTCATTAAGCTTAAACGAAACCAGTCTGATTCTTGATAAGTACGCATCTGTATGTGTTGCGGTTTTCTTGGGAAAATATTTAATATGTGTGAATATTTATCGTGAAAAGTTGTTTCAGTTCCTTGCAAAAATGTTTTTTTGATAATTTTTTTATCTGATAAAGCTGGAATAAGTTTTATAAACGTGATGATAATAATTGGTCTATTACATAAACAGTAGTTGAGACAGTGTTTTTCCTCGGATTGATGTAATAAGTTTGATTTACTGGAATTTCAGCAGTGAAGCACTTGCCGGTGGTCATGCCAGTAGGGAGAGCAATCTTGCTCTTGGACAGAATCAATTCGGACATCGACGAAGCTGCCTTTAAAAGGCAAGCTCTATTACTGCCTGTATAGTTGATACCCACTTTTTATATCCATTATTTTTTAAAAAACGCATTCAAATGTACCCTTTTGTGATTGTTTTCAAAATAATAAACTCAAAAGAATCGAATTGAAATTGAAAATAGTCAGAAAAAAGAACTCCAATATTATGTTTATGCTAGTTTTTTACATTGACATGTCAGCTAACTACAATTAAAAAAAGGTAGAATAATTGCTTGTGACTAAATATTATAAAACTCCTGTTTCTGCTCTCACGTTTGCTTGCCACATTATGAATGAAATATTAAGTCTATATAAATATGTGTACAAAAGGTTGAATAATTGCTTGTGACTAAATATTATAAAACTCCTGTTTCTGCTCTCGCGTTTGCTTGCCACATTATGAATGAAAGATTAAGTCTATATAAATATGTGTACAAAAGGTTGAATAATTGCTTGTGACTAAATATTATAAAACTCCTGTTTCTGCTCTCGCGTTTGCTTGCCACATTATGAATGAAAGATTAAGTCTATATAAATATGTGTACAAAAAGGTTGAATAATTGCTTGTGACTAAATATTATAAAACTCCTGTTTCTGCTCTCGCGTTTGCTTGCCACATTGTGAATGAAAGATTAAGTCTATATAAATATGTGTACAAAAAGGTTGAATAATTGCTTGTGACTAAATATTATAAAACTCTTGTTTCTGCTCTCGCGTTTGCTTGCCACATTATGAATGAAAGATTAAGTCTATATAAATATGTGTACAAAAAGGTTGAATAATTGCTTGTGACTAAATATTATAAAACTCCTGTTTCTGCTCTCGCGTTTGCTTGCCACATTGTGAATGAAAGATTAAGTCTATATAAATATGTGTACAAAAAGGTTGAATAATTGCTTGTGACTAAATATTATAAAACTCTTGTTTCTGCTCTCGCGTTTGCTTGCCACATTATGAATGAAAGATTAAGTCTATATAAATATGTGTACAAAAAGGTTGAATAATTGCTTGTGACTAAATATTATAAAACTCTTGTTTCTGCTCTCGCGTTTGCTTGCCACATTATGAATGAAAGATTAAGTCTATATAAATATGTGTACAAAAAGGTTGAATAATTGCTTGTGACTAAATATTATAAAACTCCTGTTTCTGCTCTCGCGTTTGCTTGCCACATTATGAATGAAAGATTAAGTCTATATAAATATGTATAAAAATATAAGCTGGGGGTCCCACCCTGGCGTAGTGTGTGTCAATTATTCGGCTGGCTACAAGTCCTACATCACAACACAAGCAATATTTTACGCTTACTGTAATGGTAGTAGGAGATTTTAAAATATTGTCAGGTTATTCGTAACACGGAAATGATTGTCTTACTTAAAAAAAAAAACAAATTATAGAAAATCAACTCTAAAAACAAAATTAAAATTGTTGGTACTTATCTACTAGCAAAACTGTATTTTTTGGTTCAATAGCATTAAAAAGGTTAAACTTGCCAATAATTCACTTCAACATACCGCAAGTACTCGTATGTACCGCTTGTACTGATTTGACCTTAATCGTCCTTAACGATGCAAAATAAAATATTATCACTTGTTGCAATAGTATTGTCAAACGAGATACCATCTTTACAAAATGGCCGATATGCAATTATTATTATTTTATATTTTCAACTTTCAAAATTTGTTAGTTCCGCCTTCAGAGCTTTTCTCGTGACTACCGTATAAGTTTATCTGAATCTATGGTATTCACATTATACCTATGTACAATGTGAATACTATAGAATGTCATACTTACGATATAACTTTCACAATATTATATGCTTGTGATAACAAATTTTCGTAAATTTTGATTCTTTAAAATGATTGAATTTAAGGCATTGCGTTATTATAATACATTAATCAACCAACGAACTACAACCACGATGATTGAATTCTAAATTTTAATAAAAATTCACGTGGTAATAAAATAATCCAATAATAAGAAGGTGCATTTATTTTTCATTTCATTATATGAGCATCGCGAAACTATGGTATCTCCAATTTTTGGGGTATGTTGATAGGCTGAAAGTAGTTAGGAGGGGAAGTAACTGGTTATTCAGATCTGGTCACCAAATATAGCGAAAGCCATTTCAAGCAATTTTTCGATTCTGAATGGTGGTCATTCACCAGGGCGATAGTAGAATGATCTACCACTCTGGAATTATATTATTTTAAATTAATAAATTGTATAATTATACAAATTGATTAAAGCATATTACTTGCGCAGGCCGGAATTTGAAGTTATTTATTTTAAATCTGGATACCTACCTACACATTTTGCATAAACGTTTAGTTATTGCATTTTTATAAAACAAATTGATAATAAAAGATTAGTTTTAATCAAACTGCTTGTAAGACCTTTTTAGTGGGCTGTAAAGAGAAATTGATATCGCAATCAAACGGTCAAAACAACGAAGTTAACTTTTGATCTTGTAGTTAATCAGGGTTCATATTCATCAGTTTATCACTTATCATCTTTGCGATTAATCTTCCGAGCAAAGACCTGCGGGAAAGTTCAAACACCAATATATATAAATTCAAGTAAATTGGTAGGAGTAAGTCAGGGAAATATGAACCCAATTAAGGAAATATTAACACAATTGATGTTTTATAACTTTTACGCAGAAAAAATTTAGTTTGCAATCCGTTAATATTAATTTGAAATAATTAATGTACAATTTTCAAAAGTTCTACTAGCTTACATAATATGTTTTGCGTGTCGGCTGTTTCTGAATATGTACGAAACCATTTTAAAAAATATGGATAATCCTGCCATGGTTAACCTATTTATAGGCAGGTAGTTACCACAGTATTTTTGTAATGCTAGAAAGACTTACTAAACTGCTAAACTAGGAAGATTTACTAAGAACATTTTAATAAAACCTGTCGCTTACTATTTTATTTATTTATTTATTGCATCTCACTTTACATAAAACATGTTTTTTCGAGGTTCATGGTATTGAGGTTAACAATTTTCATTTGAGTGAAGCAAACACAGAGTAATCACAAACATAAATTAATAATACATACAAACACAAAATATTTCAAAAAGAAAGAAAATAGTATATTAAAGTATAAGTGGATAAACAGGTCTTTAAAACACGCGCGATTTTTCGAGCACGACGGCGTAGCCGAGTGCTCGAAATAAAGCAAGTGTTTTAAAGACCAGTTATCCACGAATACTTTACGCTATTTTTTTTTATTGGTACACTTTGAAAACATAAATATTGATATTATTATTAAAAATTTGGAAATAAGAACTATTAATGAATTCGTGATGTGACATCACAATATCTTGTTGTCATGGAAATGAAAAACACAGACATTAATTTGCAATCTGTCGCATAAGATTAATAGTTGGATTTATAGTTAAAAGTTGACATAGACTTCACATTTTGTTGATTTGTTGATGTTGCCATGGTAACTTTAAAAAACGCGCGTTCCATAAAGTGCGATTTAAACACGCTAGAGCGTACTTTAAATGAGTAAAAAAGGGCACCAATAAAAAAAAAATATGTATTAGATTAAATGGAATTCTAAGAATTAAATTTTTAAAAATGTATTACGTTAGTTATATACTAATAATTTTTCATCTTCTTATAATTCTTTAACTTCTCCATTCTCTTCTTGCAACCCAAACTAGCTTTACATCATTTTTATTATTTTTCTTTTTCATATTATAGTAATGTATAGATTCTGTACAAACTGTAAAATTCACCTGCCATAACACAGGGTCATCCCTAGCATGGAGGGTGAAATATCACAAAAACCATATGTATCCTCTAAATCTTGTATTAATAAAATAAATAAATAATTAAAAATTGCCAGATGGGTAATTTGACATTATATTGTAACAATATTTGAACTATACCTAAATATTAATCATTATCCACCAGAAGAGACAAAGTAGATAATAAAGATAGCTTGGGTGACATTCAGTTTTTAGTTAATGGGACTTAAAATCTTATTATATAAGAAATGACAATGATGAAAAAATATTAAGATGATCGTCTGCCAATACAAACATCTTAGTTAATTTAATTATTCATCTTAATTCGTCTTAATAAACTTAACTATTAAAACCTGACCTTATCTATTAAATTATTGGCATTATTTCTTGGAAAGTCCCATAAGCCGTCATTAAAAATAAGTTGATATTATTTACTATCTAAAACATAAATACATGCTTTACGTATAAACCAACTCACTAGGCTGAGCCTGTTCCGAGGTGGCAGAAATTTAATATGTCTTTAAAAGAGTAGAAAAATTATCAAGAACTTTAAGTATAAATAGATATGAAAGATTAGATAATAAATGTGAGAATCGTTTTCACTAAACCATTGTAGCCTCTGAATTCTGATATTCGAATCAGAGTATTTGCCACGATTCCCAAATGAACTAGGTACAGTCTCGGTCAACAGAACTCAGATATTAATGTTGAGAACCAGTGGCGGCTAGCTCTAAGGAGCGTTGGAGCAACGCAGTCCCGAAATTTCAGTCAATCTAAAAATAATAATTATCAACCGATAAGCAAATAAGAGTTATACAATTAATACGAGTACTATAAAAATATTAAGTGAAATTCAACCGGCTCGAATTTTCCTTCTTTGTATCATGTGTCGTAAGTCACGTGGTGCGAGCGAATTTTATATCGCTCATGGAAAAACGTCACCCGGGAACATCAATTATCTATACGTTCAGAACGTGGATGTCGACCATAGTAATGAAATTTCTCGGAAACACGAACAGCGCTCGCCGGTGCCTCTTAAACTCTATGGTGAGATGGCGCCACTTTAGTTTACAGTTCGCATACCGAGCAGTAGGTGCTACAAGCTTCAAAACTGATAATTGCTAGTATCTTTCATCGCTGAAGATTTACCTGACCTGGGATACATTGGCAATATTTTTAGTGCACCACCCATTTTAGTGAGTACAAGCCGCCACTGTTGAGAACATAAAACAAAGCATTCGAGCATACATGACGGTTGTCATTTCAGTTAGCTTTTGACAATTTCCCGAACCAAAATGAAATCGGTGATTTGTTCGTGTAATTAATTATGTGGAACTCAAAGGGCATACTTACAAAGTACCTACAGTAAATTTGTCTGGCGTCAAAACACCATGTTGTTATCCTTGGATAACGATCGAGTAATGAAAAATTAGTCGCTAATAACCGTTTAAAGCGTCGAACATGAAACATATTGGGTAAACACAAACAAAATCAAGTTATTTATTCCAATGAATATTTTCCAAGAATGAAAATTATAATATCGCCTTACTTGAGGTCCGGGTATTTGCAAGGAAGGTCGAATTGGGTAGAATTACAGAACCATATTAATACTAAAATTTAAATCACTCAGCAATTTAATATTTGTGAAATTGAAATTATTAACTGATCGAGGAGCTTAGGTGTTGGTGACGTTTCGTTATTCGAATTCTTGTCTGGTAGCCATCGCTTTATATGGGTGTAATAAATATTATGATCAATATCACTTTTAATCAATACTAAACCACTGTTTGATATCTCATTTTCAATGAACCGAGGAGCTTGCCCATTGGTTGGACTTTAAATACAAAATTAACTGGAAGATTATATTTTATGTGCGATTTTATTGCTTAATGTTTTTAAATGACACTTCCCGACTTAATGGCACGCCTTAGGCCCCTTTCATTTGCTGATTTACGGGCGCGTCTACGTCAGCGCTATAAAAGCTAATAAAAATAGTAAATTACTTAATTTAAACAAACACAATCTCACGTTGAAGGCGCGCAATCAAATTGAGCATTTCACGTTTTACACGATGCATTTTTTCACACCGATTCCCTTGTAGAAACTGTGTCGGAACCCGTATGAAAAATATATTTATCAAAATCGCTATTTTTATATTTTTTCATAAAAATATTTACCATTAGAAAAAAAAATCATTGTCTGTTTCTTATTTTGAACAAGCATCTGTCATTTGTTTTTGCCATTGGCGTCAACATCAAAAATACATCCAAAATTCACAATACCGTACAGTAATACCTACATGTTCCCAATCAGTGATAAACACGTGTAATATATATATTTTTTCAATATTAAATATAATATATTTTCAATACACTGTGTAAAATGTGCAAATATTTTTTTTCTTTTTGTTGTAAAAAATACATATTTTAAAATGTAAAAATTAAAAATTACCACATAATTTAGGTACTTCCGTTAATTAATGATAGGCGACCGATTTCAAATAACGTCCGCCAACTTAAACGGTACCGAAATCGTACACGTCATTTTTTTTTCATTCACGTGAAAGACGACCAACATGGAAAATGGACGAAAAAAGTAACATGTGAGATAAATATACATACTGCCGGACAAATCTAATTTTGTTTCAAAGGGACTTATACGTAGGTATACATAGCTAATTGTTTGTTATTATAGTTGTATTGCAGCATCAATTACCAAACAACTTCGAAGGGTAAGCAATATTATTTGTAGAAGCCAAATTTTTGATAAATGACGGAAAAATAGTTTTATGAAAACAAGCGTGAAAGGTACTCTCAGAATACGTACTTAGTCTAAAAATACCAAAAATCGTTGTTAGGAACTTTGCTTGAAAGTGAACTAGATATACTATGAATATAAATTTGTTAGATAGCTATACATGGTGTCCGGAAATTCATGGTACATGAGGGAAACTGATAGTGATGAATCTGCATAGCATTTGGAGTCGATTTTGGGTCACAACTTTTTTGATTTGATCTTTCGTTTTCGAGTAAATTGAATCCAAAGTATTTTGGTCAAATTCTAAAAAAATCGAAGACTTGGGCAAAAAGTTTGTTTAACCCTTTTTGCCGAAAAAAACGAAAAATAAAGGAAAAAAAGAAATGCTCAAATGGAAAATAATATTTTTTTTTGGTTCGCTGTGTGATGTAGACTCACCAGTTTCGCTCTTGCAGTACGAGTTTCCGGGCAACGTGTATATATAACCTTTAATTCACTATGATTCCACTAAAGAATAAATTAATAATATTGGGAACGTTAACATTTTGATATTAATGATATATTCACGGGGAATAATAATTTTTGTTCATAAGGTTTGAGTTACTAAGATAATAAGAGGAAATAAAACGATTTCTCTTCGCAAGGACGTCTGCGTAATTTGCACGAGAAGAAGGATCGTGATAAGTATGTTGTTCCAAGGTGTAAGGTGTAACGCACACATATAATTAATAATTGTTCGGATGAAATTCAACACCATTTAATGACAACTAGTTATCTACATAGCCATACAGAGTTATGTAATCTGTATAACACCTCTCAATAAGTTTTTTCCCGAAGAATCCAAAATAATTCCTAAATAAATATTTCATTCCATTAGCCTCGTCGGAGCCCAAGAATTGAATATTAAATTAATTATTGAATTTAAAGTGTATATTTATATATCTTTGATCTCCAGAAGGCTGTCAATGGGGACTCCATCCAGGTAGTCATTACATTAATAATGGAATTTTTGAATTGGCGTAGGCTGCAGCGTGAGATTTTCATGCGGTGGAAGGGAAAATGCTTTGAAAAGTGCACTCATCTCTTCAACAAAATTTCTATAATGTTGCCTTTCTCGGAAACCGGAAGAATTAGCGACAGGCGTTATAACGACATGAATTATCTGTGTTCAATATCATTCGCATTTAATATAATACATAATTAAGTAATTTATATCAAAATGATCCAGATCTACAACAGCGTGACAATGATTTATAACGAGAAACGCGGAAAAGAAAGGAAAAGCAAGACTGTCAAAAGAACTAAAAAAAACTCGGTCGTATTGAACATAAAACTGACCGCAGCGATACAGGTTTAGTACATTGTATTTATTTTGTTGTCGGTCTCAGTGCCAGCTTGACTCAAGATGACCACTTAATCTCCAATTGACTCTTGTAAAAGTCACGTTTTTCTGCGAACGATCCATTAGCGGTCAATAAAACAATCAAGGCGCCAATAAAACAAAACCCATTCTGCTTATTTACGGGGTATAAGCTCAATAAAGTACACAATAATTCTTTAACGCCTGTCTTCAAATCACGCTGCATTAATGATCCATTTGAATTTGCATTGTTATTTGTTGGATCATTAATTTGAATACGGGTCGACTCCTGAATTAATATTAATAATGAATGCAACAGATTTATTTATAGTTCAGATCAATTATGTTTAATATGTGTATTGCCCACAATTAGGTAGTCAGAAATAGATGTTGGTAGATTGAACATGACATGGCACGATCGAGAATTAAATACTTCGAGTTTGAGGCCTTGTAAAGAAGACAAAATTATTAAGAGTGTTATAATTAGACAATTCTAAAAAAAATTCCATCTTTCTACATGTAGACACTGTCTTAAAAATACTTTATTTGGGATTCCTTCACATAAGTTGCCCACGATTTGGACCAGGCTAATTAAATAGGGAGATTATGGAATTCACAATGAAGCAAAGCTTCTTTCCGCTATGAAGTGGTAACCAATTTGAGTTCCAAAATTTCATCCTGGATGGTGATTTTTTAAAAGAGCACCACCAGAAAGAAAACCAAATAAAAGTGAATGGAGGATATTATGAAGGAATGGAATGGAATGGAAATGCTGAAGCGTGTCGCAAATGACAGGAAGAATATCAGATGCCGATCGTTACAAAAATGTTAAGAGTACGAATGATTAGAGAATAAACAAAAATATTACTTGTCCTAAAAAGCTGCTACTTTGATGTTTTGTTAATATTAGACTAACGATTGCCTAAATATGAAATAACACTATAAAAATTATTTCCATTTATCTTCGTGATCAGCTTCAAATTATGACGAACACATATATAAAAAGGATTTTAAAGAATATGAAGCCAAAAGTTTGAAAAACAAAGACGTTGATAAATCTATGTAAAAACCCAGCTGGGCGTAAAATCAACATTTTTTTGTTTATATTATAGAAACAAATAGTACATGAGTTACAGTCATGAAACAATATACAGGAGTTAGATACTTCATGTTGGATACCTATGATATGTTTCCTTATTATGTCTGGTAAGTGGTATGTTTATTTCGTAATTACCAGGTGACGTGTGTAGTATATAGGTGTGTGTTTATATGTATACGCATTGAACAGTTTATATTATTGACATGATGCCAGGTTTGAATTTGGGCAGTGAATTCGAAAAAAATGTCAATGATAATGTAATTGTAAGCATCTACGAAAAACTCAGCACCTCACATCTTCAAACCTAAAAACAGGATTTTTTGTCAAAATGTAGAAGTATTATTATGTAAACATAAATTATTTAAGCTGTCGAAGTAATAAGGATACATGTATTTTCGAAAGGAGCAGTGTCCACCAACGAAGAGATAACCAGGAGAAACTTTGCGCAAATATCCTGTCCCACATAATTAAATACACACTTGCAATCGTAACTTGTCCAGTTTGAGCTAAAATAATTGATATCCGCAACGAATTTATTAAAGCGTCATTGATTGCCGTTTCCATGCATTATCTCCGGTGTCGACTTGTCAATCTTAAATTAATTGCCAATCAAGATCGCCTTGTGAAGATTTCGCATAACCTTTTGAAATAATAACATCCCATGATGATCAATTCATATCTCCGGCGATCAACACGACTGCAACTGTCCGCTTTCAATAATATGAACTTACCACAGACATAGGAATTAATAGACGAGAAGATATGGGCGAGGGGTAAAATCAACTGTTGAAGAACGAGGGAACGAGGGAACGAGTGAAGCTGACTGTGATTCGTCAATAAATCAATCTGACAGTAAATAGGCATCTCGCATTATAATATCACCATTTACTTCTTAAAAGTAAAATCTGCTTTGAATGAATAGACATTTTTACATGGGAGCGCAAATTACTCGCCACGTTATGAACAAATTTGCGAAGTCCAAATTCGGCAAAGTAAGGCAGCTTTTATTTTCAGAGTCGTAGTTAGTTTCAGAGTATTTAGTTAAGACACTTTTATAAATGTTCATAATTTACTTCCCAGCAACCAACCAGCTTTGTGTTTCGCGTCCAGACGTTTCTCTATGTGATAGTAACAACTGATTCATATTATACGATGTGAATATGCTTAAAATAAAGTAAAATAATGCTTATATATGGAATGTAATACGACAATTGGGTTTATTCTCTTTTTTCACATCTATTTTTACCAGTTTTCATAGTACAAGTCAAAATTTTGCCGTGTTATTTAGTAAAATGAACCGATGATGCCTCGACCATAGTTCGCACAAGAATGATGACGTCACGTTTTCAAATTTCATTTGAGGCCAAACGCGAGCCCAGCCGGCTCAATGGAACCGGTATGGGGAGTGGGGATAATACGCTTTTAATCACTTAGGGCAGGTCTACTAATATTCATATGTCTATGGAACTTACTTAATTATTTACAAAACGTATATTATTACCGTGAAAGCAAGTGTTGAGAAATAAAAATTTTATATGATTTTAAAAAGAAAGAGTTTGAAAGGTTTCCTTCTGTAACTATGACTATTGATGGAAATGGCAAAGGTCAGATATTTTAAGAATTATATTGAACTATGATCCTACGAATTAAAGAAACGTTGTGTATTTATCATTATTATTTATTGTGCAACCATTATGTAAATATTTTTATAAGATTCATGACAATGGTAAGAAAAAACTGAAAAAATAATGCACTTAATTCTCAATTAGCTGATTTCTCTGTCGGTAAAAGAGAATATAAATAATTTGCGTTACAGGGATCATAACCTTTTGACCGTTGTGTTAACTTTTTAGACATTTCAAAGAATAAAACTTTTGACGCAGTTCAATAGTTTAACATTGAAACCTGTAGTAAAGTAAATAGTTTTATGATAATAATTAAAAGTGGTATACAATTGAACTTTATTATTTTGTCACTTGTTTCAAAATGAATATTTAAGTTCTGTTTGTGTGCCAGTAGTTGTTTCACATAATTTAAATAGAACTTTCAGAGAATGTGAACATTATCTCTAAAATTTTGTGAATTTCTGTTGAACAACTGGCACATAATTTCACTGTTGAGAAGAATAAGGAGATTTTTTTATTGTTATTAAGTTTAATTTGTAGAACTCCATTTTATTTTTTATTTTTTTATATATTCAATAATATTATTATTGGGTTTATAAAAACAGTTTATTTTTAAACAAGTTCTGCTGTGTAATTATTATTACGCGTGACAGCTGTTTCGCCCTCTGAAGGCATTATCAAACTGTCAGTTTGATAATGCCTTCAGAGGGCGAAACAGCTGTCACGCGTAATAATAATTACACAGCAGAACTTGTTTAAAAATAAACTGTTTTTATAAACCCAATAATAATATTATTGAATATATAAAAAAATAAAAAATAAGGAGATTCCTAAACACTAAATAGAGTCTCCAGTAAAAATGTATACAACGCAATAATTGGACCACACGTTCATTTTCTGTTGTAGCATTGTATGGATTATTGAAACAAATGACAATACTTCAAAATAGAGCTATGAGAATTATACTGAAGAAAAATAGATGAAGGAGTAATAATATATATGTATTCATTTAAACAACGATTTACTTCAGTACTTTATTTCTAATCTACAAAATTATTAATGGCTTTGAATCAGTTGAAATTCTATCAAATATTGAAAACCTGCAGCACAAACACACACACGATACAAGGAAAAGATTCAAAATAAGACCACGCTTCAGAAAAAGGTCAAAAGTCGTTGATTTACGGAGCAATGAAGATATTTGGCGAATTACCAGAAGAAATAAAATTAAAAGAAAGCATAAACAAATTTAAACCAAAATTGCGAAAATATGTCATTGATGACTCTAGCTATTAAAAATACCATAAATAAATAAATGAATACTTGTTTGATTTGTTTATTACTTATTAAATGGTTAAAATAAACTTTGTCTAGTGAACTCATCAGGCAAAATAGGGCAACAAATTTACTATCATTTATAAATCAAAGCCAAATTTCTTTCTTATGATTAATCGCATTTTTCTCTTCGTGGATCGATAAATCATGCAAGTCCAGTTTCTCCTTTTTGCTACTTGTGCAAAATTAGAAGCACGGGTCTTGAGGTTTATTGACATGAATTATTTAAAAAGAGAAAATATGAAATACATCTGTTGATACTAATAAAGAAGATATTCAGAGCCTCCGTGGACGAGTGGGTAAGATGTTTACCAATTGATTAGAGGCTGCGAGTTCGATAAGCGTACGAAGTCAATGGCTAAGATTGTTACTTTATTAATACTTGGTCTGTATCGTTGATGCAGACCGCTTTGAGTAATGAACTATTTTAAAAAATAGCTTTGAAGATTGACACCACCTTGGGTTCTCTAGTTGTAGTTGACTGTCATTTGGTAAAACCCTTCAATTTATAATTTTATTTGTTTAATTTGTGTTATTTAACAATTTTTTTTTTTAAATAATACACAGTTTTCTTGTGGCACGTTTCAGAGTGGAAGTGACTCTCAGTATCGTCCTGGTGGAAGACAACCTTTCACAATTGAAAGGTTGCTTGAAATGGCTTTAGCCGTGTTTGATCATCACCTTTCCCTCCCCACTAGCTTTCGCCTCACAGCCCCAGTTGGGGCTGCCACAGTCTCACTGGCTCCAAGCGGTTGGGAGCAGTTGGGACTTTTGCGCCGTGTTCACATAAAAAATAGCCACAAAATTAAAAATTTACAGGACGATTAAAACGAATATTTACGGATTAGTAAAACTAATTCAAAATCTTGAAGTTAACATAAAACTGGTTTTTTTGTTTTTAAAAATTTTGATGTAAAATATTGAAATTCTATTTATAAATATGAGATATTTGAGAGTTGAGTAATTTTATTTCATCATAGCAAAAAGAATATGCATAGATACATTTATTTTTTAGTATTAAAAATGCATTAATCATCAAAAATTACTTTACCCTCTCATACTAGGTACACTTTCTATTTGAAACCACTGAAAAGAAAAATTCCCAAAAATGTGGCATTAGGGGTTGTCCCAAAATATGCAGCTATTGGGAGTGAAAAGTAGGTACCATCAGCTGCAGACAAAGTTAAGAGGGTGAAGAAATAAAATGACATAGAAATGAAGGATCAGATACCTGAGGGAAGATTCCAGTTCTATTTAAGGAAGGAATTGTACTAACCTTAAAAAATATTACCAACTTTTATGTTAACTGCGTTTCCAGTTATCTCGGATGAAAAGGACAATTCATAAGCCTTAGTAGAGCCGGGAACGGCCTTCTGGGGAGCTACGTTATAGAACTAGAAGATATCGCCAGTAAAAAAATAATTACAATCCTGGTGAACTTCATTAAAAAGGCTGGAATACTATCAAGCCGATCACGTGAAACTTGGTGGGTACGAGTACTTGGTCCTACCTGAATTACAAGTACAGGGCGTATCCTGAAAATGAACGTAAAAGAACGGGATCAATATTTTCTGACATCATACTTGCGAGATCTTTTCTCATTACTTTATTCCAATTACGAGTATTTTACTTTACCAAATATTATACCCAAAAACAGTTATTTTGTAGTATTCGAAACACATCTGAATAAGTTCTGTTACAAAGGTTTATTGACACAGCATTGCCAAAGGGAAAATGTCAAAGAAGCCCGTATTCGTGGGAGAATAAACTATAAAGGTATAAGTACTCGCCTTATTGTATCGCAGCGCTCGCCATGTAAAGTAATATAAAGTCAAACAATGTAGCGGCCCGCACAAATATGATTTAGTTTAGAATATTGGCAGTACCTACTCGTTGGACCGTACCAGGCTTCCGTATTGAAGATAGAATTTATGACCGAAGCCACTTTGGTTCGGAGAGGTATGTATTTTACGACACGTGGGGAAAATTGGATTTCTGATCAAATGGATTTATCGAAGTGCTCGGACACTAAAATATTACGATGAAATATGATGATTTTGTAAATACTTGCATCGATACACATTTTACGACACTCACTTTACATAATAACAGGTGTTTTTTTTTCTGATTGAACAATTGAAAAGTATGGAGCAAACTATACGGCGCATTGTTACGAATAGCTCTCGATGGATACCAGGTGAAATTATTTACGTTGACCTTCCAAAGAAATTCTAGAAAAAAATGTGTTCAAATTTCGAGATCTACTGATGAAGAGTTTCTGCCTTATGGTTGATAATTTACTTTTGAATAATAATTGTAAAATTAATGATTGTTTAAAGGAATTCAATTAACCTACGCACGAGTAAGTATATGTATGAGATCTGAAAGCTTCGTGGTTCTTTCATTCCTACAGGCTACCAAAAAAGGACAAAGTGAATACGCAAAACAGTACTATACAAAGGGATGAAGAATAATAGTGCGCTTCCGGAAACGTTGTCTACACCTATTGGTAGTATTGGTACCAAGATGTATTGTAGGAGCCACGTTAAGCCAGAGAACATATAATATATAAGTTATAATTAATTTGTTATTGTAAAATTTGATTACTTACAAATATAGGAGTTTGAGATACGTCACTTATTCTCTTTTGACGATCATAAACATCTTGGAGAGCTTTAGCCCCCATTACTCCATTGATACCATTCTACTTGCGACAATCCTTTGCCCTTTGCTCCAAGCAATCTTTCTTTTCCAGTATTCCCAGTTCACCAACACGTCGTCCATGAATTGTGTTCTTGGTCTGCTTAAAGCGCTAGCCATCTTGTAGGTATATATACTTTGTCGATGGGCCTAGCAGATGGGCTGGTTTCGGCTCTGTCCTCGCCGACTAGAGACTAGACATACAGTATGACCAATACATGCTAGTCCGCCAGCTCTCACGCTGCCTGTTATAGTTGATTGTTTAGTATCTCCTAGTTTAGAACGGGTATCGATTACGCCAAAATCTCAAATTTTCAATCATAAGAAACTTTGATGCATTCCTAATATATTACGTATTGCGACTGCAGGTTTGAGAACGAATAAAGGTAAGGTTACACGTATGCAACGTAAGCAACGCATTAAGACATCTGTATAACTTATAATCCAAACATTTTTTTAAAAATACAATCTGTAAACACACTTAACTTGTCACAACCAACGCAACCCTGGGGCTCCCCACGCAACGTCAATCTGCGCTATCCAGATCATCGTGGGACTTGTGAAAGAAAAATGGCGTTGGTGAAAGGCCTTCCAATGAGTTGATTGTTTGTTTTAACGTTTGGCGTATATTCCTCGTTTTGTCGTTAAAATGGGAGATGAACAATTAATAGATTTAGTAAGACGTCACGAAGTGATTTATAACAAAACGTAAAATCCATTGAATATCTCGATACTGCGATTCAATTTTGCGTTATGTAGGACAAATTTGCACATCGGCCTGAGAATGTATGTGGTCAGTATGTAGAAAAGCGCATTGATCATAACTTTTCTTTCATTCAATTCCTTTATATCATTCCATAAATCGTTTTTTTCCATTGCGGTTTGATATGCAAAACGGTGATATTATCTTAATATTAAAAATTAAATAATTGGCTTTGGATATTATACTACATTACTGGATCCCCAAAACCTTTTCGCGAACTTTTATAGGTATCAATAATTTTACTGTCAACCTCTGCTTAGTAAATATTTGTTGGTATAATGTACCCATGATCTACTTACAATGACTCCGAATTTTATCTATGATACAATTTACAATCGTTTGATTTTAGGTATCTATTATTGATTTTAGGTATCTATTATTGGTTTTAGGTATTTATTATTGATTTTAGGTATCTATTATTGATTTAAGGTATCCATTATTGATTTTAGGTATTTATTATTGATTTTAGGTATTTATTATTGATTTTAGGTATTTATTATTGATTTTAGATATCTGTTATTGATTTTAGGTATTTATTATTGATTTTAGGTATGTATTATTGATTTTGGGTATCAATTATTGATTTTAGGTATCCATTATTGATTTTGGGTATTTATTATTGATTTTAGGTATTTATTATTGATTTCAGGTATTTATTATTGATTTTTGGTATCTATTATTGATTTTAGGTATTTATTATGATGCCTGCGATGAAGTTATAATGTACATGCATAATATATCACGAAAAATCATTATGTTTCTAATTATTTTAATGTATTTCACATAAACACTAACTCGCACATATAAAATATCAACAGTTATTTTTTTTCTTTTTTGTACATTCATTTCGTAAATAAAATTTAAATATATAAATACTACATATATTATTTTGAACTATATACTCCTTATTTTCTTTTAAATCGTATACTTTTATACTTTATTATTTACATAATTTCTTCTACATTTCACACTTGATTTATTATTTTAATGTACTGTATATATATATATATATATTTTTTTTTTACAGTATTACCGCACAAGAGTCCCAACTGCTCCCGTCTGGAGCCAGTGAGACTATGGCATCCCCAATTGGGGTATGTTGTGAGGCTGAGGGTATTGGGGAGGGGAGGGAGATGAGGAAGAGGAAGGTGGGGAAGTACCTGGCTATTCAGATCTGGTCACCAAACACGGCTAAAGCCATTTCAAGCAACTTTTCAATTCTGAATGGTGGTCTTACACCAGGGCGATACTGAGAGTATCTTCCACTCTGGAACGTGCCGCAAATATACTATATATTATTTTAAATTAATTAATTGTGAAATAACACAAATTAATCAAATAAAATTTATTTGCGCACGCCGGGATCGAACCCGCGACCTTCGGATCTGTAGTCAAAAGCGTATACCACTAGACCACGCCGGCCGTCAAATATAATCAACCACCACACACTGGCATGCGCCTAGCTTGGTGGTCTTAACATACCCAATAATTGTAATAACCAAAACACACTGAATAAAGAAAATTTAAAAACAACACTTTTTTTTGCAACACAAGCTTTATGCAACATGTTAAATCATTCAATAATAAATTACAGCACGCCATCAAATTTAGAAGCTAGGTACTTACATAAGTAAGAACATAACATAACTTTGCAGGGCAGGCATTATACTTTCTTGCAACGAGTCAATCAATCAATTACAGCGATCAATCGAATTAAGCTCGCAATCCAACGTCGGATTAAGCATAACTCGCAATCATTCCTCAGTCACCTTCCTTATATTATGTAGAAAGCTCGTCATATTATTTTTGTTGAATTGGGCGTAATCTGTAATTTCATGGCCGCGTCACACCAGAGTGACATTTGAATACGTAGCTCTCTGTGATATTATTAAACTTGTGCAGCAATCGGCCGGCCGAGCGCAACCGACTTTCTTTTCCATCCACTGTTACTTAAACGCCGATAAATGACATGTTATGAGACAAACTATTTACAAGTATTACTAGAAAATAACGCGATACTCGTCGCGGATTTAGGAAATTTGTGGATACCGTTAATCACGGAAGTCGCCGAATTTCACACTAAATAAGAATTTTGTGCATCGAAGTCGCCGAATTTCACACTAAATAAGAATGTTTGTGCATCGAAGTCGCCGAATTTCACACTAAATAAGAATTTTGTGCATCGAAGTCGCCGAATTTCACACTAAATAAGAATGTTTGTGCATCGAAGTCGCCGAATTTCAAACTAAATAAGAATTTTGTGCATCGAAGTCGCCAAATTTCACACTAAATAAGAGTGTTTGGACATAGAATTTGCCGAATTTCATACTAAATAAGAAAGTTCATGCGTCGAAGTCGCAGAATTTCACACTAAATAAGAATGTTTGTACATCGAAGTCGCCGAATTTTACACTAAATAAGAATGTTTGTACATCGAAGTCGCCGAATTTCACACTATATAAGAATGTTTGTACATTGAAATCGCCGAATTTCACACTAAATAAGTAAGTTTATACGTCGAAGTCGCTGAATTTCACACTAAATAAGTAAGTTTATACGTCGAAGTGGCTGAATTTCACACTAAATAAGATTAAATTTCACCAGTTCCGATGTTGATTCTTTAATATTTTTTTAAATTTAAAACTTTCCTACCTTGAGATCAAAATCTTAAAATGGAAAACTCTGTATTAAACAAATATTTACTGGCTAGTCGAATCGAAATTTAAATGAATCAACTCACCACACAGATTAAAAACAGATTTACAGATGATAATGTCAAAGTGGCATCATTCATTGCATGGTACCTCAATCGCATCAATAAACACAATCTAACATTTTACTTAGTCTAGGTGAAATAACTAACATGTTTGTAGATGCTAGTTCTAGAAGTAGTAGATTAACTAGAATGAGCGAGCGAAACGAATTTTGAAAAAGGTCAACATCATAGGATAATTGACTGTAGTTACGGAAACAAGCGAACCTAATACACAAGAAAGACAGGAAGCGGTGCTGTGTTCTATCCAGTCTGTCTACGTTTATTGGAGGAGGTATTTATAGAAAGCTAAAAATAAATACCTAGTAAAAATTTTCGGACGTGTTCGCGTAACATCTGTTACATATTCAAATGTTTAGTTTAATTCCAACTGTGTACTGTACATACATATATGCCGATGGGATCTGTGAAGTTAGTTTTTTGGGGCACCTTTGCAATACCCGTCCAATAAACACAGCATTTTAAAGTGTCATTGGCGTAACAAGAACATGAAAGATATAAGAAGAACTCTTTTTAATAATGAATTACTAAGGTGCGTATCATTGGAAACAAAGATAATTCGACTTCAGAGGTGGTCGATAAAAACAATTATCATTTAAAATGTTTGACCGTAGACCAACGCAAAAAGAAAATCAATAAAGCATTGGATGTCCATTGATCCTGTTTTATTGGGTTCAACTTAAAGAAACGACAAAATAAAAGTCACGCTGTAAAAATAATAAAAATCGCATCAGCCAGAGAACACACATGAATTAATGTTTAACAAAACGTCAATCATGATTTAAACCCAAGTCAGGGCGATTTAACGTGCACATTTTTTACAAATTTATTACTCTTGCTTGTTTGAAAGCAAGATCCTTATTTAAAGGATTCGGGACCCGAAATCTTACTTAATTTAATGATGAAGCATTTTCGAAATTTAATGTGTAATTGGCTTAGATATTATAATATATTACTTTACTTTTAATATTATAATATATTAATTACTACTAAACAATGTTTAATTGGTTTAATTATTATAAAATATAACTTCATATATTAATTTAATATTACAATAATGACTACTAATGAATGTTCAAATTGTTTAGATATTATAATATAGTGACCGAATAAATTATCACAATAATAATTCATCACATTTTTAAAAAGTTATATAAAGTTATGGAAAGTGATGAAACAAAAACTTTATTAAATGGGTTAAGTAGGTTAAGTTTGGTTAGGTTAGGTTAGGTTTTAATTTTTTTTTCATCGTTTCTAATTACTTTATATCACTTTTTAAAAGTGTGTTGAATTGTCACTGTGTTGAGTTATCATGGAACCGTCTTTATATTTCATACACGTGTATCATTTGAAAGTTTCATAAAAACGGGAAAATTCTACATGCTACGTCATTTGTTTGCATTTGTAAAGTAATTTTGAACATAAAGCTCTCTGAAGTAAAATAAAATATATTTTGGCAATTATTAGCATCATCGCGTTGTGATGAAATGTTAGGTATTATATGAAAAACTGTATGCATCATTGAATTTGCCAATTTATTTATAGCGGCTTGCCAACCCCGTTTCGATACAATCGTGCCTTCATCAAGGCGACGTTAATTATTTTTTAAGGCCATTAAGAACACGCCACAAAAAAAAGAACAAAGGTTCAAAGAAAACAATAAATTAGTGTGTGATAAAAAGTTGCGTCTTCCCACTTATTAACGAGGAGAAAGCGAGATTTTCGTAATAACAAGACTTTTCCTGTACAGTAAAAGTTTCACTCGAAGATTAGCATTCAATCATCTTACGATTATTACGTATTCAATTTATCGGATTTATAAAAGACCCATTCATTTAAAATTATCATTATCATTGATAAGCCAAGCGCACAATAAATTTCGAATGTTTGATTTCGTGAACGGCTTTGCATAAGGTAATGATGTGGGAAAGTACCTACGATCTACCGACTAAATTTGTTGTCTATAAAACAGATTGATTGGGTACTTATACATCGAACATTTCGTTGGAAATGTGTTTCGTTCGTGCTCTGACAGATAACGTTGTCTCTCAAAGCTTTCTGCAGAAACACGATATGGAGATGATTCAAATACTAGGGTCGGGTTATGACGAGAGTGACAAACAAACCTTCTTATTGCGACCTTATACAGTGGCTCAGAGACATGGGGGGAAGGGAAGTTGAAATGTATTGTACACTTTTATAAATACCTGGCTATTCAGGTCCGTTCATTGCACTTTTCCTCGATTTTTCAATAACAAACATTTTTTACATACATCATCAAACTATAAATAATAGCACACAATCCATGTGTTTACAACGCAACGTAATGGTGGTCATTAAGAGTGTTAAGACATTTCATAATTTGGGAGTAGGTGTTTGGTACCGCCACCTAACCATTCGTTGTATAAACAACACATCTATCATTATTTCACCTCAAGAGGTTCGCTTCGTTTGGTGAATTAGCAGGGAGGCCCGGTGGGTGGCGGGCCAAAACAGGAGAGGCCGATTGAGGGAGATTGACAGATTCTCTTGGCCCATCACTCCTGGACAAACTGACCCCCAGAGGCCTCCGCACCCCTCATACATTTTGCATCCTTGAAGTTCTTCACCTTTCTATTCTAAAAAACAACCGCCACACAGAATCCTCAAAGATGCAAGGAAAGGAAAGAAAGGACAATGGTATGAGGAGTGCTTAGGAATCTGGGTGTCAATGTGTCCAGGAGTGGCGGACATATGAATCCATCCCTCTCACTGCTTTGCAAGACGATGGGTCGAGAGAGAATCCGACTGGAGAGGTCAAAAGGTCTCTCTCAATCAGTCTCTACTGATCCGGCCCATCACGCAACAGGTGGGCAAACGCATTCACACCTCACCCCACGAACCCGGGCACCCCTGATAAGTCACCAAACGTAGAAAACCGCTTGGGGTGACCTATGACAGGGGTGTTGGTTATCATCACCCAAATTGAGAAATGCACAGTAACACTGTATATTATCTCATTTCGATGTTAATTTAAGTGATTGAATACTGCGCAGGTATGCTTTGGGATAAAACAAACAAATATAATTATTATCTTTATTACAAACCGAATAATCTGGTTCGCTCGGGTTGAAAGGCGAATATGGAGAAAGTTAACGGTGAGCTTTTGACTTTTATAGCACGATTTTTATTTATGTGATCCGAATTTGTCAAATCACTACGAGATTAAAATGATTACGACATAAATTATGTGTATTTTACGGCTCCAAATGTTATGGGCTATCGTCTCAGGTTGCAAGCGGTGAAAGTCAATAAATCAAAGATAGTTTTCATAATTTTAAACATTTTAATTTCGCAGTGCTATCTTACACATTGTGAATCATGATGATTTGCACTTTCAATGTATATTTTGCAAAATAAATTAACTAAACATTCACATATCATCAAGGAACAAGTAAACTGTCTTTTGCTAATTATTTGAAGCCATTAGTAGCCGAGTGGTTCAAAGCCTCGTATTTCCACACGTCAAGCGTTGTACAATCCTATACTAGCTAAGTCCCCCATAACTGCACAAGCAACATTCTCCAATTATAATGAAGTTGAGAAAATATATCGCAAATATTGTTACAAAATACACCTAGTGGAATTCTAATAAAACTCACAATATCAACATAACATTACAAAAAATCTACAAATGGAAAGTAAGAAGAACATATTTTTGAAGAAAATTGATAATAATTAAACATACTAATTTGGTTGTCGGTGCATGGGTGCGTGATTAACTCTTAATTTTAAAAAATTGTATCATATCAATTAATAATTATTTATTCAGAGTGCGTATTTCTTTTGTTTCAATGTTTGACAGATGCCTATATAAAATAATAGAGTGCAGATATGTCACTGATACAACACTAAACTAGGTCCAGTGGACATATTTTAGCGGGCCACACTTTCAGCTACTATTAACCTTCAGCTTCACAAATCCTACAGTTATAATATCCCGTGATTTTCAGGGGTCTACGGCGGTAAAATACAATATCACTATTATTTTATGTCAATTTTGAAATTACATTTTTACCGGGAAATTAGTGGTAGAAGAGGGAAATTATAAGTCGACATCACAAAGAGAACCCCTAAAAACATTCCGATCTTGTATTTTTTCCTTTTTTCTCGGCAACTTTTAAGGATTATGAAACAATTGTACGCTTCAACACATTTAAATGACAATACAATGCTGTTGTAGCTGCGTAGGCACCGATTTTTTCCAATTTTACCTAAAAATACCAACTTCGGACTCATCTTCCTCCAAAACGAAAGATCAAATCAAAAAAAAAGTTATGCCTGCAAAAAAAATGACTCCGAATGTGATGTGTGTTCAAATGATTTTCACCCGTTTTCTGATTGAACCACTAGTTTCCGGACACCATGTATAAACTATATACTACAAATAATAGATTAAAAATATATATAAAAGCGTGTTATATAGTATGAATACATGCATTGTACTTAAAAAAAAAACCTAACCTAACCCAACCAAAAATATTTACAAATTCTTCTCAGTTCTACCGCTATTAAAGTTAATAGCGTTACCTTAGTAACGATATAGCTCAGAAATCAATACCAGTGTCAGAAATAACACCATAAAAGGACTAACGGTAACACTGTTACACGTGCAACAGCAACCCAACATCATTATAAAAAAGTCATAAAATTATGTAATGATCTTTCTACGGATCTACGAACAGAACCAAAAAATTCGAAACTTTCAAGAAAAAACTTAATATAAAATAAATATTTTGAAAACACCACCGAATTCATTGCATAGTAGGTACAGTTTAAAAATCACAAGGATATTTTAAAAATCATAATGTTAAATATATACCAAACTTTGTAGAAACGTGAGACGATATACTATTTTTAACTGGTTTCATAAATTATAAGCTATGATTAATTATAAGTTTCTCTTACACTGATAAAATATAACTATGTACGTAATATATCTTAGTAATTTTAAAATTTGTTATTCGTGTCTCTGTATGCTTATCATTACTTCGCTTAAAAATTTTAGAATTTTTTCTTATTTTTGTATTTTGTTAACTGAAAGTATAGTTTTTTTTTCTTATATTAAAGAGTACTCCTTTCTTTCCTTAAAACACAATCATTATACAAAATGATTTAAAAAAAAAAATAATACTAACTAATATAGAAAAAAAAACTTCCACGTGACCATGCGACCAAAACTATAAAAACCACGTGAACAAAGCTATAAAAGCGTGGCGACACGTATCTTGGTATCTTGAGATGAAATGTTATATAATAATATTTATGGTCTCAGTCTCAATACGCGTAGTTCCAAGAATAAAGTCTGTATTTCGGGTTTCCACATGTAGGAAAAAACTCCTAACACCATAACCAACATATTGGTGTTCTTTTGAAGACTTGTCCCTGTGCAAAAGCCCGACTAATATTTTTACCCTGCATAAGCTTAGCTTTTGCCCGTACTATGAGCAAAGCCAAAGTGACGTGATATTTTAATCCAAGTTAGAACGAATTGATTATATTCCTCCCCCGTTTCCATCGAACATGTTTTCTCTGGATTACTTTCAACGAATATCGACGATGAATTGATTAAGCCTTTTAATATCAGTACAGCCCATCTTGCGTAAAGCAAACGGGTTTAGGTTAATTAAGTTCTTCAGTATCTAAATAGTGAAGAAGAAAAAAGGCGTCACCAACCTAGGCGATGTAATAACTTACAGCTTTTAGAAAAGCTCGAGGAAGAAAAACACGATCTAAAAAAAATGTTTAATCCCGTGGGAAATAATTTATCTTATTGCCTATGTCATCTTTGGGGTTGCTGTGCGGAGGGCCTTTTTAGGGAAAGAAAGGAGTGAACCGGGGTCTTGAAGAATTTCATGTTGTAGAAAAGAGGAAACTTTTCTCTATTTAAAAAATCAAAACCAAAATTTCCTCTTCAATCATAAGGTTTGTATGTACATACTTCAATACCTACCTACTTAATTGTAAACCATAAAGACTTTTCGTTTTTTTAAATTTTATTTCAAATAACGAATTATACAGTTTGTCCAAAGAAATATCATCATCTCAATGACAATTTTTTAAATCTTTTCTTAACGTGGTAGGTACCTACTATACAATTTATTGCTCTGATTTGACAGCTCATAGAACCACATTCATTCGAACTCCGCCGGGATAAAAAGGTAGTATCCAACAAGGCTACTATCTTGAACCGAAACCCGAACGTACAAACAAATATACAATTCAAATCGATCAATTAATTTAATTTTTGTTAACGTAGCTATTTTTTTGTATGCGAAAATGCAAAATTGTCGAGTTAAGACAAAACTTCTTTACGCTCAGTCAGTTATTATCAGTCATGTGTGGGGTTCCTAAACTCAATTGGAAATAAATAAAGTAACCTATTTGAAAAGAGCAGCTAGTCTTTTTTCAGGTTGATCTGTTACCTGTTAAACTATTCGTTTGTTTCACATAAAACTCAGGAATGTCCAAGGAGTTCCAGCGACTTTAAAACACGACAACTTTTCTGTTTGTATTATCTAGGTTTACCTATTTGCTTAAGACTTTGGGAAAGCGATCCAATCGATTTTAAGTGGTCATCTCCATTTTGGAGTCAGCGTCAACCAGAAATATAATACTCACCACTTTCAACCAATATTTACTTATTACACTGTGCATTTTACTGTTAGGGGTGGTGATATTTTTCCTCTATGCATTTCTAGTAACACTCCAGGTACTGCCAAATGCCAATATGATGGCTTTAAAAATAACAATATAATAATAACAATGTATATATATATATATATATATACATATACACTTATGTTTATAAAGATAAAATCAATAGATTGGTTTGGGATGTTCTCTAGAGTGGAACAGGTTGTCCACCACTGAATAAATGATAAAGTTGTACGTAGGTGTAGGTACCCTAACAGAAACGATCAATATGGTTCTATTTGAGTTCAAAGTAAAATCGATAGGAACATGACTAACAAAATAATCGCTAATTAATTACTTCTACGTTAATAATAATTTCGCATTAGATAACACATTAGCTGAAATAGTACATCGGAATTAATAGAAGATTATAATATATTATCCTCTATATATGTCGATAAATACGTGTTACATACCGGTGGATAGAAATATTATAAGTTTTAGAGAATTTACATAAACTTAAGAAAATAATTTTGATTATACTGTAAAGGGGCGTAACACTTGTCCGGGCGGACGCATAGAATACCTTGATATCTTTGAGACGAAATTGTTTGAAGTAATAAACACCAAACTTTTCCAGCTACGGCGCAAATTCTATGCATTATTTTTTTTTAACTTATAAGTATTTAAAGGAAATGGACCAGTTAATTTTGATTTTGAAGAAACTCAGGTTACCAGGAATACTGGTCAAATTCTACATCCTAATTGCCGATTAGTCACAACGACAAATGTGACGAGAGTTGAGACAGCCAGACCTGGTGGCTTCGGATAAAGGATAATTCTCTAGTAATTATAAGTAAAATCAAAAATATTTTTTTAAGAAATTGCTAAATAGAAGCATAGAGAGGTCTTATTTTAACTCTAACGTTTGACAATTCATATGTCTGTGGATTTTTTTGTACGTTCTGTTTCCGGTTTCGAAAATATGATGCATCTACTTTATTATTCGATCAAGCTTTACTTTGACTAGATGGCTTACTTTGACTAGGGCTAACTTTGAATAGATAATTGACAAATTTTCTAACTAAGTTTTCGAAAATCTGATGCATTCACTTTTTTACTCAAGCAAGCATTACTTTGAATAGATGGTGAGCTTTTGGGGGGTAGCTTTTAAATATTATGGTACCTGAAGAAAGTTTGGAAAAAAGAATTTTCATTTTTGAAGTTCTAAATAAAAATAAAAACAACTCCAATATTAGTTGGAACAATAATTTATTTTATTTGTATGCTTTACATAACATACCTTACTAGAGGTAACCTGTTCTGCGGTATGTCACAGGAATGTACAATTAAAAAATATTTCTTTGAAACGATTGACAGATTCGATTGTGAGTAAAAGATGAAAGAGATAGTGACGTTTAGCATTCATTATGAAAAATCAAAAAAATCATTACCCAAAAATTATGATTTATAATTAAGTAATCAAATTCTTGTGATTTCAGAGAAAAAATTGTTTATAATTTGGTTGCGCCAATACGCATATTATACATTAATTTACACATATATACATACATATGACCACTGTACTAAGAGAATATTGTTGTTCCTTTGTCCAACCTACTTCGATTCCTACACCTTTCTGTGCACATTGTGTAGTCAGTCTGTTTCAATATCCCGCATAGCTCACTATAAAAAAACCGCATCCGCGCGAGATCCTACCACGCTTATTTTATTACATCTTTACATCTGCGCCAATATCGTGCAAACAGTTACGTGTTCAGTGCCATTGCTGTGAAAAGAACAAAACTGGAAGAAACGAGTGCCAATTTTCCTAATGGTGAGTCCTTCCTTCCATTCTACATATTATTGTCTCATGTGCAGTGGTAATTTCACTAAATTCAAGGTCCTTCGACAAACATTTTTTACACTCCTAAAACAACATAACATAACATCTTTTACACATCATAATTTATAAATAAGAGAGAAATAGAAACATGTTTTTTTGATGGCTGAACTGTTTAGTATTCACATAGTATTTTATTATAGAGAAGAGGTCACACAGAAATTTTAAAAAATGCCTTTGAGAGGGTTAATCCACAAATCCGAAGTATACTCCGTATACCGGTTCGTTATCTGCGCAGAGTCTAGCGTAACATACTCGATCTGCGCAGACGAGACTTTGAATAAATTAAGTAAAATATATACTAATTTATTATCTAATCGCATCTATATTTTATTGATAATATGTCTTACAAGTCGTCCGATTGAAATAATTGATACGTGATTAGTTAATAACCACTTTCTGTACTGAGAATACTAGATGGCTGAACGTACTGTAACGATTGTAAGTGCCCAAATGTGTTAATTAGATAATAGGAACTATGAAAGCCTAAGTGCCATATTGGTAATAAGCGGAAGAATTGGGGTAAAGAAAGTAGAAAAGCTGGTGGAAACGTTATGCAATACAAGTTGCAAAAGCTCTTACATATGTTTAAATGTTATTTAACCGTTTGAAAGCCAGCATGTCCTGAAGGATAAGTTGAAAAAACATTTCTCTGAATACAACTAGCTAATCTGGGGAAACTACATATGGTAGAATATAATGTACAGTATATAAACACATTATCTGGTAAGTCGATGTAATTGACAAAAACATAATTTTTTAAAAAACAAGTAAGTTATTACGAAAATATAATCAGTTGGCGCGCTGTGAAAATTTAGGCTCAACCATCAAGAAGAAAAGGATGTGAACAAAACCAAATTTTACTAGCGTATTTAGTACTTGACTACTAATTAAATATCAAATAGTTTAAACGACGCGTCGCGACGCTCACAAATTTATTAAATAATCTGAATTCGAGCTAAGGCCTAGTTGATAAACCCCGCCATTTTGAATTCCTCACAAATTGGCAAAAATCACCGTTCAGAATGCTTTACTTTTGGCACGTGGGCAGAAAATTGGCGGGGTTTTGTTTAAAATGCGTTAATGGCCGATTTAATGAAAAGGTCAAACTAGACCTAAGTCATTACTTATAAAAATCTAATAGGTACGTAGGTATCTGAATATTTTTAGCGTTTAAATTCAAAAACTTTTCCCAATTTTCCAAAACCTCAAATTATTAAAATTTAAAGCTTCTAAGCTGTACGCCACATCTCAAAGTTACGTAAAATGTAAGCAGGAAAGAATTTATATATTATTTAAGTCCATTGAAGTAACAATTATTTTTATAAGCAATAATTATTAGCCTGAAACACTCATCCACATTGAAAAATCTCCTGATAAAAGATACATGACGCCAACGGGACTTGAACCCGTGTCCTTTCGATTTCCGGTCGACAGCTCTGACCACTGAGCTATGGCGGCTTATCTCTTATCCGCGAAATAATTCAATATATACTAGTGTTTCATTCAACAATTACTGCTTATTGCATTTTTTCACCTGAAAACAACCATCTTTATTTTATATGAGAAAGGCATTGTAAGTGCTAACTCTCTCACTAGATGGCGTCGAGACAAATTGGTTCAAGTCCCATTGGCGTCATGTATCTTTTATCAGGAGATTTTTCAATGTGGATGAGTGTTTCAGGCTAATAATTATTGCTTATTAAAATATTTGTTACCCTTTGTGCTATGCATAAAAAATCTTGTCTTAAACATTAGTTTACCAAAAAAAAAAAATTAATCCATTGAAGTAGTCGATATAAATATAACGATAGACGATGCATTAGCATCATAATTACTGTCGGTGAGATAGCAGTCAATCCCAAGGGATGATGTGTGGTCAGTATGGAATGCAACAGTCCAAGTCGTGACGTTAAATTACTGTCGGTGAGAGAGCAGTGGGTTGCAAGGGATGATGTGTGGTCAGAATGAAATGCAACAGTCCAAATCGTGACGTTAAATTATTGTCGGTGAGAGAGCAGTGAGTCCCAAGGGATGATGTGTGGTCAGAATGGAATGCAACAGTCCAAGTCGTGACGTTAAATTATTGTCGGTGAGAGAGCAGTGAGTCCCAAGGGATGATGTGTGGTCAGAATGGAATGCAACAGTCCAAGTCGTGACGTTAAATTATTGTCGGTGAGAGAGCAGTGAGTCCCAAGGGATGATGTGTGGTCAGAATGGAATGCAACAGTCCAAGTCGTGACGTTAAATTACTGTCGGTGAGAGAGCAGTGAGTCCCAAGGGATGATGTGTGGTCAGAATGGAATGCAAAAGTCCAAGTCGAGACTTTATATATTCTGAATACAAGCAATTTGCGAGAGGTCCGTCTTTCAAATCAAAATGGTAATTAAATTTAACGTGAAAATTAAAGTAGGTATAATATTTTTTTTAGTAATACCTACTGATTAATATATTTATTGTTTTTGTGTTTAATTCGTAGAACTCCATTTAATTTTTTTATAAATTTAATTTAGATTAAATTTGATAATATTATTATTAAGTTCTGCAAGTGTTTTAGTTTTTTATTATTGTGACAGCTGTTTCGGCTTACAAGGCCATTTTCAAACTGTGGTTAGTCCACATTGAGACGACGTATTTATGCTATTTCAAATGTAATAATATATGTTATAATAATAAAAACACATCCTCAAAATTCGCAGAACATCTCTTGGTGAATAATCATACCCCACTTAACAATAAGGGTCCTAAACCATTGCATATAGAAAAAAAAGGGCATTAGATTAAATTTACTTGAACAATTAGAAATCAATAAACGAACGAATGACCCAAACTTAACACTAATTAATAAAGTACGGAAAATAATTTACTCACCACTTCTCAGTATTTTCACAAAACCCAAGCAGTATAATGCACCCAAATAATTCATAGCAATAAAGTCATTAGTAAATAATTAAGAACTCATTACCATTTACTGAGGGGAAAACATAGATTGGTTTAACCAACAATAGATCATATTGTCATCGGTGTAACCAGTAATAAATCACCTTCAAAATTTACATTTGAAATAGCATAAATACGTCGTCTCAATGTGGACTAACCACAGTTTGAAAATGGCCTTGTAAGCCGAAACAGCTGTCACAATAATAAAAAACTAAAACACTTGCAGAACTTAATAATAATATTATCAAATTTAATCTAAATTAAATTTATAAAAAAAAAATAAAAAAAAAAAAAAAATAAAATAAAAAAATAAAATACTGATTAATATACCAGATTATTTTTATATTTAGTAATTGTCTTCTGAAAAGACCAAACTCCAGTTTTAATACTAAAGGATATTGATTATTGAAAATAAATAATAGATTAGCAAAATAAAAACAATATTTTTTTGGAAAAACAGGAAATTTTTTTATGCTCCTGGCTCCTTTTATGTGGTTACTATTTTTTACATACTTTTCTCAATAGGTAATTTAGTATTTTTATGGTGAATTAATTTTTTGAGTTAAACCTTAAATTGTAATATCATTAGGAATTCCTAGGACATAATAGTGCTAACTAATATGTCGTAAATACAAGAAAAATCACGAATCACTTTGATTGCAGGAGATTAATAGATTATTACTTTAATAAATATTGTAGGTCGCGAAAATATTGTTATTAGGTAATTTGTTTGTAATATTGTTATTTAATAAAGCAGACGACTTAAATAAACATGATCGTGTTGCGTGAGTTGTATTCCTGTAGCATTTCTCTGTACAGGCTGATGTCATCAAAAATATTTAGATCGGTACGAAGAAATGCGTCCCCACTGCGCAAATATAACCATTCATATCTAGGCACTTGTAAAAAGGTTGTATAATAATTAATTATTGTATCGTCAAAAATGCTTCTTTCGATTGTGGATCTGTATGACTCTAGTTCAATGATCTAGGATGTGATTTGATTTTAAGTGTCATTTTCAAAATTGGAACTGATGTGTGAAGACAAGCTATAAAACCCATTATAATATAATAAAAAATAAAAATATTTGGATGATTTGTATAGCGCCGCTTTTGTTCAAAATCAATCATTTTAAAAATTGGAATTTAAATCTCGTGATTTTCTGCGCTAGTAATGATATCGTATTTTCCTTGCCCATTCGTGTGAGTGTGATATTTTCAAAATTAGATAGAGATAATTTTTTTTTTCAAATTCAGATAAGCGATAAAGTGCATTTTATTATATTACCTGTAATATATTATTTTACAAGATGATTGGTTCTTTCTTCATTTGAAATATGATTTTTTTTTATTGTAGAAACAAAAATTCTCATTTGTATATCTTGGCAAGTTAAATTACATTCCGTGATTTTTACGGGTGTCTATCGTCAAATAATAACGCATTCGGATATTATAATACTTTATCGCTTGTCTTAATTATTCTTCCCATTATCAGTTCCAATTTTGATAACGATTTTGTTCTTTGAACCAGATTTCGCGCAGGAATAACGACAACCGAAGTTTGCGTGTTTGATATTTTTTAATTACGAAGAATGACTCTTTTTACAAAATGCCTAATTTCTACACTTGAGTAATGATTAATGACGAGTCGAGCGGCTACTGAGAATAAAATATAATATTAAATATTAATATTTACGATTGCACTGCTCAATATAATCAGTGAGTTATTTTTGAGCACAGTTAGTTGTTACCACCGTACCGTGTGCATATCGCGCTAAAGCATGAAATTAAATGAAAAATTCATTCATGTCTCATTCTTATTTAAAAGACTGTCCGAGGTTTTTTTGCAATACGTCAATAAAGTTTAAATCTGTTCAAATAATAGACCCTAAGAGACAATGTATAAATTGAATACCGTCACTTCAGATTATATAATATAGACAGATTGTTGTGAACCATTTTTACCATCTTCTCTAAATAGTATAAAATAAAGTCTATCCGCCTCTGTCTGTTTGTGCGCTTAGTTCTTCCAAACTAGGCAACGGATTTCAATAGGATATTCACTATCATTTAGAGATTTTTTTCTGGAAGGTTTACATATATAATACATGCATATTATATTTATAGAAAGTAGAGAAAAGTCGATGTTATATAGATCAAATCGTAAAAATATATTTTCGGGCACTACATTGCTAACGCTGGCTAATCATGAGATACATCAAAATAATGTACAACAACTTTATAAAAGAATAAAAATGATTAGATCTCTCATATAGAAGACTTGTTTTCGTCTTGACTTTTATTTTTTAAATTGTTAATGGTGTTATAGACATAGACAGCCCTGATCGACTTAGCTTATTTACATATTTACCTTTCATATACAAACTAGAAATATTTAATCAAAAACTCTTTTTAATAATTGCTACAATAATCATTTGAGTCATTTAGATACTCGCTTGTACTTAGATAGCATTCAGTTGGCAATGCTTTCTCAGAAATAGTAGATTTTTTCAACTGCGCGGAATTTAGTTACAAGAAGGACATAATAACAAACCTCATGAATAAATATTAATGTAAGCTTTTATTATTTTTTTGCATGTGTTTTATTTTAAAATTTCTTTACGCCTTAAATAATGTTTCACGAAATGTATCACCTTTTTAAAATAGCCCATTTGGGCATATAATATAAATAAATTAATAAACAACGGCACGCATTATGTTAAACTTGATGATTTTTCGGTTAAACTCTATTCATTTTTCAATTTCAGCGAAATTTAGTTACAAGAAGGCTATAATAATAGCAAATCTAACGAATAAATATTAATGTGAGCTTTTATCATTCTTTAAATAATATTCATTTTACCATTGTTGTTAAAAGTTTTATGTGAATTGTGATATTTCAATATTTGACAGTGCAGTCATAATAATAATTTAAAATACATACGTACGTTTCTGGCGGTTATTCACAGAAAAAAATAATTTAACGATTAAATAAAATCCGCAGTTGATGTTTATCTGGTAATAAACCATTGAAGGACTTAATCCCCCTTAAGTCCGAATGACGCGTGCCGGAAGCACAAAAATATTTATTTTTATAACACGTGACACCCCAAAATGCAACTATATCATGAGAATGGAAGCGGTGAGAGATTGGAAAGAGAAGGTTGTGAAGTATCTGACTAATCAGATCTAATTATTAAGCAGAGCTAAAGCTATTTCAAGCCATATCTCGACTCTGAGTGGTTTTTTTTAACAGGGTAATTCTCAGTGTATCTTTCATTCCGGGCTCATAAATAGTGATTATATTACTCCCAGTATTGCCTTGTTGAGAGATGTTGAATCTAAATGTTGCTTGAAATAGCTTCAGCGATGCTTTGTACAACGATTGGTATAGGTATGGTACATTCTTATTTTATTATTTTTTAAATTTATTTATTAAACAAAACGTGTTCAATTTTGGTTATTAGTTTAATTGACATTACAAGAACAGAAATTGACATAGAAAAAAAAACAAATAAAAGCCAGGCAGAACTCCTTTAATCAGCTTGAAGCTTTCTTTAAATTAATTTCCTTAATCTATTTATTGCATCTGTTCGCATAAAATATGCAAATAAGTCCTCTGGAATCACTAACCAAAGCTCTTCCAAAGCTGTTCCGGGACTTTCGAAGTATTTATAGCATACCGCTATGTGGCGCGCCGTGCCTTTAACCGCGAATCTCGTTTCAAAATTCGAACATACGTCATCGCAAGGACGAAGCAGCTGTCAAAAAAGAAAGATGGCGGCAAACAGGAAGAGTTTTGCTCTTGGCGCCAGTTGAACTTTGACTAACCCGTTGGCCGCGTGATAAGTTCATTGTGTCGGGCAGCGGCTTTCGACTGAGCTTTTTTGTACAGCCGTTGTCATATAAAGGCTTTAAAATCAGAAAAAGTAAAGGAAACCATCTGGAAGACACGTAGTTAGTGTCTGGCGTTTCAAACATATCTAGAATTTATTTTCGACGGTTGAAAATTTTGGAACAAACTGTTTGATTGATGTATTTTATTATTTTGTTGATAGATGAGTAATTAATAGCTCCCGTAGTTTACGATTATACCACATTCAGGGCTAAGCGCTGAAGAGATTGTATGATTTAAGACTCCGTAATCCCAATTTCTACCGATTTATAACAAGTTTCTCTTCAACTTTTTAAGTTTTTGAGTTCTAAAAAAATACATGTCATTTTTTAAGATAAAATCTATACGTTTGTTATGCTGACACGTTAATTATTTGAAATTACATATACAGAAAAAATAGCAAAAGTGCCGAAAATATTAAAAACACTTTTTTCTGTTATTTAATATGTTATAGGTATGAAAAAATTCATAGTGTATCTTGAAATGCAACTAAAGCATTTGTTGAGAGATTTTTGCTCTATTTCAAACGAGTCGTGTTTTATTAAATATATTCACATAATATTAGCGCGCTCCCTCTAAAATTCGTATTTACATATCTCCCTTTTATTCAGATTTCTGATGCAAATTCGAATTCTGTGTTTGTATTAAAACGAGATGATATTAATAATGCGGTTCTATTTTTACCATCGTATAAGTGTTCCTACCTTTTGTTACAGCAACTGAAGCACCAATAGGTAGAACCTAGAAAGTTCAGAAGAAATTGGGTAAATTCCGCGACGGTCAAGAGTTTAGTTTCAGACAATCAAACACAATTCCCCTTTTTTCAGAGATAGTTAACCTGTAACTCTTTCGATAGAATCTGTATCTGAAATGATTTAGCTTGAAAGAGGTTAAGAGGGAAGTGGCGGTGATTTGGCGCCATGGTAGTTTGTCGTCGCCTCCTCTGAATCAATGGTTTTTCAATACGGGTCTTGAGTCGTACGTCATCGCGGCAATCGCTCAGTAAACGATATTCTGGACCCCGACGAGAGTTGAGAGATTGCATCTGGGTAGAAATTATAGAGGCGAGCGAACGCTGCACTTTGAAGTGCGAAACTTTTACGAAAAAAAACGTACTTGTTGACAAAGTTTTACAATATAAAGGGCTTTTGTCCAAAGTCGGTAGGTTGGATATTTGGGAGGTTTTGGGGGTAAATTAATGCTTCCGACCGCTCGAAGTTTAATAATGGCACCTCAATGCAAGTAAGTAATGTGAGGTTGGGTTAAAGACTGATTTGGAAGGTTGGGAAGTACCTGGTCATTTGGATGTGTTATACCGGCTATTTCAAATAACTTTTCAGATCTGTTCCACTCTGGAATGTGGCGATAATCTTTTATATTTGAAGATATTTACGTTAAATATCTTTGTTGAAACCCGCGATCTTAAAATTTCAGGGCCGGGGCTTATCTTTCTACCATGGAGATCATCTGCGAGTACTTGGTCGTACATAGTACAATATACATACACCTAGTACAAGGTACGTATGTGTGTGCAAGACATAACACCTCTAGAAAATGGAAAACAAAGAGAACAGGAGATTGAAAACGGCGGTATTGCGGTTACTAAGATGGATGTGCGGGTGATTATGTACTAGTGCAAGAGAAGGGAGTAATCAGGTATATTTATTATTTTTATTTAAAAATAAAAAAGATTTACACTGACAAACACTATTTTTTATATAATGTATGTCATAATTAGAATTATATCATTCATGATACCTACAGACATGTACAATGTACAGATTATTAGACTAGGTCACAAATTCGCAAGTTTTTCATCTTACGAGGAAATTTTTACAACTGTTATAATTTATAAATCTAATCAAAAAATTAAAATCACAACAAATCTGGTGATGGAACTGTATGACAAAGCTCCCTCTACAATGCCAAATCTGTCCACAAATATTTCCAAGAAGTGCAAATATCAACGCTCCCGGTGACCTGGAAATATCCCCAAAATGAATCTTATGGAAAATGTATGATCGATTGTGAAGATAGACATTTTAAAAAAATGAAACCACCAAGCAATATCTTGCCGAGGAACTCACTCAAGAATTGCACGACAACCAAGAAATAGATATTTTAAACAGAAAACAGGTACCCAGCGTGTTGACTAGGATTAAATTGCTTTTTGAGAACAAAATAATGTTCACCAAAACTAAATATAAGCCATTCATGAATTTAAAATATGCTATTAAAGTTTGAAAACTAAATCTCAGGTCGGTGGCTGAGTTGACATCCGCGTTTGAGTCCCAACCTCGGCTGGCTAAGTCCTCCAACATAACACAAGCAACATTTTCTGTTTACTGTAGTGGTAGTAGGAGATTTTCAAATATTGTAGGGTTATTCGTAACCCGGGAATGCTTATCTTTCTTTAAAAAAAATCTTTAAAATAATCGAAAGTTTGTGTCTAGTAATCTGCACACGTCATTAGATAAGATTTATTTATACAGAGGACGATTTTCCACTTACACCTGGATGATAAATGTATGCAAAAAACATTATGCTTATGCATGCTACTTTTATAGATCATAAGACGTTTAAAACCAGGTGGTTTTCAATTGCCTTAGAAAGAAAGACAGGAAAGAATAAACATTGTCTTATAAGGTAATGAAATATGTACTGAGTCGCTTCTTATTTACTACGTCGCAATACTTCCAGACAGAATTAATATCATATTTTTAACGATCGTTAGTTTTACGTTGGGAAATACTTTCTCACAGTGTCAACTATATTATAATCTTTATCAATTTCAAAACGCATTATGAGATTTATTTCTCAAATAGATAAAATGGTGGGTGAAAAATAATTTCACGTGAAAATTATATTAAACTATAATTAAGAAATGTTTTAATTTTTAAAAACTACTGGGTTTTCAAATAAGAGGTGTTATTTTGAATAGCCCGCTATTTCGGTAGATCCTACTTTTGAAGCTGTCATTTTTTGACATTTGACAAGTAGAAACTACGCCTTTAATAAAAATGAAACAACGCATTAAAATTATGTATTAAAATTCACTTGAGTGAATCAAATGCAAATCATCTTGAGTGATGAGGCCCATTTCCACCTCGGTGGCTTCGTCAACAAGCAAAATTGTCCCATCTGGGGCTCGGAAAACCCAAGAGTTATTGTTGAAAAACCTCTCTATCCTCAACGTATGACTGTTTGGTGCGGTTTATGGTCCGACGGAGTCATTGGACCTTACTTTTTTGAAAATGAGGCTGAAGCAACAGTTACGGTGAATGGATTGCGCTATCGAGAGATGATTAATGATTTTTTATGGCCGGAATTGGATGGTATTGATCTGGACAACGTTTACTTTCAACAAGACGGCGCTACGTGCCACACAAGCAACGAAATCATTAATCTTTTACGATTGAATATCAAAATTACACCTTTTATTCGAAAACCCTGTACATCAAGTTCTAACTGAATCCAGTACCAAGCCATTTCTACTTATACCTGGAAAGTTAGCCACAATAAATCAATTATTGCAAAGAGTTGTTCCTTGCGGACTTCGGTCACTAACATAAGTTTCTACTAATGCCAATAGTACGGAATTTGTATTTTCTGATCGTATAGTATGGTATTTTCACAAGGAGGGATACTTTAAAAACCTAGTAACGCAATATATATATACATATATTTTGTTTTAACAAGAAAGACAAACATTCCCGGGTTACAAACAACCTGACAATATTTGAAAATCTCCTACTACCACCACAGTAAGTGGAAAATGTTGCTTGTGTTGTGATGAAGGACTTAGCCAGCCAAGGAATTGAACACACTACTCCTGGATAGGACCTAAATGCGATGTCAACTCAGCCACCGACCGGCAACATATATTTTATTTTATATTGTAATCTCTCAAAAAAGTAGATTAGTAAACAGAGCGTATTTGGCTGATGATATTATGAAGTAGGTTCCGCTACTACTTGTTAACAACAAATAATGTTGCTTAAAATATGTTGGAGCATTTTGAAATATATAAGTACGCGTAATTTAAAATGCTATAGAAAACGTATTGAATATGTACCGCCATATTCGTAAAATATTTATTATATTTTATATTGAACGTCACAACCTACTTCGGTAAGTTGTTACGATTTGTTGTGAATTCTAGATAATGTGATTTATGCGCGTCCTGTCCTTTCGAAGATCCATATTGATAATATCTGGCTCAGTATAATGTCAAGGGCAGTTATTTTGAGCGCTACAAATCACTAAACGTCGCAGTTTCAACTCTTTTTGAATACCACAATGCATGAAATAATGGTTATTTACGATATCAAGTTGAATAATGTGCGATAATACCTTCGGAAAATTGAGTAAGGGCTTCGTGAGAACACGATTTGGCTTAAAAGATTTTAACGTGAGATTCTGATTAACAGCCTCCATAAAAGGTATTAGTTTTTAAAATGAACCCACATCATAGCCTCCTCTAAGTATAGAATATCTTGAAGCAGCAAAAACTCCCAATGGAAAAATTACTTACTCCCAATACTGGCGTACTGAAATGTGCACAGCCTTTTCTATTTGGAACTATGTTCAAACTATTTTAAACTAGCTGACATGTACCCGGCGTTGCTGGGGGTTATTCTTATGAGATTGACATTTACCGTTGGGGACTTTTTAGCAGTGGCGGCTCGTAACATTTGGGTGTTCTAAAGTGCTAATATTACAAAAAATATCATTATTGATGTTGTTGTAGCTGAAAACAACTTTTTATTTTTTTTCGAAAATTATTTTATTTTGTATGAAGATTTTCAGGAAATTTCAGTTTGGCCGCACGGATTTCCTGAAAATCTTCATACAAAAATCGAATTTTGGAAAAAAAAACAACAATTTTTTTCAGCCATATAATAATGCCATTTCTTGTAATATTAGCACTCTAGAACACACAAAAGTCACGAGCCGCCACTGCTTTTCAGTAGGCCTTTTTAAGATATACAATTCCGTACTATATTATTTTGATGTTTCTCATAAGGTATAGTCAGCGTTAGCAATGTAAGCGTTCAAAAATATTATTTTTACGACTTGATTTAAATAACATCAACTTTTCTCTACTTTCTTTAAACATAATATGCATGTATTATAAACATAAACCTTCCGGGAGAAATTCTCTAAATGATAGTGAAGACCCTATCAAACTCCGCTGCGTAGTTTAGAAGAACTAAGCGCACAAACAGACAGACGCGGATAGCGACTTTATTTTATCCTATTTAGAGAAGCAAACTGAAAATGAGCGCGTGAGCTATTAGAAAAGTGTAAAAATGACGCCATGTTTATTTCACATTATTTCGACTATCAAATAAAAAAAGAGTGTTGAATCTCATGCGAAGTCTGGAATTATTCTAAATCGTACTTCCGTACATATTCCGTATATAATAAAAATTTGAAAATAGCTAGGTAGATGATGATAACACGATAAATGTATTCTTGACACGCATTCTCATTATGTATTTAGTTGATTGTTATTTATTGGTTTCAAGTTTAAAAATGAATTCACACCTGCTTCATACATTCCTCTACAGTAAAGAAGCAGAACGGAAATCATCAAGTCTGTCCAACATTGCTAAAATCAATCATCAACAATGTTATAATGATTCATGATGAAATTGATGACTTATATTAATTTATAATCAACACTAATTAGTTATGTGTCGTTTTATAATGAAGTATTCACTAATCTACTCATATCATTGTACGTGTTTATAATTATAAACAATTTGTTCGTTCGGTTGAACCCGATTGATAAGGAAACGATTTCTTTTTCTAGTCTAAATAACAAAGAATAGTGTATGAATGAAAGTAGGTAAGTAAGGCTGTGATCTATTTGTCCCCAATTGATATTCTTGACAGTTTTGATAAGAGACAGATTGAATTATTTTTAACGTTATAGAAAGTTTTAGAGCGGGGAATTTTAGAGATAAAAATAGTTTTTATAACTTCTAGTTTAAATATTGTTATGACGAGATTATTCTTCTTTTTAGTGCGATCACAACTTTGTAGGGATCAATGGAACTAAAGTCGTAAGATTTGAGGAGAGACGTGAAGGAAATACTTTATGGAGAACGAATTTATGGAGAATCTGTATGTTTAGGCAAATGTAGTGAAACTTTTATTGTGAGTCATCATTATCTGACCAGAGCCAGTGTTTAAGACTATGGGAATTGAAGAGTTTCTTGAAGACTGGAGTATATGGGGAGGGGAAATAGATGGATAAATTAAGACTTGAAAGTACCTTGTTAATCATATCCAGTTGAACATAGCTGAAACCGTATCAGTCAATGGATTTGGGAAAGGTAGTTTTTCACCCAAGCAATATTGAAAGAATTTCCCAACATTCTCCACTCCAACCAACGGAACTGCAAAATTTGTAATTACAAAAAGTAAAATGTTTTCTTTTCAAAATGGTGTAATCTATTCTAAATCCCTACGGATGTTGTTGAACTTCGGACTCGATTGGTCAAATCCAAAATACCGAAGATCCAAATTAAAATGTCTAGAATGAAAAGATTTAAATAAACGTAGATGATCGATATAATCGAGTCGTTAGAATAATCGACGAAATTACGGTAATAGAGGTAGTATAAAATCTTATTAATCCAGAGTTCGCCGCGAGGAAGAAAGTAAAAAAGGAAGATTTTTGAAAGTACAAAAAAATGCAAAAATATATTTTTGTTCGGAAGATAATTTCATAATTAGAACACACAGGATCTCTTCTTGGGCGATATTATATTCAATAACACCGCAAAAATATAACCCACATGACTGGGCAAAAACTGGTGCACAAACCCAGCAAAGGTATACCATAATGGTCGTCGCGTAAATATTACATAAATTTATTTTGTATGCATGGTTACCAAATTCTAACAAAAAAATCAATCAAAAAGATAAAATAAATGTAATAATATATTTTTCCTTTGAAAATAAACTCTTTCAGATTTGCCATTCAAAACTTTTAAAACCACCCTTTATTATGACTAGCTTCCAATATTTATCAGATAATAATATTTTTAATTCTAATCAGGTTTCATTTTTAATACTTTTCAATAGGGCTATATCACCAAATCAAAAATACTTATTTTGTTTGAGTCAGTCACAATGTACATGTTCATAAAAAATCTACCAATAAAATACCGATGCCACTGACTGCAAAGTGAAGTTTATCGATCTGTAGGCATACTTTATACAAAACATATCACTATGAGTAGGTCGGTTGAAATAGGTCAAACTTCTGTCGCTTTTGAAGTAAAAAAAAAGTTCATTAAAAATATATATATATGCGGGTAAAGTCGATTACAAGAACGCAAAACGATTAGTATATTTGAACTTAAATTATTTACATTAGACGTACACGACACGCAGTGCTATTCCACAGGCTTAATTATTAAAAAATGCAGCATCTAATTCGCCAATTAACCGAGCTCTTCACACTCTAAATGATATTTGTCTAAACTCAAATATTAACATTTTTTCTGATTCACTGCCCAAATTCAAACGTGGCATCATGTCAAAAATATAAACTGTTCGATGCGCATACACACACACACACACATACACACACCCTCACACACACACACACACACCCTCACACCCTCACACACACACACACACACACACACCCTCTCTCTCACACACACACACACACACACCCTCACACACACACACACACACACACACACACACACACACAAGCGTCACCTCATAATAATGGAAGAAACATACCATTTACCAGACATTACAAGGAAAAGGTGACCGGATAACTCATCAAAATGATAATTCATCACATCTTATATAAAAAGTTATATAAAGTCATGAAAAGTGATGAAACAAAAACTTTATTAACTGGGTTAAGTAGGTTAGGTTAGGTTAGGTAAGGCGTAATTTTTTTTTTCATGGTTTTTAATGACTTTTTAAAGGTGTGTTGAATAGTTACTTAATATATGTTGAGTTATCATGGAACTCAAGGAAAGGTATAACGTATAACATAGGTACCCAACATGAAATATCTAATTCCTGTATATTGTTTCATCACTGTAAATTATGTATTGTTTGTTTCTATAACATAAAATAAAATGAGTCATAATTTGAATGAATATAACTTACAGTGGTATCCACTCTCGTTCTCAAGTCCTTCTCGTAAAATGATGTAAAGATGGCCCGGTATAATTAGCGGCACGCAGGCGGTAAAAGCTCAAAGAAATTTGCTGATTTTTGAGGGGCAAACAAAACATTCACTCTGTGATGAAAGACGAAAGAAGATATGTCACGCTACATGTTTTATTTCTATTTTTGGCGGAGCCACTCCCGAAGACCTCTTGGAAACACTTTCTACACCTCAACGTAAATCCTGCAAATCCCTGAGAGGCGATTCCGGTTCTACAAGGATAAGGAATTGTCCTAAACCTTCAAGTTAACGACTTTTTCGCTGTCCCCGAGAGAACTGGAATCGCAAGTAACAAAGTTTTTTTAAATAAAGACAAGCAATCCCAGGTTACGAATAACCTGACAATATTTGAAAATCTCCTACATCCGTCACAGTAAGCGGAAAATGTTGCTTGTGTCGTGATGGAGGACTTTGCCAGCTGAGGAATTGAACATACCTACTACGCCTGGGTAGGATCCCGATGCAATGTCTACTCAGCCACCGACCGGTTATTCTCTGACCAGCCTTTTTTTGCGAGAAAACAGAACTCTGAAACGCATATCGGGCGTGTTAGAGAGATCGAATTGTAATTATAATGGGTCTCGATTTGAAATGTCTTTGATTGATATCAGTACCATATGTTGATGATACAATGTTTACCTTTGCATTTGTTTGTTGCAAGAATTTCTACAGCGGTTAGTTGGTCGATCGGTGCCACTTTTTCCAACAAATTCGATTGTTAAGTTTTTTTTTACGATTTTTTAAAAATCATTCCACTTAACTATCCTCTTCATTTCTATAAGCCAGCTGTGACCGCCTTCAGATTATGTTCGGTTTGACGTTAAAACCACAGGTGTCATTTAGGACATTCACTTCCAAACGGACCTAATTGTATAATAAAGATAGGAATATACCTACATGGGTTCAAATGACGTCACGAATAATAATTTAAATACCCTGAAATAGAGTTTAATTGAGAGGGTGATTATTTTGTTAATTTCCGGTTAGGTTAGATTATTTGAAGTTGACACAACTATGGCTGGAAATGGTGAACATGGAGTAAGGAAGGAATCCGACTTACCCCTTTGATGTTCTTCAAAGATGTTGATGGTTGGTTTCACTCACAGGAGATCTGATTTACTTCACACACAAGCTTCCATAACATCCAGGTTGGATAAGAAACACACTGAGGGAACTGAATATGTTCACTGCACAGCCTTCTACCCTGAATTGATATCAATAACAGCACTGATAAAAAATAGATGTTAATCAAACAGGCTCCATCAAAAAACTGGTTTGACAGTTACGTGTATTGTTGTAAAATGTCACACAAACCTGGGTATAGTCGGTTAATGACAGTTACTTGTAGGTAGAATAGGATGGGAAAATGTTAAAGTAAGGACAGCAAGGTTTTGTAAGGACAATGTTAAAGGAAGATAGTTGCGTAAACAGTTAGGTTCAACCAAATCTTGCTATTGTTTATTTGGTTGATTTACAATTTCATTGATTTACTAGTACAAATCTAGAGATTTGATTTTCTTGGGTGACTATTAACGATTTTTATTGAAAAAATAATATTTGTAACGACTTCTCTCATTTTTTTCTAGTTTCCGTCAGTTGCCATCATTTAAATACTCCATTACATCTCGTAATGGAAATTAGGTTGCGACCTAAAAATGATAACGTCGACCTAGAAAATGCGGACAGATTAACAATGCAGTTTTCTTGAAGCCAGAGCTCACCGTACGGGGGTTTTTGCTGCTATATAAAATAGCGGTCAGCTTCTTTATGTTATGTTTTTTTATGATTCCGGTTGTTTAATTTCTTGCTGGGACTTGTGTTTTGACTTGCAAACAAAAATATGTTATGCACTCATTTTTGATTTTGAATTGCAGTCGTTCACAATAAAACTAAAAACTTTCTGACATACGATTTAACATAGTAGGCACATAATATATTATGCATTGAAGGAAATAAAAAATAAAAATTTCTGACCTGATTTTCCAACTTTGCGTCCTCCCAGCACTACAACCCTGATGCGGCCAAGGTTCGTCATCTCGTTCACACTTATTAACTACACCACTTAAAAGTAGGTATATCTGTTCACTCGCTCTGGCCCAAAGGGGTGCAGCCGCAAAAATCGAAAAACACTCACAAATTCATACACTTCGAGGCACTTTTAAACGAAAAAAAATATCTGTTAAACTTTTTAGGATGATGAATCAGATGTCCGCTTTTCTTTCTTCTTATGGTTTCTGAAACAAAACAAAGTAAAATATAAAATTACAAAATTCCAAGATAATTTTAAATTATTGTTTTAGATGACCGGTTTTGAACACCAAGTTGGGAGGCGTTATTGTCTTGTAATTGGACCATTGCCAATGATAAACTAATGACATTGCAGAAATTGAATGCCATCTGTGTAGGGAGAAATGCCAACTCATTTGTGAAACAAAGGTTTTAATCGAAATTTATTATGACTTTTAATAATTTAAGCTATGGTAAAAGGTTCATTTAATTTACATTAAAATTTTAAATAAGTAGGTACTAACCTACTTACTCAGTTTTGAGACGATACAGACAAATATTAAAATGTTGTTAACTAACTTTTACTTATATGAAAATGAAATACTTTATATATACCACTTTTAATTATAATAGAATGAAATACTTTGTAAACACAACTTTTAATTATAATAGAATGAAAAACTTTGTATACACCACTTTTAATTATAATAGAAGGAAATACTTTGGATACACCACTTTTAATTAATCTATTTTCTTATTTATTATTAATTTCCTTCTACATGTTTCAAAGCCAGTGATTTCTTCGTCAGGATAATAAATAAAGCCATATACAGATAACAAATTAAAATGACGCCATAAAGTAATTTTGCATCTATTGAAGAAGTAACTTTTACTTCCTCAAAAAACGATATTATTTATTGTATAAGCTAGTATTTTATTTTTCCTTGCATAAGTTACTCGCCTCATTATATAATGTCTGTTCTGGGTATCGATTTTCAATCGCCGTCGAAAGCACATACGTCAATCGACGTTCTTATTCTCGAGTCTCGTCGAAGGTACATACTTACATACGCCAAATGTCAAAAGTCAAAACAGAACATTGAAGAAGTGCTGAGACAAAGTGCGCTGTTTCACTGAACTGAGTCCAGTTGACATACTTTAGCAGGCCATGCATATAGCTATCTCATTCGTAAACACGTATTCTTGAAAATGGCCATCCATTTCATAAGCGGGGCTAATTTTTTTGTTCGATTTGTATGAAAATAACGTGTCTTGTATTTTTATGGTGTCATTGGTTTTGGTTACCTTTTTCTAAATAGGGGCAGGTCGCGAAGGAGTTGATACGAACAACACTATTGGATGTAATGGTGCAAATTGCATTCACTTCTGATAGTGACAACAGTATTTCGTCTTGCTTACGTCTACTTATTGCTTTATAAGCGAAAAACGGCCAATAAGGTGTTAAATTTAATCGAGTAAAATTTTTTTGCCAATGTTTTTTGGTTCGCTGCCGCAAGTTTTAGATTACTAGGTAATGCGTTGTATTGATTTTGTGCAATGTATTGTAAGGAGTTAATTCCAAATTTAGTCGTGTAATATAGGAAAAGTTTCAGTGTCCTCTTTATTACTTTAAAAATGAACACTTCTGTTTTCTTTTCTGCAGTAGAATAAAAAGTTTGAAACATGTTATATGCAAGCAATGTATCTGTTTGAGTACTTATTGAGTTCATTGTTACTTTTTAAGACGTAGCTCATACCACACATGAAAGGGAATGAAAGGAAATTTAAGTTTATTGACACCACTTTATTTTTACATTAATGCCGACCGGTTTCGGAACAACTGTTCCTTCCTAAAAATAAATAGTGACGTAACATGAATAATATTACAAAACTTTGGGTGAGTTGAACGATTTTTCCGAAACCGGTCGGCATAATTGATTTAAACGAAGTTATACTGTTTAATTTAATTATAAAAGCCACAAAGTGTTAACCATATTCAACAGATTGTTTTTTCATAATTAAATTGAATGGTAATTATTACCAATGCTCATTCCTAGAAAAATCATTTTAAGTGACAATGCTGCATTAAACATTACGATTCAATTCAATGTAAGTCTATAAAAGTTCTTCATTGAAAAATAAGGCAACACCAGGAAATTATTCAACGTTTTAATGCAGGCGAATCGTAAAGTTGAGCGTCAAATATTTAATTTTCAATGAAAAAATTTAAATGCTATGGCTGTGAAATAGACTGTAAGAAAATTAAATATTTATATGCATTACTTATTAAATATATTATATTTATAAAATCTATCACATGATCTAATGGTAGCCACCCGCCCCCCCCCCGAGATTTTCTAATCAGGTAAGGTTTTAAAAATATGGAACACAAATGGTGTATTTCCTGATTTTTGAACCATTTTATTAGATATTAAGAAGCTCCATAACTCATGATTGAAGTTACGTATGTAAAATAGTTGTGCTGACTAAGAAAATACAGACACAAATATTTGTGCAAATTTCCTGATGCGAGCTAACTTCTCTGATTTATAATCTCACAAAAACATCATCGCATTCTTTCCTCTCCATCTAACATTTATAACTTTCTTCTAATCAGAAACATACTGATAATCTTCATTTTACTGTAGATTCCGTAGATTTTGTGGATACAAAGGCCTCCATACTATGTTCGCTTCAACTCGTGTGCATTCGTAAAGAAAGTGAAAACAAAAAATCTGCACATATTTTAAAAACTACTGACTTCAGAGATAAGATATATTATGAAAGTTTAGTCAAATAACAGTATCTACCTAGGTAGTTTTGACTAGTCAAAAAGTAACTGAAATAACATAAGAATAACCGTTCGAACTTTGAAAGTTTAATCTAAAGAAAGTCGTAACTGACAATCACCTTCCGATGAGATTACACTCCTCATTAATACCACTAATTAAAAGGTGAAATGAGATCTTAGAACGCACGTATTCATTTTTTGCGGTGCCATATGAGGTCCATAGGAAAATACATTCACAAAGTGATACCTACATAAGGAGAATACCAACATCATACGTAAGTATATCAAGTGGTAGATACCAACTTAAAGATAATACATTCATAGCCAATATACGGATTGAAAGGCTGTTTTTTAACCCACGATATTAAAAATTCATATATGTACCTATATGAATGTATGAAATACCATTGTGAGAAAGTGTACTGAATCTCTTCCATATCAACTTCACCTTTTGCTCCAACGAATGTCAATCATTTCAATTATAATTGTTAATTAAAATTTTGACAATGTGAAGATAAAGATACACAATCTAATGATTGTCTTTTCAGGTGAGGTGTTCAATTCGTTTCCACACATGAGGATGTGACTGTAATTTATCTGAATCAATTATCACTCCATATAAATAAGACATTTTATTTCGGGTGACTAAAATCATTTAAGACTCTTTATTTAGGAAAATCACTAAATTGTAAAAAAAGCACATACTGGTAGATAATTTTTTAACAGTTTAATTGTCATGTAAATTGGCACACGTCAGTTTTATTTCAAATCGGTAAAACTTCTGGAGATTATCAATTAAGTGTATTTTAGGCGAAAAAAGAAGTTACGTATACTTAGATAAATTCATGTTTGTAACGATGTATAAAAAATGTTTAGAAAACAGGTAGCAAATAAAAATAACTAAAGAAAGAAAGAACCACTAGCAAGGAAAAAAATATTACAATGTAAAATGATTTATGCAAGTACAAAGGATAAGTGGGTATGCGTGGAAAAGAGTGTTAATATTTTACCGGCAGCAATACCGTTTGCCGTTTGAATGCAACCTTACTGATGCAAATAATATAATGTCGATATCTGAAGCGATTCAATTCAACAATAGCGATTCAATTCATTGCATCGACATATACCTACTTAATACGATATCGACGATTGTTTTCTTTGATATTTTAATCGAAGAGTCTTAATTCACATAACTGTATTTATAATACAAGCGTTTCACTATCCAGAGGTGTGGCACTTCTACTACCGGAGGGGAAATTTGGTATATTTAAATTAAGTTTCGGAAAAGGGGTGGTTGGAAGGTAGTTCTATTTCAAGCAGCGACATATTAATAAAAATTATTAAATTAAAATATATAAAAATTAAGAAAATTAAAATACACGATAGATAAAAGGTAATTAAATGTTTTAAAAAAATGTGTAAATAAACTAAACAAATTAAACGGTGTACAAAATAAACAATGTTTTAACTGGTCGTTGACTGTCTGTAAATTTTTTTTGTCAGTTCCTTTTTCGTTTTAAGATGGTGGCAGTTTTAATGGTTAAGTAAAGATTCTTATTTTAAATATCTTCGTGTTTATTTGGACCTTCTTATTCGCATTTTTTCAATATTATTATTCAAATTGAAAATTATTAAAAAAATCTTGTATAAAATATTTGGATTATAATTAAGTAGGTATTTGAGTAATTACTTACAATTCTTTTGAAATTTTATTACTGATTTAATAAATGAGAGAAAAAATACTGTTCACAGAACAGTAAAGCAATATGTTAATATAATATAAAATCCATTGTAGACATCTTTAAAATTCTGCTACCCGGGTTTCTAAATTACGTTCGTATCGGGAGTGCAGAATGAAACAGGAGTTGAGGTGGTGGCGAAAATATAAAATAGTTCTTGGCTAGACAATATATTATGTAAAGTGGCTACTTGAAATTCAACCCGCGCGCTATCGAAGTCCCTCGGCGTGGCTGAGCACCGTCGCGCGTCGTTACTGACCGCGATATGTCATCAGGTCTAACAGACCCCACGTCTACAGGAACAATGTGCCTCTGAGACCTAGGACTAGGTCAATTTATCATAAAAATTACTACCTTTACCGTACTGCGGGACGTAAATAGCCTACGACAGTTATTAAATTCTGCGAATCGATAAGATTCGCGAAATTATATATTACAATCTACAGCGGTGATTGCTAACTGCAATAGTATAGAATGGATGGATCGATGGATATTCTGATATATATGTGTAAGGCCAAAGAGGGCTGTTTATATTGATGACCGGACTCAATGATAACCCAAACAGTAAAAGAATATTGAATGATAAGGATTTTTTTAATACACTGATAATAAAATTGTTCAACAGATTAAACTTCTCGGGAATAAACCCCTTATAACGAAAATCTGCAAAAGATCAATTACTTAATATGGTTCGTGTTGTAAAAAATATACATAAGAAAACAAACTACAATAGATAATAGTACGATATTTAAATGAAACACAGTTAGATAATATGATTTTTGCTTTAAATTTTACTTTGTATTTATTCCTGAAATTCTGGCAAGACTCAAGACACACCGAGCGCGCCTAATTACGGAGACAATTGAAATCTACCAAATCCCATAGGGACAACGCGACGGAGCTAAGCTTAATGGTTATTGATATCCGGTACTTGACGGTTACACCAAAACTAAATGGTGAAAACCACATTATTTTCACTAAATATTTATGAAATACCACTCCTAAGAAGATTAACGCGCGCAGCACGATATCACTTATACTCGTACATACATAAACACACACTTCACCACAACCTACACATCTGCCCTGAAGATGATTCTAAATTGTGTAAAGCTGTCCGAAACGTTGGGTAAAGAAGGAGGAAGCGCAATATGTCATAATAACCCAAAAAAATATCATGTTGATACAGTAACTTTAATCCCCTCATCTCAAAAGCAAAACCCAAATATCTCAGAAGCAAACCCAAAACACCAAATAATGTAATCAAGGAATGTTATTTTCAATTGGGAGAATTTAGAGTATTACAAGAATATACGAGTATTATATGCACCACAACATTTTTCAATAAGTAACATTGAATATTGTGGAAGAATCACAAGACAACTACAATTATTATTGCACTCCGTTGAAGGTAGACTTTGCTTGCGGAAAGATCGGAAAAGATAAGTTTTGTGAGTTGAAAATCATTTCTGAGCTTTTAATAGCAGCTGACCACGTTGTGGAAGTTTTTGAGAGTCAGCTTATATCCATTAAAATAGTATCTTTTAATGGCAGCTGACCACGTTGCGGAAGCTTTTGAGAGTCAGCTTATATCCATTAAAATACTATCCTTTAATGGTAGCTGACCACGTTGCGGGAGGTTTTGAGAGTCAGCTTATATCCATTAAAATACTATCCTTTAATGGCAGCTGACCACGTTGCGGAAGCTTTTGAGAGTCAGTTTATATCCATTAAAATACTATCCTTTAATGGCGGCTGACCACGTTGCGGAAGCTTTTGAGAGTCAGCTTATATCCATTAAAATACGAATAAATGCGTATTTCATTATTTCTCAATACATTTCAAAACTTTTCGAAGCGTACCAATTCTTCGACAGCTAAGTAGATCGTCATATATGCCACCATTATTATAGTCCTGGTTTCTTCGGTAACAAAAGTAACATTCTATCTATCTCATAGGAAACAATTTTTACACACCAAACCTTTCACAACCGTCCCGTTACCGAAACTTTTCCCAATATGTCAGGCATAACTAAAATCATTTTAATAATTATTATTGTCATCCAGATCCAAACAAAAATTAGATGAATCTGTAAAGCAGAAAACTGATTTTCAGATGCAGCTAATAGTCTAGAACGGTAGTCTCTGCTTCTACTCTGGCGGCACGAAATTTTAGAAGTTTTTTTAGATTTTTAGATCGCTATTTTGACGCCATTTCCATCAATCGATCGAAAAAAAGACAATAAGCTATTTTTTTAATTATATAAATTTCATTTGTTTGATCAATAATGCTCTTTTAGAACAGCGTTCAGATTGAATGCTGTAGAAATGGGATCGCTTAGGCGTATGTGTGATAAAACCATATTTGATCGTGTGAGAAATGTTGAGATTCGCAAAGAATGAAAGACGTGAGGAGTAAGATTAAGAAACGAACACTTAGATGGTTTGGGCATGTAGAGCGAATGAACAAAGAAAGTAATGTTAGAAAATATATGACGCGACACATGGGACGACCGAGGAAGAGTTAGAATAACAGAGGGCTTTATATGAGACAGTGTATAAATGTGAATGAAGCAAGCATACGGAGGTAAAATAGTTATTTAGAATCTCTTCAAATTGTTGGTAACCGGTTAAAAGAGGGATTGCAGGCCATATCCTGATAAACTTTTAGTAAATACCAAATAAATCGGAACTCGTGTCCACTGTTCACGCACCTGCATTTGCCTTGATAATATATAACGACGAAATGCTAAAATATTAGGATTTTTATGAACAAGTGTTTTACTTAAAGTCAAACCAATCAATTTATTCTCTTTAGAGCCTGCAATCCCGTTTTTAACCGGATTACGAATAATTCTAAAATATTCTTAACTATCCCGCAGCCAAGTGGGGGAGTAGGTAGTAAAATGACTATCCTCCTTATATTAGCTTAAATACTTGACATATCATTTTAGTATTTTACGTATTCTTGCTCAAATACATAAGTTACCATTAATAATTGACTGAATAATTGAGAATTCTATAGTTTAAAATCCATAAGACAGAAAAATGCATGGCGTCGTCGGAAGATCCACTTGGTTACAGACGTTTCGTTTGGCATCTTGACCTGACAAGAGTTAATAAATTAGCAATACTAATTTTTCCAAGACAGAATTGTTTGGCGGTACATCTTCTCTGCCTACCACTACGGAGAAACGTTTGATGGTTAGTTAGTTAGTTCAATTATTAAAAAGAGCATTGAAAATCGGGTGATGACTGCTGGCAGGTAATAAAACTTAGCTTACAAAGGACAGTATTGTTTGGTTCGAAATGCATAACTTATAATATAAAAAAATAAAAAGAATACGAAAAGAAACGGTCCATTGTATTATATATTATTATTATTATCAGCGTAATTCGGTAGCGATATTGTTTGGTTATGGCTTTTTCGTTTTCTTTGGTCACATTTCGGTAAGGCCCGCATAAACGTTTCTCTTGTTGAAAGAATAATGACCACGGTAATGGGACGTTTTGCGACTGATTTCTTGAGGCCAGACAGGTTTAAATAATATTTTTGTTTTGATTAGGCGCTGATAAAAAAACAGTGGAATTTTTATTCTTTAAGTAAATTTGAAGACGATAAACAATACAATAAACGAAATTAGCGTAATACTAGCACAGACCCGTGAAAACTCACGGGAATTATGATTATTGTAGGATTGATTAATCCATCTTAACAAAAATAGGAAGACTTGTCAAGAAAAGCCCTAAGAAATTTAAACAATAGAAATACACATTTCAAATATGGAATGAAAATAATTTTCTATTAATTATGTTAATCGAAATTATTAGAAATATTATAGGTAGGTACTATATCGCTTGTCTTAATTATTGACACCACAATCAGTTCAAATTTTGAAAATGACACTTACATTAAAAAAAAATCCAAGTTTATTGAACCAGAATTACACATAGACAGACCCTCACCGAAATTAGTATTTTTGATGACAATGTTGAGGATGATAAGTACCATGACAAGCAATGATGGTTTTCTAATTGCTTTGGAATTTTTAGAACATAATTTTGCTGCTTGTTTATGTGATTACAGCTCAAGAGTTTCAACTGCCCGGAGCCAGTAAGACTATGGCATCCCCAATTGAATGGTTTGCGGCTGAAGGGAGCGGAAAGTGAGTAAGATATGGAAGAGGGAAGTTGGGAAGTACCTGGCTATTCAAAACTGGTCACTTAAAAATTGGCTGTTCAAGCAATGTTTCGAAGTGAATAGTGGTCTTTCACCAGGGTGATACTGAGAGTATCTGCCACTCTGGATAGTGCCGGTAATATACTCGTAAAGAATTGATTGATTCGCATCACAATTGATTGAGTCACAACCATTACCCAACTAAGTCAAACATATTCTCGGATTGTAACGATAAATATGATATTTGGGTTTTTATCTGGCGATTTTAATTCAGAAAACTAAATTACGTATGTTATATTTGTTGTTGTTAATAACATTGCATTAATCAAGAAATTAAAACAAACGCAACCGGGCTTGCATTTTCAATTATTATGTAACGAGCATCTTAAATCAAAGATTTAGATTTAAAAACTCACGTGTTTTGCAATAAAAACATTTAAAATAAAATATTGATACTTTTTAGTATATTTATGTAAAACATTACTAGGTAATGTGAGACACACTGGGGGCCATTTTACAATTTTATAACACCAAAAAATAGTAAATACTACAATAAAAACATAAAATTAAAATAAAATAAAATAAATAATAAAGACAGTAATGAAAAATTAGGCAATATGTACGTAGTTAGTGTTAGATATGGTTGTGAACAATATGTGTAGTATTTTTTTTTTGTTCTTGTAAGATATATTGTTTTGTTATATCACCAATTTGTTCTTTAATCCAAATCTTAGCTTATGCTTATCGACGGAGTTTTTATATTTTGAATGATTTATCAACATTGCCCCGATGACATCCAACCTCCAAAACGAGAGGCCACCTGGAGGAGAAGGCATACGAGAGTGCATGTGCTAACATAAGATAACAATTAAAATTTATATTTGTATATGTATAACTAACTAACTAACCATCACGCCGTTTCCCCGCAGGGGTAGGCAGAGAGGACGGACCGCCAAACTACAACAAGAAAATAAATGTTTTTTTTATATGGGCTTAACCAAGATATTTTTTAAAGCTCTTGTTTTAGTTAATTTAGTGCTGTGCATTTTAGACAATATAGTCAACAGAAAAGTCAATTGTAGGTATATATAATTGTAGTGAAATTATGTTATAAGGATCTTACCAATAGCCTTGCACCATCGAAAGCTTTTCAATCAATAAGAAAAAAACATCAACACATCGGCAAAAAGTGCTATCCAGAAAGCCACACGTGTAAATGTCAGTGGAGAAGTCGATACTCGGTTCCTTCCTACCAGCGCGAAAGCAACGTAATTCAATAAGCACTTATCTGTCAGCAATTGTCATTGTCAATTTACTGACTCGCTTTTTCACTTTCGTTTCTTCCTGATCAAATTTACAACCGACAGTCCAGATAAATCCTCAAAAAAATAATTTGTTTTCACGTCTTCACTTTTATTTTATCTCCTTTCAAGGGACACTCTGATTCTCAGCGCCAATAATGAAAATCCATTAGTGACAACATACGTTATATTTTAAACGGACAAAAAAAAGTCCACTGCACTTATCCAATTTGCGAAAGTGACTCGTAAATATTTATTTCGCACATTATTATTATTGATCATTGTCGCGAAATTCGAAAGTAAAAAACATCACAATAACTTTAAAAAGTCAATAAACATGTATTTAATTCACTTCTAAAATGCAGTGTGAGATTTTGACGGGTTAATTTTCGCGGAAATGGGCACAGAATTTAGTGCGGAAAAATTACGGAATTCTTTCGTGGAAGAAATCGTTGGTACAACGGACATGAACGCTGGGGATATGCACAACCTTCGCGTTCGGCGCCAGGCGACGAACTGAATGTGATACGGCCCGCATCTTTCTTTTACCGGCATTTACGGCGGGTATCTGAGATGAAAATAATATAATAAAACACCCGGTATAAACACACCACCTCATAAAAAAATCAAACGATTTATTTGATCATTTCTTTGACATCGTTGGGAATGATAAGAATGGTGATGAGGTGGATATTCACTTTTTTGATATTTGGGCACGTTGGTACAGACACTAAGGTAATCCAACGTGACTTGACCGCTGCACTAATATTTTTAAGATGTTTACATTTTGCAAATTATTAATACATTTATTTCAATACCAGCAGTTTTACTGCAATTTGAAAAATAATGGTTTTCAAGGATTAATAATATCATGAACTAAATATTATAATAAGTTACAAAAGCCTTTTCATGGCAGGTGTTTTTCTACGAATGATTGTGATTAATGATTTTTTTTAACGCTAAAGCCAAATATAATATCAAAAATTATATTTGAAATCGCATCCAATGCCAACGTTATATTTAAGATTTTTCATGGACAGTAGTGAAATGCGTTCAAAACATCTAAAACTTAGCTCTAACAAAACTACATTTCACTGTACTGCTATTGTAGTTAGTCGTATACTAATTGAAATCGAGAACTAACTACTGGGTAGAAATTTGGGAGTCAGTGTGTCCAGTAGTGGCGGATGGCGGACAGTAGTGAAATGCGTTCAAAACATCTAACAAAACTACATTTCACTGTACTGCTATTGTAGTTAGTCGTATACTAATTGAAATCGAGAACTAACTACTGGGTAGAAATTTGGGAGTCAGTGTGTCCAGTAGTGGCGGATGGCGGACAGTAGTGAAATGCGTTCAAAACATCTAAAACTTAGCTCTAACAAAACTACATTTCACTGTACTGCTATTGTAGTTAGTCGTATACTAATTGAAATCGAGAACTAACTACTGGGTAGAAATTTGGGAGTCAGTGTGTCCAGTAGTGGCGGATGGCGGACAGTAGTGAAATGCGTTCAAAACATCTAAAACTTAGCTCTAACAAAACTACATTTCACTGTACTGCTATTGTAGTTAGTCGTATACTAATTGAAATCGAGAACTAACTACTGGGTAGAAATTTGGGAGTCAGTGTGTCCAGTAGTGGCGGATTTATGAATCCATCCCTCCCACTGCGGTTCTGAGAGTCCAAAGGTCTCCTTCAACCAGTCTCTACCGATCCGGCAAACACTACCCCCCCCCCTAGTGAACCCGGGCATCCCTGCTAAGTCACCAAACGTAGCGAACCATTTGGATAACCTAAGGCAGAGAAGTTGGTTATCCAATAAATGGTTCCCGGAGCAAATTGGGTACCTACATGAACTTACTGAAAAATAAAAGTTTACTTTTAGTTATGCATAAGCATTGAAAAAAGGTACTTAGGCACCTACCTAAATGCAAAATAAAAATTGATGATATCTTTATCTTGATATATTATTACCACCGTTTAAATGATCTCGCCAACAGTACGTATCTTGTAGTTCTGTATGTATTTTATGAATCTCCGCTCAAAAGTGTCATTTGGCTCTGGCAGGGGGTAACGTTATACAGGATGTCTGTATGAACTATGTATGGAATATGGATGGTGAATGTATGCATGTGAAAGAATGAATTGCTGACAAGCGATCAAATTCATAACCGTTAAACAGCCTTTTGCTGCTCAAAACGTCAGAAAATGTAGGCCGTTCTACTGGAACGGCTCAAATCCCATTTGTGTTGTTTTATTTATTTTAATTTTCATGTGAATAGTTACTACCATTTACTGTCCGAAGCCAGTAGGACTATGGTATACACAATGGTGTATATTGTTAAGGCTAAAGGGAGGGATTAAGGGAAGTAGACGCAGAAGAAGAAGGTTGGAAAGTTACATGCCTAAAGCGATTTCAAGCAAAGGTTAGTTTTGACTGTCGGTTTTTCGCAAGGGCGGTTATGGTCGCAAATTGTTTGCGACTCAGTTTGCAGTGGACTGTAATCAATATTATCAATATTATCTAAACTTTATTTATTGATACAACTACTTGGGATAGCTGGTTAACAGTTATTAGAATTGGGAACGGAGTCTGACTTACCCCTGATCTTCTGAAGCACTTGCGAATCGATATTCTGGCCCTGGAGAACACCACGGGTCATCATCGTCCCCCAAGCTCCTACGGCCACGTTTAAATTCAGCTGCCCAAAATTTCACTGTGGTAAATGATGGTGCAGAGTCCCCATACACAGAGTTCAACTCATATTTGATTTGCGTAGGCGTATTGCCTTTCAAAAACAAAAATTTAATAACAGCTCGATACTCAATTTTTCCATTTTCACAAAAACACACACATCAACTCACTCAAACGACTGTCATTTAAAAACTGCGCGTCCAAAATGGCCGAAACTTTGGTGAGTAACTTTCAAAAGATGCACAACTATATTCACTAGCTTTTATTGACGAGTACCGCCTTCTTTGCGTTGAGGTGGGAAACTTTTTAGTCCACCCTCGTAATTCACGTAATAGATTCGATATTATACAGACTGAGAGCTCATGTTAACTGTCCTAGTTTTCTTAGCAGACTGACGAGGTATCAATAAAGTGTTGCAACTGTCACTTACGTAGGTATTCCCAACTGTCAGACAAGTACAGGTAATTGGATAACAGGTTGGGTAAGGGAATGCAGAAACACATTTTAGTGGGTGACGAACATACGAGGCGTAATATCTACCACTCAGTGCCATAATGATAGCCTACCTCGGTTAGAAGACGACATCAAAAGAAAAAAAAGAGTTATCGGTATTCTAATGATCTAAATTTATATATGTTAATAATCTAATAGAATAATTTTAATTAAAACAAAACGGAATTTGAGTTCTTCTTAGTACAAAGACCGCGTGCATTCGCCATAGTGATATTATTAAACTTGGCGCCATTGGCGTCGCGAATGCGCTTAACACTTTCACGACCTGTGACGAATTACTCTATGAGGAAAATTGTCATTATTTGATTAATTTTTGGTAGATCCACATCTTGGTGATTCAACCGTTTAAAGTTTAGACGGTTATTTAATTTAATTAATTGAACACAATTTTCGTTGAATAGGGTTATTTACTTGTAGTCCGTATTCCATGCTTGAAAGGCGAAACTTCTTGGGTGATTTAATTACTTAGGTAATTGCAAGGAAATTTTAAATCTTTTTTTGTCTCTTTTCTTCCCCTCCCCACTCCCTTCAGCCTCAAGCCATACCCTAATATTATATGTCATCCAGTGCTTCCGGACAGTTGGGATATAAAATTATTGCATTAACTTTTGCACTTTTGCCAATTTTACACAAAATAAAATATTAGTAAGGTACATAATACAAACAAAATTACATCATCAGACCAAGAAAATATAACCTATAATCTATAACCATAACCGTGAAAGCATTACTTTCCTAGCGAGAAATCTAGTCGTCAATAATAAAAAATATTTGCTTTTAATCTCACTGGTGAAAGTGTTAAATAATTTCCTTAGATTGCGGGGAAATAAAAAGCTCGCTATAAGCGCGGCGTGTGACGCAATGACGAATAGTGCAATGTCGACAGAATGATTATTAAATACATTCATTACCAAAGAGTGACTGCAGCCAAAGATTTATTTATTAAATGTCCGGTAAATATACCATGACCAGTGGTGCACGCGAACTTTTGAGATTCCCCAAGGGAATATACTAATTTATGTAAGTACGTCATTTATTAACCTCCTTAGGTCGGACCCCTACATTATTTGCTATTGCAGCGTAGACCATGTACCTTTTTTGACATTAGCTCCCCACAGGAGACCCGAGGAAAAAAATCGTGACAAAAACCTATGACATCTTCGGGGTCGCTGTGTAGAGGTTCTTTTTAGGGAAAAGAATGATAGGAAGTTCTGGAAAGGAAAAATTTATGATGGGAAAAATTCCAATTATTTCATTTTGCCTTATAAAGCATGGAATTGTCTACGTGTTGGCTTCTACTATTTTTTTTAACTAAGAGGTACATCACTAACTTGCTATGAGTATTACAAAATTGTTGCGGATAAATTACATCTTAATTAGTATGATCCTGCGAAAGTTTTCAAAGTTTTGGAGGCGTGAAATTTTAACAGCTTTTTGGTGGGAATTTCTAAGCCTACGCATGAATTTATTACTTACAGCGTTATTTGTGTCGATATAATACCTCGAAAATCAAAACAACAACAACAACAAAAACTTTTATTAAAAAATGTATTTATTTGGTACCTACTATGTAAGCATTTAAAAATCCGGTAAGCCTTTGTCAGATCTGTTAATTATCTATCTAATCATAAAGACAGAAACCATAATCCGTAATCTCGGTTTTTAATTATGCACTCTTTATTATATTCCGTTGTACTTCTACTAAAGACCCTCTTCTCAAGTTTATAAGAAAAAATAAGTATTCAAATTAAAACAAGAATAAAAAACAACAATTATAATAATTGATGGAAATTAAGAAGTTTCGATGTTTTATCCAAAATATAAATTCACCGCCCGCCATTGTGTCAGTGGCTAATTTCAATCGGTGTGGTCACTACTCGCGACTAAAGACCACCGTTTTGTCTCGATTTATGTTCACATCAACTGTTTGTGTCATAAGTTTATTTCAAAAACGGCTACCTGACCCCAGAGGGAATTTCAAATTTAAAAAATTAAGTAATAATTCTTTTTTTTTTCTTCATTCTTCTTTTTTTTAATACGTAGTTTATGTTACATGTACATTATAAATGGACAAAAGTCTGTTATCTATAAACAAAAATCTGTGGTTATCTACTTCATAACAAATATTACACCAGGTAGGTACTTGGAATGTTTTTACCGGACAGAAGTCCCACCTGCTCCCAACCTGGAGGTGGAGTCTGGAGCCAGTGAATCTATGGAATCCTCCGATTGGGGTATGTAAGATATTGGGAAGGGGAAGGAGATGGAATAGTATCTGGCTATTCAGGTCTAATGACCAAACATGGCTAAAGCCATTTCATGCAATATTTCCATTCTGAATGGTGGTCTTTCACCAGGGTGATACTGAAAATGTCTCCCACAAATATACTTCATTATATTTTATGAATAAATTGTGAAATAACCCAAATTAATCATATAAAATTTACTTGCGCACTAGTTGACCACGGCGTTTCAGTGAAATTATTGAAGATTGTTCTGGAATTATGGGTTTTATCAAGGATTTTCGTAGTGAAGGTTTGATACTGTAATAAAATAATATTCCATAACCCTGCATTTTGATTTTTGGTAGGGAAATCCCCGAAGACGGAACTACTGAAATGGAAGAAAGTTGTTGTTCGTAAATGGATTTTGAAGAAACGAAATGTGGTAATAATGAGTCAATGATGAAATATTATTATGTCAAGGTCATTTTACTGCCATGGTATTTTTTAAATTTAAAATTTCTTGACATTTTCAATTTGCAAAGTGTGCCTGTTTATTTATGGTTTGTTAAATAAAATGGCGTGTCAAGTTCAAGTCACATATAAATTGCAACACATCCCTTGTCCATTTTCCCCTTTTTATCGTTTTGTACAAAAATAATTAGTAAAAAAATCACGAAATCTTATAATTTTATTTCAAATTGCGATCGGTACCTTTGGTTTCATAAATGTGCACATTTTGATTCTTCTGTGGTTAACTTCTAGATTTTAATATAAAGTGTTGTGTAAATGTTGTTTTCTCTTTCTAACACCGTTTAGATCATATTTTTCACCACAACAGTAAGGGAGATACAACGATTTGTGTGAGACCATATGAGTTGTTCCCAAAAGCGAACACATTTGCCTGAAGGGTTATTCCTCGTTGCCTCACAACATAAGCCAATTGAGGTTACCAGCACTCGTTTGAGGTATTCACATAAAAATGTAGTAAATCATTGGCATACAAAAAAACTTAAAATTTTGTTCTGAAAAACTGAGAATCGGAGAAAATGTCTAGGTGAGATGTATAAAGATCACTTATTATTCAAAGTAACAAATATTATTAATGTATGTACAGATGCGTAGGATCTGTCATATTGATCAAATAAACAACTCTTTTCTAAAACAATACTACTTTTCATTCATAAATAAAAAACACAAAAAATACCAACAACCCGTCGTGTATTAGAAAAACTGGTCAAAAACATATCTAACAAATAACAACGAATACAACATTTGAACAATAAAGTTTATTATACTATGGCATTAAACTCTACAACAAAATCCCACTCTCATTAAAAAATCACAACTACATTTTAAGATATAAAGCTCAAATAAAAATCTGGATACAAAACAAACAGATATCAGAAATAAGACTGACAAAAAATATTCTGACACCAAACACGGACTGAAACTGGAACAATGCAATTAATGCACTAATAAGAAATACATAATGTGTTTATAATTCTTTCAGAAAAAATGACTACACCGTATTTGTATTTATAATTATGTAAATGTAATCCTCAGTACGGGAGATCCCAGTGAGGATAACATTCTCTATTTGTTACAATCTAGTTTTTTCAGGCAAAGCCTTTGCTTGTGTATTAAGTACTAATTATCACAATTCTATGGTAATAAAAAAGAATAAAATTAAGGTGTACGTTTTCTTTGATGATAAATAATATAAAATGAATAATAATATTTATTCGACCCGTTGACTTTGATATCCTTTTCAATAAATTCATTAATGTGGGAAGTAGATTTATGAACTCAACAAGTACAGTCATCAACGTAGTGTCTAATAATTACTGTTGTCAATCTGAATACCAAAGCTACCAGGCCTATACCACTGCGAACATGCTACTACAAGATAATGTTATTATTATCATTGTTGTTACCAGCTCCGAATGAGGCCTAGGTTCCTGCACGATTCCAGGGCCGAATTAATTTGCTAATAAACTTAATTTAGTTCTGGAAGTATCCATGGGTGACGTAGCTGTCGCAAGCTTTTAAGATTTCCTAAAAGTGTATTTATATACGCCATGCTTGTTAATGCCCTCAAAATATATCAGCACGCAACAAAACCGATATTTTCAATATTTTTAAAGCAAGTTTTACAGCTCACAGTAGTGAGTAGGAGTACCTCGAATTAAGAACTATTGCCAGTTAGCCGATTTAAGGAAATATTTATGTGTGAATTACATAAAATTATAAAAATCAGATGAATTCTTGACAAAATCAGTTTCAATTTTGAAAGTGACTGCTTAACCACTGCTGAAAACAAATCCGAGTTCATTGAACCAGGGTAATAATCACAGATCCACAACTGAAATTAAGTACCTAATATTTATTTTTACGTGTACTATGTTACTAAATTATAATAACAAACCATGCACCCATACAATATGGCCGTAGAATGGGGTACCCCAAAGATGACACATTTTCTGTAAACTTAAGTAAAGAGTAAAAAACTTTTAAATTTATCCAGCAGTTATAATAATGCATGAGTAATGAAGGCCGCCAAATCACGCTACAGAAAGGTGAACAAATCTGAACTGAGAGGCAAACACAAAAGGCCGCCCCCCGGTTTGGCCGCCTTATGCACCACACGCATAAAATCGCACAAGCCTACGAAGCCCCTGAATCAACAAACCATGACACAAGTACTATCTCTCTACCGAAATAGCTTCAGGACATTGTGATCTCCTGCGCAAGCTGCTCGCCTGGTATCCGACAAGTCATGAGTTACATATCCTTGGATATTTCGTGTGATATGCAATGAGGCATCTTCGCATATTCGCATAATATGCAGCACAAAGTAGCGTCAAACGAGGAAAGTCATCGACATTTCATATCCGCCCAAGGCTTCCTGTATAATACAGACAAAGGCATGCAACTTGGATATTGGATACCACCGTAATATCGTGTCACTTGAGTCAGTACTTGAGTAAGTAGTCAGGAGCGGAGTGCTCCAATTGCGCCAGTACATGGCGGCGGGCCTACATTTAACTAAATTATATGAACATGCAGATAAATATTTAGGTAGGTACGTTTAGATATTCAAAAATACATGAATTTTTCGTTTATTAACCGCAGCTTTGTAATTTTGGTGCACTATTAAAAAAATGAATATATCCAGACTGTTGAATCTCTCTCTAACCGGGACAACGCCTTTTAATCATTCGGCTATTGAGTCCCGAATGGCCGGACATTGGTCGAGTAAAGGCGTTGTCCTGGTAAGACAGAGATCCTTGGTTCAATTCCCAGTTACGATCGTTACCTTTTTGGTGACCGGATAAATCAGAGGTTCCCAAAGTGGTCTATATGGACCCCCAGGGGTCGATATCGGCTTGTTGGGGGTCTATTAAAGCGAGAAAAGAATTTGGGGGTCCACGAGATTCAAATGGGTGTACCTACGAGCGGACCCCCATTTACCTCAAGTCAACATTTAGGAGTTCCGTAAATGACACAATAAACCTAACACAAATATAATAGACTGGGAAATTACTTATTTGATATTTGCATTTTTATATTTCGTTGTTAATTGAGGTATATAAATAGAGTCTACATTCCTTTTCTCGTCAGAATTAATATATTCAAGCAAAACATTGCACATTGAAAGCCGCTAATTTTCCTAGTTCCCCAACTTGTTTTTGAAAAACGTCCAGGGTAATAATGACGTTCAACATGTACTTTACACAGACTTCAAAACTAAGTTTGAGGACATTTTGACTATCGAAATGCAACCTTGAAGAATCGGGAAACATGTGACAAGAAGAAATGACCGGAATAAGCACTGACAAAGAACTTAAGGGGCAGTTCTGTAGGGCTAGCTACAGAAAGAAATTCCGGTTTCTTATCCTGCTTCATTTTCATTTGGTGTAATACCTCACAAGGGTGCCCCTGTCTCCACAATGTAAAGACAGAGAAACTATACCGCCACCCGGTTGTTGGGCAGGCAAGGGAAGGGAATCTTTTTACTAAAAAAATAAATGATTATCACATGGGACGTTAATAGTTTTAGGAAAATTCAATATTCAGAAAAAAAAAATTTGGCAAGTGGTCTACGGGGCAAAAAAGTTTGGGAACCTCTGGGATAAATCATCAAAATGATAATTTATCACATTTTCAAAAAGTTATATGAAGTCATGGAAAGTGATGAAACAAAAACTTTATTAACTGGGGTAGGTTAGGTTAGGTTTAATTCATTCTAATGACTTTATATCACTTTTTAAAGGTGTGTTGAATTCAAATATGATTTACGATTTTCACGGCCAAAAGTATTTTTGTTATTTGTTTTTGGGCTTTTATGCCGTGTTGCGCCACGGCATAAAAGCCCAAAAACTCCTTCTTAAGCCACCGTTTCGGACAGCATTGCAGTGTCCATCATCAGGGCAGCAACACGGCATAAAACCCCAAAAACAAATAACAAAAAGTGTGTTGAATTGTCACTGTGTTGAGTTATCATGGAACCACCTTTTTAAATAGATCTATTTGAATTTCAATTTTGTTTTCCAGAATGTATGAGTACAAATCTTGGAAGTGGAAAACACCCACTTCTGATCGAGCTGAAATTCGTCAGAAAGACTCGTTGTCGATAACAATGCATTCTATCAATGGTAGCAATCACGCATTTCTCTGAAATTGGATGACATTACAGAAGTTGATATATGAAATAAATGTTGGTACTACCAAATTGGGATTTGGCTCAGTGTTAGCGCGGTTGATTCTAGTCCCTAGGGAGAGCGGTTCAATCCTCAGCCAAACCAAAAAAATAATAATTAAATCTATGAAATACATTTTTTTTATTTTATTTACTGTGTCCTGTTCTGTTTCATGTTTTGTTTAGATTTATAAATATTATCTTCATCTTCAATGTTTAAATAAAATAATATAAGCCAGTAGAGATGGTACATTTCATAATGAACGAAAAGCCTGCAGCACATGGCCACAGAATCCAGTGGTAATCTGCCTATCGATTGCATTTTATGAATATCCCCGCTGATTATACGGTATGCAGTTGTTATATAAACAAAGTCCGCCATACGATACCAATATTTTGATAGTCACGATTACTACAATTCGATGCGATTATCTTTATCTTATGTGATGTCTGTCCGTGCGTAGGTTAATCGGGAATTAATTTCATTTCATTTCGTGACCGTCATTTCTTTCCACAAAGAAAGCAAGTATTAAATCTTTCAGAATATATTATTAAAAGCTGTTAGAATCACGTGAAATGCACTCCCTTTGTAGGGTCGTCCAATTTATCGGCTTCTATTTGGTGAGTAGGTTTTTACCTTTCTAAATTCAGAACCGGATTATATGAAAAAAATTCCGATTTGTGACGAGGTTGATAACAGACCGCACAGCTCAAAACCATCTCCACTGTATAAATATCAAGTAAAAAAAAATAAAAATTCGGTAATTAATGAATCCAAATCTTGGAAGCGGAAATTAACCCACTTCTCAAGACCCTCGCTGAAACTCGGCAGATAGAGTTGTTGTCAATGACAATGCATTCTATTAACTTTAGATGGAAATCACGTACGCACACGCATTTCTCTGAAATCGGATGAAATTACAGCAGTTAATGTACGAAGTAAATTTTGGTCCTACCCGATCGGCACCTTCAATTCTCATTCAAAGGATTCAAATTTTTCTTCTATGTTTTAAAAGACATTTAAAAAAAGACGTGTTGTCGTAATAGTTTTTTACATTTAATTTCATGCTAAATTCTTTTTTAGACTTTGATATTTATTTCATGGCTCCATAGCTCTTGCGAAGCCTGAGACCTGTTCAAGGGCTTTTAGTGAGACGCACCTACAAACAGATTTTCTACTTTATAGCAAAGTTTTCGTTAGACATTAGACATTAACAAAAACCTTGATACCTTTTACATAATCAAAATGATTGATTCATACTTTCTGAAACCTAAATAGCACAAATATCACTATTAAAAATACGAAAATAGGTAATAATAATATAATGAATGTGTACCTACTTACCATGTGGTGAGCCATTACTGATTCTCAATGAAAGGTGTCCATAAAATAACAATTTCAGTAAACACATAGTTCTTCTTCTTATTCGATCGTTTTTCTCATATCCTCATTACTGAGGGTCGTTATCTTATTCTTTAATTGGATAAGAAATCTTAAATTAATTCCGCTTGGGCCCAAAATCCCTTACTCCGGTATCTAGAACTACTTCTTCATGTAAAATGTACAAACCTTCAGAGAAATGTGCCGCCATTACATTCCTTAATTGTAGTTACATGACTTGCAGTATGCGCCGGTGCATTTGTCATCAGTTGTGTATCAGTACCTAACCTAAATGTAGGATGAAAGGAACAAATTGTTGGACGAAATGAACAAATTGTGGGATGAAAAGAACAAACTGATGAACTACCTCAACAAGTAAGCGCAGACACGGGATCGTATATGAAGGATGATTTCGCCTCGATGTGTCCATAGTTGTGCAGCGTAATCTTAGTTTTAGTTGTGGGTTTGCAGGTTCCATTTTCTGTTTCAGATAGATAAGTAATAGAAAACCATTGAAGTTCTGTTACTATTCAATTACTGTGACACAATCGGCCAATGATGAAATAATCTTGAATAGAACTATCACAGAACTTGAATTTTGATGGATTGTTCAAATTCTGCGAAACCACCCGTTCTAACAGTACCCACACGATCGCTGAACCTATACCAATCGCAAGTGCGTGCGTTCTAATACTTGAAAAACTCTCGATTATATGCAGAAATGGATGGTCCGTTTGATAAATTCCACTATTTAACAAAAGGATTGCAATTTAAGCACGTCCGTCAGGTGGGAATGCTGTCATTAATCTACCGGTATTTCAATGGAAGGTGTTCCAAGGAACTAGCGTCATTGAACTCTTCGGCAACGGTACATAGTTGGGAAATACGCCAAACGCGCGCCCAGCATTCGTACGACTCGTTCTTAGCTGTGGAACGATTTGCTGGCCTCTGTGTTTTCTCCCTCCTCCTCTCTTCAAGACCTATGATCACTCCCTCCTTTCAACAAAAATACCTTCCACACACTATCCCCAAATATGACTTAGGCCCTGAGGGAAAATATTTTAATGTATGTGCATTATGTATTGTTAGTTAAAAAGAGTGCTGGTACCTACCCTGATTTATGGAAGTGAGGCATGGAACTGGCAAAGAAAGGATGAAAGTAGATTGAATGCTGATGAAATGAGATCCCCGAGGCGTATGTGTGGTAAAACCATGTATGATCGTGTAAGTAATGTGGAGATCCGCAAAGAGTGCAAGGCTGATGTAAGCGTAATGAGTAAGATTAAGAAAGGGACGCTTAGATGGTTTGGGCAAATAGAGCGAATGAGCGTAGAAAGGAATGTAGCAGAAGTCGGGGATGCCCGAGGATAACATGGCACTATCAAGTGAATCAGATACTCGAGTCGGGCCATGTAAAGAGTCAGAATAATAAAAGAGTATGTATGAGACGATGTATGAATGTGAATGAGGCAAGGAGTGTGTGCCAAGACTGAGTTGTTTGGCGGTCCGTCCTCTCTGCCTACCCCTGCGGGGAAACGGCGTGATGGTTAGTTAGTTAAAAAAAATATAGGCCTCACAGAAAAGTTGTCGAAATGGGCTTCTATAAATAATAATGAATCTCTCCCTGACTATGTTACTTGATTCCCCAATTTCCACAATGGCGTCACCCTTACAGGAAAAGATGCGATGATAGCATGGCGCCTCAGACAGCAGACAAATCATCAGGTATTAATTAGCACCCTCACTTATATAATGCGATATACGTGTGGCTAGTAGCCACTGGTCCGGTGGGTAGGTACCTTCCCAGTACTACTCGGTAGTCTCAGTACCGGTTCGGGTAGGTACTTGCCACTTTTCGGTTACTGCTAAAATTGATGTGCACTCATCGAAGCGAATGTGCCCTGCCCCATAAAGGAAATAAGATTCGAATCAAGTTTTCCTGGTCGAGTACTATCTTAATGCAGTTCTTAGTGACGTCATTATTACTTCAATAAGTTTGATTATAAATACCCTTTATGGTTCGACCCATCCTCTGAAATCTGGTATAAAGGACTTTTTTTTAAGTACATATTAACTCCACACAGAAGGCTCCTGTAATAATCAATAATCTCAAAGTCTGTGGAACTATGGTATCCCCAACTGGAGTAAGTGACGAGAGTGGAGGAAGTGGAAATATGAATATAACCCTGTCAAACACTTAAAAAAGCCCAATGCTCTCATTTTTTTTACATGATATCCACAATTGGGGTACTTATGTGGTGGGAGTGGAATATGAAATAATGCATCCACAAAGACTCTGCAAAAGAGCAGCAGGTGAGATTTATTACATGGTATCTCCAATCGGGGTACCTATGTGTTGTGGAATATGAATCAATGCATTCACAAAGACACGGAAAAAGCGCATCAGGCGAATTTTTTTCTAGATCGGAAGGCAAACCAATGAATTCGATTTTTATTTTTCGTAAAGTTAGCAACCCACCAATATTTAGACAGAAATTCTTTACTATTTTCTTAAATGGAAATCTTTTAGTGTTGTTTAAAACGCATATTTATAACCAAATAAAATATACCTACCTACAAAAAAATATATATTTTGAAGTCTGTGTATTAATGAACTAACCTAACCTAACCTAACCCATTATAATTTGTCTTCCCTTTTTAAGTTTTTTTTATTGTTGGAGTGACCCTTTGAACATTTATTCTGATGTGTGGGTACTGGGTAGGTACCGATTTCAAAAAAGTGTTGCCAAAAACTAAACAACCTTCAACTGCAAAATTAATGAGGACGGCTAAATAATGTATTGGTCTGTGTATGGTAATAAAATGAATAAATAAGCAGGGAATAACGTAGTCCTGATTTTTATTTTTCGGAAAAACAGTAAACACCAATTTTTAGACAGAAATCCTTTACAATTTCCGTAAATGGAAATCTTTTAGTGTTGTTTAAAACGCATGTTTATAACTAAATAAAATATACCCACTTTCAAAAAAAAAAATTTCCGAAGTCTGTGTAAATGAATTAACCTAACCTAACCCATGAAAATTTGTCTTTCCCTTTTTAAAAATATTTTTTTATTTTTGGAGTGACCCTTTGAAAATATCTTCTGATGAGTGGGTAGGTACCGATTTCAAAAAAGTGTTGCCAAAAACTAAACACCCTTCAACTGCAAAATTAATGAGGAAGGCTAAATAATTTATTGGTCTGCGTATGGTAATAAAACGAATAAATAAGCAGGGAATAACGTATTCCTTGTCGATTATTTTTAAACTAAGAAATCCGGAATTGATACATAACCTGCAGGAACCTGATGCTATTTGGGAACACTTTCAATCAAGTGTTCCCAAATGGTAGGTTTTATTTTAATAAAAAATATATGGGTATATATTCCTATTTATGTAGCCTAGGTAGGTACTGGTGGTTACTTTTTTTATTATCTCCCCCCCCAGGAAGCCCTGAGGAAAATAATTTCCCTCATGGCCTATGTCACTATGTCATCTCTGGGGATGCTGTGTGGGGGGTCTTTATGAGGAGAAGAATGGGTAGTAATAGGAGAGAGGAAACACAGAGGCCGGCAAATCGTTCTACAGCCGAGCTGTTGAACTCAAAAACGAGTTGCAGGAGCGAGAACGGTATACCTACCTGACGCCTGTGCTCTAAAGATTTCCCGTTTCTGAACAGAGTAAAGGGTTTTTTTCAGGTATTTTGGGGCTCCAGACCAGATGTGTTTGCCAAATTCAACAGTGAGGCGCATGCGATTTGTACAGGGTCAGCAGTTGTATACTTGTGATGTGTAACTTGCAGTATATGCTGGCTCTGTACAGTACACCCAGATTCTGGTTTCGATGAAGCCTCCGTGTCTGGCTGGACATCGATACTCGACGAAGTCATTCCACTCGTTGTTCGAGTGGACTGATTTTGACGTTTGGCGTATGTAAGTACCTTCGACGAGACTTGGGGCATCCTGGATTGGAGAATCGATACCCTGGTCACACCAAGTTACACCAAGCATACCAATGGAAGGCATATTGGGAATACTACTACTACTACTCGGCTTCTTCCAAGATTCAATGAGCCTACAATTCTTGTTTTTTTAATAAAAAAATAACTATTACTTTGGACAATAAATTGATAATACATAACGTTAGAAGCTAAAAATAAATAGCTGCGTCGACTTTGGACAGAAAAAGCTATGCAAATTTAATAACGGCAGACTCACTGTTCTTCGGTGCTTCTTAGTTTATGTCTGAAGTTTATTTATTTTTTAGTCAGCCATAAATCATAGCAGCATACAGACAGACGAAATGAAAAGCGCTCGAGTTAAAACAGGACTTCGATATGATCAATCAAATATTGTACATGCTTTCAATATGGAGGCATGAATCTAGTATGATGATCAATAGAGCTAAAAACAATAATGTTAAATGTTAAAAGGAAATAAATAAAGTATATGGTACCTACTTAATCATAATAATACATATATTTTTATTTATTTATGTAAGGTAATAACAAACAAGCAGATTTATGAAATAATAAATTGGAAACATTTATTGCTAATATAAAATCCAAAAAAAATGTTTTAATTAAAAATGTTGAACATTTGAGGAGCTTTGAAAGTTTTCGATCACGTTTCGTATCAGATTTGCATACTATGCAAAATTCATACGCAATGAAGGCCTCGATGCTTGCTTGCAACGGCCAGTGCAGTACGGGAAACAGGATGGAAATAGTGATGGGGTGTATTTTTTAATTTCTCATCCTTTTGATACTAACATGATATATTGCTTACATAAAATTAAGGGAGTGGAATATGAATAAATACGTTCACAAAAAAACGATTAATAAAATGCAGTTTTTACTTTTTTCATTATCTTATATGATTACCGTACATTATACTTAAAAATGAAACAGTCAATTATGCATATGATGAACTTTCCACTGCTGGTAGGAAGTAAATGATATAAGTAAAGTGCAAAGTGTGACAATTTAAGTGAATTTGAGGGTGGAGGGGAATATAGAAGGATAAAGGGATGAAGGACGGGATCAGGTAGATGAGAAGTTAGATTGATTTATCGATTATTATTGATTATTGAGCGGGGACGGTTTATATGTATTTCCCGTGAGCACTTAGGCCATATGCCCATTGTGCTATCTCCCATTTTACCTCATTCCTTTAACAGTCACCTGGTCCCTTTTATAAAGTTCACCAGGGTTGTCATTTGATATGTCTTCTGGTTCCACAATGTGTCTTCCCAGGTCTCATCTCTCCTCTCTAATCCCTTTTGGTTCCGTGAAGGCCATACAAGGGAAGAGAGCCTCATCTCTCCTCTCCATTCCCTTTTGGTTCCGTGAAGGTCCCTCAAGGAAAGAGTTCACGGAGGTGGCCTCATCTACTATCAACTTAGTCGTGTGCCATTTATATTACCGAACATTGGGTGGTGGGGGTTGGAGGGAGGGGAGAGGGCTGCGAGAGAATTTCAAAGAGAAAAATTGCTCCAGAATATCGCCTTGGCTCCTTGGCAAGTCGGTGCACAGCGGGGCTGGCCCTACCTTGAGTTTGGGGGCTTTGCACTAAGTTTGGGGGCCCTTTTTGAAACCAAAATCATACATAAAAACAACTAAATAATGATTTAATACAGTTCTGGGGCCCCCGGGGCTGAAGTGCCTGGACTCGTGCTACGCACGCCCTTAGGGTGAAGACGAAACTGGATGTAGGGCCCTGATGATATTGATTATAATAAATACAAAATTTTCTATTATTAATTTTTCAGCACTAAATATAGTATTACAGTTCCTATTTTAACCCTTGCTTAAGTTTTTTTGTAAATCACTGACAAAACGATTGTCACATTATTCGATTTTTTTAAATATTTCCACGCCACTGCTCAGTACTGAATCGAAAGCCTAAATATAACCAAAAAGTGTACATATTTACGGCCTTGAGATATTTAAAGGTGCCCTTTCCACAAAAAGAAGAGCATGATCAGAAATCGGTTTGCATTGCAACTTGTAACTTACAATTTGCAATGGAGGATTACGAGTATATACAGGAATGCAACGCAATGCGGAGATAGCATGTTGCGTGGTGTAAACTTAAGTGTAACACTACACCGCGTCAACGAATCTCCTTTATGTTATAATATAATATATTGCCATAACATGATTTATTCGAGGCATCGGCAGTTCGAATGTGTTTTTCGAAAACGAAGCGTCTGAATTTATATTAGATTTATTCTAGATCAGGTTTTAAAAGCGATAAATATTGATGTAAAATTAGCAAGCCGTGAATGCATGTTATTATTCATTAGTGATTTATTCGCGTAGCTGAACTAATTCCACGTCAGAACAAATGTAACTCATTCATTCGATTGACTTTCAGTTTCTCTTGGAGGAGAAAACGTGTTTTCTTTAGCTAATAATAAAAATTGAATAGGTATTTTTGTGGCGTGCTTCGTTAATTGGCTTGCCATCTCTAGTTCTTCAACACCCTTGTTACGATTTTTCTTAGGTATTAAATTAATACTAACCCTTGGAGTAACATTTTTGTTACCCTAACTCCCAAGTATTAATGCAAGCGAATTTCTTCCGAAGCTTTTCGGTAGGTACCTCAACGAATGTGGATGGCTCAATAATTATTTTACTTGAAGACCGAAAAATATATATTAAAAAATAATGAGCTGTCAAAAGTCAAACAGAAAAACATAAACAAACAACAACCGCTATCTTTTTGTAAAAACTATTCATATTTATATTAGCGGTAGAAATATTAATTGATGTGACAATATTTAAATGATGGAAAAAGAAAGACAGCAAATTATAATCAAAAATCATGGAAATCTCAGTATTTTTACAATTTGCCGAAGTTGTATGGATTCAAATGTGAAAATGAAAAATTTATTTGAAAACGATAAAATTAGAAGAGATTACTCGTCACTTTTAAGTTTAGAGGTTTGAAACTGTTGAATCTTTTGCTTAAACAATGATAAAGTTTCATAAATTAGCTGTACTTTTAGGTTACTTTGTGTATTTTGTAAATATGTACTTAAAAAAATAAACATCTTGCCATCTTGGATTGCAGGTTTCTCCGACAGATTCTCTGCCAGAATGGTTATGCTGGAAATGTTGCATATTATTGAAAAAAATTGCTGATTTTAAAAGAATTTGCAATTATAGTGCTGGAATACTCTCGAAACATTATTCAAAGACTGATCCGCGGGCTTCTGAGGTAGGGAATTAATTTTTAATGGTTTTCACAAACTCCTCGGTAATTATTTACCCAACCGTCGCACTTTTAATGGGCACAGATTATGGAAATTACACTTTGTTTCAACTTAATTACTACGAGAAACAACTATTTACATCGGGATATATAGTTTAATTGAGAGTTCTTAGTTTGGGCTATTTAAATAATTTGTGCGCATTTAGATTGAAACCTTTCGCAAACGTCACTTCATACAAAAAAAAAACCTAAATGGTATTACAGGATCGTTTTACAAGGAAATTTATTTACTTTGATTTTATAAAAATGGAACTTAAACGCATCTTTTACCATCTCTCCCAATGTAATTAGTCGTTTTTTGTAGTAGTTAAGTTGAAATGACTCGTAATATCCATAATCTGTGCCTATCAAAAGTGCGGCCATTAGGTAAATATTTACCAATTCCTTTGCTAATATCGGAAGTATTATGTTTTGAAAGAAAGGAGAAGATATAGTTTTGAGTCAGCCATTTTAGACGGTACCGATCCAATGTGATAACTGAAACAACTATAGCCGTGTGGCTGTAGCAGCATGGTCAGAGCGATTCGAGACGCTTGTACGACTTTCTATGATTCCCACTCGCCACGTGAATGCCGTGGAGAATCATGGATGTTGTTGGTATGGCATCTTACTGAGAAAGATAAATATATATTTAAAACTTTTTAAAAGAAAGACATTCCTGGGTTACGAATAACCTGACAATATTTGAAAATCTCCCGTTAACATCACAAAAAGCAGAATATGTTGCTAGTGTCTTAATGGAAGGCTTAACCTGCCAAGGAATTGAACTCACGATGCCTGGGTATCTTTATGAGGTGAGAACCAGGTGCAATGTCAACTCAGCCACTGACCGGTCAATGAAGAATTATTAAGTATGCTTAAGCAGTTAAGGCGATGCCATACGTAGTAATGCAAAATCATGTGTTTTTGGTTTGAAAATTTGGTCGCCTAGAAATGTTTCAGATGCTTTAATTAAATACTGCGAGTAGAATACATCTTGGCCTTTGAAATAATCGAGTATTTTTTAGATAAGTCTTTTTATAAGCCCAGAAAAAAATAATGTAAAGGCCTATAAAAATTGCTTTAAAGTTCAAAATCTCCTACTTACGAACCCATTTTCGGTTATAATTTTATTGTGTAATGTGGCAAATTAAGTTATTTATAAAATGATTGAAAAAAAATTAAATATTTATGCCTGAACATCCACAAAATAAAATAAAAGGCACTTTTGGCCATGTTTTTTTCTTGCTTAAATCAAAACAGGCGGATGGTGTTAAGCGGGAATTTAAACCTTATCGCCATCTACGTAAGGGGTGTTGTTGATAGCGGCTCAATTTAAAATATTACACGACGTAGTGCATCGCCTTAAAGAGAATTGACCCTCAACATCCGATGTACTTGGCAAAGGATAGAAAGGGATTTGACAATATTCTTACAGAAACATCTTTTGATTACTGACTGCATTTAAAAAAAAAAATTAAATTTTGACCAGTTTTTGTACTGATGGTGTTGAGTATTATATAAGCTTGGGTGTTCTCGCACTAATTGAATCTGTTTAGAATCATCGATTTCAAAATGCAAAAAAAGTTAATTTAATTAAAACATGCACTGAAAAAGTAGCGCCTGTCGCAGCTAGACTGCTCGAGAAGCAGTGAAGCCGTCTCACTAGAGTTGCTTTAGCCTCGCTGGCACTGACGTTGGAAAGGGTTCCACTATATGAAGAGGAGTCGCAGTCATACAGCCGCACAGCTATAGTCGTTGCATAGGAGCAGTACCTATTTAGACAAAATTAAATTAGTGTTATGTAAATTATTACCTGCAGTATTTTTTAAATACTCTTTTAACTGTTTATCTATATTTTAAAGACTTCAAATTGCATTCTACATCTATGAATTGAGATTCTACATCATGTTTTTGTTTATGTTATATCTGAAAGTTGGTTAGGCAAGGGGAGATAATATGTATAGCAAAAACAAATAAACATGTGCATTAAATTTATTTAAAAAAATAATATTATGTGGTTGCAGGAAAAAAAATATAAATTATGTACTATAATTTTTTTTTCTGTATTCGGTGTACTAGCGCCATCTATGCTTTCGTGGGTAAAGCGCATTATTTTAAAATATTATGTACTATTATCTTTTTGTATCGTATTGCTTAGATTACTATTTTATTGCTTTGCAATATAAATAATAATTTTGGAAAAAAATATCCGAGTATTATAAACAGTAATAACATGTTGATTTTTTCAATACACCTACAATAAATTTTGTTAAATCGGCGCTCTGTGCTTTAAAATTGTAAGCTCACCATGTTTGGTAATGAGATGAAATGTGTTTTTTTTTTCAAAAATTCATTAAAAATATGTTTGTTCTTTTGAAAATTATGTCCAAGAAAAGAATGTATTTAAAAAAAAAAGAAGAAAGTTTATAAAAAAGGCAAAAAGATCAGGTTCCACCGAGATTTGAACTCGGATCGCAGGATTCAGAGTCCTGAGTGCTAACCGTTACACCATGGAACCGACGAAATTACTGCCAAAAATACATTATAAAAGCGAATCAACACGAAGCTGCCAAATTACTATTTTGATTAATCTTTATAACGAATTGGTGTACATTATGAATACCAAAAAATTTGCTTTAGATAAATTGAAGGTTTTCTTATCGTTTCGCTTGAGTAGAATACAAATAAAAAAATACTAAAAACAATTTTTTTTCAATCGAAATGTATGAACGCATAAAGATAACAACTTTTAAAAAATACCGTATTATAGCTAAGATTATCTGTGACAGTTTCACTTGATAAACTTTTTTGCTTTCTTATAAAATTATTTACAAAATAAATAAAAACCAGTTTTCTACTTGAAATCGAACTTTTCTAGACTCCGTTTGTCAAGCGATTTTAATGCCTATTACCTACAATATAAGGTATCATTTTTGCCTTGTAGCTTCCTCTTAATCGAAATTCATTTAAAAACTTACCTTCATATTAGAAGTTTATTATTCTTACTAAAATACGTTTTCTCTTTTGCAATAGCAGGACATAATCAAAAAAGAGCGGAGAAGTAATGTTTTATCACTTACAAAATCTAAAACATTTATAACAGAATATTCCCCATCATTAGGAAGTGCTGAAGAGTGTAATCTTATTTCAAATGATATTAAAATATTAATTTCATTACCATCACCTGAACAAGACAAAGTAAGGGAATTTGAAATAAAAGAGGTAAGTAGGTACCTAATGCAGTTATTATAAAATACCACAGGTTTTTTTACGTGACCATCTTTTCTGGCTTCTTTCTAGTTGTAAATCTTTGTTTTTTTTAGGAATCAAAGGCTGATTTTGAATCTTGGTATGGAGAAGAAATCAGTGATGACTCAGCATTGCACCAAGATTTAAAAGTAGACTATTATGATGACCAATTCAATGATAGTGACGATGAACCCGTTGTAAAAAAAATTAAATTGAAGAAAACGAAGGTATGATTTCAATAAAATTAAAAAAATATGCGCCAGTTAGTCGGGGTAGAGAATCTTTTTTTTAAATTCTTTGGGAATCAAATTCTGGAAAAGCATACGAAAGGTGGTGTTCTGATGGAACCCTTGAGGTGATTTTTCACAAAAACGGCGCTATTTATCATAAATGACCAACCAGTAGATAGAGACTAGGAATTCGTAATAAATTGTACAGAGCCCTTGAGGTGATCTTTCACAAAAACGGAGCTATTTATCTGAAGTGACCAACCATTAGATAGAGACTAGGAATTCGTAATAAATTGTACAGAGCCCTTGAGGTGATTTTTCACAAAAACGGCGCTATTTATCTGAAGTGACCAACCATTAGATAGAGACTACGAATTCGTAATAAATTGTACAGAGCCCTTGAGGTATTTTTCACAAAAACGGCGCTATTTATCTGAAGTGACCAACCATTAGATAGAGACTAGGAATTCGTAATAAATTGTACAGTGCCCTTGAGGTGATTTTTCACAAAAACGGCACTATTCAAATGATCCAATTATTAATATCAAATCATTCAAATATTATTTTCATTATTATGGGCTCAAGGTAAAAATGCAACCTGGTGCATGCCGATAAAATAAAATAAAAATCCATCAAATCACTCTCAATCCCCACCCTGGGTTCTTCTGCAGTTATCCTAGGGCTCCCTTCTCTGATGTCTGATAAAAATTTGTGTAACTTTCTGGCAACAATAAACTCCAAGATACAAATCTTTAATCTCGATCATAGAGCTTAAATAAATCATAGGATTGTCTTTTCTGCGCAGATTAAAACACATAAAGGAAAACGAAAGAAAAGAATGCTCGAGTTACCAAGCGGAGATGCCATTAAGAAAGTTTACAATACTCCTGCGAAGAATTTTGACATGTCGATGGTGATCATTTCTTCCTTGTCGATTGAGGAACAACTGCAGGAAATGGCGGATGCTAGGAACACCGAGGAATATGCAAAGGCGCCATATAAATGCGAATCGTGTGCCAAATGGTTTGTGCATGAAATTGTGTATAAAGAGCATACAACAAAACATGAAACGGTGAGTCAACATTTTCTGTTCATCTGATTCTCGAAAATAGCATTTTAAGTATGTATCTTCTGTCTCTAGTTGGGGGCTTGGGATCACAAGGCTCTAATCTTATATGCAAAATAGGCAGAAATAACCCCAAATTCTCAACTCCTATCTTGTAAGTTGTAATTTAGAATCTCCCATCATTATTGTATGTACATTAGGGTGGAACGAAATTTTTTTTCTAATTTTTATTTGGAATAGTTGTATTAAGTTGCCAATTGCCATCAATTACCTCTATCAAAAATATAAATAATATCAGACAACGGTAAAAGCCCCCTCCAAGACATCGAACATTTACAAAAACGACTGTTTAGGGGCTATTTGCGCGGCCTACAAAATAGTACAGAAATTATTAAAATAGGTTTATTTTATTTAATAACATATTCAAATTAGCAGCTGAAAAACTAGCTCTTGCAATGAAATATTTCTTTAGTTTAATATACTTTGGCGCTGTGACAGAGGAGCAAAGTGCGGGACGAAGCGGGGGGCGGCACCTGACAATCTACGAAATGCAGTGTTTTGTTTAAACTAGTGTCGATAATTGTCTCAAGGTGAAAGGTCGCGCGTCAATTATATTCACAACTACTTATTGATAAACATTTTTTAAGTGAATTAACATGACTTCTAGAAGACAAAATTTAAAATGTCCAATATTTGGAGTAAGTGCAGAGTTGAAAGAGAATATCCTACCTACGTATGAAAAAGTGATGAAATTCTACGAATGGGTTCGACAAGACTTAAAAATAAGGAATAATACAACAAAAGAACCTACGCTTTTGGAAATTGCCAAAACAGTTTGAACGAAAATTGAAGAATTGTGGATAAAATCATCTATTCAAATTGTCACACACAAAAGAATCTTACAGTTACTAAAAAGTTATCACTCGAAGTGTTATAATTTGAAAAAGTCTTTGAAGAAACTTAAGGGAGAAAAGTTAGAAGAGTTCAGAGTACAAAGTAGAAAGATTTTTGACATAGCTACAAGTAAATGTAAAGAATTTGTAAGCTGTACTTGTTTGAAAGAAAAAAAAAGTGCCAAAAAAGGAACAATTGTTTTTAGAAGACCAACGCACTAACTGACTAATGGCTTTGGGAAGAACGGATCTTATCCAGAGTAAAAAATTGCTGAACAGAAGATTACATACTCTAAAACAAGAAATGAGGCATAATAGATAGGATGAAACTAAGAAGAATAAGACAGAAAGTACGCGAGCAAATTTTAACCGAAGAAAGAGTATCAGAAATTCCTTCATTATATTTCGATAGAAGGAAAGACAAGGCGGCTAAAACTGTTTTAAAAAAATGAGAAGAGGCTTAGGACGGGTTGTAGTTTGAACATTTCATCAAATTTCAACGTTCATTTACGGGTTCTGTGAAAGTCCTATTAAAATTCTGTTATTATATCATTATAGGCTAGTTGCTTGACAGAACTGAAATAAAAACAGAACTTAAAAATATCTTTCACAGAACTTGAAAATTAACTTTGAAATTTGAAGAATTGTTCAAGTTCTCCGAAGCAACCCGTCCTTAGAGTGATTGCACAAGAGGAACATATTTCGATTATAAAAGAACCAGGTACTGTTTATGTTGGGTATGGGGTTCCAACATCGGGCAGTGCACGAAATATTGAAAGAGCTATCCACAGCTTTTTAACGACTGAAAAGATATCACTAGATGGTTTAATGGCTGTTGGCTGTGATGAAAAAAACACAAATACAGGGAAAGTGGGAGGCGTGATTTGCGTGTCTTTTGGAAATCAGACTATCTCGACCATTGCACTGGATAATTTGTCTCTTACACGCCAATGAGTTAACATTGAGGCATTTGTTTACCTATTTGGATGGCCCTACTGCAGGACCTAAATCATTTGCAGATCAAATTGGTAAAGCATTAGAGATATGCGAGATGCTGCCGTTGGCCAACTTTGAGAAGATAGAAGGTGAACTACCTCCACAAATATCCACAGATCTCAGTACAGACCAGAAATATTTACAAGAAATGCCATACTGCTGTCATAAATGCATCCTGGTCTCCTGATTTATTACAGAGAAGCCCAGGTAAACTACCCCATGCCCGCTGGTTGACAAGAGCTAATCGCATACTACATTTGTATATTTCTACAGAAAATCCACAACAAAATCTTGTGACTTTAGCATCGTTTGTCGTATAATCATACGCTCCTGTCTGGTTACCTATCAAAACACATTCATCCTGCAAAGATGGTTCAAATCGTTTATGGAAGCTCATTAACAGCACTAGATATTTGTCCAACGAGTTGTTAGCGATAGTGGACCCTGTTATAATTCGAAACAGTTACTTTGCTTATCCAGAAAACTTGTTGTTGAGTATGATAACAGATTCACGTAAGCACATTAGAGAACTCGCTGCAAGACGCGTTTTAAAGGCTCATCAAGTTAATAAAAATTCTGTTTCGCGCATGTTCTTTAATATACATGATTGACTGGCAACAAAATATATACGAACCCCCAATACTGATGAATATTTCCGATGAGCAGTTACAAGATCTTATTGAAAATGGAGAAGATACAGTGTTGGAGTTTATGAGTATAATTTATTTACACCCAGGCTGTGGAAAGATCTGTATAAGTTTTGACAGAAGCAGCTCTAAGTGTATTCGACAAGACAAGACGAGAGGGATTCATAAAATCTAAATTAGCATCTCGAAAACTCATGCCAAAGTTTGAGCCGAAAAAGGATTTTTGATATAAAAATGATTTTATTCATACCAACATAACTTTCTGAACCTGTGTTTACTTTTGAAAAATATGTTTTTATTAATTAAAATCTACTTTTATTTTATCATTTAATGCATAATATATTATATTTACTTATTATTTTGTTTATAGGGTGTTTAATACAAAACGTCTATAAAACCTTAAAAAATAAAATTTCAAGTCTATGGCGGGACCTCAAGCTGACGAGCTACAACTTCCAAATTGAGAAGTGTTATTTACAATTACATAAAGCAACTTTAACCTGCTATTCCAATTCGAATTTCGAAAAAAAAAAAATTTTTCCACCCTAATGAACCTTTTCGGGAATTATTTCCCCAACCATCGCACTTTTAGGCAAAGATTAGGAAATTACACTTTGTTTCAATAATTATTACAGGAAACAACTATTTATATGCACAAAATAAGTTTGGGTTAATTAAGTAATTATTGGGTATTTAGATTGAAACGAAACTGTCAATTGAAGTGTCACTCCATACAAAAAAAAAGTCAAAACGGCAACACAGGGATCGTTTTATAAGGTAAATTTTGAACTTTGATTGAATAAAAATGGAATTATAATGCATCTTTTACCATCTATTCCGACTTAAATCGTTGTTTCTTGTAGTAATTAGGTTGAAACAAAGTGTAATTTCCGTAATCTGTGCCTATTTTAAATGGTATTAAATTATTGGTTTTGCAAGCGAAATGTCTGTGTGGATTCACCCTTATGGAATTAGCTCATAAAACCTTCAAGATTTTTCGAAATCACACGAAAACAATGTTCATAATGTGCATGCCTATTTAGGTATCAGGACAATACATGTGCGAGCTCTGCAGCCAACGTTTCAACTCGCGGCGCAACCTGACAAACCACCAGGAGACGCACACCAGTCGCTACAGCTGTCGCCTGTGCGGCAAGGTGGTCATCAGCAAGCAGAACATCATGTCGCACATGTACACGGAGCACGACCAGACTAATAAGCAGATCACGTGCAATCTGTGCCAAAAGATTTATAAGTATTAAACCATTTGATATTTCTTGTAAATTGCTGAATCACAATATAATTATAATAATTTTCGATATTCGATATTCGCGTAGACTATCGACACATGGGTTAGATTATAAGGGTTATAATCTAGGCAGGTATGTGCCTATGTAAATTAACGCTCTGTTCGCTGAACCAAAAAGATAGGTATTCACAAATGTGACTTACGGAAGAGTTGGTTATGATGTTCGATGATATGGTTCTTTTGGTAGCGCTCGTATGGTGGAGGAATTCACAGGCACTCGTATAAGATTGAGCTAATTATAATTCCGGCTAAAATTAGAATTAACACGTTTTCCTAATGTCCGTTTACGGCGAAAGGTTTGAATTGTAGGCGCCATTTTGATATAAAATGCGCCGAGAATAGTATTTTAGATTACTCTCAGATTAAATGGTTGATACTCTCGGTATCGCCAAGGTGAAAGACCACCATTCAATAGAAGCTTTGCTTGAAATGGTCTTAGCCGTGTGACATATTTATTTAATGTATTTTATATATTCTATTTCAGAAATAGGTATACATACGCGAAACACATGAGAATACATAATAATTCTAAGGAATACAAATGCCACCTGTGTCCAAAAGTATTTCTATGGAAAGACAACCTCAATCGACATCTCACGTAAGTAATATTTCTTCTAATTTACTGCTTTGAAATTGAAATCATTTCATCACGTTTCAATTTTGATTTCCACATTTTGTATGTTTATTTGTTTTAGTCGGCATAAGACCGAGCGGCCATTTAGCTGTGACCAGTGCTTCAAATCATTTTATTTAAAGGAGAACCTCAAAGACCATCTTCTGGTGCACTCCGGAGCCAAGAGATTTTACTGTGTGGAATGCGATTTGTCATATGCGTCGCAGGCTAAACTAAACCAGCATCTTAAGAGGGGGACCAAACACCTGACACCAGAACAGCTAACGTAAGTAGACTGTCCGTCCAAGAACATAAGTTTAATAGATTTTAAGACAGATCAGAGAAACAACAGCTTTGCCCATAAGAACGAGGGGTACAAACCGAGGGGAGGTGGTGTGGCATGTTTTTTTTTTCTTTCCATTTTCTAGATTTATATTTTCCATGAAATGATGAATCATTTAAATTTACTGAATTTAAAGTTAATTTTCTTTATACAAATAGATCGGCGTCATATGTGCCTCAGAATTTTTACCTCATATGGGTATTTAAAATGTTACCTGACTATTATAGACTTAGAGGCCTTGTATTTTCTCAGTAGGGAAAAAATAGTTTCATAAAAAACCCTACTAAACTTGCATGTTTTTGCATCATCATCTGCCCAAGCATCAGCAACAGTAGCCAACCACGGCCATATATTACATACATGTCTGTTTGTGCTGTGTTGGGAGTAGGAAGGAGTCAGCTATGGCCTATCTTAGGAATTACTCCGCATTCGCCTGTTGTATTAAGGGAAACCATAGAAAACTTTAATCAGGAGAAAGCGGCCGTTTGTCAACATGAAACGAAGACGGCCTTCAGTAACATCAGTATATAAAGTCCTGCATTATGAGGTGTTTGTGTATGTATGACTGTTTTTATGTTGATATATAACTATGGGAGAATAAAGAATAAACATACTTACATAAATATTATGAATATTATATAAACATTATATAGTGGGATGGAAGTCGGAAGATTAGATAGATGTTTGAGTAGAATGTTTTGTATTTGATCGCTTCCCGGCTCTTTATTCGTTTTTAATCGCTTGATTGTGACAGCAATCTCGCTCGGCGTAGTGATGTAGATATCGGCAACATTCGTCGGCTCTGATTGACTCAGGTCTCGTAGAGATTCAGCTGCTATTCGGTTTGTTTCTGGATTGCATAGGCCGTCCGTGGCTGCGTAGGCTCTCTCGAAACCGTCGGCGAGCGCGTCTGCTTTTTTTTCTGCCAATTCTTAGCCATCTAACTTCGCAAGTGGGGGGATCGTGTGATCTTTTTGTCTCAGAGTGTTTGCCATTTTCCACGGAGAGTTGTCCTTTGGCGTGAATGATGTAACTTTCTTCATCCAAAGTTGGCGTCTCACTCTAAAGTTCCCTCTGCAAGCAGTTGTAGGCTGTCTTAAAGTATCCATCGCGCGTGCGGTGGTATATGCGTCGCAAGCGATTTTTCTCCTTGATGAGCGATAAAAGGTACTTCTTTGAGAAGTATGAATGTGTTTTGAGCATGTTGTATGATTTCCGTGGAAGTGCTAGTGGCCTCGTCGATTTCTTGAGGTAAGCGCAGAGTTCCTGATGTCAGATGTATCCGTTCGTTGATTTCCTTCTTGAATCCTTCCCAGTCGGCATCTTTATAGAAGCGCTGTTTTCTGGGGCTCCTTGAAATCGTGCCTCCTATAGTGTAGCTCACGGCAGGTGGTCCGATGACAGCTCTTCTAGCGAACGCAGTGGCAAGATGGATTTGACATTTTTCTCGAGTTTAATGTCTTGTACTGGAGTACTTTGCGCTCGGCCCGTAGAATGTTGGTTTGTCCGGCACCATTATCGAGTAGTTATGTGTCTGCATATGCATCCTATCACAACAATGGGTCCCAAATTGAGCAATTTTTTTAAATCTTCTGAGATTATTGCTCTTATTGCAGTAGGCGGCAATGATGATATGCGCTCTATTCTCTATGATGACTTCGATAATTGTGGCTTCAGTATGCTTCAACTTCGGAGTGACGATTCTTGTAGATGTGATGGATTGACGAATGAATATGGCGGTCCCTCCGCCTTTTCCCTCTAGTCGGTCGTCTCGATGAATCTCGAAGCCTGGCACTCTCAACGGCACGCTCGGTTTTAGGTGTGATTCTGAAATAAGAATTATATCTGCGTTTATGTTGTTTGCCAGGGTGAGCAGTTCATCAGTCTTGAAGTGGATGTTAAGGGCGTTCCATAAAATAATTTTTACCACCTTGGAATTATCCATCGAGAGTGGTTGTGATAAGCTCCATCAGTATGATGAGCTTTTCGGTCCTGGATGTGCAGCGGGCAAGCTGCGGTTGCATGCGCAGTTGGAGCAGGGCCATGATGTCTACGTCATCTTCGGCCGATGTCAGTTCTCGCTCGGGCTCCTGCTGTGGGCGTGGCTGCGAGCGGGGCTGAAGGTCGAGTTGCTAGAGGCCTTTGGATCCGCTAGATTGGCCAAGGTGCGTCCATCCATCTTCTGTTGTGTCGGGCGTTAGAGCTGCCTTGTGCGCTGCTGGAGCGAGGTGACATACCCTACCCTCTTTGGGCAGCCTCTGAAGTTCGCCGGGCGGGCTCATTCATAGTTGTCTTGGGGCACTCAGATGAGGTGTGCTCCACTTAGCATTTAACACACCTTGCTGTGTGAGAGCAGTTGCGGGACCTGTGGCCGAACCCTTGGCAGTGGGTAGCACTCCGTTCCGTGTTGCAGGTGGTTGCTGCGATGTTTCTGCAGGTTGATTTGGCAGTGGCGTAGGTATTTTACAACCGCTCGCAGCTGTCCCATGTTCACTTTCTTGTCTTCGCGACCTTGATGGCTGGGAAGCCTTGCGCTCCCAGATCCAGATTCCAGCGATGAGGGCCGTCTCGATGTCCGGTTGGCCTCTTATCACCGCTTTCTTCATTTTTTCAGCTTCCACCGTGAAAGTGTGGAAGCCTTGCGCCTCCGCTCGCAGCCCGTTGGTGAGGGCATGATGTTCCTCTATTGAGTGGACTAAAATGTTGGCGGTTCCTCCCCTGTTATACCGGAGATTGAAGACTTGCCGGGCCCGAGGTGGCCTTGTATGGCTGCCGTGATCTGTGCATGCGTTAGGCTGCCCAACGTCATCACGAACGGGGGATACGATTCTTCTTTGCGGCACCTGTGGGAGAAAAAGAGAAATTACTACTTTTTGCACGCTAGCTTCATGGCACTCTGCCACCTTCACTCACCTCGTGTGTCAGTCCGCCGAAGCAGTTGCCGCACACGACCGGCTCAAGTTCCTGCGGAGACAGAGGCCTCTTGATGGGGTTGGACGACCTCGTCCATCGATCCTTCGGGGCAGCGCTCTCCATCTGGGTCGGCTGGGGCGCGACTAGGCCCAGCTGTCGGCTGGGGCATCATGGGGGCATTCATCGTAGTTGTGGGCGCCTCGGGCTCCTGTCTTGTCTTTTGTTCCAGTTGCGGGTCATGTGGTGACGCGGTGAATAACACCGTGCCGGATTCGGACCTCCTCCGGAATTGATAGGCGCCAGGAGGGATTCCATTACCCCCTTTCTTCAGCAGCAGTCGTGATTTTAGATTCAGAGTCGGTGGGGCCAGTTTAAATTCGATATTATTAACACTTTTTAAGAATATTTTGCTTTAAAAAAGGCAGTTTTATTGCCGGCAGGTATAAACCCCCGACAAAGTAGCGGCGCCCGGCCGTCTCATAAAACACAAGCCAGACAGAGAGAGTCTGGCGTGGCATGCCCCTTTCAGTATTTTGTCATCACGTGGTTTGCTTCCAGCTCGTCGAAATGATACCCAGATGATCACACTAGAGTCACAACTTACCTGGAGCCTGAAGGAAGTGGGGATGGGAAAGGAGATGGCGAAACATAGCTGAAGCCATTTAAAGCAATCTTTAGAATATAAAGTGTTTTCTTTCACCAAAGAAACTGGCATGAGGTGCAAATGTGCATTTTTTTAAATTTATTTCATTGTATGAATAAACCCAAAGGTATCATAATCATACAGTGCCGCGGAATTTTACAGCTTTACCAAGGAAACTGGTTAAAAAACAACTTTTTCCTACATCTGATGAATTTAATACATTGGTTAGGTACCAATTGCATTTAGCCGGAGAGCAAAAGTTTTCAGGCTATTTTTTTTTCGGGAAATTGAATGAATACTCTCCATCAGTATCAAAAATAGTTTACAAATTAATGTTTTTTTAACCGTTTCTTTATTTTAATTTCAGCTTCCCCTGCACCATGTGCGATGTCCGTTACACCAACAGTCTCCAGCTCTCCATGCACATTGACCGTGTTCACCTGAACAAGAGATCGCACGTCTGTCAGCAATGTGAAGCAGCTTTTGTCAGCAAGAAAACCCTGCAAACTCATGTTAGAGCAATTCATGAGGGATACAAGAAGCCGAAGGATCATATTTGTGAGACGTGCGGAAAAGGTTTTTCTGTAAGTATAAAGATTATAATTTTACAATCGGTTAGTGACCGAGTTGATAAATGTATTGGATTATCGCCCATAGGTTCAATTCTTCTGCTGGCTAAGATGGCTCTCTCAAGGGTCAGTATGTAATCAACAACGCCCGTGTGCAGCAAAAATCTCACTGCATGGACTAGCACATGGGTCTGCAGATGTCAGCGTGTTTGTTGCCAGTAAACTGTTGATATTGCAGATTTCTATTTTACCATCCCAAATTTAGTATGTCGTCAAGTCAGTAAGACATGACGAGGCTGTGAAATTTTATTTATTCACAATACTTAGTGATATTATTAATATGTTTCCATGCTAACTCAACACAGTGACTATTCAACACACTTTTGAAAAGTGATATAAAGTCATAAAAAAAGATGAAAAAAAAAAAAATTTTAACTTAAGCTAACCTAACCTACTTAACCCAGTTAATAAAGTTATTGTTTCATCACTTTCCATGACTTTATATAACTTTTTAAAGATGTGATGAATTATCATTTTGATGATTTATCCGGTCACCTATTACTATATCTAAGAATATTTTAAAATAGATTTTTGGGTCACTACTTTTTCTGTATAGAATTTAGAGATTAATGCAACTTTTCTCAGCTTGCAGCGTCATTTCCACCATGAGTTATGGAGCTTTAAAATATTCACTAAACTGTCAAAAAAATACCAATTTTTTTTACTTAATTTTCAATTTTCAAAATGGAGAACATGATTCTTGAGCAAAGCTACTAGTTTATTATAAAAACAAATTCTATCCTATTCATTACAAGTAGTATCAAACACTGAAAATATTAACTAATAGAAGGATTAACTAATAACCAGAGATGTGCAAAATGGGTACCCAAAACCATTTGAAATGCAAAATGGAAATGGGTCAAAACTTTTCCATTTGAAAATGCAAAATGCAAAATGGTTTTTAGAAAAGCATTTCAAATGCAAAATACCTATTTTCAAAATGCATTGAAAATGCAAAATGGTTTCTCAGGTTAAACAATTAAAATAATTATAGATTTTTTAAACAATTTTGTCATTTAATAATGGACATCAATGTAGAACAAACATATTACATGATGGTAAATCCAAAAACACCACGACTACAGATTATGAAACCACAAAAAATTTGCGCGGGACTAATGTTGCCAACGTAAAAACATAGAAACTGCTATCTAACATTTAATATTACAGTTTCATGGCTCCATGTTCAGTATTTTTTGTAATGGTATCACTCGATTGCCAGGGCTCCTACCAGGGAGCAACGTGACAAATGTAAATTATCTCTCATAGCGAGGTTAAGGACCGACTGAAATTTGGGGATTATGAAAAAAAATGAGTGGAGATAGTACGAAGAATGTTGCAAAAAAGCATTTAAAATGGAAAATGCATTGAGAAAAGCATTTAAAATGCAAAATGGAAAATACCCATTTTGCATTTCCATTTGAAATGGATTTATTTGAAATAAAGCACATCTCTGCTAATAACTAACTAATGGACTTGTCGGTTTGCCCGAAATACGCTCAATTGTTCCTTACTTACTAATAAAATTGATCAAAAATTTCAAAGATAAAAATGCTGTATTGAACAGATAATCAATTTCATTAGTCCATCTTATTATAAATTGGCGACATCCATTTTTTTTTAAATCATTCCTAGACAATAATTCTTGTGGAGATTATTTGTTCAGGTATTGGCCTATTTAAATAATTTAATGTTCTTTCAATAATAGGACAAACAGGTGCTAAAGGCGCACATTCGAACTCACACTGGAGAAAAACCATTCTCATGCAAATATTGCGGTGCTAAGTTTGCTCATTCCGGTGCAATGTACACCCATATCAAGTTGGTGCATCTAAAACAGAAGAGAATTGGTACAACTGGAAAGAGAAAACCAGGAGCAAAGAAGCCAGATGAAGAACTTCTGGTAGCTAGTGGAATCAGCCAGAAAGATTTATCAGAAGAGGATAATATTACGATGATAGAAGAAAGTCCGATACTTGGCAGTAATCAGGTTTTAACAACTTTGTATGTGAATAGGCTAAATAAATCCAGCCATGATGAAACCAGCTAGAGGTTTTTAGAGGTTGCCGCGGTAGCTCAGTGGTTAAAATAGTGACCCAGACAATGGAAGTTTCTGTCTACAGTAATATCCATTTGATTGTACAATTACAAAAAATTATTACAAGGTAAGAGTGGTATTGTTTTAAAAATATTGCAGATTTGTAAAAATGGATGTTTGAAAATAAATGGAATATTCAGCAGAACTTTTGTTATCATTTATAGGTCACTGGCACACCTAAATAATATTGCATGTTATTGTTTCATCACAAATAGTCACAAAAAAATGTGAAATACCTTTCTAGGAAATTTTCCTAACAAGTCAATGACACGGTTCATATTAAATAATGATATATACTGTGGGTTAGTTTTTCAATGCCTCTTTTTTTCATGATAATAATAATAATAATATATGGATGATTTGTATATCTCAAGGGCATTGTACAAATACATAATATATTTATATAATGCTCTATCTTATTACTAACTATAGACTAGATAAAGTATATACATATTATGACAATTTATTGCTAATAGATTGCATACACTGGTTCGCCGATCACTAGTACAAATCTATATGTACAATGCATTAGACAATACTTCTGTACAGGCAGATAGTATAAAGGACCATACGTTATGATAATATCTTAACTATAAAGCATAAAATTCATTTGAATGTCCCGCTAACAGCTTTTGAACGGTGAACTCTGATATCATGAAATAAGAGTGGTTTTTTTCTGTCTAAATTTTCTAGGTCAACACAACTATTTTATGCTTGCATTGCCATTTCCAACAAGCGCACTCAAGAAAAAAAATTGTGTTGAAAAACAAACTTGTGTAGTAACTTCTATAAAAATCAGTGCGTAAAAAACAAAGTCTTTTACTATAAAACATCTATCTTTATTAATTGATGTACAGTGGAACCTCTCATAACAAGCACATCCCATAGCGAGTAATTAGCACAACAGATTGTGAAAAAAATGCTCTCCTAATGAGCGACAATTCGCATAACGAGTGACGCAGAAAGGGGTAGTCCCACCTCCATGTCACTCACTTGTGAGCCGGGACTTCCGCTCGGGTAGCACTCGTTCCGCTAGCACGTTAATGTCGCATGTGATTACACTTTTTTCCAAACTGGTGTTCAGACATTATTTGTAATTCTTTTGTGCAAAGTTTAATAACCCTTTCACGAAGTGTATGCAGAGAAGAATGCAATGCCCGGCCACAAGCCAATGAAAGAACGCCTCACTTGTGCTCATTCTGCTTGTTTACCACTCAGAAAATCCACGAACCTTCACGAAGTGTAATGTCCAGAAGAGCAGACTAATGTGATGTGGAGATCCAGCTAGAAGGCTTGGGTGAGGCTTGTCTTTTCACTGATTAGATCAATCGAGTGTTTGGTATTTCTGTGAAAAAATATTTGCTTGAAATGAATCTGCCACTCCATGTCTTGCTCGTTATGGACAACGCACCCGCCCATCCTCCAGGCCTACAGGATGATATTCTTGAGGAATTTAATTTCATCAAACACCACTCCGCTACTCCAACCTATGGACCAGCAGGTTATTTCTATCTTTAAGAAACTCTACACTAAAACACTCTCCGAGCGCTGTTTTGAGGTGACTGAAGGGACAAATCGCACTCTTGGAAAGTTTTGGAAAGATCAATTTTACATCGTTACTTGCCTCAAAATGATTGGGTTACCAAGAGGACCCTTACTTCTGCTTGGAAGAAACTTTGGCCAGAGAGTGTTGTCGAAAGTGATTTCGAAGAGTTTGAAACAGTACCTGTGAAGTCTACAGTCAACGAGAATGTGTCTTTGGCCAATACTATGGGACTGGAGGTGGATAACAACGATATTGATGAGCTTGTGGAAGATAAGTCAATAATAAATAAACATAGTCGAGAGCTGACCACCGAAGAACTTATGGAGTTGCATTGTGTTTCACAGCAAGAAGTTATGGAGGAAGAGGAAGTAGCAGAGCAACAAACAACAAGTAGAAATGGGAAACTGTTGCATCGGACATTGAGAAGCATCACCCTAATAAGGAGGTGGCTATGCATTCTACAAATTTGTTCAATGATAATACTGTGTCACATTTTCACCGAATTTTGAAGCACCGGCAAAAATCATCTCTAAACAGCTTTCTAGTCAAAAATAATGAATTATTTGTCATAAATTCAAAAATAATAAACTAGTTATTTTTGATTCTTTTATTGTCTTTTGCAAATCGTAATCGCATTCCCGATTGCTACACTCCTTAACAGTTTATAATTTTATTAGAATAAATGTTACAAATAAAAAAGGTGAGTATAATATTTTTTGGCATGGAACTCATTATCACATTTTACATTGATTCATATGGGAAAAATTGTTTCACTTAAAAAGTGTTTCACATAAAGTAAGATTCTGAAACGAATTATGCTCATTATAAGAGGTTCCACAGTATATAAATTTTATTTTTTTGTTTTACTGAGGATTGAACCTTCATCCCCAGGCACTGGATCTTAACTGCTGTGTACTTTTAAAATGTCTTTTAAAACTAATAAAAAATACATTAAAAAATGGTTTGACTTAGGATTGAACCTTCCTCCCCAGGGATTGACTAAAAATCACGAATCGCGTTATCACTTAAGCTAACTCGTAATTGGATGTTACCGAGATTTATTTTGTATATTAACTCCTGTAAATTTTTATAATGTCATCCAATTTCAGAGCATTGCATATGTGTGCGCATGAGTAGCCACCAAAAGTCGACAAAATGCATTGTCATTGAAAATGAGTCTACCAGCAAAGTTTCAGCTCGAACCGAAGTCGGGAAGTGGGTTGATTTCGTTTTCCAAAATTACGTTTCATTAATTAATTCAACACGAAAACAAAATGAGTGAAAAAGAGGACCACTTTTGTAAATATTTAGATTTCATAATTGTTTAGTGTCAGCTAAATACAGCATCCATTGTTTTTATAACAATGCAAATAAGATCATCTGAAATAGTAAGAGATCTTTTTCGTGGTTTAGCTCGTTCATTAGTAGTGAAACAGTGCTTAAAAACGGTTGTTTTGAAAAACCTTTGGTGTTTTAATTTAAAATTTCAACGCTTCCAAAGAAATTTAAGGTATTTATAGTAATTTTTAATAATTAACTCTGTATCATTATTATGGGCGATAAAAAGAAAGGGGTGAGTTAAATATGCAAAGCTCCCGCTTACCGACATTATATAATTTGAGAAGGAAAATTAGTTACTATTAAATAACTTACTAAATAAGACCCATGATAAATCATGGGATATTATGATTATAGGATTTATTAAGCTGAAAGTATTTGCAAAAATATTTGCCTCGAATGAACACCTTAGTAAAAATGAAAAATTACGACATTTCTCAAAATAATTAAACAAAAGAAATATGCATTTCAAATATAGAATTATTAATTAATTAAACTTTGGTACCTAGTTTATTGCTTGTCTGAATCGTTCCGATAATCAGTTCTAATTTTGAAAATCAAAGCAAATCCCAATTCTGGAGGTTATTGGAGTTACTCAGAGATACACCACGAAATTATTATTTTTAATATCGAATTTCATTAAAGCAGTGAACAAAGGGACATTTTTCGATTCAGTATTTGAGAAACACTGCAAGGAGAAAAATTACTGAAATAACTCTTTTCTACAGAGCTATATTTGACTGATCTTTTTCTTCATTTCGTACTTAGATATTACAGAATAATGCAGTTTTATTCGCCTCAAGAATGTTCAATAAACTCCCCTAATTTTTTTTTCTTTCAGGATACAGTTTTACGAAAATGAGCAAGCTAATTTGGGTGATTCTGATATTCACACTATATCACAGTAAAATTATTGTGTGTTCAAATAAAAGGGATGGTGAAGTCAAACCCAGCGAGGTGATGTACTCACTAGAAATACCCGAATACATTAATTTCAAGGGGACAGCTCATAATTTACCAACAATTATACGCGAACGACTCATGATAAGTTGGCCGCATTTGAACCAACTGTATAAAAATGTGCCACAACAAAATCACAGACAGCCAAATGTATTATTGAAAGAGAAGATTGATGCTGATTTTTCAGAACCTAATACGGTCAAATTACAACTGAAATCAGTAGAACCTTTAGGAATGGAACTGAAGAATTTTTTAGAACCTTCAGAAACTAATGCAGAAACAACATTAATGAATACTGTGGAATATTTAGATTTTTATTTTGATGAAATTAAAACAATGGCAACTCCAAAAACCAATCCAGTAACAGAACTGTTGAATACAGCAGGACCTTCCGAATCTTATGATGGAATACAACAAACGGAAAAAGTGGAATCAACTGAAACTATTGCAGAAACAAAACTAGTGAATACTGTAGAACCATCAGCAGCGTATGTAGAAATAGAACACATGGAAATAATAGAGCCATCTGAAACTATTGCAGTAACAGAACTATTGCATATTGTAGAACCTTCAAACTTTTATTATGGAACAGAACAAATAAACACAGAGAATACTTTACAGACTAATGCGGTAACAAAATTAGCAACCACAGTTAAACCTTCAGAATCTTATGAAGGAATACAACAAATGGAAGCAGTGAAACCAGCAGAAACTATTGCAGAAACAAAACTACTAAATACTGTAGATCTGTCCGAAGCTTATGTAGAAATAGAACAAATGGAAACAACAGAACCATCGGAAAGTATTACAGTAACAGAACTAGTGAATACTACAGAACCTTTAGACATTTATTACGTAACAGAACAAATAAACACAAAGGATACTTTACAGACCATTATGACAAAACAACTAAGCACAGTTGAACCTTCAAAAATTTATACAGCAACAGAACAATTGGAAACAATGGGACCATCGGAAAGTGTTGCCAAAATAACATCATTAAATACTGTAGGACCTTTAGAGGTTTATTCAGTAACTTTAGAAGAGATTAAAGCAATGAAACCTTCAGAAATTAATGCATCAACAGAACTAACAAAAACAGTGAAAATTTTACAAACCAACGCCATAACAGAACTAATGCAAACAGTTGAATTTTCAAAAGCTGATACACTAACAGAACCATCCATTATAGTAGAAACTTCAAAATTTTATTCAGAAGAAATTAAAACGATTGATCCCTCAGAAATTAATGCGGAAACAAAACTATTGGATACTGTAGAATCTTTAGGCATTTCTTCAGCAACAGAACATGTGCAAATAATGAAACCTTTAAATATTAATGCTACAAGAGAATTTTCAGAGACTGTTACAGTAATGGAAACTACAGAACTGATAAAAGAACAGAAAACAGTCGATTCTCCTATGGAAATTAATGCCCAAGAAAGAATACTTAGGCCTTCTACATTACTTGACGAAGTAACGAAACAAATTATTAATTTTGAATATTCAGAGTCCGGTAAAGTAACAGAAAAAGAAACGGATTTAGAAAGAATTTTTAAATCTTTCAAAGATTACATGACTGACCATGTGAATATGGTTAAGTCCTCAAAACAAAGAATATCCAATTTTTCAAAAGATGATAACACTGAAAGTAAGACAACAAATAAATATATTCATGGTGAAAACGATAATAACAGAGAAATAATAAAAATGGCGACTTCATCAGAAAATCTCACCGCTTCAGAAATTTATCTAGTGACGGAAAAATACCAAAGTCTAGACGAAACTTTATCTGTGCTCAATGTTTCAAAATCTCTAAATAACGTAAACTCTTTGGAAGATGATGTATTAAACATACTGATTAAAGAAATTTCCATTGCCGATTTCAAGGAAATGAGAACAATCTCTACAGTAGAAAAAGACATTGTAACTGACCGAAACACTAGAACATTTGAGGGTTCGGAATATGTAAGCCCAACAGAACAAAGAAATAAACTCGAGGCAACGAAAACTGAAGAAGTTACAAACACAAATATAAACACTTTGTTGGAAGAAGCTAGTTCATCATCAGAATCTGAAATCATAGTAGGTTCTGAAATTGATACTACAACAAATTCGGAAATTGGTATCACAACAGATTCAGAACTTGACATTGCAACAGATTGGGAAAATGATATCATAACATGTTCGAAAATTGATGTCACTACAGATTCGGAAATTGATATTACAACAGATTCGGAAATCGATATCATGACACACTTGCAAAATAAAATCGCAACACAACCAGAAGTTGCTATGATAACTGACTTCGAAGATTATAAGACCACACATCAAGATAATATGCCAACCAACCTACAACTTTATATGACAACAAAACCATTATTAGAGATAACGCAACCACCAGAAGGCGATAAAACAACGGACTACAGAGTTTATTTGACAGCACACCAAGAAGATTATTTAAGAAATTCAATAATTAATGTCGAAACAACTTCTGAAATTGATATGACAACAGATTCGAAAATTGATATCACGACAGATTCAGAAATTGATACATTGACAAACTTCAAAAAAAAAATCGCAACAAAACCAGAAGTTGCTATGATATCAGACTTCGAAGATTATAAGACAACGCATCAAGATAATATGCCAACCAACCTACAACGTTATATGACAACCAAACCAGAATTTGAGATAACGCAACGACCAGAAGGCGATAAAACAACGGACTACAGAGTTTATTTAACAGCACACCATGAAGATTATTTAAGAAATTCAAAAATTTATGTCGAAACAACTTCTGAAATTGATATGACAACAGATTCGAAAATTGATATCACGACAGATTCGGAAATTGATATCATGACACACTTCCAAAAAAAAATCGCAACAAAACCAGAAGTTGCTATGATATCAGACTTTGAAGATTATAAGACCACACATCAAGATAATATGCCAACCAACCTACAACTTTATATGACAACAAAACCGTTATTAGAGATAACGCAACGACCAGAAGGCGATAAAACAACGGACTACAGAGTTTATTTGACAGCACACCAAGAAGATTATTTAAGAAATTCAAAAATTAATATCGAAACAACTTCTGAAATTGATATGACAACAGATTCGAAAATTGATATCACGACAGATTCGGAAATTGATATCATGACACTCTTGCAAAAAAAAATCGCAACAAAACCAGAAGTTGCTATGATATCAGACTTCGAAGTTTATAAGACAACGCATCAAGATAATATGCCAACCAACATACAACTTTATATGACAACCAACCCAGAATTTGAGATAACGCAACGACCAGAAGGCGATAAAACAACGGACTACAGAGTTTATTTAACAGCACACCATGAAGATTATTTAAGAAATTCAATAATTAATGTCGAAACAACTTCTGAAATTGATATGACAACAGATTCGAAAATTGATATCACGACAGATTCGGAAATTTATATCATGACACACTTCCAAAAAAAAATCGCAACAAAACCAGAAGTTGCTATGATATCAGACTTCGAAGATTATAAGACAGTAAATCATAATAATATGCCAACCAATCTACAACTTTATACGACAACCAAACCAGATTCTGAGATAACGCGCCTAGAAGTCAATAAAACAACAGACTACAGAGTATATTTGAGAGCACACCAAGACTATTTGAGAGATACGGAAATTGATATCAAAAGAATTTCTCAAATTGATATCACAACGGATTCAAAATTGAATATCACAAAAGATTCAGAAATTGATTACACAAATTCGAAAATTGATATCATGACAGATTCGGAAATTGGTATCACAACAGACCTGGAAAATAACATTACAACACAAAGAGAAGTTGGTATGACATCAGACTTCAACGATTATAAGACATCACATCTAGATAATATGCCTGCCATCCTACAAGAACATGATACGACAACCAAACCAAAATTTGAGATAACACGCCCAGAAGTTGATACAACAACAGACTACAGAGTATATTTGACAACACACCAAGAAGAATATTTGACAACAAAACTTGGAGATTATAGTACGAAAGACCTAGAAATTTATAGGATCACAGAACCAAATGGTGATTCAGCAACAGAATTACACAAAGTTATGAAAGATGAAAATGATGATTTTAAAGATTTAGAAACAAATGAGACGGAACAAGTTAATAAAATTCTAGTGGAATCTGATATAACCACACACCGAAAAGATTATGTTGAGTCTTCGGAAGACAGTTTAAAAATAGAACAAGGAAATAACCATGAATTTTCAATGAAACCATCAACTTTGGAAGGCAATAGAGTTGTCTTTCCTAATTTTATAAATCAAATGGAAAGGGATGTAACCACACAAGACAAAAAGACGCCCACTTCTACAGAATTGAATGAAGGACGAAATAGAAATGCTGTTCAAAATTTAAGAGCCAATTTAATGACAAAACATATTATAAAAAATGATAATAATCAGCAACTCGCAGCCCATCAAAATAATGGAATCGATCAATCAGTAAAAAATTATGTTAACCCTCTCTCTTTTAAATTTGAAGACATTAGGAGTGATAAGTTTTCTGATATGGTAGCTGTTGAAAGTGTTGACAGTTCAAATTTTATGTTGAAGAATACAATACAAAAACTGAGAGATCCCACAGTAAAAGCTTTAGAATCGCTCACTAAACCAGCAGTACAATATGCAGAACAGCTTACTTTGTTTAATGCTTCTTCGATTGCAAAACCTCTACTCAAAAATATCCCAAAATTGCTGGTGAATGTAGTGAATGGTGTATTTGACATGAACCTGAAAATGTTAGAAGACAATGACGATTTAATTGATGTACAACCTCTGCGGACTGATGTTTATCAAAGTCAGAAAAACAATTGGAATACTCCAACTTATCAACAAAATTATAACACAAATTTCGGACCAAATTCAATTCCTTATGTTGGACAGAATTTCAACCCCAATTTTAGACAGGGTTTAAACTCTGATTTTGCTCACAATTCTAACTTCAATTTTAAACAGAATGTACACCATAATTTTGGACAGAATTCAAACCCTTACTTTGGTCAGAATTCTAATTCCAATTTTAAACAGAATGCACAAAGTATACCTACTGCATATCCAAATGGTATAGAAAAGGAGAAAAGGTATTATAATCATTTTTACACTAATAACCAGAATTCAGATGCTAATAATGACATTAAACATTCCTATCAACAGAATCAAATTTCTTCAAAAATAAATGCACCAACACATATCTCAAATAGTTTTGAAAAACAGAGAAATGCAAATTCTGAAATTCATTCTGATAATATTTGGATTCATGGCGCCCAGTAAATAATACAAGCAAAATAGAAAATGACAGTAAAAATTCTACAGCAGAATTGGATTTTATAACAAATTTCAATGAAATGGTGTCAAGCAAAAGTAAAAAAGTCACTAAAGCCAATTAAATAATAAACTTATTTATTTTTTGATAACTTAATGAGTAAAACCGGTTTATTAAAACCAGTTTGACTGGTCGGTGGCTAAGTTGACATCGCGTTTGGGTCTCACCCAGGCGTAGTGTGTTCGATGACTCGGCTGGCTAAGTCCTCCATCACAACACAAGCAACATTTTCTGCTTAGTGTGGTGGTAGTAGATTTTCAAATATTGTCAGGTTATCCGTAACCCAGGAATGTCTGTCTTTCTTTTTTTAAAAAAAAAAAAAAACCTCCAATGGTAATATATAATTGTTGAAGAGAATATTAGCGACTCTCAAACGAAAATTTGAAACAGAAAAAGATTCAGTTGAGAAAAGCCCCGGCAAGGCTAAGGTCCTGGGTTAATTTCCCCAGATGCGACCAAACGTTTTTCTAATTTTTCTGTTTCAAATTTTCATTAGAGAGTTGCAAATATTGTGTTCAATGATTAAATAATAACAATTACCTAGTTTTGAAACTGCACAACTATTGAAACATCAGTATTTATTTTGTATGGCTTTGGGTTATTCTTGGAGTATAATTTTATAATTAATAAATATTTTATATAAATATGCATTATTTTGTAATTATGTAGTAGATTAAAATAAATGTACAAATATGTATATCTGAAAAGATTTGCTTTATTTATTACACCAAAGAATAAAAAAATATTTTAAATACTTTACTGTGAAATTGTGAAAGATATAAGAACACAATGCGTAATTATGTAAAAAAAAAATAATTTTTCTATCGTCGCTTCTTGCCTCCTTTGGCTTTGGCTGAATTCTGTGACGCGCTCGGCTGCTGGTGAACTTGTTGCTCGGTGGATCTAAAAAGAAATATTATATTTAAAGATGTTCGTTGTGGAACCTAAAGACATAGCCGAACACTAAATATTAGCGGCTCTCAATGAAAATATGAAACAGAAAAATCAGAATGTGGACAGGTTCAAATCACGGAGCATATTGTTGAAAAATGTCTACACCTACCAGCTTCTCAGGGCTTAAAGTGATGTTGTACGACGCAACTTATTGAGATTTGAGCTGATCACCGGGGAGGGGAGGTTTACAATAGGAATAAATTAAGCAGAGGATCTATCAAAAAGGTTTTTTGATTATTGATAATAACTCGTATCTAAACAATAAAAGTGGTTAAAACTGTGTTGGTTATTATTTTTAATTATATTTTTTTGCTTTTTGACAGTTACATTGGGACGTTCTTTAACATGGCATCTGGAATATTTAATACAGTTCTACCAAAAATGTTGCATATTATTGGGCAGTTCAATTTATCCTAAATTGTGTTATTTTTCAGCAGAACTGTTTGTCAAGATTAAGGGCATGGAGGTTTTTTAATTATCGTCAAAGCCCAGTACTAGTTGCCACAGTGTAGAAAATAATATCATTTTGAATTAATGTAATAATAATTACTTCATATTCTGTCTCGTCTTAAGCTTAGGAATGGTCTCCCCCAGATAGAGCAGAAGGGAATCTCTAGACGGGAGTTCGGGTTTGACGGGACTTCCGTCATCATTGCGCAGCTGGACACGTATGCGTCCTCTCTGAAGGAATTCCTGCAATATACAAAGCATTATTTTAAAAAACTTGTATTCATACTGGCAATACTGAGGGGGTGCTTCACTCTCAATTCTAAATTTTGTAAAAAGAACTCTAAAATGGCAAACAATTATGAATTTGTTTATTGACTGTGTGGTCCAAAGCGTCGGGTTGTTTCAGACCCATGCATCGCGGGTTCAATTCTTCTGCTAGTTATTAATAATTAATAATTATTATTAATTATTCTCTGTCATTGCACAAACAACATTTCCCACTTTTAATGGTGGGAGTAGGAAGAATTCAAATATTATCAGGTTATTCATTCAAGCATAGGAATTTTTAACATTAACTAACAAATGATTGCCAAAGTTTCCTCTAAAATTATGAAAAATTGAATTCTTTAATTCTTCTTTCGTATGTTGGGGGGGTCAGAGGGGGACATCTAGGTCTGCGAGCCAGTCTAGGGCCTCAGGCGTCGCCATGTGAACCTCATCAATCCCGCCGGGGAATGAATGGAGCGGGTATTCGTTGACCACATGTTCGGTGGTCTGCACCGCACCACAGTCACACATCGCCGACTCTTTAAGGCCCCATCTGTGCATCATGTGGGGATAGCGGCTATGGGAGCACCTTAACCTATTGATGGCGGACCAGGTTTTGCGAGGCAAAGAGAACCCAGGCTGTCTCTCGGTGGGGTCCTGTATGAGATGGGCATTTCCCACGTTGGCCGTTTGCTACTCAAGTTTCCACCTATCTTCTGGGGTGAGAGGTGATCGGAGGAGCCTCTCTCCTTTCGCCTAGAGGGGCTTTCAGGACTTCAAGCGGCATGCCGGGTGGGAGACGACATCTTCGTGCAAAGGTATTGCGCTTTTTTGCAGCGCCTTCTTGTATTCTCTCAGTGTTGCAATTTCTCGCCTGATGTTTGGCAGTGTTATGTTTGCAAGTACGGGGAGCCAAGGGAGAGGAGTAGATTTTGAAGTCCCGCTGAATTTAATTCTTTAATGGCCTATATTTTATGATTTAAAACATAAATAAATAAAGTAGTACATATCCATACTAGATATTTGCTTTATTTTTCGATTAAACATATATTATTCAGTTTGGTTTAGTATTTTGGTCTCAAATCCAAATTTACGTTTTGTAAGAAAAGATCCGCGTAGCCGTTCCCCTTAAATATTGTTGGTTAATCGGACAGTATACAGGCAACTCGCATTGTAATATCACTATTCAGTTTAGTAAAACAAAATCTGCCTACCAATTACTAATATCCGTTTTACAATAGTGCGCAAATTGATGGCTGCGTAAAAAACTTAACTAAAAATCCCAAATGGGATAAACAAAAGATGAGGCTTGTATTCAAAATAAATCAATCATTACCTTGCTCCTTTCACGTGGGTAAAGTTTGTTTTCAACACCGACGTTCATTCCGGCAGAAACGAGGACATCCCTTATTTCCTGGTGAGTTGGGTTATCTATGCATTTCTCCTTTGCCATCCGTCTGCCCTCGGCAAGCGTTTTCTTACTATTCAAGTATGCCGGATAGATGCATACCCATCTGTAATACAGAGAAAATTGTGTAATAGACGGTCTGAAGCGTGTTCAATTTATAATAGTTTAAAAGATCTATGCCAGAAAGAGAAACACATACGAGTTGCTGTTAAAATGTGAATGAAAAGTAACACCAATATGAACATGGGTAAAATTAGTTGTTAATTTGATTTTCTTATGTCATAATTGATAAATAAAACCTTTTTTTCTATGTATCGCGTACGAAATTTCAAAACCCTATAACTCAGTTAATAGTGCCGACCCCCACCTAATTCTTACAGATTCGGATTCCCCAGCCCTAAATTAGTCTAAATCAAGTTCAATTTCGGTTATTCGAGTGACTCCCATAAACCGAATTTTTTCCTTTACATAGTTTACGTGTTGTTTTACATACCTTTCTTTATCGCTGTGTTTTTTGTCAGGTGACCAAGATGTCAAAATACCAGCCATTTTTAGAAATAACTATCACGAAAATGTTACGCTTATTTATATGTAAATATATATTGTTTGCAAATGCTATTAATATTTATACTCTAACTTAACTCATTGACATATTGACCAATACGGCAAAAACATGTGAAGGGGGAAAATAATAGCGAAACGTCACTGGTGTCAGTGTTGTAAGCTGTCGCCCATAAATAAACCACTCTCTAGATCGATATCTTCGGGCTTTTTGTATGGCGCCATTTTGTCACCCCCTTAACCACAGACGACCACAGATAAAACGGTCGTTTGGTCCAGACAGGTAAATATATCGTGGACCATAAATAAATCTCAAGGCCATTTAAAAAAAAGTGTAACCATAAACAATATAACTACACCCAGCGAACATCGTTCATTCAATAGCCCACAAAAATTATATTTTAAAAATAAAAATATTGGAATGCAGGAAAAGGAAAATAAAAAAAACCCACAGCTATGCACACATAAAAATACTTTTTATTTTCAAAAAGACAATGGACAGTAATACAAAACAGGGTCAGTACAACCGATGTATTGAGCAATGATTTATCATTGAAGTAGAAGATAAAACTAAAATATCTAAACAAAACATGAAACAGAACAAGACACGGAAATATAAAAAGTAACGGTCTCAACTAGGAATCGAACCCAGTCTTACTGCAACAACTTAATAGGATTTAATTTGACCTTGCACAAAAATACAAGAATATATACACAAAATACATATTCAACAAATTTAAGTGTTCATTATTATTGCCACAGCACTAGAAGTTATTCAAATTCTCCTGCAAGGGTCTCATATAATTTCCACAGCTCTGTCGTCAGCAAACATCATGGAAAATGCTGGTTAAATCTGAATACTTACATGATGCAATTCTGGAGAGGTTTAAATGACCTTGTATGATGTAATCGTGGCTTTTTTTAGCAGTTTTAGCATTCTAATACGTGGTATTGTATCGCGTCGGAATACGGATAGGTCTGAAAAGGAAAATTAATTAAATTATTAGCCAATGAAGTACATTCAGAAATCAGGAACATTGTATCAAAGAACGAGAGGTTAGTACCTGTATTTTACAACGGGTTCGGGTCCTTCTTTCAATTGGTGGAGATAGACCGGATAACACACTTTATCACAACACGGCATTAATTTATCACCTTGAAGAATTCCAGCACGTAACATTTTTAGATGGGTGAAAGAAAATTCAAAATATTTACGTAAAAACATCAACTGACTTTTCAACTTACGAAATGGCGTCTTGGAAATTACCGTTAATTTTTATCGGAGCATAAAGCATTCTTAGCTTCTCTTTCTGTTACACAAGTCGCTATGGTAGAGAGCGAGAGATCAAACTACAATTTTTGCTCTAAGCCAATGAGATCTGAGCTTTCAGCCACAACAGCTTTGTCTATAAGAATTTGGGTATTGAATAACTCCTCCCATCAGGGTTACAAGGTCATGCGGGAGTTATACGCCCCTGCTGTCGCCATAAATAAACCAATCTGAACCAATCACTATCGCTCTCACTGCCTTGCTGCCTGTCAAAGACAACAATGTAAAATATTATTTGTATGGAGCAACATTAAACGATAACGGGTACCATTCACCAAAATTACAAAATTGACCAATAATAAAAAAATCACAGCTTGTGACGTCTCTTGTTGTCCCAATAAGGTCATAAAATGTTTGTGATGTGTTTTTCGGGATACACATAGACATCCAAATTGATTGCTCTATCAATAACGGAAAAGAAGACAAACCCAATTTCGCAAAGCGTGGGAGGCGGCGTGAACGTTTGCTTTTCTGCGATTTGTCAACAAAAGAATTTGACAGTATGCAGGCAACTTGCATTGTAATAATAAAATATGTAGTGCGCGGCTGTCTCAAGCCTTTGCCTTACTTTAGCGAACTTGACTTTTCTGCGTGAACTATTTCAATGTGTGTTCGTCGGTTGTCAATGTATGATTGATATTGATGTTGTAGTTCATTCAAATCATTCTCGAACCCTCCTGGTGCCAAAAATATGGTCACGTGATATGCCTCCAGCTCGTCGTAATGAGGGAGTCGCTATATGCACAGCGACTAGTCGACAGGGGGCGTGGCCAACATATCCGAGCATACCCGAGCTGTTCCGAGTTGTTTCCCACTGCCTGTGATGCAACGAAACGTCAGAAATCACCAGAAGTGCCGGTTTAGCCCGTCTTTTAGAAGTTTGTTAAGTAATTTCAAAAAGAATTCAGAGACGCGTGTTATCAGTGGATACATTGACAATGAAGCAAATTATGAAGCATTTCTGTGTTCTGTGAACGCGTTGGGGCACTCTTTTTCAACGAGAGACAGTATGAAAAAGAAGTTGGGAGGTAAGTTCTAAACCTTAGGGCCTAGGTCTAGGGTAGGCTTTCCCATTTCTTCAGTTCATAAGCAGCTGCTGATATTTACGAGTTATTCGAAATTAACATTTCCAATCTTTCAGATGCAGTATACACGTTCTGCCCGCCTACAGTGGAGTTCTTTGGGATGCCATTTACATTCGGTATGAATGCGTACAGAGAGTGCGCCCAAGGCCCCCGACTACACCGCCCAAATAACAGCAAGGGAGAGTTGAGTTGGTGTGTTAATACACCCTAGAACCAAATCAGCCAGGCCTACTCCCCCTCGTCTTTAAATAGTAGCATTGACAGAGCACCGAGGACTCGGTGGTCATGTGGTGTTATGTATTATAATTATATTATAGCCACTGTGAGCGATGTCGCATAAGTAATCTCGGTGTTGGGTACGTAGATTCTTGCTTTATCTGTCATGAATTTAAAGGGGTTGTTACCATAGTGTTTATATTTCCTGTGTGGTGTTATGTATTATAATTACATAATAGCCGTGATGTAGCATAACGCATAAGCTACGTTGGTGTTGGGTACATAATGCTTGATTTATCTGTCATGTTTTTAAAGTGGTTTGTTCCCTCAGTGTTTATATTTCCTTTGTGTGGTGTAATGTATTATTTTCCATTAATAAAATAATATCAAATATGTATCAATGAATTACCCAACTTCCTTCATTGCTCACTTATCCTTCAACTTGCTATATGGCATCCAAATTTTCACATAGACTCCAAATAATGCTAGTTTTACTTTCCCATAGGTGAACTGTTTTGTAATGTAAAAAGATTAGATACTTTGAGTATATATAGGCCTAGTACGAATCTGTACAAAAGTTGAACATAGGGCCTACCACAAGTCTTTTATTGTCCAAAAGTTAATTATATTTGCAGGAATTAGAATGTGGTCGCCATACCAAACAGTCTTTATTAAGGCTTTGGAATCGACTTTATGATATTGGCCCTATAGTAATGTAATCTAACCAAATGAAATCAAGGTGCAAGAATCGTATTAAACGAAAGATGAAAATTAGCTATCGGCTGTTCGGCAATATTCGGAAATGCTCGGCCGTGACGTCACAAAAAAAATCTGAGCGGAGAACCAATTTCAAATAAAGCGCCGAAACACTTGACTTCGGGTATGCTCGGAAATGTTGGCCACGCCCCCTGTCGATTAGTCCCTGTGCATATAGCGACTCCCTCGTAATGATACCTAGGTTTTATGTTACGGCAAATATTATCAATTTGTATGTCTATGGGGGTACAAAAAAATCATGAACCAATATTTTATTTATTTTCCAGATCATCTCATTTGGCAATAGAAGGTCTGTGATAATATTATACTTTGGACGACAGCGCGTTTAAATCTGTAATGATAGTCATTTTTAAAAAAGTTTTTGACGCTTCTTGAGACATGCGAAGAAATGCGGGGCACACGAAAAAACATTATTTTCAAAATTTACCTGTAACGTAAGTGTCAAGTTGACCCACGTCGTGTAGTTTTTGATAAAGTTCTTAGTATTTAAAATTTTAAAATTATTAGCGGATCGATCAATTGTTTATTAAAGAAAGTTTGAAAAAAGAATATTGTCATTGAGACGTGTAGAAATTTTTTGGACAGATTTTGTTTTTCCTTTTTGATATTTTTTTTTCATGTTAAAGTTTCTATGCAGGTAGCTATTTAAGTACCTACCTACTTACACAACTTAATTTCAGAGGAAATTTTGTTTTTTTTTTAATTATAAACCAATTTTTTGACGCAAGACCGGAGCCCTGAGCAAACGGCGCCTGGCGTTAGTAAAAAGGGCGCTGTGTTATTAACTACTATTGAACGTATTGAACCTGGGAGTGGTTTATTTATGAACCCGTGTCACCATCCCTTTATGATCGCGAATGACAGTTGTTGCGAGTTGATGGTATATCTATGGATTTGATTCAAGATTATTGTCTACGGTCCCTCACACATGTTTATAATAGATTCGAAGTTGTGTAAATGTATATTTTTTTCAGTTTCCCGATTTCGGTTCATATAAAACGCGGTTGCTTTCCGCAGACGCTGTTATTGATTTCGCCGGTGTAATTTACTTCATTTGTGCTGTGTACCGTGAGTGTAAAAATGTCTAAAAAAATTCCCTACACGAAAACAGGAGATGCTGAGCAAGATGAGGTAAGTCACTTCAATACTGTAAACAACAATCATACTAATCAGTTAAAGATATGCGGTTATTTCATTATTTAAATTTCAAGGTAAACCAACAGTCTAAAAATACACATTTGCTAGGTATTTATTTTTGTTTTTCTATCAATGTTTTTCAAATATTCTGTCACCCACAGAAATATTTTCAAGATGTATTTTTTTAAAAGTAAGTGATGACGGTAAATAATGATTGGATTATTTATATATATAGACGCCGTATCAATACATTTTGCTTTGTTATCTTGAATGGGAGCATTTTGACTGACTGCTTATTTTATTATTTCTTTACTAAAAGAGTTTTTGAATTAATTGCGCAATTAGTTTGATCTCTGACATCATTTAATTAAAGATCTCCCATGCAACTGACTATGGCTTATAAAAACTACATTCCTTTGATTCATTAATCTCAATTAATGGCTAGAGAACGAATTTGTATTCAACTTTTTTATTGGCATTGAAGCCTTGTTTGTAAAGTTCCGACCATTTTATTGAACTACTATTAATTAATTAATTATTAATTGCATTTGGTATAGAAGAGTCAGTTTACTCGGTAAAATTGTTCTATTCTGCTTCATTCTTAATACACATAGATTATTGAAATAACAATTTCCTTCAACATAATTACAATAAGAAACAACCATTTACATCGGGGGAGGGGCAAAATAATGCATTTGAAGTGAAATAACACAAAACTGCACTATATAAATGCTGTTATTATTAGTATTAACCTCTTGCTTGCCAGCGCACTCTTAACCTTTAGGTTGCGTTCAAATGTATGGATTATTTCACCTCCAATAATACTTTTTAAAACTGTAATTAAATATATTTCCCATAATCATTCCTTATGTAATGCTTGCTCAAATTACGCATCTATATCTTAACTAATCATAAATAACTCAAAATAATGGTTTTAGGGCGAGGTTTGTGTAAACGAAATTAAATATTATGGAGCAGATAAAACATTGTTCTATCCACGCCGGCCAGGCAGTACCTGGCGGTACTTACGTCTGTTTGCGTTTGAATTTTTATATCACATTATTTGATCTATGTGTCCAGCATTTTTAATAAATAACGATTTGTTTATGAACTTATTTACACGGTATGCCATCTTTCCAACATTTTTCTTTAAACTTCGAGAATAATGATCAAATTTTTTCTTTCATAATGAAAGAATATATTTAAAAAAAATATCAATTAAATTAAAAATTCTGTTTTCTGGGCACTATATTAGTTAAAATATTATATTTATATTAAAACACATTGTGTACCAATACATAAATTTTGTAAAACACGAAACAAGATACAGCATAACATACACTGGTGGTAAATCTCAAAAAATACATTTTAAGGTGTAACAGCTCCAATGCATTATTATTAATTTTTTTTTAAAACATTTATTTTTATTACAGCGAAATGAGATTGTCAAATGAAATTCAAAATTGCTAAAAATCAGTCTAAAATGAAAAGCGGCGCACGGTTCCACTGACATCACAGTAATCGTCTATTGCGCAGACGCGCCGAGCAAGATCGTTTGAACAGACGTGGCAAATTTGAAACGAGCTGAAAGGGAAAATCTGTCTCGGGCACTTGAAATCCTTTCCCTAGATAAGCAAATAAATTTATTGAACATATTGATAGAGATATGAATTGGGAATTTTTACAAATGAATTTCGTTTCTGTATCGTACTTTTACGCAATACAGCGAGGCCCCAAACCGAGAAATAACTATAGTTGGCTCCTGGGTGAGAGGCAAGAACAATGAGATTACTATAGATGCTTCCCGCCGGCTGGGGGGTTAGAAATACCATTAAAAATGATTTCTCTGAATATAACTAGCTATTCTGGGGAAACTACTTATGCCAGATTACATATATAGACGTCTTTAACTTTATTTGTTTATTTATTATTCATTAACACCCTATCGGGCTTTTACAAGGAAAATTTACAATTTATGTATGTAAGTCTAACAGGATACACTGATAATAGCGTAACTTTATAAAAAAATAATTCAACTGCTAATACTATGATTAACATCAAATCCAAACAATAACACCTGATACATATCTATAAATAGTAAAAAATAAAGTCGCTATCCGCGTCTGTCTGTTTGTGCACTTAGTTCTTCTAAACTATGCACCGGATTTTGAAAGGGTGTTCACTATCATTTAGAGACATCTACACTACTAACGCTGTCTAAAACTTATGAGATACATCAAAACAATGTATTACGCACAGACATAGGAATTAATAGACGAGAAGATAATGGCGAGGGGTAAAATCAACTGTTGAAGAACGAAGGGAGTAAGGCTGACTGTGATTCGTCAATAAATCAATCTGACAGTAAATAGGCATCTCGCATTATAATATCACCATTTACTTCTTAAAAGTAAAATCTGCTTTTGAATGAATAGACATTTTTACATGGGAGCGCAAATTACTCGCCACGTTATGAACAAATTTGCGAAGTCCAAATTCGGCAAAAAAATTCGGTTCTATTTTCAGAGTGGAATATTTCGTTTAAGTATTTAGTTAAGACACTTTTATAAATGTTCATAATTTACTTCCCAGCAACCAACCAGCTTTGTGTTTCGAGTCCAGACGTTTCTCGATGTGATAGTATATGTTTCTAAAACTGATCTATATTATACGATGTGAATATGCTTAAAATAAAGTAAAATAATGCTTATATATGGAATGTAATACGACAATTGGGTTTATTCTCTTTTTCACATCTATTTTTACAAGTTTTCATAGTACAAGTCAACATTTTGCCGTATTATTTCGTAAAATGAACCGATGATGCCTCGACCATAGTTCGCACAAGAATGATGACGTCACGTTTTCAAATTTCACTTGAGGCCATACGCGAGCACAGCCGGCTCCAATGGAACCGGTAAGGGGAGTGGGGATAATACGCTTTTAATCACTTAGGGCAGGTCTACTAATATTCATATGTCTATGGTATTACGGAATTGTATATCTTAAAAAGTCCTACAGAAAAGTCGGTGATGGTAAATGTCTATCTCCTAAAGATAACTCCCCGCAACGCCAGGTACACGTCAGCTAGTTAATAAAGCAAAGCATTGAACATAAAAGTAAATATGTACATTGTACATTCGTATATGCATATAATTATTCATGTTTGTTGCAAACCAGTAACACTGAAAACAGGAAAATAATTTACTCGTAATGTATACTACACACATATTAATGTGAATAATACAGTCAGTAATATGTGTGATAATAACCAAAAAGGAGTATGCGATGTACTTGTAGGAAGTTATAGACACAATTTAAAAAAAGACAAGAAATAATAAAACTTAATAATGAGCAAATAGGGCTGAAATTAGTTGCCTTTTGAAACCCACAAAATTATTAACACCAAATATTGAATATGAAAAGTGATGAAAAAAAACTAGGTTAAATAGTTTATATAATATAAAAAAAACTAGGTTAATAGGTAATTAAACCTAGTTTTTGTTTCATCACTTTTAATGACTCTATATCAGAGGCGGCTCCAGGGGTCCAGAAGTGGAAGGTCAATCGAAAAAAAAAGAATATGAAATGTTAATACTTATTGCTAATGCGTAATGAATATTATAAAAACGCCAATGTATGTAATTAATTTGCCGGTACCCACCTATTCTGCAGCCGGTAATATTGGTTAATTTAAGATTATTTATTTACACATATAACTAATTAATGTTTTTTTTTTTTTCAATTTTTTCTATTCAAAGTTTTAATTTTAATTTGTATTAACTCCAAACTCAGTCAATTGTTATCAGTAAACTTAAAAAGTAAACAATGAAAGCAAAAGTACTGATGTTTAAGGGAATCTACGGGGAGAATTGATTTACATAATTTGGATCGCTACTAAATGCGAGGTCTAAAATGTGGTGATTAGAATTAACTACATTATTAATTTGACCAAGTCCTAGGAAATTTGACATATTTATAATTTGATGAGCATTAGCAGAGATATCAAAATGGATTGTTGGATCATTAATTTAGGTAATCCAGTATATATTGGAATATTGTAGTCACCGATTAGCAGCATTCCAGCTTCTGGATATTTCTGCTTGAGTGCTTCAACATCTTCAATGTGGTTTTCATCTATTTGTCTAACTGATCCAGGTGGAATATAAACACATCCAAGAATAACTTTTCCTAAGTTCGTCTTGAGTAGGACGAAAAGTTGTTCAATGTTTTTATGTTTGCATTTTAGACTAGACGAAGTTATGGATTTAGTAACAGATATTATTATTTTATTTTTCCATTGCCCATAATTCGGTGTTTATTGAAATACAATTGTTACATTTTCATACAAAAAAAGAGATTAACATTGTTAGAAGTTACCATAAGTAATTATCTATATAATTTAATTGTATGTTTTATATTACCTACCTCACTAGGTCACCTGTTCTAAGGTAGGTGACAGGAATATACAGTAAACATATTTCATTGCCATGTTATTGACAGAAAATTAATTTAATTAATTTAGATAAATATTGTCTGAGAATAATTAATAAAATATGTACTGTCTAAAAAATGATGAAAAACGGTTCAATTTTAGATACCTGGTTAAAAATTCAAAGATTAGGTTATATAAAAAGAAATAAAATAATATAAAATGAAAATGCAAGACGTATAAGCAATGCAAAAAAACAAGTTCTAAGCTGTTAATTTAATGAATACCTCCCTAATTGAGGATAACTCAATTATTACACCCCTCTTGATTTGGTGCTGGTAGTGGTACTTCTATCGTAGGGGTATGTGTTATGAGAAGTGAAGCCCAATTCCTCTGTATTGAAAGACGGACCCAACCAAGTTTCAGTCATAAAACATATTAAGGCGATGCACTACGTAGTAATGCAAAATCATGTGTTTTTGGTTTGAAAATTTGGTCGCCTAGAAATGTTTCAGATGCTTTAATTAAATACTGGTTGCAAAATATCGAGTAGAATACATCTTGGCCTCTAAAATAATCGAGTATTTTTTAGATAAGTCTTTTTATACGCCCAGAAAAAATAAGTTTATTATATATATAAAAATGTAAGCATTATTTTAAGCTTATTCACATCGTATAATATGGATCAGTTGTAGAAACATATACTATCACATCGAGATACATCTGGACGCAAAATACAAAGCCGTTTGCATAAGAATCAGGGATGTGCCTTGGCCTTTTGCGCTTTGATAAAATACATAATCGTATCATTTGGAACTTCTATTTTTTCATCTGTTATATCTTGCTGGAACTTCGTCGTATTAATAAAGGATAATAAACCAATCATTTTTAAATTTATTCCACTTTAATGGCGTTATTACTAAACGAGTTTTGAATTTGACACAAGTCATAAACAACACTTAATATAGGATAAATGGTTGGTTATCAATTGTGAAAAATTGGTATGTTTGGAAGTAAAATGTAGATACAGTGAGCATGTTTGGAATGAAAAATGTATGTGTCATTTTGCTGTCCGATGATATTTTTTATCTATTAAAATTATTATATTTTTCTATCGCACGTCGCCACCGATCATATATTATCTTTGGATCATACTATCACACGTCGCAACGGACCACGTGTTAGGTACGCGCGTTGTTTCGTATGTACGGTACTGCTGGAACGAGAAGGAGTGCATATCACCTAATGCGCTAGGTTATACCGAGTGGCGATATGTGATAGGAAAACATGTTTTTTGTTTTTAATTGAAAAAGTGTCATCGGACGGCAAAATGATGTCCAAATTTTTACTCCAAAAACTCTTACTCCAAATAATCGCTGGTAAAAGCTGTGTGTTTATAATTTCATTTGTTTTTTTAGTTGTTTTCCTTTTCTATTATCTTCTTAAAAGTGAAATGTTATATATTTTCTTAAAGATTTCATTATTTTATTATTAATAGGAACAGAGCGGTTGTGACAACCCTCCAACATTGCTCGAATGTAGCGATTCTCAAGTGTGCTCATCGTTGTTTACTGGGAAGTTAATTATGAAACGTTTGTAAAAGTGTCTTAACTAAATACTCTGAAACTAACTACGACTCTGAAAATAAAAGAAATTTACTTTGCCGAATTTGGACTTCGCAAATTTGTTCATAACGTGGCGAGTAATTTGCGCTCCCATGTAAAAATGTCTATTCATTCAAAAGCAGATTTTACTTTTAACTAACTAACTAACTAACCATCACGCCGTTTCTCCGCAGGGGTAGGCAGAGAGGACGGACCGCCAAACAACTCGGTCTTGGCACACACTCCTTGCCTCATTCATATTCATACATCGTCTCATACATACTCTTCTATTATTCTGACTCTTGACATGGCCCGACTCGAGTTTTATGTCATTTGAAAACGATTAAAACCATGAAACACTCAAACGCCCTGTGATTGGTCGGCGGGTTCTAACAGCACTTACACTGCTACCTCACTGGTTGAACGGCCGCGACATTAAAAATGGCGAAAATTTTGTGCCAAGTTACGCTGCGTGCACTCACACAAGGGTTAATATTGCAGTATACAAATTATTTAAAAAAAATTTTAACATGATTTTTAGAAATCATGCTAAAAATTTAAATTTGGTTTTTTTTTGTTTTTATACTGACCCGAGTGGGATTGACTTTACTGTTAACCGACAAAACCGAGGTATAAATGACATCACGAGTACCCCGTCAGATTTAAATCATTTTGGCTTACTTTGAAAAATGAAAACTTGAAATTATTTTAACTATGAAATCGAAACTTGTAAAATAAAAATGCTGGTATTTAAGTTAGAAGGTGAACATTCATAATAATAAAAAAAGACTGGAACTCGTTTACAGCAGATCTTAACACTATATGGTTGGTCATTTTACCGCCAAATCACGGCGTAGCGCGGGTGTCTTTTTAAATTTTACCACCAAAATTAGACTTTCCGCAAAATATTCACATCTTATGATCTATTTGATATTTTTCAATGAAACTTTCAGTGTTTTACTTTAAAAAGATGCCTCTATTTATTTACTTAGCAATGTATGTGTAATTCCTTTTTTTTATGAACAAAAACATTCTACTTTCTTGGGAATCATAGAAAAAACAGTATTTCACAATCGAAATAACTTTATTCATACAAAATTACAAGATTATTTAGAAATTTTCAACACATAATTTTCAAAACTGTAACCCTCTAGTGCTTCAATGTGTGATAGCGTTCAAAACACTTTCCTTTATGCAGGGGCACATTGCAAAACTTGCACATGTACCGCGTTTCACTGCGTAGTTTGTGAGCGGAACATACGCGACAACGACGTAAAATGTTGTTATTTTTGCCAGTTCCGACTAGAGGTTCCAATGTATGTTTCCTCATGTCCATGGACAGTTTTCCTGGTGGATCTGATTTGCAAACCTTGTTCCTGGATGTCGATGGTACTGGTTCGGTTGGTTCATCTATCGAAATTTCACCCGTTACACAATGAATCGCTATTTCCTTTAAAAAAATTGTTATTTCTTTTTGTTACCCGAATGAACTGAATTATAAACTACAAAAGAATTGAATAAGGCACAATTTATGAGATACATTGCCATTCTTTTAGTCCATTTAACAGTTTTTGGTAAAATTGAATAATACGATAAATACTGATACGCCCGGTCCACGCCTTTCATGTATTTGTTATAATCGATCAGAGCACTTGGCTTTATAATTTTTTGCTTTGTCTTTCTGTCGATGTTTTGACTCTCCTCATCTCTGCAGAGTGAATTGTGGAAATGAGATTTATACTCTTTTTTGATTGCCAAACTTGCAGCAATATATCTTTTTTCCTTCTGAAAACTGTTTCACCATTTTTCAGTTAAACCGTTTTCTGACAGTCCTGAAGTCCTCTATTTTTCCGTATTGTACCACAAATTCTTATTTTTTTCTTCAAAAGAATCTCACTGTTTTGAACACTGTTATAATAGTTATCCATATACACATGGTGCCATAAATCTGCAAACGGAGATTTTTTTTTTTTTTAATTGCCGGCAACCCGGGAGTTTATTGTAATAACATGATCTATATTACAAACATGAAAGTAACCCGCCTCACTAGAAGATTTCTGTTCTGAGGCGGGTACATATATTTGCTTACACATACACATACATTTATACAAATATATATATGTATATATATATATCAATATGCCTGTCTGCCATTCCTAAAATAAAAATAAATCACCAAGAACTATATGAAAAACTGTCTCACGAAATGTGGGAATCTGTACTTACCACAGAAGATGTGAATATAAGTGCATCACAATTTCATGACACCTTTCAAAAACATATAAAAGATTCAAGCTATGAAATTCCGAACAAAACATATAAAAATAAATTTCGTAAACTTAAGCCATGGATCACTCATGGCATCGTGGTTTCTATAAGAGAAAAAGAAAAATTATTTAAACTAACAAAAAAATATCCACTAAATAATCCGATCATCTCACACTTCAAAAAATACAGAAACAAACTAACGGCACTAATTAAAACCACCAAAGAGGAATTTTATAAACAAAAGGTATTGAATTCAGGAAATAACAATAAACAAATTTGGAAAACAATAAATGAGATTATTGATAAAAAAAGGAAAACCAATGACATTTTAAAGCTACATATTAATAATAATTTGGTACAAGTTTCGGATAACCCTAAACAATGTGCAAATGCTTTCAATAATTTTTTTTCTAATGTCGGAAAAAATCTGGCAAACAAAATAACTAATAACGTAGTTAATATCACATCTGCCGTAGAGAATGAAGTGGCATCATCAAAAAAAACAATAGGAAAATTCGAAATGGTAACTGAACAAGAAATTGTTGATATAATAAAAAACCTAAAAACTAAGTCAGCACCAGGTTTCGATGGGATCACTGTTGAAATTCTAAAAACACATCTTAACTTTTTGAAAAAACCTATTACATATATTATAAACAATAGTCTTAAAAAGGGAATCTTTCCATCAATATACAAAAAAACTATTATTTCGCCGATTTATAAATCAGGTGACTCAAAAGAAATGAATAACTACCGACCCATATCAGTACTATCAAATATCTCAAAATTTTTCGAAAAGGTAGCCAAAAAGCAAATACAAAATTTTATTGGAATTAATAATATATTGAGTGACCAACAATTTGGATTTCGCGCAAAAATAACCACGCAGGATGCAATCATAGATTTAACAACAAAAATATATGAAGCACTGGACAAAGGCAAAAAATCTCTTGCAATTTTCATAGACCTAAGGAAAGACTTTGACAGCATAAGTCACAAAAAATTACTATACAAGCTTAACGAAATCGGAATTATTGATAACGCTAACATGTGGATTGAAAGTTTCCTGAACTCTAGAAATCAATATGTAAAAATAAAAAATATTCTTAGTGAACCGAGCACAAGCGACTTTGGAATACCACAAGGCACAATTTTGGGCCCTCTTCTATTCATCTTATATGTTAATAATATCTTTGAATTACCAATAACAGGAAAACTTATTTCATATGCAGATGATACTGCAATTATATTCCAAGCAAATTCATGGAATGAACTTGAAACAACTGCTAATCATGATATCAATACCTTAAAAGAATGGTTCGACAAAAATTTATTAACATTAAACATTGAAAAAACCTATTATATACTTTTTAGTATAAATAACAAAAAAATACCTCATATCGCCTTAAATATTAATATTCATTCAAGAAAATGCGCCACTAAAATATTAACATGCCAAAATAATGATTGTCTATGCATAGCAAATAAAAAAGAAATAAAATATTTGGGTGTAATAATAGATAATAACCTTAAGTGGAAGACTCAAATAACCAATACTATAAATCGATTAAGAAAACTCATATACATATTTATTAATTTAAGAAATATACTTAACTTCATTCGCTGTAACGTCAGTGTGTGTCAATATGACTTTATATTTTTTACTGAAACATGGCTCTCCGATAATATCTCATCTGCTGAGCTGGGATTTTTTGACTATAACATTTTTCGTAGTGACCGTTCTACTTCTTCTGCGAAATGTAAAGGTGGTGGAGTGATGATATGTGTAAACAAGAAATACCATTGCTATATTCTAGAGTCATCTAACAATGTGTCTGATCAATGCAATCAGAAAACAACGAAATAAAACAGCAAATAAACAAACTGGAACATTTACACAAACAAAATAACATTGAGATACAAGGTATTCCTTTTAAAGAAAATGAAAACTTACCAAAAATAGTCAATAATATAATGGAAACCATAAAATGTAATATGGAATCATCAAAAATAACCAATATATATCGTATCAGAAACAGAAACCCTTTAAACAAATATCCAGCCTTGATTGTATCATTCCAAAACAAAGAAACAAAGGACAAAATCATCGACCAAAAAAGAAAATATGGTGTCTTGTACACTAAAAATATAAATTTTCCGGAAGAAAACAAAATTTTCATTAACGAACAATTAACACAACTAAACAAACACCTCCTGTTTCTGGCGAAATCCTCAAGACTCGGCTACAAATTCATCTGGGCGAAAAACGGTAACGTTATGATGAGAAAAGATGAAACAGCTCCAATCATCCACATAAGGCAGCCGAATGACATTCCTTCAGAATAAAGGACCATCTAACCGCATTGCACGTAAAATAACTTATATCTATCAAAATGTCTGATGATAGCAAACACCCATCAACCTTTAACATGGCTGAAGAAAACTATATACATGAAAATTATAAATGTAGAAACCCATATGAACTTAATCTACTTTTTAAAAATATTAATTTCTCGATCTTAAACATGAATATTAGAAGTTTAAGGAAACACTTCGATGAGCTCTGTATCCTTATTAATAACCTAGATTTTTCTCCAAGCATAATTGTTTTGACTGAAACTCAAATGAAAAATGTTATTCCATATAACTTATCAGAATATACCACAATTTCCTCTGCCTGTAAGCATACTGGTCATGATGGAGTCACTGTCTTCTTTCATAATACTCTGAAAAATGTTGCCACTGAATTTATTGAATTTAAGTCAGCCAATGCAATAAAATTAACCTTTTTTCAAAACTACTATAAATATCATGTACTAGCCATATACAGATCACCATCATTAAATGATTTTTTATTTGTAAAAGAACTAAAATCTTTTGTTAGAAATCTTGACAGAAACAATTTTACTTTTTCCATTTTGACAGGTGACATTAATATAAATATTAATGATAACAATATAAATGTAAATTGCCAAAATGAGTATCTAGATTGTTTATCAAGCTCTGGATATATGTCATATATTAGCTCACCAACTAGAGTAACCTTAAGTAACTCTGCATGTTTAGACCACATATTTGTCAAGTCGCACAAGGCGGCCAATATTATCTCTTCAATTCTTGAAACTAATATCACAGATCATTACCCGACCTTCTATGGACACCATTTCAAAAATACACCTTTAAACCAAAATTCTGTAACTCTTGAAAAAGTTGACATTGATTATAAAACTCTAAACTCTTTACTTCAGTCAGAAAACTGGGAAAATGTAATATCAATAGAAAATCCACATATAGCATTAGAGAATTTCTATAATACTCTTAGAGATTATATTCTAAAAAGTGAAAGTAAAATAGTTGTCACTAACAGAAAATATAAAAAAATTAAACCTTGGATTACAGTTGGATTAATTATATCAATTAAACAAAGGGATAAATTATATAGAGAAATGTTAAAATATCAAATGGATTGCCAAAATAATAATCACAGAACAATGCCTTATCTGAAAACAAAATATCTAATGTACCGAAACTTACTAAATAGACTGATACGAAACTGCAAAAAGAAATACTATTGTGAACAAATTGAAAATGCTAAAAATAATACTAAAAAAACTTGGAATATTATAAATGAAATTGCCAACAAAAAAATTATGTCTTCAAATATTGTAAATGAGGTTAAAATAAATAATTAAATAATAACTAACAAATCGACCATTGCAGAATGTTTTAATAACTTTTTTACAAATATAGTAGACGAGGTACTTGAATCTTCCGGCATTAATGTTAATGATGATTATATGGAGACATCTCCTCAATTAGATTCTAATAACGATTCAATTAACTTTATAGAATATTTTTCTCCCATTACATTTAATGAAATTGAAAAATATATTGATGGCCTTAAACCATCCAACTCTAAGGGTAATGATGGACTATCATGTGATACATTAAAAAAAATAAAACAACATGTATTAACGCCATTACAACATATTTTTAATATATGCCTCAAAGATGGTCATTTTCCAGAACAATTTAAAATCTCCACTATAATACCTATTCATAAATCTGGGGATACGCATAAATTAGACAATTACAGACCAATATCCCTTGTTTCAAACCTATCAAAAATATTCGAAAAATGCATCAAATTTAGAGTCATTGAACACTTAGAAAAATATAAAATTCTATCGAAAAACCAATACGGCTTTCGTAAAAATCTAAGCACTGAGGATGCCATATATGAATTGACAAAAAATATTTATACATCTATCGATAAAAAAAAGAAATGTCTTGCCATATTCCTAGATTTAAGAAAAGCTTTCGACACCGTTAATCATAATTTACTCATTAAAAAAATAACTCGACTGGGCTTCAAAAAAGACACACTAAAATTACTATCAAACTATCTTAAAGACAGAACACAAAAAACAAAAATTGGGAATAATTATAGTTCAGAGACACAGATAAAAAACGGAGTTCCGCAGGGAACTGTTCTTGGCCCGATTTTATTCTTAATTTATATTAATGATTTATGTAATTTTGTAATCCCTGGTAAAATTGTTTCTTACGCCGACGACACGGCAATAATAGTGGATGGTAATAATTGGACAGAAACTTTTTCGAAAGCAACTGTATGTATTTCACTTGTTTCAAAATGGTTAAAATACAACAAACTTGTCTTAAATTACAGCAAAACATTTTACTTACCTTTTTATAAAAACATAACAAACAAACCAAAAGAAAACCTTAAAATTAGAATCCATAATACAACTTGCAATCAAGAAATGTGCTTCCTGTGCAACGAACTCGCTAATGTCAAAAATATAAAATATTTAGGAGTATCAATAGATATTAATCTTAATTGGCAATCACATATTAATCAAACCACTTCTAAACTAAGATATCTTACCTACATATTTTATAGACTCAAGGAAATTTTAAACGCTGAAAAATTGAAAATGATCTACTTCTCCCTGGTGCAATCTGCAATCACTTATGGCATAATAGGATGGGGTGGTGCACCTGATACATTTATTAAGCCTCTACAAATAATTCAAAAACACATAATTAAAGTCATATATAACAAAAATAAAACATTCTCGACCGACTCATTATACAAGGAATCTAAATTATTTAACATTCGTAAATTATTTATATTACAAACTATGAAATATTTATTTAAAAACAAAAATAATTTCAAAATAAATGAAAACAGAATGAGCAAAAGAACAAATAATATATTTTACACCCCCCAAACCAATACTAAATTAATGCAGACACATAGCAGTTTCATTGGTCCTCGTACATTTAACCTTCTACCACTACAAACTCAAATGATAAATAAAAAGATAGAATTTATTAAAGAGGTAAAATTATGGCTGAATGACGCAGATATTGAAACGCTTTTACTATAAATTTATTGATTCTTTCTACAACTCACTTGCTGAAACTTTATAAACTATTGTACATAATGTTTTCTCTTTACTTTTTATAATAACTATAAACAAAAAAAAACTTTTTCTACTAATGTATATTATACTTTAGGTACTTGAAATATAGTAATCGTTTTATATTACCCACACTCAGGCAGTGCCTTAGTGGGTTTTCATTTCTTGTGTATACTATTTGGTATTATGTATTATGTTATTATATACTATCTATTAATATGTATAATATATGTAAAGAAATGAAAATAAATAAAGTAAAAAAAAAAAAAAAAAAAAAAAAATTGTTTCTATGTGTTCTATTAGGTAACAAAAAACTTGTACTCGGTTGTGTTTACATTCCTCCATCCTCGTCAATAGAAGTCTATAAGTCACATACTGTTTTAACTGAACATGTTTCTAGAAACGCTGATTCCTTATTTATTTGTGGCGATTATAATTTACCTAAAATATTGTGGATGAACGACAATCAAGGTGTCAAAACTCCTACTAGAAATCTTTCCCCACAAGCTACTGAAATTGTAAATTTTTTTGCCTACTTGAATCTGTTTCAAGTAAATCCAGTCACTAACTATCTAGGTTCTTGCCTAGATTTAATTTTTTCTAGCATACCAAATATCATAGTAAGTGAAGCTGATGTCTCTTTGTTACCTATAGATAAATATCATCCACCTCTCTCTATTAACATCACTAATTTCTTCCAATTAGATTCTCTGAAACCAAGTGCCTCTTATCACTACAAATATCTTAATGGTGACTACTCTAATATGAACAAATTTCTTTCCCAGATTAATTGGTCAGTACTATTTTTAAAATCTGATATTAATGACGCTGTATTTAAATTTAATGAATGCGTCTCACGCGCTATAGATTTGTTTGTTCCTAAGGGATGTTACTATCAACCCAAGTTTCCAAATTGGTTTAGCTCAAAACTCAAACAGTTAATAATTGAAAAAAAGAAAACTCATAAGCTATTTAAAGACACTGGCAACTTAAACTTGTATCGAAAATTTTCTCATTTAAGGGAACTGTCCAAAATCGAATCAGCCAAATGCTATAAATCTTATGTAGAAGTTACTGAGTCAAAATTAATGCAAAACCCTAAACAATTTTGGCAATTTGTTGCGCAAAAGCGTACTGATAATGATCTTCCTTCTAGTATGCACTATAATGAAACTCATGCTACTAACGGTCTTGACATCGCCAACCTTTTTGCTAAACACTTCTCCTCTGTATATTCTGGTGCCTCATGCAACATCCCTCCACTCAACTATGACTACAACATTGACTTGAATGATTGCCAAATCTCACTTGTAGAGGTATACCAATCTTTAAGTAAACTTTCTAACAAAAAAAGTACCGGACCTGATGGCATTCCAGAAATCTTGCTAAAAGAATGTAAATATTCATTATCTATCTCAATTTGTATGTTGTACAACTTATCACTCTCATCTGGAACATTTGCTGATTCATGGAAAATTTCATATATTCGACCCATTTTTAAATCCGGGAACAAGTCAAACATTGAAAATTACAGACCAATATCAATTATATCTTGTATTCCAAAAATATTTGAGTCGATAATTACAAAGATAATCACTCCTATATTCAAAAATGTTCTGATTGATGAACAGCATGGATTTAGATCGGCGAAATCTACAACAACTAATTTATTGTCCTTTACAAATACCATTGTTAAAGCCTTGGAAGACAACACTTAGGTTGACGTACTCTATACTGATTTCTCCAAAGCCTTTGATAAAGTAAATCACTCGATTCTCATGGCCAAACTTTATGCTATAGGCATTAGAAACCCGTTGTTATCATTCCTTCGCTCTTACTTGAGCGATAGAAAACAAAGGGTTAAAATAAACAACTTTGAATCCTTTAACATTGACGTAACGTCCGGCGTTCCCCAAGGAGCTCATTTGGCCCCGCTTCTCTTCAACCTTTTTATTAACGATATCACCAAAGTTTTTTCTCATACACGCTTCTGGCTTTTTGCGGATGATAATAAGATTCTTCAGATAATTAAATCCTACCTTGACTGCTTACATTTTCAACGTGATATTGACTCGTTTAATAATTGGTGCAAAATAAACTGCATGGAACTTAATGTTGATAAATGTAAAATTTTGTCCTTTTATAGAACCAAAAAACCTATTCAGTTTGATTATAAATTAAACAATGTTTGTTTATCTACTGTAACATCTATCAAGGATCTTGGGGTCACTCTAGACTGCAAACTTTCTTTCCGTGAGCACATTAACAACATTGTTAACAAATCACTTAAACTACTCGGCTTCGTTCATAGAATAACCTCTGACTTTAAACATATAAGTACCCTTAAAACTCTTTACTGCTCGTTAGTTCGCCCTCACCTTGAATACGCTAGTGTTATTTGGTCTCCTTTCTATGCTGTCCACATTTGTCACATAGAATCCGTACAACATCGCTTCCTACGAGGAATCGCTTGGAGGTTGGGTCTTGAAAGAGGAGAGTACTCATATGATGAAGTTGAACAAACTTTAAACATTTCTTCTTTGGAGAAACGTAGAAGGGACACTGATCTGATTTGCATATTTAAGATTATCAATGGTATTACAGACTCACCTGCTTTGTTGCAACTTATCCAATTCAACATCCCTTCCCGTAGACTCCGAAATAATGAATTGCTGTTCGTCAATCAACATTCTACCAATTATGGATACCATTCTCCTTTGTCCAGAATGTCGAGACTTGTCAACTCACTGTCAAGTCAAAGCATTGAATTTTGTGGTATATGCCTAAATGACTTTCGACAGTCAATACGCAATGTCTAATTTCTAATGCCCTTTGAACCATCTTCATGCTTTGACTTATTATTATCTCCCATTCTTACTTTTATATTATTATTGTCATTGTTATTGTCTTCGCTCCTCATTTATATATGCTCTCCTTTCACTGTCATCTCTGTTTATAAAACTTATTCGTGTAATTAATATGTTGTTAATGGACTATTTGTCCGTAAATAAATAAATAAATAAATAAATAAACTTAAAAATTCTTAAAAATATATACTACGCACTAGCCCATTCAATAATACAATACGGTATCGTTGCGTGGGGAGGAGCTTACAAAACCTCAATTTTGCCACTGGAAATTACCCAAAGACTAATAATAAAAATTATTATTAGGAAACCATCAGATTATTCAACCTCTCAACTTTTTCAAGACTTTCAAGTCCCACCTCTAAAAAATACATATATAAAAAGTACGCTGCTTCAAATACACAAAGATTCTAAGAAGTCACACCACCATGGTACGCGTAGAGAGCAATAGACATAACACAGTGGGTCGCTTAAGTACGCCATTAATGCACACCAGTTTTGCACAACACTTCTACACATACAATGGAGTGATGTGGTTTAATCAATTGGAAATGGAACTGAGATTGGAACCTGACTATAATAAATTCAAAAATAGACTAAACAATGATATCTTAAATAGTTTGGCTACCTAGAATTGCATTGGCAATTGATTAAGAATATTTAATTGACAGTTTCTTTTTTTTTTTTAAATTTATTTTTTATTATATGTATTTATAAATATTATTATTTTTTATCTATGCACGTATATATTGTGTTATAATTTTTTAACTTTTAATTTTAATTTTCAATAAACTTCTCTATGTTCCCGCCTTTACACACGAGTATTTTAACTCTCGTAAAGGTTATATATTGTATACATATATGTGTTTTTACAGTTTTTTAATCAATGTTGCAGGCTTAATTACTCATGATTATGTTACATATGTATGTATACAAAAAACTAATAAAAAAAAAAAAAAAAATTCATGGAGCATTCCATGTATAGTTACATACATATATAGTTACATAGAAACAGGAATTTCGTAGGAACTTTAAATTTACAAAATGGTAGCGTCTAAATCTCATCATAATAACATATAGATAACACATAACCTTCATCATCACTCATCAAACAATTCATCATCACTCTCTTACGTATCTTGATTCATTTTCGGGGAAAGTAAAATTACAATCTTTAGGAAAGTCAAATTATGTATAACATTCAAAAATAATACTTATCAAAAACAATATCACTCAAGAAACCAAAGGCAGTTCAAAAAAACTTGAGATTTTTCACCAACACAAAATAGTTCTTAGGTATTTAATACGAAAATTTAATATCCAAAAATGTGTAATAAAAGCAAAATGAACTCAGAAACACGAATATAAGACGTCTGTACGAAAGCGGTATAAAGCAGTTACTGGCGAGACGAACGAAAATGCAAAAACGAAATCCTTTGTTAAAATTATCATGTAATAAAATAATTGCAATGTTTTATTTTTACCCTTGTTATTATTTGTTGTGTTTCAAATTCATTGTATTGACAGGTAGATAGATCGGGTACCGCCGACAATAGAAAACACATGACCCCGCACCCATTTAGAACACCTTGTTTACAAGTTTCCCGCTCCTTACCGCTTTGCGCAACCTTAAAAAGGCGTATGACGAGTTTTCTCGTTTCCCGCAAGGAATGTGTTAATATTGATTATAATATGCAAATTAAATATTGAATTCAATCAAAACTGAATAAGTATAAACAACCAAAGCGAGCAAGGAAAATAAACGACGAACGCCAGGTTCGCACCGTATCGTTTGTGTTCCTGTGTTTCTTGAGTTTCTTATGTTTGTCTGGCAAGTAGTAGATTTGTCATTATCGGTTGTCAGGTGGCCAATGATGTCTTGAACTCCAATTAATCATTATGGTTATGAATAACTATAGATTAATACTGTGAATAATTATTATACTTGTAGTTAATTGCAGTTCATCTGTAAGGTCTTAATGTGCTAATTCAAGTGCAATAGTTAATTAACATAATTTGCCATTCATTGAAAATTTAATACATTGCAGGAGTCAGTCTATGATTGTGTCTTTGTACTTTGTTGAAGAATTATGCTGACGTAAGTAGCCGGCTGGCCACCGCTTCAACCTTTCCGAGGCATAGAGAAAAGACAACACTCCGATTATGAAGAGTGTGTTTATTGCCAGAAACTGCATCAGTTGACAGCAAAATTGTGGAGGAAGCCAATCCCACTCTGGGATCTACATCACTCTACGCTAAAAACATTGTCAGTCTATCCTCTACACCAGGAACAGAATACTAGCAATTTTGAAGCCTGCTGGATTTATCCATATGCGAATTGTGAACAAAGTGGGGCCATCTCGGCGTGACAAATAAATGTATTGTGTCTTTGGGTATTTCCGCCTCGCTCTGCGCGTATAGATAAATGATGTTTCCAGGTGAAATTTCTCGGCGAGCTATATGAAATATGCTCGCACCACGTGACTTATGACACGTGATACAAAGAATGAATTCGAGCCAGCTGAATTTAACTTAATATTTTTATAGTATTACTTATATTGCTGTTATTTGCTTTGATTTTTGGTTTTGGTGGTATTATTGGATGGTAATTTTTATTTTTAAACTGACCGAAATTTAGGGAGTGCGTAGCTCCAAGGCTCCTTAGCCTTAGCCGCCACTGGTAGCACCCACAATATGAAATTTAATGTACATTGAATAATATTTATTTTCCAGAAATTGATGCTACCCCTCTCATATATCCAGCAAATTCCTGGAAAGCAGATCCGATCTAAACTGATACTTGCCTTCAACAACTGGCTACAAATCCCACCGAATAAACTTCGAGAAGTGGGAGAAATTGTGCAAATGCTGCACAACGCTAGTTTGCTGTAAGTTCAATGAACTTTTATATTATTATGCTTGCTCAGTAAATATTTCACATTACTCAGAATGAAAAAGTCATGATATGAATCATTTTTATCAATTCTTAGAATTCTTTTATGCTTTATCTTTTGTATATTTAAAAAAAAATCATTTACTTATGTTTTAATTTAATATTATTAATATTTTAGATGAAGTTTTATAATATCTGCAGAGTGAAATGAATTTTGAAACATTTTATCTATCTGATAAATTATTACATTCATAAACTGATAACAAACTCCTATGTAGTATTGGGGGCATAGATTATTGAAAATAGTATGGGCTAAATTGTTTTTCAGTGTAAAAATACTAAAATCAGAACAATAGTAGCTCTTGATATAACAAACTAAAAAAACTGGGTGGCCCAAATAACAGGAGGCATAAGTGTGGGGCTGAGAGTGGGAAGGAGAAAAAGATGGGTAAAAAAGGTTGGGAAGTGCCATGCTATTCAGATCTGGTCACCTAGAAATAGAAAAAGTACAAAAGAGGTTTATGCGTTACCTATATATGGGAGAATATACGTACTATCCATTCCTGTATCCACCCTTGTTCTTAACAGGAATGCTTGATTTTAATGCCTTAAAAGCACACATAGAACCATATTTTCTATTCTTATTCCACTTATATTGAAAGAGGTTAACTTATATGTGTCTAACAAGTATACTCGTGGGAGATCCCATGCACTTATTTATACTTCGAAGGCGAGGACTTCTGCCTATCAAAACTCACCAATCAACAGAGCGACTCAACTGCTTAACGATTCTGCATCGACCATCAACATTTATAACGTCACTCACAGACAGTTTAGCAATTATCTTTTGACCCATGTCTCAAAATATTTAAACTGCCCCCACAACCTTTTATACTTACACATACCTCATATTTGTAATCTTCTCCGTAATATATTGGTGCATAACCATTTCATGGAGAACTAAATAAATTAAACATTTAGATTCTGAACGTTCTTTTCTATTTCAGTGTATCGCTCGCCATACACTATCAACGGGAATGTATGGTGAGCGATATGCTGTAATAGGCCAAGCCACGAAAATATAGCATGCTTATAGTGTGGTCTGTCATAGGAATCAATGGAAACATTTATTATTTAAGTTCTGTAAAACATCAAATTTTTTTTATTATCGACAACGGTAATGATGGCTCATCTAACAATGAAACATCATCATCTAACAATGAAACATCATCATCAACACTATTCTCATTACCAGCGCGGTACTAACGGAAGGTTGCGGACATTATTTGGAGAAATTTATTTTTAATCCCGATGTGTTTATATTTTAGTTTCTTTGTAACTCTGTAGCGAACATACTTATAGAATAGACGACATCCAAGACAACTCCATCCTGCGTCGAGGGATTCCCGTCGCACACTCTATTTACGGAGTGGCAAGCACCATCAATGCAGCCAACTATGTCATCTTCGCCGCACTTGAAAGAGTGTTGGATCTTGGACATGCAGAGGTATGCGCAATAAAGTATTAATGAAAATAAATAAAAATGACTTAATATTGTCTTGCTAATTTGTTAACCATCATACCACCCAGAAGTATGCATAGAGGTTTCAATTCCACATTTCTCTGTCTTGGCATAATCACCTTGCTTTATTTACATTCCTACATACTCTTCTTTTATACTGACTCTTGATAAAACCTGAAACCCCTCCAGCGTTTTAGGGTCAAATATGACCTGGAGTCCATATTTTATAAAAGTATTTTTGTCTTTTTTTTGTATCAAGCGGAAAAACATAATTTTATTGACTTTATTGACGTTAGGAAAGGGTATAATAATTGTTTCCAGTTTCCCTCAAATATTTATACTGGAAGCCATTAAACTTTCCCTTACTGTGCTAAAAAAATCCACGCGTTCCGGTGCTGTCTAGTCAACACACATCTCAAAATAAGCAATTTAATATCGGAAAAATATTAATATTCATAGCTAATCGATTATGTTTATTATACAGGGTGTCCGGAAACTCGTAGTACAAGCGGAAAACTGGTGAATCTACATCACATTTGGAGTCGATTTTGTAGTATATATTTTTTTGATTTGAGCTTTTGTTATCGAGTAAATCGAGTTAGAAGTAGATTTTTTTTATTTTTTATTTTTTTTTTTTTTAATCAAATTCTTATAAATTATTACTGAAGATCAAAGTACCCAACTAATTAAAACTATTTGAAAGTAAAACAAATGAAGAAACTCGGATTTGAAGCATTATTTTGAAATCACCTTTCATTTAATCCGGTGTAATCATAAAATATTTCTGCTCTGCAGGGTTAAAACATCTGTTGTTCAACCCTAAACACCAGAAAAAACTTTAACCCTAAAATAGCCGAAAAATATTTTTTTTGGTTTTTTTTTTTTTTTTGTGAAAATGCTCAAATCAAAAAACTTTATGTTTTTTTGGGTTCCCCATGTGGTGTAGATTCTCCAGTTTCCCGCTTGTACTACGAGTTTCCGGACACCGTGTATTTTATATCAAAAGTGATAATAATTGTAATTTAATTGCTGAAAACATGAAAAAACCATCGGCAGATGCTAAAGAAACGTGCGAGGGGTCCACATCTAACGACGGTTCGCGGCCAACTGGCTAGCGGCTGGCGGCTGGCACAAACACAGCTGTGCGGTCGTAGGTATCGATGGTCTAAATCAAAATACAACTGCAGACGTGTGGATGTCTCATGTTCCCGCATAGCGAATTAAAGCGGGACATCATTAGCGTGTCATTTCCTCGCACACTCTTCGCGTATTAGTATTACACGGTTGATTGCATTGGTGTATTTGTTCCCGATTTTTAACGAAAATCTCTGATTTTTAATTGATTTTGAAAACTATGTAAAATATTATTTTTTAATTCAGTGCATAAATGTATAACGGAGGAATACCTAAAATCTGAACCCAGAATTTATTATGTTTATATAGTTATTGAAGTTATTAGAAGCAATGTGTAGTAAATACACACCACAGATAAGGAAAGGTTAATAAAATCCTAAAAATAGCCAAAATGAATAATTCATATTTCGTGTCGGTATCGTAACAATCGGTTTAACTTTAAAAATTAATTATTATTTTTTATTATATGAACGAGATAAAAGTGAAATTACAGTTTTCTTTCAAATTCCTCAAAACAAATGTGTTTTGTTTAAATTTCTAGTTGTCTCAACTTTTCTACGATTGTAAAAAAATAAATTATAATATGGTTAGCGTTTTTCACATTTGGTATTAAAATTTTATTATTTAGAAAAAGTAATGTTTATTTTAAATGCATACACCTATAAATTGAGTCACGTTTAACTTTAATGACCGGTTAGTACCAGTACCAGCCGGACTCTCCCGGCCTATCGCCTAGCACCGCAGTGGGTGGGCTGGAACCAAACGCTCATCACTCCTAGACAGCCTGAACCCCAGATTCCTACCCACCCCTCATACCTTTCCTTTCCAGACCTTTCCTTTCACCTCCTACACCTACAAAAAAAAAAAATTAATTAAATTCATGAACATACAAAACAACAATCTTAACATCATTACAGCGGCGAGTAGCAGGCGTCCCCGGTGCGGGCCAAAACTGTTGGTAAATTTTGCCAACATTCGCGGCCTGCACACAAATTTAAATTCCGTCCATCACCATCTTTTGTCCCAACGTCCCAACCTTCTTTTCCTATCCGAAACTCAGATAGCCGAGCCGCCAGACTCCTCCTATCTGGACTGCCCGGGCTTTACCCTCGCAAGCAAATTCCGGCTGAAAGGAGGAGTCTGCCTCTATAGTCGAGCTGACGTCAACTGTGTGCGACTATTGAGTCTGGAAAACTCCAGATTCGACGTAATGTGGGTGCGCGTCAATTTTGCCAGTACGGCAAGATTCTACGCATGTCTATACCGCTCACCGAACCATAGCGAATCAGACACTTCCGAGCTCTTCAAACATTTGAGCGATACTATTGATGATCTCTTGCCCCGCTACCCTTCGGCCGAGTTTGTTGTTCTGGGGGACTTCAACGTTCATAACGAACCATGGTTGAAGTTCTCAGGCCCAACGGACTCGGCTGGCCGACAGGCGGAATCCTTTGCCATTTGCTACGGATTAGAGCAATTGGTTCAGGAGCCTACAAGGGTTCCTGATGTCCAGACTCACCGCTCCAATCTGTTAGACCTATTCTTAACTACTGTGCCACACGGTTATAAGATTGACGTCACAGCGCCTCTGGGATCATCTGACCACTGCCTAGTGACGACATCAATCCCCGTTAGCCTCAGACCAACCAATGAGAGGCTGAGGAGAAAAGTGTGGCACTATAGGTCAGCAGATTGGTTCGGTATGCGGGCCCATTTCAATGCTTTTCCGTGGTCAGCTGTTTGTTTTCGGACTTCGGACCCTTCAAGATGTGCCCAGGAGATTGGTGAAGTCATCAAATCGGCGATGGATGGCTTCATACAATCGACTACTAAAGAAACTGGTGTGGGCTCAAAGCCGTGGTTCAGTCGACAATGCTCCGAAGCAGTTCGACGAAAAAACGCGGCTTACCGAGCCTACAACACATCTCGAACGCCCGAAAGCAGATCAGCATACAACAAATCGGCAAAGGAATGTAAGAGAATCATCAATAGATCAAAATTCGAACACGACCTGCAGATCAGCAAAAAGCTGGCTGCCTGCCCGCATGGCAGCAGAGCATTCTGGTCGCTTGCGGGCTCAATAGGTCGAAATTTTTGCAAACCCAGTTTGCCACCTCTTACCAGACCTGACGGCTCACTAGCAAACACCGCCACCGAAAAGGCAAACCTTTTAGGGAAAATGTTTGCGGAAAACTCGACCCTCGACGACGGGGGTGCTGTTCCGCCGTCGGTTCCTCACTGCGGCTTCTATATGAAAAAGCTGAGGATCCGGCATCGGGATGTACTCCACGTCATACGGGGGCTCGATGTTAACAAAGCTAGTGGACCTGATGGAATACCTGCCTTGGTATTGCAGAGGTGTGCTGCGGAAATAGTTCCAGTTTTGACAAAGCTCTTCAAAATGTCCCTGAAGTGTGGCACTGTGCCCTCTGGTTGGAAAAAAGCGGTAATTCACCCTATTCCCAAGAAAGGTGACCGCTCCAACCCGGCCAACTACCGCCCCATAGCGATCACATCAGTTCTGTCCAAAGTGATGGAACGTGTGATCAACGACAAACTGCTCACATACCTCGAGAAGAACAAAATTATCAACGACCGTCAATACGGATTCCGGCGGAACCGCTCGTGCGGTGATCTTCTCGCGTATGTGACGCATGTTTGGGGGCGGTGCCTGGAACGTCACGGTGAGACCCAAACGGTCGCACTAGACATATCCAAGGCCTTTGACCGGGTCTGGCGCCGAGGACTTGTCAACAAATTGCATTCTTACGGACTTCCCGCATCCCTGTGTACGTGGATTGCTGACTTTTTAAGGGATAGGTCGATTCAGGCGGTTGCTGACGGTTTCACCTCTTCCTCGCACTCCATAAATGCTGGCGTCCCACAGGGATCGGTTCTGTCTCCGACTTTGTTTTTGTTGCACATCAATGACCTTTTGACATGTGCACCGATTCATTGTTACGCGGATGACAGTACAGTTCATGATAGCTTTTTGTTTGACAAGCCCCCAAAGGGCACACAAACTCCAACGGCTCGGAGGGCTTTGAAGCAGAGAATGGACGGTTATCTCGAGAGTATTTCCTCCTGGGGTAAAAATAATCTCGTCGAATTTAATGTTTCAAAGACCCAATCCTGTCTGATTACGTCTAAAAGGGATCCAAATGATAATCTAGTCTCCTTCAACGGAAGCAATCTTCCGAACAGGCCTTCCATTGATATGCTTGGTGTAACTATAAGTGACCAGCTCAGGTACGGGGGCTCCATCGAAGCCAGAGTAAAGTTGGCCTCTCAGAAGCTGGGCGTACTGTACAGGGCCCGCAGATACTTTAATAGTACTCAACTGCTCACCCTGTACAAATCGCAAGTGCGCCCTACTGTCGAATTTGGCAGCCATCTCTGGTCTGGAGCCCCAAAATACCTGAAAAAAACCCTTGACTCTGTGCAGAAACGGGCGGTCCGTTTGATAGATTCCCCAATCTTAACAAACGGACTGCAATCTTTAGAGCACAGACGTCGGGTAGGTATGCTGTCCTTGTTCTATCGGTATTACAATGGAAGATGCTCTGAGGAACTAGCGTCATTGATCCCTTCGGCGCCGGTGCGTAGTCGGGATACACGCCAAACGCGCGCCCAACATTTGTACACAGTTGACACTTGTCACATGAGAACGGGTCGCTTCTACGATTCGTTCTTAAGTTCAACAGCTCGGCTGTGGAACGAACTGCCGGCCTCTGTGTTTCCTCCCTCCTACAACATGGGACTCTTCAAGACCCGTGTTCACTCCTTCCTCTCCACAAAAAGACCCTCCACACAGCATCCCCAAAGATGACATAGGCCCTGAGGGAAATTATTTTCTTCAGGGCCTCCTGTGTGGAGTAAATATAAAAAAAAAAAAAAAAAAAAAAGTATTCTGTAAATAGGTCAAGAAAATAAGTATAGCTTTAAGTCACTAATAGTAAATTATAATAAAGTAATAATAAAGTAGTTAGTACTATATTACGGCAGTCAATCAAGTTATGTTTAATTACGAAATTTTGGTGAATTATTTTTAAAACTTGATTGTGCCTAAATGTATACTTGGATGGTGCTAATATAGAACATCCCGATATAATATGTTCTATAGTTTCCGGAAAAGCCAAACATTTTCTACACAAATCATCAAATTGATTTGTATCTTTGATTATATGCTTTCTATAATTTTTAGTAATAATGACTCTATCCTGAATGGCAAGCATAAATCCTTCTATTTCTGCGCTCAACTCTCCAATACTCAACCATTTGTTTGACGAAAATTTGTCAACATACGTTTGGTTGAGATAATTGAAGTGTTTTGCGTGTAAAATTTTATTTGACCAGGTATCTAATAATTCCTGGTTGGGATTTATAAAAATGTTGGCATTCTCATCGTATAAATTTAAAGGTTTAATATTTCTATCTGCCTTGCAAATTATTTTGTGCATTTCTGAGCTATGAGCTTTCATATGGAAAAAAGTTCTTGGCATTTCTACCTGATTATGTTTCAAAGAAGTTATTTTGACTATACCTCTACCTCCTAAATTTCTAGGTAAATGAACTCGTTCTATAGCTGAATTTGGATGATGGCAATTAAACTTTGTTAGCGTAGTTCTAATTAATCTTTCTAAGTTATCTAAATCTGTATTAGACCATTTAATTATGCCAAATGAGTATGTTAATAGAGGTATTGCCCAAGTATTTATTGCTTTTACTAAATTTTTAGCAGATAGATTGCATTTTAAAATTTTCCTGATCCTAGTTTGAAATTTAATCCTAATATCATTTTTAATACTAGTATGGTCTAATCTATTTGATTGTGGGTATCCTGAATACTTATAAACCTCATCCCTTTTCATACTAGTAATTTGGAAATTTCTAAATATACTCTCATCCCCATCTACAATTTTGCCTTTCTCTATATGGATCGTTCTACATTTATCTAAACCAAAAGTCATTTTGATATCATCTGAAAAGTTTTTAACTACCTCGATCATTTTCTCTAAATTTTGTTCAGAATTCGAAAATAATTTTATATCATCCATAAATAATAAATGCGAAATTGTACTACTCTCCCTTGTATTACCCTTAACTTTTATTCTAAACTTGCTTCTAATTAACATTTTAGATAGAGGATTCAATGCTAAGCAAAACCAAAGAGGACTCAATGAGTCTCCTTGAAAAATCCCTCTTTTAATTGAAATGCCCGGTATTACTATTTTCTTACCTTTTAAATTGATAAGTAAATTGGTATTCCAAAAGGACATAATATTTTCCAAAAAGCTAATAATAATGGGGTTAATTTTATATATATTTAATACTTTGATCAGCCACGAGTGCGGGACACTATCGAAAGCCTTTTGGTAGTCTATATAGCAATATGTAAATTACGTTTTCGAGTTTGAATCTGTTTTAGAATTACAGAATCGATAACTAATTGTTCTTTACATCCCATATGTTTTCTGCGACAACCTTTTTGTTGTTCAGATAAAATATTTTTTTCATCTAAATGAGTATATATTAAATCTGTTAAACAAGAGGTTAAAATTTTGTATATTGTCGGTAAACATGTAATGGGTCTGTACTGAGAAGGATTATTAATATTTTCGCTTTTGGGTAACATATAAGTAATGCCCTTAGTTAGAAAATTTGGAAAATTTTGAGGTTGACTGACAAATTTTGAAAGATTTTTTGCCAAAAGAGGATGTAAAGTAGTCAGACGTTTGTACCAAAAATTATGTATCCAATCGCAACCCGTGGCTTTCCAATTATGAGTATTTTTCATAATTTTGGTTAACAGTTCAACCGATATATTAGAAAAACTCATTTGTTCAATACCTGAAAAATTGAGTTCTTCATTTTCTATCCAGGGAGTTGACTCGTTATGTTTTATATCTTTACTCTAAATTTTAGTCCAAAAATCGCGCATATCTGATTTAGATGGCAACGGAATATTATTATTCGAAATAATATTTTGTTTATCGTCAAGTTTGGAATAAAATATTTTTTCATTTTTCTGGAATAATCTATTATTATTTTTTTTTATTATACATATAATTATATCTTTTTAATCTACTAGCTTTTACGCCTAATTTTTGTTTTAATAAATCCAATAAATCATTGATTATATTTTCATTATTATGACTATCAATGTTATAACCAAATTTTCTACCAATTTCATCTACATGTCTCAAAATTTTCCTACTTCTATTTCCATTTTTATATTCTATTACTCTAGCTATGTTACTTCTTAAATATACTACATCATTTTCTAATCTGATCTGCCATTCTGGTTGACTATAACTATATGATCTATCGTCAGAGGATGATAATTTAATTCCTAACTTATTACAAACAGTAATTTTATGCTTCCGATTTTGTTGTCCGGGTTAAATCTTCCCCATAGGAAAAACTAAACCCTTCCACTCACTTTTCCACAAATGATCAGCTAGTCAATCAACACTATGCAAGTGCATTACATAAGTAAAATAAATACAAAACAATACAAGAACAACAACACGTCAACTCACCAGAGATCAAATGGGAAAAAAAATTCACCGACTCCAGATATTTTCATATCAGAGGGTTCGGCTCGGTAGAACTTCTAACAGGGCCTATAAATCCTACTGATCCCTCAACATAAATATTTAAAAAATCTTTCGTTATCCTACATGTATTCAAAATGACCGACTTTTGCATCTTTATATATAAATTTTTTGATAGATCTAATACGCCTAAATTTTTTATGAGAGAGCTAGGTATAATGCCAGTAGCCGAAATAACGAATGGTAATATTTTTATAGTCTAAGAATGCCAAATTCTTTTTATTTCGTTTCCTAAATCTGTGTATTTTCTTATTTTTTCATTAACAGATTTTTGAATGTTACAGGAATTTGGAATAGCGACATCAATGATATAAGTTATTTTTTTAATTTTGTCATGTAAAACTATATCGGGTCTATTATGACTAATCGTTCGATCTGTCAGTATAGTTTTATCATAATATATTTTATAAAATTCGTTTTCTAAAAATGAATTTGGTTCGTATTCATAATATGGTACTATATTACGGCAGTCAATCAAGTTATGTTTAATTACCAAATTTTGGTGAATTATTTTTAAAACTTGATTGTGCCTAAATGTATACTCGGACGGTGCTAATATAGAACATCCCGATATAATATGTTCTATAGTTTCCGGAAAAGCCAAACATTTTCTACACAAATCATCAATTTGATTTGTATCTTTGATTATATGCTTTCTATAATTTTTAGTATTAATGACTCTATCCTGAATGGCAAGCATAAATCCTTCTATTTCTGCGCTCAACTCTCCAATACTCAACCATTTGTTTGACGAAAATTTGTCAACATACGTTTGGTTGAGATAATTGAAGTGTTTTGCGTGTAAAATTTTATTTGACCAGGAATCTAATAGTTCCTGGTTGGGATTTATAAAAATGTTGGCATTCTCATCGTATAAATTTAAAGGTGTAATATTTCTATCTGCCTTGCAAATTATTTTGTGCATTTCTGAGCTATGAGCTTTCCTATGGAAAAAAGTTCTTAGCATTTCTACCTGATTATTTTTCAAAGAATTTATTTTGACTATGCCTCTACCTCCTAAATTTCTAGGTAAATTAACTCGTTCTATAGCTGAATTTGGATGATGGCAATTAAATTTTGTTAGTGTAGTTCTAATTAATCTTTCTAAGTTATCTAAATCTGTATTAGACCATTTAATTATGCCAAATGAGTACGTTAATAGAGGTATTGCCCAAGTATTTATTGCTTTTACTAAATTTTTAGCAGATAGATTGCATTTTAAAATTTTCCTGATCCTAGTTTGAAATTTAATCCTAATATCATTTTTAATACTAGTATGGTCTAATCTATTTGATTGTGGGTATCCTAAATACTTATAAACCTCATCCCTTTTCATACTAGTAATTTGGAAATTTCTAAATATACTCTCGTTCCCATCTACAATTTTGCCTTTCTCTATATGGATCGTTCTACATTTATCTAAACCAAAAGTCATTTTGATATCATCTGAAAAGTTTTTAACTACCTCGATCATTTTCTCTAAATTTTGTTCAGAATTCGAAAATAATTTTATGTCATCCATATATAATAAATGCGAAATTGTACTACTCTCCCTTGTATTACCCTTAACTTTTATTCCAAACTTGCTTTTAATTAATATTATTATTATTATTATTATTTTTTTTTTTATTTATTTTTTTTTTTATGCTTCCGATTTTGTTGTCCGGGTTAAATCTTCCCCATAGGAAAAACTAAACCCTTCCACTCACTTTTCCACAAATGATCAGCTAGTCAATCAACACTATGCAAGTGCATTGTATAAGTAAAATAAATACAAAACAATACAAGAACAACAACACGTCAACTCACCAGAGATCAAATGGGAAAAAAAAAATTCACCGACTCCAGATATTTTCATATCAGAGGGTTCGGCTCGGTAGAACTTCTAACAGGGCCTATAAATCCTACTGATCCCTCAACATACATATTTAAAAAATCTTTCGTTATCCTACATGTATTCAAAATGACCGACTTTTGCATCTTTATATATAAATTTTTTGATAGATCTAATACGCCTAAATTTTTAATGAGAGAGCTAGGTATAATGCCAGTAGCCGAAATAACGAATGGTAATATTTTTATAGTCTGAGAATGCCAAATTCTTTTTATTTCGTTTCCTAAATCTGTGTATTTTCTTATTTTTTCATTAACAGATTTTTGAATGTTACAGGAATTTGGAATAGCGACATCAATGATATAAGTAATTTTTTTAATTTTGTCATGTAAAACTATATCGGGTCTATTATGACTAATCGTTCGGTCTGTTAGTATAGTTTTATCATAATATATTTTATAAAATTCGTTTTCTAAAAATGAATTTGGTTCGTATTCATAATATGGTACTACATTACGGCAGTCAATCAAGTTATGTTTAGTTACCAAATTTTGGTGAATTATTTTTAAAACTTGATTGTGCCTAAATGTATACTCGGACGGTGCTAATATAGAACATCCCGATATAATATGTTCTATAGTTTCCGGAAAAGCCAAACATTTTCTACACAAATCATCAATTTGATTTGTATCTTTGATTATATGCTTTCTATAATTTTTAGTATTAATGACTCTATCCTGAATGGCAAGCATAAATCCTTCTATTTCTGCGCTCAACTCTCCAATACTCAACCATTTGTTTGACGAAAATTTGTCAACATACGTTTGGTTGAGATAATTGAAGTGTTTTGCGTGTAAAATTTTATTTGACCAGGAATCTAATAGTTCCTGGTTGGGATTTATAAAAATGTTGGCATTCTCATCGTATAAATTTAAAGGTGTAATATTTCTATCTGCCTTGCAAATTATTTTGTGCATTTCTGAGCTATGAGCTTTCCTATGGAAAAAAGTTCTTAGCATTTCTACCTGATTATGTTTCAAAGAAGTTATTTTGACTATGCCTCTACCTCCTAAATTTCTAGGTAAATTAACTCGTTCTATAGCTGAATTTGGATGATGGCAATTAAATTTGGTTAGCGTAGTTCTAACTAATCTCTCTAAGTTATCTAAATCTGTATTAGACCATTTAATTATGCCAAATGAGTACGTTAATAGAGGTATTGCCCAAGTATTTATTGCTTTTACTAAATTTTTAGCAGATAGATTGCATTTTAAAATTTTCCTGATCCTAGTTTGAAATTTAATCCTAATATCATTTTTAATACTAGTATGGTCTAATCTATTTGATTGTGGGTATCCTAAATACTTATAAACCTCATCCCTTTTCATACTAGTAATTTGGAAATTTCTAAATATACTCTCGTCCCCATCTACAATTTTGCCTTTCTCTATATGGATCGTTCTACATTTATCTAAACCAAAAGTCATTTTGATATCATCTGAAAAGTTTTTAACTACCTCGATCATTTTCTCTAAATTTTGTTCAGAATTCGAAAATAATTTTATATCATCCATAAATAATAAATGCGAAATTGTACTACTCTCCCTTGTATTACCCTTAACTTTTATTCTAAACTTGCTTCTAATTAACATTTTAGATAGAGGATTCAATGCTAAGCAAAACCAAAGAGGACTCAATGAGTCTCCTTGAAAAATCCCTCTTTTAATTGAAATTCCCGGTATTACTATTTTCTTACCTTTTAAATTGATAAGTAAATTGGTATTCCAAAAGGACATAATATTTTCCAAAAAGCTAATAATAATGGGGTTAATTTTGTATATATTTAATACTTTGATCAGCCACGAGTGCGGGACACTATCGAAAGCCTTTTGGTAGTCTATATAGCAAGTATGTAAATTACGTTTTCGAGTTTGAATCTGTTTTATAATTACAGAATCGATAACTAATTGTTCTTTACATCCCATATGTTTTCTGCGACAACCTTTTTGTTGTTCAGATAAAATATTTTTTTCATCTAAATGAGTATATATTAAATTTCCTGTATAACAACATATCTGTTTCTACTTTGGTTACATAAAAATATGAACGAACAATGAACATATTGACATCGTTCGTCCATTTCATACGCTGTCTAAATATTATTATTATTATTATTATTATTATTATTATTATTATTATTATTATTATTATTATTATTATTATTATTATTATTATTATTTTTATGCTTCCGATTTTGTTGTCCGGGTTAAATCTTCCCCATAGGAAAAACTAAACCCTTCCACTCACTTTTCCACAAATGATCAGCTAGTCAATCAACACTATGCAAGTGCATTATATAAGTAAAATAAATACAAAACAATACAAGAACAACAACACGTCAACTCACCAGAGATCAAATGGGAAAAAAAAAATTCACCGACTCCAGATATTTTCATATCAGAGGGTTCGGCTCGGTAGAACTACTAACAGGGCCTATAAATCCTACTGATCCCTCAACATAAATATTTAAAAAATCTTTCGTTATCCTACATGTATTCAAAATGACCGACTTTTGCATCTTTATATATAAATTTTTTGATAGATCTAATACGCCTAAATTTTTAATGAGAGAGCTAGGTATAATGCCAGTAGCCGAAATAACGAATGGTAATATTTTTATAGTCTGAGAATGCCAAATTCTTTTTATTTCGTTTCCTAAATCTGTGTATTTTCTTATTTTTTCATTAACAGATTTTTGAATGTTACAGGAATTTGGAATAGCGACATCAATGATATAAGTAATTTTTTTAATTTTGTCATGTAAAACTATATCGGGTCTATTCTGACTAATCGTTCTGTCTGTTAGTATAGTTTTATCATAATATATTTTATAAAATTCGTTTTCTAAAAATGAATTTGGTTCGTATTCATAATATGGTACTATATTACGGCAGTCAATCAAGTTATGTTTAATTACCAAATTTTGGTGAATTATTTTTAAAACTTGATTGTGCCTAAATGTATACTCAGACGGTGCTAATATAGAACATCCCGATATAATATGTTCTATAGTTTCCGGAAAAGCCAAACATTTTCTACACAAATCATCAATTTGATTTGTATCTTTGATTATATGCTTTCTATAATTTTTAGTATTAATGACTCTATCCTGAATGGCAAGCATAAATCCTTCTATTTCTGCGCTCAACTCTCCAATACTCAACCATTTGTTTGACGAAAATTTGTCAACATACGTTTGGTTGAGATAATTGAAGTGTTTTGCGTGTAAAATTTTATTTGACCAGGAATCTAATAGTTCCTGGTTGGGATTTATAAAAATGTTGGCATTCTCATCGTATAAATTTAAAGGTGTAATATTTCTATCTGCCTTGCAAATTATTTTGTGCATTTCTGAGCTATGAGCTTTCCTATGGAAAAAAGTTCTTAGCATTTCTACCTGATTATGTTTCAAAGAAGTTATTTTGACTATGCCTCTACCTCCTAAATTTCTAGGTAAATTAACTCGTTCTATAGCTGAATTTGGATGATGGCAATTAAATTTTGTTAGCGTAGTTCTAACTAATCTTTCTAAGTTATCTAAATCTGTATTAGACCATTTAATTATGCCAAATGAGTACGTTAATAGAGGTATTGCCCAAGTATTTATTGCTTTAACTAAATTTTTAGCAGATAGATTGCATTTTAAAATTTTCCTGATCCTAGTTTGAAATTTAATCCTAATATCATTTTTAATACTAGTATGGTCTAATCTATTTGATTGTGGGTATCCTAAATACTTATAAACCTCATCCCTTTTCATACTAGTAATTTGGAAATTTCTAAATATACTCTCGTCCCCATCTACAATTTTGCCTTTCTCTATATGGATCGTTCTACATTTATCTAAACCAAAAGTCATTTTGATATCATCTGAAAAGTTTTTAACTACCTCGATCATTTTCTCTAAATTTTGTTCAGAATTCGAAAATAATTTTATATCATCCATAAATAATAAATGCGAAATTGTACTACTCTCCCTTGTATTACCCTTAACTTTTATTCCAAACTTGCTTCTAATTAACATTTTAGATAGAGGATTCAATGCTAAGCAAAACCAAAGAGGACTCAATGAGTCTCCTTGAAAAATCCCTCTTTTAATTGAAATTCCCGGTATTACTATTTTCTTACCTTTTAAATTGATAAGTAAATTGGTATTCCAAAAGGACATAATATTTTCCAAAAAGCTAATAATAATGGGGTTAATTTTATATATATTTAATACTTTGATCAGCCACGAGTGCGGGACACTATCGAAAGCCTTTTGGTAGTCTATATAGCAAGTATGTAAATTACGTTTTCGAGTTTGAATCTGTTTTAGAATTACAGAATCGATAACTAATTGTTCTTTACATCCCATATGTTTTCGGCGACAACCTTTTTGTTGTTCAGATAAAATATTTTTTTCATCTAAATGAGTATATATTAAATCTGTTAAACAAGAGGTTAAAATTTTGTATATTGTCGGTAAACATGTAATGGGTCTGTACTGAGAAGGATTATTAATATTTTCGCTTTTGGGTAACATATAAGTAATGCCCTTAGTTAGAAAATTTGGAAAATTTTGAGGTTGACTGACAAATTTTGAAAGATTTTTTGCCAAAAGAGGATGTAAAGTAGTCAGACGTTTGTACCAAAAATTATGTATCCAATCGCAACCCGTGGCTTTCCAATTATGAGTATTTTTAATAATTTTGGATAACAATTCAACCGATATATTAGAAAAACTCATTTGTTCAATACCTGAAAAATTGAGTTCTTCATTTTCTATCCATGGAGTTGACTCGTTATGTTTTATATCTTTACTCCAAATTTTAGTTCAAAAATCGATTATTATTATTATTATTATTATTATTATTATTAGTTACTAGGAGTGGATGAATGTGTCGAGTTTCCACTGCGGCGTCCTGAGTTGAATACCTCTGCCAGTCTTCCATGATTGCACAAGCAACATTTTTCACTAATGATCTTAGAAGGAGTTTTCCAAAAATTTATTGTAATGTTTCGTAACCCAGGAATATTTGTATTTCTTTTCAAAATTTTTTTACACAATATATTAATTTCAATTTTGAAGTCAACTTTTTGAATATTTGAATTTTACTTATTGCTTAATCCTACATGATCCTCGTACTGTTCATATTATTTCTCCATTGTTCACTTCTTGTTCATTTTGTCATTGTTAACTTTGTTATTGTCAATAAATGTACGCAGATGTTTTCCAATTCAATTTTTGACCGCAGTTCTGTCCTGCCTGTTATTGTTTGTGTGGTGTTTTCGAAGTGGATTTTTTCATGGTAAATGTAAACTAAATATATGATATTCTGTTGCCAGGCAACCCATGTTTATACGGAGCAACTCCTGGAGCTTCATCGAGGCCAGGGAATGGAGATTTATTGGAGGGATAACTTCATCTGTCCGGCTGAAGACGAATACAAACAGATGACAATAAGAAGTATGTTTCTTTTCAAATTTACTATTATGTAGATGGCCTCTGTGGTCGAGGGGTAAGGCTCTCGACTAGCAAGCTGGAGGTTGTGGGTTCAAATCCCGGAGCGCGCTAGTAAATTTTATTTGATTCATTTGTATTATTTCACAATTTACGAATTAAAAATAATAAATAGTATATTTGCGGCATGTTCTAGAGTGGAAGATACTCTCAGTATCGCCCTGGTGTAAGATCACCATTCAGATTTGATACATTGCTTGAAATGGTTTTGGCCGTCTTTGGTGAACAGATCTGTATAGCCAGATACTTCCCCACCTTCCTCTTTCCCATCTCCTTCCCCTCCCCACTACCTTCAGTTTCACTTGAGGTATTGAGCAGGAAACATTTTCTAGAAATCCCTGGAAATTCCAGACAGAAAAATCTATGGAAGTTTCATGATGCTTAAGCTCACGCTGTCTGACCAAATTGCAAAAATGTGAACACACATTATTCAGTGGAAAATGGTTCAGAAACAGTATAGTATCTCTGAAGGTTGCCACCCAACCTAACCTAACATTTTGCACTACTTAACCCCCGGCACATGTGACAAAACTGAAAACATCAAAATGCAAATGCGCAGGTGTTGCTACAAAAACATGCACTTGCTTTGTCGGGTATTACGATACACTAATTATTATAATATATATTTTTTTTTTTCAGAAACCGGAGGACTTTTCATGTTAGCAATTAGGCTGATGCAACTCTTCTCTGATAACAAATCCGACTTTACCAAATTAGCCAGCATTCTGGGATTGTACTTTCAAATCCGGGATGATTATTGCAACCTTTGGATGAGAGAGGTAAAGTCAACACTTAAAACATTAAATCTCAAATCTTTAATTAAACACAGTGTACTACCGGGGCATGCAGGCCGCATAGGCTGTAGAGCTGTGAACACTAACGATCGAACAGCGTGCACACCCAAAAGCGACTGACCGCTGGAGGAACAATTGGCACAATTTTTGTGTAAGTCGGCTCGTATGTGGAACGAGCTACCGGCATCTGTTTTTCCTCCCTCCTATAATCCGAGCCTCTTCAAGGCCCGCATTAACAAATCCCTTCCTACAGCCCCTACCTTACTCCGCCTCACAAAGCCGCCCAACCGGGTGGTGACATAGTTCCCCTGTCTGTGCACTGCACAGGCAAGGACACTCTTGTGAGGTGTCACATAAAAAAAAAAAAAAAAAAATCCAAAGTGTTGTGTTTACAACGTTGCCACGTATCGCGCTTATTGTTTTAAATTTTTTATCGATGTGAACATGATACTATGGACATTTTTCAATGTTGTGAGAATATTTTTGTACATAAATAAAAACATCAGGTGCGACAGGTACTTTCGGCTTACTGGAATAATTTCAACAGATAATCTCAATGTTTTTCCAGTATTCCGAGAACAAAAGTTACTGTGAAGATTTAACGGAGGGAAAGTTTAGTTTTCCTCTCATCCATGCCATCAATAAGCAGCCCGGAGACAATCAAGTCCTGAGTATCCTTTTTAATATAAGTGACCAAAGACAGAACTTTAATATAATGAATTTAAAAATTTTTTTTTTTGATATTTATGATAATTCAAATTAAAATATTAATTTTCTCCTAGAAAATAAGTATGAATTTAAGTTTAAAAATAATTTATAAAGTGATGTTTCTTAACTTGTATAAATCTCAGATATTTTAAGGCAGAGAACGAAAAATGTTGAGGTGAAGAGGTATTGTATATCTCTCTTAGAAAACCTCGGCAGTTTTCAATATACAAAGGAAACGCTTGAAAGTTTGGACAAGGAAGCCAGAGAAGAGGTAAGAAATTTTATTTTTGAAATCTTTCATGTTACCACTGGCGGCTGAACCATCTGGTCAATTCGACAACGACCCCCAAAATTATAAGATGAAAATAATTGTAGTTTATATTTACAAAATATGTATCATACAAATCAAAATAACACTGACCATAATTGATTTGAATACTGCCAAATAGCAAGCAGCGACATATTGGCGTTTGGCCAGTAGTGACATCTAACATTTCAGTTAGAAGCTCTACCCATTCTGCATGTACCTACACTCGGTCAAAAAGCCACTTGACTTTATAAGCACCATAAATAAACGAGATGGCAGTATAGTCCTATAGCCTAATACTACGCAGAAGAAATTTCGAAGTGTATTTAAATTATTATTTGTAAGTATTACATTTTAATTTTTATTTCAAGTCCATGTTTTGAAGATTAATAATTCTACTCAAGGATTTAGTTCTTTGACAAATCAATCAACTCTGGAGCAATGGATACTATATTATAGTATTACTCTTTAAATGTGTTATCGTTACATGTTATTGTTTTATGTTTGTAGAAGATGCATTGAAGGAACACAAGCTACTACTTCAGTGTCAGAATCAAACAACCGCCAGGCAATGACCTACGATGGTATGATAATATTTATTAATTCAGTAATAAATCATAGAATTTAATGAATAGTTTAAATATTATGTAAATATACAATGTTATTATTTTATGTTTATAGATGGTGTATTAAAAGAACAAGGGTCAACTTCCTCTTCAGATACAAAGGTCAGGCGACCTGTGATGTTAGGTTAATTAAAATAATATCATTTAAAATTAAACAATAACTTTGTAAACATCACTTATAGGTAAATACTTAATGCCGACCGGGTTTCGCTACAACACGTAGCCTCATCAGGGCAGTATAATACTAACAATCTAAAAATTTAAAATTAACATGTGTGGATTTTACAGTAAGTGGACAGTCTGAGCTACAGTGGAAGAGGTAGGGATATGTGGGAGATTGAGGGGCGAGTGTTCTTTGTCAATAGGGAACAATCTGAGTATGGCTTTTACTATGGAAATTATATGGAAATTGAATATCCCTCCTAACATCCTAAAGTAACAGAATGTAAGGTCAAGTCATTCTCACTAAGTCAAAGGCATTAATTCTCCAAATAACAATAATTGCTGGCAGAACTGGTAAGGTCAAAGGATTCAAGTAGCATTTTTAATCATTTTTATCTGATAACTTCTGTAAATATTTAAATGTTCTTTTACATTTTTTAAACATGATTTATTAATTGACTGAGCATAGTGAAATCCTGTTTTAATTCGACCATCTGGCATTTCATCTGTATGAAAATTTGTTTGTTACATGAGTCGTATAGTTCCTATCTACGATAAGTCCACTTTTCTCCAAAAATGAACTAATGATGCAGTTTTACTCTAGCGGCTCTTTAGCACACTAATCAAATATCGATGAGTTCAAAACGGCCGTAAAAACCTACGAAAAGTGGATTTAAAAATCGCAATGAGTTCCAAACAACGATAAATCCACGGAGCAGTATGTTCCAAAAGCCGATAAGTCCACCGCTCGTGCAGGCAGCCAATGAGCGAGAAAGATTTCGTCCAGGCAGCCAATGGGGGGGAAACATTTGTCAAATTCTAACATGGCCGCTGAAGCAATTGTTTTGTAAAAGTGTCTGCCTTTTTATACGTTTTTACAGCTAAATAATGTCCGATCTAACCACAAATGTTGTTCAAGTGGCGGGTAATACATCTAGAAAGCGAGTTATCATCAAGGAATCTTGCAAAAAACACGTGGATAGCCGTAATAGGTCCTTAAAAATCTCCTATTTTGAGTGGAATCATTCATTGATAGTAGGCCATTACTGGGTGATCTCAAAACTTCGCTCAGTTGTTTTTAATAATTTTAAAGTTTGTATTTATTGTTTTCAAAATTAATTTTTATTACAGTTTTCTTATTATTACTTCTAATAATAAGTAAGGTACACAATACTATTAACAAATTAACAAAAGTTTTTATTTTATTTATTTATTTATTGTAATAAGTAAGGTACATAATATTATGGGCCAATTAACAAAAGTTTTTTTAATAAAAATAATACAATTGTTTTTGTTTAAAACCACGAGTTTTTATTAAGAATTAATAATTGAAAATCCTCGATTTTTGTATAAAATATCTGTTTTTGAATTTATCGAGATGAATACAAAAAAAAAAAATTATCAAAAAAAAAATTATCATCATAAAATTGCTACATTTCTTTCATCATTTTAATAATATATATTGTTCTATAATTTAGTTTATTCGCACAATAGCTTTTGAATTTATTGTGATAAATACAGAAAAATTGTAATCACAAAATATCTGCATTTCCTTTTATATAATATTTTTGTGTTTTGTTCTATAATTTAGTTGATTAGCACAAAAGTTTTTGAATATTTTGTGATAAATACAGAAAAAATGTAATCATAAAATATCTGCATTTACTTTTTATAATAATATTATGTTTCATTCAATAAATTGGTTTTGTTTAATTCTTAAATATTGCAATGATTATTTACTTTTGTTTAGAGTACAAAAAATACTTTGTTTATTTTTTTAGGAAAACAATAAAAAAAATATTTTTAGGTTTTTTTTTGTAAACACATTCTAATCCATCGTATTTTTTTGTAAAAAATTTCGAAAAAAAAAAATTTCGAAAAAAAAAAAATTTCGTAAGTACATTTGTATTTTATTTAATTTTTCTTCTATGCGCTTTTCTTAACTAACTTATATAAAAAAAATAAACCATTAAATATTTTCTTTTCATTTGAATAATTTTTTTTGTTGGCCCTATACTTGTCATTCACATTTCAACGGTGTTGAGAAACAAACACCGATAAGTACATGCTGGTGAGTTCCTATATACGATTAATTCGACAGTTACTTTCAAATGCCGATAAGTCCATCATTATTTACGTAATTACTCCTAAACTATTATGAAATTAATGGTTTTATCTTATTATTTACATCCGTAGTTTGATAACAAAGCCCACCTAGTAAATAATTCTCTAGTTTTTATTTAAAAAACCTTGTAATTAAAAAATATTAATTTGCCAACATTTCACGAAAGTGGACTTATCGTAGATAGGAACTATACGACTCACATTCTGGTTTCAGTTCAAGATGGTGGCCTTATTGGATACTATCTTTCTATCCTGTAAAAGTTCACATGATCGTAAGTTCACACAAGAAAAATAATTGTATGTGAAATGGTGACATTTCTTTGGACAAATTGTATAATTCCTTATTTGAAATAAAAAAATTGTTACTTAACACACTTTGACCGAGAAAGGTAGTTCTACCCGTTCTGTCGATTGATGCTTAACGACGGGCAGGGTAGTTCTACCTTTTGCGCCGGCCTCATTTCAATGGCAGAAAAGACGGAATTATTCAATGTTTTTATATGAATATTATATACCAGTCTCTTTGTAAAGATCCCAACTATATGTACATAATTATCGAATCGTAATGCAAGTCTTTTTTTTATATTTATCTTCATGCCTTTCGTTTACATCGGTATTTCAACAACAGGATAGTATATTATTTGTTATTGTAATAATTAAATTCCTGGAATGAGGGTTTTTATGATTGAAATCCGATTCAAATCTCTATCTCTGTTCTGCCCCACTCAACTGCTATGTGCAAGCGAGCGAGAGATATCGGTTGTATTTAAAGAAAGCAGGTATGGGTAAATACCTGACATAATACCAGACCACACAGTGAAGCAGGCAATGTTTATAGAGCTTCAAAGACAGTCATCCAGAGGTAGACTAAAGAACTCCTGGATGACCCAATGCTCCAAAATCCTACAAAGAAACGGCCTAGATGCAAGCGACACTCAGAACCGAAGAAGCTATAACCTGAGAACGAGAAGAGCCGACCCCAACAGCCCACCTAGGCAATGAGTTGGGATAGTGCTAGGAAGAAGAAGAAGAAGGTATGGGTAAATACCGATAGGCGGACCGTAATAAACATAATACAAGGTTAATTGAGTTGCATTTCAAATAATGTTAGATTTTAGTTGAGTACTTTTATAGCTTGGGTATGCTGAGTTACTACGTAGGTTTTTACTGTTTATTAAAATATTTACATTATTTTCGAAGATATAGCGATTTAAAACAAATTAAAGAAATTTGCGCGGGACCTTTATTTTTGCCCGCAGGCATTGTAGCAAAAAATACCCACCAGAAATGTGTTAAAATATTTATGGTTTATAATTAAGTAGGTAGGTATTTAAGTACCTACATACAAATCTTATGATTTCAGAGACAATTTTGGTTTTGATGTATTGACTAAGAGAAAATTAGAAACATGTGTAAGGTAGAATTCCATCTTTCTACCTTATTCATTAATGATTTATCCTGTATCTACAATTTATTTTCGTACTGAAATAAAAATGCCTACCATGTTACCGAGTTTTTCATTTTCCTATCGTGAGGTAATATTTTGACATTTGAAACATTTTTATTTTTTAAATATTTTAGACCAATAAGTAGGCTCCGAAGGAGAATTGTACTGTTTACATATTGGCATATCTATGGTTAAATAGAGGACCAATTTGTTTCTGTCAAAAAGACTGAATCGATCTAGTGAGTGGTTTATTTATGGATACAATAGTCATTACTGCATTATATCTCGGGGTGCTGTTTGTCCTCCTGCACAATTTTTTTTCACCGACCTGGTCCCTAACCATTCTTCTCCGTTACTTACGTCTTCCCATCTTCTTCCACAAAGACCACCTCTTCCTCGATCTGCCTCTGGACCACAGATATACGAATCACATTCAGAAAGTTTTCAATTTTTCAAAAATTTTCAGGTGCAACATCTCGGAGGCAATCCTCTGCTCATTTCCCTCCTTGATGACTTATTGAGTTGGAATGATGACACCCACACCATGAAGACAACAATGGAGGAATGAATAAAGATCAGATTATACCCAATTGTATTCAATTCAGACAATAAGTATTTATTAGCACGCCGTGCAACACTTTATTGGCTTTTAGTAGGTGTAGATTATGGTATGCATTTTGGATGTCTCGTAATGTTTAAGGGGTAGTGAATTTCGGAAGAAGGGTTTTAATCTCATAAGCAACAAAATATGCTCTTTTTGGTATTTGACACTTTTATCAAATTTAAATTTATCTGTACACTTTCCACTAGGATGCTCTAATTTGTAGACCTTTGATAATAATGTATGTATTCAAATTAAAGTATGTAAAAAGTACTCATTCTTTGAGATTTGCTTAATATAGCCCATGACCAAATTGATCTGCAATAACATCCCTTCATAGCATTATGACTAAAGTAATGATGTTAATGATGCAAATTGTCTATGCATAATGTAGTTAATTTACGTGAGATTTGAAGAAGAATAATATTTTGTCTATTTGAACTTGGCTTTTGAATTAACTATACTCTTGAAATTTGTCAATTCATCTCTTACTTAAGTAGAATCTATTAGTATTACATAATATATATTTCTTAATATAAATGCGTATATTTTGTAGCGTACTTTTAATTATTTTTTTTTAAATTGTCACATGTCGTAGATTTATTAAAGATTATGAAATGTATTCTATTATGATTAACTTTTGGCCAAAAACTGTAGAATTACTGCAAATTTTTGGACATTGATATTATGTATGTGCAATAACATCTATGTGGTTGGTACCAGAGCTGGCGCTTAGCCAAATGGCGCCTGGCGCTAGTAAAATTTTGGCTCCCCTTGTCAAAACTATGTTTAAACACGAAAATTGCTTACGACAGTCCTGCAAAGTACTCGGGAAGAAGTGCTATAGAAATGATTTTGTGGAGTACAGTATTCCTACCGAAGTAGTGGAACCCACACTGTTTGTCGACATGCGATGGGACATGTATGCGAGCTGTAAACAGAACTAATACCATCTGTGTAGTATTATCAATTGATTTTTGTTCTTTCGTTCCTTGGCAGGCCAAAACCACTGGAAGAATGAGACAGCAGTGTGAATTCATATAGCATGGTCTCACTCTTTCATTAGAATATTCGCTCGGTTCGATTCCTATGGGTAATTCGTTCTTCACTGCTATTTTCTGCATCTATCTCGTTTTTACGTTTGCTTGTATTCATATAATGAAAGTTGCTAGTGTACATTTCATAGCCGAAACGGCTGGAAGAATGGCGCCTGTAGACATTTTATAGTGCTGTTTTCTGCATTTGCCTTGTTTACTCACACTGTAAATTTTTTGTTCAAACCAAATATAGGTAGGTACATACTCGTAAACGTATTAAACGATGAATACAATGTAGATTGGTGCGAGGTTTATTTTTGCACTCTCAGCGACTCAACGCTTTTAAATTTTATTGTCTTTTTAAAGTGAATGTATATAGACGTTGGGCACCTTAACAAATGCCAAATGATAGGTAGATTTCACTGTAATTTATAATATTTGGAAGATTTGTATATCGCTGTTTTTGTGAAAAATAACCTGAAGGGCGATGTGTTGGTAGGTATTATCGACATATTGGCTCCTTGACGCCTTGGCAACTTGGCGTCCGGAGCGGACTGCCAGTTGCGCCCTGACTGGTGTACCTACATAATTTAAAAAATATATTCTATGTTATCCCCTTCGCTAAGTACAAAGCTTTCAAACTGAGATTTAGCTAAAATACTAATTATTCAATTTTCTTTAATATGCTTTGCTTTCCGTAAAGTGTTTCTTCAAATCTTACTGCAAATTTTTTGTTTTTTACCAGCGAACAAAGGATTATTATAAATTATCATAAAAAATTGAGATTTAAAACAATTTTGCATCTCGAGACATTTCTAAGCTCCATTACTCTTGCTGGAAATGACAATGCCAACTGAAAATAGTTGCATTGACAGAAGTTGCACACAGAATAAAAGTGATGACTCAATTGGAAATTTTTTGGTGCTTCAGATTTTCTACTACATACATATTAAGATAATAATAATTCTAATGTAAAGTAACAGACTTGCAGATAAATATTATTAATTTACATAGACTAATCCTCAATGCAGCTCCTAAACCTTGCGTGGCTTGTTAAGGTGTTTGGTTTTTCAATAAAAGCAAGATCCTTACGCATTATGCAAAAATATAATGAAATAATTATGTATGCTTGTTTTGTCTAGTGTGTACTTAATGAATTCCGTTCTAGTTGAATTAAATTATTTATGCTGGTCATAAATTAATATAGGGAATACATAATTTTTTCCAGCTGTATTCTTGTAAAGATATGTAAAGCTATTATTTAGTTCTCCAGCTTTTACCAATAATTGTGTAGTTTTTATATTTTTTTAAATTTTGTCCTATTATTTTTTTACCTAATTTATTGTGTTACAACATACATTGTTTTAATATGTCTTTATTATGTACATACCTTACAGTGTTTATATTATGTTATCTTTCTGCTTTTTTTAGCTATATAATTGTAATCATTTCTTTATTCAGGGGTTTGTTTGACAGTTTCATATTTTTCGAATTTGGCTATGTTATCGGGGATTGGAATTTTAGTAAATAAACAAAAATCCAACAAGGTCGGCAGCCATCTTGAATGTCAGTGTGGGCATTGCTATAGGAAGGTGCAGGCTTGTGGTAATTTATTCTTCCTTCACTGCCTATCCTTGCAGTAACCATTTCATGATGAGTTAGTAAGTTGTATAATGATTAGAAATATCACGTCTTCCATTAAAGCGTCATCAATTAAATATTAATCTAATTTTAGTAATGTTAATAGTACCTAAGTTTATTAACCACTCTTGTCTGGACATTATAGCATTATATGTCAGTTATAAAAATCTATGAGAATATAGATTTATTTTGAAATATTCCCACTTGACCTGTGGCAACAGTGGCAGCAGTTTGAGTGCTAATATTTACTTAGCACTCAAAAGTCATGAGCCGCCACTGCCCTTGACATTCAACTTCAAATAGAATCGAAAAATTAAAACGCAAACATAGCAAAAGTTTCAGATGGTTTTTTCTTGTAAACTTTGTTTACCTACGTTTATACAAAACAAATAAAATATATTTGATGAAATAAACATATTAAAAATGTTTTTGTCATAATTTACATAAAAATAATTATTAAAAAAAAACCATGACCAGGTAAACTGCTTGGCAGTTTTGTTTTATAGAATTATTTCAAATTATTGGGGAGTGCCTATGGTAAAACTTTAAATGTTGAGAAAAAGCTTGGTGTTCTCTCTTTTTAAATCTCTTTGAAAAGGAGATAGAACGAGTTTTATGAGGACTTGTCATTTGGTGACAGAAATAGCACACTGTCCCCAGTGGTTAAAGATGTATGAAAATTTCCTGGCTGTAGAAAGGCTTAGTTTTCAACTTTCAGAGAATATATTATTGTATATTATTTAAAAATTCTAAATATAGTGACGTGTTTCAAATATGTCTCATTATATAAGTTGTCCAGGACAAAGTGCACTAACTTTGGGTGGTAATTCTACATGATAGTACAAATAAAAAAGTTTAATAACTTTTTTGAAATTCGTAATGCAGTTTTTAGGTAAAAATGTTGAATTATTCATATGGATAAGGCAAAAATTTTTTGGAAATATATTTTTGTATGGAAAAAAAACAATGGAAGTAATTCACCTTTCTTGCTTCAACCATCATGTAGAAAATCACCTTCCGAAGTTACCACACTTTATACATATACATAATATTGTTAAGAATATTTTCCACCGATTTGTGTTTTCAAAAATATTTATTTGTAAATAATTGTTTGTGATAATCGATACTTAACTTGTGGTTACCTTATTTAACTAATTGTGTTTGTTATTTTTAATTGTAGCTGTCGTAGGGTATTTGAAATTAAAAACTTGTAAGTTACATTAATCAGTGTTTTATTTCTGAAAGTCACAAACTTTTGTATTTGTCCCCTAAGTTTCATGAATTCATTTTCGACCCAGTCCTTTTGAACCTACGGTGATCGAGTGCTAAGTTTGAAAAATTCCACATTATTCATATTGTTTGGTCCAAAACGATTTTTTTTCGAAAATTTAATTTTCAGGAAATTTTAGGGTAAATATTCGGAATCGCTGGACACGGATTATACGAAATATTTTTTGATAAAACCTTCTGATTTACCTTAATTACTTTAAAAGGAATCTGACTGCATTTGTGATATTTTTAATTTTAGCATTTTAATTTTTAATTACGTAAATCGAAAATTCACTTTCGTTGTATGGGATGACAGCTGGACTGATTTCTGTTGATGACATTTTCTCTTGTTGGTACTCCCGATACAAGTAGCTAGAATTTGAATCATTTCTGAATGCAAATTCTAGTTAGGTACTGTTTTGGCCAAACTCGAAAAATAAAATATTTTTATGTTACTTAAAAAACTTAAATTATTTATATTTAGGTATTATTATAATTATAGTTTTATTTAACCTAAACTATAGTAACCTAACCTATAATAATCCAACCTAACCTATAATAATCGAACCAAACCTACAATAATCCAACCTAACCTAACCTAAGCTATAATAATCCAACCTAACCTATAATAATCCAACCTAACCTAACCTAATCTATAATAATCCAACCTAACCTAACCTAACCTATAATATCCAATCTAACCTAACCTAACCTAAATCCTAATAATAAACCAACCTAACCTATAATAATCCAACCTAACCTAACCTAACCTATATCCTAATAATAATCCAACCTAACCTATAATAATCCAACCTAACCTAACCTATAATATCCAATCTAACCTAACCTAACGTAAATCCTAATAATAAACCAACCTAACCTATAATAACCAAAACTTTTTTAATTTTTCTATTTTATAAAACATACCTAAATATCTTTATTTTATTTTTCGAGTTTGGCTAAAATAGTTCCTACCTAGTATTTGCATTTGGTAAAAAATGTAGCCACTCGTATTAGAAATACCAACAAAAGAAAATGTTATCAACAGAAACCATTCCAGCTGTCATCCCATACAACGAAAGTGAATTTTCGATTTACGTAATTAAAAATTAAAATGCTAAAATTAAAAATATCACAAATGCAGTCTGATTCCTTTTATATTAATTAAGGTAAATCAGAAGGTTTTATCAAAAAATATTTCGTATAATCCGTGTCCAGCGATTCCGAATAATTACCAATTTTAGTTTGGCCTTGTGCCTCACGCATTTTCTGAAAATCTTCATACAAAAATTGAATTATCTAAAAAAAAAAGAAGACGTTTTCGGCTACAACAAAATCAATAATGCCATTTTTTTGTAATATTAGCACTCTAGTACACCAGAAGTCACGAGCCGCCATTGATGGTGATTATGATCTAGTTTTAAGCAGAAAGTAGGGTAAACTCTTCCAAAAACCAAGCCATATCCGGTATGTCTAGGATGTCGTTGGTACATTGTGAAATCTTTCTTTACAATAACTAGGAATGTGTAATCTATAAAATCTGTAAATGCGTGCATGCCCAAGTAAAAGATTAACCTTTAGGAGCCGGAGCCCTGCATTTACAGTGATGAAAAATTGTGCCCACGCACGTCTCGAAGTACTTCGTTATTATAGATTACACATTCCTAGTTATTGTAAAGAAAGATTTCACAATGTACAAACGACATCCTAGACATACCGGATATGGCATGGTTTTTGGAATAGTTTACCCTACTGACATAAAAGGGGATTCTTTAAATGCATTTATGATAACAGATTCTTAAGGCCGAGTGTAGTTTTTTATTAATTTAAAATAATGATAATATTATTAAGCAAATCGATAATGATAGTGTTTTCAACAAGTAAAAATTTTTTTATACATTTTTTAAATTAACATAGGCTTAGTAATTATCAAAATCAAATCGAAAATATGACCTTTTTCAGACCGTAATACGTGCGTTTTAAAAAATACTATTAAAGGCTGAATATCTGCAAAAAATACCTGAAGGGGTTTTCTTTAAACGTACGAAAAAAAAAACTAAAAAATAAATAAAATAGGTTCGTAGTTTAATTTTTTCATAAACACTAATTGTTCTTGTTTTTAAAATGCAGATTATAAAACTTTGGATACGTTTATTTAACAAAACTAAACGATAAATTATTGGTATTATATTTTTCCATTTTTTAAAGTTAATTTAATATTTTTTATACTAAAATTTAAGAAAGAACACATAGATTTTTAAATTACTTTTAAAATAGGCCGTCTGGTGCCGCCTATTTGAAAATTTCAATACGGTAGAACATCGAACTAAAAGCTTCTTTTAAATATCCCAACAGATGGCGCTATCATGGTCGGAGTCTTGGTTATTGTTTATTTTTCAAACCGATTGTATTATTAAGTTTTGTTAGCATGAGTTATGCTATTCTGTACATTATACTGTAAAACTCTCGACTCGAAGTTTGCGGGATCGAATCCCGAAGTGGGCAAGTAAATTTAATTTGGTTAATTTGTGTTATTCACAATTAATGAATTAATATACGTATGGTATATTCGCGGTACGTTCCATAGTGAAAGATACTCTCAGTATCGCCTGGTGTAAGACCACCATTCAGAATTGAAACGTTGCTTGAAATGGCTTTAGCCGTGTTTGGTGACCAAATCTGAATAGCCAGGTAGATTCACTTATTCAATAAATAATACCCGTTCTACGGTCTAAATTTAAATAATGATTTTTGGTCTTTCATCAGGGCGATACTAATGCTCTGAAAAATGCCGCAAATATAATACTTATGTGCATGTTCGTTTCAAGAGACAGAAGGTCAGCGGTCCTATATCGATTTATTATTGTTTTTGTAAATTATTCTCAAAAAACATGAATGAAAAGACCAAACACAAATAACCTGACTGCCATATGTTGTGGTTAGAGTATTTTGAAGCGAGCAAGCGTAATTACTAGTGCCACGTAATTATGGTGCACGTGTGAGTCAACGCTCAATTAAATCAAATTTCCTCTGAAGCAGATACCACCAAACTGCAAATATTGACAATCGGTCAAGCAGACAATCCTCTCTGGATGGAGGCGAGGCATAAACGGCTCACAGCTTCGAAGTTTGGCGTTATATATAAATTAAGAAATTCTACACCCCGACACAATACTGTCAAGAATTTGCTTCTGAGGAGAGACCTCATGACCAAAGCCATAATCTATAGCAGAATCAAAGAAAAGACTGCGATTGACTTGTACGAGGAAAGATACAAGGTAAAAGTGTCGCCATGTGGTATTTTTGTGAGAAAGGAATGGCCATACTTGGGGGCAAGTCCAGATGGATTGGTTGGAGAAAATGGTATAGTAGAAGTAAAATGTCTGCCCTCAATCGGAAACAAAACTATTTTTGACGCAGCTCTGGAAGATAATATCTTCGTTGCCGTGCAGAATGGAATACTTGTGTTGAAGAAGTCACATAATTATTCATTTCAAGTTCAAGGACAATTATTCATTACAAGAAAGGACTTCTGTGACATTATAATTTATTCTGAAAGTGGAGTAGAAGTAATAAGAATATATCCTGACAATGAATTTGAGCTAAAAGTGTTACCACGCCTGACAAAGTTTTTCAACGAATCACTTTTGCCAGAGTTAGCGGATAGCCGAATTCAACGCGATATGAAAATTAGAGAACCTGACCATGTTGTCAATGCTCTACAAGCCAAAGTTTTAAAAGCCAAAAATGTAGTTTAGTAGTGTTTTACAGTATAATTGGCTTATAAATCTGTGTTGCGTCGGTTGTGTATTGATGTTTGATCTATTTGTTTGTGTTGGTGTGTTTGTATTTTGTATTTTTACGGTTCGCTAAAACTTCTCCTATACTTGCGAACAAGTTATTCACATGATTTGCTACAGTTTCTGTACTTGTATTGGTATCTAATTTATTAATTTAATATTTAGATGTTCAATAGTATTTTTCTGTTTGTATTTTTGTGTGTATGTAACTTCTTTTAATATTTTCCATATTTACTTTGGGTTATTTTTTTTCAAGTTTTTCTTTATAGTACAATTCTTTAGCTATTCTAATAGTGAAGATGTTTCTATATCTTTTATAGTAATTAAGTTGTTCCATGCAGGGCCGGATTAAGCATGTCGGAGCCTCTAGGCAATGCACGTCTCGGGGCCCCTTCATCCTTTTTTAACTTCAAAAAAAATTTTTTTCTTCCACAACGTAATTATATTCATATTTAATTTGTTTTTTATACAACATTACGAAGGTATGCCTATAATTGTAAGATAAAGTACTTGAACTATACATCTATGGATATTATTATGGATACGGCACTGGTTCCATGTCGTACGGTGTATTTTTAATTTGTTTATGAATTTTGTCTCGTTTCCCTATGTTATCCATAACATTGTATTAAATTTATCCCAGGATTTTTCGACATTCTTATTTGTGCTATAATAGCACCGTTACTTTCTACTAATATTGTTCTATGCTATAACAGCACTATTATTGTTAATTTTTGTTATCTTTTCATTACCTTGTATACTCGTATACTGCATATTCTTTATTAAACATTATTTTATCAATATTTTGTAAGGAGCACTGTAGGATTATTTTTAATTTTGTCATAGTTTTAAGCGCACTTGAAATGAAATAACACAAAACTGCGATATACAAATATTACCTTATTATTAAATTGTTAAAGCAAACCATTTCTCATTAGTCATTACACACGACGGCATTTTGGCACTTTTTATGCATTTTACTTAGTTGTAGCAGTATAGTTGAATACATAAAATATTGTTGAACTAATCTCTCGCTGACATCGGATTAGCGGGTACAAATTCTCATTTTATGAAAATATTATAAAATAAAAATAAATAATAGTGGTTCAAGATTTGAAGACAAGATAAAGTATTATATATTATAATATGTAATGTAACATTATATATTTTAACATATAATTTAATGTTTAAATGTTCTAAAAAAATAAAAATAAAATATAAATATATATATATACATCATCATACACCCGTCATCTCCTTCGAGGTCCACAATACCTTCAGTCTCACAACAACCCCAATTGGGGATGCCATAGTCTCACTGGCTCCAGACGGGAGCAGTTGGGACTCTGGTGTGGTATTCAAAAATTTTTTTAAAAATGAAAACAATATTGTAAATATTATAATCAGATGCCAATTATATTTCCTACAAATATACATCTAATTTCGAGAAGTTGAATAAAGTGTTTTTAGCACGGCAAAATGGCAAAATTGCAATATTATTGTAACAATAGCAATATTATTATAGTAGACTAATAAAGCGGCCGCTACACTACTCGCTTCGACGCTTCGACGAAGTCCTCGACGAAGTTAGCCGAAGTTCGAAGTGCGTGCCCACACACTCGTGCAACTTCGCGAGTAACTCAGTCCAACCAGTCAGTGATTGGTTTATTTATGCCGTGACGCTTTGAGTCCTTTGACTCGGGCGCATTTACCGACAACAATCGGAAGTCGGGCGAAGCGAAGCGAAGCGAAGCGAAGTTGCCCGAAGCGAAGCGAAGTTCGTGCCCACACTATCGTATTCGGTCAACTTCGATCAACTTCGCGAGTAGTGTAGCTGTAGTAGTGTAATTTATAAACACATTGAAACGAAAGGAACGAAGCAACCGCAAGCAGCGTTATGCGTTGTTTGCGGTTCCTTCATTCCTTTCTCAAAGACAAATACATAGCACTATCTTTTTTTATGTCAATACAAATATGGGATGCTAGGAAGAGGAATATGGGAAAATACCTGGCTATACAGATTCGGTCACCTAATACGGCTAAAGCCGTTTCAGGCCACATTCCGATTCTTTTTTTAAAATATATTACTTTGAAAAAGTTTATTTGTATTTATTTTTGTTCCATTTCCATAGTCCTCAATAAGTTTTATACCTGTTCTGAGGTCTACATACTACAAACTGAAACATTCGGTCGGAGCCGCAATGTTTTTTTTATTTCTGTGGGCCTTAGAAAACAATAATGTTATTTATAACGGTTTTGTTGACCGAGGGAGAACGAACACAGGTTCTCTGTTTTTTGACCAGATGTAGGTATATTTTTTACAATGCCGGCCGGCGTAGTCCGGGTGGTAAGGCTTTGGACTCCCATTCCGAAGGTCGCGGGTTCGAACCCTGTGTACGCAAATAAATTTTATTTGATTGATTTGTGTTATTTCACAATTGATTAATTGAAATAATAAATACTATATATGCGGCACGTTCCAGAGTGGAAGATACTCCCAGTATCGCCTTGGTGTAAGACCACCATTCAGAATTGAAACGTTTCTCTAAATGGCTTTAGCCGTGTTTAGTGACTAGATCTAAATGGCCAGGTACTTCCCCACCTTCCTCTTCCCCATCTCCTTCCCTTACCCACTTACCTTCAGCCAAACAACATACCCCAATTGGGGATGCCATAGTCTCACTGGCTCCAGACCGGAGCAGTTGGGACTCTTGTGAGCTATTCACTATAAAAATACTATGTAAAACCAAATGCCAAAATGTTTTTAATAGAGATATACATAATTAAGAAATTGGCACATACATCATCATACATGTCATAATATGGAAAATCAGGACTAAAGATATATGAAGAAATAATAATAATATAAAATGAAATGTCAGGCTTTCTGTAAAAATATTAAAATACATACAATTAAATTAAATGTTACCTTGTATATATTCGTTTATATTCTAACGTAGTATAAACTAATTAAATAAATAATACAAAAAAAATAGTGCCATCTGGTAACTGAAATTCATAACTTTTATAACGAAGATTTACATTACCGCCATCTTACTGTTTTCAGGCAAACGTTTTTAAAATAAATTCTAGTTAGAAAAAATATTGTTTTGGAAATGAACAACAGAGTTCGTGTGTGTCGAAAATAGTTGATTTTGTCATGTCTACAATCGGTCTTAACACAAAATTTTTTGGAATTAACTCTTAATCCGTAGAAACCGGCAAGAATATTCAATAAATAAAAATACACTTTTTAAGTCCAACATGTAGATAATACCATACTCGATAAAGTGACACTTTGATTTTTGTGTTTAAAAAACCCAGTAACTTTTCGTTTTAACTATAACATTTTATCTAAAATCAATAAATTTACTTTTGTAGATCCTAAGTAAATTGCTTGGTTACAGCGATAAAAAAGCATGTGTTTATGATTAGAATATTTAATAATTATTATGGCCATCTGTTGGAATTTTGGTCAATTAACTAATTTTTGTAATTATAATTACAAGTGTTACGACTACTGCCATCTACACGTATCAACATAAAGCTCATCCCAATATTCAAACTTAACAAGATAATAAAAACAAGGTTACGTAAAACTACCATAGAGAAACCGTTGAATGAATAAATTACATTGATTTATAATGAGTTAGCCCGAAACCCTGCGGTTCGGTAAGGAATCGACAAACGAGTACTGCAAGACCCTGCACAGAAAAGTAGTTAGTTACAGTTCGCTACGATTTGAATCGCAGTTATTGCGGTACTTTTCTGCGGAGGTTCTCACGATTTGTGTCGATTCCTACATATATTTTCTTTTATCCTTTCCGACCCGTGGGATGATGGGCTTACTTTACCAACTTACTTACCACAAATTTCAAATAAAACACTGAAATGCTTCAAACATTCGGCTGTCATCGGTTGTTTTGGTCTCGTAAACCACATTCCCCTCTCTGAAAATTTTTTCCACTCTTAAAGATAGATCCCGCAATGTTTGAAAAGAGTATTGGCACATTCCTAGGATCAAGTCAATCCCAGGGAGCCTGCTATGCCTCAATAGAAAGGACTGTCCAGTAAAAACCGTGATTTCAACAATTCCCCATTTCTCACTTATTCGAAAGAGGATTGTTGTACACACGGACATTTTTCCGTTCCTTCTCACCTTTTTAAAATTCTGTGCTTGACTCCTCAGATTGTACATTCTCTGGTCTTGAAGTGGGAACTAGAGATCACTTATTTTTTGGTTGTCCTCTTACCAAAAATATCCTCTCTTCTATCAAACCATATTCAAAATGGCCTCCCCTCTATTCAATATCTCATCTCTTCTAAGTCTGAATTTGACTCAAATCTTCCATAAAATTTTGAAATTTGCCAATTTAAACAAAATTGATGTATAAATCCACCTTCACTCTTTCCATAATTTTAAACGATGGCCTAGAACACCCTCGAAGGGTGAAAGCCAGGAGCACTTGAAAAATAAAGAAACTGCTATTTCATCTTTTTTTAAATTTTTTTATTCTTAAATATATTTGTATTACAAAGGTATAGTATATTGTCCTCCACGCTAGGAGTTCACCTGTGTTGTGGAGGACTTTTTCAATTGTAAAGTTATATAATACTAAAACAACACAGTGGAGTTAGTTACACAGAGTAACAATAAAAATTAAAATATAAAATCGTTTTTTCCATAGTTATAACAAAAAAAAGTGAAATATAAAAAATTAAATATTAAAAGGATTGTAGCCAGTTCCATATGTGTTTTTTGTATTCTGTAAGATTAGATGTTTTATATAGTGTTGGAAGTGAATTGTATAGTTTTATAGCCTGGAATCTGTAGTGTTTTTGTCCAAAGGATGTGTTGGTTTTTGGTATTAGTAGTTGATGTGCATGTCTTGTTCTAGTATTGCGAGAAGTTTGTGAAGTTTTAAAGGTGTTTAGGTTCATGTAATTTGTTTTGAATATAATTTTTGAAACTTCAACACTGGGAATTTATTGAATATGGTTGAAGTGGGTGTTAGTATAGGTACTTTAAGTATTACTTTTATTAAGGTTTTCTGAGCTTTATACAGTGTGTCTATGTATTTTTTACTGGCATAGCCCCAGGCAATAATACCGTATTCCATTATGGATTGTGCTATTGCGAGGTATATATTCTTTATATCAAATATGTTTACTATATTTCTCACGTTTTTGAAAAAGTAAATCAACTTGTTTAGCTTCCCTTTAACCGACTCTATATGTCTGTCCCATTTTAAATAACGGTCGAAGTATGTATATACCAAGATATTTGATATTTTCGGTTTGTGTGATTGGAGGACAATTGCATGGGGTGCTCGCTGAGTGACAGGAATATATTTTAATGTAGATGTTTTTGGAGGGTTTGCCTCTCGAGTTTATGCTAAAGGTTATGAATTTAGTCTTACGACATAAACTTAATATTTGCACTGATCTGCTTATTCATTAATTTTATTATGTAGTCTACAAGACTTTTGTCTATATACTATTCTATTATTTGTTGGTTGTGTGTTCCTAAAATTGTTGACTATTGGTGAACCGTTATTACTGTACCTCTTCAATACACTAACCTGAAAAAAATAAAAATTACTTTATTAAAAAGAATCACGAAAACAAAAAAAGCTGTCTGAAAAGTACCCACTCTTTTAGGCTGGAGATTAGTTGTTTCAGTTTTTCAGTAATTCATGTCAGAATTTGTAGGTCATTTAGGTTCCACTTGGCGGGCGCAATTGCAGCAGGCCACCCTGAGCGGGGTATTGCTTAGGGACCCGATTTGTCAAGTCTAATATATCTAATCAAATAGTGTTCAGTTATGGAGAGCACCCACAGTGTTAAGGCATACCATCAACCTCATGCTCTTTCATACATTGTAGTAATTTAATTATTAGAGGAAAATCGGTGATTCAATCCAATAATATTTGTATGCCTTTCTTGAAAGAATTGAGTTTGTACACGGACAAAACTATTTATTCATATTCATATTGCTTATGTTCAGTTGCAAACAATTAATTCATTTTACAAGCAATAATTGTTCGCCTGAAACACTCATCCACATTGAAAAATCTCCTGATAAAAGATACATGACGCCAACGGGACTCGAACCCGTGTCCCTTCGATTTCCGGTCGACAGCTCTGACCACTGAGCTATGGCGGCTTATCTCTTACCCGCGAAATTATTCAATATATACTAGTGTTTCATTCAACAATTACTGCTTGTTACATTTGAAGAAGAATGAAGGGACACATGAAGGGACACGGGTTCGAGTCCCGTTGGCGTCATGTATCTTTTATCAGGAGATTTTTCAATGTGGATGAGTGTTTCAGGCGAACAATTATTGCTTGTAAAATAATTGTTACCCTTTGTGCTATGCATAAAAAAATCTTGTCTTAAAAACATTAGTTTACCAAAAAATAATAATTAATTAATTCATCTTAATATTTTAAAGCATAATATGCAAAATGTGTTTTTTCCTAAAATAATTAACACGTTGAACGCCATTGTGGAAATGAAGAAAAATTACCATTTTAAATTGAAAAAAAAAACCCAGATGGCATCGGCAACCATCAAAACGTATTCCTTTTTTTTTTGACCAAAATTTTCCATGAAAATCAAGAAAATTAACTGCGGTCACCGGTGACCGTCATGGCGCTATGGGAGAAAAATGACGATTTTCGTTATGAGGTCACCGGTGACCTACATGGCGTTCAACGTGTTAAATAAGTGCTATCTATGAAAGAGCAGATTATAAATTATTTTCAAATGATATTTTTTTTTACACGCATCCAATTTTTTGTATGCGATCAACATTTTGTCGCATGGGAACGGGTCGTTTCTACGATAAACTCAACACACTTTACCACCCTCTTGAAAATTGGTGTAAAAAAAAAAGTTACACAGGTTACATTATGTTAGGTTTATAGGACAGTTTTTTTTTTCACCACATTTAATAACTATAAATCACTTTTTGAAAGTGTGTTGAATTGCCACTATCCTGAGTTGCCACGGAACCGTTTGGCTGTGGAGTGATTTGCCGACCTCTGTGTTTCTTTTCTACTACAAGATGTGTATCTTCAAGAATCAGATTTACTCCTTACTTTCCTCCCTAAAGACCCTCCACACAGCATCCCAAAGGCCCCAGGCCCAAAACATTTATAATACTTACGAATCCATAAGGTATAGGTAGAGGCTTTTCGAAAACAATCCAGCGCACATTCTCGTTGCACTTCGGTGTGGTCAGCGAGCCCAGGTAGGTGAAATAGTGACTCTTGGGCTCCTGCACCAGTCGCAGGGGGAACACTGCTGGGAAAATCAGCTGGCCTTTCTGTGCCTTGTCCAGCGTGGAGAGCATGGACACCACGGAACCCATCACATGTTTTGAAGGCTGGAATTCATTGTAAATTGTAAAATGGTTTAAGCAGGCTCTTTTTTTCATCCTAAATAAGATTGAGTTTAGGGACTTCCCAACCTTGCTCTTCCCCATATCCTTCCCCTCCCCACTATGTTATGCTTCACAACATACCCTTATTGGGGATGCCATAGTAAGCACTAGCTCCAGACGGTTGGGAGCAGTTGGGACCAGCCCCGAATTTAGAAGGCCAGGTGCGAGTCGGTCAGAGTTAAATAATCAAATTTTCATCGGTTTACCTTATAATAGTTAGGTAGGCGGAAACAAGGTAAGTACAGGTGTACAAATAAAATCACTATAAAAGATATTCTTGCTGTATTTGCTATAAACGCCGAAAGGTCCTACGCGTGTCGTAGGACCTCTTGGCGGAGTGAGAGGGGACTACGGGTAGATATTAATAATAAAAAATCGAACAAATTTGAACTACCATCTACAATACCTGCATTAATAATTTAAGATTAAAAATACCTATTTAATTTGCTCAACTTATTAGCCAAACGGCGCGGCGCTTGGCTTGAGTAAAATTTTGGTGCCCCTTGTCAAAACCAGGAGATGCCTAGTTAGGTGATCACTATAATCAATAATATTATGATGATTTGTATTTTTGTGTAGCGCCGTTTTGATGAAAATAATCTCAAGGGCGATATTTTTTTTTTTTTTTTTTTTTTTTTTTTTATTACAAGATAATACATTACAAAATGATAACAAAGTAATAATGTATTATTCCCAATGAGTTTATAAAACTCATTTCGGGAAAGACAACATTAGAAAGGACAAGGCAAATAAATAAAATACATTAAAATAAATACATTAAAATAAATACATTAAAATAAATAAACGCAGATGTTATTATGGAGTTCTAGAGAAAGATTGTGTTAGTCATTAATGAAACTGTTAAGGAAATAGCTTTTAAGAGCTTTTGCCAGTGTTTTTTTGTTTGTTGCCGGAAGTTTTAAATTACTAGGTAATGCGTTATATTGTTTATGTGCAATGTATTGTAAGGAGTTAATTCCAAATTTGGTCGTGTAAGTAGATGACGATAAATGTATTTGATTTTGTGATCGTGTTTTGTGCTGGTGTATGTCAGAATTAAAAACTGGTTTAGTGTTGGTGTGTGAGGAGTGTTGAATTATTTGTAGAATGGCAGTTGTGATGTTATACTTTGGAAGGACTGTAAAGGGAAGTATTTGTGTCTGTGAGTATATATCTTTGACATGTGTATCCCATGGCAGATTATATATATTACGTACGGCTCTATTTTGAATTACTTGTATTTCCGAACTTTTTTTTTTGGTAATGGTGCCCCAGATACTAACTAGATAACTCAGGTGGGAGTGAATCATAGCATAATAAGTTGCACGCAGTAAAGATGTGGGGAGCATACCTTGGAGTCGATAAAGTACACCGGTTATAGGGGAAATTTTGGATTTTACATTCTCAACATGGGAGTTCCACGAGAGGTTAGAGTCTATGAGTAACCCCAAATATTTCGTTACTTGAACATGTTGTAGCTTTTCATTTCCAAGAATAATATTCATACCCATGTTATCTTTTTTACCGAAAGTAAGGTAATGGGTTTTTTTAACATTGAGGCTTAATTTGTTTAATCGAAGCCATTTTGTATGTTAAGACTGTTAGGTTTTAAGTATTATCGGCGCCTCGGTGCCTTGGCAATTTGGCGCCCGGAGCGGACTGCTCCAATTGCGCCCGCTTAGAGTGATGAAAAAGGCCTATAAACCTAACCCCACGTAACATATTTAAGTTAGTTTTTTAATAATTTTTCTTGACTTTATATCACTCTTCAAGAGCGTGTAAAATTGCCACTGTCCTGAGTTGCCCGGTTACCCTTATATGCAACTTAAATATATAGCCTTAAAAACAACGGTGCCTAAGTAAATAATATGTAATGCATTATTAAAAACAATGTCATGACACAAGTAAAAATAAATTACTACTAAATTGCTACTTATAAATTCACATATTTATAAGTAGCATGTGATAAAAAAAAATTAAAAATTATAAAAATATGGGATTCGAACCCGGGTCCTGCATAACGAGTGTCGAACACTCTGCCTCTAGACCAGCGATTCCCAATTTTTTTTCGCCCCGGAACCCTTATCGATCATACTTTTCTAGGCGGAACCCTATTTTTATAAGAAAAAGATAAACTTGTAGTTTGAATACTTTCATGTTTACCATGAAAAGAAAGATCAAAAGTTTTGTTTAAAACTTAATTTAATGTGAAGAGTGATATCTTTTTACATTTTTTGTTAAAATAGCATTGAAATCAGGCTTTATGTCAGACAGCTGAATACGAAGATCTGGAGCTGCATCCAGTCTGTTTCTGTATTTGTTTTTTGTGTAAGCGTAAGCCGAAAAACCAGTTTCACATCGGTAAGTGGTCACAAACGGTAACAAAACTGTGATAGCCTTCTCGACGACTTCTGGATATTCGTTTTTAAGTCCAATCCAAAACTCATCCAGATTAGTTTTTTCTGAATTAAACTTTTGTTGTAAGGAAGAAGAACACATGATATCAATCAAAGCCTCGTTCTCTGTTGCTGTAAGAGTCGACGGTGTCCTGTGAACTAGGAATGGATTCTGTACCAGGTTTTTTTTCAGGAAAATACTCTTCCAGAGATTTGTTGAGGGCCATCAAATGTTCGTAAATGCATTTTTTATCATCTGAGGTTACTTGCAACTCATTTTTTTCCAGAAACTCGTTTAAAAGAGTAAAACATTGGTACTGTTTCTGTTCAACACATTCTATCCAGAAGACAAGTTTCTTTCTAAGAGAAGAGATTTTGTCGTTTACTGTAAAAGTATTTGTGTTTCTTCCTTGCAATGACTTGCAAATTACATTCAGTTTATCAAATATGTCTGCCAAATACGCCAGTTTCATTAGCCATTGCTCGTCGTGCAATAGTTGAACAAGACCACTCAAAGATGAAGAAAGCGATTCTTTGGAAAAAAATACCACTATTTCGTTGCGCAATTCAAACAATCTTGATAATACTTTTCCTTTGGAAAGCCATCTTACTTCCGTGTGAAGAAGAAGTGATTGATGCTGACTTCCTATATCTTCACACACTTTTTTAAAAAGTCTCAATTGGAGCGGATGTGATTTAACGTAATTCACAATTTGTGCGGCTTGATCGAGAACTTTCTTTACCTCGTGTGGTATTTTTTTTACGACAAGGGCATGTCGATGTAAAACGCAGTGACTGCTGCTGCATTTAGGTACAACATTCTTAATTCTTGTTTCAGTACCTTTTATTTTGCCAGTCAAAGCGACAGCTCCATTGCTACATACATCGACACATTTGTTCCAATGAATATTATGTACATTCATGTAATTATCAATGACTTTGAAAATTTCTTCTCCAGTGGTGTTGGTCTCCAAAGGAGCACAAATATACAAATCCTCTTCAATAGATCCCCCGAAGGGGTATCTTACGAAAACAAGCAGTATTGACAGTCCAGCGACATCTGTACTTTCGTCGAGTTGCATTGCAAACATTTCACTACTTTTCAATCTACAAATCAATTCATCTTCAATGTGGTCAGATATTTTATGGATTCGATCAGATATGACATTATTGGAACTCTGAACTGCTGCAACTTTCTTCGCTGCGTTTTCGCCAAGTACACATTTGACAATTTCTGTCACACAGGTTTGTATTAAAGTCTCTGCAATCGTGTGTGGTTTGCCAGCACGAGTAATTCTGTAACTTAAAAGGAATGATGCTTCGGTGGCATTCTCGTTATCATTTTAACATATTTATGTAAAGCAGCCACACTGGTTTTATGTGCATATTTGTATCTTTTAAAAAAGTCTATGCTTTTGTCTTTTAATTGCGGGTGGTTGGTATTAAGATGTCGTTTTAGCTTTGCAGGTGCCAGAGAGCTATTACATATGATTTTGTTGCAGATAACGCATTGACCATCCGGATTCTCAAGCATTCCTACAGAAATAAATCCAAAGGACAAGTAAGATTCGTCATATTTTCTCTTTTTTGAAGTAGTGTTGTCCTGAAATTGCCCAGCCCTTTTAGTCGTTGGTGTATTTTGTCTATCCTGCTCAGAACAATATCCTTCTGTATTTACGATATCCTGGAATGAAATAAAAAACATTAGTAATGTGACGGCAAAATGCAGTTTGGTGTTGGCCAAAAAGAAAAGTCCCACCCCAAATCTTCCTTTGGCACAGTCTGGAATTTGACCCCTTTTTCGGGCGTGATTCATTTATATCAAAATTAGATGGCATTTGCTGTTTAAAAGACTAGATTCGAACATCCATGCGTCAGTTATACTACATTAATGTAATTCGTCAGGGTTTTCACGGTTGTCACCAATCAAAATATGTTCATAAACTGGGCCTAAATGATTACTATTGCTAGGTAAGTATAATTTACTTACGGATAATCAACAGCTTCTTCTGAAATACTTTCATTATTTGCTGACGATGAACTTGATGAAGCACTTTTGCCACTTTGTAAGCGCCCTGTTTTGAGTCAGTTATCCATTTTTTTAATAAAAGCTGAAATAAAAAAAAATAACATGAATATGAATAAATAGTTTTTATTTGTTTTGGAACTATTTGCAATTGGTAACAAATAAAAAAATACTTACCTAAAACGGATATCGTAAGTACAAGATTATAAGAACAGGAATAACAATATCACTGGAATGTCACCTTTGTAAGTTCACGCGAATTAAAAAAGAACGAGAACACACACGTTCTCTTATGTCACAGGTCACAGTCATAGACTCGACTGAGCTTGCGGCGGGCGATACGGGTCGCGGGTGGCGGGAGGAGGCGACGGCGGTCAAGCGCGCTGGATCTAGCTCCCATGCCCATTATTTTTTTTGTTAAATAGGTACATACGTTAAATCCGGACGGAACGCGGAACCCTTGTGATGCTTCTACGGAACCCCAGGGTTCCGCGGAACACCTTCTGGGAAACGCTGCTCTAGACCGCAAAGAGAGGTATCTTGCGTGACGAGAACCGCGTATACGACGTGTACTCCTCAATTGACTTGTCCCGCGCAATTTTAAATTTTGAAAAACTCACTTACGGCTGTTTTTTTACTAAAAAAAACTTGTCACGCACATCTGCGAGGGTAATTAGTCGCGTTATCGGCCTTGAGTCACTTGACGGTCATGAGTCGGTTTTACTCCGGTCCTTGAAAATGCATAACGCGCGTAAAGAAGTTTCACTTCAATATATAAAAATCGTATGTAAAGTACATTAAATTTGAAATAAAAATTATGAACGTATATAGCATGTACCAAATAAGAATCAGCTAAGCACACCTCACAATAAATGTAATATTATTTTACTTATACAATAAAATGTTGTGAAGACGAATCGTATCAACCTAACTCGATGAACATCTCTGATGCCTGTCCTCAAAATCAATGACAAAACATATTTACATAATATACACAAGTGTGTGTGAGCATGTCCACGTCGAAAACTAACACATGTATAAACACGTGCACAGCAAGACCGTTTGTCAATTTATAAAAAAATTACTGGCAAACTTCGTATATACAAGTAGGTATTATCTTCGCTGACTGATGACACGAAAGATTTTGTTGAAAATTCCAAGTGTCGTTCCGTGATTAACGCCATCTGTTGACATATTTAAAAATAAGCCTTCAGTTCTAATTTCTGCCGTTGTAGCTGAATTAATGTCGCCACTTTACGGCAAAATAATTTATTATTTTAATAAACTCGAAACTCTTAAACAAATGGTAATTTAAAAATGTGAAAATAATTTTAAAAAGTGGACAAAAATAATAGAAACTATTCCTCGTTCCTTTTTTTAGAATAAATTTAACCAAAGTTTAGTAAACCGCATTTCCAAAAACATTAAAGATAGTGCCTAGGAAATAATTATACCACAACCTTATTCTTTTTTTTTTTAAATTTCTGAACGAAGTCTTGAAGAAAAACCTTCAAGGTATTTTTTGATATATTCAAAATTTAAAAATATTTTTTGAACAATACGAAAGGACGGCCATAAAAAGGTCATATTTCTGATTTAATTTTGATAAATGCTAAGTCTTTATAAATAATAAAAAATTATAATATTTTTTTTCCGGCTAAGAACATCATATTTACCGTATTGCGTAATAATATGTTCATTATTTCGAATTGATAAATTACTAGACACCGCCTTAACAGTTTAAGTATTGAGTTGAGTAGGAAGGAAAGAGCGGAGGGTAAGAAAAAGAGACAAGGAAAGTTAGCAATAATAAAACCGTAGTTTCCCCGTCTCCAAGTTCTATGCAGTATCTTAGAAATACGTGTTTAGAGAATAATTTGTTAACATGTAATATAGATTTTGTTGGTTGTGACCAATAAAGAAGAAAACTAGACGTGTCTTCAATAGAAATTTGAATGGAAAAAAATGACCTGGTTCTGGACCAAGTATCTACGCCTTTCTTTCAATTTGCATTTCCTGTCTCACTTAAACTCTCTTGACATCGTAATCTCCAAGCATTTGAATTTCATAGTTGAAAGGAAACAGAATAGGAGAGAAATTATGTAAACTGAGTTGATAAATACTTGAACGGTGGAAGTTTGAGTGATGAGAAGAAACAAACTATTTATCCATTGTGTTTGTGCCCTACTGAACAATGGACACCGAGGAAGTACCTACTACAAAATTTAATGACTTGAACGGGTAATTAATGGCTTTATTTATAACTTACGAACATTATGCTATCATTATTATGAAATCGTTCATAAATTATAGTGGTTATTGTAATATCACGAAGTCCAATGCCCCCGCTTAACAATAAAATTAACAAATAATGATTAATAACAATTAATTCGAGGTTAACCTGTGAGTTATGTTAATTTAATGTGTAACGGAAGTACTTACACACCTTGCGCAAATTAAAAGATTTTAGCTCTATGAGTGCATAGAGCTTTCGTGGAAGTCCGCAAGATGGAGCCAGTGGCCAGTAGTCGCCAGGGCCAGTGGTAAGGCTCTCAGAGAAACTTACTGTTTCAGATTCCAATTAGCAAGCTCCTAGTTAGGTCGACTATCGTGTCACCATTATATTACGCGGAGTAATAATAAATCCCTGATTAATCTAAAAGAACCATTCAATTATAAACTCCTTCCAAGACGAGTTGGGGACCTGTCTGTACGAACACAACACAACGCAACGATATTTTTATTTTTAAATTGACCATAATTACGATTTCTACGTATCAAGACCGAGCTTATCGATCTTCATACTCTGCTTTAAATTGACTATCTTTCCACGGATCAATAAAGATCCATATAATTATTTTTCGTCAACAAAAATAAAATGAATATACCATCATTATAGTATTTATTCACGAATAAAAACAGTCAAATTACTGTATTAAGATGTTCATTGTAATTATAAATTGTCATATGTATATAGAATAAACATTATTGTTTTTTTGTTATTTGTAGCTCAGCTCTTCTATAGAACCACAGACATCGAAATACTTTAACTCTTTGAAGTACTGTGGTTTCAAAATTCGGCCACCTTGAAAATAAATAATTATGCTAAAACGGCCATCTATTGACAAGTTTTTTAAATGCCATGTGAGACATAGATTCTCTACTATTTAGTTTCCAATAGCGATAATAGGTGGCTTTGCACGGTTTGGTTATGTGTTTGACAATTGCCAGCGAATTGTGGTTTTTTGTGATCTCCGACTTTAAAGTGAAATATAACGGTATGTATTTCGAATTTTTGTCCACTTCTTATGAATTCTAGTGCCCTTGTATTTCATTTGTTGAATTATCAATAAGAAATGTCTATAAATATAGTATTTTTTTGTAAAATCGAAATTTTTTGGTGGTTTTGCTTTTCGACCACCGTACTTGAGGTAATTTTTTTAGTCTTACAACATGGTTATTCTGATTTTATAATTTTACAGATACACCATGCCGAAGAAAGGTCTTCGCCAAGAAGAAATCGCAGGAATACTTTTAGAAGAGATACCTTCTGATGATGACAGTTGTTATGGGTGCTCAGACAATGAGGAAGAGGATCTACAGGAGGAGCATCTAGCAAATGTCACAGTTAGCGCCTCTTCGGACGATGATGATGATGAACTGCCTCTATCTTGTGTGAGGAATCAAATCCCGGCGTCTTCTTCATCTACCACACTCGATCACCCTATAGCAGGCACATCCAGCCCTTCTGGTTCACAATCACCATCTACTTTTGATGTTAATCTTTCGCGTACGCGTAACCGACCAGTATCGTCTTCTCCATCTGCCCAGTATAGTCCTAATATCTCAATGTCCGTTTTGTCATCCACCGCTGCTGTTCCAGGCACAACTGCATCTACACCTGTCATACCTGCGATTATAGTCGTGCCTAAATGGAGCCGTACGTTCAATACCGCCCTCCCTGGTGAATTCCGTGAAGAAACAGGACTACATAATGACTTTCTTACGATGGAAAATCCCACACCTTTGGAAATTTTTCTGAAATTTTGGACTCCTAGTTTGATTGAAAATATCTGCTTCCAGACCAATCTATACGCACAACAAGTCGGGAAAAATCACCAACCCACAACCGTTCAGGAAATTAAAAAATTCATTGCACTAAATTTAGTAATGGGAATTAAAAAATCCCCCAGTTATAGAGACTATTGGTCATCGTCCCCTGATTTACACGACCCCTATATTTCAAGATTTATGACAGTCCATAGGTTTGGCTGGCTGTTGTCAAACCTTCATCTCAACGAAAATTCATTGATGCCTGCTAGAGGTCAACTTAATTTCGATAAATTATATAAAATAAGGCCTTTGTTGAACTGCTTGTCAGACACCTTTGATCGAAATTACAAGCCATCACCTACTTTGGCAATTGACGAGAGCATGGTCAAATTCAAAGGCCGCAGCACATTGAAGCAATACATGCCCGAAAAACCCATTAAAAGAGGCTATAAGATCTGGATGATGTGTGCAGAAAATGGATACAACTTAAAATTTGAAATATACACAGGAAAAATTGGTGACTACGCTGAGTCTAACTTAGGGCCAAGAGTTGTCTTAAATTTTTGTCAATCTATTCAAAGTCGTAACTCACAGTTTACTTTGATAATTATTTTAATTGCTACCCCCTACAAAAACAGCTGAAAGATATGAATATTCGCTCATGTGGAACTGTCCAATCAACCAGAAAATATTTGCCTAAGATGAAGGATGATAAAAACCTAAAAAGAGGTGAATATGACTGGTACGTGAGTGATACAGGAATTTCCATGATAAAATGGAGAGATAGAAGAGTTGTACACCTCCTTTCAAACTTTCACAACCCAAAGGATGCCATCATGTCAACCGTAAAGAGAAAACTGGTGAGATCACGAGGGTGCCATGTCCGTTGGCTCTAAATAATTATAACAACTGCATGAATTATGTGGACAAGTTTGATCAAAAGAAGGCGGTTTACTCGATAAACAGAAAGTCTAAAAAATGGTGGCATCGTTTATTTTTCCACTTTTTAGATGCAACAATTGTAAATTATTACATTGTTTACACAGAGCTCTGCAAGTTGGGTAAGGCTGACAAAGACAATCCATTGAGGCTCAAAGATTTCAGGAGGCAAGTTTACAGAGGACTTTTGGCTGAAGAGGAGCTGAAATGCACCAAAAAGCGTGGGTCCACATCGGAGGTGGTGGAAATTAAGAGACATAAGCCTTACGTGGACCCTGAAATACGTCTGAAAAATAGCGCCCACCGGCCAGAACATACTACTTCACGTCGTTGTGCGAATTGTAGTACAAAAGACAGGCCCATACGTTCCAACTGGATATGTTGTGTTTGCAAAGTACCCCTTTGTGTAAAAAAAGATAAAAACTGTTTTGAAAATTTCCACAATTAGTCATATAAAATGGCCTTTTTTTATTTCTAATAAACTTTTGATTTGAACCTAATATTTTTTTCCCATGTGTGTGGTATAAAATTTTGACCACCTCATTCCTGAAAAGCCTTCAGTCCAATTTTTTTTAAAATATTTTTTCCTCGTTATTATAAGTTACATCAATTGATTAAAACAAAAAAAAGGTAAAAAATAAGAAAAAAAAGTTCGTACCTCAAGGAGTTAACAAGAATATGATCGCTAGTGTCAAGTACCAAGTCTGGAGGTTAAGGCACTCGTAACCCCACTATTGATAGTGAAGTGATGTAAGAAATATTAGTAATAAGTAATAATAAACAATATTACCTTGAAGAGTAATGCAACCACTGCGATTGCTTCTGGATCACCCGATGCAAGTGCAACCGATGCATTACTGTAATCATAATAGAAACAATGTAAACGCGTGATCTACTATTTTATTGAATACCACACAAGGCACCCTAAATGACTGGAGAATATTATGGGGCGGTAGGAAATTGAAGATTAAATAAGTTATTAGTTAGAGCAAGGCTGCCCAACCTTTTTAGGTGTATTTTTGTTTCAGAAGTAAGTTCAACAGGTTAGATTTTTTCGTCGCTGATTCTCGTTCTGAGTAGCCTAAATAGCGATAAATCGCCTTCGTTGGCAACACTGGTGACCGCGCGCAAGCTGCATTGTTTGTTTTACCGCGGGCCCGCGACACTTTTTCAAATTGGCGGATTGGCGGGTTTTTTGAAAATGTTTCACGCGGGCCACTTATAATTCGTTCGCGGGCCACATTGTGGCCCGCGGGCCTGGGGTTGGGCAGCCTTGAGTTAGAGTAATGAATTTTAAGCGGCAATTCGATGATCTACGTAATGTAGTCAATAAAATCTTTAAAATGGCTCTAGCTGCGTTTAGCGACTAGATCTGAATAGGCAGGTATTTATTTATACACCTTCTTATTTTCTCATCTCTTTCCCCTCCCTACATTCTTCAGCCCCATAACATACCCCAATTAGGAATGCCATAATCTCACTGGCTCCGGACGGCAGGGAACAATTGGGACTATTGTGCGGTATTCACATCAAAATTACACTTGTTGTGCAAAGCAAAAAGTAAACTGATAGACCTTGCGCAAAAAAAGTTTTTTTCTAATTTTGTCTTAATCATAAAAATCATAAGATTTGCAAGTAGGTACTTAAATGCAAACTTACAAATTTTATAAACCATATTATATTTTATGCAACATTTAAAAAATTTAAACACTACTTGAATGACAAATCTTTTTCAAATATTTTTCAGGCAGGTAGGTACCATAATATTGAGAGAAAAAATGTCTATTAGAAATTACAGTGATTTATTTTTGGGGTATTATGCCGTGTTGCGCTACCTCCTTCTTAAGCCAACGTTTCGGACAGCATTGCAGTGTCCATCATCAGGGCAGATGTGTAAACATTGGCTAAATAAGGAGGTAGCGCAACACGGCATGATGCCCTAAAAACAAATCACTATAATACTATTGGCCGTGAAAATCTCAAATAATACCTGTGTATAAGAAAGTACAAATAAACACGACGCGACGATTTCACATTTCAAAAAATTATCTTTACTGAACTATTAAAACGGCCACCATCTTGAAAAACGAAATGCAAAACTGTCGAGTTAAATCAGGACAGTTTTCTTCCAAATCGGTATGGATTACACTTCTTGGGATTGTATGTTCAGTGTTTTTACACCAAGTACTTTCTAGAGCTCTTGAAAAATAACATAACCACTCACTCGTAGATGTTTTTAAAGTGCACGAAATGCATCTCCATGGCGTATTTCTTCTTGTTGATGGTATGTTCCGCCCCCGCCACGTCGACGTCTCCCCAGTGGCTGTGGACGTTCGCCAGCTCATAGCTGCCGTCGAGAGGTCCGCCCTCCATGGTGGGCTGCTCGCTGGAGTCCCCGCTGCCCCAGGGGCCTCGCACCTCCACTGGAAAATATTAATTATTAGTTCAAATTGATACCAATGATCTTATTAACACAACCTGCTAACGTATATACAATCAAACAATATTCAAATCCAATTTCCATATTCCTTTACACATGGAGGAAAATGAGTACGGCTTTTTTTTTATCATTATACTGTTAAAAAATGATCATTCGCACGGGGTTGTAGACCATTGGAGAGCGGGTGAAACGTGTTTCAAAATAAGATGAAAGACTAACTAGGACATACAGATGAACTAAGGGATTGGGAGAATTCTACGTTAAAACACACTGGAAGTGGGGATAATTAGGAATGAGGGCAGTTATACGAGTTATTTAGAAGAAGACAGCAGAAATAGGGAAAAAACCGACAAATTACGTAAGAAAAGAAAAAAAAAAACAAACGTTGAGCCTCTATCGTAAACACGACGTGGGACCGCCGGGGACACAGCAGTGAGGTTTTACATTCGGATGGGGGAATTATTGGTAGGAGGATTAGGAAAGTAATGATCAATCCGCTATGCGGATATGCTTAGAGTAAGGTCGTTCTAGGGGCTTTGAGGAGATTATCATCAGATCTGCACGGTTATAAATAAAAGATAACAAAATTTAAAAAAAAGGGAATGAAAGCAAAAAAATAGGTTGTCTTGCCGTCGATTATCCCGGTGAATTTGTTGGAGCTCAGGTAAGTGATTTGCACAATTATAGAGTTTTACAGGATCGAGGAGGAGGCAGCTAATCCTGCGGCCATTTGGAAGACATCGACTGGGACCGTAATTATGTTACGTATTATCAAATATCATATGTATATATGGGAAAATGCATGGGTTAATAAAATAAATATCATTTATTCCAGGGACTAGAATTGTACGATTATTTCACTGTTAAGTGTTTAGCGAATATTAATCTTGCCAAAGGTGGACCAAATAGCTATTCGTTAGCACGGACAGAAGCATTTCAACAAAAAACCCCTAGAACAGATGTTCGGCGTCTCCGAGAGCAAAATTACGAGAAGAGGCAGAAGGGACTTCAGACACGAGACACAATACTAAAAACGGAATTTGTCATTAGAGTTCATTGTGGGTACAGTACCTATTTCTCATGGGGTTGCATAACGAAGCGGTCGAGCGGACACTTGTTAAACAATAAAAGCAACCGATGTAGAAGAATGGGTATTTATTTTAAAGCGGCATTTAAAATAAACAGGGCATTGACTCGAGCTGTGCTGGGTGTTGATTGATTTATAGGGGTTGTTTCATAGATCTGTTGATGGCAACGGCCTTGGGGATTTGAACTAGGTCACTAGGAACAGCTGGGTCTGAGATGAGGGCATTGCTCTCGGAAAAAAAGGCAACACACAAGATCGGGGCTTAAAATACGGAAGCTAAATGAATGGCATTTTAGGGTAATACAGTCTTGCTTCGGGGATACGGGGCATTCCACGGTAGATTCCTAAGCCACACGGGGTCACAAAAATTTACGACAAATAGGGATTGTCTTGTAAGACAACTGGAAGTCTACGAACATGGCTTAAGTCACTCAACGGGAGAATCCCAACATCAGGCGGTGTCTGAGGGATAATTTAAATAAATGGGGCAGCAGACAAGAGAGAGATGGAGTCTGCAAGCATGGTTAAAGGCCATACCTGAGTTGGTGATCTCTATAAATAAAATCACCGAACCAAAACCGTAATATATTATGTGTATTGTATTTATTAATGTGTATATTAGTATTTATGTATCAAGCGAACTGGTTGGAATTCACAACTCCTCTTCGGCGATGCTTGGTCTGGAATGTACTGTATATAAATAGTACATTGTAGATTATAAAAAACAAAACAAAGTAAGTCTATATATATATATTTTTATGTAATGTCTGCAGGGGAAATGTATGTTGTCTGGTAGCTATCGGAATGATGCACCATGTCGTACATACACGTCCTTTCAGAGGATGGGAACCAGCCTAGGAAACTACTTTTCACAAAAACCGCAAGTATATCTTTGCATATAGAACGAAACCGGTTCGCTCTAAGTAAGAAGTAGTCTCGGAGGGGATGGAATCTGGGAGCGTGGGAACTCTGTTGAGGTCAGGACGTAGTATGTGACGGCCACAGGAATGGTTGACTAGAACACGGTGACTGAGGCACCAACTAGGAAACTGGGTTGAATCATCATGCCAAACCCTGATCGATTCGGATCATTTTCACGTCTTGAAGGAGGAATGGAGCCAGATTTTGCTAGCAAATAGTATTTCCGAGTTCGTCATATATGCAACAACTGAATTGTACTAACACATTTGAAATTAGAGACATGTTTATCCAATTTAGGATGAGAGAGCGGAAATCCAGAGGACTCCGGTGGACAAACTAAGATTGCAATGTACTAACAAATAATGTTTGACTTATGGTTCCTTGTGTATTAAGATTTAGATGACAGGTCAGAAGAGCGTCTTAGGTGAACTTCTAAGGAGATTAAGGGTAGGGAGAGAAGGGTAGTCAGCATGGGAGAGAACGGGGTTTTCATGTATATTGATCCAACTTCGATTCGTTAGCTTTGAAATTAACAGTTCTGACTCCAACCCTGTCCTAAAGAGAATTAGGGGTTACCAAACAAAGTAATTAAAACTCGATACCATAAAGAAAAAAATAACACAACGCTTGGTGGGTTTTATTTACAACAAAAATACGAGGGAGTTACGTTCAAGGTCGTAAACGACGTATTAATTAATCAAGTACATATGTCTATATAGATATGTAGTACTAGGGAACTTTGAGTAGCCTTTCGAAGCTACCAAAGGGAGAAAGGGTTCTGAGGAAATTTTAATGCCAGTGGTCTGAGATCATCTAGGTATAAGAAATAAAATAAATCAAAGGGGAGAAAGATGAAACATCTCAAGTTGGTATATATAATTGAGTCTACGATGTTCAGTTATGAATGAGTAGTTATAGGGATGTAGCTTGCCTGGCAAACTGGCTGCGATTAAACAAACTTAGCCTAAACATAAAAAAAAACACATTACATACTGTTTGCAAATAAAAAAAATGTAAGTCTTAATATAAGTCTTGATAATAACCGCCTTGAAAGGGCTGATGTTACAATATTTTTTTTTTTTTTTTTTTTTTTATTTTTTTTTATTATTTTAATATAGATCATAGTTACATTAATACATACATTTTTTTGCTAAATATAATATTTAGGTACATAATTGGTCATGTATACCTTATCAGAAAAGAGGAGCTCTTGTGCCTGATAAGGGAGCCACGATTCTTACTTCAGTGATTCAATGTTATGTGTAAAATATAAATATAATATATCCATATATTTTTTTTAATATAACTTTTTTTTGAAAAAATGTTTGATTTTATTGATTTGTTCTTGTTGGTTCGTAATACAGCGCAATTCGGAAGGGAGATTATTGTAGTTTTTTATGGCTTGGTAAATATAATGGTTTTGCATTTGAGTTGTTTTAAAGATTGGCGTAATAAATTGATTTCCATTTCTCATCAGTTTGTAAAATTCTTGATATTCTGTGTTATTTTTTTCTTTACACATTTTTATAATCGAAGTTTGCTTAAATATATCATCAATATTTGGTACTGGAAACATTTTAAAAAGCAATTTTGTTGGGAAAGTAGAGTTTTTTTTAAGTATTACCTTTATAATAATTTTTTGCGAGACTTTTACTGAGTTTAGGTTGTTTTTATAAGATCCTCCCCAACCTATGATTCCGTAAATAAGCAGGGAGTGGACAAGAGCATAATATACATTTTTTAGTATTTTCACATTTAAAATATTTCTTAACCTAACAAATATATATATACATTTCCTTATTCTCTTTACTAACTCCGTAATATGGCTTTTCCATTTCAAATTTTCATCGATGATGACACCAAGATATTTAATTTCAGAAGAAGAGTTGATTACAGTACAAATAGGATTAAGTAGTTTACAGTTGACATTGTCACAATTTTCATCATGGATTATGATATTTACTTTGTGTTTAGGTATTTTTTGTAGTGAAAATAATACATATGTTGTTTTTTTGGCATTAAGTGTGAGTAGGTTATTATCAAACCATGATTTTAAGATATTAATACATTCATTTGCAAGTTTGTTAACTAGTTCCCATGTTTGACCTTTTATTAATAAAACAGTATCATCAGCATAAGAGATTAATTCACCTTTGATTTTCTGTTGGAAAATGTCATTTACATACATTAGAAATAGTAATGGTCCGAGGACCGTGCCTTGAGGAATGCCAAATGTACTTGTTAGTGGTGTACTAAAGGTTTGGTTTAATTTTACAATTTGAGGTCTCTCTGTTAAGTAGCTTTCTATCCATTTAAGAGCTAAGTGGTCAATGCCATTTTCTTTTAATTTTAATATAAGTCTTTCATGGGAAATGCTGTCAAATGCTTTCTTTAAGTCAATAAAAATTCCTATACATTTATTTGATTTGTCCAGGGCACTCTGAATACTAGATGAAATTTTTGCAATGGCATCTTGGGTACTTTTTCCCTCTGTGAAACCGAATTGATTTTCATTTATAATTTTGTTTTTATTTAAGAATGCAGTTAGTCTTTTTTTAGCAATTTTTTCAAAAATTTTCGATATATTAGATAAGAGTGAAATGGGTCTATAATTAGAAATGTCCTCCGGGCTACCGGACTTAAATATTGGAGAGATTATGGTTTTCTTATACGTGCTCGGGAAAACTCCTGTCTTAAAGCTATTGTTTATAATATGAGAGATTGGTGTAGAAATATAATTTTTAATGATTTTTAGTGTTTTTACAGCGAGACCGTCAAATCCCGGAGCAGAACCACCTCGCATTTTTGATATAATTTGTACAATTTCAGACGGATTGGTTGGTTCGAAGAGTTCAAGTTTAGTTTCTATATTTGGAATATTTTCAATATACATCTTATTTATTTTTTTCACGGTAATTTTTTCTGCTAGACTCTTTCCGATATTTGCAAAGAATTCGTTAAAAGCGTTTGCTCCTTTTTTAGGTTCTTCAATACAGTTAATTATGTTATTGTTTTGTATTACACTCTTAATAGTATTACTTTTGGTATTTTGTTTATTTTCCATGATTTCATTGATTATATTCCAAACTTTCTTACTGTTATTTTCAGAATCATCAAGTTTATTTTTATAATAATTTTCTTTCGTGTTTTTTATGAGCGTGGTTAATTTATTTTTGTATTCTCTAAAATGAACATTTAATTTAATGTCTAGTGGTTTTTTTTTTGTTTCTTTATAAAGCCATTCTTTGTGTCTTATGGACACAACAAGCCCATGTGTTATCCACGGTTTGATTTTACGAAATTTTGCTGTATTTCCTTTTGGAATAATTTTTTTTGAATCATTTATAAAGTTCGTTAATCTATTTTCAAATATTTTACAGCACTCGTTGACGTTATCACTTCGGAGAATATCTAACCATAATTCAGATGACAATTTATTTTTCAAAGATTCGATATTAACAACAGATATTTCTTTTTTATTATTAGCAGTTTGTCCGCAATGTTGGTTTATCGCCTGAGGTATTATTGAATTGTAATGTAGCAAAGTCATGTAATGGTCGGTAATTGAGGTTTTTATAATTCCCGAGTTTAAATTATTTATATCTTTGATATTTGTGAAAATGTGATCAATGCATGATGGACGTTGCCCATTGACGTTTCTGGTGTAAGAGTTTATACACGACACATAATTCAATTCCGCCATCATATTTAAGTAATTATCTTTATCGTTCGATGTATAATCGTGCGATATATTTAAATTAATGTCACCTAAAACTATTGTATTCGCGTTTCTGTAGTTTAATAACACATGTCTTAATTCTTCTATAAACAAACAGACAGTAGACGAGTGTGTTCTGTATAGAGAGATAATATCAATTTTTTTGTTATAACACTTCATTTGTACATGTAAGCAGTTTGTTCCATTCACATTAATTTCTTCCTCGCACAATATGTCACAATTATGTTGTACGAACATAACGATTCCACTGTTTTTGTTAATTAAATTAAATATAAAATTAAATATCTTGGCCTTTTCATTGATTCACAACTCACATGGAATCACCAATTTAAACATGTTCTATCCAAAATTACTCCTATAACTGGTGTTTTATATAGACTTCGCGGGTTACTTCCTCCCTCTCTATTAAAATCGATTTACCATGCTAAGATTCACTCACATCTAATATATCTCGCCGGAATCTGGGGATTTGCTACAAAAAAAATGATTTCAGAAGTCCAAGTCGTCCAAAATAGAGCCCTGCGAAATATTTTCAGTTTACCCTGGGACACACATGTCAAAGACATCTACAGAAACACCCAAATACTTCCTTTTAATACCATTCCCACTTTTGAAATAACGAAAACTATATTACAAGTAATTCAACACTCGGCACATTCCAACACTACACTCTATTACAATTACGACGTACACCAACACAACACAAGAAATCACAACAAACTACATATACCAAAAATCAAATCAACAAAATATGGACTAAGATCCCTAGAATACATAGCTCACACAAAATATAATCAACTACCCAACGAGATCAAATGTGCAAGTCAATGTAAAAAGACCCAAACTAACATGCTCAAACTTCATCTTATTAATGACTATCTGAAATAATAATGTTGTGTATGTCCCATCATATGTCCATTTAATACATACAGCTATATGTTTCATGTAATGCGTATCATTCCCGCAATGAGTTTATTAACTCCTGGGAGTACAATGCTTTATATAATATACTATATTCTGTATTGTATACTTTTAATAAAAATAAAAAAAAATCTTTTTTTATAATTTTTTAATTAAATGATAAACTTTATCACAAATAATTTTTTAATGTAGGAACTTTGAATTTTTTGAATACGCGTTCAGTGGGAAAGTCTGGAGGTTTTTTTAATACATTAGTACTTTCGCCTGGGATGAGAATGGTTCTCAATCTTAACATTTTTTTTTATTATGATAAATATATTTTTATTAACAGACTTATTTAAAAATTCGTTTATTTTTATTTTAGTTTGACTGAGGATTGAACCCTCCTTTCCACAGATTCCCTAAAATTAATGAACTGCGCTATCACATTATCCAAATTCTAATTGGATGGTACCTAGAATTATTTCGTATATTAACTGTAGTAAATTTTTATAATATCATTCAATTTCAGAAAAATGCGTGTGCGCATGGGTGCCATCAAAAATAAATTGTCGTCAACAAGTCTATCTGTCGAGTTTCAGCACGATCGGATGTCGTGAAGTGGGTTAGTTTCCACTTAAAAAATTCCATTTCATTAATTCAATCAAGAAAGACAAAACCAAATTTAAACAGATGCCTTAAAAAAATCGTTACCTGTATGTCCATTGTTGATAATGTTCATCTGAGGGTGGATATCATTGTAGTTGAACCACCTGATGCAAGGGATCACCCTATTCCTCGCTTTGCTTGTGTCAATATTTATAGGAGACTGACGCAAGCCGTTACATTGAGGGAACTGGGCACCCCAGTTGTCTTGATCTGAATAATAATAATTTTGAAATACATTTATTAATCTTTATATATTATTAATATTTAACTAACGTTTATAAGACAAGATTTTTATTCACAGCACAAAGGATAAGAAATGATTATAAGCACTAATTATTCGCCTGAAATACCCATACAAATTGAAAAAATTTCTGAAGCTGACCGGCTGAAGGTTGCGGGTTCTGAACTCAGTCTCCGTCGCGATAGAGGTCGCGACCACTTGGCTTTTATGAAATGGGATCGCTACTCGAAACAAGTTACGAACCCCGGCTCTATTCTCTATCCAAGTTAAGAACCACCTGTTGGCGTACCAAATTAGGTTTGTTCTGCGCATTCCACCCCCCCCCGCTTCGTTCCTTCGCCATCACTCGGCTGCGATTCCTGTCACCGCTCACAATTCAGTATGTCCTTGGCTTTCGTTTTAAGTGCCCGCGCTCAGAGAAATTAACCCATTCAGACCCTGCGATAAAATGAATGTTCAGCCGATATGTCCAAATTCATTATCACCAATTACGAAAAACAAAAAAGGACCTGTAAACATTATTAATGTGTTATTTGTATGACTATTCGATTCACAACCATGCATTTTTATGATTAAAGGATATTGATAGGTAATATATGTGTGAAATTTGTGAATGTGGTGTTGATCGGTTTAAAAAAATAAATATGCCGATAAAAATGCCAAAAGATCAAAGATTCTTACTTTTTTATTTGGAAAAGCATTTCCCACAATAAATAAAGTTTTGGAGAATGTCAATAACTATGATTCCTTGCCAAATTTTAAGCGCAGCACTTTCCACAAGGTAATCAAAGAATCGGGTTTTCAATATTGTAATCGAAAACGTGACAGTTTATTGACGGAACGTGAGGACTTAATTCTTTGGCGTAGAGATTCCTTAAGAGCAATCGAGAGACACCGTAGAGAAGGTCGTACGATATACTACCTCGATGAAACCTGGATTAATGCAGGTGATGTATCGAAAAAAATTGGGTTGATAATACTATTAAATCAAGACGAGATGCTTTCGCACGCGGCTTTTCTGTAGGATCCCCTAATCCAGCCGGTAAGTAGTTACACATTGGAAGTGCTGCAGGATTTGTTTCGAATGGCCTTTTAATTTTTATCCGATTTGATAAATCTGATGCCAAATAAAGTAGAATATGTATTGTAATACTATCATCATCATTATTTGAATGCATGATATGTTTTAATTTTTTTGTTTTATTTGTCGGCAGACAAATAAAATAAAATAATTTATTTATTAAAGTAGTGGGTCTGAATGTGTTAACGCTCGTTCTGTTCTGACGCGGGTACATATATTTGCTTACACATACACATACATTTATACAAATATATATATATATATATATATCAATATATACATGGAGCATTCCATATATAGTTAAATTCATATAAAGTTACATAAAAACAGGAATTTCGTGGGAACTTTAAATTAACAAAATGGTAGCGTCTAAATCTCATAATAATAACATATCAAAAAATTGTTTAAGCAACAGTATTAGGTATTGATAAATTAGGCATGCGTAAAAGTAAGAGTAAATCACTATAAATGTAAATATCACATGTTTGTAAATAAGGAATGGGAATTAGACTAAGAAGGGATTGCTAGAAATTTACTGATGCATGCCTTTTTTTATGTAGTAACCATGTGTTGAAATGTTTAAGTAAACTGTTTGGGTGTTTATTTGTGTTGCAGTAAGTGGTTTCTTTTAGGAAGGCGTTGAAGATGTAAGGTGCTAGGAAGGATTCGTGCTTTTTGGCAAAGGTTGAATTAATTTTTGGTACTTGAAATTGATTCTGTGATTTTGCCCTTGTGTTACGTGGGTGAGTTACGTGGCATGGTAAGGATTTTATGCAGTTTATTTGAATGATCCTTTTAATGAATAGTTTCCTGATATCTAGTATATTATTTGTAATTAGGAGATTTTCCGTTGGATGCATATATGGTTTTTTGAACATAATCCTAATTAATGTTTTATGCGTTGTGTTGAGGGGTTCAAAAAACTTGTCAGCGGCTCCCCCCCAGGCTGATAAACCGTACATTAAAAGGCTTTGACATAGCGCGAAGTAAACATTTTTTAATTGTTTTTGTGACATGATGTTTCTTATAGTTTTAAAAATGAATGATAGTTTACGGATTTTATTTATGAGGGAGTTAATGTAAAGTTCCCAGTTTAATTTATGGTCCACTGTTAAGCCTAGATACTTGATGTTGTCAGTATGTTCTATTTTTTCGCAGAGGTGGTATGAGGATTTTGAAGGAGTATATGGGTGTAGGTATAAAGGCGGAAGGGTTTTTGGTTGCCCAGTGATGGTTTTGCTAAAAGTTAGGTATTTTGTTTTGGAGATGTTTAAGGTAAGTAAGTTTTTGTCGAGCCAATTTTTTATTTCTGACATACCGGTTTCCGCATTTTTTAAGGCCTTTTCCCAACTTGGACCTTTGACTAAAATTACCGTATCATCTGCATAACTGATTATCTTATAGTCGATAGATGCCAATTTAATCTCAGTAAGTTCATTTATGTAAATGAGAAATAGAAGGGGACCAAGGACGCTACCTTAAGGGACACCATACTTGATTTCTTCCGGATCACTGTAGCATTTATTCAGTTCAACTATTAGTTGTAATTACTTATTAAGTTTTTCCACTATAAAAATACTTTGTTAGTGGTAATTATATAAAATCCCCTAAATTGAGGATACTACAGTTCCACTGGCGCAGGATTAGTTGTGGTGCAGTAATCGTACAAATATACAAAAAAATAATGTTGTTAATACCTTTGAAATCCCAGGCAGAAACAGACCCATCTGAAAAAAAAACCACCATTTTATTATTTATTTCAAAAGCATTGTAAAATTTCGACAAAAATCCGAAAACCCCCTTTTAACCAAAAAAACACCCCTGAACAGCGTTTTCTATTTAGAATACGTAATTAACATATGTTTTTCAGAGTTAAACGTAATTTCCATCAGAAGCCATGGACGTGTTTTTTTTACTTTGATAAAATAAAAATGGATACCATACAGTGTTTCCGGGGGTAAAGTGCGCTAACTTGGTGGGATGATTCTACATGATAGTACAAGTATAAAGTACAACTAACTTTTTTAGAAATTTTAACGTTTGGTAGTTTTTAGGTAAAAAAGTTGAATTGTTTGTATGAGAAAATGAATTTCCTTTTACGGAAATTTTTATTTTTTTATTTCTACCATCATGTATAATTACCTACTGAAGTTAGCGCACTTTACCCCCGGACGCCTTATATATTATTTGTTCCACAATTGTAAATATGTGAGGAACGATTGTTAGGGTTATAGTTAGTAATGTCATAAAGTATTGAGCACTCACATGAATCTGAAATATTGAAAGGTCCTGCGATGTTGTCGAACTGTAAATAAAATATAGAAAAGATTATTCGTTATCATTAAAATCTTTCAGCTAAGTATTTACAACGTTTGAAATACGTATATCACCGATAAAAGTAAACAAGACATAAATATCTTTTTTCCAAATTTTTCTATTGTTCAATAATAAGTGAAAGATGAATAAAAATTTAAATTCAGACGAATAATATGTCACTAGTAACGACTAGTATATATTACGTGTGATGTGTACAAACACATAAATTTTAAACTAAGATTTGCGAATAACATTACGGTGACATTGCTCGAAATCAAGTCTAAAGCTTAAGCTTTTTGCTTGTATTCATGAGCTCATAGGATTTTATGCATTTCCGTGCAATGTCACAGTTCCGAATATTTTCGCATTTCATAATTGTATATTATCAGGACAAATGCAGGTGCATGAAGACGTGTTCCGATAAATGAGAATTTTTTTGAAAAACGTGTTCCGACATCGCCATAACACGTCTGTGCTTTGCTGATAGTTTATTGAGGGATTCATTCGTCAAAGGCCTGCAAAATAGCAATATTTTATATCAGTTTTCTCAGTGCACTCGGATGACGATGCTGGTCTCGGATTTGGATTGATTACTAACTGCGACCCTGGCTTTGAGCAACTCGTATCACCAGCACGATATAATAACTCATGATGTTGACATAACAGAAACCACTTTTACGTAAGCTGTGACTTTAACATTGACCTAACAGAGTTTGTATACCTATATAAAACTCTCTAAAGGCTACCAATGCTGCGAGACTAGCGGTTAATGTTTCTTGAAGGCGACACGTTGGGAAATTGATATTATCAATGTCACCAGCATGAAAGAATGACTCATGACTTTAATATTACAGAAACCTTGGCCGTTAGCCACTTTTGAGGAAGGAGTTTTTAACAGAAGCCGTGACTTTAACATTGACCTAACAGAGTTTTTATACCCATGTAAAACTCTCTAAGGCTACAAAGGCTGCCTAGACTAGTAGAAATAGACTAGTGGGTAATGTTTCTTGAAGGCGACACGTTGAGCAATTGATATAATCAATAAAAAGTAGTTGATTTTGATATTTTATATATTACTAGCGTAGACCCGTAAAAAATCAAAAAATATTGTGATTTCAAAAGTCATTAAAAAACTCCTCAATCTGTACTGTACTGTACTGTAATCGTCATCCGGTTGGATTGGTAATGTGTGAATTAGGTTGACGATATTAAATTTATTAATTCGGTTCTAGGTACAAAAATAATACGATTGGAAAGATGAACTGGCAGCTAGTTTTTGGCAGGTCGTTCGTAGAAATTTTTCACGGTCAAGAAAGTAAACTTACAGCAGTACCTACTCCTACAGTACCTACTCCTTCAGTATCTACTCCTCCAGTACATACTCCTACAGTACCTACTTCTATAGAAGAATAAAATGTTTTTTGTCTTCTAAACTCTTGTTTAATGTGTAAAATACTGGGGAATTAAATCATCACCATTTGGCAACGTTAGGAAATTTGGTTATTGGAAGGGTGTTAATAAGGAAAGCGTGAGGGCAAAAAATAGGTAAGAATGAACGACGGCAGCTTATTTCACATTTTACCATCATCTCAAATAATATAATGCAGGTAGACCACACAAAGTAATATATTGATAACTCACATTTTGCCAAAGAATATCGTTTGAGACGTTAGAGAAGCCATCGCGCGTTGTAAGCCGCGAGGACAGCTCATAGAGGGAATCTATTTTCCTATTGCGTCGATTATCCACTGATTCCACAACATTTTCAAATATACAACCTGAAAAAAAAATAACAGCATTAGATTTGGTAAAGTCTCATTCACAAAATAATATATATATCGTCTTCCTAATTATGACAGGAATTAATCTATCTATATAAATAAAAATGTAAATTTTCGTTGGTTCAAAATCTTAGATCTCTGTAAGTTATTCACAGATTGCTTTGTAAGTTTAACACAACGTTGCATTCGAATACGCGTGTGCATTAAATAGATTATAGATGTCACCTGAGACAGATAAAAACATAGGTTTTTTGAAAAAACAATCTCTTGAACAAAAATGCTTTTTTTTTAAACAGCGCCGTTTGTTAGACGTAAAAGCAACAGGCGATATTGTTTCTCTATCTGACATATTTCAACCACAGCAACGCGTGGCGATGTATAACTAGTCAGAAATAACATTTGTTTGCGAGAATCGAAGATTTTTAACAATTTTTGCCTAAGCATTACTAAAAAACATTGAAACTTCTCGACTGCAGTAACCCATTGATATTGTGCACATCGGCTTCAATCATAGATAAGATAAACAATTGAAGATATGGCATGAAAATGTGGCGACTGTCGCCGAGACACGATCAAACTGCACTGACTATCAAAGTGAAAGTTATGCGTCTGGGCGGTTTCATAATAATAATGGTTTAAGTCCTATCTCCATGGTTTCTATTATCAATGGCTTTAACTGATTTAAAAACATTATTTAAATCTTAAAAGTCGTGTTAACTCGTTAATCTGACAGTTGACTGCGTACACGCGAATGGCCGAGCATTCTACCACTCAAAGCATAGCATCTAATATAAATGATTTCATGTTGAAAGTAATTATTATTTATTATTTAAACTTGATCTCAATACATTGAAATAGCAGCTACACTGTAAGCGTCATGGTTCAATAATTGGAACGAATTGTAATGTCCGTATAGACTAGATCATTCATTGTTGGATAAATTAATGCGTTTTTTACTGATTAATTACATCAAAGTGAAATTTTCATTATCTATTAAAACGTCGAGTTTTGTTTATATGATAGATTTATTAACAAACAAGAAAAGTAATAAATAGTGACTTTCTGACTTTATGTTATTCTAATGCGTGACAGCTGTTTCGTCCACTCAGCATCACTCAGCTACACCCTGTTAAAATGTTTATCTTCTTATGCATAAATACAGCTGTTTCGTCCACTCAGCATCACTCAGCTACACCCTCTTAAAATGTTTATCTTCTAATGCCTAAATACAGCTGTTTCGTTCTTCGAATATTTCTGTCACTCAGCTACACATTGTTAACATATTTATGTGATCATTATTGTTAAGACCTTTTAATTGTTTAAATCTCCACAGATAAGTGGTGTCCTCAGGTTTCCCTTCGGTTACCCTCAGATTTTCCTTGGGTTACCCTCAGGTTTTCCCCGAATTACCCAATGGTTTCCCTCAGGTTACCCTCAGGTTACCCTCAGGTTACCCTCAGGTTACCCTCAGGTTACCCTCAGATTTCCTCTAGGTCACCCTCAGGTTAGCCTCAGGTCTTCCTCGGGAAACGCTCAGGTTTCCCCCAGGTTACCTTTAGGTTTCCTCAGGATTCCTTGTGGCCTCACGGCATATGCCATATTTAGAAATATTTTATTATTTTGTACTTAATTTTTTACTTCCTATTGTTGTTAATAATTCTTTATACCATACCTATTTTTATTGTCAGTATGGTCACCCTATGATTGTGGCTGATAAGCCAATACCGGTACTTTGTAATACTTATTTAGTCAGTAAAAGGTTATTGTTGCCAACTTTACACTTACTGATCAACTGTGATTTTAGTTTGAATAACTATAGTGTTAATTTTTGAATTTATTTTTTTGTATTATTTTTTAATATTATTTTATATAATTTTAATGCTGCACACCTCAACACAGGAATGAATAAATAATTAATTACAAGAGGTAGTTAATATTTCTGTTAATTTATGTAGAAACATAATACGGACATATTATATTTTTATGCTTAGCATATTAGTACTTTCTTAAGGAGAACCTTTTTGTGAATAAATTTATGAAGTCTTTGGCTACTTTAATTTGAAGGATGGGAAGAAAAACAAAGATTAAACGCATTGAACTTTCAGCTACCCACAATTATTTGCTTGGCATTTTGATTTTAATTAGTAAATACTCGTAGATTTCATCAGGAGAAAAAAAATATAACCTTAACGATAGGTACCTACTCTTATATATCTTCTTACAATGCTCCTATTCTTACTACAAGAACTAGGTACGACTTGAACTTCTTCATAACCCCAAGTCCACCCAACATATGTTGCCACACTTGGCGCAATAAGAGTTAAGGGTACGTGTAATATTTACACCCTATTTTACACACCATACCTACAACAGTGGCTTTCCATATTTTTTCTTCAAGTTTCCTGTAATTTCTACAACAAAATCTATTACTTTTAGTTTTTATTTTATTTAGTAGTTCCCTTTGTTTCTTTTTCATATAAGAAGAGTTGAAAAAAAATAGAATACGAAAATTGAAAAAATATGCCTTTAGCTCGTATTTTTCTATGATGGTCATCTTTTTCAAATTCATATCTTGTGTAATTCACAGCATCGTAGTCTAAGGACGAGTTGATTCGGAGAATTTGAACAATTCATCAAATTTCAATGTTCATTTTCGGTTTCTGTGAAATTCTTATTCAAGTTCTGTTATGATATAATTATAGGCTAGTTGCTTGATGAGAGTGAAATAATAACAGAACTAGAAAAAATCTTTGACAGAACTTGAAAATTAACTTTGAAATTAGAACAATTCTACAAATTTCAACGCTTATTTTCAAGTTCTGTGAAAGATTTTTCAAGTTCTGTTTTTATTTCAGTTCTGTCAAGCAACTAGCCTATAATGATTTAATAACAGAACTTGAATAGCACTTTCACAGAACCCAAAGTGAATGTTCAAATTTTATGAATTGTTCAAATTCCTATAAACAAACCATCCTAAGTGTACCGGGTTGCAGGTCTGGAGTGCGAAGGTTACCCGATGATGGCCTACCTCTAAGAGATAGGGCATCAGAAAAATAAATTTCTTATATTGAAAAACTAGTTTTTCGGTTTTAGTTAGGTACATCTTTAATTGAAAATATTTTTTTTCCGGAAAAAATAATAATGGTATACAGAGAAAACATACTGATATGAAATACTGTTAATTTATTAAAAATCTGGTCAAATTAATCGTATAATCGTAGGAAGAGGAAGGTGGGGAAGTATCTGGTTATTCAGATTTGGTCACCAAACACGGTCAAAGCCATTTAAAGCAACGTTTCAATTCTGAGCGGTTATCTTACATCAGAGTAGAGAGTATCTTTCTTCTGGAACTTGCAATATACTATATATTATTTTAAATGAGTGAATTATGGAAAAAATAAAAATCAATCAAATAAAATTTTCTAGCGCACGCCGGGATTTGAACCCGTGACCTTCGGCTTGCTAGACGAATACCTCACCCCTCGACGGCGGAGGTTGTAAAATTTCAAATTATTTGGATTTTTAAAATTACTGTAACCCACTGAAAGTAAGGGTTTTCTTATAATTTTAACCCAGGCATTTGAACAATCAATAATAATTATATTTTATTCGGAATGCTTTTTTTGAGAATAAAAACAACGTAAAAGCCTGCATAATTCAAAACATAGAGAAACAAAAATTGTTGCGTAAGTCTGCTCACCAATAATATCAAAAATTTTGTGAAAAATATCAATATGTAAAAAAAAAAACAGTGAACGCGGTGAGCACAAAACATAAATCAAATGTAATTTTGTCACACAATTCTGATAGATATATCGACACCGAGTTACGTAAAATAACCGAAATGTTTAAAATTTTATTTCTAATAAGTGCCATGAAAAATTTTCATTTCAAAACCAGAAATGCCCCGATCACGTAACGACGGTATTTCAAATACGCAGATATATTGTATCGAAATCGAATTATATCATTTTTGGTTCGCAAACTCGTTTCCGTATGGTTTCGTCTTTGACCGATTAAGAAACAGTAATGTGAATCAAACAATGTGAATTGTAAATGAAATCTAACATAATATTCTCTAAATGGTATACAATAAAGTCGCTATCCGCGTCTGTCGGTTTATGCGCTTAGTTCTTCTAAACTAGGCAACGTATTTTGAAATGGTTTTTACGAATCAGGAAGAAATCCCGGAAGGTTTAAATACATGATACTTGCATATTATATTTCTAGAAAGTAGAGAAAAGTCGATGTTTTGTAATCAAGACGTAAAATATATATTTTCGGGCACTGTATTGCTAACGCTGGCTAAACCTCATGAGGAATATCAAAATAATGTAATACGGAATTGTATATCTCAAAAAGGCCTACAGATAAATCCATTCTGATATATATCTATCTCCTAAGGATAACCCCAGCAACGCCGGGTACACGTCAGCTAGTATTTTTATAACAAGAAAATTAATGGTATTTACTACTATTCTCGTACCTTAAGTTTGATTTAGGCGAAGTTTAGCAGTCCGAAATGGAATGTTAATGCCAACGCTGCTGAATTTGGAGGCGTGGAATTGACAGAGAAGGACATCATTTGACCGAATGGAGTAGAAATAATAAGCGTATGTAATATGTATTGTAAAACCACGTATATTTCCTAAAATAATGCAAGACCCACTGCACATAATCGCAACGATTAACATTGACAGTGGGAAACTTAGATGGTATATTTTATGTGTCATGAAATTGCTTTCGTGATAATTTACTTCGATCTCCGGTAAATACCGCAAAATGGGGTGACAATGTCAATTTACAACTTTTAAGTAATAACATTTTTTTACAAAATCATTTTTGATTCTAATCATCATTATTGTAAAGTTTTTTTTTGTAATTATTATAATTTTCAAGAATTTATAAAAATTAATATGTGTTTGGGCAGTGAAAAAAATAACAACATGGTGATCAAAGTCGCTTTCGGAGGTGGGCGACTTTGATAAACCTATCATTTTATTACAACGATTTACAATATTTAGACATATTGATGGTTGAAAACATACTTACCTACAATCCCCAAAAAAAAATTGAAAACATGCGAGCTCAAATATTCAAGTAGTTACATAGTTATATTGAAAGTCACTGATAAACCCGACAACATAAATGACACGATACCATTATAATCGTCAAGATATTAAAAAAAAAAACATTTTCAAAATATCTACAAAAACAGCTTTGAAATTCATTCATCAACATCTTAGCAGGTATTCGCGATTATCAATGAAGCCACATATTACGGTACCTATAAAAGTTGACATATTTTCATGAAATGAGTACCTACTCAGTGGTTTTAACTGATTTTATAAGATAATGAACATTTTGTTATTTGGTTATAGAACCTTGAAAATAGTTAATATGAGCTGGTTAAAATGTCAGTCTGCCGGGAACTAATATTTATAAAAAAAGAGAAAAAAAGAGGAAACAATATTATTAATGCACAAAATTCTAATTATCAGAGTTGCAAGATTGCAAGATTAATACAAAAAATCTAATTATCAGAGTTGCAAGATTGCAAGATTATTGTATAGAATTCTAATCATCAAAGTTGCAACATTGCAAGATTATTATACAAAATTCTAATCATCAAAGTTGCAAGATTGCAAGATTATTACAAAAAGTTCTAATTACCATAGTTGCATGATTGCAAGATTAATACAAGAAAATCTAACTATGGGAGTTGCAAGATTGCAAGAATAATACACAAAATTCTAATTATCAGAGTTGCAAGATTGCAAGGTTAATACACAAAATTTTATTAATGGAAGAAAAGTCGAGTAAATATTTGGATATTTATTATTAATTGTTATCGCACTTACCAGATGTTGAATACTTTGACAGAAAAATGTTGACTATAATGGTCCAAGTTATAAATAAGAAAGACATCCACTTCATTGCTGTTGTGTATGGATATGTAAAGTCAGCAAAGTCTGCAACAATGTTAAGAACAATTATTATGTGTAGCGTTTTTTGTTGTCATTTTTAACAATATTTATATAAATTACTCGTTTATGATTATAACCGATTGGTGGACAACACGTTCAAAAGTAAAGTTACGATTACACTTGAAAATTTGTGTAAAGTTGTTAAGATGTCAATTATTAACTAATTGACATCTTTGCAATATTTCGAGCGCTTTAGTTTGAGATTTTGGTTTTTTGTCGGCAATGGTATATTACCTACTAAAGGCAAATCAACACACCCGATTTTAAAAATTAAAAATGTAACTGTTTTCACCAACCCAATTAAATGCAAGTATAATATTGTTGAAACTATTTTGTTGCTTTTATGTAGCATAAGCGTTCAGACATTTAAACTATCCAGAATGGAACCATGGATCGCTTATATAGGGGAATTGTGAGGCTAAAACAGCCTTTTCAATGAACATGTAAATTTTATCTTTTATAGTTTTTCTAATGGTTTCGAATTCCAAAAAAGTAAAGGAAGTGGATTTCATTGATAATAATATGGTTATTTCTTTTGTGATAAAACGGTATCGAAATAAATGCTTTCGTATTGCGAGGGTGACTCCAGTTACATTGGAAATATTGGATTCCTCCATGGTGGAAGAAATGTAGGTGCCGCATATAAAGTAGCCTATCTGAAAATCTGTCACCATTCTAAAGCTAATATCGAACATATTATTTTCGTAGGATTTTCATAAATTTAACGTAAAATTTATTTTAGGATAGCAATTTTAACTAAATTATTTTTTCCAAGCAGTCCCTCAAATGTAAGCTCTGAAGTCTTGAAATTTGTAAGGATTTTTTTCTTTAGTTCGTGACGACATTTTCATACAGAGATTAAACTGTCAGAAAATCAAACAATAGTACTTCACATTGGTCGATTCCATATTTTTTACTAAGATGAGAGAGTATTGAAAATTAGGCGAAACCGGGAATGATCTACTAGTAAATGACGGCCTCCCTGGTCGAGGAATAAGGCTTTCGACTAGCAAACTGGAGTTGTTCGTCGTGGGTTCAAATTTGTGTTATTTCACAAATTACTCAAACAAATGTACAGTATATTTGCGGTACGTTCCAGAGTCGAAGATACACTCAGTATGTTAACCTCGGTGTAAAACCAACATTCAAAATTGAAATGTTGCTTGAAATGGTTTTGGCCGTATTTGGTGACCAGATATGAATATCCAGGAAATTGTATACTTTTCTCTTCCCCATTTCTTTCTCCCCCACAGCCTTCAGCCTCACGACATACCCCAATTGGAGATTCCATAGTCTCACCGGTTCCAGACGGTTGGAAACATTCGGGAGGTTTCACATTAAAAAATGCGTATTTCAAATAGGTACGTATTTTTTAAAATAGCACATCAGGTCAATGAACTTAATTTATTTTTTAATTAGCCTTTATCGTTAAGTGCCCAAAGAATAGCATATAAAATGTCATGCTCCTAAAACCTATTTGTGTTACTTCTAGATAAGAAAGGAAACAATTTACGACTTATGTTTTTTGTGATTACTCAAGTCACGGTAATTAAAAAAAACATAGTTAACAATAAATAAATAAACCTTTTATCTTAGTTTAAGAGTTACTTACTTAGGCGTCAGTTAACTGTGTGTATTAATGATCACTTATCCTACATGTTCGAAGCTACCAGTGGCGTACCGCAGGGTTCGCATCTTGGTCCTTTACTTTTTAATTTATTCATTAACGACGTAACAAACATATTCACCCGTGTTCTCATTCTAATGTTCGCTGATGATATTTATATTTATTTATTTATTTATACTGGGTTTTACAGATGATCACACTTACGTGAGAACAATCCACTTATAAAAACTCAGTTATTGTACAATTAAATAAAGATACAAAAAATTAAATACAGATACATACAATTAAATACAGACACATACAATTAGAAAACAAAAACATCAAAAGTATTCAGGTGAAAAATATTATGGCGTCTTAAAAAATGCGAATTGGGGACATTTATTTTAATATTGCTAAGACATAATGTAGTATCAAGTTGACCATGAATAATTTTATGTAAACATATGAGATCAGTCAATTGCCTTCTAGTTTTAAGTGTATCAATCTTGAAGTAATCACGACGTACGTCATATGATCTAAGATGGTCATGTAATCCACATTTGAAGGATAACATTCTTAGCATTTTTTTAATGGATTCTACAATGTTTTCATATTTGCAGTAATGTGGATTCCAAATAGAGCTTCCATATTCAAGTTTACTTCTAATTAAGGCATTGTAAAGAGTTAGAATTGATTGAGGATCTTGGAAAGGTTTAAATATTCTGTGAATAAATCCCATAATTTTTAATGATTTGCACTTAATGTCGTTAATGTGTACATCAAATATGAATTTAGAATCAAGAGTGATTCCTAGATCTCTTATTGAAGATACTTTTTTGAGAATAATATTATTAATAACATAAGAAAAATCCTTTATAATTCTATTTCTAGTGAAGTTTAAAATGTAACATTTTTCAACATTTAAGTGCATATCATTGACAGTACACCAGTTATTAAGTGTGTCGAGGTCGTTTTGAAACAGTTGATGATCGGAAACAGACTCGATTTTACGAAAAATTTTAAGATCATCGGCGAAAAAAGCATAATCACAATTTAATTTCGAGCCAAGGTCATTTATGAATATAAGAAAAAGCAGGGGCCAAGATTTGAACCCTGTGGTACACCGGAAGTTACAATTATAGGGGATGATTTGTATCCATTAATAATACTCAATTTGGTAGGCGGGAATGGGTACCGCCGCCCTGGGAACCATTTATTGGATGACCAACACCTCTGCCACAGGTCACCCCAAGTGGTTCGCTACGTTTGGTGACTTAGCAGGGGTGCCCGGGTTCATGGGTTAAGGTTTGCCCGGGTCTTGGTGGCGGGTGCGTCGGCCCACCTTCTGCGTGGCGGGCCGGTTGGGAGATGCTGGTTGAGGGAGACCCTTTACAACCGGTTACCGCTGTCCGGGCCGCTCGATAGTACAGGGGCCCGACCCTCAGGCTCACGACTAAGGGTGGGCTGCCCCATCAGCGAGTGAAAAAACCCCGCCACTGCTGTTGTGCCGGTTCGTGACCGGAGGGGACCCAGCAGCAGCGTTTGGGGCGCATTGGATGCCCTCTCCAGCCGGACTCTCCCGGCCTATCGCCTAGCACCGCAGTGGGTGGGCTGGAACCAAACGCTCATCACTCCTAGACAGCCTGAACCCCAGATTCCTACCCACCCCTCATACCTTTCCTTTCCAGACCTTTCCTTTCACCTCCTACACCTACAAAAAAAAAAAATTAATTAAATTCATGAACATACAAAACAACAATCTTAACATCATTACAGCGGCGAGTAGCAGGCGTCCCCGGTGCGGGCCAAAACTGTTGGTAAATTTTGCCAACATTCGCGGCCTGCACACAAATTTAAATTCCGTCCATCACCATCTTTTGTCCCAACGTCCCAACCTTCTTTTCCTATCCGAAACTCAGATAGCCGAGCCGCCAGACTCCTCCTATCTGGACTGCCCGGGCTTTACCCTCGCAAGCAAATTCCGGCTGAAAGGAGGAGTCTGCCTCTATAGTCGAGCTGACGTCAACTGTGTGCGACTATTGAGTCTGGAAAACTCCAGATTCGACGTAATGTGGGTGCGCGTCAATCTTGCCAGTACGGCAAGATTCTACGCATGTCTATACCGCTCACCGAACCATAGCGAATCAGACACTTCCGAGCTCTTCAAACATTTGAGCGATACTATTGATGATCTCTTGCCCCGCTACCCTTCGGCCAAGTTTGTTGTTCTGGGGGACTTCAACGTTCATAACGAACCATGGTTGAAGTTCTCAGGCCCAACGGACTCGGCTGGCCGACAGGCGGAATCCTTTGCCATTTGCTACGGATTAGAGCAATTGGTTCAGGAGCCTACAAGGGTTCCTGATGTCCAGACTCACCGCTCCAATCTGTTAGACCTATTCTTAACTACTGTGCCACACGGTTATAAGATTGACGTCACAGCGCCTCTGGGATCATCTGACCACTGCCTAGTGACGACATCAATCCCCGTTAGCCTCAGACCAACCAATGAGAGGCTGAGGAGAAAAGTGTGGCACTATAGGTCAGCAGATTGGTTCGGTATGCGGGCCCATTTCAATGCTTTTCCGTGGTCAGCTGTTTGTTTTCGGACTTCGGACCCTTCAAGATGTGCCCAGGAGATTGGTGAAGTCATCAAATCGGCGATGGATGGCTTCATACAATCGACTACTAAAGAAACTGGTGTGGGCTCAAAGCCGTGGTTCAGTCGACAATGCTCCGAAGCAGTTCGACGAAAAAACGCGGCTTACCGAGCCTACAACACATCTCGAACGCCCGAAAGCAGATCAGCATACAACAAATCGGCAAAGGAATGCAAGAGAATCATCAATAGATCAAAATTCGAACACGACCTGCAGATCAGCAAAAAGCTGGCTGCCTGCCCGCATGGCAGCAGAGCATTCTGGTCGCTTGCGGGCTCAATAGGTCGAAATTTTTGCAAACCCAGTTTGCCACCTCTTACCAGACCTGACGGCTCACTAGCAAACACCGCCACCGAAAAGGCAAACCTTTTAGGGAAAATGTTTGCGGAAAACTCGACCCTCGACGACGGGGGTGCTGTTCCGCCGTCGGTTCCTCACTGCGGCTTCTATATGAAAAAGCTGAGGATCCGGCATCGGGATGTACTCCACGTCATACGGGGGCTCGATGTTAACAAAGCTAGTGGACCTGATGGAATACCTGCCTTGGTATTGCAGAGGTGTGCTGCGGAAATAGTTCCAGTTTTGACAAAGCTCTTCAAAATGTCCCTGAAGTGTGGCACTGTGCCCTCTGGTTGGAAAAAAGCGGTAATTCACCCTATTCCCAAGAAAGGTGACCGCTCCAACCCGGCCAACTACCGCCCCATAGCGATCACATCAGTTCTGTCCAAAGTGATGGAACGTGTGATCAACGACAAACTGCTCACATACCTCGAGAAGAACAAAATTATCAACGACCGTCAATACGGATTCCGGCGGAACCGCTCGTGCGGTGATCTTCTCGCGTATGTGACGCATGTTTGGGGGCGGTGCCTGGAACGTCACGGTGAGACCCAAACGGTCGCACTAGACATATCCAAGGCCTTTGACCGGGTCTGGCACCGAGGACTTGTCAACAAATTGCATTCTTACGGACTTCCCGCATCCCTGTGTACGTGGATTGCTGACTTTTTAAGGGATAGGTCGATTCAGGCGGTTGCTGACGGTTTCACCTCTTCCTCGCACTCCATAAATGCTGGCGTCCCACAGGGATCGGTTCTGTCTCCGACTTTGTTTTTGTTGCACATCAATGACCTTTTGACATGTGCACCGATTCATTGTTACGCGGATGACAGTACAGTTCATGATAGCTTTTTGTTTGACAAGCCCCCAAAGGGCACACAAACTCCAACGGCTCGGAGGGCTTTGAAGCAGAGAATGGACGGTTATCTCGAGAGTATTTCCTCCTGGGGTAAAAATAATCTCGTCGAATTTAATGTTTCAAAGACCCAATCCTGTCTGATTACGTCTAAAAGGGATCCAAATGATAATCTAGTCTCCTTCAACGGAAGCAATCTTCCGAACAGGCCTTCCATTGATATGCTTGGTGTAACTATAAGTGACCAGCTCAGGTACGGGGGCTCCATCGAAGCCAGAGTAAAGTTGGCCTCTCAGAAGCTGGGCGTACTGTACAGGGCCCGCAGATACTTTAATAGTACACAACTGCTCACCCTGTACAAATCGCAAGTGCGCCCTACTGTCGAATTTGGCAGCCATCTCTGGTCTGGAGCCCCAAAATACCTGAAAAAAACCCTTGACTCTGTGCAGAAACGGGCGGTCCGTTTGATAGATTCCCCAATCTTAACAAACGGACTGCAATCTTTAGAGCACAGACGTCGGGTAGGTATGCTGTCCTTGTTCTATCGGTATTACAATGGAAGATGCTCTGAGGAACTAGCGTCATTGATCCCTTCGGCGCCGGTGCGTAGTCGGGATACACGCCAAACGCGCGCCCAACATTTGTACACAGTTGACACTTGTCACATGAGAACGGGTCGCTTCTACGATTCGTTCTTAAGTTCAACAGCTCGGCTGTGGAACGAACTGCCGGCCTCTGTGTTTCCTCCCTCCTACAACATGGGACTCTTCAAGACCCATGTTCACTCCTTCCTCTCCACAAAAAGACCCTCCACACAGCATCCCCAAAGATGACATAGGCCCTGAGGGAAATTATTTTCTTCAGGGCCTCCTGTGTGGAGTAAATATAAAAAAAAAAAAAAAAAAAAAATAACTAATTGAGTTCTGTTATACAAATATGATTTCACCCAGCGAAGTAGATCTCCATGTATTCCTATTTGTTCAAGTTTTTTTAATAAGATGGAGTGATGAACTTTATCAAAAGCTTTTTGGAAATCAGTATAAATTGCATCTACTTGTAATCTTTCATTAAAAGAATTACATACATAATTACAAAATTCCAAAAGATTTGAGTTAATAGATCTTTGAGGAACAAATCCATGTTGCCTAGTGCAGAGAAGGGGCTTAAAATGCGAAAAAATATTTTTATATATCAGAGATTCAAAAACCTTAGCAAAACAGGATAATATACTGATTGGTCTATAATTTTTTACTAAAGATTGGTCTCCCGATTTTAATACTGGTACCACATGTGCTTTTTACCACAGATCAGGAAAAGTTCCCGTGGTTAGGGATGCATTAAAAATTATAAAAAGCGGTAAACATAAAGAGTCTGCAAAGCAACTGACAAAGAAAGGAGGAATATTATCTGGGCCTGGACCCTTGTTGGAATCTATTTTACTCAAAAAACATTTTATTTCATCTGCACCAATAAGTATTTTACCCAAATTGCTTTGATTGTGTTCAGTTATGTTTGGCATTGAACCATTAGTGGATGATTCCGAATTGGTATAAACAGATGAAAAATATTTAGAAAATATGTTTGCTATGTGTTCACCGTCACCATCATTACTTTAGGAATACAATTGGTTTTTCGTAATGATTTTGAGTATGACCAGAACACCTTTATGTTACCTTGTAGAACACTTTCGACAGAGTTGATGTATGATTTATAACATTCACTTTGTATTTTTTTTTGTAACTTTCCTTAAATAAGAAAATTCTCTATAATCTGACTCGTTACCATGTTTTTTTACCTTAAGTCTAATTTTGTTTTTTTTCTTAAGAAGAGCAATCAATTGCTGATTAAACCAGACAGGATATTGATTTTTTGTTTTAGTAATATATTTTTTAAAGTGTTTGTCAATTATTTCCCATAATTTTTCATAGAACCAGATCACCATACTATTCACAATTTCATTTTTAAAAAGAGTTATCCAATTAACAGATAATAGATCCTGTCGACATTCATGAAAGTTTCCCTTCCTGAAGTTATATTTTGAGTCACTTCTATTGATTTCTAAAAATTGATCTTTATTTTGTTTCACCATTATTTCAAATGAAGGGTGATATTGATCCAATTTGGTTAAGCCTGGTGCTATATGTATATCTATGTTAACTTTATCAGAGAAAACAAGATCCAATAAATTTTCATTTGTATTTAGTACATTATTGAATTGATACAAGTTGCAAATTGATGAAAGGTTGACAAGACTGTGTGCTTTCATGCTTTTATAATTAGAAGGTGTAAGTACATTATTTTTAAATGAATTGTCAGGTAACCATTTTATTTCGGGCAAATTGAAATCACCAATAATAATAAACTGTGAATTGGAAATTGAATACTTTAAATACAGATCTTGTAATTTTTCAATCTGATTACAATAATTGTCTACAGTTACACTAGGAGGAATATAGAGGATGCAATTAAAGATGAGCGAGTTGGAACGAGACTTAATTACAAGCCACAAATCTTCATTGTCACTCTCCCATTCCGTTTTTCTGGATACAAGAAGTTTTTTAAAAACGGCGGCTAGAACTCCGCCACCTTCTTTAGACGCAGATTTGGTTGACTCACGATCTCTCCTAAATACTATATATCTGTCATCAAACAGTTCTTCACTGAACACTGTTGAGTTCAGCCATGTTTCAGAAAAACAAATAATGTCATAATTATTGATTAAAATTTCATTGCGCACACTTACGGTCTTTGTTCGAATACCCCTCACATTTTGATATAATATATTTAATGCATCAACAGCAACTGCCTCGCCATCTTTTTCCGTATGATTAAACGCCATAGTCGATGGTGGAGAGATCCTTCAGTAAAGCCGCTTTGTACGCCGGGCAGTCCTTATCTCCAGTGGGGTGGGCCCGGGAAGCTGCAGGCTTTCCGAAACGTGCGCATGTAGCGCAACTGGGTGCTGCAGCAGCAGCGGGGCAGGCCTCGCGCGCGTGTCCTTCTACACCGCAGTGAGAGCATCTCTTTGTATCTTTGCAGTACTTGTGAGAATGTCCAACCATTTGACAGTTCAGATACACTGTAAGTCCTACAAAGTCACGCACACCGCAAACGGTCCAGTCAACGAATACACGACCTTGTTGCACCAATGCATGACGAATGTTAGCGGGCACCGAGTACACTCTGTGGCAAGACGGTCCGGTTAGAGCTCCAGCCATATGACTAAGTTTGCACTTGGATGCACATTCTTTAAAGTTGTCACCTTTAGAGATTCCAGAGAGGGCATTCTCTAAAAATTTCTCATCCGATAGTTCACGGGGCACGTTAAAAAATATTAACCTTGGCTGCCTCCTAACTGGAAGACGGGCACTCACCAAGTCAGAGCTGGATATAACAGGATCATTTAAAAGCCTTTCTTGTTCCTGGCTGCTGGCAGTGTGGATAATGACTCCTTTGTTTTTTATGTTTTCGACTCCCGTTATCCTCACTCCTAATTGCGATGGCTTAACGATGTCCTTAATAATTTTTTTAGTCCCATCGCTATCATCGACCCCCGGTGGTTTGGGAAAAAAACATACAGATGGTCTTGGTTTCCCTATTTTTATACTGGTACGAGTGAGTGGTGGAGGCACTGGGAGTTTTTTCTTTGTAACTTCAGCAAATGAAAGGCTAGCCTCTGTTGCATCAGCCACACGGCGTATTACTGGACCCAGATCTGACTCAAGCTGTTGAATTTTCTCCAGCAGCTGTTTTGTATAATTTTCGGCCATTGTTTTCTCGGCCTGCAAGACCTTGATATTAGCTAGGGCCGAATTAAGGTCTCCTCTAAGCTCTTCCTTCTCCAGCAAAAGTTGGGCAACGGAACCGAGAACATTTGTCACGTTTCTCGATACTTTGAGCTGCTGCTCTTTAGACACTTTGGATGTCAGCCAATGCGTCATGTAAGGCGTTTAGGGCAATTTGAGTCCCGGATAATATTTTATGTCCTGATACATGACGATATATGAAGATATATAGAATTATTGACCAAATCGAGGACTGTCTAACACTTTAATCTAATATTAATAGCTTTTACAATTGGTGTCTTAAAAACAAATTAATTCTTAATGTAAAAAAATGTCAACTTATGAGATTCCACAGAAAAAAACCCATTGTTGTTCACCTACTTTCTCAATAATCACACCTTATTATCTGTTGATGAAATAAGAGACCTTGGTATAGCTTTTGACACTAAATTAACATTCATTAAACATATTAATAATATAAAGCAATGCAAATGTTAGGATTTGTCTTACGGATTTCAAAGGATTTTAAAAATTTAAAAACTGTCAAATTACTTTACACTTCACTTGTTAGAAGCCATCTAGAATTTAACACCACCATTTGGAGTCCTTACTACAGTGTACATGAGAATTCCCTTGAGCGAGTCCAACAAAAATTTTTACGTTATATTAATTTTAAATTGGGAATATTCATCGAAAACATTAATTACACCTCTCTGCTACAATTATTGGGACTCGATACATTAAAAGAAAGAAGATTTTTTTCAGACCTATTTTATTTATTTAAAATCGTTACCAACCGTTGAACTCCCCTGAACTTCTTTCGTTCATATGTTTCCATGTACCTAGTCGATCAGTTCGTTTCAAATTACCCTATCATTGCAACAATACAGGATCTAACGCTGAACTCAATTCCATAACGAATCGCCTGCATGTACTTGGAAATTAATATGTTTTGGATGAACCTATAAACATTGCTAGTTTAACCTCATACAAACACTACTTAATTAAAACTGTCAGTCGGCGCTTCTCAGATTGACTATAATCAAATACAGTTTTAAAGTATTAATTTCTTAACACTCATTACATAATATCCGGGATTTATAATATGTTGTATTGTATTTATAATAACCTACTCATTGTACTTTTTTATGTTGATACTACTATTTCTAATGTTCTCTTTTATGTATTTTATATTTTTTTATCTATGTATATTCTGTATTCATATGTAAAACAATTGTTATTCTTTTGTAAAAGCCGCTATAATCGGCGTTAATAAATAAAATAAATAAATAATAAAGTATTTGTCCTAATTTGAGACAGGTACATGAGTACTATTTGTTTCATTTGCACGAAGTGTCTGATAAATTAATACATTTATTTTTGTCGGAAGAAAATCCTTGACTCTTGGAACGTATTCACACAAACCGGAGTATGACGTTATATTTCATAATCTATTGAATAAATTGACTACTATTATGTTATTAACTGTTATTCGAACCTTCACTGAAGGTCAAACAGTTTGTAAGAAACAAATATTTGTCAAGAAAGTTTATTGTCTATTTAGTCGTGATTTTTTAATAGAGACCTGATAAATTTGCGTTTAAGATAACGCGATTTACGTTGTTTAACTCGGAATTGCTCATTTTGAGGCGAATAACGCGAAATTCGTAATTTTTATGGATTGAACCTTCCTCCCTAGGGATTGACTCTTAAACTGCTGTGACCCATTAACATTCACTTCAATGATTTGCTTTCATTCATTCACTGCCGAAAATAAAAGTGAAATTCAAGTACAAGCAGTGTTGCCAACTCAACTACTTCAAAATATGCTAGAGTGATGGGAAAAATATGCCAGAAATATGCTAAATTCCTTTAAAAAATGCCGAAAAAGCCAACATAAATTTAACTTAGTATTTATTGAGAAATAGAGTGATGGGAAAAATGCTAAATTACTTTAAAAAATGCCAAACAAAAGCTAACATAAATTTAACTTAGAAATAAAATATCAATATCTACATCTTCTTCCTCTTCATTAACAGCAGCTGATGTGGAAGGCTGAGAGACGGGGTCGTAACTTTCTTTGGTCCCAATGCAGCGTAGTACTTCGTCAGGAACAGTGTAAGAATAACAGCACTTTCCTGCTCTCTTTAGGCCAAATCTCACGTACAAAATGGCATTCAGGGTTCTCACCGCCAAACGATATCGGAGTTTTGTTTTGACCAGACTCATTTGGCTTAATACACGTTCTTTGTCCGCATTTGAATGCGGCAATGTTAAAATAGATATTACAAACTGACATAAATCACCGAAGGGGTTATTATTAGCTGCATCTTTATATTGCATGACTTCATTCCAAAACTCTACGGTGGAAGTCAAGGATTCCCATTTAATGTAAACTATGTTTCTCCATTGAGACACCAGTTTTTCAATCGATATCATTTTTGTTAGTTAAAAAATTGGTTTTTATTATTTTCATGTTTCTGTAAAAATAAGCCAAATAAATATGCTATATGCTAAAAGCATAATAGTTATGCTAAATATGGAGTAATTATGCCAAATTTAGCATATAATATGCTAACTTGGCAACACTGGGTACAAGTATTTAAAAAGGGAACATAATATTCAGAATACCACCGCTTTTTTTTACCAAAAAATAATGCGAGATTTTCAGGTCCCCATTTATCAACTATCCCGCAGCCAAGTGGGGGAGTAGGTAGTACCCAAAATTACTATCCTCCTTCATATTAGCTTAAATACTTGACATATCGTTTAATTATTTTACGAATTCCTGCTCAAATATATAAGTTACCATTAATAATTGACTGAGTAATTGGGATTTCTATAGTTTAAAGGCCCATAAGACAGAAAAATGGATGGGGTCGTCGGAAGCCCCACTTGGTTACAGACGTTTGGTTTGGCATCTTGGCCTGTCAATAATTAATTTCTAGCGACCCCGGATTCGCACGGATGCAATGCCCTAATGCAGTGCTCCGCAACCTTTTCTCACCTACGACACACCAAGTTTCTTCCTAGAATTCCGGCACACCAAAAGCTAAAATATATAGATATTATACTGATACACAAATTTTACAATAATTTCTTGTTTTTTATTTGAAAAGTATACATATAACAATAACATATTTATTTTTACGCAATCTTAATAATTATTATAAAATAATAATAAATCAATGAGCGATTAATTGTTAAATTAACCTGCGCGTGTTTCAATGACTACAAAAGTTTTATATTCGGCTCGAATTTTAACAGCGCAACCCGAAATTCTTGGAACCTTTTAAGCATGACCGCTTATCACTTTTAATTAATAAAAGCGTTGAAAAACTGCTCACATAAATATGTCGTTGAAAATGGAAGTAGTGTTAAGAATGCTTTAACGGAAATGTGAGGATATTCTTTTTTAACGTAAATCCAGAAAACATCTAATTGATCTTCGGAGAAGTGAAGTTTTGATGTAATGTCATTATTTAAATCTGTCAATTCCACTCGAATTTGCAGAGGCAGTGCTTCCTTTGCTGAAAAATAGACAATATTATGAAAAATATTTTGTCATTGTATATTAAAAACATAATGAAATATTGTAAAATGTCAAATACATTGAATTTGACCGCGGCACACCTGTATCCGGCTCACGGCACACCAGTGTGCCACGGCACACCGGTTGCGGAGCACTGCCCTAATGTGATATCATAAGAGTCCGAGCGACACATGTACTATCCGATCCATTTTTAGATCTTTGACATTGACAGTTTATAGTTCCAAAATGTGCGTTTAGCAATAATTTAAAAAATAATTTTACTTTACGTTATGTGATTTATTTTTTATCAATATTTTATTGTAGGCATACATTTTTTGCACAGCTTTTTAAGATTATATTAGCAGCAAATATCAATTTTTTTCTTGAATCAGATTATACTGTCAGTAACAGCAGAATGTCTTTATGTGAAATGTTTACAGATGTTCTTTCATAGGACGGCACAAACAGATTTTGCTTAAAAGTTACACGCGAAAGGGCTACATATAGTTGTCCATGTGAAAAATACTCAACGGTCAAAAATAAACCTGCAACATTGGATGTTTGAGCCCTGTGACTTGTTAATGGTCATTGAAAAATAGAGTTTCACTGGAAATAACCAAATATATGAGGTACAGGAGTTTCTGCACTTTTAAATGGAATGCTTTATTCACTATATCGTATCTGTCTTGTGGAGTTATATCATTGTTGATATTTTCCTTGATTTCTGTCCAGTTTGGATTACATGTTGCAGACATAAAGAAATCAGGTTTACCAAGATGTCAGGCATAAGTCATAGCGTCCTGCGATTTTTCATGCTAACATCGAGGCCCACCCGGGAACGATGAAGGTAGTATAACCAATTGTCCAATGTCGCTGCTGTGTTTATTTGACCGTAAAGCATCTTGAAGATGAACGAAATTTTCTGCTCTCAATTTGTTTTTATTCTTATTGATCGATCAATAGCAATAATAGTTCATGCATGAAACCGTTTTACGTAGAGGTGCTCTACTAATCGGGTGAACTTGAGATATTAACGGCGTATCCGTCTTCTCCTCGACATATCACCAAAGGATACTGAAAGCTGTCATGAAATCAGTGCAACTCTGAGATTTTTCGTAAATTGTCGTTACAATATCCTTACTAAACCACTATCAATTGGTATGTAATATATAATACACTGTTACTACGAAGATTTGCAGAAATTTATGATCATCGGGCTGATGAAGCAAGCTCCCCGCTGATTGATAAACTTGTCCTGAATTTTAAATGTAGGCATAAAACCCCGCTCAACAACCTGCGTACTCTTCAAAGATATTATAATATATATATTCTATTATCTTTGGTATTCTTAAAAGAAGAAATTTTAAATGCGTTGTTATATCGGCGTATATTGCGCATGAAATGTTTAGATTTAGGATGATCACCCGTCAGAAGAGAGTTTTGTGGTTCGGGTGGAGGAAGAATTTCCTCTAATTTAACTTTTCCCTGTAAGCAACAAATATCTTCAGATTCATCGTTCCATTCGAAAGCAGATCAATGTTCACAGACATCAGACTTTGTAATTATTGAAATTACAGGATAATTCTTGTATTCAATTGAAGAATCGTAATTCTCCGGCTCTCTGGGATCTATGCCTATCTCGATAAACGCTAAGGAAAGTCTCAGGTTCAACAGACGATTATCTATCTCTTTGCGAAGAAGTACTTTCTCTGCTATTTGACACCCGGATATCTCTTTCTTCTTCATTTTCTTAATTAAGACGTACCAAACGCATTCTTTTGAATTCCTATGGCCTATTATCAAACTACTACGTTTTCGAGACATAATTTATTATCTATCTCTTTTTTACTTTTGCTTGTATTCACATAATGAATGTTGTTAGTGTACATTTCATAGCCGAAACAGCTGGAAGAATGGCGCCTGTAGACATCTCATTTTACAGTGCTGTTTTCTGCATTTGCCTTGTTTACTCACACTGTGATTTTTTTGTTCAAACAAAATATAGGTAGGTACATACTCGTAAACGTATTGAACGATGAATACAACATAGATTGGTGCTAGGTTTATTTTTGCACTCTCAGCGACTCAACGCTTTTAAATTTTATTGTCTTTTTAAACTGAATTTATATAGACGTTGGGCACCTTAACAAATGCCAGATGATAAGTAGATATCACTGTAATTTATAATATTTGGAAGATTTGTATATCACTGTATTTGTGAAAAATATCCTCAAGGGCGATGTGTTCTTAGGTATTATCGACATATTGGCTCCTTGGCGCCTTGGTAACTTGGCGTCCGGAGCGGACTGCCAGTTGCGCCCTGACTGGAATACCTACATAATTTAAAAAATATATTCTATGTTATCCCCTTTGCTAAGTACAAAGCTTTCAAGCTGAGATTTAGCTAAAATACTAATTATTCAATTTTCTTTAATATGCTTTGCTTTTCGTAAAGTGTTTCTTCAAATCTTACTGCAAATTTGTTGTTTTTTTCCGGCGAACAAAGGATTATTATAAATTATCATGAAAAATTGAGATTTAAAACAATTTTGCATTTCGACTTTTGAAGTTAGTAGACATTTCTAAGCTCCATTACTCTTGCTGGAAATGACAACGCCAACTGGAAATAGTAGCATTGACAGAAGTTCCACACAGAATAAAACTGATGACTCAATTCGAAATTTTTTGGTGCTTCAGATTTTCTACGACATACAAATATTTTTAAGATGTAGCGTCGAGGATAATTAATAATAAATCGCTCGACCTACTTAGGTACGTACTCGCTACTTAGGTACGTATTTGCAGCCGAAATCAAAACAAAGCAACCTACCTGTTTCAAGTATCTACTCGCGACAATACTATCGTGCAATCAGTCTCGGACATTACGAGAACTCGTCAGAAGGTTCGAGTCTACGGCCTATGCATAATCGCCGCAATGTCGAAGGTTCCCGAAACACACAGTCTGTGCGAGTGCCTAGAATGTAGTTGCCATCCATCTACCTACTGCCGCCGTCGGCCGTGTAGTATAAATAAGCCCGACGCAGCGAGCCAGTCAGTCAGTCATAATTTCGCCGCCAGTCTACAAGGATCAACGAGTGTTAACCCGCGCTAATCTTACTAGCGCAAAGGACACATACCCGGCTTCGCCCGTATCATTATGGACTCCATCGGGACACCATCATAGCGCCTCGGCCACGTCCGCGGCCAGCGCTACTCGGATTACAAGCGCCCTGGTTCCAGTGTCTCTGACCAGCGCTTCTTCCACGCTACCATGACCACCACGAGGACACGCAGCATCCTCACTGGTCTACATCGTTCCCGTTCAACCGCCTACAAGGTCCGCCGCACCTTCGGCCGTCTCGTCAGCACTGGAGTGCCTGAAGACCTACGTTCTTCGCCAGTGCCTGACCTCCATCGAGTCCCGGTCACCAGCGCCCGGCGTCGACTCACTGACCCGCGCTTGACCAGCACATCACAGCCAGCATCCGGTGTATTCTTCTGTCCTACGTCATCTCCTCGTCACGGCAACTGACTCACCAATAAACACATGTGACCTTCACAACTTTCTTTCATTTCGTGCCTCACCATTGATCCCCAAAAAGATAATAATAATTCTAAAGTAAAGTAACAGCCTTGCAGATAAATATTATTAATTTACATAATCGTACATAAATATTGTTAGTAACACTAATACTCGATGCAGCTCCTAAACCTTGCGTGGCTTGTTAAGGTGTTTGGTTTTTCAATAAAACCAAGACTCTTACGCATATAATGAAATAATTATGTATGCTTGTTTTGTCTAGTGTGTAATTAATGAATTCAGTTCTAGTTGAATTAAATGATTTATGCTGGTCATAAAATAATATAGGAAATACATAATCTTTTCCAGCTGTATTTCTATAAAGATATGTAAAGCTATTATTTAATCCTCCAGCTTTTACCAATAATTGTGTAGTTTTTATATTTTTAAAAATTTTGTGCTATTATTTTTTTTAACTAATTTATTGTGTTACAACATACATTGTTTTAATATGTCTTTTTTATGTACATACCTTACAGTGTTTATATTATGTTATCTTTCTGCTTTTTTTGTTATATAATTGTAAACCTTTCTTTATTCAGGGGTTTGGTTGACTGTTTCATATTTTTCAAATTTGGCCATATTATTGCGGATTGGAATTTTAGTAAATAAACAAAAATCCAACAAGGTCGGCGGCCATCTTGAATGTCAGTGTGGGCATTGCTATAGGAAGGTGCAGGCTTGTGGTAATTTATTCTTCCTTCACTGCCTATCCTTGCAGTAACCATTTCATGATGAGTTAGTAAGTTGTATAATGATTAGAAATATCACGTCTTCCATTAAAGCGTCACCAATTAAATATTAATCTAATTTTAGTAACGTTAATAGTATCTAAAGTTTATTAACCTCTCTGGTCTGGACATTATAGTATTATGTCAGTTATAAACATCTATGATAATATAGATTTATTTGGAAATATTCCCACTTGACCTGTGGCAGTCAACAGTGGCAGCAGTTTGAGTTCTAATATTTACTTAGCACTCGAAAGTCATGAGCCGCCACTGCCCTTGACATTCAACTTTAAATAGAATCGAAAAATTAAAACGCAAACATATCAAAAGTTTCGGATGGTTTTTTCTTGTAAATTTTGTTTACCAGTTTATACAAAACAAAAAAAATACATTTGATTAAATAAACATATTTAAAATGTTTTTGTCACAATTTATATAAAAATAATTATTGAAAAAAAACCTTGACCAGGTGAACTGCTTGGCGGTTTTGTTTTACAGAATTATTTCAAATTATTGGGGAGTGCCTATGGTAAAACTTTAAGTGTTGAGAGAAAGCTTGGTGTTCTCTCTTTTTAAATCTGTTATGAATATATCTATGAATACACAGGGCGGGGAGAATATAAAAAAGATGCATGACGTTTGAGGGAAAGATGCATGTTATGTAAATTAATGGGTCACAATGTTATGATACTTACTTAGCCCATAGTTGAGTTAATAGGCTGTTATTGTGTTTGGTTCTCTTAAGTACATTATTGACTGTTATGTTGAATGAATAGTGGGTGGCCAAGTTTGACTTTGTTGGTCTTTGAAGGCCAACGCGCCAGAGTCCCTTCCAGTGGTTGAACTGGAAAAGAGCTCGCCAAACCGACCTACCGACGGTAGAGCATAATTCTCCATTCAGGGCGGGGAAAAATATATCCCATCTACATGATGTTTGAAAGGAAGTTGCAAGGTTATAGAATGAAAGTAATCTGGTTAAACTTTGGACTGACCGTAACAAGTTGTATTTGATAAATTTCACAGTGAAATACAAAAAGGTGATAACTTACCCCCATCGACCAGAACGTAGAATCTATCTACCCTGTCTAAAATAATAAGAACGTATTTAGTTATGAGGAACGAACACTGAGTGCCGCGAATGGCGGAGTAGATGAATCAGCCATGTAGCTAGAGGACGACGGCTTCAGGTGTGACTGGTATCGGCCCCGTGAGTACCAGCCAAGAGGAGTGGACGGCAGCATCAAGATGTGGCTGGCCAACGGCCCAGTGTGTGGTCCAGCCAAGAGGAGTAGACGGCATCAGAATGTGAGGTTCAGCCATGTAGGTAGTAGACGACGGCATCAGATGTGAGGTCCAGCCATGTAGGTAGTAGACGACGGCATCAGATGTGAGGTCCAGCCATGTAGGTAGTAGACGACGGCATCAGATGTGAGGTCCGATTTTAAAATGCTCCGAATCAAAATGCACTCGGCGAAAACAGTTTATCGGCAGAAATAATCACCGATCGCTTGGATAAACTATGATTACCCCCATGGTCACACATGGTGAAAAACGTTTTCAATATTCACGCCACCCGGGGCGAATTCCACTCGCGGGAAATATGACTAGACTTCTAATCTCGAAGCACTAACTGAACATTTCGGTATTAATCGCAAATCCATGAAATAACTTTCGATTAGATCCTCAGACCTCCAGAAATAATAATTGACCCCCCGACCGGACAGCCTGTCTCGCCTGTCTCCGGCCGGGAAGTGACGCCATCTTCAATTTCTTTTCACTTCCTGTTAAAGTTCTAAGTTGCCAGAGCATAAACAATAGACAAGATAAATCACAGATTTGACAGGTTCCTACTTAGAGTAATAATCGTATGTTATTTTCATAACAAATCTCTATATAAGAAAAGGAGATAGAACGATTTTTATGAGGACTTGTCATTTGGTGACAGAAATAGCACACTGTTCCGAGTGGTTAAAGATGTTTGAAAATTTCCTGGCTTAGTTTTCAACTTTCAGAGAATAAATTATTGTATATTATTTAAAAATTCTAAATATAGTGACGTGTTTCAAATATGTCTAATTATATAAGTTGTCCAAGATAAAGTGCACTAACTTCGGGTGGTAATTCTACATGATAGTACAAATAAAAAAGTTTAATAACATTTTTGAAATTCATAATGTAGTTTTTAGGTAAAAATGTTGAATTTTTCATATGGATAAAACAAAAATTCTTTGGAAAAATATTTTTGTATGAAAAAAAAAACAATGGAATTTCGAAAAAGTAATTCACCTTTCTTGCTTCAACCATCATGTAGAAAATCACCTTCCGAAGTTAGCGCACTTTACCCCGGACATCACATATACATAATATTGTTAAGAATATTTTCCACCGATTTGTGTTTTCAGAAATATTTATTTGTAAATAATTGTGTGTGATAATCGATACTTAACTTGTGGTTACCTTATTTAACTAATTGTGTTTGTTATTTTTAATTGTAGCTATCGTAGGGTATTTGAAATTAAAAACTTGTAAGTTAAATTAATCAGTGTTTTATTTCTGAAAGTCACAAACTTTCGTATTTGTCCCCTAAGTTTCATGAATTCATTTTCGAACCAGTCCATTTTGAAACTATGGTGATCGAGTGCTAAGTTTGAAATATTCGACATTATTGATATTGTTTGGTCCAAAACGATTTTTTTTTCGAAAATAAAATTTTTTAAGATATTCAGGAAATTTTAGTTTGGCCTTGTGCCGCACGGATTTTCTGAAAATTGATTTATCTAAAAAAAAGAAGACATTTTTGGCTACAACAACATCAATAATGCCATTTTTTTGTAATATAGTACTCTTGTACACTAAAAGTCACGAGCCACCATTGATGGTGATTATGGTCTAGTTTTAAGCAGAAAGAAGGGAAAACTCTTCCAAAAACCACGCCATATCCGGTATGTCTAGGACGTCACGAAGCACTGCTATTGCATTGTCGTCCTCATACATTCATTTTGCCTTTGGATAATACTTCTACATACTGGGTTTTTCAAACACAAAAATCAAAGTGTCACTTTATCAAGTATGGTATTATCTACTATGAAAAAAATGTATTTTTATATATTGAATATTCTTGCCGGTTCCTACGGATTAAAAGTAAATTCCAAAGATTTTTGTGTTAAAAATCTGCTATCATAAATGCATTTAAAAAATCCCCTTTTTATGTTTATATTTAACGAAAAGGTGTTGATGCAATTTACAGATTACATTTCGTTTATTTACAGATTCTGGATAGCTAAGGACATAAAAAGGGGATTTTTTAAATGCATTTATGATAGCAGATTTTTAACACAAAAATCTTTGGAATTTACTTTTAATCCGTAGGAACCGGCAAGAATATTCAATAAATAAAAATATTTTTTTTTCATAGTAGATAATACCATACTTGATAAAGTGGCACTTTAATTTTTGTGTTGAAAAAACCCAGTACATTGTCGTTTTAACTATAACATTTTATGCAAAATCAATTTATTTTTGTAGATCCTAGGTATATATATATATATATTTAATAATTATTATGGCCATCTGTTGGAACTTTGGTTAATTAAATAATTACAAACAAGTGTTACGACTACTGCCATCTATGCGTATCAACATAAAGCTCATTCCAATATATATATTTTTTACGATCACCATCACTTTTCAAACTTATGGAAGGAGGAAATATATATCTTTCCTACCGTTACAACATGACTATATAGAATTATCTTAAATATGAAAACGCCGAATCCAATGCCAAAGAGTAGTGAGGAAAAAAAAAGATCCGGGTTGTACGACTTCTGCAGTTCAGTATCTGAAAACTTCAATTTCGGAAGTTTGGTCTATGATTCGAAGATTTCGATCCTCCTTCAGTTCAACATATCCTCGAGCACCTCGTTCCATATGGATACATGGATTCTTCTTTATCTTCTTATTTCTTCAGTACCTAACTAAATAAATCTCATCTACAATACTACTACGTCTAATCATCGGCTAGATTCTCCATTCTCTCTAATGGAGCTAAAAAATGTTTATCGCAGTTAACGACTCATCTTCAGGTCTGGTAGAAATGGTATACCTTATAGCATAATCAAATATAGTAATGATAATGTTTTAAACCACTTCTTCCAAACATAAATAAAATCTTCCAGTAATAATAATAATAGGAGGTAGAGGTATAGTCAAAATAACTTCTCTGAAACACAATCAGGTAGAAATGCTAAGAACTTTTTTCAATAGGAAAGCTAATAGCTCAGAAGTGCACAAAATAATTTGCAAGGCAGATACAAACATTACACATTTAAATTTATACGACGAGAATGCCAACATTTTTATAAATCCCAACCAGGAATAATTTAAATTCCTGGTCAAATAAAATTATTCTATAACTACAGGCCAATCGCTCTTTCATCCACCTCCAAAAACTTAAATCCTGTCCTGTTCTTTATACTGATCATCACTTTGTATGTCTTATTCGAGTGCCGATAGCCTCCATTCAATGTTTTGGAAAAACCATAACTCTGATTTGGATTCCTGGACATGTTAGCTTTGTTGGTAACGATATTGCGGATTAATTAGCAAAACAAGCAGCATCTAACCCGATTGTTATCCCCGTAAACCACATTCCCCTCTCTGAATTTTTTTTCCACTCTCAAAGATAGATCCCGCAATGTTTGAAAAGAGTATTGGCACATTCCTAGTCAATCCAAGGGAGCCTGCTGTGCCTCAATAGAATGGACTGTCTCATAAAAACCGTGATTTCAACAATTCCCCATTTCTCACTTATTCGAAAGAGGATTGTTGTACGGACGGACATTGTTCCGTTCCTTCTCACCTCTTTAAAACTCCTCTGACTCCTCGATTGTACATTCTCTGGTCTAGAAGGGAACTAGAGATCACATATTTTTTTGCTGACATTCTCTTAAAAAATATCCTCTCTTCTATCAAGCCTTATCAAAAATTGCCTCCCCTCAATTCAATATCTCATCTCTTCTAAGTATAAATTTGACTCAAATCTTCCAAAAAATTTTAAAATTTGCAAATTTAAACAAAATAATATATAAAGTCACTTTCCCTCTCTCCATAATTTAAAACGATGGCCTAGAACACCCTTGAAGGGTTAAAGCCAGAAACACTTGAAAAAGAAAGAAACTACTATTTCATCTTTTATTATCACATAAACTTAACATTTGTACTGATATGCTTATTCATTAATTTTATTATGTAGTCTACAAGACTTTTGTCTATATACTATTCTATTATTTGTTGGTTGTGTGTTCCTAAAATTGTTGACTATTGGTGAACCGTTATTAGTGTACCTCTTCAATACATTAACCTGAAAAAAATAAAAAATTACTTTATTAAAAATATTAAAAAGAATCACGAAAACAAAAAAAAGCTGTCTGAAAAGTACCCACTCTTTTAGGTCAGAGATTAGCAGTATTAGTTTTTCAGTAATTCATGTCAGAATTTGTAGGTCATTTAGGTTCAACTTTAGCAGGCGCAATTGCAGCAGGCCACCCTGAGCGTGGTATTGCTTAGGGACCCTATTTGTCTAGTCTAATATATCTAATCAAATAGTGTTCAGTTATGGAGAGCACCCATAGTGTTAAGGCATACCCACAACCTCATGCTCTTTCATAGATTGCAGTAATTTAATTATTTTAGGAAAATCGGTGATTCAATCCAATAATGTCTTGACTATTGCAACGGTATTTATGCAAATCTTCCTAAATGATAAACTACAATCAGTGTTCAACGCCACAGCAAGGCTTATCACCGGAGTACCCAAGTTTTCGCATATTTCGGAACACCTCCGAAATCCTCACTGGCTGAAGTGTCCTGAAAGGATCCAGTACAAGCTATGCTGGATGGTGTTTAAAGCTACCAACGAAATGGCGCCACCGTATATTACTGAGCTATGCATTCCGGAAAATACTGGTCTAAGGCAGTCAACTCTTAGATCAGCGACATCATCTGCAATTGGAAGGTTTACTGAACACTAAGTTTGGTGATCGTGCATTCGGAGTATCCGGCCTTGGAATAAACTTCCTATGGAATTGAGATGTATAACCAGCCCAACAGAATTTAGATCCAAACTAAAAACTCCCTTTTTCAGACACTCATTTCCATAAATCCGTCATTCTACCCAATTTTTTTTTTCATTTTTTTATACCGTAATTGTTACATTATCTAGGGATTCCGTTCATTCAATTTTGCTATTGACTTGTCTACCAATGGACAATGGACAATATCAGCGGGAACACAACATGTCAATCGGTTTAATTGTTGGCAGATGAATCATCTAAAGGCGTTTAAGATTGACGATAGATTTTATTAATTAATTTCATTCATTTAACATATATATCCAGCTAACAATAAAAACACCCTAATTTAATAGAACTTCCTTCTTCTTCTGGCGTTAGTAAGATTAGATTGTTAATATTAATTTTAGTTGTAAGTTGCTTAATATGTAAATACTCGTATATATGGCGTTAAGATAGTAGTTATAGGTCTTAGTCGTAAGTCACTAGATATAAGTCTCAGAGATAAGTCAGTAGTTCTAGTATTAACTATTTGACAAATATATTTGTACAGCGCCCTTGAGGTGATTTCTCACGAAAACGGCGCTATATAAATTAGCCAAATAGTATTATTATTATTAATGTATTTGTATGTCTTTCTTAAAAGAATAGAGTTTGTATACGGACAAAACTATTTATTCATATTCATATTGCTTATGTACAGCCGCAAACAATTAATTCATCTTAATATTTTAAAGCATAATATGGAAAATATATTTTTTCCTAAAATAATTAAATAAGTGCTATCTATGAAAGAGCAGATTATAAATTCTTTTCAGATGATATTTTTTTTTACACGCATCCAACATTTTTTGTATGCGGTCAACATTTTGTCGCATGAGAACGGGTCGTTTCTACGGTAAACTCAACACACTTCACCACACTCTTGAAAAGTGGTGTAAAAAAAAGTTACATAGGTTACATTAGGTTAGGTTTATAGGACAGTTTTTTTTCACCACATTTAATAACTATAAATCACTTTTCGAAAGTGCGTTGAATTGCCACTGTCCTAAGTTGCCACGGAACCGTTTGGCTGTGGAGTGATTTGCCGACCTCTGTGTTTCCTTTCTCTTCAAGAATCAGGTTCACTCCTTACTTTCCTCTCTAAAGACCCTCCAAACAGCATCCCAAAAGCCCCAGGACCTTCTGTGTAGAGTTAATGTTAAATTAACATTTGTAATACTTACGAATCCATAAGGTATAGGTAAAGGCTGTTCGAAAACAATCCAGCGCACATTCTCGTTGCACTGCGGTGTGGTCAGCGAACCCATGTAGGTGTAATAGTGACTCCTCCAGGGCATCTGCACTAGTCGCAGGGGGAACACTGCCGGGAAAATCAGCTGGCCTTTCTGAGCCTTGTACAGCGTGGAGAGCATGGACATCACGGAACCCATCACCAGTTTTGAAGGCTGGAATTCATTGTAAATTGTAAAATGGTTTAGGTAGGCTCTTTTTTCATCCTAAATAAGATTGAGATTAGGGACTTCCCGACCTTGCTCTTCCCCATATCTTTCCCCTCCCCACTATCTTAAGCTTCACAACATACCCTAATTGGGGATGCCATAGTCAGCACTAGCTCCAGATGGTTGGGAGCAATTGGGACCAGGCCCGAATTTAGAAGACCAGGTGCGAGTCGGTCAGAGTTAAATAATCAAATTTTCATCTGTTTACCTTATAATAGTTAGGTAGGCGGAAACAAGGTAAGTACAGGTGTACAAATATAATCAGTATAAAAGATATTCTTGCTGTATTTGCTATATACGCCGAAAGGTCCTACGCGTATCGTAGGACCTCTTGGCGGAGTGAGAGGGGACTACGGGTAGATATTATTAAAAAAAATCGAACCAATTTGAACTACCATCTGCAATATCTGCATGCATACTGTAAGATTAAAAATACCTATTTGATTTGCTTCACTTATCAGCCAAACGGCGGCTGGCTTGAGTAAAATTTTGGCGCCCCTTGTCAAAACCAGTAGATGTCTAGTTAGGTGATCACTATAATCAATAATACTATGATGATTTGTATTTGTGTGTAGCGCCGTTTTTATGAAAATAATCTCAACGGCGATGTGTTGAGACTGTTAGGTATTATCGGCGCCTCCGTGCCTTGGCAATTCGGCGCCCGGAGCGGACTGCTTCAATTGCGACCGCTTAGAGCCGGCGAAGAAAAGTGATGAAAAAACGACAATAAACCTAACCCTACGTAACCTATTTAAGCTAGTATTTTCATAATTTTTCTTGACTTTATATCACTTGTCAAAAGCGTGTAAAATTGCCACTGTCCTGAGTTGCCCGGTTACCCTTCTATGCAACATCATAAAGACGTGTTTACTGATTAATTTGTTAGCAATTTAAGTAATGAGTTGAGTAAGAAGGAAAGAACGGTGGGTAAGAAAAAAGGCACAAGGAAAGTTAGCAATAACAGGACCGTAGTTTTCCCGTCTACAAATTCTATGCAGTATCTCAGAAAAACGTGTTTAGAGAATAATTTGTTAACATGTAATATAGATTTTGTTGGTTGTGACCATAGAATAAAGAAGAAAACTAGAAATGTCTTCAATACAAATTTGAATGGAAACAAATGACCTGGTTCTAGACCAAGTATCTACGCCTTTCTTTTATTTTGCATTTCATACCCTCACTTAAACTCTCTTGACATCGTATTCTCCAAGTATTTGAATTTCATAGTTGAAAGGAAACAGAATAGGAGAGAAATTATGTAAACTGAGTTGATAATACTTAACGGTGGAAGTTTGAATGATGAGATGAAACAAACTATTTATCCATTGTGTTTGTGCCCTACTGAACAATGGACGCCGAGGAAGTACCTACTACAAAATTTAATGACTTGAACGGGTAATTAATGGCTGTATTTATAACTTACGAGTATTATGCTACCATTATTATGAAATCGTTCATAAATTATAGTGGTTATTGTGATATCACGAAGTCCGATGCCTCCGTTTAACAATAAAATTAACGAATAACAAGTAATAACAATTAACCCAAGGTTAACCCGTGAGTTATGTTAATTTAATGTGTAACGGAAGTACTTACCCACTTTGCGCAAATTAAATTATTTTTTATTCTGTGGCAATAAATAGTTGGCGAGAAAAACACTTTATGGCTAAATAATATTTCATTTTCTTTAGTCAGGTAATTCAATAATGATAAATACATTCTCTGGCCTATGCTAAAAGTACCAAAGTCTAAAATTAAATGGTTTTTATTTTCAATAATGTCCGTTATAACTGACATTCACACTACGCCGGCGACCAAATTATTGTATTGATAATATTGATAGATAAATACACCACTAAAGTACATTTTTGACAAAAAACTAAATTTTAACAAACACAATCTAACATCAATAGACTAGTTCGACGAGCATACATACAACACATAGAAAAAACTCAGTCGATAGGTACAAGCTTTGGACGAAGACACCACAAATACCAAGCAATACAAGTATTCAACAATCTTCACATTCGACTCAAAAAAATGAGGGATTCAAAAAACTTTTCACAAACAAAATTAAGATATTGATCTCTAAAGAACATACCAGCTTTCTAATATTTTCCTTTTTAGAATAATTTGCGAGGCGATTTTGACCTTAATGCTTCGAAAAATGTGTGAAAAACAAAATCGACACCGCTTGAGCTGATACAACTTTAGATTCCACCTATGATTTTGACGAATGGCGCCTCACTAAAGTCTTAATATTTTATTAAAAAATACTTTCAACGCAACGATATTTTTATTTTTAAATTGACCATAATTACGATTTCCACGGATCAAGATCGAGCTTATCGATCTTCATACTCTGCTTTAAGGCGAAATTTAATGCCAAATCACTATTTTGATTAATCTTTATAACGACTTGGTGTACGTTACGAATACCAAAAATATGCTTTAGATAAATTGAAGGTTTTTCTATTGTTTCACTTGAGTAGAATACAAATAAAAAAATAAATTACTCAATAAAAAATATAAATGTACTCTACAAAAAATTTTTTTTTTCAATAGAAATGTATGAACGCATACAGGAAACAACTTGTAAAAAATACAGTAATATAGCTAAAATTATCTGTGATTGAATTAAGATTTTCATTTTAGTTATAAATTAACAAGGGAATCGATAAATAAAATGTGTTAATATTAGAATAGACATTATTGTTTTTTGTTATTATAGCTCAGATCTTCGATAGAACCACAGACATACTCGTACATCGAAATAACAAAAAATAACAAAAATACAGGGTTTTCCAATAAGAGGTGTTATTTTGAATAGCCCGCTATTTCGGTAGATGTTACTTTTGAAGCTGTCATTTTTTGACATTTGACAAGTAGAAACTACGCCATTAATAAAAATGGAACAATTCATAATTCAACAATGCATTGAAATGATTAAAATTCACTTGAGTGAATCAAATGCAAATCATATTGATTGATGAGGCCCATTTCCACCTCGGTGGCTTCGTCAACACGCAAAATTGTCGCATCTGGAGTTCGGAAAACCCAAGAGTTATTGTTGAAAAGTCTCTCTATCCTCAACGTGTGACTGTTTAGTGCAGTTTATGGTCTGGCGGAGTCATTGGACCTTACTTTTTCGAAAATGAGGCTGGAGCAACAGTTACGGTGAATGGATTGCGCTATGGAGAGATGATTAATGATTTTTTATGGCCGAAATTAGATGGTATTGATCTGGACAACGTTTACTTTCAACAAAACGGCGCTACGTGCCACACAAGCAACAAAACCATTGATCTTTTACGATTGATTATCAAAATAACACCTCTTATTTGAAAACCCTGTATGATCGCTAGTGTCACACTCATAGCTGGGCCGGTCCTGTGCAGGTGCAATATGAGCAGTCCGCTTCGGGCAAACAGGGAGCGAAGGCGCCGATAATACCTAACACCTAACCCAGCTTTAAGGTTTTTATTAGCGCCAGGCACCATTTGGTTCAGGGCCGGCCCTGACTTACAGTTACAGGACCCCCTTTTCTTCACACGGATACCTGTATTATATTAATTGATAGTTTATTAATGAGGTGATCTCCTTATTTATTATTAATTAAAAAGAGTTACAACACTCTGATTCCTCTGCAGCTTCAAGTATCAAGTCTGGAGGTTAAGGCACTCATAACCCCATTATTGATAGTGAAGTGATGTAAGAAATGTTAGTAATAAGTAATAATAAACAATATTACCTTGAAGAGTAATGCAACCACTGCGATTGCTTCTGGATCACCCGATGCAAGTGCAACCGATGCATTACTGTAATCATAATAGAAACAACGAAAACGTGTGATCTACTATTTTATTGAATACCACACAAGGTACCCTAAATGACTGAAGAATATTATGGGGCGGTAGGAAATTGAAGATTAAATAAGTTATTAGGCCAAGATAGAGTAATAAATTTTAAGCAGAAATTCGATGATCTAGGTAATGTAGTCAATAAAATGTTTAATACGGCTCTAGCTGCGTTTGGTGACTAAATCTGAATAAGCAGGTATGTACTTCTACACCTTCTTCTTTTCTCATCTCCTTCCCATCCCTACTTCCTTCAGCCCCATAACATACCCCAAGAGTTGTGGAGATGCCATAATCTCTCTGGCTCCGGTTAACAGGGAACAATTGGGACTATTGTGCGGTATTCACATCAAAATCCTAGCTAAACTTGTTGTGCAAAGCAAAAAGTAAACTACTAGACGTCGTGCATAAATTTTTTTTTTTCTAATTTTGTCTTATTTAAAATCAAAACTATTTTTTCTCTGAAATCATAAGATTTGTAAGTAGGTAGTTAAATGCATACTTACAAATTTTATAAACCATATTATATTTTATGCATCATTTAAAAAAATTAAAATAAGGAATTATATAATTTGTCAAAAGAAAAGACACTACTTGAATGACAATTCTTTTTCAAATATTTTTCAGGCAGGTAGGTACCATAATATTGAGAAAAAAAACGTGTATAAGAAATTATATTGAATTGATTTTGGGGTATTATGCCGTGTTGCGCTACCTCCTTCTTAAGCCAACGTTTCGGACAGCATTACAGTGTCCACCATCAGGGCAGATTTGTAAACATCGGCTAAATAAGGAGGTAGCGCAACACGGCATAATGCCCTAAAAACAAATCACTATAATACTATTGGCCGTGAAAATCTCAAATAATACCTGTGTATAAGAAAGTAAAATTATACACGAATTTCACATTTCAGAAAATTATTTTTACTGAACTATTAAAACGGCCACCATCTTGAAATGGAAACGGCATATAAACAAATTTGCAGAAAAAAGAAATGCAAAACTGTCGAGTTGAATCAGGACATTTTTCTTCCCAATCGGTATGGATTGCACTTCTTGGGATTGTACGTTCAGTGTTTTTACACCAAGTACTTTCTAGAGCCCGTGAAAAATGACATAACCTCACTCACTCGTAGGTATTTTTAAAGTGCACGAAATGCATCTCCATGGCGTACTTCTTCTGGTTGATGGTATGTTCCGCCCCTGCCACGTCGACGTCCCCCCAATGGCTGTGGACGTTCGCCAGCTCATAGCTGCCGTCGAGAGGTCCGCCCTCCATGGTGGGCTGCTCGCTGGGGGCCCCGCTGCCCCAGGGGCCTCGCACCTCCACTGAAAAATAGTCATTATTAGTTCAAATTGTTACCAGCTAACATATATACAATCAAAAATTATTCAAATCCAATTTCCACATTCCTTTACAAACGGAGGAAGATGTGTACTGCCTATCAAGATACTGTTAAAAATGTGACTACATGATCATTTCCCAATAAAATATTAGTCATATCAGAATATATCTTAACACGTATTCACGCAGGTTCTTTTGTCTAAATATAATGGACGAGATGCGAAACTATTAATTTGAAGAACACGTGTAGCGACTTCCTCATAATAATGTTAAGGGTGTAATTTATTGATTGGGACTGTGTAATTTATTGATCAGAGAAAATTTTGTGATAATGAAAGATCGTTAATTTATAAAAAATCAGGTCAAATTATTCGTTTTCCTGTTAAAAATTGGACTAGAGGCCTATAACAAATGATTTGACAAATTTCATGTAGACAATGACTTTCCTCTTGGCTTGAAGTTCAAATGAGCAAGCATTTCATCAAACTCGAAATAAAACTGTAAATTTGTATACATATCAAATCCACGCCGCAGCTGAAAATCGCCTTTCATAGACATAGAGACTTGAATTTTCAAAGGTATTTTTTTTGGCTAGAAATGGATTCTGCTGATCATTACTATGCTATAAAATTTCGTACGAAGCAATTGCGTGTACAAATGAAGGAGTTATCATTTTTTTAAGAAAAATTTGGCACTGACATTAAAAATGAGGCTATCTCTGGAATCACAAGGTTGGCCATTCTATCCTTACACTCAGATATACTACTATTTATTTGTAGTTTTTTGACATACTTCGTATTGTGGCGCAACTTGCGATTTTTTTTTTTAAAATCCTCATGTTGAAAAAAAAAACTTTTTTATGTTGATGATTCATTTTAATGGTTAAATGCTTTTAGTCTATTGAGTCTAGTACGATTTGTAGTTATGAATAAGAAATTGTATTTTTTTTAAATTTTTAAATTAAAAAATAAACTTTTTCAAAAATACATTTTTTATGTTGGAACTTTGAATTTTTCTAATACACGTTCAGTGGAGAAATCTGGAGGTTTTTTAATACCTTAGTACTTTTGCCTGGGATGAGAATGGTTCTCAATCTTAACTAATGAATATATGAGAAAACAAATTTTTTTTTACAATGATAAATCTATTTTTATTAACATTTCATTTCATTTAAAAATACATTTATTTTTATTTTAGTTTGACTGAGGATTGAACCCTCCTTTCCACAGATTGCCTAAAATGAGTGAACCACGCTATCACATTAGCCAAATCCTAATTGGATGGTACCGAGATATATTTCGTATATTAACTGTCGTAAATTTTTATAATGTCATTCAATTTCAGAAAAATGCGTAAGCGCATGGGTGCCATCAAAAGTAAATTGTCGTCGACAAGTCTATCTGAAGAGTTTCAGCATGATCGAATGTCAGGAAGTGGGTTAGTTTCCACTTCAAATAATCAAGGACAAAACCAAATTTTAACAGATGTCTTAAAAAAATCGTTACCTGTATGTCCATTGTTGACAATGTTCATCTGAGGGTGGATATCATTGTAGTTGAACCACCTGATGCAAGGGATCACCCTATTCCTCGCTTCGCTTGTGTCAATATTTATAGGAGACTGACACAAGCCGTTACATTGAGGGAACTGGGCACCCCAGTTGTCTTGATCTGAATAATAATAATAATATTGAAATACATTTATTAATCATTATATATTATTAATATTTAACTAACGCTAATAAGACAAGCTTTTTATGCACAGCACAAAAGATAAAACATGATTATAAGCATTAATTATTCGCTTGAAATATCCATACAAATTGAACAAAGCCGAAGCTGACTGGCAATCGGAAGGCTGCGGGTTCTGAACCCCCTCTCCGTCGCGATAGAGGTCGCGGCTACTTGGCTTTTATGAAATGGGGTCGTTACCCGAAAGAAGTTAGGAACCCCGGCTCTAGATGGTTCACGGTACCGAACGAATAGGAAACATTTGAATTCATATGAATCATGTCATGAAACCACTGAGCTAATACGACTTATACTTATACCTATTCTTAGACTGAGAGCACTATCAACCAAAAATATACGTTAAGAGAATGGAGATAATGTTAGTAGCTATCAGTCGAAATGACGTAAACTGATATAGTCGAATCAGCTCAGTGGTAAGAGCACTTACCCGGCAAGGAAGAGGTACTTGGTTCAATTCCTAGAGGCGACTAAATTTTTTCTGTCTTTTCTGTTCCACATTTTTCGTCTGAGAGTCGTTAATATTGTCTTCAATGATTAAATATTATAATTTGAGGTTTTACTCATTAAGTTTTTCCACAATAAAAATACTTTGTTAGTGGTAATTATTCATAATCCCCTAATTGGGGATACCACAGTTCCACTGGCGCCGGGTTAGTTGGGGTGTAGTAATCGTACATATATACAAAACAAAAATGTTTTTAATACCTGTGTGATCCCAGACAGAAACAGAACCAGCTGAAAAAAAAACACCATTTTATTATTTATTTCAAAAGCATTGTAGAACACCGACAAAACCCTTAATTTAAATCCGAAAACCCTTTTTTTCAACCAAAAAGCACCTTTGAACAGCGTTTTCTGTTTAGAATACGTAATTAACATATTTTTTTCAGAGTTGAACGTAATTTCCATCAGAAGCCATGGACCTGTTTTATAACTTCATAAAATAGGAATGGATATCATACAGTGTTTCCGGGGGTAAAGTGCACTAACTTGGCGGGATGATTCTACATGATAGTACAAGTAAAAAAGAATAACTTTTTAGAAGTTCTAACGTTTTAAGGTAGTTTTTAGGAATTTTTTTTTTAATTGTTTGTACGGGAAAATAATATTTTTTATCTTTTTTATTTCTACCATCATGTACAATTACCTACCGAAGTTAGCGCACTTTACCCTCTGACGCCTTATATATTATTTGTTCCACAATTGTAAATATGTGATGAACGATTGTTAGGGTTATAGTTAGTATCTCATACCGTATTGTGCACTCACATGAATCTGAAATATTGAAAGGTCCTGCGATGTTATCCAACTGTAAATAAAATATATAAAAGATTATTCGTTAGCATTAAAATCTTTCAGCTTAGTATTTGCAACGTTTAAAATATAAATTTCACCCATAAAAGTAAACAGGACATAAATATATCTATATTATCATGTTGTTAAAACAAAATTGAAGATTAATAAAAATTGAGATTCAAGCGAATTATATGTCACTAGTATATAATATATGGGATATACACACATAACTTTTGAAACTAATATTTGCGAATAACATGGCATGTGTTTATGGTGACATCGCTCGAATTAAATCTCAAGTCAAAGCTTAAGCTTTTTGTTTGTATTCATGAGCTCATAGGATTTTATGCATTTCCGTATTTATTAAAAAAAAATACTTTAAGCGCCTTTTAGAATTTAGTTTTGCTTACGCATTAAATTTGCAACTATGGTAAATTGACAAAAGTTAGTACAATAGGAATGTTTTTGTATTTTTGTTCAACCAACTTCAATGCAATATATTATAATAAAACAAATATGAAACTTTTTTCCACCTTAATTTTATTGACCGTAACCGGTTTCAGCTCGTTAATGTCATCTTCAGACTGGTACAAATTATTCTTAGTCTACGGTTTATATACATAACATATGGGAGAGGGGTGGTCTACATCCAAATATATTATTATAATATATTATAATGAAATTACACCATGAATTGTCAGTTTCAACAATAGAAATATTAACTTCAATGATATTTAATATCGGTGCGAAAGTATTGTTTATGAAAGGCGCTTGCCTCTAAGGCAATTAAGAATAAAAAAAAATCTGTTTTTCCTTTTTATAGCCCCATTTAAGTGAAATAATGCCTCAAGGGCCCTGTGAAAAGCTTTTACTTAGTTTAAAACAATGCTAAAATGACCATAAAATTATTCATATTAAGCAAACCACAACCACAGATATTAACATATTTATGGAGGTAAAGGACTCTAAACGGGTTCAGATTTGTGGGATAAACTTATTGTATAAAATTAAATATTGCAAATCGTATCAAACATTCGACTGTGTTTTGGTAAAACCCCTGAAGCCATAAAATACATTCGATAATAATTAATGTGATTTGAGATTTTCATGACCAAAAGTATTATTTATTTATTTTACGCCTATTAAGGCTTTTACATATATATATAACAATATTTAAGAAATTATGCTCGTAAATAGTGCAGGAAACGACTATTTAAAACACATATATAAATAAAAATATTGTTGAATTTGATTCAAACAGTATGTAGGTTCAAAATATAAAAATAAAAAATCCAAAATATTTTTTTTCTTTCAGCCGACAAAATACTGTAATACTGTCAATTTAAACAGCTTTATCAAAATATTCCCCTACTTGATGAAAAAAACTTCAATAAGGTATTCTTATATAATGAAATTGATGTACTAAATATATCAAAAACATCGTAGTATTTGTTTCCTAGCTGTTGAATCCGTCGCATAGGAGTGTAATATTGGGACGTTGATATGGAATTGCTACAATAATACGGTAGGTAATGTCTTGTAACTGAACTGCTTATGGTAATTTATTTTTAATGTAAAGTAATGTATTACGCCATGTTGAGTTATCTCCTTCTTTAGCCATCGTTTCGGACACGATTAGAATGTCCATAATACGGGCAGATGCGTAAAGATTTTTGATTGTGGGCTTAAATATGTAGATGTGATACCGTGTCGCCAACTTCAATCCTCTAAAAGCTGGTATTACATTATAAGTTAACATGGTTTATTATACATATATTTATAGTTTAAATTGATGAAAAGGGCCTAAATACCCCGCCCCAACATCACGAAAGGAGAGTTTGCGAAAGGAAATGCTACTGTCGTGATTAATATGGAAGATTATATGAAAAAGATGGAATACCTCTTATGCGACGAAAACACTTACAAGAAGATTAAGAACAATCCCACCAACAAGATTGATCTGAAGACAATGAAACTAGTCAAAGCTTCCAGCATTAGGAAAAAGGAATCTAGAATAAGAAATCTAAGCTAACAAATGGAGCTTGAAGGGTTTTAACAAATTTTTTTAGAATTAATGTTAGTACTTTAGAAACTAATGTTATTAACTACCTATAACTATGAAATACCTAATTCATATTGTTTCCCAATTTATAACTATGAAACACCTTATTCAATTTTATTGATATATACCGCATGATATATCCATCTGCCCGAAGCCATTAGATCGATGGTAGGTACTTTTATTTGGAAAATATTGTGAGGCTGAAGAATGACGAGAGAGGGGTGAAAAGGAAGATTAGAAAATTCCTTAACGGAGAAAACATACTGATTCTTAATGAATAACTCTAATTTATAAAGAATTTTTTGAAATTATTCGTAATCCGGTTAAAAATGGGATTGCCGGCCCTTAATGAATTGAATTAGGTTTCCTAATAAACTTTCAGTAAAACATGTGTCCATAAAAATGATAAAATTTTCGCATTTCATAATTGTATATTATCAGGACAAATGCCGGTGCATGAACACGTGTTCCGATAAATTAGGACTATACTAAAAGTTTAATAGGAAACGGCCTGCAATTCCATTTTTAATTGGATTTTTTTAAATCAGCTTTACTCGTTTTTCTGCGTATACCTAGCAATTATAGTATATCGAGAATCACTTTTCCACTTTGTAAAGAGGTGTAAATTAATGTTTCAAGAACTGGTCACAAAATCCAGCTAGAGCCATTTCAATCAATGTTTCAATTTTGAATGGCGGTCTCCAACCAGAGCGATAAAAAAGTGCTTTTCACACGGAGTATTGTTGATTTATTAAAATCCTGTTAAAAATGGGATAGCATGCCGTATTCTAATAAACATTTAGTATATTCATGATATATCGGAACACGTGTTAATGGTGCGTTTGTAGTGATAGTAACAATGACTAAATGCGAAAATATTAGAATTTTTATGTTCCGACATCGCCATAACCCATCTGTGCTTTACTGATAGTTTATTGAGGGATTCATTCGTCAAAGGCCTGCAAAATAGCAATATTTTATATCAGTTTTCACAGTGCACTCGGATGACGATGCTGGTCGAGGATTTGGATTGATTACTAACTATGACCCTGGCTTTGAGCAGCTCGTATCACCAGCACGATGGAATGACTCATGATTTTGATATTACAGAAACCACTTTTACGTAAGCCGTGACTTTAACATTGACCTAACAGAGATTGTATACCTATATAAAACTCTCTAAGGCTGCCAATGCTGCGAGACTAGTGGGTAATGTTTCTTGAAGGCGACACGTTGGGCAATTGATATTATCAATATCACCAGCACGATAGAATGACTCATGACTTTAATATTACAGAAACCTTGGCCGTTAGCCACTTTTGAGGAAGGCGTTTTTAACATAAGCCGTGACTTTAACATTGACCTAACAGAGTTTGCATTCCCATGTAAAACTCTCTAAGGCTATCAAGGCTTCTAGACTAGTAGAAATAGACTAGTGGGTAATGTTTCTTGAAGGCGACACGTTAGGCAATTGATATTATCAATAAAATGGACTTGATCTTGATATTTTATATATTATTAGCGTAGACCCATGGAAAATCACGGATCATTGTAAATCCAAAAGTCATTAAAAAAACTCTTCTATCTGTATTCTATTGTACAGTAGTCGTCATCCGGTTGGATTTGTAATGTGTTAATTAGGTTGAAGATATTAATTTATTAATTCGGTTCTAGGTACAAAAATAATACGATTAAAAAGATGAACTGGGAGCTAGTTTTTGGCAGGTCATTCGTAGAAATGTTTCACGGTCAAGTAAGTAAACTTAGAGCAGTACTTACTCCTACAGTACCTACTCCTTCAGTATCTACTCCTCCAGTACCTATTCCTACAGTACCTACTCCTACAGTACCTAATCCTACAGTACCTACTCCTACAGTACCTACTTCTATAGTACCTACTCCTACAGCACCTATCTCCTGCAGTACCTACTCCTACAGCACCTACGCCTACAGTTCCTACTCCTACAGTACCTACTCCTACAGTACCTACTCCTACAGTACCTACTTCTATAGTACCTACTCCTACAGCACCTACTCCTGCAGTACCTACTCCTACAGCACCTACGCCTATAGTTCCTACTCCTACAGTACCTACTCCTACAGTACCTACTCCTCCAGTACCTACTCTTACAGTACTACGCCTAAAGTTCATACTCCTACAGTTCCTACTCCTACAGTACCTACTCTTACAGTACTACGCCTACAGTTCATACTCCTACAGTTCCTACTCCTACAGTACCTACTACTACAGTACCTACTAATACAGAACCTACTTTTTTTTTTTTTTTTTTTTACAGTAATACCGCACAAGAGTCCCAACTGCTCCCGTCTGGAGCCAGTGAGACTATGGCATCCCCAATTGGGGTATGTTGTGAGGCTGAGGGTATTGGAGAGGGGAGGGAGATGGGGAAGAGGAAGGTGGGGAAGTACCTGGCTATTCAGATCTGGTCACCAAACACGGCTAAAGCCATTTCAAGCAACGTTTCAATTCTGAATGGTGGTCTTACACCAGGGCGATACTGAGAGTATCTTCCACTCTTTCTTGATACTGTCTCCAGTATCAAGAAAAAATCAATATTTCTTACATCAATACAGTCTTAAACAAAAGATTAAAAATACTTGGATTCATTCTCGGTAATATCAGAGATCTTATAAACATAAAAAATCTGATATTCTTCATTAGTTCGAATTCAAGTCAAGTTTTATAAATCTTCTATCTGGTTCCCTCACTTTAAAAACCACTCCCGATTCCATAGAAGAAACACAGCAAACATTTCTAAGATATTTTGACTATAAACTCGGTCTACATTATAAACTATAAATTACATCCACTTTATGTAAGATTAATCTCACTCAGATAGAAAACTTGTTTCCGTCTTGACTTTTATTTAAAAAATGATAGTGATATTATAGACAGCCCTGATTTACTCAGCCTAATTACATTCCAAATAACAACTCGAGCTACTCGGTCGAACATAATTTTTAATTGCAACACCAATATCAGTCATTTAGATATTCGCTGGTACCTAGACTGCGTACAGTTGGCAATACTTTCGTAGAAATAGGAGTTGTGTTCAACTGCACGGAATATAGTTACAAGAAGGCTATAATAAGATTCCTCAATAATAAGAATAACGTAGTATAATAGTATCCTTCTGCATGGGTTGTGTATAATTTAAATATCAAATTTTAGTTCGTGATTACTATTCCACTAATTTATTTTACACACACATACATAGGCGAATATATAAATAAATCATATATTTATGGGGCACCTATGTATGTATTTATACATAAATAAATTTATTATTTCCTCCATCCGATAGAAGAATAAACGTTTTTTTTGTAATGTCTTCTAAGCTCTTTTGTGTAACGCGTAAAATACTGGGGAATTAAATCATCATCATTTGGCAACGTTAGGAAATTTTGATATTGGAAGGGTTTTAATAAGGAAAAAGTAAAAGTAAGGGCAAAAAATAGGTAAGATTGAACGCCGGCAGTTTGTTTCACATTTGCACCATCATCTCAAATATATAATGCAGGAGGACCAAACAAAGTAATATATTGATAACTCACATTTTGCCAGAGAATATCGTTTAAGATGTTAGAGAAGCCATCGCGCGTTGTAAGCCGCGAGGACAGCTCATAGAGGGAATCTATTTTCCTATTGCGTCGATTATTCACTGATTCCACAACATTTTCAAATACACAACCTGAAAAAAAAATAACAGCATTAGATTTGGTAAAGTCTCATTCACAAAATAAAATACATATTTATCGTCTTCCTAATTATGTAAGGAATCAATCTATCTATATAAATAAAAATGTAAATGTTCGTTGGTTCAAAATGTTAGATTTCTGAAAGTTCTTCACAGATTACTTTGTAAGTTTAACACAACGTTGCATTCAAATACGCGTGTGTATTATATAGATTATAGATGTCACGTGTGACAGATAAAACATGTGTTTTTTGAAAAACAGCGCCATCTCTTGGACAAAAATGATTTTTTTGAAAAAAAGCGCTATCTGTTGAACAAAAATGCTATTTTTTTAAACAGCACCATTGGTTGGACGTAAAAGCAACAGGAAATATTGTTTCTCTAACGCGTGACGATGTACAACTAGTTGAAATAAAATTGCTTGCGAGAATCGTAGATCAACAATTTTTGCCCAAGCATTACTAAAAAACTTTGAAACTTCTCGACTGCAGTTACCCATTGATATTGTGAACATTGGCTTCAATAAAAGATAAGAGAAACAATGGCATGAAAATGTGACGACTGGTCGCCGAGCTACGATCAAACTGCACTGACTATCAAAGTGAAAGTTGTGCGTCTGGGCGGTTTCATAATAATAATGGTTCAAGCCCCATCTCCATTGCTTCTATTATGAATGGCTTTAACTGATTTCGAAACATTATTTAAATCTTAAAAGTCGTGTTAACTCGTTAAACCAGTTAAAACATAATTAAATACTATTATCTATTCCGACTGCCTATCAACGTGGAAAGTCAATTTGTCACCTTCAACTTCGTTAATTTAAACCAAATTTAAGTATTTACAAAGACAAATCAGTTGGCAATCTAATTCCGACTATCGATATTTATTTACTTAACTTTTTATACATAAACTGACGTGAAAAAAACGCACTTTAAAGTCGTCAGTAACAAAAAACCTGCCGGAAATGATTTGCATCTAATATGAATGATTTCATGTTGATAATAATTATTATTCATTAATTAAACTTGATCTCAATACATTGAAATAGCAGCTACTCTGTTAGCGTCATGGTTCAATAATTGGAACGAATCGTAATGTCCGTATGGACTAGATCATTCATTGTTGGATAAGTTGATGCGTTTTTTCACTCCTTAATTACATCAAAGTGAAATGTTCATTATCTGTTAAAACATAGAGTTTTATTTATACAGGGTTTTCCAATAAGAGGTGTTATTTTGATATTCAATCGTAAAAGATCAAGGGGGGGGGGGGCGTCGCAAAAATATGGCAACCTCCCAAGGGCGTCACAGTTGAAAAAAGTTTGGGAAGCCCTGATATAGTGAAAGCAAAATTATGACAATAAGGCAGTTGTACATAATACAGGCTCTCTATAAATTTTTCAACAACACTATTACTGCTAAAAGATCTCAACAAGTGCGCAGCACTAGAATGGGTTCTTCTTTAATGTATCAGCCGGTGTATACCAGAACATCCTTCGGACAAAGGAGTTTTTCATATAAAGCTCCGTTGCTATATAATATGCTATAAAACTATAGGTACGTTAAATTCATTCAAGAAAATGGTCAAAATCTCCGTACTAGCTGAGAGTGATGATTTTGGATCACCCATGTTGTCGCTTATATCATAATTCCTTGTGGAAGCTCTGTTTCGATACAATCCTTATTTACTTACTGCGCATGTACTTATTTACTTCTAAAATAACTTTTGGTTATATATTATTATGTTAATTATTATTATTATTATCTACTTAATTATCGTATTAATATTTACTTTAATTATTGTCCAGCTAAATTGTTTACTTACTTACTTTTTATTATAATATTATCTACTTACCTATCGGTTATTATTTACCTATTTTTATTTAGTTATTTTTATTTTTTCTTATAATCTATTATTCATACTATCCATGTTGTAATTGTAAGTATGGTTACCCTATGCTTGTGTCTGATAAGCCAGCACAGGTACCTTGTACTTTAGTTAACAGAAGAATATTATTGTTGCCAACTTACTTACTAATGCTTCTTTTGTTGACATTTTGTTTTTATTTTTTCATACATTTGTTACTAAAATTTTGTTTATTTTTGTCTACCGGTCTCGAAACGTCCGTGTCATAAACTTTTCTTTTTTGGTGTAAATTTAATTTAATGTTATTATTATTTTAAATTTACATATATGTATTTTTTTTAAATGATATTATTGTAAAGCTGCACATCCTGATACAGGAATGCCCTAGTGAGATGTGCAGAGCATGCTTTTTATGTAAAAACTGTTTTTTGAATGAAATAAATAAATAAATAAAATAAAAAAAATATTTATATTCTAATGCGTGACAGCTGTTTTGTCCTTCGAATACTTCTGTCACTCAGCTATACACTGTTAACATATTTATATGATCATTATTGTTACACCTTTTATTTGTTTTAACTCTTCATAGATAACTGGTGTCTTCAGGTTTCCCTTAAGTTAAAATCAGATTTATCTTGTGTTACCCTCAGGTTTTCCTCAGATTTTCTTCAGGTTACATTCAAGTTTCCACAGGTTACCCTTACGTTCTCTCATGCTTCCTACAGGTTACCCTCTGATTTCATGTATGTTACCCTCAGATTTCCCTTGTGTTACCCTTAGGTTTTCCCCGAATCACCCACTTAATTCCTTCTGGTTACCCCCAGTTAAAACCCAGATTTCCCCTTGGATAAACCTCAGGTTACCCACAGGTCCTCCTCGGGTAACACTTAGGTTTCTCCCAGGTTACCTTTAGGTTCCCTCAGGATTCCTTGTGCCCTAACGGCATATGCCATATTTACAAATACTTAAATAGGTCTTTCTTTAAAGGAGGGAAAAAAAGAAGCGAGCGCGTGTCTCAAAGTTGATTGTAAACAGTAACACAGGATGTTTGAATTAGAAACGCGTTAAGAATTGGCGTTCTAATGAAATGAAGTCGTTACTCAATATGGTGTTCGGTTAAAAATATTTTTGATCACAATTAATTTTTATCCTAATTTACTTACTATTACGCAATTTACTTTTTTTATAATTATTAACTTACTGTAACATTGTTAATTTTACCGATTATTATTATTTACTTGATAATTATCTACTTAATGTTGTTATTATTATCTCCTTAATTTACGAGTTATTATGTACTTAATTTACGTACGTATTATTACTTAATTATAATTATTTTCTTATTATGTACTTAAAATTTCCCTTCGTATTATTTACTTATTTGTACTATAATACCTGCTAATATTTAGCTATTTTTATTTTCATTTATTTACCATTATTTTGTTGTTAATAATTCTTCATACCATACCTCTTTTCATTGTCAGTATGGTCACCCTATGATTGTGGCTGATAAGCCAATACCTGTACTTTGTAATACTTATTTAGTCAGTAGAATGTTACTGTTGCCAACTTTACACTTACTGTTCAACTGTAATTTTAGTTTAAATAACTATAGTGTTAATTTTTGTATTTATTTTTTTATATTATTTTTTTTTATTATTATTTTATATAATTGTAATGCTGCACACCTCAACACAGGAGTGAATAAATAATTAATAACAAGAGGTAGTTAATATTTCTGTTAATTTATGTAGAAACATAATAGGGACATATTATATTTTTATTCTTAGCATGTTAGTACTTTCTTAAGGAGAACCTTTTTGTGAATAAATTTATGAAGTCTTTGGCTACTTTAATTTGAAGGATGGGAAAAAACTGCGTATTTAAAATACTATCTCAATCGAATTATTAAACACTTTGAACCCAGAATTATTTGATTGGAATTTTAATTATAATTTGTAAATACTCGTAGATTTCTTCAGGAGAATAAATTATAACCTTGACGATACGTACCTACTCTTATATATCTTCTTACATTGCTTCTATTCTTACTACAAGAACTACGACTTGAACTTCTTCATAACCCCAAGCCTACCCAACATGTGTTGCCACACTTGGCGCAATAAGGGTTAATGGTATGTGTAATATTTACACCCCATTTTACACACTATACCTACATCAGTGGCTTTCCATATTTTCCATTTATTTTCTTCAACGTTTTCTGCATTTTCTACAACAAAACCTTTTAGTTTTTATTTTATTTAGTAGTCTATTTTGTTTTTTTTTCATACAAGAATAGTTGAAAACAAAAATAGAAAACGAAAATTGAAAAAAGACGCCTTTAGCTCGTATTTTTCTATGATGGTCGACTTTTTCAAATTCATATCTTGTGTAATTCACAGCATCGTAGTCTAAGGACGGGTTGTTTCGGAGAATTTGAACAATTCATCAAATTTCAACGTTCATTTTCGGGTTTTGTGAAAGACTTATTCAAGTTCTGTTTTTATATCATTGTAGGCTAGTTGCTTGAAAAAACTGAAATAAAAACAGAACTTGAAAAAATCTTTCACAGAACTTGAAAATGAACGTTGAAATTTGATGAATTGTTCAGATTCTCCGAAACAACCCGTCCTAAGAACGGGTTGTTTCGGAGAATTTGAAAAATTCATCGAATTTCAATGTTCATTTTCGAGTTCTGTGAAATTCCTATTCAAGTTTTGTTATTATATCATTATAGGCTAGTTGCTTGCCAAAACTGAAATAATAACAGAACTACAAAAAATCTTTGACAGAACATGAAAATTAACTTTGAAATTCGAACAATTCATCAAATTTAAACGAGATTTTTCAAATTCTGTTTTTATTTTAGTTCTGTCAAGCAACTAGCCTATAATGATAAAATGACAGAACTTGAATAGGACGTTCACAGAACCCCAGAATGAACGTTGAAATTTCATGAATTGTTCAAATTCCTCTAAACAACCCATCCTAAAGTGTACCGGGTTGCATGTCTGGAATGCGAAGGTTACCCGATGATGGCCTACCTCTAAGAGATAGGGCATCAGAAAAAAAAAATTCTTATATAGTAAAAGAATTTTTTCGGTTTTAGTTAGGTACATCTTTAATTGAAAATATTTCTTTTCCGGAAAAAATAATCATGGTATACGCAGAAAACTTAATGATATGAAATAGTGTTAATTTATTAAAAATCTGGTAAAAAATATTCGTATTCCTGTTAAAAATGGGATTGCGGGCCTATAACGAATGAATTGAAAGAGTTCCTAACAAAGTATCACTAAAACACGAATCTGTTTGTTATCAGGATGTTTGAACACGTATTCAAAAATATTCTAATTTCGTCGCATTTCATCATTATACTCGTATTTATTAGGAGAAGCTGCACGAACAAGTGTTCCGATATATTCTGAATGGTCTAATATTTTATTTTCAAAAGCAAATGTTTTATGCGGACGACGCAACACGTGTTCATATAAAAACTGATATACTGTTGTCATATAGTTTAGGAAAAGAACACGTGTTCTTAATATATTCTGAATGACTAATATTTTATCATGCTGTCACTTGTTTAACAGAATCATTTTTCTCCATGTACGACGCTGCTTTATACTATGCCCTATTTCATGAGTATAGGATTCCAGGAAAACAACACATTTGTGTTATACGAAAGGGTTCCAGCATAAAATGCTAACACTGTAATATTAGATGGGTTCTTTTCGGGTTTCTAAGAGATTGTTGGAATTGGCGTTTTTCCCCAAATACAGGGAATAATAAAACAAAATACGTAAAAAATTACCATTAAATATATTATACAGCATGTAGCATAACTCTATGAAAAGTTTGATAAAATGAAAACTGAGATTTTTTTACTACAAAATCGATTTTTTTTTTTAAAACATCACAAATGTAGAGTAAAAATATTGTTTTATAAAATATATTACTGTCTGGATTTGAAAAGATTATTTTAATTATTATTTATTTTTTAAGAGATGCATTGTCGGGTTACGAATAACTATAAAAATAAAACCGTACAAAAAAAATCATACCACCATCATTATAAGCGGAAGACGCTGATCGTGCAATGATATGGAACTTAGCCAGCAGAGGAATTGAACCTACCAACTAACCTAACCTAACCTAACTTAACCTAACCTAAACTAACTGGTCTATAATATTTGAATAACCTTATTGACATACGAAATATGCCTACATCATGCCCAATTTTGAAAGTGCAGCACACAATCGCACCAATTTTTATTTTTTGAAACCTAATCGTTTATTCCAACAGCTCTCAACCGTATGGAGCTAGTGAGACTATGGCATCCACAATTGGGGTATGTTGTGATGCTGAAGGTAGTAAGTACGGTAAGGAGACAGGAAAGAGGAAGGTGGGGACGTATCTGGGTATTCAGATCTAGTCACCAAACACGGCCAAAGCCATTTAAAGCAACGTTTCAATTCTGAACGGTTATCTTACACCAGGGCGTTACTGAGAGTATCTTTCACTCTGGAAGTGCAATATACTATATATTGATTTATTTTTTTGGAATAACTTAGTGAGTAAAACCTCAAATTGTAATATTTAATTATTGAAGACAATATAAGCGATTCCTAAACGAAATCTAAATCATCAAAACATCCAAATACGCTGTCTAGATTGCATTTAGTTTGGGTTGAATCTTGCGATCATACATAAAGATAGTTGCCAATAAAAATGTGCGGCGAGAAAAATGAAGGAGGGTTCTTATTCGAAGTATGATACAGTTAAATATGACCGAAGGAGATAGAGTTCCATTAGCTCAGTTGGTAGAGCGGTGCCCCGGCAAGGCGGGGGTCCTAGGTTCGAGTCCTAGATGTGACCGTATTTTTTCTGATTTTTCTGTTTCAGATTTTGGTTTAGGAATGGCTAATATTGTCTTCAATAATTAAATACTCGTACTATATATTATTTTAAATGAGTGAATTGTGAAAAAAAAACACAAATCAATCAAATAAAATTTTCTAACGCACGCCGGGATTTGAACCCGTGACCTACGGCTTGCTTATCGACTGCCTCACCCCTCAACGGCGGAGGCTGTAAAATTTCAACTAATTGCAATTTTTAAAATTTCGTTAACCCATTGAAAATAAGGGTTTTTTAATAATTTTACCCCAGGCATCAGAAAAATCAATAATAGCAATATTTTATTCGGAATGCTTTTTTTAGAATAAAAACAACGCTAAAGCCTGAATAATTCAAAACATAGAGAATAAAAAATTCTTGCGTAAGTCACCAAAAATATCAAAATATTTGTGGAAATATGTAAAAAAAAAAATTGAACGCGGTGAGCACAAAACATCAATCAAATGTAAATTTAAACGTGGAACGACCGCAAACGGTAATTTTGTCACACAATTCTGATAGATATATCGACACCGAGTTACGTAAAATAACCGAAATGTTTAAAATTTTATTTCTAATAAGTGCCATGAAAAATTTTCATTTCAAAACCAGAAATGCCCCGATCACGTAACGACGGATTTCAAATACGCAAATATATTGTATCGAAATCGAATTATATCATTTTTGGTTCGTAAACTCGTTTCAGTTTCGTTTAGTCTTTGACCGATTGGGAAACAGCCCTTACTCAAACAATGTGAATTGAAACTTACTCAATCAATATGATATCTAACATAATAATCTATAAATAGTATAAAATAAATTCGCTATCGTCTGTCGGTTTATGCGCTTAGTTCTTCTAAACTAGGCAACGTATTTTGAAAAAGTTTTTACTATCATTTAGAGAATTTTCCCGGAAGGTTTACATATGTGATACCTGCATATTATATTTCTAGAGAGAAAGTAGAGAAAAGTCGATGTTTTATAATCAAGACGTAAAAATATATTTTCGGGCACTGCATTGCTAACGCTGGCAAAACCTCATGAGGTATATAATAATGTACTACGGAATAGAATATCTTAAAAAGACCTACAGAAAAGTCCACTCTGATATATGTCTATCTCCTAAGGATAACCCCTAACAACGCCACAAGAAAATTAATGGTATTTACTACTTTTCTTGCACCTTTAGTTTGATTTAGGCGAAGTTTAGCAGTACGCCATGGAATTTTGATGCCAACGCTACTGAATTTGCAGACGTGAAATTGACAGAGAAGGACATCATTTGACCGAATGGAGTAGAAATGATAAGCGTATGTAATATGTATTGTAAAACCACGTATATTTCCTAAATAACATTGACAGTGGGAAACTTAGATGGTATATTTTATTTTCTCCTTAATATCATGAAATTGCTCTCGTGATAATTTACTTCGGTCTCCAGTAAATACCGCAAAATGGGGTGACATTATCAATTTTTATCTTTTAATTAATTACATTTTTTTATAGAATCATTAGTGAATGTAATCATCATTATTGTAAAGTTTTTTTTAATTATTATAATTTTCGGTAATCCGGTAATGTTTGTCTATCTATAAAAAAATCTAGAATTTATAAAACAAAATATATGTGTTTGGGAAGTGAAGAAAATAACAAAATTGTTTCAAAGTCACCTTCGGATGTGGGCGACTTTGATATACCTATCATTTTATTACAACGATGTATAATATTCAGACATATTGATGGTTGAAAACATATATACCTATAATATATATAACCCAAAAAAAATAAAAACATGCGAGTTCAAATAACTAAACCTGAAACAAAATTATAAACCCGACAACATAAATGACACGAAACCATTATAATCGTCAAGAAATTTAAAAAAAAAGCATTTTCACCGCAAAAAATATCTAAAAAACAGCTTTGAAATTCATCCATCAATATCTTTGAATATTACTGGAAAACAGATAATATGACGTGATTTGAGATTTTCAGAAGTATTATATTGATTCTATCTCCTTCTTTAGCCAACGTTTCGGACAGCATTTCAGTGTCCATAATCGTCATCACAAATCTGCCCTGATGATAGACACTGTAATTCTGACCGACACGTTGACTAAAGAAGGAGGTAGGGCAACAGGTCATAAAACCCCCCAAAATAATCACTATAAAATAACATGACACTTATTTTCGATGCCACGTTGCCCGAAAAAAACAGTTAAAAAAACCGAGTGATTTCTAAGTGTTTGAGAATTTTGCAGATATTCGCGATTATCAAAGAAGCCACATATAGTACCTACCTATAAAAGTTGACATATTTTAATGAAATGGGTACCTACTCAGTAGTTTTAACTAATTTTATAAGATAATGAACATATGTTTCTTTGGTTATAGAACCTTGAAAATAGTTAGTGTGAACTGGTTAAAATATCAGTCTTCCGGGAGTTAATATTTATAAAAAAAGAGAAAAAAAGAGGAATTAATTTTATTAATATACAAAATTCTAATTATGAGAGTTGCAAGATTGCAGGATTATTACACGAAATTCTAATTATCAGGGTTGAAAGATTGCAAAATTATTACACAAAATTCTAACAATCAAAGTTGCAAAATTGCAAGATTAATACAAAAATTCTAATTATTATAGTTGCAAGATTGCAAGATTATTACACAAAATTCTAATTATCAGAGTTGCAAAATTGCAAGATTAATACCCAAAATTCTAATTATTAGAGTTGCATGATTGCAATATTAATACACAAAATTATAAGTTTAGGAGTTGCAGGATTGCAAGAATAATACACTAAATTCTAACTATCAAAGTGGCAAGATTGCAAGATTAATACACAAAATTCTATTAATGGAAAAAAAAGTCGAGTAAATATTTGGATTTTTATTAATAATTGTTTATCGCACTTACCAGATGTTGAATACTTTGACAGAAAAATGTTAACTATAATGGTCCAAGTTATAAATAAGAAAGACATCCACTTCATTGCTGTTGTGTATGGATATGTGAAGTCAGCAAAGTCTGCAACAATGTGAAGAACAGTTATTATGTGTAGCGTTTTTTGTTGTCATTTTTAAGAATATTTATATAAATGATTCGTTTATGATTAAAAGCGATTGGTGGACATTTTAACAAAATTTCGTGGTGTTTACTAACTTAATTATTGTTAGCATTTTTAACAATAATTTATGAACACGACTGGTTTATGATTACATACGATTGGTAAACATTTGGGCTTGCAAACTTAATGTCGTCCTGTTCGCGAACTTAACTATAATTTGATTACTTGAACGTTTTATGTTATAGTACGAGAGCCCACGACCAAAATTTTTGTCTCATAGCAATACGGCCAAAACCGCATCAAATCGATAGATACGATTATCCTGAACTCGAAAATACCAATTTCAGACATTTTTCGCGTAGCGTTTGATCTGACCGAATTTTCAAAATTGTCAAAGAATTTTACCGAACTGCATCATAGCAATATGTCTGATTTGCAGACTGTAGTTGAATGATAGTTCTGAGATACCGGAAACATATTTTTCAGACGTTAGTGGTGTAGCGCAAACCCGTAAAATCACTTAAAAAAATAAAAAATGAGACAAAAAAAATGTCTCATAGCAATACGTCTGAAAATCTTTTTTATTACTAAATTTTGGTTATTTGATGCGAACAAAACAATTTTCAGACGGAAATGTGAACGCATTAAATTTTGAGACCGTTTTGAAAATGTTAACAAATTTTACCGATCGGTATCATAGCAATATGTCTGAAAATTGTTGGACATGATAAAATAAGTTGTCCACATGTGCAAAAAATTTATATCAGACAAATTAAGTGTAGCACCTTCTCTATCAGACAACTTTTAGATACGTTTGGAGCAGCTGGCGAGTGAGCTGTATAATAGTAAGAAAGGGGCAGGAGCGTAACAAGCGCAGAGGCTGTTGAAATTAAATACTGATTGATTTGATAGTTTTGGTTTTATTTAAAGCACACTTGAGTAACTTTTACAAAAGAAATAAGTAATGTCATCTGTCAAAGTACATATAATAGACAAGGGAGATTCTTGAATATCTATGAAGGCTGTAAATTTAAAAAAACATTTAACATAGGCGTCGGCCAGGCGACTCCGAAACGTTATTTTCGTTTTTGGGAGTATATGCTACACTTAAAGTGTCTGAAAACAGGTTTTTGGTAATCATGGCAGCAATACGAAAAGTTGAAAAAAAAAAATTATCCGTATTGCTATGATACAGGTCGGCTAAATTTGTTGACATTTTCAAAAATGCGCTCAGGCTATATGCTACGCGCAAAATGTCCGAAAACAAACTTTTTCGTAATACAATTATAAAATCTATGTACATTTTCACTATCAGACGTATTGCTATAATACCGACTGTCTTTTTTTTGACACAGCAGAAATGGCCTCCCACGCAGTTGCTACACTTTCGACCGTTACTACACACCTAGTCGGGTTCAGAATCATACAATCTAACGATTTTATAGGGTTTTTGCCGTATTGCTATGAGACATGGTTTTGGTCGTGGGCTCTCGTACTATTATGAAGTACAACACGACTTTCTGCACGATTCAGAATCGAAACGTTTTTAAAATGACTCTTGCCGTGCATGGTGAGCACATCTGAATAGCCAGATAGGTACTCCCCAGCCTTCCTATTTCCCACCTTCTTTCCTACCCCACTCAATTATTTTTGGGGTTTTATGCTGTGCTGTGTTACCCCTTTCTTTAGACCAAAAGTAAATCACTGTAATACCTTTTGAAATATATGCAGGGGTAGTGCAACGCAATACATTCCATATTTTGAAATATGTGCTAGGGTAGTGCAAAGCAATACATTCCATATTTTGAAATATGTGCAAGGGTAGTGCAAAGCAATACATTCCATATTTTGAAATATGTGCAGGGGTAGTGCAATGCAATACATTCTATAATTTGAAATATGTACAGGGGAAGTACAATGCAATACATTCCATATTTTGAAAAATATGCAGGGGTAGTGCAATGAAATACATTCTATATTTAGAAATAACAAAAAAGGAAATCAGACAAATAAATTAGATAATATAACAACACATACAAAGTTAAACTAAATGTTTCTTATGCTAAAGTTGGATAGAGATAGAATTTTGTTGTGTTATAAAACTAATTAGTACTAGGTAAAAGGAAGAGGAAGAGGTATATAGGATGCTCCCCATATATTTCATATTCATGTATTTATTTATGATCGTAAGTATAACTTCTATTTGTTATAATAATATAACTTATCGAGAAAAATATGTCAAGAGTCAAAATATGAGTACTTGCGTTGACCTATAAGTCAGGAACCAAAAAAACTGTGCAAATTTCAAGATGCAAGAGATCATCGCTTTTATTTACTGTCGTTTAATAGTTTTTCTGCTTCAGCACGAAAATGTTCTGTTTTATAGTCAAACTTACAAAACAATACAATGAATTTATCACCAACGTCTAACAACTAAAAAGAGTTTATTATTTTAAAGGTGGAGCTAATAAAATTGTAGTATCATTGACTTACAAATTTTTACGCTGTGTTTAATTTGGCATACCGTGAATAAGTTTAGAAATATTCTCACGTTATAACAGTCTCGAATTGAGGAGTGAATCAATGGGTGACTACACTATATCAAAGTCCTGAATACTTTTTCAAAATTTTATTTTGTGTGGTTTAGAAAGCGTTCGTATAAACACTCCTTTATAATTATTATTTCTCCGCACTGATTCTCCTGTTCTATTGTTCCGTTGAAAATAAATTACATTGATTTTCAATTTATTTATCTTTTAAAGGATAATTATTGGAACATGTTTCCAAATGGATAACCTGTATTATTAGGGAATCTAGGCTTGTACCTAAACATGTTATACTATCACGTGCAAAAGTAAAGTTACGATTACATTTGAAAATTTGTATTAAATTTTTTTTTGGTTAGAATTGCTTTGCTTAAAAAAACTTTGTAAAGATTTTTTCTTATATCATCTTGAATAATCACCCACCAAACTTCGCGGTTAGAACTTTGCAATATTTCTAGCGCTTTAGTTAGAGATTTTGGTTTTTTGTTGTCAATGGTATATTACCTACTAAAGGCAAATCAACACACCCGATTTTAAAAATTAAAAATGTAACTGTTTTCACCAACCCAATCAAATGGCCCGGCCCTTCAAGTAAAATATTGTTAAAACTATTTTGTTGCTTTATTTTTTTATGTAGCATAAGAGTTGAGACAGTTAAACTATCCAGAACCAATGAAACCATGGATTGATTATTTAGGGGAATTGTGAGGCTAACAAAGCTTTTTCAATGAACATGTAAATTTTTATAGTGTTATTTTTAAATGGTAATAACGTTAATGGCATATAAAATTGCTAAGTTTAGGTCTAGTGATTCTACGTTCGTTTCGAAGTACAACAAAAGTAATAGAAGTGGATTTTATTGATAATAATATGGTTCTTTCTTTTGTGATAAAATGGTATCGAAATAAATGCTACCGTATGGCGAGGGTGACTCCAGTTACATTGGAAATATTGGATTCCTCCATGATGGAATAAATGTAGGTGCCGCATATAAAGTAGCCAATCTGAAAATCTGTCACCATTCGAGAGCTAATATCGAACATATTATTTTCGTAGCATTTTCATAAATTTAAAGAAAAATTAAAACATTTATTTTAGGATATGCAATTTTAACTACATTATTTTTCCTAAGCCGCCCCTCAAATGTAAGCTCTGGTGTCTTGAAATTTGTACATCTTTTTTTCTTTAGTTCGTGACGACATTTTCATACAGAGATTTAACTGTCAGAAAATAAGACAATAGTACCTACTTCACATTGGTCGATTACATATTTTTTACTAAGATGAGAGAGTATTGAAAATTAGGCGAAACCGGGAATGATCTACTATTAACTGACGGACTCCGTGGTCGAGGGATAAGGCTTTCGACTAGCAAACTGGAGGTTGTGGGTTCAAATTTGTGTTATTTCACAAATTACACATAAAAAATAAAAATTTATAGTATATTTGCGGTACGTTCCAGAGTGGAAGATACACTCCAACCAACATTAGTGTAAAACCAACATTCAAAATTGAAACGTTGCTTGAAATGGTTTTGGCCATATTTGGTGACCAGATATGAATAGCCAGGAACTTGTATACTTTCCTCTTCCCCATTTCCTTCCCCCCCACAGCCTTCTGCCTCATGACATACCCCAATTGGAGATTCCATAGTCTCACCGGTTCCAGAAGGTTGGGAACATTTGGGCAGTTTCACATTAAAAATCACAGCTTCAATTAACATAATCCAATACATACTTAACTAACCTATCAAATTAAGTTGCGTAAAACTTCTTCACATTTACTTTTTTTAAAATGCGTACTTCAAATACGTATTTTTAAAATAGCACATTTATTTTTTAATTAGCGTTTATCGTTAAGTGCCCAAAGAATAGCATATAAAATGTCATGCTCCTAAAACCTATTTGTGTTACTGCTAGATAAGAAAGGAAACAATTTACGACTTACGGGTTATTTGTGATTACAGATATTGGGTCACAGCCGAATAATAAAGTCACGGTAATTAAAAAACATAGTTAACAATAAAGTATTTGTCCTAATTTGAGACAGGTACATGAGAACTATTTGTTCCATTTGCACGAAGTGTCTGATTAATCAATACATTTATTTTTGTCGGAAGAAAATCCTTGACTCTTGGAACGTATTCACACAAACCGGAAAACGAAGTTATCTTTCATAATCTATTGAATAAATAAACTACTATTATGTTATTAATTGTTATTTGAACCTTCGCTGAAGGTCTGAAAAGTTTGTAAGAAACAAATATTTATCAAGAAAGTTTATTGTCCATTTAGTCGTGATTTTTTAATAGAGACCTGATAAATTCGCGTTTAAGATAACGCGATTTACGTTATTTAACTCGGAATTGCTCATTTTGAGACGAATAACGCGAAATTTGTAATTTTTATGGGTTGAACCATCCTCCCCAGGGATTGACTCAACTGCTGTGAACAATAAACATTCATTTATTTTTTTAATAACTTTATTGAGTAAACCCTCAAATTGTAATATTTAATTATTGAAGACAATATTAGCGATTTCTAAACGAAAATCTGAAACAGAAAAATCAGAAAAGGATACAAGGGTCCTGGGTTCGAGTCCTAGATGTGACCGTATCCTTTTCTGATTTTTCTGTTTCAGATTTTCGTTTAGAAATCGCTAATATTGTCTTCAATAAATAACTCAATAAAGTTATTCCAGAATATAAATGAAAACTGTGATCAGGAAAATAAACGACAAAAAACAAAGGAACAAATATTAACAAAATAACAACACAAAAATAAGAATGAGTTGTGTTTCATCTTTGAAAACTAAATAATATTCTCAGTAAATAACCCGACACGAAGAGCTTCGATATACTTGTTATTGCGACAAAGAAAGGTACTCGCAGCGGCAGCTTTTGTGCTGGCTGCAAATAGTTTTGTTGCAGGTGATTTTTCATTGATTTGATCTTCTAAGGTATTTATTTAAATTATGTGCTCTAAAGTGAAATTTAAATATAAATTAAATGTTTAACATAACTAACATATTTAATTGGATAAGAATTATTATTTTATTGGTCAAAATAGGGTCGAAAAAACACATAATATATGTAAAAGATAAAAATGAGTACTGTGGGTTATCCTTAGGAGATGGACTTGTCTGTAGGCTTTTTCAAGAAATAAAATTCTGTAGTGCTTTATTTTGTTGTATCTTCTAAGGTTTAGCCAGCGTTAGCAATGTAAGCACCAGAAAATATATATTTTTTTTGACTTAATTACAAAACGTCGACTTCTTTATAATTTCTATAAATATATTATGCATGTATTATATACATAAACCTTTGGGAAGAAATTTTATAAATGATAGTGAAAACTGTATTAAAATCAAGAACTAAGTGCACAAACAGACAGACACGAAAAGCGACTTTATTTTATACTATTTAGAAATTTTATGAACGTCCTTCACCAAACAAGTTCGTGATTAGTTGGGCTAACAATATATTGATAGGTATATATAAGTTATTAGTTTTTTTTCATACTTGCTAAAATGATAATGGTATCCCCAGATTATTGAGGGGTATAGCAGCAAACATGTAACATTACACTTTAACAAATTTTTCAGTAGATACGAAAAACCTTTTTTACCTTTGTTTCGTAAATTATTTAAAAAAAATATTTTAGAATATACTTATAACCATTCTATACTCTTACACAGGATAAAAGAATTACGAATTTCTGGACCTAGGTCAAAATATTGGAGTACATAAAATGAACTGTGGCACATTTGCATCTCGGGTTTTACAAAGTGGCAGTTTTGCAACTCGGGTTTTACAAAGTGGCAGTTTTGCAACTCAGATTTTACAAAGTGGCAGTTTTGCAACTCATAAAAATGCGTTGTGGCCGTTTTGCAACCTATCTTTTTAAACTTTTGTGGAAAAGGAGCATCTCTGCTTTCAAACGATTGTAGTCGATGGGGTTGAATATAGTTTTATAATCAAATGAATTCTCAATTGTTTTTTTATACGTAGCTGGTTTTCTTCTAAACTCCTCAATTGTAAACGTCGCGAAGTTTAGCAGAAAGCAGAATGAGATAGAGAAATGATGATCGGGCACTAGACGGTTACTATGATTACTAAACATATATACAGCTATTTTAAACCAGCGTTTAGACTCATCGTTAGAGTCCTTACCTCTCCTAACCATCTGGGACAATGAGATATGGCATTCTTAAATGTGGTACGTTGTGAGGTCAAAGGTAGTGTGAATTGAGATTTTTTGAAAGCATTAGAAACATGAACTAATTTATTTTGAATATTTCAAGAAGACGAACTAAAAGATCGATGGGTTTCACGAACCGGAACAGCGTCTAATGTCAAGCTTCAAAACAGTTACTCCACGGAAGTGGTTCATTTTTCGTTTTTGCACTTTTGTGGATATAAAACTCTCACTTTTTATCAAAACACAGAATTCTTACCGCTTGCACGAGCATTAATTATCACGGTACACTTGTCAATAAAGAAATTGACAAAGAAACGAAATGTTGAATTAAAACCACTTTGTTCTGATTTGACCACAATGTTTGCTGTGCTAAATTGTTTCATCCGTACCTTGATTTTATAAAGGCAGGTAAGATAAATAATTTTTCCATCAATTAGAAATTACATCTTAACTCCACATGTCTCTGGCCAATTCTGTCAGAAGGTTGGAGTGTTTCCGCTTTGCAATAAATTCCATATGAATGGAATATTTCTGAACGCATCCGAAAACTGAAAGCTATTTTTGAAAGTTAATGAAATACGCTTTCAAATTTTATTATTAGAAATAAACATGTTTTTTTTTTAATGTTTAAAAATTAAATGCAAACATTAAAGTTTAAATGTTTCATTTTACGTTTTTCTTTTACTAAAATTACTAATAATGAAAATATGTATACAAAGACACTTACTTTATTAGAAAAAATGTATTATAAATATTTTTGCCACCTTACTTTTTTGTCGTTTCATATAAAAATGAAATTGACGAAGTTTCATAAATATTTCTTAAATTGCTGTCAGAAACTTTAGTATCATATAGGTGCTCATTTTGATTCTTCTGTGATTAACTTTAGTATTTGAATGTAAAGCGTTGTGTTTTCTCTTTCTAACACAGTTTAGATCATATTTCTTACCACAACAGTAAGGGAGATATAACAATTTCTGTCAGATCATATGAGTTGTTCCCAAAAGCGAACATGATAGCCTGAAAAATTAATAGAAAAATTTTTGTTATGGATACTCGTGTATATGTATAGTGATAGAATTGGGTTTCGGATACTTTCTCTTCACTGCTAAAATCTTCGATTAAATCATACATTGCCTAAAAATTTTACGTGCACTAAGAAGTGCCGTTAACTACTACTTATTTTCAACAAATATATTTTGTAAGTTTTTACGCAGCATCACTGTGATATAATTATATCATACATTGAACATATAAAGTTGTATGTTATTGCTTGATGAGCTGGTGGATGCAATCTGTTTGCCTTAAGTTCTAAGATGTTATAATAGATTAGGATAGAGGCGTGGAAAAAAAGATTTGTACTGTGTACGGCGCCCTTACAAGTTTTTTTTAATAAAAACAGCGTTACGCAAATCGTTGAAATATTATTACTATTAACAAGAAGGTAAATAATCAGAGTAGAATAATAACTATAAGTTAATTACAATTTCTGGTATTGTTAAAGGCAGAAGAGAATAGTAAGTCAATATGCTAATAGTACATGGAGAAAATTTACTGATATAAAATATTGCAATTTTTTTTTTATATCTGGTGAAATTATTCGTATTCATGTTAAAAAAAACGGGATTGTAGGCTTTTAAGTAATGAATTAACAGATTTGAAAGAGTTCCTAACAAACTATCAGTAAAACACGAATCTGTTTGTTATGAGGATGTCAGAACACGTGTTCATATAAATTCTGATATTGTCGCATTTCGTCATTATATTTATTGGGAAACGGCTTGCCATCACGTTTTTAACATGATTTAAATAAATCAGCCATACTTATTTTTCTTCGTGCAGATTTTGTCTCATCAGCACAAAAACTAAATAATAAACTAGGAGTATATTAACTAAGATATCTTAAAAAACTAGTTTAATATCAAAACAGGGCAGTATAGTTATACATCATACAAATAGTGGGTCTTCTATCATTAGTAAAAAGTACACAACAATAAGTTTATATTTCATATCTTTTGATAAAAAAAATATTAATATACTTCACTCTTCAAATTTCGTAAAAGTGTGAATAAGTTAAATATCAGCAAAGCGTAATATTCACACATAACAAAAATTATTACAGTAACATAACAAAAATAATGAATAGTGTTTTCATCTAAATTAGTTGACGAGTTGATGAGCGTTATGAACAAATTAAAAGTAAACAAAACTATGATATTCAGAACCATTTATAAGAAAACTTCCACAAAGATAATGTAAACAATAAATGTTCAGAAAATTTACAAAAAAAAACTTCCGCAAAGATAATGTAAACCAAAATCAAGTAACAAAACCATGGTATTCAGAACATTTATAAAAAACTTTCACAAAGATAATGTAAACAACAACCAAGTATAATAAACTATAATATTTAGAACATTTATAAGAAAGCTTTCACAAAGATAATGTAAACAACAATCAAGTATACTAAGCTATGATATTTAGAACATTTATAAAAAAACTTTCACAAAGATAATGTAAACAACAACCAAGTATACTAAACTATGATATTTAGAACAATTTATGAAAAAAAATCCACAAAGATAATGTAAACAACAACCAAGTATACAAAGCTATGATATTCAGAACCATTCATCAAAAAACACTCCCATATATATATATATAAACATTACATAAAATACTCGTATAATAGATGAGAACACTACACTAACCTGTCAAAAAGCGTAGTAATCAAAAGAAATCACACCACTTTATCAATGTTTGAAAAACAAATTGCCACTAGAAGAAACATCAGCTCTGTTCCTCGCCCGCTCTCTTCAGCGAGATGTTAACTGACTGAACTTCAACGTGAATTTGAAGTTACGGCAATTTTACACAAATATTAGAGCATGTAAAAAATACAAATTAACTCTAGGGATGGTAGTTAATAGTTAACCGGAGAAACGTTAACACGCTCCGTTAATATGGATTTACGATCGCAGTTAATTTATGTGGCTTTGTAATATAGTGACGCTTACAACCAAGGAAGACTGGTTACTTGTGGCGGTATTTCATTAACAACCTTCCGACAAGCCTCAAGGGGTTATGCGTGTACCAGAAAAGAAGTATTGTTTAATGTTGTACTGTTTAAGTACTATTAAATTGACGTAACTTGTTTGAAGGTTTTACGGTTGACAATTTACATATTGAAAGCCTTGTTTCGAATTTAGAATGTTTGTTAAAGAATCATTATACCAACCATTATCAATCTCGCGCAATGCTTTCGCAGGTCAAAAAATCGACCATAATGCAAAATAACCACACAAATGCAATAACAATTTTTTTTTTCGCAAAAACATAAATAAATTTCGACTTTTATAAAAAGATGTTTAGTAAAATTATTTTTAATGATTTTAAAGTTGATGATTCTTTAGTCTCATTTTGAGTGGAAGATGCTCTCAGTATCGCCCTGGTGTAAGACCACAATTCAGAATTGAAACGTTGCTTGAAATGGCTTTGGTCGTGTTTGTTGACCAGATATGAATAGCGAGGTAATTTACCATCTTCCTCTTCCCCATCTCCTTCCCACCCGCACTACCTTCAGCCTCACAATATACCCCAAAAGGGGATACCATCGTATCACTGGCTACCGACGATTGGGAGCAGTTAAGAATCTTGAGCAGTTTCACATAAAAAATCTTTCCATGATTATATTAATACGATTAATTTATAACGTATAATCATAATTCCCATCTCCTTCCAATTCCCACTACCTTCAGCCCCACAACACACCCCAAAAGGGGATGCCATTGTCTCACTGGCTCTAGACGATTGGGAGCAGTTGGGACTCTTGTGTGGTTTCACATAGAAAAACAAATCTTTCCATGATTATATTAATACGATTAATTTATAACGTATAATCATAATTCCCATCTCCTTCCAATTCCCACTACCTTCAGCCCCACAACACACCCCAAAAGGGGATGCCATTGTCTCACTGGCTCTAGACGATTGGGAGCAGTTGGGACTCTTGTGTGGTTTCACATAGAAAAACAAATCTTTCCATGATTATATTAATACGATTAATTTATAACGTATAATCATAATTCCCATCTCCTTCCAATTCCCACTACCTTCAGCCCCACAACACACCCCAAAAGGGGATGCCATTGTCTCACTGGCTCTAGACGATTGGGAGCAGTTGGGACTCTTGTGTGGTTTCACATAGAAAAACAAATCTTTCCATGATTATATTAATACGATTAATTTATAACGTATAATCATAATTCCCATCTCCTTCCAATTCCCACTACCTTCAGCCCCACAACACACCCCAAAAGGGGATGCCATTGTCTCACTGGCTCTAGACGATTGGGAGCAGTTGGGACTCTTGTGTGGTTTCACATAGAAAAACAAATCTTTCCATGATTATATTAATACGATTAATTTATAACGTATAATCATAATTCCCATCTCCTTCCAATTCCCACTACCTTCAGCCCCACAACACACCCCAAAAGGGGATGCCATTGTCTCACTGGCTCTAGACGATTGGGAGCAGTTGGGACTCTTGTGTGGTTTCACATAGAAAAACAAATCTTTCCATGATTATATTAATACGATTAATTTATAACGTATAATCATAATTCCCATCTCCTTCCAATTCCCACTACCTTCAGCCCCACAACACACCCCAAAAGGGGATGCCATTGTCTCACTGGCTCTAGACGATTGGGAGCAGTTGGGACTCTTGTGTGGTTTCACATAGAAAAACAAATCTTTCCATGATTATATTAATACGATTAATTTATAACGTATAATCATAATTCCCATCTCCTTCCAATTCCCACTACCTTCAGCCCCACAACACACCCCAAAAGGGGATGCCATTGTCTCACTGGCTCTAGACGATTGGGAGCAGTTGGGACTCTTGTGTGGTTTCACATAGAAAAACAAATCTTTCCATGATTATATTAATACGAGTAATTTACAACGTGTCTCTATACGTTAATGTTATTTTTTCATTATAAGATCTAAAATCTCGTTTTATCACGTATGCAAACAATGTTTGCATAGTTCATTAATTTTACTTATTTTACTTATTTTACTTATTTTACTTATTTTACTTATTTTACTTATTTTACTTATTTTACTTATTTTAAATTATTAACCTCAACACAGGCTTGTCCTAGTGAGGTTAAAAATTATAACTTTAAAAAAAAAGATACAATGTAAAGAAACGATAAATAAATAAATAAAATTATATTTAAAAAGTTTGAAAAACATTACTTCACTAATATCAACGATTTTATCGTTTTTTTTGTATTACATTGATGTGAAATGGTTAAAGTAACTTTAATAAGTTTTGTATCGTTTTACGTTTGATAAATCTATGAAAAATATATTTAAAACACAAACGGGGAAACTGGTGGTTTATTTGAATGATTCTAACATTTCTCGTGGGAAATGCCGTTATTGTACTTACTATTAAAATACTAACTAAGAGCCACAGAATGAAATGAAGCAGAAAATTGGTTGATATTTCCATCTCAAGGGATAATACCACGGCCTCAACAGATCAATCGATTCAACAACGGAATTTAGATTGTTTATGAAGTTTACTTTGATACAAGGAATGCCTTTTCATCCAGTGTCGATTGTTGAATGGTGAGGTTAGGTTAGGTTGGGTTTTGCGTAAATTAGTGAGACGAATTCATGATAACTCTTTGATCGCTAACTTGCATGGCTTAAAAGAGCCAAATTAATTGTTTTGAATCTGAGGTTTGTTAATTGATTTTTGATTTTGGTGTGCTTAAATTTTTGAGATGAAAAACAGTTGTAAAACGAAATAATAATATAAATACTTACAGCCTAACTAAAAAGTGGTGTAATTATTACGTTGTGTAAATATTACTAATGGTACTTTGACTTATTACCGTGTCGTTTTTTTTGGTGAAAACGGTCTTAAACAGGGCTTAAGGTAGGTTTTACCACATCGAAGTTAAACGGGCATGTAAGAATCTAATTACTAAAACAGTTAAAATTTACCAATAAAATGGGTACAGTGTTTGGTTGGTGTAATGGAATTTTTTGTCAATACAATGTTTTCAAGTATGAGAGAAAATAAACACATCGATATCATTATTGTTAAATAATTACGAGATGATGACATCAATAGACTAGTTTCGAATCAATCATAACTGAAGATACATATGAACCAACACGAACAAATAAATAAAATCAAACTTTTTTTCCAAAAAAACTTATATTAAACAAAAATAAAAAAATATATATATATATATATATATTATTATTATAATATATATTATTATTATTATATCACATTATGAATTATGAATCTAAGTAAGAATCGTGGCTTCCTTATCAGGCACAAGAGCTCCTCTTTTCTGATAAGGTATACATGAACAATTATGAACCTTAATATTATATTTTGCAAAATATGTATGTATTAATGTAACCCATATGATGTATATTAAAATAATAAAAAAAAAAAATAAAAAAATATGAAAAAAAAATTACCGGCGTAAGCATTTTACTTTAAAATACTATTGCTTGGATGGAAAGACGCCTAAAAAATTGTCTCAAATGGGGGCCGATGAACAGTTTCTCAGTATTTTGTAACCATTCTTGCTTGATCATAGACAATGATTTATTTTGCTATTATCATTGCCAGCACAGTACATTTAAAGTACAGTACCTGTTTACCTTCGGTTTACTATCCTAATGATAAGTTCGAATAATTTCATTATTTTGTATTCGTTTGTCAATATTTTTCAATATTTATGAAATTCGACTACAACTGTGTGGTGGGCTGGACACTGGTTGAGGGAGACCCTTTGATCTCTCTAACACTACTCTCTCGACCCATCGCCTTCAACCGCAATGTTGGAAATGGATTCATTCGTCCGTCACTTCTGGACGTACTCATTTTCAGATTCCGACGCACCGCTCACACCTGTTTCATTCCCAGATTTTCCTCTCATTTATTTCATTAAAAATACCGTCCACACAGCATCCCAAAAGATAACATATCCCAAGAGGGAAATTATTTTCTTCACGACCTCCTTTGTGGAGCTGATGTAAAAAAAACTACTCTCGATTTCAATAGAATTCAAAGTTTGTATGATGTGTCTATAACTTACCTTACATTAATTATTTATGCCCAATTCTGGCTGTGTGAATAACACAATATGTTAAAATTTCACCTAAAGCAAATGCACCCATTATACGAGCGATCTTGGTGCTGTAATCAACAGAAACTTAAAACGGTCATTGCTTGTGATGGGAATTACAGAGCAAGCTGAAAAAAGTTGCTAGAACATTAAAAAATACATAACTATCTGTTTAGAAATCGTAAATTCGGGATTCGATTCTCAAGGTTTGTTGGTAGAAACAAATAATGCAAGATGGTATAATAATTACTGACAATATATTTGCCTTTATGTTAACATATTGCAAATCATGATGCGTACATAATTATCATAATGGTTAGCTCACAAAATGCCTATAAATTTCTCCAGCAGATGGCATTCGAACATCATTATCGGGGATTTAATAATTAAATTAAATCTTTGTTATGTAGTTACGTTCATAAATTTTGATCACCGATTATTTGTAATTCTTTGTGAGGTAGTTTTGACTGTCAGTTACGTAAACAGGGCCGGCCCTATGTGGGCGCAATTGGAGCGGTCCGCTCCGGGTGCTGAATGGTCATTGCGCCAAAGCGTTGATAATACCCAACACCTAACACACTACTTTGAGATTATTTTTTATTCAAACGGCGCTTTGCAAAAATACAAATTATTGATCACAGTGAAGACCTACCTAGGCGTCTATTGGTTTTGTCAAGGGGCGCCAAAATTTTACTGGCGCCATGTGCCGATTTTCTCAGGTCCGGCCCTGTTCGTAAAATAAATGATTCATCACTAATGTTACATTATCATGATTTTTTACGTAATAATTATGGCTAACGTCACTATTGTTTACAAAAGCGTACTGAAACCAATTCAGATATAACGCAAATAATAAGGCGTACCTCTGATTCCTGAGCTTATTTGGTTTAAATTTTTTTAATTTCATTTTGATCTCTTAAACCTCAACATGTTAAAATTTTGCACCAAGATGTCATGATTAATTTCTTCATAAAATTGAAGTAGACGATGTAAAACTATAATATTATGTGGGCAGAAAAAAATATTATATCATTTTATATGTATATATCCGACGAAGTTAAATAGGCTTTAGTTTTGTAGTTTAATTTCGAGAAGATTGCACAAATAATATTTTTTGGGTCATTTTTTATTGAGTTGTGAAGTCATTTTTCATAAAAAATCTATTTTCACACAAATAATTGCCAATCAAAATGTAAAACTTGATTTTATTTGTACAGACAGAATCCAATTTCTTACTCGAGTGGCTACACGGAAACAAAGTTTAATGTGGAGACAAATTTTAAATTTTGTATTCTTCTATAAATTATTTTATCCATAAGTTTTAAAATTAGAATATAATGTTTTTGTTAATAGAAAGTGGATCTCAATATACTCAACGAAAGTGAGATTAAAAAAAAATCAATTTATAAATATGATCGAAATCATACCTTTCAGAAGGGATGAAAAGTACAAAATATATCCACTTGAGAATCCAGAGGAAGATAGAAGTAAGACGATGCAGAGGAAACGCCATACTTCATGGCTTCGAAACCTACGCGACTGATATATGAATACATTTTTGCAGCCTGCAGTATTATAGACTGCACTGATGAACCATCTATAGGAGAGGACAGCAGAAGATGTTTGATTTGATTTATTATCAGTTGTCTATTTTTGCAAGTATGAGGAATGGTCTTTATTGAACTTTCTCAGCATTCGCCCCGTAATGCAGGGAACAATAGAAACCTTATCAAGGAGAATATAGCCTCCGTGTGTCCTCAATTCGTTTCCGATTTCCGATACGTTCTAATAACGCTCTGCATTATGTTTGATTCTTTTCGAAATGCTAACTCATTATTTTATTCAGCTGCATATTCACATGACTCACCACAAGTAATACTACTATACCACAAATCCTTGTGTCTTACATTTGCTAATGTCCGGTAACGTCGTCTACATTGTACAAATAATCTGAATCAACCTCTGCTGAAAAGCGAATAATCTTGAGGTATTGTTTATTGTGCATTCCTTTAATTTTTTTATGTGAATACCGCACAAGAGTTCCAACTGCTCTTAACCATCTGGAACCACTGCGACTATGGCATCCCCAATTGGGATATGTTTTGAGGATGAGGGTAGTGGGAATGGAAAAGTGAAAAGTGAAAGTGGAAACATGGCTAAAGTCATTTCAAGCTACTTTTAAATTTTGAATGGTGGTCTTACACCATGGTATAAGAGTATCTTCCACTCTTGAAGATGCCGCAAATATACCATATATATTATTATAAATGTATAAATTTTTAAATAACACAAACTGAAAAATAACAAAATTATTGTGCACCCCGGGATTTGTACCGGCGACATCCAGATTGCTAATCGAGAGCCTTATCCCTCGATCACGGAGCCAGTCGTAATATTGAATAATCGAAATATGAACATAATTTACTCTGAGATGACCTTGTATTCTACTGTAAACATCATAATACGAACATGTTTTCTAATGGATAGGCACAAAATGGTATTTATTTATGAACATGTTGTGTTCTGTTGACTACATACGAACTGGTACCATTTTTCAACCAATCAACCTGCGTACCAAAACCACGGTGAAGGGATAACTCATCAAATTGATAATTCATCACATCTTTAAAAAGTTATATAAAGTCATGTGAAAGTCAGTGGTGAAACAAAAACTTTATTAACATTGGTTAAGTAGGTTAGGTTAGGTTTAATTTTTTTTTTCATCGGTTTTAATGATTTTATATCACTTTTTAAAAATGTGTTGATTTATCATGGAACCCAAAACCACATAGTTCGGCATAAAATTCAATGAATGGGAAATGCCGAAGTTGTTGAGTGCAATAATTTATTTAAACCGTTAAATTTAGTCGCCGATGGTTAACTTTTTATTCGTAGTATTCTTTAAATACACCTCAAATAACCTTAATTCTGTTGCATTTAAAATGAAATTGGTTCATAATAATCAGATTGTTGGAAACTAATTATTATTTCTCGATAAAATAAGGTAATAATTTCATTGTCTACTTATTATTTATGCTCAATCCTTCCTACTTTCTTATTTAGTTTTTTGAAAAAAAGACCACTGGTAACGGCTAGGTTAATTTTATTCTTCTTATTAAATAATAGAAATTTGTCGAATATTTAGACTGTTTTTAGCCAGACTTTTAAATGAACAACACCGCTATATTTTTGTAATTCGTTTTGAGGTGTAGTTTGGGTATTGAACGTATTATAAGTTCAGATGAAAGGAGATTTTTTAACAATTTTTTCTAGCGTCTACGGACATCACGACCTCCGTAAGGCTCTTAACTAGCAAGCGGAAGGTCGCGAGTTCAAATCCTGGCGTGCGCAAGTGAATTTTATTTGATTAATTTGTTTTAAGACTGGAAGATCTTTCCCACCTTCCTCTGCTCCATATCCTTCCCCTGCGCACTACCTTCGGCCTCACAATGTTCCCCAACTGTGGAAGCCATAGCCTCACTAGATAGTTGAGAGCTGTCGAGACTTTTGTGCGGTTTCACATAAAAACAAAAACAAAAAACTTTTTTTACAACCATACTTGGTTTTGTTCCATAAAATACTAAGGTAAATAATAGACCAATCTTGTTTAGCCTTTCTTGTTTCTGCCATTTTTCAGTAAATGTACTTAATATTGTGATTATTTTTTGGGGTATGTATTGTACTTACTCCTTCTTTTGCCAACGTCTCGTAAAAATGTATTCCATTTATTTCCATTTATTAAAATAAAAACATTTGTTACGTCTTAGTCTAAAATATCATTAATTTTTCTAATAGCGATAGGCTAATAAATATGTCAAGCCGTCAAAAGCACGAAAAAACTACTTAAAAATATAATAAAAAAGTTTTATTTTTAAAAGGCGGCTCATGTCCCTCTTTAAAAGTCGTTTTTACGTATTAATTATCTTTTACTGGCCTAGATATTAATAGAACCACTGTAGGTTTCTTTAGAATCGTTTAACAATTTAATCGAAAAACATAATAACCATTTTATATTTTGAAAACAATCTTTATAAAACCTTAAACTCAACAGTTTTTGTCTTCTAATCATCGCAGTAATTATTTGGAATTTGATTAACGATTCTTTTTCCACGATTGCGAAAGCCTAGCTGAAATTTTTTAAAATGTCATTTAACGTATCTCAACTTTTGAAAGAAGTTGGAGGGTTCCAAAGAAAAAATAAAAGTTAACCTTCAAGAATGATATTTACGGAAAACTTTTTCCCAGCTTATTTTTTGAAAAGTACTTTTTTTCAAAGCTCCAAAATTCCTTTTATTCTGAAAATCTCGAAAGTCTTTCGAAAAGTGTAGTTGAGACGTCACCGTCGTTATTAAAATAAAATTTACCTATATTTATTTGAAAATATAAAAAAAATAACTTACATAAAAAAAGTTTTTTTTTTCACCAAAAAGCCAAAACGAAACGTTTTCGAAAGATGTTTCGAAATAAGTAACCTTTCAAATATGATGCATAAGGCCTAGCGCGCACCACGATTGTATTTTTTGCGACACTATTTTAAAATCGTGCTATAATTAATCCCAAAAATAATACTGCGCGCATCGCGATAAAAAATTGAGATGAATCGTTCATTCTCAACATGAATTTCGTACAAATTGCTTGTATTGTTTTGCTTCTTCGGAAGAGGAGGAATAAAATAACACATAAATACTGGACTCATCCTTTTACAGCAGAAAGATATGTTAAAGGTTTCTTTTATCTGAAATACAATGATCTTCGACAATATCCAAAAAAATTCTTTGGCTATTATAGAATGACGATTCAGACATTTGACAAACTATTAAGAATTGTTGGACCTCAAATTGCATACAATAATACTAGATGGCGGAATGCAATCTCAGCTGAAGAAAGGTTGTCGGGTAGCGATTTTAATTCGCAGTGCGCGCGTGTCCATATAACTTCAAATACTATAATTTTATTTTGCGACAATCGCGTCGCGCGCTGTCGCAGAAAAATGTGACAAATCACAATTTTAAAATAGGAACTTTTTATTTGTCGTATATGCGCGCACATACTTACTAACTCATACGTTGCATTTCTGCGACAAAATTATCGTGGTACAGAAAATCGTAGTGCGCGCAAGGCCTTAAGGGTAAACGTAACGTTTATCTACGCGTTCATAAATGGCGTTAATTTAATTAGTTAACGCATAGATGGTTAATTTAATTAGTTTTTGATGAAATGAATTTAAAGTATGATTACGAAGTGTGAAAAAATAATGCAAAAATCATACATATTCCAACTAAACACATTTATTCCACCTCTCGAGAGTTAGTTATCTAAATTTAGGAAGGAGATTTCATTTTCGAAGTATAATGAATTATTAATGTAAAGATTTTATAAATTTTGTTTCATCAAACCAAAAAATATTGGATACCCGGTAGAATCTACGTGAATCCATTGGCTTTAAACCGCAGTAAAAAGTTTGTTTAAGTATTAATATGTGAAGGATGTTAATTAATATGTGGAGGAAATTAATTAATATGTGGAGGATATTAATTAAATCGAATGGCCCGGAACACCCAGAATTCTCATTAGATCATTTTATGACAATGCTTTTGATTTTTTTCGTTATATTTTTGGCCCTTTTGTTTTCGCACGAAACGTGTTTGGACATAACTAGATACAGATATTCGGGAAAGTGCTCGTCTAGCAAAACAAAGGGTAAACATCATCTGGGTCAACCATGTTTTAGAATCAAAGTAAGTGTCTGTAAATATATCCTGGTCAAATCCTCGGAGCAATTTATGGTGTTTAATATAAAGGAAATGCTTTAAATACAGCCTCCGCTGTCGAGGGTTAAGACTCTCCACACAATTTACTCGTATAAAACAATATATAGAAGATACTCTTAGTATCGTCTTGGGGTAAGACCACCATTCAGAATTGAAACGTTGCTTGAAATGGCTTTGACCAGATCTAAATAGCCAGGTACTTTTTCTTAGCCCACATTTCTCTACCCCATCTCCTTCCCATCCTAACTACCTTCAGCCTCACAACATACCCTAATTGTGGAGGCCATAGTCTTGCTGGCTCCAGGCGGTTAGGAGCAGTTGGGACTTTTGTGCGATTTCAGATAAAAAAATATTAGTTCGCCTCCTGGTGAACCGACGTTCATAGTTGTTAGTTGATTAAGTCGTGTTTAGTGACTCGATCTAATTATGTTGCTAAGAAGGTACTTCCCACTTACTTCCTTTCCTTCCTTACCTTCTGCCTATATCTACCAGCCACACAATATTCTGCTAATTAGTCTAACTGGCTCCCGACCGTTGGGATTCGTTGTTCGCTACCTGTATAACAAAAAAATAGGACCACGGAATCAGGTTACGAAAAAAGTTAATTTTTAGAACTCTGTCTAACGTTGTCCAACTTTACCCTTTCAAAAGCTGTGTCCAGCTTTTCTGTCAAAACTTATTCATATTCAAAAATTATTTATGAAGATATTTAATTTATTACCTGACACTATAAAGCAATGTAAGTCTATGAATAAAGTTAAATAAATGGTGAAAAATTGGCTATCGGAAATTTTTTTTTTACTTTAATATGTATGAAAAAATGTTGATTCTGTAGATATAAGATTTAAATTATAACATATAAAAATGTGTATGTAACTAAACTTTAAGCAACTATTGACAAGCCAATTCAATTGGCTTAGCAGAACTTGTTTGTTGATATGCATTTACTATGTATTCAATAAAAAAATAAAAATAAAATAAAATTCCCGATGATGATATAATATGATAAAATAACGTTAAAATATGTTTTATGGAATATATAACTTACTGTAATTACTACTGAAGTCATAATCGTGTTGGTACAAACTAAGCTTAAATAAAATAGTTTTGTATAAGACGCTAGCAGATTCTTCAATAGCGACCAGCTGCTAACCCTGTACAAATGTCAAGTACGCCCAGCAAATGAATTTGGGAACCACCTCTAGACTGGAGCCCCAAAATAGTTGATAAACCTACTTGATTATAAGCAGAGAAGGGCTCTCCGTCGTTAAGAGACTGATTTACATCTCTAACGTTTAGACGCAATGTAGGTATTTTAATGGAGTCTACTCTAAGCAGCTAGCAGCATTGATCCCAGATGGACATGCATGAACACTCGTTCACAGTTGAAGATGGTTTTTCGTCCATCATATAATCCGGGCCGACGCGGACCTGCCGGGCCTTTAGTCTCATTTTCAGAGAGGAAGATACTTAGTATCGCCCAGGTGTAAGACCACCATTCAGAAATGAAACGTTACTTGAAATGGCTTTTGCCGTGTTTGTTGACCAGATATGAATAGCGAGGTAATTTCCCATCTTCCTCTTCCCCATCTCCTTCGCATCCGCACTACCTTCAGCCTCACAACATACCCCAAAAGGGGATACCATCGTATCACTGGCTCCCGACGATTGGGAGCAGTTAAGAATCTTGTGCAGTTTCACATAAAAAAATCTTTCCATGATTATATTAATACGATTAATTTATAACGTATAATCATAATTCCCATCTCCTTCCAATTCCCACTACCTTCAGGCTCACAACACACCCCAAAAGGGGATGCCATAGTCTCACTGGCTCTAGACGATTGGGAGCAGTTGGGACTCTTGTGTGGTTTCACATAGAAAAACAAAATTTTCCATGATTATATTATACGAGTAATTTATAACGTGACTATACGTTAATGTTATTTTTTCATTATAAGATCTAAAATCTCGTTTTATCACGTATGCAAACAATGTTTGCATAATTCATTAATTTTACTTGTGTAATTATATTTAAAAACTTTGAAAAACATTACTTCACTAATATCAACGATTTTAGCGTTTTTTTGTATTACATCTTTGTGAAATGGTTAAAGTAACTTTAATAAGTTTTGTATCGTTTTACGTTTGATAAATCTATGAAAAATATATTTAAAACACAAACGGGGAAACTGGTGGTTTATTTGAATGATTCGAACATTTCTCGTGGGAAATGCCGTTATTGTACTTACTATTAAAATACTACCTAAGAGCCACAGAATGAAATGAAGCAGAAAATTGGTTGATATTTCCATCTCAAGGGATAATACCACGGCCTCAACAGATCAATCGATTCAACAACGGAATTTAGATTGTTTATGAAGTTTACTTTGATACAAGGAATGCCTTTTCATCCAGTGTCGATTGTTGAATGGTGAGGTTAGGTTAGGTTGGGTTTTGCGTAAATTAGTGGGACGAATTCATGATAACTCTTTGATCGCTAACTTGCATGGCTTAAAAGAGCCAAATTAATTGTTTTGAATCTGAGGTTTGTTAATTGATTTTTGATTTTGGTGTGCTTAAATTGTTGAATATTATTTTAATGCTTTGAGGTGAAAAACAGTTGTAAAACGAAATCATAATATAAATACTTACAGCCTATCTAAAAAAGTGGTGTATATATAACGTTGTGTAAATATTACTAATGGCAGTTTACGCGGCTCTTAAGGTCAGAACTTTGACTTTTTACCTGTCGTTTTTTTTGGTGAAAGCCGTCTTAAACCAGGCTTAAGGCAGGTTTTACCACGTCAAAGTTAAACGGGCGTTTAAGAATCTAATTACTAAGACAGTTAAAATATATCAATAAAATGGGTACAGTATTTGGTTGGTGTAATGGATATATAATTTAAGTGGGTTTTATATACTTATTCTTACGTCATTAATTGATTACATGTCACTAATTTGTAACTTGCTATGTTTTCAAGTATTAGAAAAAATAAACACGTCAGATGAAATCAATAAAATAGTTTCAAATCAATCATAACTGAAGGAATATATGGAAAAAAAAAATTAACGGCGTAAGCATTATACTTTAAAATACTATTTCTTGGATGGAAAGACGCCTAAAAAAGTGTCTCAAATGGGGGCCAGTGAACGGTTTTGTTCCCAGTGTTTTGTAACCATTCCTGCTTGATCAAAGACAATGATTTCTATTGCTATTATCATTGTCAGCACAGTACATTACGAGCACACAACCTGTTTACCTTGTGTTTACTATCGTAATAAGTTGAATTGTTTTAATTATTTTGTATTAGTTTCAACATTTTTCAATATTTATGAGGTTTGACTAGGTCTGCTGTGTGTCTTCTAGGCAACGGATGCTTTTGCCCATCTACTGTATGGTGGGCCGGATCGGGAGACACTGGTTGAGGGAGACCCTCTGACCTCTCTAAGAGAATTTTCTCGACCCATCGCCTCGAACCGCAGTGGGAGAAATGGATTCATACGTCCGTCACTCCTGGTCATACCGACCCTCATATTCCGACGCACCCCTAACGCCTGTTTTCTTCTCAGATTTCATTCGAAAGACCGTCCACACAGCATCCCAATAGATAACATAGCCCAAGATGGAAATTATTTTCCTCACGACCTCCTTTGTGAAGCTAATGTAAAAAAACTACTCGCGATTTCAATAGAATTCAAAGTTTTTATAATGTTTCTATAACTTACCTAACATTAATTATAATAATATCCACCCAATTTGTTGTAGGCTGTATGAATAATAAAATATGTTAAAATATCACCTAAAGCAAATGCACAGAGCAAAATAACGTATCTTGGTGCTGTTATCAACTTAAAACGGTTATTGCTTGTGATGGGAATTACACAGCGAGCTGAAAATAGTTGCTAGAACTTTAACATAGATGTTATTATATTAACTGAATGTTGGATAAAAAAAGATTACACATCCAAGTCAATCCCCAATTACTCTGAACAACACACCAAATTCAAACTCAACAAATCAAGCGGGATTGTTATATACATTAAAGACGGTCTACAAGCTCAAGTAGAAGAAATTTCATTATGGCAATCAAACTGTATGAAAATAATATTGAATAATAATATGTGTATATTTGCTATCGACAGGTCACCCTCTTTCCAAAATATCGACCCATTCCCGAATTCATTACAATCAATCATAAGTAATTCAAAAAAACTAGAACGACAAATCATTATAGGAGATATTAACATCAATACCATCCCGGATTACCATCGTCAAACAAATGATTATCTTTGTCTGCTTGCGTAAAATGGTTTCACTCAGACAATTAACAGCATTACTCGTGAACAGGGCCTGAGTAAATCCTGTATAGATCATATCAATGTGACAAAAATTAATTTTATCGAATTTTTTGTTATGCACACTACTATTTCAGACCAATACACTACAGCGATTTGCCTCAAAGAAAAGCCCCATACCTCTACTAAAATTAAATTCGTTTCTCAAACAAACTTCAATAATCTACTTGACGAATTGAGTTTAGAAAAATGGCAAAAAGTTCTGGACCAAACAGATACTGATGCAGCAATGAATGAATTTGTTAGCAAACTAAATGAATATTGTACGAGACAATATACCGTCCGTACAATAACTGTAGATACGAAGGTAGCTGGGTACACTTGTCAGCGTTTTCAGTCTTGGTAGATGTTGTTGAGGTTTGTGGTGTAGTTTAAAGCCACGATCAGAGAGGAATTTATTACTGGCAAAAACTGAATTTAATACTGAATAAAAACAATTGCAAATATTTCTTGATACTTGGAGACTTGGAGATGGTTTTTCAGGAGAGAGGATTCCCCCTCAGAGGTAGTTGTTGAACTGACTTTGTATGGAATTCGTATAAGTACGTATGGTAAATATCATTAGGTACAATAAATACTTTTCATGTTACTTTGTAGTTAAATTATCGTAGAATTTTCCGGAGTTCAAAGTTTATAATTTTATTTGGTTATCTTTTTACTCACGTTCAATAGACTTCTGCCTATATATTTGTATAATTTAAATAGTATATTCACAATTACAAACGAAAAAATATAATAAAAAGAAAGGGACAAAATATAATAGAAAGGGTAGGTAAGGGGAGGGAAAAACACTTTCAGGGGAGGTCAACGAAATAAATTAAATATGTATCTAAAGTAGAAGGAGAACAAGTAACAAGAAGAAGTATATTCATTAGTAAGTACTGTTATGCTTTACACGTGTTAGAGACTATGATTACAGGTTATGGGAATAGGTTAAGATTTGATCAAATTAACTTAACCTAAATATGGTCAGATTTTGTGCCTAGATGTTACGATTTGTATTAGTATTTCGGATGACTAATTATTGCTTATAATTATTTGTTAATGAGAAAATAGCCTACGCGTGTCCTCATTTCATTTCTGATTTCTGATTCGTTCTAATAACGCTCAGCATTATGTTTGATTCTATTCGAAATGCTAACTCATTATTTTCTTCAGCTGCATATTCACATGACTCTACCACAAGTCCTTGTGGCTTACATTTGCTAATGTGCGGTAACGTCGTCTGCATTGTACAAATAGTCTGAATCAACCTCTGCTGAAATGCGAATAATCTTGAGGTGTAGTTTATTCTGAATTATTTTATTTTTTTATGTGAATACCGCACAACAGTCCCAACTGAAACCACTGAGACTGTGGCATCCCCAATTGGGATATGTTTTGAGGATGGGGGTAGTGGGAATGGGAAAGCACCTGGCTATTCATTTCTAGTCACCAAAAGTTGTTAAAGTCATTTCAAGTGACTTTTAAATTTTTAATGGTGGTCTTATACCATGGTATAAGAGTATCTTCCATTCTAGAACATGTCGTAAATATACCATATGTAGCGATCGACGCTCCTAGAATGTTCCAGAAAGACGGCCAATATTAAATGCATGGGTCACGAATTTTCTAGAAGGTTGGCGGTCACCATTAATTGCGAAATGTAATACTAACGTACCAGCTACCTACTTGCCGCTGCAATGTTCGAACGAACTACCCACGTCAATACAATTGCGAGTTTGACTGGGTACATTACGCGATCAATGATCAGCAGTTTTTGGCTATTTAGAATCTACGTCAATTGGCCAGAGATTAGAGGGAAAGTTATCCTGCCGCTTTGAGGGCATTGTTAGAGATTTTTTATGTTGATGATTTGGCGACTGGGGCAGATTCCATTGAATCGGCTTTCCACTTCAAGGAAGAATTTTTAGCCATTTTAAAATCAGCCAAACTAGAGCTCAGCAAATGGGCGAGCAATTGTTCAGAATTACTCAAGCATGATTCTGAAACTCAACAACTATTAATGAATTTTAACAAAACTCAATCGAATGTTAAAATATTAGACGTGTATTGGAATCTTGAAGTTGATAATTTTTCTTATCACATTTCAGTACCAAATTCGGCAGTATATTTGAAACGGAATATATTGTCAACCCTTGCTCGGATATACGATCCGCTAGGGTGGATGTCTCCTGTAATCTTCACTGCAAAAAGGATTATGCAGGAATTGTGGAAGTTGAATATGGGCTGGGATTCCGAAATTCCACTCCACATCCTTTCCAAGTGGAGAAGCTTTGAGGAACAACTTCCATTGTTACAACATTTACGAATCCCACGTAATTACCATACGACCCTAGATAGTCATTGTATTTTTGTAGGATTTTGCATTGCATCCCAACTAGGTTATGCCGCTGTGACATATTTAGTTGTTCAAAACGATAACTCCAGCGACTTGTTGATGGCCAAATCCAAGGTCACACCTTTAAAGTCATTAACAATCCCTAGATTAGAGTTATGTGTAGCTGTGCTGCTATCAAATATATATTGTCGTCAGTACATTTTGCAACGCAAATTGAAAATGTTATTCTCTTCACTGATTCGACGATTGTCTTATCCTGGCTCAAGACGCCACCACATTTATTAAAAACTTTCGTCGAAAACCGTGTTGTTCAGATCCTTGACAATACGTCAAGAACAATTTGGAACCACGTTACTTCAGAGGATAACAGTACTGACTATGGGTCCCGAGGTACCCTTGCTGTTCATTTTACCAAACATCGATCTTGGCTTTTAGGTCCTTCATGGCTCCATAATCTATTCGAGGATTGGCCTACGGCAAGGCCACCATCTATTCCAGTAAGTGAATTACCAGAAATTCAACTCCCTAAACCTACCGTTTTTAGTGTTGAATTAAAATCATCTTCTATTATAGCGAAGTATTCCTCATTATCAAAATTAAAGAAAGTTATTGCTTGGATCTTTAGGTTCAAAACAAATTGTCTGTGTGACGTTTCCCAAACGGCGAAACAGAGCCTGAATCATGCGGTACTTACTATTGAAGAACTTGACAACGCACTTATGAAGATGATCATACTCGAACAGGAAGTATATTTTCACAACGATCTTATTCTATTAAGTTCTAATCAAATGTGTTCTTCTGGTCTTCAAAAATTGAAACCTTTTATTGACCACTATGGCATTCTCAGGGTGGGCGGTAGGCTAACAAATTCTGTACTTCCATCCGAAAGTAAACATCCCATTTTACTACCTAAATCTCATTTGACCAGGTTGTTAATTGAATACTATCACCGCGCAGGGTCTTTGGGAGTATCTCCCCCCCCCCCCCCTCCCCCATTTACATTTCTTCGAGGGTCCTCTCGGAAAACTGGCTAAGGACCGCAGGTGCTTGGGATCGTTGTGGCCAGGCCGCTTGCCACGCTCATTCTTGCCGGGACTGCCCCGTGATAGTGGGGTAAACTGCCCTCGATACGCAGCTTGTATATTTTTATGTTTCAATCATTCTTCCACTTGTAAATATTGTTCTCCTTATTAATTATTTAATTTTAGATGCCAAACCACCAGGCAAACACATTTCAGATGTGTTTTTATTTTAGGTTACTATCAATGTAAGTATGCGTACATTATTTCGTACTAACAGTCATGCATGCAGGGACATTGGAGGGTTTCGAAACGTTTTAAAATAAATTTAGCTTCTTTTTACAAAAAAAAGTAGAGCCCTGACGTGTGCGGATAAGGAGGTTAAACAATCATTTTCCTCACACAGCCGTTGAGAAAGGGTGGGTCCCCTCCAATATCACCGCGCATATCTTCATGTCGGACCGCGCACTCTCCAATATCTTATTCAACGCAAATATTGAATTATGTCCGGTCGTACCGTCATTCGATCCCAGTTATCAAAATATGTCACTTGCCAGAAGTTAAGGGCCACCGCTCATCCACCTATGATGGCGGATCTGCCATCCTCTCGTGTCCAACCTAGTCGTCCCTTCTTTCAGGTAGGCGTCGATTTTGGTGGACCTTTTCTGCTAAATGATCATAAACGTCGTGGAACCAAAACCACCAAGGCTTATTTATGCCTTTTTATCTGCATGGCTACCAAGGCATTGCATCTTGAGGCCGTGTCAGATCTCTCCACTGATGCTTTTTTCGTATCCTTAACCCGACTTACTAATCGACGGGGTTTGTGTTCCGAGGTCTACAGTGACTGCGGCACAAATTTTGTAGGAGCAAAACGATACCTAACTGGGGTATTCTAATATTTTCATTCTTCACCTCAACGTGAAGTAATTTCAGAGTACCTTGCCCAAAAGGGCTTTCTGTGGACATTTAATCCTCCCGCCAGTCCGCACTTTGGTGGGCTATATGAATTCGGAATCAAATCGGTAAAGCATCATTTAGTAAGAGTTGTCGGTGATGCTTCCCTAACATTAGAGGAGTTTAGCACGCTTCTTACTGCCATAGAAGCTATTCTAAATTCACGCCCTCTCTGTCCCTTATCGGTAGATCCAGAAAATGTCAATGCCCTTACACCTGGCCATTTTCTGATAGGAGGATTCCATTTGGGACTTCCCGAATATGACCTGTCAGATACTGAGTCAAACCGATTAAGTCGTTGGCAAAACATACATAAGATGTCTCAACACTTTTGGCGACGTTGAAATGTAGAGTACCTTAATAATACCGAACGACCGACACAATTTAAAGATTGGTCAATTAGTGCTAGTCAAGGACGAACGACTTCCCCCCATGTGATGGACGTAATGGCAAATTATCGCAGTTCATACGGGGAAGGATGATATTGTTCGAGTTGCCACACTCAAAACAAATAAGGGCACAATTGTCCATCCAGCGGTTAAATTATGTCCCTTGCCCATAGAATAACTCATTTCACTTCAATACTTAGCAATATTCATGTATAATTTCGTAAATATTTTTTATATATATGTATGTAAAAGCCTTAATAGGCGTGAAATAAATAAATAAATAAATAAATATTTTTATCATAGAGCCATCAGTACTAGGATGCTCTATTTATATGTTTATTTGGTTTTCATTTTTTTAATAATTATTTTTATTTTCTTTCTTCTTTTGATATTTATACACAGAGGATAGCCAATCTGCTTGAGTCTCGTAATAATTTATTTTATTATTTTGGTTGATAACATAATCCGTGACTATTTGTAAGTACCTAAAAGACAGCCGGTGTGCTTGAGTATTCTAATTTTTATTATATTTTAATTGATCTCATATGTAGTACCGGGGCTATTTTTTGTTTATTTATTTTGTTCCAAAATTAGGTAAGCGGAAAAACATCAAAGGGGTAAAGGGGATTCCTTCCTTGCTCCAGTTCACCATCTCCAACCATAGTTGTGTAAACTCCAAAGTTCACAATTAATTTTTACTGTCCACTCTTGATTCGCCTATTGTGATCACAGCCCTGAAAAGGTGTAGTGTTTTGTGCCTTTAGGATTTTTCTTCTCCTGATCTTCCAGGAATTACTTTCCGCCGCTGATTTCCGGATATTTATAAACTATTCTTTCATTTAAAATACTTCAGACAGTGAATCTGTCGTTCTAACTTCAACTAAAATAACAAGGTTTAGCCCCTCTTATCCAATAAAATTCGACTTGTCTTTGATTTCACAGTTCCCATCAGTACTTCCTCAACCTCCTCCATCAAACTTTTATTCTCTTCTTTCCCGTGGCCCGTACCTAGTATATGCTCAAAACACCGAGCAAGGTAAAACCATTCCACCGTCTTGAATTTGGTAAATTCCTATCATATAGCAAGAATCTTTCAATAAAGCCTGGAGGTGTAAAAGTCGAGGGTCAATTACGAATCTCCGTAGAATTCCTCACGGGGTCAGCCGCCAGTAAATTTATTAACATATTCATATCATCAAATTCAATATTTAAGCCTTACATTTCCACTTTTGATGTTACTCGCATGGGCCTGGAAAGAGGTATCTCGACCGATCTGTCCATTGCAGAAATTCTGTCTTCACTCTCAACGCCCCAAAATAACGGCATTATCGGCAATCCCATAAAAGCCAGGAGTCTAAATTATTACAAAGACTCTTCTGAGGGCAATATTTCCTGGAAACCCTCCCAATCTATCGTCATCACATTTGAAGGACAATCTCTTCTCTTTAAAATATACTTATTCTTCAACTCATTACCGGTTGAAATGCACACTAATTCCACCACTCAATGTTTCAATTGCTGCCGTTTTGGTCATATCAAAGCATGTCATGCAGATCCCCGCCCAGAATACTTCAGTGGAATAGCCGAAGTGCTATTTATAAAAAATCTAACCACCTTAATCTATTACATTCAAACCTTGTTTCTGTGGCTACTATCTCGGAGATATGGCTTACACCATCCTTCCACTTTAATGTTGGAGGGTACTCCTGTCTCCGCGATGATGGCTCAGATGGTACGAGCGGTGGTGCTGCCATTTTTATTAATATATCCTTTCCATGTTTCCCAATAAATAAAATCAAACCCCCAATGTTGAGTTCCAAATGGTTGCAGCTGAAATAAAGAACCCTTTTTTATTTCAGTCTATCTCCTTCCACATCCTACTTTAATAAACAAATTTGGTTGCAAATTGTTCGTTATCTAATCCCTCCCTTCTTTGCATTATGTTATCAACATATCAATGCCCATTCCCCATATTTGGTTCTGCTTTCTCTGAACGAGATAGTCGAAGTGAGATGGATTTCCTAGATGAATCTAACCATTTCCTTTTGAATGATGGACCTTTTACTAGAATCTCACGCCACAACAAAAAATCCAGTGCAGTGGATCTCTCCATATGCTCCCCGACTCTTGCTCTAGTGATCATGTCCCGATAACCATCACTTTTCAAACATATGGAAGGAGGAAAGTTCTAAGGTAGTAAGAATTTGGAAAGCCATATCTCTTTCCTAACGTTAAAACATGACTATGGAGACTTATCTTAAATATGAAAACGCCGAATCCAAGCCAAAAGAGTATTGAGGTAAAAAAGATCCAGGCTGTACAACTTTTGTAGTTCAGTATCCAAACACATTTCGGAATTCAATTTTTGTATGATTCGTAGATTTAGATTCTCCTTTAGTTTAACATCTCCTCGAGAATCTCACTCCATATGGATAGATGAATTATTATTTTTTTTTTAATATTTTTATTCTAGATAAAAGAAAATTACATTTTTCACTTATTTAAATAGAAATAACATATATATTACACATAAATATATTACACACTGATATTATTCAGTTTCATTGTTTTGTTGATTAAGCATAAAACTGAACATTTTTTTTTAAAATGTACCTATACTTTTTTCATTTTTAATTTCGTCTGGGAGGCAATTGTATATGTTGCTTCCTTCGTAACCAATGAATTGCTTGCCATAATGAGTATGTATGGTGTTTAAATGTATTTTATCGTGTTGCCGTGTAAAGTGTGTGTGTACTTGGGACGTTTTAATGAGTTCTGTATTTGTATGTATGAGTTTTTTATTTATTTTGTAAATAAGAAGACATGTATTATATTCATACAATTTTCTTAATTTTAATAGTTTTGTTTCCATATATAATTTTTTTGTTGATGTTCTAGGTTTGAAGTGAAATAGTTTTTTGATTACTTTTTTTTGTGTTACCTGTAGTTCGTTTATATATGTTTCACATGTATTTCCCCAGATTTCAACCAAGTAGTTTAAGTGTGAGTGTACGAGGCTATAATATAAACCTTTTTTAATTTTATTTGGTAACAGATATGATATCCGGCTGAATACGATAATTAAGGGGGTGATTTTATCTTTAATATCTTGAATATGCTGTTTAAAAGTTAGGTGTTTATCAATGCACAGCCCAAGATATTTCTCCTGTATCAGGATTTGCAGGTTGTTATTTTCAATTTTTAAAGGTACATGAGGAGGAATTATTTCACGAGTTGAGCTTAAAATCATGTATCCTGTTTTTTTAACATTCATTGTTAATATATTTGATTGGAGCCAACCAAAGATATTAGAAGAACGAGATGTGCTATGCGCAGTTCGTACTGAGTGGAATTGTTTTGCCGAGTGTCGCCGGTTTTGTTCACCAATACTACTGCACACCTTCGCTTACGCTAAGGCATCGCTAAGGTATCCGCACTAATACATAGAACAGATTTCTGTGCGTACACGTCCCGATACCGCTCAAAGTACCCTAATTAGGTAGTACTCCGGCTACGGTCCGGCGGCCAACATAGCATATCTCGTTCTTCTAATATCTTTGGAGCCAACTGTTAATTTTGTCTAAGTCACTCTGTGCATTTTCTAGTAAGATGTTTAAATCTTTACCCCAGTAGAAAATTGCAGTATCATCTGCATATAAAAAAATATCACCGTTTAAATCTAATTGGGAGATATCATTTATATAAATTTGGAACAGAAGTGGTCCTAGTATGGATCCTTGCAGAACTCCGTAGTTTATTGGTAGGTGATTGCTATTTTGATTATTGATGCTAACGAATTGATTTCTGTTGCTAAGATATGATTTGAATAGATTAAGAGCAGGACCAACTACACCAATTTTCTCGAGTTTCTTGAGAAGTATGTCATGGCTTACTGTATCGAAGGCTTTTTGAAGGTCAATTAGTATAGATAAAATATAATTTCCACCATCAATGCTGCTTCTAAGTTTACTGATTAAGTCATTTACTGCCGCAAGTGTGTTTGATTTTTTCCTAAAGCCATATTGTTTTTTATATAAGAACGATTTTTTTGATAGAAAGTTGTTTAATCTATCGTAGATTACACGTTCAAAGATTTTAGATAAGATTGGTAAGATAGAAATGGGTCTGTAATTTGAGGTATCCGTTTTGGACCCACCTTTGTGAATTGGTATTACCTTAGCAATTTTGCAACTATCTGGAAAAGTTCCTCTTTAAGACACTGATTAATTAACTTTGATAAAATAGGAACCAATTCTCTTACATTTGAGTGTATCATAACCAGCGCTTGCATTTTGTTTTAAGGATTTTATTATTTTACTTATTTATAATTCCGTGGTAGGTTGAAGATAAAATGATTCCATGCACTAATGTTATTTCATTGGCTAGATTGTGTGTGATTTTGTTGTGTATATTATTAGCTAAGGAGGAGCCAATGTTACAAAAGAAATCGTTAAAGTGGTCGCATATCTCTACGTTGTTTCTGATTATTTCGTTGTTAATGATTAATTTATTACAAAAAGTATTCGATTGGTTCTGTATGATGTTGTTTATTAACTTCCAGGTTTTTTTACTGTTATTTTCGCATTTTTTAAAAAGATCACCGTAGTGTTTTTGTTTTAAGTTTCGTTTTTTCTTAGTAATATTATTTCTTACTACTAGGAATTCTGTTTTCAATAACGTGTTGTTTGGTTGTTTTTTTAGTTTCAGGTGTAATCTGTTTCTTTTGTTGATTATTTTTATAAGGTTTTTGGTTATCCAGTCTGGGTTATTTATGTTTTTTTGTGTTAATTTTAGTGATGCTATTATAATTAATTTTATTTTTGAGGTAGTTTACAAGATTGTCATATTTTAATACCGAGTCGTCATTCATGTTAAGATGAAAGGGATTTTGAATGATATCATTCTTTAGATTATCAAAATCAATATGTGTATATTTTCGGGACGACTTTATAGATGTGTTTTTAGTATATGTGTGAATTACATCAAGGTATTTAAATATAAAATAAAATATAAAATGTAAATATAAAATACTTTTATCTTCTTATTTCTTCTGTACCTAACTTAGATGAAATAACTCTCATCTACAATACTCCTACTTCTAATCATTGGCTAGATTTTCCATTCTCTCTAATTGAGCTAAAAAATATTTACTAGTAGTCAATGACTCATCTCCAGGTCTGATAGAGAAGGTATACCTGATTGCATAATCAAAAATAGTAATGATAATATTCTAAACCACTTCTTACCATCTTAAATAAAATCTTCCAGTAATAATAGTCTAATTGAAATAATATTAATAATAATTTAAAATTTCTCTCATTCAAAATTTAGCCGTATTAGATCTGTTAAAAAATAAACACATAAAAATGGAAGAATCAATCATTTTAAATACATTTAGGATTACGAAAGATTTTTTAAATATTTATATTGAGGGATCAGTAGGATTTATCGGTGAGTCGGTGAATTATTTTCCCATTTGATCTCTGGTAAGTGTTGTAATTGTATTGTTTTGTATTATCGGTGAGTCGGTGATTTTTTTATTTATTTTTTATTTTTTTTATTTCATATTTGAAAACAATATTTTTTTTACATAGATAAGTATACAGGATATAAACAACATATAAAACAATAGAAATTAAAGTAGCCTTTCCTCACGATTAAGAGACAATGGTCTTGTGTTTGGTGAGGGAATTCTAGTTCAATTATATATATGTTAGTATTAAGGTAAATAAATTCCAAATTATTTTCCCATTTGATCTCTGGTGAGTTGACGTGTTGTAATTGTATTGTTTTGTATTTATTATGCTTATATAATGCACTTGCATAATGTGGATTGACTAGATGATCATTTGTGGAAAAGTTTTTCCTATGGGGAAGATTTAACCCGGACATAAAGTCGAAAAAAAAAATTTAAATAATGCCTGATGACTGGAGTTCTCATATGATCATCTCAATCCTAAAATCGAACAAATTACCCAATTCTGGATCCAAATACCGGACAATCGCTTTTTCATCCATCTCCAAAAACTTAAATCCAGTCCCGTTCTTCATACGAATGATCACTTTGCATGCCTTATTCGAGTGCCGGTAGCCTCCATTCAAAGTTTTGGAAAAATAATTCCACTGATTTGGATTCCTGGACATGTTGGCTTTGTGGGTAACGATATTGCGGATTAATTGGCAAAACAAGGAGCATCTAACCCGATTTTTACCCTCGTAAACGACATTCCCCTCTCTGACATTATTTTCCACTCTCAAATAGATCCCGCAATGTTTGAAAAGAGCATTGAAACATTTCTAGTCAATCCAAGGGAGCCTGCTATGCCTCAATAGAAAGGACTATCTCATCAAAACCGTGGTTTCAACAATTCCCCATATCTCAAATAATGAAATTTTCTCACCTTATTAAAATTCACGTGCTTGACTCTTCAGATTCTACATTCTGTGGTCTAGAAATGGGAACTTTAGATCACATATTTTTTGGTTGTCCTTCTCTTAATAAATATCCTCTTCTATCAAGCCTTATTAAAAATTGCCTCCCCTCTATTCAATATATCATCTCTTCTAAGTCTGAATTTGACTTTTCCTTCTCACCTTCCCTCTCTCCATAATTTAAAATGATGGCCTAGAACATCCTTGAAGGGTGAAAGCTAGAAACACTTGAAAAAAAAGAAACTACCATTTCATCACTGTCCAGTGTCACCTGCTACCTGACAGACGACAGAAGTGAGTGCCTGTACAGTACTGTAAGTATAAAAGTAATTTTTATTTATAATATTTACTATAATTTTTGTTAATAAGTAACAGTGCAAGAAAAATGTAAGAAGAAGTCGATCCTCACGAGTATATAAATAAAACTAAGAAGGAAATAACCGAAATGACCTCGTTATTCGAGGACAGCTCAACAAGAATCACGAAAGAAACTAAAATAAAAATCTCCAAGAAAATAAACTCTATCATGGAAAATATTTCGCGTATGGCGATAGATCTTATCAACTAAATGTCTAAATACGACATAAAGGCTGAAGAAATACCAAAGAAAAAACCATGTGTAATTTTTAAAGGTATTGAAACGAAATATACTAAAGAAGAATTCTTAGATGACCTAATTTCCCAAAATGAAGACATTAAAATAATAGCACAACAAAATCTAGAAATATTTCAGGTGAAGGCCATGACAGAAACCAAAAAAAAACAGTGTCATAACATAATTGTGAAAACCAACGGAATTTCCTCATGAAGAAAAAACGTGTAAATATAGGATTTTTCAGAATACACGTCAAAAACTGCAACCTTTTAACACAATGCTACCAGTATTGAAAATTTGGATATACTGCACATAAATACCTAAATAAAACAAAGAATCCAAGATGTATGCACTGCGCCGAAGACCACCAATACCGGGAATGTAAATCTCTGGACCGCCCCCCCAAATGTGCCAACTGTTGGGACTCCAATCTAAAGAAAAAACTAAATTACCCAACCGATGACCTACCAAATAGTGAAAAATGTATGTTTAGAAATTGCATGTTAAACATTGCTAAACAAAAAATCGATTACGATTCGGAATAAACTCATGTTACCCATAAATAAACCATCCAACATAATAATTTAAAATGGATGATTTCATTGCAAAACAATTAGAAAATATTTACAAAATTCGGGAATATGAAAGTACAAGCACTAATACATGTAATGATTTTTTCCCCTCTAATTTAACGGTTTATTAATAATTCAACAAAATATTCGAAGTATATCCCGCAATTTCGATTCATTTCAGTTAGTTATTAAAATCAATAATTTGAAAATTCAGCCGGACTGCATAGTGTTAACAGAGACTTTCACAAATGATAAATCACCCGCCTATCACCTACCAAACTATAATTACATCCCGACAACAATAAACATTAATAAGAATAGCGGAATTGCAGTGTTCATTCGCACCAAATTCAGAATTGTCACTATTTTAGAAAACCCGTTATTTCTTACTAACTGCATTCAAATTGTAATAAAACTTGATAAATACATTTATTATATAATAACCATCTACAGAACACACGAATAAAATATTTCATTATTCATAAACCAAATGAAAAATATTTTATTAACACTACAAAATAAAATTTGTTTATTTGCTAGCGATTTAAATATTAATATTTATGAAAATTCAGAAAGTTCTTTTAAAAACGAGTTTATAAACTGTATGACTGAATTAGATTTTTACAGTATATAATATATTTAATTTTAGTATAAACAAAAATACTCGAGAAATTTACGGTCAAAAATCTTCCTGTTTAGATCATGTTTGGGTAAATCTAAAATTACAAAACCTTTGTAAAATTAAAACAATGGTTTGGCAAACAAATATTACCGACCACCATTCATGCTTATCTTTATATAGTTATGAAATGAAAACGGAAAGAAATGTCCCAATTACAAAAAAAAAAATTAAAAATTTTTTCCTTCTATAGATCAAAAAAACCGATTGTCTTCGAATACAAACTTAAGGCGATGCACTACGTCGTGTAATATTTTAAATTGAGCCGCCATCAATAACAACCCTTAAAAAGATGGCGATAAGGTTTCAAATAGGTAGGCAAATTTCACTATAACCTTTATTTATTTATTTTCGTTTTTATCTAACGCCATCTGTGTCTGCGAGCAATAACAAGAACATTATTACAAACATTACAAATCTATTAGCTCGATCACCACACAGAGGCCGCACTAACCACCGAATCCTACTCTATTCCGAATATTTATTTAAAAAAATTTAAAAAAGCGAACCAACAATGAATTGCGAAGCCTGCCTAAACCTTATCACCAAAAATGACCATGCGCTCACGTGTGCCACTTGCAACATCGGTTTCCATAACAATTGCTTAAATATCACAGACATCAATTTCAAAAAAATGTCATTAAAAAATAAACAAAACTGGAAATGCCCAAAATGCAAAAGCAGACCGAACTCACCTGCTACGTCGGCCGCGACATTCGGATCAGAAGCCGACTCCTTATATAATCGTCTCACTAAACATTTTGATGACAAAATTTTTGAAATAAAACAAATGTTCGAGGAGGAAATTAATGACCTCAAAAGAAGCAGTGAATTCATCTGTAAACAATATGAAGACCTGCTATTAAACCTCAAACAAGTACAGGACATTCATAAAGAAGCAAAATTCCTACGTGAGGAAAACGAAAAAAAAAACAACAGAATATCTGCCCTGGAAAGTCGACTCGCGGATTTAGAACAAGTCAAACTCTCCGACAGCGTGGAAATAGCGGGTATGGACTTACGGACGGGAGAACAACCCGCGGAAGCCGTTCTTCGGGTAGCTGGCTCGCTGGGACTGCCCCTGCAACTGCAAGACATCCGCATGGTGACCAGGACCCAAGATCGCAGGCGGAACACCCCGGTCAAACTACACATTGCCTTGTACAGCCAAAAAACAAGGGAATCGTTGCTCTCGCTAAAGAAAGAGGCCAAAACCTTAAACCCAACCTCTCCTATCTTCATCAATGAAGTACTCTCTCCTTACTTCAAGGAACTGATGTGGAAAACGAAGCAAAGGGCCAAAGAAACCCTTTATCAATTCGTATGGTTCAAATCTAATAAATTGCTTGTCCGCAAAGCAACTGGGGAAAAAATAATTGAAATAAAACATGAAAATGATTTGAAAAAAATGGGGATTCAACTGTAGATAACTGAGCATTCTATTATAAACTTCCTGTATTGCAATAAATCATAATGGCAGAATTATTTAACACATTGCAATCATTGCAACTATATTATTCCCCTACAAGTCCCATTTCATTAATTATTTCCACCGATTTTGTTTACAAAAATCTTTCTAATTCTTTTGATTATCCAAATTATTTTAACACCAAATTTTACTGCTCTAAATGTTTTTATTACCAAAACCATTTTAATTATTTTAACATCAAACCTTATCATTCTAAATGTTTTTTTTTTTACCCAAATTATTTAAGTTATCTTATCAGAAAATTTGATTGTTTTGAATGTTTTTATTACCCAAATTATTTTAATTATTTTTCCATCATTTTCTATTATAACCCAAATTATTTTAATTATTTTTCCATCATTTTCTATTATAAACCTAATTATTTTAATTATTTTTCCATCATTTTCTATTATAACCCTAATTATTTTTCCATCATTTTCTATTATAACCCAAATTATTTCAATTATTTTACCATCATTTTCTATTATAACCCTAATTATTTTAATTATTTTTCCATCATTTTCTATTATAACCCAAATTATTTCAATTATTTTACCATCATTTTCTATTATAACCCAAATTATAACCCAAATTATCTTTACATTTTTACCTTCAAATTTTATTGTTTTAAAGGTCTTTCAAAGTATTTTAATTATTTTTACTTCAATTTCTATTTTTCCAATGGTTTTTATTACCCAAAGTATTTTAACTATTTTACCATAAAATTTTATTATTTTAAATGTCTTTACTACCCAAACTATTCTGATTATTTTATCATCAAATTCTATTATTCTAAATGTTTTTATTACTCTAATTATGTTAATCACTTTACCATAAAATATTATTGCTCTAAAGGTTTTTATTATCTAAAGTTTTTTAAGTATTTTACCATAAAATTTTTTACCTTTAAAGGTTTTTATTATCCAAAGTATTTTAATTATTCTACTAACAAATTTATACCTTTAAAGGTTTTTATTATCCAAAGTATTTTAAATTATTTTACCATCAAAGTTTTTGGTTTAAAAGGATTTTATTATCCAAAGTATTCTAATTATTTTAGCATGAAATTTTATGTTTCTAAAGGTTCTTATTATCCAATGTATTTTTATTATTATACCATCAAATGCTATTGTTTTAAATGTTCTAATTATCCAAAGTATTTGAATTATTTTAACATCAATTTTTATTGCTCTAAAAATTTTTATTACCCAAATTATTCAACTTATTTTTCCATCAAATTATATTGTACCAAAGGTTTTTATTATCCAAAGTATTTGAATAATTTTACTGTCAAACTTTATTGTTTTAAAGGTTTTTATTATTCAAAGTACTTAAATTATTTTCCTTTAAAATTTTATGCTTTTCAAGGTTTTTATTATCCAAAGTATTTTCATTATTTTACCATCAAATTTTATGTTTTTAAAGGTTTCTATTATCCAAAGTACTGTTATTATTTTACCATCAAATTTTACTGTTATAAATATTTTTTACTATCCAAATTTTTTGAATTATTCTACCATCAAACTTTAAAGTTTAAAGGGATTCTATTTTACTATCCACAGTATTCTAATTATTTTACCATGAACTTTTATGTTTTTAAAGGTTTTCATTATCCAATGTTTTTTTATTATTATACCATCAAATGCTATTGCTTAAAATGTTTTAATTATCCAAAGTGTTTGAATTATTTTACCATCATTATTACCATATTACTTTATTGTTCTAAAAGTGTTTATTATCAAAATCATTCAACTTATTTTTTCCATCAAATTATATTGTACCAAAGGTTTTTATTATCCAAAGTATTTGCTATATAAACTGCACATACAGACAAAAAATGCTTCAAATCGCCAAAGAGAGAATAGAATATGAATAAAATTGCACACCTACTTTAGCGATAAAAAAACACAAAGGCTCTCAAGAAGTCCGTTCTCCATAAAATCTAACTCCAACAGTAAAACGAACAAAGGTGATTTACGGCTACTAATGAATTTCAATATTATTATTTCTTCGATATGGATGACTTTGTGGTAAATGCTATAGATAAAACCATATCAATAGACGAAAGAATATATACATCGGTGAACGAAACAAACAACATATTAGCGATAAATTCCGAAGTTAGCTTAACCATATTTCATATGAATGTCAGGAGCATAGAATTGCATTTAGACGAACTCCTGGTAACAATAAAATCACTTAACAGACTAGACTGCATAATATTAACAGAGACGCATTCATCAAGTGATATAAATTATAATATTCCGGGTTATACATACTATGCAACAAATACCAAAATTAATAAAAACAGCGGAATCGCAATATTTATTTCAAATAAATATGTTGTGACTTATTACAGAGAAATCCACATGCACAATGTAAACATTTTAAATATGGAAATCAGTTTCCAAAAGTACACCTTTAGCATATTCGCCATATATAGAACCCATGCCTCAATATTACCAACCTATGTAGATGAACTAAAACACATTCTTCTTGCGAACAGAAATAAGAAAACCATCATTGTCGGAGACATTAACCTCAATATCGCAAATGATTACTCATCCTATGACAAAGATAATTATCTGAATATGATGGCAGAATTAAATTATATTTCGTGTATTAATTCATTTACGAGAATTATCCCAGGTCAACGACCTTCGTGCATAGATCATGTATTCACAAATATTCAAGATATAAAAAACATAGTATCTGCAGTCATACAAACGACAATCACAGATCATTTCGGGTGCATTTTTACGTACAATTACGATAAAAAATGTTTACCAATACAAACTCAAACTCCGGAGAAAGACAACGGCCGACACAAAACGCTCAACATAAATGCCCTAATACATAATCTAGATAAAGAGAAATGGCACGACATCTTCAATTGTAATGACACGAATAAATGCTTCGAACTATTTGAAAAAAAACTATCAACGCACGTAAGTACTGCACAATTCATTGATTCCAGAAAACAATCTTCAAAATTTAAACCGGTTAAGCCATGGATAACTTTTGGATTAATTGTATCAATCAGACACAAAGAAGCACTATATAAAAAATTTATCCGACAACCTACAAATGAAACACTAAAGAATCACCTAAAAGCATACAAAAACAAACTCACTTATTTAATAAAAAACACAAAAGAAAACTATTTTCGGCAAAAATTGGAAGCAACGGAGAACGATCCAAAAAAAGTCTGGCATGTTGTAAATGAAATCATAGACAAGAAAAAACATAAAAAAAATGAAATACATAGCATCACAAATAACAATATCAAAATACGATGCAAAGAAAATCCTTTAGATACCGCTAACATATTCAACAACTTCTTTGCAAATGTAGGCAAAAACCTTGCAAATCAAATTCAAAAAGTACCGTCCAATGACGTACAGAACGTTAAAATTAAAATCTCAAATAAAATTGACATGTTTCACCTTACTTCAGCACAGGAAATTGAGCAAATCATTTCAAGCATGAAGGGAAGATCAGCACCAGGTTTCGATGGAATTACTGTCGAAACACTAAAAATTATCAAAAAACATATCTCAAAACCCTTAACACATTTAATCAACATAAGTCTCCAAAGCGGAATATTCCCAACTGTATATAAACAAACCATCATCACTCCAATCCATAAATCTGGCAACCCAGAAGAAGTGTCAAATTATCGTCCAATATCGCTGATCTCAAACATTGCGAAAATCTTTGAAAAAATTATCAAAAAAAGATTGACTGAATTTATTTATTAATGACGTAATTCACGGCAACCAATATGGATTTATGAAAAATAGAAGTACCCAAGATGCAATTGCCAAATTATCGAACATAATCCAGGACACATTAGACAAATCTTTGAAATGTCTCGGAATTTTCATAGATCTTAAAAAAGCTTTCGATAGTATTTCTCATGATAAACTTATTGAAAAATTGAATTGTGTTGGGATAAACGATAAAGCTCTAAAATGGATAAAAAGCTATTTATTCGAACGATGCCAAGTAGTCAAGATAAACAACTCACTTAGTCTACCGCTAACAAGTAATTTCGGGATACCGCAAGGCACAGTCCTAGGCCCCCTACTATTTATAATTTATGTCAACGATATTTTCAAACTACCACTTAACGCAAACATAATATCATATGCCGACGACACAGCTATCATAGTGAATGGGATCGACTGGAATATAGTTAACGAACAAGCAAATAATTGCATGAACACATTGAAACAATGGTTTGATACAAATCTTCTCTCATTAAATGCTAACAAGACATACTATATACATTTCTCAATTAACAAACTACAAACACTCCCTAACACTCAAATAATTATTCACAATAACAAATGTAATAAAAACATATGTATCCAAGGCTGTTCAATATTGAACTCAGTATCAGAAATTAAATATCTCGGAGTGATAATAGAACAACATATGAAGTGGAAAAGACATATATGTGAATTGGTCAAGCGTATCAGAAAGTGTGTATACATATTCATAAGATTAAGAAATATTTTAAAAAGAAATAACCTAAAAAGAGTATACTACGCACTAATCCAGTCGTTAATTCAATACGGAATTATTGGATGGGGGGGGTCATACAATAAGATTCTGACCCCGATCAAAGTGGTCCAGAAGCTAATCCTCAAAGTAATCCTCAAGAAACCCTCCACGTATCCAACAGAAACGCTATTTACAGATTTCGGGGTGCCCCGAGTAGAAGATATATTCAAGAAAAATGCAATTATCCAAATTTATAAAGATAATATAAACAAAAAATTTGAAACCCACTTATCTAAAAGATATCAATACAATATCAAAATTCCAAAATGTAATACCAAACAAATGCAAAATAACTATAAATATTTAGGAATAAAGTATTTCAACAACCTTCCGATTGAAATAAAGAAATTAAAGGATATTAACATACTTAAACTAAAACTAAAGTTACTCTTTCAGAAATAATCAACTAAATAATTGCCTGTTTTTCCCTTCATTGATATTTATTATCAGTCTATACTCATCTCCACTGTATTTAGATTTTGTCTCTTTATATATTGTTCCTATCATATATATATACTTACTTATAGCATAATGATTCTATTTTTCTTATAATTAGTGTAACTCTCTCACCAAACACAAGAACCAGTTTCTTCATTGGTGAGATTGCGAACATAAATATATTTTGTAATGTAAAAGTAAACAATAAACAATAAACAATAAAAAAAAAAAAAAAAAAAAAAAAAAAGGTTTAAATTACCGCTTAACACCATCCGCCTGTTTTGATTTATGCAAGAAAAAAACATGGCCAAAAAGTGCCTTTTATTTTATTTTGTGGATGTTCAGGAATAAATATTTAATTTTTTTTCGATCATTTTATAAATAACTTAATTTACCACATTATACAATAAAATCATTGTTATGGTTCGCACATAGTAACAGCTTACAGCATAGTTGAATATATCTACACGTGGCCGGAAATCGAATCACGTACTAAAAACATGTCAACACACTAATACATACGCAAGAGTTCGCGACGTCTCTGCATGGCACGATCACGCGGGCTAACAACCAATCAGATGGCTAATTGAAGAAGCATGCCCAAATAGGGTATCCCTTCCACAACGCGCCTGGAGAGCTCGCGAGTCAAGTACTTGCCGCTAGCCACCCACGCGCCAGTTTTACCGCCGAGCTCGTAGAGATCAACACTATGGATTTATTCCTAGTTCGCGGTTGCCAACAAGTACCATACGTAAATATGTACCGGCCGGATTATGTTTTATAATGTGCCGCGTCTCTAGACCAAGTTCACCACGTCAGGACAATCATCAGCCGACCACACCGTCATGGATATGATTGTGTCATATCCCTGGGCCGCGGTCCGTGCACCTGCCGCATCCGCCCACGTGGTTCCAACAACGGCCCAGGCCGCCTCTTGCCGCCTGCCGCATCCGCCCACGCCGCCGCCGCCCTGTAGGCGTCGTATTCCCGCCTTATCGTCCGCAACAGCCTAGGCCCCGCCGATGGCATCAGCCCCATCTTATTCGCCCTGCATCCGCCTACCGCATCCGCCGTAATTTACATGTGAGCTAATAATGTACCTTTGTCAATCAGAGCCTATAGATTCAGTAGATTGCTCTAGTATAACAGTCAGGCCTTAAAAAGCTATGTACCTTATGTAGAACTGTCTGATTATCCTTTATATGTAACAATAAACATGTTATATCTCAACAACCTATTTCATTTGGGAGACTGTCTAATATCCACCCCTGTAAGGTTATAGTTTCAATGCCCTGCCGGCCGTCTAGTATGGCGAGGGTTATTTGTATAACACGATCATTTGATAACATTAACTGTCCTAACTCACCTATATACTATTTTATAGCTATAACAGTTATAAGGCACGTAACACTGGCGCCACTTGGGGCCTTTACTCACTTATGACTCACTTATAACTATCTAAGTTACGACATATACTGAAGGTATATGGAACATCATAACCGAAAATGCGTTTGTAAGTAGGAGATTTTGAACTTTAGTTTTCATTGGCCTTTACACAATTTTTCTTCTGGACTTAAAAAATACTCGATTATTTCAAAGGCCAAGATTTTTTTTTTTTTTTTTACAGTAATACCGCACAAGAGTCCCAACTGCTCCCGTCTGGAGCCAGTGAGACTATGGCATCCCCAATTGGGGTATGTTGTGAGGCTGAGGGTATTGGGGAGGGGAGGGAGATGGGGAAAAGGAAGGTGGGGAAGTACCTGGCTATTCAGATCTGGTCACCAAACACGGCTAAGGCCATTTCAAGCAACGTTTCAATTCTGAATGGTGGTCTTACCCCAGGGCGATACTGAGTATTCGAGAGTATCTTCCACTCTGGAACGTGCCGCAAATATACTATATATTATTTTAAATTAATTAATTTTAAATTAATTAATTGTCAAATAACACAAATTAATCAAATAAAATTTATTTGCGCACGCCGGGTTCGAACCCGCGACCTTCGGATCTGTAGTCAAAAGCGTATACCACTAGACCACGCCGGCCGTCAATTAGATGTATTCTACTCGCAGTATTTAATTAAAGCATCTAAAACATTTCTAGGCGACCAAATTTTCAAACCAAAAACACATGATTTTGCATTACTACGTATGGCATCGCCTTACATCTATTAAAGACTTTGGTGTCTCTCTTGATAGCAAGCTTTCTTTACGGGATCATAAAACTGCAATCGTTAATAAATCCTTCAAACTACTTGGTTTCATCACTAGAATCACTTCGGACTTCAAAAACGTAAATACCCTTAGAACTCTTTACTGCTCCTTGATTCGCCCCCATCTTGAATATGCTTGTGTTATTTGGTCTTCTTTTTATGCTGTCCACATTCGATGCATTGAATCTGTTCAACATCGGTTCTTAAGAGTGATTGCTAGGAGGCTAGGTTTAGAAAAAGGCAAATACTCATATGATGAAATTGAACTAACTCTAAACCTCTCTCCTTTGGAAGTCCGTCGGGAAAGAAATGACCTCATTTGCTTCTTCAAAATTATAAATGGTATTATTGATTCACCTACTCTACTGCAACTCATTTCCTTCAATATTCCCTCGCAAAGACTCAAAAATAATTAACTGCTCTTCCTCAACCATCATTCGACAAATTATGGATATTATTCACCATTGTCTAGAATGTGTAGACTGGTCAACTCAAGTCAAAACCTTAACTTTTTTGGGATAAGTCTGAATGATTTTTGCCAGTCGCTAAACAAGTGACGGAATATTATAAGTGTTCTGTGGTCCTGATCCACGGCGTATTCTTGACTTGTTTCGACTTGTCACTTTATTTTCTTATATTACCATATGTCTTTGCTTTCATGTCTACTCCTATATTTTTCATTTTACTTTATTCGTGTTATTATTTTGTAATTTGGACGATGTCCGTTAATAAATAAATAAATAGATATTAGAAGAAAAATTAAAAGCAGAAACTTGGTATACAATATTACATTCAGAGATGTGCTTTATTTCAAATAAATCCATTTCAAATGGAAATGCAAAATGCAAAATGGGTATTTTCCATTTTGCATTTTAAATGCTTTTCTAAAAACCATTTTGCATTTTAAATGCTTTTCTCAATGCATTTTCCATTTTAAATGCTTTTTTGCAACATTCTTCCTATTATCTCCAGTCATCTTTTTTTCATAAGCCCCAAATATCAGTCGGTCCTCAACCTCGCTACGAGAGATAATTTACATTTGTCAAGTTGCTCCCTGGTAGGAGCCTTGGCAATTGAGTGATACCATTACAAAAAATACTGAACATGGGGCCATGACGCACAGTGGGCTGAAAATCGCCTTTCATAGACATAGAAACTTGAATTTTCAAGGGTATTTTTTTTGGCTATAAATGGATTCTGCTGATCATAACTATGCTATAAAATGCCGTACGAAGCAATTGCGTGTACAAATGAAGGAATTATAATTTTTTTAAGAAAAATTTGTATGGTGCTGACATTAAAAATGAAGCTATCTCTGGAATCATAAGGTTGGCCGTTCTATCCTTACACTCAGATAATACTACTATTTATTTGAATTTTTTTGACTTACTTCATATTGTGTCGCAAGGTGCGATTTTTTTTTTTTAAATCCTCAAAGTTGAATAAAACCCTTTTTAATGTTGATGATTCATTTTAATGTTTAAATGCTTTTAGGCTTGCAGTGTAAATAAAATATTGTAAACTAGACAAAGCATACTCATATGTAAAGCGTTTAAGCATTAAAATGAATCTTCAACATAAAAAAGTTTTTTTTTCAACTTTGAGGATTTAAAAAAAAAAATCACAAGTTTCGACACAATACGAAGTATGTCAAAAAAATACAAATAAATAGTAGTATATTTATGTGTAAGGATATAATGGTCAACCTTATGATTCCAGAAATAGCCTCATTTTTAATGTCAGTTCCATACAAATTTTTCTTAAAAAAATGATGACTCCTTCATTTGTACATGCTATTGCTTTTCTAGCCAAAAAAAATACACTTGAAAATTCAAGTCTCTACGTCTATGAAAGGCGATCTTCAGCCCACTGTGCACAGTGTTTTGGCTTGCAGTATAAATAAAATATTGTTAACTAGACAAAGCATACTCATATGTAAAGCATTTAAGCATTAAAATGAATCATCAACAAAAAATGATTTTTTTTCCACTTTAGGATTTAAAAAAAAAAAATCGCACCTTGCGCCACAATATGAAGTATGTCAAAAAAATACAAATAAATAGTAGTATTATCTGTGTATAAGGATAGAACGGCCAACCTTATGATTCCAGAGAGAGCCTCATTTTTAATGTCAGCGCCATACAAATTTTTCTTAAAAAAATTATAACTCCTTCATTTGTACACGCAATTGCTTCGTACGACATTTTATAGCATAGTAATGATCAGCAGAATCCATTTCTAGCCAAAAAAAATACCCTTGAAAATTCAAGTCTCTATGTCTATGAAAGGCGATTTTCAGCCCACTGTGTGACGCTGTAATATTAAATGTTAGATAGCAGTTTCTATGTTTTTACGTTGGCAACATTAGTCCCGCTCAAATTTTTTGTGGTTTCATAATCTGTAGTCGTGGTGTTTTGGGATTTACCATCATGTAATATGTTACATTATTAAATGACAAAATTGTTTAACAATTCTATAATTATTTTGATTGTTTGACCTGAGAAACCATTTTGCATTTTCAATGCATTTTGAAAATAGGTATTTTGCATTTTGCATTTGAAATGCTTTTCTAAAAAACCATTTTGCATTTTGCATTTTCAAATGGAAAAGTTTTGACCCATTTCCATTTTGCATTTCAAATGGTTTTGGGTACCCATTTTGCACATCTCTGATTACATTCCTACGATGTCGAAAAATATTCAAATATGTTTGATTAAAAACTTAGGGATCATATTGAAAATTCTACGACAGAGGTCTCATTACACACAAATTCCAAATTCAGACGTCTAAAACCTTGGATCACTTGCGGACTTATGAAATCAATTAGAGAAAAAGAAAAATTATATAAAACTACAATTAAATATCCACTTGATGAAAAGACCTTTCTCAGAAAATATAGAAATAAATTAACAAATTTCATTAAAAAAATAAGGACGAATATTTCAAAAAAATTATTTCTATTTCAGAAAACAATCTGAAAGCTATTTAAAAAAACGGTAAACTATGCAATCGAAAACAAGAGAAAATATAATACTATTAAATATATTAAACACGAAAATAATACTACTCTGGTTTCCCTTCAATAACGAATAAATCTTTCACCTTTTACTAAAGATTTCCGTGGAGGGGAGCATTCAAATGAGTCTATAAACCAATGATGTATAAAATATAATGTATAAACCAATTTAGATGTATCCAGAGACCCTAAACAAACAGCAAACATTTTAAATTATTTTTTCTCTAAAATAGGAAATAACCTCGCTGAAAAAATCTCAGCATCTTGGCATTTTCACAGGGACGGGGACTTGGCAGGGACAGTTCTGCGACCGGTGCTTTTCATTTTATATGTAAATGACATATTTGTTCAACCATTAAATGGAAAAATTGTCTCTTATGCTGATGATACAGTCCTTATAGTTAAAAAAACATGGGAAAATATTAATTTAAAAGCCACAAAAGATATAAATAATCTAAAAATATGGTTTAACGATAACCTTAAGTCGTTAAATAGTGAAAAAACATATGTCATCCCCTTTGAAATAAATAGCAACAGTATACCTCCAAATCTTCAAATAAATATATGATCATTCTCTCACACAAAACAACGCTAACCTCTGTCGACAAACATGCTCATTTCGGAAAACAGCGGATAAAATTACATATCTAGGAACAATCATTGATAAAAACCTAAAATGGAAAGATCACGTCTGCCATACAGTAAAAAAAAATAGGAAATTAATTTAAATATTCTAATGAATCAGAAATTTCTTATCAATGAAAAATCTAACTCAAGATATTATGCATTAGTACAGTCTGTTCTGCAATATGCCATTATAAGTTGGGGAGCAGCTAACAAAACTAGCCTGACCCCCATAGAAATTGTTCAAGAAGTCATACTAAAAATAGTACTAAAAAAACCTCCAGACTTCCCCACTGAACGCGTATTCAAAGATTTCAAAGATCCTACATTCAAACACTTATTTATGAAAAATTCAATTATAAAAGAAAAAAAAGTAGCTGAAAATCGAATCAGACTTAAATATATATTTGCACGCCCTAACCTACACACTTATTTTGCCCAGCACCATTATACCCACCAAGGAAAACATTTCTTTAATAAATTACCAGAAGAAATTATATGCATTAATGATAAAAAACAAATATTGAACTATATAAAAAAAAAAATATTTTAGGGAAATCGTTAACAAAAAAACTGATTCCCCCAGTTTCACTTGAAAATCTCATAAATTATCCCACTATACTCCATTTATCTTCCATAATATATATTTTTTCTTCCTTCCAAATACAATAATTTGTATGGATTTTAATTATGTAATTTTTTTTACTTTGTAACCTAGATATATTATTTTTTCGAAATTGAACACTCCTTTTCCATCCACAAGCAAATGCTTTTAATGGAAGTGTAGTATAAATTAAAATAGTATGAATTGTTAAAATTGTATATTTATTGTAAAAAACACAAATAATAAACAAATAAAAAAAACTTTTATTACCACATAAACTAAACATTTGTACTGATCTACTTATTCAATTTTTTTTTTCTTGTTTATTCCAGATCTCGGGGAGGGTGGTGCAATCCCACGAGCTCCATATATTCCATTATTAAGTCAAGCCTTTTGCCTATATACTGTTCTATTATTTATTGGTTGTGTTTTCCGAAAATTGTTGATTATTGGTGAACCTTTATTAGTGTACCTCTTCAATATATTCACCTGAAAAAAAATATATTTAAAAATATAAAAAAAAATCACGCTTTTAGAGAACAAAAAAGAAAAAAAGCTGTTTGAAAAGTACCCATTCTTTTAGGTCGGAGATAAGCTGTTTAAGTTTTTCATTAATTCATGTCAGAAATTGTAGGTCATTAAGGTTCCACTTTAGCAAGTGTGATTGGACCAGGCCACCCTGAGCGGGGTATTGCTTTAAGACCCTATTTGTCAAGTCTAATATGTCTAATAAAATCCACATTGAAAAATCTCCTGATAAAAGATACATGACGCCAACGGGACTCGAACCCGTGTCCCTTCGATTTCCGGTCGACAGCTCTGACCACTGAGCTATGGCGGCTTATCTCTTATCCGCGAAATAATTCAATATATACTAGTGTTTCATTCAACAATTACTGCTTGTTACATTTTTTCACCTGAAAACAACCAACTTTATTTTATATGAGAAAGACATTGTAAGTGCTAACTCTCTCACTAGATGGCGTCGAGACAAATTGTCTACATTTTTAGGTGAAATACTTGAACTTGTCAAATATTAATTATTATTTTTTTTGGTAAACTAATGTTTAAGACAAGATTTTTTATGCATAGCACAAAGGGTAACAATTATTTTACAAGCAATAATTATTCGCCTGAAACACTCATCCACATTGAAAAATCTCCTGATAAAAGATACATGACGCCAACGGGACTCGAACCCGAGTCTTAAACATTAGTTTACCAAAAAAATAATAATTAATATCTAATAAAAATAGTTTTTAGTTCACAACATGGAGAGCACCCATAGGAATACCCTCAATCTCCTGCTCTTTCATAGATTGCAGTAATTTAATTATTTTAGGAAAATCGTTGATTCAATCCAATAATGTATTTGTGTGCCTTTCTTGAAAGAATTGAGTTTGTACACGGACAAAACTATTTATTCATATTCCTATTGCTTATGTAAGCAAAATGTGTTTTTTCTTAAAATACTGAAATAAGTGCTCTCTATAAAAGAGCAGATTAAAAATTCTTTTCAGATTATAAATTTATTTATATATATATAGCCACGAAAACGTTTGGCTGTGGAGTGATTTGCCAACCTCTGAATTTCCTTTCTCCTACAAAATGGGTCTTTTCAAGAACCAGGTTCACTCCTCGCTGTACTCAAAAATACTCTCCACACAGCATCCCAAAGGCCCCAGGACATTGCGTGTAGAGTTAATGTAAAAAAAACCATTTGTAATATGTACTTACGAATCCATAAGGTATAGGTAAAGGCTGTTCGAAAACAATCCAGCGCACATTCTCGTTGCACTTCGGTGTGGTCAGCGAACCAATGTAGGTGAAATAGTGACCCATGGGCTCCTGCACCAGTCGCAGGGGGAACACTGCCGGGAAAATCAGCTGGCCTTTCTGTGCCTTGTCCAGCGTGGAAAGCATGGACGTCACGGAACTAATCACCAGTATTGAAGGCTGGAATTCATTGTAAATTGTAAAATGGTTTAGGCAGGCTCTTTTTTTTCATCCTAAATAAGATATTAATGTGAGTTTTGGAATTTTCCAACATTTGTCTTCCTTATATCCTTCCCCTCCCCACTATCTTTGGCCTCAAAACATACCCTAATTGGGGATGCCATAGTCAGCACCAGCTCCAGACGGTTGGTAGCAATTGGGACCAGGCCCTAATTTAGAAGGCCAGGTGCGAGTCGGTCAGAGTTAAATAATCAAATTTTCATCTGTTAATCTTATAATAGTTAGGTAAGCGGAAACAAGGTAAGTAAAGGTGTACAATTATTACTGTAAAAGATATACGCCGAAAGGTCCTAAGGGTATCGTAGGACCTTTTGGCGGAGTGAGATGGGACTACAGGTAAATATTATTTAAAAAATCGAACCAATTTGAACCGTTTTGGATACAGGTGTGCCGCGATCAAATTCAATGTATTTGACATTTTACAATATTTAATTATGTATTTAATACATAATGACAAATTATTTTTCATAATATTGTCTATTTTTCAAAATGTAGTATAGAATAATTATTATAACTAAATAATTTTACAATGTTCCCTAGAACCTTCTGGCGGATGCGCGTAATGTATCTAGTCAAACTCGCAATTGTATTGACGTGGGTAGTTCGTTCGAACGTTGCAGCGGCAAGTAGGTAGCTCGTAGGCAGTAGGTAGGAACGCCGTTCGCTTCGCATTGCATCTGGAGTGTTCCCGCTACAATGCATTTTGTATGTGAGAGCGTTCTAGATAAATCTCGTAGCATCGCTACAGCTATATTTATAACTTGTGAACAATAAAATTAACTAATAACAAGTAATAACAATTAACTCAAGGTTAACGTGTAACTAAATAACTAACTAACTAACTAACCATCACGCCGTTTCCCCGCAGGGGTAGGCAGAGAGGACGGACCGCCAAACAACTCGGTCTTGGCACACATTCCTTGCCTCATTCACATTCATACATCGTCTCATACATACTCTTCTATTGTTCTGACTCTTGACATGGCCCGACTCAAGTATCTGATTCACTTGGTCGTGCCATGTCTTCCTCGGGCGTCCCCGACTTCTGCTACGGTTATGTTAATTTAATGTGCAACGGAAGTACTTACCCAACTTGCGCAAATTAAATGATTTTGTATTCTGTGGCAATAGTTAGCGATAAAAACACATTTATGGCTAGATAATATTTCATTTTCTTTGATCAGGTAATCCAATAATGATAAATATATTCTCTGAACTATGCTAAAAGTACAAAATCTTTTATTAAAAGATTTTTATTTTGAATAATGTCCGTTATAATGGACATTCACACTTTAAGCCTGCGACCAAATTCTTGTTTTGATAATATTGATGCATAAATACACCACTACATTACATTTTTGACCAAAAAAACTAATTTTAACAAACACAAACTAAAATTAATAGACCAGTTATAACCAATAATACACCAGTCGATAAGTACAAGCTTTGGACGAAGACACCACAAATACCAAGCTATAAAAGTATTCAACAATCTTACATTCGACATAAAAAAATGTGTGAATTAAAAAATATTTCACAGACTAAATTAAGGTATGGATTAACCAGTAGAATGCCGATGGGTCTCTGAAGAACATACTAGATTTCGACCTTAATGCTTCGAAAAAAGTGTGAAAAAGAATAGTTTATTACAAACGGCATAGGCTATTACAAATTTAGATTCCACTTATGATTTTGATGAATTGCGCCTTACTAAAGTCTTAATGTTTTATTAAAAAAAAACACTTTCAATGAAACGATATTTTTTTTAAATTGATCATAACTACGATTTCCAACGATCTCCATACACTGCTTTTAATTGACTATCTAGTCAAATAAAAATTAAATAAACATACCATAATTGGTGTATTTTATTCACGAATAAAAACAGTGAAATTACCGTATTGAGATGTTCATTGTCATTAGAAATTGTTATATTTATATCAGAATAATATTTTTTTTATTATTTATAGCTCAGATCTTCGATAGAACCACATATATCGACATACTTTAACAAAGAATATGATCGTTAGTGTCATACTCGCAGCAAGGTTGGTCCTGTGCAGACGCAATTGGAGCAGTCCGCTTCGGGCGGGAGCGAAGGCACTGATAACACCCAACACCTAACACAGCGTCCTTGAGGTTTTACTAGCGCCAGGAACCGCTTGGTTCAGTGCCGTCCCAGACTTACAGTTTTTTTTGGACTTTTTTTCTTTTCTCGAATACCTGCATTTTATTAATGAGGGGGTCTCCTAATTTATTATTGATTATAAACAGTGACAACACTCTGATTCCCCTGCAGCGTCAAGTACCAAGTCTGGAGGTTAAGGCGCTCGTAACCCCGCTATTGATAGTGTAGTGATGTAAGAAATAATAAGTAATAATAAACAATATTACCTTGAAGAGTAATCCAACTACTGCGATTGCTTCTGGATCACCCGATGCAAGTGCATCCGATGCATTACTGTAATCATAATTAAAACATCGTAAACGTAAGTCATACATTTTAAGCAGCAATTTGATGTTTAAAAGTATCTACGTAATGTAGTAAATAAAATGTTTAAAGTGGCTCTAACTGCGTTTGGTGACTAGATCTGAATAGGCAGGTAAGTACTTCTACACCTTCATTTCTCATCTCTTTCCCTTCCCTACTTCCTTCAGCCCCATAACATAATCCAATTAGAGATGCCATAATCTCTCTGGCTCCGGTTAGCAGGGAACAGTTGGAACTCTTCTGCGGTATTCACATCGAAATCCTAGCTACACTTGTTGTGTAATGCAAAAAGTAAACTAGTAGACTAGTAGGTCGAAAAAAGTTTGTTTCTTGCTATATATATAGTATTTTTCAATCAGGTAGGTACCATAATATTATGAAGAATAAATGTGTATAAGAAAGTTCAAATAAACAAGACGCGACGATTTCATATTTTAAAAATTATCTTTACTGAACCATTAAAACGGCCACCATCTTGAAATGAAAACGGAATTTAAACAAATTAACAGGACAGTTTTCTTCCCAATCGGTATGGATTACACTTCTTGGGATTGTATGTTCAGTGTTTTTACACCAAATACTTTCTATAGCCCTTGAAAAATGACACAATCACTCACTCGTAGATATTTTTAATGTGTACGAAATGCGTCTCCATGGCGTACTGCTTCTGGTTGATGGTATGTTCCGACCCCGCCACGTCGACGTCTCCCCAGTGGCTGTGGACGCTCACCAGCTTATAGGTGCCGTCGAGAGGTCCGCCCTCCATGGTGGGCTGCTCGCTGGGGGCCCCGCTGCCCCAGGGGCCTAGCACATCCACTGGAAAACAGTAATTATTAGTTCAAATTGTTACCAATAATCTTATTAACACAACCCGCCAACATATACTATCAAACAAAATTCAATTCCAATTTCTATATTCCTTTATATACGAAGGAAAATGTGTACGGCTTTTTTTTTATCAAGATACTGTTAAAATAATAATAATAATGTTTATTTCAGCTGGACAGAGCGGCGTGTGCAATGCTCTGCCTGCCATAAAAGTTTAGATTTAAGTTAATACATAAAAAAATCAATATAGAAATGAATACATCGATGAGCACATTAGGACTTTATGGTGGCTTGAGTGAAATTCTCCATCTCTGGTGTAGAGGCGCTCCCTGCAACTGGGCAACGGTCTGGACAATAGTGTTGTCCGATCTCTGGTAGCGCTGACTCGTCCCGGCTGTTCTGTGGCGCATAAAAGCAGCGAACCCATGCACCCTTCCTTCGGTGAACATCTTTGAGGCGCTGCATCGCCAGGGGAGGCCAAATAGGGCTCTGTATGCGTGATTGTACTGTAATCGGAGTGTGTTCATGACGCCTTGTATGTATGTCGTCCATAGCTCGCTACTGTAGAAGCTCATACAGTATGTTTGGAAAAGTTGCTTCTTCACTGGAGGACTGCACTTGTTGAATCTTCTAGCAAGCATGTTAGCTCTCACACTCAGTACCTACTCTTCTTTGGCGTTCTATGTCATTTTTATCATTTAGGTCATCGGTGATGACATGCCCCAAATATTTGATTTCGCTGCAGATTTTCAGGTTGACCCCGCTGAGACGTATGGGTGGAATGACAATGGGACTAGTATTTGCTTTAAATATCAGCAGGGATGACTTTTTAGCATTGTACATCAGCCCGTGACTATCAACGTTAGCTTCGCATATTGCCAGAAGTTTTCTCATCGCTCTTACCGATGGATATAGTATGACCATGTCGTCTGCATAGCTAATATTGTTCATACATACCCCGGCAATATAGCATCCGATTCTTGTTGTATTTAGTGTTTTACTAAGTTCATCCATATACGTTGAAAAGCACTGGGGACATTGAGCCTCCTTGTCTAACGCCGCACTTTAATTTGGCTGCTTCTGATAGGCTTTCATTCCATCTGACAAAGTTTTCCTGTTGGTTATACCATGTTCTCAATATATTAACAATTTGTGGTGGAACTTGTCGTTCGGTCAGTTTTTTCCACAACGCATTATTTATTTATTTATTTATTTATTTGTTTGTTCACGCCTTGACGGCTTTTACATGCAAGGTAAATTATACAGGAGCATTATAACAGGTATATAGCATCATAGCAAGTAAATTGTATATTGTATAGAGGAGTTCAACCAGCAAATACTTATTTGGGCTCAGGCTACAGTACATTCAGCAATTATAATTGTCACAATATTACACAGAACATAATTACAAACAAACTCGAAACATACCTGTTGGCAGTGGTGCAAAACATTTTCTAGCGATTTATAAAAGTAAGTAATATTCTTGTAATTTAAAATATATATATATATATATATTTTTTTTTTTTGCTATTATAAATGTACGTAAGTTTTTTTATTATTATGACAAAAATAAAAGGTACACAACAATTACAAACAAAAAGAAGTAGGTATTATGAAAGTAGTTACAGAGTATTAAGTTTATTATTATTAACAATCAACAGGATTTTTGCTTAATATCTGCATACATATACGCTTTTTAAAGGAGGCGATGTTTTTATTAAAAAATATATCAACAGAGCATGTTTCATTCCCCACACGATGCAATCTCTGAAGACAAGAGTTGATCATAAAATTAGTGCGAGAAGCAACTATATTGAATGGAGCATGAAGTCTAGTGTTGTACTTATTGGGAACTTGATAATTTATCATATTCACTAGTTCGGGGCTGTCCAAATAACCGTTGATAATTTTAAATAATAATAAAGCATCACAGATTTTTCTTCGCTGTGATAATTCAGGTAGTTTAAGCAAGTGCATTAAATAATTATAATTTAAATTTTCTAATGGAATATGTAATTTGTAATTTATATGCCTTAAAAATTTGTGTTGTATTCTTTCAATTTTGTGTGAGTGTACATTGTATAGAGGCGACCAGAGAGAGGAATTATACTCAAGAATGCTTCTGACAAGTGTAATGTACAATGTTTTGAGTGTATTAGTATACATTAGATCTTTGGACGTTCTTAATACAAATCCGAGACATTTAAGTGCTTTATTCGTGATTGCATCGATGTGGGGGACGAATGTCATCTTGTTATCAAAGACGACACCCAGATCTTTTATTAATGTTACTGTAGAAAGATTTACATTGTTAATATGATATTGAAAGAGTATTGGATTTTTATTTCGAGAAAAACTTATAGAATGACATTTATTAATGTTTAAAAATAAATCATTTATGTTACACCAGTTATATAATCGATCCAAGTTTTTTTGCAATACAAGACAGTCCATTAAATTTCTTATAATAGTGTAAATTTTCAGGTCATCAGCAAACAATAGGAAATGGATACCTTCAAATATTGTAACAATGTCATTGATAAATAACAAAAAAAGAATCGGACCTAGATGAGAACCTTGAGGCACCCCACTTGAAGCTTCAATTTCATGTGAAATATGGTTAGATAGTTTAACGTACAGTTTTCTAGATGTCAAATAGGTCTCAAGCCATTTTAGTAGATTTCCTTTTATCCCATATACTTCTAGTTTGTTTAATAAGATTTTTATAGAAACTTTATCGAACGCTTTGCTGAAATCTGTGTAAACTGCATCCGTTTGCAATTTTGAATTTAGATTATCAGATATATATTTTTCGTATATAATTAAATTTGTAAGTGTAGATCTACCGGATATAAATCCATGTTGGTGAGGGGAAATGATTTTACGAGCCTGCAACATAAATTTTGATAGAAATACGGATTCAAACAATTTAGGTATTACTGATTGTATGCAAATAGGTCTGTAATTAGAAGCATCCGTTTATTATTTATCGCATTATGACAAACCCTGTCAAAATCTTTGCTTAAGTCTAGGAAGCATGCGTACACCGTTGTTTTTCTGGCTTTATAGTATTCGATTGTTTGTTTCATGCTATATATGGCCGTATCAGTAGAGCATCCAGCTTTGAAGCCCATTTGAGAGTTCTCTGTATTGAGCTTGTCTTCCGTTAAATTTAAGATGACCTTTTCGAAGATTCTCGCAATTATTGCAAATGCATGAAAATTTCCCGATAAAATATTAGTCATTCAGAATATATCTTAACACGTGTTCACGCAGGTTCTCTTGTCTAAACATAATGGACGAGATGCGAAACTATTATTTTGAAGAACACGTGTAGCGACTTCCTCATAAGATATTCGTGCTTTACTGTTAGTTTGTTAGGAAATTCGTGAAATCATTTGTTATAAGCCTCTAGTCAAATTTTAAACAAGAAAACGAATAATTTGACAAGATTTTTTATAAATTAAAAATATTTCGTATCAGCAAGTTTTCTCCGATCAATAAATTACACAGTCCCAATCAATAAACTACAACCTTAACATCATTGATCAACTTCTCGCGATTCGTTTTGCTTTTAAAATTTTAAAATTATTAAAAGTTTTTAATTTTATATTTTTCAATACTTTTTGTTTTATGATCATTTTAAATAAGGAAGTCCCTCGCCGCATCCTGTACTATAACTGTCAATAACTTTCATTATTATTTAATGAGCAGGCAGCAGCCGCAGGCCCGCCACAGACCCTCTACATTACATATTTAATAATATCGCTATTCAGTCATTATTGGTTTACACATATTAGATAACACAATGAACATATCATAGAACACATATAAAACAGTTAGTTAGAAATAAATTAATCTAGAAATCTAAGAAATTTAATGTTTGGTTAGTTAAATTTCATCGGTTTGCTGAAGTGGGATGGCACGGTACATCGGTCGATTTTGATCTCGGCTTAGTTGGAATATCGAGCTTAGCGCGGATTAACAACATAAACCTAGATGTCACGAGTATTACACGTGTTGTTTAAGATTTTAATACAGGAACGTATTTCTTTTTACTTTGTAAAACCATCTTCTGTCTACGTGAGTGGTATATCTATGCTCTGTCAAGTCTATCTGCCGAGTTTCAGCACTATCGGATGTCGGGAAGTGGGTTAATTTCCACATCAAAGATTCCGTTTCATTCATTCAATCAAGAAAGACAAAACCAAATTAAAACAGATGCATTAAAAAAATCGTTACCTGAATGTCCATTGTTGACAATGTTCATCTGAGGGTGGATATCATTGTAGTTGTACCACTTGATGCTAGGGGCCACCTTATTAATCGCTTCAGTTGTGTCAATATTTATAGGAGACTGACGCAAACCGCCGCATTGAGGGAACTGGGCACCCCAGTTGTCTTGATCTGAATAATAAGATTGAAATACATTTATTTATTTATTTTAAATGATAAACTAATGTTTATAAGACAAGGTTTTTATGCACAGCACAAAGAAATTAACAAATTATTATAGTCAATAATTATTCGCCTGAAGTACCCATACAAATTGAAAAAAAAATTCCGAAGCTGACTGGCATGTGGCATTTCCGTTGCGATCAAGGTCGCGGTCACTTGGCTTTTATGAAATGGGGTCGCGACCCGAAAGAAGTTAAGAACCCCGTCTCTAGATGGTTCACGGTACCGAATGAATAGGAAATATTTGCATTCATATGAATCACGTCAAGAACCATCACTGTCATACGATGGAAATCTTTCATAGAAAAAAGTTGTGCATTTTGACAATGATTTCCAGTCTGTTCCATTTTATCCTTTAGCGATGACACAATGAATGAGCCATATAGAGTTTTCGAACCTGGTCTCGTAGAATTGTAAACAAACCGAATAGATATAATTCGTCTGGTTATAATTAATTAGTCGACGTGTACCCAGCGTTCCTCGGGGACTCAAAAATAGTTTTGGGTAATGTTATGAGGTTGTGAGACCTTTTTAAGATATAAAATTCCATAATGCATTATTTTGATGAATCTCATAATGTTTAGACGACTTTAGCAATGTAAGCGCCCGAAAATATTTTTTTTTTACAATTTGGTTATTATTAAACATCGACTTTTCTCTACTTTCTATCGAAAAAAAATATGCATGCATTATTTATATAAACATTAAGGAAGAAACTGTCTAAACGATAGTGAAAAGCCTATCAAAATGCGTTGCGTAGTTTAGAAGAACTAAGCGCACAAACAGACAGACGCGGATAACACTGTATTATTTCATGTAGATATTCTAATTTAAAACGTTATTTCTCACTTTTGTGAAAATGTTGTTTTGACTTTACGTTATTAAAAGGGTTGTTTGTACGAGTACCTGTCTATCAGTATCTACTCTATATTTTTGTCAAAACATAGTAATTACACTAAATTACCTTGGTATTTATATCCACCAGCTGTCACTTGTAAAACAATTGTCAACTGGAGTGGTCAAATAAATAATATTGCATTAGTATAATAGTGTTCTAATTCCTCACCTTCTGGTGAAACAATTATATTATATTTGTTTTAGGATGGAGAAACTTTAACATCGCTCGCCATACACTACTAATGGGAAAATATAGTATGTGATAATATAGGTCATCTATAGCGTGGTCTGTCAGGCAATGTCGTAACACACGAGTCCCAATTGCGTCGTAATAGTAAAGTATTAGATTTTGAGGAGTGCAAGACTGAAAGAAGAATATTAAACAGAAGCAGGAATAATTAATATAGTATATGATAATATAGGTCATCTATAGCGTGGTCTGTCGCAGGCAATGTCGTAACACTCGAGTCCCAATTGCGTCGTAATAGTAAAGTATTAGATTTTGAGAAGTGCAAGACTGAAAGAAGAATATTAAACAGAAGCAGGAATAATTAATATAGTATATGATAATATAGGTCATCTATAGCGTGGTCTGTCGCAGGCAATGTCGTAACACTCGAGTCCCAATTGCGTCGTAATAGTAAAGTATTAGATTTTGAGAAGTGCAAGACTGAAAGAAGAATATTAAACAGAAGCAGGAATAATTATTATCGCAAACGCAAAATTCAATGAATGAATATTCAATATAATTTTAGGGATCAATGGTGAGACACGAAATAAAAGAGGTGTCGTGAAGTTCACAGTGTTTATTGAGTCAGTTGCCGTGACGAGGAGATGATGTAGGACAAATGTTGAATACTCCGGTTGCTGCGGTGATGTGGTCTAGGCGGTAGTTGGCGACGGCGCGTTGAAACCGGGCTCGATGACTGTCAGGCACTGGCGATCTGGGGAATCAATACTCCAGTGCTGACGGAAGGGCCGAAGGTGCGGCGGACCTTGTAGGCAGTTGAGCGGGAGCGGCGTAGACCAGTGAGGATGCTGCGTGTCCTCGTGGTGGTCATGGTGGCGTGGAAGAAGCGCTGGTCAGAGACACTGGTACCAGGGCGATTGTAATCCGAGTAGCGCTGGCCAGGGACGGCGATCTGGGCCGAGGCGCTAAGATGATGTCCCGATAGAGTCCATGATGGTACGGGCGAAGCCGGGTATCTTGTCCTTTGAGGGGGGCGCGAGGGACGCACCGATCGTCACTCGCGAAATTAGTAAATCGTTGGCGGCAGATTGATGACTGACTCGCTGCGTCGGGCTTATTTATACTGTTCGGCCGGTGGCAACAGCAGGTAGTTAAAAAGCAACTAAATCGAGGCCACTCGCTCGGTCTGTACCTTTCGCGAAGTTTCGGCGGCGCAGCAATTATGCCTAGGCGGTAGACTAGAACCTTCTGGCGAGTTCTCGTAATGTGAAAGACGGCCTGTGACGTATTGTCGCCGGTAGACAAGTAGGTGCTTGTTTGGTTTACGATTCCGGCTGAGTAGCTCAGGAGTAGGTACTAAGTAGGTCGAGCGGTTTATTATTAATTATTCAATGGATTCTTTTCGACGCTACATAATAATATATTTTGCTACATTTTTACTATTGAGAACAATATTATCTACTCTCAATCGAAAGTGTGTAACAGAAAAGGCGAAAGATATTGTCTTGTTATTAAGGTCCGGTCCGGGTTAGTAACCCGGGAATGTTTGTCTTTCTATTTAAAAAATAATAATTGAAACCACAACCTCTTCCTTGCTGGTGAAGAGCTCTGACCACTGAGCTAATACGAATTATACTTATACCTATTCTCAGACTTAGAGCATTATTAACCAAAAATATGCGTTAAGAAAATGGAGACAATGTTGGTAGCTCTCAGTTGAAGTATGATAAGTTAAAAATAACGTAAATTGATATAGTCGAATTAGCTCATTGGTTAGAGCACTTACCCGGCAAGGAAGAGGTCCTTGGTTCAATTCCTAGACGCGACTGAATTTATTTCTGTCTTTTCTGTTTCACATATTTCGTCTGAGAGTCGTTAATATTGTCTTAAAGTATTAAATATTATAATTTGAGGTTTTACTCATTAAGTTTTTCCACTATAAAAATACTTTGTTAGTGGGAATTATTCAAAATCCCCTACATTGGGGATACCACAGTTCCACTGGCGCCGGGTTAGTAGGGGTGCAGTAATCGTACATATATACAAAAAAATAATGTTGTTTTTACCTTTGTGATCCCAGACTGAAACATAACCATCTGAAAAAAAACCACCATTTTGTTATTTATTTCATAAGCATTGTAAAACATAGACAATACCTTTAATTTAAATCAGAAAAACCCCTTTTCAATTAAAAAAACACCTTTGCACAGCGTTTTCTGTTTAGAATACGTAAATAACATATTTTTTTCAGAGATGAACGTAATTTCCATCAGAATCTATGGACGTGTTTTTTAACTTTGATAGAATAAGAATGGATATCATACAGTGTTTCCATAAGTAAAGTTCGCTAACTTGGTGGGATGATTCTACGTGATAGTACAAGTAAAATGAAAACAACTTTATCGGACGCCTTATATATTATTTGTTCCACAATTGTAAATATGTGAGGAACGATTGTTAGGGTCATAGTTAGTAATCTCATACCATATTGTTTACTCACATGAATCTGAATTATTGAAAGGTCCTGCGATGAAATCCAACTGTAAATAAAACATAGAAAAGATTATTCGTTAGCATTAAAATCTTTCAGCTTAGTATTTACAACGTTAGAAATACGTATTTCACCGATAAATGTAAACATTACATAAATATCTATTTCCATATTTTTCTGTTGTTCAATAAAAAGTGGAAAAATTTAAATTCAGGTGACTAATATGTCTCTAGTAACGACTAGTATATATTATGTGTACTATATACAAAAGTATGATTTGCGAATAATATGACATGTGTTTACGATGACATTGCTCGAATTCTTCTAAAGCTTACACTTTTGTTTGTATTTATGAGCTCATAGAATTTTATGCATTTCCGTCCTTATTTAAAAAAAAATACTCTAAGCACCTTTTAGAATTTAGTTATGCATACGCATTCTATTTGCAACGATGGTAGATTGACTAAAGATACTATAATAGGAATGTTTTTTATTTTTATTCAACCAACTTCAATACAATTTCATAACGGTGGAAAGAATTTTTCTTAAATAATTCATATTAAGCAAACCACAACCACATCTATTAACATATTTATGGAGGTAATGGACTTCAGATTTGTGGGATAAACTTGTTTATCATATATTAAACTACATTCGACTGTGTTTTGGTTAAACCTCTCAAGCCATAAAATACAAAATTTCAAGGAAACGATAAAAACGGATTCGTGAACTAATAAAAAATCTTAATAATTTGAGATTTCACAGACAAAAGTATTAGATTGATTTATTTCTGGGGTATTATGCCGTGTTGCGCTACCTTCTTCTTTAGCCATCGCGCATCGTTTCGGACAGCATTAGAGGGTCCATTATAAGGGCAGATGCGTAAAGTTGATTTTTATTTTTATGAATTCTTTCGTAATCCTCTAACTAGCTAGGGCTTATAACAATACCTTCTCCCGTGTCTAACTAACTAGTACTGCGGTTCATTTGGCCTTATTACTATTACCATCTGATGGTTGTATTTACAACACTGATTTTATATTACATTAATGTGTTTTATGAGGAGAAATTCTTGACTGGATAAAATATACGTAAAGATTTTTGATGTGTGCTTATGTATGTAGATGTGCTACCGTGTCGCCAACTTCAATTTTCTAAACGCAGGTAATACATTATAACTTAACACGGTTTATTATATGTAGTTTAAATTTGATGAAAAAGGCCTAAATACCCCGCCCCAACATCATAAAAGGAGAGTTTGCGAATGGAAATGCTACTGTCGTGATTAATACGGAAGATTATATGATAAAAGATGGAATAACTCTTGTGTGACGCCAACACCTACTAGAAGATTACAAGAAGAAAAATCCCACCAACAAGCTCTGAAGACAATGCAACTAGTCATTAGGAAAAAGGATCGATCTAAGCTAAAAAAATGGTGCGTGCAGGGATTTGCCAAAACACAGTCGACGTATTTTTTAGAATTAATGTTACTACTTTAGTAATGTTAGTTCTTAATGTTAGTAACTACCTATAACTATGAAATACCTAATATATATTGTTTCTCAATGTATAACTATGAAATTCCTAAATCATTTTGTTTCTCACTGTATAACTATGAAATACCTAATTCATATTGTTTTTCAATGTATAATTATTGTAACGAACATCATTTCATACAACTAGATTTAGTTGTTGCCACTAACCGTGTCACTAACCTGAAGAAAAACTTGCAAGTGCAATGACCCTATTTTCAAAAATGAAATCATAATACAAATTCACAACTAGACGCCGATAACTTAGCTAATTATCGCCCCGTTTCAAACTTACCATTAATTTTTAAAATCCTGGAGAAAATTGTTGCCGCACAAATAACCAGTCACTTGAATTCAAATAAATTATTCGCAAAACGTCAATCCGCGTACAGAAAGTTCCACTCAACTGAAACCGGACTACTTCGTATGCTATCAGACATAACTCTTGCCGTAGAGTCTGGTAAGTTATCATTTATCTCACTCCTAGACATGAGTGCAGCGTTTGACACGATTGATCATGAATTCCTCATTAGGAGATTAGAGGAAACATTTGGTTTGAATTCCGACATGAAAAATTGGCTGGTATCCTATTTATCCAATCGCTTACAAGCCGTGAGGGTTGGAAATAAATTGTCCAACTTCGCAACACTTTCTTCAGGGGTACCCCAGGGATCCGTTTTGGGTCCACTTCTCTTCATCCTTTTTACAAATGATGTCGCCAAAATAATCGAGTCATTTGATCTCTTGCCTCACTGCTACGCTAACGATCAGAAAGTTTATTTTTACTGCGCTCCAAATGAAATTAATAGTCTCAAGATCCGTATAACTGAATGTCTAGAAGCAATAACTCATTGGATGTCTTCAAACAAGCTGAAGCTCAATCCGTCTAAGACTGAGTTTCGCTGGGCAGCCACAAACAAACGTCAATATTTCATAGATGATTCACCTATTACTATTTCCGGCAGCGATATCATCCCAAAAACAACAGTCAAACTTCTCGGTGTCAATTTAGATTCAGGCTTTTTTTTAAAAAGTCAAATAAATAGAACTTTAAGCACCGGTTTTTTTCACCTAAGACAACTCAAGTCTGTCCGAAGAAACCTTCCTACAGAAGCAACAAGTCTCGATTACTGCAACGGCATTTATGCCAGCCTTCCAAAATATCAAATTGACAAACTTCAATCAGTGTTTAATGCAGCAGCACGGCTCATAACCGGGGTTTCAAAATATTCGCACATTTCAGAACACCTTCGTAACCTTTACTGGCTCAAGTGCCCTGAAATAATCCAGTAGAAACTGTGCTGGATGGTGTTTAAATCCATCAATGAAATGGCCCCACCCTACATCTCTGAACTATGCGTCCCGGAAAACACTGGTCTGAGGCAGTCAACTCTTAGATCAGCAACATCATCAGCTGTAGGCAAACTGAAGGAACCAAAACGCAAGCCAAATACTAAGTTTAGTGATCGCGCTTTCGGAGTATCTGGGCCGAAGGCTTGGAATAAACTCCCTCCGGAACTAAGATCCATAACAAGTCCAACAGAATTCAGGTCTAAACTAAAAACTTACCTTTTTAAGCTGTCGTACCCTTAAATTAAATATACCATTCCTAAGAGAAAGTCCAGTTATATTCAATTTTCCTATAATGTCCTAAATCCTGTATCAAAATATCGCCAATAAACAATTAGATAATGTTAATTAAGTGTCAATCTCAAGTGACCTACCAGGTAAGTATTGTATTGTATATTATCTCCATAAATAGTTAAGTAATAACATAGATCACTGTAGAAATCAGCGCCCTTGAGGTGATTTTTCACAAAAACGGCGCTATACAAGTCATCCAATTATTATTATTATTATTAAAGGCTAAAGGCTGTTACTAAGTGAAATATTATTTGCGCGCAATATAAAAACTGAAAAATATGTTGTTTTGCAAGCTGACGTTGACGTCACGCGAACACCTGCAGTTGAAATATGTGGTTTTCCAAGCTGAAGTTGACGTCAAGCAAACACCTGTAGTTGAAAAATGGTAAACATGTTGTTTTTGCAAGCTGACGCTTGTAAAAATATTATAAATAACCCATTAAAAACAAAATATCGGGACTCAAGAATTACGATCAGTGGACGAAACACTGAACACTCCGGTTATAACGCGATCTGTTATAATTTGAAATTACAAATTCCTGAGTTTCAACTAAAAGCTGTATTCGCTTCTGTTCCTCCATCACGGCACAATAATTTTAAAGTGTTACAGCTGTGTGCAACGAGCTGCTTACTGCGGGCACTCTATCAGCTGAGCCAGACGCATCTGTCATCATTACAATAATGGAGCGTCTCCGTGTGCCGGCCCTTATAATCAAATGACCATGCCGCCACTGAATTCCTACTGGCTACCAACTGAACTGCCCACTGATGCTGACAACCTAGAGGCTGGCCATTTCCTCCTGGTTACCAACTGAACGAGCACTGATGGTGACAACCACTAATGCTGACAACCTAGAGGCTGGCCAATTCTTCCTGGCTACCGACTGAATTAGTCATTGATGCTGACAAACTAGAGGCTGGCCAATTCCTTCTGGCTACCGACTGAACCAGCACTGATGATGACAACCACTAATGCTGACAACCTAGAGACTGGCCAATTCCTTCTGGCTACCGACTGAACCAGCACTGTGCTGAAAACCTAGAGGCTGGCTAGTATGAGTATTGCTGATTTATTAAAATACTGTTAAAAACGGGATAGCATGCCGTGTCCTAATAAACTTTTACTATATTCGTGAAATATCGATAGTAACAATGACGAAATGCGAAAATATTAGAATTTTTATGAGTGTTCCGAAATCATCCTACATTCGTGCTTTACTGATAGTTTATTAGGAAATCTGACAATTCATTCATTAAAGGCCTGTCGTCCTTTGTTTAACAGATGTACGAATACTTTGAAGAGATTTTTTAAAAAATAGCAATATTTTATATCGGTTTCCTTACTGCACTCGGATGACGATGCTGGTCGACGATTTGGATTGATTACTAACTGTGATCAACTCGTATCACCAGCACGATATAATAACTTATGATTTTGATATAACAAAAACCATTTTTACGTAAGCCGTGAACTTTAACATTGACCTAACAGAGTTTGTGTACCCATATAAAACACTCTAAGGCTACCAATGCTTCTAGACTAGTGGGTTATGTTTCTTGAAGGCGACGCGTTGGACAATTGATATAAGATTGATATTATCACCAGCATAATATATAGACTCATGACTTTAATATTACAGAAATCTTGGCCGTTAGCCACTTTTGAGGAAGCTGTTTTTAACTTAAGCCGTGACTTTAACATTGACCTAACAGAGTTTTTATACCAATGTAAAACTCTATAAGGCTATCAAGGCTGCTAGACTAGTAGAAAAATACTAGTGGGTAATGTTTCTTGAAGGCGACACGTTGAGCAATTGATATTACCAATAAAAAGTAGTAGATATTACCAGTAAAAAGTAAGTAATTAAAAAACTCCTCAATCTGTACTGTACTGTACTGTAATCGTCACCCGGTTTGATCGGTAATGTGTGTAATAGGTTGAAGATATTAAATTTATTAATTCGGATCCATGTACAAAAATAATAAGATTAGAAAGATGAACCGGCAGCTAGTTTTTGGCAGGTCGTTCGTAGAAATGTTTCACGGACAAGTAAGTAAACTTATATAAGTACCTACTCCTACAGTATCTACTCCTTCAGCACCTACTACTACAGTACCTACACCTACAGTACCTACTTCTTGTGATATTTCGCCCTCCCTCCTCTTTAATGTTTCTCCTTCTCCTACATATAGTAAATGGATTCTAACTGTTTTGCAAGATGTTGTAACCTCCTGGTCACATGCATCACTGTAATGCTCTTACCTCTTTACATTGAAGCCAGACATATTAGTCAATACGTAAATGAGTTCTAACTAATTTGACAGTAGAGTAGCCTCCCGGCCACGGCCGGCATTTTAGTGAATCCCTCTATAGAACATCATGAATCCCTCTCCATATAAATAAGGGGAATATTCTCCCTCTGCTGTAGTTGTTGCGATCTACGCCATGTAGTTTTTTAAAGCCGATCTTCGCGTTCAGGTTTCTACCTTAACGCTTCTTGCTGTTCGTCAACCCTTCAAACTTATCGAATTAATATGACACGTCGTGTCATTCTTTGTTTCGAGAGTGATTAATTCATTGAAGGATCTATTTTTTTGGTTGTGGTAACTTTGGTTCTTTTAGATGAAGGCGTGTTACATTCTGTATGGTTTTTAAATAAGACAACGACCGATTACCCTGAATTTAGCTACACTTTCCTACCTCATTAGTCCGTCAACACGCCTCTGGTTACTGCAGTTGATAAGGTGCTAATACAATGAGATAATTACAAGATTCTAGGTTAATGCTTTGAAAATGGATTATTAATTTTCTGAGTTATTTCTACGAGTAGGTATTTTTAGGAATGGCTAGAGACAAAACATATGTTACTTTCGGTTGGTCTCCATCCATATCCCACCCGTCAACGTGGTCAGCTTTGATTAGCCAATCAAGTTTACGGTCCAACACCAAACTCATCCAGAAATTAATTGAACATCGCTCAGCGACAGGTGAAATAATGACATGTTTTGCCTCCTGCCGGAGGGTGGTGAAGGTAGGATTCCTTTGACCTCTGATATGTAGGTCCTTGGTGATAAATGATTCTGATGATGTTGATGACTGATGAAGATTCATCTTGTACCGTTAGGTACAAGGAGCTGCTCCAGTTCGATGGGCATGATAGCCTGATGTCAGGAACCATCCGAGGTACGTGGGTGGCGCGAGGTTTAGGTCGCGTTAACCTCTCACAAATCAATTATGAGAAAGTTTCTGCCAGCTTGCTGAAAGTAAGGAGTCCACTCCACTAATCTCAAACATAAACATATAGCAAAGCGGTTTGCATCGGCAACGTCAGGAGCTCGGGAGTCCCGTGAACATCCCTCTGGTTTTTGCTTGTAAGAATAAGTTACATTAGGCTTCAGTTTTCTTCACCTTCGCCTCTGCAGTCACGATTCTCCAATAGTTCCTGGCTTCTGCCTTTACAGCTTCTCATTATAGTAGAGGTAATGACACATGTATATTATATGTGCAATACTTTATTTTTTCGTCCGCAGTCACAATATTCATGGCGATATTTAATTTGAATGAAGGCATCTCCCGAAAAAACGAATGTTACCGCGATGGAAGTTAATACTCCACTTTCAAGTCATGATCACTCGCTTTATTGTTTGTTACTTTTCGTTCGCTTCAAATTTCGAAGTGTGGTAGAAAATTGTGTTCTTGACTTACGGCGATAAGGATCAGGGATATAGGAATCATCCGATCGTGAATCTGAAATCATCCGATATGGGCCACCTCAAACGTTTTTTGGTCAAGGTCCATTTTTTACCTGATTCTGGATGACTTCTCATCCTTTAGTGTGGGTAAATATTTCCTGGGTGTGACAGGAAGGCTGTCGGAAAATCGTCAAAACAACTTCATATTCGTCACGATCCCTTTGTTCTGCCAACGAGAAAATCTCCTCCATATGTCAGCAAAGGATAGTATGGCCATTATCTGCTTTGTTCTTTCGTCTACCATGCTAACTCGAGTAAGAAAGCCCATAAGCAACCTACGTTCCCTTCGATTAGTAACTCTTATGTGTAACGTGATTAGAGCTCTTATGTGTAACGTGTAAAATACTTGGGAATTAAATCATCACCATTTGGCAACGTTGGGAAATTTGGTTATTGAAAGGGTGTTAATAAGGAGAGCGTAAGGGCAAAAGATATGTAAGAATGTTTCACATTTGTACCATCATCTCAAATATATAATGCAGGTAGACCACACAAAGTAATACATTGATAACTCACATTTTGCCAGAGAATATTTTGCGATGACAGCTTATTTAGGAAATCTATTTTCCTATTGAGTCGATTATTCACTGATTCCACAACATTTTCAAATACACAACCTGAAAACAAAATAACAGCATAAGATTCATAAGTCTCATCCACAAAATGATAGATAAATATCGCCTTCCTAATTATGTCAGGAATCAATCTATCATATATAAATAAAAATGTATATGTTCGTTGGTTCAAAATCTTAGATCTTTAAAAGTTCTTCACAGATTGCTTTGAAAGTTTAACACAATATCGCATTCAAATACGCTTGTGTATTATATATACTATAAATGTCACCTGTGACAGATAAAAACACGTGTTTTTTGAAAAACAGCGCCATCTCTTGGACAAAAATGTTTTTTTTTAAAGAGCGCCATGTGTTGAACGTAAAAAAAACACGCGCTATTGTTTCTCTATCTGCGCAGACAGACTTCAACCACAGCAACGCGTTTCGATTTACAACTAGACAGAAATAAAATTGTTTGCGAGAATCGTAGATCAACAATTTTTTTTCTAAGGGTTAATAAAAAACTTTGAAACTTCTCGGCTGAAATTACCCATTGATATAGTGCACATCGACTTCAATTATAGATAAAAGAAACGATTGAAGATATGGCATGAAAACTTGCCGACTGTCGCCGAGCTACGATCAAACTGCACTGACTATCAAAGTGAAAGTTATGCGTCTAGGCGGTTTAATAATAATAATGGTTCAAACCCAACCTCTATTGCTTTAACTGATTTCAAAACATTATTCAAATCTTAAAAGTCGTGTTAACTCTTTAAAGTGACAGTTGACTGCGTACGCGAGAATGGTCAAGCGTACTACCACTCAAAAATAGTTAATCCTTTTTGGTTTCTATTCCGACTGCCTATCTACGTGGAAAGTCAATTTGTCACCATCAACCTTGTTATTTTAATCCAAATTCGAGTATTTACAAAGACAAACCAGTTGGCAATCTGATTCCCACTATGGATATGTAATTATTTACCTTTTTATACATAAATTGACGTGAAAAAAACGCACTTTAAAGTCGTCAGTAACAAAAATTCTGCCGGAAAAAATTTGCATCTAATATGAATGATTTCATGTTGATAGTAATTATTTAAACTTGATCTCAATATATTGAAACATCTACACTGTAAGCGTCATGGTTTGTTCAATGGAACGAATGTAATATCCGTATAGACTAGATCATTCATTGTTAGACAAATTTATGCGTTTTTAACTCATTAATTTCATCAAAATATAATGTTCATTATCTATTAAAACATCGAGTTTTGTTTATATCATAGATTTATTAACAAACAAGCGAGGTCTAGGTCCAGGTCTTAAAATACTTCACTCAGGATTAAAGCATTGCAAATAAATAATTTAGAAATTTTAGAAATTAGAAAACATGTCAATATAAAATCAGATATAATTAATAAGCAAAAAAATATATAAATAATAATGAAAAATACCATTGCAAAGTGATAAGCTTCCAGAAGAAATCTTCTTATCAAACGCTTGTTAATGGTCAAGTAATTTTGCATGTGTATTGTTGCATATTTAAATATTCGTGCCAGTCATTTGGTTAGTTCTCATACCGCCAGAGGTGCGCTCTGTCGGCCATCTATTGCCGCCGTGCGTATCGGCCATATTGAAGGAACCCGTGTTTTTTTATAAACGTCAAACATAATCACGTAATGGTGGATAATTTTCAGTGTAATGTAATTAATCCAATGGATTATGAACTTTCTAAAACATATTTTCATCGATATTATCCAAAAATTGTATGAGCAGAAACGATATTTTTGAAGAAATATCGTATTACATGTGGCGATTCTATTTCAGTATGAAATCGGGTCTTAATTTTAATGTCTTATTTTTTTGGATCCGGTCGCCTGCAAATCGAAATGAACCTTACGGTTTCTTAAAATTGAGGGGCAGAGTGGTATGCAGAATTTATCCGAAACACACAATTTGAATGTGACCAATCAGAGGGCCTACATCGTCCAGACGCTAGGGTAATAATATTATCAGATAGTGACTTTCTGTATTTGTATTTCTTCTAGGTTATACTAATGCGTGACAGTTGTTTCTTGTTTGCCCTTTGAATATTTCTGTTACTTAGCTACACACTGTTAACATATTTATGTGATCATTATTGTTGCACCTTTTATTTGTTTTAACTCTTCATAGATAACTGGTGTCCTCAGGTTTCCCTTCGGTTAAAATCAAATTTCTCTTGGGTTACCCTTATGTTTTCCTCAGGTTACCTACGAGCTTCCCAAGGCTACCCTTAGGTTCTATCGGGTTTCCTTCAGGTTGCCCTCTGGTTTCACGCGGGTTACCCTCAGATTTCCCTTCGGTTACCCTCAGGTTTTCCCCAAATTTCCCTCTGGTTATCCCCAGTTTAAGCCCAGATTTACCTTGTGTTACCCTCTGGTTGCCCTCAGGTCTTCCTCGGGTCCCACTCAGGTTTTCCCCAGGTTACCTTACGGTTCGCTCAGGATTTCTTGTGGCCTCACGGCATATGCCACATTTAAGAATACTTTAACGGAGCGAGCTCGTGTCTCGAAAATCATATAAAAGAGTAACACAGGATGTTTGAATTAGAAACGCGTTAAGAATTGGCGTTCGAATAAAATTAAGTCATTAATCATTATGCTGTTCGGTAAAACATATTTGTTATCATAATTTTTATCGATATTTACTTACTATAATGCATTTTTTTTTAATATTAACTTATTTCAATATTCTTAATTTTACCGATTATTATTATTTACTTAATAATTATCTACTTAATGTACTTATTATTATCTCATTAATTTAAAAGTTATTATATACTTAATCTATGTACGTATTTTTACTTACATATAATTATTTTCTTATTATGTACTTAATTTTTTACTTATTATTACTGTAATACCTGATAGTATTTAGCTATTTTTATTTTCATTTATTTATCGTTATTTTATTTTTAATAGTTCTTCATACCATACCTCTTTTCATTGTCAGTATGGATACTCTATGATTGTGACTGATAAGCCTATACCGGTACTTTGTAATACTAATTAAGTCAGTAGAATGTTATTGTTTCCGACTTTATACTTACTGCTTAAATGTAATTTTAAATAAGTGAATTGTGAAAAAAACACAAATCGATCAAGTTAAATTTTCTAACACACGGCAGGATTTGAATTTCCGGCTTGCTAGTCAACTGTCTCACCCCTCGACGGCGGAGGCTGTAAAATAAATATGTATACAAAAATTGTTGCGTAAGTCTGCTGACCAAAAATATCAGAATGTTTGTGGAAATATGTAAAAAAAAAACACTGAACGCGGTGAGCACAAAACACAAATCAAATGTAAATTTTAACGTGGAACGACCGCAAACGGTAATTTTGTCACACAATTCTGATGACACCCGGTTTCGTAAAATAATAGAAATTTTTAAAATTTTATTTCTAATAAGTGCAATAAAACATTTTATTTTTATAACCAGAAATGCCCCGATCGCGTAACGATGGTATTTCAAATACGAAGATATATTGTATCAAAAACGAATTATATCATTTTTGTTCGTAAACTCGTTTCGTCTTTGACCGATTGTGAAACAGCCCTTACTCAAACAATACGAATTGTAAATGAAATCTATCATAATAATCTCTAAAAGTATAAAATAAAGTCGCTATCCGCGTCTGTCGGTTTATGCGCTTAGTTCGTCTAAACTAAGCAACGTATTTTGATATGGTTTTACTAACATTTAGAAATTTTTTCCCGAAAGATTTACATATACGATACCTGCATATTATATTTCTAGAAAGTTTTATAATCATGACGTAAAATATAAATTTTTGGGCACTACATTGCTATCGTTGGCTAAACCTCATGTCGTTGTATCCACGTTGCCCGAAAAAAACAGTTAAAAGAACCGAGTGATTTCAAAGTTGTTTAGAATTATGCAGATATCCGCGATGATCAAAGCAGTCCCATATTACAGTACCTATAAAACTTGACATATTTGAATGAAATGGGTGGTTTTAACTGATTTTATAAGATAATGAACATTCGGTTTTTTGGTAATAGAACCTTGAAAATAGCTAATGTGATCTGGTTAAAATATCAGTCTGCCTGGAAATAATATTTATAAAAAAAAGAGACAAAGGTAACAATATTAAAATTAACGAAATTCTAATCATCAAAGTTGCATGATTGCAAGATCAATTCACAAAATTCTAATTTTCGGAGTCGAAACATTGTAAGATTAATTTACAAAATTATAATTATCAGAGTTGCAAGATTGCAATATTAATACACAAAATTTTATTTATTAGAGTTGAAAGATTGAAAGATTAATAAACAAAATTCTATTAATGGAAGAAAAGTCGAGTAAATATTTGGATATTTATTAATAATTGTTTATCGCACTTACCAGATGTTGAATACTTTGACAGAAAACTGTTTATTAAAATAGTCCAAGTTATAAATAAGAGAGACATCCACTTCATTTTTGTTGTATATGGATATGTGAAGTCAGCAAAGTCTGCAACAGCAAAATGTGAAATACAATTATTATGTGTAGCGTTTTTGTTGTCATTTTTAACAATAATTTATATACATGGCTCATTTATGACTACACACGATTTGTGGACATTTTGTTTACAAACTAAATTTCGGCCTGTCCACGAACATAATTACTGTTAATATCCTTAACAATAATTTATGATTAGTACGTGATGATAGTACGAGATTTTTAAATATTGTCTGGTTATTCGTAACCCGGGAGGATTTGTCTTAAATTTAAAAAAAAAAAGTTTTTTATTGATTTAATTTTGGGATATTTTGCCGTATTATATTACCTCCTTCTTTAGCCCAAAACTAAATCTCTGTAATACTTTTTGAAATATGTGCAGGGGTAGTACAATGCAATACATTCCATATTTTAAAAATATGCAGGGGTAGTGCAATGCAATACATTCCATATTTTGAAATAATACAAAATAAAATCAGAAAAATAATAAGAATAATAAATACGATAAAATAACAACACATACAAAGTTAAAGCCATATGCAGGGGTAGTGCAATGCAATACATTCCATATTTTGAAATATGTGCAGGGGTAGTACAATGCAATACATTCCATATTTTAAAAATATGCAGGGGTAGTGCAATGCAATACATTCCATATTTTGAAATAATACAAAATAAAATCAGAAAAATAATAAGAATAATAAATACGATAAAATAACCACACATACAAAGTTAAAGCCATATGCAGGGGTAGTGCAATGCAATACATTCCATATTTTGAAATATGTGCAGGGGTAGTACAATGCAATACATTCCATATTTTAAAAATATGCAGGGGTAGTGCAATGCAATACATTCCATATTTTGAAATAATACAAAATAAAATCAGAAAAATAATAAAATAATAAATACGATAAAATAACAACACATACAAAGTTAAACTAAAATGTTTCTTATGCTGTTGGATAGAGATAGAGATATAAGTTTTGTTGTGTTTTAATATTAATTGGTACTAGGTTAAGGGGAGAGGAAGAGGTATATAGGATAAAGATGGGAGATGCTCCCGATACATTTCATATTCATGTATTTATTTATGATCGTAAGCGTTACTTCTATTTGTTATAATAATATAACATATCGAGAAGAATATGTTATAAGTCAAAAATGCTTGCGTTGACAAAGTAGTCATGAACCAAAAAAAGTTTATTTTTTTATAGGTGGAGCTAATAAAATTGTAGTATCGTTGACTTATCGTTGACAATTTTTACGCTGTGTTTAATTTGGCATCCCGAGAATTTACCGTGAAGTTTCGAAATATTCTCACGTTATAACAGTCTCGAATTGAGGAGTGAATATACGGGTGACTGCACTATATCAAAGTTCTAAATACTTTTTTAAAATTTTATTGTGTGGGGTTTAGAAAGCGTTCGTATAAACAGTAAACACTCTATTATAATTATTATTTCAAAATGCAGATACTAAAAAATTAAATACATTGATTTTCAATTTATTTATCTTTTAAAAGATAATTATTGGAACATGTTTTCAAATGAATTACCAGTATTAATAGAGAATCTAGGCTCGTACCTAAAAATTTTATCCCAACACTTGCAAAAAAGTTTTTATTTTTATTTTAAATTTTATACGATTTTTAAAATTAAAAATGTATCTGCTTTCACCAATCCAATTGAATGGCTGCTACAACTGTTTTTTTTTTGCTTAATTTTTTTTATGTAGCAGAAGAGTTCCGACACTTAAAATACCCATAACCAATGGAGCCATGGACTTGTGAGGGTAACACAGCTTTTTCAATGAACATTAACTTTATGTCTAGTACCTTTCTGAAGACTCTGCATATTCTTTTATTGTTGTTTAAAATATTTCAAATTTTATTGCTCTCAGCTTTTTGCACTCTGAATGTAATAATTGCAAGGATGCCGTTAACCTATAATAAAAAAGAGCTTGCAAATTTCCAAATGTAACCATAAGATAATGTAAATACATTCCTATTGTTAATGTCAAGTCCTTTTAAAATTATTATTTTAGGCTAAGAAAAAATGTATCCTACACGGCAACCAAGACGTGGGAGAAAAATTTCCAGTTAGGAGTTCTACCGAGCCGAACCCTCTGATATGAAAATATCTGGAGTCGGTGAATTATTTTCCCATTTGATCTCTGGTGAGTTGGCGTGTTGTTCTTGTATTATTTTGTATTTATTATGCTTATATAATGCACTTGCATAATGTGGATTGACTAGATGATCATTTGAGGAAAAATGTGTGGAAGGGTTCAGTTTTTCTTGTGGAGAAGATTTAACCCGGATATAAAATCGAAAAATAATTTAAGAATGTATAAGTAAATATGCAGTTAGTAAATATGGATTGTATCGAAACAGGGCTTCCACACGGATTTATGATATAAGCGACAACATGGGTGATCCAAAATCATCACCCTCAGCTAGTACAGAGATTGAGACCATTTTCTTGAATGAATTTAACGTACAACTATAGTTTTTATATTTTCACCAAGAATATTATATTGCAACTGAGCTTTATATGAAAAACTCTTTTGTCCATGGATGTTCTGGTATTCACCGGCTGATTTATTAAAGAAGAACCCAATCTAGTGTTGCGCACTTGTTGCAATCTTTTGGAAGTAATAATGTTGTTGAAAAATTTACAGAAAGGCTCTATTATGTAAAACTGCCTTACTGTTATAATTTTGCTTTCACTATATAATAACTTTGATGTATACATAAAACTTGTGTTATTCATTATTTTTAATATTATTTTTTGCGCAACATTTAAAGGCTCTAGGGTAGTTTTATTACAAGAACCTCAACAGACAACATTATATGAAACCATTGATGAACACTATCATAATGTACAGTTTTTAGTGTAATCACAGTTTGACAGTTAATAATTCCAAAATGTAGGTTTAGCAATAATTTTAAATTTAATTTTACTTTACATAATGTGCTTTATTTTTATTAATATTTTATTGTAAACGTACATTTTTTGGCACAGTTTTTAAGATTATATTAGCTGTAAATATCAATTTTTATCTTGAATCAGACTATACTGCCAGTAACTACAGAATGTCTTTATGTACAATGTTTGCCAGATTAAACAGATTTTACTCAGAAGTTACACGCGAACGGGCTACATATAGTTGTCCATGTGAAAAATACTCTACGGTCAAATCTAAACCTGCAACATTGAATGTTTGAGCCCTGTGACTAGTATATTCATAAATATTGCTTAAATTGCTGTCAGAAAACTCTAGTTTCATAGAAGTGCACATTTTAATTCTTCTTTCTCTTTCCAACGCCGTTAAGATCATATTTCTCACCACAACAGGAAGGGAGATAAAACAATTTCTGTGAGAACATATGAGCCTAAAAAATGTATATACATGTTCGTAAAAATTCTGATATTGTCGCATTTCGTCATTATTTTTATTAAGAAAAGCAACATGAATACGTGTTCCGATTCACTCCAATTTGAATGGACTAATATTTTACAAGGAAATTGCTTGCTATCATGTTTTTAATAGGATTTAAATAAATCGGCAATACTCATTTCTCTCCGTGTAGGTTTTGTCTCATCAGTACAAAAAGTAAATAATAAACTAGGAATATGTTGATACGTGGGTACTTACATGATAATTTATATGCAACACAGCGGTTAGTTTTGTTTCCGTAGGAAACTTTAGGACGCCAAACTTTGTGTGTGACAAAGTATGCCGAGCGCTGTGGTAGACACATGAAACCCTCCCTCAGGGATGGGTATAGGGTGCTTATTCGCAAGCAGATCTGATGAAGAGTATTAATGAAAGCCAATTTCTTAAATAGGACCAATAACCTCTATTTCATTCATAAGTGGTTGTTTACAGAAAAGATATTTATTAAAACTTATCCCCCATCACAGACCGTATACCAAAACCCTATCTAACTAGCTATGCTGTGGATGGATGGAGACGCCTTCCTTCAAGGGTCCGCGACTGCTTGAGCGCGGGCGACCAGCCCGCCAGCTCCGTCTCTCGTTTAGTCCCAGCCCAGGGACTATCAGTTCCTCTGCAATGGCCTCCGGTTACCATCCATCCAAGTATTCGCGTAGACTGCAAGGCGTGTGTGGTAAGGCGGGAAATAGGCGATTCCGCTCTCAAATATGATACCCATCCGACAAATTTACAATTACTCCCGCCAGTTATTACGTGCAAAGCGAGTGAGGATTGCCGCCCTTTTTCGTGGATTCCTCTTGAACGGAATCTCGCATCCCGGTGTCCAGTGACCGCGTTTCACTATCCCGGATTCAAATTTAAGTTGCGCATTAATCGTATTTACTCGCGATTTTGCACATGGACGCAATAATCCGCGTTTCACGCGTTTTAGGATCGGATGCCTGGATCAAATTATTCGAGCATTTGCTCCGCTCAACTTTTAAAATTCACAAGGGTTAACAACTTGGCACTTTGACATTCCCACAAAGTCTGAGCCCAACTGGGCCCCGTAGGTAAGTGCCGGATCCCGCAAGAATAATTTCTATTGTCTTATGTTGCGCTCATCTGTGGCTGTCAAAAAAAAACCATAGACAATAATCGAAGTGGTAATCAGTACCTGATTACCTAATTGTTATGTTCAAATTAAATATTTTCATAACAATGTTAACAAGGACATCTTAAAAACTAGTACTTATATCAAAACAGGGCAGTAAGGTAATACACCATACTAATAGTGGGTATTCTATCATTAGTAAAAAGTACAAAGTTTTTTTTGTTTATATTTCAAATATTTTGATAAAAAACATTATTATACTTGAATCTTGAAATTTCGTAAAAGTGTGAATAAGTTAACTATCAGCAAAGCATTATGTTATCATACAACAAAAATAATTATAGTAACATAACACAAATAATGTGTAGTTTTTTCATCTAAACTGTGTATAGTAGATACATTCATATAAAGTTAAATAAATGACTAAAGATGTTGGAGAAGCAGTCGATTTAAAATTTAAAATTTAATTTAAAATTAGTGAGAATTAATTTTTAATATATATTTTGGACGAAAGAGACATCTCTGGTCAGTTTTGGATGGATTTTGCTCTGCAGGTGAGTGATAAACGAATTGCAGTCACCTTTGCATTTGATCGGTTGGATTCATCCCGGATTGTGTCATTTGTCAAAAGAGGTCTATTTAAGACAAAAATGATTAAAAATATTTTTTTTGTCACAATTAATGGTAGTCACAAATAATGTGCAGTGCGTATTATTTCAATGTGCTGATTCATCATCATTAATAATTCTACTCTCTTGAAGGCTGGTTGACATCTTATAATCTCCTAGTGCGAATGCAAATATATTATAGTGCTGATCTGCCGTTTTGTGCTGATTGAAGATTCTCTGGTGAGTCTTTCTGTTTATATGTATTTGGTGGCTGGTTATAAGTTGTCTTCTCCTGCAGAGTGAATTCATTGATCAATCTATTTTTTTTTCATAGGGATTTAAAATATTCCCTGATGGTCTGTGCTATTTACAAGCCAGATTATCACTAGATGTCGTGAAAGGGAAGAAATTAGTTGACAAAAAATGTAAGTGTTATTAAAAATTAAAAGTAAACAAAGCTATTATATTCAGAACCATTTATAAAAAAAAAATATCCTCAAAAATAATGTAAACTGCAAAAAAACTAAGTAAACAAAATTATGATATTCATAGTTATTTATAAAAAACTTCCGCTGTCGGCTTGGCTATATAAACAGGCTCGACGCAGCGAGCCGAGTCAGTCAGTCATCAGTCAGTCATTAGTCAGTCTCGCGAGTGACAACCCGTGCGCCTGCGCCGCGCACAGGATTGTACACCCTGTTTTATTTTTATTTTATTTGGAAAACCAACAGTTTAAATTATTACAATGTATGGTGTAGTAAGTGTTAATTATTTAACCAATATTAGGTTTTCACTTAGGTATTTTAATTATTTAGTGAATATATATAATATTTATGTAAGAAAAAAAGTCACATTAGCCTATAGGGATGGGATGGCGGAAGAGAGGGGTATGGGATGGATCTATGTAGTCTGTGTAATGTGTAGCACGTACGTATGTGTATTAATAAAAAATAATAATGATAATATAATTATTTATTGATTTTAGGTTTGAAATTGAGGGGTGCTGAGTTAAATAAGTCTAATTCACTGTATGAAGTATTAAAATTGTATGAAACACGGTGAATAAAAGCATTTTGTTTTGAGTTCGTGTTACATTGAGGGATGTTTAATGTGTGATTTTGTCTGGTTTGTCTGATGGGTACTTTTAATTGAATTCTTTCTTGTAATTCCGGGCAATCTATCACAGAGGTGGCAATTTTTTGTAAAAATAGTACGTCTGCGGAGTTTCTACGACTTTCCAGTGACGAAATCCTGAAAAACGCTGCTGACTCCTCGTGACTCAGATGAGGACGATAGGCCCGAAAATCGAGGTATCGTAGAAAACGATATTGCACTTTCTCAATCCTTTCTATGTGTGACTTATACGTGGGATTCCAGACTTGAGAGGTGTATTCCAGAGAACTGCGTACATACACAAAGTACAGCATTTTCATTGTATTTACTTTTTTAAAATTTTTGCAGGTTCTGAGTACAAAGCCAAGTACCTTGGAAGCTTTTGCAACCATGGATTCGATATGGCTCTCAAAAAGTAATTTTGGATCTAACACTACTCCCAGATCCATAGCCTCTGTCATTTTGCTCAGTATTGTGCCGTTAAGGGAGTTATTAAAAGAAATGGGATTTTTATTTCGGGTGAAGCTGATGGTGCCACATTTTTTTACATTTATTTGCAGGTTGTTTTCTGCACAATAAATATTTAGGCGATTTACATCTTCTTGCACGCGGGTACACTCATTGATACACGTGCCAGGGGAGAATATTTTCATGTCATCTGCGTATAATAAAGTTCTGGAGTGGTGAAAACATTTTCCAATCTCATTAATATATATATTAAAGAGTAATGGTCTCAATAATGACCCCTGGGGTACTCCCGACGGCACGGTTTCCCAGTTCGATTTATAGCCACCGACGACTACTGCTTGGCTACGGTTTACTATATAGGACGAGAGCCATCTGAGGAGGTCTCCGTGTACACCGATTTGTAAAAGTTTTCTCAGCAAGATATCATGAATAACTAAATCAAAAGCTTTGCTGTAATCTGTATACATTGCATCTACCTGTATACGCTGATCCATGTTATCTTGTAAGAATTCGGTGAATGCCGTTAAGTTAGTGGTTGTAGATTTCCCCCTCGTAAATCCATGTTGGTTATTATTGAGTGACGATTTCAAGGCCGAAAACATCTGGTCATACACATTTTTTTCGAAAACCTTACAAAAGATGCAGAGCTTTGAAATTGGCCTATAATTTTCGACGTTAGATTTTTGGCCATTTTTGAAGATGGCAGTTACAAATGCCGTTTTCCAAGTGTTTGGGACAATTTCCTCTTTAAGGGAGCGACTAAAAATTATGGATAGCGGTTTAGATAGGCTGCGGGCACAATTTTTTATGAAGAAAGGGGGAATTTTATCTGGGCCTGCGCCGTTTTTGGGATCTAAATCTTCAAGGTGTTTCTATATATGATGCTGGTCGACTTCAATATTATTAATCCAAGCAACACAGAGCTCTTTGGGGTTGTCCGGTAGGATCTGGATGTTTCGAGCATTATTGTTGTAGACAGACATGAAATATTTAGAGAATAAGTTACACATGTCAGACCCATTTTCAGCTTTTTCGTCTTTAAATATCATAGTGTTCGGAATACCGTGGGATTTGGAGTTGGATTTTATGTAATTCCAAACTTTTTTTGGGTCGGAGGATATATCATGTTCGATTTTTAATAAGTAAATATTGTGGCATTCCCAATTAAGTTTTTTGTGGCGTGATCTTAGTAAAGAGAAAGTGGCGTAGTCAGATGGGTTTTTGTATATCTTAAACTTTTTAAAATATTTGTATTTTTCTGATGTCAATTTAATGAGGGCCGAATTATACCATGGCGGGTATTTAGAATTCCTAGATAGTTTTTTGGGAATGTGGGCGTCTATAAGATTATTTAATTGTGAATAGAATTTTTTTAATGCCGTGTTTACATCACCAATCGAAAGGAGCTCATGCCTGTTTACCTTGTCAAGACATGTATTAATTTGTTCGTAATCACCGCGCCTAAAGACGTAACCGCTTCTTAGTTCCTCCACTAGTGGATCGGGTTCAGAAAATGAAATTTCCATGATTAGTGAGGTGTGATGAGGGTCTTCTGAAATTAATGGTTCATCACCCGCAGAGACCGTGACGAAGTCATTACATAGGACGAGATCAAGAAAGTGACCGTTGGTATTTGGAATTCCATTATATTGGTGCAATCCAGAAAAATGCATGCAGTCTATAAATGATGTGCTAACAGGCGATAAGCGATCACTGGGTATAAAGGACGTGTTATTGGGAGACTTATTCATTGAAATGTCAGAAAGGTTGAAGTCACCTAGGATAATGAATTTGTCTGAGGGAAATCGCAACGTAAGTGCTGAAATTTGGGTGAGGAAGCTTTCCATATTTTCACGATATGTTGGTCCTTTAGGGAGGTAAACACAGCATATGTGAAGATTTATGTGTTTGGATCCCTTGGATTCTAATGATATCCAGATGTCCTTAGCTCGCGAATGCCACCCTTGGGGCTCATGAGCTACCAGTTCACGACGAACAGCGACTAAGATACCCCCGCCCAAGCGCTGCCCTGTGCAAGCGTAGTCCCGATCTCGGCGGTGTACATCGTAGCGATCATCAAATAACTCTTCATTACGGATGCCATCAACAAGCCAGGATTCGGTATGTTGGTGATCATTAAATCCGTTGGTAATTTATTCGACCACCCGCAGAATTTGGTGAAGAGTGGAATGGCCCGATCAAAATCCGTGTTGAAAATCGGGTATGAGTTTGAGTTCGTCGACTCTTGATTTGAGTCTGGTGAGGATGAGTTTCTCTAGTATTTTTCCTGCACTGGGAAGGAAGCTGGTTGGTCTGTGGTTTTGGGCCTGAAGGGGGTATTTGCCGGGTTTGGGGATGAGAATGAAGTCAGCGATTTTGTAGTCTTGTGGGAATAAACGAAGTCTGAAAGATGCATTGAAGCTGTGAAGGCGCAAATGGTTTTGGAGGGGAGACATTTTAGTATTTTGTTTGAGATTAAGTCGGGACCGGATTTTTTGTTTTAAGGGATTTTATAATTTTAGTGATTTTCTGAAGGGTTGTGAAAGGGATTGTATTTTTCTGTTGGGATTTCGGTCGAAATGGATGAGACTTTTGAGTCTAGAGTTAAAATAAATTGGGGGTCATCGTAGGACGTAGTTGGGGAGAATTGATCTTTGAGGCGGTTTTGTTGTAAGAGGGGTGAAGATAGATACGTGTTCGTAAGATAGAAAATTTAAGTTTAAGTGTCGGTTAAGTGAGTTGAAAAAAAAGCGCTATGCCAGTTATAACAAGAAAACAAAAGAGAAAAAAGCGTGCTTACAGGTGGCTTGCTAGCGTGGTAGACCGGTTGGCGTGGTATAGCGGCTGGCGTGGTTGTGGATCTGGAGTGGTGTAGATAGTTCTGGTTTCGGGGAAAATCCAGGTCTATAGCGAGCAACGGACGCTACTCGAATGGAATGAATTTGAGGGCACAATGGTGATGTTAATGATTGAACACGTGAAACGGCTGATTTGGTGGGGCTTTCAATGTTTGAACATTACGGTATACACAAGTGGGGCACAATACACAATGAACACCTGGGATTGGTGTTTGCGATGGAAGAATATAAGGCGGATAGTTGATTTATGACGGCGCTGTCGGAGCGTGAATGAGTACTTTTTTGAAGTACGTAAGTAACCCTTCAAATAACATTCGAAGTTTACAAAAAAACCTGAAAGAGTTTGTACTAACTTTAAGCCTTCTTGAAATATTACCGGACATCATTGTGTTAACAGAGGCGCATTTAAATATATATAATGCTGACGCCCGATACGATATACCTAACTATACATATCACTCGTCTACAACTAATATTAACAAATGCAGTGGTATTGCGGTGTTTATACTGAATAAACACAACAATGTTACAGTTACCGAAATTACTATGCAATAAGCGAACTGCTTAAAACTGAGTCTAAAAGTGAACAAAATCATTCACCATGTTATTGCTATCTATCGCACACATGGATCTGATCAAAATAATTTTATAATAGAAATGGAACAATTATTACTAACTCTGAAGGATACTTGCAATATCGTCATTGGCGATATCAATATAAATATTGATGACAGTATATGTAGTAAAGTGAAAGAAGATTATATAAATGTAATGACATCACTAAATTACAAATCATATATAAATAATGCTACACGAAATGTGATCGGACAAACACCTTCCTGCATCGATCACGTATGGTGCAACTCAAATAACATTGGAAAAAACCATGTCAATATTATGGAAAACCAATATTACTGATCACTACACTTGTATATTTGTTTACAAAATTGATAAAAGAAATATAAAATCTAATCAAATTGGTGAAAAAAAAAATTTGAATTTGGAAATTTTAGGAGCAAATCTTAAAACGGAAAACTGGTCATCAGTATTTGATTCGGAAAATCCAGATACATGTTCAGAAAATTTCGAAACAATTTTTCAAGATCACATAAATTTATCTTCAATAAAACAGTTTATAAACCAAAATCTAAACATAGATTAATAAAGCCATGAATAACAAAAGGATTAGTCATATCAATCAGAAAAAAAGAAAAATATTATCAGGACTCCAAAAAATTCCCAAACAACCAAAAAAAAGTTAATTTTTACAAGAAATACCGAAATAAACTTACGCTCCTAATTAGACTAACAAAAGAAAAGTACTTTCGTGACAAAATAAAAGACGCTGGTCAAGACAGCAAAAAATTCTGGAAGATCATCAGCACAATAACCAACAAAAACACAAATCGAAAAGTACCTAAAGAAATCTCACATCAGGGAATCACCATTGACACCGAAAAAAACCCAAAACTATGTGGTAATGTTTTTAATAATTATTTTGCAAATGTTGGAACAAACCTTGCTCGTAATATTATCCTTGACAATAAACAAACTAACCAACCAGAACAAAACACATTTTCTGGGGAAGGTTTCCAAACCTTTGTTTCAGTAACTGACAAAGATGTTGAAAATATTATAATAAGTTTAAGAGCATCAGCAAGTCCTGGATACGACAATATAACGGTTACAACATTGAAAGCCGTACATAAGGAAATCAGTAAACCAATTGCTCATATAATTAATACCAGTTTAAAAAAAGGTGTATTCCCAAATAATTATAAGAAAACTATCATTACCCCAATTTTTAAATCGGGTGATGAAGAAAATATTTCTAACTATCGTCCAATAGCTCTTACATCAAACATAGCACAAATTTATGAAAAAATTGTTAAGAAACAACTTAACGACTACATAAAAGACAAAAAGATAATGAGTCCTCATCAATTTGGCTTTAGGGACAATCTCAGCACACAAGATGCAATTGCTAAACTAACATCGACAATCATGCAAAAGTTAGATAATGGAGAAAAGTGCCTCGGTATCTTCATTGACCTCCGCAAGGCATTCGATAGCATATCACATTCCAAACTAATAGAAAAACTAAAGCAAAATGGAATAGATGGAATAGCGCTATCATGGTTCCAAAGTTATTTAAATGAGAGACTCCAATACGATAAAATAAATAATACCTTAAGTGAACCTGAAACCACCTCTTTTGGCATTCCGCAAGGAACTGTCATCGGTCCAATCCTTTTTACTATTTATGTAAATAATATGTTCACACTCCCAATAGTTGGAGATATCATATCGTAAGCAGACGACACTGTACTGATAACAAAGGGAAAAACATGGGAGGAAACAACGAGGATAGCAAATTCCAACATAAACATTCTAAAAATATGGTTTGACCAAAATTGCCTATCACTAAACACTGAGAAAACTTATTTTATCCCATTCTCATTAAAAGAAAAAAACGTCGAAAATAATGTTCCAATTAAAATCCACTCTGCCGAGTGTGAAAATAAAAAAGAATGTAATCATGTGAAATGTTCACCCATAACGGGAAAAAATAGCATTAAGTATCTGGGTGTTATAGTTGACAGTCAATTAAAATGGAGCGAGCAAATTAAAAATACTATAACTAGAGTAAGAAAACTAATATATATATATATATATATATTTATTAGATTAAGAACAATCCTATCATCCAGTATGATTAAAATTATATATTTTTCTCTTGCTTAATCCATATTACAATATGGTATAATCGGTTGGGGAGGGACTTTCAAAACTAACCTTTCACCTGTAGAAAAGGTTCAGAGGTTAATTTTGAAAGTCATCCTAAGAAAACCATCGATATTTTCAACCACGCAGCTGTTTGACTCGTTTAGGGTTCTTAGCCTAAACAAAAAATTTCAAAAGAATACACTGTTACAAATTCATAAAGACCATTTCAATTCAACAATTTCTACAAAAATAAGTAACCGATCTAGATCACGTGGTAACTTAGAAATTCCTAAATGTAAAACTAGTGCTGGTCAACACCATTATACTTATCAAGGTATAAAATTGTTTAATGCCCTTCCGTATAAAATTAAAACTGAAAAAAATTACAAAACTTTCAAATCACAAATCAAACAACTTTTAGATATCACAAGTTTTAATTTCATTGGATACATTTTTCAAATAATTGTTTATATGAACTCATTTGTAATTTTTATTGATTAAATTTTCCTAAATTCACGTAATGAATTTAGGAAAATTGATTAATGATTAATAAAAAAAATTATATAAACAAGATTTAATATTTAAAAAAAAAAACTACATATATTTTTTTTACATACCTATCCTCTAAAGTTATATTATGCGCTTCCTAATATGCGTTTATTGTTGTTGCATTTTATTAAGTACCCATTTCATACAAGATTGCCAGCTCGGTCTTTGAAAAATTTACAACTAGTACTGTACACACCTTCTATTATTTCGTACCTAATAAGTACATTTTTATTTTTATATCTTATTTTTTCTAAATTTAATAACTATTATATTATTTAAGTTATATTTTTTAGTTTGTAATTAAATTTCTTATTTTCTTAATTATATTGTGTTATCAAATTTATCATCTAGTTTTATAACTATTTGTTAATTTTTAGCTTCATCAACTAGTGAATTTTTACAACCTATAAACCATAATGACTCCCAACACTCCCCAACTCAAACACGAGAAATAATTTCTCAATTGAGTTGGGCAGTTTTCGTTAAAAAATTCTAATTTTTTCGCAATCAGCCTCGAAATATCTACATGTATAAATTATTGTAATGTGTTTGTATATTCAATAAAAAAATAAAAAAAAATAAAAAAATATGATGCATTAAGGGTTAATGGAATGTTTACCAACGCGTTTATAGGTGTCATTAATTTAATTAGTTTTTAATGAAATGAATTTAAAGTTTGCATTTAAAATTTAAAGGCTGAATAATAACATCTGAACTTTGAATACAATAAAAACTAAATATGTGACATTTAGTATATCATCAAAAAGTCAGCCTTCTGACACTCATAATCTAACTATACATAATTGTCTGTTCAATTGTAATTACCACTCCTTGGAAAGTGTAGATTGTATCATGTATCTAGGTGTAAAGATTGATAAATTTTTAAAATGGAATGACCATATCGATGTGTTCAAAAGAATCTCAGGAGACTTACTTTTATTTTTAAAGAACTTCGACACATATTGGACAAAGAGAAATAAAAAACTGTCTATTTTGCTTTAGTCCAATCTCGACTTTCTTATTACATTGTATGCTGGGGATCGTGTCTAAAGTCCAATGTTGAACCACTAAATATTACTCAAAAATTGATCCTTAAAGTGATGTACAAAAATAATATTCTGTTAACCATCCAACCTACTTTATAAGGAATGTAGTATTATGTGTATAAAACAGCTATATATCACTCGTCGATACTTTGTCGATTTTTTATCAATATTAAATTTGCTGAATGAAAACAACAAACGCGGACAACTACAATAAGCTCTACATTGAACTTTGTGGCGGTAATACTAAAACTTCTTTTGGTCAAAGAAATTATGTATATCAGTCACCACTTATGTTTAATATTCTTCCAAATCATATTAAGTCTACCAATTCCTTAGTTAAATTTTAAAAGTTAATTAAGATTTTTGTGTTGACAGACGATTGTCTTAATATTTTTTCATCCTTGTCCTTAAATAATAAGATTTTATGTAAGTCCCATTTGCTAAAAACTGAATGTCACCCTATTTGTCTTTATTATCTACTTTGCTTCTTCTTTTGAATAATGATGAATGATTAGATATGGTTCAAATATTGTTACAATATACTGTCAAATTACCCATCTGGTAACACATCTAATACTTATTTTTTGTTTAATTTTGAAATATTTTTTGGTTGTTGTGGTTGGCATGCAGAATTACTTTATGTTTGTGATTACTCTTTTGTTTGCTTCACTCAAATATAAATTGTTAACCTCGACACATGCTTAGTCCTAGTGAGGTTGATTTTTATGTGAAAAAAAATTTGTTTTATGTATAGTGAGATGCAACAAATAAATAAAAAAAAGTACGATTACTAAGTATGAAACAATTTTGCAAAAATCATAGATATTCCAATTAAACACCTTTATTCCACCTCTCGAGCGATATCTACCTAAATTAAGGAAGGTTATTTTTCTAATTGAAATGAATTATTAATGAAACGATTTTTAAACAGTGTTTCATCAAACCAAAATAATATGGGAAAGGAGGTAAAAATCTAGGTGAATTTATTGGCTTTAAACAGCATCAAGAAGTTAAGTTAAGTTACTAAGATGTTCCCATATTAATATGTGGAGGATATTAATTAAATCAAATGGCCCAGATTTCTCATAAGATCAATTGATGACAATATGTGGAGGATATTTATTCATATGTGGAGGAGTTTAATAATATTGAATAGCCCCGAAAACCCTGATTTTTCATTAGATAATTTTATGATCAGGTTCAAAATCGGGTCGGGTTAACAAGGGTGTTTCTTGTTGTTTGTTATGCCCCTATCAATTCTGAGAGTGACGAAGAGAAAGATGATTTTTGGACTGTTGTGAATGATGTAATGAGACTAAAAAATATTAATGAAAGGATTATAATGGCAGGCGATTTGAATGGGTGGGTAGGAATTAGACGTGACGGATTTGAATCGGCCTTAGGTATGTTTGGGGATAAAAGAACGAATGAAAACGGGAACAGAATACTTGAAGTATGTTTAGAGTGGAACCTGTTCGTGTCCAATACTTTTTTCGATCATAAAGGTATCCACTAATATACGTGGGAAAGAGGAAATGAGAGGTCAATTATCGATTTTGTAGTAATTGACTCTAGGTTGAGAGCCGTTACCGAGGACACGAGAGTTTTCAGAGGGGCTGAGGTTGAAACTAACCACTTTTTGGTGGTATCGAGAGTAAACCTCTTTCGCGGTTGGCGCTCTAAAGTGAAAACGGTACTAACTCCAACAAGAGTCAAAATAGAAAAACTGCAAAACGATAATGTGAGAAGTAAGTATGTGAATTGTGCAGAAATGAGATTGAATGAGAAGAAAATGGACGGCCTAAGCATAGACGAAACATGGAACCACATAAAAGTGAGTCTTTGTGAATCTGCTAGAGAGGTTTGTGGTATAAGTACGCAAGGTAGGAAGAAAGGTGATGCATGGTGGAATGATGAGATTAAAGCACTGGTTTCAGAGAAGAAGAAAGCATGGTTATGTCTGATTGCGACTGGAAGTGCTTCCAGTGAAGAGAAGGATCGAGCGAAAGAAGTATACAAGGAATGTAAGAAAAAGGTAAGAGTTGGAGTGAAAGAACGAAAGAAACGCCTGGAAGAGGAAGAAGGAATGAAAATGACAAACCATTTCCAAGAAAATATTAAGTTGTTTTAGAAGGAAGTCAAAAGGTCCCGGTGTGGCCCAGAAAACGGAAGCATGAAAGTGATAAAATCGAAAGATGGAAGAATGTTGACGAATGAGGAAAAAATAAAAGAGAGATGGATGAAGTATTTCGAGGAAGTCTTCGAAAGCGAAGTGAGTGATAGTGATTCCAGCGGCGAATCAGATATGAATGATGATGGAGTGAATGTTACCGAAATTAGCATGGATGAGATAGAAAGATCAATTAAGTGTATGAAGAATGGTAAGGCTGTCGGTTTCGACAATATTGCTGCTGAATATTTTAAAGGAGGTAGCCGTATAATTCTCACATGGTTGTGCAATCTTTTTAACCAATGTTTAAAGGAGGCTTACACGCCTTTAGATTGGAGAAGGGCAGTGATCATGCCATTATACAAAGGTAAAGGGTCACGTATGGAATGTGGGAATCATAGGGCTATTAGCCTGCTAAGTTCAGTTGGCAAGCTGTATGGTAGAATTTTGATTGAAAGGGTAAGAAAGGAAACAATGGGATGGGATAAAATATCGGATGTGCAAGGTGCTTTTATGAGTGGAAGGGGGTACATGGACCAGATCTTCTCATTGCGTATGCTCACCGAGAAGTTTCTGGCAAAAAACCAGAAACTTTTCTGTGCCTTTGTAGATCTACAAAAAGCATGCGACCGAGTCGACAGGAAAAAGCTATGGAAGGTGTTGTCCAAGTATGGAGTGAATACGAATCTGACTCAGGCAATTGCGTCTCTGTATGAGGGAAGCGTTGCATGTGTTAGGGTGAACGGTGATTTTACGGGGTGGTTTGATATCACAAAAGGTGTTAAGCAAGGCTGCGTAATGTCACCGTGGTTATTCAATCTATACATGGATAATTGTATGCGAGAATTGAAAGAGGTGGGATTGGGCGCGAATTTGAGTAATTTGAAAGTATGTTGTCTCTTGTATGCTGATGATGCGGTGGTGATTGCCAATAGTATGGATGATCTACAGTCTCTCGCGTCTAGGATGAACGAAGTATGCATGAAGAATGAGTTGATAATGAATGAATGTAAGTCTAAAGTAATGGTGTTTGATAGAGAGAGTACGAAAACAGTGTGCAATATAGCTGTGAATGAGGAATACTTGGAGCAGGTGGATGAGTTTGTGTATTTGGGAAGTATGTTTACGAGAGATGGGAAGGCTGACAGAGATATTGAAAGAAGGGTAAATGCAGGTAACTCCATTAATGGAGAACTGCACGCAGTTGGCGCTAACAAAAAATTGTCCAAAGAAGCGAAGTTAGCAGTCCACAATGGAGTGCTGGTACCTACCCTAATGTATGGAAGTGAGGCATGGAACTGGCAAACAAAGGATGAAAGTAGATTGAATGCTTTTGAAATGAGATCTCTGAGGCGTATGTGTGGTAAAACCATGTATGATCGTGTGAGGAATGTGGAGATCCGCAAAGAGTGCAAGGCTGATGTAAGCGTAATGAGTAAGATCAAGAAAGGGACGCTTAGATGGTTTGGGCATGTAGAGCGAATGAGCGAAGAAAGGAATGTAAGGAGAATATACTATGCAAATGTGAATGGTAGCAGAAGTCGGGGACGCCCGAGGAAGACATGGCATGACCAAGTGAATCAGATACTTGAGTCGGGCCATGTCAAGAGTCAGAACAATAGAAGAGTGTGTATGAGACGATGTATGAATGTGAATGAGGCAAGGAGTGTTTGCCAAGACCGAGTTGTTTGGCGGTCCGTCCTCTCTGCCTACCCCTGCGGGGAAACGGCGTGATGGTTAGTTAGTTAGTAAGTTATAATTTTATGACAATATGTGCAGGATATTAATTAAATCGTATTTATTGTTTTTGTGTTAAATTCGTAGAAATCCATTTAATTTATTTTAAAATTTAATTAAAATCATACACATTTTGATCGGGCAGTTTTCGGCCGCGTACTAATGCTGGTAACGGGTGATTTATTGCGTAATTTCGCGCTTACGTAGACCTCTAGAAAAATTGCGATAACTTCAAAAATATTTTTTTGATTTCAATAATTCTTTTTGCAAATTATTTATTTTATTTCATTTTATTTTATTATATTTAGAAATATATTCTTCATCGTTAAACTAGTGCAGAATTTCACATAAAGTAGGAAAGTTTTGAAAAAAATAATATTTTTTTTACATAACATCCTTTATTTTACAAATTATACACAAAAATTATTTCTAAATGTAAAATAAAAATTATTATTGCATGGCTACAACCCTACAGACGCTATATAGCGAAAACTCAAGTATATTGGAACCCGTATTTTAACGTGACCCGCGCTCCACTAACAATCTATCAAAAACGTATAAATACGTGATCCGCTCTCTAGCATTAATTTGCTAAAAACGTATTAATACGTGATCCGATTACAATGTGTTAAATAATATAATTATTAAGTTCTGCAAGTATTTTTTGGTTTTTGTTATTGTTACAGCTGTTTCGGCTTTCAAGGCCATTTTCAAACTGTGGTTTTAACCACGTTTAAACAGCTGTAACAATAACAAATTTATTTATTGTTTTGGTGTTTAATTCGTAACTTCATTTTTTTTTTTAAATAAATTTAAAATAAATCAAATTTAATAATGTTATAATAATTATTAAATTCTGCAAGCATTTCTGTTATTTTTACAGTTTTTTAATGTGACAGCTGTTTCGGCTTTTGACAAAAACCAAAAAATACTTGCAGAACTTAATAATTATATTATTAAATTTGATTTTAATTAAATTTCTAAAAAAAATAATTAAATCGAATGGCCCGGAATTTCCATTATAATTACCCAGATTTCTCATTATATCATTTTATGACAATACGTGGAGGATATTAATTAATATGTGGAGGATATTAATTAAATCGAATATCCTGGAACAACCAGATCTCTCATTAGATCATTTTATGACAATATGTGGAGGATATTAATTAAATCGAATGGCCCAGAACTCCCAGATTTCTCATTAGATCATTTTATGACAATAAGTGGAGGATATTAATTAATATGTGGAGGATATTAATTAAATCGAATATCCCGAAACACCCAGATTTCTCATTAGATCATTTTATGACAATATGTGGAGGATATAAATTAAATCGAATGTCCCGGAACTCCCAGATTTCTCATTAGATCATTAAATGACAATTTGTGGAAGATATTAATTGAATCGAATGGCCCGGAAGACCCAAATTTCTCATTAAATCATTTTATGACAGTGCTTTTGATTTTTTTCGTTATATTTTTGGCTTTTTTGTTTTCGCACGAAACGTGTTTGGACATAACTAGATACAGATCCGGGAAGTGCTCGTCTAGCAAAACAAAGGGTAAACATCATCTGGGTCAACCATATTTTAGAATCAAAGTTTTTTTTTTTTCTTACCTTTATTCGTAAAATATATTTTACATGCTTTTCGACTACCACACTAGATACATGTCCATATTATGGTAGTCGAAAAGTGTCTGTAAATAAATCCTGGTCAAATCCTCGGAGCATTTTATGGTGTTTAATATAACGGAAATGCTTTAAATACAGCCTCCGCTGTCGAGGGTTAAGACTCTCCACACAATTTACTCGGTAAAATAATAATAATAATCACTACTTACCCTAATTGTGGATGCCTAGTCTTACTGATTTCAGGCGGTAAGGAGCAGTTGGGACTCTTGTGCGGTTTCACATAAAAAAATAGTAGTTCGCCTCCCAGTGAACAAACGTTCATAATCGACCGGTTGGTGGCCGAGTTGACATCGCGCTTGGGTCCCACCCAGGCGTAGTGTGTTCAATTCCTCGGCTGGCTAAGTCTTCCATCACAACACAAGCAACATTTTCCGCTTACTATGGTGGTAGTAGGATATTTTCAAATATTGTCAGGTTATTCGTAACCCGGGAATGTTTGTCTTTCTTTTTAAAAAAATAATCGTTAGTCGTGTTTAGGGACTCGATCTAATTATGTTGCTAGGAAGGTACTTCCCACTTACTTCCCTTCCTATCTACCAGCCACACAATATTCTTCTAATTAGGATATCACAGTCTAACTCGCTCCAAACCGTTGGGATTCATTGTTCGGTACCTGTATAGCAAAAACAATAGGACCACGGAATCAGGTTACGAAAAAAGTTGATATTTCAGAGCTCTGTCTAACGATGTCCAAATTTATTCATATTTAAAAAAATTTCCCGATGATAATATAATAGGATAAAACATATGTTTATGGAATATATAACTTACTGTAATTACTACTAAACTCATAATCATGTACAAACTTAGCTTAAATAAAATAGTTTTGTGTGTAAGGCTAGCAGATTCTTTAATAGTGACCAGCTGCTAACCCTTTATAAATGTCAAGTACGCCCAGCAAATGAATTTGGGAGCCAACTCTAGACTGGAGCCCCAAAATAGTTACTAAACCTACTTGATTCTAAGCAAAGAAGGGCGGTCGGTCGTTAAGAGACCGATTTACATCTCTAATGCTCAGACGCAATGTAGGTATTTTAATGGAGTCTACTTTAAGGAGCAGCAATGATCCCAGGTGCAAATGCATGAACACCCGTTCATAGTTGAAGATGGTTTTTCTTCCATCATATAATCCGGGCCTGACGAAAAAAATTGCCTCAGGGCCTATGACATCGTCTTTTAGGAAAAGGAAGAGGAGAAAGTTCTGGGAAGGAGAAAGGTATGAGGGTATGTCCAGTAGTGACAAACGTATGAATCCATCTCTCCCGCCGTAGTGTTAACTGTAAGAGAGAGAGTCCGGATGGAGTTTCTCTTAGCTAGTCCCTTCCGATCCTACCTGCTAAGCAGTAGATGGGCAAACGCATCCGCTGATAAGACCTAGACAAACCTCACCCCATGATTCACGGACACCCCTGCTAAATCACCAAATGTGGCGAACACTTGGAGTGACCTATGACATGGGTACTGGTTATCCAATAAATGGTTCACGGGCGGCGGTGTCCATACCAACCTCCCAAATTGAAAATACCTACCTTAACCCGCCTCACCACACTGCTCAACCGGGTGGCGACAATTACATGCCACAGGTTTAGATAAATCCTTTGTACAAAGTGAGTGGGAGAAAAAAAAGTAAAATATCTTAACACATCACGACCAATGTATTTATTTTTATTACAATAATAATTTTCAAGAATGAAAGTACACACAATAGAAATTTATGTACTGTTTTAACCTAACTATACTCAATAATATTTATTAGACATTGAGAAGAGAATACAAAATAAATAGTTGTACAATAATATTATATATACATTCATTAAGAAAACATTTTGAACAAGGTGATTTTTCTTAAAACGAGGTTCAATTCAATTGCATTTGAATATTAGTAAAACCATGCTTTAAAAAATTGCAACGTGATAACTGTATCATAATAGATTTAGGACGAGTTGTTCCACAGAATTAGAACAATTTATAAAATTTCTATGTTGATTTTTAAGTTCTGTAAAGGTTCTATTCAAGTTCTGTCACTATTTCAGATTTGTGAAACAACTCGCCAATAATAATATAATAACAATTTATTCTTAAACATTATGAACTTACAAAGTTTGTTATTTTTTTAAAATTAAGGCAGACATTCATTTTACATACTTGAATTCATTTACACTAAAATATGGCCTACCATTTTATAATTATAATACTTAAGACTTATACAATAAAAAGGTAAATAACACTATAAAGCAAAGTTTATATATATATATATATATTATAAATACAATTAAACTATTATGTACATTTAAGAAAAACACTTTCATCAATGTAATAAGCTCGTATTGACAGTAAAAACTAATTTAATATAATACATTAGTTCGTTATATATACAAACATTAATACCTTTAATTTATATTTCTATATAAAAAAGAATGACTCAAGGTATTTTGAAAACCATTAAATTAAATTCGCATAAAACCATGACTTAACAATTTTTTTCGTGCATATTTTTTTCTCTGCCTTTTGTTCAATAACCTTTAGAAACATTTCAATTTAGTGAGATTTTTTTCATTGTCCTCCAGCGGTACAAAAGTAACATTTATATCCATTACCGATTTTGTAACATTTCGAATCTGACATCGTCAACAACACCTTTAGAATTCGAGAATGTTCTTTCATTCGAACCAAATAATTAATTAGTTCGTTATTTTAAATTTCTTAAGCTCGTTCCAAAACGTCGAAAACATAACATTAGGTAAAAAAATTGCCTCAATGTCCTTGTGGTAAATTGGAAAAACAGTTCACAAAAAAAATATTATTTCTACGCAGCTCAATTTGGTATAATATCACCATTTGGGAAACGTATCAGAAATTACATCTTGGTAACTCCAAAGCTGAGTTAAGGAAAAAAACGTGATTTGATAAGTTTTATTAAATAAATAATACCAAATTCTTAGTCGTAAAACAGGACATTAAGTAATTTGTGTTGTTTAGGAATACATTTAATCATATTAGGTACTTATATTTGTCGTTGAATGAAATAGAAAGCGAGAATGTAATGACAATAAATTGGTAAAACCCTTCTAGCCAAAAAATGAAAACTTTACAAAGAGACGATCAAAACCAATATTTACATACTCGTAAAACTTATTAAAAATCTTATATGAAAGTGGTTTTTCAAATTTTGATGTAAATTATTGCAATTGATTTGAGGGTTGAGCAATTTCATCTACGGTTTTCTCAAATTATCTGATCAAATTGTACCCTAAGTTATTAGTATTAAAAATGACTAAAATAGTAAAAAGTACTTAACCATTTTCTTTTTAGTTTCTTCTATTTGAAACCACCATATTGTATTATTATATGTATAGATACATATTATTCAAAACAATTAATTTTAAAAGTAAACCAAATTAATAAAATAATTTAGGTCTGTAACTCCGGTTCACTGAACTATCGAACTTGGCTTTAAAGTTAACTATATTTTCAAAATTAAAATCGTTAGTTGGGTTATTCAGACAAGCTGTAAAGTACCTATCTACAGTACAATATTTTTAACAGAAAATTATTTTAATTGTCACATTCAAAATTGGAACAGATTTGTCGAGATTGCAGACTATCTCCATTGATGTATTACATTTAGATGACACACGATGCGAAAAAATTTGTACAACTTTTTTACTTTCAATTAGTCTTTTTTGATCTTCAACGCTTCTAATGCTCTTACGCCAAGGCATAACCCTTTAGTAATAATAGTTTTGTGTATGATATGAAATAATATAACAAACTTTACTGATTTCCCAATCATCCAAAAATCATGGGATAGTCATAGAAGCGCTATTACGTATTAATATCTCGTGCGAGGACCGGATTCGATAGTTTCCAGTCATGGAATTATTTAGAAAGGTTATAATGAAATAATGTTTACTTATGCAGATGTTATCCTAATCCAAGATGAAACTATTGAAATAGCAGGAGAAGTTCTTATCCGTAACCTAAAGGACGTGGAGTAATATTTTATTGACTAGTGATTGGTCTGAATGGGTCTAAACCGAATTGTAGCTCTTATAGTGGTCATTCCCAGGTGAATTGTGTTCGTCGAAAAACCGACAGATCGCTGAGTGCCACCTCTGTGAATGCTCGTCCAGTGCACAGTTCGTGCGCACAGCGGCACTGTGGTAATTTGTCGAAACCTTTGTTGCATTGCATGATGTGTTGCTAACATCTGAACGCGGCTTTATATATAAAGAAGAAGAATCCGTTTTTGTTAAATAGGGACCCCAAAGGAACCCTACACGTGTAATGGGTCAGAGACCTGACCAGGAAAAGGGGATCAAAAGGTTGATGGCATTTTTTGGTAAGCATGAACTACGTTTAAATCATCAGCGAAGGTCGCAGAGGGACTCTAATTATTGTAATTTGGTTATGCCTAGGAACTATCTCGCTTTCCAAATAAGTCTCGACGGAGGACGGAGGCCTAATTGGGGGCAATTTATAAGAGTATTATGACAACGTTAATAGAAGGGGGGGGGGGGGTGAAGCAATTTGGTTTAGAATTTTTCTCATTTCGAGGTTAAGAGGATTCATTTTGTTCATGTACCTGTCCCTGTAAGTACTCGAGTTCAACTACAATGTTTCAGAGTTCAAACGCAGAAGGTACAAAATCAACGAACAAGTATTGAATATTTAAATGCTTGTTTAAATAAACCGTTATTTTTTTCAATTTGTGAGGCTGGAGGTAGTGGGGTGGGGAAATAGAAGGGGGAGAGGAAGGTGGGGAAGTATCCACAGGATAGTAACCACTCAACCGCGAAGGTCATCAACGAGTATCTACTGGTAATGGGTTAACGCAGACACTACAAAACCGATAACTATCCAAGTAACGATACCCAAAAAATATGAGAGTTAAGAGGGAGCGGACGATTCCGGTTCTACTTAACCCCTCCAGCGTTTGAGGGTCATATATGACCGAACGTAATATTTTATATTTTTTTCTTAAATACATAATTTTTGATATAACAATTCTTTCTAGCTTGTCTCAAATATTTATATTGGAATCCATTAATAAAATCCCAAAAATAGCCAAAATGAATAATTAATCTTTCGCGTCGCTATCGTAACAATCGGTTTAACTTAAAAACCCTTTTCTTATTTTTTTTGTCATATGAACGAGATAAAACTGAAGATAAAGTTTTCTTACAAACCTCTCAAACAAAACGAAAGTGTTTTCGAAATATCGAGTTCTCTCAATTTTTCAATGATGAAGTAAAAATGTGGTGACAACACTTTTCACGTTTGATACAAAAAATTTACTGTACAGAAATAATAATGAAGAAATTAGAAACATTAATGATAACAACCAAATAATAAACACTGTGAAAAAATATTTTAAAGACAAACTTACAAAAAATAAAAATGTTTCCAATTGAATTAATCTTATGAATAACTCACTTCAAATAAGTTTAAAATCATTTTATTTTTAATTACTTACTTATTGTAATAAAACAATGTACACTCATCTTCCAGCCACAAGCTAATGCTTTTATGGAAGAGGGGTCTTGAAATATTTGATCATATATTGTAACAAATAAACAAAAATGTACATATATAATAAAAAAAAAATAAAAAAAAATTATGTTTATTTTAAATGCATACACCGGAAAGATAATTTTATCTAGTTTCGAAAACAGAATTTGTTTTTACGGAAAATTAAAAAATAAGATATTCACAAAAAACATTGCAAACTGTATAGAGATGATGAAAGTACAAAAGGGTTAAGGATAATGAATTGTCCATTACCGTAAAATTAACGACTTTTTTACTAACTTCGATTCCAGCTTTCTCGGATGACAGTGAAAATGTCGTTAATTTTAAGATTAAGGACAATTTCTAATCCGCTAGAACCGAAATCGTAACTCGGGACGTGTTTAAGCGTAGAACAGGCAATGCAAATTTAATTACTAAATGATTTTCTTTTTCTTTTCCTTTTCAATATGTTGTATTTTTTTAAAAAGTATATCCTTGTAAAATGTATTTTATGTGTCTGTACTTCCCGTAATGAGTTTTATCTCAACTCATTGGGAATAATGTGTTACTTACCATGTTTTTTGTAATACATTATAAATAAAAAAAAAAAAATAAATAAAAAATATGCGTTCACTTGTACGAAAGATATAATTTTATTTTCTGTGATGTCTGTACGAATGTGGATGAGTGAAAGCGAGATGGAATGCTTGCAAGATCTTATAAATGGCGATGCACGTTAGTTGTGTGCCTCTTTTGTTACGAGCAGCTCCCCAATAAATATCAGTATAAGATCAAGTATCATTATTGTGTACGACCTTCACCCGCTATAATAATACTCAGCCTTTACACCACATTGGCACGAGCTACATATGGCATACATTACAATAAATAATCTGAAGTTTTGAATTATAATCTTGTTACAGAAGACTAGCTATGATTATTGAAATGAATTACTCATGCGGTAAAGTTCATCGTACGTGCGGTAATGATTTCTTAGAATGCAGGAAATATCAAATTCATCAGTTAATAATATCAAATTACGATCTCTTCCTTCCGCCGAAAAACCATAATACAGGGTGTCCGGGGGTAAAGTGCGCTAATTTCGGTGGGTGAATCTTCAGGATTTTAGAAGTAAAAAAGTAAAAAACTACTTTTTTCGAAATTCTAATGTTTTAAGGTAGTATTTAGTTAAAAAAAGATGAATGGTTTGTATGAGAAAATAAATATTCTTCCGTGGAAAAATATTTTTGTATGGGAAAATGAACATTGCACTTTACTTAGTTACTTGTCTTTTTTACTTCTAAAATCATGTAGAATCACCTCCCGAAGTTTGCGCACTTTTCCCCCAGACATCCGTTTTAACAATTTTCGATATTACGTATTGAGTGGCTAAATTGTATATAGAATTAATATAATATCCAATCTCTTCCAGCAATCTGTTACCGTAAACAAAAACGAAGGTTAGTCCTAATCAAAAATAATATAATTTAAATTATTCTCCCATTTTCGTGAATCCTATGTGAGAGGTTGAGGTATTAACGAAACAAGGGAGGATACAAACCAAACAAAATATAATTTTTTAAATGTTATTTGTGAACAAAGATAACAAAACAAAGTAATTAATTATTGCCATTCACATTCATTTTTACTTTTAAGCTTGCAACATTCTTAGAACATAATCGAAACAAAAAAACGAAAAATGAAAATTTTATTTCTTATTTTGACAAAACACAAAATATTAAACTAATTAAGGCAATTATCACAGAATAAAGAAGATCAAGAAATGCTTTGCTGGCGTGTTTCGTGATCAAAATATTTGCTGGCGTGTTTCGTGATCCAAATATTTGCTGGCGTGTTTCGTGAATGGAACATTTGTTTCCATTCAGATTTATACGGAAACTAGAAAAAAATGTAGTTTTTTCTTTATTCTATTATTAATGAAAAAATATAATTACAAGTTTTCAAAAAGTATTATTAATCCCTCCCGCTTTGTCTCCGATTCAACACAATAAATAAAAAAATTCTTATTGAAAGGAAAATTATGCTTATTGGATTGTTCTAAGCTCCATAGCTCTTGAGAGAGTTAAGAGAATTTAGTTTAGAGTTCATAGTTTTTGTTGCAAACAAACAAACAGATTTTCTGCTTCATAATGTACATTTTAGATAATGATATAATGAAGCTTTTAGGTTATATTTCTGCAGAAGTAGCCTTAACCAGATATAAGGTATCTATCAGATAGAAATTTTGTAAAGTTCGAGGTTGAAACTGCATTAAAAATGCAGAAAAAAACATACTTTAATAACAAGGAAGTCTCCTGGTTCTGAGAGTCCTGTTCTTTAGTTAAAGTTTGTAACTGCGTCTGCAGAACTTCCGGTAAAAAATTTAAAATAAAATTGTTACCTACTACTTAAAGTTCTTTTTTTGAAAAAAATACTGCCTTCTTATCGCGTCCGTGGGGTGCAATAAATACAGCCCTGTAATACAGGGCTATCAGAGGTGTAGGTGATATAAAACACTTAGGATATGAAATGGTTAAAACAGGTCAAATAATGAGCCTTTATAGGCAACAAAGGGCTTACGAAATTCCTTTGTTCTTCAAGTAATAATTAGCCGTGAAAAATTGTGATGTTTAAAATATTTTAATAATGTATGCCTCAGAATCATTGCCTTTTAAAAACATTTTTTTTTATAATGGATACATATTTAATTAATTTTCTGATCATAGGTAAGTAACTACATTGCCTAATTTATCTCTCGTCTGTTTTTAAAGAATAAATTTCAATAATGAAATTTTCAAAGCAAATTCGAGATCATTGAATGTGAATAATTTCAGGCTGGAATATTTTACTTCACGAACCGACAACCGAAATTTGTAGATATTTAAACTATTTTACCAGGTAGACAAATATTAATTTATACATATGAATACGTATTGTAAAACTATGACCATAAAGTTTGAAAGTAAATCGTTTGTAACAAGAACGCCGCCTTTAAAGTGACGTTCTGGTTATTATGCGAACGTGCCAGTTTTCAGCACGTAATTCGGTTTTGTAAGGCTCTTAACGTTACGAAGTATAATACGATAGTTAAGGTTAGATTAAAATTGTCAGGGCTCGGAGAATGTTCAAAATGCTTTCAGATAATAAACTTTTCATTTACAAAAACCCAGTAATGGGGATGCTGTGGTTACACAGTTACCGGGAAATTAATTTTTCTTACATAAATGTGTGGTGATGTCATCATAATACATAGTCCAGATAAATCTACAACCTCAACTTTTGATTACATTTTCAGTTTTAAATAACATAACGGTTTATAGAAAACGCATACATAGATACCGTAAGGAAGTCAATTAACTATTTGGGTTAATTAAACCTTAAAGTTCAAAATGTGCCATTTTGAGATCCTATGATGAATACATAATATGTGCCCAGTGGACCCACGCTCGTTGATGGTCGATGGTTTTACTATCACTTGAACATGTCTCAACGTGTGTACCATCTCACTTGATTCTTTTTTGTTCGATATCGAGCGAACGGCTCGATGCGATAAAGATTCAATGGCTGTGATGCTTGCTAGATGTTAGACAGAAATTTACGTGGTATATCTATGGCGTCTTTTGTGGGGCTGGTCGAGCGTATAGATGCAATTACGAACATGGTTTCAAGGCAATACATTCGATTTAGTCAAACCATCGAGCATGTATAATTAATGAAAAAAAATATTCATCAAAATTAGCAATTTTTAAGAAACCTCACAGAGCAAAATATGCAAAAATCGAACCAGCATTTCAAACCTGTATTTCAAAGGTTGTGCTTTTTCGTACGGAACGCAGTGTAACCATATTTTAAATAAGTATAATTTAACAACAAACAATAATTGAATTATTTTTATAAGCAATAATTATTAGCCTGAAACACTCATCCACATTGGAAAATCTCCTGATAAAAGATACATGACGCCAACGAGACAAACGGGACGCCAAAAGGACACGGGTTCATGTCCCGTTGGCGTCATGTATCTTTTATCAGGAGATTTTTCAATGTGGATGAGTGTTTCAGGCTAATAATTATTGCTTATAAAAATAATTGTTACCCTTTGTGCTATGCATAAAAAATCTTGTCTTAAACATTAGTTTACCAAAAAATAATAATTAATAATTGAATTATTTAATATTTTCCGAATCAAGAAACCGTCACAAATACAAACAACAGAAACCATTTTTAAAGGTTCAACAACATTCACGACCCTCCACGCTCCAACCAGTGCTTAATTTTTACGAGAAACCGATTTTATAAATACTTAACAAAGCTTTAAATAATAAGATAATCTGCAGTATATATTTCCTGGGATTGGGTTCGTTAAAATAATAAATAAATATACATTTTGAAGACCATTTAGCGTGGCCTTCAAAAACGAAAAGGTTCCCAATCCCTGGCAAAAGCTATATAAGGGTGCGCATAAATACCCGAGCCAAACTGCCGAGCTGAAGCACGACTAATGGGAAAGGAACGAAGCAAGATAGCTGCATCCGTGGTTGAGTGATTACGATCCTTGACAACGAATTCGGAGGTCACCGGTTCAAATCCCGGCGGTAGTAAGAAAATTTTCCGGTAAGGAAGACTGTGAATAAACAACTTTAATTGTATTTTTAAAATAATCATTATTAACAACAAAAACGGCTTCAGTCGTGCTTGTGCGGTACATAAAAGAATATATCACACAGGTGTATGTATCAGCACGTATCCGCAGAATTTTAACGATTGATTTATTAACATTTTTGGATTAAAAAATGTCGGTGTTGTTTTCCTGTCGGATGATTTAATTTTCATTTTTATAATTTTTTTTTGTTTTTCCATCATATATCATCGTACAGACGAGACACAGTGCGTATCACGTGATCCGTTACGATATGTGGCAGTGTGGTCAGTGGTGACCTGTCAAAATAATTTGTTTTTTATTTTTAATTGAGTAAAATATCAATGGACGGCAAAATAATGTTTCGGTTCTTACATTTTTGACTCCAAATACTCTCAGGAATTGCTAGTTAAAATTCATCAGGTACGTGCTGTTAAACCCTAAATATGTATGCATATTTGCATCCATTCTAGCGACGATTCACTGCCTAAATCTATAATAGCCAGGTCACATTTAAAACACACATATGTGGTCAAAATTGTGAGGCGCATATGACGCCGTTCTATTTGTATAAAGAAAATTAACTTTAAATTCAGTAAATTTAAATGATTCACTGCTGTTCAATGCTGTTCAGTTTTTGCTTATTTTGTTTTGTTTAGTCGTAAAGCAAAACGTTAATGTTTTTATGTTCACAAATGTGACGAACTTTGAAACAACCCATTTGTACGGGACCAAGTTAGTGAAGCCCGCACAAATACTGCAAATTCAATAGGGCACCGGCACACATTGACACCTTGATCTGAGAGTTTTTGCAGGGGCAGTAGGAAAACATTAAATTAAACAAGTATTACTTTCCCGAGAACTCTCGGATGAGAAGTGACCGTTTGTACCAGTTACTTCTCTATTTATTGGACAAAATTATACATTAAATTTCACACATGTTCAATGAGAGTAATTAGCGATCACCCTTATCTCTTCACTGTGTTGAACAAAACAAAAACATTAGTTTTTAAATGTATGGTGGCGCCGAAAATCCATTAATATTAACTATAGCAGTCGCACATTAAGGATGTGGAATAATATTATAGTATCATATTTATTTTGACGCAGATATCTAAATGGTTTTATCAAAAATATTAAGGACATCGTAAAAACTTGAGATCTTGTTATCTCATAATGACTTTGGCTCTGCACGTCCGATATACTCCCCACGGTGCAGTCTCTGCTGCGCCCAGCTACTCCGTCGGGCGTGTTCTGTTTCATCCCAGCGTCTCGTGTTTGCAGTTGATGTCATTGCAAGGGGTTTCGGCTAGGCAGGTGTTGTCGTGCTGGTGATTGGATCGGCTGGTGTTGTTGAAGCAGGTAGTATGACGGCGATTTTAATGGCCGGTCTAACATATATTCCGGAACTTGTCTGGATACGGGCTGTCCTGACTTGTCCGTCGGCGGCGGGCACGGCCTCAAGGACGCGGCCACGCGGCCAGCTGTTCCGTGGCAGCGTGGAGTCCATAATGACCACCAGGTCATCCTTCTTAATGGGTGTGACCGGGTTGTGCCATTTTTGCCGAGCTGCCATGGTGGGAAGGTATTCTAGAAGCCACCGCCTCCAGAATATGTCTGCAAGTTGCTGGCCGATACGCCACTGGCGGCGAAGGCATATTTCCTCTTCCTTTTTGCCAAACATGGACAAGAGGGGACGCTTTCCAGCCGACCCTAGAAGAAAGTGGTTGGGGGTCAAAGGCTCTTCGTCGCGTGGGTCAACTGATATGTGAGTGAGTGGTCTGTTGTTCACTGTGAATTCAGCCTCTGCCAGGGCCGTGAGTAAGGTTTCTTCTCTAGGTGCCCGTTCCTTAAGTGTGGTGCTCAGGGCTCTTTTTACTGACCGTACAAGCCTCTCCCAAGCTCCCCCCATGTGGGGCGTCATTGGAGGTATGAAATGCCACTCAATGCCCTAGGTGGCTATGGCATCAAGCATTCTGGCATCGTGGCTCAATGATACCAGAGCGTCTCTCATCTCTGCATCGGCTCCATGAAAATTTGTTCCATTGTCGGAGTACATGGCTGCGGGTTGTCCCCTTCGCGCAGTCATCCGCTGTATGGCCATGATGGCTGAGTCTGCGGTCAGTGAGGCGGCCAGTTCTAAGTGAATGGCGCGGGTCGAGAGACAAGTGAAGATGGCTCCATATCGTTTTTCCCGATGTCTGCCAACCGTGATCTCCATAGGCCCGAAGTAGTCGAGTCCGCAATGTGTAAATGGGCGGATGTGATGCATCAGTCGAGGTGGTGGTAGCGCCCCCATTAGTGGTGGAGAGGGTTTGCTTCTCCTTATGTGGCAGGTGGGGCAGGCGTGTGCTATCTTCCTGCTTGTAGTGCGCAGACGCAGTACAAAGAAATCGCCCCGCACCTCTGCGACCGTCTTCTCCGTGCTGGGATGGTCTGCCTTCTGGTGGTAGTGGCGAATCAGGAGCTGAGTGTACGGGTGGTCTCCATCCAGGATGACGGGAGTCCGTGCTACACACTTCGTTTTCGCTAGAGCTCGCAGCCGGGTACCCATCCGCAGGGCGCCGTCTTGTCCGAAGAAGGGGTTTAATGGGTTCAGACGACTACCAGTCGGCAGCATTTGGCCTTGCTTGAGGGTGGTCATGTCAGTATTGAAGGCGTCCTCCTGAGACCTTTTTATCCATCTGTCTTCCGCCTCCTTGATCTCCTCCGCTCGCAGTGGGCCCCCTACAGATTTGTTAACTTTCATCCGACATTGTTTCACAAAGCGGAGAACCCATGCTGTTGCACGAATCAGCCGTTGCCATGAGGAGAATCTCTCGATGGATGGTAAGGCTTCCCTTGCAGTTGATAGAAGGCCGACGTAGTGAGGCTTAACCTCTAGTGTCTGGTCGTCGGGCCTTTTGACAGGTGCACGCTCTTTTGGCCACGCACTCTCAGGTAAAATGATAAAGGCCGGGCCGGTAAACCACCTTCCTTTGGGTGATAGGTCGGGCACATCTGAGTCCCTTGTACCGATGTCAGCGGGATTGAGCTTGGTTGGCACCCATCTCCAGTCGAGTATGTTGGTTAACTCATCTATTTCGCCCAGTCTGTTTGCCACGAAGGCAGAGTACGTACGTGGGTCAGTTCGTAACCAGCACAATACGGTTGCAGAGTCTGTCCAGAAGTACGTTTGGGATATACGGGCCTGGCTTTCCTTGTGGATGGTCTGGGCTAGTCTTGCCGCTATGAGTCCGGCTTGTAACTCAAGGCGGGGAATGGAGAGGGGCTTCAGTGGCGCCACTTTGCATTTACTGGCCAGAAATGTCGCCTGTAGCGATCCATTTACTTCTTCGGTGTAATAGGCGACAGCGCAGCAGGCTTGTTCTGACGCATCGCAGAAGAGATGTAGGGTCACGCTGTTCTGCTTGAGATGGAGGCAGCGTCTCGGAACTGAAATGCTGTGTGTATTCAACAGGCTCAGCCATTCGGTCCACCTCTGTGTATGTTCAGGGGTAATGGGGTTGTCCCAGCCTATGCTCGAGCGCCACACGGCCTGCAGTAGTATCTTCGACCGGATTGTAAGGCAGGAAATGAAGCCTACTGGGTCGAAGATTTTCATTATTATTGAGAGCAGCTGTCTTTTCGTGGGTCGCGTGGCCACTTCTGGGGTGATCGCCTCTTGGAATGAGTACAGGAAGTTATCAGTGGATGGGCCCCAAACTAGTCCGAGCACTCGTTCCGTCTCCGTACCTCCACCGCTGATCCGCACTGTGGAACTGGCCCGGTCTTCTGTGGGAACACCGGCTATGGCAGCTAGACTGTTAGATGCCCAGCTAGTTAGGTGGAATCCTCCTTTCGCGAGGAGGGTGCTCACACCGTGGACGAGTGAGGCAGCCTCCTGACAACTGTCTACTGCATCTAGGTAGTCATCCATGTAGAATTTAGAACGAATGGCTGCTGCGGCAGTCGGGTTCTCATGTTCGTATTCCCCGGCTACCTTGTTCCGGACGAACTGGGCGCTGCTCGGTGAACAAGTGGCTCCGAACATCATAGATGACATCTGGTAAGTATCAGGTTCGTGTTGGTTCGGTAATCTCCAGAGGTAGAGTTGGGACAGCTGATCTTCCCGCCTTATCTTGATCTGCAGAAACATTTCCTTGATATCTGCGGCAATGGCGATGTTTCCCTCTCGAAAGCGCAGAATATTCCCTAAGAGGGAAGACAGCAGGTCAGGGCCGGTAAGCAGCTGGTCATTAAGGGAGGTCCCTCGGCATCGACTGGCGGCGTCAAACACTATCCTGATCTTCCCTGGCTTATTGGGGTTTGTCACCGCAAAGTGTGGCAGGTACCATTTTCTGGGTGCGGTTGTTGACGCTTCCAGTTTAGACAGCTTCCTGGTGTAGCCTTTGTTGACCAGCTGGCTCATCTTGTCGCTGTAGGCTGCTGCCAGATTCTGATCTGCTGCCAGCTTCTTCTCAAGGGAATGAAGTCGTTTCAGCGCGCACTGCCGGTTGTCAGGCAATGTGGCTTCCGGATTACGCCACAGGAGGCCAGTTTCCCACCTCCCAGTGCGAAGAGGCCGGGTAGTCGTGTTCATTAGTGCGATGGCCCTTTGTTCGCTTGCTTGGGTTCTCACCGCGGCAGTTACGCCAAGAGAGTCGACGGCAAAGTTGCATTTTACCAATTCTCTTAGGCGGATATCTGCGGCTGATTCAATTTGTAGTGCCAGCGTCGTGGATTTATTGTCACTGCCAGACCCGACACCCCCATGGGCGATCCACCCCAGTGCGGTTCGTGACACTATTCGCGTAGTGTCATGGTCTTCGCGCACTTCCCGTGAAACGATCAGATGAGCATTGTCTTGCCCTATCAAAAGTTTTGGGGTGACAAGGTTTCCCTGGGCCTGTTGTTCTGGCAGGTTGAGGTCGGAGATCGTGTTGGCGATGATGTAGTAGGTGTCACTGCTATCACATCCTCTTATGGTCAGCTTCACTCGGCGGGAGAGTGTGTCAGAGGTGTCCTTTGGCGCCATGGATCCGTATGCCGCGGACTGGGCCGCTCACCCCGATCCGTGTCGCGATGTCAGCGTCGACAAGTGTCACAGTTGAGCCTTCGTCGAGGAGCGCGAACACCAAAACTTTGCTTCCTTGGGGGACGCCCAACATAACCTGCACAATTTTTAACAGCACGCTCCGGTCCGTCGTCTGGCCTCACAAGTTAACCTCACCGACAGCACCTTCCGGTACGAACTGTGGGTCATGAAGCAAACGGTGATGTGGTGATCTGCACCCTCCTATGCCGCACCATGCCTTGGTTTTACAGTCCCGCGAGTGGTGTCGATCCAGACACTTACGACACAGGTTCTTCTGTCGCACCATTGTCCACCGGAGGGCGAGACTTTTCTCCGCGAACTCGGTGCACTCGCGAGTTTTGTGGTTGCCACCGCACTGGCCGCAACTTTCACTAGACAGTTTGCGTTTACGCGTATTGTTCATTTTATTTTCGCGAGGCTCACTCCTCTTTCGCGATGTAACAAATTCAGCGGGTCTAGAGTCTGGTTTAACTTCTTCACCGTTTACTACATGCACCTGCTCGGTCCGTCGCGGTCGAGGTCGCACTGGGTCGATCATACCGCTGTTGGGTATAGCGTTAGCCATACTTTTCAGAAATGCTGCCAGCTGAGTTATTGTAGCTAGACTCGTAAGACCACGTGTCTCATACAGCCAGGTCATCCGTAGCGTAATCGGCATCTTTGTTGTGATGTCATTCAGTAGGGTGGGGTTGGTCAGGTATCCGTCAGTCCTAAGGATCCTAAGTGATGTCACCAAGTTCTGGACGGTTCCGGAGAAGTCTGCCAGGTCCTCGAGGGTTGCGTCTATTGTGAGATACGGCAGCTTTTTCACCTTTTCCAACATCAGCGTGGCTATTGCGCTGGCGCCACCGTATCGCTGCTCGAGGACAGAGAGGATCTCTGGAACTTGAGCGGGATCCATGAGGAGAGGGCCGACTGCATCCCGAGCCTTCCCTTTTAGTGCACACTGCAGCCGGATGAGGTTTTCAGATGAAGTCATTCTGCAAGTGGTTGTGGATTGGGTGTACTGGGCTTTCCATGTGGGCCACTCGAGCGGGTCACCCAGGAAGAGGGGAAGATCCTTGGCCGTGGTCTGTCTTGCGATTAAGGCGGCCATCCGTGTATCGTCCTCTATCGTGCGAGGGCTTTCTTGGGCACGGGACGTGCGAAAACCCTCTGCTATTGCTGAGGTGATCTGGGACAGCTGATCAGCGCCTTTTTGCACCCACTCGTGAGTGTGCTGTGCTGTCTCATCGGCCGTAGGGAGTGGCGGAAACAGTGGTGAAAAATCCTGACTCGTAGGGAATCGCTGCGATCTGTTATGCGTAAATTCCACTTCTCCAGGTACTGCTGCTTGGGGCTGTCGCTCGGGGTACTGTGGTAGAGTATAATCGGCTATGGGAATGCTTGCCACGGGTGCCGTGTGTCCCGTAGTTTCCGACAGTATGTGCACTGAGCGTGCATTCGAGGCGGGTCCGGGTGTTATGATAGCGTGGCCAGCATTTGAGGCGGGCCGTGTTCCCGGCAGTGTACGCACCGGGCATGCATTCAAGGCTTGCCAAGGTGCTGTGATAGTGTAACCGGCTTTCGAGGCGGGCCACACTCCAGGCGCTGTTTGCACCGGGCATGCATTCGAGGCTTGCCCGGGTGCTGTGATAGCGTAGCCGGCATTCGAGGCGGGCCACGCTCCAGGCGCTGTTTGCACCGGGCATGCATTCGAGGCTTGCCCGGGTGCTGTGATAGCGTAGCCGGCATTCGAGGCGGGCCACGCTCCAGGCGCTGTTTGCACCGGGCATGCATTCGAGGCTTGCCCGGGTGCTGTGATAGCGTAGCCGGCATTCGAGGCGGGCCACGCTCCAGGCGCTGTTTGCACCGGGCATGCATTCGAGGCTTGCCCGGGTGCTGTGATAGCGTAGCCGGCATTCGAGGCGGGCCACGCTCCAGGCGCTGTTTGCACCGGGCATGCATTCGAGGCTTGCCCGGGTGCTGTGATAGCGTAGCCGGCATTCGAGGCGGGCCACGCTCCAGGCGCTGTTTGCACCGGGCATACATTCGAGGCTTGCCCGGGTGCTGTGATAGCGTAGCCGGCATTCGAGGCGGGCCACGCTCCAGGCGCTGTTTGCACCGGACATGCATTCGAGGCTTGCCCGGGTGCTGTGATAGCGTAGCCGGCATTCGAGGCGGGCCACGCTCCAGGCTCTGTTTGCACCGGGCATGCATTCGAGGCTTGCCCGGGTGCTGTGATAGCGTAGCCGGCATTCGAGGCGGGCCACGCTCCAGGTGCTGTTTGCACCGGGGCTTGGGTAGTTGTGAACCTGGAATCGGCAGGTTGGTGGCCTGCTTGCAGTGCGGCGGATGTCTTTGTTGCTGCTGCCAGGGCTGCAAGTAGGTTGGCGGTGTGCTTAACGTGCTGCTTCTCTCGAGTGCGCAACTCACGGCGCAACATTTGTATTGCATCCTCAGTTGACTCTGACCGTTGGTCATCATCCTCTCCGTCGGACGCCTGGGGGGCCAGGGAACTGTGGGTCAGGATGGGACCCCAAGCTGTGGTTGATTGTTCAATGGAGTCCGAGGCAAGCATAGCTTGATCAGCTTGCTGGGGTGCATCTTGGCTAATGGGAACATCAGTTGGAGAGTTGGAAGTAGGGTCCGGGGCTCGGCGAGACATACGTTTGTCTCGGTCTGCGGGAACGCTGGTTGCTGATCGCGACGCCCCGGATGACGTAGAGATTTTATGGCCACTGCGAAGCGAAGGCATCTTTACTGAAGCACGATTAAAGGCGTAATGCGTAGAACCGGCACGAAGGACCAATTTGTACGGGACCAAGTTAGTGAAGCCCGCACAAATACTGCAAATTCAATAGGGCACCGGCACACATTGACACCTTGATCTGAGAGTTTTTGCAGGGGCAGTAGGAAAACATTAAATTAAACAAGTATTACTTTCCCGAGAACTCTCGGATGAGAAGTGACCGTTTGTACCAGTTACTTCTCTATTTATTGGACAAAATTATACATTAAATTTCACACATGTTCAATGAGAGTAATTAGCGATCACCCTTATCTCTTCACTGTGTTGAACAAAACAAAAACATTAGTTTTTAAATGTATGGTGGCGCCGAAAATCCATTAATATTAACTATAGCAGTCGCACATTAAGGATGTGGAATAATATTATAGTATCATATTTATTTTGACGCAGATATCTAAATGGTTTTATCAAAAATATTAAGGACATCGTAAAAACTTGAGATCTTGTTATCTCATAATGACTTTGGCTCTGCACGTCCGATATACCATTATTTTAGATATTTTTCCGTGATTAACGCTCATACCTCGAAACTTCAGAGAGATATTGTTAAAGAAAATTTAAAGAGAAAAAGTTGTAAAATATTAAAAAAAAATTTCATTGGTGTTGTCATCATCTTGAGTTCAAATCGGCAAATTCAAATGTTAAAGTTGTTTTACCGTCTTTTTATACAATAATAACTACTACAAGTTTCGCGGTTTATACGCAATTTTTTCATTTAAATCTGTAAATGAAGAAATTGCGGCATACGCCTAAATTGATTAATAGATAAAATGTTGTAATTATTTCAGAAAAAAATAAAGGAATGGCGAAATACATATTCACTCGACTATTAGATACAGAGACCTTTCACTATAAAATACAGGGTGTCCGGGGGTAAAGTGCACAACCTTTGGAGGTGGTTCTACATGATGGTAGAAGTAAAAAATAATTTTTTTCGAAATTCCGTTGTTTTTTACCTATACAAAAATATTTTTCTGTAAAAGAATATTATTTTCTTCATATAAACAATTGAACTTTTTACCTGAAAACTACCTTAAAACGTTGAAATTTCTTAAAAAGTATAAAATCTTTTTTACTTGTACTGTCATGTAGAATCACCTCCCGGAGTTTGTGTACTTTACCCACGGACATCCTTTCATCATCATTTCTTAAAAATAAGTAATTCGTTTGAGACTCCCAATATAATTCCATGATTATTTTTTATCATAGTTCGGCAGTAAAAATTGAATTTTTTTACAAAATAAAACTAAATTTGAAAAATAAAAAAATACATTATCTGTCGTCTTGTTTCCCATAGCTTACCTACACTAATAAATTCTGAACAGTAATAATCAGGAAAATATGTAATTAAAAAAAAAAGTGAGACCTCACAAAAGCGCCCCTGACTGTACAGAGTAAAAGCATATTACTTTCAGTTCACCCATGAAAACATGTTGAAATATCGATGTAGGAATTGCGTCTTTTTAACTATGTGAATTATATTGGGAAATGGCAATAACTCATTCACGCAATTAGTTTGCATGATTTACAGATATACCTCATAAAAAATATTATTTTCGTAAATCTCTTAGATTTATTTCTATAACGTAGAGATTTTTAAAACGGTGGATATAAAGTATACAATTTTATAATTATTATGTTTACTGGATTTACACAACCTTTAGTAGACATGCCATTTATATTTTTAAGTTAGTGTAATACATTTTGAATGTCATCAGAGATTTAGGCTACACACCTACATATGTTATGTTGATCCGAGGTACACTTATGAAAAACTTCGCTGAGCTAGCCGCAACAAATTCATTACACCATTTTCTTTGTATTGTTTAATTGTTATTTATATGATTCCAAATTGAACTAAAATACTTACTTGGTGAAGTAAGTGATTCATCTTCAAGTCCATTTGGCACCAGGAAGATTATATTTGATCCGCAAGTCGAGCTGAGTCAGTTGAGTCAAGATTAAGGCTACAGTCGTTAAGACATTTAGAGTCACATCGCACTCCTGATAAGCCAGTCAGGCCGATGTCAAACATTTGAGTCAAGTTTCGTTACGCTAAGTCTCTATCATCACACTTTAACGACACAGTTATTAAGCTGACATTTAAGCAGTCTGATATTTTATTCAGAGCCTTGCTAAGTTATAAGTATAAGGAGTCACAATTTAACCTCGATTAGTTTGAGTCAGACTGTTGAAATAACTGATGATAGTGAATTAAGGTCGAAGTTCGTCAGTCTAATCAACTCAAAAGTAATGATGTGAAGTTGGCATTTAGTCTACGTGAATACTTTAGTTATGCCACTGCCGAGGTCTACTACTTTAGTCTAAACTCCCGATAGACTACAAGTATACTTAATTAAACTAAAATTTCTAGCAACATAAATCTACGTCACAATTGTGGAGTCAGACCGGAGTCACTAGCATCACAATTGAACGTCACAGTCGCTAAGCTCATTTTCATCAGTCAAATCAGAGCCGATGAAGTTCAGATAATTTGGTCTAATATTTGAAATCACATTGCTCTCCACATGAACTAGAGCCAGACCAGAAGATATATAAGCCATGTTTTAGGTTGCATTAATAATTATAATTATTGGATGTCACTGGTATTAAGCTTGCATTTCGGCAATCTGTTCGTAGAGTTCATTCCACATTTGAAGTCACGTTGCTCCGTTGGTCTAGTTGATTCAGATGAACTGAATATTAAGCCACGCAAATTTTGGCAATATCTGTGATGTTCAATTCATATCAGCCTCATTACGCTCTCGGTGGTCTAGTATTAGACCTGTGTTTTAAACACGCAAATTTAGCAATTTCTGTTAGTAAAATTGAATTCACATTAGGTACAATATTGTTAGGTGAACTAGAGTCAGATTGGAGTACAAATCATATGGTCTAACAGAAATCGTCTTCCTTAACTGTTTTAGTTAGAAATATGATTTAAACAGTGTTAGAAATAGACAACACCACGCTTATATTTAAATCTAAATATCAACCACAGAATAATTAAAATATTCACCTTTATGAAACCAAAGATACCGACCGCAATTTGTAATTTGACTTTAAAAAATCGTAAAGTGAGCCATTTTAATTTTTTCAGTGTTTGGATTCTTAATTTTATTATTTCAAAAAGCATATGTTTGTTTGTAATGATATAATATGAGAGATTATTTCATGACCTTTCAAGAATAGGTTTTAATTTTCGGATAGGTTCAGAAATATTCCTTTCAATTGGATTTTATTGCAATATTCCGACCGTTTGACAGAATGTAGATGAGACACGAAGAGTTGGAGCGCTGTAGTTGCCAAACACATATTTCTGTTGATTAACTCAGAGCCAACGAAGTACAGTTAATTTGGTTTAATATTTGAGTTCACATTACACTGCCGATGGTCTACTATCACACCCGTGCTTTAAGCACGCAAATTTGGAAAAATCTGTTCATATATAGTTCATTTCACATTCGGTCTAATATTTGAGGACACACCGCGCTCCCGATTAACTAGAGTTAGACCGGAGTCTCTAGTATCGCTCTCCGTTTCAGACCCGGCTCGTGACGGTAAACTTGTGTTTGTCCGTGTCCGCATGCAGGCAGCAGGCGTTGGGATGTTCCCTCAAGTAGGTCGGGCCGGTCGGGCCCTTGCAAGCCAACAGCTCCGGCGGCGGGAACCTCACGCGAAGCAGGTCCTTGCGCGGGGGCGCGTCCCTACAACCATTCCCCGCGGCCTGCCCCGACCCCGCCTTGTCCGTCTCCAGGCGTATGGCACACGTTCGCATGCCTGGCTGGTGCTGCTGGTGGGTCAGACTGAAGCGAATGTCGTAGGTTTGTGTGCTGTGGTTGTTGGTTTCTTTGAACTCCTCTGCGAGACCTGCAACATACAAATATCCAATTAGTCTCATTCCATTTTAAGCAATGCATGACTACGGCATTGTTAGGTTAGGTTAGATGTAACAAACGGTAACAGGACAGTTACCACTGGCCAATAACCCCCCTGAGGTTGTTTTTTCTGTTAAGATTTTTATTTAAATAGGTTTTTTCAAGAGCGTAATAATAATAATTGTCCTTGAATCGTAATTATTACATTTATTTAGAGACAACCATGATACCTGGTAATTAAAAAAATCTTAGATTTATATTAATATCTGATGGTGGCGGCAAAGAGGGGCATTATAATAGAGTAGGGGCGGCGAGGGCAATAAGAAAGCCCTGAAAAACACATTTTCCTAATATTTTTTTTAGATTGCACCGAGGAATGCAATTCACATTTGTTCCAAAATGATTTTTTTTTCGAGGAAAATCATGCAATGCGTCAAAAACATACATCAACGGATCGAAAGTAATTTCAATACATAGGAGAATATTTTTTTCCTAATACTGTCCTCGGACGAGAGCCAATGTGTATAGAATAAAGGCAGGGAAACGAGATGAGAGCAACACGTGCGCACTTGCTTCCCGCCTGTTGATGTGAAATGCATTGGTGTGTACAGCACTACTGCGGCCACCTGCTGGTTTGTTGCATTCCCATAGATCGTGGTTTGTGTTCGTGGTTTCACAAAAAAAAGACTCCCCAATAGGCACGAAACATTTTGCATCTACAACTATCTATTTTGTATTAATTCGAAAAATTATCGCACGGTGAAACATCGAAACAATGAAAACATTTTCAATAAATTCCCTTTTGATGTTTTTTAAAAATTTATATATTATAAGTTAATTAATAAGTTAGTAGAAAAAAGTTTGTTGGCAAAAATAAATCCTAAAATTAGTTTTCGCGAAAAGAGCGAGCATCGGGATGAAAAATATTTCGTGTCTGTAATTAAATATGATGGAAACATGATAATTAAAAAAATTGTGAATAAACAAATTAAAATATTATATTGATTAAAAAGATAATTTTGTTAATTAATAGTAATTTTGATATTTTTACATTGAATTGCTCTTTAATCGCTTTTAGTAGGCATTTATCGTCCACGATTTCTCTAATATTTTCGGGTAGGCTCTTGAAGCATTTGTTCCCTAGATATATGTAATGATGTTGTGCAAATGAGGTGATAAATTTTTGTGTTGGAAATGTTTTTGACGAGTACGACTATCGCTTAAAAAAACTTTGATTTTGATTTTCTTTTATTATTTGAAATATTATATTATTTCTGACATTAAATTTCAATACGCACTTTAATTTTTTTAAAAATAAGGTGTGTTGGATAATATCTTGGTTTTTCAACATTATTTTTATGGGGAGTAGATTTGTTTTGAATGCAGCTCCCCAGCTGACTGCAGCATTTTGAAGATTTGATTGTGCAGTAGCGTGGTAGACCGATGTTAATTTTTTCGATGAGAAAAAGTTTCGTGTTCTCAAAAATGTATAAATTATTTTCCCTATTTTGTTGACGGTAAGGTTGGTTTGATCTTTTTGGTTTAGGTTTATGTCTTTTATTACTCCCAAATATTGAATTTTATTTGAAATTTTAATGAGGAACAGTTATTTTAACTACTTTCTTTTAAAGTAATCTATATATTATGTAATTTATTAAAAGTCCCTTTTAACGTGGAACTATTTATTGTATAGTTAATTTTAAGACGTTCTTTAAAGATGTCTTAAAATGATGTAATGTATAAAAAATAATATTTGATGTGGAACAGTTTACTCTGTACAGTTATTTTAACTACTTTCTTTTAAAGTAATCTATATAATATGTAATTTATTAAAAGTCCCTTTTAACGTGGAACTATTTATTGTATAGTTAATTTTAAGACGTTCTTTAAAGATGTCTTAAAATGATGTAATGTATAAAAAATAATATTTGATGTGGAACAGTTTACTCTGTACAGTTATTTTAACTACTTTCTTTTAAAGTAATCTATATAATATGTAATTTATTAAAAGTCCCTTTTAACGTGGAACTATTTATTGTATAGTTAATTTTAAGACGTTCTTTAAAGATGTCTTAAAATGATGTAATGTATAAAAAATAATTTTTGATGTGGAACAGTTTACTCTGTACAGTTATTTTAATTACTTTCTTTAATAAATGCTAAAATATAATGTTTACATATTATGTAATGTATAAAAAGTCATTTCTAATCTGGAACAGTTTATTATACAGTTATTTTAATTATATTCTTTAAAAATGTTTACATATTATGTACTGTATAAAAAGTATTTTTTAATGTGAGACACTTTATTGTATAGTTTGTAAAGTCGTTTTAAAGATTAATTTATAATGTGGATCAGTTTATTGTAGAGTTATTTTAATTATGTTCTTTAAAGTTGTCAATGCATTATGTTAGATATAAAAAATCCTTATAATGTGGAACACTTATTTTATTAATGTTCTTTAAACTTGCACTTATATTATTTTATGTATAAAAAGTCCACTCAAATGCGGAATAGGTTATTGTACAGTTATTTTAATTATGTTCTTTGAAGTTGTCTTTATATTATGTTATGTATAAAAAGCCCACTTAAATGTCGAACAGTTTATTGTACAATTATTTTAATTATGTTATTTAAGGTTGTCTTTATATTATGTTATGTATAAAAGTCCTTTTGGTAAATAACTATTCACCAAATTTAATTTGGGTGACTACTATTCTAGATTGGTCTTTAATAATAAATTCTTCTTCTCTTGTCCAATAAATTCTCCAACATTCATTTCCTCTATTATAGAGGAAAATATTTTTAGTAGTTGAACGTTGCTTCATAAATGCTCTATTTGAGAAACGACAGAAGAATAGACTAAGCCATAAAAATGGAGTAAATACCTAGATAACCAATAAAATGTATTTATGACTTCTTTGTCGTTAATCATTTATAATATTTTGAGATACATATAAAATACCGAGAAGGAGTGAAGGAACCCAACCCTGTGAAAGAGAAGTAATAATATCGGCTCCGTTTCTATTTTTAAAATCTGCTGCATCCGTTTTATTGTTCAAGCAAGCCTAACATTGACTAGACGGCTAACTTTGACTATGTTTTTAACTTTCATTACAGTTTAGTAAATATTTTTTATTAAATTTGTGTGTTCCGTGATAACATATTCGCAGTTTACTAAAAGTTTATCAGAAAACCTGTTAACTCATTCTTTAAATACCCGCAATCCCGTTTTTAACCGTATTACCAATGATTTGAAGATATTCGTAATAATTTAGTAAGATTCCCCTTTCTCCGTGTAAACTAGACTAATCTTGTAACTCATTAGGTTATAAACCGAGTGGTTTAAAATGGAAGGGATAGCAAAGGGAACCCATTTGTCTGCAAGATTTATTCCTACAATATTGCACAATCATAAGTTCCGTTAATAATTATGGTATTAGAAGGATTCCAAATAAGTTCATGTTATTCGTAATCTGAGAAAACATTTTTTTTACTAAAAATATATATTTTTAAAGGAGGTTTTAGTAACTCAATGGCTCTGGGTCCAGAGCCAACGAGTTTACGGCTCTGCCGCGAAAATTGTCATAGAAGGTTTTTAAAATTTGGGATTCCATTTTTGTTGTATGTATCAATACTGCCCGATAGTAGCCAAATTTATAACCCATCCCCAAATATAAATAAAAATGTTGCTACGTTTTTAATCACGGTTCCCGGAATATTCACAAAAGAGAATTTTATTAAAAGCGAACGTTAAGCTTTCGAAAACTTTCAAACAAAATTAACTTAGAACATTTACTAATTTATTGAAAACTTAAATTAGGAAATTTATTTGGTAAAAAAAATTATTTTATAACTGTCACAATAATTTTGGCCGATTTTGCTCATAGTGTTAATTTTATTTTAAATTAAGAATTTTTATAATTATTTTTTCGGTGGAAGTAGGTATATTGAAAGAAAAAGCAAACATAAATATTTATTTCTATTAAAAACTATCATTCTATTATAGATTTCAAATGTATTAATATTTCACTTTCTAAAGACTTTTTTCCGTATATTTGTTTATTTCTATTTCGTAATAATGATGGTTTTTCACAAATAAATTGGGTTTTCTTATTATTCATCACGTGTTGATAACTTTTGAATTTTATTTTAAAATATTGATCCCGACTTAAAAAATCCTCCCGAAAAAAAAATTATGCAGATTCTTTGTGAAAATGCTCCACAAATTCAGTATACCTACTACATACTAATGGTGGAAGAAAAAGTCGGGGGCGCAACAGTAAAACGGCTTGACGTCAGAGTATAAAATTAGCATGTTTGAGAAGATGTACGAATGTAAATGAAGTTAGTTAGTGTGTGCCAGGACATACCTTTCACAACATAATGGCGAAAAGCAAATATTTTTTATGAATCATCGTTATGAAAATATACCTCCTCTCAACGTTGATTTTTATGTTTATTAATCATCCCATACTCATTAATTTTATGTTTGCTTTGTCTTTCAATATACCTACTTCCACCAAAAAATAATTATAAAAATTCTAGATTAAATATAAAATTAAATGTAAAACCTTCTATTGATAACTTACCTACATCATAAGTAATCCCCAAACAAAACTTTTGAAATGGAATCAGAAATAAAGTTAATTTTTTTATATAACTAGTGGCCTACTCAGTTAAATTGAAATAAGATAAGTATTTTTAAGTAAGATAGACCCCTTTTACATTAAAAATCTATCTATCTACTTAATTATATCACTTTTACATAAATGTTAGTATGTAAATGTTTCAGTTAGTGAAAATATATCCATTTCTATTACACGTAAAGCAGGTTATTATACTGATTTTTGAAAATCTGAATCGTTGACACCTACATAGAGAATAAGATAAAAAAACGGGTTAGATATTTCTCGTTGTAAAAAACGCTATTCAATTACTGTGGTGAACGTATGTCTGTCGGTATAAAAAAGACAGGCATATCTGAGTGAGACAGCATGACCGAGACATATAAAAAGGCATGTCTTTTGTAACTCGTCCTCTCTTCAATAGCAAACTCTTATATTGTCTATTGTATCAATTCTTGTAGCTACCTGAATAAAACAAAATAGTCACGGAGTACCCACATTCTTTTATTACAAAGAAATCTGGATGATCGGCACGGAAGATCACCACAATTACTCTCTCTGTCTATCCGTTCTAAGTATTCAAGCAATCAAAGACTCCATTTCTAAAACTTGTTCATTTAAACACATGAGATATCTCATTTCCCTGCATTCAGTCAACTTTCTTCTTTGCTCTGCCAGTTCCGTGAATCGCTGTTACATACATCAGGGTTGGTGTCGTAGATAGCAAGCCAGAGTATTTAAAAATACGTAATACCGGATGAAAATTTTGTAGTCGCACACTCAAACACTGTGATGTTATACAAAGATTCAATTTAAGATAGACAACTCTCCTGGAGAGAGAAGTTAAAAGAATTCCATAGCAGTTTACTGAATTTTGAATGGAATATTCATAATGTACCAAATTATGTGATGTGGAAAGGAATGTTTGAACTTCACCTAATTTCTCACAAATATTCTTCATCCATATTCAGCATATGAACCTATCCGTAACAAATAAGTGCTTATTACATATTCCTCACACGTGGCACATGTCCCCCAAAGTTTATTGGAATTTTCGAGAGATGTCTCACCATGTCACACTCGCGACCTTGAATATTAATTTATTTGTGTACATAAAATCGAAAGGTTCTCAACTAAATCAATCTGTAAAAATATTTATATATATATTCTATCTAAATCTACCAAAACGGAAAAAAATCAAATATAACAATTCGCTTCCTAAGTTTTCTCGGAGATGGCGCCAGGTTAAAAAATATTTGTGGCAAAAAACTATGTATATTCTATTTTCTCCAAAAACAGGAAATTTATTTTTTGGCACAATTTTAATAATATTCATTTTAACCACCTTTTTTATCATTTAGATACCATAAGGTACATACTCATAAGGGATTACTTAAAACATAAACCCCGTTGAGATGAGCAGGTAAGCTCTCGAAACATGTCAGCTAGGTCTAAACAATTATACGTAGTTAAAACAAAGTGTTTATCATATTTTCAATGGAATATTTATATATTTTACATTAAACCATACAGGAGACTCTGAGAATAAAAAAAAAACTTGGAACCCTTAAGGAAAGGAAGGAGAGAAAGCTTTGGGAAGTAAAATAAGGTATAATGGGTGGTAGGGGTTTTGTGTTCGGGAATGACGGACATACGAATCCATCCCTTCTTCTGCAGTGCAAGGGGATGGGTTGAGAGAGTCCGGCTGGAGAGGTCAAAGGGTTCCCATCAACCGACCTCTCCCGATCCGGCCCGTCACGCAATAAGTTGGCTGACGCATCCACCGCCAAGACCTGGAGAGTCCTCGCCCCATAAACCAGGTACCGCTGCTAAGTCACCATTTAACCATTAAAATGGTAATTGTATGTACGAGTTTAAATTTACGAGTAATAAATTACATTAATAAAACCCTAAATCATAATATTTATATAATTCGTAATGTTCTTGGAAAATAAGTCAAATTATTATCCTCTGACAAAAACTAATATTTGTCATAGAATCGTATTTAATAATTTAATTTTCTGTTTTATTATTTTACTGTATAATTAAAATAACAACATTCATTCTAGCGTGGTTTTGTGAGGTTTGCAATTAATACACAACCCACCGAACCAAGGAAAAACTTGTATGAATGACTGCTTCAGGCGGGTTGGTGAATATTATCATTAAATTGATAAACTCAAAAACTATTTGATAATATAACGAATGGCAACATACTCTCGGTTACACGATGACATTACACTGCCAGAATTACACATGGACCGAATAACACATGAAGAGAATAAATTACACCTTGTTGGCGAAGATATTAGTGAAATCACTATTTTCGATTAATCTTTACTACGAATACAATTTAAACCTTCACATTATGAATCCAAAAAACATATTTTTAGATAAATTGAAGATTTTTTTTTCTTTTTGTTTGCGTGGAAAGGTTTTAAAAAAATTACTTAATTAAAAATATAGGCGTTAACTACCAAATAATGTCAATCATGTCCCGCTTGGCAACAATGAACATAAACCCTTACATATAGAAAGAAAGGGCCTTAGATTAAATTTACTTGAACAATTAGAAATCAATAAAATAACCAATGACCATAATACATTAATTTGGCATTCTCAGACTATAAAAATATTACCATTCGTTATTTCGGCTACTGGCATTATACCTAGCTCTCTCATTAAAAATTTAGGCCTATTAGATCTATCAAAAAATTAATATATATAGATGCAAAAGTCTGTCATTTTGAATACATGTAGGATAACGAAAGATTTATGTTGAGGGATCAGTAGGATTTATAGGCCCTGTTAGAAGTTCTACCGAGCCGAACCCTCTGATATGAAAATATCTGGAGTCGGTTAATTATTTTCCCATTTGATCTCTGGTGGGTTGACGTGTTGTTCTTGTATTGTTTTGTATTTATTTTGTTATATAATGCACTTGCATAGTGTTGATTGACTAGATGATCATTCGTGGAAAAGTGAGTGGAAGGGTTTAGTTTTCCTACGGGGAAGATTTAACCCGGACATAAAATCGGAAGTAGATGTAAAATAAGGAAAATTATTTATTCCCCGCTTCTTAGTATGTTCACAAAATCTAAACAATATAACACATTTAAACAAATTAATAGCAACCACGTCATTATAAAACAATTAAGATAACATTAATGTGGGGAAAACAGACTTCAAAATACCCCCACCAATACCAATTAATGACAGTTTCTTGTGATTAATTCTTTTTTATAAAACCACTTTTGCCCTTGAATCCTCCTTTTCTAGACTCCATTTGCCAAGCGATTTTTATGTTCATATTTCTGGGTTGTGTTTTCCTCTTAGATTAAACCCACTGAAAATATACACATCAAAACACCTAACCTAAACTTATCCAAGCTTACTTCAGTATTTATTTTTCGAAGGTAAAATTTAATTTGATTAACAAACAGATATTTTTGACTTGTGTAATTAAGGTAGGTGTAATTCTGGTAGTGTAATTTTGATACGTGATATTCAAGCCTGTGTAATTTCATCCTATCACAAAGAGATACAATACCAGATTATTTAACTGCTAGTACAGAAGTACATTGATGGAAGACGTGGTAAAGGAAACTACCTTTCGTTGCCTTGTATCTAACATGACTGGTTCGAGTGCAGTTCTGATCAGTCGCTGTGAGCCTCAGATGGCAGGATGATGATTTTTCCGCTGATACCTAGCCTCCAATAGGAGAATGTAGGAGAGACATAAGGCACCAATTAAATTTTAGGGTCGGAAGATTGACTAGACTAGATACTTGAGTGGGACTTTTCGATGAATGACATGTTTGAAATGCATTTTATTTTATTTTAATGTGATAGTATTTTAATACAATTTATTATCAGTCAGTAGGTAGGTACCAAAACGTCCCAGTGAGAACAGTACTATTCTCGTCCGCCAGGGATGCCGGGCCGGCGCGCGGTTACCCCGGTACGCCATTACCGCAGAAGTCTCTCATCCATACTTATCTAAGGGTAGGCGTATGCAATTTGACATTCCTTCACCATCGGAGCTTTTTCAAGACATTTTAAATAGTACGTGGTTGGCGTTCCTCAGTTAATTATTGTATTGCGAATCGTTTGTTGTTAGTTTGCGCTCATTGTTTCTGATGTGTTTTGGAAAATTTTCGATATAGTAAAAACATATCGATTTACTTGTTGATAAAATTTATTTTTATTCAATGAATAAATTTATCATAAAGTATGATACCTATAAAAATTTACTCAGTTAAGCTACCTAGTTTTAACCGACTTCTACAAACAGGGTTCTTGTAAAGAAATTACTCTCTCAAAAGATATCTAATTTGTGGTACTGGTGATAGACGATGATAGGAGGGGAAATGACTTTTAATGGAATGGAAACAATTTCCACCAACCACATTTTTTAAGGTTGTTCATTTTTTCCAAGTGGATAAATTTATCCTTTTCCCTTTAGATATAATACGTAATATGTTTTTATTTGCTGATAATTGTATAATATACATAAACGCGCGTTCATTTTTCTTATGTCTAGAGCGCCCCGGAGACGATCATTATCAATTGTCAATAGTTAGGTCAATCTAGGTTTTTGATGAGAAATACAATATTGCTAAGTCGTCATTTAGTGAGGAAATTGAAGCGATTGACAATTATTGAGGCATCAAATTTGTGTATTTTGATTAAGATGCTATGACATGCAAGCAAATGGTTGTTTTCAAATGATCATTCGATTGTTTTATCTATAAAGCCTGTCGGAATTCAACTTCATGGCGAAACGAGATTTGTTTTACGTATAATTGTATTATGTCGCGATTTTTCAGAATTACGGAAAGAAAAAATCAAAGATTAACATTGTATTCTCATACTTTAGGTTATGTTTCCGCAGACGTCCACAAAGCAACTGTTACGAAATTATTGATGGGTCGATTGAAGTTTCCTTCAATGTGTATTTTCAATGACGTAAGCACATTGTCAATTGATATTGGTCGTCTCCGGTCTACTAAAGAGATGGCGTCACATCACACAAATAACTTATTACCATTTTCCTCGGAGCTACAAAATCGAGAGTCATTCATTCTATTTCTTTTTTCCAATTCATACTCTAAAAAATTGTTTCTACATAAAAGACTTTTGGTAATTACGTTAATGAGTAAAAACCTGATCTGCTTCTTGATCCGGAATTTGACTGACGGTCCGCCATCTGTGGAGATTCCACAGCACTATTCTTATTAGTCTTCCGTTTCAGGTAATAGCGCCAGCCGCATATGGCTTTCTTGAAGTAACTTCTGAATCTGAAAAGGAAATAAATATTACAATTACAATTTTTCCCGCCATTACAACAGACATTCAACAAAAAATAGAGATAAAAAGCCTACATGAATCTTCTATGTTTTTTTTTTAAATTTCCATAAATCGTGTAGTACGAAACAAATATAACTGCAAAGATATATTTTTTGAGAAACTCGAAAATAGTTTGTAGCTAATGTCAAACAAACATTAAACAATATAATGTTGGGTTGTGAATACGCACGTAACATTCTAAAATACATATTTTTTATTATTTTCAGTACGCACATAAATGTAATGCCGCCGTTCTTAAAATAGTTGGTGGTGTAATCATCAACATAGTTTCTTTCCGAGCAGTTGATATACGTTATCTTCTTGGTCGTGGCATTTAAAAAATATATTTTTCATATATTTACGTATTTTTTTTAAATATTAGTCAAATAAAAAAAAAACTTTTTTAAAAATTTTCCTGTGCATGTGGATTGTGGAATTTTAGCAGTTGTAGTTTTTTTACACTTTCATTCATTTCAAATATAATATTAAAATATAAATTCGCTTCCCTTTTCTCCGAATTTTTATTTGAAGGTAAAATCTTCTGTTCAATTTATACATTCTTAAAATGTGAAACCGCACAAGAGCCCCAACTACTCTCAACCGTCTGAAGCCAGTGAGAGTATGGCGTCACTAATAGGGATATGTTATGAGTCTTGAGGTAATGGAGGAGAGGAAGATGGGAAGTACCTGGCTATTCGGAATTGGTAATCAAACACGGACAAGACCGTTTCAAGCAACGATTATATTCTGGATGGTGGTCTTACACCATGGCGATACTGAGAGAATCTTTCACTCTAGAACGTACCGTCAAAATGATGTATATTATATTCAATGAGTAAATTGCGAAATAAAACAAATTAATCAAATTAAAATTACTTGCGCAAGCTGGGATTTGAAAACGCGATCTTTAGCTTGCTAGTCAAGAGCTTTACCCATCGATCACGGAGGCCTGGAGATACAAAGAAAAAAAGGAGAAAACTAGAAATGCCTTCCATACAAATTTGAATGCAAACAATTGTTACATTTGGCCCAATAGCCAAACGCTCTGCCCCACTTACACTCGCCTGACATAGTAGATCTCCATCTTATTTGAATTTCGTAAACACAGTTTTTTTATTGGAAATATAGGCTTCGATTAAGCAAATATTTAGATCACGACACATGCCCACAAGGCACATCTTGTGTTATTCTTCATTACATATATTTATAAGTAAAGTGAATAAAAAACATTAACTCTATGTATGTGAAAATAATGTTCAATAAATTTTGGTTTTCATTAAATGAATTGCGTGCAAAAAAAATGAAAAGATTTTTTAAAATTTTTTTTTTTATTAGTTTTTTGTATACATACATATGTAACATAATCATGAGTAATTAAGCCTGCAACATTGATTAAAAAACTGTAAAAACACATATATGTATACAATATATAACCTTTACGAGAGTTAAAATACACGTGTGTAAAGGCGGGAACATAGAGAAGTTTATTAAAAATTAAAATTAAAAGTTAAAAAAAAATTATAACACAATATATACGTGCATAGATAAAAAATAATAATATTTATAAATACATATAATAAAAAATAAATTTAAAAAAAAAAAAATACAACTGTCAATTAAATATTCTTAATCAATTGCCAATGTAATTCTAGGTAGCCAAACTATTTAAGATATCATTGTTTAGTCTATTTTTGAATTTATTATAGTCAGGTTCCAATCTCAGTTCCATTTCCAATTGATTAAACCACATCACTCCATTGTATGTGTAGAAGTGTTGTGCAAAACTGGTATGCATTAATGGCGTACTTAAGCGACCCACTGTGTTATGTCTATTGCTCTCTACGCGTACCATGGCGTGGTGTGACTTCTTAGAATCTTTGTGTATTTGAAGCAGCGTATTTTTTATATATGTATTTTTTAGAGATGGGACTTGAAAGTCTTGAAAAAGTTGAGAGGTTGAATAATCTGATGGTTTCCTAATAATAATTTTTATTATTAGTCTTTGGGTAATTTCTAGTGGCAAAATTGAGGTTTTGTAAGCTCCTCCCCACGCAACGATAATTAATAAATATGTATATGAGTTTTCTTAATCGATTTATAGTATTGGTTATTTGAGTCTTCCACTTAAGGTTATTATCTATTATTACACCCAAATATTTTATTTCTTTTTTATTTGCTATGCATAGACAATCATTATTTTGGCATGTTAATATTTTAGTGGCGCATTTACTTGAATGAATTTTAATATTTAAGGCGAAAGGAGGTATTTTTTTCTTATTTATACTAAAAAGTATATAATAGGTTTTTTCAATGTTTAATGTTAATACATTTTTGTCGAACCATTCTTTTAAGGTATTGATATCATGATTAGCAGTTGTTTCAAGTTCATTCCATGAATTTGCTTGGAATATAATTGCAGTATCATCTGCATATGAAATAAGTTTCCTGTTATTGGTAATTCAAAGATATTATTAACATGTAAGATGAATAGAAGAGGGCCCAAAATTGTGCCTTGTGGTATTCCAAAGTCGCTTGTGCTCGGTTCACTAAGAATATATTTTTATTTTTACATATTGATTTCTAGAGTTCAGGAAACTTTCAATCCACATGTTAGCGTTATCAATAATTCCGATTTCGTTAAGCTTGTATAGTAATTTTTTGTGACTTATGCTGTCAAAGGCTTTCCTTAGGTCTATGAAAATTGCAAGAGATTTTTTGCCTTTGTCCAGTGCTTCATATATTTTTGTTGTTAAATCTATGATTGCATCCTGCGTGGTTATTTTTGCGCGAAATCCAAATTGTTGGTCACTCAATATATTATTAATTCCAATAAAATTTTGTATTTGCTTTTTGGCTACCTTTTCGAAAATTTTTGAGATATTTGATAGTACTGTTATGGGTCGGTAGTTATTAATTTCTTTTGAGTCACCTGATTTATAAATCGGCGAAATAATAGTTTTTTGTATATTGATGGAAAGATTCCCTTTTTAAGACTATTGTTTATAATATATGTAATAGGTTTTTTCAAAAAGTTAAGATGTGTTTTTAGAATTTAAACAGTGATCCCATCGAAACCTGGTGCTGACTCAGTTTTTAGGTTTTTTATTATATCAACAATTTCTTGTTCAGTTACAGTAATAATACAGTTTGCTTTTGTCATATTTATTTCAGTAAAGCGTACGTCTTTATATATTGTTTTAGTGTATACTACAATACCACTATTCTTATTAATATAATGTGAGCTTTGAGTGTTGATGTAATTGGGGAGAGTTGGAATGGTTGAGTTAATGTTTAAATGGGCTTCAGTAAGTATGATTACGTCCGGATTTTTTTTTAATAAATTTAGATTTACTAGAAAATGGTCAAAATTTTTCTTTATAGATCGTATGTTTGAATGTATTACGGTAAATGAATTTGGAGTCATTTCAAGTATTGTGTTACAGTCACTAGTGTTGTCACAAATTAAATTTTGAACGTAGAATTTTTTTTCTAGTTGTTGAATAATGTAATCATTCATTTCTATTTAGTATATTAATTGTATCGTTGTGTATAAAAACGTATTTTTTTATGGTTACAAGTTAGTTTTATGGTTACAAGAGACGCTGATAGTGGTAGTCTCGTATAGAAACATTCGATGCAGATGATAATTATGAAAATAGCTATCTTGAAGGCTATAAATACACTAATAAACCATAAAACGGCCAATAGAAAGGTAAGTAGGTACTGATTATAAAGAGAGATTGGTGCGAAGAATAATATGAAATAATATACATACATACAATTATATAGAGAACTGATTAAATTAGTGCATAAGCATTTGCATTGAGATTTTTTCTCCGACATATAAATAATTGTTATAAGTATGCTGTTGTCTATTGACAAAGTATGTGTGATAACAACAGATAAGGCTGATAAATAAATATGGAATACAATACATTTCTTATATAATATCCTGTTGAAGATTATGAAATGGCTTTTAAATAAACAATTAATGAATATAATAATTACTGACTTATGCATTTTAAATGATATTAACACAATGTAACTCAGGGCACTGTGAATAATTATGCTGTAAATAGGTTGGTACAAAAAATAAGTTTGAGTAGAATAAGCAGCTACAATAGACTGCGATGTATACAATAAATGCCTATTAACAGAATATATAGATACATTCATTAGGTTTTTTCCCAGATTTAAAATAGATTTCCTGTAAGTAGGTATGAGATTACATAAAAACTCACTGAATGTGTTTAAAATATATAGGCTTAAATATAATACTTTTTTATACATGTTGCTGTTGGTGGTGTGACTCATAAAACAAAAGCAAATAATATGCGATGTAATTAATAATAATAATAAGAATAATAATGGGAATATATTAATTTGAGCACGTGAATACTTGTCGAAAATGTAGGTATATCCCGTGAAAGTACAAACGAAGGAAATTATGTTTACATCAATCTTAAAGTATATATTTATAATAAAGTGAATAATAGCAATAAAAGTGGTTATAGAGTGGTAGTAGATCTTTTGGTGGTAATATATTGGTAAGATAATTTATTTTATTATTGATGACAACCAATCGATTTGATTCACAATACTATGAACTAAAGATTTATAATTGTACACGTCAATCCTGGACACAAGCGCCTTAGATTCCTACCCACCTCTCATTGCTTTTTTCCTTCCTAGTATACTTTATCTCATTCCTTTCCCTAAAAAGAATCAGACATACACACAGCATCCCCAAAGATGACAAAGGCTCCTGTATGGAGCTAATATATAAAAAAAATTCTGTTATTTATTGTTTCAACAAAAACATTCACAAGCACTAGAACATTTTCTATTTTAAATTTCAGAAATGCTTGCTAAACCTTTTTTAGTGCGGTCTTAGTACTACCCTAGGTTGGACAGACTTGTTCTAGACTTTACCTCAAAGGCTTATGTGTCCACACAGATAGTTTGAAATCAGGGTTTTTCACATTTGAACCACATCGACAAAAACGACGTTTACATTACATAAGATTAAAACGATAGCCTGATTGCAAAAACGTTTTATTTTTTTTATCTGTAGATCAACATAACTATCGCATCGTCCAGTTTCAGGGACCTTTTCTTTAAAGATAATATGGACATTGCTGACTTGAAAGTAGTGGTGTAATTAAATGTGGAAATTCTAACCATACAATTGTAAATGTTCTCCAAAATGCCCTAGAAAGAATCTCTGACTTGTGATGTCCCGAAAGAAACCATTCATCTGTTCTGAATGCAATTACTATTGTTAGTACATAATATTCTTACAATGGAATGGCGATGCTGTCAAAACAAATTATGAGAACATTGTTGATTGCATTCGAAGTGACAGAATGGTTTCTTTATCCTTGAAAGAATCGCAAAGATGTAATTTATTACCAGGGTCAATTTGGATAACAATAGTAATTGTCTTATATAAAATAAAATAAATAAATAAAAATTTAACAGTTTATTCTGCCTTATAAAAGTTATAACAGTAGTTTTCACATCTTCTAAAAGTTATTGAGCTACTGAAGCATTCCTGAAACTATTTTCCATTTTGCGCTTTTCTTATACTTTATAATTTAGATCACATATTTTAACAAGAAAGAAAAAGAGCTCCTAAATCAGAAGGTAGAAAGTACTAAATTGAAAATTCCGGAACGTTTACAAGTTAAGGAAATACCACATTGTTTCTTTTGACATCATAACCCCCTATCAAAAGAATTGGCAAAGTTTCAGCGTAGTCGGTTCTAGGGTGAGATACATTTTGTTTTTGGCTATGATTCAAAATGTTGTAGCAGTAACTTTTAGTTTTGGAAAAGTTTAGGAATTCGCTTTGTTAGAATTTTTGAAAATGGTAAATAGGCAAATTGATGAAAAAAAAAAGAAATAAAAAAAGCTTTTAATACTGGGGCCAAAACTAAAAATCTGTTAGTTTTAAAAAAAATGTGATAAGTTTAGTACCTGATACAGACGTAACACTTCGTCTCAGTAATGATAGGACTTCCGATTAGGGCCAAAAAGCCCCAGCTTTGGTCCCGATTTTTAATTTAATTATTAAATATTAACTCCACACAGGAGACCCCGATTGGAAATACGTTCCTTAAGGAATAATGTGTCACCTTTAGTGATGGCTGTGAAAATGGTACATATTGAGGATATAGGATTCGGAAAATAATATATCAAATTTTCCATTTGGTCACAACATCAGAGACAGTGCGACTAGGTGCCAAAATATACGTAGAGGAAATCTGAAAAAAATACACACTTTTATGTAAGCGGGAAATGTTACGTGTCGGTAAAACTGATATGCTTAAAAAAGGCTTCTGTTTTAATCGATAAAAAAATATTACTTTACTAGATTTTTGTCTAAATGTGGTCGGAATACGAACTCTCTGAAAATAAAAATCGAAAGGGCTTGGTTTACCCTTCAATATAGAAAAATTTTCGCCTTCGGCACTTTTATATTCATATTTCTCTCTCATCACCCACACCACATAAGCATCTACTTCAATTGGGGAGATCATAGAAACAATTTAGCCTGTGGCGTTTTTCTTTGTCTGTCAGAGTTTTAAGTAATTTTTCACTTCGTTCTCTCTCGTCACTTACTCCAGTTGGGAATGCCATAGGCATTCCACGGGCTCTGTATTATTGAGGAATTGAGACTAATGTGCAGTATTCACAAAACTTTTTAAAATTAGCTTATAGGCATACAATAAATTAGTTTATAGGCACACAATGAATTAGTTTATAGGCATACAATAAATTAGTTTATAGGCATACAATATTTTTTTTTCGCATTTGACTTTAATATGACTGTTCCAAATGCAAAAGTATAGTTTCACACATAAATAGTGTAATACGCATTACACAATTTAAAATGATAATAACGGTAATTAGATTTCTTTCAATTATCTTTAACTTTTAAATGCTCATATCTCCAAATCACGATTAAGTGGCGTATCACTATTTTGCACGAAACCCTTCAATAAAATTATAGATAAAGTGGTTTGTTTGTTTCCTGTAGGTTTACAGCTTTGGAAAAGGCACTCCAACTTCATTATACCCCTGGACCCTTTCACCGCTTAAGACGCCCTGTACGTAATTACGAGCAACGCCGGGTACACTTCAGCAATCTAGTCTATTCTGACTACTTCCCTGTAAGCTCTATAAAAAATTAAAGCTGCCCCCTGCTTGGAATCTGGCGATGCCCCTATGGTTACACTTACAAATTGTTTGATTATTATGATTATTATTTTGACCAATATTTTTTTTATAATTCACGAACTCTTTTTTCAATATGGTTTCAATGAAAGCTGTTGGATATGATATAGCTGACAACGGTTAGAGTAGCAGGTAATACAAATATATGAAAAGCGAACTAAGAACTATTGTTAACGGCATTTTAAAAACACTTCTGCGTTTATTTTGAACTATGAATTCTAATCGAACTGAAAAATTTGCATTCTGCTTATTCATTCCCGCGTTTAAAAATAATTTTTCTAGTAGGAAATAAAAAAAATATTATTTTAGAACCCCCATCATTTTGAATAAAACATGAAAAAGGTTAAATTATGTTTTTATTTCATCAGTGAGCTGTAGTCATTGATATGGTATATATACAAGTGTAGATATTGTAGGTATTGATTATTGTAATTTTTTTTTCGTACATTAAGGACGGGTTGTTTCACAAAACTTGTAAAAAATCATTAAATTTCAAGGTTAATTTTAATTTACGTGACGGTTCTATTCAAGGTCTTTCATAATTTCAGTTTTGTAAAACAACTATAATGATATTATTACAATAATGATATTATTACAGAACTTGAATAAAACCTTCACAGAACTTAAAAATCAACTTTGAAATTTAATGCATTGTTCAAATTCTGCAAAACAACCCGTCGTTAATACTTAAGTATTAATTCGGCCTGTGGAGATGTTTTAAATACTAAAGCAATACCGACTTATTCATAAATTTGATCTTTGATCATTGATCACATATCATTGCTTAAATAAAGTGTCTCTAGCAATTTATAAAATTATTATTTATATCAAGCTAAACATTAAATAATATTTTTTTACACCTATTAAGGCTTTTAAATATATATAAAAATATTTAAAAAATATATTCTCAAAAATAATTATAAAGTAAAATTATTATTGTATTTGATCCACACAGTATGTAGGTACAAAATATAAAAAATCCAATACATAAAAAAATTTGAATGGTAAATAGTTTACAAGGTTTTAGAAATTAAAATTTAGAGTGATCGGTAACAATAACATGTCTTTTTAAATTTTTATATTTATTTGTTTTAAGGAACATAAACAGTCTTAATATTAATTTAGTATACAAGGGAGGATGAAAAAGAAACAGACCAATTATAAATGTTCACATGGTTGGTTTGGTAATATACAATTAAGTATTTAGTGAATGTAGTCTAATATATAAAAAGCAGGACTAAGAAATAAATTTAAAAGCCGAACTAAGTAACAAGTATGAAAAAGGAAGTAGAAAAAATGTAATACATCTATATAATGCATTATACAAGAATGTATGTGTTTTTAATTATACAGGACGGATGTGAGCGTGGGAGACAGGTTTTGGCGTTGTAGCGGGATGGGGGAGGAAAGGGATGAGGGAATGTTGCCGCGCAACTGAAATTAAAAAAAATAATGAATTAGCAATTTAATGATAAAATAATGTACAATTAATTTAATCATTACGATTTTGTGCTATTCACACCCAAAATGTGATACAATGAACTTCTGTAACGATAGTAACTAGCAGTGAATATGTCAGCATGTATGTCTATATTTGCAAGTTTTTTGCTGTACCAACTGCAGATTCTGTTCATAAATTTGTTTTTTTTTTTTTTTTGTTATAGTGAATACCTCACAAGAGTCCCAACTGCTCCCGTCTGGAGCCAGTGAGACTATGGCATCCCCAATTGGGGGATGTTGTGAGGCTGAAGGTAAGTGGGAAAGGGAAAGAGGAAGGTGGGGAAGTACCTGGCTATTCAGATCTAGTCACTAAACACGGCTAAAGCCATTTGGAGCAACGTTTCAATTCTGAATGGTGGTCTTACACCAGGGCGATACTGGTAGTATCTTCCACTCTGGAACGTGCCGCAAATATACTATATATTATTTTAATTAATTAATTGTGAAATAACACAAATCAATCAAATAAAATTTATTTGCGCACGCCGGGTTCGAACCCGCGACCTTCGGAATGGCAGTCCAATGCGTTACCACTGGACTATGCCGGCCGTCAAATTTGATTGGAGTTGGTGTTGCAATTATCAATATAGAAAAGGGTTTTCTGTCTGCTATATCGAAGCGGTACGTGGACATTTATTTTGTTTTCCAACTCTGAGCAATCAACTTTTGAGTTAATAATTTTGAGAAGGAGCATCTGATCAGCGACAAGCCTCCTGTTGAGTAGTTTCGTGATTCTAAAATGTTTCTCGATTTCATCGTAAGAGTTGAATGATTTAAAATTGAGAATTTTAGAAATCGCTCCCGAACTCTTTCTAACCTGTTAATATAAACAATGTAGCTTGGATTCCTAACCTGTGAACAGAATGCCAGGTGTGGACAAATGTGTGAATCATAGAGAACCAGATAAGTCTTAGTGTTGTCGAAGAATTTGCATGTTCTCAATACAAAACCTAGATTTTTGGTTGCTCTGGTGACAATATGATCATCGTGTTTTTCAAAGGTGAGTTTAGAGTCCAAAAGTAACCCAAGATCACGTATATAGTCTTTATTTTTTTCCAGAAATGGCGTAATGCGAGTGAATGTGCCAATGCAGCATTTCGATATATTGATAAAAAGCTTATTTCTGAGACAGTAATCAGTCAGTTGGTCAAGATCTGCTTGCAGGCATAAACAGCAGTCGGGGGAGCTTATAGAAAGGTATATCTTCATATCATCAGCAAATAGTAAAATTTGAGCGATGTGGAAACATGTCTTAATATCATTTATATAGATGGAGAAAAGCAAGGGACCTAATATGAACCCCTGAGGCACATCGGTGATAATTTTCACAAGTGATAATTTTCCAGTTGGAGGAAAGTCCACCCATTGTGACAGCCTGAGACCTATTCGTTACGTATGAAGATCCAACGAAGGAGATCTCCATGAATACCATGATTAACAAGTTTTCTAAGCAGAACGGTGTGGTTGATCTTGTCAAAGGCCTTACTATAATCGGAATGGACTGCATCAACTTGCACACGTTTATCCATGCAGGCAGACAAGAAATTTGTAAATATTTTGAGATTTGTAGCAACAGAGCGACCTGCAAAGAATCCATGCTGAATTCGTTGGTCGGCCTGTTAACTGGTCATAGACTATGTTTTCGATCACCTTTGAGAAAATGCATAGCTTCGAAAAAGGTCTATAGTTATCTGCTTCACACTTAGTTCCAGATTTATGGATTGGTGTGATGTAGGCTCTTTTCCATATATCTGGAAATGTGTCAGTCTTGAGCGATATATTGAACAGTATTGAGAGCGGAAGTGACAAATGATTTGCGCACTCGCTAATGAACAGTGGTGGGATACCATCCGATCCAGCTCCCTTGTTAGAATCGAGACTTTTTAAGTATTTAGATACAAATATTCAGATACGTTATTGATAACGTCTTCGTGACATTTCTTTGTCATTTTTTTATGTCTGGTTCGGAGCCTTGAAAAAGTAGTGCAATCCGAGAGGTTCTTATACGCAATATATAGTCTGTGAAATTTGTTCTTTTCACGAATAAGTTTTTTTAAAGATGAGCTATACCACGGGGGGTAGGAATGTTTTTGCGCATTATCTGGTAGTGATAGTGATTATATTCAATATTATCCAATTCGAGAGGCGGCAACCAACACCTCTGCCATAGGTCACCACAAGTGATTCGCTGCGTTTGGTAACTTAGTAGGGGTGCCCGGGTTCATGGAGTAAGGTGTTTCTTGGTCTTGGAGACCTTATGACCTCTCCAGCAGAATTGCCTTGCACCACAGTGAGAGGGATGGATTCATACATCCGTAATTTCTGGACAAACTGACCCCCAGATTCATTATCAACCCACATACGAGTACCTTTTTCCTTCCTAGAACTTCTTCCCCCCCTTTCCTAAAAAGACCCAGCATCCCTGAATTGTGATGGATATATTGTGGAGAGTTGTTAGTGCGAACTGATTGAGTTACAAATAATATGTAAGCAATAATTTAAATACCTACAAGAATACCTACCTACAAGTCGACTGTCAAACGCTCTACATAAAAATCTAAAAAACATCATCAAAATCACTGTAATAAAACCAAAAAAGTGTCAAACTCTACTCACAGTGTCATCACTGCGTTTCGCGCTGCTTATATAAATGTGATAAACAAATTAAGTATAAAAAAATCGAAATAGTCAAGTGATAAAATAGTGAAACTAAAACTGCAATCGTGTGTAAAACGGTGAAACCTAACGGTCTAAAAATTACTCTGTGGCTACCCATATTGATAAGTGAAAAGTTAACACCTATTTAAGTTTTAAGATTGTATCTAAGTGAAATTTAGGTTCATCTTATCAGTGTCCATAATTACTTTGACATTAAACAAAATTCAAAACAATATACCTATCTCGCTATTGGTCAAAAGTGAGATCGCTTCGTGCTAAAATTTTGCGGAAAACTACTTTTTAGGCGTTGAGGATTATTAACCACAATGTTTAACTGTGAAGGTTGCCTCAACCCAATAAATAAAGATGAGTATATGTTCACGTGTACCAAGTGCAAAATAACATTTCACAATAATTGCCTCAATATCTCTGATTCCAAATACAAAAAAATGGCAGAAAAAAATAAAACTTCTTGGAAATGCCCAAAATGCCTAATCAGACCAGGATCACCGTCTACATCCTCGGCTGCAAATACCGATGATGATGATATGCTCTTTATTCGTCTGACCAAACATTTTGACCAAAAGGTCACTGAACTTAAAAAAATGTTCGAAGAGGAAATTAAGGAACTGAAGAGAAGCAACGAATTTATAAGTAATCAATATGAAGATCTGTTATCAAATTTTAAAGTACTACAAGACCTACAAAAAGATACACAATCCTTACGTGAAATAAATATAAAGAAGGACTTAAGAATTTCAAGCCTGGAAACCAGACTAGCCACTATGGAACAAAATAATCTCTGCGACTGTGTGGAAATGGCGGGTGTTGAATTGCGGCCGGGAGAACAACCAGCTGAAGCCGTTTTTCGGGTAGCCAATTCCCTTGGTATGCCATTGTTGCAGCAGGATCTACGCCTTGTGACCAGGACCCAGGACCGCAGAACTAACGCCCCCGATAAACTGCAAGTAAATTTCTACAACCAGAAAACGAGAGATATGGTCTTATCTTTCAAAAATACAGCCAAAATACTTAACCCAAAATCACCTATTTATATTAGTGAAGTGCTTACGCTTTACTATAAGGAATTGCTGTGGAAAGCAAAACAAAAGGCTAAAGAAACAAAATTCGAATTTGTGTGGTTTAAAGCCAATAAATTACTCGTTCGTAAGGGTCCGGGGGAAAAAATCATTCAAGTCAAACATGAAAGTGACATTAAAAAAATGGTATTGTAGATTTTTAATTCTAGAGAAAACCCTTACTGTAATGGATATTATTAAAAATGGAATGTATTACCAATTATAGGACGTCAAATCCTAAATTCTGTAAAAATGTACTACAAACACACTCATCCTCTCTTCAAATCTTACAGCAAAATATTAGATCAATTTCCAAGAATTTTGACAAATTCTTGCTACAACTTGATAATATTGGAACCTCTTTTCATATAATTATTCTTACTGAATGCTGGATACCAAAAAATTATGCTCCTAAAATTTTGAAAGGGTATGATCACAACAGCACTTCAATACATACTAAACAAAATGATGGAGTTGTTGTCTATACCAGAACTGACCTGATTGGTTTATCTGTCAAGGAAATCCAAGTCAGCGGTGCAAACTGTTTGCAAATAACTCTCAAAAATGACACATGTATCTTAGCAATATACCGTTCTCCGTCCTCTTATAATATTTCACCATTCCTAAAATCAATTAATAACTGTTTAACTGAATTATGTAATATTAAAAATTGTATTATTGCTGGTGACCTCAACATAAATATTCTGCCCACAAACGAACATTCTCAGTGCCAAGAATACTTAAATACGCTCACTTACCATGGATTCCAAAGCACCATAAACACTCCCACACTTGCTACATTAGACTCCATTTCATGCATCGACCACATCATGGTCAAATCCAACTGCCCAGTAATATCTATTGTATATGAATCTACACTTACCGACCACTATTCTTTCCATACAAACATGCAACAGAAAAGACAAACATAAAAACACAACAAATAAGAAAAAAATCATTCAAATCAATTATGATTGTGTTCGTCAATCTCTGATGAGTAAATCATGGTCAGAATTACTTAACATTATAAATCCAGAAGACGCCTGGACGTACTTTATCAATTACTTACAGACTACCATTAACGAACATACAAACATAATTATAAAACATATACCAAATAATATTTTACCAATTAAGCCATGGATTAACCACACTATTATTAAATCTATCCGTAAACGTAACAAACTCCACAAAAACGTTATTAACAATCCTTATGATATACAACTTCGAAACTTTTATAAAAGATATAGAAACATTTGTACCCAAATAATAAGAAAGGCTAAAGAGATATATTACAAACAGAAAATAGAAAACTGTAATAATGATCCTAAAAAACTTTGGAAAACACTTAAAGAAGCCACCCACTCTCAACCTAATCCTACGAATGACTTAAAATAACTAAAAGTAAATGATAAAATATTTAGTTTTTCTAGTAATCCCGATATTATTGTTAATCATGCAAATAAATACTTCTCAAAAATAGGTGAACAACTCGCAAAAAATATCGATGTAAACCATACCAACTCCAGTTCACTAAGCTGTAATACAAATTTGCCCAACAACTTGCATTTTAGTCTAAAACAAATTTCAAATGAAGATACTAGATTGATCATAAACTCATTAAAAAACTCGTCTTCAACTGGCTTGGACGATATATCAAATATTGCATTAAAAAAATTGTATCAGAAATAACCACTCCCTTAACAAATCTTATTAACCTAAGCATCCTAAAAGGCCGATTCCCCGACAACCTAAAACACGGAATCATAATCCCAATACATAAAGGAGGCTCTAGAACGGACATAACGAACTATCGTCCAATTACATTACTAAATTCACTATCTAAATTCTTTGAAAAAACTATTAATAATCAACTAATTGAATACCTTGAACAAAATAACATACTATCACTCAACCAGTTTGGATTCAGGAAAAATAAAGGCACCTCCGAAGCCCTGGCAACAGTTACCGATTTTCTAAATGAAAACTTAGACAAGGGATCAAAATGCATATCAATATTCTTAGACCTGTGCAAAGCATTCGATACTATCTCTCACTCTAAACTTTCACAAAAACTATCTAATATTGGTATAAATGGTGATGAACTTACTATTATTAGCGATTACCTGTCAAACCGAAAGCAAAGTGTGAAAATCAACAACTGCAATAGCAATCAATTACCAATTAGCTACGGCGTGCCTCAAGGAAGTGTTTTAGGTCCTACCCTGTTCTTAATATACATAAATGAATTATGTAATCTTCAAATAGATGCCAAAATTGTAAGTTTCGCTGATGATACGATTCTCCTCTTCAAATCAAGCAATTGGAATGATGTATACATAAAAGCTAACAGGGGCATAACTGTGGTTAAAAGATGGTTAAACAATAATACACTAACAATGAATGTGACCAAAACTAAATACATTGAATTTAGTATTAATCCTTCCTTAAGAAACCCAGAAAATCAAATTAAAATTTGTGCTTGCAACCTGACAAATCCGATAATATGTGATTGCCCTTATTTAGAACAGGTAACTAAAATTAAATACTTAGGTATTATTTTTGATAGCAATTTAAAGTGGAAAGAACATATAACCTCTACAGCAAACAAACTTAGAAAATTCATTTATTTTTTTAGACAAACTCGCAACTTTCTCAACCTAAGCCAGCTCAAAACAATCTACTATGCACTTTGTCAATCTTTAATAGAGTATGGTATCATAGTATGGGGAGGAGCAAAACGCTGCCGCCATTGATCCAATATCTAAAGCTCAGAAACTTATAATAAAGATTATCCTCAAACTACCAATCACAAGCAGTTCGGATGAAATCTTTAGGAAAATCTGTGTTATGGACATTAGGCAACTTTATGCCAAAAACATACTAACATACCTCTTCAAACACAAAACTACTTTTGACAATATCCAAACTGCTCGTGATACTAGAACAAAAGGACATAATTTCTTACAAATCCCTTTCGCCAAAACAACTTTTGGCCAGAGAAATTTTAGATATTTTGCAACAAGGCTATATAATGCTCTCCCACTAGCCATTAGACTGAACGAATTTTTTCTGAAATATAAAACAGACATCAAATCTTGGATCATCAGCCAAGACAGATCCATGATAAATTTTTTTATAAAAATCCCTACATAAGTATGTACTCCAACTAGATGCTGATTAACAAATGTATCATTTATTATTATTATTTATTATTTTCTATCTTTTTCACAATATCATTTAATATAGTGAAATATTTAATGTATCAAAAAATATGTAAACATTTTTAATGTATCAAATACGTCTGTCCCGACACAGGTTTATCCTAGTGAGACAGACATCGAAAAAAAAACCTGTAAAAAAAAAAAAAAAAGTGAATTTTCTTATTTTTAATAATGAGCTGTATACTGCTGATAGGGTATGTATTATAACACCAAGATTAACACGTGGGGTTGTTGGTCTCAAACCTTTGTGTTGGCCTTGTCAGGGATTACCCAATTATTTTTTAAAGCCACGTGTCAACATATTAATAATACCTACGCAGAAATAATGACTTGGGAATTTTTTCACGGAGCATAGTAGAATTAATAGCATAAATTATGGAGAACATCATTTTGTTCCTTTTAGCCAATGTTTATTTTAAATTATGGCTGGTGTCTGTCGAAAAAAGTAACTGAAAGCAGCAGAGCAACTCCATTATGGTACGTATACATTTGCCATTATAGCCACGAATTACGGGAAAGGAACGAAGCAACTGCAAGCGGCGTTTCGCGCCATTTGCGGTTATATTTATATTTTTGCTTAGATCCTTTCCCATAAGTTGAGGTTTATTTCAGAAGTTCGGCTCGCGTATGTATTCGTAGAATTATACGACTAGAACTATTATTCTTTTATTTTATTGAGCGTACGCATCAACTATTTAAAGTCAAAATGGCGTAAGTGAAAATCGTTGTTTTTTTAGCAGAGAATTAGAGTTTATTTTGAAAGATAGTGAGAATGCTGTGTTCTACCAGTAATTCAATGGAAGTTGCTCCGAAGAATAAGCGTCATTGATTTTATTGGCCATGGTGTACAGCTGGGACCAAACACTTGCCACACATTTGTAAACGGTAGATTTGCGCCACAAGTGAATGGGCTGTTTTTCTATGTAATAACTTAGCATTCTTAATAAATAATAATAAAGACTGACAAGACAAAAAAGTCAGATTTGAGCTAACGATGGATTTTCAACACTAATCAAGTTAGGAACAACTCAACATTTTATCTTTTGTATAATATTACTAGTCCTGTTTAAACTCGACCATTTGGCATTTCATCTGTAAATCGAAATACTCAATATTATTGAGAAAAGAATGTTTGAAAAAATAATATTGCCATTGAGATCGTAACATTTCTGTGGACAAATTGTATAATTCCTTTCTTGAAATAAAAAAAATAATATTGTCATTGAGATCGTAACATTTCTGTGGACAAATTGTATAATTCCTTTTTTGAAATAAAAAAATAATATTTTCATTGAGATCCTAACATTTCTGTGGACAAATTGTATAATTCCTTTTTTGAAATAAAAAAAATAATATTGTCATTGAGATCCTAACATTTCTGTGGACAAATTGTATAATTCCTTTTTTGAAATAAAACAAATAATACTGTCCTTGAGATCGTAACATTTCTGTGGACAAATTGTATAATTCCTTTTTGGAAATAAAAAAAAATAATATTGTCACTGAGATCGTAACATTTATGTGGACAAATTGTATATTTCCTTTTTTGAAATAAAAAATAATATTGTAATTGAGATCGTAACATTTCTGTGGACAAATTGTATAATTCCTTTTTTGAAATAAAAAAAAAAAACTAATAACAATAATATTTGGCTGAAACAATCACCCCAAGGGCGCTGTGCAACTACTTGTATGTATGTACGTATCTACAAAATAAAGAAAAGATAATGTTTTACACTACAGTAAATGTAGGCTTATAGTTTATAATTCCATAAAATGTTCGAAATTAAAGGCAGATGTTTGTTGATCAACAAGGAAAAATGTGGCAACATCCAGAATGAGGTGCAATTACTGGTGGGTCCCGTCTGACTAGTCGCTTTGAACCCCGAATTCGTACAAACATTTATTCATACTTTATATAAGAAATGAAAAAAAAAAACATAATTTTATGTTGAAAACTTTGAAAATCCGTTATCGTAAAAGAAAAGTATCAGGAAAATAATACAATCAATGAAAATATCATATCTAAATAAATCAAAAACTTAGAATTCATTGCCAAATTTTTTCTTCAAATTTTCAATGAAAATGAAGGTAAAATGTTTTTAATTTAATAAAGAAGTGAAGAAATATGTGAACTATAATATTTGACTGTAAAACTATTGGTTATAATTATTTGTAAATATGTGTCATGTTTGTGTTTAAAACAGAACATTTATTTTAAATAATAATATAATCTGGAACAACAAAAAATATTTAAAAATCTACTACTACCATCACAGTGTCATGATGGAGAGCTAAGACAGCCGAGGAATTGAACTCAAGACGCCTGTCTGGGTGGAACCCGACGCATTGCTAATTCAGTCACTGACCGGTAAATTTTAACGCATTAAGACACGCAAATGGCTATAAGAACTTAGTGTTCTACAAAGAAGTAACGGTATTAAGGTTAGAATTCACTTGTAATTATTATTAGAGTTATGTTCCGTTAAAATCTTCTGGTCTACCCCTGTGGAGAAATGGCGCGATGTTTATTATTATTTATTATTGTGGGTTTTAACAGGAACCTCTTATAAGATTGGGTAGGTTCATAAAAAATTCTAATTTCGTTGCTCTACCGAACTCCTCTATATTCATTTATTATTTTCGTTACATTTTATATTCAAAAGGAAACAAAATGAAATTTTATATCCGGTCGATCTGGAACACATCAGCAAGTCCCAGGGTTTTAGTTAAATAATACACTCAGTACTTCAAAGTCTTATGCTAGACATAAATTGTCCGAACATAAATCCCGAAAGACATAGAGGATAAGTGCTTCCAAGAAAAATAAGATACAAATACACCAAATAAAATACGAAATAAAAAACAAAATATTTAACCCACAAAATATATCTATGGGGAGTAGAATACAGTAGTAAACATATTTCAAACATATTTATGTGTAAAGTAAGTTTTGGCAAAAATTGAGTCCAGTCAAATAAATACTCGTCCAGGCACTCCACACAACGCCGTTCCCAACTAGTAAGTTAATAAAATACTTGAACATTGATGGGAATGCCTATTTGCGGCAAGTTCCAGTCCTGAATAGTCAGGTAATTCCCCACTTTCTTCTTCCCCATCTCAATTCCCTCGTATAACCTTCAGCCTCACAACATACCACAATTGGGGATGACACTGTGCATATTCTCACTGGCTCCCGATGGTTAGGTTAGGTTAGGTTAGGAGCACTTGGGAGTCTTGATCACATTAACAAAAAAAACCATTACAATAGTCACAATACTTTGCCCTTTACTTCGTTTTGCTGTGTGGAGTATCTGGACGATACTAATCATTTCACAATAGCAACCAAATTCTTGCACAATGTATCACGAATTTTACGATTCGTTCGAAGATCTTCCTTATGAATGGAAAAAAAATCTGAAACGAGACGTTAACACATTTTCTATCCTTTTCCATGAAGACGGAAATAAATTAATAATAACTCCTTAAAAACAATCAACTGTCACAAAATTACACATCTTTATAAAACTCTTTCTCTCATTTTCTATTATGATCAGATAGATTATTAATTTATTTTATTCTTTAATTGTATTCTACATGACTCCTTACTAGTGACATATATAATGTTTTTACAGCACCTATTTACATTATTGAAATCACTAGATACCCTTAAAATAAATCCCAACATTTTCAAAGCTTTATTGGTAATTATTTCAATAAGCTTGATAAAGTTAAGTTTCGTGTCAAACTAAATACCTAAGTCATTTATTTCCGAGACAGATACTAACGACATATTGTTAATGGAATAATCAAAAAATATTGGATTCTTTATTCGATGAAACCTCATAATTTGGCATTTGCTTATGTTAAGTTGCAAGCGGTTATCACGACACCATATAATTAATCTTGACAAGTTATTTGACAATATATGGCAATCGTTAATGTTTCTGATTGCTTTGAATAATTTCAGGTCGTCTGCAAACATTAACACTTGAACATAATTGAAAATATATAATACATCATTGATAAATAATAAAAACAGGATTGGACCTAAGTGTGACCCCTGGGGAACACCACTCGTAGCAGTGAATTTGTATGAAAATATACCATTAAATTTAACAGCCAGTAATCTGTTGGTCAAGTAACTATTAAACCAGTTATATAGTGAACCACCTATACCGAATTTATGGAGTTTATTCAGCAATAACTCATGATTGACTTTATCGAACGCCTTCAAAATAAAGTCAACTTGACATTAGAGACTAGACATGGAATCAGATATATATTTTTGATAGGTTAACAAGTTAGTAAGGGTAGATTTTCCAGTAGAGAAACCATGTTGTTTAGGAGAAATGACGTGGTTTAATCGTAAAATAACTTTTTTAAGAAGAATTTTTTCAAAAACTTTAGGAATTGTTGATAAAAGGCACACCGGTCTGTAATTAATCACCTCGTGTTTATCGCCTTTTTTGAAAATAGGCGTAAGGAAGCTGAATTTCCATTTAGTAGAAAAACATCCTGTTCGTAAAGACTGATTAAACAGCAATTATAAAGGATACGCCAGATTGGTAGCACAATTATTCAAAAATACAGGAGGTATTTTATCTTGTCCACCACTTTTGCTTTGATCTAGTAATTTTAGTTCAGCCAATATATCATTATATTCTATGTGGATAAAAGATAAATTAAGATTATGATCAGTAGTAAAATTTGATACTGTACTAGCAGAAACTGGTGTCTCACATTCACAAACGCTTTTAAAAAAATCAGCAAAAAGGTCAGCGATACTTTGAGTGTCTTTGGCCTTTTTACTTGCATATTCCAAGTTAGCGGGTATACCAAAGTTGTTATTTTTCATTGATTTTACATAGTTCCCAAAATACTTTTACATTATGATTTATTGAAGTTTCAACATTATTAATAAAATAATTGTAGCACGTTTTTGATAAGATTTTACAATCTTTTGTAACGTTTTTAAATTCAATATAATTTGATAAAGACCTGTCTTCTTTATTTATTTATTTATACATTTTAGGAAAAGTTGACATCAAATCTTTGATTATACAATGATACAATAATAATATAGTTAATTATGCCAATTATGAACTTTCCACTGATGAATAGTTAATGGTAAGGTGTACAATGTCATAGAGATGTTCTCTTAAATTAATTTATTCTTTAGTTAGAAAATATTAAAATAAAGGAGGGTGAGGGGTGAGGAGGAGGAAATATAGGATAAGGATTAAGGACGGGAATATATAGGAATTTATATTTATATATTTATATATATTTCTTATGTAAAACTTTTTTAAGGGCAGTTAATTGAACAAGTTCTTTATTGAACCATCTCGGATATTTCGATTCTTTAAAATGAATGAGTGGGATGAGATCTGAAATAATTTTATCCAGCAAATAATAAAATGATTCAATATTTTGATTAATATCGCCTTCTTTAAGAAATGACCAATCTTCCTTGTGGAGACGATCATTTATGTCCCGATAGTTCGCATTTTCAAAGTTATACGTAGGAGTTGAATTATTTTGATTGCCTTTTTTAGTACAAGGGATAAGTATTGCTAGTGGGGGATGGTGGTTGTCTATCCGAAGAATAGACTTTAATGATTCATTTATAATTACGTTGCTCTCATTTGACAAAACTAGATCAAGAACACGATTATTAATATTACGTACATGGTTATATTGGGTTAAATTAAAAAGTAAAGACATATCTAGAATTACTCGTTCGCAGGCGGTTGCTGGTAATTTTTTCGGATCGCTATCAGGACACCACCTCATCTTGTATTGGTATTCTGACTCCGGTCTGCTCGGTGGACATGGTGACTAAGTAGTCCTAGCTCCGCTGAGAAGATTGATGATGTTAGCCATGTTTTAGTGATTATGATGACATCGTTTAAGAAAAATGGAGCATTTACTCTGAACTCCTTTAGTTTTGTTCTGATGCCCCTGACGTTCTGCTAGTAGATGAGGCGTTTACATGGCTGCAGTTTTTTGATTGAAAATTGATAATTTTAGGTGAGTTATTAATATATTTTATGGTTAAACTATTTTCTCCCTTATTTTTCCGGTTTTCTAACCCTTCCATACATTTTGAATTTCTTGGCGCTGAACCCATGTTAAGTCTTTTTTGGTTTTAATACAGACATTTTTGTAGTCTATTGTCTTTTTTTGAAGAACCAGTTTCACTTGATGTTGGTCTGACAGTTCAATCGTGATCGGACGTATTTTATCCATTTTTTTTTTACCTAAACGGAATATTTTTATTTCAGAGGTATCATCATTTTCAACTTTGCTTAGAATACTCAAAACTTTGTTCTTATCCTCCCTCATGTAGTCAGTTTGAGTACCAGTTGAGCACTCAGGTACATTAAACATTATAATATTCTTAGAACGTAATTTTCTCGTCTCCATTAGCCCTAGTGTTTCGCAAATTCCAGGTAGGTCTTGGATGGTGTAAGGTAGAGGTTGGACCTAAGGCGGCTTCTGTTGTGAGATGTTTGTATAGGCCTTCAGCTCTCCTTCCAGGAAGCCCACTTTCGCACCAACTACACTAATATTCCCCAAAAGTTCCGGAAGTTTAGGAGTTAATTTAGCCATTTGTTCTTTGGTAAATTTATTAGATGGATCCATAATGGTACTGTTCAAAGAGTTTATTATATTACTTGCCATCGTAATAAAATGGTAGGGATCACACGAATCCATAATTAGTAGATCGAAGCAGAAATATAATATATGAAAAAGTTTAGCTGCCCAGATCACGTACTCAGGATAGTATGCGTAAATGTGAAGGTAACTTAACGTACACACACACTAGAAGCAAGTGCAAACTGACAAATTGACAGTTCTGATGACAGATTTATAATTATTTTGTTTTTGATATATCTTTTAACTGCGAGATTGGAATCACTTCGAATTCACTACACTAAAACTCGATTTGCACTTGTAATTTAGTACTTCCTATGCGCACATGTATGTTTTAAACTGGAGCAGAAACAAAACCGTGCACTGTTTACATGTAGTATTGTTGTTATTATATAATATTAATAATAACAACAATATTATAATATAAACAAATTTAGAAAGAGAGAACACCAAGTTATCTCTTTTCATTTAAAAGTTTACCATAGACGTTCCTGAATAATTTGAAAAAAAAAATTAACAAAAAAACGTCAAACATTTAACCCGGTCAAGGTTTGCCAATTTTTTTATATACAACCAAAAAAGTGAAGTATAACGTTTATAATACGTTAATATAATTAAATGTGTTTTTTGGTAAATTCAGTTTACTAAAAAAAACCCCTCGGTAAGCAATTTTAATAACCTGTGGTGTTTGCGTTCAAAGTGTTTATATTTTTAATCGCATCCTATGTCCGTTTTTAAAATAAAAAATTTAGAAGAGTCTTTCGACTGCTTTCAAAAAGATTATGTCATTTTGGAATACGGTCTAAGGCTGCGATCTGCTTGAAATTGAATGTCAAGCTGGAATATTTGATGACACAATATTATTTCGTCTAGGCCTTGGGGGTTAATATTTCCCGGATACCTCAAACAGTTGAAAGAATTAGACGTTTTAGAAATAGTTATATACCAGTAAATGATTACAAATGCTTGAATTTATTCTCAGAATTGCTGAAGAATTTAATAACCAAAAAACCAGTAAAAAATACCGTACTCATATCTGGTTAGAAGTAGAATAATTCATGCATTTCGTATTCTCAAAATTATTCTATAATATCTTATCTAAAATTACTAGTCGTCCCTAATATTTTTAAACAGAGACATAATACACCGTTGCTGTTTCAGAGTGCCAAAATTTTACCTGTTAAGGCTATTCTATGGCAAAAAATCGTATTTCAGTATATATTTACCCCACAGCATAGAGAAAAATTAGAACATAAATACAGTACTAGATTCACGTGCAATGACGGGTTAATAGTTCCGAAATTTAATAATAAATACGGACAGAGAACGTTTGAATACAACATACCGAAGATATTTAATTTATTACCTGACACTATAAAGCAATGTAAATCTATGAATAAGGTTAAATATATGGTGAAAAATTGGCTATCGGAAAAAAAATATTTACTTTAATATGTATGAAAAATTGTATGAAAAAATTGTTGATTCTGTAGATATAAGATGTAAAATATAACTTATAAAAATGTATATGAAACTAAATTTTAAGGACCTGTTGACAAGCCAATTCATAGCAGGACTTGTTTGTTGATATGTATTAACTATTTATTCAATAAAAAAAAAAAAATAAATAAAAAAAAAATCAAAACAAAATTTTACGATTTATGAATTTCAATCAATAATACACAAACAACTTTGTTCACGTCACTTTTGTGTATTATTCTAATAAATAATGACATCACAAAGTGATAAGCTTTCAGAAGAAATTTTCTTAGAAAAATTAATAACTTTGTATTTAATTTTTAAACACCACTGTTTTATCCTTATACTATAATACCCACGCTCAGGCTTCGCCTTTGTGGGATTTTTTTGTTACTATTTTTATATATTACTATGTATGTACCTAAATTGTATATGTATCAAAAATTTGGTTAGTAAAAAAAAAAAAAATAATAAATCTGTTATGGAAAGTTTACATATGCTGGGCAATGAGCTTATGGATGTCGCATAAACTCATTGCCTACCCATTTTGGTTAGTTAATTATTTTTTAGTTCCTGTAAATAACGAGTAATCATAATCTTGGCATAATATGCCTAATTAATTATTTACAATGTCGTTTAGTTTTATAAAATTATTTATTACAAATTAATAAATTTTTTTTTTTTTTTAAGTGTAAAAATAATTGTATTTTATGGTTTTTTAATGTAAATCTTTTTTAAAATTTTTGTTATTCTGTTGTTTTATTTTGTGATATTATATATTAAATATACAACAACAAGATGTTAAAGTTTAACCTAGATTAAGTACGTTGGTTAGCTACCATTCAAGTTGGTGTCAAGCAAAGATATTAGAAGAACGAGATATGCTATGTTGGCCGCCGGACCGTAGCCGGAGTACTACCTAATTAGGGTACTTTGAACGGTATCGGGACGTGTACGCACAGAAATCTGTTCTATGTATTAGTGCGGATACCTTAGCGATGCCTTAGCGTAAGCGAAGGTGTGCAGTAGTATTGGTGAACAAAACCGGCGACACTCGGCAAAACAATTTCACTCAGTACGAACTGCGCATAGCACATCTCGTTCTTCTAATATCTTTGGTGTCAAGTGAGTACTAAGAATCGATATAATTAAACATATAGGTAGTAAATATAATTTTGGTTCTCACAAATTATTTCCACGTTCAACAAGCTGGTGTTCTTAGTTTCTAAAAGTGCCTATTAATAATAGTCAGGGGATGTAAATGATACGAATGCTGGTAAAATAAGTTCTGACGAGTAAGCAGAATTGCTTAAATTTTGTGTTTTGAATATCATCAAGGTATTGTGCCACCACCAAGAGATTGCTCGTGTAGATTTACATATTATGTATTTATTTGTTAGCTTTAGACAAAATAAAATAGCAAAGGATAATGAAAAACCGTCAAAGATAAGAATCTTTTGAAAGTCAAGTTAATGGAGGAATCACGGCAGTCAGTCCTATAATCGGAAGATGTTAATTCAGCTGCTGAAAATTTCATTAAATGTTTAAAACGAATATGGAAAGTTCGTCTGTACAGAAAGTAAAACATAAGATGAGATATTTAAAACCTTGGATAAATTATGGAATTACCAAATGCCCGAAAACCCGCGACAAACCGCACAACAAATGTCGAGGATTGTTTAATAACATTTAACTGCTGGATTATTATAAAAGATATAGAAACTGGTGTCCAAAAATATAAAATATACAAAGCAGGCGTATTGCAGAAGGAAACTGTATAAAGTCGATGGAAATACCAAGCAAAAGTGGAAGATTAAAAAGGAGGCTATAAATATTCAAAAGGAGCAAGTGTCCATAAAAAAATTAAAATCAATAACAATATTTTCTCAATGGAGGAGAATCCACATATAATTACTAACAATGTTAATAATTTCTTCAGTGTTATTGGTCCTGGATTCGCAAAAAAACTTGTGCAGTGCAAATAAAACCAGCGACATGCGTATTGTTATCAATTTTATACTTGGTACTCATGTTACAGGAGAGAGCATTTATGAAGTTACTAAAATGATAAATTAATAAAAAATGATTTTTTTGTGTGGTATTGATGGCATAAGTATCATGATGTATAAACAGCACGTTTCGGAGTTGGCTGGTTATATAACTCATATTGTTAATTTTAGTTTTAAGAATGACACATTTGCTTCTCATTGTAAGAATGCCAAGATTATACCTCTTTTCAAAGGTGGAGATCATCTAAATTTTAATAATTACAGACCAATATCTTTGATCAATAATCTCTCAAAAATAGTAAAAAGATTGGCTTAGTCAAGATTAGGATCATTATTAAATAAATACTTAATACTCTCCGAGAATCAATTTGGTTACTTTGTAAGGAATGCAACACAGCTATTTAATCCACAAACGCTTTGCAGATTAAAAAAAAATAATATTTATACAAAAAGAACGCAACAAATTCGTACTTATTCGAATTATTTGTATCAGGCTCCACTTCTATTGAATAGCCGTCCAGAACATATAAAATTATCTAAATCCTTGTGTAATTTTAAAAAGATTGTTAAATTATTATTGAGATTTTTTTCAGCACACCAAGTCGCTCAAATGGCAGCAATTGGCTTTTGTATTTCTGCTTCAAAAGATTGTCGAGGAAGATGATAACAGTTCAACAAAATCGTTTTTTAAATGTGTATACTCCACACGAGTCCCAACTGCTCCCAACCTTTTGGATCCAATCATACTTTGGCAACCCCAATTGGGGTATGATATGAAACTGAAAGTATGGGGGAGGGAAAGAAGACAGACATAGGAAGGCGGGGAAGTACATGGCTGTTCGGATCTGGTCACCGTACCCGGCTATATAGCCATTTCAAGCAACTTTTCAATTCTGATTGAACCCGTGACCTCCGGATTGCTAGTCAAGAGCCTTGCGCCTTGACCAAGGAGGCCATTCTCAATTTAAACGGTATAAGTAGGAACAAAACGCGGACAAGACCCGTTGTAACGAAATAAAGATTAATATAAAATAGCTTAAGGATATTTGAGAAAGCTTAGAAAACTTTATTTTAATTAGAGGTATATAATCCACGGTGAGTTCCTCATTGCTCAGCATCGTGACCGCCACTCCAAAGTTCATGTTAGACAAGGTTCCTCGACTCCTCGCAGTTTTGCGTTGGGTGGAGAGTCAAAGACACCAACGCGACTTATAAGACGCCAGCGATACTTGGTCACTCCCGGTGACCTTCGTCTGCTTCTCCTGACAAACACCTTTCCAGTGACCATGAGCTTCTCCAGGTTGTCATAAATAGTTACCCGCAAGGCTTAATCAAATGTCCATTTCCACTTTATTTAATTTAGTTTCCGTTTAAATTTTATTGGAAAAGGTCAAATTTGACACCGAAGAAAATCCAAATATAGTAAATGGTTATTGATGTAATTGTACCCGCATTCTGAGAAGTTCTAATTTTGGATTGGACCACGGGTCAACGAAAGGATAGTCTTGAACCAAGGAAGATTTTGTTGGGTATTGCGGCTGTATAATTTTGAGAGTTAATCAGATACTGCGGTGCTTTTAACATGCTCACAGAGGGGCTAGTACCAGGTTTTGCAGACCTCATAAAGAGCACGGATAGCAAATTTAAGGGAGAGAATAAACAACTCCAAAAATGTTCTTATCATGTAATTCAGCTTGTTCAAATTCTAGTATCGTAGACAATGGTGAAGGTTGTTTGCCCCGTCAATCTCAAATGCTTTAGATCATTAATGTCTTTTTTGTATTCAATAAAAAATAGTTCCTTGCTTGTACGTTCTTACTTTTAAGTATATGTATATAATTGTATATGCTTTGTGGGATGTTATTATTGCATATTATTTTATATGCTTTAAGGGATGTGTGGGATCTTGCGAACCTCTCCAGATTCCGGAATAAACAACTTTATTATTATTAACACAAATTTAATAACTCAAATTTCACAGTCACATGTTGTGTATATACAGGGTTTTCCAATATGAGGTGTTGTTTTGATATTCAATCGTAAAAGATCAATGGTTTCGTTGCTTGTGTGGCATATAGCGCCGTTTTTTTTTAAGTAAACGTTGTCCAGATCAATACCATTCAATTCCGGCCATAAAAAATCATTAATTATCCCTCGATAGCGCAATCCGTTCACCGTAACTGTTGCTCCAGCCTAATTTTCGAAAAAGTAAGGTCCAATAACTTTGCCGGACCATAAACCGCACCAAACAGTCACACGTTGAAGATAGAGAGGCTTTTTAACAATAACTCTTGGGTTTTCCGAGCCCCCGATGCGACAATTTTGCTTGTTGACGAAGCCACCGAGGTGGAAATGGGCCTCATCACTCAAGATGATTTGCATTTGATTCACTCAAGTGAATTTCAATGCGTTATTGAAGCGTGTATCGTTCCATTTTTATTAATGGCGTAGTTTTTACTTGTCAAATGTCAAAAAATGACAGCTTCAAAAGTAAAATCTACCGAAATAGTGGGCTATTCAAAATAACACCTCTTATTGGAAAATCCTATATATACTTACCAAATCACAATAATTATTGGTGTTACTCAATCCGTGGCACATAAATAAGTGAGAACTTAAAGATCTCAGATTTGGAGCTTTGAAATAACTATTTAAATTAAAAGTTGGTAAAACCAAACCATTACTGCCATGGTTGCCTGAATGGAGTCTCCCCTGATAGCCCTCTGGAGGCGAAAGATGTTAATATCATCCAAAACGGCTGGTTATTTTAGGTTCTTAATTTTTTTTCACTTATTTTCCGCGTTTTTTGTGCTAATATGTGTAATATATTTTTATTATTATTTGTCTGATTTATTTTTGGTAATTTCAATATATGGAGTGTATTGCATTGCATTTTGTAATAAACTATTGTTATTCCTTTACTATCTCCTTCATACGTCGATGAAATAAGTTTGGACTCATATTTCTCAATATGAGGTGAATGTCACAAAATTGGGCTGTAAAAGTATTATTTTAGTATCACTAGAAGCAGAAGCTTTAAAAACGCAAAAGCAAGTAAAATAGAAAATGTTTAATGCGTTGGTACTGAGGATTATTTTCCCAATTAACAATCATATAATTTATTCATTTAAAGCTTCTCGCAATTGCTATATTTAAATAGTCTAAACCTTCCAGGAAAAGCACTCACAAATTTGTAATTTCATTGAAAGTCTTTACGCAAGGGCAATGGCGGACTCTACGGAAATGTTTGCAGATCCTATATGCTGATTTTCTCCGTCGGAAGCCGCTAGTCAAAATTCGATTATCGTCTTAATTTTATACCTTTGGAATCAGAAAGAAAATTCTAATTTTCCCGATTAAACTTTAGACTTTTGATGGGTTTCATTAAAACCTATTTAAATTCAAGAAATGAAAAAAACCTAACCTAACTTTTTAGTTTTGCCATAAGTAGATAAGTTTATGCACAATTCGATGCGGATATGATTTCAATCCACTTATCTCCCCTCCCCGCATTGCAACAATCCCCAATGAGGCATTCATTAGGCCAGGCATACAGTCCATATTTTCCATTCGATAGTTGGTTCCGATAGTCTAAACAGCTTTGCTTTCCCATTGATTGTTTCATCAGACTATCGGATCGGATGAACCAAATACACCTCCGAATGTCGTGTTCGATTTTTTGTGGTCTTAGTCGTTTCTAGTCGTTTCCAAACTGTCCAGTGAAACACTACCATCACCAAAAAATATAATCTAAGGCGCAATTTATTTACAGATTTCCAGGCCGAGTCCTTTATTTCCATATCATGGTACTCTTTTCTTACGTTATATATGCATTGATGCTTCTTTATTATTATCAAGTTTGACAAACTAACTAAACTTCACCCGCCATAACACAGGGGCATCCATAGAATGTCATCCATCTGGCATATGTTGTGAGGCTGAAGGTAGTGCGGAGGGTAAGGAGATGTGGAAAAGGAAGGTGGGAAAGTACCTGGCTATTCAAATGTTTACACTAAACACGGCTAAGGACATTTCAAGCAATGTTTCAATTCTGAATGGTGGTCTTACATCAGAGCGATACTGAGAGTATATTTGGTACCATGGAGGCCGTCGAGGTATTTTGAAAGGAGGTATTACCTGTTTAATAGTATTATTATTCAATTTATAAATACATATTTGTTTCGCCTTCTGAAGACATTGTCATGTGTGATAATGCTTTCAGAAGATGAAATAGCTGTCACGCATACTAATAATGACACAGAAGATCTTGCCTATGAATAAATTGTTTTTTATTAATTAAATTACAATATTAATACTTAGACATTGATACTTCTGTACTGCATGTATAAATAAGTAGGTGTCAATACCCATCTTCAAACCAACGAGCCTTGATATTACATTCACCTGATGAGCAGGGTTTCCTATGCTTATGTTCGAATACCCACAATAGGTGCTCATAACCTCTAAATTAGGGAGAACAAAATAATAACTCTCCATAATTTCCCCACAAGTTCTATATGTAATTCTACCTCCAAAATGAAACAAATGAAATTTTAATTTTGAATTAATTCATTATTAATTAATTGATTATATTTTTTATTATCTATATATTTTGGGATTTTATCTTTCGCTCAGGATTTAAAAATATAAATTTGTATGAATGAATCAATTAATTAATTCAAGTATTCGTTTTGAGAAAAAAATGTCTTCATATGAAAATCATATCTGAGAAGCAAATTGTAACTGTAGGTACAGGCAATTTTCTATCTCCTGCCCGCAAGAAGGAGAGAAGAATATAAATAGGTATCTACCCAGTTCAGAGGAAAAACAACAGCTTTCAGCTTTCAGCACGATCTCGTACCGAAGGGTAGCTGGAGAAGTTTCGTCAGGCATTCCCAAACTATATTATGTTTTAAATCCTGTTCCAAGAATGGGTAGTTCAGATAAGATTATTAAAACTCGAGGAAAAACAACACTTTATTGGATTTTTTATATAACACTCCGAATATGATATTACACGAATAACTTACAGAAATTTATAACCGCGGAGTAAACGAACAGAAAACAGAAATTATTACATTTTACTCCGAAAAGGAATAAAGGAATTTCATCAAAATTTTGTTTTTGCCTTTTTAAAGTCTTCCTCATTGTTAAATCTCAAAAAAGCCTGCTTGATATTTAGAGAAATGCGCTTTTCAGCAGGAAACGTTTAATGTCACAGAAAAAGGTTTTCTAGAGAAAAATTCTCTTAGTGTGATAAAGAAGGCGTGAGGTTTGCTCAATCGAAAAGTAATTAAAGTCACGGCACAGAGTTCATTAGTCTAGAGCTAGAGAGAAGGTGATTTCTTATTTTCATTGTGAACAAAAAGCACTTCAAAAACTTTCCAGGGAAAAATAGTGAATGCTTTGTTAAGTTAACATCAGTTGGTAGTCACCATTGAAAGAAATAAAATTTATTATTGGTCAGCATAAGTAAAATACGATATTCGGGAAATTTAATTTTCCTGAGGCTTTGTACTGACCGGAGGAGGAACCTTTTGTCGGTTCTAATCAAATATTAAACTTTTGCAATATTATAGAAAGTGTGACGGTCATAAACAAATATAGGCAATGGTTTTTTTCACGTTTGCCAAGCAATAACTTTTAAGCCAATTTGAAAAATAATCCATTCCAATGGCCTTGTAAGGTGGGGGAATTATTGGAGCAATACTCCTATTGAGTCGTAATAATTGATAAAGATAAATATATATTTTATAAAAAAAAAATCATGCCATTTTGCAATTACTAGCGCAGAACGTGAAATTACCCGTGAAAAATCACGGCATACTATAATTGTAGGATTTGTGAAGCCGAAAGTATTTATAAAATATTTTCCCCAGGATTTAAAAAAATTAAATAATTTTATTTTCATTACGTTTATTTATTTATTGTTGATTCAAAAATCATACTAAAAAAATTACATTTGGAATGAACCCAGTTAGCAAACTTCAAAAAGTACGATATCTATCAACAAATTAAAACAAAATAAATAATATGCATTTCAAATATAGAATAATTTATTATTTAATAAAAATAAAATATTTTTGATACCTACTTTATCTGAATCGTTTGAAATATCAGTTCAAATTTTGAAAATCAAAGAAATTTCCAGATCTAGAGTTCATTGCACCAGAGTTAAACAAGGCCACAGAGACACACCACCGAAATTATTATTATTACATTTTTCACCATTTTCAGCCATACGGTAGAAAACCTCAAAACATTTAACATGCCCGGAAAATGTTCACAATAATTCACATTTAAAAGTTTCTTTACTGTATCAATGCTTGGTTATTATCCAATTTTCAGTGCCACACAGAAGAATAGGGAAAACATAACAACGAACCGTCTATAAAAAATAGTTTTTTAACAGTGAAAAACAAAGGAATCAAATTAATTGAATTCATTGAAGACAATATTAACGACTCTCAAACGAAATATGTGAAACAGTAAAGACAATATCCTAGCAATATAATCTAGCAATATCCTAATATACGATAATTATCCATTATTTATTTATTTATTTTACCAGCTATTTTTTTTTATTTTTTTACAAATAACATCTAAATAAACACAAAAAAAAACAAAATCAAAAAAAGAAAATTGAAGACATAATAAAAAAACCTCTTAAACAAAATCAGTGTCAAAACGAAATAAAGTGGAAACTAGACACGTCACCATGCTAGATGGAAAAATATAATACTAGGAAATTTGTAAAACTTTGGTAAGATAAACAGAGCTACGTAGTTTCTATAGTTAAATTGTATTATATTTGATATTCTTCATTCTGAAATAAATTGGGTAATGACTTGTTTATATTTGGTGAATGATGTGTTGAATATATCAACAACATCTGTATAGTCACTACCCAAATTTCGTATACGACGAACGGGGGTATAGAATTGAGATTCTGTGTTGGAGTTATCACAATAGAACGGTAGACAATGCTCCGATGTTGGTTTGCGAGGTATACGTAAAGAAATCAAATATAACAGTTCACCGCTGTCAATTATTGAATTTATGATTTTATATAAACATTTTAGGTCATTTACTATTCAACGTTCAGATAATTTTAATAAATTATGCAAGAAAGCGATTTAAAAAAAGTCTCTTATCAATGTTTGATCATTTGATGACTAACTTTACAAATCCTTTACTCTATTACAATTATATATTAATTTAGCGTAGTACCTACCTACCCTTTCGACTAAATTTTTTTTATTGTGTTTGATAGGAGTAATCTTATACGCGCTGGATATCAATTAGAATAATCGCTCTGTCATCATCAATCAAAACCCTTTACATCAGGTACAATTCTAATAGATTCACGAGATAAATAATCACTACTAAAACGTGCAACATAATTCAAGAAGACTATTTTATTAATTTATTTACTCAAATTCTTTTAAACTATGTGAATTTATTTTTCAAAATCATTTTTGTATGACTGACAAGCTGAAGGCCCCGGTAATTGTATGAAAACTATGTACCAACACTATGCTTACAACGCATCGCTCTAGTTCGTTTTTATCCAACAGACCAAAACGTAAATCAGGAGAAATAGCCCTTTAAAGTTTGTTTTACGAAAAACGCATATAAAATGAAATTAGCTAAATTGTAAGCTTACTAAAATGATTTAGGACGGGTTGTTTCGGATAACTTGAACAACTTCAAGTTCTGTGAAAGATATTTTTAAGTTCTGTTTTATTTCAGTTCTGTCAAGCAACTAGCCTATAATGATATAGTAACAGAATTTGAATAGGACTTTCACAGAACCCGTAAATCAACGTTGAAATTTGATGAATTGTTCAAATTCTCCGAAACAACCCGTCCTTAAAGTGATAGAAATTATTATTATTTTGAAGTAGAATTCGTTCCAAATGTTTAAACTTTCGCAGAAAACACGTTTTTAATTTGGATGTAGGACAAAGTGATGAAATCTTGTGTGTTAAAGTTGTATATTGGATAAAGGAGACTGGATGTTGGACAAAAGCGCGCACTCTTGCGTGACTTCTGCTTTATCCAATGTGTTTAGTATTTATTGTCCAGAGAGCGTGCATAATTATGATTCGTTTTTCTGGAATTTTTACCTTGAAAAGCTCTTGATTTTCTCCAATAAATGAATAATCTGCCTACTTATCAACCTCCCAGTGTTTGTAAGGCGTATGATCTAAGCCTTATACTGCGCCCATTTATTTAGTAGATTCGAGTACTTCAAAAATCTTTTATTTTCCACGTTTGGAAAAACTTCTATGATTAATAAATATTATTTAAAAAACCACAAACCTTGTATTGTTTTTATTTATCCCGTGATACTACAGTGCGTGATATAATTGAATTACTCCGTTCGTTTTACATTTTGGAGTTGTGGAGAGTGGAGAAAAATTGATGTTTATATGATATTTGTGTATAAACTGCTTTCTAGTAACGTTGGTGAGCACTTAAGTACCCGTCAGGTTACCCTTTTCTGGGTTTTGCGATAATGTCTTAAAGATGTATCTGAAACACTGTGAAAGAAAAACGTTCTCGCGTTCTGAAAGTAATTTGTTTTATACTTTTTTTTTCGTGAGCCGCTTCAAAAATGTATTTTTAATGAATGCATTACACCATGCATAATACCTCTCGCAATGAGAACCAGACACATTTTATAAATAATTTATCTTTAAAAAATCTACTTTCTATCTATAATGCTATTAAGCGTGTGATTATTTTTTTAATCTTTCACTAAAGATAATTAAATTAAACTAAGATAATTAAAATCATCAAATAATAAATTTTAATAAAATAATAGTTATTAACCCATAAAACAATACAGAAAGATAATTAAAAGCATCAAAAAATTAATTTAAATAACATAATAGTTATAAATCCGTAATACAAAACAGAAAGATAATTTATAAATACAAATATAAAATGATAAACTTAAATAACATAATAATATTCAGGAACAACTTTTTCTTTGACTTATTTTAAAGGTTGTACCCATCAATGTAATATATCATTGAATACTTACAAAACTTGAAATAGAACAAGAACCAGTAACATAAAAAAGATAACGGTCACAAATAGGAATCGAACCCAGGATCTCTTGCCTTACCGGGAGCAGGCATCTTAAACCACTCGGCCATTGGGACCTATTTATTAAGCGTCAATTCAGAATTATCATTATCATCTTGCAACAATTTTTTTCCTTTGGTATTTTTTTGTTTGTTTAGATTTATTAATATTATGTTTTTTTTCTTCAAAAAAGTTAAAAGTTGTTAGTAAACTTTACAAAACAAAAGAAATAAAAGTAGAAGAAATATAATTAATTTACTAGGAAGATAATAATAGGTTGATTGCACGGAGAAAACTTATCTGGTAATTTTTTTGTTGTTTTCCTGTTAAAATTGGGACTATAGGCTTCTAACGAGCGAATAACATAGTATCAATTAAAGGCGAGTGTTTTATGAGGATGGCGGAACACGTGTTAATACAAATACTGATATTGGTATACTAATATTTTCGCTTTCCTCCATGATATTTATTAGGAAAAAAACACGTGTTCTCGACATATTCCAATGATTTTATCAGGAAATTGGCATAATATTATTTTTTAAGATGTTAATTTTTCTCCGTGTACAAAGTGAAAGGCAACAATAAACGTATACTGATTCCTACATACAATAGTAATATGAGAAGTGTATTAAACTTGTATGTAGGTATGTTATTTGCACCAGGATTACCAGACTCTAAAAAAGGGATTTGATGGTTTTCCCAGAACGTTCAATCATTTCGCCCAATCGGGAAAAAACCGAGAGATTTACCGCCCAAGACAGTGTTACTAATAATTTTAAACATATTATGGGTAAATATTTAATACGTGCAAAATAAATGGTCTACGCAGTACACATTAACTTTCAGGCTTTATTAGTAGGTACTGAACGTAACGCAAAATGACGTTTCCGTCCCTGAAGGAAAACGTGACGTGGAATAATGATTTCTTTCTTCGACAGACGAATTACATTAGTAATCACATCCAGGGCTTGAATAAAAAATGCTGAAGGGAACAAAATACTCACCATCTATATTATATTCCCTATGTCACAAGTCTTGACACTCCTCAACATGTATATTTTCTCATAGAGTTAAAAACACTAAACATCTGTAAAATATTTCCCATGATATAAGAAATAAAACTACTCGATTTGTTAGTAAAGAAGGAGAGTTTATTTGAGGCTTCAAGGCCACGCTCGTAAATCACTTCGTTGTTCCATGAATCCCTCCAGGACCTAATTCATCAAAAGCGGGATAAGATTTACTAGTTCAAACTGTTCCTGACTTGCTGACACATTTCATTGACTTTGAGAAGTTTAACCGGTGTAAACGAAATGGCCGGACTACTTAAAAATCACGTTTATCTGAGTGAAGGTAGAATTTTGAGAGAAATCAAGATTGTCATAGTCGTAGACAAAGTTCCTTTATAGTTTTTTAAATTTGATTAGATAGGTGTTTAAAAAGCAAAATGGTCACCATATTACAAAATTCACAAAAAACGCTTTAAAAATACGTCTAACATTGCCTGTCATCCAATCGAAAGGTGTATGTACGTAATTTTTTTTAGTGAAAGATTAATGAAATAATCACATGCTTAATAGCATTATAGATAGAAAGTAGATTTTTTTAAGATAAATTATCTATAACATGTTATTGGTTCTCATTGCGAGAGGTATGCTTTTTTAGTGAAAGATTAATGAAATAATCACATGCTTAATAGCATTATAGATAGAAAGTAGATTTTTTTAAGATAAATTATCTATAACATGTTCTTGGTTCTCATTGCGAGAGGTATTATGCATTTTTTGAAGAGGCTCGCGATCACTTTCCGTGCGGTCTGCTGATCGCAAAAAAATAGTATAAAACAAATTACTTTCAGAATGCGAGAACGGTTTTCTTTCAGTGTTTCAGATACATTTTTAAGACATTATCGCGAAACCCCGAAAAAGGTAACCTGACGGGTACTTAAGTGCGGAAGACCCTTCCAGGGTGTAAGGAAACTAATACCTAAATCCCTTCACCTGGTGACGACCTTTTGTACTTCAAAAATACAGACGAAAAATACGAAATTCCTCAAATTTTGCCCGTGCCGAAATAACTACCTTGCTTTGTTCGAAAAAATGTGCAGTATTTTGCTTGACTACAAGGAAGTATGTGAAGAATCCAATGAACGATGTATTGAAAAATAGAAAAAGCTTTGTTTTAATGAAAAAAATTCTGTTCGTGTTTTTGTTAATTAATTTTTCGTTCTTTTGATGTCATGAAATTCTCTACCTCCTTTTATTTAAACGTTAAGCGCATGATGGATGGCAAAATGGACTGCAATTGATTGGTGTACGATTTCACACGTCGTGTTTGTAAAGTGATAATCAAGCTTATTAAAATTTAATATTTATTAATTTATTTAATATTATTCAAATGGCCATTTAAAAAAACGAACTCTGTTAAATTAAAGAACCTTTAATAAATTAGATAACACTGTTTTGTACACCAGAACCCGGGTAAATTACCCCAAATGGGGTAAAAATGTATTTTTTAGGGTAATAAGGAAATTTTTCTAGTTTGCTATTTCATAAACGTGTTAGTATTTTTAGCCAGCGAAATACTGTCAGCGTTTGGATTAAAACTTCAATATTGGATACAAAAAGCAAAACAGAACAAGACAGCTTCTTTTCAAAGTTAGCTTTGTTTTTGGAAGACTGTGAAAATATTAATTTTAATGACATCAAGAATACAGTTATAAAACATCTTACCAAACTCAGAGAGCGGTTCTCTGACTACTTTCCAGATCTTGATATACATACTTTCAATTGGGTTGTACATCCTTTTATATGTGAAATTGCTAACATACCAGAAGAACCTCCGGGTTAGGCAGAATCAATACTTGAACTTCGATATAATACTGAAATACGTATTCAATTTGAGAGCAAACCCAATCTGTCGTCTTTTTGGATGTCAAAAGCTACGAAGGCTTTCAAAATTGCACATGAGGAGGCGGTAAAAAAGTTGCTGCCATTTGCAACAACCTATCTTTGTGAACAAGGCTTTTCCACTCTAATGAACATAAAAACGAAGAACAGAAATCGAGTAAACGCCGAAGACTGTAGGTATTCAAATTGCTCTTACATAAAAAAAGTCCCAATTTCGAAGTAATTGTATCAAACATGAAGCAACATCATCAAAAACTGAAAGGGAAGCCTGAAAATCTGAATTTTTGTTTGATCCAATTTGAGAATTTTATTTTGTTTGTCTATTACATACTTACTATTTTCATGTAACTTTTTTTCTTTATTTTCCGTGTAAATTAATTCAATAAATAATGTTTATTATTTATTGAATTATATACATTAATTATCTTCTTTTCAAAATGGGGGGAAGGGGTAATATCGACTTACGCAAAAAATGTTGGGGTAATGGTTAAAAAAGTTCCCCGACCGCTGTTTTATAGGTATGCTTTTTGTAAAAATATGCCACATCCTTTACCTTTGTTTAAGTATTTTAAAACCCAAATTCCTGTAAAATTTATTATTCATCCTGCCAAGTGAAGCCTGGATATAGTCAATTGCGCAGAGCAGAATGACAATTAAAAATATTACATATTTCGTTCATGTTAAAAAATATACCAAGAGATCTGATAGATGCATTGTTCAACAATTGTTTTTTATATTAAAAATCCAAATAAATAAAAAATCAAGCGTGTTACTTGTAAGTAATAATAATAACAAACTTACTTGTCTTGTGTGTATTACCTACTTACATTATTGTACTCTTGTAACTACACTATATTTATATAAACTTATCGAACTCATTGTCCAAATTCCAATAACACCGTAACTATATACTTGAATTGTATCTACTTAACTACCTACCTATATCTGTTATATTTTTCTCAAGTTTATGTATTAGTTTAACCTATGTTCTGTAAAATATTCAACCGACGTACTTTGTACAATAAACTTTGCTTGCTTATGTTTATAAAATAATAACACCATAACAATAACCCTACACATTGTTATGTAAGTTCATACTCAATTTATTATGCTATGTAATTAAAATATTTTATAATGCTACTGAACAACAAAACCCATAACATGTATATGTAAAAGCCTTCTAGGCGTTAATAAAATGAAATAAATAAAATAAATAAATAAATAAAAATAAGTATGAAATATCATAAGAAAACAGTGACAATCGACCATTCAAATCGGGAGGAGGGTTTTGGTACCGCCACCCCTAACACCTCTGCCACTCTGTCACATCAAGTGGTTCGCTACGTTTGGTGATTTAGCAGGGGTGCCCGGGTACGTCGGGTGAGGAGTGTGATTTGCCTGCCCACCTATTGCATGGCGTGCTAGATCGGCTTTCAAGTAATATATCCCTTCCACTGGTCTCGAATATATATATATAAATTTCAATGGTAAACGAGGAGTATAGGTGTAAATACATAACAAAAATCAGAACTAGATCATAACCGATCAGATTTAGTTCGAAGCCAAGTTGAATATAATTCTTCTATCGGCTCCCCATACTTTAGAATCCACTTTGATTCAATTGAAAATATTCAGCATATATTTATAAGATTGTCTACCTATAGAAACCATAAATTACAACCACTCGATGAAAGAAAAAAAAAATAAAGCTTGGTTATCCAAAAATTAGTCAGTTTTCAATCAAAAGTAATTCTTCGACTTATAAAAAATAAAAATAAAGTGCAATTACCAATGTGGGAAAATTAGATAAGAAATTTTTATTTTCATTGATATTGCTATATATGTTTTATAAATGTAAATGGGAGGGAGAATAATGGGAGAAAATAAAATATGTTATAAAGCATTTTCCTTATAGAATCGTATTATCACTGTGCATCGAAACCTTCTTTGCCCTGGTCGAGGGGTAAGGCTCTTGACTAGCAATTCGAAGGTTGCGTACAATTTTTTGGTTGAGTTAATTTTATTTGATGAATTTGTGATATTTCACAATTTAATCATTTAAAAATATCATGTAGTGTAATCTGGAAGATACTCTTAGTATCGCCCTGTAAGAACACTGTTCAGAATTAAAAAGTTGATTGAAATGGCTTTAGCCGTGTTTGGCGACCAGATATGAATAGTGAGGTTTACCGCCACCTTCCTCTTCCCCATGTCATTCCCCTACACTTAACCTACAGCCTCATAAAATAACCCAATTGGGTAGACTGTAACCTTTTATGTAATTCAGATTTTCACCTTTGTCATAAAATATCGCAAAAACAAAGAGTTCGAATATTTTTATTTTTAAATCGTGTAAATTCATACAATAGGAATTTACACCGGGTATATTTTTAAATGTGAAAACCAACTGATGCGAACTGTCTGGAACCAGTAAGACTATGTTATTTGTGGTATATTATGAGGCTGAAGTTGGTGGGGATGGGAAGGAGATAGGGAAGATAAAGCAGGAGAAGTACGTGGCTATTTCAATTTCAATTAAAGTTTCAATTCCGAATAACATAATCTGAGAGCATCTTCCACTATGGAACATGCTGCAAATATACTATATATTATTTAAAATAATAAGTAGGGAAATAGCAAAAATTAAAGTTAATAAAACTTATTATTGTTTTTAATTAAATCAAATTTATTTTCGACCTTAGATTCGAAGCCGAAAGCCTTTCCCCTCGACCACTGGGACTGTCAAAATTAAACAAAGCGAACGATTAACGTTAAATTTTCACACGTAGCAAACACTTTGTGGATATACATAATTATAATAATTAGAATAAAATAACTTTGTTTTTAACACCACTTACATATTTCAAAAATATATAAAACCAACCGATTTCGGTTCACCCTGAACCTTCATCAGGGTTATATAAAAACATATTGGTTTTGGTAACAAAGTTATTTTATTGTAATTTTTATAATTAATGTTAAGTTGCTTATTCAGTTCACAGTTCAAAGTTTTTAAATGCCCTTCATAGCCGAAATGGCTGTAAAAAATAACAAAAACTAAAAAAATACTTGCAAAACTTAATATTTATTTTATTAAATTTGATTTTAATTAAATTAAAAAAAAAATAAATGGAGTTCTACGAATTAAACACAAAAACAACAAATGCTTATTCAGCATTATTCAATATTGAAATGAAGCGAACACACAATAGTTTGGCATTTATTAGTATAATTTTACTGACCCATAAATCATATATGTCTGATTTGATAGTGGGAAATTGATATTAATTCTCTTAACAAAACTCATCCACTCAAACAATTCTCCAAACAACCTCAGGAATATACCCAATTCCCAACCACCCTCAAATAATGATTCATATTTAATTCACAGATAATGGAGAATCCGGTTCTAGCCCCTAGCTCTAGAATCTAGATCCCAGATACTAAAATCAACAGAGACTTACTCAATTTATTTCAAACGTTTTCTATTTACCAGAGTTTGAAAGATCGAAATGTTCACAATCTGTAAATTAAATTTGCGAATTTTTCTTTTCTAACGAATTTTTTTGATTCTACGACTTTTGTTTTTTTAGTTGACTACGAAATTTTGCAGTGTCCACAGATGATACGTATTGAGATAACAATACCAATTTAACAAAGAGGTTATTTCCTGGCCTTATCCTTTGACTCGCATTGCAGGGATGTAATTCCAAATATTTGTGGATATTTCTCTTGAAGTGAGTTACTGAAACTTTAGGAGCTACTTTGGCTTCAAATGATATTTTCAAGTCTACACAGATAAAAATAATCACCGTAAATTTATTAAGAATCTCTTCAAACTATTGGTAATCCGGTTAAAAACGGGATTTCATTCCGTTTCCTGATAAATCAATGCTTCTTAATACATTAGGACACTTGTTCATCACCTGCATTTGCCTACATCATTTACAGGGTTTTCCAATAAGAGGTGTTATTTTGAATAGCCCGCTATTTTGGTAGATGTTACTTTTGAAGCTGTCATTTTTTAACATTTGACAAGTAGAAACTACGCCATTAATAAAAATGGAACGATACACGCTTCAACAATGCATTGAAAATATTAATATTCACTTGAGTGAATCAAATGCAAATCATCTTGAGTGATGAGGCCCATTTCCACCTCGGTGGCTTCGTCAACAAGCAAAATTGTCACATCTGGGGCTCGGAAAACCCAAGAGTTATTGTTGAAAAGCCCTTCTATCCTCAACGTGTGACTGTTGGGTGCGGTTTATGGTCCGGCGGAGTCATTGGACCTAATGACATGTATAATGTAATATAATGTAATGAGTAAGATTAAGAAAGGGACGCTTAGATGGTTTGGGCATGTAGGGCGAATGAGAGAAGATAGGAGTGTAAGGAGGATATATGATGCAAATGCGAATGGTAGCAGAAGAAGACATGGCACGATCAAGTGAATCAGATACTCGAGTCGGGCCATGTCGAGAGTCAGAATAATAGAAGAGTATGTATGAGACGATGTATGAATGTGAATGATGCAAGAAATGTGTGACAAGACCGAGTTGTTTGGAGGTCCGTCCTCTCTGCCTACCCCTGCGGAGAAACGGCGTAATGGTTGGTTAGTTAGATAGCTATATATAATTACGAAATGCTTATATATTACGATTTTTTATGATGTCCCGGCATCGTGATAAAATAATATTCGTGTTTTACTAAAAGTTTAACAGGAAACCTGTTGATTTATTCGTTGAGGGCCTGCAATCCTGTTTTTAACCGCATTACAAATAATTTGAAGAGATTCTTAATAAATAAGCCATATTCAATATTCTCCGTGTACCTTAAATTTCAATGATATTTTAAGCTAGTTATGGCACTAAGTTGTGCAGAAGCAATCCTCTCGCATTCCGTTATTATAATTATCTTGCAATTAATTTTTGAAATATGATATCAAAAAAAATTTTCGTAAAACAATTTGGTCCCAAAAGTCGAGTGGTACCGGGGAAACAGATATCCTGTTCGATTCCCAGTTGAAACCGTTACCTTTTTTTATTTTTCTGTGACTTGTCCTGTTTCATGTTTCTTTTAGATTTATTAGCAATAATAATGTTCTTCTTTAATGATTTTGTATTAGATTGGTTGGTTATAAACCTATATAAAGTTATTCCAGTAAAAATTAAATACATATTCCATCGGAGTTCCTTATCTTGATCAATTTGCAACCCTGGTGAACGACCAAATTATCTTAGCTTTCCCCAGCGTTTTGTCGTTTCTATAGACTTTACAACCCACTGGCGAGCCTTATTATATTCGAACAGAGGTAGGTACCTACACGTAAATTGTATTATAATGGAAAATCAATAGATGGGATTAGAATGCTGAATTGTAGGATTGCCTACCACCTGCTGACTAACACAAAAGATAAATATACTGAAAATTCCGGGTTTATTTCACGTTGTTTGAATAGGACTATTTCACACTAAGTTAAATAAATTTTCCTTTCAAGTGTAATATCAAATTTCTTATCATATGCAGGTAAGTATAGAATATACCCAATTAAAAAGATTTTATCATACTTCATAAAATAGACCGCACTATAACTACCGCATAATTATTAAAAACTAATGTTAAAAAATTTCAGTTGTCTGTGCGTCCTAAGTAAGTCTGGTTCAATGAACTCAAATTTGCTTTGAATTTAAGTGTCATTTTCAGAATCGAAACTGATTGTGTGAAGAATTCAGACGAGCGATAAAGTATCTTCTTAGCAAAAATGCTAAATTTGGTTGTGTTTCTGTGTGTAACTTTGGTTCATTGAACTCCAGAACTCGGATTTATTACTTATGATTTTTCATGGGTCTGCGCTATTGTAGTACTAGTCAGAATAAACTAGCTATATTTGCTTAAAGTATGTAATATACTTATTTAAAATAGATTATCTTAAGCGTGTTACAGATATGGAAGAACACCACCTGCATTTTTTAAAAGTATATTAAATTATTTATAGTACATTTTTTTTATTTTTTCAGATATATATTTACATATAGTACCTTAATCATTAGATGAATTTATTGTTCTTTATTGAAAAATGTAACATTATTTTAAAAATGAAACACGACGATGTGAGCTAACTTAAGATTAATAACTAAATGTAAAATATAAAATTGGATTCACTTATAACACACACATTATGTATGTTAAAAATACACTGGGCTTGGTCATAATATTTTGAATATAAATATATAAATATGTCGTCACAATATTTTGAATATACACATATATATTTTCAAAAAGTAACTCTACACAGGAGGCTCTGAGAAAAATTATTTCCCTGAGGGCCTATGTCATCTTTGGGGATGCTGTGAGGGGAGTCTTTTTGAAGGTAGGAAGGAGTGAAGGAGTAGGGGTCGGGGTAGGGAAGGAGTCTGTTGTAGGAGGGAAAAAACACAGAGACAGGCAAATCTTTCCACAACCGAACTGTTGAACTCATGAACGAGTCGTATAAAACACCCGTTCTTATGTGACAAATATTTACCATGTTCAAATGTTGGGTAACCACGGCAGCTTATTCATAATAAATAATAAGCAAAACAACAGGATTTGTTATGAATTCACGAAGGTATCCATAGCACCGTTTTAAAATTAAGCCAAAGCAACATTTTCATAGCCTTACCTTCCAAAAATAATAAGTCCAGTTAGAGTGTGAATTAAGGTTTTCGTAAAGTTTAATCAGAGACAGGGCCAAACCAACAAAGTATAAGGTTTGAATATCCAACTATCCTGAAAGCTGCACCTTTTTCGGCCAGTGCTACGAAACCTTTACTTACTCAAAAAACACAAAGCTCTTTTTATAAGTTTAAATATGTGGAAAAAAGTGCACTCCAGACAGAAATGACATTAATTCTGATAGATGTCAATTTAACTTATAATAATTACGGGGAAAATGATTTAAATTGTAAGATTATTTAATTTTTTTGCAATATCTACGAAACAGAACGATAGGCAATTTTGTTTTACAGGAATTTATGTGCAATCGGTTTAGAAAAATACATTATTCTAGTGTATATTAAGACACAAGGATTGGGGAATTTAAACTCAGCATTAAACAATTTTCCAAAATACTCGATTATCGGCAGATCTATGACAACCTACGTGATATTTTAAAATAAACATATCGCCGCCCAAATAGCCATGTTTCTGACTTAATAATACGAGTACTTGTTGTTAATTTAAATAAAAGAGTTCTGCATGATATAGCTTTGCGATAATTACGCAAATCATAGCGGCTTGAACTTGTCTAATATACATAACACGGAGAAAACTTACAAATATTACTAATAAAAAATAAAATTTGGTCGAATTATTCGTATTGGTGTCAAAAACCAGACTTCAAGCCTTTTACAAATAAATTGACAGATTTCCTAACAAACTATCAGTAAAACACGAATGTGTTATGGGGATGTCTAAAATTCTTATATTGTCGCATTTCGTCATTATATTTATCAAGAAAAGTGCAGCTGAATGAACGCTTGTTCCCATATATATTCTGAATAAACTTATATTATTTAACACGATCAGCCAAACCAATTTTTCTCCGTGTAGAGGCAAGGAAGTATTAGTAAGTTTCCTGCATATTATTTTTGTTTAAATTAATTTTTCTATATCATTCCGCGTATCATCTCGCAGAACACCGGTTGCCGAGCAGTGCTTCATATTTACAAACTAATTCAATAAGAGATTATTATTCTGAGGATCTTCTTGTTCTTACAAACTGAAATACTTTTTCTTGTATCTTACCGTGGTTGACGGTAGTGCGCGGCCATAACTTTTCCACAGCCTTACGATATTTGACAGAATTTTGTTACTTTTGAGAAAAATGACAGCAGCAATTGGTTGATGCAATCAAGAACAAACGGAAAGTAATTTTTTTGAATGGCTCCTGCAAACGTTATTTTAAATTATTTTTTACGTTCCCTTATAGCTAAGGATCGTGACCCCTACTCCAATTACCATGTTTTTGATGTTTGTTGACTCGTACGTGTATTTTTCTTGTTGAATATTTTATACTAACCTTATCGGTCTTTTTTATGTGAGTAGATACCTACCTCACAATAGTCAAACCGCTCCCAAGAGCCAGTAAGACTACGGCATTCGTAATTGGGGTATGCTGTGAGATTGAAAGTAGTGTGTAGGGGAAGAAAATAGGGAAGAGGAAGGTGGGAAAGCACCTGGCTATTTGGTTCTGGTCACCAAATACAGCTAAAGTCATTCAAGCAACGTCTCGATTGTGAATGGTGGTCCTTTATCAAGGTGATACTGAAAGTATCTACCACTCTGGAACGTGCCGAAAATACACTAAGTATACATGATTTTATATAAAGCATTGTAATAATACAAATGAAGCCGGAATTTGGACCCGCGACCACCGGATTCGTAGCCAAAGATAGTAACCACGCAAATACGGAGGCCGTACTTAAAGCCATTATATGAAATAAATAAGTATTGTGTAAAATGTATTACAATGAAATTACACACACAAAGCAATCCATCAAACCCCTTCTTTCAACTCTGTCCTGGGCACCTGGCTCAGACTTACGAAAATAATTAATAGTTATCCATATTATCTAATTATCATCGCTCACCAATGAGACAAACAACAGTTCACTACCAAATATGACTAATTTAGTCTACTTTGATGGTTGTTTGTTCGTTGGCGATCTGCAGTCATGCTCAGGAACGATGTCAGCATTGTCGAATAAACATTTGCCGATGTTTTATGCGGCACATTCTTAATTTTGATCATTGAAAGTATAACACATTATTACATGTTTTTGATAAAATCGAGTATATCACGTTAGAATATAATTTTTTTTTCTACTCCTAAATTGTTAATTTGGCAAACCAAGAGAGATTTAAATTTAGATTTAATTACTAAATGAAGATCGTGTTTATTAAAAAAACATAAAAAATGATTTCGTGAATTAATGACAATTAAATGAAATTCGCATGTAAGAGCTGCTGGCCCTTACCATCAAGTTTAATTAAGAATTCCACGGCCCTCCCACGAGAAAATTGCTAAGATTTTTGACTCCTGAAAACCAATTTGTCAGGAACCCAAAATAACATTTATTTGAGAGAACTCAAACATTTAATGAAACCCAAAAGCGTTGTTATTTTTTTTGACTTTTGTCTAAAAGCATTTAGAAATAAATCTCTCCGTTTATCATTATCATTTCATGAATTTTTAAAGGGTAACATTAAAACACTTCATTAAAATAAGGTTGTTTTAATGATTTATTTATTATTTACATAAACTATGGCAGTAATCCAGGATATCATGTTATTTACTACGCAATGTTATTTCCAGCCAATAACGTGTGGGTAACCAAGCACGTCGAGATTAACGTAGTAGGTAGGTTAAGATTATTTTGTTGTTTATTTTATATTCCATTATATTAACGTAGTCCACCAACAGTGCCAGCACGAGGTTCGTCATCCGTCCAGGTATATGTCTGCTGCTAATAAAGCGCTGACACAATAACCTCACATAGATACCAGACCTTGGCAGCACCGCTGTGACGTTCGACGAAGATAGAAGATGGAGACTCTGCAGCAAGAATCCTAGGTGGTGAAGAAACTTGACCAGCTGCTGCAGCGAGAGAGTCCACCGCGTCCACCAACAGTGCAAGCACGAGGTTTGTCATCCGTCCAGGTATGTGTCTGCTGCTAATAAAGCGCTGACCCAATATCCTCACATAGATAACAGACCTTAGCAGCACAACTGTGACGTTCGGCGAGTCCATCATTCTAGTCTCTATTAATATTAATATTTTATGTTCCATTATATTTACGTCAAGATTATTTTATTGTTTGTTTTATACAGGTTTTCCAATAAGAGGTGTTGTTTTGATATTCAATCGTAAAAGATCAATGGTTTCGTTGCTTGTGTGGCACGTAGCGCCATCTTGTTGAAAGTAAACGTTGTCCAGATCAATACCATCCAATACCGGCCATAAAAGTCATTAATCATCTCTCGATAGCGATCCATTCACCGTAACTGTTGCTCCAGCCTTATTTTCAAAAAAGTAAGGTTTAATGACTCCGCCGGACCATAAACCGCACCAAACAGTCACACGTTGAAGATAAAGAGGCTTTTGAACAATAATTCATAGGTTTTCCGAGCCCCAGATGCGACAATTTTGCTTGTTGACGAAGCCACCGCGGTGGAAATGGGCCTCATCCCTCAAGATGATTTGCATTTGATTCACTCAAGTGAATTTTAACAATTTAAATGCGTTGTTGAAGCGTGTATCGTTCCATTTTTATTAATGGCGTAGTTTCTACTTGTCAAATGTAAAAAAATGACAGCTTAAGTAACATCTGCCGAAATAGCGGGCTATTCAAAATAACACCTTTTATTGGAAAACCCTGAATTTATATAGTAGATAGGTCAAGATTTATTTTGTTTCTTTTATATTCCATTATATTTACGTAGTAGGTAGATCGAGATATTTTTTTTTCTGTTTTATATTTACGTAGTAGGTAGTTCAAGATTATTTTATTGTTTGATTATATTCCATTATATTTACGTAGTATGTAAACCAAGATACTTTTTTTGTTTGTTTTATATTTATATAGTAGATAGGTCGATATAATTTTTTTTTGTTAATATTTATAGCAAATTGTCAAAGTTTCATCTAAAATCATTACACATTTTTGCAAATGTTTCTGGATTTCACGCTACGAGGGAGTTCTCGTCCATTATTTCAAATTATGAAAAGAAGGAAGCTGAATTTTTGTATTAGTTTTGTATAAATTTGCAAATTTCAAAAGTATATGGAAGATTGGAGTCAAATTCAGACATAGAAGAGATGAGATGTTGAATGGAGGGGGGGAAATTTTGGATAAGGCTTGATAGAAGAGAGGATGTTTGTTTACAGAGGGACAACCAAAAAATATGTGATCTGAAGTTCCCACTTCTAGACCATAGAATGTAAAATCTGAGGAGTCAAGCACATGAATTCTAAAAAGGTTAGGATGAACGGAACAATATCCATTTGTACACTAATCCTCATTGGATAAGTGATGAAATTTATTTTTTGAAATATGAAGGAAATTTTTAAACCACTGTTTTGATGGGATCGTCCTTTGTATTGAGGCATAGCAGGCTCCCTTGGATTGACTAGCAATGTGCCAATACTCTGAACAAATATTGCGGGATCTATTATTGAGGATGGAAAAAATGTCAGATAGGGAAATGTGGTAACAAAAGTAACAGTAGGGTTGGATGCTCCTTGTTTTGCTAAAGAATTCGCAATATCATACCCACGATGCAAACATGTCCAGAAATCCAAATCAGATTAACACTTTTACCAGAGCTTTAACTGGAGGCTATTAGCACTCGAATCATGAAACATTGAATTATTTAATACCCTTTATTTAATAGTTTAAAACACCATAGAACTATATATTTTCTATACCTTTGATTAAAAAAAGATAATTTAATTTGGACGAGTATTTTGGCCTCTTATCCAAATTTAAGTGTTGTATGAAAAAGGCCGTGCAGCCGTTCTTCTTCATAGACAATATAAGTACAGAAGATTGAGAAATTTTCAGAATCAATGAACGTGGACAAACTTTCTGAAATTTTATCTGTTATCATTCGCCACCCAGCTTTTTCACGACATGAGGAAGAAATTCATAAAAAAATACTAAAGTTGTACTCGTCACATTTTTATTGCTCCACTGTGTATTTTAATATTATATTACGACTTGGAAAATGTCAGAACAACGATATAATTATTCTTAAGTATCCATATAATTTTATAATGCCGTTCTGTGAGGAGTTGATTATGGAAAATGGCCGGCTTGATAAATATTAATGAGCATGAATTAAAATAATATAGTGACACGCATAAAGCTCACCGAGTTTCGGGTACGTTGATAAAATACCCACTTTAACTGGAAATGCCGTGGGTCGTTCCCGCGAATATTCTTTGTCTCACGAAGTTAAGTCTCTAGTCCCTAATGATTGACTTTGAAAAATGAGGCAATACCCAAAAGGGCATACAGCCGTAGTTAGGGCCGTTATTTATGATTAATTCTATGGGCTCTTAAAAGTGTACTTTTATCAACCGAGGTTTTCAAGGTAGTTATTTTATAAAATAAACCGAATAGATACTTTAAATCCGTTGTTAACAGATCGATTGTCACCCCTTATGCATAGAAGTAATATTGGAATGAGTCTGTTCTACAGTTATTTCTGTGGAGCCTGTTCAAAGGAGCTAGCAGCATTAAACCTCTGTGCACTGGTGCACACAGACGAGACTATGGACACGAACGGAACACCCTTTCACAGTAGTTGATGATATCGTATAATCCCAGCATCTTCAAGACCCGCATTAATGAACCCCGTCTACAGCTCTCGCTGAACGCACCGCACAACGCCGCCCTATCAGATAGCGATATAGATAGTTCACCTGTTTTTACGCTCTGCACGTGCTATTGAGGTGTAACATTAAAAAGACAGGAAACCAAAGAGATTAAATTAATTTGATTTTAACTATCAGTCTGTAATAATAAAAAGGCAGTGGATGTTTTCGTTGCGTTTTCTTCCATTCTGATAGGTTATAGGTTGGCTGTCATCCAGAAAATTTGAACCCTGCAAGCTGCAACCTGGTAAGATAATGCACTCTAACCAGTCGCGTAGATTTTGAACCCTTGAATTATGGTATCTTGCACTACTACGTTTTCCATCAATAGTTTATTTATATTTCAATTATTAATTATTATTTATTAGCAATTATTAATTATCAATTTGTCGATTATTAAATATGAATGGTCAATGACCGGTCGGTGGCTGAATCGACATCGCGTTTGGGTCCCACCCAAACATTGTTTTCTGCAATTACTCGACTGGTTAAGTCCCCGATCACAACACAAGCAACATTTTTCGCTTTTCTGTGGTGTTAGTAGGAGATTTTCAAATATTGTCAGGTTATTTGTAACCCAGGACTGTTTTAATATTTAAATAAAAATTATCAATTGAAAATTTATTTATGAAACATATTGGAATTTTTTTTTCTTTTTACATCTAGTACATATAATTTTTACATACAACCTCCGTTGTTAAGTGGTTTCCAAATCCTGGTATGCATAAAGTTAATTTTATTTGATTATTTTGCATTATTTCACAATTTATTAATTCAAAATAATGTATGGTTTATTTGTGGCACTTTTCAGAGTGATACTTTCAGTAATGTCCAGATGAAAGTCTACCGTTCGGAATTGAAATTTTTCTTGAAATGATTTTAGATGTGTTTCATGACCAGATCTGAATAGTCAGGTATTTCCCTTATTTCCAAGTACTTGGGTGTAAGTGGCAACAACACCATCGCAAAGCTTTTTGACAATTTGCGTTTATGCTTACCTTGAACAAAACAACACTATAAGTAACTAACTAGCCAACCATCACGCCGTTTTAATTTTTTTTAAATACATGGGATTGTATTGAATGCTATCCATACCTTTTTGAAAATAATATTTCGATTTCGTCCGACACTATATGCGAGGCGTGTGATAAGTCCGTGAATGTGAATGGTCGGTAAATATTCAAATGAGAAGATCTTATAGACTTAATAGAAAGCAATGCCGATGGTAGAGTCATGAATAATATTATGAAAGGGACGCTAGGTTCGGTTAGGCATGTACTCCGGACGAATGAATAAACAATTGTGATTAATATACTGAGAGAAGGAGTAAAAAGTTGGACACCTTCCAAGAAGAGATGTTTCCCAACTAGGTTTATTGGGAATCTGACGGAAGTAAGGAAAAAGATTGGGAAATATTTAGCTATTGATATCTGGCTAATAAGCATGGTTAAAGTCATCTTGAGCAAGATTCAATTATGAATATTGGTCCAAAACAAAAGCAACACTGAGATCTAGTATCTTCGTGCAAAAATAAAATATGTTAACACATAGTTTTAGGCCTTGGTTGGTTTTGAATACATAATGTTGTAACAGTTAACAATCATTGTAACCGTTGAACATGGGCCAATAATAATTTAGACACCATTGGTCGCCAGTGTAATGCAATAATCTCACGTACAAATTCAACCACTCTAGGGCCTTTGTAACATGATTAGTAAAAGACTATAAGGATTGCTTTGTTATTGAATAAAATAGGTACGATGATTAATATTATATTTATTCAAATAGCAAATAGAGGTAGAAACTCTCAAATAACAAGTTTAACATGATCTCAAGGGGTGTGCGACAATACGAAGAATTGATCGCACGGAAGGAATTTTCTAAGTAGCAATAAATTAGTTAAAAGTGTGACATTATGTATAACATAAAAATATGTGACCTGAATCACCGTAATGGGCGCCATACAACTCTTAGGAAAGAGTTGTAAATTAGTGAGGGATTGACATGATGACCAGCGATTAAATACATCTAGCCATGTCTGCCATCAGCGTCCCCCGTGAAATATATATTTCACACAAATGTATATATATATGTATGAAATATATATGTATATTTTATCTAAAGACGGTAGCGAGGAAAAAGTGAACTGCTACAATGTGGTCGAGAGCCGAGAAACTTGCCGCTTTGCTGTTGCTCTATTGTTATTGGACTAACATTGAATTGTATGAACGCGGATTAGATAAGGCGTGCTTGCGAGGAGAGCGATATAATACTATGGTTTAACGCCGTCTCTGCAAATAAACAGCGTTAAGATTAGTTGATTGGAAAATACATAAATAATCATCAATAAATTTGACGAGATGAATAACTACGGACAGTAATCATTACAAAAAAATGTATTTAAGAAAATGACACGACTCCCGGTTATAAGGTCAAACTAAAATTGGAGAAAGTATTCCCTCTATGGAATTGTAACGACACAGCGTGCTGTTGACGCTTTCAGTAAAATCTCGGAAACCTTGTTATGCGATTGCCTGCTTCAGACAGACTTAAGTCTATAGAAAATACTTAGATTGGAGATAAGAAAATTCTGAGGAGGGATATTCAGGAAGAATCAACCGCTTATCCAGAGAAAGTCTGAGACTAATTTGAAGTTAAAATTTACGATGAAAGTGTATAGTGTACATTTTCATTATTAATTTTTAGGAAGTGACTTTGATTTGGCAAGTGTATTTTTTTAAAAATTATGTCTGAGAAATATTTAAATGCTTTAAGCATCTTAATTGCAAGAAAATGGCCACAAAACATTATGAAAAAAATAAAAATTTGAATAAATACAAAGAAAACAGAATTAAAAAAAAATAATTAAAGAATATTTGAGTACCTACATGTGACTATGGCATACCGGGCATGTTGTGGCACATTCGGGCATGTTGTGGCACATTCGGGCATGTTGTGGCACATTCGGGCATATTGTGAAGAAAAAGGAACGGTTGGATTAGGATTGGTTAGGTTAGGGAAAATTCAGACATTTTGTAACGTCTTAGAATATTCCATAATAAAAGAGGGTCAGGCAATTACTCGAACTTGGACGTGTTGAAACGGAAGTCGAATGAAACTTTTGTACAATTTTTGTTTCCAGTAGTAGTTTTAAATGTAAATTTGCGGCCTCTGGTAACCTGCTCGGAGATAAGGTTGAAGTATAACATTCAATATTGACTTTAATTCAATTCATTACAGTGCTAAGATAATGATGAAACATACATAATAGATATAGTATAAAGATACATACATAATCGCAATCTTACCATGGTGTTAATTTACTAATTTGAACGTAGGACATAACTATATATTTTCGAGTTAAAGTAATGTATTTTTTGGGTATTATGCCGTGTTGCGATACCTCCTGCTTTAGCCAACGTTTCAGACAGCATTACAGTGTCCACTATCAGAGCAGATGTGGGATGCGCACAATACCCCAAAAATAAATGACCATAATTAAATCTAAAATCATACATATTTGAATTTAATATAATTTGTGTATGATTTGAAAAACACAACATGTCAATCTCATGAATTTGACTACCTGCCCACAGGGTATCAGCAACTTTTAATCACATCTTACGAGATTATATTGCAAGAGTTATGAACGTAATATTTTTGCTGGTTTCCTAAGTTTTCTCTTAAAAGTAAATTGTACTTGTGTATGTTCTATTCTTTGAGAACCCGCCTTGAATCTTGAAAATAATAAATGCATATGAAATTAGTCTAATAGTTCTCAAGGTGATCTCCATTGGCTCGTGTTTATGGAGAAAGTAAGTATATACAAAAAGAAAATAATGCTTTAAAGGCGATGTGTAAACAGTATTCAAAGTCTTAAGTACAAACGTAATTCAAAAAAAATAAATTTTAATTGTATAATGTGCTTTTACCCGAAATGAGTTTATTTAAACTCATTGCGAATCATGTATTATAAATATAATTTTTAATATCTTGTAATGCATTATTACATAAAAAAAGTATAAATAATATTTCATTGAGTAATAATTTATCATTTAAAATAACAATTTTTTGTTTTAATTTCCTTTCCCTTTGTTTTGCCTGTATATGTCGACGTTTTCTAAGGTTGTCATGGATTTGATAACACAGATGCAAGATTTGTCAATTCAGTAAAATTATTTGAAAAGAACACCCGAAACGTAATTCCAATGGGTGAATTTAAATAAGTTTCCTGTCTTGTCAGTCTTTAAATTTATGTTGGAAAGTTTTGTTACACGCTTTACAAAGAAAGTCACTGGAAGATACCCTGATTTGCCTAGTCTATTTTCGGTTAAAGTGGTATGGATGGGGAGGCCAAGGGCAGATCGGATACAGTGTAGAACCGGCAATAACTTGCTACAAGTACCCCAGCTCGAGAATTCAACAGAATCTTCATTTCAAAAGCACAGTGTAAATACACGCTGCGTTGTCTAGCAGGTCTTAGTCGAATTTATGTTTTCAACGGCTAAACACTATTCAAAGGGAAAAATAATACAGTTAATTTAATTTCCGATGTTGAATTTTAAAGCAATTCGATTTCAAAGACAAATTTTACAAATAACTTAATTAATTTATGAATGCTTCAATTAACGGTTGTATTTTAATAGAGGATTCTGACAATTTATATTAAAATAAAAAAATCTACTACAGGTACCTAAAAAGTTAGAGTTATAGCTTTAGTTTAACAAATGTGATTTTAATGGAAAAAATTTCTTAACCCTTCAGGTTTTTAAATATTTTTACCAACAAGTCCCAAATACATGATGTGAATTTTTTTGGAACTTCAGAATGCTCCCGAGGTATCTAAAATGTGCTACATATTACTTATTTTTGAATTTGTCTTTAAAAGAAATACTGTTTTATAAAACAAGATTAAATTGTCTTTGATCTTTGAAAAAACAACATTGATCTTGGTAAAACATATTTTTTAATATCAAACATGAAAATGTTAGCAAAAAAACTTACAAGTACATTTTTACTCAGAACGTCCGTAATTTTGAAAGAATTCGATATTTATAAAACATATTCCTTTAGTGTAGGTAATAAGTAATAAAACTGTCACTTTACTTTTTAAAATTGTTTATACAATATATATTTTTTTCATCTTTCAACTGTCATGAAAAAATTTCTTATTCATGACAATTTTTAAAAATTTTATCCTTGGAATAATGTATAAATATTTGATACAAACTGAAGAAAAATTATTTATCTTTTCAATGACTAACATATCATATATATATATACGCAATATAGAAAAAAATATAAAAATACTTTTATAATTTATTGATACCCCAGTCAGATCTGTCCTTCAGAGGCTGTAATAGAATATGATGTTGGTGACTAGTAATGTCCTTCCGAGGCCTGGAGGGTTTTAAACTGAGAAATTTTGTACTAGAGCATTCAAATAAATAAGCTTTTCCAAACCTACAATCCTTAAACCATGCCGATAATTTATGTAATCGGATTATTCTGACTTCCATTTCTAATTTATTATCGCTTAATATCTTATCACACTGCCAGACGTAAGTTTTAAAGGTTTTGTTTCAAACTTTTAAAAATGAATTTAAAAAAAACCCGGATGTACAATAATTACCTCATATTGTTCCTTTTACATCATCCTATTCAATATTTATCCCTGTTTCTTTGTCATATTTGCAAACAAAGTCGTAATACATTTCATTGTTTATATAATATATAACAGTTACATCAAGAAGTTTTTTCAAAACTAGTGTAATAATGACTTACTTGGCATTCATCCAATAGTAGATGATGGGGTTAACCATTGCGTTAGCCATGGCCAGCCAATAGAAGCCCAAGTATACATGCTGGATGTAACGCTTGTAGAGTACTCCGGGGTCAAAGTGGGTGTAGATGAAGTACGTCTGGTAGGGCAGCCAGCAGATGCCGAATATGACAATCACGAGGATGAACATCCTTACAACCTGTAAAAAAAAATCAATAATACTAATTTGTGTGGTCTGTGACTTGAAATATTCCTCGAGGATGACGAACTCAAATTTTCTTTGAAATTTTCAAATTTGGAATTGATGATTGTATGAATTCAGAAAAGCGATAAAGTATGTAGGTACCTGTAACCAGAAAATTCTATACATGAAACGCGTATTTTTTTTTGATTAAAACATTGACAGATGATTGTATATATTATTGTGCTACAAGTTAAATACTGAAACAGAATCCTGTTCGTAACCAATGAGACAAATGACAATACTACAAAATAAAGCTATGAGAATTATACTGAAGAAATACAGATGTACGAAAGTCAAGGAAATGTTAAAGTCGTTAAAAACCTTTTCAATTAAAAAAAATATTTACTCCAGGGCTTTTTTTTTAATCTACAAAATAATTATATGACCATAATTATTTTCTAGATTAACTGAATTTCTGAGAAAAAATTGCACCACAACTTGTGGTCCACAAGCAAATACATGAAACAAGGAAAAGAGATTAAATAAGACTCCCCTTTAGAAAAAAAAACCCAGAGTCAAAAGTCGTCGATGTATGGAGCAATGAAGACATTTGGAGAATTACCAGAGGAAATTACATTAAAAAGAAAAATTACAAAAATATGTGATTTATTTAAACTAATAAATGCTTTATAACTACGAGTACATATATATATCTATATTATGTAACCCATCTCGTGATACGTCACGTGGGACATGGGACATGGGTTACATATCTTTCCTCGAATATTATACATTTATAAATATATATGTATATATAACCCATGTCCCATACGTGTATATAGATATGTGTATATCAGGACATGGGTTACTATGCATCTATTCAAAAACCACAAGTAGTGATATATTTATTTTATAAAATGCATTCGGTTATATTAATTTAAAATGTCACCACTTTACTTGTAATCATTTCAATGATGCTATTTAAAGAAAATAAAATGATAGAATTTTTTCTGCTTTTATATGTCAGACTGTACAAATTTAAAATTTATTTTATACCGGTCTTCTTCTTCTCGTTATCTCGCTTCTGACATTTACTAATGTATATCGCAAAACATTTTATAATGATGGTACTGTTTGTGGTTGGCGCACTTATGATATTATATTTGTGAGTTATGGAGGGCATAAAATAGTAAAATGTTTAACGTGCTCGAGTTACATCAGTGATACTGTTATGGCTATTTCCTATTAGCACCGTTAAAACGTGCTTTATCTCCGGTCATCTGTGTGTTGATGATTTAAGCATTTATCCGTGTATTTTAATTGGGGGGTTGAACGTCAAATTAAGGGTTTATGAAGTAATATTGATGATGTTTACAGCGTAGATGCAAGAAACACCTAGATTCGGTTTGATGTAACGAAGCCTTATATTAATAGTTTCCTCTTTTAATGTTACCCTTTTCAATGAATTTTTATTTTATTTTAAAACCTCATTTTAATACTTAGACACACACACTACGTTAAAAACCATATCAGCGCAATTCAGATAAGCAGAACATTTTGATAACTTCGAGAACATCGAAGAAAGTTTGTTTAATACGTATAGATTAAATACGTAACTCCAACACCAGCGTTTGGAGTGTAAACATGAACTCAAATAATGTATATTCCGACCACGTATTAGCTTTTAAAAGTAGCACTATGTCGTCTTCGTAAGAGATAATTTCTCCGTATTTAGAGACATTAAATATATTGTTGACATACATGATAAATAGGAAAGGAGTCACTAACATGATCAAGTAATTTTATTCTTGGAGTCTTTTACTAAGGTAACCAGTTAGTAGTTAGCCAAGATAAGACTTTTTCATTTATTCCAATTGATTTTAATTCATCTATTATTTATATTATTTATCTAGTTTTTATGTGATATGTAGAAGGCTTTATATAATTTTAAATCTATAAATATTTTAAGACGTTTTTCATTTGAATTCAGGGTGGTGTACAGGTAATTCGTTACTTTCGCCATGGCATCTTGAGTGCTTGTGTATTTTTGATCAGAATTTATTGTTTTCTAAAAATGTCCATATTTGTTTTGTTAGAATTTTTTCATGTATCTTTGATGTTTTTGATAATAGTGATATTTTGTGATACTCTTGTGGATCTTTTACGTTATTCCATTTAATGGATAAAAGCGATGATTGTTTTTTTAATCATTGGTTGAGAATATACTACTTGCTAGATTTAGTTAAATTTATGTTTATTTATTGTTATCAAGATAAATTTGAAGATGTCCATTTTAATTTTCAGGTTTTTTTTTTAAAATCGTCGTTAATATTATTATTAAATTTTAAGTAGAAGTTTTTTCTCTATGTTTTGTTATATTTAGGCTTATTAGTATTATCTTCTTCAATGACTTTTACTGAATTTAAAAATTAAAAATTAATGATCATACGTAGAATGTTTTCATCTCGGCCCTCCGTCCCAAGACAAAATCCTGGGTGCTCCACTAATGCTAGGTATCTTCTTGCAAGATGAAATGAATTTTGAGCGAAGCAAGCCAAAGGCTGCTGACAATACTATTAAAATCACCAACCTTAAGGTGGACTATTGCGGAAATTGCAGTGCACGTACACAATGAATGACATATGACAATACGATCTCAAAAATCATCGGATAACTTCTCTCAATTTGGAAAAATAAAAGTGTAAACATCGCTCGATAGCAACAATAATTGACACATTTGAAACGGTCTACCTAAAATGAATTTTTAATATTTATTTTAAAAAATTATAAGTCAGAAGACTCATAACCACTCATGAGAGACCTAAAAATTTGATGGTGAAATTCGTGTAATTTTTGGTGACGCTTAGGCCTCGAGGGAAATAATTTTCCCCAGAGTCTCCTGTGTAAGGTTAATGTAAAAAATCTAGTCCATCCTTAGAGAATCCGGTTGCAAAACCTTTCACCGAGACCACTCGCCAAAGACCGAAGTTATAGATCACCCCCCGATCTCATCAATGCTGACAACTACAGTATCGATATTTAACGTGTATCGATAATATTGTAACGATAATGTTCTAATACGTTACAATGTGTTACTAGTGAGGTTAATTTTTATTAGAAAAATTAGGCTTTGTGTTCTGTGAGAAGCAGTAAAAAAAACAACAATAAATTTTAAAAGTATTGCCCATATCTGTGGAATGTATGTAGATCGCTTTTTCAATTAATTTTCATAGCTAGGGGCACATTTTATAACTAAAATATTTGCTATTTTCTTATCGATTTAAAAAAAATAAAAAGTACATTACTGAATTAGAAGACTAAATGAAAACCGTTCAGAAAAAACTTAAGAACTTGTCAAAGTTATCTGAAATTACGTTGTTGTGTGTGAATAAGCTTTATAGGGAGTTGGATGAGCTTATCGGATAATAATAAATTTGCCGCACACACCAAGGGTACGAACGTCAGAAATCCGCTACGAAATTCTGGGTACACTAGAGGTTGATGCGAAGAGCTGATAAATTTTCAGCATGATTCTCATAACTTTCGCGGAAAGTCAAAAGATGATCCTGGTCAGCAAATAAACAAAACAACGCAAGAAAGCTCGGTCAGTGCTTTTTTCTGTTTCCCCAAAGCTACGATGACAGATCGGTTAACTAACATAACTTATTTAGCCAGCGACAGATAATAAAAAGCCAAAATCCAATTGATTCTTACACGAATAAAGACAGGAAATTACTTTTTTTTGTGACAATATTTATTACTCGCAGTTAATTTGTGTAAATATTTTTTTAGTATTAAATAATTATTGTGTCAATAACAATATGTTCTCTTGTCTGGTTTACGAATGATTAATTTGATTACACTTTTAAAAAAATCAATGTTTTGAAGGTAAAACTTTTGCCAATCCAATTTCATGGCACCGCTATATAAAGAAGAATATTGATGAAAAAGAAAAGCTGATGAAGCAGGGTGGATATCGAATAATCTTCCAACATGAAATAGCCACTTTTGTAACAAACATATCCATTGATCGAGTTTGATCAATGGATATGTTTGTTTTTATCGAAGACGTATTATATGTGGAAAAACAAAACATTCCAAAGCGTATCAACATATCAGTGAAGAGTGAACATGTTTTCGTTACGTTCATACAATATTTATTTTATAATAAAAAAACCGCAATTGAACGCAGAAGATCTTTTAAATTACCGGCTCGTCTCAAATCTTCCATTTATATCCAAATCTTAGAAAAATTGATCACAATTTTCTTTGAGGCGTTAAAAACTGGCTGATTTAGGCAACTGTTTACAAGCCGTGAATGTTGGCCAAAAACAATCAAATTATGCCACCCTTTCATCTGGAGTACTTCAGGGGTCCGTTCTGGGCCACTACTCGTCACCCTCTTCACAGATGATGTCGTTAAAATAATTAGAAATAAATAATCCTTTGGTTTTCCATCCCACTGCTACTTTGATGACTAGTAAATTTATTTTTACTGCTTACCAGAAGAAATAGAACTCGTATAACCAAGTGTTTAGAAACAATTACTTGCTGGATGACCTCAAACAGATTGAAACTGAATCCATCAAAGACTGAGTTTTTCTGGACAGCCACAAGCAGACGTCATAAAAACACTGATAACTCCACAATAACCATTTCAGGAAGTGTAATCACTCCAAAAACATGTATCAAACAACTGGTTGTCAATCAGGCCGCTGATTTTTCCACTAAAAATTAAGTGAACAGAATTGTAAGTACGGGGTTCTTTCAATTAAGGCAAATTCAAGCAGTGTGAATTAACCTGCCAACAGAAGCGACTAATTTTTAGTCAAATCTTAAGTTGTTTTATGTCCAGACTATTGTAACGCAATAAATGCAAGCCTCACTAGATACCAAATTGACGAATTGCAATCCGCTTCCAACGTTGCGGCAAGACTTATCACCGGCGTTTCTAAATATTCCAACATTTCAGAGCTTATCAAAAATATTCACTAGCTCAAATGTCAAGAATGAATCCAGTTAAAACTCTGCTGGAAAATATAAATTCAAAACAGTTAACCCATAGGTTAATTATCAGCTATCGGTAGGTTGAAGGAACTTAAGCGCATACCAAATACAAAGTTCGGTGAGCGTGTTTTCGGAGTGTCAAGACCTAAAGCCTGGAATGGACTGCCAAATGATTAAAGCATTATTACAGACTAGACAACGTTCAGAGCCAAACTCAAAACTCACCCTTTTGGACAATCACATCCATAAAATCAGATAATTTTCTCCTTCACAGTCCGCCACATTGTAAGTAACTAAGGACGGGTTGTTTCGGAGAATTTGAACAATTCATCAAATTTCAACGTTCATTTTCGGGTTCTGTGAAAGACTTATTCAAGTTCTAGTTAGGTAAGTATGTTTTTTCTCTATCTGTATGTAAATAATATGTATCTTTTTCTGAATGTGTTAAGTAATAAAATTAGATAGATGGTAGAAATTCTGTGAGAAATATGCTAAAAATAATTTGTAGTACCCTAGATGTGATTTTTCACAAAAACGGCGATATATTTATCCAGTTATTATATTATTATTAATATAATTTTTTTTTAAATATTAAAAGTGTGTTTAAAACTACTCTTCATAATTAACGGTACCTACCCGCGAGTAACTTACACCCTTGTTCAAATCACCGTTGGGTTCCTTGGTTAAACATTATTTGTAGGTACCTTATTCAATGTAAAGTTTTGTTGATTGTATGTTAACACCTTAGCAAGTTTGTCGGCTCGTAAATAAAGCTCGCCGCTTGTTTGTAGTACTGGGTGGTCGGATGGTAAAACTGCCTATTAGCCATTCGTTATGATTATTTATTAGGGTCCTCTGAATGAACAAAGAAAGCTTCAAGTTCCTGAATAATTACTGTAACGTAATGATAGTGGAAGACCTTGATTACTTTTATAATTAGTAGTAGTTTAATATTTATTAAACAACGTTCTCAAACATAAATCAGCGAATTAAGGAAAATATTTATTTCAGGGGACGTGGGAAGCTGGGAAAGAATAATATATTGTCAAATAAGGTAAAATGATAAATTTGGTAAAATATTAATAAACACTTAATTATTTTGAATAATTTTCTCTCTTCCCTAACTCAAACGGCATCACGGATTTTGTGTTTTTCTAAGCGCCATATTTAATAGGAATACACAACCCGTAAACGAATGAGCGTAGAAGCGCTCGATTTTATCACAAAAGTTTTTTTTCAACTTATTTTGTGAATAATTTTAAAAGAAAGATAAAAGTTTATCAAAGGAAACTGCCGAAGATAATTTTAGCCATAATATTGTATTTTTTAAAGTTGTTTCTTATATGCCTTTATATATTTCTAATGAAAAAATACATTTTTAGTAATATACGTTTATATAGTGAAGTAAATTAAAAGCTTACCGTTTTCAGCTGTCATACCCTTAAATTAAGTATACCATTCCTAAGAGAAAATCCAATTATATCCAATTTTTCAATTATGTCCTAAATCCTGTATCTAAATTTCGCTAATAAACAATAAGTTAATGTTAATTAAGTGTTAATCTCAAGTGACCTATCAGGTAAGTATGATACTGTATATTATCTCCATATATAGTCGGTAGATCATTGTAGAAGTGTATTATATATTTGTACAGCTCCCTTTGAGGTGATTTTGCACAAAAACGGCGCTATTTAAATCATCCAAATATTGTTTTTAAATAACAATTTTATTTTACTCCAACTCAAGCGAAACGTTAGGAAAAACTTCAATTTATCCAAACCATCCTTTTGATATTCATAATGTTAACCGATTCGTAGTAAAAGTTAAGCGAAAATAGTAATTTCACTATTAGTGTGTATGTTATCTGTATTACTCATTGTATCTGTTTGAGACTTGATATTAACGTTTTAGATTTGAAAAACATAAAGACGATAAAAAGGGTCGTGTCACTCCTAATTTAATATAATTTCGGATTCATTATTTCATAGAAAGCAGACAGGCATACCTCATTTAGAAGGAAAAACGCTTAGAAAAACATACCCGAATACTAAGAAATTTTTATAAACCTTGTGAAAGCAAATCATATTTTTCTCATGTGGATACTTAAAATATTAAAAATTAAAAAACAGTAAAATGTAAGTTCCATAAAACGTTAAAACTTTTTTCAATAATATCTTTCAGATTTAGATGATAACATAATATTAACTTTTTGCCACTTGAAACAAAAAAACATGATAAAGTTGAAATCACGTCAAACCCCGAACCGCCAAATATAAACAGTTTGTGGCTCATAAATATATCTAAATTAAGTAAATTTAGCAATAATAAAATAATTATTATAAATTATTGATAGGCGAAAGTAGATCAGAATATAACATAGAAAATAATGTATTTCCTGATTGTATCCTGATCTTTCAAACCGCCTAAGACACCTACCGCCTACCTTATTTAAAATGTGCACTAATCTGGTATGTACTTACCCGAATGCATAACAAATGATTTAAGTCTATGCTTAGAAGAAAGAACTACTTGTCGTCATGCTATTTCGGTGTTCTATTATGTCTTACCCGATAAGAGAATAATCTGCTGCGTATATTGCGTGGGCCGGACGAAGCCTTACTATTGTAAGAAGGTATTTACAACAGGTTAGTGAAAGTTTTTAGTATATTTAATTCTTGACCATAATCTTTGACGTGAGAATAATTTGTCAGTTGTTATACTTTCTTAGGTGTAAAGCCCAAATATGTAACGCCATATACAGGAAGGTAGGTACTAAATAAATGCTTTAGTTGTGTGTTGTGCAACTATTGTCAAATTATTAAAAGGATATTTACAAATTAAGACAAGCAAAAAGTATCTACCTATACATATTCAACAAGAAGATTTGCCCTTTATCTGAAAAGCGTAATAACTCATTTTGCTTCTATAGAAGAGCATTATCGCCGAAATTTATACATGGTTTTTATTATTTTCATAATATCCATTCCATCACTTTAATGTTTTATTTATAAGTTTCCACCAATACCAGATGACTAGAAGTCCGGATTTTTTATCTTGTATAGAAATTCTGGGTCGAACCACCGTTATATTTATTTATTCGTCATTGCTCAAATACTAATTGAGGGTAAAAATGTGAATTTTTCAATTTATCACTAAAAAAATACAAATATTATTTTTGGGACACTTCAGTAATATGTTAAAAAAAAATTAAAAGCTGTTTAACGTGAAAGGAACTAATGTATTCTTTACCAGAAATTAAAAGCTGTTTAACGCAAAAGGAACTAACGTATTCTTTACTAGAAATTAAAAGCTGTTTAACGCGAAAGGAACTAATGTATTCTTTACCAGAAACTAAAAGCTGTTTAACGCGAAAGGAACTAATGTATTCTTTACCAGAAATTAAAAGCTGTTTAACACGAAAGCAACTAATGGATTCTTTACCAGAAATGTTAAACGTGATTTTTTTTAGTGTTGATCCAAATTTACTTAAAAACTGTAGATTTTCAGAATATTTATTATGCAAGCTATTTAAGACACTGCAAAAATAATCTTACTTGCCTAAAATTAAATAAAAAATCATACTTCAGGTTTCATTGAACGTAGAAATGGAACATAATTAATTCAACATAAACGTTGGTTCAACAGATGTTAGAAAGCCACTAAAAATAAATTAATTTTACAAATTGCACCTTTTAAACATATAGCTTTTCAAAATTCTACAATACCGAACTATGAAAAGAACAATCAACATCGTGGGATATCACAAAAACGAAGCGTACAAATTTTATGCAAAAATGCCTACAAACAAAAATTTTCTGTTTTCATATTCGCAAGTCAAGAAAAATCCCCTGATATTCTTCTAGTTGCAACTAGTAGGTATAATATGTTCCAACAGGCAATATTTTGTGCCTATCTTTTGTTTTATGAAACGACTAAAATACCGAACAATATAAACCCGCTTTTTACCCCTATATTGAATGTGTTCATGCATGCACCTTGCAGCTTCTGCTTCATTCATATATTTTATCAAATTTCATTTCCCCATGACGGGTTAAATATTTATGACTTTTTCATACCTGTTTTATGAGTATTCACTACAAATATTCAAAAATTGTATTTTTTCAAACCTTTGATTTTTCAATGTTTACCTTTCAACCACCGCATCCACCTGAATTTGTGATTTTTAAGCGTTACTTATATTCCTTCCTCTATAAAAATAATGTATTGTATTGACTTCTGATTTTCATGAATGTCTATTGTTGACTTGTTCCATTGATTACCGGAAGGGAGAGTCAGATTCGGAATAATAACGAGTAATTCGATGCAATTCTAACTGTTATGAAAATAACTGTACCCACATTGCCATAGGCATTCTCATTTTAAGGCGATGCACTACGTAGTAATGCAAAATCATTTTAAATGTTTCAGATGCTTTTAATAAATACCGCAAGTATAATACATCTTGGCCTTTGAAATAATCGAGTATTTTTTACATAAGTCTTTTTATAAGCCCAGAAAAAAATAATTTACAAGGCATATGAAAACTTCTTTAAAGTTCAAAATTTCCTACTTACGAACCCATTTTCGGTTATGGTTTTATTGTATAATGTGGAAAATTAAGTTATTTATAAAATGATCGGAAAACATTTAACTATTTATGCCTGAACATCCACAAAATAAAATAAAAGGCACTTTTTGGCCATGTTTTTTTCTTGCCTAAATCAAAACAGCTGGATGGTGTTAAGCGGGAATTTAAGCCTTATCGCCATCTACGTAAGGAGTGTTATTGATGGCGGCTCGATTCAAAATATTAAACGACGTAGTGCATCGCCTTAATAACAATGCTTACATGAGTCATAGCGTCATGTTTCTATTTGGTTCAAAATCAGTATAAGCGAGGTTAAAGGGGAGCTAAACTCGAGCATAAATTCAAAATTCCCAATATCGGCGCGGCTTGAATTTCTACAGCTCTCCACTGATTTGGTTCAAATTCTATCTAGGGGAGATAGAGAATAGCTTTTGAATCTTATGAAAAAATGCAAATTTTCGGCGACCATTTGAAATTTTACCGTTTTTCTACGATTTTTAACGAAAAAAAAATAAACTCGATTCTTAAGCCAAAAATCTAAATTTCGGCAGCCATACTTAATTTATTGAGTTCTGCTCTGATTTGGTTCAAAAATGGTACAAGGGAAATTAGAGAGCAGCGGATTTCGAAACTTTTTCAAAATGATTATTTTCGGACACTATCTTGAATTTCTGGAGTTTTCCACATATTTGGTTCAAAATTAGGAAAAGAAGAGGTTAGAGGGGAGTTGAACTCGAATCTGAAGGCATAGCGCTGCTGACCGCCATTGTTGATGTACGATCGGAAGATTCAACTCAAACTAAATTTAATCTACGAATCTAATGTATATACATAAAGATGGCAGACAATAAAAGGTGCAGTGAGGAAATTAAGAGAATGTTGTTTAGTGTTTGGGTTTAGGTGTATAAGTGCAAGCGAGATAGTATGTTTTTTTTTTTTTTTTTTTTTTAAATTTATTGTTTTGGTGTTTAATTCGTAGAACTCCATTTAATTTTTTAAATAAATTTAAAATAAATCAAATTTAATAATGTTATAATAATTATTAAGTTCTGCAAGTATTTCTGTTATTTTTACAGTTTTTAATGTGACAGCTGTTTCGGCTTTTGAGGCCATTATCAAACTGTGGATATGTCCACACGGCGACGACTTATTTATATGATTTTATTTATCCCCACCCATTTAAATTTCTATAATGGTCAAAAATGATTCATTAAGAATTGGAATAACCAAAATACTGGATTACCAAATTTGGTAATCCAGTATTTTGGTTATTCCAATTCTTATAATTCTTATTCCAATATTTGGTAATCCAGTATTTTGGTTATTCCAATTCTTAATGAATCATTTTTGACCATTATAGAAATTTAAATGGGTGGGGATAAATAAAATCATATAAATAAGTCGTCGCCGTGTGGACATATCCACAGTTTGATAATGGCCTCAAAAGCCGAAACAGCTGTCACATTAAAAACTGTAAAAATAACAGAAATACTTACAGAACTTAATAATTATTATAACATTATTAAATTTGATTTATTTTAAATTTATTTAAAAAAAAAAAAAAACGAGATAGTATGCTTGCGAGATTCTATAAAAGGCGATGCATGCTAGTAGAGTCCCTCTTTTCTTACAAACATCTCCCTAATAAATAGCAGTACTTGATCACGTGTATATAGTTTACTGAGTACTACCCGACACGTCACAATAAAGGCACGACAAGTCCGTACTATATGTTGGTAGTTCGTATTCGAATTATGATACTGTTGAAATATGACCGAAGGAAACAGGGTCCTATCAGCTTAGTTGGTAGAGCAGAGCCTCAGCGAGGCAAAGATCCGGGGTTTAAAACCTAGATGCGATCGCAGCTTTTTCTATTTAAAATTTTCCTTTAAAAATCGCTAATTTTATCTTCAATAATCAAAAAAAAAAAGAAATAATTTTTTTTACCAAAATACACAACATGACCAACATTGGATTCTGCCAGACATGACGTCATTTTAAAAGATGGATTGATGACGACTGTCATACCTTGAAGTGAATGGGAGAAAGGATGAGTCTTGCTGTATTTTCAGAACCGTTAAAGGGATTAATTTTAGAAACAAATCAGAAATCAAAAAAAATTTCAAAGAATATTTGAGGATACAATTCAGAATTCATGGTCATATCTTTCGTAGCGAACATTGTAAGGGGGACTAGTTTTATGCCCACATTTAAGCAGTGGCGGCTCGTGGCTTTTTGGTGTACTAGAGTGCTAATATTACAAAAAATGGCATTATTGACGTTGTTGTAGCTGAAAACGATTTTTTATTTTTTTTATTAAATTCGTTTTTATGTATGAAGATTTTCAGGAAATTTCAGCTTGGCCGTGCGCTGCACGGATTTCCTGAATATCTTCATACAAAAAAATAGAATTTTGGAAAAAAAAATTAAAAATCGTTTTCAGCTACAACAACATAGATAATGCCATTTTTGTAAAATAAGGACTCTAGTACACCCAAAAGTCACGAGCCGCCACTGCATTTAAGGCAACACTTTTTAAGATGTTTTAATAGTGGAATAGCTTATTGATTAAAACTACAAATTGTAATATTTAATCATTAAAGACAACATTAACCACTCTCTCAAACGAAAAATTTAAACAGAAAAGACAGAAAACGATTCGCTTGCATCTGGGAATTGAACCCAGGATTTATGTCTTGCCGGGGCATTGCTCTGATCAATGAACCCAGGATTTATGTCTTGCCGGGGTATTGCTCTGATCAATGAACCCAGGATTTATGTCTTGCCGGGGCATTGCTCTGATCAATGAACCTAGGATTTATGTCTTGCCGGGGCATTGCTCTGATCAATGAACCCAGGATTTATGTCTTGCCGGGGCATTGCTCTGATCAATGAACCCAGGATTTATGTCTTGCCGGGGTATTGCTCTGATCAATGAAAATTCGATTATATCAACTTTCGTCATTTTTAATAGTGTCATCATTCGACTAAGAGCTTCTTGTTAGTCAAAGTATGATATAAAAAGGATAACTATACCAAACTATCCATAGCCCGAAGGAACGCCGGGCATGACAGCTAATATTCTCTATGTTCAAAATGTTAAATATACATTATTTTTCTGTAGAAACACAATTCCGTAGTTTTTGTCTTGACAAGTAAAGTCACTTGAAAAACTCTACTACTTGTGTAACAAGTAACAACTAGTATTTTTTTTATGTTAGTATCATTCAAAAGTCTTACTATGTATTCCCAACTGTCCGAAGCCAGTAAGACTATGGAATCCCCAAGAAAACGTCCCTGGAAGAGAAATGTCAGGAAGTCTATTCATAATAACATACTAACGGAATCGTGTATGTACCAATAATGTGACAAAAGAAGCAACTTAATTTTAGGAAAAAAAATAACTTGGTGAAAATACTGTCAAACAGAATGATGTTTAATTATTCTTTTTATTTGAAATGTGAGGTTGAAGTGTTGAAATTTTGTTTCTGGATCAGGGACTTTGTCAGCGACAGTGAAATATAGCAATCGCTGTCTAAAACTAATAATGTTTGTTCGAATAAGGATTTTAAAAAGAATTTGTCATTTGTAAATGTTTTGCAATGCATCGCGACATATAAAACGATTAACTTGATAAATCTACCTTCAACCGAAAAATAATAAAACTTTTTTTGTGATTGCTTTTCTGATATTTATTGACAAAACCCCAACAAAGTACCATAGATACAAATGTTTCTAATTCAATTGGATTTTGTCTGTTTGCGAACATTTTTCAGATTTATTGCTTGTTTCTTGAATTGGGAATTTCGCCCTGGGAACCATTTATCAGATAACCATAATTCCTGCCATTGGTCACTTGAAATGGTTTCCTACGTTAAGTGACTTAGCAGGGCTGCTTGGGTTCGTGAGGTGAGGTTTGTCTAAGTCTTTAGGTCTCTTACTGAATAGTAGGCTGGATGGGAATAGACTGGTAGAGGGAGACTTTTTGACCTCTCCTGCCGGACTCTCTCGACCCACCGCCTCACTCCTGAACACATTGTCCCCCAGATTCCTACCCACCCCTCATATCTTTTTACTTCCCAAAACTTTCACTTCTTCCTTTTCTCAAAAATCCCCTCTACACAGCATCCTAATATATGCCATAGATCCCGACTTTTTTCTTCAGTGCTCCTATATGGGCTAGTGTAAGGAAAATTGCATTTCAATTTAAATGAGAAACCATAATAATAATCATAACAATACGCCCTTCAAAGTAGGTAAACATGTCTAACCAAATGCAATTTACAAACTATATTAATAAAAAATAGTGGTCTATGCAAGAAGATTAATTTAAAACCATAAATAAGTTTTTTTATGTCACAAAAATATTGTTTTTAAGCTCATCTATTATAAAACAGTAAATTGCATAATCTCTCTTATGTTATTTCTGTTATTACTGGATACATAAAACCACGATCTTCATAAAAATATTGGTTTAACTGCATTATAAGTTCCAAACTAAAGCATACTTCTACAGTTTATGAGCACCATATCATTAAAAAATAGAAATATTAATGCAAATAAAAAAATATATCACGAAGGTAGGTATAAATATAAGTATAAGAAATCACGGCGAGTAAACGCAATTTATATAATATCATGAAAAAGATAGTAACTCTCTGAGACGAGAGGAGGACTTGCAGTAGCAGCGAATAAAATTATTGCATAAATGAAAGGCAGTCAATACTTTCTGGAATGCTATAAGTTTTTTAACCAAACAACTACTGTCAGGGGTGAACTATGATCTTCTATGCTAACCATATGGCAGAACAGACGTATTGGCTCACAACAGCTACTAAACAAGATGTCCCTTGATATATTCAACATACACCTTGTGATGTTTTGGACACTCACATAAAATAAACGAAACGAACGTGCTCAAAAAAAAATTTTTTGTTTAGACAACGACGGGAGATTTATGGACAGACAGGCCTGGAGTAAACACATTCACACGGGACAGGGCGCAGGGACGGGCAGTCAGGTTTGGAACTTGAGTACGTGGACATCTCCATGAAATCGATACAAATGAGAAGTGTTGTGTGAAATTGCAGTGAATTAGTGGATTCAGATAGTGTTAATAGTATTGTGGAATTTTGAACTAAAGTGAAATATTATTGAACCGGTTTTTGTGTGAAGTGAAAGTGGTTGGACTCAGTGAGAAAACAATTAATAATAATGACAGTAAGGAACAATCGGATAATTTTTAGAGCGCCGTTTTGTAAAAACCCACCTCAGGGGCGCCAGGTGTTGTGCAATCGCGATTGTGTTATAAAGTTGTGTTGATTTAAACGTGATTTCGTATACAGTTCGAACTAGATTGCTTGTCTTAAAAACATGAAAATAATAAAAATAATGATTGCGTTTTTAAAATAGAGTGAATGTACTTAAAGGCAGGAAGTGTTTAATCGGGCTAAGTTATTGATTTGGCGAGATGGCATTCTATCCACGGAGACCGAAAACCAGAGAATCAAATAGATTATTAACTGTGGGTTCGAATCCTAACAGATTAGGGAGGTACAATTTTATTTACAGGAATATTTAATTACCCTTTTATAAGCGTAGGGAGGAGGTCGAAAATTAAAGTGATTTAGCTATATAGTGTAACCAGGTAAGCTTCACGCTGAGAATGAGAGGTGACTAACCGGGTGAGTTTTTTTATATTATTTATTAAATTTCAGAGGACCCTTTTTAAAGACGGATACAACTAAGTTTACTACACCTGCCGCCCAAATAATGTTATCATTAACAGGGATGTGCTAGGCGAACCGTCAATCAGCTGTGAGCGAGAGACGAGTCAACGACCTTTTCATATATAGGACAAGACGCAGGTACAGTCAGTCAAAGGGGAAGTTTTGCTAGCGTATGCCGTCCCGAATTGAAAGCGTTCGGATGCAACCAGACGGAACAAAATGAAAACTTTTCTTCTGTTATTTGACTTTTCTAATTTAATACTTTTCATCTATTGTTTGACTTTCTAAGTTACGAATTGGGATGCACAAAAACAAATCTAAAGTCGAAAGAGGGAGATGGTAATCTCCGAAATAAAACTACCAACCGAACAACTTTTCTCAACAGGTATCTTTCGAGAGGTAGGCAGCCTCTTTAAATTAAATGCAAAAAATCAAACCAATTATCCGTTTATACCTTACCTGAGAGGATAGGTATTCAGTAGAAGTTACCCATACCTAATACACGAGGATGCTAGTAACCTCATAAAATAAATACTGGAACCAAATATTAAAATACAGACAGTCCTCATCCCAAATTTGGCATATCGAGTAGACCTTACATATATCTCACATGATAATTGGCTGAATGGGTAGGCACACAACCTATCGTTAATAAGCGGGCAAAATGTCGACAAGATCGTCGTGTGTTATATATGTATTGACCTAGAAAGGGATGTAAATCCCCGACGGCGTGGGAGTTACAACGTTTTCTAGAGGTGGCACGTAACTTAGGACCTTGCGTGTCACATTTTCGCGACTAGATTCGTGACAAGGGATGTCATGGTTTTCCCCTTCTACACTCAGTAAAGTAGATTATCCTGGAGGTGTTTGAGATTGGGGCAATTCTGAAATTGGTGAAGAGACCTGGTTTTCTTTATTCTGGCGTGAAGGTTGCCGATTTGGAACAAGGGGAGACCCGGCCGGTTGTGATATCCAGACACGCAGATATCGATTGCCTTGTTCGAATTATCATCCATCAGTTTTGTTTGGTAAGCGGAGGAGCCAGTCTTAACTTGAAAAAAATTCATTTCCTTTCCTCTCCTTCCCCTCCCAAAATATATACATGGATGGCGCCGACAACTAACACCATAAATTTATCGTATGTATATCACATATATAAAATCTAACACTTTATTATACTCACATTACTCTATGACAGGTAGAATCACGTAGCTAGTTGGGGGAGCAGGCGACTTAGAAGATAAGGTTTATGAAATGGTTTTAAAACACAGCGGTAATCGATTCAACTCACTCTATCTCAAAAGAACCAAGGGATACCACACATACACAGATAACTAGGTTTCTAAACCGAGAAACAAAAAAACCAACACAACGTTCGGTGAAGCCTTTTTATACTGATCCGTAACGTGAAATGAGTACGTTCAAGGTCGTACGTCACGTAGACAAACTAGAATCAAAGGAGAGGAGCAAAGGCTCGTAGAGACGGCAGGGGAGGAATTTTCCATCCCTGCGAACACATATGCAAAGCCTTATGGAAAAGTTACCTATGGGACTTTAAAGAAAAATTATCGTAGAAAGAAGAGAAGGAAAAGTTTGAAGTAGAAAGGGCAGATCATGTCATTTGATGCCGCAAACCAGGAGAGATAGATATAAAAGCTGGCTTGAGTTCATTACTGTTGTTGAGAAAAAAAAATGGATTTCATAAACCTTATTAATTCACATTAACAGCAAAAGAAATGGTACCTATCGTCAAAAATGATAACAGAGACATCGTACTTCAAAGGCAAAATAGAATAAACAGACAGACCCGGAAAACATTGAATTCATTGTGACGACAAAAAACATCTAAAATGTTCATAAACAACGAAGCCAAAGGATAAACAAAAATCGAAATCGGATTAATTATAACACAAGAATAAGATAGCTGGGACAAATCTAAAATAAACATTGCATCGGATATCGTGAAGTATATGGCATATTTTATACCATTGATATTAGAATAACTGTAAACAATTATTGTTTATTCCAGATCTAAAAGGCAGAGAATGTTTAAGTCATAAATAACACAGACGGACAAAAAACCATCGGATCACAGCCGAGGACACAAAATAAAAACAAATCAACATGGAAATAAATAACACTCGAATATAATACAAATAACGCATTGAGATGAAAAAACACAAAGTTAAGTCAAGTACTATTATGTAATAAACAAAACTCGGAGTTTAAAATTCGAAAATAAATAAGTGTGACATGACATATTGAATTTCTACCCATAGAGACACAAAAACACTTGAAAAAGGTGAGGGCGGAAAAAAACTCACCAGCAGAACAAGCCGATAATCACGGGAACCAAAAAATAAACAGATGCTAGGTTAGAAACGAAGAACAGGGGCGCTCAACATTTTGGAAGAATTAAAATAAAATTTAAAATAAAAATAAAAAAATAAATACAGAGGTATTCGAGAAACGTAAATTACCTATAGTTATTTCTAATCCCATCGACTAACACGAGGAAGCGAGATTACCCGCTGGGCTTAGAACTAAAGGGAGGCTGTGATGTTTTGGACACTCACATAAAATAAACGAAACGAACGTGCTCAAAAAAAAATTTTTTGTTTAGACAACGACGGGAGATTTATGGACAGACAGGCCTGGAGTAAACACATTCACACGGGACAGGGCGCAGGGACGGGCAGTCAGGTTTGGAACTTGAGTACGTGGACATCTCCATGAAATCGATACAAATGAGAAGTGTTGTGTGAAATTGCAGTGAATTAGTGGATTCAGATAGTGTTAATAGTATTGTGGAATTTTGAACTAAAGTGAAATATTATTGAACCGGTTTTTGTGTGAAGTGAAAGTGGTTGGACTCAGTGAGAAAACAATTAATAATAATGACAGTAAGGAACAATCGGATAATTTTTAGAGCGCCGTTTTGTAAAAACCCACCTCAGGGGCGCCAGGTGTTGTGCAATCGCGATTGTGTTATAAAGTTGTGTTGATTTAAACGTGATTTCGTATACAGTTCGAACTAGATTGCTTGTCTTAAAAACATGAAAATAATAAAAATAATGATTGCGTTTTTAAAATAGAGTGAATGTACTTAAAGGCAGGAAGTGTTTAATCGGGCTAAGTTATTGATTTGGCGAGATGGCATTCTATCCACGGAGACCGAAAACCAGAGAATCAAATAGATTATTAACTGTGGGTTCGAATCCTAACAGATTAGGGAGGTACAATTTTATTTACAGGAATATTTAATTACCCTTTTATAAGCGTAGGGAGGAGGTCGAAAATTAAAGTGATTTAGCTATATAGTGTAACCAGGTAAGCTTCACGCTGAGAATGAGAGGTGACTAACCGGGTGAGTTTTTTTATATTATTTATTAAATTTCAGAGGACCCTTTTTAAAGACGGATACAACTAAGTTTACTACACCTGCCGCCCAAATAATGTTATCATTAACAGGGATGTGCTAGGCGAACCGTCAATCAGCTGTGAGCGAGAGACGAGTCAACGACCTTTTCATATATAGGACAAGACGCAGGTACAGTCAGTCAAAGGGGAAGTTTTGCTAGCGTATGCCGTCCCGAATTGAAAGCGTTCGGATGCAACCAGACGGAACAAAATGAAAACTTTTCTTCTGTTATTTGACTTTTCTAATTTAATACTTTTCATCTATTGTTTGACTTTCTAAGTTACGAATTGGGATGCACAAAAACAAATCTAAAGTCGAAAGAGGGAGATGGTAATCTCCGAAATAAAACTACCAACCGAACAACTTTTCTCAACAGGTATCTTTCGAGAGGTAGGCAGCCTCTTTAAATTAAATGCAAAAAATCAAACCAATTATCCGTTTATACCTTACCTGAGAGGATAGGTATTCAGTAGAAGTTACCCATACCTAATACACGAGGATGCTAGTAACCTCATAAAATAAATACTGGAACCAAATATTAAAATACAGACAGTCCTCATCCCAAATTTGGCATATCGAGTAGACCTTACATATATCTCACATGATAATTGGCTGAATGGGTAGGCACACAACCTATCGTTAATAAGCGGGCAAAATGTCGACAAGATCGTCGTGTGTTATATATGTATTGACCTAGAAAGGGATGTAAATCCCCGACGGCGTGGGAGTTACAACGTTTTCTAGAGGTGGCACGTAACTTAGGACCTTGCGTGTCACATTTTCGCGACTAGATTCGTGACAAGGGATGTCATGGTTTTCCCCTTCTACACTCAGTAAAGTAGATTATCCTGGAGGTGTTTGAGATTGGGGCAATTCTGAAATTGGTGAAGAGACCTGGTTTTCTTTATTCTGGCGTGAAGGTTGCCGATTTGGAACAAGGGGAGACCCGGCCGGTTGTGATATCCAGACACGCAGATATCGATTGCCTTGTTCGAATTATCATCCATCAGTTTTGTTTGGTAAGCGGAGGAGCCAGTCTTAACTTGAAAAAAATTCATTTCCTTTCCTCTCCTTCCCCTCCCAAAATATATACATGGATGGCGCCGACAACTAACACCATAAATTTATCGTATGTATATCACATATATAAAATCTAACACTTTATTATACTCACATTACTCTATGACAGGTAGAATCACGTAGCTAGTTGGGGGAGCAGGCGACTTAGAAGATAAGGTTTATGAAATGGTTTTAAAACACAGCGGTAATCGATTCAACTCACTCTATCTCAAAAGAACCAAGGGATACCACACATACACAGATAACTAGGTTTCTAAACCGAGAAACAAAAAAACCAACACAACGTTCGGTGAAGCCTTTTTATACTGATCCGTAACGTGAAATGAGTACGTTCAAGGTCGTACGTCACGTAGACAAACTAGAATCAAAGGAGAGGAGCAAAGGCTCGTAGAGACGGCAGGGGAGGAATTTTCCATCCCTGCGAACACATATGCAAAGCCTTATGGAAAAGTTACCTATGGGACTTTAAAGAAAAATTATCGTAGAAAGAAGAGAAGGAAAAGTTTGAAGTAGAAAGGGCAGATCATGTCAACCTTGAAGATTTTAAGAGACATGCAAATTATGCCCAACCGGGTAGTTCTCTTGTCTTTATACTGCGTAGACAGGGGCGCTCCTCTTGTGATGTGTCATACAAACCGAAAATATATATCTCAACTAGAACGTGTATACGCGTTCTAGGTATACATGCTCACAAGGCCGGCCATACAAAATTAGCGAGTTAACGCGCTGTTATGTATGACGATTTGATTTCACGGCCTGTCGGTACATCGCACCAAATGCCTCCCGGCAGAGAAAGGGTTTTAATTAATCATGTCACTTTCATGTTTAAACTAGCGCAGACCCGTCAAGATCTCGGGATATTACAATTAATCGTAGGCTTTGTAACTCATGTTCCCTTTCAAAAACAAGTGAATTATTCTTAAAACATATATATTTTTGGTCAACAAAATACAGGATAAAATAGCAATTGTAAGTCGTGCAATATTATGTTTTAATACAGTGTTCTCTGCGTTCAAAGTCGTATCTTCTCCAAGTTGAAACTTCTTAGTAAATTTGTGTTTACCTTGCCTTTACCCGGCAGGTAAATCTGTTAAAAATTTAAATAAAACTAATACAAATTTTAAATAAAAAATTAACTAATATAATGAATTTGGGACACACTCTTTGTCTGATATTATGATATATTAATTAGTTCCAGTTTTTTAAATCAAAAGTTCAATGATCTTGAATAATTTTACGCACTACGCAGGAATGAAATTTCAAATCACGCACGCACCGACAACCGAAATTAATATCTTTAATTAATAATATATTATTTTATTTTTGTTAACGCGTATTAAATAGTAAAATTGACGCAGTGTGTTAGACCCGCACAGTAAATAAATGATAATGTATCTAAGTCATCATTTATTACACACACAAATAATGGATAGTGGTATAGTTAAACCTTATGTTCATCGCTAGGCTGCTGCGCTAGTCCAGTGTTATCTGAATTCGTTAAATAATATTATTTTTTTACTACTATAAATATTCGGGATATCTTCTAATATACAAAGTATGTACATATTAACAACCCGCGACATCATATTATTCGTAAAAAAATATTGATGCAAATACCAAAAGAAATTGTAGTGTTTATGTTTTAAAGGCACCTAGGATTATTTTTAGAAAAGATGGCTCCTAAAAAATAGTCCAACATGACCAGATATAGTTTACATAATACATCATAATTACAATATCTTGTGTTTAGTTGTAGAATGCAAAACCGAAATTAAATACGTAGGCACTACAGTAGACCGATGCTTAAAATAGTATACTCAAAGACAGACTAAGAAAACTAAGGACGTGTTGTTTTACAGAATTTGAACAATTCATCAAATTTAAAAGTAGATTTTCAAGTTCTGTGAAGATTCTATTCAAGTTCTTTTTATCATTTAAGTTTTGTGAAACAACTGGTCAGTGGTGATATAATATAATAAAATAAGACATATTTTAAATGAAGACTTAAATATTTTGTCTTCTGCCAGTCAATAATACAATATGACATTGTATGATGGGGTGGAACATATAAAACACACGGTTCCATGCTAACTCAACACACTGACTATTCAACACACTTTTAAAAAGTGATATAAAGTCATTAAAAACGATTAATTTTTTTTAACCTAACCTTACCTAACCTAACCTACTTAACCCAGTTAATAAAGTTTTTGTTTCATAACTTTCCATGACTTTATACAACTTTTTAAAGATGTGACGAATTATCATTTTGATGATTTATCCGGTCACCAAAACACACAAACAACTATTTTGACTTCTGCTAATCAAAAATACAACATGGCGTTATATGACGGGGTGGAACTAATAAAAAACAAAATTGATAATAAAGAATTAGATCTTCTATTTAGAGAATTAAAATTCAGACAACTAAATGCATTAACATCTGCCATTCAATATTACGAATATCTGATATTATTAATACTCCAGCGTCTGGACGGTGTAGGCCCTCTGATTGGTCAAATTTAAATTGTCTGTTTCGGTTAAATTCCGCCAACTTGAAAAGACACGATTTGAAAATTAAGACACGATGCTCATATAATTTTTGGATAATATCGAAGAGAATATGTTTTAGAAAGTTGACAATCCATTGGATTCATTACATTACAGTAAAAATTATCCACAATTACGTATTAAAATTTGACGTTTATCATTATTCACGCGAAAGACAGATTGTTCAGTGTTGCCAGCGTATATGGATTTCCAATCAATGTAAAAAACTTTTATAGCCAGTTAGTGTCAAGCAATGTACAATGTCAGTGTGATTATTTAATGTGAGATTTATTATAATTATAAATAATTATAAATAATAAATATAATATATATTTATAAATCCACCATTATAAATTAAATAAAAAATAACCAGTTCCACTCGATACTTATACGTAATTAATTATTTTTTGATATTACAACACCGACCCCATTCGCTGTCATCAGCTGTCATGTTTATATGTGATTATTACAGAATTATTATTGACGTGATAACCGTAGATATTTCTTTTAAAAACTATCGCTGTGAATCGCTAAAAAGAAATATTTTGTTTTCAGATTATTATTTCAATTTAATTACTATGGCTAAAAGGTATGTGGGCAATATTTTACCAGAATTGGTCAAATTTCGGAATGTTCGAATGAGAGGGAAATTTACCAAGCGATTGAAGTGCCATATACCACAAATTTTAGCTTATCCTCCAGCACTTAACGAATGATTGACAGGAGATTGTAGTCAATCTAAAAACTTTAGGAATTTTGTTTGTCAATACAAATGCTACTAGATGTATACAGTGCTAATAGATTTGCCTCATTTGGAGCGCAAATAGCTAATATCCCAGGTAATGGTCCATATTGTTTAAAAAAATTTGGTTAGGTTTATCATCTGACTTCCAGAAGTATACAAGTTGCAGGTAAAATACCTTCCTATGCTCAGCTTTATCTATATGATCCTGATGAGGCTGTTAGAGTGCGTATGAGTCATCCATGTTATGCCGATTGCTATAAAAATATAATGCAAATAATTGATGATTGAACTAAAAGAAGCTGTCGAGGAAGAAGAAATACGCATTGCGGCTGAGGGTGGGCAGGTGAGAGATATACGTCTATTATTTACACGTTCATCAGAGGTACAATGCTCCAACCAGTTCTCACGATATCGCCATGGTTTACGTAGCAGACAGACGGGAATTTGTCATCGGGTATAGATATCGCTGTTTAACCTAAAAATGTTGAAGGACCTCAAAGGATGGCAACTTTATCAAAGCATTTAGATCCCATGGTTTTCCCACTACTATTTCCATCAGGTGAATGTGGTTGGACTCCAGGCTTTCAGCATCATGCTGATTTCTGTACTGCTCAATGTCATACTGTAACTGCTATGTAGTTTTATGCAAGTAAATTAGCAGTGCGAAGAAACATATTTAATCCAATCCATTATGCGGGTAAACTTTTTCAACAGTATTTAATTCATGCTTACATTATTTACCAATCTGGTCGCCTAGATTACATTAGGAAAAACCAACGACACCTCAGAGTGGAATGCTATCAAGGTTTGCAAAACCATGTAAGAAATTTAGCCACTGATAGAGGAGTATGTGCAGGTAATACAGTCATTCTTCCATCTTCATTTACTGGTGGACCACGCCATGTGAATAAACTTTATCAAGTTTCAATGGCAATGGTACGTAAATTTGGTCGTCCTGTCGTCGTCATAACTTTTACATGCAATCCCAAATGGCCAGAAATACCAACCGAATTGGAACATTATCAATCGGCCGCGGACAGGCCTGATATGGTAGCCAAGGTTTTCCATCTAAAAGTCAAGGAATTTATTCATGATATGACTGAGAAACATGTTTTTGGAAAGGTAATTTGTTGGGTGTATACAATTGAACAGCAAAAAAGAGGACTCCCTCATCTACATGGTGTGTTTACACTTTGCAGCCAAGATAAGTTGTATACAGCTTCTGATATTGATAATGCCGTATCTGCAGAACTACCCCATCCGAAGAACGGCTTTGTACCATATTATTTAAAAAAATAACATTCATGGACCATGTGGCGTACTTAATCCAAGGTCAGTCTGCATGGTATACGGTAAGTGCTCTAAAAAATTCCCCAAATCATTTAAAGATGCTACTGATAATAATTTCGCAGGCTACCCAGAGTACAGGATACGTGATAATTTTTCTGAAAATCACGTTGTTCGGGATATACGTATCGACAATCGATTTGTTGTTCCATATAATGCATTCCTTAGCAAAAAATATGATGCTCATATTAATGTTGAAATTTGTTCCTCTTTGGATAGTATTTATTTATTTATACTGGGTTTTTAGAGATTTTCTCGCTTATCTATACATGATCAATCTCACTCAATTTTACTTCTGGCTTTACATTTACCCGACAGCCAATCTGTTTATTTTGTAGAGGGGCGGGAGGAACAGGCTCTTAGGGAAGCATCTACAAGGAACACCTCTTTAACAGCGTGGTTCCAATTAAATCTTAAAGATATTGAGGGACGCTCTATTCTGTATCAAGATGTACCAAATAACTATGTCTTTTCAGCTGGTAAAAAGTGGACGAGGCGACAGCGGGGAGGCGGCAACATCATTGATGACATACGAGAATGGACGCAGTGCATGACGGAGGCTTCATTGTATTTGATGCCTAAAATTCTTAGACATCTATTTGTTTTAATTTTAATACAATGTATCCCTTCGATCTTCGGCTGAAGATTTTTTTCATCGTGGTGTTGCTGAAGAAACAGCTATTAATTAATCTTTGTCTTTTAAACATACAGGATATTCTTATGAAGGAGAATTCATCTTGCAGAATGCAGGGCTTACCTGAACCTGATGAAAGTTGCAGTTTTGGACAAGTATCTGATTTTAATGTAATTTCTGAAAACACTTTAGGTGAATTGATGGCTGCCAAACTCAATGACGTACAACTTCAAGCATATAATTCTATTTTGAATAAGTTTTTTCACATGAAAATGATGACAATGAATGTTTCTTCATTGATGGCCCAGGCGAAACAGGGAAAACATACCTTTACTAAACTTTAATTCACACTCTAAGACGAAAAGGTAAAAGAGTTTTATCATACTGCTTTTAATTTACCCATCAATTTACAGGACAATACAACATGTAAGGTCACATCAAAGAATCGGAAAATTATAACGGAAGCAGATATTATAATATGGGATGAAGCACCAGGTGTAGCTTTAGAAGTTATTGAGCGTACTATACGTGATATCATGGGAAGTGATTCTGTCTTTGGTAACAAAGTTATTGTTTTGGGCGGAGACTTTCGTCAGATCCTTCCAGTGTGTCGACGTACTTCACGAGGACAATTAATTGCCGCTTGCATAAAAAGCAGCATACTTTGGTACCATTTGAAAACTTTTCAATTAAAAACAAATGTCAGAGCTTTAGAAAGTGAAAATATATTTTCTAAATGGCTTTTGGACTTGGAAGATGGCAAACTTCCTTCGGTAGAAGGAACATTAGAATCATCTGTGCTTATTCCCAATGTAAATATTTGTCAAGATATTATTCACTATATATACAGTGAGACACATACAACTCCTGATGCCTTAGTGATGAGTCAACGTACCATATTGTGCCCTAAAAATAGTCATGTTTATGCTATCAATGAGGATGTACTTCAACGGAAAGCGCCCCTGAGGTGATATCTCACAAAAGCGGTGCTATAAAAATTTCAGCTGTAACTTAATTCAAGCCAAAATCATTACGGGGAACAGAAAAGGTACAGTACATTTCATTCCTAGAATTTAAAACACTTTTTCGGATGTTACAATTAGTCAAATTAGCTTATGCAATGACCATCAATAAATCTCAAGGACAAACTTTTGAACGGGGTGGACTGTTACTTCCTGAACCAGTATTTTCTCATGGACAGTTTGAGCGCAGTCATCGTTATTTATACAAATTCTGACTGATTGGTATACGGATAATATTGTTTATAAAGAGATTTTTTCCTAATGATAGTGTATAATATTATGTTGTAGATTGTAAAAAATAAAAGTATAATAAATTGTACTTGCTTAAAAAGTTTTGTTTTTTGACTCAATTTATCCCACCTGTAAGGTTTTCCAGCCTAAGAATTAAGAGAGTTTTGGTGTATTTACTTTGACAATCGTTAGGTAAGAGCGTAATATTATTTCACCCAAATATGTAGATTTTTAGGACATATCCCAATAAAATAATTCTTAATATATTTAAAAAAAAAATGTAATTACTTTGACAGTCTTTTGGTAAGAGTATATTATTTTACCAAAGTTATATGTAATATTGTAATATGTTGATATTTATTTTTATTTTCAAATTACATATAAATATTTTGCAATTTAAGTTTCGATTTAAAAATTAAATCATTTCGGTGGTATGGAAGAGGAAACATTTTTCTCATTGACGAGATTTATGTTGGGGTGAGGGGTGTTTAATGGTTCAGAATGTCTTTCTATTATATATCTACCCATTGATCTAATATCTACCTATTAAATGTAACTGTTAGTATCACTCAAACTGGGCGAAGCCCAACGTAGTGCCGCCCGCAGGGCCTAGCAGCAAAAACCCGCGGAGCGGGTTTTTAACTGCTAGTACAAATATGATATTCTAAATAAAACTGAACCATTTAAAAATAGTGAAAATCTTAAGCAACCCCCCCATGATTTTCTTGTTTGTGGAAACCCTCGCAGGTGACGCGAATTTAGATAAACATCAATTTTCCCAATTCCAAAATGTAAAAAAGTTCAATGATAAATACTTTGAAGTAAATACATTTAATTCATTTCAAGAAATATTCAGAAATGTAAATAACAATATTTAAGAATTTTAATTTCATCTTAAAAATACTGAATACTTTGAAATACAAGCAAATAAATAACGATAATATTGTATTACCACACTTCGATAAATACGAACTCAAAATTTATTATTACACTATAACATATTTTATTGTAAATGAGCCAACATTATGTTATTGAAAAAACAATAGTATTTTTATCGTAATGACTGTACAGTTTACGATTGTCGTAAAGCGAACGCACTCTGTTATTTAAAAAAAAAACCCTGAAGTTTTCAAGCCGCGGCAGCGGTTTTTTTTCTGCTAGTATAAATTATGCTGATACTGGTTTTGCAAAATTATTAGAAGAAATATCGACATAATTTTTGCAACAAAAAAACATAACAAGGTAAAGCGGATTAAAAAATTACGAAATAATATCGTGAATTTTTAATTTTTTAATGTCTTTATTCTTCATTATATGCACCCGCTGAACTGCCAAAGCAGTTTGTTAGCTGTTCGTGTTCACAATATTAATAGTACACTAAAGCACACATATTATGAATAGTCCCAAATTAGATACATAAGAATAACATTTACGGATGGAATTCATTGACAGATAGAATACATTGACAGATAGATATAACATAGTCAACATACTCATAGGCATACACACACTTAAAGGCACTCAACATACTTAAAGACTCTCATAGGCATATTTATACAGTTACAAGCATACAATCAATGGATACCAGTCTATTTATAAACCATTTCAATATATAAAATCTTGATCCATTAACCATTTTTTTTTTGCTTTTTTTAGTTCAAGTTGTGCAGGTTGATTTGCTTTTTCATCCATTGGCATCTAATTAAATATAGAAGACACAAGATAAGTAGATGTTCGTTGGCCGTATTAGTAACTTTTGGTATGGACTTACCTTAACTTTGACTAAATCTTGTGTGGTGTGTTATCTACTTGTTCTTTATACGTGGAATCTGACAATGGGTTTTGACATACAATTTTAAACCATAATATCCCTCAAACAGGCAATATATTAACTGAATCTTCTTTTTTGTGTATTTGTCTTCCACAAATTTCCCCGAAACGTTATTCCGTATATGATTCCGATGGTGAAAAATAGATTATTTTTAGCTTTTCGTTCTCATTTTGAGAAAGGACGAGATAAGTTTGTTGTAGTGTGTTACCGCAGAATAAAAAGTGTATGTGACCAACATTATTTTGTATTATTTCAAGTCTCTGAAATAAGCCTACTTACTAAACATGGAAGTTTAAACTTTTTTTTCATTTTTATCTGGAAAAAAAATCATCGAAGTAGGGAATATAATGTGAAGCATTTTACGTATTGGAATGTTTGGAGCGTTACAAAGCCGGGAGTTGTGGTTTCGAGTGTAAATATTCATTTTTAACTTCCACTGTTTTAACATAAATCATTTACGCTACGCAATTTATCACTCGGGGGTGGTTTGATGGAGTTGTATGAAGTCAAATTTATTCGTATCTGTATATTTTTATTGGGATTGATTGACAACGCAGAAATAATTCATCGTTAATGATCGCGTCCGTGATATATTTTGCTAAGCGCATATTATGTGACATCATTCATTGATACTGCTTTCGATATGAAATGTAGGTACATGATTGCTTACCTATAGAAATTCATAACCATGAATCCGTAGTGTGAAAATTAGATTTGCAATCTGTCATCCATCATTTCTATGGCTTGCTTCTTAAATGATCCATTTCAGTTTTCAAATTTCGGCTGAGGCTTGTGATGTATTTATTGCTCTTTAAAAAAAAATTAAAGAAAAGCCATTTTCTAGTGTAAATTGGTCCCCGAAAACCGAAAAATTCTTTGTTGGTAACATGAATTGACTGAGTTTTGAAAACAAATTGCAAAAATCTAAAATATTCTTATTTATTCGAATGTAATGTAAATATTATGCTCGTGCAATTTTTAATGATGCCTATATTATATTTTAACCCTTGCCTTGTCGGGGCACCGCTCTACCACTGAGCTAATGGGACCCTATCCCCTTCGGTCACATTTAACTGTATAATACTTTGAATAAGAACTACCAACATTGTCTTCATTTTTTCACCGCACATTTTTTTTTGGCAACTATCTTTATGTATGAGTAGAGCCAATAAAAAATGTGCGGCGAAAAAATGAAGACAATGTTGGTAGTTCTTATTCGAAGTACGATACAGTTAAATGTGACCGAAGGGGATAGGGTCCCATTAGCTCAGTGGTAGAGGGGTGCACCGGCAAGGCAAGGGTCCTGAGTTTGAGTCCTAGATGTGACCGTATGCTTTTCTGATTTTTCGGTTTCAGATTTTCGTTTAGAAATCGCTAATATTGTCTTCAATAATTAAATATTACAATTTGTGGTTTTACTCAATAAAGTTATTCCAAAAAATAAGCATTATATTTAACCGAGTATGCAATTTGTATATTACCTTAATGCTGGATAACTTTATCTTTAACCGTAGTTTCAATATGTATATTTCCTTAATGCTGTATTACTTTATCTTTACTGTGTGTACTATGTCCTTTTTCCAACCATCGAAAAAATTTAATGATGTTGTGAGTAATAACAGTGGTTAAGTATCAGTAATAATATTTACATAATAATGGAAAAAGTGTAGTGTACAATTTACAAATATAAACAGTAACATAAAAATTAAAATAAAAAACGTTAGGAAATGTAAAGTTAAATTTATATTTTATTTTTTATCAACTTTTTAATAACGTTCCTAAAATATGAACTTTTGTCTTTGTGATTTGCCGATGTACTGGGATGGAAATCACCTACTGGACCAATATTTTCATCGAAAGATAATAATAATAATATTTGGCTTATTTATATAGCGCCGTTTTCGTGAGAAATCACCTCAAGGGCGCTGTACAAATATATTTCTTAAATATTAACATACTAGAACTAGTGTCTTACGAGATATTAGTTATAGGCCTATAACTACTATTTTAACAACATATATACGAGTATTTACATATTTAGCAACTTACAACTAAAATTAATATTAACAATCTGATCTTACTAACGCCAGAAGAAGAAGGAAGTTCTATTATATTAGGGTGTTTTTATTGTAAGCTGGATATATATGTTAAATGAATGAAATTAATGAATAAAATCAATTGTCAATCTTAAACCCATCTAGATGATTCATATGCCAACAATTAAACCGATTGACTTGTTGTGTTCCCGCTGATATTGTCCATTGTCCATTAGTAGGCAAGTCAATAGCAAAATTGAATGAACGGTATCGCTAGATAATGTAACAATTACGGTATAAAAAAAATGAAAAAAAAAAATATTTGGATAGAATGACGGATTTATGGAAATGAGTGTCTGAAAAAGTGAGTTTTTAGTTTGGATCTAAATTCTGTTGGGCTGGTTATACATCTCAATTCCATAGGAAGTTTATTCCAAGCCTTAGGGCCGGATACTCCGAATGTACGATCACCAAACTTAGTGTTCGGATTTCGCTTAGGCTCTTTCAACATTACAATTGCAGATGATGTCGCTGATCTGCGAGTTGACTGCCTTAGACCAGTATTTTCAGAAATGCATAGCTCAGTAATATACGGTGGCGCCATTTCGTTGGTAGCTTTAAACACCATCCAGCATAGCTTGTACTGGATCCTTTCAGGACACTTCAGCCAGTGAAGATTTCGGAGGTGTTCCGAAATGTGCGAAAACTTAGGTACCCCGGTGATAAGCCTTGTTGCGGCATTGAACACTGATTGTAGTTTATCAGTTTCGCATTTAGGAAGATTTGCATAAATGCCGTTGCAATAGTCAAGACGTGATACTATATATGAGTTCACAAGTAATTTTGTTGCCTCTGTCGAAAGGTTCCTACGAACTGACTTAAGTTGTCTAAGGTAGAAGAACCCCGTGCTAGATAGTATGTTCTTGAACCGTTCTGCATTCTCTGGTTTAAGGAAAGGTTTGAGCGACTACACATGTATTTTTGACGGATAAATGGCGTGCTTCATTTTTGCATGCATGCTTCGTACCGTATTTTGATACGCATAGAGATATGTCAGATTGAAATGAGTTTTTGTCAGGTGGTAAAACAGGGACAGACTACTGTTTAAAATAGAAAAAAGTCTAAAGCAATGCCGAGTTCAATGATATCCATATCAAGCTGTAAACTGTATTCCTGTGCGGCCCGCAAAAAAATTGAAAATGGATATATTGAGCCTCTGGCTAAAAAGGTTGACCATCACTAGCCTATTGGCTCCAAATCAGATAAACGTAAACAGCTCTAATAATTTTATGACTTTGGTTGACCAAATTTATATTTTAGACAGGTGTGCAGTGTTCGCGCTAGACGATGATAAGACACGAGTAGGGGATTGTTCTACCGTTCTACCGAAAGGATTTATGTTCTACTCGAAGGTTGAGCTTGAGTATTAAGCTTTAATCATAGTAACTACTTTTGATTCATATTCGTGTGCATGTTTATAAATTAACTACAGAATTTACAAAAATTATTAAAGAGAAATTCCTGCTTTTGTTCCTATGATCATAGATCTCATTTTACAGTTGATTTTTAATTTTTTAATTTCGTTTGTATACTCAATAATATTATTATTCAATTTATAAAAACAGTATATTTACAAAAAAGTTTTGCTATGTAATAAATATTACACGTGATAGCTGTTTTGCCCTCTGAAGGCATTCAGAAGATAATGCCTTATCCAACTATATGTATATGTGTTTAAAGAATTTGAATCAACTGTTCAACTTCTTGTCTTTTGTGTGGAAGAATATTTTATCAAAAGGAAACTGTACATAAACACGTAGAAAGGGTAACACATCCTCTCACGTTTTGTTGTTGTTGTAATGATTTGTGCAAAAATGAAAAAAAGAAGTAAAATACATACGTTTTTTACAAATATAACATTATTAAATGAATAAACATTGACTTATACATATTACATATTACGTGTTAATAATGCTCTTGTTATTTTAATGATTATAAATGCATAAAAATCTATCTACAAAAAAAATTAAAATAGCTTTAAAAAAAAACTTTAATCAGTAATTCCTAAAGTTTGACAATCATTGGCTGTTGAAAGTCAGTGCTTTCAGTACTGCTGTTGTCAAAAAAACTCCGGTAGTATGCGTCCACCAGTTGAAAAGTGTTTTAGAAAGCGTGCGGAAGCATCAACGGAAGAACATCCTTCCGGGCGCTTCCTACCTATTGCAGGTTCGTAGTGCACGGAAACTCTATTATTGAAAATTCCTTGCCTCGCGCAGACAAGACAACCAATCTAAGTGCGTGATTATTATTATGGAAGGGGTAAGAAAAAAATACTTTTGGCTTTCCTCAGATGAATCCACAACTGTAATTTTATCTGTAAGCGAGTCCCCGGTTTGATTAGCATTATACTCGTAATTTATTATTACATTTTTTTTAAATATAAATAGTAAGATAATAAGAAATTTAAAAGGGATGTTGGATAGCCTATTTATATGCGTATAAACTGCTTTCTAGTAACGTAAGTGCATACGTAAGAACCCGCCGGGTTACTTTTCTCTGGGTTTTGTAATAATGGTAATCTGAAACACCGTGAAAGGAAACAGTTTTCGCGTTCTAAAACTAATTTTTTAAAACTTTTTCTAGTGGTCAACAGTCCGCACTGAAAGTGGTCACTTGTCGCACTAAAAAGCCTCGCGGACCGCAGGTTCCCCACCAATAAAACACGTATAAAAAATAAATATATTTATTCCATTTCCTTACATCGCAGAGCCTATTCAAAGCTCTGGGAAAATCTCGTAACATCGAGTGGGGTGTCAAGTATTTATTGCTTGCAGGCTCAGAGGTGACTGCTATACCCTTGTTTGTTCCCTCTGAGATGAGCCGATGGAAGTATCTATAAGAGTATCTATATAAGTCTATAGTGGGTGTGTCCATGAGCCAAATTAATATCAATTAATCTTAAATTCCTAAGAAATAGAATAAAATATTTTCAAATCGAAATTTTTCTTGAACTGGTAGTAATTTTTATTGTAATGAATTATTAATTACGAAAATATAAAAAAAAAATGGAATAACTTTTGTTCTTGTAAACACTATAATAATCCGTTTTTTTGTTTTGCTTGAATCCCAAATAGTTGGAGGTTAAACAGTAAAGTGATGGTTTTGGTGAAGATTTTGGTTTCAATTTATTTCTTGTATTGAATACGATCATATGAAATAAAATATCTTGTTTACTAACGACGATTATCGCCTTTTAATTTTTTTATTTAAACATATGAACGGTGTTTTTTTACTGCCGATTTTCGGCGGTTTTCAGCTTTTGATCAAATCGAGTTGAGCTGTTAGGAAAGACCGCTATGCTTTACGATCAACATTGATAAGCCACTTGGTAGAAATACGTATTTTTCCTCGAAGATAAGATCGGGTCCGTTAAAATGTCTAAGTTATCAAGAATTAATTATATATCAAGGAGCATCAACTTAACGTTAATTTGCTCTAAGAATCCCAAGAGAAATTGAAATCCGACCTAATATAATATAAGGACAGAACTCAAACTCAAGAAATAATAAATTTTATCGAATCGTTCAAAATTCGAATGAACTCAATTTATATTTTGAAAGTTTATATATCAAGTTTAAACATAAACGTATAAAATGATTGCGAAGCATTTTGAAAAATAAGTGTTTCCTGGAATTTCAATAAACCATTTAATAAAATAACTGGAGCAGTAATTTAAAATTGAATTTATAAGAAAATAATTCAAGATGTAAATTGGGCTTTTTTATTCGAGTTCATTTGCGTTTGAAGAGCGATTCGAATAATTTCTTGGTGTTATTATCCTTGGTCTTTCGTTTAATAATTTTAACGTATTTCAAATATTTAAGTTCATAACTACGCTAAAAATACGTTATCGTCCGTGAAAAGTACTTCAAAATGAACTTAAATATTTATGTACATACCTATGTATATATTTTGCAGCATGCAGAGTGAATTTCAGAGTGTGGGTTAGGGAATCGGAACATCATATATGTGGTCATTTTGATTGCAAAAAAAATGTTGTCCACCTCCTAACATGTAAGAATCCTTAAAGTATAAAAAACATTATGATTTGATTACAAAAATGTAGTATAAATGTTTTTGTCACATCACTTTTTAACTATAAAAAAACATTCTTATTTGATTAGACAAATGTATTATAAATGTTATTGTCACATCACTTTTCAACTATAAAAAAACATTCTTATTTGATTAGACAAATGTATTATAAATGTTTTTGTCACATCACTCTTTAACTATAAAAAAACATTCTTATTTGATTAGACAAATGTATTATAAATGTTATTTTCACATCACTTTTCAACTATAAAAAAACATTCTTATTTGATTAGACAAATGTATTATAAATGTTTTTGTCACATCACTCTTTAACTATAAAAAAACATTCTTATTTGATTAGACAAATGTATTATAAATGTTATTTTCACATCACTTTTCAACTATAAAAAAACATTCTTATTTGATTAGACAAATGTATTATAAATGTTTTTGTCACATCACTCTTTAACTATAAAAAAACATTCTTATTTGATTAGACAAATGTATTATAAATGTTATTGTCACATCACTTTTCAACTATAAAAATCATTCTGATTTGATTAGACAAATGTTTATTGTCTCGTCACTTTTTAAAGATTCCTTTAGAAATAATATTTTAAAAGAATATTTTTCTGAATCTGAATAGATGGTTTGTGAATAATGTTTATGTCTCTATTGTTTATATCTCTATTGTGATTTGATTTATATCTTCAACCTCTCTCCATGGCTATAAATGCATTTTTCGTAAATTTATCGTTTTATATAATCTCTTGTTTTGTATAAATTTTTTAATTCATAATCCTTTCTCACAAATTAAATTTACTTATTCCATATTATGCTGTCTCAGTAGAGGTAAAGTCACAAGGAGCAAATCCATAATTGGTTTTATTTTACTATATAATACTTATGTACAAACTGATTAAATGTAAACTTTCGATTTACCGAAAATGAATAAATAAATAAATAATTTTATAAAAAATTCTCAAAATTTCATAATGTTCCCAAAAGCGAACAAATTACCCAAAGGGGTTAACAATGCATTATTGTGTAGTGATATAGTGATCTCTAGAAGTTTTTTTAGTTGTGATTTATCTTTAAATCGTATTTTTCAGTCAGCTTTCTTTCGAATATTTTTGTTCTGATTTATCTTTAAATCGTATTTTTTAGTCAGCTTTCTTTCGAATATTTTAGTTGTGATTTATCTTTAAATAGTATTTTTCAGTCAGCTTTCTTTCGAATATTTTAGTTGTGATTTATCTTTAAATCGTATTTTTCAGTCAGCTTTCTTTCGAATATTTTTACCGTAATAAAGAATATTACAAAAACTAGATTTACAATTGAAATATGAACACAGATCATACACATCCGTTCATTAGATAGATACATCACTAACAGCATAATTGGATTTTTTTACAGTTTTTTAATGAGTTTTTAGATTGCCATACTGGGTATTAAAAAAAATGCAAAAATTGATTTGACATTGAAAAGGTTAGATCACAATATGTTCGTTCATTTGGATTGCAAATAACCTTCCCTTTCACCGCACTTCTTTTGATCTATTGCTTATAGGACAACCTGTATACACAGTTATCAAACGCAAAGAATATCAATGGCCAAAATTAAAAGAAAAATAATGGATAAACATAAACCCACACACATATTTAACGAAATACCTTGATCCTGCCTTTATGTAAGGTGACAACCTTTATTATAAGTCTGAGTCAGTATTTCAAAAACATTATTGTTCGAACCCAATTCAAAGGAATGTTTTTATTCGTTAGTTTGAAATTTTTCACTCGAATTTGCTCCAGTAAATAACATCATATTTATGTGGATTTCCAAACCAAAACTATTTGGGTTTACAATAGTCTTACACTAGGTGTGCAATATCAAAGTAATATGCCAAAAACATTTGGTGGAACTACATCGGCTTCCGTGGTCGAAGGGTAAGGCAAAGCAAGCAGCAATCCGAAGGTTGTGGGTTCAAATCTTGCAGTGCGCAAGTAAATTTTATTTGACTGATTTATGTTATGTCACAATTTAATCATTTATATAATATTTGCGGTACGTTCCAGAGTGGAAGATACTCTCAGTATCGCCCTGGTGTAAAACCATCATACAGAGTTTAAACTTCTCTTGAAATGGCTTTAACCGTGTGTGGTGACCAGATCTGAATAGCCAGGTACCTCCCCACCATCCTCTTTCCCATCTCCTACCACCCCCCACTACCTTCAGCCTCACCATATACCCCAATTTGGGATTCCATAGTCTCACTGGCTACAGATGTTTGGGAGCAGTTTGGACTTTTATTCTGTATTCACAAAAAAAACATCGTAATATAAAGTTAAAAAAACAATTTTAAAACTTTATTCCAATATTATTTATTTCCACCGGACTGGTTTCAGGCAATCGATTTCATTTTGTGAGTGGTACATTTTTACTTAAAACTTTACTGAAATATGTTAATATCATAGTTTTAAGCAAAAATGTACTAGTCTGGAGATGGACCTGATTGTCTGAAATCGATCCGGTCGGAAAGGAAATAAAAGTGGAAAAAAGTTTAAAAATTGGTTTCTCTAAAGTTTTTATGTGAATTTCTGCATCTTTGGTGAAACATTGAAGGAATAAATGTAAAGTGGTTGGGTACAAAATACATGTAGGGTATTATTAAACAGGAAGATCATCATCGCATATTCATAATAATATGACCTTCAAAATTAAGATTCAAATCGCAGCGTCCTTGGTAGGTATGATCAAAGTATGTGTTGGGTAACTGATCAAAGTCCCCATGTTAAATGTAAATCGTGATCCATTTCTTGATTAGATACACTGATAGTATCCTTGTCACGAAGATGATTACTAATCTAGGAACTGTTCTTATTGGTGATGACATTATTGGTTATAATAATTTACTTCATAGCTATCTAAAAAAATTTAAAACGGACTGAAATTTTGAACGAGAATATGAAAATTTATGATTTGAATCAACAAATAAATCTTAGTAAAATGGCATTTAATGTAAAATACAACACACACGGACATTAAAGCAAGACTTGGATTCGAATTTTGAAAACCGTTCTTAGCATCTATTTATGATCTGAAGTTGAATCAGTAACCAAACCTCAGAAAAATTGCATTTGCGGAAAAATCATCATTCTCTCTGGCACAAACGCAAGACTTGAACCGCGATGGAGGCCGTCAGACTGGCCTAATGGATGTCTAAGCTCAGTTATATCTATCATAATAAAAGTTCACTGTGTTATGGTTTGATCACGGAATTTTCATTTGTCGGGAATTTCGGAACTTACAAAAAAAGTATTTAAAAATTTTGTTTAAATGATGTTGAAATGAAAGTGTGAGTACATTTGGTTTCTTTTATTTAAATTCCATCCTAATAAATCAGTTTTTTACCAAACCCACCTCGCACATCACCTAAATTAGTAGTTTCTAATGCAGTTTCACCTAAATTAATAGTTTCTAATGCAGTTTCACCTAAATTAATAGTTTCTAATGCAGTTTCACCTAAATTAATAGTTTCTAATGCAGTTTCACCTAAATTAATAGTTTCTAATGCAGTTTCACCTAAATTAATAGTTTCTAATGCAGTGGCGTGCGCAGAGGGAAAGCAGTAGGAAAAACAGCTTATTGTAATAAAAAAATGATAATAAAAAAAAATTCCATCATGGAACTTTTTGTTTAAATTCTTCACAACATTGTTAAATTAATTTACCGAATCTTTAAAATTTACATTACAACTTGCTTGATGTTGTATTTTCGAATTTTAATTTTGTATAGTTAGTTTTTTTTTTTTTTTTTTACTTTCCGATTTTATGTCCGGGTTAAATCTTCCCCATAGGAAAAACTAAACCCTTCCACACACTTTTCCACAAATGATCATCTAGTCAATCAACATTATGCAAGTGCATTATATAAGCAAAATAAATACAAAACAATACAAGAACAACATGTTAACTCACCAGAGATCAAATGGGAAAATAATTCACCGACTCCAGATATTTTCATATCAGAGGGTTCGGCTCGGTAGAACTCCTAAACAGGGCCTATAAATTCTACTGATCTCTCGACATAAATATTTAAAAAATCTTTCGTTATCCTACATGTATTCAATATGACCGACTTTTGCATCGTTATATATAAATTTTTTGATAGATCTAATACGCCTAAATTTTTAATGAGAGAGCTAGGTATAATGCCAGTAGCCGAAATAACGAATGGTAATATTTTTATAGTCTGAGAATGCCAAATTCTTTTAATTTCATTTCCTAAATCTGTGTATTGTCTTATTTTTTCATCAGATTTTTGAATATTACAGGAATTTGGAATAGCGAAATCAATGATATAAGTTATTTTTTTAATTTTGTCATATAAAACTATATCGGGTATTATGACTAATCGTTCGGTCTGTTAGTATAGTTTTATCATAATATATTTTATAAAATTTGTTTTCGAAAAATGAATTTGGTTCGTATTCATAATATGGTATTATATTACGGCAGTCAATCAAGTTATGTTTAATTACCAAACTTTAGTGAATTATTTTTAAAACTTGATTTTGCCTAAATGTAAACTCGGACGGTGCTAATATAGAACATCCCGATATAATATGTTTTATAGTTTCCGGAAAAACCAAACATTTTCTACATAAATCATCAATTTGATTTGTATCTTTGATTATATGCATCCTATAATTTTTAGTATTAATGACTCTATCCTGAATGGCAAGCATAAATCCTTCTATTTCTGCGCTCAACTCTCCAATACTCAACCATTTTTATTCATACATTATTAGTATTTTTTACATTACCCACGCACTGGAAGTGCCTTTGTGGGTTCCCTTAACATACATTTAAAAAAAAATTATATGCACGTAATTTTTTTATTCTAAAAATGTTTGTAGGTATATGTGTGTAAAAAAATTTTCTCTTCAAATATCCAAAATAATTGCTTCAAGTATGTAATTACAAGCCAGTTACAAGCCAGTATGTAATTACAAGCCATGACACACGTATAACAGTATACACGCATCTTTATCGCTCCGAACAAAAATTTAAAAATATATGATTTTCAACCCATGAAATACAAAGTAAAAAGTTTTTGCGGTGTTTGAAGTGTTTACAGTGAAGGATTTCAATTCAATTCAATTCAAAAGTGAGTTGTGTACTGAGAAACATTAATAAACATTTGTGATCCAATGATAAAATGAAGTGACAATCAAAAAGTGACAGTTACCAGCTACGATTTTAAATTGTCTAGCGAAATACATCAAATTCTATTGATTTAAAATTAGCTAACAATAATTAAATTATTATACGAAGTGTTTTTGAATCGGTGAAGTAGGAATCATCTCTCTAAAACAAAATTCTCTTCGATCAATCCTTGATATAAAAACACTCAAAAGTGTTTATTTTGCTTTATTCCAATCTATAGCTACGTACGGCATTATAGGATGGGGAGGTTGTGCTGCATCCATTCTCTACCCTCTAGTGACTGTTCAAAAACTTTTGTTAAGGATCATCTTCAAATGTTCTCGTTCTTACCCATCAGAGCCACTCTTCAAGAAACTAGCAGTCCTGGACATTCGCCAACTATATATTAAGATAGTTCTCATCCATATCTGGAAAAATGGTTTGATAAATTCTACTCAAAAAAATATACATACACGCTACTCAACGCATGGAAAATGCACAATCCCCATAACAAAAACCACTTTCTCACAAAGACAATTCACATACATCGCACCAAAAATATACAATGCACTAAATAACGACATCAAAAGATCCAGTACACGTACTCACTTTGCAGCCGGTGTCCAAAAATGGATATCCGAAAAGGGTCGAAATTTCTTTGAGGTATTTCTTTAAAGAATTTCTTTAAAGAACGCAGGTTATACCACCAATAAAAGTTTTTGTTTGTATAGAACTATATATAATTACTATAATATTAATAGCCGAAAGTTTAAAAACTTTTACATAAATTACTTAAAACTGTTTAGCACCACTGTACGGCATACAAGTTCCATGTACCTACTGTGCCACCTTAGCTACCAGCTGACTAAACCACTGTAACAATAATAATTGACTCCAGTGTTCAGTGTAATTCGCCGGACTTGAAACATGAATTCTGACTTTGATTTACCTACCTACCTAAATAACTAAATAATGTACCTACCAATTTAATCAAGCACATATAGATTTCCATAGTAAAAATAATCCTTTCTCATTTGCCTACTCTATAGTACTATGTTTGATTTTATAACTATATACTTTTTATATTCTTTTTTATGTATCTATTTTACTTTGGGGAAATCAACAGTTTACAATGTGGTTCATTAATACAAATGTAATTTACCTAACTGAGAAACCAATTGCAGATTTCCTCTATATACTATTGTATTATGTATCTAAAAATAACACTTACAAAAACTAAAAAATATTATATTATTATACTATTATATTATTTACTATATTATATTATTATATATATTTTACTATTATATTATATTAATATTATATTTTTATATTCTACTGTATTCTTCCATACTTCCTTATATTACTATAGTCATTTACATTATTTTATGTTCTTAAATATTCTTTAATAATATGTTATTTTATTTTATATTCCCGCACATTCATTATGTTAATGTATAGAAAATCGACCACCATAACACGGGCATGTGCCTAGCATGGTGGTCGAAAAATTCCTCAATGCATGTAACTAACAATTTTATTGAATAAAGAAACTTTAAAAAAGTTAATGGTTATATACAAAAAAAAACTATTTTTTTCGACCACGAAAGAAAGCCAACATAATATGGTTTTTATTTCGTTAGTAAAGTTATACTAATTATTAGAGGTTTCAATTGATGGCATTGATTGTTTATGTGTGATTTGCATATAAAAGCATAGCGTTTTTCCACAATAACACAAAGGAGTGTTACCTTGAAAGTGCATTACACCCACAAGTACTTTTCGTATACAATACAACCAACATTTCACTACGACTTGCGCGTCAATTTCGCATTCTTAGTTAGCTTTTGACACTTTATTTTCTTTTTGAAAGTGTAGATTAATTTTTTTCACATTACCGGCCCTGCTTAAACCTATAATAATATACTACCTATATCTGAAGGTTGGTTCGTTTTTATCTCGTGGTTGGCCTTTCTACAATTATTAAGAACAACTTGCTATTCAACGAATTACTTTATTTAATTTACATTTCAATAATATGTTCAGACACTAAATGATAAATTAATTTTGCCACAGAATTATTCACATGATGTATTAAAAATCAACATTTGAACCCATTCTCCTAACGTGGGACACTGGAAAATTCTCGGAATTACCCTTCAAAGCTTACTGTAAAGAGGTATTAAATTTTGCCCTATCATGCCTTTTAAATATCAGTCTGTGGAAAATTATCAAAACACCTCACTTTAAATCCTGTCAAAATAATTAAAACTGTCATAATTTAATAATTAATTTTAGAAAGCAGATTGGTTTTGACGTGTTAAATTACAATAAGTCTGATCTATTTGAAATGGCTGGCTAGAAAATTTTTAAATTCCGGGAAACGTAAATAATTTTTTAATTGATTTTATTTTACGCCGTTCAGAAATTAAATTACCCCAAGGACGTTTAAAATAGGTAAATAAAACGTAAATTATGTTTACACAAATACATTATTCTCAAACCTATTTTCAATAAGAGGGGAAGATACTCTCTCTAGCACCCTTGTGAAAGACCACTAATCAGAATCGAACCGTTGCTTGTAATGGCTGTAGATCTGAATGGCCAGGTACATAACAACCTTTCTCTTCCCTACCTCATTGCCCTCTCAGCTACCTTCAGCTTAAAAACATATATAATTGTGGATGTCGTAGTATCAATCGCTCCAGGCGGTTAGGAGCAGTAAAGCCCCTTGTGCTGTATTGTCATAAAAAAACGCTTCAAAACATGTGATTTATGGTATTTTTTATGTTTTGTATTTCGATGAGCTGAATTTGATACATTTTGTCAGTGAAAGTAGTGGAATTTTTTTCACAAAATACGTGTCTTTGAAGGAAACTGATTTTCCCGCACACAAAAATATTATCCAGTTTAGCTGGAATGACATGGTGATAAATGACCTGTAATTTACACCACTGACAAAATGCTTAAATTTTGACCATTAAAATCCAGCAAATCAAATATTCTTTTCGTAGCATTTTCAAATAAAGAGTTTATTTAAACGTGGCAATACTCCATCATTGCCAACAGACCCAAAGTAATGCTCTTTTACTAAGCCTACACACTGAAATATCATTGTTTACCGCTAAAGATTTTCCATTATTGTTTAACCATATTTGATGAAAGGTTTTCGGATCTACCTTATCGTTCGAGACAGGCGGTTCGTTATCCTAAGCTAGCCAGTTGTCGGTAAAAGTGACAGCAGAGGTCAAAAGTAACGTAGAGGTGATTCAAGTGATAAAGGTGTCAAACAAAATATTGTGCGGTGAAAGTGAAAAATATATAATTCGTACCTTTCTGACACCAGTTGGAAAATAAACGGCCTTTTAATTTTGTTTTAATGTTAAACCGTAGAAAAGTCAAACTGCTCCCAACCGTCTGAAGCCAGTGAGACTATGGCATCCCCCAATTGGGGGTATCTTTCACTCTGGAACGTGCCGCAAGGATATTATTTTAAATGAGGAATTTGTGAAATAACACAAATATATAAAAATAAAATTTACTTGTGCACGCCAGGATTTAAACCCGCGATCTCCAGCTTGCTAGTCGAGAGATTTGCTCCTCGACTACGGAGGCTTTCCTGCTTAACCTTAAACTTAACCCGTCAAGCCTCTGGCGTAATCAGTCAGAAGTCAGAGTGTTTCTACTTTGCAATAAAATCTAAATAAATGGAATAATTCTAAACATATCTGAAAACTAAATACTATTTTTGAAAGGTGATGAAATAAGCTATAAATCTTTTTATTAGAAATAAACATATAATTCTTGAAATATTTAATAATTTAATGCAAACATAAAAAGTTTTAAAAATGACTCCACCTTACGTTCTTTATTACTAAAATTACGGATAGCGAAAATTTAATTTTTTTATTATACATTATAAAAATTAAAGTCACCTCATCTATGTCGTTTTATATGAAAATAATTAATAAAAAATGACAAAGTATCATTAATTTTTCTCTAATTGCGGTCTGAATTTTGGTTACACAGAGGTGCACATTTTAATTATTTTGTGGTTAGCTTTTAGATTTTAATATAAAGCTATTGTATGTTACTTTTTCTATTTCTGACACATCAGATTTTTCATCTTAACAATAAGGGAGACAACGTTTTCTATATGACCATATTATGGGCTGTTCCCAAAAGCCAACACATTAAAACATTGGAAGGTTAACTTGTATTTAAAAATTTTTAGGGTACAGTGGAAAATATCTTAAAGAAGCCATATTATGCAGTGGAAAATATCTATAAGAAGACATACATATAGTATGGTTAAATATTTTTTTGTAAAAAATCACATCAAGGGAGCCGTAAAATTTATCACTTATTTGGAGTCTCTCTCTATTTTTATCATAACAAACAGATTTAAAAAAAAACATACTTTTTACTGACGCACAGATACAGAAAAACACACATGCCCGGCATTTCAGATAAACACACTTTTATTAAAAAAGTTTACCACTTTGCATGCAAAGGACAACATAGTAAAAACACTGAACATTGATTTTACATTTGCTCTATTGTATTATATTTATTAGAAGATTAGTAGCACGAGTAGAGATGATATTTCTTTGAAAAGACTTATTTGGACCGGAGAATTTTAATTTTAATGTAATGACGTATATTTGATCACAACTCAGAACTCAACAACAGGAATTTGGAGAAACATAAGCAAATAAAAATATAACAAAGAAATTATTTTATTTTATTTTAGTTTATTTTTTATTTGGTTTTAAGCCCAGCGGGGCTTTTACATGGATTTTAAGAATAGAATATACCTGGTAAGCTGTCGAAAATTATACCCAAACTTTTAAAGCAAGAAATAATAGTAAACTGATAATCTGAATATACACCAATTTTATTAAAACACGTAACAGTACCATAAAATAACGATACTATACATAAGACAAATCACTTAAACTACATTTTCAACGCAACTTGAATTTTTAGGATTCAACAAAGTGCTGGTAGAGATTACACTCAGTTCAATAAATGAAGTCAATAAGTATATCAATAGTACCCACAAACTTGTCGCCCAGATCAAGCATCCTATTGGTTAGTGAGTGTATATGATAGTTGATTATGTATGTATTGTAGAATAATGTTATATTTTGTTTTGTGTTCCTAGTCGGCATATGGAATTTTATAGTTTGAACGATTAAAAGCGCAGGTCATTGAAAAATCACCCGATATTATAATTGTAGGATTGTTAATTTCATTTTAAAAATGTGCCTTTCAAAAACAAATACTGTACGGGACGTGTTTGCCTGCACAAGAAAAGACTGTAAATAATAAGCGCCGGCACACATCAGTCCTCAACCTGCGTAATGATTTAAAACACCATGATTTAAAACAACCTGCGTAATGATTTAAAACACCATGAGGTGTTCTATCCAAACCATCATAAAAGAAAGACGATTCAAATCAAAATTCACATTTTAATTAGATGTATCATATTAGTATAATCGCGTTGTTACCGGCGTAGTTTTAAAACTTGAATCCACCAATATTTTGTTTTAATGGGCTATTTATAATATCTCCTACAAGCGTTTGTGTGACGTCAGCTTGCAAAAACATGTTTACGTTTTCAAAAGGGATTTTTTGTGTTGCGAATAATATTTCGCCCAGCAACAGCTTTTGGCTTTGTCAATATTTTAATTTAATTTTAAAAAATAGGGTTATCGAACTGTTTCATGTTCGATCCAGTTATTTTGCCGCCTGGTAACAGATTGATGCATTTTTCAACTGGTAAATATTATGATTTGGAAAAAGGGACATCAAACTTGCAGGTGTGCAACTTTAGCCGCAATTGATATTAAGGCGATGCACTACGTCGTGTAATATTTTGAATCGAGCCGCTATCAATAACACACTTTACGTAGATGGCGATAAGGCTTAAATTCCCGCTTCACACTATCCACTTGTTTTGATTTATGCAAGAAAAAAACATGGCCAAAAGGTGCCTTTTATTTTATTTTGTGGATGTTCAGGCACAAATATTCAAATGTTTTTCGATCATTTTATAAATAAATTAATTTTCCGCATTATACGATAAAACCATAACCGAAAATGGATTTGAATGTAGGAGATATTGAACTTTAAAGCAGTTTTCATAGGCCTTTACATTATTTTTTTCTGGGCTTATATAAAGACTTATCTAAAAAATGCTCGATTATTTCAAAGGCCAAGATGTATTCTACTCGCAGTATTTAATTAAAGCATCTGAAACATTTCTAGGCGAGCAAATTTTCAAACCAAAAACAAACGATTTTAAATTACTACGTAGTGCATCGCCTTAAATACAATAATATCATTTTTCATGTTCGATACAAATATCGTTCTCGTTTTAAAACATAATTATCCTTTTTGTTGAAGAAATAGAGATATCTAATATAGGAAATAATATAAATAGTATTGGAGGATAAAATAGCAAATAGTATTTTTAATAAGGTGTCCTCTGCGTGCACCGAGTCTTCTCCAGCTAAACTTTCTAATAAAGTGTCCTCTGCGTGCACCGAGTCTTCTCCAAGCAAAACTTTCTAATACAGTGTCCTCTGCGTGCACCGAGACTTCTCCAGCTAAACTTTCTAATATAGTGTCCTATGCCTGCACTGAGTCTTCTACATGCTAAACTTACTAATAAATGTGTGCTTATCTGAATTGACCTGCCAGGTAAAACTGTAAAAAAAATACTAAGGTGCCTACTATATTGTCTGAACAATTCATTCACACTCGATTTGAAAGCAAATTTGAGATCATTACGCAGAAATATTTTACATCATGCACAACATCACAGATCACAGACAACTGAAATAAATTGATGACAATTAATATTTTTTTTATATTAGAGCGCATACAGCGTCCTTAAAGTGATTTTTCACAAAAACGGCGCTATATAAATTAGTCAAATATTATTATTATAATTTAACCCCACAAAAATGTGCATAGATATGAGATAACAAATGTATATCTGTATGAATACAACATCTCCTCAAATCGAACACATTTTTTTTAATATATTTAAATGTCATTATAATGCTTCATAATAACATTTACCAATGGACATTTAATTGTCATTATAATGCTTTAATAGTGTTGCTGTTCATTATCTTTAAGCATCTTTAACTACGAGAACTTTTCCTGACTTGTGGAAAGAAGCACATGTGGTACCAGTTTTCAAATCAGGTGACCAATCTTTGATAAAAAAAACTACAGACCAATTAGTATACTGTCATGTTTTGCCAAGATTTTTGAATCGTTGATTAACAAAAATATTTTTTTCATATTTTAAGCCTATTCTCTGCACTAGGCAACATGGATTTGTTCATCATAGATATATTTACTCAAATCTTTTGGAATTTTGTAATTATGTTTGTAATTCTTTTAATGAAAGATTACAATTTAAACTGATTTCCAACAAGCTTTTGATAAAGTTAAACATTACAACATTCTAACCTATAACAACCCTATCTCACCTAACCTATAACAACCCTATCTCACCTAACCTAACCTACAATAATCCAACCTAACCTAACCTATAATAACCCAACCTTTATCCTAACCTAACCTACAATAATCCAACCTGACCTAACCAATTTAATCCAACCTTTATCCTAACCTAACCTTTCTAATTTTTCTTTATTTATAAAACGTACCTAAATATCTTCATTTTATTTTTCGAGTGTGGCCAAAATTGTACCTACCTAGTATTTGCGTAGAGTAAATGGTAAAAAATCTAGCCACTCGTATCAGGAATACCAACAAAAGAAAATGTTATCAACAGAAATCATTCCAGCTGTCATCCCATACAACGAAAGTGAATTTTCGATTTACGTAATTAAAAATTAAAATACTAAAATTAAAATTATCCCAAATGCAGTCAGATTCCTTTTATAATAATTAAGGTAAATCAGAAGGTTTTATTTGAAAATATTTCGTATAATCCGTGTCCAGCGATTCCGAAAATTTATTTATTCTTAAAAAAATGTCTTCTATAAGAGATCTAGGAATTACTCTTGTAATGCACATTAATGACATTCAGTCCAGATCACTTAAAATGATGAGATTCATTCACAGAATAAGTAAACCTTTCAAAGATCCTCTATCAATTCTAACCCTTTACTATGCCTTAATTAAACGTAAACTTGAATATGGAAGCACTATTTGGAATCCACCTTATTGCAAGTATGAAAAAATTATGGAATCGGTTAAAAAAAAAATGCTTAGACTATTATTTTTCAAATGTGGACTACATGAACATCTTAGATCATATAGATCTTTAAGATTAATACACTTAAAATAAGAAGGCAATTGACTGACCTAATATGTTTGCGTAAAATTATCCACGGCCATCTTGATACCTCATTATGTCTTAGCAATATTGAAATAAATGTCCCTAATTCCCATTAACCCTCTGACCCAAATGTGTCGACTGTGTAATAAGATTGAGTGTGCTGAAGTAGGTATTTTCGTCGATAATTTATATGGATTCAGAGAAAAAATTCTGCTATTGTTAAAAAATATGTTGCACTGAATATATTATGTATTACTTGCGTCTCTTACTTTTCTGTAATATTTGTGTTTTATATATATTTGTACCTATTTGTAAATTAACTGAAACTGGATTGTTCTCACGTAAGTGAGATCGTCTGTAAAAACCCAGTGTAAATAAATAAATAGATAATAACAGTTACCAGTTAATATTTAAATATTATTATAATGCTTCAATAATAACAGTTACCTATGGATATTTAAATGTCATTAGAGTGCTTCAATAATAACAGTTACCTATGGATATTTAAATATCATTATAATTTTTCGATAATAACAGTTACCTATGGATGTTTAAATGTCATTACAATGCTTCAATAATAACAGTGACCCATGAATCGGGACTAAAGAATCGTAACCGTTCGGACATGTAGGTGATCGAAGTATTGACAGTAGTTAAACCGTAACTTGTACCAAAGCTCATTGCTTTGATGCATCCCATCAAATGTCTAGTTACTGAATGCGTAGATAGTTGGAACTTTGGCACTTGATTTCTCCGTCAGAATTTAACTGTTGGGGTGCACGAGTTGTTTACGTCATAATCGTGATTAGATTCCGCGGGCCTGCCGTATGATAATAACATATACCACAAACTGTTGTGGTTAATTATTACCAAACGTGGATCATGGCATCCTTGAAAACACACGTATAAATAAGTTAAACATCCAGTGGGATCGCTTTGCGTAAATCGGATCAATTCAAATGAGGTTAATATCTTGAATGAGATTTTAAAACAGGTTGTGATAGGGAACCAAGTTTTCACTGAGAAAAACACATTCCAAATAGCTTTATTTGTTTCGAAAAAGTATTTCACAATTTATTCTTTAAAAATTCGTTATATATAAAACATTTAAATTTATAATTTTGTTTCAATAATAAATAGTGAATGGCGTAACAACAAATTAGTTTGCCAAAATTACTTCTAAAATCAGGAAAAATCAAATTTTTTAATTGCCTGTATTTTATAATTTAAAACATAATTAAATAAAAAAGCTCTCATTTCAACCAAATATTTTCTTTGCATTTTGATTTCCCTAAAGTAACAATGGATTAGCTACTTAAATTAATAAGTTATTTATAAACGTAGTGAGTTAATAAATATATAACTACATTTAAAAAAATCTTTATCGCTTATACCTAAATAATTATTAAGACAGCTGGGATTCGGGAGTCCAAAAAGTGTTTCCAATATTGAATCCAACAGCAAAACATAGTCTAAACTTTTGTTACAATTCGATAATAAGTAAGATGTAGGTACCTAATTATCTACCTACAATAACATGAATACGATATTCAAGAAATCTTTAATAGCATTATTTTTAACTTAAAAAAAAGGTATTTATTTTTACATCTACCCCACACAGGAGGCTATGAGGAAATAATTTCTCTCGGGCCTATGTCATCTTCGGGATGCTGCGTGAGGGGTCTATTAAAGAAAATGAAGAAGAGGAGGTTCTGCAAAGGAAACATGTATGTGAGTAAGAATCTAGGGATCAGTGTGTCCAAGAATGACGGATGAATGATCTTTCCCTCCCGCTGCGGCATAAGGTGATGGGTCAAGAGATACCAGTTGGAGAGGTCAAAGGATCTCCCCAAATCTGCCTCTCCCGACCCGGTACGCCACGCAGCTGGTGGGTAAGCGCATCCTGAATACACCTCACCCGATGAACCCGGGCACCCCTGCTAAATCACCAAACGTAGCGAATTACTTGGGGTAATCTTTAGCAGAGGTATTGGTTATCCAATAAGTGGTTCATGGGGCGTCGCTACCCAAACACGCTTCCCAAATTGAAAAATTGTTAAAATGAAAACAGAGGATTTTCCAAGAAAAAAATTAGGTACTTTTACTTTTCACAAAGCGAGGTTGAAAAAATACAAAACAAGCTAGATGTTGTCCACTGTATGCAGTTAATTTTTTAATATTTAATTTACATTCGTAGTAGGAATATGAAGTAGGTAATTTTTCTTTACTCATAAGCCTATGCCTCAATACAAAGAACTATCCTATAAAAACCGTGGTTTCAACAAGTCCCCCATTTTTCCACAAAAGAAATTTCTTCACTTATTCGAATGAGGGTCGGACATTGTTCCGTTCCTTCCCACCTTTTTAAAATTCACGTCCTTGACTCCCCAGATTGTACATTCTGTGGTCGAAGTTGGAACTTCAAGCAATTTTTTGGTTGTCCCTCTCCAAACAAAATTCCTCTCTTCCATCAAGCCTTATCTAAAATTGCCTCCCCCCATTCAACATCTCATCTCTTCTAAGTCTAAACTGGACTCCAATTTTCATTATAATTTGGAAATTTATAAAATTCAATTAATTTTAATTTAAATAAAATTAATAATTAAATTCACCTTTCATTTCTCCACTATTTTAAATGATGGCCTAGAACACCCTTGAAGGGTGAAAGCCAGAAATAATGGGGGAAAAAAAACGTTAATTTTAGTGCATAGTAAGTTTTTTCATGCTTTTCGACTATAACACTACATGTATTATGGTAGTCGAAATTTGTTTTATACCTGTTAATATTTAAGTACACTATTTTATTAAATATAGTGTATTAGTATAACGAAAAAAATTATAAATAGTTCCTAGTTAAGTAAATTGCACATATACATATATCTTTAAATCGACCTAATTGTGAGCTGTTGATTTTCCTGTATCGAAATAAAAAAAAAGATTTAGGTACTTGTTGAAATGATGGAAATACAGACAAGAAAAATAAAATTTTTAGACGGCCTCTGTGTTCGAGGGGTAAAGTTCTCGACAAGCAAGCAGAAGGTCGCGGGTTCAAATCCCGTCTTGCGCAAGTAAATTTTATTCACAATTTATTCGCCAATTTGTTGTCACTGGTGTAAGACCACCATTCCAAATTGCAACGTTACTTGAAATGGCTTGGTGATAGAATCTGAATAACCAGGTACTTCTCCACCTTCCTCTTCCCAATTTCTTCCCTCTCCTCACAACCTTCAGCCTCACAACACACCCTAATTGGAGATGCGATAGTCTAACTAGCTCCAGACGGTTGGGAGAAGTTGGGACTCTTGTGCGGTGTTCAAATAAAAAAGTCTCACCTCTGGAAGCTCTAATGTGACATTCATTCTCTTTGTTGCAGAGGGAGAAGTCACAACGTACAAGTGAAACAACGCGGACGGTGCTATGTATTTAGTACAGGCGTTAGGTACCAATTAGCATTCAAAGCTCAAGTTTTGAAACAGGCCAACTGCACTTCCCCTGACAATGTCCCCTTGTGACGCAACATTGCCTCCTTGGGGATTTAGTTAAGTTCGGTTGGATGAGCCTAAGGAGTGTGAGGGGCTTTTGGCGGAAAGACTGTAGGAGCTATCCATAAATTCTTCAGTTTAAAAAAAATATATATTTCTGAAAATAATGTTCTATTAATTAATTACCTGATGATTGACTCTCTAATGCTGTCCAAAATGTTGACTAAAGAAGGAAGTAGCGCAACACAGCATTATACCCCTAAAATCAATCGCTTTAAAATGCCCCTTATTATTAAAGTAAATTACTTTATTTCAAAACAAAATATATCAACCAGTAAAGTAATTTGTTTATTTTAATTCTTGGAAATCAACAGTTAACAATATCGTTTGTTTATAGATATACATAGAACTAATGCTAGATCCCTCCTTATAATAATTCATTGTATTTAACAAAACAGTGTATTAAACAATTAAGAGGAATTACACAAATATATCTGGTTATATACATAAATTTTGACTACCATAATAAAGGGGCATGTGCGTAGTACGGTAATAGAAAAGCATGAAATAATTATATAAAAAAAATTTCATTATGATTAAAGTAAATTCAATATTAGAAATTAAACTACCTTGCTTAAGTAAAAAGTGTTAAATACCTATTTATTTTTAGAATATCCACGGTCTTCATTTAAATAAATTGTATAAAAAAATAGTTTTTTCAATTTGGGAGGCAGGTTTGGCTACCGCCGCCCCGGGAAGCATTCATTGGATAAAAACACCTCTGCCATAGGTCACCCCAAGAGGTTTGTTACGTTTGGTGATTTAGCTGGGGTACCCGGGTTCATCGGGTGAGGTGTGTTTAGGATGCGTCTGCCTACCAGCTGCGTGGCGTACCGGATCGGGAGAGGCTGGTTTGGGGAGACCCTTTGAACTCTCCAACTGGTCTCTCTTGACCCATCGCCTTTCGCCGTAGCAGGAGGGAAAAATCATTCGTCCTTTTCTCCTGGACACACTGATCCCTAGATTCTTACCCACCAATCATACCCTTTTCCTTCCCAGAACCTCTCCTTCCTTTTCTTAAAAATACCCCTCACACAGCATCCCAAAGATGGCATAGACATAGAAATTCCTTCCAGGACCTCCTCTTATTCCTTTCCTTAAATAGACCTCTCACATAGCATCCCAAAGGTGACATAGACATAGAAATTCCTTCCAGGACCTCCTCTTATTCCTTTCCTTAAATAGACCCCTCACATAGCATCCCAAAGGTGACATAGACATAGAAATTCCTTCCAGGACCTCCTCTTATTCCTTTCCTTAAATAGACCCCTCACATAGCATCCCAAAGGTGACATAGACATAGAAATTCCTTCCAGGACCTCCTCTTATTCCTTTCCTTAAATAGACCCCTCACATAGCATCCCAAAGGTGACATAGACATAGAAATTCCTTCCAGGACCTCCTCTTATTCCTTTCCTTAAATAGACCCCTCACACAGCATCCCAAAGATGACATAAAATTGTCAATCTTATCATAAAAAAAATCTTTTATGGCATGTATATATAAATAAAAGGCAATGTCCATATGTTTGTACCCTATGGACTTTACTGGCATACTGGACCGATTTTGCTGAAAATGTGAAAGTTTGTTTTTATTGGTGCAAGGAGTGTTGAGAGAGTGGTTTGAATGGTAGAAGTCGGTGACGCCCGAAGAAGACTTACGACGGGTTGTTTCGGAGAATTTGAATAATTCATCAAATTTCAACGTTCATTTACAAGTTCTGTGAAAGATTTTTTCAAGTTCTGTTTTTATTTCAGTTTTGTCAAGGAATTAGCCTACAATGATATAATAACAGAACTTGAATAGGACTTTCACAGAACCCGAAAATGAAAGTTGAAATTTGATGAATTGTTCAAATTCTTCGAAACAACCCGTCCTTAGTGTATTATCTATGTAAGTCGATATAATGTGGCTTTTTAACAGTTACAATATGGAATAAAGTAAAGATTAGTAGAAAAAGTGAGAGACAACCAAGGAAGAGTTAACATCTTATCTCTACATTGGAATGAAATACGGGTCAAATTAAAATATCTACATCGCAGTTTTTTTAGAGTAAAAATGCGGTACACAGTAGTGTACAGTGGAAACAAGTCGGGAATGCTTGATGAACACTAAACGCATTATCTCTGCTTTGAAAAATTGACATAATGTAGGTTTTTTAACAGTAACTTGTGACATTTAGTAGTGAATTGTAGAAAAAGTCGGGAACGCCCTAAGAAGACTTAACACATTATCTCTGCAATGAAATGAGATACGTATTCGAATTAAAGTACATTATAATGTACTTTTTAACAGTAACAATGTGGATTTCATGATACTATATGGAGTGAGTGGTAGAAAAAGTTGGGTTAAGTAATAAGGTTCACTATCGTAACTATATATATATATATATATATATGTTTTTTTTATATTAACTCCACACAGGGGGCCCTGAAGAAAATAATTTCCCTCAGGGCCTATGTCATCTTTGGGGATGCTGTGTGGAGGGTCTTTTTGTGGAGAGGAAGGAGTGAACATGGGTCTTGAAGAGTCCCAAGTTGTAGGAGGGAGGAAACACAGAGGCCGGCAGTTCGTTCCACAGCCGAGCTGTTGAACCGAAGAACGAATCGTAGAAGCGACCCGTTCTCATGTGACAAATGTCAACCATGTACAAATGTTGGGTGCGCGTTTGGCGTGTATCCCGACTACGCACCGGTGCCGAAGGGATCAATGACGCTAGTTCCTCAGAGAATCTTCCATTGTAATACCGATAGAACAAGGACAGCATACCTACCTGACGCCTGTGCTCTAAAGATTGCAGTCCGTTTGTTAAGATTGGGGAATCTATCAAACGGACCGCCCGTTTTTGCACAGAGTCAAGGGTTTTTTTCAGGTATTTTGAGGCTCCGGACCAGAGATGGCTGCCAAATTCGACAGTAGGGCGCACTACGATAGTAGTGGAGAATAAAATAAACAGTGAAAAAACCCTATTGCCTTCAGTAAATATTATTTAAAAATCTTTTCTATACAATCTAGAAATCGTCAAATTTTTTTAGTTATAAGTTATAAGTTAGAATTAAAACATATTCGCCCAAAAAGCAATAAAACGTCGCCTTTGTCGCAATTAATCAAGAAGCATTTTATAAAATTGCAGAAATATGGGATTCTAATAATTATTATTGTGAAAATATGTGATTCCGCTTTCGTGAAATGCTCCGAAAAATCCTACAATTGACTTTCGTTAGAAGCATTGTACAAATTCAATATCTTTCCTCTTGATTATTTCAGTGTTCGAATATTGATAAAACTTCAGATCTTGTAATTTTCCAATCAATAGGTCAACACGTGTGGAATTGATAAGTCGAATATCTTGCAAATGATATTTTTTTGAATCAACAGTATTCATTATTATTTTCAGCCTTGCTACCAATATTTAAAAAAACTTACCGATGTTTTTCCTTTTGCTCGAGGTCACACATGAAAAATACGAGGAAACTTTTTGTATGGTTTTGCCGAAGTTTTGAAATCTTCAAAATAATTAAGAATATATTTTTTGGAGTATTCGCTTTAGTTTATCAATAAAAATATCATGCGTCGGACAACTTTGATTCAATAATTCATCAAAACTTGACTTTGTCTTCAAAATAAGGAAATGGAAATCTGTTTTGAACATTCCGTTAGCTGGTTAATTTAATTTTTTAAAGGGCCATTGACTTTAACTTGACTGAGGAGAGGAAATTAATTATAACTTAATCTCGTAATATTTTAAATTGTTATAAAACATCAAATTATCTCAGAAATTACCTTAACACATTTACTATCGATTTCTTATACACTTTGAGTTTATTATATTGTGGAACGTTAATTTTATATGTGCTTTGTAGTTTAACGAAAAATCCATTTATTATGTTAAAATAGGCGTGATTACCATAAAAATAATAATAATTAATCCCCATCTCAAACACGAAAATAGATTTCCCAAATTGGAAGGGTAGTATTTCCAAAAATGCTTGTAATTAGCGTTGATCTATTGCATCCTTGTAAAATCAATTAAAAACAAATAAATAGATAAATGATAATAACATTAATATTTTAAAATAGTCTATTTTCTAAATGTTTTCTAAACTACAGAAATAAATTCAACACTAAAACATTCGTTTGAATACAAAATTTAAAAACTTGAAAATGAAACTCAAACATAATCTTAAACACTTAAACTCAACACAAAAATAATGTTTTTAAAAATTAATTTGTTAAGAAATTAACCGTAGACATTTAAACCATTTTTTTGTAACTAAAATATGAATAGTATTGTATAATAATTATAAAGATATTTTAATATTATGGAATATGATGGACAAAACGTTTACCTCTCTGAAACTAGTATAATGAAGGCCATAACAGGCACCAAGGCTGGTAAATCTTCGGGACATGATAATCTAAGTATTGAAAACATAAAATACGGAGGTAGATACATACCCAAACTACTAAACATACTGTTCAACGAAATCCTTAAACACAACCATCTACCGGGCGCAATGACGAAAACAATTATAACTTCAATCCTGAAATTGGGACAGCCTGACATGACTAACTCCAGCAATTACCGGCCAATATCCTTGGCAATTATAACTGCAAGATTATTTGAAAGGGTAATATAAAATGAGATACATGATAAATTAATATCTAAAGACAACCAGATGGGCTTAAAACGTAGATTATCCACTAATATAGAAATATACACTGCAAAGCAAATAATAGTATTCTACAAGAAACGAAAAACTACCGTATACGAGTGCTTCTTAGACCTAAGTAAAGCCTTCGACGGGGTCTGTCATAAAACATTATGGGATAAATTTAAAGCTAGGAATATACCTACCATATATGTATATAAATTCACTATCCCTGTATCGAACGTCATCAGCATCATCAATATAAAATGTACATCAATTATAACTGTGGCGTCAAGAAGATTCCAGCTTAATTCATTTAAAACTAAGCAGCTCGATCTACTTAGGTACGTACCTTTCTACGAGTACCTACCTTCAGCTCGGATCGTAAACAACGCGGCCTACCTACGTCGCTACCTAAGTCGGTCTGGCACACTACGACAACTCGCCAGAAGGTTCGAGTCTACCGCCTATGCATAATTGCCGCGCTGTCGAAGATTCCTGAAACAACCAGACTGTGCGAGTGCCTCGGATTTAGTTACGATTCATCTACCTACTGTTGCCACCGGCCATATAGTATAAATAAGCCCGACGCAGCGAATCATTAGTCAGTCAGTCATCAATCTGCCGCCAGTGGATAAATCTCACGAGTGATAATCCGCGCGCCTTCGCGCGGAGGACAATACGCCCGGCTTCGCACGTACACATCACGGACTCCATCGGGACATCATCTTAGCGCTTTGGCCCAAATCGCCGTCCCTGGCCAGCGCTACACGGATTACAGCGCCCCGGTTCCAGCGTCTCTGACCAGCGCGGTCTGGAGTAAGGCAAGGAGGGTATATGTCCCCCATCCTATTTAATGTATACTTGAACGAGTTGTCAAGTCGCCTGGACATCAGAGCGGGCTGTCGTGTTAACAATGTATGTATAAACCATATTAAAATTACTTCTAAACATTTGTGAAGAATATGGAAAACAGCATAATATGATGTATAACCCAAAGAAGTCGGAATTGATGGCGTTCCACCACGGAAAAAATCGAAATACAAGTAAGATGTTCCCCGTATACCTTAACGATGCAAGAATAAATAAATGTTCGAACGTAAAGTACTTGGGGCACATTATTAATCAAGACCTATCGGACGATGGCGATATCTAACGACAAAGGAGAAGATTTTCGTAAAAAAATACTGTTCAACGCATTCCGTACTGGTCTGTACACGTGTGAGTCATGGTGTCACTACCGAACTTGCTCGATGGAACGACTTCAAATTCAATATAATGACGCCTGTAGAATCATATTTGAATACCGACGATACAGCAGCACATCAACATCGACGATGAGACACCGGGTCATTGGAGCCAGGATACGACTAATGGCCTCCGCCAACACGTTGGTGACCGCAGCCTACCAGCACTTAACGCCACTCCTGAGTGATCGCTGGGCCCAAGCTCACTCAAGACCACGCCCTGCATAGTTGTACTCTGTTGTTAATTTATTCCTATTCATATATTTTTTTCATTTTTCACATACCTATTGTACAAAAAATATTTCTATATATATATATGGGACGTGTGGTATGGCACTAACCTTCACATATCCTGGAATAATAATAATAATAATTTTTATTATTATTATTAAGACAGAAAAAAATAAAATAAACTCACTCACGAAAAAAAAAACCCTTAATAATTTTCTCTGTTGAGTTTGTTGGGCGGTAAATATTATTAGTGTTATGTTTACAACGTTAATATTTCTTACAATAATAATTCATCCTTTCATTGTATGTATTCGCAAAAAAGAAAGTAAACAGCGAATTAAGATACTTTACATAACTCTTTACCAGGGTCTTGGCAGGTTATTACGAATTTATATAGCCACGGATTTGGAAGTAAATATAAATTATAACGTTTCATTGGGTTGATGAATGGTTGCGGAAAATGTAATTTACTGATTAATTGAAGAAAATGATTCTCGTTTTTATGCAATGTACACATTTTAAATATTGTTTAATTTAGAAAAAAATGAAAGCATTTATTTGTTTTTTTTAAGGCAACTCTTTAAATTCAATAAACATGAATTTGAATTGCCTCAGAATAAAAGATTTTTTTGTCCGAATATAAATAATTATACGTAAAATAGGTGCGTACTATAAACGATTAAAAACTCCAAAAATTTAATAAATATTATTGTTTTATTGTTTAAATGATTGACTGAGAGTAGCGAGGCCCAGTTTCGATCATTTTGCATTTTGTCTGTCTGTAAATTCGTTTGTAAGTTTCGTTTCCGATTCAAGACGGTAAAGATTCTTGTTTATTTGGTCTTTCCTTTTCGCTTTTTTAGATATTACATACATATCATGGCGAAGTGCCTAAAGAGAGTTTGAAAAAGAATTGTCAGTAAGGTAGTGATGTTTCTTTGGACAAATTGTATAATTCCTTATTTAAAATATTTTTTTTTACTTACAATATATGTATTTGAGTACATTTACAAATATCTGATCATTTCAAAGTAAATTTTGTTTTTATTTATTAAATAAGATAAAATTGAAAACATATTTTTATGGATGTGAGGTCTGACATAGATAATACAAGATTTACAAAACAAAAAACACAGTGGTCCTGCCATATTGCCATGTGGCTGGTTTTCTGCAATTATCTGAATTCATATTCAAAGTTTATAGAAGTTGACAAGAGCGAATATTTTTCCAAAATTTCTTAAAATTTTACGATCGACGCGATAAAGTTTATAATGCTAATTTGAAAGTTCAATAACGTAAATTAAAATAAAACATCGCTAACATTTCAATGATTACCATTTTGCTAATCACCTTATGACGTTTTTGTTCCATAAAATAGTCTATAATGACGGCCAGTTAAATAAAATGTAGTGACGAGTAGATACAAAATTGTTGAAATTGTAATATGAGACAGTATTTACCCCTTCAATCTCGCTCTTCCCATGTTTCCTCCACACTCTATTTCGGTCAGTCAGCAACTGCCACAGCTACTGGTTTTGGTGCTATACTGTTTATATTATGAGCGTAAGTAGTAGGTACTGTGTGCGCTGTGTACTTTAATAGTACTCGTATGTACCTATCTGTACCACCCGGTTGTGAAGCGGCTTAAGGTAGGGGCTGTAGGAAGGATTTTATTAATTCGGGTATTGTAAAAGCCCGGATTATATGAAGAAGGAAAAAAAATGCCGGTAACTCGTTGCACATTCGAGACGTCTTACACAAAAACGAGTCGAAGAAGCAACCCGTTCTCATGAAGCCAACATCAACTGTGAACGGGTGTTCCGCTCGTGTGCACCGGGATCAATGCTGCTAGCTCCTTAGAGCAGGTTTCATTAAAATACCTGTAGAACAGACTCAGAATGCCCATATTGCATATGTGCATTAGATATAGCAACCGGTTTGTAAACAATTGATTGAATCAAGTAGGTTTATCTTGAATTATGGGGATCCATCCCAGGGGTGACTTCCAAATTCAATTTTTGAGCGTACTTGAGATTTGTACAGGGTTAGCAGCAGGTTGCTATTGAATAATCTGCCAGCCCTATACAATACGCCCAGTTTCTTGGAAGCCAGATTTACTCGGGCTTCTATAGAGCCCCGATACTTGAGCCGGTAAAATATTGATTTTTAATCTCCCCAATTTGTCAACAAAACAATATAATACAATAAAATAAGGAAAACTGACAATATTTGTTTCTGAATGGCAAAACATACAATTATAATATCGCGTGAATTGTCACGGGATTGAGCTAGTATTTATCATAAAATCCCAACGCCTAAAGAGTACGCACCTACGTATATATTTTTTTATTATTTTAATATAGATCATATGGGTTACATTAATACATACATACTTTTTTTTCAAAATATAATATTATATATCTTTTACTTCTTATCTAAACGTACTTAACTAACTAACCATATCGTTTCGCCGTTTCCCCGCGGGGGTAGGAAGGAATAATGGACCACCAAACAACCTTAGTCTTGGCACACACTTCTTGCCTCATTCACATTCATACATCGTCTCGAACATACTCTTCATGTCTTCCGTACCATGTCCATGTCATCCGTAAACGGACCTAGATAAAATATAATAACTTTAAGATACAATCTTCAAATATTACGAAATTTTATTTACAAAACTGAGATACACCCGCCTCATATTTACATAATTCTGTCCAATTTTACAAGTTAGGAAAAAAAACGTAATGAATTCCGCATAAAAGACCCAACTGCCTAAGGCAGTATGACTATTTTATCTTCAATTGGGTAGGCTCAAGGGAGTAGGTAGGAGAAGGAGTTGGAAAAGAGGAAGGTTCGGAAGTAGATGGTTATTCACACCGAAACACCTAACACGGCTCAAGTCAATTAAAATCAAAGCAATGTTTTGATTCTAAATTGAGGTCGAACACTATTTATCACGTATAACTATTATAGAAAAAAACTTAAAATACAATTTTGATACAAGGGTGAAGATAGAGTAATAAATTATTAAGGTTTTAGAATGAACGGTATTAACTTCGTTAATAATGTAACAATTTAATGGAGCTTAATTCCGGGATCTAACGTAATCCAAGGCCGACCGTATTCTAGAAGTAATGTAAGTTAAGACTCCGACATGATTCCCATGAACACTTTAAGTTTTTAGGCTCTTAAAAAAATTTGTTTTTTTTTAAGTCAATCTCTATTCAAATGCCGACTTGAAAATGTAATTATGTGAAATTACCTTAATAAAAAAAAAACGCAATAAAATAATGCCGACTTGAAAATGTAATTATGTGAAATTACAATTAGAAAAAAATCGCAAAAAAAATTGCTCAGAAAATCGTAAGTTCATAGCGTTTCTTTATATATTTTTTTTTTTTTTTTTTTTTTTTTTTTTTTTTATTATTGTACGACAGACAGGTAAGTCCAATTATGGTACAATTTTATTAAAACTAACAATACATGAACATATATTTTTTAAAACATGGTATAGTGATATTAAACACATCTATATCCGCTGGTAGGGCATTTAGTAAGGTCATACCTCTTGTCATGCTATGTCGGGCAATGACATCTGTCCGACCCTGCGGTATACAGAATAGGTCGTGGCTACGATTTCGACAGTATTTATCAGGAACGAATAATCCACAGCATGACAGGAGATATGGGCAATCGATAAGGTTTTTTAGTAACTTTAATTCAAATACCATGAGTCCGGCATTACGCCTAGTCTCCAGGCTTTGGTAATTTGTCTCCTTTAGCAGTTCCACGTGATGCATGAATTTCGGATATATTCCGTATGATCGCATGTAAACATACCTTAGGAATTTTTTTTGAATTTGTTCAATCATATTTATGTATTTAAGTTGATAAGGTATCCAGACAGTACTGGCGTACTCCAGCTTGCTTCTGACCACTCCGTTGAACATGGAGGTCATTGCTTCTTTGTTATTGAATTGTTTGCAAGTTCTAATTACAAAACCAAGAGTTTTGGAGCAAGCCGAGGTAAGCTGGACTATGTGGTTTGAAAATGTCAGCTTGGGATCAAAGATCACCCCAAGGTCCTTGATGATGTTTACGCGTGTAAGTACTTCACCATTCATTCTATACTGGCAGAATACCGGATTTTGTGATACATATATACTACTTAACTCGGAAGTTGGGAGTTTTTTGATCTTTAAAATAAGTCGTGTTTTATTAATTTTTTTCACTATAGTCGCTTACATCATATTTATCTCGGAAATACTGGATATCTGCAGCCTTATTTCTACGGGGATGTCGCATTACTACTGATGGTTTATAAGCTTCTTGATGATTTTTTTATCAAAACCAGACATTTTGGCCAAAATAGGATTCCATTTACCAGATAATTTCAAGCGAGGCCGCCAACAAAGGCTTCCGATTCTTCCGAGGTGCAGAGCTAACTTTCTAAAGTTGACGCCCTGGAAGACTTACCAAGTTAATAACTGCCCCGTGAATGTGCACATTTTTATTTATTTATTTAAATACAAATGGCACGACATGTGCCATTAACATCAAATAAAAATATAGTTAAAAGTACAAGGGAAGTGTACAGCATACAGTTAAAAGCATAATGTAAAGTATAAAGTGTAGAGGTTCAATATAAAGTTAAGTATAAATTAAAAAGTATAATTTACGGTGTAAAGTGTGAAGTTAATTATAAATAATTAAATATATAAAAAAACAAGTAAAAACGTAAGAAAAATAAAATATTGTTGATAATGACTTATTTGTGAACTACGCCAAACATAAATGATTATCAATTAACAAAGTCACGATAATGTGAATAAAATGTTAATTAATATATTATCCACATGTCTTACAAAACGTTTAAGAATTATTTAACCCATAAAGATGTATATTGTGTACCGACTGGATTTAAATTTTTTTTGTAATTTTCTTTACTGCCTTTGCGATTTTTTTGTTTTATACTGTTCTTGCAAATGAAATGTTTTTTTTTATATATTAGGAACAATATTTCTATACCCTTTGTAATTACATATCTCTTTGTCAAACAATCTTTTAATCTTCTTCTTTTTGAACGCTTATGATGGAGCCGTAATATACACGCACGATGTGTAAGCCCTTCAAATGATTTAATCGTGGTATTAACCCAGGAATAAGCTAAGAATTGTCATGCCAAGACCCTTTCTTAGCCTACAAACGACGAGATGCCATGTTGTTTGTTCAAATGACTGATAAGATTCAGTTAAGATTCTAGGTTACGGATCCAGAGATCAAGGTTTCGAATACCGAATACGTAAGTTTTTTAACACTAATCAACGTAAAATGGCACGTTTCATAGTGAAAGATGCTCGCAGTATCATCCTAGGGAAAGGCGTTGCTTGAAATGGCTTAAATCATGTTTATGGAGCAATTTCAGGCACTCCCAACTTCTTCTTACCCTAGCCTGATCCCTTTAGCCTCACAAAATACAAAAATTTCTGTTGCTATTGTCCCGTGATCCGAGCAGTTGAGTCTCTTATGCAGAATTCACATGAATAAATGAAATGTGTTAACCTGAACGTCCTAGACACTTCCTTAGTACACATCGTCTATGACAAATGGTCAAATTGTTTTATCCTTTTTTATATCATTTTTCAATAGTTAATGAGGAAATATTTCATGGTAGATATGAGTAAAAGTACCTACATATACGTACACATAATAGTTCAAGGAAAAACATGTCTCAAAAAAAGGTGGAAACTCAGGTAAAGCCGGGTAGTTATGTAACTAGTGGAAGAAATATAATAACATTACATCTCTATTCTGCCACATTAAATACACAGAGTACTCTTAGCTGAGAAAATCCGATAAACATAATATATCACCGAAATCAGCCAGCCCCAATTCGGTAGTTCCATCAAACAGGCAGCTATTTTTCACGCACAAGGTTTACTGATATAAAGTGCGGTAGAACCAAATGAAATGATTGTCTATAAAATAAATCGGTGCGTTTAGGTTGGTTGGTTGGTTCAATTCTTCGAAAAGCTGTTAGGAGGAACGGCTGAGTGGCTGTTTTCACACTAAATTTAATTTCGGATGTGAGATCAAAAAACACATTTTTATTTTTTTATTAAAATGTATAGCAAATATCAAGTGCGAGAATGAGCTATTTTATTTATTTGTGTTTTAAATTATTACAAACAGGCTTCATATCTTCGGATTTTTTTCAGGTTAATAGCAATTAAAATTGTAAAAGTAATCTTGCATAACCTACTACCTAATATTATAAAAAATAAAGAAAAAAATGACGTTTTTCGTGAAGAAATTTTAATTTATTTACCACAAATTCGTGGTCGGTAATTTAAATTTAAGCCCATAAAAATGATTTTTCAATCTTGTTATTATATATATATTATCATTTTTATACAGTAGACAAGGCAAAAACGATTATTAAAATAAATGTCATAAATTGACAAAATTGCTTTCAAAATCACAAAAAAACTAATTTTTAATGGCCTATATTTTATAAATAAAAACAAGCAAAAATTAGTTTATCACTTTCTATTTATTTTAAAAATATAAGTTTAGCCACAATTCATAATTCAGTTTTTTTATGAAAAATATTATGCATTAATGAATCGTACCAAAAGTATAAAGTAAAAATTTCGTATTATTTTGGGTTAATAAATCTGTAACAAAAAAAATGTTCCGTATTGATTTAAAATTGAAAATAGTAGATTTTTCCTTAAAAGCGGGACTTTCTGGTATTGATTATTACGTAAATGAGCTTATCTAGAATTACCTAAGGCGATTTTCATTAACTCATTAAGCTGTGATAACCTTTCATGAAAAATAATATTAATACCCCTTAACGGAATTTTTTTTTCAATCATTAATAAAAATACGCTTTTGATGGATTAACTCTTATCACGTTTTTTTAGAATAAGTAGGAACCAGAGCCGGCTCGTGACTGAAATTACCAGCAGTGCTTTTCTATGTAATATGGGTTTATTCATTAATATGGCACTGCAATTCATGCACGCAACTATGTTGCATTTTAAAATATTAAAAAAATATATAATTTATAAATAAGTCGGCTCCGTTAACGTTTGCAAAACTACCTCGAGAATAAAGGACAAGTAATTCATAAGCTTTTATTCTCATTGCTATATTTTGGAGATTTTGCAACTTACTTTGCTCTCTGTCGTTACACAAGAAAAGAATCGTTGAGCATTAGTTAAAATATGGGGCAATAAAGGAGTTGTGTTTTGTGAATGTAGTTTTCCTTGCAAGTTGTTAGCAGAAAGTTTCTTCATCAGCACATTGCCTAGTTATGTGATCAGTGAAGGTCTCAAAGCGAAAATGAGTTGATTTATGACATTTAATCCAAAAATCTTACATTATTATATTATACAGGGTTTTCCAATAAGTGGTGTTATTTTGATATTCAATCGTAAAAGATCAATGGTTTTGTTGCTTGTGTGGCACGTTGCGCCGTCTTGTTGAAAGTAAACGTTGTCCAGATCAATACCATCCAATTCCGGCCTTAAAAAATCATTAATCATCTCTTGATAGCGCAATCCATTCACCGTAACTATTGCTCCAGCCTGATTTTCGAAAAAGTAAGGTCCAATAACTCCGCCGGACCATAAACCGCACCAAACAGTTGAAGATAGAGAGGCTTGTTGACGAAGCCACCGAGGTGGAAATGGGCCTCATCACTCAAGAGTTTCTACTTGTCAAATGTCAAAAAATGACAGCTTCAAAAGTAACATCTACCGAAATAGCGGGCTATTCATAATAACACCTCCTATTGGAAAACCCTGTATATTATCCAGGAAAAAAGTATTTTGGGAACTTTTTGTTCATGCATCTTTTGTTTATGCATTCCATCACACAAATCATTGTTCTTGGCGCCAACACATAATTTTATTATCAGCAATACGAGCTCTTACGGCCACGTTTAAATTCAGCTGCCCAAAATTTCGCTGTGGTATATGATGGTGCAGAGTCCCCATACGCAGAGTCCAACTCATCTTTGATTTGCGTAGGCGTATTGCCTTTAAAAAACAAAAATTTCATAATAGCTCGATACTCAATTTTCCATTTTCACAAAACACACACATCGACTCACTCATCTAAAAACTGCGCGTCCAAAATGGCCGAAACTTTGGTGAGTAACTGTCAAAAGATGCACAACTATATTCACTAGCTTTTATTGACGAGTACCGCCATCTTTGCGTTGAGGTCGGAAATATTTCAGACCACACTCGTATTTTGGGTTTGACGTCACAAGTGAAAAAGACAAAAACGTTTTTATTCTTTGATTGAATGGGACCAAGCGCTCAAGATAAACTCGATACTGACAGATGAGCGACCATCGAGTGACTTAGGACGTGGGGTCGACGAATCTGTAGGACTACTAAGTACTACCATACTCACAATCAGATCGTGTGTGTCAAAAGATAGAATTTTTTCATTTAATTCATTCAATCAATTTCACCCACGTCTACATGCACAGCTTTGTTTAAATAATGTCGTTCGTTATGAAAATAGCAGAAAATAAATATATACTCCGTTAGGATTATCTTTCACAAGCGATACGCAAAATACGAGTGTTTGAAAAAATCGATAGATGTTAATTTGTTCTTCTTCATGTGCGTGAAGAAAAACACTGGCATTGATCGTGTTAATAGTTTTACGAGTAAACTGGATGCTTTGTTTCCAAACCGGCATTACATAAAACTAATTGGATTTCAACTCTACCAACTGGAAAACCAACAATAACAACATCCTTCATCTACAGCCGCACACGATAATAAAGCTTTTCTTTTTTCAATTCACCGAATACAACCGGTCTAACTCGTAGCACGTAGAAGCTTGCCGATAAACAATAATTATAATTTCTAAGAATATGAACAAAGCTTGAAAATCCATTAATAGAGGTCTTAACGCGGTTGGCACTGGCAAAAACATGTTGACAAACTGCTTTGGCAGTTTAAAGAGTGTTAATTTTGAAAAATAAAAAATGATCAATGAAGCGAATGTAGTAGGTCGCAATGAAGTGCTTGTACCTACCATTAGCATCCAGTTAAGAAGTGCCCCCTAGCGCCTAACAATCTAAAATAAATTCGACATGGCTAACTACAATAAGAAACTCGGTTTGATTATAAAATCTCACAAAGATCTCATACAATAAGTGCGTCCGAACTTGCAGATTTATGTTCGTAAACGATCGTTTTCGATTGGGTTCCAGAATTATACTACTTGGTTTGAATATTCTGAGAAAAGTCGAAAACATAGAAACGTACAATTCTTTCTCAATATTAGCATATCTTGGATTTTGTCTGAACTTTTACCATCACCATCGGAAGGAAAGGTTTGTTTAGTATCATGTTAAACGGCAATCCGCATATGTGATATTGTTATCGATATTGTATCTTCAATTTTACATACTCTTGTTCAGCCAATGTTCTGGTTACAGTTTTCTTCGATACAAGATACAACATATCATTACGAGATAGTGATTAGTTCGCAGTAATGCTATGTCTGGGGTGAAGTCCCCAGGTCTGGGGGTTTTGAATTTTAAAGGTAATTTTTTGGAAGAGTTTTAGGAAATTTTGAGCGTTAGTGTAATCACGCATATTGTTAAAGGCCATATATCGACAAGAGGGGTATAGAGGATTTCGCTAAATAAAAAGAGCGGAAAATAGAGCTTCCTCATAAATAAATATATAGCACCTGATATTAGATTTATTATTTGACTCAACGTTGTACTCTGAAGAACCCCCACATATTTTGATCACTGGCCGCCACTCACTGATGAATGGCAGTGAGGCATGGAACTGACAGAGGAAGGATGAAAGTAGTAAATGAAATCCCTGAGGCGTATGTTTGGTAAAACCATGTATGATCATGTGAGTAAGATTAAGAAAGAGACGCTTAGATGATTTGGGCATGTAGGTGAATGAAAGGGGAAAGGAGTATAAGAAGAATATATGACGCGATTTTGAGTGGCAGAAAAAGTCGGGAATGCCCAAGGAAGTGATGGAACGATCAACTGTCAAATACTTGAGTCAGGCCATGTCAACAGTTAGAACAACAGAATAGTTTGGATGAGACGATATATGATTGTGAATGAAGCAATGAGTGAATGCCAAAATAGAGATGTCTCGAGGTTTGTCCTCTTTGCCTACTCCTACGAGGAAACGGTGTAATGCTTAGTTAGTTACGAACTTATACACATTTATTACAAGTTAAATGTAATATAACGATAGTTTCTTTGCAATAATTCTATATTATTTATTTAAAACATCGAGAACCTCTTCCATGAGAGCCTTTCCACAATATCCCATGTCTAAATATTCATTTCTCATATTTGCAGAAGCATTTGATTCAATATTTGTGGTAATGTTTGTAGAAAAGCGTCGCGGGAGACCTGCGTAAATTATTATTTTCCAGTTTTTGAGCCTTCTCTTGCTTCACATCTTTTATCAAATCAGTCTGCTTTTACCTACTAAATCCACCTCCAAACTCTAAAGACGGGTTGTTTTACACAATTTGAACGCTTCATTGAATTTCTAGTTCTGTGAAATTTACTTTGGAACAAACATCCCTTGATGAAATAATAATAGAATTTTCAGAAAAAAAAAATTTTACCTCTAATTTGACGAATTGTTCAAATTTTGCGAAACAATCCATCATTACATGTTTCTACTTGGATACACAGTCCAGTCCATCATAGGATAAAGATAACACAAAAATATCTGGTCGACGTGTTTCGTGATCAAAATATTTGCCCAATCGACGCTAGTTTTAGACGCCACGGTCAAGTTTTATATTGTTCTGACCTTACGCGCCCCGTAATATTTACACCACGTTTTTTAGTAAGTATCTAAGAATTATTATAAGTTATTAAACAGGAATTTAAAATGACTGAATTCACATTACAAAATAAGTCATTCGTTTTACTGTTGCAAATATAACTACTACTACTGTATCAAATATAATTATTTGAGAATAAATAAATATACACGGAATCACTTTAAATTTTTTCCTCATACTTATTGTTTTTTATTCAACGACCTCAAAACTTTTAAGAAAAACTAACTTTATCGAACAAAAGATTTACAAAAGAAAAAAAACTTAAGATGTAAAATTTTTATAAAACTTTTACTGAAATCAATACCATTCAGTGTTCTGCTAGATCAGGGGTGGGGAACCTTTACGCCGTCGGGGGCCATTTGGATGTGGGTAATATCACCCACGGGCCGCACAGTGGGATGAAAATCGCCTTTCATAGACATAGAAAATTCAAGTCTCTATGTCTATGAAAGGCGATTTTCAGCCCACTGTGCACAGTGTTTTGGCTTGCAGTGTAAATAAAATATTGTAAACTAGACAAAGCATACTCATATGTAAAGCATTTAAGCATTAAAATGAATCATCAACATTAAAAAGTGTTTTTTACAACTTTGAGGATTTAAAAAAAAAATCGCAAGTTGCGCCACAATACGAAGTATGTCAAAAAATTACAAATAAATAGCAGTATATCTGTGTGTAAGGATAGAATGGCCAACCTTATGATTCCAGAGTAGCCTCATTTTTAATGTCAGTGCCATACAAATTTTTCTTAAAAAAATGATAACTCCTTCATTTGTACACGCAATTGCTTCATATGAAGTTTTATAGCATATTTTATAGATCAGCAGAATCCATTTCTAGCCAATAAAAATACCCTTGAAAATTCAATTCTCTATGTCTATGAAAGGCGTTTTTCAGCCCACTGTGCACAGTGGGCTGAAAATTGGGCAAGAATTGGGCTGAAAAGTGGGCAAAAGTACGGCCCGGCCGGCCGTACTTTTGGTCTCACCGTCAGTAATCGCAGGCCGCACCAAAAACCCCGCGGGTTGTAGGTTCCCCACCTCTGTGTTAGATCTTTGCATTGTTAGATCTCACATCGAATTCTTAACAGTTTTGATCATTTTAATTAATTTTTCGATAACTTGTTTTATTTATAGTCAACGTCATTATTACATTAAGTTCAGTACCGATAAATCGGAATTTGTTGAAATATATATTTTTACAGCATCATACAACAACAATATTGGTAGGTACCGCAACTCATTTTCTGAATAATTTAAATCCATGCAGTACATCATCACCTACTTCACTATGGGTATCCTATTATCAGGTAGGTAGGTGACAGGAAAGTACTTTTTTTCATTGCAATATAGACAGATTTGTTGGTGGAAAATTCAGATTTGTAGGAGAACAATTAATAATGTATGTAGGGTGGAAACGAAGAAGAAAAATAGTTCATTTTTAGACAAACGGTTAAAAAGACGACGATTAGGTAATTTATATAAAGAATATAAAGTAATAGCGCAGGACTGCACTATTAGCAATGTATAAAGAATAATATGTTTTATTTTTTCACAGGGTCTTATTTCCCCGTTATCTTTTCTCATCGATATGATGTTTTTGTTGAAGGAATATATATTATAATTAGATATACCCATAAAAGAACACTCCTCTTTTTTAAACGGTTTTTGTTAAACATTGAATAATGACTTTACAATTTCTGTTACGAATTCTTTAAAACAAAAAAAATCTTTTCACCTGGCTGCGAAAGAGCTGGCAACGTCGCAATTTGGCAGACTGGCACATCGTATTCTCATCTTTAAAATTGGGTTATTTTTGACATATTATTCTATAATTGACTATTACTGCATGATTTTTATAAAAATTCCACAAAGTGATGTTTTTAATTAACACAAATGCATTACGCACGTGTACGTACATTCAAATCCAATAAATATACTTTTATATTGCGTTAACAATTACTTATTTTATTTATTTTGGTTCTTAAAGCCTCCCTCGTGTGTTTGCTTTGGCGTTTTTACTAAACAACCATATGATGATTTAGATATACATATATATTATTATTAATGAAATGTTCGTGTTCCATGGATGAATGTTATATCTATCTTTGGGGGAATTATGATAGATTACTTTCAGAGAGCTTATTGAAGAAACTTTTATCCGCCTGGATTACAGAGTGAGATAAAGTGTGAAAAAACTTCGCAACTCTCAGAAACATCAAAAAATCTTTCGATGCCTCTTCTAGAAATAAAGATATTTATTACGTCTGACTTGTTAGAACATCTTTTCAATTTATTAATATTCTTCACGAGAGTTTTATAGCAAATTCATTAGAATCAACGTAACAACACTGAGAGTAGATATTTTTAAAATTATTATTATTTTAACTTTGTTTTAAACCACTTTATTTGAGTTATATACGTCGACCGGTGTCGGTTGCACTTAACCTTCTTCAGGACAATGGAAATATAAACTATTTATAAAGATAAAGATGGTTGAGTGCCTCCGAAACCGGTCGACCTAAATAACTCAAATAAAGTGGTTTAAAACAATTTTTTTTCATAGATACTCGTTATTTCAATCCATAAAGTGTTTGCTTTCGTCGGTATTTAAATATTTTTTTTTTCAGAATTTTCAACCAATCTAGAGCGGAAACAAATTGTTAATTAACTGTTGTCAATAATTACAGGTGTAATTGGCTTCTCAGGCAATTTTTATGATTGGTTTTAGCTACTAATTTGGGCAGTTGTCATTTTTAAATTTGTGAACAATTTCGACCGATTTTTTTCAAATAACTCTAATTAATAACCAATTGTTATCAGGCATCAAGTATGTTCTACCACTGCCAGTTTCAATTCAGGTCTGAAAGGGTTAAGGGCTCTAGTGACTATTAAACTATGATTATGCCCTAGTCGTTACGCTGGGGGTACATTAGGGTGGAACACTTTTATTTGAAAAATTTTTTTTTTTAGAATTTCGAATTGGAATAGCAGATTAAAGTTGCTATATGTAATTGTAAATAACTCTTCTCAACTTGGAAGTTCTAGCTCGACAGCTTGAGGTCCCGCCATAGACTTGAAAATCTATTTTTTAAGGTTTTATAGACGTTTTGTATTAAACACACTATAAACAAAATAATAAGTAAGTACAATATATTATGCAGTAAATGATAAAATAAAAGTAGATTTTAATTAATAAAAACATTTTTTTCAAAAGTAAACACAGGTTCAGAAAGTTATGTTGGTATGAATAAAATCATTTTTTATAGCAAAAACTCTTTTTCGGCTCAAACTTTGGCATGAGTTTTCGAGATGCTAATTTAGATTTTTTGAATCCCTTTCATCTTGTCTTATCGAATACACTTAGAGCTGCTTCTTTCAAAACTTTTACAGATCTTTCCACAGCCTGGGTGTGGTAAGGCAGTCTCATAAACTTCAACACTATATCTTTTCCATTTTCAATAAGATCTTGTAACTGCTGATCGGAAATATTCATCAGTATATATTTTGTTGCCAGTCAATCATGTATATGTAAGAACATGCATTTAAGTACACTTTTGGCACCTCAAACATGCGCGAAACAGAATTTTTATTATGTTGACGAGCCTTTAAAATGCGTCTTGCAGCGAGTTCTCTAGTGTGCTTACGTGAATCTGTTATCATAATCAACAACAAGTTTTCTGGATGAGCAAAGTAACTGTTTCGAAATATAACAGGGTCCACTATCGCTAACAACTCGTTGGACAAATATCTATTGCTGTTAATGATCGTTCATAAATGATTTCAACCATCTTTGCAGGATGAATGTGTTTTGATAGCAAACCAGACAGGAGCGTATGATTATACGACAAACGTTGCTAAAGTCACAAGATTTTGTTGTGGATTTTCTGTAGAAATATACAAATGCAGTATGCGATTAGCTCTTGTCAACCAGCGGGCATGGGATAGTTTACCTGGGCTTCTCTGTAATAAATCAGGAGACCAGGATCCATTTAAGACAGCAGTAGTAATTTCTTGTAAATATTTCTGGTCTGTACTGAGATCTGTGGATATTTGTGGAGGTAGTTCACCTTCTATCTTCTCAAAGTTGGCCAACGGCAGCGTCTCACATATCTCTAATGCTTTACCAATTTGACCTACAAATGATTTAGGTCCTGCAATAGGGCCATACACATAAGTAAACAAATGCCTCAATGGTAACTCATTGGCGTGTAAGAGACAAATCATCCACTGTAATGGTCGAGATAGTCTGTTTTCCAAAAGACGAATCACGCCTCCCACATTCCCTGTATTTGTGTTTGTTCCATCACAGCCAACAGCCATCAAACCATCTAGTGATATCTTTTCAGTCATTAAAAAGCTGTGGATTGCTCTTTCAATAATTCTCGCACTGCCCGATGTTGGAACTCCTTACCCAACATAAACAGTACCTGGTTCTTTTATAATCGAAATATGTTCCTCTTGTACAATCACTCTAAGCCTCTTCGATCTTTTCAAAACAGTTTTAGCCGTCTTGTCTATCCTTCCATCGAAATATAATGAAGGAATTTCTGTTACTCTTTCTTCGGTTAAAATGTGCTCGCGTACTTTCTGTCTTATTTTTCTTAGTTTCATCCTATCTATTATGCCTCATTTTTTGTTTAAGAGTACTTAATCTTCTATTCAGCAATTTTTTACTCTGGATAAGAACCGTTCTTCCTAAAGCCATTAATCAGTTGGTGCGTTGGTATTTTAAAAGCATTTGTTCCTCTTTTGGCTTTTTTTCTTCTCTCAAACAAGTACAGCTTCCAAATTCTTTACATTTACTTGCAGCTATATCAAAAATCTTTCTACTTTGTACTCTGAACTCTTCTAACTTTTCTTCAAAGACTTTTTCAAATTACAACATTTCGAGTGATAACTTTTTAGTAACTGTAAGATTCTTTTGTGTGTGACAATTGGAAGAGAAGATTTTATCCACAATTCTTCAATTTTCGTTCAAACTATTTCGGAAATATCCAAAAACGTAGGTTCTTTTGTTGTGTTATTCCTTACTTTTAAGTCTTGTCGAACCCATTCGTAGAAATTCATCACTTTTTCATACGTAGGTAGGATATTCTCTTTCACCTCTGCACTTACACCAAATATCGGACATTTTAAATTTTGTCTTCTAGAAGTCATTATGTAATGTTAATTCACTAAAAAAACGTTTATCAATAAGTACTCGTGAATATAATTAACGCGCGACCTTTCACCTTGCGATAACTAGTTTAAACAAAACACTGCATTTCGTAGATTGTCAGGTGCCGCCCCCCGCTTCGTCCCGCACTTTGCCCCTCTGTAACAGCGCCAAAGTATATTAAAATAAAGAAATATTTAATTTCAACAGCTAGTTAACTATATTTGAATATGTTATTAAATAAAATAAACCTATTTTAATAAATTCTGTACTATTTTGTAGGCCGCGCAAATAGCCCCTAAACTGTCGTTTTTGTAAATGTTCGATGACTTGGCGGGAGCTTTTACCGTTTTCTGATATTATTTATATTTTTCATTGAGGTAATTGATGGCAATTGGCAACTTAATATAACTATTCCAAATAAAAATTAGAAAAAAAAAATTCGTTCCGCCCTAGTGTACATTCTATCAGCTTAATCCCGATGAAGTCAAATGCTTAAATAAATAACGGAAATGTGATGGCCTCTCCACATCTAATAGAAAAATGAGTTCTGAGTTGTTTAATAGTGGCGGAGTCGATGCGGGTGCGATTGCGACGCGGTTTGAAGCGATATAAAGCGAAGCTATGCCAAGCGGCAACGCTGTCCTGCGTGCCCAGCATCCACTCTAGATCTTCAATTTTCAGTGACCTATTTTTGTTGAAGAAAGATGGTGTACTTTGAGGTACGAAATTAATGGATAAATAATATTTTTAAGAGTATTAGAACTTTTAAAACCCTTAAATTCTCAACGTCTAGTATAATACTGAACATGAAATAATAATAGCCGCGTCACTTCGTGTGAAAATGTCAAACAAACAGATCGTTGAAGTCTAGCGCTGTGTCGCACAGCGCGCTGGTCAAGTGTTATTTTTGTAACGTAGGACACTTTGAAGTGACCGAGACTATTTGATATTTTTGCCCAATAAAAAAATCAAAGCCATAAACCGCAAATGTAATTCTGCTACCCTGGCAAAAACATTTTTGTCTAGAGATTTCCATTTTTCAATTTCATTATTTTACAATCGCTAAATACTTTTACGCACATTTGGATGCTAGTGCTAAAAGCTACTACCAAAGGTTCTACAACTACAAATCGTTGAAAGTAACCTACCTTCCGCTTAGATCTTATAGAGTCCAGTTGTCTCTGAGTAAGTTCCCCGATGGAGCCCGAGCCCCACAGCACTCGCCCCATCGCACTGTAGAAACCGGTCATCCCTAGCATCGGTACCAAATACGTCACCACGAAGAACAGCACCTGGTAACTGCAAATAAAAAACACTTTATAAATATATGAAAAATGAACTAAAAGGACTATTGACTGGTCAGTGGTCACTAACACCTTAGCAGACAAAGAGATTGGAAGTATAAAAATTTAAACGAATGTTCGAAAATATAAACTCAACTCAAAAAGTCCTAAGTGAAATAATTTTCATCAGGACATACCTCATATTCAGGGAAGGCTGTGTGGAGAGTCATTTTGTGGAGGTTATCGGAGGGAGGAAACACAGAGACCGGCAAATCATTCGTCATCCGAGTTGATAAACACAATAACAAGTCGTAGAAACCACACATTCTCATGTGGCAAATGTCAACAATGTACAAAAGTTGAGGGCGCGTTTGTCGTATTTCCAGGCTGTGCAGTCCGTGCACGTACCGAAGGGTCAATTACGCCAGTAGTTCTTCGGAGCACCTTCTATTGAAATTCGTAGCTTTACCAGGGTACGAGGAAATAACGATTCGTCTAAAGCGTGTGCCTTGTGGTCTCTTGTCGCGAGGGAAATAAAGCTATATTAGCGGAGTGTGAACCCACTTTTTAGAACCAGGAAATATTGCCAACCATCTAATAGTAAGTAAAATTGGATTACTGTCATTTTGGTAGGTAATCTTGAGTTCCTGAAGCCATTGTTGTGACGTGATATAAAAGTTCCACTTTGTGAATACACTGGGACTTGGGTCTCCCTTTGGGCACCCCCTTAAGCACCCCTGTTGACACTTGGGTACCGATGGGCAACAATGAGCATCCCTTTTTTAGGGTGATGTTATGAGAATGAAGAGGTGGATGATAAGAGAGCTTTGCAGAAATGTATCTATTATTTACTAAGCTAGGCTAAGCTAGGTATTCTTAGCTATTCATCTCGTTACAATACATTTCAAATAACGTAACGTTTTGTTGATATCTGGTAGTCCCTCACCAGTCTTCTCATAAAATAAAACTTAAGCTTGATTTCAGATTAACAACAATATAGGTGCAATATGTATTTTAATATCGAGTAATTTATTTACTTCCATACTGGCGCAATCACTTGCAATCAACATGTTTAAATATTTTCATATTACTGGCTAAATGATCCAAGTGTCACGTGTTACCGAAAGCATATTTAGTACGAACAAACCACTTATCAGATTATAAGCTTATTATTATAAGCTTTTAGTGTGAAAAGTTACCTGCGGTAGGAGAAGAATAAACAATTATAATGCTTAGTGGCTAATTTTTAGAGTGCCCTTTTTAAATTAAAACTGTGGTTAATATCCTTCAAAACGCTTAGACTTCTTAGATTAAAGATTTACACTAAGCAACCGCTAGTTCTTATTTTAATGTCCCCAAAAATGCCATGGGACTGTGAAAAAGTTCTGACTTTTTTGCTATAACCCGTCAAGAATAAGAAATAAAAAAATAAAACTGAAAAGGCTTAGAGGATTCACAAGAATTAAAATAAAATAATAGATTACGAACTTAGTCACAACGGGCTAGCTCTGAAATAAGTGTAAATCTTTTTTTAAATTTTATTTTATATTATAGAAACAAACAGTACATGATTTACAGAGATGAAATAATATACAGGAATAAGATACTTCATGTTGAGTACCTATGATATGTTTCCTTGTAATGTCTGCTAAGTGGTATGTTTATTCCTTAATTACCAGGTGACGTGTGTAGTATATAGAAGTGTGTGTAATGTAAGGGTGAGTGTTTGTGTGTGTGTGTGTGTGAGTGTATGCGCATTGAACAGTTTAAATTATTGACATGATGCCACGTTTGAATTTGGGCAGTGAATCCGAAAAAATGTCAATGTTAGAGTTTAGGCAACTATTATTAAGAGTTTATTTATTACCGATAAACAGTGAAGCCTTTTCAGTTCAACAACGCGTGGAATTAGAATAAATAGCATGTCAAATGAAACGGAACAACTTTATGTTCTTTTATTATTTCCTCTTCTAGTTTTAGTCCACTAAAAGTCTTGGCTGCGACCAACTGCGGCGGGCCCAAAGATAATAGAAATATTCAATTATTTTTGGGCGGGGCAGATTGTATGAGGGCGTTTTAGAGACACTATGACCTCTCCAGCTGGACTGTCTCGAACCACCGCCTTGCACCGCTGTGGGAGGTTTGGATTCATACGTCTGTCAATTCTGGACTCACTGACCACTGCAACTTCCTCTCCTTCCTTTTCTCAAAAAGACCCTCCACACAGCATCTCCAAAGATGACATAGGCCACGAGGGAAATTATATTCCTCCAGTCCTAATATGTGGAGTTGTGTAAAAAAAATAATAAAATAGATGTAGGTACACGAAATAATTATTGGGCTTTATTTACAAAGACATCAAAATTTTTTTTTTTTAGAGCATGAACCTAAATAGCCCTGGATATAATATTAATGCATTTCGTATGAAGCCCTAGGGTAAGAGGAAGACGCCTGGCAGCCATCTTGTGTGACAAACTTTTTGGACTGATATAAATACAAAGTGGTATAAAATTTACTTTATTTTATTTTAATACAGGGTGTCCGGGGGTACTGTGCAAAAGGTTCGGGAGGTTATTCTACATGATGATGATATAGTTTTCAGGTAAAAAAGTTGAGTTGTTTGAAAAGAGAAAATAATATTTTTTATGGGAAAAAAAGCATAGGAATTTCTAGAAATTATTATTTTTTTACTTCTACGATCATTGAGAATCTCCTCGCGAAGTTTGTGCACTTTATCCCTGGACACCCTTATTGTTAATGCAATTATAATGCCTTATGATTTTTCGAGTATTTATTAAGACAGAGAATCGGAAATGCCAATAAAAATTTAAGTGGGTAAAGGCATTTTTCATACATCTTTCTCCTCACCCAGCAGCTTCAAATTGTTCTCGAGCAGTTCTTTCTGGGGCCTTTTCATTTCATGGTTTGGATTAGGTATGCATATTTGTTTCGTCTATTTTCCCATATATTTTTCAATAGATATACACGTATTAGATATAGTTTATTTAAACGTGGCCAGCAATGGAGCGCAATTAGCAGCCTAGCAGAAGGGTTTCAGGTTGGAACATGAAGACTACTTACGCCGATCGAACGATGATGAAAACATATATACCGAACTGATAATTGTCAATTTCTTATTGAATCATTAATTTACAGAAATTTCCCCGCATAATAAGATACCAAGTGTTAGGCACTAATCATTTTGAGTAGAATAATTTTCCACCATTGAATCATTAAAAGTTTGTCCTACATTGAAAGTACGATAAAAAAATATTCAAAATTTTTCTTTTTTCTCCCATCTTAATTGGCAGGCTTTTTAAGTCCTGTCACAATAGAAAAGCTCAACCCGTACCTGGAACAAAGGAGTCCATTGTGTGTATGAAATTGAGCCTTATAAAAGTTATTCTCTGAATAATAATGTATTTTGTCCGGCCTCATTAAAGCATTTTACGTTCGTGGAAAGCTGCTTTATTTAACTTAAATAAGTTTGTGTAAAGTATCCACCTGTCATTTGTCGAATAATTTGAGTGAAATTTTTATTATTATGAAAGGTTTGACCAAAATATTGATTAGATTTCCTGAAAACAAGGGTTTGGCAATATATAACTCTGCCAATATTTCTTCAAAATGGGTATAAGCAATATTGCCAGAGTTAATAATTCCTAGGGTAAAAATTAATGGACATGATTTCAATTATTATTTGAATTGGATCTGGAGTTATAGCCGAATTCTCGCAATTTAGTTTGAAACATGTTTTTATGATACTCGTATATTTTATGTACAACCAACACCGTTTTCATTAATAGGTAGCTTGCAATTCGGAAAATAACTTTTAATTTTAAAATTAATATCAACGTACATGGACTTGTAGTAAACGACTTTGCATCCTTTTTTATGTGAATATCGCACAGGAGTCCCAACAGCTACCAACCATTTTGAGTCAATGACTATGCCATCCCCAATATTATGAGGCTGAAGGTAAGGGAGGGGAAGGAGATGGGGAAGAGAAAGGTGAAGAATTACCTGGGTATTCAGATCTTGTCACCAAACACGGCTAAAGACATTTAAGCAAAGTTTAAATTCTGAATGGAGGTCTTACACGAGGGCGAAATTGAGAACTCTGGAAAGTGTCGCAACTATACCTTGTAACTTTTAAAATGATTGAACATGTAATAAAAAAATAAAACAATCAAATTCAATTAACTTAATAAAGACTAACCCGCGACCTCGGAATTGCTAGTCGAGTGTCTTACCTTTCGACCATGGAGGCTAATATAAAAATAAGTTGTGATTAGTGGTATAGGACACTATGAAGTCATTGCGGATAGTTATATTTTCAGTTAATATCTTCTGTATTTTTCACATAACTACGTAAAATAATAAAATATTCACTCAGATAAAATTAATGCACAGTCAAACAAATATTCAACGCTCAGGCAGCTATAACAATCAACAGCTAAAACTGTAAGTTCTGCAAAACAAAGCCACTCGTTTTGTGCGTGACACAATGCATCAGAGTTAAAACTACACTTTTCACACTCAAAACATTTTTCTAAAAAGAGAGTCAATTGTTTTTTATTCATCAAAATTGCATTTCCGGCAGTTACTATTCCCTCACAAACTCCGCTGATGCATTTAGCGAGCAAACATATCTAAACTAAAGGACCAAAAAAGTGCATACATTCCACATCGTAGTTTTGTCGTTTCCAATTCTATTTTGTACCCTAGTTTCCATAAACCCTTGAAAGTTGGGTCAAAAACTTTAATTACTTTTTAAAATTTTTATTATACGTAGATACAGCACGGACGATATCCAAAGGAATATTCAAACACTTTCGAGCATGTAAACTCAGCCACCCTGACAAATCAGCAATTGCCAAGCATTGAAACCAGCCATTATCTTAAATTTGTTCCTGAAATTCGGAGAAGACCTAAAACGCATTGAGCTCACCTTATTACGGAGGCAATTGAAATTTGAAAAAATCGGCTACATCAAAACTAAACGCAAAAATATCATCATTATAATGTCTTACCAGTTCCTAGAGGATTGCAATATTGATTTTATTTGATATTTATTGGTACGGTATCACATCTACATATATATATATGCACACACTTCACAACAATTTTTACACCTTTGCCCTGATGATGGACACAGTAATGCTGTCCGAAACGAAAACATCTTCACAACCTTTGAACGGTGTTTTTGTTACACATTGTATAAATGCTGTAAAAATTTACACTCGAGTTGGTACTAATAAAAAAAACTATATTTTTTGAATCCGGCAACATAGCATTTCGCATCTGATAATGAATTCACCTGTTGCTGTGACCTGTTTTGCAATTGAGGGTTATAGTTTTTTAATGCCTACTGTAATATACTAATAAATCGTGTTATTGTTCATAAAATGGTTAATTTATTTATTAATTCTTGTTTTCCATAAAACCGGTATGTACCAATATAACGTAAATGCCTAATGCACGGTTGGTAAACACATATAGATGAAATAAACGTATCAAGATGAGCAAGCAACGCCTTCAAAATCATAATTTAAAAAATATATTTTTCTGGGAATTAAATACATTTCAAATGAGGTAAAAAGTGAAGTGAGAGTTATCTTGCTAATTTCTTAAATTTTGTACGTTTTTATTAAAAATGTTTGTGGTATGCTCTTTTTATATTTTTTCAAATTTAAAAAAAAAAATCTTCATAATTGAGAAATATAAGAACATTTACAATTTGCAAGGCGGGTTTGGGTACCGCCGCCCCTGGAACCATTTAATGGGTAACCAACACCTCTGCCATAGGTCATGCCAAGTGGTTCGCTACGTTTGGTGATTTAGTAGGGGTGCCCGGGTTCATCGGGTGAGGTGTGTTCAGGATGCACCTGCCCACCAGGCGCGTGGCGCGCCGGATCGGGAGAGGCTGGTTTGGAGAGACCCTTTGACCTCTCCAAATGATCTCTCTTGACTTATCGCCTTTCGTTGTAGCGTGAAGGATAGATATTTATTGTTTATGTGTTACTACTGGCTAAGGGACGCGGGTGCTTGGGATCGTTGTGGCCAGGCCGCTTGCCACGCTCATTCTTGCCGGGACCGCCCCGTGATAGTGGGGTAAACTGCCCTCGATACGCGGCTTGTATATTTTTATGTTTCAATCATACTTCCACTTATAAAATTTGTGCTCCTTATTTATTATTTAATTTTAGATGCCAAACCACCAGGCGAACACATTTCATATGTGTTCTTATTTTGTGTTACTATTAATGTAAGTATGCATACATTATTTCGTACTAACAGTCATGCACGCAGGGACATTGGAGGGTCTAGAATCGTTTTAAAATAAATGTAGCTTCTTTTTACAAAAAAAAATTAGAGTCCTGACGTGTGCGGCTAAGGAGGTTAAACAATCAGTTTCCTCACACAGCCGTCGGGAAAGGGTGGGTCCCCTCCAATGTTTATGTGTTAATTCGTAAAACTCCATTTAATTTGTTTTCAAATTTAATAATATAATTATTACGTTCTGCAAGTATTTTTTGGATTTTGTTATTGTTACAGCTGTTTCGGACAGTTTGAAAATGGCTTTGAAAGTCGAAACAGCTGCTGTAACAATAACAAAAACCAAAAAAAAAAATACTTGCAGAACATAATAATTATATTATTAAAATTGATTTTAATTAAATAAAAAAATAATAATAAAATGAAGGATGGATCATCCGTCCGCCACTCCTGAACACACTGATCCCTAGAATCCTACCCAACATTTATACATTTTTCATTTCCAGAACCTCCTCTCCTTCTTTTCCTTAAAAAGACCTTCCACACAGCATCCCCAGAGATGAAATAGGTCCTTTTGGGAATTAATTTTTGCTTCCTATGTGGGGTAAAATTCCTAAATTCAATGAGAAATAATTATTATTTCAAATTTATACAAAAAATAAACAACCCCCTTTGGCTGAATAAGTAATGTTCAGGTTGGGGCAAAAGTAATCACCCGATGTTCTTTTGCTGTTTTTTTTTAATGATAAACTTTGGTTCTGCTTCATGTCTTGTCGATTTGAATTCTGCGTTTATTTACTTCACAAATGTCAAAACCGAATTGACATTTGGCGCCATTTGCAAAAGTTATAGCGTTTTCCAATAGGGTGTTTACTTTTGCCTCATTCTGTATATATTGTAAATATCTTTCTATGAAATATTTTATGACTGTTTTTATTATACATTTCAAAGGTAAGGTTTTGGTAAGGCTTTCATAAACACGGTCGTTAATCAATTGAATAAAATTTTCAAGACGTTTTTTAGTAAGGCAAATGATAAAAAGCGTACATCAATAATATTTTAACTAATAAATAACATTAATAAATAATAAAATGGTATTGGCCTTTTAAATAGCTAGTATTACAGGAATTTTTTGATACCGTGATTGTAGAATCGAGAGGTTAGGATTGGGTTGAACCTAAATTTCACTGAGAAAATATCTACGAGTAGGTACGTAGTAAGTATTTAGTTGATTTATGTCTGGGAATCGTTTAGATATATATTTACAATGACTAGTACTTATGTGAAAAGTAGACCTCGTGTTGTTGATGTTGAATGTTGATTTTTTTTTTTTTTTTTTTTTTTTTTTTTTCTTTTTTTTTTTTTTACAGGTTTTTTTTTTCGATGTCTGTCTCACTAGGATAAACCTGTGTCGAGACAGACGTATTTGATACATTAAAAATGTTTACATATTTTTTGATACATTAAATATTTCACTACATTAAATGTTATTGTGAAAAAGATAGAAAATAATAAATAATAATAATAAATGATACATTTGTTAATCAGCATCTAGTTGGAGTACATACTTATGTAGGGATTTTTATAAAAAAATTTATCATGGATCTGTCTTGGCTGATGATCCAAGATTTGATGTCTGTTTTATATTTCAGAAAAAATTCGTTCAGTCTAATGGCTAGTGGGAGAGCATTATATAGCCTTGTTGCAAAATATCTAAAATTTCTCTGGCCAAAAGTTGTTTTAGCGAAAGGGATTTGTAAGAAATTATGTCCTTTTTTTCTAGTATCACGAGCAGTTTGGATATTGTCAAAAGAAGTTTTGTGTTTGAAGAGGTATGTTAGTATGTTTTTGGCATAAAGTTGCCTAATGTCCATAACACAGATTTTCCTAAAGATTTCATCCGAACTGCTTGTGATTGGTAGTTTGAGGATAATCTTTATTATAAGTTTCTGAGCTTTAGATATTGGATCAATGGCGGCAGCGTTTGCTCCTCCCCATGCTATGATACCATACTCTATTAAAGATTGACAAAGTGCATAGTAGATTGTTTTGAGCTGGCTTAGGTTGAGAAAGTTGCGAGTTTGTCTAAAAAAATAAATGAATTTTCTAAGTTTGTTTGCTGTAGAGGTTATATGTTCTTTCCACTTTAAATTGCTATCAAAAATAATACCTAAGTATTTAATTTTAGTTACCTGTTCTAAATAAGGGCAATCACATATTATCGGATTTGTCAGGTTGCAAGCACAAATTTTAATTTGATTTTCTGGGTTTCTTAAGGATGGATTAATACTAAATTCAATGTATTTAGTTTTGGTCACATTCATTGTTAGTGTATTATTGTTTAACCATCTTTTAACCACAGTTATGCCCCTGTTAGCTTTTATGTATACATCATTCCAATTGCTTGATTTGAAGAGGAGAATCGTATCATCAGCGAAACTTACAATTTTGGCATCTATTTGAAGATTACATAATTCATTTATGTATATTAAGAACAGGGTAGGACCTAAAACACTTCCTTGAGGCACGCCGTAGCTAATCGGTAATTGATTGCTATTGCAGTTGTTGATTTTCACACTTTGCTTTCGGTTTGACAGGTAATCGCTAATAATAGTAAGTTAATCACCATTTATACCAATATTAGATAGTTTTTGTAAAAGTTTAGAGTGAGAGATAGTATCGAATGCTTTGCACAGGTCTAAGAATATTGATATGCATTTTGATCCCTTGTCTAAGTTTTCATTTAGAAAATCGGTAACTGTTGCCAGGGCTTCGGAGGTGCCTTTATTTTTCCTGAATCCAAACTGGTTGAGTGATAGTATGTTATTTTGTTCAAGGTATTCAATTAGTTGATTATTAATAGTTTTTTCAAAGACTTTAGATAGTGAATTTAGTAATGTAATTGGACGATAGTTCGTTATGTCCGCTCTAGAGCCTCCTTTATGTATTGGGATTATGATTCCGTGTTTTAGGTTGTCGGGGAATCGGCCTTTTAGGATGCTTAGGTTAATAAGATTTGTTAAGGGAGTGGTTATTTCTGATACAAGTTTTTTTAAGGCAATATTTGATATATCGTCCAAGCCAGTTGAAGACGAGTTTTTTAATGAGTTTATGATCAATCTAGTATCTTCATTTGAAATTTGTTTTAGACTAAAATGCAAGTTGTTGGGCAAATTTGTATTACAGCTTAGTGAACTGGAGTTGGTATGGTTTACATCGATATTTTTTGCGAGTTGTTCACCTATTTTTGAGAAGTATTTATTTGCATGATTAACAATAATATCGGGATTACTTGAAAAACTAAATATTTTATCATTTACTTTTAGTTGTTGTCATTCGTAGGATTAGGTTGAGAGTGGGTGGCTTCTTTAAGTGTTTTCCAAAGTTTTTTAGGATCATTATTACAGTTTTCTATTTTCTGTTTGTAATATATATCTTTAGCCTTTCTTATTATTTGGGTACAAATGTTTCTATATCTTTTATAAAAGTTTCGAAGTTGTATATCATAAGGATTGTTAATAACGTTTTATTATTATTACTATTATTATTATTATTGTTATTATTATTACGATTTGACAGATAGTAATGCTCATACGAACTCTGGCGCAGTAATAAAATACTATCCAAAACGGCTACCATTTTGACAGGATTAAAGTGTTCAGACGAAATTTAAAGCGTTCGAGTTAGCAAATTTATATATTGCTAATTAAAAAAATTGTTTTTTTTTCGATTTTATATAACTGCAGGACGTATAAAGCGTAGACCAAAGATACTATAATACAAGACGTAGACCAAAGATATTATAATTCAAGACGTAGACCAAACATAATCATAGAATAAAATAGTCTGCCATAATACTCACATAAAGTCCATATAGGAGACGTCCGGTTTTCCATCAGGCCAGATGAGAATGCAAGCAGTTTTTACGCGCCCCCTGTACCTGAAAGTAAAACACGTTTGGGTTAATTGAGCAGTAAAATGGTGGACTTTCTTTATGAGTATGGTTTAGAATGCGGCCATGTCAACAGATTAAGAATGTTTATAGACTTTTTTCCAAATATTTATAGTACAAATACGCCAATCATTTTTTTTTACAGCTGAAAAGCATCGTAAAATTTCCAATTTTTAGTGAAATACACCAAAAAGATAAAGTTATCTCCCTCCAGCACGATTTTTTTGGACAAAATGCGAGAACTCGGAAGAAATTTGTGTGAACCATATATATTCAGTATTTTTTTCCAATCTTGGCTATAGAATTTTATGAAATATTGATTTTTTAATGAATAAACTTAACTCCGATAAACCTTAAAAGTTACAACAATGTAAGGAAAAGCATTGTCAATTCAATTAATCAAGAATATGTACGACAAGCAATCCCTTACGTACTCTTAAACCTAACGTAAACCTAAAAAAATAATTTTAAAGAGTAAAGATTTAAACTTTTTAACTTACTCAAAATGTCTTTTATTTTTTTCAAAATTATAATTTATTTAATTTAAACAAATATTATTTTATATTATTGTAGAAAGCAATCACTTTGTGGTTTGACATATTTAATAAAATAAAATACTTTTTTGTTTTAAAACCACGATATTTATTAATTTAAGAACCGACCGGTTTCGCTTTACTTAATTTGTACCCTGATGATGCCTAAGAAAAGCGAAACCGGTCGGTTCTTAAATTAATAAATATCGTGGTTTTAAAACAAAAAAGTATTTTATTTTATTAAATATTATTTTATTTAAAAAAATAACATTACACAATTTACAGAAAATATGGTCCAATGTAAATAGTAATAATTTCACATATCGTAAATAATACGTATCGTAAATAATACCGGCTACCTGCTGCACCTACTTGCGACGTCCGAGCGAACTACCTACGTCGATACAATTGTGAGTTTGACTAGGTACTTTACGCGCATCCCCCAGAAGGTTCTTGGCAATTGCCTAGGCATAATTTCAGCGTCACCGAAACGTCTATATTCAGCGAGATCGGCAGTTTACCAGCGGTCTCGCGTAGCTACTGCCGCCGTCGGCTTGGCTATATAAATAGGCCCGACGCAGCGAGTCAGTCTTTAGTCGTTCAACAATTGCAAGTCTCGCGAGTGACTTGCGCACAGGACCATACACCCGGCTCTGCACGGTTCAGCCATGGACTTCTACGGGATCATAAATATTACAATAAGCCATTTTTTACCACCCACGAAAGAAAACATAATAATTAATGTCTTATAATTATAAAAATGTAATCGGTTAAATCGTTAAAAAAATACAAAGCGTCGGATGGCAAAGCGAAATTAAATATTAAGGTATTTTGCAATTAGTAAAGCAATAATAAATTATCAATGTTCCTGGAAATATAATTATTTTCCAATGAAATAGGTTTTGGTTATCGATATCATTGAATTTGTGAGGCGGGTTTTGGTACCGCCGCCCCTGGAACCATTAATTGGATAACCAGCACCTCTACCATACGTCACTCCATGTGGTTTGGGGATTTAGCAGGGGTTCCCCCGGGTTCATCGGGTGAGGTGTGTTCAGGATGCGCCTGCCCCTCACTTAGTGACCAGATCAGCTCGATACTTCCACACCATCCTCTTCCCCATCTCCTTCCCTTCCTCATTACTTTCAGTCTCATAACATACCCTAGTTGGGGATGCCATATTCTCACTGGCTTCAGACAGTTGGGACCAGTTGGGAATCATTAAAGAAAATATGAAAAACTAGCATCCGTGAACAGACATAATAATAAAAAATAAAATATTTTGCACAAATAAAACATGGCAGCTAAAAAATATTGCCCTGTATTATTACTTTTAATCGTAACAAGCGAAAAAGGACGAAATATTATTTACCTGTGTAAATATTTCTTATTTTTCATTAAATATTAATAGGGAGGGGTGAGGTACACAACACGTCATTCGATTCTCACTCGAATAGAAAATTAAACATAGTTTTCATTTGATTGATTTTTCGCATGTAGCCCTTTTCTCGATTAAACGAATTAAGAAAACGATGTAATCATTTTTTATTTAATTTCAAATCGAAGACTTTAACAAGGTATTTATTATAAATAAACAAAGGTTAATTAGCACTTTGAAATTGTCGAGCAATAATTTATAAATAAATAACAGTAATTAACTTTGTTTCATTTTTATCGCATTAATTTAAAACACAGTTTTAAACCTTAAAATTTTAACCTATTCAAATACAATTTGTATCATGTGTAATTTCAGAAGGTGTAATTGAAGTTCCATCAATGAATAATTTCGTCCATTTGTAATTCCGTCCATGGGTAATTTTATTGGTACTTGTGTGAATTTCACGTCTGTGTAATTTCGCCCTGTCACGTGAAGCATGGTACAAGCTTATATTTTAAGTAGCTGTTAATGGTATTACACATTCTATTTTTTATATCCATGTCATTGCAGGGTCTTTGCACGTTTTATCCTGACAGAAATAGGAAATTTCATTAATTAGGGATAAATATATATTTTTTCACCAACCCAAAAATTATCTGCTAAATCAACAACAAACAGTTGTTTTGCATCTTGGGGTGACCTATGCTGAGGTGTTGGTTATCCAATAAATGGTTACTGGGACAGTGGTACCTAAAACCTCCTCCAAATTGAAAAAGGGATAAATGATAATTGCAAAGGGATTTAGGGATACAGCCGATACAGAAAATTTACTTACCGGTCCAAGACAAATTTTAATTAGGGAGGCGGGTTTGGGTAACACCACCCCTGGAACCGTTTATTGGATAACCAACAGCTTTACCATAGGTCACCTCCAAGTGGTTCGCTACGTTTGGTGATTTAGCAGGAATGCCTGGGTTCAAGTAGTGAGATTTGCGGATGCGCCTGTCCACCAGCTGGGTGACGGGCCGGATCTGGAGAGGCCAGTTGAGGGAGGTACTCCAGCTGGTACTCTTGACCTTACGATTTGCATCTCAGTGGGAGGGATAGATTCACATGTTACTTCTGGACTCATCGACACTGACTGGTTCCTTCCCACTACTCAATACTCACTCCTCATACCTTTTACTTCGCAGAAATTCCTCTCCTCCATTTCCCTGATACATTAACTTTCTTTACTCTTCCGTACACACAGCATACCCAAAGATCACATATGCCATAAGAAAAAAAAGTGTAGTATATTCGATTATCTTACTATTTTGTATTTTGCTAATTTTACATTTCACTTTTCGGTCTCGAGCAAATCAATACGATGGCAATTTGTATTTTCAGCGAAACCTGAAGAACCGTTTTTATGGCTGAGATGTTAATTTAATAACAAAGAAAGTGTGGTATAAGTATACCTTTTAGGTTTCGGAGTTTTTGTGAAACATTTTGTTTGTTTCAAGCGGGTGAGTGAGAGAGGTTTTTCTTAAGCTAATTATTTAAAGAATTTTCAACAACTTTATACTATCGCACTCTACACTCACAATACATATTTACGCATTTCGTTAATAATCTCCTTTGAAAACACAAAAACACTTTACACGAAATAAATTAAACTTCTATCATAGTTTTTATTTCGATCTCTTGTAAATACTTCTCAGAATGAGTGAAAATTTGTTTTCGGGAATACTGCACAAGAGTTTCAACTACACCCAGCCATTCGAAATCAGTGTAACTGTATCATACCTAATTGCTAATAAATTCACTATTGGGTAAGTTTTTAGATTCTCACGGCCAAAAGCATTTTTGTTGTTTGTTTTTGGGGTGTTATGCCGTGTTGCGCTAACTCCTTCTTTAGCCGACGTTTCGGACAGCGTTGCAGTGTCCATCATCAGGGCAGATCCGGTAGATCCGAAGATGTGTGAATTTTGGTTGTCGAGTTTGTGCTTATTTATTTGTGGCCTGGGCCCATCCAAGTGCGAAATGCCAACGGAAGTGGCGACATCTTGTGGCGAATTCTGAAAGCTCAGTATTTATGTTAGCCTGGGTCCCGTCCAAGTGCGAAATGCCAACGGAAGTGGCGCCATCTTGTGGCGAATTCTAGAATTAGAAAACCGATTGACAGCGATTAGAGTAGATGTACCCAGTATCAAGGTATAAATGCAATGGTTTTATATTGTGTTATTATATGGTATTGGAGTATACTTAGACATGTTATTTGCGTTTAGCTTTGGTGTAGCCGTCAATTACCGGATACCAAGAGCTGTTGAGCTTAGCTCCGTCGTCTCTATTGATATTAAATGGATTTTTGTAGATTTCAATTGCCTCCATAATCAGGCGTGATCTATAAGTTTTGGGTCTTCCCAGGACCTCGGGAGCAAATCCAAAGTAATGGCCGGTTTCAATTAAGTGTTCGGCGATTGCCGATTTATCAGGGTGGCCAAGTTTACAAGCACGAAAATGTTCTGCTATCCTTTTGGAAATCGTCCGCTCTGTCTGGCCTATATAAACCTTGTCACAACCAGAGCAGCTGAGTTTGTACACTCCATCTGCTTCCAGAGGAAACTTAGTCTTTGCAGACCTCAGTAGGTCTTGGATTTTGGTGGTGGTTCCGAAGACAGTTTTGATGTTTTCTTTTCTCAACAGCCTGGCAATTCTGTCTGTCACATTGTGAACGAAAGGCAGGAAAGCACAGCCTTTTGAGTCTTGTTCAACTCTGTCTTCGTTTGTTGTAGATTTGGCTCTTAAAATTTGCCTAGTCTGACTTGCCGGGTAACCGTTGCGCTCCAGTGCATCGGTCAGTTTTATAAGTTCTGCTCCAAGTTTTGTTTCTTCACATATTCTGGTCGCTCGGGTCACCAACGTATGGATAAGTCCTCTCTTCTGCGCTGGGTGGTGATGCGAATCAGCGTGTAAGTATCGATTCGTATGAGTTGGTTTCCTATATACGGTATGTCCTAGGCTACCATCGTGTTTTCGCATCACCTCCACATCTAGAAAAGGCAGGATTTTATCTTGGTTTTCCAGCTCCATTGTGAACTTAATTTTGCTGTGGAGAGAATTAAGATGGTCCAGGAATTCGTTAAGTTTCTCCGTTCCATGAGGCCAAATGGCGAAGACATCATCGACGTAGCGCCACCATACTTTAGGGACAGCTGAAGCTGTATCAAGTGCCGCTTCCTCAAACTTCTCCATAAAGAAGTTGGCTATTACTGGCGATAACGGACTGCCCATTGCAACTCCCTCCACTTGCTCAAAAAGTTCACCCTGAAACGCAAAGTATCCCGTTTTGAGGCAGTGTTCAAAAAGTTTGCAGATGTCTTCCTCATATATCTCACTGAGCATTGTCATTGAGTCTTCTAGAGGCACATTTGTGAAAAGAGACACGACGTCAAAGCTGACCAAAATATCTCCTTCCTCAGTCTTAACCTGCTTAAGTTTACTGATCAGATCTGTTGAATCCTTAATCCACGATTCGGTTTTTCCAGTTTGCATCTGCAGTAATCTCGAGAGGTGTTGGGACAGTTTGTATGTAGGTGCACCAATAGCGCTGACAATCGGTCTCATTGGGATTCCCTTTTTGTGTATTTTTGGGAGACCGTACAGGGCAGGAGTTCTAGAGGCCTTTACAAAAAGCTTAGACCAATCCTCTTTTCTGATGCTAGATGCTTTGACTAGTTCCCTTGTCTTTAAGTCAATCTTGTTAGTAGGATTGTTTTTGATCTTCTTGTAGGTACCGGAATCTTGTGCGACCTCTTGTGCGATTCCGGTACCTACAAGAAGATCAAAAACAATCCTACTAACAAGATTGACTTAAAGACAAGGGAACTAGTCAAAGCATCTAGCATCAGAAAAGAGGATTGGTCTAAGCTTTTTGTAAAGGCCTCTAGAACTCCTGCCCTGTACGGTCTCCCAAAAATACACAAAAAGGGAATCCCAATGAGACCGATTGTCAGCGCTATTGGTGCACCTACATACAAACTGTCCCAACACCTCTCGAGATTACTGCAGATGCAAACTGGAAAAACCGAATCGTGGATTAAGGATTCAACAGATCTGATCAGTAAACTTAAGCAGGTTAAGACTGAGGAAGGAGATATTTTGGTCAGCTTTGACGTCGTGTCTCTTTTCACAAATGTGCCTCTAGAAGACTCAATGACAATGCTCAGTGAGATATATGAGGAAGACATCTGCAAACTTTTTGAACACTGCCTCAAAACGGGATACTTTGCGTTTCAGGGTGAACTTTTTGAGCAAGTGGAGGGAGTTGCAATGGGCAGTCCGTTATCGCCAGTAATAGCCAACTTCTTTATGGAGAAGTTTGAGGAAGCGGCACTTGATACAGCTTCAGCTGTCCCTAAAGTATGGTGGCGCTACGTCGATGATGTCTTCGCCATTTGGCCTCATGGAACGGAGAAACTTAACGAATTCCTGGACCATCTTAATTCTCTCCACAGCAAAATTAAGTTCACAATGGAGCTGGAAAACCAAGATAAAATCCTGCCTTTTCTAGATGTGGAGGTGATGCGAAAACACGATGGTAGCCTAGGACATACCGTATATAGGAAACCAACTCATACGAATCGATACTTACACGCTGATTCGCATCACCACCCAGCGCAGAAGAGAGGACTTATCCATACGTTGGTGACCCGAGCGACCAGAATATGTGAAGAAACAAAACTTGGAGCAGAACTTATAAAACTGACCGATGCACTGGAGCGCAACGGTTACCCGGCAAGTCAGACTAGGCAAATTTTAAGAGCCAAATCTACAACAAACGAAGACAGAGTTGAACAAGACTCAAAAGGCTGTGCTTTCCTGCCTTTCGTTCACAATGTGACAGACAGAATTGCCAGGCTGTTGAGAAAAGAAAACATCAAAACTGTCTTCGGAACCACCACCAAAATCCAAGACCTACTGAGGTCTGCAAAGACTAAGTTTCCTCTGGAAGCAGATGGAGTGTACAAACTCAGCTGCTCTGGTTGTGACAAGGTTTATATAGGCCAGACAGAGCGGACGATTTCCAAAAGGATAGCAGAACATTTTCGTGCTTGTAAACTTGGCCACCCTGATAAATCGGCAATCGCCGAACACTTAATTGAAACCGGCCATTACTTTGGATTTGCTCCCGAGGTCCTGGGAAGACCCAAAACTTATAGATCACGCCTGATTATGGAGGCAATTGAAATCTACAAAAATCCATTTAATATCAATAGAGACGACGGAGCTAAGCTCAACAGCTCTTGGTATCCGGTAATTGACGGCTACACCAAAGCTAAACGCAAATAACATGTCTAAGTATACTCCAATACCATATAATAACACAATATAAAACCATTGCATTTATACCTTGATACTGGGTACATCTACTCTAATCGCTGTCAATCGGTTTTCTAATTCTAGAATTCGCCACAAGATGGCGCCACTTCCGTTGGCATTTCGCACTTGGACGGGACCCAGGCTAACATAAATACTGAGCTTTCAGAATTCGCCACAAGATGTCGCCACTTCCGTTGGCATTTCGCACTTGGATGGGCCCAGGCCACAAATAAATAAGCACAAACTCGACAACCAAAATTCACACATCTTCGGATCTACCGGATCTGCCCTGATGATGGACACTGCAACGCTGTCCGAAACGTCGGCTAAAGAAGGAGTTAGCGCAACACGGCATAACACCCCAAAAACAAACAACAAAAATTCACTATTGCTCAACATTTTAACTACTGCTCAAAGATTATTTTCTTGTGCAACGATAAATAACAAAATATGTTGCAAATTCTTCTAAATGGGACAGTTAGAAATATATTAAGGGGAAATAGATTTTCAAAAATTACTGTAATGTTAAAGGAACTAAATTAGCTAACATCATAAAATATGTTGACTTTGAACGCGATGATAAATATACATAAAATAATAAATAACTTGTCACCAAATAAATTTTTCGAACAAAGTTATAAACAGCAAGGACATTCGCCGACATAACACAGAAGTGTTATGCAATCAGGCTACCTTAAATCGACAAAGCAAATACGCAAAATAGTTAACTATACAAAGGGAAGGGATGTAGCGATTTTCAGATACAAGATGTTTCGTATGAGTCACATTAAGCAAGAGAAAATTTTGTAAGCTTTGATGTACAAATGACTAAAATAACACTAAATGAATGATTAGGGTAGTTTGCGAAGGGAGTGTGAAGTGGAAGGATATTCAGATCAGCTTATCAAGCACGGCTAAAGCCATTTCAAGCAATGCCAGCGTGTCGATTCTGAATGGTGGTTTTTAATCAGTGCGATACTTGGTAGATATCGGTCAACATATTTGTATCACTTGGTATGAATACGTAATTTGCAAATCTTTGGAATTGTTTCTGATAATAAACAAACTTAACGTAAAAGAGTGATCTACGTAAAATAGTATCTTTGCAGAACACTTAAAATAATACAGGTCTAATAATAAATTTTGTTGGTACTTTGAAAAAACGAACCGATCGTGAGAACGTTTGGTACACTGATTTTAATTTTGGTATCGAATTTTCCGAATTAGTTCTAATTATGTTGACTTAGATTAAATAAAAGCTTTCAACAGTTTAAAACTTGAAATTAAAATTGAGGAAAATAAAAATAAATTCACACACAAAATTACAAAATGGATTAAAGAACATAAAAGACAATATTACCAAAATTTCATAGCATAAAATAAAAATAAAACCTTCACGTAACACACAAAACCAATATAAACACACATCACTCACAAACACACAAGATTATTTTCAATGTACTATTTTTTTTTAATTTTAAATATATTTTTATGTATTTTTAATTTTAAATGTATAATTTTTCTCATTAAATGTATTATGTAGTTTTTTTTATATTATAAAATGAAGGCCTCAGCACGGGCAAGCCACCCAGTGAGGCCTACATTACTGAAAAATTTGAATTGTTAAAAATATTGAACCTAATAAAAAAAAAAAAAAAAATACTTAAACCAGCAACCCTAAGGCGTATTATGTGTACTGACATTTGTAATTTGAAGATTTTTTGTCTAAACATTTGATTTATTGATAACACGTAACATATTTAATAAGGACGATTCTACGAAATCTATTTAATAAAAAAAGGACTTTGTAAACCCAAGAAAAAGAAATAGAATTGGAAGATTTACAAATACAGCGTTTTTCGGGTTCGACACTTTTATGAAAATTATATGGATTTTCAATAACTTTGGTAGATATGTACTCAGCGAGAGTTCTTGCGATTCCCTGAGAGCGAAACGGGTGACAATATTGAAATGATTGGTGTAGTTAATATAATATGAAGAATTAAATGAAAGCCTTTTGAAATCAAACCCGCGTTTTCTTTGTAGTCGGAGTCCTTAGTCCTTATTGAGAGGTTTAGGAAGGCTTCATTTAATTGACCTTGTTTTTGACAGTAATTGTATGTGCGCAATGAATGAAGGCTTTTAGATTCGCATTCCAGATTTGGCTTTACTGGCTGCCTTGTTATCTTAAATACCTGATATAGTAAAGAATCTGTAAACTGACGTAGAAAACATACATTGAACGATGAGTAGCGCCCTATAATGAAATAAGCTTTTTACGATTAATCGTATATTTCATCAAAACCTTTCTCAGGAATCATAATATAACTGATGCATATTTTTGTGCAATCTGTTATTGCATCATTCAGGTGTAGCTAATTTGTAGTTAGGTACCTATCATTCTATTCTTTCATTTCTGCTGGTTTTCAGTTCGCATTATATGCTTTGCACTGTGTTATTAATGTATGAAAAAGATTCTGTAAAAACATGTTATAAATACGTAATTAAAATGAATTTATTTCATGTGAAAGAGTGTCATAACTGCTCGGCCACAGATGTCATCGAATATAATGATATTGCAATTTACAGCTTTAACGAAAAATGTTCGTTTGAGGCACTCCATAGGATGAAGATTGATGAGTAAATAGATTTCGAAACATGTTAGTTTGAAGGCATTACATAGGATGAAGATTGATGGTTAAATAGATTTCGAAACATATTCGATTGAAGGCACTCCATAGAATGAAGATTGATGGATACATAGATTTCGAAACATGTTCGTTTGAAGGCACTACATAGGATGAAGATTGATGGTTAAATAGATTTCGAAACATATTCGATTGCAGGCACTCCATAGGATGAAGATTGATGGATTGTTACATTAGCGTTTAGGCCATGTAATATACTATAGGTGTGTTACACAAATAGTCATCGCCGCACAAGCCGGCGGCAAAGCTTGATACTCCAATCATTCAGGGTGTGGATTATAGTCAATTTCCCAATTAAAACAAGTCTCTTGATATGAGGGTTTATTGTACAGGTAATACATGTTATCAACAGATCTACAAAAGGTACATAGCTTTTTAAGTCCTAACTAGTTACTAGGCAATCTATTGACTCTAAGGGCTCTGATTGACAAAGGTATAACATTCGCTCACGTGTAAACTAGGCTGAAGCGGTGAATGATGAGCAGGGGCCATAGGCAGGTGCCTAGGCAGGGTGCAGGACGAAGGGCGGCACAGAAGCGGCCTGAGGCGGCCAGGGCGGCTAACCTCGTGGGCGGCAGAGCGGTGGAAGAGCGAAGGGCGGGAATACGACGAAGGGCGGCACAGAAGCGGCCTGAGGCGGCCAGGGCGGCTAACCTCGTGGGCGGCGCAGAGATATGGCGCCATCATATCCATGATGGTGTAGTCGGCCGAATTGCCTGGACGTGATAACTGAGTCTAGGGACGCGGCACATTATAAAATGTACGCACGCCGGTCCCATTACGGCGACACTGATTTGGCGGTAAATAATAACTCGGAACTAATACATAGTGTTGAACTCAACGGGGGCCGGCCGTGAACTGCGGCCGAGCGCGTGGCTAGCTAGCTGCAAGTACTTGACCTTGTCGGGCGCAAGTGGGAGGGATATTCTACGATATCGGATTGGTTGTAGGTCCTTGTGGCCTACGTGACTGGTATCAGGCGGTGATGTCGCGAATGTACGTGTATGTATTGGTGTTTTAACATGAACTCAGTGCGTGATCGATTTCCGGTAACGCGTGAGAATGTACCTAACTGTGCAGTTAGCTTGTTTTTATGGGCGATCCATAACACTACCCTCCTTGTCGACGAAAGAAGATCCCAGGCAACGTGGCTGAAGCAGGGCAACGTCCTCTTGTTTGCCGTACGAGAGGTACAGAGCTACCTCATTTCACAAAGATTTAAACACTCCCTAACGAGCCAAAACAAAAATTTAACTACCTGAGAGCCAAGTTGAACAATCCCTAACAAATACACTGAACAAGGGTTGCCAAACCTCTTTCAAAAATAATTGCAGAAATGATCTCCAAGGCGCGATACAAAACACGCTATGATTTACATACACAACTTTTTTCCAAACAAAAAAAATACACATGGCCTTCTTCCCAACAGAAAAGAATACTCATCACCTTCTTTCCAAACAAAAAGAATATACCTGGCTTGCTTTTTTTTTCTCAAAAAAAAAGACAATACCAAAACAACAAACGTAGCATACAATGTGGTATTACCGAATGGATGTACACAATTTACCACCAGGCCTACACTTTCCATCAAACCACAAAAGAAGAACAATTAACAATGTTCACAATTGTACAATGTTATACAAAATGATATTCTGGTTAGAGAATATTATACGCTTATGCGATTGACCAAAATCAACCCATATTTCGCGTTTTTTACAATGAAATTCATAAACTATACATGTTTTTTTTTTTTTAATACACAAAATTCCTGTTATGGAATGTGTACGCTGATTATATCATGCGATTGATCGAAATCAACCCATATTTGCGTCTTTAACAATGAAATTCTTGACACTATACAACACAAGTATCAATACACATGTTATGTTATTTCTTATTATCCATTGATAATTTTGAAAAACGGAAAAAAAACATACAAATTTTACTCAAGATTTTAACAATATATTCTCATTTAGTCATGGTTTGTCTGGTTGCTAATAATTCTTAGGCATATAGACCAATCCTCTCGTATCGCATATTGATTATACAGGTCAACGCTACCAAGACCTACCATGTAATTAATTATAAGGCTAATATCATCCTATAACATTTAACGATTTACTACCTGTAAACCGTACAGCGCTGTACCAGGTGTTAACAAGAAACACCAGCACGTCGTAACGAAAACGTTCGACAAAATTTTCAGAACACTCATAAAGTGTTCTCACCAAATGACCAGACAAAACCCAAAATGACCTTAAGTGCAATTATCAACCCAATTCTTTGGTTAAGATTCAATAATGTCCCAAAATGACATAAATATGCAACCACCATTTGTCCTTAATGACCAACAATTTTAGATTTTCAAATCTAAGACATAATTACGTTATCTTTACAAAAACTATTTCTTCTTACCGGGTGTATATCATAATTCATCTTTCTATGAGAACATACACACCACACTTGACATGGCGTAACACATATTACAATTACACAATTTTATTTCGTCACGACTTTATGAAGGACTTTACACGTTATTTCTTTTTATTGATACCGAGGCAATCAAATACGTGTTTACAACAAAAAAAAATCATACCATAATTGACATGGCATAACATATAATATAATTACACAATTTTATTTCGTCTCAACTTTATGAAGGACTTTACACGTTATCTCTTTTTATTGATACCGAGGCAATCAATTACGTGTTTACAAAAAATTACAATACACAACCCATAACCAATTAATAATTAGTTAGGGAACAATTTACACAATTATAATTTACAAACATATTACATACCACTCAACAACTACTGTGTGTGATAATTCATTTCTGTTATATAAGACTTATTCGAGTCTTTTTAATTTAAAAATCGAGAACTACATAATCCGATTTCTAGAGATTGACTTCCTTAAAAATAACGACACGTATTCACTACGCAAGAAGGAGAAAAGAAAAAAAAATTCCAGAAAAAAAAAAAAAAATAATTGGTATGTAACCAATTAAATACAAAAACATTTGACATAATTTTCTATATAAGAGAATGTCTGAACAAAAACCACATACGGGGTTTCTCATTTGAACTATACAATTTATGTAACACAAGATATTTGAGTTATATTTACAAAATGGGTTCCTAATCTACCACTGATAACTTTAAGTGATGAAGAACGAAATCATCACTTCAAAAGTACAGGACATTTCTTACGCCGTTTCCTGTCAACGAAAAGAAGATTATATATACAAATGTAACCTTAATTTGTACTAAAAATTGGTATATATTCTTAGTACAATAATTCCACGAAATATAAATTAAGTTTATTTTTCGGTCCCGGGCAGGATATTGAATGCTTAAGGCGGTTTTTTCCTTACTATAATAAAAAAAAATTCCACTAAAACTTAAGGTTCTTGAATTTAACCCTCAATCAATGTAACGTGTCGTGTTTCGTAACGAAATATATACAAAAATGTATATTTTTAAATATAATTTTATATAACTTATGTAGTTACTTCATAACTACAACTTATATCTTCTATATCACAATACTCATTTATTGTGATAAAAGTGTCTGAGTTTTGATTTATTGTTATTATTACTTTAAAACGAGTTATAGTTATGGAAGAGAGAGATGAAAAGAGAGAGAAAGAAAAAAAAAAAAAAAAATTATATATTGTATTTCATAAGATGTCTGCTAGCTAGTCAGAATCTCACAGAAACACAATAAAATAAACAGAGTGACTACTATGTCAGCCAAAATAAATGTACTCAAAGATTCATGACGTCTTTGAGTTATAAACATTGAATGACACATAGCACCTTGTTCATTTAAATAATATTATTAGAAATGCACAAAATATGTATTATAGTTTACATATTATATCGCCTTAAACTGGGTGCGAGAATAAACAATATACGTAACAACATGAAAGCGGCGACCTTTGACGAATTCATAATTATTATTATTATGCTTAAATACTGTCTGTTGCGACGCGGGAATGGATCCTTTGTCGGTATTTTTAATAGACGTGAATTATTAAGATATATCCAGTTACTGCTCGTAGCGTGTTTTATTTTTGACCAAACATTTATTTTCTGTGTAATATTTTTCTGTTGCGAGTTTTTATTCTGTTCAATGATTTTATTTTCTGTAATATAACAACAAATTCAACCCGATTAGTGACACTTATTAGGTGACATTGTTACCTAGTTTTATTATGTCTTTAATGTGAAATCTCCCTACGATTTTTCCATTTAAATCTTCCAGCTGGTATACCGTGCTAGAGATTTTTTGTTTCACCCGATTTTCTACAAAACGGGGTGCGAGTTTATTTGAGAAGTACGTCCCAGCTTTCGATTGTGCAAAGTTACGTCTCCATACAATGTCTCCAATTCCGTAAGAGGCCAACTTGTGTCTTGTATTGTACCGAGCGGCACTTTGTTTATATGCTTCCGCAAGAGAATCACTAACTTGGTCATAAATAGCTACTAGTTCTTGTAATTTTTCCGCGTATTCTGCTACTGTATCTGGTTGTTCGTCATTTCGACTACCAGACGAGATACGCCAATGTGAAGTTCCGTGTACTGTCTTCTCGAACCCGTGCATAAGAAAAAATGGGGTGAAACCAGTCGTAAGATTGACAGTATTGTTTATCGCCGCTTGAACCGTTTTGACGTGTTTTGACCACTGACGGTGATCATTGCCTACTAGAAAAGCCAATGTAGTACCGATTGTTTGGTTATAGCGTTCCACTACATTATTCATAGGCGTATAGAATGTGTTGTAATAAATATCTGGGACGCCGTACTGAGATAAGAAGGCTTTAAAGGTGTTTGATATGAACTGTCGACCGTTGTCCATTATCAGTGTTCTAGGGACAGAGATTGGTAAGAAAATATTATATTCTAAAACTTCTATAATGGCTTTAGCCGTAGCATGGCGTAGTGGGAATAACCAACAATATTTAGTGAAAACGTCTACCACACTTAGAATGTGAAAGTTACCGTCATAACCCTTCGGGTATGGACCTATCAAATCTATACTTAAACTCTGCATTGGTCGGTCGACGTTTTTGGGATGCGACATGTAACCTAAGGCTGGTTTCGTTGAATGTTTATAAGCCTTACAAGTATTACAAAGAGACACTAACTTTTTCACATCATTATACATACCGGGCCAAAAATTTCTTAACGATAATTTTTTAAAGGTTTTAAACACACCAGGATGTATTGACGCGGAAGAATTATGACAATCCGAGATAATAGCTTGCCGATCTTCTACAGGGGACACTAATTTCCATTCGTAGTCTTCTTGTAAAGAAAAATCAGCTTTGCAATGTTTAAACAACTTATTTTCTTGTATCAGGAAGTTAGGACAATTTTGTGGGTTATCAACGCATTTTTTATATAGTTCTGTGTACCATTTGTCCTTAGAACTGGGCGTGCTTAATAAAGAGTCTAGCTGAGTAACTTCTATACGTGAGAGTGCGTCCGGTACTATATGCAGGGAACCTTTACGGTGAATAATATCAAAATCGAATTGAGACAAACGAGTCGCCCATCTAGCAAGTCTACCTGAAGGATTTTCTAGTGACATCAACCACCTTAAACTCGAGTGGTCTGTGACTACGGTGAATTTTGACCCTTCGACGTATGAGCGAAAGTTGTACACGGCGTCCAGAATAGCTAATAATTCGCGCTCTGTGGTGCTATAGTTTTTCTCCGCCTTTGATAATACTCTCGAGTAATATGCTACAGGGTGTTCTGCGTCTTCGAACTGTTGAGAGAGACATGCTCCGATTGCAAAATTTGAGCTATCGCATTGTATTATAAAAGGTAATTTAAAATCAGGACAACTTAATACCGGTGCCGAAATCAATGCATTTTTCAAGGTGGTAAATGACTTTTCTACTTCATCATTCCATGTATAATTAGGTAGGTTCTTCTTTCCCCCAGTTATATGAGTTAAAGGTGCGGCAATGTTTGAAAAATTGTCAATAAAACGTCTGTAATAACTACATAAACCTAGGAATGATTTCACCTGTTTCGTATTCTGAGGACGGGGGAAATTCTTAATAGTTTCTATTTTCGCCGGGTCTGTGCGGAGACCTTCCCTGTCTATAACAAAACCTAAGTATTTTAGTCTTGATTTACAAAATTCAGATTTCTCCATATTTAATGTTAATCCTGCATTCTTAAGTATACCACATACTTTTTTAAGAAGTTCAATGTGTTCTTCAAAAGTTTGCGAAATAATAATTAAGTCATCTAAATATGCAAAAAGGTTTGGTTCAAATTCTGGACCGAAAAGAGTGTCTACCAGACGTTGTAACTCACTTGGAGCATTTCTTAAACCAAAAGGAAGTCTTACAAACATAAACGTACCTCTACCTGGTACCACAAAACTGGTCTTCTCGCGAGACGACATGTGCAATGGAATCTGCCAGAAGGCTTTAAGTAAGTCTAGCGATGTAATGAAATTTGCGTGACGAAGGTTGTCCAAAATACGATGCACATTTGGAAGTGGGTAAACCTGGGCTTTGGTAGCCATATTAAGACGTCTACTATCAAGGCAAAACCTTGCAGTTCCATCCTTCTTGGGTACCAGTATCACTGGATTTGACCAAGGAGATTTACTTTTTACTATTACGCCTAATTCTAACATTTTGTCAACTTCGTTTTCTAGCTGCTTCAACCTCACAGGAGATAAGGGGTAATAGCGCTGTTTAATTGGTAAACCTTCAGTTTCAATCACATGTTCGATTAAATTCGTTTTACCCAAACCGCATTTAGCAAAAGATATGGATTGAAAATCCTCCATTACATCACTAAGAGATTTCATTTGTTCCGGTGTAAGATCGTTTTTAGATTTTACAACATTAACCTCTGAGATAGAAGTGTACGAAATATTTTGTTCTGACGTGAATAAATTCGGAGCTATGTTGAATTTCTTCCAGAAATCGATACCTAAAATGATCTTTTGACCCAGTGAGGGAATTACTATGAAGTCTATAGTTTGTGATATACCGTTATAAATTATTGGTAGTGAAATTTTTCCCAACACTTCCTGTCTCTTGTTATCTGCCGTCGTAATTAACAAGTTGCAGGGTGACAACGTATACGAAGAGAAATGTTTGTGTAAATTTCCTCCAATACACGACAAAGATGCTCCCGAATCTAATAATCCTGATAACATACGATTATTGACATAAAATGTTACATGCGGTCGGCCATCACCGCTGCAAGTTACATTCCACGCTTCTAGGGAATCAGTATACGAAAATAATTTTACATAATTTAGCCAGTCATTCCATTCTTTTTTCCTAGTGTTTAAAGATGGCTTTAAATTAGAATGACCGTCTACCAGTTTTTTTGATTCCTATTACATTGAAACGGGGGTGGTTTTGACAAATCCGGCATAACATTTGCTCTGTTGCCATCCGGCTTTTTCCATCGCGGGCTACGGCGCGGGATACTACTATTGCTAACTGCATTACAATATTTTGCAAAATGGCCATTTTGATTGCATCTGAAACAAGCACGGTTAGCTAAGTCAGTCGACCTTTGTGTAATCATTGCTAACTGAGAGTTTTTATTCTGGCCAAACAATCTATTTTTGTTACGTAGTTGAGAATTATCATGATGAGTTTCATCCATGAGCTCACAACTTTTAACTAAATCGTTACAAGAGCTAGGTGCATTGTACGAGAAAAGTTTATTATATTTGTGTAATAAACCATTTTTAACTGTTAAAGCCAAGTCTTCCTCGGACAATGGAGATGTTAATTTATTATTCAAAGACGACATTAAATTTACATATTGTCTAACAGATACATTATATAACTGTTTGTAATGGTGTAATTTAGATTTAATTCTGGAATCACCTTCGAGAATTTTAGAGCCCGAGGCAGTATCGGTCTCAACATAACTCGAGACGGAATTGAATTTAATCTTGTCCATCTCGTCACATAACGACTGCAATTCCGTAACATTAGAGATTTCACGACCGATTTTTAATTGCGCATATACTGGCAGGAGACCTTTTGTGATTAATGATAGAAGTTCCGATTCCGGAAGAGGTATATTTAGTTTAGAATTTATCGCTAATGCCTCCAGAATGTAGTCTGACGCCCTCTCATGAACTTTCTGACTTAAATTAAATAACTTCGACTTTTCAGTTATTTGGAATGACGGGTTTTCAAATCTTTTTAAAAAAGCTATCTTAATTTCTTCCCATTTAAGGTTAGTCTTAAAAATTTTCCTGTAAAATAATAAAGCGGAACCGGTCAGCAAGTCAATGAACCCTCTAGCTAGGTCTTCCCAATCCACGCCTCTGGCATATTGTAACTCAGTAACTCTATCCAAAAAAACACGAACGTCCGTATTGCCATCAAAAGAAATTTTCCAGTTCGTTAAATTTACGATTTTCCTTTCGACGTATCTTAAATTGGTTCTATCCACGTTCTGATGCACAACAATCGGGTTTATAACATCGTGGGAAACGGAACTACTTGCTTTAGGTGTCGTACTAACTTCTGGCGAACTTAATGATATAATTGGAGGTTCTGTGCTCACATTTATTGATGCATTATATGCCACACATTGATCTCTTAGAGATGACACAGCCCTTTTTGGAACTATACCTCTTTCTATTAACCACTTTTTAATTGAAGGCGCTGTCGCTTTTTCAAAATTTAAAATTCTACCAATATTGGGAGGATCCATGATTTAATAATGGTAACAACCGGTAAGGTCTACGGATCTTAATTAAAAACAACCAATACGTTATTTATTTAATAATGTGAATTAAAAAACGATAACTGAATTTAATCCGACGGAGAATTAATACTTGGAAGTTCTTTTGAGTATTTGAATTATTTCAACTTATTACAATGAAACAGATAAGCAAAGCTTAACCTGACAAAAAAAATTATTTCTTATAACGAAACAATTAAATTGCATTCCAAAATTGAAATAACACATCTATCTCTCGGAAACAACCACATTTAATGTTTATTACGCCGTAATTTCTCGTATTTGTTTATTGCGTATTTAGAAATTGGAACTGCGCATTACGTACATGCGTAACCCGGCGGACAAAGCGCGTATTACTACGTATGTGTACCGGTCGACGGAACAAACACTCCCGAATCAGAAATGAATTATAACACACAGCTGTGGATAAAAACATTAATAGACAAGAATATTACAGTAACACATAACAAGAAAAGACACATTCCATCGGGTAATTGACTATCCAGGTTGTGGCGCCAGTGTTATATTAGCGTTTAGGCCATGTAATATACTATAGGTGTGTTACACAAATAGTCATCGCCGCACAAGCCGGCGGCAAAGCTTGATACTCCAATCATTCAGGGTGTGGATTATAGTCAATTTCCCAATTAAAACAAGTCTCTTGATATGAGGGTTTATTGTACAGGTAATACATGTTATCAACAGATCTACAAAAGGTACATAGCTTTTTAAGTCCTAACTAGTTACTAGGCAATCTATTGACTCTAAGGGCTCTGATTGACAAAGGTATAACATTCGCTCAAGTGTAAACTAGGCTGAAGCGGTGAATGATGAGCAGGGGCCATAGGCAGGTGCCTAGGCAGGGTGCAGGACGAAGGGCGGCACAGAAGCGGCCTGAGGCGGCCAGGGCGGCTAACCTCGTGGGCGGCGCAGAGATATGGCGCCATCATATCCATGATGGTGAAGTCGGCCGAATTGCCTGGACGTGATAACTGAGTCTAGGGACGCGGCACATTATAAAATGTACGCACGCCGGTCCCATTACGGCGACACTGATTTGGCGGTAAATAATAACTCGGAACTAATACATAGTGTTGAACTCAACGGGGGCCGGCCGTGAACTGCGGCCGAGCGCGTGGCTAGCTAGCTGCAAGTACTTGACCTTGTCGGGCGCAAGTGGGAGGGATATTCTACGATATCGGATTGGTTGTAGGTCCTTGTGGCCTACGTGACTGGTATCAGGCGGTGATGTCGCGAATGTACGTGTATGTATTGGTGTTTTAACATGAACTCAGTGCGTGATCGATTTCCGGTAACGCGTGAGAATGTACCTAACTGTGCAGTTAGCTTGTTTTTATGGGCGATCCATAACACTATAAATAGATTTTTAAACATGTTCGTTTGAAGGCACTCCATAGGATGAAGAAGATTGATGGATAAATGGATTTCGAAACATGTTCGTTTGAAGGCACTCCATAGGATGAAGATTGATGGATAAATTCAAAAAACACAATATCACTAACAGATTAGTTAGACAAGCGTACAAAGAAAACATAAAAAACTCCGACGGTAAATAACAAGCTTGTGTGATAAAGTGACAAAGACAATATCAATACCATGCTATAAAATCATTCAACAGTCTAACACTTGAAAATAAAATTGGGGAAAACAAAAGTAAATTCAAACACAGAATTACAAAATGGATTAAAGGTCAAAAAAGACAATATTACCAAAATTTCATAAAACACACATCACTCACAAACACACAACATATAATTTAAATATACCGATTTTTTACTTTATTTCTTTTTATATTTTCTATAAATATATTATGAATCTTTTTTGTGTTATAAAATGGAGGCCTCAGCAGATTAAGCCACCCAGTGAGGCCAACATTACTAAATTGTAATAAGAATTTTAAAATATTGTACCAAAATAAAAATATTAATAAAACAGATTTCGAAACATCTTGCCCTCACGTTCCGTTCAGGAAATATTCTACTTCGGGAAGTGGAGTTAACTTAACAAACAAGCGCTATATAAAGAAATCATAAATTAACTCACTCAATCATTTACAAACTATATTGCAAAGACTGTCCGCTGTTCGTCGTTCTATATAGGTAAGAAAACTAGAAATGTAAATATTAAAATCGCGGAACACCATGCTTAAATACATATAATTTTTCCGTATAATCTACGAAATTCATCAATGAGAACAGGTTTTCTAAACGATAGAAGTCCAAAGTTGAAATGACTTTTTTTCTTAGAAATTAGAAATAGAAAAACCTAAATTAATAATCCTAATACACCTTCCTATGTAATGAATAGTTAAATAAATTTGTATTCAGCTCTATTCTAAACATATTTTCAGAAAGCTTCTCTGTTCCTCCCTAATTGCCTTTTCTCCTTTGTTCACCTTCCATTACAACTTCTAAATATTTATATATATATCTGTCAGTATTTGGTATCTTAAGTTAGTTTTATTAAGGAAGGGTAATTCTAAAACCGGTTATCTAGAAATACATTTATTATTTTAAAATAAGAAAGGGAAAATCATCTGGAAAAGGATTTGTTTTGATATCCTCGAAAAACGCTAAATTTGAATTGGTCTCGTATTATTAAGGATGAAAAGGCTTTTTATTACATCGAGAAGAACAAAAGCGATTATCATCGACCAGAGGCATTCACCAACCCCAGTTAATGGGCTAAGGCATTTAAAGAGATATTGACGATCATAAAAAAATGTTTTTTTACCCGTTCTTTGATTACACTTAAGTGGAACAGAATGAGAATGACCACAAAAACATCAAATAAAGGTTATTTTCAGTAAAGTCTCTCTAAAAATTACAGTAATTATTAGAAATCTGTTTTGAAAGAACGGAGAGTTATTTTATATTGTGAAGGTTTCAACCGACAGTTGAGTTTAGATACCTCATAAATCTATTGAATCTTAGTAAAAATGGGAAATCTTCTGTTTATTACTGTTGTGAGATGGATGATGAATAATTAATTACTCAATAATTACAAATTCACTTGGTTGCGTCATTGTAATTTAAAGACGATTAATAACTTTATTAGACAAATAAGTAAGGATAGAAAAAAATATAGCGATGAACGGTGATTAACACCAATTTATTTATTTTCTAGGGTGAATAATTAGGTAATATATCATTGAAGAAGAAAATAATAAAGAAACATAAAAAGTTAACGGTCACAGCTAGGAATCGAACTCAGGATCTTTGTCTTATCGGGACAGGCGTCTTAACCATGTTGACCGTCGGGACCTATTTATTAACCGTTTATAAGGTTAAAAAAAGTTGTTATTGAATATCCATTAAGACTTTTAAAAAATCGAGGTATCCCAAATAAATAAAAATTGGATATGTTTATCCGAGACACTATCTAGGTTACAAAACTTTATTTGAAACCTTGTTTCCAGTAAAAAAAATAGATGCCAAAAATATGGAAACAATTAGTTGCAAGATGATATTGTTAATTCTTAGTATAAAATATGAGATCTACAAATATGACGTTAAATAAATAGGTCACACTTGTCAAGTTGGTTAAGACGCCTGTCCCGGTAAAATAAGAGATCCTGGGATCGGTTCCTAGTTGTGACCGTTATTATTTTTATTTTTCCGTGTTAAGTTTCTTTTAGAGTTATAAATATTATCTTCTTCAGTGATATATTTTATACCATACTTAAAAGAGTTTCAACTGCCCGGAGCTATTGAGACTATGTCACGGGTGTGTGGCATGTTGTGAGGATAAAGGAATGGGAGGGAAGGAGACGGGAAAAACGAAGGTTATTACGTAATTGACCATTGAGATCTGGTTATCAATCACGGCTAATGAGGTATATAACCATATTCTTGATAGCCTATCCATAGGATAAAAAATAGTTTCAATTTATTTATTTATGAAGTACCATTTTTACGATTCGGTACTCGAACCCATGAATAGTGGCTGTATTTCGGAGAAGTTAGCCAAGTTTTCCACCTATTGCTAGTATTTATTTCTTTATTTATGCATGTTACCCCATGGATAAGTTATTAAGGGGTTGGTGAAATACCCCCATAAATAAGTCCATTTTAGGAAATTTTTCGATTGAGAATTGTGAACTTTTGCAAAGGCTATAAAATGTGTTTTTTGTTGTATTAATTATCCGTAAAATAACACGAAATTAAATTATATTAGCGTCCTCAGAACAAAGTTAACCGTTTGTTAAGAGAGAATTAATTTTTGCTTATACATTCCGAAGCATTATTATAAAGATTAATAAAAATGTTTTCCACAAGGTTAAAATACTATCAACCGCAAATTTCTTTCCGGCAAACGTAATCTGAGCTTGAGTTCGCTAATGAGGTTGAACAATCGTAAAACAAGAAGAAAAAGAAAACAAGAAATTACGGCTTTTCCCGTTTGGAGAATATTTTTATAATATTGTGATTAATGGCAAACCGGATTTTTGTGCCGTTCTCATTAAATGATATTTGCCAGAACAACGTGTTTAGTAATACGATTTTGAGAGAGCCTTATTAAAGTTTTTTGATGTTCATGATAAACATGTCACAGATGACATTTGTGTATGATACAAGTAGGAAAGTGCCTGTAGCGTTATTTTATTTGTGAAATGTTTCACACTTAATACACAAAACTTAAGTATGATTAAGTATTTTAACTCAAACGGCATAGCGAATTTCTTGTACGCATTTTAGATTATAAAATAAACACTTCATTAGGAAGTCGTTTTTTAATGATTGTGGAGGCAAATTTGAAAATTAATTAATAATGTTATTTTTTTAAATATATTTTTTATTTTTTATTCATAAAAATTTAAATGATTACAATTATTTTATTGTCTATAACAACCATACTAGGCTCACGCCCCTATTATGGTAGCATAATTTCAATAAGTTAATAATGTTAATGTTTTAATAATTTTAATGTTAATAAGTTAATGACAATAATTATTTAAAATAATCATTTAACCTCATTTATTACGTACAAATAATGAAATATAAAATTTATAAGATATGTAAACAAAGCTTTTAGACAGTCTTATGTTTTCAATTCAACCAATTTACGCTGGCATAATTTTTTTTAGTATAAAATCTATAATTTGGCATAATAAGTTGGGTAAGATTGTATTTTTAATATTTACTTTGACAAAAACATGCCAAAGATTGGTTTTTGGATGGTCTTTATTTCATTGTTTAAAATGCAAAAAAATAACATATCCTTTCTTGATATTTTCTATACATTTTGATAAAAAAAAATCAATTTGGTTGGGTATTTTGGCCTCAAAACCAAATGAGCCTGAATCAGCAATACACAATGTATTGCTGATTCAGGCACTATATTCCAAAAAGGACCACACTACATGGCCATTAAAGTATATAACAACCTTCCACGTAGCATCAAACAAATAACCGACATACTTAAATTTAAATCAACACTAAAAATATTTCTTTTAAACAAATGTCACTACACCTTAAATGAATACCTTCCATAAATTAAATAACTCTGTTTTTTATTTATTATTTACATACATTTGTTAATATGTAATTGTTGATTTATGTACCATAATGTGTATTTGTTGGGTTAGCTGGAAGAAATAGGATTTAACCTTTGTACTCTTTTTGTGCAATAATTTTTTTTTTTGAATTTTGAATATTGAATGAAAAAATCTTCAAAGAAAAAATACATACCGCGCTGACGGGAATTGAACCGCAACCTTTTAATTAGCGATATGATAATAATAATTTGCTATCCTTTGTGGCGGGCATTTTATCACAAAAAAAACTTCTTTTGTAAATTTTATAATTAAAAATATATAAAAAATAAACTAAAACTAAGATATTAGCAATCGTTAATAGTAATCATGTGTATATAAAATTCTTGAAAATTAAAAAAAAATTGTACAAAACTTAAAAGATAATTAATACACCATATTTTATTGTAGTTAAAATATCAGAAAGATTTATTTAATAATCAGAGAGATTTTTTAACTATCACAAAAGCATAATGTTAAATGCATGTCTATTTGACAACAGAGCAGGTGGCCGTTCTGGTATTTACAAATTCTGGATAGTAGATTATATAATAATCGAAAAAAGGTTCAAAGTAAACACTTCAACAATATATTCACGTCTAATAAACGAGCCATCTCTTGACAGATTGATGTTATACTTGAATTACGAAGGCGAGCGTTCATGTCGGCGACTCGTACAGATAAATCATTGACTTTTGAAATATACATATTTTTAAATGGGCATTGTATAAATATTCTTTTATTGAATATTATCTCGCATTAGTCAGAAGTACACAGGAATATCCATCGCCTATTTGAAATCAACAATATAAACTTTATATAGATATTATAGAACAAATTTATAAAATATATTACCTACAAATTCAACAATAACTTGGAGTGTACATTTGAAACTTTGCAGCCAAGACGAGCAGTAGCTGACTCAATATTTATATACAGAATTTTAAACAATGACGTTGATTGTACCGAACTTCTGTCCCTTATTAACTTTAACATATTTTTGAGACGTACACGACATACAGTGCTATTCCACACGCTTAATTATAAAACAAATGCAGCATTTAATTCGCCAATTAACCCAGCTCTACATACTCTAAATAATATTTGTCTTAACTCTAACATTGATATTTTTTCGGATACACTGCCCAAATTCAAACGTGGCGTCATGTCAATAATTTAAACATGCAGAATGTGGTATCATTTTGGTAGATATAACGGTTTATTTCTTATTTTATTTTAATATTATTTTTTTATTTTATTGTGTTGGCTATAATACAAAAAAAATGCAAAGGAAACTAAATAGTGATATGCTACATTGAAGACTTATTTGTTGTTGTTAACAAAAAATATTTAAAAGATAGATAGGATTTTTTTCTCTTTGAAACTTTCCTTGAAACCGGCCCGCGACCTTTGACTTACGAGAAAGGAAAAGATAAACAGCAAAGCGCTGCGGTGATACGGGATCCCAAATAGTATTCTACGTGAGCTATTATTGGAGTGCTCCCGCACTTGGTTGTAAGTACATGCAGAGCTTCTAATGGTTGGCAAAAAAATATTTTGTAAAGAAACAGCCGCAGTTTAAGGCTTTTTTAGCTTTGAGTACTTTTAAAATTTGGAATATCCATTATTGATGTTCTAGTTCCAGAACTTTCTGAGAGAAAAAAACAAGTAATCGGAGTAAAACAAACTTTAGGAAATAAATAAATATCCATTATTATTTTTTGGTAAACTAATGTTTTTAGGACAAGATTTTTTTTTTTATGCATAGCACAAAGGGTAACAATTATTTTACAAGCAATAATTGTTCGCCTGAAACACTCATCCACATTGAAAAATCTCCTGATAAAAGATACATGACGCCAACGGGACTCGAACCCGTGTCCCTTCGATTTCCGGTCGACAGCTCTGACCACTGAGCTATGGCGGCTTATCTCTTACCCGCGAAATTATTCAATATATACTAGTGTTTCATTCAACAATTACTGCTTGTTACATTTTTCACCTGAAAACAACCAACTTTATTTTATATGAGAAAGGCATTGTAAGTGCTAACTCTCTCACTAGATGGCGTCGAGACAAATTGTCTACATTTTTAGGTGAAATACTTGAACTTGTCAAATATTAATTATTATTTTTTGGTAAACTAATGTTTTTAGGACAAGATTTTTTTTTATGCATAGCACAAAGGGTAACAATTATTTTACAAGCAATAATTGTTCGCCTGAAACACTCATCCACATTGAAAAATCTCCTGATAAAAGATACATGACGCCAACGGGACTCGAACCCGTGTCCCTTCGATTTCCGGTCGACAGCTCTGACCACTGAGCTATGGCGGCTTATCTCTTACCCGCGTAAGATAATATCCGTTAATAAATATCCGTTGGCAATTTTGTTATAAGTGATGTGATAATTTGGGAAGTTTATTAAAATATAACGTTTCCAGTAGAACAAGTAATTTAAAATAAAATTAACAATTTATTAATATCACGGAAAATCTTTGATGAAATACACCCACCAAAAAGTAAATTATGTTAATTTGATAATGAAACTCATAAAAGAAACTTCTATATTTACTTCAATTTTGTATTTAAATTTGAAAATTTAAAAACCTACATTACCTACACATAAATTAGGCTTTTTAGCCTTGTATGTACTTATAATTTAGCATTTTATGAAAATCGAAAATATCCCCTCTGAAATTCTGACTCTTATTCCCTTTGACATTCATTGTTGTATTTGGTAGGTCCGGATTTGATCCTGAAGAGTACCAGAGTAATGTGCTCAGGACCGAAATAAATGAAAGCTTCATTAAGGTGACGGGGCATTTAGATGATTGAGGGGAAAGCTCGACCTCACTTTACTAACTCCAATTAGGACTCAATACCACCGGATCCCGTGGGAATTATTAGCTTACCGAAAGGGAACGAACCTCGATTTTTTTAAATCTACATTGAATACGTGACGTCGTGAAGATAAAACGTTTAAACTTAACGGTTTTCACAAAAGCAACTAAATTCTTGTAAAAGTTTTGCGAAATCCATGACTTAAACCATAAATTCAAATAAATAAAAAATTCAGCTCTGCTGACGATTTAAATTTAATTTGTAATTTCTTTCCGGTAATAACCTTGTAATAAACATCTTCCGTCGGCTCCTTGAGGTAGTTAGGTAATGTGAGGTGTAACAAGAAATGAAGGTGAGATAATGAATTTCTCTCAGACCGAATGGATCGAGAAAGAGAATGCGAAATGAGATGAAAGTCAACACTAATAGCTCCTTACAAGAAAATAAGTTACATACCCAAAAGAAACCGAACTGAAGCTTGGTGACTGTTGTTTTGTGTGTTTGTCAGTTTTGAGATGGCTGATTTTCGTGAACAGATTTCCAAATGACCCACACTTGTTGTTCAAGGTCGTTGTAGGCGACGAATCATAGTACAATGAATAAGATCCAGAAATAAAACCACAATCCTATTGAAGACTCCGAATCAATCAATCCAATAGAAGACTCCAAATTCGCCTAGCCCCAAAAAAGCTCGTTAAGTGATATAAAAAATCACGAAAAAAAATTTTTCGATGTGAGAGGAGTCATCCATTCAGAGTTTGTTCTTCATTTGAGAACCACAGACATTTGGTGGTCAAATTTGAGTTTTTCCTGTAGCATAATCCTAGTAGACCGTTTTTAACATTTCAAAAGTTTCTCTGCCAGTTTTCAAAACTTGGCAAAACACGGCTGCTCGCTATTCAGAAAAAATGGCTATCCCAAAAACGACGAGAACATAAAACGACAGTTACCAGAAAAATTCACACTAGCCGAAAGGATAACTTCTCTGGCCTAGTGACTGGTATGGCTTGGCATATTGACTTGGGGAAAGGTAGCTGTAGACGGTTCTACCGACAGACCCCGGTACTATAAAAACAAAACCCCTTGCAATATCAGATCGGTTTCTTTTGGGTTCCCCCTTGTAGTCATGGGATATCACCGATAAATTCGTTGGCCACAGTCCACTTTTTAGTGTTCAATTCGATGTAAGTACCCTAATATTATTCATAAATAATGCCACATTTGATTACATTTTGTCCTACAAGATTTATATTCCGGAATAAAGCAAAATAAATTTGGTTATCATTCACTTAAAAACATTCGCTGTTCACTTTAATTTAAGTGTAGCTCCCGTGAACCTTTATACTGAATTTCTCTTGCATAAAAAGTTCTGTAATTTAACGTTATCTGTATGTGAAGAATTGCGTATCAACCGATTTTCAGGTAAACATTAAAGGACGCGAGAGTGGGTGGGTAACAAATGAATGAAGATTTATTTCGTAAGCGGTAATTATAAAGACGGGTGGTAAAAGTTTTGCTTTGCCAGGGTATAATAAATTCACAAGGGCGAAAAGTGTGTGTGTGCTATACTTTTAAACGATATTGTCCGTATAATTTTCCTCAAAATTTCAAATGTATTAAAAAATTTTTAATGTACTAATTTTCCAATACAACATTTCTCGAACAAAGGATTTTGTGATTACAAAAATACCACAATAAAAAAATCAAGGATATTGTAAAACGTGACAAGTATTACAATTTTTGTATCAGAAAATAGTGTTTATTTTTCAATTAAATCCTGTACTTTTTCAGAATATTTTTCCAAAAATGTTTTACGAAATGCCTCTCTCACTGGGAGATGTTCCTATTGTCAAGACTATAGTGCTACATACATTAAAAAGGATACATAATATAGCATTATTCTTATTAAAAAAAACTAAAAACTAAATAGACGATTGTATTCGCTGATTTTCACTATAAAATACAACTTAATTTGACTTCTTATAAGGTATCCAACGTATTTATAAATCAGGATAATAATAATTATTATTCAATCTTGATTTTATTTGAAAGGTATATATTTATGGTTGAAGCAACGTTGCTAGTTCAACGCGGATGGTCCACAAATTTAGGTCGAATACACTGAATATTTTACAGATATCTGACCTAATATTGAACGATATTCTTGTTAGATTGAACCGAATATTCTAAATAAAACATTGACGTTAATTTCAGAGTTTTTGGCACGAAAACTAAATTTACCGGAAGCCAGTTAGGTTAGTTAATTAATTGTAGGCACTTTAAGGTCGTGCCAAGAGACGAACTGTAAATAATATCTTTTAGTTAAATAAAAAATATTTTTATAACCTAATACAGTGTCTTGTTTCAAGAGGAACACTAGTTTTCTCTAAAAAAGTTTCACAATTCGGAAAGGTTTTGTAATATATAGAAAGAAGTTTATTATCAAATAATAATCTTATACGAAAAAGAAAATATGAAAGATTTCATTAAAATATTGTTTTACTGTAGTTTTGTAATATTTGCTTCGCAATTAGTATCAGAAGCATGATAAAGTTACAAAATTATTATTTTCTTAAAATTTACCTATAATATATCCCCGGGCTCTATAGAGAGTTTTTTGAAATCAGATGTAGACATTATTTTTCGTCTTATTTTGAACGGCAAGCGTGCAAAATTTTATCAACTTTATTGTTACATAATTGCAACTAGCACATAAAAACCCGATGGCGGCTTTTTGATGGGCTTTGCCCAATTTTGTAAAGTGATGTAACCTGATAGTGAAGTTTGACCACTTTGCATGTACAACAGCAATTATTAGAATGTATGTAAAATTCCAATTATCACATAGATTCCTATTTATTTTTCTTTGCATATAAAAACCATTTATGACTTCTTATAACTTCATTTGAAATTCACTGGACGATAAAACAAAAATTATTTGTACTAAGTAACAAACTCCCAATCAGAAATCAAGAAATTACAGAACTCTGCCGAAATTGTGTACTTTTTTTAAATCGTGTCATTCGTGTTTCTCCCCCATAGCAATTATAGCAATTTTAAACCAAATCGGTTTGAGATCTCTAAAATTTCAAGATTACCATTTGCATATAATAAGATATTATTTTAGATACACTATTTTTTCATGTGCGAAACTCGAATTTTATAAAAGCCGAAACGAACCTTTTCCAAAAATAACCCGTTTCCTTGGAAAAATAACATCAATTGATCCATTGGCAAAAAAGTCACTGGGACAAAAAACCGTGACAGGAATATCGTCGTATATGAAGTTGGGTCAATTATGAAGTATATGAAGGTGGGGTTTAGTTTCCACGTTGGAAAGAATAATTTTCTGAAAAAAAAAATATCCTCAAAAATTGTAAATTCGAAACATTTTGGTTAGGATACTCGATCAGTGAATGGGTGGGGAAATTTTTTATAAAAAACATTCATGTGAAATTTGAAAATGTTGGGAATTTTTTGGTTTTTAGAAATTATTCGTCTAGGAGAATTGGTAATTTTTTTCTGAAAACTTCGGTAAAAAATAAATATGGCATTTTCTCATCGAGGATGTTGTTTAAAAACTGCATTGGTTCTTTTTTAAAGTAAAATAGGGCACCACTTCCGCGTACACAATCAAAACTGTACAGGATTTTGGATGCTAATACTATCAGATTATTTTGAAACAGGAAACTTAAATCGATTTAAATTTCCCCACTCTGTTAATATTAATATTCTGTCCAATCTGATAATAACCAACATCACAAATCAAAACCCTTTGTTTGATAGCATAAAAAACCAATCTCAACGAATCCATTTTTTATAAAGAAATATCTGTGGTATTGTATTTAAATCCTCGTAGACATTTATTACGACTTATTGTCGAAAATTCGTGCATGTAGCAACCTTTAGGTATTGGTGTGGTTCGATTGACCTTACTCAAATGGTTTTTTATAAAGAATTTATTACTAGACGGAACAAAAATTCTCTGACAACGGTACAAGATACTGTATTCTATTTTTTATTAGGCAATATGAACAAGAACACTATGTTATTCATATTGTATTCACATGAGGTCAAACGTATTCAGCAAGTAATTGCTTTATTCATTTGGAGGAGTGAAAAATAGTCAAATATACACGGTGTTTGGACACTCGCATACAAGCGGGAAACTGGTGAATCTGCATCACACAGAGATTCCAAAAAAAAATTTTTTTCGACCTTAGCATTTAATTTTTTAAAAAACTTTTTCCATTTTTTTCGGGAACTAAAGGGTTAAAGGCTGTTGGTGCCAGGTCGCTTCGACGTATTTTAAAATACATTTACAACTCGAGCGATTGGTGATATATATATACAATTACCATAATATTTAATACCATTATTCAAAATCGATCGAAAGCCAATGAATCCACCTGGTTTAATCCACCTTTTATCTCATGTTTTTTGGTTCTATATATTTCGCACATTATTACAAGCGATCGCTCAAAACGTTTTTGCACACTTGGCATAGTATGCCGAAAATCTCTCGAGTGGTACAGCAGATATTAACCTAAAAAAAAGGACTTCAGATTCCTCGATTCACTTGAAAACAAAAGGTCAAATCAAAAAAATTGTGCCACAAAATCGAATCTAAATCTTATATAGATTTAAGATTTTTCCGCTTATACTGCGAATTTCCGGGCACCAATAAGATACAAGTTTCATCCATTATTAAAGAAAATAAATTGACCAGGACAATAGATAATAAAAACATAGGAAAGTATGGCATGGAAGCGTGCTGACTGTCGCTGAGTTACGACCAAACTGACTGATCGATAAAAGTTATGTTTTTGGTGTGTTGATTTTTAGTATTAAAGGTGAACTATGTTGGCGATACTTTTGTGTGAGGGCGATGCGCTACATATTGTAATATTTTAAATTGAGCTGCTATCAATAACAACCCTTACGTAGATGGCGATAAGGTTTAAATTCCCGCTTAACACCATCCGCGTGTTTTGATTTATGCAAGAAAAAAACATGGCCAAAAAGTGCCTTTTATTTTATTTTGTGGATGTTCAGGAATAAATTTTTTTTTTCTATCATTTTATAAATAACTTAATTTGCCACATTAAAAAATTCAATCATAACCGAAATGGGTTCGTAAGTAGGAGATTTTGAACTTTAAAGCAGTTTTCATAGGACTTATACATTATTGGGCTTATAAAAAGACTTATCCAAAAAATACTCGATTATTTCAAAGGCCAAGATGTATTCTACTCGCAGTATTTAATTAAAGCATCTAAAACATTTCTAGGCGACCAAATTTTCAAACCAAAAACACAAGATTTTGCATTACTACGTAGTGCATTGCCTTAATGGCTCTTGTTTCTATTATCTTTGGCTAAAATGGTGAGTACCAAGTCGGATGTACACATATTACGCATACATATAATATGATATCATTCATCTGACATTATGTATGTTAGATGAATAATGTAAATCCGGTTTTATTTTTGTAATTTAACCTTTTATTATTTTGCAACTTGTTCACCATACATAAAAGTCAACAAACCTGCACGACCATGAAACCTTATTGGTTATGAACGGAATGGGTTTCATTGTAAATACATGAAGAGAAAGAAACAAAGAGGACAGTTGAACAAAGACAAGTGGTAATTTCACACTTTTGCGACTAGGTAATATGATTTATTGTTGAGTAAACGAATGCTCCGGTAGAAAGCAAGATACGGAAGGTAAATGCTTCATCGTACTGGCAAATATATTGGTATATTCGTAAAATTTTACTGGCATAGAATTTGAAGGTTATTCCAATCGACGTTAATATTAATCAATAATATAAATCTTAACGAAACATGAAACGGCACAAGACATTTTTTATTTCTTAGACACTATCGTTGTTACAAATAAATGCTTTAGAACTTTGTAATAATTCAAAAAGATAACAGCAGATACAGGCAAAAATAGTCAAAGATAAGTCGAGTTAATTCTGAATTTGAAATATGAGCAACAAAAATAACGTAAACAAATTAGGTCAAAATGGCCGCGTGGATTGAGGCGATGTACGTTGTCTCGCTAAAACATCCTGGGTTCGATTCCTAGTTGTTAACGTAACCTTTCTTATTTTCTGTGTTTTGTTCTATTTAGATTTAGAGCGATAAGCTACTATATTAATAAAAGACATTCGTGGCGCCACCTAGAACTTAGAACGCGGTACCAAACGCGCAGCATAGTCTGGAAACTTCGGGACTCGCTACGAAAGCCCTCCGGTCTACTTGCAAGTTCAAGAATTGTCCGGGTAGCCCCACAAGGCGCGCGCTTATATTAAATAATGCCGCCGCCGCGTCACAGTCCGTTTAGTCTACTCTAGCAACCCAGTCCAGTCTATTACAAGTACTCACAATCAATAACTAGCGCCTGACGAAGTCCGCGTCAACCAACGCGCCCGCCGCCGAGATCCACTCGCGTCTTTCGCCTTTTGTCTGGTCACCGCCCGCTTGTCGTCGAGGACCGAACCAAATCTCACTAGGGACCAGGAAGATTCGCGATCTTCACCACCAGCGATCAATATCATCATCAAATCTCCGCCCACCGCACTGCGAGCTCGCATCCACATCCCACGGTTAAATGACCTACGTATTATACTCACATCGTGAAACATATACAAAACAACAATGACTACATAATAAATATACAGTGATACATTATACTATCTTTCGTTGTCTCTAGCTACCATTATCCACAGATTTATTAAGAATCTAGGTTTGCGTTGAAGCTAAAGATGAATTGAGGTTATGCCGTATAAAATATGTTTATATATGTATTGTTACGAGGAATATTTAACACAGTGAAAACAAATAATACGTATTGGCATAAATAAATTTACAAAATATTCCGATAAAGCGTTGAGTTGTAAACAGATTTTCATTTGATTAAGTGGGATTTACACAAATGAATGACTATTTGACTGTACACGAGTTAACAAATAATATTAATAAAATTATGGAACCAATACTATGGCGATTTGTTACTTTATGGCAGTTAAAACGAAATTTTAAAGTTCTATTCCTGATAATGGATTTTTATGAATAAGCGAACTGTTCACAAGGAGTCTTGATCTTTGAAATTTCTGACAACATATCTGTGTGAATACGACCAAAACAGAACTTACAGTGAGAGTGTCATTTGTCGCTTAAGACACAGTTTTTTTTGCGAAAATTTTTTTTAGGTAAAATGCAAAACTGCTAAATTACACAGCTCAGCCATCAAGAATATCTTTATGACGTTTCAAAAAGTTGTTCCATTTTCTTTCGACTTGTCCCAATTTATTGAAAATCTTATCGTTTGAGTTCGAGAATAGATTTATTAGGACATTCTTAAAGAACAGTGTATAAAGCACATTTATAAGAAACCTTTAAAATACACGTACATTATTGCTTTGGTGGTACAAACCACGGCCATAAAAAGAAACTACATTCACAATAATGACGATTGCCGAAATTTTTCTTTTTACTTATAATAATAAGTCTTGTCATAAGCAGAAGCATGTTCTGAGAATATAATAATAATACAGAATAAATGATTCTGGGATCATTTCAATTTTTTTATTACTCTATGTTATACTGTGAATAACAGCTGTGTAAAAAGTGATTGAATCACTATTTTAACATTTTTGCTTTGAACGGAATGAAAAACTTATATTTTCATTTTGATGAATTCAACATATCTTCTTGTAATCGATTTGTTTTTAAAATAATTTATTGTCTTCTTTGCAACTATTATCCAGTTTTGCTCGAGATTTTGATATAAAACAATTATTTTAAAAACAAATCGATTACAATAAGGTATGTTGAATTTATCGAAAAGAAAATATTTGGATTTAACGATATTGAGACATAACCCATGAAAAGCTGCAAGAATTTTAGCTTTCATTACATTTAAAGGGAGTTCATTGAACATTTTAAAATCTTCATAATATAAAATATTGTTTTGTGTTGCCGATAAATTTGTCTTAGGAAGCCGAAAATCGTTGCAGCTTCTCGTAGGGTAGCCATGGTCTGTACTATTAATACTAACACTTTTTAACGTATGATCTAATAATATATTTTGAACATAAATTATTTATTTTTTTATAAAATATTATTTATTATAAAATAAGCGTTGTGATACACTTCGAATATTGAGAAAGCGCTGCATTGTTTTTATCCTAGTATATCTTCTACAGCACTCATGCCTCTATTCTGAATTATTTCCTTTCTTTCAACTTGTGTTTTATTGTCAAATTATTTTTTATGGTGCCAAAAACTGGATTATTTAAAGCTCCAAAGCTCATGATAGAAATAAATTTATGATATGAAAAAGTTGCTTTACATACAAACAAAAAAAATCTGTATATTGTGGAATCGCTCATTAATTTTTTTACCCTTCTAAGTATGTCAAGTCACACTTTTATAACCCAACTGACGAAGTGTGAATTACAAAATGTTCAGAATTTTCGTTGGCAACCTCCTGAGACAGCAACAACTGTTATACACTGCGATCAAACGCAGCGTTTTGGAATACCTGAAAACGCCAAACCGCGTGCAAATACGCACTGCGGCTGGCGTTTTTATTTAAGGCGAAGCTTAATGCTAAATCACTATTTTGATTAATCTTTATAGCGAATTGGTGTACATTATGAATACCAAAAAATATGTTGAGATAAATTGAAGGTTTTCCTATCGATTCGCTTGAGTAGAATACAAATAAAAAAAAATTACTCAATAAAATATACAAATGTAAACTACTATAAAAAATATTTTTTCAATATAAATGTATGGTTCCATGATAACTCAACACAGTCACAATTCAAAACTCTTTTAAAAAGTGATATAAATTATTTAGAAACGATGAAAAAAAAAATTAACCTAACCTACTTAACCCAGTTAATAAAGTTTTTGTTTCATCACTTTCCATGACTTTAAATAATTTTTTAAAGATATGATGAATAATCATTGTGATGATCCGGTCACCAAATGTATTAACGCGTAAAAGAAACAACCTTTAAAAAATACAGCAATATATCTAAGATTATCTGTGACAGTTTCACATGATTAACTTTTTTGATTTCTTATAAAATTATTTAGAAAATAAATAACAACCAGTTTTGTGCTTGAAATCGAAAGTTTCTAAACTCCGTTGTCAAGCGATTTTAATGCCTATTGCCTACAATATAAGGTATACCAAGAATATGCACATTTTCGGCTTGTTGCTTCCTCTTAATTCTATTTCGCTACTATCACGAAATAAAATTAAATAAAAACGCTAGCTGTTCGCGGTTGCCGTTTTCAGCTTTTTCAAAACTACTGCCTTTAATCGCAGTGCGTGCTAAGCCTAAGACGCCACTAGACTGTGATAACGGAGCTTCGTTAGTGGTTAATATTTTAATTAATTCGGACGGATTCGTAAATATAATACCTATTTTTCAAACGAATGCCCACGGGGTAAATTATTATTATTTAAGATTAAAAAAAGTACCTTAACGTTAAAATATTTCTCGTAAAACTGTTTGAAAAATTTGGTAAACTTTTTTCATCTATTACCGGTAAGCACCAGATTTTGTGTTTTTTCTAGACAATGAATTAGTAACTTCCCGAGGGATTCTGTCTGAAATATCTGAGATTTTTTAATAAAACGGTTGTAAGGATTCATTAAAATATGAAGATCCGATTTTTACGCCAGTTAGGGGAAATTCTACCGTGTGTCTATCCAACACTGTACAACATTTTTTACACCCCTTCTCCACTTATTAAATCAAACTTTTTAACTCAAAGCATAACAACGTTGAATTTATAATTTAATTAAATTAAATTTACATCAACTCACGATTCGTAGTCGAGGACCTAATCCCTCGACCACGGTGGCCGTTGAATATGTAAAGTAAATTTATAAATAACATTCTTATATACACAACCAACTATCAGACACACTCACTAATCAATAGGATGCATGATCTGCGCAACAAGTTTAGGGAACTATTGATATATTTACTGACCTCATTATTTATGGAATTAAGCGACATCTATGCCAGCACTTTGTTAGCTAGCCTTGTTAATGTAGTTTTAGGAATTCGTCTTATAGGTACATATTAGTAGCAATTGATCAAATTCAAATTTTAATAGTACATAGTATTTAATTTCATCATTTAACAAAAAAAAATATTTTTCTTTTTTTACCATATCCTCTTGAAATATTATATCAGCATTCGAACCACCAACAGCTTATTGTCGCAATTTATTATGTAGCTTCGCTTGCAATTTTATCAGCTCCAAATTAATAAAATAACTCCATGTACTTATACCACCTACTACCTACTTATTAACCGAAATGTAATAATATTATTTTTATTTTACTACTATTCTTAAATTAATGTTAAATGTAAATAAATATATTATTAAATTTATTTAAATTTACTGTGTTAGTAACTGCTATTTTAGTCTATTTTCATTTTCTAAACTTTTGTTATCATGCTATATACATTTTGTTTATTTCTTACTTTATAAATAAAAACTTTCTTTCTTTTCTTTACCCAATGTATATTGTAATAGCACTACTCCCCAACTCAAACACGAGAAACGTTTTTCTCTATTGAATTGGGTAGTTAAGTTAAAAAGAAAACATTTTTATTGTAATTAGTTTTTTATTATAACATATTTATGTTATTATATAAAAGAAATATATTTTTAAATAATAAAATGTAGTTATATTCTAGTTTCTGTTTTAATTTATGTTATTGTTACACTTTTTACTAATATTGTTTCATATGTAGTTTATTAGTTGAACGTCATTTCATGCTTTAAAAGTTTTGTGTATAATTTTCAATAGCTTACTGAGTCTGTTCTTATATACCAAATTAAAGTCCATCTGGACGTAAAACTAAATAAAATAAAATAATAAGAGATAAAATAATAATCGCTAAATATGTCGGGAATCTTTATGAATAACTCAAATATTACGGTAACACTGGAGTATCATCTTGGCATCCGAAGGAAGTTTTCGAACTTGGGAAGGTTAAATAAGCTTTACATTGTAAAATTAATAGTCCTTACCCAATAAAGGAATCATTTCGTTAAATATCGCATGTCCTAAAAGTCGTTAATTGGTACGAAATAAGAAACTCCCATTGCCGGGTATATTTATGTATTAAATGAATGCTGATTGAATATTAGAAGAAATTGTACTGCGGTGGTTCAATTTTCAAGTGAGACTATATCTATTTGCCAATTATTGTAACTAGGGGCCACTAAAGATAAGGTTGAAAATAATTATTATATGACCAAAGGAAGATATTTCAAAGCAACGCCGGAGAAAATGGGCAGGTAATTAATTTCGAAGGAAAATCTTTCTCAAACGAAACAACCGGTTATTCGAACCAACAAACGACTCAATTATGGTGATAAAGCTATCAATTTCATGGAGGGTTTTCCAAATATAAAACTAATTAACAAGGTGAAGATCGACGTTCGAAGCGTATAGTTTTGATTTTGGTTAAGAGGTGTTGGTGTGCAGTCTTTTTCACATAAATCTTAGTTATGGATTTAATTTAACAAAAATACCCAAGCAAAATTAATATTGTTTTAAATCAAAATGTGTAGCAAATATGTGATGTGAGCTATTTTAATTATTTGCATTTTCAATTATAAAATATTAAAGGCTATTATTTTAAGGGTAACTTTGGAAATAATATATCAATGTTGTATTTAAAACAATTACAGAAACTAATCATCAAAAATAATAATTTCTGCTGTGTGTCTAACTTTAACTCCGGAGCGTTATAACACGGATTTGCATTGAATTTAAGTGTCACTTTCACAATCGGAACTCTTTGTCTAAAGAATTTAGAAAACCGATTGCACCAATTATATAATGTTTATACAGAAAATTATTGCCATTGCCATTTTGAAAATTTGAATTGATTGCTTAAAACATAACTTTTTAAATTTTTAGAAAATACCAAACTGTCAAAATATTAATATTTGCGCAGGCCAAAAAGCTTATCACATTACGGTACCAGCGCGGCGGTACTGCACCACTGCCGTCAGAATTGTATAACATGCATTATACTAAATCGTGTTTCATGTGATATCACGAGACACCGTTGCATACGTTTTACCCAAATATTGATATTTGCGCAGGCCGAAAAGCTTATAACATTACAGTACAAGCGCGGCGGTACTGCACCACTGCCATTAGAATTGTATCACATGCATTGTATTGAATCGTGTATCGTGTGACGTCACGAGACACCGTTGCATACGTTTTACCCAAATATTGATATTTGCGCAGGCCGAAAAGCTTATAACATTACAGTACAAGCGCGGCGGTACTGCACCACTGCCATTAGAATTGTATCACATGCATTGTATTGAATCGTGTATCGTGTGACGTCACGAGACACCGTTGCATACGTTTTACCCAAATATTGATATTTGCGCAGGCCGAAAAGCTTATAACATTACAGTACAAGCGCGGCGGTACTGCACCACTGCCATTAGAATTGTATCACATGCATTGTATTGAATCGTGTATCGTGTGACGTCACGAGACACCGTTGCATACGTTTTACCCAAATATTGATATTTGCGCAGGCCGAAAAGCTTATAACATTACAGTACAAGCGCGGCGGTACTGCACCACTGCCATTAGAATTGTATCACATGCATTGTATTGAATCGTGTATCGTGTGACGTCACGAGACACCGTTGCATACGTTTTACCCAAATATTGATATTTGCGCAGGCCGAAAAGCTTATAACATTACAGTACAAGCGCGGCGGTACTGCACCACTGCCATTAGAATTGTATCACATGCATTGTATTGAATCGTGTATCATGTGACGTCACGAGACACCATTGCATACGTTTTACCCAAATATTGATATTTGCGCAGGCCGAAAAGCTTATAACATTACAGTACAAGCGCGGCGGTACTGCACCACTGCCATTAGAATTGTATCACATGTATCACATGCATTGTATTGAATCGTGTATCGTGTGACGTCACGAGACACCGTTGCATACGTTTTACCCAAATATTGATATTTGCGCAGGCCGAAAAGCTTATAACATTACAGTACAAGCGCGGCGGTACTGCACCACTGCCATTAGAATTGTATCACATGCATTGTATTGAATCGTGTATCATGTGACGTCACGAGACACCATTGCATACGTTTTACCCAAATATTGATATTTGCGCAGGCCGAAAAGCTTGTACCGCACCACTGCCATTAGAATCGTGTAACGGTTCCATGATAACTCAACACTGTGACAATTCAATACACTTTTAAAAAGTGATATAAAGTCATTAGAAACAATGAATTTTTTTTTAACCTAACCTAACCTAACCTACATAACCCAGTTAATAAAGTTTTTGTTTCATCTCTTTCCATAACTTTATATAACTTTTTAAAGATGTGATGAATTATCATTGTGATCCGGTTACCGGTACGTAGTATGTCATTATATACACGTGTGATTTTAAGATTTTTGTTACATAAGTCCGCCTTCTTGGACTAATAACATGAGAGAGGGATACCCATGGTCACCGGTTGATTTTTTTAAAATTCTGATGCCTTTTTCTATTGGAGGTTGGCTATCTTCAGAGCAAACTTCGCCCTAACATGCCCTGCAGCTGCAGCCAGGACCATTTCTGCGTAACTACATACGTATAAATCAAGCAGATTTAAAAAATAAACTCGCTTCCTCACGATGTGTCCAACATATACTAGTTTTTTAATTTTTATAGCAGCTAGTAAAATTACCTTTTATGGTGAAGCCTTTAATACCAACTGTATAGAGATCGTTAAATTAAATGTACCTGTATAGAGTTACGTCCAACCAATTTTAACCTTTCTCTAACCCTACTGAATCTTTATAGTTCTTCTTGTCTTAAATTGGTTTTCTTCCGGTAATACTTCTGTCATAATCTTTTGTTGTTTGTAATATCTTAATTAAATATTGTTAGCACAGTTGTGCATTGGAAATTTGAAGCCCCGACTGGGCAAATATTTGAATAACGAAATATATCCACAAAGGATTTTTATTTTGTTCATTATTTTAAGTAACTGATACAACAAATGCACATGACATTTTTTCTATATTTCCTAGAATATTTTTTTCCGATAGTGTTAAAAATTACTAAGGCACATGGAACTCAATAACCTCGATATAGGCTTAGTTCTAATATGGTTAGACATTGAATTTTTAACAATAAATTTCATTATAACTTGTGAAGAAACCACACAAAATAAAAATAATAAAGAAATTCGTTCTTTCAGCGTAAAAATACATATTGTAGTACAAACTCTGTCAATTAAAAAGTATTTGAAAAGGGTGTAAAAAAGTTAGGCACTAAAATATTACTCTTTTAGTGTATTTCACAAGAAAACATAAATTAATTTACGTACGTTTGATCAACAGACAAACCATTATCATGATTAATAAATAAACCATTACCAAACAAAAAAACTATTTTCATTAAAAGATGATTAAACGTATATTTATTTATTTATTGAATGCCCGTAGGGCTTTTACACACATAATACAGTTAAAATAACGAAGAAATTTAATACCTAAGTACATATCATTTGATCATTAGATACAATAGATCGATCAACTAAATTTTGTACGTAGTCTTCACTTTGCTTGGTTTACAATGGTTTACATTTCACCAAATGAAACAGTTTTATTTGAAGTCATAAAAATTATTAAATCAAACTTATATTGGAATATTGTAGAGCTAAATATATCTACAACATCGGAGTACATGTTTCCCAAATTTGGGATTCGTCTCATAGGCGCGTAATACTGTGAAGTTGTAAAAGAATCGCAACAATAGTATGGTAGGTACTGTCTTGTAACTGTCCTGCCAGGAAAATAACTTAGATATAAGCCACAAGTAATAAGTTATAAGTGATAGGAATAGATTAAATGCATACATAAAGTTGTTAAGCGCCTTTGAAGTGATTTTCTCACTAAAACGGATACAATATCCAATCATTATTTTTAAGCAAACTGAACGTTCCTTTAAAAAGGCGTGATGAGAATTGTGGTACTGTAAAGTAATATGAGTCCGTTTATGAAAAATCTCATTTGGTAAAAGTTTGAATTTAACCTGGGCCTCACTGTTACCATAGAAATATGTGTTAGATAGTTTGAATTGCTGTTATACTGAAATAAACTCATTTTCATTGCCTGAGGCCAAAGGAAACGAGTCTATTCAACCGTTTTATATGTGTTAGAGCCCTATAGAGATGCCACCTTTGTATTAAATTAGACCATTCAGTGGCTTTTGTGTTTGTTCAGCGTTCTGCTTAGAGATTATCCTTTACGATTTACAACAATGTGGTTTAGATATGTAGCTTACCTAGTAAAATAATTGTAAAAGCAATCAATATTATATCGTATTTTTGACCGGCTCAAGTATCGAGGCTTCAATGAATTTCGAGTAAATCTTGCTTTTAAAAGTTATCCGCTCTGAACAGGGCCAACGGATTCTGTAATAATGACCATCTGCTATCCCTGTATAGACCTCACGGAATTTCAATATTTTAAGTGACAATATTCAAAAAAATTATAAACACTTCAGAACCTTTAAATCCCTATTATATTCCTTTTCTTACGTTCCCACGAAACTGATAAAAAAGCTTTCAGGATTAAGTCGTACGGTTCAAATATTTTACTGATACATTTATTTTCTATATAACGTACTCATTTCCTTTTCATATATGCAGGTATCTTTGCTGAAATTAATTCCACCTTATTTGTAAAAAAACTGTTTAGTGTGTATATACAGGGTGTACGGGGGTAAAGTGCACTAACTTCGGGGTACACTAACTAATCTTTCATAATTTTAGAAATAGAAAACCAAATATCACTATTTTCGAAATTCCAACTCTTTAAGGTTGTTTTTAGGTTAAAAAGTTGAATTGTTTGTATTGGAAAATAAACATTTTTCTATGGAAAAAAATTTTAGAATGAAAAAAAAAGTTGGAATTTCGAAAAAAAATATGTATCTCTTTTACTTCTACCATCCTGTAGAATCATCTCCCGAAGTTAGCGCACTTTACCCCCGGACATCCTGTATACATTAATATAACCTATTACAAGAGAAACAAATAGTCTCTATGTGTATTAATGAAAAATATAATTTTATGTATCATTGTGAACCTTTTCGGAAAACAAATCGTGCTAAATAATAAAAACAGAAAGAAATGTTAGATTCCAGTATTGTATTATAACCGACAAAAAACAATAAAGTGTAGAAACGCTAAAACCCCTTGATTGAGGTTTTATGACAGATAAGGGTGGCTCTTTTGGTACACCATGAAATGGGTTTGACTTGAATAAAAACAGCCCTAATAACACCGAGGCGAAGATTTTATTCCATGGAAACTCAGAATAATGATACCTATATGAAAGCAATGAAAAATACTCATTGAATATTCAACATATGTCTGTTCATCGAAAGGTTCATAATATGCTCATACATGTATGTAAGAAAATAAAATTTCGATTTGATTAATTTATTATAATATCCAACACCTACAATACAATGCGATGTCGTCGAATGAACTGTTACGAATAAAAACATTGGTGGTATATCCATAATTGTGGGAGAAAGAATTAAAATAAAAAAAGGCAAAATGTATTATTCTGCAACAACAACTTTAGTACCAACTATCACATACATGCACTTATTTCTCGCTTTCACACAATTGGAAACAAATTCACCTCAAATATCGACATATTTAATATAAGTTTGCCTGTCTTCAAGAGATACCTGAATGACATTTTTATGTAGCATATTTAAAGAGCGTATGCGTATATTTGTTGTTTTCTTGTAGATATGTTGTGAACTTAAAAAGAAATTGTTATTTTTGTGTTGATGTTTTAAAAAATAAAAACCTTCTGTTGTCACTGTATTATGCAGTAAATTATGTATAATGTAAAAGCCCATCAGGGCGTTTAAATAAATAAAAAATATAAATTACCGATATAAAGCATTGTGGGTTCTCTCTTTAAAAGGGTGTTAACTTGATGTGTTTGAATTATACTCTTTTCTTTAGGGATGAGTTTAGAGTTTCGCTCTGAACGCTGCTGAGCTTTTCATTTTTCAGGTGGTTTTGGATTTATAGTTTTAGGGATCCTTGAATGTTATATTACCTGAATTCTGCTTTAGTTCTTCATACCATCCGATAGCTGATGATGAAATAAATATTTTATAACTAGCTGTACCCCGCGATTATACAGCTAGTTATAAAATATAGTATATATATATAGTAAATACAGTGGCTCAGTCTGTATGTGCAGATGGAGAAACAATAGCGTGTTTTAGTTTTACCTCCAACAGATGGCGCTGTTTAAAAAAACATGTTTTTACCTGTCAGAGGTGACATATATTATAGGTATATATAACACGCACACACGCTTATGCACCCTTTGTCAAAATTTCAAAGCAATCGTTACAGAACTTTCGGATATTTAAGATTTTGAACAAACGAACATTTAAATTTTTATTTATACAGATACTACTACTAAAAAAAGTATAGATTTATAATTTTTTTTTAAATTGACCGTAGGTTTTTAAATGCAAACTGACGAAAATGTCGACAGCAAGTCATTTCTTAGCGTTGACAGTGAATATTTTATCTGTATGTAGTATGTACCTACTCATTCTACAGACTCGTACGATAAAATTCACAAGAATAGGTATATATAATGAAACGTTAAATATATATTATTCTCGCATCATTTACTTTAAAGCTATTTTCTTTTTATCCAAACTTTCATCCTGTCGATACTGAACTATTTAATTCCCTTGGCAGTTATTTCACATCTTCCTGGAAAGTATTTTTTTTTTACAATAGCTTATCACAGAAGGCCATGAGGAAAAAATTCCCTCAGGGCCAATATCATCTTTGGGGATGCTGTGTGGTGGGCCTTTTTAGGGAAAAGAAAGAAAGGAAATTCTGTCAAGGAAAAAAGTATAAGGGATGGGTAGGAATCTGGAGGTCAATATGTTCAAGAGTGATGGTCGTATGAATCCATCTCTCCAATTGCAGGGTAAGGCAATGGGTCAAGAGAGTCCAGCTGGAGAAGTCAAAAGGCCTCCCTCAACCAGTCTCTTCCAATCTGACCAAAAAAACCTCACCCATGAACCCGGGCACCCCTGTTAAGTCACCAAACATAGCAAGCCACTCGGGGTGACCAATGGCAGGGGTTTTGGTTTTCTAATAAATGGTTTCCCGGGCGGCTGTACCCATACCTGTAATAAATTATTGATTCAGTATTTGACTTATTCACTCATGTTTCATGATAAGATTAAATGAAGAAGTAAGAAAAGGACTATTCTCTCTTCTTGAAATACCTACGTATTTTCTTACAGACTTGATGGGTCAAAAAAAATATAAAAGTCCATATAAAAAGTCCGTAAATCGATTATCAATCTAACCCAATTGATTGAATAAAATTTTGATTGAAATAAATAAACACATACAGTACTCTTATGTCTATCATTTCATTTATTTCAAAATACTTTCACGAGTTGAATGTAATAATAATATGGAAAAAATTGCATTTTTAATAAAATATATTTTTCTTTAACTTTTGAAGATTTTACCCATCAATTAATTTTTAATATTTTCTGAATAAAAATTGTTAATTAGAATAATCTACTTTTATTGGTTATAAGCGATGTTTGGTATCAAAAATATTTTCCGTCCCGACTGGAAGGCTGGGAAAACAAAGTTACAGAATATCCATCACTTTAGCTGGGGCTCCTTGCTTTTTGTATTTGTGTTGAAAAAATGATCCTTTATTCAGTGGATTTTCCGCGTATTCTATTTTAGGAAAGGACGAAATTGTTTTCGGGCTTTATTACATCAGGCACGAAGAAAAAAAATGATTCGCGGGATGTGCCTAAAGAAAGAAGTTACAATCAGGGGTTTTCTTTATGGGCTTGAAGCAAAAAATTACTTCTATATATAAAAAATCGTTCCACACTCATATGTTATTTATGATAATCTAATGACGGGTTGTTCGACAGAATTCGAACGATTAATCAACTTTCAAAGTCAATTATTTCTGTGTAAGTACTATTCAAGCTCTGTTATTGTTTCAGTTCGGAGAAACTAATGGCCATTAATGATATTATAAGAGTAGCTGAATAGAAGCTTTACAAAATTTGAAAATTAACTTTGAAATTCGATGAATTGTTCAAATTCTGTGAAATAACTCGTACTAAGGACGGGTTGTTTCGGAGAATTTGAACAATTCATCAAATTTCAACGTTCATTTTCAGGTTCTGTGAAAGATTTTTTCATGTTCTGTTTTTATTTCAGTTCTGTCAAGCAACTAGCCTATAATGATATAATAACAGAATTTGAATAGGACTTTCACAGAACCCGTAAATGAACGTTGAAATTTGATGAATTGTTCAAATTCTCCGAAACAACCCGTCCTAAGTGTAATCGTAGCTTTACTTTTGCGAGTAATGTACGTTTGTGAAAAATCATCCCCAATGTTTTGAGGTATACACTGAGGTATACACTGTGAATATTGGGTATGATTTGAGATTATTGTGATTTGTTTTTGAGGTATTATCCCGTGTTGCGCTACCTCTTTCTTTAGCATGTGATTACTGCAATGCTGTCCGAAACGTTGGCTAAAGAAGGAGGTAGCGCAACACGGCATAATACCCTAAAAACAAATCACAATAACTGTGAATATTATACATTCTTTACATTAGAATAGATTTAACTGACCACATTTTATTTGTAAGTGTCATTTTAATTTATTATGTACGTTAGCCAGATCTGCTCAATCAACGAAATCGAATTTCCCATTTGCTACTTATGGGGTACCTACCTACCATACACGTACGAGTGCAAAACATAGTTGTTTGTTTTGCACTGAGCGGAAATTGAAAACGCGATATTTCGGTTCAAAAGGATATGTGTAAACTATATTCTACTCCCCTGTAGATATTGAATTTCGCTATCTGATTTGGTTTTCAAGTACGCCTTATCTACAAAAATATATAAATAAAACTGGATATGATTTAGAATACGATGACTTGATGTATAACTATTGCAAAGGATTTTCTTGGCGTTGGTTGAAGAAGAAGGCAGACGTGATAACCCGAAAAAAACCTATTCTTTAATTCATAAGTTGTCCTACAGTCTGTAATAAGTTTTATGATTGAAAAGTCGATTTAGAAACTTTTATTTTAAAAGTTATGCAGTCGAAGGACATTGATCTAAGTTTGGGGATCTGGTGAGGAGACACGAAATGAAAGAGGTTGTGAAGGTCACAGTGTTTTTATTGAGTCAGGATGCCGTAAATGAGATGACTTCAGGACCGATGATGAAGACTCCGGATGCAGGCGGTGAAGTGTTGGTCAAAGTGCGGGCCTTTGAGTCGACGCCACTGCTGGTGACCAGACTCGTGGAGGTGTCAGGAACTGGTGAAGACCATGAATCTTCCGGGTGCTCCAGTGCTGAACAGGGAAGCCGAAGGTGTGTTGGACCTGGTCGGCGCACAGTGGGCTGAAAATCGCCTTTCATAGACATAGAGACTTGAATTTTAAAGGGTATTTTTTTTTGGCTAAAAATGGATTCTGCTGATCAATGTATGTCAAAAAAATACAAATAAATAGTAGTATATCTGTGTGTAAGGATATAATGGCCAACCTTATGATTTCAGAGATAACCTCATTTTTAATGTCAGTGCCATACAATTTTTTCTTAAAAAAATGATAACTCCTTCATTTGTTCACGGAATTGCTTCATACGAAATTTTATAGCATAGTAATGATCAGCAGAATCCATTTCTAGCCAAAAAAAAATACCCTTGAAAATTCAAGTCTCTATGTCTGTGAAAGGTGATTTTCAGCCCACTGTGCGGCGGTTGTGCGGGAGATGCATAGACCGACGAGGATGACGCGGGGTGCGTGGATGTAGCTATGGTCAGATATGCTGGAACCAGGGCGCGGTGATGATCCCGTTGGAGTCCGTGGATGAACCGTGCAAAGCCGGGTGTAAGTATCGGGGGTCCGGTGCGCGAGAAGGCACGCAGGTTGTCACTCGCGAGACTAGTAAATTGTTGGCTGACTAATGACTGACTGACTGCTCGCTGCCTCGGACCTATTTATATGATCCAGCCGACGGCGGTAGTAAATACGCGAGACCGCTGGTAAACTGGAGGTTGTTCGTTCAATCTGGATACTTCTGGTAGTTTCGATGGCGCCGGAATTATGCCTAGGTGATTGTCTAGACCCTTCTAGCGAATGCGCAAAATGTACCTAGCCAAACTCGCAACGTATTGACGTAGGTAGTTCGCTTAGCGACAAGTACTCGTAGGTCGTAGGTAGGAACGTAGAAATGCTGACCGCTTTGCATTGCGTCTGGAGTGTTCTAGAATAAATATTTTAGCATCGCTACATAAGTATTTGAAACTTTTCAATGGCATTTAGAATTTAAAGTACCAACGAGTATATTGCCTCTGTTCTGTTCTTCTAGAATTTGGTTACCTATATTATTCTTGAATTTCTATAATTATTTTTTATTAAGAAAAAAATCGGGCAGTGATGGGTTATTTGTATTATTAATTTTATTCTTCTTTATTTTTTTCGGTTTGCGTCAAAGTTATTGTAGTATTCAGGAAGATAATTCGTTGGTTCAATTCTCTTATATTATTTTTCGGACTTGTTTAAACAAACACTAAAAAAATATGATTAAAAAAGTTGTCATCAATTTACGAATAATAATTGACAATTTATTAATAAAAAAACATGACCAGGCCTTCAATTAACAAAATCTTTACTCTTAAGCATATTGCTTGAAGTATTCAAACCGTCTGACTAATTAGATTCTTACGCTCCAGTTCAGCGCTGGTATAGTTATGGTATTTCTGACCCCAAATCCGGTCCATAAAAGGTTTAATCATAGCCATGATAATATATATCAAAAATATATTATAATTTTTAGTAGAAAGTATACAGAATAAATTTACGAAAGATGTACTCAAGAAATACAACAAAACCACAAATATATGTTAACTTTACAAAAAAGATCAGATCTGTTGTTTCTACATAATCTGCTAAATAATAAAATAGATAGTCCCGAATTGCTATCCGTCATTGGGTGTTGAGGCTGGCTACAAGGAAGAAGAACTCCTAACAGATTTGATAAATCAAAATGAAGACCTAAAAAATGCCATGACCTCGGAAACTGACAATGAACCAATCGTTGTTAAAAAAAGCTGAAGAATAAAAAATCGGAAAAATTAGCAAATTTTATCATACAAACAACTGCAAAACTGAGAAAAATAATAATATCTAAAGAAATGATTAATATCGGATATATAAGAGCACACGTAGAAGACTGTGATCCACTGATGCAATGCTATAATTGCCTTGGTTACGGACACACCTCACTGAGATGCCTCGAAAACATGAAGAATCCCAGATGCCTCCACTGTGCAGAAGAGCACAAAATACAACACTGCACCAAAAAAAAAGCCTGCCAAATGCCGCAACTGCATTAACAGAAAGAGCTATCAAAATGATCACGCAGCCAACAGTCACTTATGTAAATTCCGCAAGAAAATGATACAAAATGCGCAAATGCGGATTGAAAATGAGTGAGTTGTATTTCAGATACTTATTTTTTTTAAAATGAATAATTTCGTCACTGAGGAATTAGATAAGACCCTTAATATTTCGGAATATATTTGTCATACTTCAAATGATTGTAATAAAATCGTGGATAAAATATCAAATTCATTCTCAGTACTCCATTCAAATATCAGATCAATGAAACAAAATTTCAATGAATTTTTACTCTCAATTAATTTACTAAATCATAAACCGGACGTTATAGTATTAACGGAAGCATTCACCAACGAGTACAATACATTTTGCATTCCAGAATATAGCTACTTCGTAACATCATGTGCTATTATTAATAGAAATAGTGGTATTGTTGTATTTGTTAAATCTTGCTATTCAAACATCGCAGTGGAAGAAGTACCTATGCAGCGAGTTAATTGCTTAGATATTAATCTAAATGTAAATAAAATATGTTTTAATATTATTGCTATTTACCGAACACACGGATCAAACGAGTATACATTTATGGATGAATTAAGAAGCATTATCTTATCAAAAAAAATAAACAGAACATAACAATAATCGCCGATTTCAACATAGAAAAAAATAAAAAACTTGGGAAGAAGCCTATCAAACTGCGAATATAGAAATAAACAACTTAAAACAATGGTTAGATGATAACTACCTCTCCTTAAACTCTGACAAAACCTATTTCATGACTTTCACATTATCAGACAAAATGCACCCAACAATAAATTCCAATATAACTATCCATAAGTCTTGTAATAATTATACTGACAACTGCAATTCACCTAAATGCTCAAAAATCTCAAAAAAAAGTAATATTAAATATTTAGGCATAATTATAGACCAAAATATTAAATGGACAGATCAAATTGCGAAAACTGTAAATAGAATACGTAAACTTTATTACGTATTCCTCAAACTAAGAAATATATTACATAAATCTTTGCTACTAAAGGTTTACTATGCATTAGCCCAATCAGTTCTGCAATACGGAATAATAGGATGGGGAGGAGCGTATAAAACCAACTTAACCCCACTTGAAATAGAACATAGAAGACTCATCAAAATAATTCTAAAGAAACAATTAGACTATTCAACTCAAATATTATTTGATGAATTCAAAGTATTACCAATAAATAAAATTTATCAATAAAACGCATTACTACAAATCCATAAAGACAAACTAACAATAAAGTCATTCAGCACCAGACCGAGAACCTTAGGACAAATAATAATCCCTAAACTTAATACTACGACAGCCCAACATCATTACACATACTCAGCAATAAAATGCTTTAACGAACTCCCTATAGAAATACAATTCGAGAGGAATTATGAAATTCTTAAACAAAAACTCAAAAAACATTTTACTATTATATAATTTCTAAGTATGTGTTACGATGTGCCAACCTATATTTCCATTATGTACAAAACAAATGCCATCTTATATTTTTCATTATGTATAAAAAAAAATTTCATTATGTACAAAAAAAAATGCCACTTATATTTACATTATGTATAAAAAAAGTAGTCCTTCATGCATCCGAATTGTAACAACTGATAAGTATGTATAGTACTGTCAATTTGATAGTGCTCCCTCCCTAAACTTGAGAATTTCTCAATTAGGGAGGTCTTGTTACCACTAATATTATATAGTATATATTATGTATTATATGTATATTGGTTAATAAATAAATAAAAAAATAAAAAAAAGATGTTTCAAACGAAAATAGTAATAAAATAAAAACTGAATTTATCAATTTTATGTCGGAAATGAATTTTTATATTGTGTATAAAAAAAATATACTACAGAAATTACGAGTCAACCTCCTTTTTGTATCGATCACATATGGAGTAACACTAAAGATACCGACAAATTACACACGAAAATATTAAAAAATAATATTACTGATCATCACACTTGCATCTATATACAAAAACTTAAAATTAATAATCAAATTGATTCAAAATGAAATACAAAAGTATTGCAAAAGTCGCTTAACCATCATAAAGCCTAAAAATAAAAGCAGAAACATGGCGTTCCGTATTAGAATCAACATGTGCTGAAACATGCGCAAATACTTTTGATTATACTATATGCAATTATATTACAGCATCAACAGATGTTAAAACTATAAAAATCAAATAAAAATTCAAAAAAATAAAACCATGGATTTCACATGGCTTAATCGTTTCTATTAGAGAAAAAGAAGAGTTATATCGCTTGACAAAGAAATTTCCTTTAGATAAAAAAATTTACACAAATTATAAAAAAATTAGGAACAAATTAACCTGATTACTAAAAACAACTAAAGAAAACTTTTACAAAAATGAAATTGATGTGGCTAAAAAAATGTAAAACATATATGGAAAACAATAAATGAAATAAATAGTAGAAAAAACATAAAAACTCAAATTAAAAAAATTAATATAGGAAAAAATTCTATTAATGCCTTAATGGAACCGGCAAAATGTGCTAATGCCTCCAATAAATATTTCGCTAACGTCGGTCAAAATTTAGCTACACGGATCGATGAAAATTATAAAATAGATAATTTCGAAAAGGACAGTCTTAAACAAAATAATCTGTCAGTTTTCAAACCGGTAACAACAGATGACATAAAAATATATATTTTTTTTTTTCACTTGTAGCAAACACTTTGTGGGTATACATAATTATAATAATTAAAATAAAATAACTTTGTTTGAATACCACTTTATTGTATATATTTATAACCAACCGGTTTCAGTTCAACCCGAACCTTCATCAGGGCTAATAAAAACATATTAAATTAATTACAGAGGTGTATGGGTACTTATAGTTAAGCTGGAAGAGGGAGAGAGAACATCAACTTTGGTGGGGGTGGAAGACTTAGGTAGGAGAGAGGGGGTAAACATAGGTGCAGGGAATGGAAATATATTTAAAATGGGGCTGTTTGTTAAATCTAATTGTTTATTTAATAAATTGATTTTATTGACTTTAAGGGATTTTTTTATCTCGAGTGCTTCTAAATTGTTGAGGCGTAGACCTATCCCGTTTCTATGTAATACTTCTATACCTGAAGGCTTATCAAATGAGTTGCAAGAAATGTTCAAACGCGGGTAGTTGAGCACTTGAGATGCTTAAATAACATAGGTTTTTCGGAATTTGCAACACATTTAATAGATAAAGATCACTCATTTGATAAGCCTTCAGGTATAGAAGTATTACATAGAAACGGGATAGGTCTACGCCTCAACAATTTAGAAGCACTCGAGATAAAAAAATCCCTTAAAGTCAATAAAATCAATTTATTAAATAAACAATTAGATTTAACAAACAGCCCCATTTTAAATATATTTCCATTCCCTGCACCTATGTTTACCCCCTCTCTCCTACCTAAGTCTTCCACCCCCACCAAAGTTGATGTTCTCTCTCCCTCTTCCAGCTTAACTATAAGTACCCATACACCTCTGTAATTAATTTAATATGTTTTTATTAGCCCTGATGAAGGTTCGGGTTGAACTGAAACCGGTTGGTTATAAATATATACAATAAAGTGGTATTCAAACAAAGTTATTTTATTTTAATTATTATAAAAATATTATTAGTGAATTAAAAGGTGCATCTGCACCACGGTTTGATGGAGTCACAGTAGAAATATTGAAAAATTATAATGAATTATTAAGCATTCCAATTACACACATTATAAATATTAGTATAAAGAGTGGAATATTCCCCTCCGTTTATAAAAAATCTATTGTAACACCCGTTTTTAAATCTGGCAGCCCTGAAGAAATATCAATTTATCGACCCATATCTCTTGTCTCAAACATTGCAAAAATTTTCGAAAAGATCGTAAAAAAGCAACTTTTGTACTATATTGAAAATAATAAAATAATTAGTCCTAGCCAATTTGGATTTAGAGAGAAACTAGGCACTCATGATGCCATTGCAGAAATTACTTCAACTATATACCATGCATCAGATAAAAAATAAATGCCTTGGCATTTTCATTGATTTACGTAAGGCTTTTGATAGTATCTCCCATACAAAACTAATTAATAAATTAAATGATATCGGTATTATTGGTAAGGTAAGGTATTGGCTGCAAAGCTATCTATCTACTCAAATAAACCAAAAAGTAAAATTAAATAACTCACTAAGCGTGAATGAAACTTTAGAATTTGGAATTCCCCAAGGGACTGTTATTGGACCAATTTTATTTATAATTTACTTTAACCATATGTTTAAATTATAACTTAATGGTAAACTTATATCCTTTGCTGACTAATTATCGAAAAAAAGACATGGAACGAAATTACCAATGCAGCCAATCAAGATATGAAGGTTATAAAAAATTGGTTCGATGGCAATTTATTATCACTCAACACAGAAAAAACATATTGTATTCCTTTCACTCTACAAGAAGATGTGCCAAATAACCTAATTAACATAACAATTCATTCTAAAAATTGTGTAAATGACGGTACATGTAATACGGACTGCGCGAAACTAAATCATAAATCTAATATAAAATATCTTGGTATCTTAATAGATAAAAATGTTAAATGGAAAGACCATATTAATCTCACTGTTGAAAGAATAAGAAAACTTATGTATATTTTCTATAATATACGAAATATTTTAAATAAGAAAACTATCAAAATTGTCTATTATGCATTAATTCAGTCCATATTGCAGTACGTGATTATTGGGTGGGGAGGGGCTTTTAAGGCTTCTTTACAGCCCATAATTACAATTCAAAGAATAATTATAAAAATCATATGACTCCCCTACTTTAGAGATATTTCGGGAATTTAATGTACCATCTATCACAGAATTGTATAAGAGTTATATCAAAGAGCCTTATATCAAATTTATAAATAATATTTTATTTATAAAATTCACCCCTCAGATAGCATAAGCAATAGATTCAAAACTATTGGCTTAATAACCATTCCTATGCTTAGAACGACCACGGCTAAGCACCAATATTCGTATTTAGGTGTGAGATGGTACAATATATTATTGTCCAAAAATAAAATTAGTGTAACCGAAACTGTGAATTATGAACAATTCAAAAAGTTAATTAAGTCCCTAAAATTGGATAATGATATATTGTACCCCTAATTTTCTCACACTTACTCAATCTGTAAATATATATATATATATATATATATATATATATATATTTTTTTTTTTTTTTTTTAATTTAATTGTCTTTAAAAACTATTTTTCTAATTTGTTTACCTGATATATTGTACCCTTAATTTCCTCACGCTTACTTAATCTGTAAAAAGATATATTATTTTAATTATCTTTAAAAACACACTTTTCTAATTTGTGTCTATGTTAATATTATGTTTGTATTTATATCAAAAGTTTTTGATTATTGTTCAAAAAATCATTAGAACTAAAGGTAAATACTCCTCCCATAAACACGAGCTCCTGGAGCTCAACTTATGGAGTAGTAGAATAATAACGAAAAAATTATATATATAAGTCTGCATATTGTTATCATTTATAATGTTAAATAATTTACAAGGAATAAATAATAAAAAAATAAATAAAAATAAAATGTTCCAACGAGGCGTACCAGGCATACATCACTTTTTCATATTGAAGCCAACAATACCTATGCAGCAAACAATTTAGTAATTACTCGCGCAATCACAAGTCAAATCACAATCACCCACTACGAAAAATTACCACAATTAGACATCTTTCATGATTCCTTTCTAACATACAAAATAAAATTTCTTAGCGTGACATATTTCAAAAATACTTTCACTTCATTTTTCAAAACATCTATGTATTATTCATTTATTTATTTAACGCCCAGAGGGCTTTTACATGTAGGTGTTACAATTTTAATGACAGACAGTTTTGTAACATGAGAAAGAAATGGTAAAAATAAAATTACATTAAAAAATAATATATGCATGAAACAAAATTAAAACTAACAAGAACATAAATTAAAAAATACAGCGATTTGTCTGGTTTACAAAAAAAAAACTTCCATTTAGGAATAGTGTTGAAATAAGTCTTTTACGTAATCCACAAAATTCGCACAGTTAATATTAAATATATCGACATCACTTAAGTATTGGTTTCCCATAGTGTGAAACCAGTTAATTACAATTTGTGAGCATATTATAATTCTTCATTTCAATTTATTATTTCCTCTCCACACACTTTCTTTTTTTTTATAACAATTACCTACTCATACATTAATTTAAAGTTAAATTCGTTGATTTTAACTTAAAATCATTACATAAGGTTTCAGAAAAATCTGAGCCGAAACTACGTAATGATATTTTATGGACTTACGTAAAAGGTACTACAACTATCCTTAACTGTATCTTATTGTACTGTGTATATCTTAATAAATAAATTAATCACTATACCGATGCGGGGAAGCTGAATCTTCATTTCTGAACCTTGACTGTGATTACGTTTTTCTTCTTTATTTATCAAAATTTTTTATATTTATCGATGTATTTATATTTTCATCAGTTTTTCCCTTCCTTTTTCTGTATTAAATTTTCCGTAGTTTAATTTTTTCATTTAATTTTTCTACCTCTACCCATCATTAATCATTATATTAACAAGTACTAAATCAACTTCCATTCTTTTAATTCCTGCAGCGCAAGGACAAATAGCTAAATATTCAAAATAATTGTAGCTTTCTTTAATAAAATTAGATTCTTAAAAGCTTCCTGTAGGCGTAACTCCCGTTACTTAGAACGGGCAAGAAAGCGATGGATCACCTCAACTATTTACACCCGGTTTGTAAGTAAAAGGGAGTATGTTTAAATATTTTATTTAAAAAATATGACCACCACACGAAAGTCATACTGTTAACGGACGGGAGTGAAAGGGAGATTGGTATTCCTGACTTAGAGAATGCGGAAAGGCAAAGGAAAATGGGATGAATGGAGAAAGATAAAGGACAGGTGAAGTTCGGCAGCGGTGAGCCATTCAAATCTAAGCACTAAACGTAGCTTCAATCATTTCAATATGAATTGTGGTCAGATCTAGTCGGGTATTCAGAACTAAACTCAAATTAGTTTATATCCTCTCAGGGCGCATTTGCATACATTGGATTAGTAGTGATTAATAGTTGGAATTATTTTGTGTATTATATATGTATTGTAAATGTTAATTACGTATTGCAATTTTTAATTTTGTAAAATGTACGATGGTACATAATTATTCCACAATGAGTTTTTTTAACTTTTGGGAATACAATGTGTATGGGTGGGTATATTGTATACTTTTTGCCAGTTGTATTGTGGATTTTCATAATTAGGGAAAGTGGTGAGACAGACGAACTTGAGTGTGGTGAAGGATAGGTAAAGGAAGGGTGAGTATGTAGCTTTTAATGTGAATGTCCTGACAGACTCTGACTGGTCTATGAGACTATGATTATCCTCAATGGGGTATTTTAATGTGAATGTCCTGACAGACTCTGACTGGTCTGTGAGGCTATGATTATCCTCAATGGGGTATTTTATTGTGAATGTCCCGACAGACTCTGACTGGTCTGTGAGACTATGATTATCCTCAATGGGGTATTTGAATGTGAATGTCCTGACAGACTCTGACTGGTCTGTGAGACTATGATCCTTGATGGGGTATTTTCACAAACTATGAATTATTACAAAAGAGAGCTCTCTTTATAGGGAATTATTGCTCAGTGGAAATTCTTCCGACTAACCCATTATGTCAGAAATTATAATAAGTATATGTAAGTTTCGCGTGTCGCAAATGCTCCCAACCATCTAAGGCCAGTGAGAATATAACATCCTTAATTGGGGTATTTTGTGAGGTTGAAGGTTCTAGGAAGGTGAAGGAGATGGAGAAAAAAAAGGTGGGAAATACTTACCTGTTCAGATCTGGTCACCAAACACGGCCAAAGTCATTTCAAGCAACTTTTTTATTTAGAGTGGTAATCTTTCACCTTCACCAGGACAATTCTGAAGGTATCTACCACTCTGGATCATGACGCAAATATACAACGATTTATTATTTTCAAATTAAAATTGCGAAATGAAAGAAAAAAATCAATGTCTAGGTATATCGTAGTGTCTTCCTCATAGTGTGAATGTAAATGTTGAAAAATATCAATAAAATGGGCCCTACTTGTAAGTGACGGTGGAAGAGTAGAGGAGGCACGGAATAGCAAGCGCCATCCCCGTCAGCCAAATGACTCCAATCATGACCAACGAACAAGTCTTGGACATTCTGGGCTTCATGGGCCACACTATGGCTTGATATCTGAAACAAAAACAAACAATGTAATCAGTATAGCAACTTCTAACCCAAGTATTCTAAATTTAGATACCAATTATAATACATTTTTTAAAAGTCTATCTTTTCCAGCTATAGACTTAGAAACCTTAGAAACCACTTAAAAAATTAACTTAGGTACAAATAAGACATCAAAATTATTATTAAAAAGTAAAACAAAGAAATAACGAAGATATAAATAACATACCAATTTACCAACACCATCGGAAATAATACGTAAAATTACGACGGAAAACAAGGGATAATGAAGTTCAAGAACCTTTCAGACTTTTAAGACGCCGCTAGATTCTAATAACGGGGGTGTGATCGAGGTTCAAATTTTAATGAATTCCGACGTAACCATAATATATATTTATCAGATGCCCACAGATTGTAAGTCATTTAAACCAAGGTTTAAGGGAAAGGACAAACACTCCTAAAATTTCCTTATTATGGAATCCAGACAGAGTCCAGACTCAAGCATCGCAACGCACTGGAAAATGTTGTTGGTCCCCGTCAATCTAATACTTAACCTGGTAAGTTTTTAGATTCTCACGGCCAAAAGCATTTTTGTTGTTTGTTTTTGGGGTGTTATGCCGTGTTGCGCTAACTCCTTCTTTAGCCGACGTTTCGGACAGCGTTGCAGTGTCCATCATCAGGGCAGATCCGGTAGATCCGAAGATGTGGATAACACCCCAAAAACAAACAACAATAATACTTAACCTCTTTTCTTGGTGTTGTTCTTATTATTGTATATTATTGTAATATTACTGTATATATTTAAAGGGATGTGTCAACCTCCCCACATTCCGGAATAAACTCGTTCTTATTATTATTTTATTTAAAATTAATTAAAACAGTTACCATTAAAATATTTTACGTAAAATTTTGTGGAATGTTTTTCATCCATAAAATTAACGGTAAGCACCAGATTTTATTTTTTTATTCTGTCAGAAAACATCTATTATTATGTTAATACATTTATCAGAATTATTTAAAATATACTTCGCTGGAAGATACATTTTCTAGGCCTGCCATGGCAAATTCGACCGTAGGTCCGTCAAATACGCTGGCGTCGTGCACCCAATATTTTTGTATAAGTCTTCTACACTTGCATAGTTAATATTCCGTATTTATTTTAGTGAATTATTGGAATTTATTTTTAATTTATTCTCTTAAATATTTTTACTTTCAACGACGGTGAAATTTTTCAAGGAAATTCAGAATGCTTTCGAAATATTTTGAATATTGTGCTATATATGTATTATTTTTAGAGATTTCGTAAAATAATACCGTTTTAGATACTAGATAAAATGATCTTTCAAGTGTTTGAATTTTAAATAAATTTTTTTTTTTCTAAATGATAATATTATAATATCAAACATGATCTACCTTCTACTCGTGTTTTTATTAACCTAATAAGTACATTTATTTTTGTTTCTATATCTTATGTTTTCTGAGTTTAATAACTATTACCTATATTATTTAAGTTATGTTTTTATATTTTTTTAGTTTTTAATTATTTTTTTTTTACTGAATGAATAGTTAATACATATCAACAAATAAGTCTTGTTAAGTCAATTGAATTGACTTGTCAACAGGTGCTTAAAGTTTAGTTACATATAAATTTTAGAGGATATAATTTACATTTTATATCTACAGATTCAACATTTTTTCATACAATTTTTCATATATATTCCAGTAAATACTTTTTTCCGATTGCCAATTTTTCACCATATATTTAACTTTTTTCATAGACTTATATTGCTTTATAGTGTCAGGTAATAAATGAAATATCTTCGGTATGTTGTATTCAAACGTTCTTAGTCCGTACTTATTATTAAATTTCGGAACTATTAACACGTCATTGCGCGTGAATCTAGTGCTGTATTTATGATCTAATTTCTATTTATGCTGCGGGGTAAATATATGCTGAATTATAATTTTTCCATAGTAAAGCCTTAACAGGTAAAATTTAGGCACTCTGAAACAGCAACGGTGTATTGTGTCTCTGTTTGAAAATATTAGGGACGTGTAGTAATTTTACAATTGCGTTTTGTACAACTTGGACTTGTTTAAGATTGGTTATAGTAGTATTTCCCCTTATTATTAATCCCTTATAATAGATTCTGCCATTGACATATAAATTATTTTAAGTGTTTCAATTGATAGGAAAAAAATTTATGTGTACATTCTGCCAGCAATTGATCTGAGTCTTTTACAGGTTTTTTAAAATATGTTTGTCCCATTTGAAAAAACAATCTACTGTAACACCAAGATAAACATATTCAGTAACTAATTCTAAGCTTTCTCATTTACAATTAGTTGGGATATTTTTATGGATGCAATTAAAATTATGAGAAATAATATTAGGATTAAGTTGAAATTTGGCATTAGGTGATCTTATATGCATTACTTTGGTTTTTTAGTATTTATTAATAGTCCTGCATCATGTGACTATTTACAAAGTTGATTAAAGTCAATTGCCGTTGCCAAATGCCGTATGATCTGCGAATACAAATTTTTTAACAAAAGAGAAAAGTTTTTTAATTATAGTTACATAAATTATATACAGTGCAGGTCCCAATATGGTATCTTGTGGAACTCCTGCAAATATATTTTTTGTTTTACTAAAAGTATTATTTATCTTGGTATATATATTTTTCTATCTCTAAGATAGTCTTTAATATAATTATGTTATTGAAATTAATCATCTTTGATCTACGAGTAGGTTTATAACTATTTTTTAATGATTATGTACCTTAATTAATGAAATTTTACACCTTATAAATCATAATGACGCCACTCACCAATCCATACACTAGAAATAATTTCTGAATTGAGTTGGGCAGTATTGTTAAAAAACTATATTTTTTTAGCAATTGGCATCGAAATATCTATATTTATAAGCTATTATATTGTGTTTGTAAATTTAATTTTAAAAAATTAACAAGTTAACAAAAAAATTACTGAAACATTTTGACTCGAAAAATCCATAATTTTGAAAGAATTCGTGCAATAAAAACAGTATTTATATTTTTTTTACTTTCAACAGTCGAAAAAAATCCGCCAATTTAAATATACATTTTAGAATTTGTAGTCAACACTTTGACAATTTTTAGAATTTTATTCCTAGAATCAAGTATAAATGTTTGTGACAAACTAAGAAGAATTATTATTTCTCTTTCGCTTAAATATATCATGAATCTTGCTACTACAGTGGATGTTATAATACAGTTAACACATCCGCACAATATAGATCAAGCTCTAGTGAACTTTAGTTCAAAGCAAAATGACAACGAAAGCTCACATCATTCAATGTCATTCGTATATATTATGTTGGCAGCTAAAATGCTTCGCTAGATTCATTCAGTGTTGAAATTTAGTTGTGTGCCAATAAATGCCATTTTCGGTTGATAGGTTGATAGGTTGATAGGTTGATAATGGCAGCATTCACATTTTCTGCACAATTCACTTTGTTTCCTGCATTGATCCCCAAACAAATCCTTTGTGTCTGCACTTCCTTCTAATCAAACGAATCTATTGCTCGCAATTGGTAATCTATCAAAGACATCCATGTATACACGGACTACAGATAATACTGTTGGGGCCGTTACTATCCACGGACGTACTTTCACTACCGAGATTGTTTTAACTGTGGGCGCTACGTCTCTTTTAGTGGTCGACCGTCACCAATCTTGGAAACACTTCCTAAATGTTTTCCACACCTTCCAATCACTTATATTGTGTTGTTCATGCTCTCGACACGTTTGATGATCATTAAACCTTCGATCATCGCTATGTGATTTTTTTAAACTTTTGAATGGTTCCTGTTAAACACCAATTCACGGTCCATTTCAGATTTTAACTCAATTTGTCTTTAATTATTTATTTTTATGTGAATACCGCAAGTAAGTTACAACCGCTTTCAAACGTTTAGAACCAGTGAGATTATGGCATCGCCAATTGGGGATGTTTGAGGCTGAAGAGGTTATTTATTATTTTTAATGATTAACGCATTGTACATTATAAAATACTAAACTAAAGTTTATATCTTTAGATTTGAACTTGCAACCTCCTGATTCATAGTCTCATACCTGGACCACGGAGGCCGCCATTTGTGTTGAGTTGATAAGTTTACAATTGATTATTCAATTTAAACATACGCTGAAATGGGTCGAAAATCGGTGATTAACGACCGTTCAAATTAAAACAATTAAATTGTCGGTCATCAAATGTGAAAAAGTTTAAAACACCTAAACCCTAATATACCTACGATAACTCCTTTGTCTAGCCAGCTCGTTATAGAGAAGCCTTTTGTTGGTCGGCCTGCCTAGCAGAAAAGCTCCAGTTTAATAAATCTTGTTATTGACGGCTCCGGGTCTACAAACGCGCCCACTAGAAAATCGCTATATTGAAGACAGAATTCTAGTCTTTAAATAGATATTTTAAAACGGTTTTCATTAAAAGGAAGTTTGATCTTTGTTCTTACATTGTATAAGAGCATATTTGAAAAAATATATTTTTATATTTTTAAAATGAATAGCCATAGAATTGCTTCACTCAATAGATATATATTCGGAGCCTTATAAACAATAAATAAATTGTATTGTGTTAAGAACGTGTATCTTATAATGATCTTCAAAATTCTTACGGTAAATTTAAATAGATATTGTAATATTATTTCATCTCTTTATCCCAATTTCGAACATTTTCTCCCTAAAAAATTTCTATGTAGATCTTATATTTTGGCCAACGCTACTAGAAATTATTTTGAATTAACCTTTGCGTCGCGGCTATTCGCTCCTAGTTACACCTCGTCCACTTGACATTACGTTATTTTGTGGTTCTAAATATTTGACATACCATCTTCCTTTCAAAAATATCTAGTATCCTTTCGTTGTTCTAAATCTTAGGCTGTGGCCACAGTACAAAAATGTGAATATTTTCAAAAAGGTATTATAATATTTAATAACAAATCCGAGAGATACCAAAAAAGAGAAAGGTCAAATATTCGTTGTCATTTTCAAATACATCTTTTTCTGTTTGTTGCTTACTTCAATATTTTTACGGTAAAGCTAAACATTTATGTATGATATTTTGAAGAAAACAAAACATTATGTACCTATAATGTTTTGAGAGTGAGAATGGTGTGTTTTGGTTAGAAGTCACCGAGAAGCCACAAAGTCGAACATAAAATATGTATTGAAAACATGCGAGAAAGGTTTAAAAATTTACAGCCTTTAGTGACCACATAATTTTGTCTTTTTTGTTTCCAGGAAGGTAACTGTTATTGAAGATATAAATGAGAACATATTATTTTTTGCAAAACTATTTAAGCAAACTCATTATTTTTTGCTACTGTACGATAAAATAAATACGCGACTTTTCTGAAACCCTGAAAAAATATTTTTCTCACAATTGTTACTTTATTTTTTGATTAGATATATTTGTGTAATGTTTTCTGGAAATCATAAGCTATGATCCGGTTTACCGTTAGAACAAATCCGTGATTTGGGCATTTAGAGCAGATGACCATAGACCGTAGGGAGAATACATGAATCAAATCTGAATGGTAAAAGAAATGTCCTGAGATAGACAAGTTATAATTTACGAATAAAATATTTGAATCGGGCCACGTCAGGAGTATTAAATCTGTGTTTTGTCTGCTTTTTATTGGCAGAAATAAAATAAGTTAAAAATATTTATATTTTCTTACCAGCAGGTAAAAAAATTAAAGTACGATCTGGAGGGGGTCACTAGGGTCCCCCATAGGGTTGCTTAATATTCCTTTCGCCCTTTCCAGTAACAATCAGAATTGTTACAACCGTTTTGCCGGATATCACCTATCTTTGTCCAGCAATTAATAAATACAATAATATTACGAAAGCGGGCGTGACACAAATATTCGTATTATTGTAACCCAGTAAAATGTTCTACTAAAAAAGTATAGGGCATGTCGTGCATGGTGGGGGAGTGGGAGGAAAATGATTTTGTCAGCATTTGATATATATTTAAAAAAATAATAACGGGGTAATTTATTTTAAGATCAATAACACAATAGTTTTTATAAGTATACCGAAATTAAAGAGTATGAACAAAAATCTCTAACTAACTAACCATCACGCCGTTTCTCCGCAGGAGTAGGTAGAGAGGACGGACCGCCAAACAGTTCGGTCTTGACACACACTCCTTGCCTCATTCAAATTGATACATCGTCTCATACATACTCTTCTATTATTCTGACTCTTGAAATGGTCGACTTAAGTGTCTGATTCACTTGGTTGTCTTCTTCGGGCGTCCTAGACTTCTGCTACCATTCACATTTGCATCAAACAAACGCTGAAATGGAAAGGACCTAGGAGGGGTGAAAGATACCTTTCAAAATGAAGGGTGAAAGACAAAAAAATTGGAGAATATATCGCTTAACATTCGAAAATTAATAACGATGAAGTAGCGGATTGACCTTACTCTTAAAATTTATTGTGGCATATGTATGAAAAAATGTTATGTTTGAGAATATAGTACCTTAAAAAGATCTATAATTTTTTTATTAGCATTCATTTTTTCAAATAACAAACGGTGGATCACTATTTATACTCGCCCTCAAATAGAGGATGAACATGAATTGAAGGAGAAAATATTGAGTTAACGGAGAAAATAAATTGAATACCATGCGAAACAGAATAAAGAAAACCAAAAAAGGAAACCATTTTTATAGGTTTGTATGTACAGTCAACAGTGTACACAAATAAAAGATTTAATGGTCCTTGTACTGTATTTGATAGCTTCGCTTTTATTGTCTCTGCCGTTTCATCGAACTTTTAAAAAGTAATCAAATTACATTCTTCTTGAAGGTTCTTTCTGTTGTTTTGCGGGTGAATCGTTTTTATTCATTATATTGTATATTTTGGATGCAATTTAGTGGATTCTTATGATCATTATTGATTGTTTGTATCTGCTTAGTTTAACCGTTACTTATGTGATTTATCTGCAAAAGAAACTAAAACCAATCTATATAAATAAAAATGTAAAAGTTGTTTGTTCAAAATCTTAAATCTCCGAAAGTTCTTCACCGATTATTTTGAAATTCTTACACAACGTTTCATTCGAATACGCGTGTGTTTTTATGTACCTATATTATATAGATGTCACCTGTGACAGGAAAAACAAGTTTTTTTTAAACAGCGTCATCTGTTTGACTTAAAAGCAAAACGCGATATTGTTTCTCTATCAGCACAGACAGACTGAGACACAGCAACGCGTGACGGGGTACAGGGTACAGCTAGATATAAAATATTTATAGTTTTATATGTGAATGAACCCAAGAACAGATCCCACTTCAAATAACGTTAAGTTTTTGTTGTTTTAAGTTTTATGTTATTTGACCCCCCCCCCCTTCTGCGTGGTAGTCAACGGTTTTACGATATATATTATATAATGTATGAAGGAGAACACGTTTTTTAACCCATTTTTGTTTCCATTATTGGTTTTGAACTGAATTCTCAATCTTCACAACCTGCTTCCATTGAAACATGTTTTTGAGTTTTTTTTAACTGTTTTTTTTTTTCTAAAATTATTTACTTATCTCTTAATTTCTATTTATTCTTTCTTTAAAATTGTGCAAGACGATTTTAGGTTATTTAAAGAGTAATTAGAAATATCTAATGTTTTAGATATTTCACTTAACTGCACCATTCCTCGTGCAATGCTATATTGTGTTAGAACGCCTGTTCTGTCATATGTGTTGATTCTATACATATATCAAATATTATCACAACCGTATAATTAAGATTTAATGAAATTAAGTAGTAGGTTATATTTAAAAATGTAAGAAAAATTAATATGGAAGTCATTTGAATTACGTCAGGAAGAAATAAAACTAGATATCAAGAGGAAATGCAGAGTGGTGAATACTTTCAGTTTTGTCCTGGTGAAAGACCACCATTCGGATATGAAATGTTGCTAGAAATAGCTTAAGACATGATGGTGACTAGATTTGAATGGCCAGGTACGTCCTCGCCTTCATCTTCACCTCTCCTTCTCATTGCCTTCAACCTCAAAAAATTCCCCAATTATTGGGAATGCCTTAGTCCTACCAAGTTTGTAGCAGTAGGACTCCTGTTCGTTATTCACATAAAAAAATTGGTCAGTGAAAAACGATAAATATGATTGGTTGAACAAAGCAATTTATATTTTATGATTCGCTCAGTCCATAAAATGAGAAACAAAAAACGACTCATAGATTATTTTTTCTTCGTCATGAAAATATATTTTATATCCTCGAATGAAATAGTGATGGCTCCAGAGTGTCAGCAAACTTATTGATTATTGATGACTTTTCCAGTCTCTTGAAGTTTATTTCCTTCCCGTAGGAAGAAAAATTCAATTTTTCTAATCGTTTGATTTGACTCAAACATAAATGAAAAAGCCATTTTTTGTTTCTTTAAATAAATTGGGATCATCTTTTTGATTTATGGACAATATACAAAAAAATAATCTCCTTCAGGACGTGTCATATTAAGTAGGTGGTGAATTAATCGAATAAAATTTTGATTTCTTTTTTTTATTTTCTAAGAAGGTACCTAATTACTAAGAACGAAACGATTTGCAATACTAACCCTTTATAATGCACAAATATGAAATTTTATGGACAAGGGGGAAACATACTAACCAGCTACCTAAAGGGGCTTAAGGCAAATGAAATTATCCCAGAAACTGCAAAATATATTTATACCTACAGCAGTATAATACATCAATGCCACAACATGATTGCGACAGAGCGGTTCGTCTGACTAACAATATTAAATGCAGAAATGCTGTGCAGTTATATCTACTTGTTAGTAATAAAAAACAGTATTGGTCCACAAAGCTCAGGTACACAACCAAACAGATCGATATACAAAAGATGATGACCATTTTATCACACTCATTGCTTAGTGTAAAAAGGAACGAGCTGGTTTAACTGGTAATGATGGTTTTTGCTGGCGCAGAAAATATAATAAAAATGGCACCATTATAATATTGGGCAGATGATCGAGAAATCTTCCGTTATTCTTTTTTCCGAACAGACTTGGAAAGAAGAATCGCATACAAATACTAATGGTGTGACCTAGATCGAAGAATAACGACGAACCGGCGACACGAAATACAAATTCGTAAATCAAAACGAGTAAAAAGATTTGTGCGGAGATTTTTTTTTGTGTCTCGGACCCAAACAAATATCTGAACATGGATTTGGTGATGCTTCTTCAAGGAAAATTGTAAGATGCCGTCGAGTGTCCGATAGCAAACCGCACTCACATATTTGTATAGACTGGTTATTAATTTGGTTGGGACCGGTGGAGCTTTTCTGACCCACAATAAGAAGCACAATCATCGCCTCCAAAAGCGGACGGAATTTCTCGCCTTTACTGTTCGTTGCATGCCATACGCTATTCGCTGCTCGCAGTTCACGCTGCTTGTAGTGACAAATCGCAAAATTAAAAACGATGCTTAAAGGAGTAAAGATTGAGACCAAGATAACAAAAAATCCGTGAGCAACCATTTTATATGTTTACCGTGGAAATTGGGTATTTGAGATTACGCATTAAAATTATTCTTGTGCAACATACTTGCATTTCTCGCATTTCTTTTTAAGTCGATATAGATTGTTAAATAAAAATACATCGAATGATTATTAATCATAAAAATAATGGATTGTACCTGTACCATTTAGTAAACAATTAAACAATTTATTAATTATTTTGTAAGTCGATACTGCCAATCCTATCGCTTCAACGTCTTATATTTTACAATAAAAGATATCAATTTATTTTAGACCACTTTAATTTTAATTGCACTCTACCGGTTTCGGAAGCACCCTTCCGGTAGAGTGCAATTAAAATTAAAGTGGTCTAAAACAAATTGATATCTTTTATTGTAAGTTATGACAAACCACAAAGTAAATGCTTATTACAAATATGTCTTATATTTTACTTTATTGAAAGGCTCAATGTATTTTGACAAACTTTTAGCTTAAACTAACAAAAACAAATATCATTGAACTTGTATTCACAGGAAGCGTCTTAACTATCAGTCAAATGGGATTCAGCGGTGAAGCGTGTTACTAGAATGCCTTTTTCCAGGAAATAACAGAAGTTTCATAATATAAAAAAGGTTAACCAATAAATGTGAGGGTTCTTCTGTAAGCAGTATAGGTATGTAGATACATACAATCCTGTGGGAGTAAAAAAATTATATAAACATTTCTAAAAATTTCAATGTATTTGGTCAATAATATTATATCAGAAAATACCTTTTTTTCAAATTATCTAATCTTTATTGAAAAAACTTGTTTGCCTTTTTCAATTTTTTCTATTTTCGTAAAGACGATAAAATAACAACTGAAAAGTTAATAAAATTAGTTTTACATTTTAATTGGCAATTTTTGAAAAATTTATCGGTATTCATTTTTCTTTGCTTTTTTACTTTGATGTGATGAGAAATTAAAAAAAAGGTTGGAATTAATTTGATTTTGAGAGCTTCTAAAAGCTGCAGGAAATTTCATCAGCAGTAATTTCATCCATTGTGTTTTGCCTAAAGACCAAAAATTATTTTATGGTAACAAAATTAGACAAAGGAGCATAAAATAGCCCGTTTTTGTTTGTTTTTATTTATTCAATAATATTATTATTTTATTTATGAAACCAGTTTATTTGAAATCAAGTTTTGCTTTGTAATTATTATTACGCAAGATAGCTGCTTGCCTTCTGAAGGAATTATCAAAGTTTGATAATGCTTTCATAAGGCGTACAGCTATCATGTTGATGGAACAAAAATACTATTTTATATATTAAATTGAAAAAAATAACTTAAAAGGAGTTTTGCAAAAAAAACTAAATATTAATAAATTAATTCAAATGGCCTGTTATTTTCCCGTATTTTTTATGTTTTCTCGGAAACGTAATTTCTTAAAGTAAATTTGTAAATTGATATTTTAGCTAGTAAATTTAAAAGAAAATAATTTTAAATACCTATTTACTATTTTTTAAGAAACTTTTAATATTATTTGTGCCGTTGTTGGTAAGGTGCACTGAAAGAATATTAATTAAGAATATGACCACTAACACTAAATTACTATTTTTTAGTTTGTTAGAGTAAAGCACAATTGAAATGAAATGACACGAAACTGCGTTATATAAATGCTACGTGATTAATAATATTAAAGTTGATTTCTGATCTCAAACTAAATGGAAGGCTCTTCCATCAAAACCTTCTAGATCATAAGGCCGGGACTCTGAATCAAATCAGCCTCCTAACAGGTATGAAAACCTCAAAAAAATGTATTTTTATTTATTAACATTTTAAGATGTTTTAATAAATAAGAATAAATAAAAAAAAATTTGAAACAATTTTTTTTTAAAGTTAGAAGGATGGTTCGAAGAAGTGTCCCTGCCTTGTGATCTAGGAGGTTTTGCTTCCATTCGGTATGATTAGGTTATTCTGTTTTTATCGAGTATTTAAATCAACCATGAAAGGCTCTTATAAAAGAGTGTGGACTATCGCCAAACGATTCACTAAAATACCACCGATGATAAAACGTACCTAAACGGTATCAATAAAAATAATAAAAACACTTAAGAAAAAAACACAGAGGTAAAAAAGCACATTAAATTAGTTGGAAATAAATTTTCCGCTACCGCCTCGCGGTATCGTAGGATTTGTAGAAGTATTATGAAACCCGATGCAGACGACAAGCTGGAGCATAAACTTTACCGTTTTCCATTTCTAAGGGGAAGTAGAAAAGGAAGACGGAAGGAGAGAGGAAGGAAACTAGCAGGATGCATCAATATATATCGTGTGACTTGTGGGGGGTCGAGTGCCAACCAAGTTAGTGATTGCTTCTAAAGTTGTATGATAAGATACGTGCGAAAGAAACGCTTGAAACCTTTTACACGGAGAAAAATGAGTATGAATGATTTATAGAAAAACGGTTAAAAACGGTATGACACGATTTGATGACAGTGGGTACGCCAATACGCATTATACATTAATTTACACATATATACATACCTGCAACCACTGTACTCAGATAATATTATTGTTCCTTTGTCCTACCTACTTCGATTCCTACACCTTTCTGTGCACATTGTGTAGTCGGTCTGTTACAATAACTCGAGCCGCATAGCTCACTATAAAATAACCGCATCCGCGCGAGGTCTTACTTCACTTATTTTATTACATCTTTACATCTGCGCCAATATCGTGCAACAGTTACGTGTTAAGTGCCATTGCTGTGAGAAGAACAAACAGGAAGAAACGAAACGAGTGCCAATTTTCCTAATGGTGAGTTCTTCCTACCATTCAACATATTATTGTCTCACGTGCAGTGGTAATTGTACTAAATTCAAGGTCCTTCGACGAATATTTTTTACACTCCTAAAACAACATAATATAACATCTTTCACACACCAGACGGCATGAACCAGATTTTGAATACGTCAATAATGAAGCAATGAATCAGGTAATATTAGGGATTGTGTATTTGTTTTAATATAAATACTGCGCAAGAATACCTATTGTCTTGAGCCAGTGGGATTATGGCATTCCCAATTGAAAAATAAGTTGTGAGGTTAAAAGAAGTAGGGAGTCAAAGGAAAGATAAAAGAGAAATGGAGAAAAGTACCTGGCTATTCGTGTGACTTCACCTATTTGGTCAAAGAAATTTCAAGAATTTTTCGTCCTGAATGATGGTTTTTCACTAGGTTGATACAGAGTGTATCTATCGCTCTGACAATATTTGCATATTTCGTAATCAAGTGACCCTACGATTAGATTTGCATTATTTTTTTTTGTGTGAGTATCGCACAAGTGTTTAAACTAGTCCCAACCAGTGAGACTTTGGCATTCCCAATTGTGAGATTGAATGTAGTAGGCAGGGGTAGGAGACGGGGTAGAGCAAGGTGGTGAAGTTATTCAGATCTAGTCACCAAACACGACTAAAGCCATTTCAAGCATTTTTTCTGAATGGTGGCTGGCTTTCACCAGGGCGATACTGAAAGTAACTGAAACGTGCCACAGCAGATTAATTTTTTTTTAAATGAGTATAGTAAAATTTACGTCCACACGCCGGAATTCGAACCCACGACCTTCGGAATTGAGGCCGAGAATCGTAACTACTCAATCATGGAGGCTACATAAAAGGAAATTGCCATTAAATGTAATAAAAAGTAACCCGCTAAAAGATATTTAGCACGGTCTAAACAGGTAAAAAGTAAAACGAAAATCCAAAGTACATAATTTACAGTAAAATATATGAATCTCACCCAATAAAAATAGAAAAATATTATTTTACGGGTAAAATCAAGATATTTTTTTAAGTTTAAAAATTGTTATGTCCCATTTATTGCAGAAATGTATTTTACACACAGTAAGTGCGTGATATGGAAAACATCGTGTCAATGTACATATCCCTTGTTAGAATCCTGATAGAACATAACTCCATAGTTTGGTCGCCCTTCTACAATGTACATATTCATAATGTTGAAAGAATTCAAAGAAAATTTCTACGCTTCGTCAATTTTAAACTTAACATCCCTTTAGAATACATAAATTACCTGTCATTATTGAATCTTTTAAATATTCCGACATTAGAAAACAGAAGAAAAATAAACGACCTAACCTTTTTATTAAAATTATTGAACTCTAATTTCGATTGTTGTGAACTCCTGCATTTAATAAATCTACACATACCTACACGAACAACTAGGCAAATATCATCATTTTACATACATACATCTCATTCCAACTATAGTTTTCACTCTCTAATACAACGTTTTCACAGTCTTGGTAACAAATACTTAAACAATATAAATGTATTTGACAATAATTTGAACTTTGCAAACTTTAAACGGAGTATGTGCGAACTATTTTTACCTAATTTGTAAACTATTGTTATACTTTCTTATTATCATTATGGTCGATTTGGAGGATTTTGGCAGATTTTCTATTTTTCGTCTCACTTATTTGTACTCTATCCATACCTATATTTTTAAACTCTTATATTTTATGTAACATATTTTGTTAACTCTGATATTTTTTTATGGAACCTATATTTTGCCAACACTGATTTTTTTAAATGTAATCTGTATAGATAAAAATATAAAGATGTACATTATTATTGGCAAAAGCTCTATGGGCGTTTAAATAAAATAGAATAAAATAAAAACTAAATTAAATAAATCCCTTTCTCTGCTACTGAGAATGGAGACTAACCAGGAAATATTATATTCAGGCCAATAGAAATGTTACCAAAATAGACGCACAATCCGTGCTGAAATTTAACAATCTTAGAAAATAATAATCCATATGAAATGTGTTCTAAGATGTAGTTAGTATAACATGCCGACAGATAATAAGGTTTTGTGTACTATGTTAATTGGCAAACTGGAAATGATCCGCGGTAATTATAATTATCTATGAATTACAGTCTATTAATTACAATATATGTACACAGCAATCCGTACCGTTTGATCATTATAGCATTGATATTTTGAATTTCTCTTAAATAATAAAGCCAATTCTTTAACATAACCTAACCTAAACTCCCAGTGAGGCAATTACTGTTTTACTAAAGGATTAGGAATTTATTGGCTTTTACTTCAAAATTAACAACTTTTTCCTGTCATCTGTGAGAATTTTAATCGCATTAAGGAAAAAGTGGTTCATTTTAAGGTTAATTACTTGTCCTTTAGTATAACTGGAATCATTCCTATTAAGGTTACTCCAAAGACATTAGAAGAACGAGATGTGCTATGAGCAGTTCATACTGTGTGGAATTGTTTTGCCCAGTGTCGCCGGTTTTTTTCACCAATACTACTGCATACCTTCGCTTGCGCTAAGGTATCCGCACTAATACATAGAACAGATTTCTGTGCGTACACGTCCCGACAGTATTTAAAGTACCCTAATTAGGTAGTACTCCGCCTACGGTCCGGCGGCCAACATAGCATACCTCGTTCTTCTAATATCTTTGGGTTACTCCCTATTAGGTAAATTGGAATCGCCCCTCTGGTCAATTTATTACAAATTGTACGCAGAGTGGTACAATACAACAACTTCAAAGCATAAAGAAAACACAAATAATCCAAAAAAATGCCAATGAACCCTCATATCTCTTCTCTGAAGGGGTTATGTAAAGAGGAAAAACCGCCACACTTCTCTGTCTTGGTAAACACTTTTTGCTTCTTTCACATTCATTCATGGCCTCACTCACACTTTTACGTTATGTTGTCTGTACGGCCCTTCTAAAGTATTTTGATCACTTGACCATGCTTATCCGTGTCTCGGGCGAAAAAGATATGGTATTCTTAACTAATAATTATGAAAATAATAATTTACCTAGTTTACAAACAAATAGATCTTTGCAACCATTCAAAATATTCGATATCAAACAAAATATTGGGAATATTTTTTGTGGATAGTACCGTTAATTTTGAGTTGAAAAAGTTGGTAAAAATTGCTGAGTGGCAGCTCCATCTCATGGAGCCGCCGAATGAAGACAGGTTAAGTGAAGGTGAAATTGGAGTGAAGTGTCTGAAGAGCCGCACACACATATGCAAAGTACCGCATCCGGCTCACGAGCCGCGGTCTGCCAACCACCGTAGGCGACGACATTGGCCGGCCAATAGCATAGCCCATAGAGCCTGAGAAGACCTCTAAAAGAATTTACTCGCCCCTTCAGGAATATTTACGAAGCAAAACTGTAGTACCTCGATAAGCAAAATTAGATGACGTTCAGTTAATGAAATTAGGATACAGCGTAGTCTTCCATAACGCTCAATTATAATAATACAGGGTCTTCAAATTACTATTAATATGAGACAATACCTCAAAACAAAGCCAGAATCTTACCGACGTACGTGAAGCAGCCGTGGACAAAAGTATGCGACGCGCGGCCCTGGCTTATTGGATAGACCTGCGGTCGAAGTTGTCCTATGAAATTTCTAAAATAAAGTGGGAATCCTAACTAAATAACTGATAACTCATTTAAAATATATATTCGACGCATGGCCCAGCGTAATAGATGGAACTACGGTTGACTTTTCCCTAGCAGACCTATAAATTCTATCTTTCCGTGGTGTATATTTTAAGTATTTCTGATGAACGTATTAAAAAAATATCTAATTTTTCTAGAGAGTTCCCTCGGGAAGTTACTAATTCATCGTCTAGAAAAACAAAATCTGGGGCTTACTGCTAATTTTATAGTTGAAAAAAGTTTTAAAAAAACTTAGTATCTTATATCGCACTAAACTCACCGACCAGAAACATTTTTATGGTTTAATTTATGGATCATTTCAACGCAAGAGTCGGCATAACAGAACAGAAGGAAACCATGAATGAAAATAAAACTAAATTATATAAGTACCTATCAGAATTTTTATTACTTATAAAAATTACAATATTGTACTATACACTCATTTTACAATCACAAGCTAACGCTTCCACGGAAGATTAGTATTCAAATCTCATAATGCGTGCAAACCCAACGTAAATACTGTTTTATGTGTACTTTTAAATTATAAAAAAATAAGCAAGAAGTGTATTACAAGATTAACTGTCTGATGGTTGGTTGGTTAATAATAACAACGTTTAATATAGCAGCAGGTAAATTGAATTAGCTTACTAAAAACTGAGCTGTATTATTATTGAAAATATTAAAACGATCGGCACGAATATTGCACATTAAAATACACCGTTTGCCGGATCCACAAAACGTTTGTTATGACGCTTCGTTTAACGCTTGATTATAATTAAAATTCTTCTCAATAATTGAAAAACCATATCATTTTAATTAAAATAAAATAAAGAACCTTTCATAAAACCACTATTTAATCAAAAAGTGTTTTAAAATCAATCTTTTCTTCTTCAGGATTATTATTATACGATTATCCTAACACAGAAAACATTGGGTTTGAAACATGTTGATCCTTTTTGATTAAATAGTGGATTATTTAAAGTTATTTATAAAATTTGAATTAAGATTAATAATTAAAGTAAGTAAATGCACTTTTATGTCTATGCCTACATACCCGAGTTTAAACGTATACCGTCTTACTTACAAATATTCCCTAATACGCTACTGCAGCGCTGGTATAGCTATACGGTGAGGAGGGTCGTATACTGCTCAGGTTAAAATATATTTACTCATAATAATAATCATGCAAGATTTTTTTTAGGCTGGCACCACTTTGTTCCAATTCTCAAAAACACGGTCATTTTTTGCATTTCGCGTTTAGTTCATGTTTGACTTCATGTTTTTTCAGATAACATTTGCGATAATTTTGCTAGTTTGATTATGCGTTCCGTATTCGCTTTGCGATATTGCGATTTAAAGTATTCCTCTGATAGTGCTGCCAAAGGGTATTACTATTTTTTCCATTTTCATTGCGCGACCGATTATAATTTGTCAAATCAAACAAAGACCACGATCTCCGTCTTAATACCACAATAATAATCCTGGGGGTTGGGCGGTTTAAATTATGTCAGCCACTAATACTGCGGTGTTACGAACGCTATACCCAGTACGCATACGCGTGATTATGTATTGCATTTTCTACTAACCCGTTCTTATCCCTTCGTATTATCCATTATGAGTAAGATGGCTGGCTTATACCGATCGCTGAAATCCTTTTAATAATACGATCGACCGTAATACTACCCTATAGAAAACTAAGTGTCATATCCAAATTAGCATTGTTGACCGTTTACATTTTTGTCATTTGTGTAATTTTGTATGTATGCTTGAATTTTGTCACCGCAGACACTACATCGATATTTTTAACAAACACATGTTCGTAAACGTTTACTGAAAATTAAAATACTGTTTGCACTTTTTCCTTACGAGGCGTCAATTTTTATTTTGGTAATCAGAGATTTAAGTCCGCCGTCCACCAACCACCCCTGCGTTCTGTAAATGTCTTTTGGATAATGGTGCCGAATTGCGAATAGCGAATTGCGAATGGGGAATTGCGAATAGCGTCGCGCGATGTTTCCTACGCCAAATTCTCTCCAAGCTCTGAAAATGTTAAACCCTTTTGAATACGGCTTTACGTGTTGATTACACCGTAAACATCCTTTTCTCCAAGACACAGCCTAATGCTCCAGAATATGTATACTGGTGGTTCTTACAGTTTGCTATTGGTTCGTTCCTTTCCCATGATTCGTGGTTCGGCTCGCGCCTCGGTTCGCAAGTCTTTACATGCATAAGAGTAAGTGGCACTAGGAATATTTTAAAGCATTTGGGAATTCACGAGTTATTTGCATTTATTATTAGTAACGGAGTAAACGTTTAAAAATATATTTATTTAAACTTGATAAATAATTTCTCATTATTATTTTGAAAAGAAGATAGTTGGTCTTCGAAAAGCAAATAATTTATTAAGGATTTGACACATCCTGTAAAATAAACTGTCGTTTAATTAAATTGATTGCGAGTGATATATTTTTACAAAATATGTAGAATATATTGTAAAAATAGTATCTATGAATAGATACAGCGGGGATTCATAGTAATCAGAACATAAAATAACGAAGGGTGTAAATAAAGTTGATAATGTATTTTACTGAAAACATTTCAGCAATGCAATTTATACAAACTCATAACAATGTTGAAATACCTTTTTCCTCAAGCCCAATTTTGCACACGCGCCCTTTGTTATTGAATGAAAATATTGTGAAAGCAAACATTGCCATTCTGAATTCGAAAAAGAAATTGTATGGTCGATTCAATTAACAAACTTATTTTAAAAAAACAATAAGGATTTGTATGCTCTAGCTCCACTCCAATTATATTAAATTCACTATTTTTACTGAATTGAAGATTTTACGGATCACTTTCAAGTTATCGAAACCGAACCGAATTATTTGATATACTCGCATTTTTTCTAAGACGAAATGTATGATTTTGGGAAATTCGAATAGTCCTATTTTATCGTGAAACATACTGGTTTTACATTTTATTAATTTATTAAATAACTTGCCAAAGCAGGCGCTTTCTCGTATTATAGAAACTAATAGATACATTAAATATAATCAAGAAGATAATAGGGACATAGGTACCTTCGTCTTAGAAACATCAGGAAGGTAATTATTATGAAGCACTCGAGCCTAATTTCATCATGAAGAATTTTCACAAAAGGGAAAGGAAATCCCCAAAAAACTATCGACTGTTGAACACAAGAAAGGGTTTAAGGCGAAGCTTAGTGCCAAATCACTATTTTGATTAATCTTTATAACGAATTGGTGTACATTATGAATACCAAAAAATATGCTTTGAGTAGAATACAACTAAAAAATAAATTACTGAATAAAAAAATATAAATGCAAACTACTAAAAAAAAATTTTTTCATAGAAATGTATGAACGCATAAAGGAAACAACTTAAAAAAATGAGTATTATAGCTATGAATATCTGTGACAGTTTCATTTGATTAACTTTTTTGCTTTCTTATAAATTTATTTAAAAAATAAATAAAAACAAGTTTTTTGCTTGAAATCGATCGTTTCTAGACTCCGTTTGTCAAGCGATTTTAATGCCTATTACCTACGATATTAGATATACCAAGAATATACACATTTTTGGCTTGTAGCTTCCTATTTACCCGGCCTCGTACGGTAAATGTGAACCCTGGACGGGTCAACGGTTTTGTGATAATAGTAACATTACAGATGCTTCCATCGAATTCCCATCTGATTCAACAACCCTTTTATTGGGTTTTTCAAATTCTAATTGTAAAATAATAGTACATGTGTTTTAAACTTCTCGGGCCAATTGATTCGGTTTTGGGAACAAATATTTATTATCCGTAAAGTCAAATTGTTCGCTTTTTGGAACAGTTCACATGGTCGCATAAAAATCGTTGTGTCCCTCTTATTGTTATAGGTAAAAATATAAACTAAACGTTGTTAGAAAGATAAAACATAAGGCTATGAATTAATATGTAGAAGTTAACAACAGAATAATTTAATTCTATACCTCTATGAAACTCAAGGTTTTGATAGCAATTTGAGAAAAAATTATGAAATTTTGTGATTTTTTTTAGTAATTATTTGGGTATAAAATGATAAAAAGCGGTAACAGTAATGTTCATCAAACATTTGCCTAGTAATATATGTTTTTTTGTTATCGGTAATGTTGGTTCAGTGTTTAGACGAAAAAACAGAAAGTGAACCATTTTTTAAATTTTAATTTAAAAAAAATTATATGTTTATTTTCAATAAAATTTGATAGCGTATTTTATCACCTTTCAAAACAGTTTTTAGTTTTCGGATACGTTTAGAAATATCACATTTTTTTTGGATTTTATTCAGAAGCGAAAATACATACTAATTCTCCAGTAGGAGTATTCCGAAAGTGTCTTTAAGAAATCTAACGGTCAATATGTCAGAGGCTTGAAAGATTAAATTGTATTGATAAAAAGGACTTTTGACCACGCTTAAACAATATTTTATTCTCGAATTAAAATGATGGATAAAAGATAAAACTAGGCCCCAAACAATTTTACGATTTACTTGAGTGATAAAAAGCGAACAAAACTATTCAACATTTAAATAAAAATTAACTATAAATTTTCTTAAAAAAACCAACAGATTGATTGATTATTTTCTAATGATTTTGAGATAAATTTCTACTGTTTTTTTTTTGCATATTTTAATTTATTTATTTACTATCCAATATTTCCTATACTGGGAAATGATGAAACTGTAGTATTTTGCAGCAATTATGGTGTACTTTTATTAGTAAAGCATTAGTAAATAGACTTTTTCCCGTGTTATCCCCGAGAATATTTTTATACTAACTAGGTAATAAATATAATAATGTTTTGATTATTAATTTGTATCTCTGCTGCTAATTTTAAATAATACCATTCCACCCGCCTTCCTCCGGATTACAAATTTGACCTTAGAGCTCACCATTCGAGAGCTTTAACAGTTTTAAACCAACAGATTTTAAACTATGTTGTTACGGATAACGATAACATGCTCAAATTTTTAAAATATAGGCGTAAGTCATTACATACATTATTATAAACCGAAAATTGGGCTCATTTATACGAATGTGAAAGGTATAATTATATTTTATTTAAGTTACTGGAACTCTAATACATCAATGCGTCAAGTTATCAAATATCGGCCGTAAAATGGGTTTGAATAAATAAAGAGATTGTATGGAAATAGATTGTATTCCTAGAAAGCTGTAAATCCTTATTGGCAATTTTTGTTTTGTTCACAAATCGCTCCCTGTTGTTCCTTGGTATTAATTTAAGTCTTTGGGATTTGATTTCCCCTAAATTCAAATTAAATCCGAGAAAAAATATCTTCTATTCATAGCTTCATAATGAATACCTACAGTGAGTGGTAGTTAGAATTATCTAATTCTCTGAATCAAATTCCGTTTAAAAAGAGATTTTACGATTGCAATTAAAACATTCATTATGTTTTTACATTGACACAGGAGGCCCTGAGGAAATTAATTTCTCTCAAAGCTTATGACATCTTTAGGACGCTGTGTTGAGAGATTTTTAAGGAGATGAAGGGATGTAAACGGGTCTTGAAGAGATCCATAAAGATCATCAGAAGGGAGAAAACACACAACTGGGCTGTTGAAATCAAGAACGAGTAGTTGAAAATCCTTTGATAAATGTTTATTCTCCAATTTATACTCATGTGTTCAATTTAGTTGTAGGTATATATTTATATATTTTTATTTTATTTTATTTTATTTGGGATACCAACAGTTTACATCAATAACAGCATAATAATAATTTAGTTTCAGTAAATAAACCATTTACAGGTTTCCACATAGGTATTATATACAAGTGTATCTGAGTGTATTGAGACTATTTATTATATTGTTATTATAGCTATTATGTAGTGCTTTTATTGATTGCTGCTGTGTTGAAATTTTACAATAAATTATGTTTTGAATTGTAGCTGGTTATTAGTATATCAGTCAACTTTAAATTTTTGAAATTATTAGTTATTAGTATATCAGTTAACTTTAAATTTTGAAATTTAGCTGGTTATTAGTATATCAGTTAACTTTAAATTTATTTGTGTTCTTACATCTTCTATTATTTTTTATTTATTATTTACAATATTGTTTTTTTTTTATAAATCTCACAGGCCACGGGTACAGAACCCTTAGTTTTTTTTAAATATTTTTTATTATTATTATAATTTTAAGTGAAAATCTGTTATTGGATTGTATCTTTATTATTTAGTTTATTCTTATATATGTAAATAATCTGTTGATTTTCCCAAATAAATAAAATAAAATAAAAAGTAGGGCGCGCGTTTGGGGGTTGGCGCGTTTCCTATAGCGTAAACTATGCACCAGTGCCGAAGCTACCAATGACACTGGTTTCTCAGGACATCTCCCATTGAAATACCGGTAGAGCAAGGACATCATTCTCACCTTATGCGTGCGCTCTAAAAATTGCAATCCGTTGAATAGTAGAAAAAATCGGGTATTTCACTTTCGTAATCACTTTCAGGTTAGTGCAAATTTCTATTTATATCTAAGCAATTTTTTTGTTTATGTTTTTATTATGTTTAAATTTAAAATATAGCCGGCAAGAATATTAAATAAATAAAAATATATTCTTGTTATGGCCAACATGGAGACAATACCGTACATGATAAAGTTACATTTTGATTTTGTGTTTAACGAACCCAGTAGAAGTATTTTTTTTTTATTTTTTTTATTTTTTTTTTATTGTTGATACATTTTTTTTTACAATATTTCATATTTCAATTCAGTAATGTTGGCCTCACTGGGTTGTTTACCCGTTCTGAGGCCCCCATTTTATAATTTAAGAATTTATACATTTAAAAAAAAAAGAAAAACAACATTAAAATAAAGATAAATTTAAAATAAAAATAAAGATTAAAATTTAAAATATAATTATAACACTAAAAGAAAAATATCAAAAGAGAATGTAAATCGGCATTTATAATGATATATGTGTTTGTGCGTGTTGCGTGTTTTATATATTTTTTTGTGTTGCGTGTATATGTTTTATTCTTTTATGTTATAGAATTTTGGTAATATTGTCTTTTTGTTCTTTAATCCATTTTTTTTATTTTGTGTTTGAATTTATTTTTATTTTCCTCAATTTTTGTTTCAAGTGGAAGACTGTTGAATGCTTTAATAGCGTGGTATTTATGGTGTCTTTGTCCAAAGGTAGTGTTTACCGTCGGAGTTTTTATGTTTTCTTTGTATGCTTGTCTGACCGGTCTATTAGTGATATTTTGTGTTTGTTGGGGTTTGTTTTTTTGGTCGAAAATGTAGTTTAGTAGTGTTTTAACATATAATTGGCGTATATCAAGTACGTCACAGCTTTTAAATATTTGGTCTGTGTCGGTTAGTTTATGTTTTTTGAGTATTACCTTTAATATCGTTTTCTGTGCGATTTCTATTTGAGCGATAGCTGCGTTTGTTGCTCCTCCCCAAGCAATTATTCCATATTCTATTATTGATTGGCATAGTGCATAATATATTGTTTTCAATTGTTTTATTTTATAAATGTTTCTTATGTTTAGGAAAATGTGTATTGTTCTGAGGAGTCTATTTGTGATTTGTTTGATGTGATGTGTCCATCTAAGATTATGGTCAATTACGATTCCTAGATACTTTATTTGTTCTGTTTTTTCTATAGGGGGGCAATCGCAGATGTTGGTGTTTATGAATTCGTGTATTTTTATGGTGTTTGTATTGTTTTTTGGCTGTCCTGTGTTAGTTATGCTGTACGTTGTGAATTTTGTTTTCGATATGTTTAGTGTGAGTGTATTTGAGTCCAACCATTTTTTCACTTGCGTGATTCCTAGATTCGCTATGTTATAAGCCTTATTCCAATCCTTAGATTTAAATAGTAAAACTGTGTCGTCTGCGTAACTAATTATTTCTCCATCTATTTTCATGCTGCAAAGTTCATTTATGTAAATTATGAAAAGAACGGGCCCTAGTATGCTTCCTTGTGGAACTCCGTGTGTAATCGGCAGTGGTTTGCTAGTATAGTTATTAATTTTGACTTGTTGTATTCTGTCGCTCATGTAACTTTTTAATAGTTGTAGTTCTTTGTCTTTGATACCCATATTTTCTAATTTTTTAAAAAGTGTTTTGTGGCATATTGAATCAAAAGCTTTAGCCAAATCTAAATATATCGCTATGCATTTAAACCCTTGATCTAAGTTGCTATGTATATAATCTATTGTACTTGCTAAAGCTTCTTTTGTGCTTCTTTTTTCTCTAAAACCATATTGTTTGTCCGAGATTAATTTGTTTTCTTCCAGGTATTTTATTATTTGGTTTTTTAATAGTCTTTCGAAAATCTTTGATAGAGAGTTTAACAAAGTGATTGGTCTATAGTTAGTTATTTCCATTTTATTTCCGGATTTATACATAGGGATTACCAGTCCTTTTTTAAGAGTATTAGGAAAGCAGGCATGTGTTATGCTAAGGTTGATTAGGTGTGTTATAGGTTTTAATATTTCATTTTTTATTATTTTAATGCAATCCGTTGTTATCTCATCTAATCCAGGAGCAATCTGGTTTTTTAATGTATTTATTATTTTGTTAATTTCCATTTCTGAACTTGTTTTTAATATAAATTTGTGTTGTGTTGGTTGGGTATCGATGTTTGATCTGTTTGTTTGTGTTAGTGTGTTTGTGCTGTGTTTTTTACGATTCGCTAAAACTTTCCCTATAGTTGCAAAAAAGTTATTTGCGTGGTTTGCCATCATTTCTATATTTGTTTTGGCATCTATTTTTTTCGAGTTAATATTTAGATGTTCGATAGTATTTTTTTGTTTGTATTTTTGTGTGTATGTAACTTCCTTTAATATTTTCCATATTTCCTTTGGGTAATTGTTTGCTTTTTTAAGTTTTTCTTTGTAGTACATCTCCTTAGCTACTCTAATAATTTTAGTGCATATGTTTCTATATCTTTTATAGTAATTAAGTTGTTCCATGTTATACGGTGTTTGTTTAATTTGTTTGTGAATTTTGTCTCGTTTACGAATACAGTTTAATATTCCTTGTGTTATCCATAGTTTAATTTTTTTTGCTTTGTGTGTAAGTTTTATATGTTTTATTGTAGTGTAATTATTTATTTCTTGCGTTAGCGTGTTTGTAAATGTATTCCAGGCTTCCTCGACATTATCTATTTGGTATAATGTATTCCAGTTTATTTTTTGGAGTTTTTCTTTTAAGTTTGAGTAGTCAATTATTTTTTTTGTAAATATTTTATGTTGTTTCGAAGTAGTGTTTTCGGTGTCTATTGCTATCATATTCATGTAGTGATCAGTGATTGTGCTTTCAAGTACTACTGTTTTGGTTTTTAGTTTTGTCTTGATCATAATATGGTCTATGCAGCTTTTAGTGTTTTGTGTGACCCGTGTTGGGACATTTATTACTGGCTCCAGTCCGTGTTGTGCTAGTATTGCTAGGTATTCCAAGTTTTGTGGGTGTCCGTTTTGTAGAATGTTTATATTAAGATCTCCTATGATGATGATATTTTTGTATTTGTTGAGATCATTTAATGTATTGTTAAGATCAGTTAAGAAATTTGTGATGTTGTTTTTGGATGGAGATCTGTACATAGCTAGGATACATGTTTCTTTTCCATATGTAATTTGTATGCAGTTGGAGTCGATTATGTTTATTTCTTGACTGGTTGTGTTATTTTTATTACTGACGTATATAACTATACCATCATTTTGGTTTTTGTGTATTTTTGTATGGTGTGTATTATAGTTTTTGATTGTTTTTGGTATGTAGTTGTCATTCAACCAGCATTCTGTCAGCACAATGACATCAAAATTATTTTCAAGCTGTTGGAGGTATATAAAAAATTCATCATAATTTTTATTGATCGATCTAATGTTTTGGTGTAATATATTGATTCTATGTTTTTCTTTTGTGAATTTGGTCCAGAGGTTAATATCATTTGTACTTTCACAGTAGTGTTGATTGTCCGAATCTATATATTCCATGTAATCTGCCATGTTGGTGTGTATTTGTGTAAGTATGTGATGTGAGGTTGTGTTAGATGTACAGTCGTGTTTATGTCAGTTTATTAGATATATCGTTTAGGTGTTTTATTTCCATAACCTTTGAGTCTTTGGATTTTCTGACGAGAATTTTTCCTGATTTTACCCAAACATATTTGTAATCTTTTTCTTGGGCTCTTTTTCTGGTGTTCCAGTGCAGATTTTTGTAATATTGGGTTAATGCCGCATTAAGATAAACATATTTGGCTCCTTCTCCGTTGAATTTTTTTATCGGGTCACTGTGTTTGGATGCTAACATGGTTTGTGCTTTTGTGGTATCCTTAAAATTAATTGTTATTTTTGTTTGATCATTTGTTTTGTTTGTTGTGACTTTGTATGTATCCTCTGGGGACATCGTAACGCCTGCGAGTTCAGCGATCCGTGTAACAGCGTGGACTGGGGATATGTTGTCCTGTAATTTTAGGCCGTTTATCTCTATGGAGTTCAGCAGGGCTGCTTGTTCTATATCCGCCAGGTGGATTTCTACCGTAGATAATCTGATTTCTTTATCCGCTAGTTCCTCCTTGATTTTGTTGACGGTGTTTGGAATGTCCATGATTTGTTGAAGTTTTTGCAAAATGTCATCATATTTGTCATTGATGAAGTTCGTGAAGTTTTTTATTTCTTGCAGCTCTGTTTCAATTTTATTGAGCATTACTGTCTTCATTTCCTCGAATTTCGTATTGATGAATTCAAATATTGATTCACTGTCTATATTAATCATAGATTGATGTGTCGCCGACGGTGAGTCCATAGTGCTAGTTTGTGGTGAAGATGTGGTTTTCTTTGCGCTGGAGAATTTACTGCGAGATTTAGACATGTTGTGTTGTCCTTTTTTTTTTTTTTTTTAGGGTTGCTCCTGTTGGTGGGCAAAAACAATGGCAATCTCTAGCGCCTAAAGGCAGGCAAAATCAATTACACCGGTTATGTATTTTGAGGGTTGCGCCTGTTGGTAGGCAAACACACTGGCACACTCTCTAGCGCCTATAGGCAGGCAAAACCAGTTACACAGGTTGTGTTTTGGTTTGAATCCGTGATGGTAGCTGATTGTGAATCTGTTTTTAAAATCCAAGTGAGAGTTTTATATTCTGGGTTGAGTATTATTTATTAATATTTTATTATTAATATTTATTATAATATTTATTAAAAAAAAGTTTTTTTTTTTTTTTGTTCGCCGGTCTGAGGATTGAACTAAGATCGACAGAATAGCGCGGTGCTGACGTTTTAGACCACTGAGCTATGGAGCCTTGGGTGAGAGTTGTGGGATACGTTTAAATATACTTGTGTAAAGTTCATTTAGTACTTGTTTATATTTTGTTTATGTTCTTGGGTAAACACATGTACTTATTGTTGCATTTGTAACGTTTTTAGCACTTTTTTATTTTGTTATTTCACTTTTTATCTTCACCGAAAAACTGTGAATTATTTACTATTGTTCTCTTTGTTTTGTATAGCTTCTTGTCGATATACAGTCTATATGATTTTAATTTTTAATGAGATTAAACCGTGCAATCTAGTAGGAAGTTTATTGTTTTAATTTCAAAACACTATTTTGATACTTTCGGGTGTTACAGTTGAGGATCTAAGATCACGCGATGATAGTGCGCGAAAAACTACACTGTATTTCATAAACTGAAGTAATCCACTTAACTTTTTACTACACTTTTGATTAGATTAATGTTGAAGCATTCAAATAGTCGTCTGACGTTTATGATTGTTAACTAAGATGTGAACTATTATATCCAAAGGCAAAATGAATGTATAAGGTTGACACTGCAATTGCAGTATTTCTTGACGTGCGTGGGCATATTTCTTCAATACTGCAATTGCAGGGCTCTGGCTCCTTTGTTTTCTTGTCAGGTGAAAATTTTAAAAGATTAAAATATTGATTTTATAGGATGATAGTATTGCAAGTAAACATAAGGGATAGTTAGTTTAGTAAGACTCCCTTGAACTTTATCAATTTAATAGCATCATCCAAATACTCTACACAACGCACGTAACACTTTTACAGCTATAAAATAAATAATTTATCAGTAAAAGGGAAAAATAAAGTGTATGAAATCAAAAGTGACTGTATTAATGTATTCGGGCCTTGCCATCAATGTTCAAGTGCCTATTTATTATTTTTTTATAGTAACGGCTCAGGGGCTCAGTTATTTGGCAATTTAAAAAAAGAGAACTAGTACACTAGTAACTAGTAAAACTAGTGTTTTTTTAGTATCTAACTCATAAATATAAGTTCATACTAGAATTGTATTAGTAATGCATTTACATAAGTTTAGGCATATAAATTATCCCCCCTATTGTGTAACATCTAAAAATGGAAGATTAAGTTTATAAAATTAAACTAAAAATAATATTGTCTTCTAAAAAAGAAGGAAATGAAGGGCTAAATTCAAGATATTTTTTGAATTAAATAATAATATACTGACTTAAAGATGTTCCCAAGTTTGGGTGTTCTTCATTACTTCTGGTATCCCCAAGAGAAGCGTTATGCCAAACGGCTTCTTGAAACCATACAAAGATGTTTTTCTACGGAAATACTAAATGAATAATGGAAGCGAAGTTCTGATCGAGTGACAATCAATGGCACTTCTCCTGAGGACATTCCGCAAAATTCAAATTCAATCAATTGGATCCGCCGAAATTTACAACCTAGGATATATAGGACCTATGAATGTACATGTAGAATAGTATATCCTAATCGTATACACAGTTTGTTTTACATTCATTGTGTAGGTGAAATAATGCGTAAAATGTAATAATTAAGCTTTAATTTCATTTAATTACTCACTAAAGTATATTATTTTGAGTGTTGTGGAAATTCGGAAAGGAGTGGAAATAGATATAAAAGCCTGGTAAGTATGGGGTTTTTCAGATTTGGCTAAAGTTAGTTTAAAAAATGTAAGCTTTAGAATAATGTTTCCCCTCATGGTTTTTCTATGAAAAACCTCCATTCCCAATGGAATGCAAATATTTGACAAAAATATATTTATAAATACAAATTCAATAAAGAAATTTACACATGCTGGGTTTCGAACATTCTATCTCTTTGTCACAAACCACAGGTCTAAAGCACAAGCATTGTTACAAAATGTCGCTAGCTTTAAAGTCTCGACAACGAGTCGTGAGTCGGAACAACCTGGTGCAGCTGGTCGTGAGAAACTGGCATCGCCGAAGAGTTTAAAAAATGTCGGCAACGCGTTGCCAGTATACGTGCCTCCACGCGAACGTATGGCGGTAGTCGTCAAGATACTTTAATCGTCGAATATCGGTTACTTGCGTATCTCTGTGGATAGGAGGGAGAAGGGTCTTAGTCTTAGAATTGATTATGTTTGGAGTTCGTTTCTTTTGAAAACGAAACTTCATTCTTTTTTAAGAACTTTGATACCTTGTCAAATCAATAGTATACAAATATATTTTAGCACCAGTTCACAGAGTTATTCAAAAATTATTATTACTTCATGAACTTTCGGTTTCTAAGTGGGGTACGGCAGCGACTATTCAAATTTGTTCCGCTCTGAATTTACTACTTTGAAAAATTATCACATAGAACAGGCATGCCCAACCTGCGGCCCAAATGAAGATTTTTTGGGGCCCAAAATGAAGTTTTCAGTTTTGGATTTTGGTATTCACACAAAAAAAATCGCTGTCGTAAATTTATCACAGTTAAATTATATTTTTACTAGTTTATTATTAGATCTTGGATTGATTTATTAATTGCCAGGTGCATTATGCTTAGTAAAATTGCCAGGCGCATTGCCGGACTAGGAATTTATTTATGCAATCAATTCCAACTGGTATCTTTGTTTCCGCAAATTAATCGGAAGATGAAATACAGCTGTCCTGATTTTAAACATGTACCACTTTTTATATGCAACGGGTCTAGGGCAAACAGGTGGAAAATGTAGTATTTGAACGAGAAAAAACAATACAGAGTAAATATAAAACGCATCACCAATTGGTGTTTGGAGATGTTAAGAAATAAATCAAAACCCCCATCGAGAATCCGAGCCCTACTTTATAAGTTTATGTCGGCTCCCACACTCAGCAGCGGCAATACAATAGTGAGAGTGAGCGTGAGAAGGCTGTAGTCTGAGCATTGACCAATCGAGAAATCCTTACACTTTTTAAGTAACTCTTTGTTTTGTTTACCCGTGTTAGCAATGGTCCGATTATCACCAAAATTTCAGTAGATCTACCGTTTTCAGCAAAAATCTATTGATCCTCCGAGATTCATAGAAAAACATCTGAAATTTGTGAAAATGAACCGAATTTTTTTTAAAACCTACCAAATTCAGTTAAAATCCACCGATATTCAGAAAAATATACCGAAGTTTTTGAAATCTTCTAGATCTTAGGAATGTTTTCTTTGGAAATTCTGAAATCAATGAGAATTTGATCAATTTAATCAAATTTGACTATCCCAGTCAAAGTTCTTTCCTCGTCTTAATTCCGCATCTACCTAATTGCTAGAAATTGCTGCAGACTTGAAACCAAATCCGGGATATGTAAGTGCCCACTTTTAAAACCCGGAATATCTACGAAAGTGTATACTTTCATAATGTTTTTGTTGCACCACCTCATAATGTCATAGTGCAATAATAGAATACGAGTTTCATATGTCCGGATCAAGTGGGACAATGCTATTCCTAATTTGGGGAAATTGACATTGAAGGAAATAAAGAGGGGAATTAGTTGGGTAAAAGGAATATATATTTTTCGAGCCTAATTAACGGTATCGAATTTACAAAGTTCATGCCAATCCAATTGGCTCATCATCTGATAAAGTTTGACAAAATCACGCCTGCCAAAAATCCATCCACGCAAAGTGCCGTCTGTAATTAAAGATAATTTGATAGTCTTTGTAGGCTTTTTACAAGAATACCGGAACTCTAATGCGGGGTGATATTTGTCCTCATATACGAGGGGAGAATCGTTATGTATGATATTTTATTCAATGTTACACACAACGAAATCCAACATCCTCAACTCAGAATCGTGAATACCATTATTCTGGGAGAGACCAAACACTTCCCGTAAAAAATTGAGGTCATTTTCAACATCCTAGCCGTTACGCGCTGAATGGATGGTGAAATCTCCCAAAACAATAATATTCCTTCCTCCGAGAAGATCCACGTTTTCGTGAAACTTATTGAAGAATAGTTGATAAGATTCCAGAGTTGATGCCGGTGGAAAATATATTACACATGAAAAAGTAACAAACAAATCGATTGTAATTTTTATCCACAAGTCTTCGGTGTCAGCTTCCAGATCGGGCATGTGTTTGGCCTTGAACTTAGTTTCGACAGCCAAAAGGCAGCCTCCGCATTGTCTGTGGCCACTACCACTATCTCTGTCTTTTCTGAACACTTAAAAACTGTCATCGAATTACTCCTGGTTGCACACACTGGAGTTCAGCCAAGTCTCAGTGAGCCCTATTACATCGTAATTGTTTACCAAAACGTTAGAATAAAATAGAGAACATTTAGTTTTCAGTCTCCTAACGTTTTGGTAAAAGAAATGAAAAATATTGTACTGTCAACTAGGTTTAATATTTGGTAGCTGTGGTGTTATTACCTTATTGACCCATTCTTTTAAGAATGAATGCTTAGGCCAATGCTTAGACTGCAGTAACTCTGCCACCGCTGACCCAGATACACCGATTTTAAACGATGCATATTCTCCCCTCGTTTTGATTTTTGTTATCTTAAATGAGGAGATACTAACAGATTTACTTATTATTTTATGTCATCTAATGAAGTGTCTGGATGCAAGGAGTAAAGATGGAAGTATTTAACTTCCTCCTGGTCCTTTTGATTACCTCGTACGGTGATGGGACGCCGTTTACGATTACGATTAATCAAAGTCCAAGGTTGACTTCCTGGAGTTTGACGCAAGGGCGGTGCATCTGCTTTAGCTCCATCGGGCGGGGCAGTGCATCCACATCAGTTCCGCTGGCCGGGGACAGCGCATCACTATCAGATGGCGTGAAGGTAGGCGTTGTGGAGGTAAATGCAATGGGGGTCACATCAAGAGTACTTCGGGATGAAGCATAAGCGGAAGAAGATTGTCCTTTGTCTGAAACGTTACTCGATTTTTCCCTTTTTGGGAGGCTTTTGCAGCCTGCAAGCGGGTTATTATTTTTCCGACGGCTAAACTTGTAGCGTCTTCTGAGGTAAGAGTCGGCTTAGTAGATGGGGCGACGTGCGGGGGAAACGGAACGGAGGGACCGGCCCGGCAGTTGCAGTTATATTGTCTGCGGTAGTAGCGAGCGGGGGCGGTGAGGTGGCGGTGACGAGAGGCGCGGGTGGGCCGAGTGTGTCGCCTGTAGCGAGAACGGGAATTTTGTGCACACATGTACCTGCAACCGCAGTTTTACTATTGTACAAACTACCGACAATTACTGGTGACGATTTAAGAATATTTTTAACAACATTCAACTCACTAGTTAAATTATCCACTTTAACCGAGAGAACTTCAATGGCCATCGTTAGCAAACGAAGCGCATTCGTTTCCTCGTTGATATCCATTAGGATAAACTTGATAACTTGTAAATTATTTAATAAATTAAAATTACGGTGCGCGGCGAAAAACACGTACGTCCTGCCGACAAATTTATTTTGAGATGAAAACGTATATTTTGTTTGCTAATTCAGAGCATGTCCTATGTTGGCAAATTATTTATTATTAAAATTTAATAATTGGTTCGCATCTGTGTGTAGAGACACGATATCATTTTTCGTTTCCATTATTTTGATTTGTTTACCTTTGTTGTGTTTTGTGTGGGTTCATTCTTGTAACTTGTTGATACATGTACACAAAATAGTAAACAACCTGCTACCCAAATATTTTTCAAATAAAATTGTATACAACAAAGACATACACAAACATAAAACTAGGACGAGCAATGAAATCAGGCTACCAAAAAAGGACAAGGCGAATACTCAGAACAGTATATTATAAAAAGGGATGAAATACTATAACGCGCTGCCGGAAAACCTAAAGTCTGCCCCAATTGAAAAGTTCAAAATGTTGTGTAGGAGCCACATCAAGCAAGAAAAAAACATAGAATATTTATATGTAACAAATTAAGTAGTCATTTGAAAACTTAAATGTACAAATTACTAAAATAAAATTAATATATATAAAAAAAAAAAATTATTTGCCATAAACGTTTTGTCATCTTTTTTTAATAATTTTGTTTTTTCTTTTTAAAATTAGAGCTTATAATATGAATATGAATCCATTCCTCCCACGGCGGTGCAAGGAGTCCGACTGCAGAGGTTATTAGGTCTCCTTTAATCAGTCCCTCCCGATCTGGCCCACCATGCAACAGGTGGGCAAACGCATTCACCGCCAAGATCTAGAGCCCGGACCCCTTGCTAAGTCAACAAACGTAACAAAACACACCGAGTGACCAATGGCAGGGGAGCTGGTTTTCCAATAAGTGGTTTTTTGGGCGGCGGAACCCAAACCTGTTATTATTTCTGTTAAATTATACTTACTGTGGAAATCATTTATGTTGGCTAATTTATATTTTAATTAAACGAATAATAAAAGAAGAGTGTCAACGTAAGTCCTATACAATTTGATTGAGAGTGAAACTTCAAAGGCATCTGGCTTTATTTTTCACCCCATTCGAATACGCGTAAAAATCTTTTCTCTCTTGACAAAGCGCTACTAAAATCTAAAGACAAAATCTAATTTGTGGGGCTTTTGTTTTAATTGTCTTAAACTGAGAACTTTAAAAATTAAGAGGCAAGAGAATTATGGATGGAGGGTATCAAAGATGAATTGGTTAACACAAACCGCAGAGGTAAACACGTTTCCCTTATAGACCAGAGACTTATTTCGTTTGATATAACTTTCAAATAACCTGTTGAAATTGTGATTTGTTTTTGGGGTATTATGCCGTGTTGAGCTACCTTCTTCTTTAGCCAACGTTTCGGACAGCATTGCAGTGTCCATCAAAGGGCATCACTAAAATATTTTTGGCCGTGAAAATCTCAAATCTATTCTAAAAGTTTGTAGTATAATTTTTTTTAATACTTTTAATATGATTTAATGCACGGTGTTAATTTATTTATAAATGATTGTTGAGCTATTACACGGAACAGGATCACGTAATTTAGTAATGATTATAAGAATAAGTGGTATTTTATTTTAAAGACAAACAGTCCCGTTTTACGAATAATCTGACAATACTATAAAAACTACCATAACGATTATAAACGGATGACATTACTTGTAGAGTATTTAGCAAGCAGACGAGTGGCATTTGTCCACTCAGCGACTAATCGGCTTACACTTTAAAACAGTAAAAAATAAATAAACAACAAATTCACAAAGCGGAAACATCAAACATTCTCTAAAGATGAGCTCTGTTCATTCTCTGCTCAATTTCTTGTTCAATGAAACAATTTGTAACTCATAACAACACTACCAGACCACCGTGATTTTATAAATTCTTCAAATTTTTTTTTTAAATTGTCCAAGTGACTGTATATTTAAAAAAATATATCAAAAAGAGTGTAAAAGCTAGATCAAAGTTGGATGGTAAGTGAAAAAATTTAATATTATTATAAAACATGAATCAGCAAATAACGCTTAACGCTTCACGAGTTAGGGAATAGTTGTGTACCGAATAGTCTGTAAAGTAAAATTTAAATATTGAAGACAATATTAGTGATTTCTAAACGAAAATCTGAAACAGAAAAATCAGAAAAGGAAACGGTCACATCTGACAATGTTAGTAGTTCTTATTCGAAGTATGATACAGTTAAAAGTGACCGAGGAGAATAGGGTCCCATTAGCGCAGTTGGTAGAGCACTGTCCCGGAAAGACAGGGGTCCTGGGTTCGTGTCCCAGATGTGACCGTTTCATTTTCTGATTTTTCTGTTTCAGATTTTCGTTTAGAAATCACTAATATTGTCTTCAATATTTAAATATTACAATTTGAGGTTTTACTCAATAAAGTTATTCCGAAAAATAAATAGTCTGTAAAGTGTTTAAATGAACCAATAAGTGGATGGAAAACATCGATGATATCGCCGAATTTATTTTCATTACGATGCATTCTATATATCAGTGAAAACTATATTAATTTATACCAGTCGGTGTATTAGGTCACTTCAATTAAAAGTAAAACTAGCTTTCATGGTTTTAAAACAATAATTTCCAGCAGGACTTTACGAGGTTTTCAATAATTCCATGAAATTATTGAAATATTGAAATATAGCGCGGTATAATAACGTAATGTCCACCTAATAAATTCTCTTAAATATGACGTAGGTACAAGAAGCGTGCATTCCATTTAGGCACATTAGCACTGCCTAACATACATTTCTCATATTCATAAAATAATTCGATTTCAATCTTCGCTCACAAAAATACGCGCGATGTTTCGGCTACGAATTGCAGCGTCGCGCTCGCTCAGCGAAAAATACCGTGTAGAACAAGCCAGCTCGACAAAATTCATACAAGATATTAACAAATAGATTATTAGAACACGTGAAGGGATATTCAGATACAAACATTCTAAGTATTGCCTAATTAGTACCAACGTAGAAAAAACGACGAGATACCAAAGTTGTGGTAATGAGATTTTCCAATTTTGGACTGCTTTTTACTTTGATTTTGGTACTTCAATCGACAACATATATTTCTGTGTTCAGTGTTGTGTGTTGAAATTTAGTTATGGATATTATTACAATGAATATGTGCCTACTATTTAAGGATTATCATATTGTTGCTAAAAATTAATTAGTAAATAAAATATTAATTTTTTTAAGAGAATGTTGTTTAATCTCGATAATTTAAATAACATTCTGTATGACATAGACATTTACTATTCTTATACCTATAGATCTCAGCCAAATTCTGTGTTTAAATGAAATATTACTTTTTTTTAAATATTTATTTTTAAAAATTTGAAGAGGTCAAAGGTTCTCCCCAAGCCAGCCTCTTCCGATCTGGCACGCCACGCAGCTGGTGGGCAGGCGCATCCTGAACACACCTCACCCGATGAACCCGGGCACCCCTGCTAAATCACCAAACATAGAAAACCACTTGGGGTCACTCATGGCAGGGGTGTTAGTTATCCAATAAATGGTTCCCGGGCGGCGGTACCAAAACCCCAAAAATAAAATAAATAATTATGCATTTAGGTATTTAAAAAAAAATCAAAACCAATCTCTGCAAATCAATATAGGTACAATCATCTAAATTATTAAGTTACAGCATGGAATCGTCTTAATTACATAATTGTAATTATTCCCCATTCATAATAAAATCAGAAAATGTATTCTAAAATAACTGAAACTTCAGTGCTTTCAAAATCATAAGTAACATTTTATATCATTTAAAAAACTGGCATAAATGCTTTATGATTATGACAATTAATTTGACCATATAAAATTATATGAAATACAATAAAATTTCAAGCTGGCTTGAACTATAAGGTCCATTATGCACAGCCTGCCCTACTAACATAACAAAAGCAGGAAGTATACAAAATGTCTCCCATGGTCATATTTAAAGGCTGACTCTATTCTACAAAAACAAATGCATGTAATGTACAATCAACTTTAAGGGATGAATCGTTAGTGTTAGTGGCAAAAAAGGCCGTACTCTTCTGTACAAATCACAAATGCGCAGTCACTGTCATCTGCTGATACCTCTATAATATCAACTTTAAAAAAATATAAAAATTACGTTATGTTGTCTTTCTTTCATGCAATTGTGTGGCTGAAAATAGGTGTCATTTTTATATATCCATTAATTGGCTTGTTACATGCATAATTGAAGGGGTTATGCACACATTTGATACTCATCTCAACTTTTTTCGACTAATGCAGGTTAGCCATTCCTAATTCGCTGTTTTCATAAATTATTTTAATGTTGTTCCCACTGCCTTACAGTATCAACTCTGATTAAATACTGGTAGGTAGGTCCGCCACTGGTAGGTAATGTATTAGTGTTAGAGCACCGTTGCTAAGCAAGGGTGAAAAGTTCACAGTTAATCCTATCATATTTCATGTGTATTTTGTATTGTGTTTTGACTAACCTTTCATACAATATGAGTAGGGAATGTAATACTTGAGGAAATCTTGCTTTATTATTAGGGTATTTACCTTCGAATATGTATATATTTTAAATGAAATATTTCTAGAGAAATTACACCTCAAGGGCTCATTCTTTATGGACTTTTTTTAAACACCTTCTAATATGGTCATTTTTCGCTACTGTAATATGAAGTTACAAACCAGACAAAAATGTAAAAAAGGTAAAATATGTAATGAAATAGTAGGTTGGTACTTTGAACAGCTGAGAATATATTTCAATACTGATTGATAACGTTTTCAAGTGGGTACATAGTTGAATTTCCATTTTAATTTTGATTATAAACTTTTTACAAGTACAAGTGAATTCTGATTATATACAAGTGGACTTTTCACTCACTTTAAAAAAAATTTTAAGCTTAATATTGAAATCAGGTTATTTGCTTATCTTTATGGATACACATATTGAAATAAAATAATGAAAATCGACTTACGAAAATATGTAATGCGTGTTAAGGGATGTATTTGACTTAATTTAACTACTGATTGCTTATTTGAAGTAAAACATATCAATGAAATCTTGGTCTCGTGTGATATTTTAATTTGTTTTGTTTTCAACTAAAAACATAGAAAATCAGTAGGTTTTGGACAGCTGGGCTCGATGTGTGTGTGGTAGGGCGGTTGACCAGTGACCACAATGGGAAATTTAAAAATAAAATTGTTTTTGAAAAAAAAAAAATATATATACATATATATTTCACCGGCGACCAAAATTTACATTTTCTACTCAAAAAAATGTCAGCAATTAATGGATTAACTATGTCCAATATGACCCTAAGCACCCTGTACATGTCCGTTTGTGGATCACATTAAAAATGAAGAAAAATCATTGATTTCTGGTAATGCAGTTTCACCCAGTAATAATCCCACTACTAGATTATATCTACATTTCTCTTTACGATGGTAGTGGTAAAAAATGATTACATCGATTAACCTTGTTACACGGGAAAAAAGGTATTTCTAATACTTTTACAGCATTGTTCCCAAAAAGGTTTGGAAAGAATCTTTTTTACGAAATGGAATTACATTTATTAAAGACGGTAGAAATATTTCTGTAAGTTTATTGGTACATAAAAAAATCTTTTGAGGTTGCAGGGATTATTTTCACTCCTGAGATGAAATCTTTAATAAGGTTTTATTACATCACCCAACATCCTTCTAACTCTTAAATTTCATTTCATCAAGCTCTCGTACCAAGTATCATCAGCAATACGAATGAAATGAAATGAGCTACCAGACATATTATTTGGAAATAAATACTCGGAACGTTTTCTAATAAAGAGAGTCCCACAATAAGGTGAGTATACATTTCTTATCTATAGATGGAAATGACCAAAAGGGTACATCACTAGGTCGACAATTTTTTTCAATGTACATAACCTCGTATTAGAACTAAACAAGATATTTTTTGACAACCCTTTTATGTTTTTTTTACGTTTTCATCTTTCCGCAATGATAGAATGTTTTCTTAACACAACACTGGAATGATTTTATTTACTCAGATTCATTGCGTCTTTTTAGGTATTCGAAGAGAGTGTATTAAATGAGTATGAAAAGATTATTAGTGATTATTTCTATTCTATGATTAAATCGAAGATTTGCTATAAATTGCAATTGTACCAATCGAAAAAGCAGCTCCGCTACGATAGTCAAAACTTTTTCCTAAAGCTTTCTACATGTAATATTCTAATTTTTAATCTAATAAATATCTTACGGATGAACCTTTCGATGATTTTTTTTATCGCTTGATATTATAATCCCAATTTTGAAAAAGACGATTAAAATAATTATCTGTGAATAGTTAAGTACTTTATTGGTTTATAGCTTTATTACAATCAGTTCCAATTTTGAAAATGACTCTCACATTCAAAGCTAAATCCAAGTTCTTTCAACCAGAGTTACAGACATACACACAACCGAATTTGGTATTAACACTGTATACTTTGAATCCTGATGAATAACACTTTGGTTTTGAAAGATGTAGATCATTTTTTAAAATTGTTTAAACGAAGGTTATCATTGTAATTTAATTTAGGTAATTATTTATCTATCTGAGTCGGTTACGGTGTCTAGGTGTATATGTATGAAATTAATATTGTTTTTTCGAAGGAATAGTCTTGACTTAGTGAAATAACTAAAATTTTGATAAAAAATGAATATTTTTTTCCATGAAAATTAGTCGGAAGAATTTTAGAAAACCGACTTGAGCTTGTTAAACGAACTCAATCCTCTCTTGCTATAAGTCACACGGATCTAAATATGGATTCTACATTAAAAGGTAGCTTCTAGCAAGAACGATGAATTATGCAAAAGGCACGGATAGAGTAAATATTTTATCTGTCGAAAGAAACAAGTTTATTTTTTGGGGGAACGAGTATTAATTTATAGCAAAAATTCTACTGAATTGAGATTTCCGTAATAAATAGGAATACGGTGTTTCATGCTCATCCGGCGTAACTTCAACATATTTTTAATTTCTTCAAAAAATTTCTTTCTAAAAGAATATGAAAAAATAATTTATTTATAAAAATATGTCACAACGCGGCCACACTATATTCACGGAGAAAAATGAATATTGCTGATTTATTAAAATCCGGTTAAAAACGGGATTTGCGGCCGTATCTTGCTATAATTTTAGTACATTACACACGTATTCATTCACCTGCATTTGTCCTGATAATATACAATGACTGAAAGCGAAATTCTTAGAGTTTTTATGAAGACGTGTTCCGTCATTGCAATAACACATTAATGTTTTACTGAAAGTTTATTAAGAAACCTGTCAATTCATTCGTTAAAACCGTTTTTCAACCGGATTACGAATAATTTGAAGAGATTCTTAATAATTAAGTTAACTTCAGTTCAGTTCAGTAAGTTTTCTCAGTGTAGGGTGATAGGAGATGTACCTGACTTACTTTAACCAGCGAATTCTGACATTATTTGGAGTCGAAATGAAATAACCGAAAATGTCACCGGAGATCGAAATATCATTTAAATTTTTATCTCCAAATATTGTCAGGAATCAGTGTTTAAAGAAAATCAGGTACATCCCTAAATACCCTGTACAACGATTTCTACCGCATATAATAATAAGTTTAAGTAAAAATTAACAATGGTAAAATGTTGTTTGATGTCTGTTTTTAGAATTCGCATAAACAATAAAGTACAAATCCGGACTGGTTTACTGGGTGAATGGAATTAAAAATAAATCTATCTCTTATTATACTAACCCTTACCGGACGAATCCCGCTCACTGCGTGGGAAGCATATTTAGTCATAATGGTCGTAACCCCGCGCACTGCGCGGGGCAGTGTCCAGTCTGTTTGAATACATTTTATGAGATATTGGGAGTAAATTTTATCTTTTCTATGATTATACTAATATTATATTTATACGATTATACTAGGTGTGAATCCTCGGAAACGCAAAATCGTAGTAATAGCATCACCTCAAGAGGTTAGTGCACTTTACCCCCGGACACCTTGTATGTAAATACAGTATCTATACCAGTCATACGGGCGCCGTTAATTTATTTAAAAAAAAATGTGGTGACCACAAAAGCTTATTGACCTACACGGCGAACAAAAAGAAATTATAGTAAATGCATAAGAAAACTTGTACTATATGAAAATGAAATACTTTGTATGCATATAAATTGTGATGAATTTTCAATATTCTGACGAAGAAGCCATTGGCTTTGAAATATGTAGATTATTATGAATTACATGTGGTGAAAACAAAGTATTTAAAATTCATAAAAAAAATAAAATGACGCCCTAAAGTAATTTTTCAAATATTAGAAAGATGTATTAAGAAGTGGTTTAGGTTGTGGAAAAATATTACGACGAAACTAACAAAACATGTAAAATATTTATCATCCCCAAAGGGCTAACATTATTTAAACTTTTTAGCTAGGCTTCGGAAGTCACGTTAATAATCTGAGCTTGCCCTGAAAATTTAAGGGTTCGTATCAAAATTCGTAAGGACTGTCGAGGAAAATATCTTATGGGTTGAAAAAGTATTTGCAGGACAATGAATCATTGTTGTCATTGTAACATACGAGTAGGCAGCCGAATATTTTCCTAAAAAATATCGTCAATAATTTTTTGAAAGAGTTTGTATTTTTATATATTTTATTTATACCGTAAACGAAAAATGATTGAACATAAATGGAAGGCCGTAAGTTAAAGTAATTGCGAAGAATAAAGGACAGCTCATATTTTACTTCCCAACATTGAATCGCTTGGATTCACAATAAGAAACATTTGTCCCAAAGAAACGTTTCGATAAATTTGTAAATCCACTTGGCAAATCAGAACGGAATTGTTTTAAGCTTCTGCGAAAATATTACCAAATCGATGATTCATAATATTATCTTTTATCTCATGTGAGGTTTTTAAAGCATTAAATTGAGATGGTTTATTTATTTACTCCTTGGAGCAAGGCAAACATAGGTAGGTACTTTGGTCAATGCAATTCCTTATCCAATAAAAAAATGTAACAGATTTTTTTGTTCCCATCCATTATTTTCCTACCTTGTTCCCATGTTTACTTATCGTATCATTCTTCCACGTGAAGAAATTTATTTTATAATAATAAGACAAAAAATACATTCACAATTTAATCCGACCTGCATTGAATTCAATCAAATCGATTAATAATTTAATATAAGTTGAATATAATTGTTCTATCTGGTCCACTCCCACCGATTAAAAAAATTAAGTATAAATTTGTAATTGTTCATTGTTTTTGAGTTTATTTTTTTAAATTTTCATTAAAAATTTTTAAATCTAATTTAGTAATGTTATTTTTAAGTTCTGCCTGTTTTTATTATTGTGACAACTGTTTTGGCGTTCAAGGCCATTTTCAAATTGTGGTTAGTTTGGGTTGAGCAAACTTATTTGTACGTTTCTCTATCAAATTGAATTTTTAAGATTTCTGAAATAATTTATTACTTGCTAAACCGATTTGTGACAATAGATTATCTATTCTGTGGGATCCAAAAAAATATTTCATTGGTGTTGGTCCAATTAGTGAAGATATATAATTGTCATTTGGTGCCTTTCCAACATATGAGGATATAATCTACATATCTCATTTAAAACATTATGAATTTACGGCGATGCACTACGTCGTGTAATATTTTAAATCCAGCAGCTATCAATAACACCCCTTATTTTGATTTCGGTATAATTTACATATCTGACATGTACATAATGTATTTAGCGAAGTGAAATTTAAGATTTATGTTTTCGGTATAATCTACATATCTGACATAGTACATTATGTATTTAGCTAAGTGAAATTTAAGAATTATGTTTTCGATATAATCCATAAATTTCTCAGCTAGAAGTGATTTTAACAGCGATCCCATGAGAAGACCATCACTTTGTTGATAATAATTTATTTCTACGCAAATTTGCATGAGCTGGAATAACTCTAGCTTACCTTTTCGAACTATACTTGAAGAACAGAATAAAATTATTAAATTTGATTTACATTAAATACTTTTTCAATAAAAAATAAGTATTTTATATTATTTGATTATATAAAAAAACAGAGTGTCCGGGGGTAAAGTGCACTAATTTTGGGAGGTGATTCTACATGATGGTAGGAGTAAAAAAGTTAAATGACTTTATTCCAAATATTTGTACTCGTAGAATCTTATCACGTAGAATTACCTCCCGAAGTTAGTGCACTTGAATCCCGGACACCCTGTATAAGATATATTAACTATAAACTCGGTCTACCAATAGAGAAGATAACTTACCACCACTTAAGAAATAAATTTAAAACTATCCTATGCATGCTCGTTTCCGACTTGTTAATGAAATTATGAACAGATCACTTTTAACATAGGTACCAACTAGAAATACTCGATCGAAAATTCTTTTCGTTAATAGAAAACGTGTTCAACTGCACGGAATATACTATCAAGAAAGCTATAGTAACATCCATCAATAATATTAGTAATTAAGCTTAGCATAATATTATTATTCTTCTGCATTGAATTTCTAAATAACTTATAGCAAATTTTACTTCTTGATTACTGTTCTACTAAACTACAGGGTTTTCCAATAAGAGCTATTATTTTGATATTCAATAGTAAAAGATCAATGGTTTTGTTGCTTGTGTGGCACGTAGCGCTGTCTTGTTTAAAGTAAACGTTGTCCAGATCAATCCAATTCCGGCCATAAAAAAGCATTAACATCTCTTGATAGCGCAATCCATTCACCGTAACTGTTGCTCCAGCCTCATTTTCGAAAAAGTAAGGTTCAATGACTCCGTTCAAGGACCATAAACCGCACCAAACAGTCACACGTTGAGGATAAAAAGGCTTTTCAACAATAACTCTTGGGTTTTCTGAGCCCCAAATGCCACAATTTTGATTGTTGACGAAGCCACCGAGGTGGAAAGGGGCCTCATCACTCAAGATGATTTGCATTTGATTCACTCAAGTGAATTTTAATAATTTCAATGCGTTGTTGAAGCGTGTATCGTTCCATTTTTATTAATGGCGTAGTTTTTACTTGTCAAATGTCAAAAAATGACAGCTTCAAAAGTAACACCTACCGAAATAGCGAGCTATTAAAAATAACACCTCTTATTGGAAAACCCTGTACTACGCATATCAAATGTTTGTGAAAGCACTTATAGGCGTAGAATGCAAAAATACTCAAATAATTAACATTAAATTTATATGTGTATACTTTTTAACATTTAACGTAAGGTTTTAGTTATGAAACCTAACTCAGATGGAAAAAAAACTAAATACAGTTTTTAATTACACATATGGTTTTGATCTTTTTTAAAATAACCAAGTTACATATTAATGATATTTTATCCTCCATGACTGGCAGGGTTGTACGTGTTAAATAATAAATACGTAGGATGTGCTACTTTTAACGTAATAAATCTTCTCGACCTAATTTATTCCCCAAAAAATATATCCATAAATCTGTGAGGTGATTTTAATAACAGCCCTTGGGAATCAACGGGTACTGACGACCAAATTATAATCTTTTTTGCCATTAGGTTGAAAGGCTCGGCATGCTACTTTGCATGATTTCCACAGAATGTAGTAAAAATCAGTTTTTGCTTAGGTGAATCGTAATAATATATGGTCTTAATTGGATATTCGAATCCACTTTTTGCCTTCGGATATTTAAAGCTCTCATGTAAAGCCAACGAATACCGTGCAAATGAAGTTCACAATTATTTTTTTTTGCTGACATGTAAAATTAATTTGTTAAATAAATGAGCATTTCAAAATTTCCAATCAAAATTCAAGGACTAAATTGTATTTATTTGGTAACAGTTTTTTCTTCCTAATCGTGGGTAATGATCATGAAGTATAAGAGAATTTAAATTAAAATTAATTGTTTGTTTTCGATGTAATCATAAAAGTATTTATGGTAAAAAATACAGATGACAGGACAATACTCTCCTGTCCCAGCTTCGTGAACAATCGAATGTAGGGAGTTCAAACGCGGAACGCTGCGAAAATGGATACACCAGAATTTAAAAAAAAAAAAAAATTATTGGAATTATTAGAGGACGAAATAAATAATAAAATGAAAAAAAAGTGAATTTCGAATTGGATGGGGCGCAGATCTTCACTGGAATTGTAATATTAATTGTAGAATAATAAAATTTAAAAAAAGGAGTGCCGAGGAAGCAAGGCGACGGTGGGGGGAGGGGTACTAGTTAACTGTCGTTCAATCGAGCTGGATCACTGAACTGGATACTTACGAATGAGGTATATAGAGTATGGGCCACGCATATCGTATCATTCATTGTCCGATGTGAGATACCTCGGGCATCTCAGTCGGTGCGCTCGAGCGCTCGCCACAGGTCTCCGGCGTTAACTTCAAAATGCCGACATGCCCGCTGAGATATTGTACAAGTCGTACTGGAAAATATAGGCGAAGCAATACATTTCATCTGCAAGTAGGGTTTTACCATTATCAGTAGTCGTGTAAATTGACTTATTAATTTTAAAAACTCGTAGCATTTGCGTGGCGGCGAACGGCCGCTGGTCACCTTCCTCACGTGCGTTGAGTTCGTTCGCGGTCGGAAGAATTCGGGCGACATCGTTAGTCGTTACACCCTCTTCCTACTTCCTAATATTTCACACTGATATTGCATGGAATGTTGACTCTATTTATATATAACTCGATGATCCTTACAGAGTATTTAATAAATATATTTGTACAGCGCCCTTGAGGTGATTTTTCACGAAAACGGCGCTATATAAAATAACCAAATATTACTGTTATTATTAACGGATTTACCGACTCGGCTCGCTAAACAGAGGCACTTCACCCATTACTACTGTCCTGTCAAGAAAGCCACTGTCCTGGGGCAGTGCTTGCTCCATTGCCATATCCTCCAAACTTTTGTTCACAATGGGACAATAAAAGTCCAGAGCTGGGACAAGACAATAATGTTGTCATGTCCTCGTGTTAACTACGGAGTGTTTAGAATAAGTTTTTTGTAGTACACATTAATTGCTTACTCATTGATGTGAAACGAATAAATTCCGTTTTCCATCTTATATGCACAGCGACTACACCGGATATTAGCGTATTTAGGTTCTAGTTCACGTCTTAAGGTGCTTGTTTTACATTATTGTTGATTTGGCAATCTATTTGAAGCAATGGCCAGAGTGTTAGATACCTATTCTCATTATCGCCCTGGTGAAAGACCGCCGTCAAGAATTGAAACGTTGCATGAAATGGAATTTGCCACCCATTTGCCGTGCAGTAGTTCCACTGGTTTCGGGAAATTTTAGGATAGTTTCTATTATTTGTTATTATTTGAAAAATCTCCATGTGAATCTAAGGATTGCGATGGTATAAAACACTTCTTATTTACATTTACAGGTAAAGCTTTTATCGACTTTCGTGGGTGGTTTTGCACTCGTAACCATTGACCGTTTAGAAATAACATAACACCTCACCAAGGTACTACCAATGAAACGATTACGGATGAGATAATTTCTCTAGAGCTGACAACTTTCCTGATAGAAACAGTTTCTCCCAAGGTTACAACCTCTGTGTAAGAGATAATTTCCCCGGAAGAGACAATCTCCCCGGAGGGGATAACTTGTTCAGAGTTTAGGAATTCTATTAAAGAGACATTTTCTCCGGAGGAAACAATTTCCCCGGAAGAGACAACGTTTACGACTTTCCTGGAGGTGAACGATTTTAGCGAGGATACAACTTCTCCAGAGGTGAAAAAATTCCCGGAGGTGAGAACTTCTCTAGAATAGGCAACCTCCCCAGAGGGGACAACTCCTCCGGAGTGGATAACGTCTACGGAGCTTAGGAATTTTCTAGAAGAGGCATTTTCCCCGGAGTCTATAACTTCCCTGGAGTTTAGGAATTCTTTGAAAAAGGTAATTTCCCAGGAGGAGACAATTTTCCCAGAGGAAAAATATCTGGAGGTGACAAGGACAGCAGAAAACCCGGAATATAGATTAGGTCAAGCGATGGATTCTATTCCCATTCGTGAAAGTGATACTGGCACAACGTGCAACTGCTTTCCAATGGTATTGATCACTTTCGATCCAGGTTAATTCGGAAAGCGGAATTTATATGTGGCTGTAGGGTCTAATCGCTTTGTGTTTTTTTTTTAATGAAATTATTTAACCCACTCTTTTAGTTTGCTTAGATAATGTTACTTGATAATATAAATAATTAATTGTATGTGGAACCAGTATTTCAGTAAATTTATAGTTCATTCTAAGGGTTTAATATATATTTTTTAAGTGAAAGTGTTGAATACTACTGCTAAAGGAACCTTTTTAAATAATCCCCATAGTATAACATAAGCAATTTTTTCATAATATTTTGGTCAATTGTTCATTGAATTTGAATTTATCTTAGTACGGAGACTATTTCTATGAAAATTGTATATAAATTCACTCTTTCTAACTTTGCTAATCGCCATTGTTTTATTTCACTAAAATGGCGCTATAAAATAACTCATTATCGCAGGGTTAGGCAGAGAGGTGAAACCGCCACACAACCCTATTTGGGTACAAAACTCCTTGCTTAAATCACATTCAAACATCGTCTCCTACATTCTCCTCTATTTTTCCGACCTTTGTCACAACCTGACTGTAGTGTGTGATTCACTCGATTGTGCAATAAAACTAGATAAAGTGATATGGTTTTAAAGTGGTTTATTTTTGGGGTACAATTCCGTGTTGCACACTTCCTTCTTCATCGTCATCATCAGTGCAGATAATCAGACATCTTTACTTTTGGCCGTGAAAATCTCAAATCATATCCAAAGTTATATGGTTTTAAATCTGAATGTTTAATCACGAAGATTGAAAAAAAAAACTAAAATTAAACACTGAAACTCGGAAGTATGCAGGTGGTAGGTGGGTTGAGTAATAACTACTAGTTAACTTAGAATTTGTCTTACATGTGGCACTTAATCTTCCAAACGGTTTCAGCTCGAATAAACACGCCATACGGGACACAAAATATGGGAAGCAGTGCGGCCGCAGGTAAGTACGAGAAAAGGGAGGCTGGGGACTCACCTGTCAAAGGAAATTCCAGTCAGTGTGAAGACGCTCGCTGCCACCGTCACGTTGGCTATGAAGTTACTCAGCTTGCAGTAACGTATTCCAAATACCCAGTCGCTGCAACAGATACACATCACCAGTTAGTCAATAGAAATTTGTAATTGTAAATAAGTGAAAACAGTAAATGAAAATAAAGTTTTTAAACAATTCTGAAAAACACGAAGTTTTGTCAATGTTTGTGAAAATGTAGGTTATAGTTTGTCGTGGTGGGAAACGGAATATTGCTTGCTTAGGAATATTTATTTATTTATTTGCACCCTGTTGGACTTTTACAATAAGATTATGAGTTAAATTATAAACAACAGAAACTCAAACTTAACGAACTTTTTATCTTAATGTAATTTAAAAATAACAACAATTTAAGATAAATAATATTTTAAAATTCTTTTAAAATAAAGCATGAAATATAATATACTCTGTAAGTTAGTAACATTCTAACTGAAGAACCCTTGAAATAAATATACACCATGATATATATATATATATATATTTAAAAGAAATTATGAATGCTTAAGCATATGCCGTTTTTAGTATATGTCGTTATTGACATTACACTGAAAAGCGATGAATTAATTTGAATATTAATATATCTAAATTTAAAACGAAAATATAAGCGAATAAAATATCTATGAATCTTTTCCATGACAGAATTCAACACAAAGTAATTGTTGTGAAACATTATGTTTCATCTAGTATGCTTCAGAAGTACATGTAATGACAACAAATTATTGATATTAATCCAATCTAGAACTAACAGTTTTATATAATAAAGGAGATCCGATATTTTTCGACTTTCAGATAATTTCGATAAAATTCACACAATTGATTTTATTTATAAGAATACCAATTTTAAAATTAATAAACTTTAAAAAATTATTTTGAATTTTTTCAATTTGTAAGCAATGAGAGTTAAAATGAGGAGACCAAATGCATGCATTATATTCAACCTGTATTTTAACCAGAGATATGTATACTAATTTTATTGTTTTTAGGTTAAGTCTTTTGCGATTAATTGCGAAAAAATTCAAACATTCGTAATTTTGTACTGATAAAAATTGTAACATGATTCAAGAAGCGTTATTTGCAGTCAAAGATAACGGAAAGATTTTTTGATTCAGAGGCTCTTAACATTGCTATTTTTAATTGAGTAGTCGAATAAAATAGACGTTTTTGATCCGTGGAAACTATATTAAGATTTAATTTGCTTACGAAGCTCGATTTATAAAGTTGATTTAAGTTGATTTGCAGAATTGAACAATTAGAAGAATTTTCGATCGATTTATATATATTTAGATAATCGGTAGATAGAAGAAACTGAATTTTATCGAAAATTAAAGATATGATATTAATAAATAGTAGAAATATAACTGGTTCTATGGAGGGACCCTGGGGGACCCCACTTAAGGCAAAAAAGTGTAAGAAGATGTGGACATCATTCTTACAAATAGTTTCCTTTTTGATAAATAACTTCTATGCCATTCGCGAGAGTTTCCACATATTTCCAAACTTTTCAATTACGATGCCATGAGAACCAGTATGTCGTAGATTTACCTGGCATAAAACAATGTTGATATGATGTTACAAGTGGTTTAATATGGTGCATGATTTTAATAGATACAATCTATTCCAAATGTTCATGTAGCGTTTACATAATACAGATGGGTCTATAGTTTTCTATTTAAATTTTAACTCCTTTTTTGAAAACTGGTGTTATAAAGCTACTTTTCCAAATTTCCGGAAAGCAACCAGTAGATAAAGATTAATTGAAAATTATCGTTATAGGAAGTGCTAGAAGATGAACACAGCTTTTAAGTAGTATTAAATAGAACCTTATCGGGCCCCGAATTTGACCTAACATCAAGCCGTTTAATATAGGTTACAACATCATTTACTTCCACATCGATGTTATGCAGGTTGAGTGAGCTATAGTAAAATGGGGTTCATTAGGAAGATTATATTATTTATCAACAGAGTGCATGTCAAAAATTCGCTCCACTTAATAATACAAAATCTAAAGCCTACAAAACCTAATATCCATAAAATTTATCTATAAACATGTCCCCGAAGATCAGTGTAGAGAATAATCGAAGTTTGTGAAATCTTAACGCTCTAATTTTACAGAATTTACAAGTGTTTAATTCAAACTGTGAAGTGTCAGAGTGTTGTTGCCGAAATAATAACCTGTCATTCTAATCACTGTAAACATACCTGTGCGAAAATAAAAACAATTAATACGTATCATCAAAGTTTGTGAAATCTTAACGCTTTAATTAACCAGGTTTACAAGTGTTTAATTCAACTGTGAAGTATCATAGTGTTATTGCCGAAATAATATCCTTTTATTCTAATCGCTGTAAACATACCTGTGCGAAAACAATTTTATATTACTCTTAATTCCCAGTTAACCAAAAGCGGCCGCTAGCCCAGTGGTGAGCGAATCCGCATATAGATCCGAAGGTCCTCAGTTCGATTCCTACTAATACTAAGTTTTCTTCCTCGATTTTTTTTTTTTTTTCCTGCAATATTATTTAAATCATTGTGAAACAAGATATACGAGTTTAGCAGATCATCCAAATCAAGGCGCTGATTTAAAGTACGAATTATCATCAAGTACCCATAACTACTTACTGTGGCAAGTTAGCAATATTGCCTACATGTCAGCTGACAGGCGCAAATCATCGACTTATCAACTAAAGTGGTGAAGCGAATAAAAAAAAAAACACAAAAAAATACGAATTGTACAAAACCAATTACTTATATAAAAAAATCCAGTGTTCAAAAAATGAACCGTCCTAAAAAAAGACATCTGAGCACAATGATGCCCCGGATTATTGGAGAAAATAGCGTCTCAATTGAGGATGCAAACGAAACCTCATCGATTGCGTCATCCAAAGGCTCGGATGATACCGAAGTAGAATATCCTTGCACCTCAGGGGTAGATGTGCTTAATGAAGCTCAAACACATCTGACAGCTCTACAAGATGTCTTGGCAGAGAAGCAGTCGAAGGTCTCAAAAGACCAGCAGCTGAGAATTGCCAGAAACGTGTCGGAAGTTTTTAGATCCGTATCTCAGCTGTTGTTGGAGCGCGAGACCATGCGTGCTGATCTGGCTACAGTGACTGCCCAACTGAGAATGACAGAAATCAAAGTACGACACGTGAAGAGCGAAAAAAGACAACTTGAACAAAAAATTATTCAACTAGAGTCTGATCTTGGACCTGTAATGCGGAGAGTAGCGGAGGCAACGGAGGCTAGCCTCTCATTTGCTGACATCGCCCGCAAACAGCCTAATGATGCTCACCAACCCCCTCCACTTACCCAATATGGACATCGTGTCGGAGCACCAAGACCAGGCGTATGCGTATTTCCAACAGATGCAGACGCCACCAAGGATAGCGATGGTACCAAAAAAATTATCCAGGACATGATTCGGCCATCTTACTAGGCGTTCGGGTCACGGGAATAAAAAAGATAAGAAATAAAGGTATCTTGATAAACACGGCAACCGCAGGTGAGCAACAAAAACTATTAAATGCACCCTGTTTCGACAAATCAAGCACAATTAAGGCCCGACTGCCGACCAAGCGATCTCCGAGACTAATATTTTTTGGGGTACCGAGGGACCTGACTGACGAAGAATTTTTAAGGATCGCCTTAACTGGGGTTCCCAACATTCAAGACATTGAGGGAACTATAGCGTGCTGTAAATTAAGTCACTTAGCTGGTGCTCGCACAGGAAACACTTGTCATCGTATTTATGAAATGCCAGCTATCGTCCGTAAATTACTTATTGAACAGGAGAAAGTATTTGTGAACTGGACTGTTTGCCGCGTCAGAGATTTTATTGGCCTTACTGTCTGCACTAAATGTCATATGATTGGACACTCATACAAATATTGCAGAGATACTAAACCTACATGTGGACACTGTGCACAAGAAAAACACACCCGTGAGTCGTGCCCAAATGCAGCCATCAAACCAGTTTGCGCGACATGCACCAGATTTGGTAAGCCTGCTGACCATTCAACCGGAGATAGGGACAACTGCCCAGCTTACATAGCTGCCCTCAAGAAGGACCTAGCTACAATAGACTATGGAGTGTAATATACAAGAACACAAGTGCCTAACTATCGATGACTATACTCCCATGAAGAACTGTCTGCGAATAATGTATATGAACGCCAGAAGTATACGAAACAAGTTTGACGAAATTGAGGAAAAGGTCAGAAGATTATGCGATATTGTTCATGTTCTTGTCATCACTGAAACGTGGCTTGATGTCGGAGAAGAAAAGTTCTTTTGCTTAAATGGTTTTTACAGTGCTTTTTCTTCTCGCCCAAATGAAGGAGGAGGAGGTGTGGCCATATATGTTCTGGATTCTATGAAGTGCTCTATCATTGAAAATTTTTCCAACGAAAATTCATTTTTAGGTATTAGTGTTTGCAGCAGTAATAGGAAACCAGTCAACATTTATGCCATTTATCGAAAACCTAACCCAAACAACATGCACGATTTCCTAACACATTTTGAAAAAATACTGAACAAAAGCAGACAAGATACATTAATACTCGGAGATTTCAACATTGACACTTCCATAAACACACCTTCTTCTTTAAATTTTATCAACACCTTATTAACATACAATTTCTCAATACAAAATAAATCATATCCCACGAGAGTCACTGATACAAGCAGCACTATTATAGATCACGTTATATCAAACAGACAAAACATTTCAACAACCATATCGAATATAGATGACCCGCTTAGTGACCATAATATACTAATTGTTGACTTTAAGAATAATTTAAAAAAATGGTTTAATAATAGAACTAAACCACGCTTTACTAAACCTATCATCAACAGTATGGCGGTAAAATCTTATATTGCGACTAACAAATTTGCTATCAACTCAACCAAACCCGAAGACGGTTACAAAGATTTTAATGATTATGTCAAAAATGCATTAGAAGCAGGTAAAACTACACCGAACGTAAAAACAGGAAGGCGGCAACATCTTAATACACCTTGGTTTGATTCTAAACTGAATTTTCTAATCAAGGAACGAAACCAGCTTCACAAGCAGTGGAAACAAGACCCAGGTAATATTACTCTTGCAATACGTAAAAATAAACTCAGAAACATAATAACTAATTATAGGAGAAGTCTGAAAAACAAATATTACATCAATAGCTTTCAACAAAGCCTAACTAACCCAAGAAAAACTTGGAAAACCATTAACTCAATTCTGTCTAACCGTGTACATAAACCCACCAACACAATTGAATCTCTCATCGTAAATAATTGTGAAATTAGGGAACCCCGTGAAATAGCGTTGGCATTTAATGAGTTTTTCCTGTCAGTTGGAGAAAAATTGGCAGCTGCCATTCCATCATTCTCGGATGACTGTAATACAATATATGTAGAACCAAAGGCACGACAATCCTTATATATGACTAGGACGAATAAGGATGAGGTAATAAAGGTCATCTCGAAACTTAGGTCGAATGCAGCGGCAGGAATCGATGGAGTAACACCGTGCATTCTTAAAACCTGTAAAGAAGAACTAGCGGGGCACCTAACCCAACTTATCAACTTCTCCATAGGCTCGGGAATATTTCCAAACCAGTTAAAGCTAGCAAAAATTATACCAATTTTTAAAGAAGACTGCAAGAAGTGTATTTCTAACTACCGTCCAATATCGATTTTATCGGTATTTTCAAAGGTGTTTGAGTCAATTATCAAAGATAGACTGATAAAATACATCTCTAGCAATGATATCCTTACACCACAGCAATATGGCTTTCGGAAAAACTCCAATACCCAATGTGCCACTTTCGATTTCATTTCTAACATTCAGCAGTACATAGACCAGGGCGAATATGTGGCAGCTATATTTATAGATCTGAAAAAAGCCTTTGATACGGTAGATCATGAAATACTTCTACAGAAAATGGAACATTTGGGAATAGTAGGTAAATCTTTAAATTTGCTCCGAAGTTACCTAGCTGATAGATTTTGCCTTGTCGATATCGGAGGGAACCTAAGCGGCTTTGGAAAAATCACATGTGGAGTGCCACAGGGCTCTATTCTTGGACCTCTACTTTTCTTACTATACATCAATGATATAACTAAATGTGGCATCTCGGGAAAACTTCAACTTTACGCTGATGATACTGTGATTTACTACCATTGTAAAAATCTGAAGGAACTTGAAGCTCTAATGAATAAAGATCTCGCAAAGCTGGCAAAATGGCTTCGATTAAACAAATTAAGCCTCAATGTTAAAAAAACCCATTACCTTACTTTCGGTAAAAAAGATAACATGGGTATGAATATTATTCTTGGAAATGAAAAGCTACAACATGTTCAAGTAACGAAATATTTGGGGTTACTCATAGACTCTAACCTCTCGTGGAACTCCCATGTTGAGAATGTAAAATCCAAAATTTCCCCTATAACCGGTGTACTTTATCGACTCCAAGGTGTGCTCCCCACATCTTTACTGCGTGCAACTTATTATGCTATGATTCACTCCCACCTGAGTTATCTAGTTAGTATCTGGGGCACCATTACCAAAAAAAAAAGTTCGGAAATACAAGTAATTCAAAATAGAGCCGTACGTAATATATATAATCTGCCATGGGATACACATGTCAAAGATATATACTCACAGACACAAATACTTCCCTTTACAGTCCTTCCAAAGTATAACATCACAACTGCCATTCTACAAATAATTCAACACTCCTCACACACCAACACTAAACCAGTTTTTAATTCTGACATACACCAGCACAAAACACGATCACAAAATCAAATACATTTATCGTCATCTACTTACACGACCAAATTTGGAATTAACTCCTTACAATACATTGCACATAAACAATATAACGCATTACCTAGTAATTTAAAACTTCCGGCAACAAACAAAAAAACACTGGCAAAAGCTCTTAAAAGCTATTTCCTTAACAGTTTCATTAATGACTAACACAATCTTTCTCTAGAACTCCATAATAACATCTGCGTTTATTTATTTTAATGTATTTATTTTAATGTATTTTATTTATTTGCCTTGTCCTTTCTAATGTTGTCTTTCCCGAAATGAGTTTTATAAACTCATTGGGAATAATACATTATTACTTTGTTATCATTTTGTAATGTATTATCTTGTAATAAAAAAAAAAAAAAAAAAAAATGAGATACAATATTGTTTTTGTCTTCAAAGTATACCCTCTTAAAGAAATCCGCAAATAAATTTACAATATGGCTTTTGTCAGGACCCAATTTGTTCTTGTCAAATATTGTACCCGGAAAGTGAGTCTAGAGTCCAGAGTCTTTTTTACGAAAGGATATTTCCAAAATTAATTAATATTTGTTGAAATGGAATGTTCAACATTGCTGGTGTATTTCATAAAACATCCATTCGATTTCCTCAATCATTACGCAAATTGGAAAATAAGATATAATCATCTAACGATCAATTTTTATGGGCATTTTTTATCGAACTTAGATTAATTAGTTCAACATCGAACCACGGAATTTAGAAATGAAAAATGCTTTCGATTGACTTATATATTTTTTTATTGTTAAATAATTCGATGAATTTATTTGAACTTGTGATTTTACAAGTGAGATCAGAAGCCCAGTTGTTAGTAGATAAAAATATCTCTAATCTTTGTGTAATCTGCTTTCTCAAAATTTCTTAACAATTATAGGGTCAATTAATTTAACGTAAGTATTGAGGTAATTGATTATTGGGGGGGTGGTATTTATATAATATATACATAACACTAGAAGAATTTGAAGAAAACAAGATCAAGAAGACGAGAATTGATGTTGGATACACAGTTTTCCCGTTAGAGATATAAAAAGTTAGACATTGTTTTAATTTTATGGGAGTCATGATTGATGTTGTCCAGGCCCGACGTTTAGAAAGTTGTCACCCGTCAGAATCTTCAGAATCGTCAGAATCTTTGCAGAGTTTCAACTTGGCATATTTGTGCAACCAATGATAATAGAATATAAGAATATGTTTGTGTACAACCGATTATAATTTTTTGAGGGAATCATTACAAATAATTGTTCAAGATGTTTGTGAAGACAATTCAGTTTTCTTGAGTTTTCAATAGTACGTCGCCACCTCATGTTTTATTGCCGAAACATCGATGTCTATCCTTTCTATAAATTGAACGACCAATAAACCCCAATTCTTGATACTTTATACTAGCTCATGCTAATATTTCGGTAAAGGCATAAATTTCATCATCCATTGTTGGTTTTGTAGATTTAAGGTCTTGAAGATTCGATTTCAGTCCTCTTAAGTTTTGGTAATTTATTTTGAGTTTGTCGGTCTGTTATTTGGTACTGATTTGAAAATTTTTGGCTGAATATTGGCATATTTAATTGTAATATCATGTTCACCTGATGATTGTCTATTTTTAAGTTTAGTTCTTCAGTTACTGGGTTAGTGAGTAAGTGGGTTATTTGCGCAAATGACAGATCTACGTGCGGATATTGTCCTTTAAAGAGTGTTTTATGCCGAATAAGATTTTGGGCCATTTTGATTCAGCTTGACCCAACCTTCATTCCCCTGCGTTTATTTTCATCAATTTTCCCGATTCTGTTTATTTTCAGGTCGAGAGAATTTGTTGAGTTTTCCAAGTTAAAAATGTCGTTTAATACTGGTGGTATCATTATTCATAATATCTGTCTGAGATAATGTTACAAATTATTATTTTTTTCTATATAATTTTGTACATTAATCTCAACAATAATCTCACACACGTTATTTGTTTGCAAGTGTGAGGAAGTAGTAGTGGTTACCATAGTAGGAATTTAACCCAGAATAATTTTAGTTTCGACATTATTTTTGCAATATTCTCCTTCGTAAATTTGCTGTTTGGATCCATCACGATGTTAGATAATGCATTAATGGCATCTTTTACCAAATATATGAATGCCTGCGTACCCGTAATTAGATTTTGTGGTTAAAAAATAAAGTTGGTTTAACTTCCCTTGCTAGCGGCTCGCAGTCTGATATGTCGTTCACTAAGTTAGTATTAGTGTGGCAGTAGTGAAGTGACACTGTACTTGTGAGCTGCAAAGTACCTGCACCAGGCGTGAACAATTATATTAAATATGAATATTATTGATGTGAAGGAAATGTATTTCCTTTAAATTTTACCGTTCATGTTTCCGATAAAACAGAGCTTCTGAACTGGCAGATGATATACTACGTGAAAAACAAGATGGTGATATGCCGTCAGATTTTTTATATGGTTGAAGTAACCGAATCAAACTAAGCCGACTGTCAAAAAAAAACTGATTCAATAAACTTTAAGGTCGTTTCTTTTTACAGAGCAACACCAGTGTTATATGCAATCATTTGAAAAGGAATTACTGTTCAATATTTAATTGGCAGAAGTTATTCTTGTTTTAGACCAACGTAGACGGGCTACGGATTATTTTTGTAAATGTTTCGAAGAAAAAAGTAGAATAACTACTTCCACGATGATACAAAATAGTACTGGGATATTGAGTTTAATGCTTTACTTGGAATATTTAATGTTAATATTCTTTAATTAGTAAGACAAAAATAGTTCGCGTCTGGTTACGGTAACTGTTGTACGTTTATTAAATTTATTATTTCAAGTGGACATTGTAAATTTATCAGTATAATAATTATAACTTAATTTTGCTTTCACGTATCCGAATATATATATATATATTTACTTTTTTAAAAATTTTATTAATATCAGATTTAATAATGTAATTAATTGTTGCAAGTATTTTTTTTGTTTTTGTTATTGTTACAACTGTTTCGGCTTTCAATGTCATTTTCAAACTGTGGTTTTAGGCACGTTTAGACGACTTATTTATATGATTATATTTTACCCCCTCTCAATTTAAAATGATTTATTACCGGTTAAACCGAATTACTGATAAAATAATTGTGTAACATATTCTGTGGGGGCTTAAAAATTAAATGGAGTTCACAACGCCCTTGAGCTGTTTTTGCACAAAAACGGCGCTATAAAAGTCATCCAAGTATTATTATTATTTTTATTATTACGAATTAAATACAAAAAACCATAAATAAAATAGCCGTCCAACGTTTAGGAATGTCCGAATGAAGTTTAGGAAATATATATATATATATATTTATTTTTTTATAAATGAACTACCAGCTGAAAACTAAGATTTGTGAAGCTGTTTACAATTATTTCAAAAAATTTCAATAACAGTAATAATTTAGTTTTCAGAAAATGCTCATTAAATCTATGGTGAAATTGGTTTATTAATTCGTTGAAAGAAAATATGGTATCCACCACAACTTAATGTAACGACAATAATTTGACGTGAACTGACCAGTAAAAAGTATAAAAAATCCATCAATTTGCTTAAAAACAGGCTTTTTTGATAAACAAAATTAATTTTCAAGGGAGAGGCATCCAAAAATAATTTATTCAGAAAAATCAATAGGTTTTTCGTAGTATAATAAAAGAATCTTCGCAATGTGTTAAGATGTATTGAAAAATAGGGTGGAACCCTATCTTCAATGGTAGCGGCACTTAACATATTCCAATAGTCAATTCCAAATGTGTAATGTAAAATAGGCGATAAACCTCGACATTCTTGCTCGTTTTATAAAATAAATGTGTTCAGTAAAAACCTTCTCGAAAATCTGGAAAACATAAAAATAACATGGTGTTTAGAAGAGAGGCGTTATTTTAAGGCTTTACGTAAATTTCGGTAAATTTTTTGGTCTCAAAACATAAACTAAAAGGTGTAATAGTGAAACTTTTTTGTAAAAAAAACAATCTTAAATTTTAAATATATAAAAAATTTAGAACATTCAATTTTTTCCAAAAATTTTTTGTGTATTCAATAATTTTACCATTCAATTTATAAATGATTATTTGGGATATCTTTATAAAGTAGTGATGGGAGTACAAGCAATAAAAAAGGCTAACATTTATTTTAAGCCTTGCATATGCTGAAAACTTTACTATCGGAACTTGTAATAATTTTGAATAAACAGCCCTCGCGCCCCACTCCTCTACCTTTTGCCTCCGCTGGAGCCCAGCCTTTTTTCTGTAACCCACTGTAAACGCATCTATAACACGTGTACGGATGCGTTTACAGTGGGTTAAAGAAAAAAAAGTTACGGAATGAATAGAGCACCCGTGAAAAATCTTAAGTGATTAAAAATGACATTAATTTTTTTTCTATTTAAAACTCTATATAATTGGTAGGTACTTGATCGCCTCTTGGAATTCTTTACAAAATCAGTTCAAATTTTGAAAATTGGAATATATGGAACCATAGTTACGCCGGTCGCACATACAACAGAAATTCGTATTTTTAATTATAATACTGTCATGAAGGAGTTACGGTGGTAATGAAACGGTCGAGAATAGGTATACAAATAAGAGTGATGTTTACAAAGTTAGCAATTATTTTTAATTCAAATTTATATTGAACCTGTAATTATTTCTTTGATAACACAAAACTTATCACTGACATATAAAGCAAGAATTTGTATTGCTTGCAATTACGATTCCAATTGTAGCAGAAGAATTTTCAACAGTTTAATGGAAGCTCTTTGTGAATGCGTGATGAATTTTAAAAAAATATGTTGGCATTCTTTTCAAACACTCACTTTTATTTCAGCTGTGCCTTTTTTTAAAAAGACCTCATTTTTTGCTCCGGGAATGATTTCAAGACCCTCGTAGATCTTTAAAGCTATAATGATGAGAATAGTAAGATTAGAAAAGAAAGAGATAAATAAAGAAGAAAGAAAATTATTACAGAGCGGCCAGCAATAATACAACTGACAAAAACAATTTCTGAAAGCAATACAAAATAATTCAACCTTATCGAAATTCCATTTATAATTTCCCCTAAAATGTTTTTTCTATGAACCATTTGATAAAAAAGAGATTCACTCTTTCAAAGGGGTTGTTAAAATCATGCACTAAAATTTCAATAAACTAATTAGGGCATTTATATGCGGCCACTTAAGCCGATTAAATCAAACTGCTAATTAACTAATACAAACGACGTTGAAATTTTAAGCCCTCCACAGATAAATTTTAAATTGACTGTTGTAATGACGAAGGAAATAATGCTGTGTTCAAAATTTATATAAATTCCATTTTCTCTTTTGAAATAAATGCGGGATTATTATTGGCTTGATGTCTCGAGGGATGTGGGATTTATGGGATCTCACGAGTGAATGGTTCGAGTTGCGAACGGAAGCCAATCCTTGTTTATCTCAAGAAAATAGAAGGGAGTGGGAATTTTCAACAGAACCACAAGTTCTAACCATCATGCTATTTCCCAGCGGGTTCAAAATCTACTATAATATCACAGCAAAATTGCATGGCATTTTATACTTAGAATGGCTTATGATTTTCGAGAGCATGATGTTTTCCTATGTACATATATCAAGTGTTCCGCATAATGCGTTTCTTGTCCCGCATTTGTATGATTTATACGTTTTGTTAATTTCATTCGACCGTTCAATTTAGTTTACAAATCAATTTAATGCTGATTTTTGTTCAACCTCCGCACTTGAACAAACCATGATTATCTTTAGTTATCCTTCTTGAATTCTTAATTGAAAGAAAGGAAGTAAAGAAATAAAATAAATAACTTTGAATCGGTCTATATTGATGTAACGTCTGGCGTGCCCCAAGGATCTCATCTAGCTCCGCTTCTCTTAAACTTTTTTACTAATAATATTATTTGTGTTTTTACTTAAGTACCAACTTTTTTTTTTTCACCACTTGTCACAAGTGAGGATGTAACCGGCTTTAGGTTACATTATTTTTTTTTTTGAGTATATAAGAAACATAATCGTGATTTAAATTGACTTATTTTAGAGAATATAAAATAAACCATATCATTGGAGTAGATGATACTAACAAATCTAAATGAAACATGAAACAGAAAATAAAAAGATAACGTTCCTAACTAGGAATCGAACCCAGGACCTCCAAGTTACCGAGACAGCGTCTTTAATCACTCCACCATTATGACCTAATTATTAAACGTATTTAATTAATTATTAAAATATGAGAAAAGTTAGTTGCAAGACAATATTGTTAATTCTGTATTTGAGATATGAGTATTTTCAATTCGGTTAATTGAGGATTCTAATTGACAGATGCAAAATCGAGATGAGACATAAGTCATTATAGTAGGAGGTTTATTGAATGGTTATGTGATCATGCACTACACTCATTATTGTATTGGCAAGCATCATAGCACTCTTCATCCTGCAGGTTGAAGAGTGCCATGATGATGATAGCCAACCTTCGAAATAAAAGAAACAAGCCGAAAAAAATATAAAATATATTCCCAAAATTAAAGATTTACCTGATTTAGTGAAAAAACGAAAAAATCTATAAAAAAAAATAATAGAGGATTTTCCAATAAGAGGTGTTATTTTGAATAGCCCGCTATTTTGGTAGATGTTACTTTTGAAGCTGTCATTTTTTGACATTTGACAAGTAGAAACTACGCCATTAATAAAAATGGAACGATACACGCTTCAACAACGCATTCAAATTATTAAAATTCACTTGAGTGAATCAAATGCAAATCGTCTTGAGTGATGAGGCCCATTTCCACCTCGGTGGCTTCGTCAACAAGCAAAATTGTCGCATCTGGGGCTCGGAAAACCCAAGAATTATTGTTGAAAAGCCACTCTATCCTCAACGTGTGACTGTTTGGTGCGGTTTATGGTCCGGCGGAGTCATTGGACTTTACTTTTTCGAAAATGAGGCTGGAGCAACAGTTACGGTGAATGGATTACGCTATCGAGAGATGATTAATGATTTTTTATGGCCGGAATTAAAAATGTATAATAATAATTTTTAAAAAGAAAGACAAACATTCCCGGGTTACGAATAACCTGACAATATTTGAAAATCTCCTACTACCACCACAGTAAGCGGAAAATGTTGCTTGTGTTGCGATGGAGGACTTAGCCAGCCGAGGAATTGAACATACTACGCCTGGGTGGAATCCAAACGCTATGTCAACTCGGCCACCGACCGGTCAATCGGATGGTATTGATCTGGACAACGTTTACTTTCAACAAGACGGCGCTACGTGCCACACAAGCAACGAAACCATTGATCTTTTACGATTGAATATCAAAATAACACCTCTTATTGGAAAACCCTGTACTTCATAACTTCGTCGATGATTTTCACACTTCTATTGCTATTTTCGATATATTTTCATCCTCTCATGTACTATCCAATATTTATAGTATTTTAGAATTATAGTGGTTATTTGAATAATTATACTATTTTTAGCAAATAATAGTGTTCTATTACAATTTTTAAGCATTAGTGAATAATCAAGCTCAACGAGCTATATTTCTCTACAAACTGGGTAATTAAATTAATTGATCGAGAATGTTATAAATCAAGCGATCCATTTGTGGATTTGGTTTATAATAATGTTTGTGTACACATCTACGTTATGTGTGCACAAAAAGTTTTTAATATATAATATTTTTATGTAACACGTCACAAGAGCTCCCCTGGCTGTATGGTCTAAAAGCAGGGGAGCTACTTTGCCAACTGGTTGGGCAGGTTACGGTTAAGTTCGTCAATAAATAATCAGTTGGTACGAAGAGCCAACATATTACGATGAATAAAATAACGAATAACGGTTGCAGGGTAGAAAAGATTCTCAGAGGACAAGAAAGAACAAGCTTGAACTAAGAAAATGATTTATTTTTAATTTATTCAAACGGCGCCGAAAGAAAGGTTTTTTATGTGAGATCTTTTTTTATTGAAAATACAGTTTTCGGAAATCAGTTTCAGTTTAAACGAAATGTGAGTTTTGAGTGATTTGTAATTGGATCCTAAAAATATCTTGTAACATTAACATAATATATTTTTATTAATTCGAAAAAAATGGTATTTACTCCACAAGTTGTATTTTTATGTATTTTTTAATTTAAAAAAATAGAATATTATTTTATATGTGCTCTGATATTCGTTCAACATACTTTATTGGAATGACTATAAAACTTACTGCTTTTTCAACAGAATTTAATAAATGAAACAACAACAAATGATAAAATACGAAACTTCAATAATATTTTTGCGAAATTAGCGAATCAAAAATTGTAAAAATTTTCAATGTTAATTTTTTTACTTCAAAAATGTGGATGCAAATTGTTTTTTGTGTATGGCAAGTTTACCAGCGGAAGTGGAAACAGGGAAAGGAGGAATCGATGGTGAAGGTGTGAATATGGTTTTGTGCGGGCCGGCGGAATTTGTTTTTGACAAGACTGAAGCCGGGTTTTGCCAGAAATTTCGACGAAGTCAAAGAGTGTTTTATTTCTACGAAGTAATGTAATTAGTTACGTTTACGTCGTGATCTTCTGCGTTCGTTAGTCTACCGAAATGAATTTGTTTAGTGCCCAATCGAACTCGAAAAATAACCCTGGAAATCATGCAAATAGCCACGCCACCTCACCACGCTCATATGTTAGCAGTTGGCTGAGAAAAGATCGGCAACAGATTGCCGCTTGATTCCCAGACACGGGGGATAGACGTCGTTACCTTCATCCAGAAGAAACCCTGTGAGAACGCGCCTGGAGGAAAATGTTGCCTTTCCTCTATTTTTCTCTCTCCCTCGCTTAATATACCAAATAAAATGTTAATTAGAAGATTTTTTTATTTGAAGATATTTTATCAATAAGCCCTCTGACAGAAAGCAGTAACGTCTTATCGAACGAATCCTGAGATAAACTTCCTCATCGCTCTCGTTACGGAGAGTACCACTAATGTACGCCTTAATTATATAAGTCATATAATTTTTTTTTATTTTTTTATAATTATTTTTTATTTTTAATAATATGTGTTACATGGGACATAATTCATTTTACATCATTGGTTTTTTACTACTCTTCCATTGAAAGCATTTGCTTGTGTATGGAAGGGGAGTGTACATAAATGTTGTTGTTAGTTAGTACTTAAATAATTCATTGTACATAAATGTATGTTTTCTGTAATATTTCTTTGGAAAGTAGTGAAGGATAATATATTAATTTATTACATTTTTAAAAAGAAAGGAAGCTATGGAAAACTAAGGATATTTGTGAGATTAATTAAGTGACAGTAGTTTTTTTTTTTCAGAATATTTTTAAAGTGTCTCTTGACAGAGAGCAGTATTCGGGTTTTATCATTAATGCTTCTGATTTCTTCTGGTAAACGATTGAAAGAAGTTCTTCCCTGGTAAGTATAATGATGTTGTGCAAAAGACGTATTTAGTTTTGGGCATAGAAAAACATGTCTAAGTCGCGTTCTGTTTTCATTTAAAAATTGATATTTATCTTTTTCTTTTATAATTTGGATTAATGAGTTTTTAATATATAGGTCTTTAAATGTAGGTACTTGAAATTCTTCAAACAGGCGTTCTGTTGGGTAGTCAAAGGATTTTTTTAATATAATTTTAATAATTGTTCTTTGTATAATTTCAATTGGAAGAAGGTTACATTTATACGCGGATCCCCAACTAATAATAGCGTGTTGTAAAGTGGATTGAACTAAGGCATAGTAAATTAAATATAGATTTTTTATCGACAGCAAGTTTCTAATTCTTAAAAATATATATATTAATTTTCTAATTTTGTTTACTACTTGACATATTTGTTCTTTCCATTTCAGATTTTTATCAATAATTACTCCTAGATATTTAATTTTATTTGTTGTTTTTAGTACTGTACAGTTTGATTTGCAATAGTTTTGGCTGTGAATTTTAGTATTATTATGTATGACAATGTTAAAATTTTTAGGAGTATCATTTGTATGGATTGCAAATGGAATTACAAATGTCTTTTCATTATTAAGTGACTGTAAATTAGTGTCGAAAAAATTCTTGAGCGTGTTGATGTCTTCCGTGGCCTTTAATTCTACATTTTCCCAAGTCTTATCACTTATTATTAATACTGTATCATCGGCGTATGACGTAATTTGACCGTGTAAAGGTTGAAAAAAAATATCGTTTACATATATAGTAAATAGAATTGGTCCAAGCACTGTACCTTGGGGGATTCCAAAGCTTGTAATCTCTTGATCACTATTAACACCATTGATTTTTACTAATTGAGGACGGTTTTTTAAGTAGTCGGTGATCCATTTAATCGCGTTGCCTTTTATGCCGATTTTATTCAATTTTTTTAATAGCATCTCATGGGATATGCTATCGAATGCCTTTCTAAGGTCAATAAATATACCCGCACATTTTTTACTTTTATCTAGTGATTCGTAAATGTATGAAGTTACGTTAGCAATAGCATCTTGTGTGCTGAGTGATTTTATAAAGCCAAACTGGTTTTTGTGTAATATTTTATTATTATCTAGAAAATTTACCAATTGTTTTTTAACTATTTTTTCGAAGATCTTTCCTATATTAGAAATTAGACATATTGGGCGATAATTCGTTGCTTGATGTGGATCTCCAGATTTGTAAATAGGTAAGATTATTGTGGTTTTGTAGTTCATTGGAAAAATTCCATTTGTTAAACTTAAGTTTATTAAATGAGTGATAGGTTTTATTAAGTGAGGTTTCATAGTTTTTAACATGTGTGTCGTAATAGAATCAAAACCGGGGGACGAACCTCCTTTCAAATTTTCTATTATTTTCGAGATTTCACATTCTGTTGTTGTTTCAAACATTGAAAGTATATTACGTTTCTGTATATTTTTATTTTTATGGTTTTCTTGGTTTGAAGGCTTATGAATATTTTTCGCAAGATTTTTCCCAACATTTGCAAAGAAGGAATTAAATATGTTTGCACATTGTTTAGGCTGTATATTGGCATCTATAATTTTTTTATCATGTTCAATGTACTTAATGTTTTGTGTTTTTTTTGTATTTTCTATGGCGAAATTAACAGTTTTCCACATTTGTTTATGGTTATTTTCTGAAGATAATATTTTATTTTTAAAATACTCTTCTTTACTTTTTTTTAATATAAGATGTTAATTTATTTTTATATTTTTTATAGAAAATATATGCTTTTTCATCTTGGGGATTTTTTAAAGTTATTTTGTAAAGTTTTTCTTTATTTCTGATAGATATAATAAGTCCTTTGGTAATCCAAGGTTTTAAACATCTTAATTTTGATTTTATGTGTGTTGTTATCTCAGTTGTCGAATTTTTAATGTGTTGTGACATAATATTTTCGAAGTTAGTCGAACAAATTTCAGTATCATCACTGTTTAAAACATTATTCCAATCTTCCTTTTTTAATTTTTCAGAGAGAATAGTCATATCTATTGTTGATTTTTTGGTTAATAAATTATGTTTTTTATGTTTAATATTATTATTATACAGAAGTAAGCATGAGTGATGATCAGTTATGTTAGTTTTCCAAACAATTGATTTTATTTTGTGAAGATCTTTAATGTTTATATTTGTCCAAATGTGGTCTAAACAAGATGGAGTATGTTCTTTTATTTCCCTAGTATTTTTATTTATGCAAGATATAAAATTTTATTCAGTCATACAATTGATGTATTCATTTTTGTTATTATTTTCTATTTTTTCATTAATATTAACGTTAAAATCTCCTACGACGAAGCAAAGTTTATTTTTTAATTTTAATAATATGTATTTGAGGTCATTAATAAATGTAATAATACTCGAGCCATGCGTTCTATAGATAGCTATTAGATGGTATATGGATTTGCCGAGTTTGAAATGTACTTCGATGCAGTTTACTAAGTGTATTGGATGTTCTAATATGTTAACAATACTAAATTTATTGCTTGCAAATATTATTATTTCCGAATTTTTATTGATGTCTACTTTGGTAGAAATATAGTTGTACTCAGGTAAGTGGTAAGACGGTGACTCAGCGTTCGTAAATGTTTCGGTTAACACTATAAAGTCCGGTTTTTTAATTAAATTATTTATTTTTAGAATTAATTCATCTAAATTTTTTTGAACGCTACGGATGTTTATGTGCATAATAATTATATCATTGATGTTTTTAGAAATAATTTTGTTACACGAATCGGTACATATACATTCATATTCTTGAATTTTAATATTTAACTCTAATTCGTTACTTAAGAAATCATCCATTTAATGCATTTTCGGTTGTATTTTACAAAATTATTTATAAGGTTTTTATTCAATGTCGTAGTTAATTCTTTCTTTGGCTAATTTAAGCATGTAAGATCGGAACTTACATGTTTCGCTGTTTGTTCGGTGGTCTACTTCATTCATTTTACTGTTCAAGGAGTTTATTTCTTTCTTCTTGTTAGCTGAGTTGCAGTTAGCGCATTTGGGTGGCAGTTCCAGGGATTTACACTCGGAAATGGGATGATCTTCTGAACAGTGCTTGCATGTTGGTTTATTCATTCTATTGTAGCATTTTTGTGCTGTGTGTCCAAATCTTTGACAGTGGAAACATTGAGTAAGAGGACTGCAGTCTTCTACATAGATTCTCATGAATCCTAGATGATTTTTTTTTTTATTAACAAGATGTAGTCTCATTTCGGGATTTGTTTGTAGTATTAAGTTTTTGCTGTTAGTTTTTTTGTTTGTAATGATGGCCTTAACTTGTAATATTTCTTTGTCTTGGTATTTTTCACATATCATTTTGATGTCGTTGTTTTGTTCAATGATGTCTTCTAAGAATGTGACATTTCACATTTTATATAAATATGTGTGACAACTTAATTAAATTTCATTTAAATAAAAAGTAAAATAAGCATAGCCCATGAGCGTGTACACATTTACAATTTTGTTCCTGATAGCGTGGAAACGGAGAATCGAATAAACAATTAAAAAAACACCAGTTCAATCTTACCATAAGGCAAACTAAGTACTGTACTTACTGTACTGTATAATGTACTGTATATTTGATGAAAGCTTTGAATTGTGTAGTTAGAAAGAGGAATATGTATACTTGTAATAAATAATAAAACAAAAATTAAAATTTAAAAAAATGTATGTATATACGAGTATATTTACAACAATTAAAAAATCCACAAAGCTTCTTCACATATAATACATAGATTAAAAAATAAACTATTTAGGTTTTATGTTCATACGGGCATTAGATTTTTACTATGAATTCAATAAAGTTTGGAGCATGGCTCAATAAGGTACCAAATTGAAATAGTTGTAGCACATTGAATAATCATTCGCTTAAAATACCAAATCGCCTTCATACTTCATTTTGTAAGATTATGGAATCTTTTTTAAATTATATTCTGTCTAATTGATACGTGAATGTTATAGTGCTTTTTAGTCACCCTGTTAAGTAGATGTGCAATGATGTGCCGTTTATAAATTAAATTTAAATAACGTGCAGTATTTACATGTTATTTATTATCATCCGACACGAAGATCGAACGATAATGATATAATAACTAGGAAAGCTCACGCTATACTATTTCCCACAACGACCGTGGAAATCTAAACAAAATATCAGTTTACCGCTAGTTCTTTATGCAATACCATGTAGAAAGCATTGAGCCATTAATTTTTCCAAAGTAATTAGATTATAAAAGTTTATACAGCTATCATGTTTCCAGAAATCAGAGAGACATATTCCCGAATTAATACTGTCATGAGTGAACAAAATTATTTTTTTTTTTGCTAAAACTGACCGTTTGTCTTGTTGAAAGCGTGTCAAAATGATATTGAGTCTTTTATGAAATCAACAAGTGATGTTACGTATTTTGTGTTTGTTATTTTTCTTGTGTGTTTCCGGAGGTGATTCATATCAATTGAAGACGGTAATGAATCCAAGGGGACCAACTGTCACACATAATGCGGTTAGATGCCTTATGACTATAGCGGATCATCATTTCGTGAGACGACCAGGACTAATCGTCATCCCAGGGTCCTTTAACATGACACCTCCGGGGGCAGATATTCAAAACATATTTATGCAAGAAGTTCACCACGTGCGAAGGTGGTCTCTTATGACCGTGGAGAAAGAAGAACAGTCAATGAAAATCGCATATGCCGATAAAGCCAACTATTATGTCGTCATCGTTGACAGTTTTGAAAGATTTATCCGCAAGGTTTACCAACTGACTCTTTTAAGGTCGTGGAATCCAAGAGCTTACGTCATTGTGCTATGCTCGAAATCTTTCACCACTCAAAGCTCTCTCAGAACGTTTTCAGAAAAAGTCCTGACTCACCTGTGGTCTTATTACGTACTCCATGGAGTAATACTTCTGCAAGACGCTGAAGAAAAAACCAAATTTCCAGTTTTTATTTGGAATCCTTACGATCCACCGCAACGCTGTGGAAATTTTTCGGATGTTACAGACGACACAGTGGAACTTTATGGAGTGTGTGCAGATGGAAATCTCGCTTTTACTAGTCAACTGTTCAGGAAAAGACTACCGACCGATATGAAAGGGTGTGTATTGAATGTGTGGTCTACGGTGATGCCTCCTTTTGTTAACCCCATTGACGATTACAGTACCGGGATTGAGCACGTTTTGCTCGATACGATCGGAGAATTCTTCAATTTTGGGTTTATCCATAATGTCACACGTATGCTGCGCGGAGTGAAAGACAATCGAAATAAAACATGGGACGGTTTGATGGGAAAGCTCATAAACAGAGAAGCGGACATAGTTGTAGGCGGGATTTACCCAGATAATGAAGTTCACGAAGACTTTGACTCAAGCATTTCTTATCTTCAAGATTCTTATACCTGGGTTGTACCACGAGCTAAAGAAATGCCCAAGTGGAGAGCGTTAACGATAATATTTGAATCTAAAATATGGCTTGCAACGTTTTTCATTTACTTTCTTTGCATGGGTATGTGGTATATTTTAGGTAATCTCAGTAAAGAGTCTCAATACCAGAAGACACTAATTCATTGCGCACTCAATATTCTATACATGAACATCGGAGGATCTGCCTATAGTCGACCGAGATTTCAAACATTGAGAGTGTTGTTCATTTTCTTCAACTTGTACGCAGTCATTTTGATAACAGCTTATCAGACGAAACTGATTACAGTTTTAACGGAGCCGAGCTACGAAACGCAACTGGATAGCGTTGAAGAATTGCTAGAAAGCGGTCTTCAGTTCGGAGGATTTGGAGAACTTCGAGGGTTGTTTCAGGAAAACAATGACACCCTGGACCACATGATAGACGAAAGATACATTTCTTTTGAAAATATGGACCACGCTTTACATAAAGTCACTATCGATGGGGACTTCTCCATGTTGTCTAGTAGGCTGTATTTAAAATACGTTTCAGCGACAAAAAGCGAATATAACAATCGAAACGGAGAACCAGCTTATCACTCATTCACGCAGAATGTTTTTTCAATTCCTTTGGAGATAACGACTTTCAGAGGTTTTCCTTTTATTGGAAGAATAAACAAAAAAATTGGTTTATTGAAAGCTAGCGGATTGTTCAGCAAGTGGGTCGATGATTCTAGCACGACATTTAAAAGGCAGACAGCCGAAGTGCAGAGACAATCATCCGTATCTAAAACAGCCATTGATGATTATGAAGATGTGCGATTGTCTCTTGCCCACTTACAAGGAGGTTTTTTAATCCTATGGGTTGGACTGGTTACGGGGTCAGTGGTTTTTGGCGTGGAACTTTTTTTGAAAACATGTGTGTTTTTTACGATTAGAGACGCGATAAAAATCGTTTTCTCATTGGCAAAGAAAAAAATACAAACTATAGCCAAGAAAATTAAACAACTAAAGCATCGTCTTCGGGTAAAACATTTGTGTTCCGATATAAAGAAAAAATGATAAAATAATTCACTAAATGTCATGATTTACTATATAGTAATATGTAGACCAAAGATATTAGAAGAACGAGATGTGCTATGCGCAGTTCGTACTGAGTGGAATTGTTTTGCCCAGTGTCGCCGGTTTTGTTCACTAATACTACTGCACACCTTCGCTTACGCTAAGGCATCGCTAAGGTATCCGCACTAATACATAGAACAGATTTCTGTGCGTACACGTCCCGATACCGTTCAAAGTACCCTAATTAGGTAGTACTCCGGCTACGGTCCGGCGGCCAACATAGCATATCTCGTTCTTCTAATATCTTTGATGTAGACTTTATTACGTAGTAATAAAATATAATTTCTAAATTAGATTTTTTTATTTAAGAATTTTTTTGAGGAGTACACATTGTTTTGTGATAAAACATATAGAATAATGCGGGCATCATGAGCCCAAATTGTTCCATAATAATTGGTCCATATATTACAGTAAGTGCTAAATTTAACTGCAACGCAGAAAATGATTACCTACTCTTTGTCGTTTAAAGATTTCACTAGGCGTTGATCAATATGAGCATGGCTTTTAATTTTGAGTTTTTAAATAAACATCAGTCTTTAGTTAAGAAGGAAATATTCGAAAAAAATATTTTGTATTCGCTATATTCACTATCATCACATTTTTATTTGATTTTACTTTACTTTATTTCATTTACTGCTCTTTTTTTATTAAAAAAAATATTACAGTCTTATTTATTATTTTTCTTAATTTTATTTTATGAATTTAGTTTTCAGTTTTTTGTTGTATTTTATTTTATTTTAATAGATGAAAAAGTGTTTTTTTATTGGCATTGTCCATGCAAAGCGGTGCTATACGAGTACATATGTCTTATTTTTGTAGCTTCATAAAATTTAGTAACGTGTGATAACCTTACAATGTATATATATATGGTTACAAAATATATTTATGTTCGCAATCTCACCAATGAAGAAACTGATTCTTGTGCTTGGTTAGTGAGTTACACTAATTATAAGAAAAATACAGGGTTTTCCAATAAGATGTGTTATTTTGAATAACCCGCTATTTCGGTAGATGTTACTTTTAAAGCTGTCATTTTTTGACATTTGACAATTAAAAACTACGCCATTAATAAAAATGGAACGATACACGCTACAACAACGCATTGAAATTATTAAAATTCACTTGAGTGAATCAAATGCAAATCATCTTGAGTGATGAGGCCCATTTCCACCTCGGTGGCTTCGTCAACAAGCAAAATTGTCGCATCTGGGGCTCGGAAAACCCAAGAATTATTGTTAAAAAGCCTCTCTATCCTCAACGTGTGACTGATTGGTGCGGTTTATGGTCCGTCGGAGTCATTGGACCTTACTTTTTCGAAAATGAGGCTGGAGTAACAGTTACGGTGAATGGATTGCGCTATCTAGAGATGATTAATGATTTTTTATGGTCAAAATTGGATAGTATTGATCTGAACAACGTTTACTTTGAACAAAACGGCACTACGTGCCACACAAGCAACGAAACCGTTGATCTTTTACGATTGAATATCAAAATTACACCTCTTATTGGAAAATCCCGTAGAATTCCATTATGCTATAGGTAAGTATATATATTTAATAGGAACTTCTGGATTATCTATATGTGTAGTTTTTCATATATAGTATTCTGTTATATACTAATTATTGAGTAATTAGTAACATCTAAATACAGTGGAGATGAGTATAGAGTGATAATAAATATCAATAAAGGGAAAAACAGGCAATTATTTAGTTAATTATTTCTGAACGTGTAAATTCAGTTTTAGTTTAAGTATGTTAATATCCTTTTATTTCTTCATTTCAATCGGAAGGTTGTTGCAATACTTTATCCCTAAATAGGTATTGTTATTTTGCATTTGTTTGGTATTAAATGTAGTGTAGTGTAATGTATATATGTAGTGCAAATACACATGTGATCCAGCAAGTTTAAAAAATCACACTTGTTTACACTTTCATCCTAATTTTCGTACAGCAACGTACTACATGAAATCCAATTAGTTTAATCTTATTCTTTAATCAATAGACTAGTGTACGTTTTAATTTCTTCAATAAAATTTCTTTTCATTCAATTTATATGTTCGCCGTGTATAAAATGCTGTTACAAACCACTACAATTTTATTCGACTTTAAAAAATACTTTTTAGAAAAATTAATACCGTACAAAACTCTCAACTCCTCAGAGGCAATGGAACTACACATGGCATCCCAAATTCGGATATGTTGAGATGTTGAAATTAGTGGAAGGGGACGCAGGTGAAATACAGGAAGGTTTGTGTACGTAAAGACCTGGCCATCCAAACCTGATCGCCACATACGGCAAAAACCATATTACACGCTGGAGCACTCATGAGATTAATAAAAAATATGCATATTTCTATTCTCGTGGATTCAGTTTACATAGATATTAAGTACCTACTGGTAGTTCAAGAGAATGTTAATAATCATTAACTGTGTGTAAAGTGTTAAGTAGTAGTGTTTTATATAAAGTGTTATTCTGCTGTCATAAGCAAAAACACAGTATCGTCCTTGAGACCAATAAGGAAGATATTGTCGTACTACTCTTGGTGGTAGGTAGTATGGTATATTATGTTAGTAGCAGTTACACCATAATCTTATATAGACACAATCTAGTAACAGTGTAGTAAAAAGAAAAGCAAAGGATACCATATGAAGTGATACCGCATGAAATTTAATTATCATGTTTTTGCCAGCAAAACTTTTTGCACTTAGTCAGGAAACACTTTCCAAACAATCAGATCAAAGCGAAGAGCTCTAAAATAGTAATAATAATAATAATAATAATACTTGGATGACTTGTATAGCGCCGTTTTTGTGCAAAAACACCTCAAGGGCGCTGTAAGTAATAATAATTTGTCCTAATGATGTAATATATAGAAAGTATTCTCAATGGTTTTTAAAATATATTTCAGATGTGTTGATTTATAATTATTCCGGCACGAGTCGAAACCCAAATAAGGCTAATGACCAACTTTGAAAACCATTCATTTTAATTTCACAAATTGAAAATTAAAACCTTACCAATTTATATTACCTCCACCGACCCACCCCATTTTCAACCCAAAACCCATGAATTAATTTGTGTATTTAAAAAGGAGAGATTCTTGTATGGGATAAATTAACCACAGAGATCCGGTAAAAATAAATCTACACATTTTTATTTACATAATTAATGTGATTTTTATAGTTCATTAATGTTCGCAAATAAAAAATCATATTTTAGGGTTAAGTAACTGTAGTATAAATCTCATTGTAATATAACCGTTGAACATCATTTTTATAATAATGATAAAATAATTTTGATTGACGGTTATTTACATTATTTTTAATACTTAAAATGAAAATAAAGTGATTTTTCTTTACAAAAAAACTTCAAAGATAATTATTATCATTGTATAACTAAAAAGAAGCCCATAAGTTAGATAAGCCCCAATAATATTTCTCTCACCAATCTTTGAAGACGTTTTTACAACTATGACAGATATGAGATTAAACAAAAACTTTTTGACTGGATTTTGTCCTAAATTCACTCCAAATCAAATATGACAGACGACCATACAACAACGAACACTTCTGTATTATATGGCGATGATTTCAATTTACTTGCTTCAAAAAGGAATAAATAGTAAATTAAAAAAAAGGTTCTTATAATCTGTCTCGATAAAGCGAGCGTGGCAAACACCATTGTTATTTTTAAACTAACTTTTGATTGATTTATCAACGAAAGTATGTGGCCTGTGTTGCAACTTAAAAGACAAAATGTGGAACATCGGTATGGTAAAATTTTGGTAGGTAGGTCCTTCATTTGCATAAACATGCATTCCTGGTTCGATGAAGTTTCAAAACGATGGTCTCGTACTGTGATTTCGAATGATTTTTGACAGAATCGATTTTTCTATGATAATGTTTCGAAATATTTCGATGGTCAAAAAGATCGAGTAAATCGCTAGTAAATATGGAGTGGGTGGTTACGTTACGCCCCTAACGAGTTGATTTCACATCTATGAGTGGTATTATCAACGCATCTACTGTTATGTTTGGTAAATCGTCCCCAAATTCGCTCTCTGAATCGCAAGACATGACAAAGGTACGAGTTGCGTCTGCTGACAAGTGAAACACATAAACATAATCTAAAAAAATAAAGGTCAAATTAACTGAGGCTCCTGCGCGCTGCATACTTAAAAACAAGATGCCACTTGACACGTGGGCACGCGCATTTCTTGCGTAGAACCAGTGTGAACGTCGGCCTAGGAATGTAGTAAGGCGTGTATCACTTACGTCGACCCAGTGTGTTTCTACCTTTTAGAAGCGGAATTAGTTTCATACGTACCAGACCAACATAAAATATCAGGTTTCATGGCATCAGCTTATTTTGTGTACTTCGTACGAATCCCAAGGCCTTTATTCAATCTTCAGAATTACATTAAAGGGTAACAATGGAGCTGATTTTACAGGAACAGCCCGGCGAATGGAGAATAAAGGCAGTATTATCAAATTAATTGCTTTATCTTCACGAAATAATAATAGATGGATTACACAAAATAATACGTACCTATATTCGTATAGCTATATTAGAATTGCTCACATTGCGGAACACAAATATTATTAAAAGTAGTAATTTTTTCAGATAATTAAAATTATAGTTGAAGTTTTTCATGTTTGCGAAAATGTGATTTTTTATTTACATTATTTTTTCAGCCCTCTCAGTTGAGAAACCTATCCTCGTGTTTGAGATGAGGAGTAGTGCCATTACATCTTTAATTTAAGTACAAAATATAATAATACAGTGGTACCTCGACATATGAGTGCCCCAACATACGAGTTTTTCGAGATACGAGCCGGCGAGCGAGTGATTTTTTGCTTTGAGTTACGAGCGAAATTCTAGATACGAGCGAAATTCGAGATACGAGCGAAATTCGAGATACGAGTTTGATTTAGCAGGTCGGCCGGTAGCGCCCGTCCATGACATGTACTGTGCTTAAACAGAAGGAGTCGATAAAGAGTGTAACGCCGGCTAAGGGCCTTAAGATAATTTCCAAGCTGTGAACCTCCCTTCATGAAAATATGAAGAAACTGCTGATGGTGTGGGTGACAGAGAAGCAGCTCCAAGGAGATACCTTGACGCAGACCGTCATTTGCGAGAAGGCAAGAGCGATCTACGGAGATTTGGTGAAGCAAACCCCGCAGACTTCCATCGACGAGGCATCGGAAGAGAAGATTAGGAATGTGGGAGAGAGTTTCACAGTTCGTGGAAAAGAAACACCCAGAAAAAGTTGCAATAGGTCGTGCATCTGATCTTTTTAATGACACTCGCCTAACTCATTTCTGGAACATTCTGAGAGAGAAGAAGAAACAAACCTCCTTGGACATGTTTTTTTCTAAACGACCTACAGGTGAAAAGACCAGTAAGGATATCTAATTTATTTATTTACATTCTCTTTTTTGTTTTTGTACAGTAAATATTTGTCATTTATTAATACGTTTTTATTATTCAAAACCACGTAACAAAAATAACTGGGGTGACATTTTGGGGGTTGGAACGGATTAATGGTAGTCTAATTGTTTTGTGTCTGCATCGATATACGAGTAATTCGAGATACGAGCAAGGTTGCGGAACGATTTAAACTCGTATGTCGAGGTACCACTGTGTAGTCTAAAAAAATGTTATGCGACAACGTTAATGTTAATTATATGTGTAACGATAAATTAATACAATGACGTCACCTTAAACTCTAAGATAGCAGCTTGTCAAAGCGTTCTCAACAAAAATCTACTCACATTGTAGTCAAACCTTGGATATTTATAATAAATAAATAAAAAACACGTTTTTTTATTTGAAAAACTTTTCTTTAACTTTTGAAGCTTATACCCATCACAATCCAATATAACATTGAAGGAGAAGATAATACTAACCAATAAAATGATGTGTATAAAATATTTAAAAAAAATCAATAGATATCCCATATAAATAAAAATCAGATATGACACTTTCTAGCTTACAAACTAATTTTTAGATTATTTTTATAATGATAAACTAATGTTTATAAGACAAGCTTTTATGCATAGCATAAAGGATAACAAATAATTATTCCTTATAATTATTTGTTAATTTTTAGATCTGTGTGATCTTTCAAAAAATGGGAAAACTTAGTTGGATAATATTTTTAAATCTAAATTTGAAATATGAAATCGCCAAATGTGACGCATAATAATTAAGTCCCAATAGTCGACTAGATAAAGACGTTGTCCCGGTAACACAGGGATCCTGGGTTCGATGTCCAGTTGAGAAGGATTCCTTTTTATTTATTTACCATGTCCTGTTCTGTTTCCCGTTTACTTTGGATTTGTTAGTAGTATCTTCTTCTTTAATAAAAAAATAAAACGTTGATAGTATTAAGTTGAAGAAAAATGGAAATAGATTCAGGAAAAAAAAAATAAAGAAGATTGAAACAAAAAATATTTTTACATGACTATTTTTTAGCATGCATCTAGATATCATTTGTATCCTTGAATATAATGTACTTCCATATTTATAGCAGCCTCTAATTTTTATCCTCTCTACAATCAGATCAGTGAAATATTGTTTCAGTTGGTCTATTTGAGGCTTTCAACTTTAATTATGTATCTACCTTATTGTATGTTCTTCGCCTTCTTTCGAGCTATATTTTGCATATTGAATATAATTGTAATTTGAATGATTACAAATCAAGAATAAAAATCTGGCTGAAAGAGATTATTGAAAAAAACTCTGAACAAAACTTTAAAAACACGAAAACTAATGAAATGAATAACTTTTGTCCGAAATGATTTAAGATTTTCACGGCCAAAAGTATTTTTGTTATTAACTCCTTCTTTAGCCAACGTTTCGGACAACGTTTCAGTGTACATCATCAGGGCAGATGTGTAATTGATAGTGGTGAAAAGTGTGTTTAAGTACGTCTGTGCGATACCGTGTTGCCAGCTCACTACTCTAAGAGCTGGTTTTACGGTAAAATTTAAAATGGTTTTTTGCGTTTAGCTTTGGTGTAGCCGTCAATTACCGGATACAAAGAAATATTAAGCTGAGCTCCGTCGTCTTTATTGATATTAAAGGGATTTTAGTGAATTTCGATTGCTTCTGTAATTATGCGAGCTCCGTGAGTTTTGGGTCTTCCCAGGAACAAAGCCAAAGTAATGGCCACACGGCATGACACCCCAAAAACAAATAACAAAAAACTTTAGTCCGCCTCAGCACAGGTCACCCTAGTGAAGAGGAATAAGAAATACAACTTACTTCAAATATATTTAAAATCATATTATGTATGTAAAATGTTTAAATAGTCGCCATAATAAAAAAATAGAAAAATACACATTTCATATTTAACTAGAAAGTTTTATTCATATTTTGTAACTTGCAAAGTAAAAGATTTATATCAATTAAAGAAAATATAGGGGATTCCTACTATTGAAATTCAAAGCCAACATTCTGAGTACGGTTGCGTTGGGACAGCAATTAACACTGCCCAAAAACTTTTACTTTCAGAGCATAAATAGATGCAAATTTCTTCAGGATAATTAACTCTGCCACCGGACCCTATTTGTGTAGGATCTCATTAAAAATTCTTGGTAATTTGTTCCAACTTTAAATTATTAAGAAATAAAGAGACGGAAATTTACATGGAATAAAGACACAAGATTGTCAATTAACGAATTTTTTCATAAATTGTGATGTTTGATTTCATTAGAAAATTCAACAAAAAAATGAAAAAAATAATCCAGTTTTTATTCTCGAATTATCACTAAGGACGGGTAGTTGTAAGAACAATTCATCCAATTTGAAAGTTGATTTTCAAGTTCTGTGAAGGTTCTATTAATGTTCTATTATTATATCATTATTGAACACTTGCTAATATTAACAGAACTTGGATAGAACCTTCACAAAACTTGAAACTCAACTTTGAAATTTGATGAATTGTTGAAATTTTGTGTAACTACCCGTCCTGAATGGCGATCTGACAGGTCTGTCTGTACTACCGAGTACTGATTACGACCGGACTATTTTGGCATTTTTGTATTTCGGCAAAGCAAAAAAAACCCATAAAAACTCCCGAAGTTGATGACTTTTTTATTTATTGGTTTAGGAAACAATCAGTAGAACATTAATTAAAGTATTAACAATAAACATTTGTATGCTCTTGACTCTAGGCGAATAAAGTTGCATTAAATAAAATATTGATTTAGTATTTATACCTACACAATATGTTACAAATAACAAACAAATAAACATTAGGAAGAAAACATAATATTACAAAAATACAGTCTTAACATGATTATTTAAAACACTTATAATATTTTAATATTTGAAACTGTTATTTCGTGGTGGAATTCCATTATAAATATATATAAAGAACACAATTTTAAACTTTTTTCCACTTGTTTTTATTTGACCGTGACCGGTTTCAGCCTGTTAGGGCCATCTTCAGACTGGTACAATTTTTGTCTTAAACTAGGGTTTATATACATAGGCAAATTACATTGAGGGGAGGGGTTAACATAGTAGGTTGGTTTGAATTATGAGGGGTTTTTTCGTGAAACATGATATTTCCCAAATAAGTATTGTTATTAAAATCAAATGAATTTATCTGTAGAACTATGATAATTATGCCTATTAGGACTATCAATTTAAGGATTTACCCAACATAAAGTTATCGGTAATCTATTGTGTGGTTAGGAAAAAATATTTTAATGGATTTTATATAATTCAAATACATATTTATGATAGGTGACACACTGATTATAATGGATATAGCAACGGAGATTTAGCAACTGATTCTAATTTTGTGTTCATAACATTGTTGGAGTTTACTTTTTTAGTTAGGCGGGTTATCTCTAATGACTCTAGCCTATCTAATTTATGACCTTTGTCGCAGGTATGTAAAAATTTTACATCTCTATCCTTGTCAAACGAGTGTTTATTCTCAAGTAAGTGTGCCGCAACATTCGACATTTCGCCTTTGTCATTTACCCAGCTTGAAGCTCAAGCTGGTAACGATCCTCCCCACAGCATTCTCAAAAATAAACATAAGACCTGAGAGAAATTATTTTCCTCAGTGCCTCCGGTGTGGGCTTAATATAAAAAAAAACGATAGTAATAATTTTTCCATAATTTTGCTCGATACATTAAAAAGAATTAGAGAACAAAGACACAACATTCTTTTACTTTAACCTCAGCTCACTAATAAGTTTCCACAATATGTTAGCAGGTGTATAAGAACATTATTACTTACGATTTTAAATCTCCTTAGATTCAGAATAATCTGGTTTTTCCGTTCCATATATCATTATTTAAGACATGGAAGTGCTTTGAAAATTTATCTGAGTTTCAAATCATTTATTGTTCGTGCCTAGTATGTCGATGTTTCGAGAAAAAAATAATTTCTTTCAACTTTTTTTTACCTTTTTTCGAGAAATCCTTTGGAAGAGATTCACCTTTTGATTTGACCCGAAATAGAAAGGATAAAGGAGTATTAAATGACAATTTGACGACAGGCATACGGAAACGATTATTTTTTCTCATTAAGGGAGCAAATGATTTGATGTTTGAAGTTTTTGTTATCTCCAGAAATATTGACAAAAGATCATATTTAAGACTTGTCTCGTAGGTGTGTGAGAGAAAATATGTACCTGTGTATTGGGAAAAACGATTCGTAAATCTTTTTAAAAAAAGTTTTTTTTCTTCATTATTATCCTTCTAGATCTGATCCCACATTAAAAAGTACAAAGTAATATTGAAAGTTAAAAAGTCGAGTCAATTCAAAAATAGGATGAGGTTACATCAATAACGAGACTGATATTAATTTTAGGATTGTGATCTATAAAAAACTCATTTATATATAATCGAGCCTTTATTGGAAATTAAAATGTGGTCATTATACGGGTGATATATCGTACTTGTCTCACTAGGAACTCCGGTGTTGAGTTCAGAGCAGGCTCAGTTTAGCAGTTTATAACAAATAACAACATAATATCATTTTTAAGTTAAAAAATAATCAGTATCGTAGCATTGGGAATGCATAATTATAAATTCATTTTATAAAATCATTGATATTAGATCAGTATTGATTGATGATCCAAAACTTGTTATCTGATTTATTTTTAAATTTGAGTTGTGTTGAGCTATGTCTAATGTCACACAGCAAATATTTTACTGTGACATTACAACCATAACACTTTGAATGTGTTTGTAGAGAAAAAAAAAACCAATGAAAATTGATCAGGATGAATTTTTAACACCTTTTGAATAAGATTAGTTCTCCTATGTGGACCTGTATATTATTATGTATTTATGGTTAGGTTGGTATTAGGTAAAATTTTTACAAACTGCAAACTGTGATAATACTCTTTATTCGTGTATATATCTATTTTTTAAACAATTTTTTACAACTGTTAACTTTACTGGGGTACCACGTTCTAAGGTTACATTGTACTTGGTTATTTGTGTGAATTATAAATTTTGTCAATTTTTTTTAATATGTTATTTTTTTTTAATTAAGTTTTTGTAAGCGTGTCAAAATATAACAAGAGGAAAATTATAAAACGAAATAATAGAAGAAAAACATAACACTATACATAAACAAATATACTGGAAAAACATAACACTACACAAGAAACACATATAGTGGAAAAACATAACACTATACAAGAAACACATATGGTGGAAAAACATACAGAAGAAAAACACGACATAATGTTGATGTTTGTTAAGTTGCAAAATTTTATTTATATTCTTCCTTCCCATGTCCATAATAAATATTTGATACTTCTTTAGCAGTCGGTTATTTTTTTATGGTTTTTATCGCAAGAGGGGAGACATTGAATAATCTTAGATATAAATATTGAAAAAGTAGTTTTAGTTTTTGGTTTGTAAAAATAATGTTTTAATGAGGACCTTGTAAGTTGACTCGAGTTTGTGTGTGCAAATTTATCTTGGTTTTTGGATGCACAAATTAAAATATCTTTTGAATATAATTATTTCATAGACATTAAATTAATGAAAATAAAAACATATTGCAAACTTACCATTTGTTTTAAATATAACTCAGCCCACGGCACGGGACACAAATTGCCGATCGATTGATTGATTGTCCGCGGGGCCCAAGAAAAATTCAATATAATTTGAGTAATTTTGTTAAGGATTCCATTAAGGCGGATTTCAAAATCACCAATCAAGCTATGAGGAATGACTGCTGGCACGGTTCCAGACAAAGCTATCCACTGATTAATTCAGCCCATCTCACCTGTTTGCTGGATATAGCCGGTAGTAGATTATTATTTGTATTCTTAACCTGAGAAATTTTAGCACTCTTTAAGATCGTCACTAAACAGGGAAAATCATTAAAAAATATTTTTAAAAGATTCACGAAATATTAAATTTATAAAAGAAATGTCTCAATTTGTAAAGGGAAACGGATTATAGTTGACGCCGAGTTTTCAAACCGCCCTAAAACAATCCGAACAATCAACATTGTTGTGGCTTTTGTAGAGTTTTCTTTATTTCTAGATTCAACATAACATAACATTAGCAAATCAAGACAGACAATGTGTTCTAGTGCGCATCGCGAAAAACCTTTTTAAATTTATGTAAAAAAACTCAAATATGTCCAAAAATACGTATCTATAAATGAAATAATTTATTGATGTTTTTCATGAGAAAAACTTTTTTCACAAATAGTCAATATCTGCAGTTTGGTGTTGCCATTTGAAGGATGCTTGTGAAATGTTTTCTCTTGATCTCTGGTCTTTGATGATACATTTTTATCATAAGTTCATTCAAAACAATTAAAAATAATACGAAGATGTAGCAGCCTAGATTAAGCGATCCTTTGGGCCCAATAGTGACCTGCGGGTCACATAAAACTCTTTCATAACACAACAAAAATAGGGCATGTTTCACCTAAAATGACAAATATTAGCCTACATACAAAAAATATGATATTTTAATAACAAAACAAAAAAAAATACAATAAATTTAAAAAAGTACCTGAAAAATTTTCATCAAAAAAAAAGTCGGTGCAGAAAGAACACGAAAATTACTGTCCAATATATTAAAAAAATAACGCCTTAATAGTCGCTAAAATCCAATGAAAAAATTGCTAATTAAAATCGTTAATTTTTATTCTATAGACGTGAAAAAAATCAGAAATATACCTATTTTCAAAAATGGTTATGGTACATGGTACGAAAGTGTTAAAGCCAGACGCTATTATTTAACACGAACAATGGAAACTAATAGTTTATCAAAGCAGATAATAAACATTCAAATCCATTTCCCAGAGCAACCTTTGTCTAACTTAGTTACATTTCCTAAAATACCCTTCTACCGAAGCACTCGAAAATAAATAGACTATAATGGCTGACATAATGGGGAGTTGTTAACATTTAATATGGGTTGGATGATGATAAAATTGTGCAAAAATGTAAAACAATTAAATAGACATAAGTTTAAAATGTTTTACGCAAATTAAGTTTTCGTGTAACCGATCATTTAGAGTAAACATTTTACCACCCAAAACAGCCTTGTTAAGTGAGGAATGTGTTTTACCTACTGTAACCTAATGACTAGTTACCTTTCGAATGGCTGGTTACGTGAAGTGGGTACGTAAGGTAGTATCGTAAAACTATGAGCATACTATCACCTGAACGAAAATGCACTTATCCAAAATATTTTTTTTGATTTCTTCATTCAAATAAACCTGTAATAAATATTTATAAATATTTTACAATAAATAATTTTTGATTTGATTTGATTTGATTTGATTTGATATGGATCCCCTTATGAGACTGGTTACAATTTGTAAATATCTCAAAAACAAATTTAACATTGAAATTAAATTTGAAATAACTGAAACAATTTTCTTGAACAGTAATGAAATGTGCTTAATTTCTAAGTACCTAGCACTATACACTGCACACTCCAGTGCACTTCACGGTAGTCTTAATTTCACTGGACTGCAAATGTAGCCAGCCGCACAGTAGGGGTTAAAAAACCTATTTAGAATATTTCTACAGTATCGTGAATGGCCGTGAGCCGATTGGTTCTTGAAGTTTTGTGGTATCACCCTGAGCAGGGTGTATATCGCCATTCTATGACGTCGAGTTACACCGATTTAATTCGTATTTCAAAGGAAGATGATACCAATTTAATGCCACCACCAGTTTCTTTTCAAATGCCCACAACGATAGCACTGAATAAAACTTACTGAGCTTGCATTGAAAGATAAAGATACTTTTTATTATGAACCCAAAAATTTTTTTCAATTTGTTTTAAAATGAAAAGCATGGATACTTTACTGGAAGTTCCAGAAAATCATAAGTATCGAATACGATGGAAAACGCTTAGAGCTAATAGTAGCGTTTTAACGAATGAGGTAATTTTTGACTAAATGGGCGGTATACAAGTAATCCAATAATAATTAATAATTTATTTTTTTTTGAACAATTTCGGATATAAAAATCATGCTTTAGGTTTTGATAATCATATAAACTTAGAACGGGTTGTTTCTGAGAATTATTAAATTTCAACGTTAATTTTCGGGTTCGGTGAAAGTCCTATTAAAATTCTGTTGTAATATCATTATAGGCTAGTAGCTTGACAGAACTGAAATACTAACAGAATCTGAAAAAATCTTTCACAGAACTACAAATTTTAAAGAACAAAATTAACTTTAAAATTTGTAGAAATTCTCCAAAACAACGCTTCCTTAGTCTGTCGAGCATCGTTCCATTTTGCATTGGGTCAGTTAACTGTAATAGGTTAATATTAGGGATTTCACAACATTTCATTCAACATTTTTTGCTTTTTATATTTTTTGTTAATACATAGTGTATAATGACACTTAAACTGTGCATGATGTGAACATTTTTAAGTGGACTGTTGACATCTACGTTTTTTGCAGAGCTTATCTAATGACTTTTTCATGTTAATAGTCTGAAATGTTCCTAAACAATAAATAAACAGAAGGCCCTGCGCATAAAAGTCCCACAATGCATAGCACGTAATATATTATGTGCATTCCATAATGCTTCCTTTAACTAATCCCAGGTGCACCCACGCACTGCCCTTGCAATTTTGACATTTTTTGTTTAGTCGCATTATAAATAAGTAAATGTAATTATAAATATAAACTTTTTTTTTTTGTTAATTGTATTTTTTTTCTTGTGGCTTGTAGAGAAGACTTGTTTTATAATATATAGATAATAAATGTATGCAATAAAAATTATGTTAATTAAGAACTGCGCTGCTAACCGCAGTAAGCTTTACGTTTTTGGGCAGGGTCTTTCAGGACTCGGTTTATTGGTTTACGTAGATTCCTTAGCGCAAAAATCTAGTTGAAAAAAAACACACGAACAAATCAGACAATAAAATACGACGTAAAAAAATGAGCTCTTAACAGTTACGGCAGGGGTCACCAATTACTTTCATTAGGGGTCCGTTTTTTTTAAATACATGACCGTCGCGGTCCGGAAGGGAAAAGGCCTAACAACCCCCCCCCCCCGCCGGCTTAGCAATTGAAATAATAAAATGTACTATTTAAATATGTGTAGATACAATATCAATGAACGAATAACATGAATGGGTTCCGGAACATTATTTTATTAAATAATGAACAAATGTTATGAATAAAAAGAAGTTTAATGAGAAAAATTACATTATTTGCTTTTGCTATCCGTCTGAAGTTTAAACTAAAGTTTGTGCAGGCTATTGTCATTAAATCTTGGAGATGTTCATCGGTAAGTCTGCTCCGGAATTTATTTTAAATGAAGTTTATCTTGGAAAATGCTGCTTCACAAACATACTTTGACCCAAACAAAGTGAGAAGGTTCAAGGCTATTTCTTTTAACTGTGGGTATTTGTTACCACAAACAAATTTTATCCAAAAGTCTCGACAAGAAACTTCCTGTTTTTGGTGTTTTAAAACTGCATTTTCTTGAAAATCGATCATTTCTATCTGGAAAACAGCTTTATTACTCCCGAAAATATTTGAAGCTTCATTGCTCCATGTGTTCACAATAAAAAAATATTTTGTATTGTTAACACAAGGTCCGCACAAAATAGGTCGGCGGTCCGCATCCAGATCGCGGTCCGCCATTTGGTGATCCCTGATCTACGGCTTCTAGGATTCACTAGAAGGTCTTAGCTACTTATGTAAACAAATTGAAGATACGTTTACTTAAGTATGAATTACGTACAAGATTCCTAACTGATCTAGACCCATCTGAAGCCAGTGGGATTATGGCATTTTTGAATATTGGGATAAGTTATGAGACTATAGATAGAGGGGGGGAGGAGATAGCGAAGATATTGGTTGGGAAGTACCTGACTCTCTCTGTCAACCCAGCAAAACGTTTCCGTTGTCAAGGGGTAAGGCTCTCGACTAGCAAGCTGGAGGTCGCGGTATAAATCCCGGCGAGCGCAAGTAAATTTTATTCGATAAATTTATGTTTTTTCTCAATTTACTCATTAAAAATAATATAAAGAATATTTGCGGCACGTTCCAGAGTGGAAGATACTTTCAGTATCGCCCTGGTGTAGGACCACCATTCAGAATTAAAACGTTGCTTGAAATGGCTTCGGCCGTGCTTGGTGACCAGATCTTGTTACATGTAAGATTTGTAACAAGGTGTGTGTGCATCACTTTACTTACATCGCATCTATGGTCTTGGTGTGTGGGACCTTTAAGTACCTACACATTGCTATTGGTCAAATTGACAGTCCTGGAATTCTGTCTTGGAGAGTTGCCAAACCTGAGGGAGCAAGGATCTGTGATTTGCATTGGAAGCAGTCGCCATTTTTTGATCACCAGCCCAGAGCAGCAGCATTCCTCTTGGCTGAGGTTCGACGAACACATTCGCCAATTTTTGTGAGCATCAGCTTTGCATATGGAGCATTGACCATTGGATTAATGGAATTGGATGGCATCTGCCGATACTGATTGGTTAAGAGGGACCCTTTTGGAGACCAGCAGTGTGAGGGTATTTTACATTGGACTACAACATTAATTTTTTGGATAAATTATATTCTGGGACAGTTGCTGTGAAGAACCGAAATCTACTACTTCGCATCAAGAACAAACTGGTATCACTCCTTTATTTTATCTATGCAAGCCCTTTGCCAGACAGATTTAATAGTAGGATGCTAGTTAATTTATTTTTTATTATGTATTTTTTGTGGTAACACATTTTAGTATTCTTAAATATTTTTTTTATTTCTAGATAATAAACCCATCCTTACTTTTATTTGTTGCCACTCAATCCCACGGTAACAATCTGAATAGCCACATACTTCCTCACCTTCTCTTCACCAACTCCTTCCCATCTCCAAAACCCACAGCCACACAACCTTCCCCAACTGGGGATGTAATAGTCTAACTGGCTCTAGACGGCAGGGAGCAGTTAGGACTCTTGTGCTGTTTCAAATAAATTAAAACACGTTTGTATGTATATTATTTTTGATAAATAATAGATTAACATCGTCCGATCTTGCTAGCTACCTTGCAGAATCGACTAAACTAAGATCTTTATTTGAAGTTATTCGGGAAATATGTAATCAACTTAACTTAAATTGAATTTTTGTAAATTGATTTTAAATTGCACACAATGTTCTGTAAAATTTATAAAAGAATTTTGTCAGTTTGGAGAGTCATTGTTCAGTTGGTTTTAGCATATTTATGACATTTGATAACAGTAAGTAACCAAGACATTGTGAGTGCCCATCCCAGTTCAGGATCATCCGGTAAAACACATCACCCTCCTGAGCAAAAAGTTGGCTACCCTCATCTAGAGTCTGTGGCTTCCGGCCTGGATAGGCATGATGAAACTTGTGGGACGTGTCTTTTGACCCACAGCAAGTGGATTTGAAAACAACGTTCTTCGGTATTACGATAAATTTGTCGGTCTGTATCATATAATATATTGTTCCTTTGTTACAAATCCTGTAAAGACCTAATTTTTTCGTCACTATAATTCCTGATAAAGCAGAAACCTTGATTTTTTTTTGTCCCCAACACAAACGGATTTTAATAACTTTGCTCCATAGATACAAAATATTTCAAGGAAGAGTGTTTTCAGAAAGAGAAATTTCTACCCAAGATGGTTTTTTTTAAATTATTTATCTCTATACCTATAGGGGTATCTGCGGAAGTCCCCTATTAAATACAATAAAACTTTCAGATTCCATCAAAAATTTTGCCTATGAAAAACTTCTGCAATTTTTATTCATCAACGGAACGTGTTATTTCAAATATGTTTAATTATTTATTTTATATATATTTATTTTTTTAGATGTTAGTAGGTACTTTGAAAGATAATGCAACGTTAACACACATGTATTTATTTATAACAAAAAATTATAATTTTTTTTCAAATATGTAGAATTGAAATTTAGCAATAATATGCAGTTTTAAAAGAAAATGGCGATTCACAAATATACTGAGTTTTTCGACAAATATATTGATTTTGCTGGTACCTACCCTGATGTATGGCCGTGAGGCATGGAGCTGTCAGTGGAAGGATGAAAGTAGTCTGAATGCTGTAGGAATGGGATCCTTGAGGTGTATGTAAGATTATGTGAGAAATCTAGAGACCGCAAATAATGCAAGGATGATCTAAGCGTAAGGAGTAAGAGTAAGAAAAAATGATTTGGGCGTGTAGAGCAAATGAACGTAGAAAGAAGTGTAAGGAGAATATACGACGCAAATGTGGATGGTAGCAGAAGTCGGGGACGCCCAAGGAAGACGTGGCACTATCAAGCGGATCAGATATTTTAGTCGGGCAACGTCAAGTAAACATAATTGAAGACTATGTATGACACGATCTTTGAAAGTGAATGAGGCAAGGAGCGTATGCCAAGACCGAGTTGCTTGGCGGTCCGTCCTCCCTGCCTACCCCTGCGGGGAAACGGTGTGATGGTGAGTAAGTTAGTTAGTATTCAGTTTTCCCATTATTCATCATGTCAAACAGTTAAGTATTCAATTTTGTACATTTAAAGATTTTTATAAAATACATCTACAATTTATTTTTAATTTTCATGCAAAAAAATTACACAGTAAATACATTTGTTTTAGTATTAGTTCACCCGCCATCTTAAAAATGTCTTTGTGTTATGGCGGATATAGTTTACAGATTGAATTTATTTTTCCCGATTGATTAATCACGTAAAAGTCTCTAGAATTTTAGTCATCAATTTAATCATCATCCAAAACTATGAAGAACAAGAAGAAATAGAGACTAAAATAGGATGTATACCTAAAGGCATGGCAAAAGGAAAAACGCAAGTTTAGATGTCCAAGAGCCGCCAAGAATCGGCCAACTGAAAACATTGCTGGGAGACTAATATCCAAAACTTCGCCAACGAACATTCATAGTAAAAATAATATATTTTTTTGTATTAAACACAAACATGTTCAAAGCAAAATTTACAAGGAAATTTTTGCCGATAGACATGTTGAGTCAATATATCTCCGTATCGTACCAAATCAGTCATCCGAAGCTCACATAACACTGTCGATTTATTTAAAAGTTGTTCACGGTTTATTTCAAAGAAAATCACATTTCGCTTACGAAACAAAAACAGAATTGTATGGCAATATATTCTCGAGGAGAAAGATTTCACTTCCTCAATACGGTTGAATATGTGTCGAGGTTTTGTTGCCTACTACTCACAAAATACGTAACGGATATTGCAATATTATTATATGAGAGGGCCTAAAAAAAACACAAAACCTCGTAAATATTAACAAGGGCTTGATAGTTCTTAGCCTTCGGTAATAGATAGCTACACCAAAACTAAACGCAGAAAACCACATTATGGGAAGTAATGCTCGCAACATTGTATAACTTCTACGTAAATAAACATATACTTCACCGTAATGTACCCTGAAGATGGACACTGTAAAGCTGTCCGAAACGTTGGCTAAAAAAGTGGGAAGCGTAATACCGCATGATAACCAAAAAAATATTCCTAATATCAAGTAAATGTCATTCTTAAATTATTATATTTTATCAAGTAAACATTTAAATAAATGCGTGGATTTAATTGAATTAGTCACAGCAAAAGATAACTCGATGAGGTAATTGAAGAATAATTAATATCACGCGAAAATTTTACTAAAACACGGGAGAAGTGTGCAATTCCGTGCATTCAATGTAGTTTATATTCAAGCTTTATGAATAATACAATAAGCCAACTTGAGCCCCCGCATACTCAATTTCTACCGACTTATAACAAGTTCCATAAATACAGATTTAAGTAAAAAAAAATTTTAAGACATGTCGACTATATCTCCATACATTTGTCATGTCAAAACTTAAATTAAATGAAATTCCATTGATATAAAAAAAACACAAAGTAAGCTCCAAAAATTATTTAAAACACGTTTCGTTCTGTTATTTCATATTCAAAGATTCAAATTCAAGATAATATCAAAGTTGATATTATCTTGAAGAATGTATTAATGATAAATATTTTGAGGTCATCAGCAAAAAGTAAAATAAATACATCATGACATATTTTTGTAAAATCATTTGTAAACAAGGTAAACAGTATTGGACTAAGGTGTGAACCTTGTGGGACTCCACTTTATTTTTTTCTGGCTAGGAGGATTTTATTTTAACAATTTGTTGTCTACCAATAAGATAGATATTAAAATTCACAGTGTATCTTTAAGTGCATTTAAAGCATTTGTCGAGAGTTTTTTGCTCCTTTTCAAACGAATCGTGTTTTATTAAATAAATTCGCAATTTTCACTTAGTTATTGTCGTTTTTTAACACTAGCGCGCTCCCCATAACATCCGTATTTACATATCTCCCTTTCAAACTATCTTTGAATGTTTACTATGGGGCCGTATAATGCGTAATTAGATAGTAAGACTGTGGTGTCAAGTATTCCTTCCAGTTTTCCTTGATGCTGTAATCGTGATAGAGATGGGATTTACTCATGGTAGAGGAAGCTCTGAACGGTAATGGAACCCATATTCCATACTAGAAAATGGTAAGCTCCGCCCTCGCTAACCTGGTATCACGGTAACGCGGTAATTAGGTGTAGTGCCACATTCGGAATTTACGTTAAATGATTTTTAGCTATTATTTTTTTTTTAAATATTATATTACAATAGCCTAGTAGTCGCTTATGGAAAAATGTAGTATATCTATATCGTGTTTACTTATTTTATTTAAAACGTGGATACGCATAATGCAGTAATTATCTTGGTTGGTATACGTTTCTTTGATTTTTAAAAAACCTTTGCTTTTACTCGCTATAGATTCGAGCACTTAGTTAATAAGTGGTAGGTTATAATAACCACGAAAATAATATTTTATGTCTTAAAAAATAATATTACAAGTTTTATAAATATACTAATATTAGAGGATTACGTATTAATTATATACCATTAATTCCAATAAAAATAGCGTAATTATACTAAAACACAGGATAAAAATATATTAATAAGATGGGTCTTCACTCATTTAAAATTGGTTAAAGATTATTAAGTTATGAAAAAAAAAGATAATTTTTCTAGCTCTCAGTCGAAGTATGATATAGTTATGTATGACGAAAGTTCATTCGAATTAGCTCAGTGGTAGAGGAAAGTCCCGGCAAGGCTGAGCTCCTGGGTTCAATTTCTTTTTCTATTTCACATTTTCCTTTTGAGAGTTGTTAATATTTTCAATTTTTTAATCTATAATTTAAATTTATGGTTTAACCCCATAAAAAAAATGTTTGTGTGAATGGGTTGGGGAGGGGGTTATATTTTGTGTTACTTGAAAATCACGTGAAGGTGTACGTTTCACAAGCTTTAGTAAGCATATTTGTTTGTACTTTCAAGACGCATTTTGTAAGGCAACCATTGAGCTTGTGTATTAAAACGAAGCCTGAGATGAATTAATCAAGTCAAAGTGAAAATACATGTAGAAATGATGGAGTCATCGGTTTTACTTCCGTAAACATATTCATAATTTGGTTTCGTGCCCTGTGTACAAAGAGCGTTTTTTACTTTTTTTACGGTTTTTAAGAGAAGTCGACGTCGACGAGTGTTTTGCCTAAACTTTTATAATAACACCAACCAAGAGAAGACATTAATGATGATTACATATTGTTATCAATATTTTCTCTTATTACGTTATTAATATAATGGGTTAACTCTTAAAAGCCACTATCAAACACGAGCTCAGCCACAAGTCAACAAGTAAATATAATATTAATACAAAGATGATGATCCAACGTGGACAGGGCAGTAGGTACCTACCTTTGTACAAACCCACAAACTACCTGTAAAGAAACATTATGAAATTTTTACCCAAATTCAAAAGATGTAATCATTATAAACTTAGGTATTATGGAGATGGATAATTATACTCGTAATTAGAAGTAAGTGGATATTGCAAATATCTACTTGGATATTAGTATCTGGGAATCTTCGGCGAATATAATTCGTTCCGTTTGAGCATATTTTTACAATCTTTCTATGAAATGAAGTAAACCTGACATCTGTTGTGAAGTTATGGTTCAAGAAAATATTACACTCCATGGAGTAAACATGTTAACGTCATTTTGACATGAGTGAAAAGCGAAGCTAACTCTTCTAGTACATTACCCGCAAGCTGTTCAAAAGGTGCAGATTTTACACGAATGCGGGTGTAGTTTCAGTAGTTTGTAATAAGAACTGGCAGCACGGGTGTGCATGAATCACACTGCTCAGGAATGCCCCATCGCAAAGGGAAAGCTCGGGAAAGCCAGCAAAAAGTTGTGATAAAGTCGGAACACGTTAAGACGAGTCTGCATGCAACATATCACAGCTGACTGCAGATAAATATTCAGTTCACTTGGATTATCTCCAACTTTTTGGTGGTGCAAATTTTAATACACTTTTTCACTACTTTCAGAGATTCTCGCCTAGGCGTTGTTATAAGTACTTCACGTCGTTTTAAAAAAGTTCTTTATAAATATCTTGGAGAAGAACATATTTCTGTACTGGGCTACCTATCGGTTCCAATTCTAGGAATCCAATAAAAGCCACCCAGCATTTTCCCCATGCGATAGAAGAATAATAAAATAACTCTTAGTATAAAACGAGCTTTCAATATAAGGTTGAGTTTTATTACCAATATAAATTTACAAGTGAGTTATTTAACTCTCTCTTATACAATACCTTCAATAACTGTTACACATGATTGCAAAAAAGTATTTAACATAAAAAGGTAACGTTACATCGTAATGTTACAAATTTTATAGGTAATGACCATATAAAATAACGTTTATTAGCCCGGTATTCACGAGCCATAAAAGCATGTAGCGGCTTATATCTAATAAGATTATATCTAATAAGAATAAAAATTCCAATACTTTATTTCTGGATTTACGGAGAGTATGCGTTCAAATCATTATTATTAATTATAATCATCAATAATGTGCCAGTAATGTGCCATCTATCACGTAACGTGCGATAAAATTGTGGCATAAATTTGTATCCTTTTACTTTAAAACGAGAGTAATGTTTATTTTTAGCGGTGTTATTGAAGTTTAAAATTACCTCAACAGAAACTGTCATTAATTTAGGCGCGATTGCGCAATGTTTATTTTTAGCTTAGTGATTACAGTTTAAAATTACCTCGAAAGAAACTGTTATTAATTTAAGCGCGATTGCCTCTCCATACTCAGCATCGATTTTCAAGACGTTTTCAGATTAAAAAAATAGTTTGGCGGTGAAAGGTCGTCTAGTACAATAATATTTAGTTATTGAATGAAAATTTTAACAGAAAAAGATAGGTCACATTTAGAACTTGAACCCATTAATTGAAAAACATTATTACACAATATTGCAATGATCTAACTACTTGTTAATGTAATAAATTAGAATGTGTTGATAGTATAAAATATCATAGAAAAATTTCTGAATTTTGACAAACATATAGACTCAATTTTCACAAAGATCAGAAAACTTATTCGTCTATTCATGGCCATTAGAAATATTCTCTGCGTTAAAGATTTGAAACAAATATACTAAGCTATGTTTAACTCTACAAGAAAATGCATACTTTGGTTGGGGCGGATCTACCAAAACAATAATAAATCCCTTAGCAAAAGCTCAAAAATCACTTTTAAGGGTCATCCTTAAAAACCGTTTAGGTACCCCAGTGATATATTATTCGAAGAGATACGAGTTCTTGATGTGACGCAACTATACATAAGAAAAATTATATTACGTATACAAAAACATCGTCACCACTACCCTTCCATCGACCATCTTCACGACACCCTTCATGCGGGGAGGAATACAGTAGTTCCACCTACTACTAAGACATTGCTCATAGACATGAAAAACTCGTACTTAGGACCAAAAATGTTTAACCTCATACCCGATACATGGAAATTGAAAAGTGCACACATTCTGCGAAAATCGACACTTGGCTTCTCGACTTAGGGAGAGTCTAACCTACAGATATACAACAAATGTTTAGTACGTTCACATAATTATTTCATATTTTTGGCCTCTAGACCTAAAATTCTCACCACACTTCACAAACTCAAAAAAATGTACTATTTAAAATAATCATTTTTACACATCATAGAAATAATGAAAAAAATAAGAGGCTTACCTAACTAATCTCTACATCACCTACTTCATAAGAATTAAACTTATCAATTTGATTGCCTTGAAACGGGAAACCTTCCCTATTGGACAGTCAATATTAAAAAATAAATAAACAGAACACTTCAGAACATACACATTCAAAATATTTATTGAAATTTAATTACTACATGGGACATGAAACGAAAATAGAATAACACCATTAAAAATATTAATAGTAATACTCAGTTTCTTTGTTTTTATTTGGTCGCTTAAAATTAGGCGAAAATCGACCACTCTCCCCCTCAAGTTCAAACAACTCGAGGTTCGTTTTGGCTTGAAAGTAGCAAAAAAGTCGCCCTTCATTTGTTTGGGTCTTCAAGCGAAAGTCGACCGAAACGCCTCTCTGGCGGCAGAGAATTCGAGTTCAATTTTGCGTGGCAAAACTGAAAATTCGAGTCAGTGATTTTAGCCGGAAGCTCGGCCGGATTCGTACGGAAGAAGACGTAGACAAAAATTTGAGTAACTCTGGCGGCAAAAAACCGGAAGCGCTCGAGGCGCTCCATACTAAAATACCGAGGTTCACACTTCCGCCGCCAGGACTGCCCCGCTCTCTCGAAAAGCCAATTGCGGCCGCATAATTGTCGGAGCTTCTGGATTGGTAATCGACTTTTCCCTGCCAGAAATGACGAGTGTTGCCACCCGCGCGGTTTCGAAACGGCCAAATTTCGGTGCATTTTCGCAACGTTTCGTTTTTATAGATCGGGATGAAGTGTAAAACTTTTTCTCCTTTACAGTTTATATTTTTATTCAATTTCGAACGCACCCCGAACGCGAAATCATTAAAAAAAAATTTCTTCCGCCTTTTTGCTCGAAAATTATGCGGTTTTCGCATTACTCGAACGTAAATTAAAAAGACGATTAATTTTGATCGAGCGTCGGCTGTGAATTAATCAGGTAACGTTGATTTTTTTTTTAAAATTTCACGAAAAGTTGTACGAAATATCCCCATTTATAGGGTAAGTGGTTGAATTTAAGCGGAAATGTTTTTTTTTGCCTAATGGTATCATTATTTTAGGACGCCAAGTCACGTGGAATTTTTGGCAAATGGCGGACTGCTTTCGTATCTCGCATCTCGCGTCGCTGTTGTGTTTTAAATATTGTCAAGTCCGCTGAAATGGACACGATATTAGTGGATGTTATTCTTTATGAATTTCCGCGTGTCTTCGACGACTCGGATCAAGTTTCATCATGGGATTCTTTAAGAAATATGGATTCATAACGTAACGAAAAAAAATGATGGTGGATTATATTTTCCTAAGGTATATATTCTTATTTTGTTATCTTTTTGCTGTACCGAGTTGAAAATGATATTAGTCGATGTTATTCTGTATAATGAAGTTCTGTGTGTCATCGGCGAGTGTGATCATGGGATACTTTAAAAAATACGCATTCACAAACGTCACAAAAATGGTGACGTATAAACTTTTGACTTTTTCGTTTATCTTTTTGCTGTACCGAGTTGAAAATGAATATAACGTTATACATATATTAATAAAAGATTATTAAATAGTTGGTTTTCAAATTACTGAAAAAATGGCCCGATTAACCTACCAACTTTAAAAATTATAAATAAACTTGATTACTGTTAAAATGAAATATAGTAGATTCATTAAAAAGAAAACTAGCGTCCCTTTCTTAATGATATTCTAAATTATATTCTAATGTTATTACATTCGTTATTTGCAGGATTCTACTGTATGCGATTGTCAATCGATACTTTCACGGGACGTTGTGGTCAAGTGGATCTTCTAAAAAAATGTCTACGCTTTTCCAAATTCGGTTAAAAATACTCCTAGGCGATTTCATCGATGGTTTTTGATGGAGTTTCTTGGACAGGTATGTACACGTATGATAGTTGGGAATTTTTCAGAATGTTTTACAAGTTTTCAGTTGAATTTGCTCGCTGGATGACGTTAAATAAATCGCAACGTCAAACGTTTAATCATCGCCCGAGAGCATTCTTTGAAAACGCAGCCTGCTTCCAGTTTCAGATTACATAGATTTCTAAATTATCTTTTCTTTAGCCTGTAATTGACGATGGATATCTTCACAAAATTAATCATTAAACGAGCGTTTCTCTGCAGATCTTTTTGTTGTACCAAGTTAAAAGTGAATCTAAAATTATAATACCATATATTAATATAATTTTTGTCGTTTACAGGACGTCAAACCGTCAAATTTACCAGCCTCGACATTCTGAACAAAGGACAGCGCAGAATTTTGATGCTTTCTCGAGGTGAATATTATCATGTTATAATTAATTAATTAATGTCATTATTATAACGTAAATAAAAGCCCAACTTTCATCTACTGAAACGTCTGAACTGTCTGCTTATTGTAATTGACGATGGATATCTTCACAAAATTAATCATTAAACGAGCGTTTGCTTATGGAGCAAGCCAGAGTGGGGCCAAATTGTAATGATAAAAGATTAAGAAATGATTCGATGAAAGAATTACAGTAGAAAATAAACATTAATTGAAATATCATACAAAACTTAAAACGCTATTAACACTTGAGACAAGAAAACATGAGCGACTCTTTAATTATAATATTCAAATAACATATCTCAAGATCGTGCACTGTGTTCGTAGATGGTTAATAAACCCCTATGTTTAAATATATATGTTTAAACATAGGGGTTTATTAACCCACAAGTAATATCTATTACAAAATTTATGTAATTATTTCTGACTGCTATTTGATATTACATTTGAAACTTTGACAATCGCCATTAACGCCGATTCTGTAAATTTTGCACATTTCTTCTGATCATTTGTCTCTTATTGCAGATTTTTTTGTTGTACCAAGTTAAAAATGAATATATCATTAAAATATTATATATTAATAAATGAATTAACAATATGCCTAAATTTTATCAAATATCATTTGCAGGTTATTGAAACTTCTCTACGATGACGCTTTGAAGCCTCGACGTTCTGAATAAAGGAGAATGTTGACGGTTGGCGATTACACATCGCAGAATTATGTCGGTTTCTCGAGGTAATATAACAATTTGTTCATAATATTACTGTTACATAAATAAAAGCCCAACTTTCATCTACTGAAACGTCTCAACTGTCTACTTATTGTAATTGACGATGGATATCTTCACAAAATTAATCATTAAACGAGCGTTTGCTTATGGAGCAAGCCAGAGTGGGGCCAAATTGTAATGATAAAAGATTAAGAAATGATTCGATAAAAGAATTATAGTAGAAAATAAACATTAATTGAAATATCATACAAAAGTTAAAACGCTATTAACACTTGAGACAAGAAAACATGAGCGACTCTTTAATTATAATATTCAAATAACATATCTCAAGATCGTGCACTGTGTTCGTAGATGGTTAATAAACCCCCTATGTTTAAATATATATGTTTAAACATAGGGGTTTATTAACCCACAAGTAATATCTATTACAAAATTTATGTAATTATTTCTGACTGCTATTTGATATTACATTTGAAACTTTGACAATCGCCATTAACGCCGATTCTGTAAATTTTGCACATTTCTTCTGATCATTTGTCTCTTATTGCAGATTTTTTTGTTGTACCAAGTTAAAAATGAATTAACAATATGCATAATTTTTGTCGTTTGCAGGATGTCAAAACGTCACTACTGTCTGCGTTTTACAGTCCTCGAGAATGAATGAACTTCAGCCGGCGTTACTTTGAACTGGAACTAATTTCACAATCCTCTCTATGTCTTTCCAAAGTCGTGATGAAAATGATGACACTTCAACGCTTTGATATTTTAAAGTTACTAATCATCCATGAATGGTATAATTATGGAACTAATTACATAACTAGCTTGCCAGTTAATATATCTACTTAAATCGAAAACGATTAACGTTTTTAATTGGACGGCCAATTTGTTCATTTAAAATTTGTTCACAGGCCCCAGGGGGGTGGGTCAGCTATTTGATTTAAATGAAAGCATTCACTTTATTTACATTCGAACATCAAATCGTAAATATGAAATTTGGCTCACACATCTTGCTTTATTCACATTCAAACTTTTCATAACACACTACACTTTTTTACCCATTAGTTTCGGGGAAAAAGCAACGTTTTGACACGCAGTCCGCTTCATTTACACGCAAGCATATGTATTTAATTATAAAATTAGGCAGATGCCTCTCGCTGCATCCACATTCAAACATTACACCACGCACCAAATATTTACCCGTTAGTTTCGGACAAAAAGCAAAAGTGTCCAAACACACTCTTTGCTTCATCCACATTCAACACCAAAATACAAATTATTTTTTATTTTTTACATCCACTTACTCGAATTATTTTTACCCATTAGTTGCCTGCAACGGGCAAAAAGCTAGTCCATAGGTATTGGACAGTTAGGGACAGGGTAATGGGTTCGGCGATTACTCAGATATGTGATCAGTGACGATATGGGGAAGAATTTCTGTCGTTGTTTTTTTACAAAAAAAATACAAAAAAGGACAGCCAAAATTTTAGTAACATTATTCCAAATAATGTCAGTAATCACTTGTTAAAGTTTTTTTTTTATTATCAATATAAAGTTTTTTACAGGTTTTTTTTTCGATGTCTGTCTCACTAGGATAAACCTGTGTCGAGACAGACGTATTTAATACATAAATTAATGTTTACATATTATTTGATACATATAATATTTCATTACATTAAATGACATTGTGAAAATGATAAAAAATAATAAATAATAATGTTCCGTAACGCCGATTGCTTTGACAGGCTGTGTAATAACCAATCGTATCGTCAGAATTTAGACTGTATAGTTTAAGTTCGCACAAGTCAGCTAAAACGACGGAGAGCCGGGAGCCGAGCCAGTTGAAAAAACACCGTTCGTCCCGTAAAATCTCGATCGCCGGTTGTCTAATCGGAATAATCCTAAAACGTATTTTTATCGCAATTTACTTTAAAACAACAAGTGCTAAAGAACCACAATTCCGTTCCAGTGCTGACAGATGAGGCTGATGCAGATTTCACCATCATTTCACCGGTAAGTTGCTTGTGAAGTAACGTTACGCATTGTGTTTCCGCATTCGCCTGTCAAAAACCATATAATTAATTTATTTGTTATCTGTGTGGAATAGCCCTTGAGTCAGCTATTCCAACCCCTGTTCGTTCTTCGAACAAATAATAATAAATGATAAATTGGTTAATCAGCATCTAGTTGGAGTACATACTTATGAGAGGATTTTTATAAAATTTTTGATCTCGGATCTGTCTTGGCTGATGATATAAGTAAGTCAAGCACGTCCCTTGACACCCTGTAAATAAACATATTTAGAAAATTTACAAATTTCTTAAAAAGACGCCTACATAAAATATGTTTTTTAAACTTTTTTCCCATTTAGCATTAGCATACGGTACTAAACTTATTCAAGAAAACATCTAATGGGCACCTTAACTTTTTATACCCCTGAAAGTTAGCATAATATTAGACTTATCTTAAAATTCACCGGAGCTCATTTATAATGTAGGCTGAATTTTATTACACTTTGCAGAAATAAAATATTTCCATGACCTTGGAAAATTATACAATTTCCACAAACTCATTCTGCGAAAGAAGGGCTATTGTAACCAAAAAACAACAAAACCTTCCTGTTCTCTCTATTTTTGGAGGACGGCTATCATGATGTCATGTCCCACCACGTAAACTGGTAAAAACACACTCGTATTTTTAACGTAAGCAGTTCAAAGTCAAAAGAAGTGCGTGTCTATTTTTCTTACTTCTTAACGTTATATATCTTTCTGATGTGACAAAAATATTTTAATTTACTTCTTGGTTGTATTATACAATTTCTAGACGTGAACCGTGTAACGGATTCTAGCATGAGTTTTATACGCTGCATTTGAATTTGAAAAGATTGTCTAAAAGCTAGTCTAGTCTAGCTTTATAAGCAATAATTATTAGTGTAAAACAAAATATAATTTTAAAAATCTTCCAACAAAAATTTAAGTGTTGAATAAATATTTATTGAATTATTTGGCGGTTTAAAAATAAGCTGACCTCATAGCATAGCCGCTAGTGCACCTGACCGGCAATCAAAAGGCTATGTGTTCGATTCCCCTCCGCGTCATTTATTTTTTCAATTTATAAATTTGTTTTATGCCAATAATTATTACTTGAAATAGTTTATTATCCTTTGTGCTTTGCATAAAAACCTTGTCCTGTAAACATAAGTTTATCTTTAAAAAAATAGTCTAGTCTTGGAATTGTTTCCAAATCTTCATTCTTCCTATTACGCATATCAGTCGGATAATTCTTTACAAAACTGGTGTTGCAAAATACCATCGTCATTGTTAAGGAATTGATTCAGAAAGACCTAGTACCTATTTATAAAAAAATATATAAATTAAAGATGTTTCTATTTTCTAACAGAAAAAAGAGTAGTTTAACCTTGTCTTACTGTACCTCTACAGACATATGTTAAGGTAGGAGAGTTAAATTTTTAATCTTCGCTTTATTCGTGGAAGTCTTAATTACTTTACAAGAATTTGATCTGTAGTTCCTAGAACCGTCAACATAGGTAAGAGTCATGTTAATAAATTATCTTCTTGGTTGGTTACTATTCATGGCTAGGCTTTAATGTACCTTTTGATTAAAATTTAAGGCAAATACTCTGGAACTATTATAATAGACCTAAAAACTGAAGTATGGTCGTATTCTCTCAGTTATCAATAAATTCAATTTCCAAATTTAAAAAAAGTGTTAAAAATGTAGAGAGCATTTTTTATAATAAATGTAATAAGCTTTAAGGAATCGTATTTGTTTTTTTGTTCAATTTGAAGTAATCTGCTCAGTCATGAAGAAATACTAAAAACGTAGTAGATTATAATAAGCATAATATGGTCTCAGATTTCGAATTTTTGTTAAATGGGGGTTAAACATTAAGCATTGGCTTTTTGGCTGATACAAAAAAAAAATCATCAATTCAGAAAAGGCACTAGACTTTCAGCGTCTACCTGAAAACTCATCTGACGTTTTCTATGAGTTTATCCTACTGTAGCATCGAGAAGAATCCATTGAATAATTAATAATAAGCAGCTCGACGCTACTTAGGTACGTACTTGCTACTTGCTACTTAGGTACGTACTTGCAGTCGAAATCAAAACAAAACAACCTACTTACTACAAGCACCTACTTGTCTATTGGCGACAATACTATCGCAAATCAGTCTGGAATGTTACGAGAACTCGCCAGAAGGTTCGAGTCTACCGCCTAGGCATAATTGCCGCGCCGCCGAAATTTCGCGAAAGGCCCAGACTGAGCGAGTGCCTCGAATTTAGTTGCAATTTACTACCTGCTATTGCCACCGGCCGAACAGTATACATAAGCCCGACGCAGCGAGCAGCATTATTAGTATTCAGTATTTACTATCGCCGACCAGTACCTACTACCTACCGTACTATGGAAACTTTAACCCAGTTTCGCGAGCATTCCATAGTATTGTGCATAAATAAACGTGAAATATTGCGATTGTAAATCAGCTTTCAACTTATCAATAAACGCCATACCTGAGTTGGAGAGATCTTTCATTTATACACCACGATAACCACACTACCAATCAATAATCACTTCCCAGAATGGTTCCAAATATATATTGTATTTTATTATTATATTATATTAATGTACCACCAATCAACAATCACTGCCTCGAGTAGTTCCGCATTCATTGTCTTCGGGCTCCCCTTCGATAAAGATGTAACCAATGTCCTACCAAATCAGCAATCACTACGTAGAGTAGTAAACATTGTCTTTGGGCTCATTTTCCATGCAGATTTACCCAATGTATCTTACAAATCAAAAATCAATGCCTTGAGTGGTTCTACGTACATTTTTTTGGGGTTTGCCTTCCATAGAGATGTACTCAATGCATCCTACCAATCAGCCATCACTGCCTAGAGTGGTTCCATATACATTGTCATTGGGCTCACTTTCTACGGAGATTTACCCAATATAAACCAATCAAAAATCACTGCCTAGAGTGATTCTATAAACACTGTCTTTGAGCTCACCTCCGTGAAGATGTACCGAATGTTTTCGACACTCAAAGGTAATGAAGTGTCGCAAAATCGATTTAGAAATCAAAGGGCAGGACTGAAATGGCTGACATTTCGTCGATGAGCACAGTGAATTACGCGTAAGCGGAACGACGAAATTTAATAACGGCGGAATGGAGAAAGATAAAGCCAAGGTAGACATCTGTGAATTGCCTTACGCCTTGAAGTAAATAGGTTATTGACAGTGACTGTAGTACGAAAGCACGTGAGACATAAAAGTCAAATGAGATTTTACCCTCATCCGCACGGAATTTTATTTAGATATTTGTATAATTAACGCCTTTTGGCTTTTATATAATATAACTTCTTGCGTAAAACATAAACTATAATATGAGAAATTAGAATTCTGTAAGTAATAAAGAGACATTATGAGCGTGTAAAACAGCAAACGAAAGTAAATAGAAGTTAAGAACAGTAAATAAAAGAACCAAAATGAGATCCTATAATTAATACAATAATGCCATGATAACTAATAATTTGTAATGATCTTAACTGGACTAACTTGTAGGACTGTTTGTATTCTTCTGTAGAGATTAGTTGATGATCTCGTGTAAATAAAGTGATGGTTTGTTTGTAATAATACTAATAGTGTAAGTACACTTTTTACACTTTATTGCCGCACTACTGGTGCAAGTTACACATTTATTATAAACGCCCTGTTGGGCTTTTACATATATGTGTACTAAACAAGATATACTGCATGTACCGAGACACAGGAGTTTTTTTAAAGTTTAGATTACTAAATTTAAATACAAATCTTTTACAAATTAACAAATCACATGGCTATGAAATTGTAACTAACAAAGAACTTAACCACTCGGGCTTTTACTGTTTCCGTAGTTTGTGTGCCATAGGAATTTGTCACTTTGAAATTTTTTTGTTGTTTCTATGAACAACTTAAGATAAAGATGCATGTACAGCGTCGTCTGTTTTTTATAATATACTTTTTTATTTTAGGGTTGTCAAATGCAGAAATTTTTATAATATAATTTTTTATTTTAGGGTTGTCAAATGCGGAGTTGTAACGAAATTTATGAGAACCCACCGGTTGCTTGAAAACAAGCTAATGAAGCTTGACGGCTATTGTTTTATTTCATTGTAAACATGCTTATGAAGCCTGAGTGGTTAAATGTATAAAATATATAAGATAAAAAGAGAAAAGAGAAAGAAAAAATCGTTTACGAGTTTTAAAATTGCAGATGGCATATAAATAATATAAAATAACGATATGGGTTCAAAATATATTATAATGTACAAGAAAACAACAAGAAGAAAATAAAAACTATACGCTATCGTTATTTAAATATTCTATATAAAAATGTCATTCGGTATCTCTTCAACACAGTGAAACTTATATTAAATATATCGATATTTTTGAGGTGAATTTATTTCTAAGTGTGTGATGAAATGATAGGTGCATGTATGTGGTAGTTGGTACTGAAGTTATTGTTGGAGAAAAATATAGTTTCCCTAGTTGCTCGAGGAATAAGGAAGCTACCAGTAAAAAGACATGAAACAAAAAAGACATACCCATTTAAACCAGTCGGCCTAATCATGCTATCTCTTTCATACATTGAGGTGTATATCATTCATCTAGACTCTAGACATACGTTCATTACAATAAGTAAAGTATATTACGTGTTGAGAAAATATCTCAAGAAAAGAACATAATTTACAATGAAAAAATTATGAACATTTAAAATGTGATGATCGCTTGTTGGGGCTCACTTCAATCACTAAATAAATTTATATATGAAGGGTAGTCAAATAATATGCTCTTGTGGGTAGAATTTATACTGTTATTATATTTCCTATCAGGAAAGTAACGATAAAGACGAGATACAAAGCAGACGCGTCCATTTATACACAATCGTGTCCGTCATACCTACATGTTCATCTCATAAAATACTAAAGATATAATTAAATATAACGGGTTGTATATAACGGTTTATTGTAAGTATTCTTTAAATAATAAATTTAATAACTAAAATACATTATTATAATAGGTAAAAACGACCGCACGACTCCTCAATCCCTAAATTTGGTTTAGAAACGTCAAATCATTGAGATTATTTTGCTCTCACTTCTTTGGTGCGATGTCGCCGTTCAGAAATGACAAGTTTCTTGATATGGCTTGAGTTGTGTTAGCGTGTTGAATAAACGGGCTCCTTTATACAACTCCGCAACTTCTTTCGACATCCAACAAATATTTAAAAAACAACGTTTTTCCCAAGAAAAAAAGCATTTTTTCTAGTTACCCACGAAGAAAAATTACTGATATACTGAATGTAGTCAATTTATTAAGAATCTCTTCAAATTATTTGTATTCCGGGTAAAAACGGAATTGCAGGCCCTTAACGAATGAAATGATAGATTTCCTGATGAACTTTTACGAAATTATTTTTACGATGCCGGAAAATGTATTCATAACGATGTTTCCGCATTTCGTCATTATATATTATCAAGGCAAATGCAGGTGCATGCATACGTGTTTAAATATGGAATCCATTTACAATAAGTTTATCAGGAAACCGACTACCATCCCGTTTTGAACCGGATTAACAATATTTTTTTTTATAATCTGGGAGGCGGTTCACGGGTTCCACCGCTCCGGGAACCATATTCTGGATTACCAATACCCTTGCCACAAATAGCCTGAAGTGGTTCGGTACGTTTGGTGACTTAGCAGGGGTACCCGGGCTAATGGAGGGTGATGTATCTGGAACATACTGATGAACGGGGCGGGCCTGATCGGGAGAGGTCAGTTGAGGGAGACTCTTTAAGACGGTTATCGCTGTCTGGGCCGCTGGATAGTATATTGGCCCGTATAGTACGCCGGGTAGATATGAGATGTCCGCAAGGATCGGTACTTGGTCCGGACTTTTGGAACATCGAGTTCGATAATTTTTTCAGGTTTCCCTTGCCTAAAGGTTGTACCTCGGTCTAACTATTAAATTATTTATGGCCTCAGGGAACAGCAGAAAAGAACTTGAGAGTAAGGCAGAAGACGGTTTACGAGGAATCTAGAATGGGGAAAGAGAAACCGATTAAACTTCACTCCCCACAATACCATGGGACTCCTGCTGAAGGGCTCTCTTAGTATAGGAAGAAATTCCTCGATCAATAAAGGAGTTTCCAACATTCCTTTTGTTGAAACTATTAAATATTTTGGCGTTATCTTGAATCGATTATCTTCGATCATGACGCACGTCAAAAAGTGTATCTAACAGGGCCCTGTTTTTAAAACTAAGAATACTCTCAACAGCCGAGTAGGGACTGCGCTCTCCGGGGCTTCATCTCCTGTATAGGGGTGTGTATGTGGCGAAGTCTCGTACGTTGCCTTTGTGTGGGAGAATTGCCTGGATAACGCAATGATCTGCACGGCTCTCAAGCGGGGCTAGAGAAAAAATCTTACAAAAAAAAGAGATGACGTGACGTAGGGCCACTGTCCATCTCGGGGATTTAATCCTATTACAATACACATAAAATAAACAAAGCTTTAAACGAAACATTTTAAAATAACCGATATTTTAGAGTTCTTGCCTTGACTTTTAGTTGACAACAGGTAGAGCGGTATCCCTCTTTGGATTGCTAATAGAGATGGGATAGTTCGAATACGGAAAGATGGACATTCTCCTTCTTCGCGTCAGTTAAACTTAGAATGGGAGGGGCTCACATCAGTTTGTCAACTGCTGTCCTGTCAATTGGAACTGCGCATGCGGTGATATTAACCAATCAGCCGAGCACATTCAGTGGCATTGCGAAATCATGAAGGAGGAAGAAATCAAATACACCGGTCGGTGGCCGAGTTGACATCGCGTTTGGGTCCCACCCAGGCGTAGTGTGTTCAATTCCTCGGCTGGCTAAGTCCTCCATCACAACACAAGCAACATTTCAGCTTACTGTGGTGGTAGTAGGTGATTTTCAAATATTGTCAGGTTATTCGTAACCCGGGAATGTTTGTCTTTCTTTTATAAGAAAAAAAAATATATAGGAAGGAAATGTTGGACGGTCTGAACGTCACTACGGGACCAGCTTGGAATGCAGATCTCTTCTCAAATAAGGAAAATTTCGAATGATTGAGGAAGTTTACAAGGATTTGGGTTGAAAGATGGCTTAGAATAAAATCATTTTCTGGTGCTAGGTGTGATTGCTCCGTACCTTAACGGTTTTCCTACTTTTTTACATCTATTGTTGTATATGCCTTAAATTGTAAATATTTTTGATAATTATTTTGCCTTTATGATATGAAATACACATTACTCAAACAAATAATTATTAACAGTGTCTGATTAATATTTAGCACTCTTCAAATGTTTTATAATTGTGTTATTTTATTTTTTTTCTTTTTCTTTTGAATTTTTTCTTCATTCCTTGATTTGTTGTTTTATTTTTTATTCACTTTATTTTTTCTCTTCTTTTTACCTCAACAAGAAGTGTTTTATGCATTTAGGTTGCTACCTGAGGAGCGATGGTAGTGATGATACCGTTCCTAAATATATTAATTTTTGGCACTTATTCCATTAAAATGCATTGTATGCTTCTAACGCATAAAATTACTATTATATTTTGATCATTTTCTTCCTTTAACATTCCATACATTGTGGCACAACTAAACAGCGATTTCTGAATTGAACACCACCTATGTGGTATTGTCTTTTTCCCCATTAAAAGGGGGTGGGACAGACCCTGTCCGTGGATATCACCCGGCGAATGAACACAGGTACTCGTGACCCACCCGCGTCTACCCCAATGACATATCATCATCAGCACAATTCCGGAACCCTTCCGCCTCTCCTCCGACAACATGGCGCTCTCTTTTTCCTAAGGGTCTCAGGAATTTCCCCTCTCCCCCACTAAAATTTCGTCGGGGCGCAATCGGGAAGCTGGCTGAAAGACGTTGGGTAGCAGTCGTGCCGAAAACCAGGTTCATTCTTATTTGGACTGCCCGTCGTTTAGTGGAATACCTTCTCCGGTTCTTCTATTTTTATACCTTTCTCTATAAATACATTTTTTACATTTTTTTTCTCCACTTTTACGGTTTTTACCAGAAAATTTTTATGTAGAGTTGCAGATTTTATTTTACGTTTGTTGTTACTAATTTACTATTTACACATATTCTAATTTATCAATTTAAGGTGAATTCTTAAATGGAATGCTGTTTAAACTTTTTTAATGCTAATTCTTTATTTATGTTAGTGTAAATACTTGCATACTGCTCACTAATACCGTATGCACGTCATGACGGGTGCGGTGAAGGAGGAAACTATATGTTTCCTTATAATAAATTATGGTAAATTAGTTTTAATGATTTGTTTTTTTTTTTTTTTTTTAAACAAATTCAATTTATTCAATAAACAAATTTACAATGTGTGATATACATATATATATTTCACTAGTAATAAGATAAGATATTATGATATGATTAATATTTATTATTTTTCAATGTTCTCCCATAAAAAGCAATTGCTTGTGTGTATGGGATGAGGTATTATTTGTTTAGTTTCTTAGATTTTTATTTAATTTTTTAATTTTTTGTTTTTGTTTTTCTTTTATTTATTTTTTTTTTTTTAAATTTATTTTAGGTTTTCAGTATATTTTTTTAATTGTATTTTGAATTCTTTGAAACTATCATTTAGTGATCTTATATTTTCTGGCAATTTATTGAAGAAATTTGTTCCTAAGTATTTGTAGTTTTGCTGACCCAAAGTTTTTTTACAAATTGGAATTGGTAACATGTATTTTTGCCTGAGATTTGCTATGTTTTTGAATGGTACGGTTTTGTTTAGGATATCATCTTTGTAAACTTGTAAGGTTGCGTGATACAGGAAAAGAGTATTTAATTTTCTGACTTTAAATTCTTTGAAAATGAGTTCAGATGAATATAAAAATGATTTCTTTAATATTATTTTAATTATTAGTTTTTGCGCAATGTAAAGAGGTTGTGTGTGAGTTTTATAGGCGCCCCCCCATCCTATTATGCCATATTGGATTATGGATTGACAGAATGCGAAGTACGTCATTCTCAGTAGTTCTTTATTTAGAATATGTCTCAAGCAGCTAAAAATTAAGGTTAATTTTCGTACTCTGTTTTTGAGAATGGTTATATGTGGTATCCATTTTAGGCATTGGTCAATAGTGATCCCTAGATATTTGGTTGAAGTTTTAATTTCAATATTAATACATAGTAAGTTACAGTGGTGTTGTTGAGTGCTTGGTGCAGAGTGAATTCGAATGTTTATTTCATGCGGCGTATTGGGTTTGTTTATGAAAAATGGTACGTAGTGTGTTTTTTTAGAGTTTAACGTTAGTAGGTTATTGTCAAACCATGTTTTCAATTCATTGATGTCTGAATTAGCCTTTTTGTTCAGTTCTAACCATGTGTTTGCTTTTAGAAGAAGCACTGCGTCATCTGCATATGAGACAATTTCCCCGTATTTAGCAACTTCAAATATATCATTTACATATAATATGAACAAAAGTGGTCCTAAAACTGTGCCTTGTGGTATCGAGAAGTTATTACTTTCGGAATCACTTAATTCATTTAATAATTTTACTTGCTGTGGTCTATTTTCCAAAAAGCTTATAATCCAGGATAGTACCGTTCCATTTATTCCAATTAATTTTATTTTTTTTATTAAGTTAGTGTGTGAAATACTATCAAATGCTTTTTTAAGGTCAATAAATATTCCAATGCATTTTTCATGTGAGTCTAGGGCGGTATATATAAAATTTGTTATTTTTGCAATAGCATCGTGGGTGCTGGTATTTTTTTTGAAACCATACTGTTTAGAATTAATAATTTTATGTTGTTCTAGGAAGGACCAGATTTGATTTTTTACAATTTTTTCAAATATTTTTGATATATTTGATAAAAGGGATATAGGGCGGTAATTTTGTGGGTTGTTTGGGCAGTCAGCTTTATAAATCGGTGTTATTATTGTTCTTTTGTAGTTATCAGGAAATACACCTTTTATAAGGCTTGTATTTATTATATGAGTTAGGGGGTAAATTAGATATTGTTTCATTGTTTTTAATACGTTTACATCTATGTTGTCATAACCGGGTGTGGAACCCCCCCTTAAATCATCGATAATTTTTCCGACATCAGTTTCTGTTATTTTGTTGAAACTATTATATTGGTGTTGGGAAGCGTGGGGATTCTTTTTATTACTGTTGGGACATGTTTTGATGGCGTTAGCCAGATTTTTTCCGACATTTACGAAATAGTTGTTTAGAATATTACAGCATTTTTTGGTGTTAAGTTGGACATTATACGTTTTTTTCCCATCTGAAATTTCGGATACACAACTGTTCTTTCTATTTTTATTTATTATTTCGTTTATTGTAGTCCATATTTTTTTATTATTGTTTTTAGCATCTAGAATTAATTGGGAGTAGTAGCTGTTTTTCGTTTTTCGAATTAAAGTTGTTAAGATGTTTTTATATTTTTTATAATAAGAAATAATTGATTTTTTGGCAGTCGGTTGATTAGCTAATTTGTAAAGTTTGTTTTTTTTTCTAACTGCTTTCACTAATCCGATAGTGATCCAGGGTTTTATTTTCTTTGTTTTAGAGTTTTGATTCAGATTTTTAATTTCAGAGGCATTTAAAATGTGTTCTGATAATTTTTTTTCAAATAATGATGCACATTGATTGGCGCACTTACTGTTTATTATTTCAGTCCATTTTTCGGTTATGAGTGATTTTTCTAATAGTTGGTAGTTTAATGTGGTTTTTGTGGTACTTGATTTAGGTAGGTTTTTTGTTTTATTTTTTGTTTCATAGTTAAAAAGGGTTGCGTGATGATCAGTTATATTTATCTTCCAGGTTGAGGATTTGATATTTTTTATATAATTCAGGTTTACATTACACCAAATATGGTCTAGACAAGATGGCGTTTGATTTGGTACTTCACGGGTATAGTTGTTGATGCACGATTTGAAGTTAAGATGAGTCATCATGTTCAAGAAGTTATTTTTTTCTATAGAATTATGGTTATTAGAAATATTTATGTTAAAGTCCCCACATATAATCGTAAAAATCTTTGTTAAATTATTCAGGTATAGATAAAGTTCGTTTGTAAAATTCGTTATGTTTGATTTGTGTGTGCGGTATATTGTAATGATTCTATAAATAGAATTTTTAAATTTAATATCTATTTTTAAACAGTTGACAAATTCAATATTTACTTCTTCTGTGTTTATCACTTCACAATCGTCACGTACAAACATAATTATTCCACTATTTTTGTTTATAGATTTTTTAGTTGCTATTCCTCGGTAGTTGGGTAGCGCACTTATGTATTGATCGCTGTTGGAGTGTGTTTCAGTTAACCCTATGCACACCGGTGATGTATTTAAATTATTAATATTTATTAATAATTCATCTAGATTTCTTGAGATACTTCTTATGTTCATATTCAGCACTAAAAAAGTAGAATCCCTATTTTGACACCATTTGTTAATTTCGGTAATGTTTTCGCATATTTCTTCTGCAATGTTGTAGTTTTGGTCAATTTTTTTTGCAATGTAATCATCCATGTTAGTCGTAATTGATTCGTTCCTTTGCAAATTGTAACATTTTTATGCGTTGTTTGCATTCTTCATTGTTTGCTTTATGATTTGTTGGAAAAGAACTTTTTTTCAAAAGATTGTTATTTGTGCAGTTTATGCACTTTGGGACTTCATTTTTGTTTTTACAGTCTCTAATGCCGTGATCTCCAGCGCAATGAGGGCAAATAGGTTTTTCATTTATTCTTAGACAGCGCGTGGCTGTGTGGCCGTATTTTTGGCAGTGGAAGCACTGCATTAGTGGGTTGCAGTCTTCCACCTTTATTTGGGAGAAACCCAGGTTTACTTTTTGTTTTTTTATTAGTAAATTTCTAATGTCTCCAGTGCATTCGATAATAATGTTTTTTTGTTTATATTTTTTTATGTTGATTGTTCCTTTTATTTTAATTTTTTCTTCCATATATATTGTTTTTATGTCTTCGTTTTGTAGGATTAAGTCATTCATAAATTCTCCATTATTATAATTCTCGTCGATTCCTTTGAAAATCATACAAGGACTTTTCTTTTTTAAATCGCCCACGTTTATTCCTTCTAGGTTCATTTTTTCTATTTCGTTTTTTGTCTTGATCCTATCTTCTTCTTTATTAAGGTTAATTATAAGTTGGTTTTTCGATGTTTTTCTGATGCTAGCAATACCAACGCCAGTGTTTGATATCTTTACGTTCTTAGTTATTATTTCCTTGATGTCTTCTTTTTCGTTTATTGAGCTTATAATAATGGGATATAAAACCGGAGATTTGTGTTGCGCTCTAACTTCAGCGTATGTTTTAACATTTTGATTTGTTGTGATTATTTTTTCTAATTTTTGACTGTAATTTTCATTATTAATAATTATTTGGTCTTGCAATTGAATTATTTTATTTTGTAGTTTTAATTGTTCACATTTTATTGCTTCTTCCAGCTTTTTAATATTGTTTTCCATACTTTGTTTTATTTTCGAGTCTTTTACAGTTGTTATTTTATTAATATCGATTCTTATGTTTTCTATTAATTCCTCCATATTTATATTTTTATTAAATTAACACTGTAGTGACATCTATTGGCTTACTTCTAGTTTTTGAAAGATATTGCTCGGTAGGTGACTGATTACGCTTGGTCCATTTGTCGATAGATGGTGTAGTACGACAATATTTAAATAATTATTTAAATTTATAACGAATAATTTATGAATTTTTTAAGTTTCGCTTTTTTATATTGTTGTTGAATGTATCAGAATATAATTTAAAATCACATGAATTTGCCTTGAGAATCACTTTTTGCGTCTATTTAATATATGAAACACTATTTGACACTAGATAATGTTCTTGATCAGTTTTAGGTAGTTAGATAAAGTTTTTAATTGTTATTTTATTTTATTTATGTTGAATTTATCAGGGAAACACTGTTTTGTTCACTTCTACTGTTGTTTTTTTTGTTTTTGCACTATTTTAAACTGAAATAATGGTGTTGACAAATTAGATATCGGAAGACCGTTAGGTTTGTTGATTAAAATTTTTGAATTTATATTATTGTTTATTTGAAATTCACTCTTTTGTGTATTAAACTTTGATTATTCACTATTAAAGTTTTTTTTTTACACTTTAAATAACTTCAATTTCAACTAAAGGTCGGGAGATATTTTGACAGGTGTTAACTGCACTAAGTAGGTAGATCGAATATCATAGTTTATATGTAGTGTTTTTGTAATTTCTTTTTTACTTTATGTTACTCTTACGTTTTACTAATATTGCTTCATATTTTTTAATATTTTCTCATTATACCTGTAATCACAATTTTACAAGTGTGTATTTTTTACCTTCTTTAAAATGGATTACATCTATTTACTGTCAATATCTCCTGTATAATACATATTCTCTTATTGTACTGCATCATGTATCACTTCTATGTAAAAACCTTTTTAGGCGTATATATATAAATAAATAAATAAATAAATAAATAACGCTGTTGGAAAAGTGGTAGAGTCAGACGACTCTTGGGCTAAAGACCAAGAGTGTGCTGGACCTCCACAGCTGGACTATTCTGCCCCATTGCCTTGAACCGCAGTGAGAAAAACATACCCTTCATTTGGTGTATCCAATTGCTTTACTCTCCAGCTCCCTACCCAACCCTTTTAACCTAATCCTTCCTTACCTATTCTCAAATCCCCATAAACAAAATAATTTTTTTTTAAATTCACGATATAAAAACATCAACCTTATGTCAGCGAAAAGCAAGCGTCATCGGTACGGGCCTCGGATGAAGGCGAATTTTGCCAACATTCACGGTCTACACACTAAGCTGATTCCCATCCACAACCACCTTTTTTCCCAAAATCGCCATCTCCCGTTCCTTACGGAGACTAATATCGCCAAGCTTCTAGCATCTATCTGAACTATCCAATCTGCCCAATCATCTGGAAAGGATTTTTAGGGCAAAGGGAGGTTTCAATTTTTGACATCAGCTGCACTCGTCTTGCAAACGCTGAGAGCGCTAAACATGAAGTGTTATAGGTACGCTTAGATCTCACCGATACAATGTGAATATATGCGTGCCTATATCGCTTAAAAAATATTGCCGTTTCAGACACTGTTGAGTTGTTAAAATATCTTGGAAACACTGTACACAATCTCTTGTCCCGCTACCCATCTGCCGAGTTTGTGATTCAGGGTGACTTCAATGTTTATAATGATTAATAGATGCAGTTCTTGGACCCTACAAACTCAGCCGGTAGATTGGCGGAATTTTTCGCTTATCAATGGACTAAGCCAACTCGTAGAATCTCTGACCGGAATACCTGACGTCCCATCACATCGTTCCAACTTGCTCGATCTGTTTCTCACCAGTGAGCCACTCGAGTACTTAGTGGAGGTTACAGCATCTTTAGAATCCTCCGACTACTGCCTGTTTACCACCTCTGCCCCATCCTCCATGAATAGTTCTCAGCGATGGCCAGCTGGCTAACTCGGCCCGCGAGAAAGTTGAGTTAGTATCCAAAATTTTCGCGGAAAACTCGACTCTTAACCACACTGCGGTTTCCAAATGAACCGGAGGTTCTCCGGGCTTTGAACGAGTTAAAAATCAGATGGAATGCCTGCCCTGGTTCTAAAAAGGTGTTCCGCGAAATTAACTCCGGTGCTATCAAAATTATTTAAACTCTCCCTCAAAAGTGAAAAGGTACCAGATCTTTGGAAAAGAGCGATCGTCCATCCATTCTCTAAGAAAGCGGCCTGCTCCAATTCTTCCAATTACTGCCCCATAGACGTCACTTCATACTCTTTAAATGTATTGGAAAGGGTGGTTGGTAAAAAGTTTGCTCACATACTCCGAGAACAACAACATTCAAAGCGATCGGAAAAATGGATTTTGTGAAAGCCGATCGTATGGCAATCTGTTTGGGTATGTAACACATATTTTAGGGTAGTACTTGGGTGGTACTTGGAATGCTTTGGAGAAATTGAAACTGTAAATTTTAAACCGGTTGGATATCTCTAAAGCCTTTCATAGGGTCTGCCACAGGGTGCTTGTCAGGAAGTTACCATTGTATGTGATCCATCTAACCCTGCATAGTTGAAGAAAAATTTAAACCGAAATTGACGGCTTTTTTTCTTTTCCCTACAAAATCAATTCGAGGATGCCACAAGAATCTGTGCTGTCACCGATGCTGTTTTTGTTGCACATCAACGATCTCGTTGATTGTGCACCAATTCATTGCTTCGCTGACGACAGCACTGTTCTCGAGAGTTTTATTTTTTGACCACTTCTTTCCACTCATGATGTCCGTACAGCTCGGAAAGTTTTGCAAGTCTGGTCTGGTGCAATTCGATATTTTTATTTTTTTTTATTTTATTTTAGTAATTTGTACATTTAAGTTTAAAAATGACTAATTAATTTGTTACATATAAATATACTATGTTTTTTCTTGCTTGATGTGGCTCGATAGAAGTACCCTACCCAATAAACACTCCATTGAAATACTTGAAGCAAGGTTAGTAAATCACAACAGCTCAAATATCTGGGTTCCATAGAAGCCCAAGTAAATCTGGCTTCCGAAAAACTGGGTGTATTGATTAGGGCTAATAGATTCTTCAATAGTAACCAGCTGATAACCCTGTTAAAATCTCAAAGAACGCCGAAAAATTAAATTTGGGAGCCACAATACTTAAACTTACTTGATTTTGTACAAAGGAGGGTGATCCGTCTGATTGATAATCCATTGTTACGGGCCGATTGCCATCTCTAATGAACAGACGGTATTTAATGGAGCCTGCTATAAAGAACTAGCAGCGTTGATTCCCTGTACATCGGTGCACGTGCGTGATGCTCGACGTACACGAGCGGAATACCCGTTTACAGTTGATGTTGGCTTCATGATCACGGGCCGCTTCTTCTACTCGTTTTTGTGTAAGACAGCTACCGGGATCTGTCTTACCTCCTGCCGAGAATGATTTTTGGTGAATCTAAGTATTGTCGTATAACCCCACTTCTAAGGGCCTTCACTGGCTTCGATGCCCTGAAAGAATAAAGTTTCTAAATATCTGCTTAATTACCTTCAAAGCATTGCAAGGAATGGCGCCAGCCTATATATCAGAACCATGTGTCAGACAAAACTTTAGCTATAGAAAGCTTACTCTAAGGTCAGCAGATCTAGAAGTTAGTAATCGTCCAATCGAACTTTCTAGGTCAAATCAAGTCGTTTACTATGATCGTTCTTTTAATGTAACAGGCCCGCTCATCTGGAATAGACTTCCCACAGTTCTTACCAATCTCCAGAAATTGGCTGAATTTAAACGGGCTTTAAAAACAAAATTATTTAAATAATCTTACCATTCATAAAACTTAACTTCTTTTCAATATTTTATAATAAGCCATATTCTAAAACTTCCGGTAATTGTTTGGTTTCTGTTGTCTCCTTATTGTACCTTTTTAAAATGTCTGCTAAGAAAATTCTCATTTCTGAGCACCAACTACCTCCTGTTTTATATTATGTTTTAGTTTTAATATTCGTTTTGTCCTGTCCTGCTGATTTTTTTACTAAACAGTGTATTTAGTGTTATAATATTAGATCTGTATTGGGTAAGGCACACTGTAGGAATAATTTTAAGAACCACTAATACTGAATTACCATTTTTAAGTTTTGTTATAGTTAAGCGCACTTGAAGTGAAATGACACTAAACTGCACAACATAAATGCCATGGTATTATTATTATTTAGTTCGGGCCTCTTCAATACCTTTATCAATATATCCCTTCCTACAGCCCTAACCTTAACCCACATGACAACGCTGCCCAACCAAGTGGAGACATAGATCACCTGCATTTACACTGTAAAGATAGGGGCGCTCTTGTTAGGTGTCACATAAAAAAAAAGTTTTAAGAGATTTTTAATAAATTAGCAATACTCATTTATCTCCTTGCTAACGCGAAATAATACTAACCAAAATATACCGCAATGGTTTCCATTAACCAGTCCTATTAGATATTTGTGTGTGGTCTGCAAAACGTATCACGGTTTCGTGGTTTTAGGGAGCGCTCGAAAAAATATTCTGGATATTTGAAACGGTATTTTTTCTGTTTTGATTACATTTTAACACTAACAATTTATTTATGTTCAACGAATTTTTAAAAATCTTTACTTTAAATTCTCGGTCGGTGGAAATTGTATTTTTTAATAAGGATACGATAAAAATAAAGAGGAAAACATTTTGATCTAGAATATTCCTTAACCCTCCGATGGGTAATGCGGCCTGGCCAGGCCATTTTGATTTTCAAAAAAGATTTTTTTTTAAGTTAACTTTTTGACAAGGGGTATAAATATATTATACAACTCGGCGAGCTATTGCCGGTGAGTTTGCGTTTAATTAGTAGGATAAAAAAATTGACAAAAACTTTAAGCACTGTACCACATGGCCTGGATAGACCGTCGCATACGGTAGTAAAGTCAATACGTCAGTGCGACAATAAACGACCCACTCGGAGGTCGAATTTACACAGAAAAACTTCCAAATGCTGATTGTGTAGCGAATCAAGGTGGACGAGTGGTGTTGAATTTAGTTGACAAGTATCGCTATACCGGCCGAACTTTTTTCATGTCATTTATGTCACTAGAATTGGCCAGAAATCTGGTGGAAAAAGGACTTGCCATCGTTGGTACTGTACGCGCAAACATGTTGTTTGTCCCTTTATTTTTTATTTATTTTTTTTTTTTTTTTAAGAAATACAAACATTCCCGGGTTACGAATAACCTGAAAATATTTGGAAATCTCCTACTACCACCACAGTAAGCTGAAAATGTTGCTTGTGTTATGATGGAGGACTTAGCCAGCCGAGGAATTGAACACACTACGCCTGAGTGGGACCCATTAGGACCCATATTATATACACATATACAATATATATACTACATATTATTTATTTATTTTATTTATTAAAAGTATACAATACAGAATATAGTATATTATATAATGCATTGTACTCCCAGGAGTTAATAAACTTACTGCGGGAATGATACGCATTACATGAAACATATAGCTATATGTATTAAATGGACATATGATGGGACATACACAATATATTGACACAATCCAACTCACAATTTGCACGCCTGCCTTCATATAAAAATAATTTGATAGCTCACACCTCTTATATGACCTGATCAGGCCACATTGCACAGTCCAAAAGGTTATATTACGTTGCCCATCAAAGGAAAAAAATATAATACAGCTATAGGAAAGGTTGTTTTTTAATACAGCAGAAAAAAAAACATAAGGTTGGACAAAAAAAAAAATGGTTTTACCGATTTCATTACTACTAGCTTCACTTACGCGCGTGCATGTTCTATTTAAACGGCAACGTTGGAGACTTGGGATATATGTATCACATATTTACGAGTATTACAACTTTAATGCTGAAAATGAGACGGAAATATAGAATATGGTTAAACATATTTATTCCCTCTATGATCAATTTTTTAAAAGCCATTAAAAAAATGTGGTGGGTATCCATTTTTTTTTGTATTGGCACTTCCTTAAATACTGCAAACAAAATTCCAACCTATGTACCTTAAATATCAATAATTTTCATAACATTATATATTTGCTATGACTGCTAAATTTGTATCATTTAACAAGGGAAAAATACTTTTATATGTAATAAGTTTTAAAAGTTTACACCCTTTAAAATTTTTTCATCTTGTAAATTTGCTTTCCATCAAAATTCGTTGAATATTTATAAATAAGTCATTTTCAGCAATTTTCAAAACTCACCTACATAAGGTAGGCACGGTTTAGAAATCACACTGAAAAAGTGTTCATGATTCAAAAAAAAAATTTATCTGTCAATATTTGGCAGTTTTTTTAGTCAAAAGTCAAACATATTTTAAATAAAGAATTGAAAAAAAAAATTATAAACCTATTTTATCCTCACATGAGTTTATCAGTTACAGTTTTGAAAAGCATTACATAACGCAGAATTATTTAACATCACGCACTTACAACCAAAATAAGTACGTTGACTTATGCTATTATAATAATGTAACATGCAGGAACAAGGATCCAAATCTGGAAACTTTTAGCTAGTACTTAACGATGCGCGTGTTTAACCATTGACCTTCACTTGGATATATTCTCACATACACGATACCACCAAGCCAACTTCAGTTAAAAGTTTAGAAGTTTAAATGGCTTTGATCGTTCAAATTATCAAGTTAGGTAAATTTATTCGACGTTTGCACGCGGTATATTGAGACCATAAACAAGTTTAACAAAAACTTTCCGGATCCTTCAAACTTTTGTGCTAGTAAAGTTTAATTACAAATCCAATCTACCTACACAGAGAAAAAAGCTAATTTATTAAGAATCTCTTAAAATTATTGGTAATTAGATTAAAGATAGGAATTAATAGATTTCCTTAATAAATTTTAGTAAATTACAAATAAATAAACGACGTGAGAACACGTGTTGATGAAAATCCGAATTTTTCGCATTTCGTCGTGATATATTTAAAGGCAAATAGTGAGAAGAGATTCTTAATTAATGAGAAATACAAATCTTTCTCTGTGTAATTGTCGAGATTTTGTGATTTTCTACAACCGTATTAATAAAAAATATTATGGAGAAACGAACCATGAATGGATGTTTTGAGATTTTACTATTGGGACGCAACTTACTAAAGTTGTTCATTCGCGTCAGAAATAATTTTTGCGTAGTAGTATAAATAGTTCAACAAACATGATTAAATACAGGGTTTTCCAATAAGAGGTGTTATTTTGAATAGCCCGCTATTTCGGTAGATGTTACTTTTGAAGCTGTCATTTTTTAACATTTGAAAAGTAAAAACTATGCCATTAATAAAAATAGAAAAATACACACTTCAACAACGCATTGAAATTATTAAAATTCACTTGAGTAAATCAAATGCAAATCATCTTGAGTGATGAGGCCCATTTCCACCTCGGCGGTTTCGTCAACAAGCAAAATTGTCGCATCTGGGGCTCGGAAAACCCAAGAATTATTGTTGAAAAGCCTTTTTGTCCTCAACGTGTGACTGTTTGGTGCGGTTTATGGTCCGGCGGAGTCATTAGACCTTACTTTTTTGAAAATGAGGCTGGAGCAACAGTTACGGTGAATGGATTGCGCTATCGAGATATGATTAATGATTTTTTATGGCCGGAATTGGATGATATTGATTTGGACAACGTTTAATTTCAACAAAACGGCGCTAAATGCCACACAAGAAACAAAATCTTTGATATTTTAAGATTGAATATCAAAATAACACCTCTTATTGGAAAACCCTGTATATATTTTTTAATGTTGTTATTGTAAAAGTTTAATAAAAGAGATATCTAGGTTATCTTTTTAAAATTTAAAAAAAAATCGGTAAATACCCTGAGAGAGTCAGAAAATACTGTGCAAAATGATACCGGACCTCACCGTTTGGTAGAAAACCATAGTAATTCTTAGTTAGAGTATTTTGTCCAAAAGTTTAAATTAAAACTGTATAAAACGACACATGTTAGATAAAGTTCTCGTGTGAATTAGCGCTTTCCCCTGGTAGAGCCACTTAGTTAATGTAGGGCCAAACGCGCCGAGGCTTCTATTTATAACGCGCAATGTAGGGGTAAGTGTTTCAGTAAAGGCTTGTAATATTGTAGGTATGCATATGTTTGAATTTACCCGTAACGTTGTGAAATAGAATTTCAGGTTTTAAAATGTCAGTCTATATTTAACTAACAGTCGAAACTTCACCAGTTCACTCACGAATTATTTTTTAAATATAAAGCAGCGGAGTTTCAGAAACCATTTAGATAAATAATGAATTAGCGATGGAATTGCCCAAAACCCTGCTCTGGAGGCAAATGTGTAAACCGTTTCGTTAGGAGTTGGCAATCATCACGATTTCTTTAGAAAGTAATATAAAAACAATATATTTTTACCTGTGTAACATGTAAATGAAGTTGAATAGGCAGTTAAGCACGGCCATGAGTAAATCCGCCACACTGAGGTTCACTAGAAAGTAATTCGTCACTGATCGCATTCTTCTGTGTGCTGAAACAAAGAAAAATACATTACCAGTTATTTCGAATTTTTATCCTTATATCAATTTCAAAGCATCTGGAAATAGTGACAAACATGAAAACCAATCATCAAAAAATTGTCAATTAATTGGCAGTCGCACGAAGAGCCACTTTCTGTGTCTCCTTGTTGAACAAATAAACGGCGGGACCAAGCCAACATCGTACCATTTCACGGTGGAAGAGAGTAGTAACAACGGAATGCCACACTTTTTTTTTTGTCCTGGTAGATGTTCTTCGCTTCACTCACATCGTCTCATACATTGACCTCAAATAATCTGACTCTTGAAATGACCCTTCCTGGGACATCGCTCGCCTACGGCGATCCACGTGACACTCCTGTCTCTGTTCTTTCGCTCTTTATATGCTCCGACCTTTTAAGAGCCCCATTCGTAAACTCATATTTTATGCTTACATCAACTCTGCATCATTTTCGGACCACTTAAATCTTGGTAAAATTTGGTCTTTATTGTTTCACCTCACAGTAATGACCTGAGTTATGTAATTTCTACTGCATTCAATATACTTTATTCCTTCTTGTGACAGTTTCATTCTTCACATTCATACTACCCTTACTTCCATCAATACATTTTTAGACACTACCTACCGGAATTCGGCATTTTTTACTTTAATTTTAGTTCAATCTATTTTTATCTATAAGAAAATAAAACTAAGCAGCCTTTTGACCGGTCACTGGCTGAGTTGGCATCACATTTGTGTCCCACTCAGGCGTGGTGTGTTTATTTCCTCGACTGTCTTAGCCCTCCATTATAATACAAGCAATATTTACGCTTACTGTAGTGGTAGTAAGAGATTTTCAAATATGGTCAGATTATTTGTAACATGTGAATATTTGTCTTTCTTTAAAAAAAAAGTTGGTGTTGGCATTTCTTGAACGAGTTCCATCCTCATTTGGAACAATGCTGAGCATGAAGAAAATGTGGAACGACTATCGGATGACAGGTGGAATTCATACGTAATTCAAAGCCTTGGGAGAGAGAAATAGAGTAGCAAAGGGTGACCACAAATGCGGCGGTTTCGCGATTTACGGAGAACTGTTGGTTAAGAATAAGGAACGTTAATTAACAACATGCCACAAATTACGTTAGAGCTCGAGTATAATGCCACCAACTGTCACATTGATAAATTATATTATATTAATGTTGCTCAGAAAATATTGCAAACTCTTGGGATGATATGAGAAAAAAACATGACAGGCGTAAGAATGAGGTGAGTCCCAGAATGTTGCAAAAGAGTAAAGAGATAAAATAATTATGCTGCTGCAGAAAATGTCAATATTATCTTTTAGGCTTTTGGGTCGAATGCGATAACCATTACGATAAAGAACTACTCTGACTAGCAAAATTTAATATAGGAAATCACGAACCTCGATCACAGAAACCGTATTTCCTCGAAAAGTTATTTGGATCATGAATTATGTAAAATTTTAAACAACTTAAATTGATTTTTAATAGATACTCAGGGCCAGCCCTCATCTATACGGCATCTGACGCTATTCAAAACCTCAAAGGCGCTGTGTGATGTGTTGGGTATTATGAGGTATTGGCTTGCGCCTGCACAGGGCCGGCTCTTAAGATACTTAATATATATATATATATATATATATATATATATATATATATATATATATATATATATATATATATATATATATGTAAAGCACCCGCGTATTCGAATTCAACGTTGTTACAAAATTTGAAAGCACTAGGTGAAAAACTTTTGGAGATTTACGAATTTGAACTAACGGACATTTTTATTTATATAGATAGAAGATAAATATTATGTCCTACTACTAAAGAAAAATAATAATGCTAAAGAAACATTGAGCTTAACTTCGGATATATCCACAACATATTCTAGTTTATCAGTTAATTTCTTCAGTGTCTGTAATAACTTGCTTTCTCACATGATGATTGCTCAAGATCCGAAATTTCCTTAACTGTCTAAAGCTTATGGCTCGTGGCTAATTTAAGTACCACAGTGCTTCAGTTATCAGCTATTAGACAGAGCAGAGTTACTTACTTACCCGTGCTTTAAAGGGAATCAATCTTCGCTCTACGCACGTTTAAATCTACATGGATGTTTAATGGTATCCTAAATCTAAATATAATATCGGTAAGTGTTCTGGAGTCTAACAGCGAAATACAATTAATTTAGTCACTATACAAAGCTGTTAGTGCAATTTCAAGCAACGTTTCCACTATTGATATTGGACCCTCGTCGCGTCGCATAGCGTTTCGAAAATTCTAATATACCTTTCACTCGTAAACAAATTATATATTCTGAAACAACACGTTTTTTTCAAACCGATTGAATTGCGTTACGCTGGCTTTCGAACCCGCAACCTCTCGACTCGGATCCAAGGATAATACTACTCTACTATAGAGGTCACAAATGAAATTGATAACAATGCATATTAAAGGTTTTCACCGCGGATATTAATTTGAATATTTGTATTTTTTTTTGTATGTTTTTATTTAGTACATTTTATATCTAGTATAAACCTTTTAACAAATTATTTCTATAACATTAAGGACACTTTACAATACATCTAAAACTTATTCTTTATAGTATTTAGACATAACCCATGAAAAGCAGCAATGCTTTTAGCTTCTTTTACATCTGTCGGTAGTTCCTTAAAAATCTTAAATCCTTTTAAAAATAGAGATTATTATGGGTTAATGAAAGTCTAAAATCTCCACAGTTTCTCGTGCGAAATTTATATTTACATTCTTAAACATGTATTTCGGGAGCATCTTATTTTTTAGCTGAAATGTAAATATTAAGGCCTTATAATATATGGCTCTCTAAAAATACATAATAATGTTTTAACTTTAAGAAATGCGCCATAATGTGCTATACTAGAGCAAACATTGTAATTTATTTCAACTATAGAATGTCCTAATGTTCTCTTAAACATATTTCTGAATCAAAAGATCTGGGAATAACACTTAACATTTCACGTTCATATTGAAACGATATGCAGCAGGGCTTTGAGAATGCTTGGATTTGTGCTATGTAACTCCAGGCATTTCTGCAGCTCTGCCATGGTTCGCTTGCTATATTTTAGCCTAGTACGTAGTATTTTGGAAAGCGGTTCAATAATATGGGGACCCGGGGATACTAAAGAAGTTTCTACGTTATTTTTATCTTAGAGACTTCGGGTACTATCCCTATTTATACCCTTTCCGGAATGCTGGGTATCGATAGTCTTGTCAACAGGCGGAAAGCTGCGTTGCTGATGATGGCCTATAACTTGTTGAACGGTCACATCAACAATCCAGGAATTTTGAATAAAATTTTATTTTACGTCCCTGATAACTTCACAAGAGCGCGTAGGCACAAACCATTTATTCTTCCGAGATGTAGGACTAACTTGCCAATAGAAATGCCTCTCGGAAGAATGATAGTCCTTCTAAAGTCACTAGCCTCTGACATCGACATTTTCCACCTTATCATTAATAAATTTAAATCGCTAATTAGGCCATTATGATTGTGTATTTGTATAATGTATCTTTATTATTGGAAATTTTTATTCAGTAAATATGCATTTAAAATATAAATATAAATAAAAATAAAAAAAAGTTAAATAAAACTGATATTTAATTGTTACTTTTTCACAGGCATTTGATTTTTAATATAGTACATTCATGCGATAATCAAATAATTCTGTAAACAATGATGGTGTTTTAATTAGTGGCCGAGTTGACAAAAGCGTCGGGTTTCCACCCAGACTTTGCACAGTGCTTCGTTTCATACAAGTTAGACGCTAAAAACACACATGTCGAATACTTGTAACAAGTCTGGAGGCGTATTTAATCATACAATATGATGAAGATTTGTGTAAAACAACATAATTCAATTCTACTGCTAAATAAAGATATTTTTTTACAAAATGATTCATTTTGATTATTTCAAAAAATACATTTTCACTCCAGTTTTTCAGGCTGTTTTTTACCACTTTCACTGAGTTTTTAAATTCAAAATTTACTTGAAATATTATGTCTTGTTCGAAGGAACATCTCCTTCTTCGAAAAACTCATCCATGTTATAAAAAATACCTTCCCGGAAATCTTGTACATAATACCCATAAAATGACAAAACAAGAGTGATACCTACAAGGAGGGGTCGTGTTGGAAAACAGCGATACTGATTCGAATTAAGCCTTAGTTGCCCTACTTTAATAATGTTTTTTTTGCCGTCTCGGTGTACTCTTCGAAATAAATTCTCGAGAAGTTAGAAAATATAATTTTTTCACAAAATATATTAATTTTATTCTCGCCTTGAAGGATTTTAAATGTTCACATATTTATAGGTATGTTGTTCAGGGGTAAAATGATAAGTGCAAAGTACATAACATAATAAACGGAGTATGAACAATATGAGCAGGTTCAATACAAGTCATCGTAGTGAGTTCTGTTTTACAAAGCAGTTCAATAATTGGATATAATAACAAGAGTACAAATAAGTACTTATTGTACTATGAAAGTAGTAACAGCGCAGAAAGGATTATATTTTTCTTTAACCCTTTAACTTTCATCATATTTGTTCAGCTTGCAATGTTTTCTGTTTATTTCAAATGCGCTATATACTTCTTATTTTTTAATTTTCCGTAAAAAATAGTGTTTTAGAAACTAGATGCATTTAAAATTAACATTACTATTTCCAAACAAAAATTTTTTAATATCTAACGTGAAAAATTTTGTCAAAAACGCTAACCACATTTTTACAATTTTTACTCCAATAATAGAAAACTTGAGAGAACTCGATATATAAAGAAATTTTCGTTTTATTTGGGGAAATTGTAAAAAAACTGTTACGTCTTTTTTTGTACATTTCATATGATAATTTTTTTTTTTTTTTTAATAACCGATTATTACGATAGCGGCGCGAAATATGAATTTTTAGGAATTTATTTATGGATTCCAGTATAAATATTTGAGGCAAACTGGAAAGAATTATTATTTATCTTATTTTATTGATAAAAAAAAAATACTTTTATAAAATATGGACGCCCAGTCATATATGACCCTTAAATGCTGGAGGGGTTAAGTAACTAAAACACATTAGTACACTAGAAGAGATATGTATAATATTTTTGTTGATTTAATTTAACAAATTTATGAAACAATTCTATATTAAGTACCTATATTAACTGTAGAAAAATTAGTTCGTGAGTACATCTGTATTGTGTCTGATATATTCCATACATTAGTGGTGTGAATAGATATTACCTGAATTTTATATTCTAAGCAACGAAGTGTGGAATTTTGCAGCCATCGCAGTTTTCTTGCAATATTGCAGTTGCCGTTATCTTCTATTTCTTGTTGGAATTTAAACATTTATGAGCTGCAGCAAATCAGGGTTGTCAATTTTATTATGCAAGATTTTCAGTAAAAACGCAAGATTGGAAAAAATTCTTCTGTCACTCAAATTTAATAAATTCATTAATTGTAACAGATAAGTGTATGGTAAGTTGTTATTTCGGTACATAGGTTTGTAGTGGGGAGACCATACAGTTGAGTTATATTCAACTCACTCCTCACTAGTATTGTGTACAGAAGTTTAATAGTTTGTTGGTAAAATCTTGAGCCCCTCTCAGAACAAAACCTAACATTTTTAAGCCTATTTTTGAAATATTTTCAATGTGTGTTATAGTAATAATAATAACATGGCATTTATATAGGGCAGTTTAGTGTCATTTCACTTCAAGTGTGCTTAACTACTCGTATAACAAACTTAAAAAATGGTAATTCAGTATTAGTGGTTTTTAATATTATTCCTACAGTGTGCCTTATCCAATACAGATCTAATATTATAACACTAAATACACTGTTTATACAAAGTGATGACAAAACTTAGAATAACAATAAGAGCAGGACAGGACAAAACAAGAATATTAAAACTAAAACATAATATAAAACAGGAGGTAGTTTGTGCTCAGAAATGAGAATTTTCTGAGCAGACACTTTAAAAAGGTACAATAAGGAGACAACCGAAACCAAACAACTACCTAAGTTTTAGGATATGGCTTATTATAAAATATTGAAAAGATGTTAAAATTTATGAATGGTAAGATTTTTTAAATTAGTTTTGTTTTTAAAGCCCGTTTAAATTCAGCCAAATTCTGGAGATTAGTAAGAGCTGAGGGAAGTCTATTCCAGATGAGCGGGCCTGTTACACTAAAAGAACGATCATAGTAAACGACTCGATTTGACCTAGAAAGTTCGATTAGACGATTACTAACATCTAGATCTGCTGACCTTAGAGTAAGCTGTCTATTGCTTAAGTTTTCTCGGATACATAGTTCCGATATATAGGCTGGCGCCATTCCTTGCAATGCTTTCAAGGTCATTAATCAGATCTTAAACTCTATTCTTTCAGGGCATCGAAGTCAGTGAAGGCGATCCCTTAGAAGTAGGGTTATGCGGCAATACTTAGATTCACCAAAAATTATTCTCGCCGCAGCATTAAAAACTGACTGGATTCTATTGATTTGTTTTTGAGGTAGGCCGGCATATGCACTATTGCAATAGTCCATACGTGAGACGACGAACGAATTTATGAGTGACTTTGCTCCATCAGAGGGAAGGCATCTCCTGATTGATTTTATCTGCCTTAGATGGAAAAAACCAGAACTCACAGCTTTTGAAATTTGCGATTCAAGAGAAAGAATATTGTCCATAGTGAAACCCAGAAATTTTATTTCTGCAGAAGGGATTATATCTGTACCCTGAATACGGATTGGACTGAAATCAAGAAGTGCTTGCCTTCCAGGGGAAGCTATCCACATAAATTCTGTCTTTGTCGGATTTAGTTTAAGTTTATTGACCGACATCCAAATTGAGATTGTGTTAATGAGGCTAACCACCTCGTTTTTAAGGACGTCTTTTTCGTCCGGAGAACAAAACTTGAAAATCAGAGGATCATCTGCGTAGCCTTGTGATTCAAAGCCAGCTGAGTGAATTAGTCGTTCAAGACGATTCGTATAGAGAATGAAGAGAATGGGGCCTACAACAGAACCCTGGGGCACTCTAAATTCTATGGAAGTTTCAGGTGATGTACGTTCATTGAAAGTTACTGAGGCTACTCGTCCAGACAGGTACGATGTCATCCATTGTAGTGCATCACCTCGAACGCTAAATTCGGTTTCAACCACATTTAGTAAAATACTATGATCTACTGTTTCAAATGCCGCACTCATATCAAGAACAGATATCAAACCCAACTTAACTGCTTCCATCCCGATTATCATGTTTGAAACAACCTGTAATGTAGGAACATTCCAATGTTTAAATGTAATAGTGAGAACTTCAGGATCAAGTAGACGGTTCAAAAACGGCAGAGCAGTGATCTCAATCTCAAGATTGTGGGATTAATTTTCTGTCAAGTAAGGTGGGAAATCAGAAATAAAAGAGGAAGTACTTGATCAAAACTATAATGAAACCATCAAAAGTACAACAACAAGGGAGTATAAAGAATACCAATCTAACAAAAGGAATAAAAGTAGACACATACCAGATGGACTCCTGAACCAAACTAAGCTAACTTTACATGGCCGAGAATCGAAGGAAAAACAACGGATGGCGAACGAAAACTTGACTCCGGTAGAGGGGAACGGACTCGTGACGGAACCACGGATCTACCGGGGACGGCGTGGAAACCAGGGAAGCCAGGACATCCTTCACTTAGGGGAGACAGGAGGGCGCAACTCCTTTAACGAGCGCCTGTAGAATCTTCATCCGAGTAGCACGTGGAATCCAAGGAAGCAAGGTCATCCTTCACTTGGGGAGACAAGAAGGCGCAACTCCTTCAACGAGCGCCTGTAGAATCTTCATCCGAGTAGCACGTGGAATCCAACCAGACTCGTCTTACGGACTTCGGGAACAGCAATCCGTGACTTCGCGACGCGGAGTTAAACAGCCATAATCTTCTAGCCACAGCTAGGACCAATCTATTTACGGTTTCAAGTCCAAAACACAAGAACTACAAACATGAGCACCGGCCATCACCGAAAAAAGCGGGGTTCCATAACCTCCACTAAAAATAATAACCTACACGAACTATTCGTCTTAGGAAAAACACCCCGCGCCCTTTTTAAAAGATAAGAACAACTTCTAATCACATGATTAACTCAGTTTAAAACACCTTAAATGGCGAGTGACTAAATCACCGTGCAGCTGGCCCAAGCTGACGGGGGAGGAAGTGACCATCAACAAAACTGTCTTTCCTTCCTCAAAAAATATTGCCAAACTTAAAAAAAAAAACACCATAGACAAAATAACCCAAATAGGCAAGAACTGCACTTGTCACAAAATATTTATGTGACAAACTCGCAAAAGAACAGTTTCCGTTGAATGAAACCGTCGATAAGCGGATTGATATTTGGCAAACAGACCAGCGGAGTTCAAGTACCCCACTAATTGTTTGGCAACGATTTTCTCAAGCAGTTTTGATAGGATTGGTAGGTTGGATATTGGCCTGTAATTATCTGTATTATCAGTATTAAGATTTAGTTTTTTTAGTATTGGAGTTATAATTGATTTTTTAAGTGATCCCGGTACAAGTGAATTTACTAGAGACTTCTGGATAATTGCCGAAATTACAGGTGCTATTTCCTGGAGACATTTTTTTAAGAGCCAAGTCGGTATGAGGTCTTGAGCGCATTGCTTGTTTGGACAAGACTTCACAGCACGTATGATATCTTCTTCCGTTACTGCTGCAAAAGTAGTAAAGTTACAGAGAGTGGAGTTGTTGTTGCGACAGAAGGCAATCCTACCCCACCGAGGGCCCGAATTTTTTCAACTTTACTCCTAAAATATGTCGCAAGACTATCCGCTTCAAAAGAGGAATCAATCTTGATGTTGCTCTCTCCACATAAAGTTTTTATATTTTGCCACAGTTTTCGAGGGTCCTTTTCTGCCTCAATTTGCTCACACCAAAAGTTTGATTTTTTCTGCGTTACTTCTTTCTTGTAAGCATTTCGTTTCGCAATCTAAAGTTGCCGATTGCTGAAAGTCAGGTTTCGTCTGTACAACCTCTCGAATTTCCGCATTTCCCTTTTCTTCTTGAGACATTCAGCATCGAACCATTTGCAGCCATTTCGAATGCGGCAGACCTTCTCTGTGAAAGGCGCATTTTTGTCAAGTAATGCCAGTAGCGTAGAATTACTAACTCTTCTACCTTCACAAAACTTTTTTTTATCACAGAGCGGTGAGATTTTCAGTTCTTTGCAAAATGCCTCGAAGTGGAATTCTCTCCAATTTCTAGAGATAACGGATTTGAACTACAATTTCGGAGGATCGAAGGCAACCACGGATGTGACGAGACGATGATCCGATAGTCCAATGTCAGTCACGTGAGTTCTATTCGGGGGAGACCCGGCTCGGGAAATGATTACATCAAGTGTACCTCCTGCATCATGAGTTCATCCACTGCTCAAAGCTGAAGTCACACAGGATTTTGGTGAATTTTTTGGACATGGGATCAGTTTTCTTTTCTAAGTGAATATTTACATCTCCTAAAATGATAACATCGCAGTTGTAGTTGGAGGTGCATTCTAGGAGAGACCTGAATTCATTAAAAAAAATTGCAGTCGGTGCGCATGACCCGGGACGGTAGATGGAGATTATGACGAGGGATGCACCATTGACGAATTCGAAAGTAGTATAAACCTGACTTATCCCTATACTGTCTAAACGTATACCACTTTGCGCTACAATTGCAACTCCCCCATGATTTGTAAAATTAATGTTGGTTGTATCATCTTTAATGGGCCTTGCCGCTTAATAAACCGAGAACCCGCTTGATCGAAGGCTTTTGATTGAGAATGAGTCTGCATTATCGTGCCAAGTCTCCGATAGCGCCAAAATGTGAATACCTTTGTCACGTATCAGATCCACAATATCATCGTGTTTGAATGTTATGAAACTAAGTTCCACCTACGTAATTAATTTCAGAATTCGATTCGAGGTTAAGATATGTTTTTATAAAAAATCTCATATTTATTTTCGGAACTATATCTCTGAACGAGATATTTTTAACCTATCGGGGTAGTTGGAGAACACTTACAAAGAACTTAAATAATAAGAATTTAACTCACTCCCATTTACAAAAAACTGAATGTCACCCTAGCTGTCTTTAATATCGAATTTGTTTCTTCTTTGGAATAATGATTAATGCATAGTTATGGTTCAAATATTGTTACAATATACTGGCAAATTACGCATCTGGTAACTCATCTCATATTTTTGCTTCACTCAAATCTAAATTATTTACCTCGATACAAGCTTAGTCCTAGTGAGGTTGATTTTTATGAGAAAAGACATGATTTATGTATAGTGAGATGTAATAAATAAATACCTACATATGTGTGTTTGAGGTAATTTTTGTTCTTTTTTTAAGGTACCTAGTGAACCACTTACTTAAATATTTTGACTTAATAATAATATTTGTTTCATGATTTCCTTGAAATAACACGTTTTTTTAACTGCAATGTTTTATTAACCTTGCGTCTATTAAACGTATGCCTGTTTATGTAGTCTTGTAGATTTAAACATTCCGAAAAACATTGTTTATTTTTTCAAATGATGCGAACTATATTTGTGTGTTTTTCAGTTCAAAAATAAAAAAAATTGATGAACAGGAAATATCGTGAATATTATGTTTTTAAGCATATGAATAACGTTAACATTGACAAAGGAGTTTCTCATCAGAAAAAAAAACGGATTCTAATCTTCAGGAAGTAAATATTTTTGCACGTTACTCGTACTCGTACATTTTCACATTCGTCATTTTTCACGCTTCATTACAAACCACGTGGGATGAAAACTGAACATGACGTGTTAATAGAATAGGAAAAAGGACGGATCAAAAAAATGTTGTTTCCCTGTCTAGGGACGTGTTTCCTCGCGGCATCATGTTCAAAGTTCGTAGCGTCGGAAACTTTTGATTATAACGTTGTCTGCAAATAGCGCGGGGAGAATCATAAACTCGTTTATTGGAGGAACCACTCGTGAACCATGGCGAATATGGCGTGAGTTCAGTGAAGGAGTAATGCGAGATTTTCAAGAACGTGCTTTTTATTAAAAAAAATTATGCCCAGTTTCACCGAGAAAGGAGTTGTGTTGTATTGGGGATATTTTTTGCCGTATTGTCGTCCATTGACTTAAAATATTAATTATTTACTCAAAAAATAAGACAAAAAAAGGTAATTAAAAAAATTATTTTTAAAAATGTAGCGATTTTCATGACATTATTTTTAATTTAATAGTTTTTTATCTTATTTTTTTCGGTGGATTTCTCTATGGACGAGAATAAGGCAAAAAAAAATTCCCAGATTAGCATAAACCTTAAACAATAACGATAGAAAAGGATTTAACCCTTGATGCTCAGGTGGGAACCCGATGCCTAGTGGGCGTTTTACACAATGTGTACATACGGAAAATGCGGCATCTGCAATGAAAGAGGATGATGGCAAACGATTTAACCCGCTATACCCAGGTGGGAACTCAATATGTAATGGGAGTTTTACACAAGGCTTTTTGCATCCAATTTCCATTAACAAAAAAATATATCACACCTCACAAGAGGGCCCTTGTTTATACAGTGCACATAAGAACTATATTGCCCCCCGGATTGGCAGCGTTGTAAGACGGATTAAGAAGGTAATGAAGAATCGACCCGTTATCATGAAGCCAACATCCATGGATAATTGTAAATGGATATTCGTCCCGTGTCCGTCGATTTTCGCGTACGTGCATCGGTGCACGGGGATCATGAAAGTAGATCTATAGAGCAGGCTCCATTGGAATAGCTGTAGTACAGACTCAGCATGACTACAATGTGTTTGTGTATTAGAGATGGAAATATGTCCGTTAACAATGTAGGTTTTTTATAAATATTTTGGGTATTAGTGCAGAGGTGGTTTAATTCAAAATTCCATTATTGGACGTACTGGAGATTTATGCAGGGTTAGAAGCTGATCACGTTTGAATAATGTGCTAGCCCTATACAAAACGTTCAGTTTTTCGGAAGTAAGATTCACTTGGGCTTCATTGGATCCCGATACTTCGGCTGGAGTTACTTATTCCAAGCATCTTAATGGAGTCTTTATCAAAGAAGGTGCTCCCATCACATCGAACCAGAAAATCACTGATCTCCCTTTTTTCCGAAATTAGACACGCTTTTGTTTTTGAGACCTTGAAACTAACCAGGTCGGCCTTACCCCAGGCACGAATCTTCTAAAGGTGGTGATCAACTTGACCACCGACTTTTTGTCTCAAAACTTCCCGAGCTGTTCGGACATCATTAGTGGAAGGGGGTTTGTCAAAAAAGATAACCCTCGTAAACGGTGGTGTAGTCAACGTAGCAGTAAAATGGTACACATTAAAAAGATCGTTTATGTGCAACAAGAACAGCGTCGGTGACAGCAGAGATCCTTGTGGCACCTCTATAGAGACCTTGTGGGTCGTCTTATTTTGGTACTTATTTTCATACAGTCGATGCCGTGCAATACATCACATCTGTCGCGTCATTTATATCACAAAACATATTTATTATAATATAAAACAAATGTAAGAATCGTACCTCGCTCATCAGGCACAAGAGTTCTTCTTTTCTGATAAGGTAGACATGACCAATAATGACCTAAATATAATATTTTGGGAAATAAATATGAATATAATATGTTACCTGTATTTTTTATATTACTTAGAATAGAAAAATGTTCCTAAGTATATGTAGCGTATTTTTGTTAACAAACTGCATATATAAGTTGCTCTATTTGGTTATTCGAAGGTATATCCTCAATGCATATTCCTTCAGAGATATGGCATCATTGTTAGTAAAATATTTGAATAGGGGATTTCCGCTCAAGAAGCCTGGAGATATATTGACTTTCGTTATTTCTACGGCCAAATATCCTCTCTGCATACTTACTTAGAGAATGGCTCATAATCACTGTGGTAAAAAGTGATATTCTCTGCAATATTTTTAGTTTGTAAAAATAAAAAATCATGCGGAAGATGCTCAAATGAACATGATACGTCAGACTGTCAGGAAAATAGTGACAAAATCAAATGTGTAAATTGCAAACTGACAAATGAAAAACTTTCATTAAATTTGAATGATAATCACCATGCATGGAGCAAAGAGTGTCCTATTTACAAAAGAAACATAGAATCGGAGAAGAGAAAAATTGATTTTTTAGGATAAAAAAAAAGACAAACGTATACTATTTAAATATTTCAAGTCTTTTGGCCCACGTAAATGAAATTGAAGTTTTATTACAAGAATTGAAACCAGAAATTTTAATGTTAAGTGAAACATGTATAACTAGTGATATTTACGATTCTGAAGTATCATTTATTGGGTATTCAACTGTAAGATGCAATTCATTTAGTCGGCATACGGGAGGAGTTCTAATGATTATTAAAAATAGTATATCTTTTAAAATAATATCAAATGAAGTGTTTGATGAAAAAAATACATGGATACTGGCAGTACAAATAAGAAAAAACTTTATTAAAGGAACATACGCTGTATTATATCACTCACCAAACCAAAGCCATTCAAAATTCTTAGATTTTTTCGAAAGTTGGTGTACTAAAAACATGAAAAATCAAGATATGTTTTATGTAACCGGTGACTTTAACATTGACATGAAAGTCAAGAATACCTACAGTAATAGACTTCAGAGTTTAGTGAATTATCTAGGAATGAAACAACTTGTGACCAAACCAACTAGAATCTCAAATACATCAGCAAGCATTATTGATTTAGTCATAACAAATCATTTTTACTTGAATGTTAATGTTATGGATACTCCAAAAATATCTGACCACGAAAACATATTAACAATATTTGAAACGACCACAAGTCCGAAGCCACAGGGAATACGAAATATAACGTATAGAAAAAAAAATAACTATAATAAGGATACATTGTGTACAGCATTACAAAACAAAAAATGGATCTGCGATACCCAAGGAAATTTAGACGGAAAATCCGATGAACTAGTAGGACATCTGAAAACAGTAATAAATGAGCTAATGCCTTTAACTAATATTATATTAAAAGATACAAATAAATGGTATACGAAATCCCTACATATTCTACAAAAACAAAGGGATACAGCCTATAAAGCCTGTAAAATACAATTCACTGAAGAAAGGTGGGAAACTTATAAGAAACTTAGAAACATGTATAGTACAGAAATAAAACATACCAAAAATTCGTATATCAGGCAAAAAATAATTACCTCTCAAAGTGACTCAAGAAAAATGTGGACTACACTTAAAGAAATTATAAGCGGCAAACAGAGGGAAAACATTAAGGAAGTTCGGTTTCCAGATGGACTTGAAGATGATACACTTAAAATAGCCCAAAAATTTAACACAAATTTTGTACTTAGTGTCGAAAACATAAATAAGAGTATTCCATTAGTCGCAGATACCTCTTCTCAATCATCGGAAAAAAGAGAGAATAAAAATATTTTCAGGTTTAATAAAATTGACAATGAGTATTTAATGAAAATCATTAAAAAAATGAAACCAAAATCATCGCCGGATGGAATTACTATAAGCATAATCAAAGATGCACTGCCAGCTATAGGAGACAGATTAGTTGCACTAATAAATGAATCTCTGACTAAGGGAATTTTTCCGCAGTCATGGAAAACCTCCATAATAACACCAGTGCCCAAAATAATAAATGCTAAAAATTTCGAAGACTTCAGACCAATAAATGGATTGCCTAAATATGAACAATTACTAGAGTGCATTGTAAAAGAACAGATGAGTAAATTTATAGAAAAAAATAACATCTTAGTAAAAGAACAATCTGGGTTTAGAAATAAATATTCCTGTGAAACAGCAATAAATTATGTGATAAATGAATGGAAAACAGCTATGGATCAGAAGAAAATCACAATAGCAGTGTTCTTGGATTTTAGACGTGCTTTTGAAACAATAGACAGAGAAAGACTAATAATGAAATTGAAGGACATGGGAATCCGTGCTAATGAATTGCAGTGGTTTATTGATTACTTAAAAAATAGAAAACAAAAAACCAAAATTGGAGATACTATCTCTGAAGAACAAGAAATCAACATTGGAGTTCCTCAAGGATCTGTTTTGGGACCGCTCCTATTTATTTTATATATTAATGATATAGTGAAGTGCTTAAAGTACTGTTCCATCAAACTTTTTGCAGATGACACACTTTTATATATTATAGCAAATAATATTGAAGATGCGTTGTCAAAAATACAAAATGAACTTAATGAATTATCTAAGTGGTTAAACATAAATAAATTGAAATTAAATGTAACTAAAAGTAAATTCATGGTATTAGGGAAAAAACTAAACGTACCTACTGTCCTAAATATAGACAATCAAAGTATGGAAGAAGTAAAAGAAATTAAATACCTGGGAATCATAATAGATAACAAGTTAAAATTTAACACTAACTTTGAAATTTTAAATAAAAAAATGGCGAAAAAGGTTAATTTCTTAAGTAGGATAAAAGGAAAATTGGACATTAAAACAAGGATATTGGTCTACAATACCACTGTAGCATCCCATCTAAATTATTGTACAAGTGTAATATTTCTAAGTAACAAAAGCCAAATTAAGAGAATGGAAGTAATCCAGAACAGAGGCATGAGGTCAATACTGTGTTGTAGCAGGTACACCAGAATAAAAACCATGCAACGTCAACTAAATATTTTAAGTGTGTGGCAACGATTAGTTTATAATACCTTAGTGTTTATTTATAAGCTAAAAAATAAAATGTTACCTGACTATATGTCTAAGAATGTTAGAATTAATAGTGCAGTTCATTTATATCCTACGAGAAACTGCAACGATTTTAGGCTTCCTAAAACACACTTATCCACTCGAACGATCGCGCGTCAAAAAACTTTTTTCTCCGATTGCTCGCGGTTTTTTGGCGACGATTTTGAATATTTTCCGCCAACATTAAAAAAATCAAACCTCCGAATTTTAATACGGAAACATAAAACTGATTATAGTGCTATACAGCCAATGAATTCACCTATATTTTAATAATTATTCTATATTTTTAGAATTGATAGATAAATTATTAAAAAATCTTAAACTTTATAAATGCGCGAAATTTGCGTTTTTGTGATTTGAAATTGCCGCCAGTGGCAGTTTTAAAAATCTTTATTGAATATTTTCTACGTTTTTATGTTCTCTATGGCCTGTTTGATAATCACAGATGCAAGAATGTAATAGAAAAATATTTTTTTGCATGTTAAGATCTCTTCAAAAGTTTGGTCAGAAAATAATTTTGTAAAATTTGAGTGCGTGACGCGTCAAAATTGAAATCACTGTATTATATTATATAATAAATTTACCACAAAAACTGGTATAACGTTAGGAAGATACATTAACTGTCTACAATTATTAATAAGCATAGTCGCCGTGTTGGCTTTATTTTATTCATTTGATGAATTATACAGAGAGCCTATTTCACGATGTCAAAATCATGGTGCTACTTTTTAAATAATTGTAAATTAGAACTGGAGATTTGTAACCATGTTTTTATATTACGTGCAAAACGAGGAAATAAGGCTTAAAGTGAGATATATATCATAGATATAAACATTGCCAATATTTCAGGGGGATACTTTGAAAGTTGATGAAATTCACCAATATTTGACCAAAAATCACTTCTGACAGCTACCTTAAGGTCAATCTACATAGGGTAAATCGGAATATGTAAAATGATGATAAATTTGTATATATATATCAAACCTTTGTATGACCGTAGAATTTCAAATAAAATCATAGTGATAATTTTATATCTAAACGCAAAGGTATCGAAAAAAAATGGGGGAGGGAAAATAATTGATGGAACCAATAATTGATTTATTTATTAAGCCCTAATATCCTTTAAAATCAATATTACAGTTGTATGGTTACAATGAAAGAGCAGTATATTGATTTAAACATTGTTTACACCTTTTGTCATAATAAAAATGTATTCAGTTTATTGGTTTATTCATAATTTAAGAAAATCAATACATAATAATATCATTGTGCCTCGCTATAGAGTGAGATTCTGAGTATCGCTCTGGTGAGGGACCACCATTCAGAATTGAACATTGCTTGAATTGGCTTAGTTATGTTCAGTGACTAGATCTGGAAAAGCATCTTTACAGAAAAATTGACAAAATATAATTAAGACATAAAAATAAAACGAGTTATTTAATGTGTACAATAAACAGGGAAAAATGAGAAAACCTGTGCATTTGTTAACATGCATATTTCAATGATCAGAATTGAAATATACATATTAAATGTCCACCGAACCTTATCATATAGAACCTTTGAGGACAACATAACATGAGACGTGAGTATGCGGAAAGAAATGATTATAAGTCCAGCCATCCAGGCCATCATAATTGATGTTCAAACAAATTTAATTAAATTTATAAATTAGAATTTCATAACTAAAAAACCAAAAAAGAAAAAAATGAAATAAAAAAAAACCCTCAGCAAATCTATATTGTAGTGTGATATGGCTTCATGCAATCATAGCATAATGCCACATCACACACATCACACTTTGTAAGGGTCCTTTTGAAAATGTTATTTATGTTGCACCAGGCACATTTCACCTTTTTCCCGCTACGGACCACGAAGTGGTTGCCTTTCAGGATAGGTCGCAGAGTCTTTCCTTCAGCTATTAGGCCAATGGTCCGCACAGTCGTGTCAATTTGACTACGACAGAACAGCAGAAGGAGTTCATCCGCAACCTCACTCCTGAAGTTTCGGTACAAAATGCGTTTATTTTCCTTGCGGAGCTTTGAGCCGTACAATATATACGCATTCTGCACCGAAACGCTTAGTAGTCTCCTGAAAAGCTTCTTGTACCAGACCAGGTTTCGCTGTCGTTCAATGGGGAAGCCTGACAAAAGCTGATCTTTTCGGTCAACCCCCCCCATTACCTTGTTATAGTCTAGTACGAGTTGAGGTTTGTAAGTCCAGGTACCAAACTTTTCAACTGCCCCGATTTCTGCCTTATGGTAGGTGGACAACATACTTACCAGGTTTTTGTCCAACCAAACCATTACATTGAGGTCCCCGCAGTTCGAGTATACAACCTCACCTTCCCTCAGTTTGGACCGGAGATGGGACTTAAATGCAGAGGGCACAAATTCTCGGTTTAACCGCAATGTGCCCATGCAGTCCATCCCATTTCTTTTGAGGCATCGTGCCAATAATGGACTATTATAAAAATTGTCCATTATTAATGTATACCCCTTGTTAAACAGAGGGCTGGCCAGGTCGTATACTATCTTTGCAGTGGCCCCAACTGGGCAGATATTGTGAGCACCCAAAAAGTTGGCCTGTGTCATGTCGTCCGTCATATCTTCCGTTATGTCTTCCGTCATATCTTCCTGGTCTGGATTTGTCGATTCAGCCTGTCTGGAAATGGTCTTCCCCGTATAAATTTGGAATTTCCAAAGATAGCCAGACTTGGACTCACAAAGCTCGTAAGACTTTATACCCGCACTGGCCGCTTTGGTTTTGATCATCTGGACGAATCCCAAACGGCCTTTATAGCAGAGTAAGGATTCATCCAGAGAGATGTCTTGCTCGGGCAGGTATAAAGTCTCAAACTTATTTGAGAGGTGGTCCAAGACGGGTTGAATCTTTTGTAACCTTCGCACAGATAATGGTGCATCAGAAGAAAGACTTTCATTGTTGGTGAAGTGAAGGAACTTTTTAATTAGAAGAAAACGATTATAATCCATGGCTCGGCTGAAATAAGGCATGGCGGTGAGTTTTTTTGAATAGAAGTAGTCTTTTTCAACAGGAAGGGGACTAATACCTTGATACATTAAAATTGCCAAGAATACATACATTTCCTCTTTATTCGTGGGAGCCCATTTATTGGTACGCGCATGACGCTTAAATTGTTTTTTCGCAATCCATTGATCTGCATACCTGTTGGTCTCTCTCGCGATCAGTTCAACGAAATCTGCATCAAAGATTTTAAGAAAGGCATCCACAGGTTTGCCCATTTCGTCGGTATTGAAAGTTGGTCCCGGCGTGCCTGTGAAAGTCTCCCTTATCCCAGTAAAACGTAAGATATCTTTAGACCAATCGAAAGAGTAACCTTCAGGCGGCAGAATCGAACGCATTGCCTCACTATCTACCTGGTCTTGTCTACTAAAGTCTATGGCCATAGCGGAGTTAGGTGAAACGTTGATAATATTATGATAAGGTATTGGTGGCATGCAGAAGGTATCCTCATCGCTCTCTTCGTGGTCGACGTCACTCGCTTCGTCATCCTCGTCGCTCGATCTGTCCATTTCTGAAACAACAGAAAACCCAAATTAATTTAATGTGTCTATATTACGATAACCCACTGCCTCTGGTACGGCTTATGACTCGCAATACGATGGTCGCGGGATCAAATCAAATAAATTATATTTGAATAATTAGTGTTATTTTCACACAAAATTCATTTAAAATAATATATATTATATTTGCGGCACGTTCCAGAGTGGAAGATACCCATAGTATCGCCCTGGTGTAAGACCCCATTCAGAATTGAAACGTTGCTTGAAATGGTTTTAGCCGTGTTTGGTGACCAGTTCTGAATAGCCAGGTACTTTTCCACCTCCCTCTTCCACACCTCCTTCCCCTCCCCGCTACCTTCAGCCTCACAACATACCCCGATTGAGGATGCCATAGTCTCACTGGCTCCAGATGAGGCTCTTGTGAGGTATTCATATAAAAAAATAAATAAAAAGTTAATCAAATACTTGAGGCGGGCTATGTCAGGAGTCAGAATAGCACAGTCAGGTAGGTATGGAATGAAGAAAAGAGTGTGTGTGCCAAGATCGAGTTGCATGGTGGTTCATCCTCTCTGCCTACCGAAATGGCGTGAAGGTAAGTTAGTTAGTTTTATAACTCACGGTTTCCAAGTACAGACTCTTCTAGTACAGCTGCCTCGTCCACGTTACTGCCCATGTCTGACTCTGAAATAAAAGAAAACACAAATTTACAGTAGAATTTGGATATAATGACTTTGCATTTAACGGTCTACTGTTTTAAGTGACGATAATGTAAACTCTAGTAAGGTTTCATAACTTTTAGTAGGAAAACGTATCCGTTTAAAGTGACCAACTACGTAAAGCGACCTATTTTAATGATAATTTGTCCGGTTACAAAACCCACCTACCAATACAGCCTCGCTTTTGACTAGGAAGCTCGACACAATGAGTCCCGTGAAGCGAAAGTGTTTTTTCAATTTAAGAAAAAAATGCTGTATTACACCGTTTAGAAGCCGGTGAATCAAATGTAATCCTCGCAAAGAAGTTCGGCATGTCTTATTTCTCACTCTGCAATACCCGTTACAGAAAAAAAAAGATGTGTAATGATGCATCCACGTCATAACAACAATACATTTTGTATGTTTGTTATGTGGAATTTTTAAGTACTATGCTTATTTCCTGCCAATATACCAACAGTGAAACTGTGCTAAAGATATCAATATAAAATATAGATAATTGATTTTATATTGAGCCCCTGGTATGACATTTTAAAAAATAAACTCACCGTTCCCAAACGCCGATAATTCTTGGTAGAATGGCACGTCCACCCACAGCTCGCTGTGATAGCGGGCCTCCGGAGAGAAGAGTTCCCCACTCCGCGATGTCCCAGGTAACGGCTCGGGAGATGCTGCACGGATAGGCATAATTGGTGCATTGGGAGCCGTTGATTGGATCTGTGCGGGAGTGGACATCCACGGTGGTGGTACGGGTCGTGGCAACGGTGAAGGCGTCCCTTGTGAAAAGGGACACGTTGTTCTCTCCGGAGATGGAATTCTGAAAACATTTACATAAATCATATAAATTGTTCTCATTCACGTGTGAAACAGTAAGTACAGTATGTAAATAAACAATAAAATTAGAACTCTGTAAAATATGCACTGAATGTGCCAAATGCACAGAGCGCTGATCTTACCAACTATCACTGTAAGAGTGGAACGCTGTCAGGAAAAAACAATAATATTGTATCAAGCATCTAAATACGATTGCTTACTTTTGTTTAGTTTTTCTTGGAGGTGCGGTAGGGAGCAAAATGCGCGCCGCCTGCTTCTTGAATTTTCGGCTTTCCAGCTCTAGCCGGAAGGAAGCAGGCAGGGCCCTAACAGCCTTTAGGGCCTTGACGCGATCCTCTCGCACCAGTAGCAAAGCAGGGTCGCTGTTTAAATAAATACAAATATATGATGAGTTCAACGGCCACAGCAAAGTACTTTCATAAAAAAACATTAAAAAATACTAACACTCCAGACGAGGCTGCAATTGCAGCTCTGCGTTGACGTCCACGTGCAGGTAGTCTGGCACCAGCTCGTACCCCACCTCTCCCTCTTCCTCTGCCTCCTCTTGCAGTCAGCACCACTCTATATATTTTAAATTGAAAACACTTAATGTAAGTACTTAAATGTTTAAATTTTGTTAAATATTGCACTAATATAAAATTTGAAAATAATTATTGGGTCGTGGAGTGCTCCCTTTCCCTGGACGACATTTGTTTCTGCACAAATTTGGTAAAAGTGAAGAAATTAATTAATTATACAACTAAATTACTAAATTTTTATTGTGTGACGAAGGCTTTACACCATTTTACATGTAAAAAAGAGTCAACTTTTTGACATATGACTTAAAATAATTGGTTAACAAATATCTGTATTAATAATGAACCAATTCAAATAAAACTTATATATATCTCTTTGTTTTGAATCACTGTGATGGAATATCTATATTTCAAATGCGCGAGTGCAGTATATAAGACATTATTGTAAATCAAAAACAGATGACGTCTTCAGTTGACGTATTCTTACACAAAAACTTCAACCAAAACAATATATTAGAAACAAACTAATTAAAAACGCATTTCAAAGATAGATAAGTCAATCACAATAACACAAATATATAATTATGCGTTAAAAACCCAATAAATTAATTACTTACGGCATTTTAGGAAGAGTCCAAAATTTCGTGAATGTTAAAAATTTATGGTTTTGTTTTTTGACAGGACGCCTTATAAAACCGCGAAAACTCGTTAAATATCACTTCAAAGACAACGGATAAGTTCATAGACAAAGAGAATATATTATCAGCTATTCGATAAAACAAGTAGCTGGCCAAGGAAGCGTTTTAAATAATTACAATAAATATTTTACGAATGGTAGAAAAATCGGTCCATTTTTGGACCGATATCAATCGCAGAAAAATAAAAGTGGTCGATTTTTCGACCGAAATCGTTCCAGTGGTTATCAGAAACACAAAATAATATTTATTATAAAGGTTTTAAAATGTTCAATGAACTCCCGGTAATTGTTAAGGAAGCTAAAAGTCTTGCAGTTTTTCGTGGATTATGTCTCAATGTTGTGAAATCTAAATTTTAGTATGTAAAAAGTAAATAATATTGTAGTAGTCACAGAAAATAATATATTAGGTATAAGATGTAAACTCTTATAACTAAATAAAATATACATTAAAAAAAAAAAAAAAAAAAAAAAAATATTTAATGCATAAATTGTATTTAATGTGAAAAATGCTGAAAGCTGTCAGCCATGTTTCTAATTACAAATTTTTGGATTGGGCGTCTTCAGGAAACGAAAATATCAATATCGACGAAGTGGGATTCATCAAACATTAAATTTTTAAATTATGTTTTGGTTGGTTTCTGCATAACAAGATTCAATTCAAATTGAATAACATTCTAAATATTTATGATAGAATTAAACCATAATCCACCATAGAACGTTTTTGCAAACTTGGCATAATATGCTAAAAATCCCTCGAGTTTCGAAAAGTATAACCAAAGTAGTACCATTCAACAAAGTAGTACCATTCAACGATACACCTTACGTTAGAGAATTTTGTGAGCTGAAAGAATATCTTGCTAAAATGACACGTAGCAGGCAATAGACAATAGGGGATTTTAAGTCTTTTCGCTGTCATGGCTTAAAACTCAGCTTACGTTATTCCAAGGCACTTTCTGGTTATTAATGGAGAAACTAATAACAATGAGTGATTGACTTCTTAGAAACATATTTTGGTAGGTATCCCTAATTTAGACTGGAAAATATGTGTGGTAAAATCATGAATATCGGAATTATATAACAGAAGACGAGAAAGTAATGAAAATTCGATAAGCTTTTGGAAAGTGATGGTTTAGAAGCACATAGATGAATATAAAATATAAATAGAATATGGTATGGCTCATTAATTAGATGAAATAAGGCGTAGATACCGCCACAGAAAGATATGCCCTGATTAGGAGGATTAAATTTAATACGAGATGACAAAATCTGAATAGTAAAAAAGTGCAACCTAAAATGAACTTGAATTTCTCAGTCCCATTCATTTTTTTTTTAAATCGTTAACGTGAAAATACCTCCAATATGGTCGACTTTACGAAAATGTGTTAAATTTGATATGGCAGAGAGAACTATTCTACTGATTAACCCTAGATTCATAACCTTATCTAAGAGGAACATTATTCATAAACATTCGTCTCACAGACGACTAAATTTAAGTGACGATTTTTGGGGTACTTGTAAATAAAATAAATAAATTAAGTATGGCACTCTTTAATGTGTTTAATTAGGTAACAGAAAAAATAATAAACGAGTTAAAATTAAATTTCATCGCTACATTCCACACACATGAGGCCGCGATGGTCCATGCACATATACTTTTGGCATTGCTTGCATTGGAACCTTGTCATATGCCGTTTTTTATAATCACAATAACCACAAACCTTTTTTGAGTACCACTTAGACCAGGTGTGGCAATGGTAGGCATTTCATCTAAAACTTCGGCCATTTTCATTTTTAGGCATCTCTTCAAAGTTAGCATTTTGTGTCTTTTACGTAACCATGTCGTTATCACTGTCGGAATCTGTCGGGACCATTTCATCTAATTCAACATGATCTTCGACATCACTGATTTCTACGTCCTTTTGCTGACTGGTAAAATCATCATCACCAAAATCAGATAAACGATTCAAATGGTCATCAATTTGCTGATCATCCATTCTAAAATAAAATAAAGATTTGATGTAAAATACACACAATAATACATTTTGAATAATTAAATAAGATTTAACTATAAATAATAACTCATATAGAATAATATCATATACTTACTTTTACTCTGTATAACCAGAAATCATCAAAAACAATGTTTTCAAAATAACTTGCAGTCTCGTCAAAAGTTACACTATTCATAAACATTCGTCTCTCAGACGTTCAAAGGTCTATAACTTGTCCACAAAACTTCACTGCAAGGCAAACGCACCCCCATTACTAATGAACAAGCGATATAGGAAGGTACTTGAGAGGTCATCATTTTATCTCTTTCACTCGAGACACTAGAAACAAATTTACGTTTTGAGCGGTCTGTGGGACGAATGGTTATGAATCTAGGGTTAAAAAACCTCCCATTCGTTAGAAAATACTGTTTTTTAATGTATTAATTTAAAATATATTTCTTTACTTCTTCTATCATGTGTGGTCATTTAAAAAATGTCCTTTTGAAAAACCTCCATGTATTCCATATTCACATAGGAGCTGTTGACTTTGCAAACTTCTATGAAAACATCATGTAAAGCATTCCGAAACATACACATAAGAGATGTTTCTCATCTCTCACATTCCACATTTGGCGCCTTTACTACTTGTCAGTTGACAGGTCGTTGCACGCTCTCTAAAAAGCATTTATGAGAAAAATATTTAACATTTTAGCTGTGCATTACATGCTTTATCGGACGTGTATGTAAAATTACCACCCAGAAAAAAATACAAAAATTGAAACTTTCCAATCTCTAAATAATTTGCTAGATTTATAAGAAAACCGTCGAACCAATATTTTGTTCCAAGAAGAACATGAATGATGAATATTGAAAAAGAATTATGTTCTGTGAGCGTATTCAAAGACATTCTTAAAGGCATGAATATTGATATTCACAGCTCCAGAAAAATCAATGTGATACTTGTCGCAGCATGAGTATGTGCTGAGGAAAAATCAGGAACTCGAAAATAAAAATGAATAATAATAATAATATTTGTATGATTTGTACAGCGCCGTTTTTGTGCAAAATCACCTCAAGGGCGCTGTACAAATATATAATACATTTCTACAATGATCTTTGTTATTACTAACTACATATGGAGAAAATATGCAGTACAATAGTAAAGTAATTATAGTAGTGTTTCTGCAAATGAATTTATTTTACTTGATTGATTTTATTTTGACTTGTGAGAAAGTTACATTAGTCTCAGTTGGTTGCGGATATCAAAATAAATAGAATCTCTGCCAGTGACCTCAGCGATGAGGTGTCATAAAGAAGTTGACCACTGAGCAAACTTAACCTGACTAAGGAACATTCGGTGATATTGTCCATGCAACACTGAAGCACTTGTTTATCCCTCCAATCAACTCGCTCTCAGATTATATTGCGATGATGCGGGCAGCGAAGCCCTACATTATTAAAGTAGCAAACTATGATTCCTTCTTAAATTACGAGGGTAAAGAAACTAATTTTAAATTAATCATGCCTGGAAACCAAATGAAAGATTCGACACTAGTTGAATTGTGTAAATCAAAACATACTTCAGATGGAAACGTATTGTATAAAACAAAATTAAACCACTATATGACCAGCCTATTATGATGTGTTGGCAGGTCAAGCGCGGGTCAGTGAGTCGACGCCGGGCGCTGGTGACCGGGACTCGATGGAGGTCAGGCACTGGCGAAGAACGTAGGTCTTCAGGCATTCCAGTGCTGACGAGACGGCCGAAGGTGCGACGGACCTTATAGGCGGTTGAACGGGAACGATGTAGACCAGTGAGGATGCTGCGTGTCCTCGTGGTGGTCATGGTAGCGTGGAAGAAGCGCTGGTCAGAGACGCTGGAACCAGGGCGCTTGTAATCCGAGTAGCGCTGGCCGCGGACGTGGCCGAGGTGCTATGATGATGTCCCGATAGAGTCCATGATGATAGGGGCGAAGCCGGGTACGTGTCCCTCGCGCTAGTAAGAAGAACGCGGGTGATCACTCGTTGAACCTTGTAGACTGGCGGCAAAATTATGACTGACTGACTGGCTCGCTGCGTCGGGCTTATTTATACTACTCGGCCGACGACGGCAGTAGGTAGATGGATGGCAACTAAATTCTAGGCACTCGCGTGTGTTTCGGGAACCTTCGACATTGCGGCGATTATGCATAGGCCGTAGACTCGAACCTTCTGGCGAGTTCTCGTAGTATCCCGGACTGAGTGCGCGTTAGTATTGTCGCGAGTATGCAAGTAGGTCTTGAAACAGGTAGGTTGCTTTGTTTTGATTTCGGCTGCAAATACGTACCTAAGTAGCAAGTACGTACCTAAGTAGATCGAGCGATTTATTATTAATTATTCAATGGATTAATATCGACGCTACACTATAATCAATTCAAAGTTTAAAGACCTACAATTTCATAAAAGTGCAGTAGAAAAAAATAACCATTAATTTTAGTTTAGTCTTCTTCAAAAGCCAGAGTTAAACAAAAATGTAAAAAGAACTTTTCAGAATTTTTTGTAAAAATATGTCCATGATGTGCTATCGTAACAATATAAATAAAATTCAGAGCTCCATAATAAATAAAAGTAGTTATTTTTGGAAATAACTTAAATTATTTAAAGAAGATGATTCGGATTTCCCCAGTATTATGCACTTAAATGGAAGCCATTGCAATACGACTGAAGAAAATGTTAACATTTTTCCAAAAGTGTTTATTCAGCTGACTTAAATAATGCTCCTATACCAACGACAACTCTGGATGAAACTCTTGATATTTCACAGTGTGCCCTAAGTCTCTCTGATGTAATAACTAAAATTAAATCTCTAGATAGCTTCAAATCTGCGGGACCGGATAGGATCTCCACAATATTTATCAAAGAATGTATCAAAGTAATTGATCTTCCATTTACCAAACTTTTTAATCATTCTTTATCTAGTGGAATTTTTCTGACAAGCGGAAAATTGGGTTATTTACAATTATGTGTGCTACCCGACTCACTAGACAATATCTGTTCTGAGCCGGGTGGCAGTATCATTACATAGCATAAGAATACATAAAATCATTTAGATATATATGAAAATAATTGAACAATCTTTATCTAAACTAAGTGCTTTGAAATCTATGATATGCAGTGACGTATTTGATGTGTTTTTTCACTTTTCAATTAAATGCTAAGTGTGGTGATGAAATGGTCGGTAACAGTGGAATGAATAGTGGATGAAATGGTTTTATTTTTAGTTTTAACAAAAATTTTATCAATAAAGGATTTTGACTCTAATGAGATTCTTGTCAATGAATTTATTGTTGACTGAAAACCACAGTGAGCTAGAAGACTTAGATATTCGTTAGTTTTGGGTTTAGAGTTAAGAAGGTTTATATTTATGTCTCCTGCTAAAATGAGTTGTTTAGTGTTTTTGTTATTTTCCATGAATTTAAGAAAGGTGATATATTTTTGTAGCATGGGGCCTATAAATAGCAAAGATATGTATTCAATTCACCATACCTAAAATATTTGAAAGTCTTATACTGGACAAACTTATAATTGCACAAATAGAACCTGTAATATCACTTCACCAGTTTGTATTTATGTCCTGTAGAAGTACTCTTTCCAATTAAATTTTCTATGTAAATTCTATAACTAAGGCTTTTAAAGAAGAAACAAACAAATGGACTCCGTTTATACTAATTTAAAAAAAGTTTTTGATACAGTTTCCAGATGAAACAGGCAGCCGTCTAGTGTGATGATTTAATTTATATATTATCTGTAAATATATTTGTCAATTATAATGTATTTACAAATAAAAAAATATTCAAAAGTCTGTTAATTAAAAAATAAGAAAATACACAGATTAAGGAAATGAAATAAAAAGAATTTGGCATTCTCAGACTATAAAAATATTACCATTCGTTATTTCGGCTACTGGCATTATACCTAGCTCTCTCATTAAAAATTTAGGCGTATTAGATCTATCAAAAAATATATTTATAAAGATGCAAAAGTCGGTCATTTTGAATACATGTAGGATAACGAAAGATTTTTTAAATATTTATGTGGAGTGATCAGTAGGATTTATAGGCCCTGTTAGAAGTTCTACCGAGCCGAACCCTCTGATATGAAAATATCTGGAGTCGGTGAATTATTTTCCCATTTGATCTCTGGTGAGTTGACGTCTTGTTCTTGTATTGTTTTGTATTTATTTTGCTTATATAATGCAATTGCATAATGTTGATTGACTAGATGATCATTTGTGGAAAAGTTTGTGGAAGGGTTTAGTTTTTCCTATGGGAAAGATTTAACCCGAATAATAAAATCGGAAGTTAAAAAAAAATACGATATATATAGAGAAAGGCAAAATTGTAGATGGGGATGAGAGTATATTTAGAAATTTCCAAATTACTAGTATAAAAAGGGATGGATTTATAAGTATTTAGGATACCCACAATCAAATAGATTAGACGATACTAGTATTAAAAATGATATTAGGATTAAATTTCAAACTAGGATCAGAAAATTTTAAAAATGCAATATATCTGCTAAAAATTTAGTAAAAGCAATAAATACTTGGGCAATACCTCTATTAACGTACTCATTTGGCATAATTAAATGGTCCAATACAGATTTAGATAACTAAGAACGATTAATTAGAACTACGCTAACAAATTTTAATTGCCATCATCCAAATTCCGCTATAGAAAGAATTAATTTAACTAGAAATTTAGGAGGTAGAGGTATAGTCAAAATAACTTCTTTGAAACATTATCAGGTAGAAATGCTAAGAAATTTTTTCCATAGGAGAGATCATAGCTCAGAAATGCACAAAATAATTTGCAAGGCAGATAGAAACATTACACCTTTAAATTTATACGACGAGAATACCAACATTTTTATAAATCCCAACCAGGAATTATTAGATTCCTGGTCAAATAAAATTTTACACGCAAAACACTTCAATTATCTCAACCAAACGTATGTTGACAAATATTCGTCAAACAAATGTTTGAGTATTGGAGAGTTGAGCGCAGAAATATAAGGATTTATGATTGCCATTCAGGATAGAGTCATTAATACTAAAAATTATAGGAAGCATATGATCAAAGATACAAATCGAATTGATGATTTATGTAGAAAATGTTTGGCTTTTCCGAAAACTATAGAACAGATTATATCGGGATGTTCTATATTAGCACCGAACGAGTATACATTTAGGCACAATCAAGTTATAAAAATAATTCACCAAAAGTTTGGTAATTAAACATAACTTGATTGACTGCCGTAATATAATACCATATTATGAATACGAACCAAATTCATTTTAAAAAAGCAAATTTTATAAAATATATTATGATAAAACTATACTAACAGATCAAACGATTAGTCATAATATACCCGATATAGTTTTACAGGACAAAATTAAAAAAATAACTTATATCATTGATGTGGCTATTCAAAATTCCTGTAATATTCAAAAATCTGTTAATGAAAAAATAAGAAAATTCACAAATTTAGGAAATGAGATAAAAAGAATTTGGCATTCTCAGACTGTAAAAATATTACCATTCGTTATTTCGGCTACTGGCATAATACCTAGCTCTCTCATTAAAAATGTAGGCGTATTAGATTTATCAAAAAAATTATATTTAAAAATGCAAAAATCAGTCATCTTAAATACATGAAGGATAACGATTTTTTTAAATATTTATGTTGAGGGATCAGTAAGATTTATAGGCCCTGTTAAGAGTTCTACCGAGCCAAACCCTCTGATATGAAAATATCTGGAGTCGGTGAATTATTTTCCCATTTGATCTCTGGTGATTTGACTTGTTGTTTTTGTATTGTTTTGTATTTATTTTGCTTATATAATGCACTTGCATAATGTTGATTGACTAGATGATCATTTGTGGAAAAGTTTGTGGAAGGGTTTAGTGTTTCCCATGGGGAAGATTTAACCCGGACATAAAATTGGAAAAATGAAAGCTTGGTATACGGGGCAACATATAAGCCTGGCTTAAGAGCTATCTTATTAGTAGACAGTAATAAATAAAATACTTCTAGTAAAAAAATAAATAAAGTGGTGTCCCACAGGGTTCATGCCTTGGTCCAATATTGTTATAAATGATATTATAAAAATATGTCATGATGTATTTATCTTACTTTTTGCTGATGACCTCAAAATTGTTCAAAATATTTATCATTGATACATTCTTCGAGATAATATCAACATTATTATCTTGAATTTGAATCTTTGGATGAATTTTTTCACGTCTATAACATATAAATAACAGAACAAAACATGTTTTTGATCATTTTTTTTTCTATTGAGTGAATTTCATATAATCAACGTTTCGGCATAACAAATGTATAGATATTATCATCAAAAAGAACATTTTTTTGGTACTTTAAAACTTAAGGAGTTAACGAGAAACTTGGTAAAACCGGTGAAAATTGGGCATGCGGGGGCTTAACATAAATAAAGAAAAAAGTTTAAACATCATCCCATTGAAGAATTTACCTGAAATAAATAACATTAGAATACAAAAAATAGTGTTATTAACAATAAACGAAAAATAAATGCGGCAACCCTTCATAAAATTCTCCTGGGAAAAAGTCGTAAAAGTGGAAAAAAACATGTGATAATAGTAGAAAATAAAATGTATTCAATGGAGAAGATAAAACATAAGAAAAACGGACCCAGATAAGGTATTTATTTATTTATTTGAGGAACATAAACAGTCTTAGTAATACAATATACATAAGAGGATAACAAAAAAAACAGACCAATTATTAATGTTCACAGATAGATATTCAGAAACATAAAACTAACCTGTAAACTAGAATATTTAATAAAAATAAACCGCCGGGCAGTCCCAGTTAATGAGAATAAACCTGACGATGGGCCCGACCCCTAAAGATACCCGATGTCCGCGCCTTTTAGCCGGCCTCCCGATTGTGGCTCGAAGAAATGTTAGTGGGGGAGAGGGAAAATTCCGAAGACCCTGAGGAAAAAGTGACCGTCGTGTTGCTGGAGGAGAGGTAAGTATAAGTGCACGAAAATTGATATATTGAGCGATTATACCATCACTGCCATACCTCCTCGCGTAGCAACCTAAATTCATAAAACACTTCTTGTTGAGGTAAAATGAAAAAAATATATTTACCAAAGAATTAATAACATTAAAAATAAAACAATTATAAAACATGTGAAGAGTGCTAAACACAAACCAAAAATTATGATAAAAATAAAAAAAAGAAGGTTATACCCAAATAAAATTTAAAAATATTATGTAATATGTCTTTCATAAGCAAATTCAGATCAAAAATATTTAGGGGTTCAAGGCGTATACAATAAAAGATGTAAAAAAGTAGGATAACCGTGGGGGTCGGGGCTAATCGAAACTCAAAATGATTTTAGGACTCGATTCTAGGCCACCTTTCAACCCAAATCCTTGTAAACTTCATCAAGCATTCAATTTTTTTCTTACTCGACACGAGATCTGCATTCCAAGCTGGTCCCGTAGTTACGTTTAGACCGTCCAGCATTTCCTCTCTAGCATCCGTCATGATTTCAGAATGCTTCGCTGATTGGTTACTATAATCATATGCGCAGTTCGGATGAGGGGACAGGACCAGGCTGTACAGCCTCCCCCTAAACTCCCCATGACTGGACAGCAGATATTGGATTTGTTATAACCTGATTATGAGAATTTGTTTTTTAATAATAATATTTGGATGATTTGTATAGCGCCGTTTTTGTACAAAATCAGCTCAAGGGCGCTTGTACAAATATATAATACATTTCTAGAATGATCTATGTTATTACTAACTACAGACTTGTCAAACTTTTATTAACTTAACGTTAACAAATTGCACCGGATGGTCGATCACTAATACAAAGCTATATATACAATGTATTTGATTGATGAACTTGATGCTAGATTGTACATATGTTATTATTCTTATTTATTTATTTTTTCTCATTATTGTAGGTCACTTGTGTTTAACCCTATTATTGTTTATTAGAGAAATTGAGTACAGTTCGCACGCACAGGACATAATTCGAACATTGGACATACTTTCCTATTTTTATTTTAATAGTATATATTTATGTTTTTTAAATGAGCGTGTTTATAGAAAGAAAGTGATTTTATGCTGCGCGATACAAGGTTTTGATCAGAATTCATCTTTCTAAATGTGATTAGTCCCTCCGTATAAGACAGATTTAGAATAATATCAATCCAATAAGAAAAGTGTGATTTAGATGTTGTATAGTCAATACAAGAATGCCACTCTCAGGATTGGTATATTTAATTAAATGGTTTGAGAGCTTAATAAGGTAAGTTTTTAGTTTAGACCTGAATTCTGTTGGACTTGTTATGCATCTTAGATCCTGATGTTTGAGTTTGTTCCAAGCCGTCGGCCCAGATGCTCCGAAAGCGCAATCACCAAACTTAGTATTTGACTTGCGCTTAGGTTCCATCAGTCTCTCCATATCTAATGATGTTGCTGATCTAAGAGTTGACTGCCTCAGACCAGTAATTTCCGAAACGAATAGTTCAGATATATATGATGGGGCCATTTAATTGCTGGATCTTAACACCATACATCGGAATTTGTGCTGGATTTTTGAAGAGTACTTGAGGCAATGATGATAACGAAGGTGTTAATAATTAGAAACCCTTGTTATAAACCGTGCTGACGTATTAAACACTGATTGAAGTTTGTCAATTAGTTTTTTTTATAAGGCTGCATAAATGCCTGAGCAGTAATCGAGACGTGATACCACGTAAGAGTTGATAAGTTTTTTAGTTGCCTCTGCAGGAAGGTTTTTTCGGACCGACTTGAGTTGTCTTGGGTAAAAAATACCGATGCCTACAGTCCTATTTATTTGACTTTTAAACCAAAGGCCGAATCTAAATTGACACCGAGATGTTTGATTGTTTGGGATGATATCGCTGCCGGAAATAGATGAATCGTCTATGGAATGTTGACCTTTGTTTGTAGCCGCCCAGAGAATCTCAGTCATAGACATCCAACGAGCTATAGAGATTTTGATTTCGTTTGGAGCGCAGTAAAAATAAACTTGCTGATCGTCAGCGTAGCAGTGAGACAAATGACTAAATGGCTCGTATTTTTGACATTATTTGTAAAAAGGATGAAGAAAAGAAGATCCATAACGGATCTCTGGAGAAATTGTTAAGTGTTGCGAAGTTAAACAGTTCATTTCTAAACTTTACGGCTTGTAAACGATTGGATAGATAGGATGCCAGCCACTTTTTGCCGTCGGAATTCAAACCAAATATTTCCTCTAATCTCTTAATGAGGAAGTCGTTATCAATCGTGAGAAACGCTGCACTCATGCCTAGGAGTGAGATAAGTGCTAGCTTACCTGCTTTTACGGCAAGATTTATATGAGTGGAATATTCTGTATTCAGATTGACGATTTGCGAATAATTTATATGTGACTGGTTATTTATGCAGCAGCAATTTTCTCCAGAATTTTAAGGTAAGGTAAGGTAAGTATACAGGTTTTAAACGAGTCGATAATTACCTAAGTATGTTTGTTTTGTTATTACCCTGAAAATTTATCAAAATAAAACAAAAATTACTGGCCAGCAAAAGAACAGACAATAGACAGATTAGAAGCATTTAAAAAAGGATAAAAAGAATCTAATCTAGGATCTAAATTTTTTGCCACAACTCCGTAAAAAATCCTTAGCCCAATTTAAACGATCGGCTTATAATCGGAAGATTCAGATCGAGAAAATGAAAGTGATATTATTAAAACATCGATCTTCCAAAAGTAAGGAGTTGCTGCCGACCTCGGTGAAAAGCTTAACAACCCATAATTCCAGCACCACTTAGCAACTGGAGAACTAAATTAAGTTATGAGAACATTAGCAGTGAAAAAAATAGGCAAAACGTATTTAGATTTAGAATTAAATAACTTAATTTTTTATCTATAATTATTAAAATATTTAAGAGATGGAAAGGCTGATGGAATGAATGGTAATTTCAGAACACTCCATTAATGAAGAACTGAACGCGGCTGGCGCTTGTAAAAAAATTGTCCATAAAAGCAAAGTGAACCAAATACTTGTATGGTTCTATGTTGAGAGTCAAAATAAAAGAAAGGTATGAGACGATGATGATGTAATGAGTATGAGTTACGTGGGGTAACCGTACGCGGTGGGAAAGTGTTATATTTGCGACAAATTTGTGCTTACTTGACCTGCGCTTATTCCTCAATTGTGCAGTGCTCAAGGTTGCCTTAAATCCGGTCGTGTGTACAGTAAGCCCTACATAAAAATTATAAATTGACGAGTAAATTACTTTTTATCGTGGTTTTATAATTCATTTTGCCTCTGTTACCGATGGGTGCCATTGTGTAACCGTATGTTTCAAAACGGTGTCCATGATATTTTTTGTAAAATTTTGCTAGTTTTACGGGTACATAAAGGCTATTATCATACAGATAAACATTCATCCGTTGTTTTAAGTCAGTTTTATGTTTGTTTGATGGTGTAAGTATGCGGGATAAGCTTACTCCGCCTATATCTACTATCCGCAATCGACAGGAATGTGAACTTTTTGACTTATGAACTTATGACTCTATGTGCCAAGGCAGATCTGATTAGCGTCCCGCCCTCTCTGCCTAGCCTATGGGGAAACGGCGTAATAGTTAGACTGCCACACAACTCTGTTATTTATTATTGCTTCTCAAATATCATACTTATTATTTAGAATTTAGTGTGAGAGGTAACTTGGTCACAAACAGTTTTTTGATAATTATATTAAAACTATATTCTGTTTTATATGGTAAATTTGATTGATACACCGATTTAAATAGTACTATTATTGTGGACTATTGTCTAATTTCAATGATTGTTTGGTATAAAAAAGGCTTCATCTAATTGTCATCTTGCTCTTCATTACGAAAAACAACACAGGGTCTTTCTAACCCCACAATATTTTTCAGTTTTTCAGACCCTTGATATGGTCTGACTCAAATATATGATTAAATCTTGTCATATCTTTCTCGGATGTACCCGACTTCTTCTAGCACTGAGGTTCGAGTAAAATCCTTTTTACACTTATTTTAAGCAAATAAAGTTAGGTTCCTTTGAAAGTTAGAAGTAGAGGGGGAGTAGAATTTTAGAAATACTTACAGTTTGATCGACCTTTTTATCCATCGCGAAAACTTTTACGATTTCTTAACGAACAGAAAGAAAAAAATGAGTTATTTTGAATAAAATGTTTTTTTTGAAAGAAACTGTTGGCGTTGGTTTGAAATACATTCTCACACATTTAATCAAAGTATAAAATAAAGTTTCGCAAAGTAACCATTTTTATCTCAAACTAGCTGAAGTGTTCCCGGCGTTGTTTGGGGTTATGAATATGTAAGAGTAAAGTTTTGAGGTTGGGAATCTAGTTGGGCGCTTGCCCAACAGCTGCGTGGCGGGCTGGATCGGGAGAGACCGGTTTGGGGAGACCCTTTGACCTCTCCAGCTAGTCTCCTCAACCCATCATCATGCACCGTAGCGAGAGGATGGATTCACACGTCCTGGCTACATACTGACCCCTAGATTATACCCACCCCTTATACTTTTTTCCTTCCCAGAACTTCCTCTCCTTCCATTCCATAAAAAAACCCTCCACACAATATCCCCAAAGATGACATAGGACCTGAGATAAATAATTATCCTTCCTCCTCTTCGGTCTTCCTTTGTGAGGTGAATGAAAAAAATGAAAACTTTTTCTATGAAGGTGGAAATAAAATTATTCTAAAAAATTAAAAAAAGTCATCTATTCATAAGTTTTTGTTTCTCTTGATCGTACAATGTCTTCTTCGAGCGCTTCCAACTTCCACAATTCATGTATATTACATTGTTACTATTGAAAAACTACATTATATCAACATTACTTTGACTCCGTATCTCATTTCATTACAGAGATAATGTTAAGTCTTCCCCGAGCGTCATCGACTTCTTCTACCATTCGAACCACTCTCTAAACACTCATTGCAATAATAAGAACAAACTTAAACATTTTCAGCTAAATCAGTCAAGTAGTTTTTGAGTCTATAAGGGACAAACAAACAAACAAGGTTTGTAACGTTTGGTGGCTTAGCAGGGGTACCCGGTTTCTTCGTGTGAGGTGTGTTCAGATTTTGCGACGGATGCGCCAGCCCATATTTTCAGCAAAATCCGTCCAGTTTAGAGACAAACAAACATTTTTTTAAAATATGATATAGACGTTTCTAGTCTTGAACTGTAGAAGTTTTTTGAGATGGCTTGAAAGATTTTTAAATATTGATAAAAAAAACTGTTTTTAAATCAGTACATTTTTTACCGTTCTGATAATTTATTTATATTTATATAAAATACAATAGTTAAATTGTTTAATTTTTAGAAGGCTAGGGAAATAAATTCTGTGGAAAAAATACATAAACGGATTTTATTTTAAGAATAGGATCGGCGACAGGAGAAATAATATATGATTACACGCAATAATTTTGGCAAAAGATGCTTTGAATCCATTTCTTTAAAACTGATTTCCATAAAAAAATAACCTAGGTTCCATTGTTAATAATAATAACCCTTTTTTCTCTAATGTATTCTTAACCAATTGGTATATGTTTTGAGGCTGAAGGAGTGGGGGAGGGAAGGAAAGGGAAAGAGGAAGGTTTGGAATTATCTGACTCTTCAGATCTTGTCACTAAGCACGGCTTCTGGTATTTATTTTTATTGTTTATTTAGTACAGGGTATAATGTACATTTGTAAAATATTTAAACTGTCCAACTAGAAGGAATTCCCATTTTAGGACAGTCAAAATTTGAACAAATTAGCATATACATTTTGTACAGAAAAAAGAGATATAAGAAAAAAAAGAGAAGTAAAATAATTACAATAGCTTAAAACATAAAGTTGATGTTTTTTTAACATACATATGAAAATAATAATAATAGTAAAATCATAAGGTACATATAATAAAGTATTAAAACATAAATGTAGGTAACAGGTGTTTTCGTCATAGTCATTTTTTTTTAAAATTAAGAGTTCACTCTCCTTTTTTCCTAATTGATGTAGCCAAGAAGTGGTTAATTTACGAAGAACACCTGTGTTTTCATTTTCAAGAATCAGGTATGAAGTTGTATAGTTTTGGCCATACTATTGACGAAGTGTCTTTAAGCGAGGGATGTTCTGATTTTGAGTGATACAATTGGATTTAAGTGGTCCAAAACAGTTTTTGCACACCCGCCCCAGTTTAAGGATATGTAGTCTAATAGTAATCCACACATGGCGTCGTAAATGAGTTTCAATTCTATTTTACGTAGGATATTTCTAACTGGCATAAGCATGTGCGTAAGCTTTTTAACCTTCTATCTATGTGTCCTTCCCATCTCAGGTATTTGTCAATTTTAATATTTTCAAGCATCGTTTTAATGCTGAGTGATGGTCTCTCGCTAGTGCAATGCTCACAGTACTTACCACTCTGGAAACTATCTCATATAATTTTCTAGAGTTTTATTTGTTATGTTTTTTGTTTGTTTGTGGCTTGTAACATTGTTTCATTACTACGCATTATCTCGGCAATGGAATAAGAAACGGAATCGAATTAAAGTTAATAAAACGTTATTTTTTAACACTTGAGCACCGTAGTGCGCAAAAGGTTTAAATAATATTCACAGGTTTTCAATTTAAATTCCATTCTTATTTTTAACAGCGACCATTTAATTAGTTGATGTATAAATAAGCAAAGTGAGTTGGATGAGAGTCAAACCATTGAGTTTTTTATCCTGATTTTCCGATAGGAAAATGCAATAAAGTTCTTTTCATCCCAAAATGCCTGGGAATATAGAGTGACATGGAAATAAAATATGAAACCAGAGGGATGTGAAGTATACAAACTATTCCCGTCAGTGATAATTCAAGTGCAAATGAAACACCGCTGTTATTTGACAAAACGTACTATATTATACCCATCGAATTTATGTCGGATTAATGAATTAATTAAGGATATACACTACAATTATATTATAAAGGATTGCGCAATTTTTTTTTTAAGTTTCTTTATTCTATAAAATTATTAGTTACATGCATTGAGGAATTTTTCGACCACCATGCTAGGCACATGCCCGTGTTATGGTGGTCGATTTTCTATACATTAACATAAAGATTGTGCGGGAATATAAAATAAAATAACATATTTAAAATAATGTAAATGACTATAGTAATATAAGGAAGTATGGAAGAATACAGTAGAATATAAAAATATAATAGCATAATATTAATATAATATAATAGTACAATATAATAATATATATAATAATATAATATAGTATAATAATATAGTAGTATAATAATATAATATTTTTTAGTTGTTGTAAGTGTTATTTTTAGATACATAATACAATAGTATTTTGAGGAAATCTCATTTAGGTAAATTACATATGTATTAATGAACCACATTGTAAACTGTCGATTTCCCTAAAGTAAAATAGATACATAAAAAAGAATATAAAAAGTATATAGTTATAAAATCAAACATAGTACTATAGAGTAGGCAAATGAGAAAGGATTATTTTTACTATGGAAATCTATATGTGCTTGATTAAATTGGTAGGTACATTATTTTGCAGCAGTTTTGTACAAATAAATCAAAGTTAGAAAGTTAGTTTCAAGTCCGGCGAATTACACTGAACACTGGAGTCAATTATTATTGTTACGGTGGTTTAGTCAGCTGGTAGCTAAGGTGGCACAGTAGGTACATGGAACTTGTATGCCGTAGGTACAGTGGTGCCAAACAGTTTTAAGTAGTTTATGTAAAAGTTTTTAAACTTTCGGCCATTTTTCGGCAATATTCTCATTGTATCAACAAAAAAGTTCCAGACAAAAGTAATACACTTAAATATGAATGCTTAACCCTTCCGCTGCCAAAAAGGGTACTAAAAATCATTTATATTACTATCTTTTACATATAATTATAAATAAAGGCTTTATAACCAGCGGGGCTATATCCCAAATAAAAGCATGTTTTCAAGAAAAAGATGCCATCCGCGCCGGTATTCAGTATTAGCAAACAATTTTTAATGTTGCTGTATTTGAATGTGTATTTCTTTTGCTTGATTTTTTGATAAATAACTCTTTTTTCAAGTTGAAGAATTATATTCATTCATAAGGTAAACGTACCTTACGTGGAACGTCTCTAATTTGAAAAACGTTTCCATTGCAATCCATTGCCGGTGTTCCTGAAGTTTTTCAGATCCATCCTGTTACATCATCTTACTTTATTTTTTCATCGCTATTCTAAATTCTAATTAAAAAAAAAAAATTATTGCACAAAAATACAGAGTACAAATAATAATAATAATAATAATTGGATAATTTGTAGAGCGCCGTTTTTGGGAAAAATCACCTCAAGGGCGCTGTAAAGCTTATAGGTTACATCCTATTTTTTCCAGCTAACCCAACAAATACACTTTATATTGCATAACCCAACAATTACATGTTTACAAATGTATGTAAATAAAAAAATAAAAAAAGAGGTATTTAATTTGTAAGGTATTTATTTAAGGTGTAGTGACATTTGTTTAAAAGAAATGTTTTTTATACACAAAGCACACAAAACACACGGCGTAAAACCTACGGCTTCCTACAGATTCAACTTTGTCCAAATGTTGAATTTGTCGGAAGCTGTAAAACCAACGGCTTCCTAATAATTCAACTTTGTCCAAATGTTGAATTTGTCGGAAGCTGTAAAACCAACGGCTTCCTAATAATTCAACTTTGTCCAAATGTTGAATTTGTCGGAAGCTGTAAAACCAACGGCTTCCTAATAATTCAACTTTGTCCAAATGTTGAATTTGAACAAAGAAACTTCTGGTGCATTGCGAATAAAATATTCAATAACCAACCTGACGTTAAAATATTTGTAATCTTGCCTGTTTGGAAGCAGGATAACCCTTGTTTGTGAAACATGTAGCGTAAAAAATATGTGTAAACCTTACTTAAATAGATGTACATAAATAATAAAGAACCACCTACGGGCTATGTTACGCCCAGCAGAGCCGTGCTAGCGTTTTGTGTTTTTTTTGCTGGTAAACTAAAATTTTGGTTAAAAAATAACAAATATTGTAATTTTTTCGGTAATTTGGAATTAAAGTAAAAAAAACACGCCCCTGGTGCCAATGTAATTAATAAACTCGTATCATAATATGTATATATAGGCATAGGTGCTTGTATATTTTACTGTTGGTACGTTTCTTGGGCTATGTTTTCCGAGAAATACATCTCATGGTATGTAACACGCACAACTTTTCTAATAAAAGGCAATTTTCTCCTTACGTGGGTAATATTTCATCAAAATTTGATGTCAAAGGCGTAAATATTTGCCGGGTGAATGCGATTTTTGCGAAAAGTTAGTAGATTATATGGCGAAAGATTTACATAAATCCTTTGTAAGTTATACAGTTTTATGATACCTACCTAATTATAGACCTTTCTATCCATCCCTTGAAATTTCACAATAAGAGATTTAACTATCTGCTTGATTTCGAATTACACACTTCAAAAAAGTTTATTACTTCAAATGAAGTAGTTTTCGAAGAAATTAAACTAGACTATTAAAACTTTATTGAGAAAGTTCCCTGCTAAGCAACTTCTTTGTTTTAATCACAAAATTACTCGCAATTGAAGTGATATATTGAAACAAGTATAAAACTTTTTTAAAACCATAGTTAAAGGAATAATTATATCAGTCTGAAGATGGCTATAATAAGCGGAAACCGGTCGCGGTCAAAGGTTTTAATTTTTTATCATTTGTATTATTAGTATCAAAAAAGAAATATCATAAACCGCAATTGAATCATTAAAATATAAACATCTTATACTAATAAAAAATACTAACAAATAGGAAAATGATTTCCCTCGTCATCTTTGGGAATGATGTGTGCAGGGTATATATTTCATCATTTAGTATTAGAGTGAGAAATAATACGAGAAGGAATTCATGTTAGTCTCGGTCGCAATCTTTTCTATTTTCATATTATGCTAGGTTTTATTAATGTTCTTTCATTATTCAATAATAATTTCAATTGAGCTTGAACAGTTGACATTTTATGTGTAGGTAAGAATTTATCAGAGACACTACGGGTCACATTACGAAAGTGTTACAGAATTTTTGGATGTCTTCCAAATATCGGTCATTAGTTTTCAAAGTTGGGATAACTTTGACTTTGGGAGTGATTCATACAACTAAGATCTGAGAGAACACACGCTGAAGTAATGTTCCTTAGTTTTGGTTCACCGGAAACCTTCATGACATAATGGTCGTTCCGTAGCTTTTAAAGTAAAATTCCAGCGGAAGATACTAACCACAAAGTAAAGCAATAACTCACATTTATACAATCTTTCAAGACATGAAACAAAACTATTCTTCGAAGTGGTTTGAAAAATATGTCCAAATAACACGAAGAGATACTTATACGCTATGTGGCTGTGATGCAACCCCAAATCACCTGCTGATATGCTACTCTTTAAAGCTGGTTTCCGTACACGGCGTTATCTGAAGTATACAGAGCTTGATGTAAACATAAATATTTTCACATTTCCGTAACAAATCTAACATTCAAACGAGTGGTAGATGAGAACGCAACTACTGGCGTAGGGTTCTAACAGCACTGTCAGTAGCATGTAACTGACGTTAAACCCGTTGTCGACGCGTCGCGGTGTGGACGAACACTAGCAAAATAGTATGTCGGATACTCACGAGTGAAGCTTATGCTACGCGCTCAAAACTCGAGTCACTCGTAAGTATCTCAGTGTACGAATGGCCTAAGGGTTGAAGGGTCACTGTTGGTGAGGAACATATAACTTTAAAGGCTTGTTTGGTTATGATAGATAATACACACTATATGCAGAAAGGTAGACCATCTGCATAAAAAATAGATCTTGACAGATCTTGGCATTTCATTCGATTGAAACAACATGCTTCTATCTGCCGTTGATATGAAACTGATGAAATTGATGTTCAAAGTTTGAAACCCGAATAAAATACTAACCCAAGAAATTTATGAAAAAGTGAATACGAAGATCGTCTTGCAATTGAATTTTCTTTATATTTAAGAACATGTTGTGCAAAAAACAGGTGGAATTTAGTCAAACAACTAAGCAAAAAAAAACAAAGAGAAACAATTTTTCTTTGAAAATCAGGTAAACTGAGAGCAACAAGGTTCTATCTGATTTATTTAGTTTTTTTCGAGATTGCATGTTTTTTGCACAGAACGTTCTTAAACCAAAAAGTAATTCTACAATACGTTTTGCATTTTCACTTTTTTATAAATGTAATTTTTCATTTATTTTCTCAGTTTCATGCAGTAGCAGATGGAACCTTGTTGACCCAAGTAAACGGCTCGAATTACAATGAAAATACTTTGCTCCAAGCAAATTTTATAGATGGCATATAGAATTAAGGCCAATAAAATTTACAAATGGGACCTTCATGAAGTTTTTTTAAAATATACCAAGTTGCTCTTAAATTACAAATGGAACTTTGCTGTTAAAAAAAATAGTCGATTACAAGTATATCCATATGTGTGTGTCTATAGACTGAAAAACTACTAGCCTGATTTCGTGGAAAATTTAAAAGTGTGTTCTACAGCGAATTTAAAAAAAAAAAAACATCCGAAAAGATAAAAATAATAACATTGGGGCAGGGTCATAATGTTTTTGTTTTCCCTGGCTGATGGAAAACAAATAACTTTGGTTCCCTGACCTAAGCAAAATATGTAAGTGTTTTTGTCGGATGAGTGATAGATGAAAAAAAAATTCACGGAAAAATGTGTTTTTCCCTTTTTCCTTTTGACGGTGGATACAATGATATAAAATGTTTAAACCATCTAGTTTCTCAGAAAAAACCTAATTCTTCAAAGGATTATAACAACCTCTTGAAAGTAGGTAGCTCTCTTCCTGTATGATGTTGAAAGTATTATATTGAATATCCGTAAGAAATCTTTTCAAGTATTTCTAAGATAATTTATTCACTGAAATTGAGCTAGGTAAGTCACGATTATTTCAAATAATACAAAGGGTTCCCCCTGCATAGTAAATATTTGGCTATTATCTTTACTAGAGATTATTATTAAATACAAGAAAACTTAGGCGGTGAAGTTTTCAAGGAATAATGTCGAGTGAAAAAAATTACAAATTAATGTAACAACACCCAAACTGTCAATAGGCACATCTGAAGTGAAAATACATCAAATATCGAACCTCTATCACCATTACCTATCATTAAAAGTTTGATAAATAAGCAGAAAAATAATTAATCGAAAACAGAATTATTTTTTTTCTGTGAATACATCCATGAAACCCAACCGTCTAGAGCCATTCAGACTATGGCAACCCCAATTGGGGTATTTTGTGAGACTGAAGTTAGTGGTGAGGGAAAGGAAACGGGGAAGAGAAAGGTGGAGGAGTACCTGGATAATCAGATCTGGTCACCAAACACGGCTAAAGCTATTTCAAGCAACGTTTCAATACTGAATGATGGTCTTATACCAGAGCGATACTGAGACTATCTTCCAAGTATTCCTTACAATATTTTTAATGATTAAATTGTGAAATAACACAAATTAATAAAATATTTTATACTTGCGCACGCCTGGATTTGTAAAATAATGAAGTATTTGCTAGGTTCGATTGAGAGGTTTGGCGGTTACTTGGCTGAGTAACCAGCGACGACATATGGAAAAAAGTTTTGAAAATTTTTTTTGAAAAAAAAAATCAAAAAACGTAGACGGAGACCAACATTTATTATGTCCAATTATGGTGTTAGGAACGTACTTGGCGGAGTTACTTATATAAACACAAATAATGAATGTTCTCGTACAAACTATAAAGTTGGGACAACGGGTTACAAATATCAATAGTTCTGCCGTTAATCGTTTAAATTGACGTCCCAAAGCCATTCACATTTATCTTTTAATTCTACCCACATGATGGCAAAACAAAATACTTTCACTTTGACAACTAAAAAACGTGATAACTTTACACAATTACCATTAACAAGATGATCAAGTACCTAACTACAATAGAATATCAAATATTTATATACTTTAAAGTCCAAGAAGTATTATATGTGCGTATTTAATCTTTCAGGGGTGTTCGATACGTTTTTCCGGGCTGCATAATTTTCCGGGAGAAATTTTGGGGTTGAAATGTTTCCGGGTTTGAAAATAGGCTTTGTTTTGGAAAATGGCACAGACGGAACATTGGCAAACCAGAAATATTCTATAACCTCAGTACAGAAAATACTCAGGAAACATTTTGCTCTTTTCGTTAATTTTCTCCAGTTAGATACTCGTGGTTACGTATTATCCAATGTAGTTCATTCTTGTAGTACAGATAAAATACGGCTTGTTAAATGATAAAATTTTGATCATACATTCATCTTGGCAGTACAAATGAAGAGCTGCAGAGTCCACCCGAAAAAGTGGTTAAAAAAACTTGAAAAAATTCAGGAAAATTTCGAAAAATATGTTTGCAGACTAGGTCGAGTGAGGTATCGTATACCATTTTTTTTACACCATGAAAGCTCTAAAGTCGATCAACATTTTTGCGAGAAAAGACAGGTTTTTAGTAAAGAAATGTAAAGAACGGTAACTCCCTAGAACTAGAAGTGTGTTCTATTACTTTGTTCTGGGCGGACTTTGCAGATCTTCATTTCTACTGCCAAGAAGAATGTATAAGTAAATAAATGCAAGTATGTTGTCATTTGATTTGTGCATTTTGAAACTCTTTTCTTTTACTTGTGGTTACTATAGGTGCACACTGCAAATTATGCAAAACACAAAGCAAAAGGGTTTGAACCGGATAGATTTAAACAAAAAATACCTTTAGTATCTGTGATCGTTTTATGTTCAGACTTTATTCATACTCGTAGTATTGCAACCCTGATCTTTATGAAAGCAAAACAGAGCTATGATTAGTTCTTTCGTACGATAACATTTTCAGTATTTCAGATACTCAACTTCACGGGTTTTGTGAATATATTTAAAACCCGTATATATATACAGGATGTTAAGGGACGTACTTGACTTCTTTTTACCAGTGATTTCTGATATTATTTGGACTAACAAATGTAAATTAAATTTTGGGATCCGGTGACATTTTTGATGACGATGTGTGCAAGAATTTTTTTTTTCTTAGTTTTGGAAAAAAAACAAAAAAAGTCACCAAAATTTCATTTACATTTTTTATTCCAAACAATATCAGGAATCACTGGTTAAAGCAAGTCAAGTACGTCACTCAACATACTGTATAAATTGATAATTGATATAACTATCATTGAAGAAGAAGATGATAATAATAAGTCTAAACGAAACGCGAAACAGAACAATACCATTGGGGCCCAATTATTATACGTCATTTTTGTCGATCTCAAGTTTCAAATTCAGAATTAACAATATTATCTTGCAACTAATTTTTCCCATATTTTTGACATCAATAAATAAAAATCGGATATGTTTATCCCAGAACCTATCTAGGTTACAAACCAAATCACCAAAAATACGGTAAAAATTAGTTGCATGACAGTATTGTTAATTCTGAATTTGAAATATGAGATCGACAAAACTGTATAATAATTAGGTTCTAATGGTTGAGTGGTTAAAGATGTTGTCCCGGAAATACAGAGATCTTGCGTTCGCTTCCCAGTTGAGACCGTTATCTTTATGTTATTATGTCTTGTTCTGTTTCATGTTTCGTTTAGATATATTAGTAAAATCTTCTCCAATAACATATTACGCGATGGGTATAACCCTAAAATTTATTAAAGAAAAGGTGCTTCAATAAAAAAAATTGGATATTATTGTCATTTTGTTTTAACACACATGTGTTAAAAATTTTTTTGACAATTTGAAAACAAACTAGACAACGAGAAATTCGTATGAATTTTCTGATTTTAACACACACCGGAAAGACAAAGATCAATTAAACTATCAAATGAACAACGGGCACAATCGAGATATTATACTCTATCAGGAACGATCGAACATATTCGAGAATTGGTAGTTTTAATTTATTAAGTAAATTTTATATATTTATTATTTATATTGCGCAAATCGAAAGTGCACACCACCTGTGGTCTGGAGCCCCAAAATAACTGAAAAAACCCTCGACTCTTTGTAGAAACGGGTGGTCCATTTGATAGATTCCTCTATCTTCAGAAGATAAATTTTCACTCCTTTCTCTTTTCAAATAGACCGACCACACAGCATCCCCAAAGATGACATAGAGCCTGAATGACACTATTACCCTCGGGGCCTTTGTGTGGAGTTATTATAAAAAGACCTACGAAAAGTCAGAGGATAGTCTGATTTCTAGATAAATCAGTTCCAATATTTTTTCTTTTACAATTATTATTTATTAAAATGTTAAAAAATTGTATAGAGATATTAAAGAAATTATTCAAAAATAAATGCTTATGTTTCAAACTATTTATAATAGTAAGACAATAGTTGAAACAGCTATTTTTTGCCGAGATATTTCTATTGTACCCTTCACCAATCCCGATGTTAAAGTTTTGTTTATTTTGCATTCATCCATCGTTCGGGCCGGTCTTTGTTCCCCCAAAATTGAATCAACTTGGTAATGCAAGCTTTTACGGTCGTAACAATGGAACCACATTCGCATTTTAAAATTACTTTACAATGCTTTCGTCTGGAACTCACTGCTCGTTGAATAATACTCAACACACTACTAGCTTCACATCCCACTCATTTTATGACAATGCTCCACAAACATTCATGATAAACTTCTCGTTTTTGGTGCGATCTAAGGTATTTTTTAAATATATTAAACTTCTCTTGTATTAGAGGCGTACATACACGCGCAGTTTAAATATACGTAATATAAAACCTTTTTATTTCAAAAAGGTATGCTCACTCAATTGTACGTTGGCCTATAAACCTATTTTTACATAAAATCACCCTTTTTTTGGAAAAGTACCTGTGTCATCTTTGGGGATCTTCCTCTTTATTAGTGGATGCTGTTTGGGGGGTCTTCGAGTAAATGAAAGAGATGAGGTTCTGAAATTATTCTTAGTCTACGGTTTTTCATATTTGTTTTATTATAATATAACGTAAATTTCTATTTCTACTTACATCTAGTTTTTAATTATACAATTACCTTAATATTAAAAGTGTATGCACATTTAACCTAATTATAAGAATAGGTGCATTAAACTCTATTGTAAATATGGATGGAATATATGGATGTATATTATGAGAACATTTATCAAAGCAGATTTATAACAGAACTACTAAATCGCTTAGCGGTCTTACTAAAAACGAGGGGAAAATTTTAGTCAATTGATAAACGACCGTGTATGTGAAAACCTTACTAACTGAAAAACTTCATAAAAACTGATTTGAAATAGTTCATGGAAAGATATAAACATTGCTTATACAGGAGGGTTGTTTATCTGTTGTATTCACTTGAAATATTAATAATTTCTTCAAATGAAAAAAATATTGTGATGGGCCACCCTATTGTACACTGATATATTTTTAATGTATATCATAATATCTAAGTCGTTTCACTCATAGCCTGACTGCTGACACTTCAAGTTTGCTCAAAATGCAACAGTTTTAACACGGAACGAGCGAAAATTATGAATTAACTTATTCGAGCTCGAGCAAACTTGCTAAGAGGATATTTAAAATTCTACAATGGTAAAAAATAAAATATTTATTAATGCTTCCATAGTAAAAAAATTAAGTTAAAATTGAAGCATCTGTCATCACAATACGTTAACATTCTTTGGTCTATAAAAATCGAAGCATCTGCTTTTTTCGGTTAATAAAGTCCTTCATTAGTAGTTGTACCGTAAGTTGCTGTTTGTCCAAATAGGTAAGTCAAATTCAGTGTATTATAATAAAACAAATAAAAAACTTTATTCCACTTAATTTTATTTTGACCGTAACCGGTTTCAGCTCGTCAAAGCCATCTTCAGACTGGTACACAAAATTCTTAGTCTACGGTTTATATACACAACATATGGGGGAGGGGGGAGAGGGGTAGTTTATAGGGTTTTAATCAATTTTATTTGTTACTAAGTCGTTTAAGATTGTGGAATTTCTAAACATTTGGTAATTCCAGTAAGCTAATTACCTTGGGTTTGTAGTTCATTTCAATATTTATTAGGGAAAAAACCTCACAGGTAATATGCATTAGACATAATTTTATTGTCAAATCATTATTTATGATGGGATTATATTTGCTTTTTGAAAAGATACATGTTTACATTTGAGAAATTATTATAGGAATTAAGAAAGTAGGGACTTAGCAACTGATACTAATAGCTTATTAATTACAAAGTTACTTATTGAAGGGGTACATGTTTACATTGAAGTAGGGATGGTCTAACCTAACTACATATTTTAATGTCGAAATTATTATGAAAATTACAATGGATACAAGAGCGGAGACTTGGCAAATGATTCTAATTGTTTATTCATTACAAAGTTAGGGTCTATTTTATTAATTAAGCGAGTAATTTCTAAAGATTCTAATCTATCAAGCTTGTGGCCTTTATTGCAAGTATGGAGGACTTTAACATCTCTGTCTTTATCAAACGAGTGTTTGTTTTCTAATAAATGTGATGCTACATTTGACAATTCGCCTTTATTATTTACCCAATTTGTAAAATGTTCTTTAATACGGGTTTTGAAAGATCTCCCTGTTTGACCAACGTAATATGCTGGGCAGTTGGCGCAGTTCACTTGGTAAACGCCTGAGTTCTCGAGTTTTTCTCTTTTATCTTTGTTGTTAATTAAAATTCTACCTAGAGAGTTTACATTATAAAAAGCTGTTTTGCATTTATCATTACAAAACAGCTTTTTATAATGTAAACTCTCTAGGTAGAATTTTAATTAACAACAAAGATAAAAGAGAAAAACTCGAGAACTCAGGCGTTTACCAAGTGAACTGCGCCAACTGCCCAGCATATTACGTTGGTCAAACAGGGAGATCTTTCAAAACCCGTATTAAAGAACATTTTACAAATTGGGTAAATAATAAAGGCGAATTGTCAAATGTAGCATCACATTTATTAGAAAACAAACACTCGTTTGATAAAGACAGAGATGTTAAAGTCCTCCATACTTGCAATAAAGGCCACAAGCTTGATAGATTAGAATCTTTAGAAATTACTCGCTTAATTAATAAAATAGACCCTAACTTTGTAATGAATAAACAATTAGAATCATTTGCCAAGTCTCCGCTCTTGTATCCATTGTAATTTTCATAATAATTTCGACATTAAAATATGTAGTTAGGTTAGACCATCCCTACTTCAATGTAAACATGTACCCCTTCAATAAGTAACTTTGTAATTAATAAGCTATTAGTATCAGTTGCTAAGTCCCTACTTTCTTAATTCCTATAATAATTTCTCAAATGTAAACATGTATCTTTTCAAAAAGCAAATATAATCCCATCATAAATAATGATTTGACAATAAAATTATGTCTAATGCATATTACCTGTGAGGTTTTTTCCCTAATAAATATTGAAATGAACTACAAACCCAAGGTAATTAGCTTACTGGAATTACCAAATGTTTAGAAATTCCACAATCTTAAACGACTTAGTAACAAATAAAATTGATTAAAACCCTATAAACTACCCCTCTCCCCCCTCCCCCATATGTTGTGTATATAAACCGTAGACTAAGAATTTTGTGTACCAGTCTGAAGATGGCTTTGACGAGCTGAAACCGGTTACGGTCAAAATAAAATTAAGTGGAATAAAGTTTTTTATTTGTTTTATTATAATATATTATAATGGAATTCCACCACGAATTATCGGTCTCAAAAATAGAAATATCAAATTCAGTGGATTGACGATTATTGCATTTTAAATGTTTATATAGATGTTTACAAAATACAACATAATATTTGACTTCTAATGTTAAAATCAAAATGTGTTTAGAGCTTTACGTCTGTTACATTTCAGCAGAATTTACGAAAAAGGTGTCTAGAAAGACTTTTTATCTCCGTAACCGTGCTACTTTGAAAACATTAATTTGTTTGTGTTCATTTAAAAGAATTTATTTTACCCGTCTCAGAACAGACATCTTGTAATGAGCCGGGTAACGTACGTGTACATTTTTTAATATAAAAATTCAATAAGAGCCTAGGTTGCCGGTAGTGAAATTGAAGTAGTACATAGAACTATAAGAACATATATTTTTTCTCGAAGTGGCGGGAAATCGTTATGAACTTAAAATTTTACTTATTTTATAAAATAAAATAATTTTTAGATGAATGTTTTTAGTTATTAAACATAATGTGTATTATCTATGCATTGTATTTATAGGCATATAACAACAAAAACACAATAGCAAGGTCAGTTTTTGGGTAAATAATACGGAGGCGAGAAAGTGTACGCGTACAGAAAGGGACGCTTAGATGGTATGTAAGAAGAAAGGAGTTAAGGACACCCCAGAAAGACATGGTTTGTTTAAGCGAACCAATTTCTTAAGTCGTGCCGTGTCAAAAGTCAGACCATGGTATGACCAAGGTATGACCAGGGTATGACCAGGGTATGTATGAGACCATGTGTGAATGTGAATGAAGCAATTAGTGTGTGTCAAGACAGAGTTGTTGGCGGTCCGTCCTATCTGTCTACCTCTAGAAATACATGTTAGAAATTTCTTGGTTATAATAAAACTATAATGATAATAATATATAAACATGTAAATATTTGTGGGTGCTTCCTGAGCCTTTATATATCGGTGGTTAAGTTTATTTTAGCATATTAATAAAGTTAAAAAATGTTTTATATTTTAGTAGTAGTAGGTATATATAATTTTCATCTAGTTTTGTAGAACTCCGTATCAATTTTATGTTTTAATTTGGAACTTATTGACAGTAAATTATAAATTTTTGAAGCAACAAAAAAAGCACGACTCTGCGCTAGTCTAATTTTAAGGTTTGGTTCTTCAAATGCGTTATTGATTTGTTCTGTTAAGCGATTTCGGTTATTTGAAAATAATTGATTTCAAGTAAGAAATAGAGCCTGCTACTTGGAATAATTGTATGAAAGGGTAGGTGATGTTTCCAGGCATTTTATTTTCTATCAATTTCTTGAGATATTTCTAGCGAATGTGAGTATTACAAATGACCCCCCAACCAATTATTCCATTAGGTATATCTCCCGAGAATTGCAGAAATACATGGTTACACTAGTTTAGTTGTTTAATTGTAGATGATTTGGAGGAATAAAGTAAATATATTTTTCATTTTGTGCTTTGGTTCGTTAATCTTGTATATAAAACTTGCGCACAAAGGCACTTCTCAGAGATTACATCATCTTCAATTTTGCACCGGTTCAGTGCAGAGGAATGTAAAACTTTCGTAATTTACATATTATTTAAAAAACGCTGATGACTCTGAGCTAAATACCTCCTTGAACCAGCTTTCCAGTAAAAATCAGAGCACGGAGTGCACTTCAGAGATACATAAGTAGATATTCTGACACAGGAGTTGAAAGTTGCAGTAAATTCCAGCAAGGTGGAAAATATTTTCACTGTGACTAAAGTTTTTGAACGCTTAAGGGTACGTATACATTTATGAACCAAAACGCGAACCGTACCACGAATTACGGGAAAGGAACAAATCAACTGCAAGCGGCGTTTTGCGCCATTTGCAGTTGCTTCCTCTCTTTCCTATAAGTTGAGGTTCAGTTTGGCAGTTCGGCTCGCGGATGTATACATGACGGAACGAACATTTCAGAAAAGTGTTTAATTTTTTCATGCTAACTTAATGTTGCCTGGAAAAATAGTTAAAGGGATATCAAGCAGTAGAAAAATTAAGGTAACGATTTAATTGTGATGATTTTTTAGATGTGAATACCGCAACTTCTCCCCACTCCGGAGCCAGTGGGACTACAACATCACTAAATTAGGTTTGTTGTGGGGTTGAAAGTAGATGGGAGGGGAAAGAGATTGAGGGAGGAAGGTTGGCTAATTCAATCAGCAAGCCATTTTAAGAAACGTTTAGATTCTGAATGGTGGTCTTTACTGAAAGTATTAACCTACCGAAAATATACTTTAACTTGAAATATAACACAATATAGGCTGCCCTAGAAAAATTGTAATAGAGAAGAAGTCGCAATGAATAGAAAAAAAACGTGATTCTACCATTGAGATTTGAAAGATAAAATATCCGTACTTGCCAAGTAGCATGAAATCGAGATTTAAATGGTATATCTCGGTCATCAATCAATAGGTACTCATAATTTGAATGTGAAAAAAATTGTAGGTTATTATAAATTAACAAAAACGAAATGTTTTTCATAGATTTTAATTGGGATAAACATGCTTATTACCATTCAATTTAGAAAATTTGATGTTTGAAAGTAGGTACTCAAACCTACACAAGAACACCAAAAAAACTTTAAGTGAAATTTTGTTAGGGGCAAAATGAGACCAATTCTTAGTAATAAAATGAAAAGCATTATAGCAAAACACAATTTTCGCAAACTTCATTTTATATGGAATCTGATAGTTGTGTGCTTAGGGGAGTTTTAAATAGCCCATTAACTTTGATGAGCGATTTTAGCTATCGTGGTGACTAAACTTTTATTTAGTCTGATGTTAGCTTAAAAATACCGTGTAGTTGGTTAAAACCACACTCATAATTCAAGTCTATCAATGATGGTTGATGTTTTTAAACTAAGTACTATTGAAAAGGTATATAACATACTAGCACTTAACACATCGTGTATTCAAACATCAAAAGCGATCACGTGTACTCATGTTTAAACGTCGCCATATCCCCCAAACCAATCGTTGAAAAAAAAGACCTGGAAAACAACACTTTTTTCTTTCATAGGAAGTTAAATTTATCTCAAACTCAGTTTGAGTGACTACGATGGAAGGAGGTGAAATTAGGAAGTGAAATTTAGTGACTACGATGAGTTTAGTAACATGAAATTTAATACCTGCACTATTTTTTTTTCTAATCTGTTTCACTGTCTTTTGGCTGTAAATCTTAATTGTATTTTCAATGTATTTCAAAACTCTGCGATATGACTTGATAAAGCTCGATGAATGGAGAAAAATAAGCTCTTTTAATTGCTTTTGATAGTGGTGAATATTTGTAACGCTTGGGAAAATAAATTTTATAGAATCATTCTGAGACATCCAAATATAGGAGAACAATTTATTCAGAGACCTAGAGTTTTCGAGAAGTTTTCCGCGGGTTTTTTTCCGCTAGACCCTGCGGGCGGCTCTTAGTTGGGCTTCGCCCATTTTAAGTGATATTAACAACAGTTACATTTAATAGATAGATATTAGGACATTTACAGAGAGAGGGTGAGTATTCTTCTTCTTCAATGGCGCTACAGCCCATTTCGAGCCTTGGCCTCCTTTAACATGAGCCTCCACCGCCCTCTGTCCTCGGCCGTCGTCTTCCAATCTGCAACATGGAGTAGTCCTCCGGCATCTTTCCTGACATCGTCCTCCCATCTCAGCCTAGGTCTGCCCGCCTTTCGTTTGCCTCCCGGGTGTCCTGTTAGAACCTTCTTTGGTACACGTGTGCTTGGCATTCGGTGCACATGTCCGGCCCATCTTAGTCTTTGGAGCCGTAAATGAGTAGAGAGTCTGGGAGCTTGGTAGATGTCATATAACTCCTTATTGTGGCGGATTCTCCATGCCTCTCTCTCTCGCACCGCTCCTAAGATTCTTTGAAGTACCTTTCTTTCGAAGGTGTCCAGCTGTTCCGCAGAATTTGCTGTCAGTGTTCCCGCCTCACATCCATAGGCCAAGACCGTTCTAATAATTGTTTTATACAGGGTTATTTTAGTTTTCCTATGGACGTTTCGGGATTTGAACACTGGCAGCAACGCGAAGTGTTGTTAGCGGCTGTGATGCGCTTTCTTACTTCTACTGGGTCTTCGTTGTCCTGCGTTATGATGGAGCCCAGGTAGGCAAACTCTTCGACCACTTCAAAGTTATAGGAGTTTTTAAAATTCACTTTATCTTTTATTCTGCGGTGTGGGGTTCTGGTTTGCATCATGATTTTAGTTTTGTTCTCATTGATTTGCAAGCCCACCTCTCTTGCTGCAGTCTCCAAAGGGTCAAACACCTCTCTTACAGCCTGTAAGGATCTTCCGACAATGTTAAGGTCGTCTGCATATCCAACTATTTGATTGCTTTTGTAGCAAATGTTTGAGTCGGTAGCAATCATTGTCTTCCTCACGACGTGCTCCAGAACAATATTGAAAAGAGTGGGAGCTAAGCCATCATCTTGTTTCAGCCCCTGGGAGACGTTAAAATCCTCCGTTGTTTCACCTCCTATCCTTAATCGACATCGTGAACCAACCATCGTTGCTTTTACAAGCTTGACTATTTTGGGCGGTATACCAAAATTTAGAAGTATTTCATATATTTTCTCCCTATCTATACTGTCATATGCCTGTATGAAGTCAACAAATAGTTAATATATGTCTATATCGAATTCCCAGCATTTTGTCAGGATTTGTCGAGTAGTAAAAAGTTGATCCGTGGTGGATCTCCCCCTCCTAAAACCTGCCTGATACTCTCCCAGCAAGTTCTCTGAATGACGTTCTAGTCTTTCTTTCAAAATTGTTGTGAAAATTTTATACCCTGTACAAAGTAGCGATATTCCTCTGTTATTTTCACATTTCAATTTGTCTCCCTTTTTATGTATGGGGCATATTATACTAGTTTGCCACTCTTCTGGTACTCTTTCGGCGGTCCATATTTTTACAATAAGATTGTGTAGCAGGTTTTTCAGATGTTCGTTTCCATATTTATAGAGCTCTGCCGGGATATTGTCTCCTCCCGGTGTTTTATTGTTTTTCAATTTATTTAGGGCAGCCCTTACTTCTGCCACCGATGGCGCTCTAGTCGTTTCATGATTATTTAGCTCATCCGGAATGTGAGTTGGTTCGACTGTCAGGTTGTTATTGGGATTCAAGAGCTGTTGGAAGTATTCTTTCCACCTAGTCTTAATCTTTTCCTTATCTCCTATTATGTCTCCATTACTATCTCTGCACAGGGATGTGTTGGGTTTGAAGCCCTTTTTACCCCTTTACATTGACGCCTTTATATGCCTCACGTGGATTGTTATTAACAAAATCATTTTCCATTTTCAACAATAAGTTGTTAAAATATAGTCTCTTCTTTCTTTTAATCAAATGGTTAGCATCTCTTCGTGCTTGTTCGTAGGCTTGTCTTTTTGATCTTGTTCCTCTTTCTATACATAATTTTCTTAGCTCATTTTTCTTGCAGTGAGGGTGAGTATATATATTGTTAAAACACGGAAAAGGAAGGGGTTAATTAATAATAACATGATAAATTTACGCATAATAAGAACGATTGTTTGAGTAAATGAAATTTTACGTATTTGTTATGGATTAGTTCAAATGAAACACTATTATTAACTACATGTCTACAACTGATATTAACTGTTATCGTACCTAATATAATTAGCTCATAGGAGACTTGCAGTGCTTAAATATGTATTACAACCGTCAATGTCTATAAGTTGAATCAATATCGTATAGTTTGTCACAATTAAAGATAGTTATAACAAGGTTGACTTAAATAATAAATTACACTGGTCAACACATTTTTTGTCCCTTTAACGAAAGTAGCCAAATCTGACAGGAAATTTTATGCTGATTTCAGATATGTGATTAGTTTTTTTCTATCACGTCAGGTTTTTATGGGTTTTAAGTTTTACTAAAATGTGTATTAATTCATTTTTATTCGTGAGTTTTCATTGATTTTTTTGATTTTTGACCATCCATTCCATTTGGTCATGCTGCAAACATGAAAGATAACTATGACAACATGAAGCTGCTGTTAACAAAAAATAAATTTGTAAAATACGAATGAAAAATATGTGGTGATCTAAAAATAATAGGGCTCCTACTAGGACTGAAAGCGGGATACACAAAGTATTGTTGTTTTCTGTGGAAGTGGGACAGCAGAGATAGGAAAAACCATTATGCCAAGAAGGACTGGCCTACTAGAAAGCACCTTAAACCTGGCACGAAGAATGTTCAACATGCTCCCTTAGTAAAATCTAAAGATATCTTACTTAAACCCTTACACGTTAAATTGGGTTTGATGAAATTTTTTCAAAAGGCTTCTCTAAGGATGGAAATGGCATGATTTACTTAAAGCAAAAGTTTCCTAAGGTCAGCGACGCAAAAATTAAAGAAGGAATATTTGTAGGACCACAAATAAGGGAGGTCTTGACTGATCCGAATTTTATAACAGTGTTGAGACCAGTCGAGCTAGCCGCTTGGTCATCCTTCAAGAATGTTGTCGAGAACTTTATTGGAAGTCATAAAAGTGAAGACTATATCAGCATTGTGTCTGAAATGCTCATAGTCTATAAAAAAGATGGTATGTAACATGTCACTAAAAATACACTTCCTTCACTCTCATTTGAATTTTTTCCCCGAAAATATGGGAGATGTCAGTTACGAGCACGGCGAACAATTTCACCAGGACATTGCGGATATGGAAAAGTGATACCAAGGAAAGTGGAGTCCATCTATGATAGCAGACTATTGCTGGACCCTGCAGAGAGACTCTCAAGATACTCACAAGCGCAAATCAGGAGCAAAAAAAATTAAATTGAATTAGTTTTGAAATTTTTTTAAGTAAGTACCCGTCATATTATGGAAGAATTATGTAAAAAAACTTTGTTAAATAATAAAAAAACCTGACCTATTAAATTTTTTTTTTGTTTCATTTCGTGTTTATGAATACTAAATACATATAAAAAAATTAGTTATGCTTAAGGGACAGCACTTAAAAAAATAAATGTCGACCAGTGTTATTACATATTGATTAATTATACCCGTGTTTATGAATAAAAGGAGGGTAATTGTGCAATGATCTCATGAAAGTTAAAAGCAGTCGGTTAAAAGGTGTTAATTTTACTCCAACTGGTGGAAATTCTTTACCTACAACTGTTACTGTATCTAATAAAGTTTAATGTTAGATTATAATATATACACCTTCATCAGGAGAGTAAAAATCTATATATAAAGGTAGAATATTACAATATAGCGCCCCTGAGGTGATATCTCACAAAAGCGGCGCTATGCAAATTGTCCAATAAATAAATAAATATAATGTTTACATTTTATTGTGTATACACCGAAGGCAAAAATTAAATATAGATTGCAATTGGGAAAGAAGAAGTGGAAGGAGGGGGGAGGGGTAAGAGTAGGCTGGGTTTATAATAATTAGGAATTACAATATCGTTAGACGGGAAAGACCAGTTAAGTGGGAAAATATTTAAAAGAGAGTTTATAAAAAAATTCTTGTTAATTATATCTGCTTTTATATTAACATATTTCCTTATTTCTAAAATTTCAAAATTATTTATAGTGAAGTATTTTAAGACCTGAAAAAAACAAATAGCATATAACCATAAAACAATATAATCATAAGACAAATAGCATTTAATAACGGTTATTCTAAGAAAATGGATAGATGAAATACTAAATAAAAAAAATAAACATATTCTCTTCAAACGGTCTTTCTAAAGATAGAAATAAACAATGGCGTTGAATTCTGTTTGTGCATAACGATACTTCTAAATTTATATATAAAAACAATCCTGGTACTATTCAACTGGCGTTTTACATTAATAACAATGAAGAAATGTATTCTTAATAATAAAGAAAGCAAAATTCAAACAAAAAAATCAGGAGTTTAAAAACTCAATTGGGATTATTGTAATTTTTTTACAAAGGTAGAACCAATAGAAACTTTGAAATCAGAACTAAAGAATATCGCAGGGCTCTAAATGGAAATAGTGGATCTGAATCTTTCACTTTCGATAAAAATTCAGGTCTTAAAATACTTCACTCAGGATATAAAGCATCGCAAATAAATAATTTGGAAATTTTAGAAATTAGAAAACATGTCAATATAAAATTAGATTAATAAGCAAAAAAATATAAATAATAATGAAAAATGCCATTACAAAGTGATAAGCTTCCAGAAGAAATCTTCTTATTAAACGCTTGTTAATGGTAAGTAATCAAGTATTGTGAGCTGCATATTTAAATATTTTCGCCAGTCATTTGGTTCGTTTTTATACCGCCAGAGGTGCGCTCTGTCGGCCATCTATAGCAGTGCGTATCGGCCATATTGAAGTGATTTTTTATAAACGTCAAACATAATCACGTAACTGTGGATAATTTTCATTGTAATGTAATTAATCCAATGGATTATGAACGTTTTAAAACATATTTTCTTCGATATTTTCCAAAAATTATATGAGCAGAAACCATGCTTTTGAAGAAATCTCGTATTATTATGAGGCGATCCTATTTTAGTATGAAATCGTGTCTTAATTTTCAAGTTAGCGGAATTTACCCGAAACAGACAATTTTAATTTGACCAATCAGAGGGCCTACATCGTCCAGACGCTTGGACAATTGACAATTGACATCAGATGACAATTCTTTGAGAATTGCGTCAAACTAAATATTATTACAATTGTGTAACAAAGAAACTAGTAAACTAACTAACTAGCTTTCTAACCATCACGCCGTTCCCCGAAGGGGTAAGCAGAGAGGATGGACCGTCAAACAACTCGGTCTTGGCACACATTTCTTGCCTCATTCACATTCATACATCGTCTCATACATACTTTTCTATTATTCTGACTCTTGACATGGCTTGACTCAAGTATCTGATTCTCTTGGTCTTGCTCTTCCTAGGGCGTCCCCGACTTCTGCTATCTTTCACATTTGCATCGTATATTCTCCTTACACTCCTTTCTTCGCTCATTCGATCTACATGCCCAAACCATTAAAACGTCCCTTTCTTGATCTTACTCATTACGATTACATCAGCCTTCAAATCAGATCTCCACATTTCTCACACGATCATACATTGTTTTACCACACATACGCCTCAGGGATCTCATTTCTACAGTATTCAGTAATTAACTGGTTAATGTTAAGATAAATATTGCGTCCCTTAAGTCCGTGGCTTATTTCATATGTTCTATGTAAATTCTCAAGAAATGAAATTAAAAACTTTCCTATTACGGGTATCGGAAATTTTTCTAAAATAAAATATTAAGGATAGATGAAACATAATACCCGAACAGCTGACACTTTGGAGTAAGGTTTTAGAGATGAAAAATAACTTACGGTATGATAAAAAATAAGCCCAAGAGGAAAAAAGCAGCTAAGAACGTTGTACAAAGGAAGTTATTTTAATAAATTCATTTGACTGAGTAATTTAAATAAAACCTTGTTATTTTAATGAAACATTCCTGAACATACCAAATTAAAACAAAGAAAAGGCAAAGACTAATTAAGATGCAAATACTTCCCACGAAACCTGTACAAGTTAACCTTGTTTTAACCTAAATTGACTTTAGATGTCGTAGGTTCAAATCTCGGCGTGCGCAAATAAAATTAATTAATAAATTATTAGTTCACTTCATTATAAAATAAAGCAAATTTGAGAAATGTTTCAGAGTGGTAGTTACATTCTTCATTTCTCTGGCGAATGACCACATTGAAATAATTGCTGATGCATTAATAATTGATGATCATGTTTAGTAACCAGATCTGAATATCTAAGTACTTCCCAACCTTCATCTTCCTGACAACTTTCAGTTTCAGAACGTACCCTGTTAGGAGATGCCATCGAACTACTGTCTCTGGACTGTCGGGGGCAGGGACCATTATTGCGCGGCATTCACATACAACAGCATTCATTGCGCGAGATAAAAATCGCCGGCCTCTCAATGTGTGAATGTGCATGGAGAAAACTTACTGATATGAATAATTGTTAATTAAATACGTCTGTCTCGACACAGGTTTATCCTAGTGAGACAGACATCGAAAAAAAACTGTAAAAAAAAAAATTTTAAATTTAAAAAAAATTAAATAAATATATTTTTTTATTTAAAATCTGGTCAAATTATTCGTTATCCTGTTAAAAACGGGACTGGAGGCCTATAACGAATGAATTTACATATTTCCTAACAAACTATTAGTGGTTATGAGGAAGTCGGAACACGTGAGGAAGTCGGAACACGTGTTCTTAAAAATATATAATATTTTTGCATTTCATCCATTATATTATGCAGTAAGCCCACCTGCATGATATATATATTGATATCTGCGTGATATATATTCTTTGTTACTAATATTTTAATAGGAGGTCACTTTTTAACAGTATTTTGGTTTTGAAAAAAGCTGTATTCATTTTTCTCCGCCATGTAAAACACCTCTTATTGGAAAACCCTGTATAATACTAGTCAATATTGATACAACAGAAAATGTTGACCACAGTATGAACTACATTTATTACTTGAAACGATAGGTGTGTCAGAACACGGAAAGGTAATATTGTCAAGGGAAAGAACACAATAATAATAATATTTGAATGATTTGTGTGGCGCCGTTTTTGTGCAAAATCACCTCAAGGACACTCTACAAATATATGATACACTTGAACAATTATCTATCTTATTACTAACAATATACTAGTTAAACTATTATCAATTTATGGCTAACAGATTGCAGTAACATTATAAAGTTAAAAAGACAAAACAGATTCCATCCACCGGTTCATCGATCACTAATACAAAACTATATGTACAATGCATTTGATTGATTAACATGATGCTAACAGGTTCATTTGTTATTATTCTCATGTATTTATATTTTGTACAGGTAGGTAATATACAGTACCATACTAACCAGGTAGGTCACTTGAGATTAACACTGTTTATTGTTTATTAGAGAAAATTAGGTACGGTTCTTCTTCCGGATAAATAACTGGACTTTCTGGTATTTATTTGAATAATATTTAATTATGTTTTTTTTAATGGGCGTGTTTAGGAAAGGAAAAGCAAATTTTATGCCGGGCGGTACTACAGCACAAGGTTTTGATCAGAATTCATCTTCCTAAATGTGATTTAACCCTAGGTATAAGACAGATTTCGAATAATGTAAATCCAATAAGAAATATAATAAAATAGACTATTGACAAAATGTGGAAATTTTACGAGGAAAAGTGAATATTTCACTTTTTTCCCTGGGGAAATTACACACAAGGTGTTAAAAGCGTTGTCTCCAAACTTTGGAGTAAAATAATGAAAAAGGTAGAAATGTCTTTCTGTCTTTTATAGATGGGAGATGGCCAATTCCATTTATTATAATAAATTAAGTTTTTATTCTCTGCTTTCAAAACAAATGTTTTGCACGTTAGAATAATATTTGTGTTATTTCGTTTCATACAATATGTTGTAGGTATTAAACGTTAAAAAATAATGTGTTTTTTTTAGACTAACCGTACACACGACCATCTTCGTCATCACCTATGTCATCTTTGGAGATGCTGTGTGGAGGGACTGTTACTGAAGGAAAAGGTATGAGGGGTAGGAATCTAGCGATCAGTTTGTCCAAGACTGACGGAGTGAGAGACCAGTTGGAGAGGTCAAAGGTATCCCTAAACCAGCCTCTTCCGTTCTGGCATGCCACGCAGCTGATGGGCATATCCTGAACACACCTCATCTTATGAAGCCGGGCACCATTGCTAAGTCACCAAACGTAGCGAAACAATTTTTGAATAATTTCAAGTTCTGTTAAATTGTTTTATTCAAGTTCTCTTAATTCAGTTCTGTGAAGACACTCGCCCATAGTGATATAACAACAGAACTTAAATAAGATTTTCACAAAATGACTTTTTTTTGTTTTTTAAATGTTAATAATACAAGGTTTTTATTCATAGACGACATTTATTTACTCGGGAGATATTTTCAATTTGTATTGATATTTCAGGCGACTAATTATTGCTTATAATTGTTTGTTAAAGATTAATGTTGCAACTTGATGATTTGTTCAAATTCTGTGAAATAACCCATCTTAAGTAAACGTACATTAAGGACGGGTTGTTCAAAAATTTTTAACAGTTCATCAAATTTCAAAGTTAATTTTCAATTGCCGTGAAAATTCAATCCAAGTTTTGTTATTATTTTACTATGAATATATAGCATTGAAATAAAACAGAACAAGAATAGAAGTTTCACAGAACTTGAAAATTAGCTTTGAAATTTTATGAATTGTTAAAATTCTGGGAAACAAACTGTCCTCAGGATGGTTCATTATATAAATAAAGCTGTAACATTGAGAACAATAGGCATTTTATTAAAAAAAAAAATTCGCTATAGGAGCCTAGCTAATATTATATACCTAGTTTAGGTCACTCTCCAAACTCAACTTCGCGGTCTAGAGGCAGAGCGTTCGACACTCGTTATGCAGGACCTCGGTTCAAATCCAGTATTTTTATAACTTTTAATTTTTTTTTATCACATGCTACTTATAAATATGTCAATAGACAGAAAAAAAGAGAGAATGAAATGAAAAGAGAGAGAGAAGAATACTAAAAGTTTCACTTCCGTCGTGCGTAGGCTTGCCACACACTGTATTTTTTTTCTTCATTTTTTTAGTGATACATTTGAATATTTTTTTATAAAGTACGATTTGGTAATGTGAGCCTCACTGGATGCTCAACCCGCGCTTAGGCCCCCATTTCATTATTAATATTATGTATTTGTAAATTTTGTACAGCCAGGATAGTCGGTAATAAATCTTTGAGATTGCTTTACGGAACACTTTTTATACCTGACATTATAGAAATTTGTTTTTATCCGTCTTCTAAAATTTTTTATGCCAGTTGAGGGTTTGTGCTTATGTGTCCCAAACAATGCAACATTCTTACGTGAGGTTTTAACTAGACTGTTCGAAGATCTGACTTGGCCGACCTTAGCGGTACGATTGACCCTCACGCAGATATCAGCTTAGTATGATGGTGCTAGTCCGTTCAGTGCTTTATTCTGTATTTATAAACTGAACTCTTTCTGTGACTCAAAGGTAGCGTATATCCTAAAACACCTCTTGCACACTTAATATTATGTATTCAAATGTTTACTAGGCAGACTAGCCCACAAACTTTAATTGCACTAGGGAATGTTGCTAAGACTATAGTTTTACCAGAATATCGTTGGAAGACATTTTATGGATTGTTTTTGTAGTATAAAACCACCCCGCCGTTGCCCACAGGGGTAAGCAGAGAGGATGGACCGCCAAACAAGTCAGTATTGGCACACACTCTTTGCCTCATTCACATTCATACATACTCTTCTGTTATTTCGACTCTTGACGTGGCCCGATTCAAGTTTCTAGCTCACTTGGTCGAAAATATTATTCACTTCAACAAAGTTTGTTAAATTATCAAATATTTACATTTTTACAGGTATAAATAGTTTGTGATACATTGGTCAACAAAATAAACAAACTTTTCATTTTTTCAACGTTTTTACGATAGCCACCTGTTTTACGGAAACCAAATATATAAAAACAAATTTCGATAATCAAAAGTTATCTAAACTTCTTCCCACAAAACTTCTGAAATTTTAATCGTTGGGTTTTCTTTTAGTTATTTGCCAAAATAGTCGAGTCGTTATCACCAGCGTGATAACGACTCGACTAGCGTCATTCTTAAAAAAATTGTATTAACTCGCTAACCGGCTGATTTCGGATGGTCAAATTTTCATGAATTTTCGTTGAATTTCCTCTTGACGGACGATTAAACAACCCAATTTATGGAAAATTGGGTCGATTGATGATGTGATGACTTTCTCACACGTGATTTTTTCCGAAACAGCTGGCCCTTAGTGTACGATACATCATTGTAATTGTCATGGAGTTAAATTGCTTTGTGAAATGTTAACATTTCAATGTTTCGGTTACATTAATTTGTATTAATACAGGATGGGGCAAACTTAATCAACTGATGTTCTTTTGCTGTAATTTTTTTTATGATAAACTTTGGTACTGCTTGTGAAATTTGTTCAATTGTTTGTACATCGATTCATTTCTTGTCGATTTGTATTCTGCGTTTGTTTGTTTGTATCGAACCCATGACCTAAGCCTTGCCGGATCTTTGCTCGACCACTGAGTCTATTCGACTGCTTCCCCTTAATTTGTATTAAACTAAACCATGCTTTGACTATGCACTAAGATTATGTTCATTTTCATAATGCATATTTTTATTTGCTGCTATCTTTATTCATGATTGCAAGTACACTAGCATTACACTGCACATATACTAGATAAGGATTGTTAACTGAAGGAAGATCTACAGTCTCTCGTGTCTATGATGAACTAAATATATATGAACAATAAATTAATGATGAATGTAAGTAAGTCTAAAGTAATGGTGTTTGAAAGAGAGAGTACGAAAATAGTGTGCAATATAGTTGTGAATGATAAATACTTGGAGCAGGTAAATAAGGTTGTGTATTTTAGAAGTATGTTTACGCGAGATGGGAAGGCTGACAGAGATATTGAAAGAAGGGTAAATGCAGGTAACTCCATTAATGGAGGACTGAAGGTAGTTTGCTCGAACTTAAAATTGTCCAAAGAAGCGAAGGTAGCAGTCCACAGTGGAGTGCTGGTACCTACCCTGATGTGTGGAAGTGAGGCAAGGAACTGGCAGAGAACGGATGAAAGTATACTGAATGCCGTAGAAAAGAGATCTCTGAGGTGTATGTGTAGTAAAACCATGTATGATCGTGTGAGGAATGTGGAGATCCGCAAAGAGTGCAAGGCTGATGTAAGCGTAATGAGTAAGATTAAAAAAGGGACGCTTAAATGGTTTAGGCATGTAGAGCAAATTAGCGAAGGAGTGTAAGGAAAATATATGACACAAATGTGAATGGTAGAAGAAGTCCTGGACGCCCGAGGAAGACATGGCATGACCAAGTGAATCACATACTTGAGTTGGGCTATGTCAAGGGTCAGCATAACAGAAGAGTATGTATGAGACGATGTATGAGACAAGAAGTGTGTGCCAAGACTAAATTGTTTGGCGGTCCGTCCTTTCTGCCTACCGCTGCGAGAAACGGCATCTATATTGCATTTAGTTCGAGAAGAATCTTTTGATATTTATGTTCAACTTTTAATTCATTTTTAACAATAATAATATCTTCGTTTTGTTACCATTATACTCATTTAGTTAAAAGAAATAGATAAAAAAGCAAATTGTCCCGGAAAAAATGGACGTCCGATGTATGTTGAGATTTGGAAAAGCGCTACTTGATTTTCACACATATTAAAATCTCGCATTACTAACAAAATAGAATACAAATATTCAAGTTAATACTTTCAGGCGGAAAAGAAATACTAAACAAAGGTTTTTTACAACACCGTATATTGTTTAATGCGGATATTCATCGATATTTTAGAAGTTTTTATTAAATTATTAATTAATAAACATCGTAATTCTTCGGTTTCTTTCATTTTTTTTTAGAAAACGTCTTACTTTTGGTTTAGAAAACTCAGTAACGTTAGGAAAGCCTTTTAGATATCTATTTCAGAAAGTTTTCTCGAGTTTGTTGTCAGTTCTCCGTTTTTGTTGTTTTATCACAACAGTGACGTAATCAATGTAAATTAAAATACAAATTAGAAAGTTGTATGTAACTCAATATTTCCTTATCAAAATATTTATTATTCAAGAACATGATGATGATCATTAATGCGTATTACCTTAAATAATTTTGTTATCTGACCCTATTTCCTTTGGTCATATTTAACTGTATCGTACTTCAAATAACAACTACCAACATTATATTAATTTTATCTGCTGTCTTTATGAACGAGTATGATCTCCAGATTCAATTCTGTTGAAAAAGATTTTTTGTTTAAAGTTTTCGTTTAAGAATCGCCAATATTGTCTTCAATAATTAAATATTGCAATTTGAGGTTTTTTTTTTTTTTTTTTTTTTTTTTTTTTATTAATATCAATAGCAAAATTTGTACAATATGTAGGTTTAAAGTATAATATAAGTATATTTTTTGTATTTTTTTCACAGTCCTCCTCACTAGGGTTTCCTGTTCTGAGGCGGCCTGTAGTTTTTCTTAAATTTTTGTATTTAGTTTTGAATTGTCTTTACATTGTCTTCATAATGTTTGTAAGTTGATTATTACTTTGATCTCTAAGCCATGTTTTGACTTTTGTTTTAAATATATTCATTTCGTTTATTTTTTTGGTTTCATTTGGTAGAGCATTGAACAATTTTATAGCATGGAATTTATTATTTCTCTGTCCAAAGGATGTGTTCAAACTGGGAGTAATCAGGATATTTTCGCTTTTTGCCCTGGTTGTGTATTTATGTTGGGCAGTGGAGTATTCGGATATGTTTTTTTTCAGTTTAAATAAAATATTTTTTGAATATAGTTTCTGTACATTGTAAACATTGAAGTTTTTGAATATTTCTTCTGTCGGAGTTCTAAGCGGAACTTTCAGTATAGTCTTTAATACTCCTTTTTGTGCTATATTGAGCCGCTCTGTGTGAGTGCTCAAGGCAGACCCCCATCCAGTTATTCCGTACTCTATTTGTGATTGACACAAAGCATAGTATACTTTTTTAATATCGTTTATATTGAGGATATTGCGAATGTTTCTAAAGAAGTATATGTACCTGGTTAGTTTTTTTGTAATTACATCTATATGTGAGTTCCAACGGAGATTATCATCAATTTCAATTCCAAGATATTTGATGCTTTTGGAGTGTGCTATAGTGGGACATGGGCATGATAAGGATTGATTTTTTTGATAAATTCCTTGGCATGAATGTAATTTGAGATTAAGGTCCTCTGACGGCTGCCCTCTGGCTGTTTTAGAAAATGTCAGATATTTTGTTTTATTGACATTAAGCGTCAGGGAGTTTCTTTTAAGCCAGTTTTGCAGGAGACCAAGTCCGTGTTCAGCTTCTTTGTAGGTATTTATCCAATCTTTTTCTTTAAATAAAATTACTGTGTCATCAGCAAAACTAATGATTTTTCCTCTTGTTTCTAGGTTACAGATATCATTAATGTATATTAAAAATAATATCGGACCTAGTACGCTTCCTTGTGGTACTCCATGGTTGATTAGGAGAGGTTTGCTTTTTCTCTTATTAATTTGGACGCTCTGTGTACGCTCCGTCATATAGCTTTTTAGTAAGTTTAGTGTTGTACATGACATACCAATTTTTGAAAGTTTTGAAAAAAGTATTTTGTGATCTATTGTGTCAAAAGCCTTTTGTAAGTCTATGAAGATTGCCAAAGTTTTTTCTCCACTGTCTAAACTTTTAGTGATCATATCGGTAATTTTTTCTATGGCGTCACTAGTACTTAAGTTCTCCCTAAATCCATACTGAGTTTTTGATAATTTTTTATTGTCTTCTAAGTAGGATAAGAGTTGTTTTTTTAGTATTCTTTCCAATATTTTTGAAAATGTATTTAGTAGGCTTATTGGTCGGTAATTGTTTATGTCATTTTTACATCCTTGTTTAAATATTGGTATAACAATCGCTTTTTTGAGGGCTGTAGGGAATATGCTATTCGTTATAGACATGTTGACTAAGTATGTAAGTGGTTCGATAAGTTCTTTACAGAGATATTTTATTGCGTTGGTTGAGATTGTGTCCTCCCCTGAAGAAATATTTGATTTTAAAGAAGAAATTGTGTTTTTGATATCGTCAGCTGTAATTTGTTTAAAATTGAGCTGATTTCCTTGCTCAGGTGGTTCGTTTATTTGTACATCTTCATTACATTTTGTAACTTGCTTTGCTAGATTTGATCCTATATTTATGAAAAAATTATTGACGTATTCAAGTATTTGGTCAGGATTATCAGCGTATGTCCTGGGAACATTGTTTATATTCAGCACGTCAATTGATGTAACGTTGGCAGATTTAGAACTGGTTATTTCATTTATTATTTGCCACATTTTCCTGGGATTTTGTTTACAATCTGCAATTTTTTTCTTATAGTAGGTTTCTTTTGTACACATAATAACTTTTTTGCAAATGTTTCTGTATCTTTTGTAGTATCTTAACATGTGTATATCGTATGGAATTTTTTTAAGTTTCTTGTGTAACTCGTCTCTTTTTCTTATGCAGTTTATAACATTCTGTGTAATCCATGGTTTAATATGTACATTTTTGTGTGAGATTTTCTTATTAATTTTTGTGGTATTAGCTAGTATGTTATTCTGAAGAAGTTCTATGAAATAATTCCATGCATCATTTGTATTGTTCATACTTTGCAGTTTTTTCCAATCGGTACATTGTAGATTATGTTTAATGATGTTCCAGTTGATTTCTGTTTTTTCTGTTGTTAATGGTTTTTTCTTCATTTTATTTGACTTGTTTATTTTTATTGAAAGCATAGTTGTATAATGATCGGTTATAGTTGAATTAAATACAACAGTTTGAGTAATGTCTTTTGTTTTACTCATTATATGGTCTATGCAACTTTCACTGTTGTCCACTTTTCGAGTAGGAACATTTATTAAGCTTTCCAGTCCATGGGATGCTAGCATCTGCAGATATTGAATTCGCTTAGGGTGTCCATTTTCTAAAATATTTATATTTACATCTCCAATAATAAATATGTTTTTCGTTTCTTTAAGAAGGCAGAGTTCCTTGTCTACGGATTTAAGGAATGGGTCGATGTTTCTTGTTGAGGGCGATCGATAGATTGCTAATATAGCTTTTTCTTTACTGATTTTAATTTTTAAACAATTGGCATTTGTGATAATAATTTCTTCAACTTCGGCTTTTATTTCGTTTTTAATGTATATAATTACACCGTCGTTTTGTTTTTTGTTATTCAAACTTGAGTAGGTTGTATATCCAGCAATTTCCAATTTCATGTATTTATGATTTATCCAACATTCAGTAAGTATTATTATTTGAAAATTAACTTTTAAATATTTCAATAAAATTTGAAATTCATCAAAATTTTTTCTTATGCTTCTTATGTTTTTGTGTAGTATATTGAAAGAGTTGTTATTTAAATTCAATAGATCATTTGGTTCCGAGGTTAATATAATGTCAGCCATTTTTATATTTTTTTCGTAATCGTTTTTGTGCCCTTTTGTTATACAATATTTTTTATATCATCTACATGTTTTATATAAATTATTTTTTCGGTTGGCATTCTTCGCGTCATTATTTTTCCATCTTTGAACCAAACGTAGGAGTACATTTTTTCATTGGCAGATTTTTTCGTTTTCCAGAGTAGTTCCCTTTGATATGGGCTCAATTCCTCTGCAATATAGATTGGTTCGGTGGAGATATCTTTTATAGCTGCATAATTAATATTTTTCCTTTTAGAAAGAAGATTGTCTCTTGTCTTTTTTTCCGCAAATTCCACTAGCAGTTTCGGTGGCGCATTGTTCCTTCTATCATGTGTCCTTTTTATATCAATTATATCATTGTGCTGGATTTCCATTCCTGCCGCCGCCGCAACTCTTTTTACTATCTCCATCTGCTGCTCTCCATTTTTTTGGGGAATGCCCGCTATTTCTAAGAAATTAGACCGAGATTTGTATTCGAGGTCTGAAATTTTTATTTCAAGTTGTTTAATAATGATATTCTTTTCCTGGTGTTCCTTTTTTATGTTTTCAAAATCATTTTCAATTTTTTTATTTTGTAGAATTGTTATTTCTAGTTTTTTTATAAGTTCATCGTACTGACTACTCATAAAATCAATGCTTTTTTGAGTGTCCTGGGTTTGTTTTTCAATTTTTGATATAATTTCTTTTTTCATGGATTCAAATTTTTTTTCAATAATCTGTATAATTTTATCAATGTTAAATTTTTCTTCGGTTTCCGTTATAACTCCCTTTCCTCTTGTATTTGCCATTTTCTATTTTTTTTTTTTTTTTTTGGTTTATTAATTATATTTTTATTAATGTTGGAGCAAAAATGCCCCTAAGTATGTATTAATTTATGTAAATTGTCTATGGCGAAATAGTTTTGTATTGTCTATGGTTATTGTATGTTTTCACCAAAGTTGATTTTGGGTTACAATGACAATACTCTTTTTGCACTTCAATTTACAAATGTTTAATTTCACTGCCACCGTCACAAATACTGCCACTTTGTCTAGCGTATCACTATATATTGTTTTTTTTAAGCGGGTTATGTTATTAGGTTGTTTTATTGACACTATATTGATATTATTTACGGAGCTGTCAAAAACGGCTATTGAGTCAAATCATAGACAATTATTACCCGTTTTACTCATTCAGTTGTTACAAAAATAAATATTCTTCCTAGACTTGAAAAATGTCAATAAATGCCGCACATTAAAATAAAAATAGTGTATATTATTTAGATTGTATTAAGTTCGAATTGAATCTTGCGATCATAGATAAAGATAGCAGTCAATAAAAATGTGCGCTGAGAAAATGAAGAAAATGTTGGTAGTTCTTATTTAAAGTATGATACAGTTAAATGTATGGCCGAAGGAGGTAGGGTCCCATTAACTTAGTTTGTAGAGCGGTAGAGCTGGGTTCAAGTCCTAGAACTACGGTCGCATCTAGATGCGACCGTATCCTTTTCTGATTCAGATTTTCGTTTAAAAATCGCTTATATTGTCTTCAATAATTAAAGATTTTATTTTGAGATTTTACTCATTAAATTATTCCAATAACAAATAAAAATTATTATTTTTTATTGATGTTTATTATAGATTTATTTATTTCTATTACAATATACACGACATTATTTACAAAACTTTTAATAAATAAATTAAAAAATTACAATAATGTATTCCTCGCGTTCTTGCCTAAAATGACTATAGAAACCTTCGAGGAGTCGCCGGTAGATGACGCTGGTGCTGCAGGAGCGAGGAACGCTTTGTCACATGTTGCGGCGGCTGCAAGTTGTTCTAGACAGCGTTACAGTAACCGCTAACGTAGGCTGATATTTATCTTCCAGGACTAGAGGCTCATTGCTTCGGCTGACGTCGCCGCTATTCGTGTTACCACAAGATCTAACATATTGTTGAAATAATTTTGTTTGTAACAGTGGAGTTTAAAAAATATGAATGTTCCAGTAAAATCTCTTCGGGCTTAATTAAAATCGCCCGCTATTATTACATTTCCATCCCTTATTAATACGTCGACTCTCGGTCGATGTACTAGTAGAATATTACACGCTTCTCTGAATCACCGCGTTATATAGCACAAAAATGAATATTAAAACTACATTAGTAATTAACATATTCATCAGAACATCTGTTTAAAGAATTTAAAGTCAGAAAAATCAAGTAATATTATAAAGTTAAAAATAGAATATTCTTAATAAAAAGGAACACCTTTAAAAATAAAAGAAAACTCAGAAAAAAAAATTATTCTCCCAACTCCAAAATGTATAAAACAGCAATGGGTCAATTAGAGTTCAAAATTATTGATAAATTTTCTTAAATACACTACCAGAAATATAACAAACTTTAAAGATTTTAAATTTCAACTTAAAAAACACACTGAAAATTTAAATTGAATAATTTTGATTACAATCTAATTTTTCCAACATATTGATTTTATGCTTACAACGTTCTAAAGAATTTTTTTGTAACCTAGATAGTGTCTCGGATAAACAAATTCGATTTTTATTAATATGCCATAACTATTTAGTTTTAAGTTGAGGATACTACTATTAATTTAGAATTTAAAATATAAGATCGACAAAAATGACGTAAAATAATTAAGTCCCAATGGCCGAGTGGTTAGAGACGTTGACCGGGTAAGACTTGGATTCGATTCGCAGTTGAGACCATAAACTTTTTAATTTTTCTGTCTAGTTCTGTTTCATGTTTCGTTAAGATTTATTAGTATTATCTTCTTCTTTGATGGTTGGTTAATAATTCAAACAAAGTTTAAATATAAAATTTGTTAATCTATTTTAGGTGTCTAAAACACAAAAACAAGCAAACTGGTTGAAGAAAAGAAAAACTTTTTTGATCATAAACTTCTGAGAATAAGTGCGGATATAAATATGATATTGTACCTATTTTCGAGGATAAAACTAGTAAAAGAAGACGGAAAAGAGCAAATATGTATCGACAAAAATACTGACATAAATTCTTTATGATTTTCTTGGACGGAAAAATGTTCTTGGTGTTTTAAGAAAAAGGGATGTTTAATCAAAATATTGTTTCAGGACAACCGATTTTCCATCGTTTACAACAATTAGACGTTGACGTATTATTTTAAATGAAAGTTTACCCTCACATAAAATCTACAAATATATACACATATGAATTATATATATATATGAATGATGTTCTCGGTTTACCCGCTTAACGTAGTCCTCAAAAGGACTTTTTAATTCTTTTAATTTTATTAATTAAAGAGTCTTTTTAAGGACTACGTTACGCGGGTAAACCGAGAACATCATTCTACTTCTTACACCCGTGAATATATATATATATATATATATATATACATACGTAACGTAGTAATTAATTCCGACGAATTCGTAGCAATAATATACGTATTTTAATACCTAGTAGACCGATGCCTACGGATGTATTAATTATTTTTATTTTAGATTAATAAAAACGGTACCTTACCATATATATGATGATATGCATGTTTTGTTAATTTAACTTATTTTTGTTTATCACTAGTAACTAAGCTTTACATTTCAATGCCTAGTAACATTTCAACAATATCGTTCACCAAATTGAGATGTGGGTTTGGTACCACCACCCCGGGAACCATTTATTGGATAGCAGGGGTGCCTAGGTTCATCGGGTGAGGTGTGTTCAGGATGTGCCTGCTCATCAGCTGTGTGAGGTGCCAGATCAGGAAAGGCTGGTATGCGGAGACCTTTTGATCTCTCCAACTGATCTGCCGACCCATCGCCTTGCGCCGCAGCGGGAGGGATTTATTCATACGTCCTTCACTCCTGGATACACCGATCCCTAGATTCCTACCCACCCCTCATACATTTTTCATTTCCAAAACCTCATCTCATTCCTTTCCTTAAAGAAAACCCTCCACACAGCATCCCTAAAGATGATTAGGGCCTCTTGTTTGAATCATATCATTCCGGCTAGAAATACAATATTATCACTGCCGTTCTATTGAAAAAAACACTACCACTAACGAATATTAATACCGTACGCCTGTCTTATGTAGGTACATATTATAAATATGTACGTATTTGTTTAGTATGGAAGGCTATGTATTGGATACATACGCACAACCACGCTTCAATAAATTTTTTTTTAATAAAAAATTCATCGTTTTTCTTTATTTTTCCTGTCCACTTTATTACTGATTATCTTAACACAGAACTCGCTTGCACGTAACGCGAAATTTCACAAAAATTTCTCTCTGATATTTAAAACCTAATAACCAACCGTTCCTAGAACGTCTTAATAAAATACCTTTCCTGAGCTTTTAGGGCAATTTTGAAAGGAAGATGCTGAAATGAGGCAATTATTTTTTTTAAAATGCAAAATAAATGTTTATGTTGAACGAAGTGTGAAATGATAAATATTTATTTTAAATCAACCAGCACCCCAGCTATAGGTTACCCCAAGTAGTTTGATACATTTGGTGACTTAGCAGGGGTGACCGGGTTCATGAGGTGAAGTTTGTCTAGGTCATGGCGGCGGATGAATTTGCCCACCTGCTGCACGGCGGGTAGGATCGGGAGAGACTAGTTGAGGGATACTTTTAGACCTATCCAGCCGGACTCTCTGCACCGGAGTGGGAGGGATGAATTCATACGTCCGTCACTCTTGAACACATTCCCAGATTCCTACACACTCCTAATACCTTTTTCCTTCCCAGATCTTCTTCTCTTTTCTTTCCTTAAAAAACCACCCACACAGCATCCACATACCTATATGACATAGGCCGTAAGGGAATTTTTATTCCTCAGGACCTCCTTTTTGGAGCTAATGTGAAAGAGCTCCTTGATCTCTATTTATTGTTTTGGGTTTAATTCGTAAAACTCCATTTAATTTTTTTTATATCCTTGATCCCTCATAATAGCGAAAACTGGTGAAGTCAGTATTGTTTTATTCAAAAAGCAGATAATTAAAAAATTATAACTGTTTCAAAGCTTCAATATTAAGGGTAAACGTAACGTACATTATAATCAACGTCTTAATATATGGCGATAATTTATTTATTTTATGAATATACACTTTTTGAAAGTTATTCTCTAAGATATTTTTTTTTGCGCCCGTAAATACGTAATAAATATGAATAAATATTTTTCTCCGTGTAAAACTCATTTTTTTCAAGAAAGGCATACGAATACAATATTGGATAGAATCATCGATGAAGTTACATTTTCCCTTAACAGAAAACATTACTATATTAAGCAAAAGACACTTTAAAAAAATATCCTTACTTGCGAAACTTCAATCATGATTTGCAAACAAACAAGGATTTTGATTTTCCACTTTTTCTTGTGTGCTCACGATATATATTTATTTATATAAGGTGTCTTCAAAGCGCCCTTTGCGCCATCTGCGACCTTTTTAAAGGACATATTTATTAAAAATATTTCATTTGGAAGAAAAGAATCATTTGTAAGTAGGTATACGGAAATACAAAAGCTTTTATGGGCAACTTTTTATATAAAATTTACGTTATGGTACTTAGTCTTGTAAAGCTCTATTATCACGGGCAGAAGATTTTGGTTTTGACGATCTTAAAAGATAATTATATTATCAACAGCGATATAAATCGTCGTTTAAAATATGTTTATTTATTTGTATCTTTTCTGAGAATCTAGTTTAATTTCCGTTTTGTAAAATTTCTCATAATAAAATGTTTAAAATGAACCCCACGTCTGAAGCCATTTCTGCGGTGAAATACAAGACACCGAGTTTTTTTTAGATGTTTTTAATAGAAGTAGGCACCATTTTTTTTAATCTTTTTACTTTTCGTCTACAATGAGTGACAATGCTGCAATAATTTCGTATTTATTCATCAATTTTAAAACATCATAATATTTTTCCTGGAATCGTTAATATTTTTTTCCATGGTAAGCAAGCATCTGTAATTCGTGGGTGTAGGATCACTGGGACCTATCTACAAAAACAAAGTTAACGCAAATAATATGGCCAACTGTTTTTCTTAAATTGCTGTATGTAAGACATAGAGCTTCGTGATACTTATAAATATGCTTATAGCATCACTGAAACCAAGCTTAACTCAAAACACCATTTTTTGTGGTTAGACTCCTGTGATCCTAAACCCCCGAATTTGTAGTGTTAGTGAAATTTCGGTTGAATTAAAAACCTTAGATCTTCATTTGTGAGAAACACTTTATGGTATGGCAGAACATTCAAATTAGTTGTGTTATATACGAGTAGTTTGAATAAAATGGTTTGACTTATTCTTGGTATGAAGAAAACAAAAAACGTAAGGTAATTAAGATACCAAATGGGTCTTCTATGCCTGAAATTCCTTGAACAATTCGTCTTGAAAAGATTTTCGTTGTTTAATCCCCTACACAATTACAAATAAAACATATTTGCAAAGTTAGAGTTAAAGTTAGTAAAAGAAATAAAATAGATTGTCTTTGTTTCATTTAACATTGTTGTTACATAAACAACACGGAAGACTTCCCAAGGCTTCTTGAAGTCAAGGAATTGTTCCGAGAATTTAACTCATTTCCGAACCGATAAGTTTACTGATGATTTCGTTATTGCTTTTTAGAGAAATGACTAATATTATTGGAATCGTCCAAATATATTTCTTTTTTTTAGTGAATCAAATAGATGGAAAAATGTGGAAACATAATCAAATAAGGCCACATTTGATACCATTGAATGTTTTGTTGTTTTTTTTTAATTTTACCTGTGGTGTTTATTGATCACGACGATTTAATCACATTTTATTTTAAACTATACATTTTTTTTTTTTTTTTAAGTTTCTTTATTCTATAAAATTATTAGTTACATGCATTGAGGAATTTTTCGACCACCATGCTAGGCACATGCCCGTGTTATTAGATGTAAGGTATATATTTCGTACCATTTTTTTAAATTATAAATTGACATATCTAAAATTTCCCATGTGTGATCTGTCAAATTTGCGATTATGGTTGGGATAAAAGCTAAACGAAAGACTAAATTATTTTTAAAACTGATTGTAAAAATTGAGAAAATTTTGTTAAAAAAGTATGTGATCTTTGTGGGATTTTTTTTGTAATTTTTCTTCTTTCCAATATCAAAAAATACGGATCAGAATTGGGAACATAATATGTAATGTGTAAGCCAATAAGCTACAAAAATATTAGCAAGCTTGAGCCGGAGATTCAATGTATTATTTACGAAACCACATTTACGAAACGATCTCGAAACAGAACAAGGATTTTGCATGGAGCGGTGTTGTGCGTTTGTCTGATATTTTATTCAATGCATAATTGATATATTTTTGTAATTTAAAATATATCAAGTTTTCGAACCATGGACCTAAAAAGCCCTGCACAGAGCATTAGTACAATTTTGTATGAATGGAATAAGAGCCAAATCTAGGGGAGGCGGAATTGTCTGGCAGCCATCTAGTATGACTAACTTTTTAACTAATTTGTATGCAAAGTGGTGTATAATGAACCATTATTGTTTTATTTTTGCATTTTTAATGTAGTTGTAACGGCTTATAATTGTTTTGGGGGTATATGATAAGAAAATAAATGGGATACCTACTTCATAAAAAATATGTAAGTAGGTTTTGGCATTTTCCATACATCTTCTCCCTCTTCATCCATCTTCTCGCGGCTGTAAATTGTTTTCGAATTGCTCCGTCCAGGACTTTTTTTTTCTACAAAATAATTTGTTTAGTTAACAAATTAAATCCAGTGCTCTTATTGGGACATCCTATAATTAACACAGGGCTTTCAAAGTTCTTTTTCTAAAAATATAGATAAAAAAATATGGCGTAAATTTTCCTGTGACATAAATTAGTTTTTCATAGTAATTTATAATGGAAATTATCTTTCAATTTCATAATGCTGGAGCTTGCTGAGATTTAGCTGTTCTAGAAAAAAGTTTTTGCTTCTAAGTCAAGAGTGTCTTTTAAATATTTTGCATGAATAACAATTTGTTATTCTTTATGCCTGCTGATTATATTGTTCCCATCTTAGAGCAGGTCTCTTTCCAAAGTTTAAATGGTTGTTCTAGTTTCTACTGATTTGGCAAGTTGCCAGATTGTATAGGTCCTTACTGATGTCGAGTAACCTTGTGTTACAAATGGAGAATATTACAAAATTTGAATTTACCAAATGAGCTTTCGAGTGAGGTCTTAATAAATTTACTTTCGCATAATTATGGTCCTACACCACAATTATTGTCTAAACACACATCCTGACAACCTTGAAGCTCGAAAACACCGTTATATGGAACATGAGTGACATCTTGTCAACAATTTACATCACACTAAATGACAGAGCATGGATTTGTTTTGCCAAACTACAGTCGATGTCGTTGTGGTATCTATGTCTGCCATTTTTGTTCACTTGTCAATCTCACCAGCCGCTAACGTTTACATCCATCATGATCCTTTGTCTATGTATTAAAGGAAATATTTGATGGACTACAGTTGTGGACATCATAACTTAACCATAGTCCAATGTTTAATTTTTCTATGGATTTGAAATGTGTTTAAATGTAATTTTTGTATGCTTTTTCAGTCAAAATAAGACAAAAAATCTTTTTTTAAGACATACATTTTGAAGCTATAAAAAAAATCTAAAAACTGAGTGATTTTGGACCATAGTTGTGTGTAATTACGGTTTTGCGTTTCAATTTTTTTTTTAATTTTAACTAATTTTCAATCTCACAATTAAGTACACCATAAAAAGAATGGTAAAAAATAGCTCTAAAATACTGGATAGTTGTGTATCGTTTGCTCTATACTATGGACTCAAGAATGTATGTGAAAATATTCTTCAAATAGTTAAAAAAAAATTATGTTTGTGTATCTAAAGAGATGTTAGGTAGCTGCCGAAATGTTTTATTTATCCATAGTTTTAGATCGGAGCATATTCAGGTTTTAGGCTCCATCCACACTATGCACGCACTGAGCCGGGAGAACTTGCAAGTAAGTTCATAAATACTTGAACATTGCCGGGAAGGCCAGTACACATTATTTTGCCATTTTGCTAGTTGGGAGCGTAACTCAAGTCGGTCCACGTCAGCTTTGTAAGTTCGAGGATAACAATACAAAATATTCGCCCAAGAACTATTTCCGCTGAGCATCTAAAATTGAAGGAAAAAATAAGATGAATAGGAGTTGTAGGTACTCCTTCACATATAAATGAGGTTAACACATTTTTTTAATCTACTGTTCCAAGAAAACAGTTCTTTAAAAAATATTCCATGATAAAGTGTATTCTAGGATTCTATAAAAATGCTTCGTATTGACGAATTGAGCAAGCGGTTTGTAAAAAATTCGATGGCCGGTAATCAAACACCATAATATTTTCTACAAAAGTGTTGAAATTTTGAACCCACTGTCGACCAAACAGCGCACACGTATATTTACTACTTTTATTTTTTAAATACTGATTTTTATTCGATTTTTCTCCATAAGTGATAACGTTAACTCTAATATGAAATTAAATAATCTCTAGAGAATAAACCTTTATTGTATTATATTCCGAATAAATTACGTTAAATTATTTCAGATTCGGGTTCCTAATACGATTCGAAATAGCTGAAACGTCTTCAGAAAATTAAGATATTAATTTATTTAAATATGAAATCAATTATTTATTCTGCTAAGAGTGTAAATCCCATATCTAAACCTCCGTTAACTTGAAGTATTCAATTTATTTAAGATATTTATTTTTTTATTAATTTATTTTTATTAATTCCATTACATAGGTAATGTATTATGCCTGTCTTTCTAAAAACTCTTATGTTGAGAGCAGGCTCAGTTTATAAGATAAGCAGTTTCTAACATAAATCCGAATAGCGACAAATTGTTATGTTTAAGTTAAAAAACAATCAGCATTTAATAATTTTTTGATATCTGTCTAGTTTGATGATCTAAGACTTGGTAACTGATTTATTTTTAGAGTAAGTTGAATTTTGTCTAATGGCCAATTGAAGAGCATTGTACAGCTTTGTTACAAAATTTCTTTGGCTAAAAGTTCACGAGAAGTTTGGTCACTGTCAAAATCAGTACTGCGTTTGGAGACATATGCTAGAATATTTTTGGCATACAGTTGCCTTATGTCCAAGACACAAATTCCTAAAGACTTCATCCGAACTACTTGTGATCGGAAGTTTTTAAATAATGTTTCTTTCTGAGCTTTAAAAATCGGATAAATGGCGGCAGCGTTTGCTACTCACTAGGCCACTCCAGTCTAAAACCGAATACCACTAGGTACTCGGTTAAAGATTGACATAGTTCATAGTAAATTGTTTGGAGTTGATTCAAATCAAGAAAATTGCGAATAAGTCTAAGGAAGTAAATTGATCTTTTAAGTTTGTTTGCTGAAGTGATAATATGTTATTTACATTTTCTTTTACTGTCATAAATAATACCCAAGTATTTTATTTTAGTTACCCGTTCTAAGTAAGGGCGATCACATATTTTAGCATTTTTAGGTGGAAAACACATATTTCAATTTGATTTTCTGGGATACTTAAGGAAGGATTAATGCTAAACTAAATTTGGTTAGTTTTTGTCAAATTGTAGTGTGTTGGTGTCTAACCGTCTTTTAACGACAGTTATGCCCCTGTTTTTGTTTAAATAAACATCATTCCAGTTACTTGACTTAAAGAGGAAAACTGTATCTTTAGTGAAACTGACAATTTTGGAATCTATAGGCAGATTACACAATTCATTTAAATGAATTAAGAATAAAGTGGTACCCAAAACGCTTCTTTGAGGCACGCTAAAACTAATTGGCGATTGATTCCTAAGACAGATATTGATGTTTACAGTTTTTGTTGCGGTTCGACTGGTAATTTCGAACATTATAAATTTCATAACTATTTGTTTCAATGTTTGATAGTTTTTGTAAAAGTTTTGAATCTGAGATAGTATCAAATGCTTTGTGAATTTCAGTTGCGGTATTTGTCATGAAAAACTTATCGCAAGAGCGACTGATTGGATATGAATAATAAATTTAATTGAATCATCTACCTAAATTGTGAATCACATGAAAAAACTAGTGCAAAAAGTAGATTGTAAATATAAAAAGTATAATTCTAATTTTCTCTTATTTCATAAATCACAACCAAAATTTCTTGTGAAATTATATTATTTTTAAGAAGGTACTTAAGAACCTATTATAAAATAAACAATTATCAAGAATTAATTATAAACCATGTTTCTATTTTATGAAACTTTGTTTATTTCAAATAAGGGTCAATACATTTCTTCCGAAGAAACGTCACGGTCTCATTGACAATCCTTTTTCAAACATTTTTCTGGCTGATATTTAGGTACCATAATTACTTAATAGTCAAAATCAACAAGTCAAATTAGCCAACAAGCCAAAGCAAGGCTTGCTTGAATGATAAAATTGTTGTAAACGATGGGAAAACGAATTCTATTCTGCAGATTCGAAAACAAAAATCAGTTTAAATTAAAATTAAAATTTATTAACAAAGTTAAATTTAAAATTATTGATAAAATGATTTCTAAATTCCTTAATTTGTAAAAATTACAAAAACAAATGTCACCATGTCGAAATGTCGTCATGTCATCTGCGCCAAACAGTGGAATGAATTATAAAAAGCGGTTTTACAAATATGTCACTCTTCCGTAAATTGAAAAATTCACAAGAAAGCATTTTAAAATAAAATTTTAATAAAACTAAGAATTTGAAGACGTTGAAAAAAGTAGGGAACTCCACTTACATTAAGAAACATGTCTACACCTTTTTTAAAACTCCCACACCAGGAGCGCATGCATTAAAGGGGTAGCGAGCGAACAAAGAGCGTTAAGAGGTTTCAGCCATTAGCCAAAACAAACTGTTCATGTGTGCCACATGTTACTAACGGCTAGTGTTCAATTTAAATGATTATCCAGGGCAAGGGGGCTGAACATAAAGAAACAAATTACACATGCAAAATTTTCTAATGATAATATCCCCTTATAGAGATAACCTACCCAGGCTGGTAAAGGTGTCGGAAGGCCATTTAGACGCTGAATATATTGCCGCTTGAACCCAGATTGTATAATGTGGATAGATTGTCTTCAGTGAAGGACTACGCGCACTAATGCTGCATGTACATTTGCGAGCCGAAACGCGAGCCGAGCCTCGAATTATGGTAAGTTTAATTAAACGCAATCCAACAAAATCTTCTTGAACTGGAGTCGGGAAGATTGTTAGTTACATAAAATTTTCATAGAAACTACCGAAGTTAATGATCGCTTTTTAGGTATTCTGGTAAAACGCCCCGAACTCGGGGGCTTAAGTTAAATTCTAGTGTCTTGTGTTTATGTATTAGATAAGTACCATACCTTCCAAGAAATAATGATTTGGCCTAAATAATAAATACATAATAATAATGCTTGAATAATTAGGCGGATAAACTAAATAAATAACTAGGTACCTGGCGAGTTTTGGTTATATTTTTTTAAATGATATATTTAAACCGCTTCGCATTACTCACATTTTTTCTTTAGCAGTTTCATGACAACTTTAGGGCACTACAGAAAACACAAATTACTAATCTTTCACAGTATTAATTACTATATATCACAGTGTGGCGTCGAGAAAAATCTAGATTAACTAATTAATAATAAACCGCTCGACTTACTTAGTACCTACTCCCGAATTATGTACCTGCAGTGGAAATCGCATCGTAAACAAAGCAATCTACTTACTACAAGCACCTACTTGTCTACCAGGTGACAATAGGTCACAGGCCGTCTTTTACATTACGAGAACTCGCCAGAAGGTTCGAGTCTACCGCTTAGGTATAAGAAAGGGCCAGACCGAGCGAGTGGCCTCGATTTAGTTGCCATTTAACTACCTGCTGTTGCCATCGGCCGAACAGTATAAATAAGCCCGACGCAGCGAGTCAGCCAGTCAGTCATCAATCTGCCGCCAACGATTTACTAATCTCACGAGTGACAAACGGCGCGCCCCCCGCGCCCCCCGCGCCCCCCGCGAAGGACAAGATACCCGGCTTCGCCCGTACCATCATGGACTCTATCGGGACATCATCTTAGCGCCTTGTCCAGATCGCCGTCCCTGGCAAGCGCTACTCGGATTACAAGCGCCCTGGTTCCAGTGTCTCTGACCAGCGCTTCTTCCACGCCACCATGACCACCACGAGGACACGCAGCATCCTCACTGGTCTACGCCGTTCCCGATCAACCGCCTACAAGGTCCGCCGCACCTTCGGCCTTCCGTCAGTACTGGAGTATTGATTCCCCAGATCGCCAGTGCCTGACAGTCATCGAGTCCGGTCTCAGCGCGCCGTCGCCAACTACCGCCTGGACCACATCACCGCAGCAACCGGAGTATTCAACATTTGTCCTACGTCATCTCCTCGTCACGGCAACTGACTCAATAAACACTGTGACCTTCACGACACGCCTTTTATTTCGTGCCTCTCACTTGATCCCCAAACTTCCTTTATGGGAATGAAATTATTTCATATAACTTTTACACATTTTTTTTTTTTTTTTAATTATTTATTAACCAATAAATTAACATACATTTTTTTTTTGGTATAATCCACCTCACTAGGCTGAGCCTGTTCTGAGGTGGCGGGAGTTTGATTTTATTTTAGATAATGCGAATTTACATAGAATCAAAGATGTAAATAAAAAGATATACATAAAATATAAATAAAAAAAGATATATAATAATTAGAAAGAGAAGAATTTTAAAAAGAAAAAGAAAAACATAAGAAATAATGAAAATACATATAAATGAGTGAGAACAGAAGAGAAAAATTCAGGCGTGGAGTGTGCTATAATTTATGGTATTGTAGATGTTATCTGTCCGCAGTATACAATGCCTTTGTTGACTATCCATGTGTGGATTTTGTGTCTTATATTTACACTTGTTGCCAGGTCTTTAATATCTTTTTCCATTAAATTGAAAATTTTTGGGGCCAGATTATGAAAATGTCTTTGTCCATAGGTGGTATTTATCTTCGGGGTCATGTGTTGATGTCTGTTTCTTGTTTCGTAATTGTGTTGTATAGTATGATGGTTAAGTTTGTCTTTTTGGTAATATAGAGTTATAATTTTTATGTATAGTTGCTGTATGTTCAGTACGGTGAAGTCCTTAAATAACTGTATTGTCGAGAATCTGTAAGGTTTTTTTGTGATAACTTTAATCAAGGCTTTTTGCGCTTTGACAAGAGGGTCCATATTAGTTTTAGCAGCACCACCCCAACCAATCATACCGTGAGTGATAATTGATTGGGCTAGTGCGTAATATATTGTTTTTAGAGTCTTCGTTTGCATTACGTTTCGTATGTTCTTAAAGAAATATATCAGTTTTCTAACTTTGCCCGCTGTTTTATTTATTTGTTCTGTCCATCTGGAATAGTTGTCAATGTAAATGCCTAAGTATTTAATTACCTGGGTTCGTGTTAATGGGTTGCATAGGCAGTTGTTTTTAGATGTGCAGTCATGAATGGTTAAGTTTTCATCGAGTCTTGGTTGTCGTCTGGGATCTATGCTAAATGTCATGTACTTTGTTTTATCTATATTTAGTGTCAGCAGATTATTGTCCAACCAATATTTAATCTTGTTTATTCCTTCAGTTGCATTTTTATATACACTTGTCCAAGAATCCGAAGTAAAAACAAGAACAGTGTCATCCGCAAAGCATATAATATCTCCACTTATGTCAAGCTGACATAAGGAATTAATATATAGTAAGAACAGGATGGGTCCTAATGTACTTCCTTGGGGAACTCCGTAAGTTATGTATCTATTTGGGCTTGTTATATTGTCTACTTTTAGTGAGTGGCTGCGGTCAGTTATATATGATTTGAACCAGTTATAAGCTGAATTTTTAATTCCTATGTTTTCCAGTTTTTTAAGGAGGATTTTGTGGGACACTGTATCAAAAGCTTTGCTCAGATCCAGAAATACCGCAATACAACTTTTTTTTTGGTCAACATTTTTTAGAATGGTCTCTGTTACTTTTAATATTGCATCTTGTGCTCCCATATTCTTTCGAAAACCATACTGGTTTTCTGATAAGATCTTATGTTTGTCTAAGTAGTCTACAAGTTGGATTTTTACTAGATTTTCGAGTACTTTAGTGAGCACATTTAAAAGTGAGATAGGCCTGTAGTTTGTGGGATTATTTTTGTCTCCAGATTTAAAAATAGGCACTATGTTTGCACTTTTAAAATGGCTGGGGAATATACCGCTAGTGATACTGAGATTACAGATGTATGTGAAGGGAAGAGCAATTTGATATTTTATTTCTTTTATAAGTTTCGTGTCAAGTTTGTCGAGTCCAGTCGCACAATCGTTTCTCAGTTTGTTTATATGATGTATTATGTCTTTGGTTTGTAATGTTTTAATTCTAAATGTATTGATATCTGGGGCAATCGTGTTGTATTTGTCAGCAAGTGTATGTTCATCAGTGTTCATTTTATTCAATAGTTTTCGGGCTAATGTTTGACCAATGTCTGCAAAGTAATTATTTAATGTGTTAGCAATATCAGTCTGGTTATTTATTATTGTATCATTAACTTTTATTTGTTTGATTTGTTCTGCTGGTTTCCTGTTTGTGTTGTTAATTTCCTTTACAGCGTTCCATAATACCTTCGGGTCTTCTTTGTTTTCTTCAATTTTTCGTCTATAATATTCTTCTTTGGTTCGTTTTACTATCGATCGGCAGATATTCCTGTATTTTTTGTAGTAATTTTGGAGCCTTATGTTATTCGGCGAGTTTGATGCCTGTTTATGTAGTTTATCGCGCTTATGTAAACATTTCACCAGGTTGTCGTTGATCCAAGGTTTAATTTTTTTATTTTTGTGGACCAGCGTTCGGAAGGTTGTGTATTTTATCACATTCACATTTATTTGTTCGATGAAAATCTTCATTGCTACATTAACATCTGTTTCATTTAAAATATTTGCCCAGGTTATGGAATCAAGAGATGATCTGATAGAGTCATAATCTGTGTATTTCAGTTGCCTTTTTTTTGTTGATTGTCGTTTTTGTCGTTATTTTTCTTGGAAAAGGCTATCATTGTAGCAAAGTGGTCAGTTACTGTTGTATTTATTATAGTTGCAAAGATATTAAATTTTGTCCTGACATAAATATGGTCTATACATGTTTGCGATATAGGCGTGACTCTGGTAGGTAAGTTGATAGCAGAACGAAGACCGTAGCTTGCAAGAAGACATTCATAGTCGTCAGCTTGGTGGTGCCTGTCTCCAATTATATTAATGTTCAGATCTCCAGCTATGATGCAGTTAGTGAATTTGTTATGTTTTTGAAGGTTTTCGTTCAGTGAAATAAGGAATTTTGATATGTTACTATATGGAGGAGACCGATAGATAGCGATGATGACAACAGAATCAAGACATTGTATGCACACACTGTTTGCTTCTAATATAGTAGTGGGAATCATTGAGCCAAAAATAGAATATTTTGTGTAAACTATCACTCCATCACTACGGTTTTTGTGGTTTTTTGATGAGAAAACATCGTAGCCTTGTATGTTGGGCGCAATGAAGTCGTCATTAATCCAGCATTCGGTAAGGATGATGACATCAAAATTTATTTTTATTTGTTCTAAGGCAACTAATAAATTATCAATATTTTTGGTAATACTTCTGATATTTTGATTTAGTATTTTCAAGCAGTAATTGCCTTTAAAATGCGTGGATACTTTTGAGGCGTCGAGAAAATTAAGTGTCTATGTCAATAATATTTTGCATTTCATTTTCGATTTGTTCATGTATATTACACCCCATAGTTTATTGTAGCAAGGTCTTTCTTGAGGGCCGCTATGTACGCCGGGCAGTTATCCCTGTCACCAGTTGAGTGATCAGCAGGTCTACCAAATTTAGTGCATGTCGCGCAAACTGGTTTTGCGGTGGCATTTGGGCAAGACTCACGGGTGTGGTTTTGTTGAGCACAGTGACCACATGTAGATTTCGTATCTTTACAATATTTGTAAGAGTGCCCTATCATGTGGCACTTAGTACAGACAGTAAGTCCAATAAAATCCCTGACGCGGCACACAGTCCAGTTTACGAAGACTTTCTCTTGTTCCACCAGCATTTTCCTTAATGTTGCGGGCATCTCGTAAACACGATGACAGGTAGTTCCAGTACGAGCGCCGGCCAGGTGACTTAGCTTGCAGGTCAATAAAGATCCCTCGATGTCTTGTACATTAGGAACACCCGTCAGGGCAATCCTCAAGAATTCATCGTCCGTCAATTCCCGCGGGACATTAAAGAAAATTACTCTCGGGAGTCGTTTTGTGGGAAGTCGAGCTTTAAGGGAACCCGAATTGTCAAAACACGGTGCTTTTAGCAATTTATCCTGTTCAGCTAATGTTTCTGTATTAAGCAAGACACCTTTATTCCGAATCTTTCTAATCCCTGTAATTCGTACTCCTAATTCATATGGCCGAATTAAGTTCTGGATTTTTTTCTTTGTTTCTTCGCTGTCCTTGGTGGCATCTGCGTCTTTTGGGAAGATGCAGATTGCGGGCCTTGGTGCTCCAACGTGCTGTCCAGATTTTGTGATTGGCGGGGGTTGGTGGGCAATATTTGACTGCTTTCGGACAATGTCAGCAAAAGAAAGGCTGGCCTCCGTTGCTACAGCCACTCTTCGCATGACAGGTCCGAGGTCAGACTCCAGCTGGGTAATTTTGTGTTCCAAGTGCGTTTTCTCTTCCTTTTCATGGTGAATTTTGATTTCCGCCATTTTTAGTTGGGCATTCACTGTGGCTAAATCAGCACGCATCGTCTCGCGCTCCAACAAAAGCTGGGAAATTGTTCTGAAAACTTCGGAGACATTCCTGGAGATCTTCAACTGCTGTTCTTTCGAGACCTTCGACTGTTTCTCTGCTAAAACTTCCTGAAGAGCTGTCAGATAAGCTTGGGCTTCGTTGAGCACGTCCACTCCAGAGGCGCTTGGAAACTTTGTTTCGTTGCTGTCCGAGCAATGGGATGACGTATCGGATAATATGTCCTCTTCTAAATCCTCAATTTGTACACACTTTCCTCCATGTTCCTCAGTATTAGGAAACATCGTTGTGTCCAGCGGGCGTTTTTTTGTAGGATGCATTAATATAGAGAAAAAAAAATAAAAAAATATTTTTTTTGCACACTCACGAAAATTATTTAATAATGGTTCATTTTATTCGAATAATTTAAATTTTACTTTTATTTTAAATTTATGCACTTTATTGCCATCTGTTGACTAGTAGCTATAGAAAGTATTCTGTTTTAGAATGTAGCACTTATTGCCATCTATTGACGAGTAGCGGTAGCTAGTAGATGACAATTGTATGTAGTAGATATTTTTTATTAATAAAATTTAACTGTTAATTCACAAATAAAACACTGATTTAATTGTTTAAAATTCACATTAAAATTTGTTCAGAATTTACTTTTGTACGAGTTGACAAAAAACTTCATAATATTTAGTTATTCAGATTATAATATCCTAGGTACACTTAATGTCAAATTTTTCATAAAAATCACTTTTTGTGCATTTCCCGGTGGATACCGGGAAGACAAACACGCCGGGCGATAGCCCAAGAAGAATACTGCACTTCAACAACAAAATCTCTTCGATTTGCACACTATTTCACAGTTATAAATCTTAGAAACCGGGAGCTTACGAAATAATCGACAATGTACAATGCGCACTCTATGATCGAATGGAGATAATGGATAATAAGAATGGAGAACATTTATATGGATACTTCAAGGTTCATAGCTCATGGTGGCAAAATCGCTGCTAGCTGAAAATATTTGCGGATGCCAGAACTCGCCATTTGATAGCTCTTTCGCTACTATTTGATAAATTTTCTGCTTAGTTCTTAAGATGCATAGAACACTCATTATAGTTCAAATAAATTAAAGGTTTAGGAAAAAAATAATTTTTAAGGTTGCTTTCGAATGTGTATAATTTGAAAGTATTTATCCTTTATTTCTTTATGCTTTAGCAGATTTATGAATTGAATCAGAATTTGCATCAATGTGAATTTAAAATTATACTCTAATCATAAATCAATTTTCAATATTAATCAGTAATCCATGTAAAAACTATTTAAGTACAAAAGGATTATGGATTAATTAACTGAACCAGTTAACCATATTGTTTTGTTAAAACTTTTTAAGTGCAACAGGATTGATGGGCGTGGAATACGTATTGATTAACTGAAAAAGTTAACCATATTATATTGAAATACAAACATTTTGATAGTTTTAATTGAAACAAACTCTACTTAAAGCTATTACCAATTGAAACCATATGGAGTTTGTATTTTCTCGCATATAGATTGCGTCAAAGTCGAAGAAAACAAGTGAATTTGAGTTTGTAGCTTTTAGATAAAAAAAACCTTATTTTCATGAAACTAAAAAGTTTTAAAACTAACAAGTCGTAATGAGACGGGGAAGTCACAAAACACGTAGGAACTTGGCATTAAGTTTCCTATAAAGCGTATACACCATCCTACTACCAAAACCTTAAGCTTTGTAGAATGTTATATAAAGACTTGTACACTTAAAAAACCGAATCGTGTTAATTTAATGTTTCGTTATTTCTCAACGATGTCTATATTATTTCTTGGATCATTACCAGCGCTTTCATAAACCCGACAAGGACGAAGTTTTTCTTTGTGAATACCTACATTTGTGAAACAAAACACCTTCGTATCAACTGACAAAAGCATTTTAACAACAGGCATGTCAGAGCTGAATCCAAAAATTAAACTTTTGTAGCGAGCAAGAGAATCATAATAATTATTATTCTCGTAGAAGTCTTTTCAATCAACTGCAGAGCTAAATAATCCAAATTGTTCGCTTGAAACCATTATAAAATTCATTTTAAAATGAAATTCATGTCTTTTATTATAATAAACATGTATAATGTAAAGAATGCTTTATGTAGTAAAATGACTTGAAATTGGTGGTTGAATGTTGGAATTTTATAAAGCACAGATTCCATGAATACGATATTTTCATATACTTATATTACGTAAGTATTTTATTTACAATATTGATATCGATACGCCAATACATATTTTTTACCAAATTTAATTTTCTAATAAGGACTTTTTCTTTGATATGTCGGTAAAAACTGTGATATGTGACATGAATTTGTTTTGACCACTTTATTTTAATTGGTGACCGGATAAATCATCACAATGATAATTCAGTACATCTTTAAAAAGTTATATAAAGTCATGGAAAGTGATGAAACAAAAACTTAATTAACTGGTTTAAGTAGGTTAGGTTAGGTTAACAAAAAAAAAATTTCATCGTTTTTAATGACTTTATATCACTTTTTAAAAGTGTGTTGAATTGTCACTGTGTTGAGTTATCATGGCACCATTTTAATCACACACAACTGGTTTCAGAAGTCTTCCTTCACCAAGAGAATATTACAAATTGGGTGTTTTTTTAAATTGATAAGTTTATATCGTAAGTTGTTACAAAGTTAATTATTTTTACAAATATGTGATATGAGAGATTTTGATTTGTTAATAAGTAAAAAGAAAGGCTTTTACTCCATACATATCATTATATATCTCCAAGAGATACGAAATGCCACTGGAAAGTAGATTGTATGCGTAATGGATATGTTTGATGCGGATAACATTAATAAATTACATTCCTTTTGCATTGTGAGCAGAAAATAATGAACGCTATTATTTTTAAAATCTAATTATTGTTTTGGTTGTATTGTAAGAAATGCTTTGTCTTTGTGAGACGAGGACTTCAACACAAAAGGAAATTCTGTTTTTTTTTAAACACTTGCAAAGAGGGAGGTAGACCCAGAAGTAGCCGACCTGACTTAAAGACGGTTATTGCTTGAAAAAAGAAGAAAAAAAACTGGTTGAAAGTACCTAACAACCTTATATAGCTCGAGTTACAAATTTGAAGACGTTACGTTGTTTTTCTTTGTGTTTAACGGCCACAAGAATTTAAAAAAATAGTCATCGTTGTATGATACAATACTTTCATTTGAAAGGACTCTTAGAAAAGGCAAGCTTGTCAAATTACGCTGCATTCAAAGGTTCTTTAAAAACAACACTTTATTTTAACTTAACTATCTAATGTAGATAACTATATAAGACGGGGATTTAAGTTGCACATGCACAAAATATTTTTTTATGGTTTAGTTTGCGAAATAATAGAACTTTTGGAATGTATCTTTTACCATCTCCAACCAAATAAATAGTTATTTATTGTAGAAAATAAGTTGAAACCTAAGTGCTATTTATATAAAATTTGCATACGCATGCAGCGGAATTCGACAATTTATTAAATATTGGGTGGCAAGGTTTAAACGTGGCAGCCGGGCTGCCAAGACGAACCGTCCAAATGAGGTGACCACGACAGAAATGGTGAAGAAAATTCACAAAATGGATTTTTTTTTTTTATTGTTATTAAGTTTAATTTGTAGAACTCCATTTTAATTTTTATTTTTTATATATTCAATAATATTGTTATTGGGTTTATAAAAACAGTTTATTTTTAAACAAGTTCTGCTGTGTAATTATTATTACCCGTGACAGCTGTTTCGCCCTCTGAAGGCATTATTTGTAGATAGGTATTTTAATTTCAATTAAAATACCTATCTACAAATAATATAAATGTATCGTCTGTAAGTGGGCTACCCACAGTTTGATAATGCCTTCAGAGGGCGAAACAGCTGTCACGCGTAATATTAATTACACAGCAGAACTTGTTTAAAAATAAACTGTTTTTATAAACCCAATAACAATATTATTGAAATTATAAAAAAAAAAAAAAAAATAAAAAAAAAATTTAAAAAAAATCACAAAATGTAATTGCATGACTGTCGACTGAAAGTGCGCGAGACATGGCAGGCATTTCAAAAGTGCTGTACATCGCGTATTGACTGAATATTTGGTCACGAAAAAGCTATGCGCAAGAAGGATGCCGCGTTTGCTCACAATTGAACAAATACAGTGTAGTGAGGATGTTTCAATCGAGTGTTTGGCGACGTTTCGTTGCAATAATGCCGAGTTTTGGCGCCAATTCATAACCATGGGTCCACCACCTCACACTTGAGATGAAAGAGTAATCATAATAATGGACTGAGAGTGCAGCATCGGCTCCAAAGAAGGCGAAGACAGTTCTATGTGTTTGCAAGGTAATGGCGTCAGTTTTTTGGGGATACGCAAGAGATAATTTCTATTGGTTATCTTCAAAAAGGAAAAACAATCAACATTCAAATTAATGATGAAATCAACAAAAAAAACACCGCATTAGGGTAAAAAATAATTGTTTTCTCATCAAAAAATTGCGGCAGTTCACACATCCGTTATCGTGATGACCAATATCAATAAGTAAAAGTACGAATTGCTTCCTCACGCACCTTAATCGCCAGATTTTACCCCTTCGGATTATTTTCTCTTTCCAAACTTGAAAAAATAGTTCTTTGGTAAAATATTTGCCAATAATAAAAAGGTGGAGCGTGCGTTTGATAGCTATTTTGAAGAGTTAGACGGTTTTTACTATAAACAGGATATCGAAGCTATTGAACATCGCTGGTAAAAGTGTATTGAGCTAAATGAAGACTATGTTGAGAAATATAGATGGATTTTCCCCAATTTTTTGTGTTTTCTTTGTTTGGTCGTATGTACTCGTCCGTGAAAAAGCAGACGGGAATAAGCCACATTTTTTGTTTTGTGTTTTTAATCTCTTTCAAGACATTTTTTTATAAAAAAACTTTTTTCAGCGGTGTCCACTTTACGATACTATTTTTTATTAATTCAAAAGGTAAGGAAGATGAGTTTAAATTAGCTCAAACGATGTGAGTAGGTACGTACAATTAACCGTTTCTCTTTGTATTTTGATTTTTTTAATTTATAAACAAGGAGCGGCTGTCCGTAGGTATTTTGAAAAGGCTATATTTCATTTTCACATTACACACTTGTTTTGTTGTGGATTCTCCTTTCAAAATCTCACAATCATTGTTTAGATCATAAATATTTGACCGGTTAGTTGCGTTTGCATCGCCTCTAGTTCCCACCCAGGCGTCGTGAGCTCGATTCCTCGGCTGATGAAGTTCTACATTATGATGCAACATGTTCCGCTTACTGTCATTAGAAGTTTTAAAAAAAATTTAAAGTTGTTCGTATCCCGAAAAGTTTCTTTTTTTAAATTAGAGTAAATCGAATTCGAAGATAAAGCCTATGTGGAAATGGAATCGAAGAATCCTTAGCATGAGGTTCAAACCTCATGCTAAGGACTGTGGTCGGCCCGTATCCATTGAAACCGCATGTAAACAATAATATAACGCCGAAAGTTTGACTTTTACAATTATGCTATAAACCAAAATGTTGTTTCACTTTAAACGATAAAATTATTTATCTATTTATCATTGCTTTTGGCTAATTTAACGAATATTCAAAATGTCCACTTTCCATGTCTATTTTCATCATGTAGCCCAGTAAACCTAACGAATGTCTGCCCATTCTTCATGGGCAAAGCAACGCATTGTGTAAAAAAGTCATTTAAAGTGTAGTGACATTTGTTTAAAAGAAATGTTTAAGTGATGATTTAAATTTAAGTATGTCGGTTATTTGTTTGATGCTACGTGAAAGGTTGTTATATACTTTAATGGCCATGTAGTGTGGTCCTTTCCAGCACCCTTGAGGTGATTTCTCACGAAAACGGCGCTATGTAAATTAGCCAAATATTATTTTGAAATATAGTTTTGTTTGCTTTTGGGATTAATAAGTTTTCTGTGAACTTTGTAGCGTGTTTATGTGTTGAGTTTTTTTGTGGGAACTTTTCTGGAGATGATCGAACTAACAGGCATAACTCCATTATATATATGTCCGTCACTGTCAGAAGTTTGAGATTTTTAAAAATTGGTCTACATGAATCCCAGTGATCAGAGTTTGTAATTTTTCGTAGGCACCTCTTTTGGGTGATAAAAACTATTCCGTATTTTATCTTTGAGTATATGCGTATATATTCATAGTATGCGGTGATTACTGACTCGATCTTTAAGATATTTTTAAGGGTGCCTAGAACCAAAAAAAAGCTACTGATTTTTGCCACAACTTTAGATACATGTTCTTTTCAGTTTATATTTGCATCGAGTTATTCCCAGCAGTGACCAAGTTTGGGAAGGTTTGATATGATTGTTATTAAAGTTTACAAGTTCAGTTTTGTTTGTGCTAAGTGTCAGATTTTGTGATAACAGCCAGTTTGCTATTGATTGACAAGTCTCGTTAACATGTTTATTAAACTCGTCAACGTCTCCAGTAAAAACTGATGGAACGGCAGCGTTTGATTTAGCAACAACGCCAAATAATAATGCCAGTCCCACATGGCAGACCAATTTTACATTTTTATTAACCCAAAAATTTTGAATATCGAAAAAAGTAATTTATCTTTTTTACTTGTACTATCACGTAGAATCACCTCCCGAAGTTAGTGCCCTTTACCCCCGGACACCCTGTATAATATTTGTATTGGTTATTACTACTTATCACCATACACGTTAAATGACAAGAACCGATTTAGGTATCATCCTTTACCTAAGATAGTATTGTTGTTGAAATCTTGTAATTAAATCACCCCGTAGATCTCTATTAGCCCCCAATCTCGTTTCCTCAAACACAATAACGTACAAATGACTTTTGGTGACAGGTTTTTATAAATTTTCCTAAATTTTACAAAAATTCTTTATTTTGTGACAGACTTTAATAATTTTTCCAAAAAAAAATCCAAAAAATCGTTGTTTTGTTATAAATTTTCAGCAATTGTCCAAAAGTTCATTATTTTGTGATAGATTTCTGATTTTGTGGTTCATTTGCAAAAAAAAAGTGAATAGCCAATTACAAACGAATTGTAAACTAAAAATATCAATACCCAGTCAGTTTTCAATTAATGCGGTAACTGAAAATTACACTGACGCAAACATTAAACTTTTTTCAGTATTTGGGCATTTTCGCTAAAGCGTTGCGTTTTTATCGTCCCACGATTTTTATTGGTTTTTTCGAAGTTACGTATTGTAGAATTGTTTATTTTTAACTTGCGAATTTCTTAAGTTAGAATATTTAATCAGTTATTTACAACTGTCGAACCTGCATATATTTTTAATTAGAAATAGAAATGATCTTTTCATAATATCTCTTACATCTAAAGAAAGTCTGATTTCGTATTTAATATTATGTAAGTAAAATTAATAATTAAGATATTATTATTTTATTTTTATTGATCATTTAAGTTATTATTTTACACTCTTGTTTTTGGAAAAAAATAAGTTTTTTCACAAATTTCGACCAACTTTGAAAAAAATCAAGTTTAACGCATCTGGTAAAGAATCCGTTAGTTCCATTACGTGACCACATTTATTTATTTTAGCGAACCTTTTAGGGGATTTATATGGAAACAGAATAGGAAGTGCCCCAAAAACAACCTTTTGTATTTCTTAAGAGGTAAAATTGAAGATGTCCTCTAAAAAATCCACATTATTAAGCCCCCACATTTCTAATTTATACAGGTTTACAACATCTTAACACTTTGAATTCTTAAGTTCCTAAAAACACTTATGTTATTTTTGAAGATAAAGTACATATATTTGTAATGCCGGAACGGTAATCATAAGAAATTACATCGAGAGAAAAATGCAAATTAATCACCGAAAATGATAAAAAAACACGTTTTGTTTTCTTATTTAATATATTATAGGTATGCAACTAAAGGATATGTCGAGATATTTTTGCACGATTTCATTTAATATTTTCACCATTTTCGCTTAATTATTATTTTTTTTTGGTATTGTTGCGCTACCTCTAACATTCATATTTACATATCTACCTTTCAAACCATTGTTGAACGCTTACTACGGAGCCCTAACCTCCATTAGCAATCTAGGCAATGAGGAGTACAGATGTTATGGTAGCTGGTCCCAGAATTTTCGCACTGAAAAAAAATTACGGCGTTAAATTAACGAAATGGAACGTATAAAAATGGTGAAATTGTACTTTAATTAAAACGAGAAAATGTTGACAGAGGTGTTGATTAAATCATGAAGCAAGAGGTTCAAATTTTTGTTTGATGTTTATTCAAGAATAAATTTTACACCTTCCATACATAGTTAAAATCTCTTTGTTGAAGATCTGTGTTATGACAGTAGTTAGGAATTGATTATGTTAAATATACCAAGATAATTTAAAAAAAAATACAGTGCAAAGAGACACTTTAGTTTCGAATTTACTTAGTATTAAATTATTCAAAATAATCATATTATAATGTATAATTCTATTTGTGTCTTGAAACGAGTATACTTTTCGTCAATGGGTATTATTTCATTATATATTATTCCTTTCAGGGGCGAGGAAGGAACTGAATTGTGTGCTTTAAGGATTATTTTAATTAAAACTACTGGTGCGTGAGAAATATAAATGATACAATAGATTTTATGCAAAACCTAGGATTGTCGGTAGCTGGCTCAAATGTTGCGTAATTTAAGAGGAGCAAAAGCGACGAGTTAATCCATTTGTCATAGTTATTACTTTATTACCCTGAGAAACTCGGAGAAAATTAATACTTTACCCATTTCGTTACATTTTAACGCCCGTGATTGTCATTTGTGAGAACGTGACAAACGGTGAAATAATAATTTAACTCGGTTAATGTTCGTGTGCAAATTTTTCTTTTAATGCAGAGCGCATAAAGATTTCCTGGTGAAAATGTATACCTACTTAGAATGGGCAATACAAAATGTTTTTTTATCGTTCTCTGGGTGGTCTAAAAGTGACGTAGGTATGATTAAAATTTCAATTTAAATTACCAGATTGAATAGTAAGTTTGTCTTTGTACTAGACTGTAATATGGGATCCTTTTTTGAAAAGGTAAAGCAAATTATTAATGGCTGTTTTCAATTTATTTAGGACGGCAAACAAAATACTTTTAGGTATAAAATCAGCTAAATGGCGCAAAAATTAGGTCACTTATTATGATCTACCATCACGCTTCACTTAATATAACACTTAAAAAGCGGTAGTTGGTTATAGGCAAGATGTTCTAAGCCCATTAAGCTTCCAAAATTCACATTTCACAATTATTTTCCAATTCACCGTTTTTCTCATAAAATGTATTTGAATCCATCCAATATCTAATCGATACTCTTTAGTAATATGAATATATGTGTATATATATCCCATAACATGAATTATTTCTGTGAGAAATTGGCCAGCAATCCACTCGTACGTATATTAATATGGGACAGTTTCAGTATTGAATATAGCTTAATCAATAATTTCCATTTCACCTTTAATATTGCGCAGTTAAGGAGAAGTTTGAAAGTGCTTCGTTTTTATTTTTTAATGATAAACTAATGTTTATAAGACAAGGTTTTATGTTAATTAATACTATAATATAATATTTAATACAAATTGAGTAAAAATAAACGTCGCCAACGGGAATGCGGCCATCTAGTGAGAAATTTAGCACTAACAAAGCCTTTCCTACAAAAATAAAGTTTATTTATTTTAATATCAACGGTATAAAATATACCATATACAGTAAATTATAAACAGTGACATCAGAAAATATACAATTAACAAAAACTCTAGATGGATATAAAAAGTTAGAGATACAAGTACATGCAAAACTTATAGGTAGACAAGTAAAAAAAAAGTTTAAATTACTTAATTAAATTACTTAAAGTTGGTTGTTTACAGGTGAAATAATATAATAAGCAGTAATTGTTGATTGAGGTACTAGTACATATTGAATCATGGCGGGTTGGAAATAAGCCGACATAGCTCAGTGGTTACAGAGCACCTGACCGGACATCATAAGGCACGGGTTTAATTCCCGTTGGCGGCATTTATTTTTAATCGAAAGATATTTTCAATTTGTATTTCAGGCGACTAATTATTGCTTATAATTATTTGCTTCGTTTTATTTGTAAGCTTTACTTCATCCGGTACGGCAACTACTCTCTGTGGATAACTACTTATCGCGGTACGTCAACTACTCTTACAAATTCACTAAGAGCGGGAGTAGAAATGTTAACAGGAATCTGAACCGCATCGAATATAAAGGTAGCCACTGAGAGGGGAAATCACAAATGGCCTTAAGAAATGCGTATAAAATGTTTAAATACCGACTCTTCAATAGTTCTATTGTTTCGCCATGATAAGAAGAAGCCACATTATGAACCCAGAAGACAACGAAATTCCTAATTAACACTAGGCTACTGTTAAATAACATAATTTGCATAATCTAATTATGGTTTTACGTAGTCCACGTAAATATAGAAACACTAAAAAATCGATAAAGCGAAAATTTTTCGTCGGGACGAAGCCAAAAATCAGGTAATTTTAAAACTCCATGGAACGCAATGCGGGACGAACTTTTTTTAATTATTTTAAGTTTATTGCAATGAGTTGAATCTAATTTTCATTTTGCCGTAAAGGTTTGTAAATTTACTTTTAAACGTTTAGGGCTGAAACACATTGAGTGAATCTTGCGCAGCTCATTTTATGTTGCATTACGCGTGTACATCGCGCTACATACAAATTCTCGTGCACGGCCTCACCATTAACTATAAGTCACTACGCCGAGCGTAATGGGAAGTCTCGCGCGTATCTTGCTCCAAAAATAGCTATAACTTCTTGCGGATCCATATTCATTTCAAGCACAATCACACAGACACAGAGACAGCTCAGAATGCACATTGGCTGGCCCTTTTATGTGACTTGATATATATTTGGCGTATTTTTACCGGCTACTGCCATACTATTTGGCGTCGCGTATCTTGCGCAGTACGCGGCGCAAGATAGTGTGTTTTCGGCCTTAGCCGTAGCTTTCAAATAATACCTTACCAAATTTTCCATCTTGCAAAGCCAAAACCCTGATTGCATTAACTCTATCATTATTTTGGGTACGACGACTGAGTTGCCAATTAAACCAATTTACTAATAATTCAATTCAGACCGTTCTAATTATATTATTTTGTGAATTCAATAACATAATCAGCAAAGTTTTTTTTCATCTTAACACAACGACAATATTATATTTATAAAGCTTTCGCAAATGGCTTTTGTTTGGTTTCTTCCGCGAATATTTCTATACAATGTCCTTAACTCTTGCTCAAAAGCACAGATCTATTAATACAAACTGCCGCTTGTGTTCTTGTAGATTGTGTTCAATTTTTTTTATATTATTTTAAATTTATTGAAATAACCGATTCTTCCAATATATTTTTTAAATTTTACTGTACAGTTCCATAAAGTTAAGCCTAGTTAAACATTTGTATTTACTTCTCTTAGAATTATACCATTAAGTTAAGTCTAGTTAAATATTCGTATTTAATTATTTTAGGATTATAGCATTAAGTTAAGTCTAGTTAAACATTCTTATTTACATCTCTTAGGTTTATAAAATAAAGTTAAAATTAGTTAATCATTCGTTTTTACTTCTCTTAGGCTTACACTATAAAGTGAAGTCTAGTTTAACATCTGTATTTACTTCTCTTAGGCTCATACCATTGAGTTAAGTCTAGTTAAACATTCGTTTTTACTTATCTTAGGTTTATAACATAAATTTAAGTCTAGTTAATTATTCGTTTTTACTACTCTTATATTTATAACATAAAGTTAAGTCTAGTTAAACATTCGTATTTACTTCTCTTGGATTTATAACATAAAGTTAAATCTAGTTAATGTATTCAGTCTAGTTAGTTTCCTTATTTTTTTACAAATGTTTTGTTATGATCAATCTTAAGCTTGAAATTTGAAAGATGTTATAATTATTATAAATATGTGATGTGCTTAATGCTAGATAAATTATGTTTTAGTAGTTTCATGGCTGTGTTATTTGACTTTTCGAGAATTTTGATGTTCTTCTTATCGGAATATCAATTTGAAAGCAACCCAGTCATTCCAGAATTCGAGGTAACATTAAAAACAGTTTTAAAACACGAATGAAATGAAAATAATCTAATAGGCGTCCATAGTTAGATATGGGTACCTACCTACCAAAATTTCCCTTTCTGAAATGTTTTTTTTTAAGTGGTGCTACGATGACATCCTCTGCCCCACAAACCTACCGCCCGAGGTTGAAGTTAATCCAAATCTAGAAGCGTCTGTTCTTTAGTTTTTGCACTATTTGGGAAACGCATTTTTTGGAACAGTCTCACAGATCGGTGTTTCCGATAAAATTGGGTCGTTGTTTGTATTTTTACCGATTCGACATACCAATGTTCTTTCAAATGGAATTATTTTGTCTTAGAGTCTTAATTCATTCGACAATTAAGTAAAAAAAAAAAAAAAAATATTGATCAAATACATTTTATTAATGATTCTAGTTTGTAATAAACCAAACAATATATAAATGAAACGAAAGGAAGGTTTAAAGCGTATTTTTTAAATATTTTTCAAAATGTCGGTCTCTAGAACCGATATTCCTTCCAACGTTGTTTAACATCATGTTCCGTTTTAAGAGTTAATCCCAATGCAAACCGTAAAAGCTACTGCCCGCTTGAAATGTCTAAGTGCAAAATAAGATCATTCAAAGAAGATTGTATTTACAAAACGTATTTCTTCTAGGTAATATATTATCTGTACGCATATCATTGCGATAGTTGTTAGATTCTAACGGTACTTTAGCCGAAGGGATATGTGGTTATTTCATGTAATACGGAGCTTATTTCTACGTGCCATATCCCCCTACATTATTCATAACATTCACGAAATATCACGTAATAGAATATTCGCGCTGCCGATCGACAGCCGCACTTATTTATAGTCGAACTTGTTCTAAAATTGATTCGTGTTAGAGTTTCATGAACTTTCATGGTAATACTTTAACGGTTGGTAGTACAATCGTTTAAACATTGGAAAATAGCCATTAATGTTTCATTAACCTTGCAAACATGGCCACAATAGGTTAATATCAGCGCATTGGGTGCTCCTTTGTACAATGGACATGGACAACTACTTCGTGACAGTAACGTTGATTTTCATGTTTTATACTATTTTTGAATTTGAGTGAGAGGGGATACCTCAAACAAAGGGACAAAATACCTAAATGTCAGATTCCACATTCCTGTAAATTCGATTTACTTTTGGGTGGATATATTAAAGTAGAAACGTGTTTGATCCCTTCTCAAATCATCCGCAACCATTTTTATTGTCAGCTCATGTCTCACTGGTGTTATTCTGATAGTTGTCACCCGTGCATAAGTAAGTAATAGGTAGGTTACCTAACCTATATAGTTATATAGGTTAGGAGAGGGAACTCGGGTCAAAAATAATAAGAAGAAATTTCTGTTTTCTATGTTTCCTAAATATAGCACAAAATACATATAACCGACCGTTTTAATTTTGAGCCCGGAATCTTTCTTCAACAAGTTATAATGATGAATTTTTCATTAGAGATAAATTGAAGGTTGTAATATTTAATCATTGACATATAACAACTGCTCTAATTGAATACATGAAACAGCTCTCTGTTACGTTATTAAAAATAACGTAACGGTCGCTCGTATCTAGTTTTATTGGGACTGGGGCTCCTGATTTAATACCTAAATCAAAAATTATTCATCTGTTTGTGAAAAATATTTGATCAACTTTGAATTTTATACCTGTTACCTATCCTTTGAATTTTTTTATGGGTTTCTCGTTCGGTATTCACAAATGCAAAAGCAGTATCAAAAATAGCTTTATCCATAGTGGCCTTTTTGAAAAAATGCCAACCCAATAAAAAAGTTATATATTTTTTTCCTTCCGATAATTTTTTGTAATATTCTTTAAGTCAATATAAATAATTCACAACAATAATCTATAAAAAAGCGTGAACACCTAATCTCACGTTTTTGATGATTGGATTATTTGTAAAGCCCCGTTTTCGTGAGAAAATCACCTCAAGGGTGCTTCTTCTAGTGAGGTGTTAAAGAAACACTATAATATGTAAATCATTTACAGTATTCATCATTATTTCTTTAACTGATTAATGAATTCTCTCAAAAATAGTTAAGTAACTTAAAAGTACGCCATTGTTCTCATTAAATGCTGTTATGCATCACGTTTGTTTAACGTTTTGTTCTCTAAACAGCACGCATACATATCAAGCGTCACGTACTCGTAGTTTTATAAAGATAAAAAACAGACATTTTAAAATGTAGCCGAAATTTACCACACTTTTCGAATGAAAAACCTGACATCTAGTTGTGGAGGCTTTCTGAAGAGGTGAACCCAGGTGTTTCAACAATCCTATATTACCCCAAGTGAGCTACACGCACGTGATAAAATGTCAATAAAATCACGACGTGTAAAATAATACATCTGATTTTGATTGTTCAATAAAATTGGTGCTTCTGGTTTTATGTGAACTTTTATGATGGCATTTATAATTAAATATTTTACTGTGATGAGTTTTGGAGAGGGCGAAATAATGGTCAAGATAATTTAATTAACACAAATGTATTATCTCAAATAATGGGTGATGGCGGAGAGAATCAATAAGTGCCTTACAATAAGATTATTAAATTAAGTACCAAAATATAGACGTTTCTAATAAAAGAAATACATTATATTATTATACGATTCCGTGATAACTCAACACAATGAGAATTCAAAAAACGTTTAAAAAGAGATATAAAGTTATAAAAAACAATATCATACAGTTCCATGATAACTCAACACAATGACAATTCAACACACATTTTAAAAAGTGATATAAAGTTGTTAAAAGTAATATTATACGGTTCCATGATAATTCAACACAATGATAATTCACACACAGATATAACACACATTGAGAAAGTGATGTAAAGTAATTAAAAGCGATAAACAAAAAAACTAACAAATAAAACTAAGCTACGTTACCCATTTAACATAGTCTTTCATGATTTTATGTCACTTTTTAAAGGTGTGTTGAATTGTCATATTGATGAGTTATCCGGTCACCATACTCGTACAATGGTAAAGCTACCTTAAAAATAAAATTTTACCAAATATAAAAAATGATCATTTACCACTACTACCTCTTCTCTACCAATATCAAACTATTTTTTTACGATAGTGTAATATTTTGAAACACTGGAACAAAAATCATTTTGCGTACATAACGTTGACTTTATAAACATTATTACGAGATAAACAAATTCACTTCGTGGCTTCACGAATCCAGGAGCGGAAGAATGTATTTCTCATTTGGTTTGCAAATTTAGTTTCCCCTAGCAAATTCGTGTTATACGTTTCAAATACGAATTATAAGACAACCTTGTTATTGTTTGCTTCTTGGGGGATGAAAACACCTTATTTTGAAACTTCCGTGAGAATCTTCTAACGCAATGTCACTTGTGTAGCTGTTTATATCCTCTACAGAGAATCTGTTCTGAAACAATGTATAATTAATATGGCTTTAGATGTTGCCGTGAATTCATTAAAATTATAATTGCTGTTTTCTTTCATTTTAAATGTTTATGAAGTTTTTTTTCGGTAAAACAAAAATAAAAAAAATCATTCTTCTTCTCGGATATCTAATTACATCGTGGGCGGAAATTTTCTTTGATGGGTAAAGATTAAAAATGCCCAAGTATTACATAATTTAATCCTTTTATCCATTATAAGACTGTCAATATTTTGTAAATATCTCAAAAGTCAAATAAAATATTGCAAAGTATATTTGCAACAATAGACCTTTGACGGCCTCCGTGGTTGAGGCGTAAGGCTCTAGAAGGTAGTGGGTTCAATTTTTTTTTAATTAATTTATGATATTTCACAATTTTTTATTTAAAAATAATATACAGTATTCTTGCGGCAGAGTGGAAGATGCTCTCAGAATCGTCCTGGTGTAAGACCACCATTCAGAATTAAAACGTTGCTTGAAATGGCTTCAGCCGTGTTTGGTGACCAGATCTGAATAGCCAGGTACTCCCCCACCTTCCTCTTCATCTCCTTACCCTCTCAACTACCCTTCATCCTCACAACATACCATACATGCCATAGTCTCCAGACGATTGGGAGCAGTAGTTACTCTTGTGCAGTATTAATATAATTTAAAGCCAAGCCTCCACAATATTATTTTTGATATGTATGTACAGTAACGGAAATAAATTTAAAATTTCTATAGCCTAGCTCGACACGCTATACCTCCCACTGCAGTGCACCTCAAGGTAGTCATAATTTCACTGGACTGCAGGTGTTACCTTCCGCCGTATAGAGTTTAAGTATCATATTGGCTTACAAGTTAAGTATTATGAAATATTTAATGATTAATAAATAATTTCAATCGTACTAGCAAATGTTGATAGTTGATTTAGTGCGAGTGCAGTGTGATTTTAGATAAATTAAAATGCTTTTATAATTATTGGTTTTTCATTTAACCAACCTATCATAGGATAGATAAATATAAAATATTGTTTTGTATTTATGTAATCACCTCTACGTTGGGGTTGCAGATACTTAACTTAGAGTTTGTATCATTTAGAAGAAGTTTTTTGGGTTTCCTTTTAGAAGTTGCAGGCTTTTAACGCCGCGGGGACAGATACAGAAACTTAATTACAAGGAATAAAATATTATACTTCTTCCCACAGTGGAAGATTATCTAAGTATCTCAGTGAGTTAAGAGGGAACCGTTAAGAATCAAATCGTTTTGACATAGCTATAGGACAGTTCAAACAACCACGGCACAGTTCAAACGACTTTTCTCAAATAAGCATAGTTAATTTTCTTCATTATCATTATTCCTTATCCAAATGTATTATTATGTGTATAACCAACCACAATGTATAACATTACTTTTAAGAATTTTTATGTTATATCGCGTATAACGCTGGAGGGGAGGTATGTATCACTGTAAACCTGCGCGCTATACCTCGCGCGGCAAATATTTCACTCTCTCTCCAGTGGTCTAGCCGCCAGTTTAGCCCTAAATCTCTAAGCCCTAGATCTGTTTTGTTCATAAAATTATTGTAACGTGAGTTTTGTTAAAATAAAAACTAAATTGAAAATATTCGAATTGTCATTTTTACACACCGAGAGTAATCACGCAACCTTGGATTCTGCGGATTGGAAAACCACAGAATCATTCAGCCAACAACCCATTTAAATTGGCGATAATCACAATCCTCCAAAAAAATTAAAACTTAAACTCGCACTTAACTCCAGTGCGTTTTATCTCAGACAAAAAATCAAAACTGTAATTATAACAAAAGACATAATAATAATAATCTGTACATTTGAGTTTCATCCAAGACACTTGGTAAAGTTTCTTCCTTATCCGGCTCGATTGCGACCGTATTTAATTAAACAACAGCTTTATAGGAACCGTTTTGAAGAAAATACGGTTTCCAGTATCAAACAAAGCTGTGTACACTCGGAATGTACATTTACGAACATTTTCCTCCGAGAGAATATTTTCTCCAAAGTATACAAGCAAATTTGTGTTGTTTCTGTAATGATGGGACCTTTGAGAGCCGATGTTCCAGAGAAATCGATTTATTTACATTATCTTACGCTCGTGTAGAAAGTTGAAAATTTAATAATAATAAAGATTTAGTTTTATGGAGGTTTTTACTAGATTTCCGATTATGCTAATCGTTAGAAAGTATGAAAATTTAGATTTAAAAGTTGACAACCATCTAGAAATTTAGCTTGCAAAGAGTAAGTTCCACGTCTTAAAAAATAAAATATATCTGATACTTGCTCACAGATGTCTAGGTCATGCGAAGCACGCCTTGCGGAACAGAACCGAGTTAATGTACGTATCGTATGTGTGTTTACCATAATACTTATTTTCGAAATATCGAAATGTCTATAGTTAGGTATATTGTTCAACACACTTTTAAGGACATTTCGATACGTAATATTATAAGGTTTTCAAAACAAAACATCGTTCCACTAATTTATATTTTTCTTTCAATAATTATTATGTGGAAATATATTTTTTTTAATATTCATTTTAAACTTTATCATGAATTAGAAGATTTACAAGTAGAAATGGTAGAAACAGTAATCCGGTTTTTTTGACCGAGAGCTTCAACAAAATTAAAGTTGAAGTGAATTTTTTTTTCAATTTCCACTCTATGTGGCACAACCAAATGCATCTCACAGGTTTTCCTATTATATATTCTGTTATTTATAATGAAAACGTTACTTGCTTTGATTTAATAGGAGGATGGTGTAGAGTTCCTCCAAGGTGTAAAGCCTTGACTCTGTACAGAAACGCGCGATCTGCTTGTTAAATTCCCAAATATTAAAAAAACGGAGGATTATAATCTTTAGAGCATAGGCGTCAGGTGAGAAGGTTGTATTTATTCTATCGGTATTAAAATGGAAGGTGCTTCAAGGAACCAGCGTCATTGATACTTTTGGCACAAGTGCACAGTCGGAAAACACGCCAAACATACGCCCAAAATTCTTCAGTTCAAGATGTGGAATAATTTTCCGGCCTCTGAATCGGTCTCTTCAAGACCCATGTTAACGTCTTCCTCCCCTCAAAAAGACCCTCCACACAGTTTCCCTAAATGTAGCATAGGCTTTGAGGGAAATAATTTTCCTCAGGCCCTCCTGTGTGGTGTTTAAATAAAAAAGAACCGTCTACTGCGATAGCTGGTATTCGTGATGTTTTTATAATTTTTTATCATTTTTAATATTTTTTTCTGGTTTAGATGAATCTCGTATTAAAGTAATTTTTAGAAATACCCCTGACACCAGATTATATCAAGGTTTTTGGAAATGTGTTTCAAAGTCTGGGTTACTCAGAAGCGTTCCAGACACCACCCTTGAACACGCGTAAGTAGACTGAACATATTGGGTTATGGTGAAAACCGTATTGCTCAGGATCAAAATCTTTTATTTTACTTTTAAGGCTTGTGAGAATTCTGTAATAGTTCGCTCCAGTACTTGATGGTATGGTGTGATAAAGAGTGTGAAAGTAGTTTGTATAGGCGATAGTTAGAAGGATCAGAGCGCTTAACCTTCTACGTCTGGTACCTTTTCACGGTTTAGCAAATTTTAAAATATTTTGGTACCTACTGGGTCACTTCTGCGGCGTACCTTTTTAAGATTAGGGTTGGAATTACGTTCGCTTAATGATTCCGAAAATGATGTAGCAAAGTGGAAAAAAATAGTTGTCCTGAAAATAAGCTTTAAAATAACGATCTTACATTGAAAACTACGATTAAAAATAAAAATATATTCTAAATCTTGAAAATTTTTCCATAAATTGTGAAATTCTTGTACGAAGATAAGAAAATAGTAGCAGGTAATATGAATTTGAACACTGATAGGAAATGTGAGCAATTATCTTATACCTAAAGCTTTTTTGAGAGTTTTCTCGGAGGGTCCTCGAAGCTACTTTATTAACATAATGCTTTAACATCAAACGAATCAGAGGTACTGCCTGTTAAATTTTTAAGTACGAATAATCCTTGTACGTGGTAAAAGTTCACATTAGGTCCTATAACTTTCATAAATGCCAAGGATTAATACTAAGAACAATGCTTTATAACTTCAATAGAAGGGGTACTTTATTTTAATACTACCATTCAATACTAAAGCCTGTTTTTAAATAAAATAAAAACAAAACGGAAAATATTTTATGTTTCCGTTTGTTATAATTTCAACGGAACAAAATGATTTACTGGGATTACACAGCAATCAATATTAACCCTTAGCACTCGAGTGTCGCCATAGAGGCGACACACGTGGTTTGCCGTATTACTCGAGTGCCGCCAAATGGCAAAAATATAGTTTTATTTCATTTCATTTGCCTTATTGATTCCGCTGTCAGTAGTCGTTTGTCCTCTGTTAGCGCAAGTTGTTGCGAAAGGACGCGCGCGGAAAATTTATTTATTACTTATTCGCCTGTTACATTCGATCTATGGTTACACATTAGTTAAATATTATTTTCTTAAACCACAAGAAATATCCAATAAACGTAGATTTTACAGACAAACTAGTTACAGCGACGATGTGGATAGTCGTGAAGATGAACTCCCTTTGGAATTCATGAAGACAGTGCTATTGACAATGATAAGGAATTCAATCGCGACAGTGGAGATAACGGTGATGATAGCAGCAGTGATTTAATTCCTCGTAAGAGAAGGAGACACCGAGTTATTGACATCAAAGAAGATGAACATGTGCCATAAGTACAAAATATAGGAGATGTTTACGATGAAAGGGAAATTAACACAGGTGATATGGGCGTAGTGGAAGGAGAATGGATAAAAGCTATAGAGGAAGACATTTTTTTTTTTTTTTTTTTTTTTTATTCTAGATAAAAGAAAATTACATTTTTCACTTATTTAACTAGAAATAACATATATATACTACACATAAATATATTACACACCGATATTATTCACTTTCATTGTTTTGCTGATTGAGCATAAAACTGAACAATTTTTTTTTAAATGTACCTATACTTTTTTCATTTTTAATTTCGTCTGGGAGGCAATTATATATGTTGCTTCCCTCGTAACCAATGGATTGCTTGCCATAATGAGTATGTATGGTGTTTAAATGTATTTTATCGTGTTGCCGTGTAAAGTGTGTGTGTACTTGGGACGTTTTAATGAGTTCTGTATTTGTATATATGAGTTTATTATTTATTTTGTAAATAAGGAGACATGTATTATATTCATATAATTTTCTTAATTTTAATAGTTTTGTTTCTATATATAATTTTTTTGTTGATGTTCTAGGTTTGAAGTGGAATAGCTTTTTGATTACTTTGTTTTATGTTACCTGTAGTTCGTTTATATATGTTTCACATGTATTTCCCAGATTTCAACCAAGTAGTTTAAATGTGAGTGTACGAGGCTATAATATAGACCTTTTTTAATTTTATTTGGTAACAGATATGATATCCGGCTGAATACGCTAATTAAGGGGGTGATTTTATTTTTAATATCTTGAATATGATGCTTAAAAGTTAGGTGTTTATCAATGCACAGCCCAAGATATTTCTCCTGTATCAGGATTTGCAGGTTGTTATTTTCAATTTTTAAGGGTACATGGTACATTGATCCATACAAAATAAATTTCATCACTTATCCCAGTAATACTGGGCCACAAGTGCCAACGAATACAAAAGAGCTTTTAGATTGTTTTAAAATTTTATTTTATTCAAGAGTTGGTGGACGAAATTGTGAAAAAAACCCAATGCTTATGCCAGGAAGAAAATAGGAGAGTTGCAACTGACGAGAAGATCGATTTGGCACACGTGGGATTATGTACAAGCTAACGAGTTTTATGTGTTAATTGTGCATCATACTCAATATGGGAAAAATGCCCCTTGCTAATATACAAGAATATTGGTCCACCAAATACAACAGTAGAATTCCTTTTAACTCTGAAATATTTTCTAGAGATAGATTTATGAAAAAAAAATGTATGTCTCATCTGAGCACAAATTTACCTGACAATAATTTGAGAACACGAATTTGTAAGGTGAGCAATTTTCTATTATATTTGGACTCAAAGTTTTAAGATTATTTTATACCGAACAAAAATACATCTATCGATGATTCGGTCATTAAATTCAATGGTAAAATTTGCATTTATTACGTATAACCCTAATAAACCGACAAAATGGGGAAAAGGAATTTATTTACTGACAGATGAAGAAACACGATATTTTTGCTCTATTCTACGGTATTATGGCAATATTACATCAGCTGTTCTACCATTATCAGAACTATCTGTAACTTGCAGAATACAAATTTTATTATAAACACAACTGTTAAAAACAAACCCATGTGCAGAAAGATATTACTTATTTACAGATAGGTATTATACTAGCATTGAACTTACCGAAAAATTGATAAAATTGAAATGCAATTTAACTGGCACAGTAATGACAAACAGAAAAAAATTGCCACCTGGGATGAAAAAAAACTTAAATTTATCCGGAACAAGAAAACGATTGCATTCTCAAATTACATTTTAGTACTCGCGTGGAACGGTAAAAGGGTGGTTATTTTTTTTAATTTCATATGATACAGCAGGGCTTAGGACAGTCGAGAGAACACTTATCGAAAAGCCACTGTTTGAAATTAACTATACGAACAATATTTATAGAGTTGATCGGGCCGATCACAATGGTGAAGGAAACTTTTTTTTGGGAGATGGAGGTGTGTGTCATAAACTCTTACATTTTTTATAAAGCTTCCAAGGAAAAAGCAATGAAAACCGATGACACATTTGAAATTGTATTGCGAAACCTGCGAAAGTAAACCTGGACTTCACATTGGGGATTGTTATGTAGAATATCATGCAATGAAAATCTTCAAATAATCGGGTGTTGTGTCCATTTTATATCTTACACACGTGTTTTACTAAAACAAAAGAATAAGTTTTTTTTTTTGTTTTTTTTGTTTTCAGTGGCAAGGAGCATGGAGAATTTCACTCAAGCCACCATAAAAACTTAATGTGTTCATCAATTTATTCATTTTTTATTTATTTATATATGTTTTTTTTTATGTATTAACTTAAATGTAAACTTTTATGGCAGACAGAGCATTGAACACACCGCTCTGTCCAGCTGAAATAAATATTATTATTATTATTTATTCATATAAATTTTTGTATTTCAATTCAAATGATTGATTTTTCTTAAGAAATGCTTCTACATATTTGGCGGTATGCACAATGCACATTGCACATACTAAAAATCATTCGAGTGCAAATAACATATTTAAGGAAATTACATTTATTATATTCATGAACATAAATGTCAGGTTGTTCATAAAATTATGAAAAGAAAGATAGGATTTTAAATAAAATTTTACTGTCAAACTGCAGGTAATTTTTGGAAGGTTGTTTTCAAATATTATTGTTGACTACCTGTAACCGGTAAGATAATGATAACTCAAACAGGTAGAATGCTGTTAGGCTAGTTAAGAGGGGTAGAGTGTGGAAGAGAGGTGAGGGTTAAGATTTCTCTATTCAGATCACTTTACTTTAATATATAACCTATTGATTTTTGGGAAATCAAAAGTTGAATTTCAACCAACCGTCGATGAAGAAACAGACAGAATCAAGCGGACATAATTATGTCAAACAAAAATTACAATATAAAAAGAAGACTAAAAAATAACAGACCAATTAATTTTAAAAATTCCACACAGAAAAACACTATTTTATGGACTTTTTATATTTATTCAGCTCGCAGTCGATAATGTCCTCTTTTGATCTTATGTTAGTGTAATTATTATATAGTCTATTCAAGCAAGAATTTTGTTTACAGTTTGTTTTGCACTGATCCACTTTGAATATGACAGAAGAGCGTGTGGAGCGGGCAGATACGTTAAATTGAATCTTATTTAAAAACTCCGGGCATTAAATACTATTGAAAACTAATGTATACAGCAATAATGCATCTATGTGATACCTTCGTTACACTCAGTGAATAAATTTTTACGCATGGAGCTGTCTGTGAAGAAAATTATTTATTTATTTATTAAAAACATAGTGCATTACAATAAAATCATAATCTCCTTGTCTCACTAGGAAATTCCTGTATCGAGATGAAACTATTAAATATATTCAGTTGTATAGGAAAGTGCAATATACTAAGCAACATTTCGATAATAAGTGGTGCTCTCTCACAAGGACAACCCTGAAAGTGTTTTACCCCACAAACAAAGCGAAAATACGTGATTTTTTTGTTGACTGAGAGAACCTTCCATTCTGGAACGAGGACTAAAAAATGTTATTTGTTGTTGAGAAAATAAGGATAAATAAATAAGAGTGAAATGATACACTCGTATTTAATTCGACGTAAGACTGTAATAATGAGGGTTTGCTCGACGCTCACGATTTAATTATTTCTGCCGAACGTATTACTAAAACCTCAAGTATTTCTAGATATATCACTATGAATATGATAATTTATATTTTAGATTAATAAAAATAAGACCTTACCACAAAAATGTTTTATATAAAACGTTTTTCAACTATAAAATAATCGGCAAGCTCCAGATTTTCTAGACGATGAATTAGTAACTTCCCGAGGGATCTATCTAGAAACTGAGATTTTTAGTAAAACGTTCATCAGAAATAATAAAAAAAATAATCCCCACGGAAAGATCGATTTTCTAGGCCTTTTAGGGCAAGTCGACCGTTTGTCTGACCATTGTGCCGGGCCGAGCGCAAAATATTGTTTTTACATGACATCATCACTTATGTCGTTAAACTTTTCAATTTTTAATTAATTCTTTATCAAAATCCTGAAAATAACCCTATTAAAAAAATATATATATATATACATAAATATGAAAATTAAATAAAAAACGTATGTTACATAAAGTTAGCAAAAGACCAAATGGCCGGCAAAACTATTTCAAAATGATATAACATGCACAAGGTATCCGCCAAGTGTCGCCCAAAGTAGGTGATGTGCTACGTTTGGAGGTCAGCTGTGACAGATGTTTTTATACGTTATTAACAAAGCCCATTTAATTTGTCATTTTATTATAAAACAGTTTTATCACAATAAAGTGATAAAAAAACCGGAGTGGACAAAGAGCATAATGATTACAGTAGGTTCATCCATTGTTAACATAAACAACATAAAATATCTGCAATTCGGTGTTTTCGCTCACAAACTTTCCATCGACAAACAAATGGTAATCTATTTCAGTCGACATTTTTGCAAGATTTACATAAAGAATAGTGGATAAAAATCGGCTACAAGATTAAGTATTTGCTTGTACTTCGACGCATCTGATACCTACATGACCCTGAATTCAATTAGATCAGCCACAAACTATGATCAAAAGGATTCAATAAACCAAGTGGCAGAAATCAGAGTAGGAAAAAAGTTTTAGAAGAAACATGAAAAAACATCGTTTTCCCGGCGCCAATACGAAATTATAATATGGAAATGAGTGGTTTTGACCTCCATGACAACGGAATTAGAAATGTTTGGGTAAAACTTCGGTCGTAGAGAGGTACTGCCCTGGCAACGCTCTTGCAAATGGGTGGAAGTTGAACGGCTTCTTGAAGAAGTATGTACGAGTTGGGAAATCAGATGACCAGACGAAAGAGAAAACCATCTCAGAAGGCATTTCGTGTAGGACATTGCCTGTACTATTTTACTGTCGATCCTAACATTGAGGAATTGCATAAGAGCATGAAAAAGACCATAGTAGAGAAGATGGGAATCGTGTGCAAATCTCGTCATCGTTGTACCATGTGCCATCTGTCGTTTCAGGGCTTTTTACCACACTCTTCGCTTTGGCCAATTTTCCACATTCTTAATCATTTGAAGATTTAATATATTTTTTAATATATGTATTTTTCCAATAATTAAACGATATTTTAATTTAATTGAATTCAAACACCATTTTTTCATTCAATTCATCAATACATTTCATATAGTTAAGTGAATTTTATACATAACACACATACTAATGCCTAGGGGGGTTATCTCCAAGCGTTTAGGCATCAATTTTCTAGACACTCTATTGAGAGGGTAGGTGGGCGGAAAATTCCAGAACCGATTTTGAGCTATCCTTTTAGTTTATACTATCTAGTTATAATGATGATTCTAATATATAAAAATAAAAATAAATGTATGTTAGTTATGGTCTTTACTGCTTTGCCACAGACGTAGGTCGTCAATGAGATAGTATTTTGTGGAAATCGTAGACAATTAATATATTACTGTATAATAAAATATAATAAAACTTATGTATTCAGAATCAAGGTTTGTTGGTCTATATGAATAAATATTTTTTAAGCCATAATATTTTTCACTAGTGTTCCTTATTCTCGCACCGCTCATCGAAAAACTTCCCGTTGTTCAATCCTTCACCCATACCTCTGGCCTTTCCCCAAGAGATGCGAGTACAAACCTTCGTGAAAAAGTGTGCCTCCTGGCTAAAAATACTGTTATATTATATTACGCTAACATATAAAGAGTAGGAAGGTGTGGTTGAGTCCTTTTGCGGTATTTTGTATATAGACTGATCCATTTCATCTTTTATCTTTAAAACCAAACCTTTTTGAATTCGTTTCGTCTATTTATAATATTTTAGCGAAACCCGCTTTAAAACAACGTTAATCAAATTACGGCGATACAAAACTCCATCCGTCTATAAGAGTATTTGAAATATAAATCAACACAAGAAAGGTCTAAATAAACCGCACACAAAATTACTCTCATTTCGGGTGGGCAGAGAAGATAAAGCTCAATAATTGTAATGTAATTTGTATTCATCCGTAAATCGACTCGTATTTTTATTTGACAAAACCCAATTATTTAATTAAATTAATCATGATGTTTCTTTTATATAACGGTGAACCGTTTTCATGATACGATTTTTTCTGTCCAAACGTGTCCTAATCATTAAATCGCGATCGCTGTTTTTAGATTGCATTTCGAGGCCTTGCCAGCTTATTTTTTTAAATGATCTGGACAATAATTATTCTTTTGATCAAATAATGATGTTCTTTTTAATTAAATTAATTTACTTCACCTATGTGAATTAATAAAGACTAATATATTATGTAGATTTAATGTTTATTGCACTATTATGTAGATATTTATTTAATGTTTTTGCACTTTTGTGTAGATATTTATAGTTAATGTTTATTGCACTATTATGTAGATATTTATAGTTAATGTTTATTGCACTATTATGTAGATATTTATATTTAATGTTTATTGCACTATAGTGTAGATATTTTTAATTCACATAATAAAAGAAAAAAAACAGCCAAAAAAAGAGGCGGAATGATTTTAAAAAAAAATCCTATGGTTGTGCTTTCGGCAGTTTGCCAAGGGAAAAAATTATTTTAGTAAAAAGACAAATAACTTTGTTTACATCACTTTATTTGTACACAATCAACATGTTTCGTAAACAATGTTCACTTCTTCAGGATCAAACGTATACTAAACTTAAAAATTAAATATAATTATATTAATTATTATATTAATATTATATTAATTATTATAATTAAATGATCCTGAAGAAGTGAACATTGTTCACGAAACATGTTGATTGTGTACAAATAAAAGTGATGTTAACAAAGTTATTTGTCTTTTTATTAAAATAAATAATGCAATCACAAGTGAAAACCTTTCCGAAAAAGTTTTCTTCGAAAAAAAAAGAAAAATTTATATTTTTCCGTTCGTTACTTTGTGATATCCTTACCTATTTTATTTTCATGAAGCGTGCAGATACTACAGAATTTTATTATACTTAAAATACGCATTTCCCTACGGGTAAAATAAATCTTTATCCGACTTCAGCATTCAGCACCGTTTCTAAAATGAATTTATTTTTCTGAAGCCTATAAAAATCCTGTTCAAGTCTATCTCGATATTTTACAATACCTATACTAGTTTTGCTTTACGGCTTCATGATATATTTTTGCTCTAAGTAAATGGCTTAGAACTGTAAGTTACCAACACTTTTTAGAGTGGCGTGGCATTAACTAACTCCCACTTAAAATTATAAGATGTCAAATCATGAATTTTTTTCGAATAAAAAACACTTTCAAATATAGCAAGACACTGAAAAACCAGATTATTGTATTTACCTGAAATAATGAACCTAAGAATAATCTTTGATACTAAACTGTCGTTTACTAACCATATTAATAACGTTACTAGTAAAGCAGTTATTTGGAACCCTTTCTACAACAGTCATGGAATTTCCATTGTGCGAATCCAACATAAATTTCTCAGAACAATTCATTTCAAATTAGGAATTTACGCTAATGAGATTTATTATAATTCTCTCCTACAATCAAGTCAACATCACTAAAAGAGATAAGAATACCTTAAATAAAAAAATAAAATATCATTAAGGACGTTGTTTCACAGAATTTTAACAATTCATCAAATTTCAGAGTTAAATTTCACGTTCTGTGAAAGCTCTATTTATGTTCCGTTATTACAATATCATAGGATAGTTGCTTCACAGAACTGAAATAATTAAAAAAACTTGATAAATTGTTCAAATTCTTTGAAACAACCCGTCCTTAATGATATTTTTTTTTTTATTTAAAGTAAACAATAACTGGTTTGACTGCCCTGAATAAGTTTCGTTACTAAATTATCATATGCAACAATATTACATTCAATAAATGCCTTTTTATGTGAATGTTGATCAAATTTACATGGTAATGATCTTAACCATTATAAAATTAATTAAAAATTATTTTTATTTAAACACTAATTAGACCAGTGCTTACGTACGCAGCCGAGACGTGGGTTCTAACTAAGAAGAATGAGTGAGCACTGGACGTTTTTGAAAGGAAAATTTTGAGGCGCATCTTCGGACCGGTTCTAGAAAATGTATTTTGGCGCAGAAGTTATAACAATGAGCTCTATACTCTGTTTAAGGAGCTAAACGTCACAAAGTTCATAAAACTGGGAAGACTTCGGTGGCTAGGTCATGCGGAGAGAATGACCGAGCATCAAGAACCAAAGTCCCTGCTGAGCTCAAGACCGATAGGGAGAAGGAGCCTGGGAAGGCCAAGGTTAAGATGGAGCGACAACGTCCTAAAAGATTTGTCTGCCTTGGAGCTTCGAAACTGGAGAGAGCTGGCGCAGGACCGAGATGAGTGGAGGAAGACTCTTGAGGAGGCCAAGACCCACCAGGGGTTGTAGAGCCAAAAGTGATGATGATGATGACTAGTTTTGTTACCCATCAGCGAGTAACTGTAACTGCTATTAGAATATACGATTTTTTTGTTTTCTCCTAATCTACATTACTTTCTATATTATAATATTACCAAACTAGTACTATATTATGCTAGTACTATACAAGTACTATATTACACTAGTACTATACTGTTACTATATAACTATACTAGTGCTTTATAGGTAGGTACACTATAATGCTGGGTACACGAGAAAATTTCCGAAAGCAGAACCACGAATTATGGGATTAAGGAACGAAGCAAACGCAAACAGCACGAAACGCCGCTTGCTTAAATTTTATTGTGTTTATACAAAGCATAATATCAATTCATTAGAAATACATCGTAAAACGTAAATTTTATCAAATCGTACCACAATATTATTATTATAAAAGATTCTCCAGATAGTTCACATAAATTACTTACATAGTACTTACTATTTATACCTTTTGTACTTTTAATACGCTTTTGTAGTTATTTTAATAGTTTACACTTTTTAATTTTTACATTTATACATGTTACTTATTTTATGTTGTTGTATTATTTATACTTGATTTAATGGCACACGACGTGCTCTCACGTGAAAATAATTAAAAAAATGTTTTCTTACCGAACAATAAAAAATGGAACAAACAATATGGACAATTTACTATACCAATACATAAGAGTGCTAATTTATTAAGCGATGACGAACTGAATACAGTTCACTACGAGTATTTGGGGATTTTGACTGCATGGTTCAGTGTTAAAACGTTTGTTGTTGATCGTAGCTAGTTATAAAATACAAATACAATAACGGCCTTACTAAAAAAAAAAAAAAAACACTTAAACCGTTTAAAGGTGTTTTAGTTACACATTGTACAAAGACTGTACAATTTCTATTTCGAATTATAACTAATAATGTATGTATGTCTCGCAGCTGCATTGCATTTTGGCAGACTGGCGCATGCGCAAACTGTCGCATTTTCCCGGAAACGTAAGTACTTACACAGTTTTGATTTGTGGTTTGAGATGCGTAGATAGGGAGTTATTATTTACTTTAATGTTATCGGAAAAGCTAGGTTAAAACATGTTATTTTTTAATTTACTGTTACACATGCCTCAAGCATTTGTAGGAAAATACAATTCTGAGAAATCAACGACTATACTGTGCAAAAATGAATTTAATATATCAGTTTTTGTTAGTTATTCTCTAGAAATTATTAATTTAATATTTATTTGTATAAACGAGATACGAAGTGAAGTAACGGTTTTCTTGCAAATTCCTTAAATAGAACTAATGTGTTATTTTTATTTAAAAAAAAATTAAACGTTTTTACTAAAAATGTTCGTGATAAGATTTTTTTCAACTTTGTTCATTTTTTAAATAAAATAAAATATTATACTTTTTAAATATTAAAATATATTTGAAATTTTTTTTCAAACATTTTTAAAAATACCTTGAAAAAATTCTGAAATTCGATGATGGAATATTATTATATCAAGTTTGTACAACAGATAAACAACCTTATTTGACTGGATAAGTAATGCATATATCTTGTATTTCTTTTCATGGACAATTTTATGTCAATTTCTATTTTGCGTTTCAATTAGTAAGGTTTTTAAATACACAGTCGTTTATCATTTGAATAAAATTTTCATCACGTAATAAGACCCTAAATGTAAATCTGTTCCCAGGGCGTTTTGCGATTACCATCAAAGGACGCTTGAACGTGTAGAGTACTGTAGAGCAAATAAACGATGAAAAGAGTGTCAAGAGATTATAACGTTTTAGAATCGCAGAAGAAGTCTGAAACGCCCGATGAATACCGAAGGACGTTGATTCGTTGGCGTTTTTCGTTTTCCCGTTAAAAATGGGACTGGAGGCCTATAACGAATGATTTGACAAATTTCATAAGAAACTATAAATATATACAATTTTTTTTTTTTAACAATTTTTTTATATAAGATAATGTGTCCTCACTGGGGTACCCCGTTCTAAGCACGAATATGTTACGAGGAAGTCGCAACACGTGTTCTTAAAAATAATAATAGTTTTGTATTTAGTTCCTTTTATTTTTTCTGACAAAGGAACCTGCGTGAACACGTGTTCATATATCCTTAATGACTAATATTTTATTGGAAAATGATCACGCAGTCACATTTTTAACAGTGTCTTGATAAAACAGTAGTACTCATTTTGGTCCGTGTAGGTATCCAAAAGCACCCGTCAAATTTCGGAACAAAAAACATAACAATTTAATTTACAAAAATATATCAATCTGTGAAGGTACAATTTTGACAATCCACATTGTTAATTATTTTAATGTAAATACCACTAGGGATTTCCGCGCACTTTTTTGGTAAAAATGATTTTCAACCCACACGAAATTCACCACAAATTTTGTTGATTGATAAAATTAAATTCATGAGTTAAAAAATGATTTTCGATTTGTTGTCGTTTTTTTATTTTATGGTCTTATTTACTCGCGGTAAGTGGATAAAACTAATGTTTACTTATTACATAAAAATAAGGTATTTTATACAGTAACTGATTGGCATTGAACAAAACATAAATTTGTATCGGAATTTTTTTGGAAGGGAAACATTATTATGTGATTAAATAAAGTGCTGTATGGAACTACTATATTAAGGGGTTGTTTTCAATAATACAAGGTAACTTATTTTCTTCTCTTCTCGCATAATTTATTTAGGTTACCTTCTCTTGAATAATTAAGTATACCACTGTAAATATAAGACCAGATGAGCTTATATAAGCATAATTAGATACTTGCAAACCAAATTCAAGGATACATATAGTTTTCTGTGTGATATAAAACCGTGTTAATGTTGTTAATGGAGTTGGAATACAAAATAATAACTTTGAAACTAATATTTTTCATTAAAGTTTACCACATTTTTACAAGAAGGATAACAAATTATTATAAGCAATAATTATTAGCCTGTACCAGAAATATAAACTGAACAAAATTTTCCGAGAAAAAATAAATGCCGCCGACGGTGTGGGTTCAATTCCCGATTTTTTCGATGCATGTTTGTGTTTCAGGCAAATAATTATTGCTTATAATATTTTTTATGTAGATTATTCAAAGAAGTGGTATAAAGCGCCCTTGAGGTGATTTCTCACGAAAACGGCGCTATATAAATTAGACAAATATTAAATATTAATATTAAAGAAAAAGATAGGAAGAGGAATGTTGTTAGTCAGACGTGGTCACCAGACACGGCTAAAGCCATTTAAAGCAACGTTTCGATTCCGAATGATTAATGAATCACTGATAATGATATGTCTACTACTCTGGAAAGTGCCGCAAATACAAATAGATTATGACCCAGACCTCGTGAGTTCAATTCCTCGGCTTGCTAACTCTTCTATCACAATTTTCAATTTTCAATTTTCCGCATAGTATGATAGTAGTAGAAGATTTTCAAATATTCTCAGGATATTAGACAATTATTACGAACGCGGAAATGTATGTTTTTCTTGAAAACAAATGAAATATTATATAGAGGTAGTGGATTCGAACCCACTACCTTTGGATTCTTGGTAGAATATCTTAACCGCTCAACCATGGAGGCCATAAAATTATGATATTAAAGAAGAAAATGTTATTCAATTTCAGTTCAAAAGAGAATATTCTAGTTACTTATGTTAGTTCTAAGTCTTATTACTTTCTTAGTTTATGTGGGATGTGGAAAGAGTAAGTGAGGATACAGATTAAGAGACTGGCTTCTTACAGAAATGGAAGAACTTCTTCCACGTTCAGGTTTTGCGGTACTTATGGGGGTCGCAGGAATGTTGGGCAGGATTTACAAAATTCTGAGAATGCTCTTACCAGGACACCTCATCTCAATCGAGATTCCAACAACGAGGAATACTGAAATTAAACACAGGCACCACAATCCTCTATTTAAATAATATATTATCTATTATTATAAGCAGTAATTATTTGCCTAAAATTCCCGTTTTAGGACAGTCAAATTAGGATGAGTATTAACATTTTGATAAGTTGTTTGATAGGTATAGTATTAAAATAATAATTAAATAATAGGTATTTGTACTTTTAACTGGTGCCTAAGCCAACTAACATATTTTGTATAAATATGAATAACATAGAGAAGAAATACAATAAAATAAAATATCCAATTAAACATAAGATTAACTGCTGCTTGGGTAGCATTCTAATTTAAAAGTACTAGGTAGGTACATATATACACATAATGATAAAGATTAGAACATAAAGGCATCTTTTACATGGTTTATTTGTTGTTGGAGTTTTTGCTGTTGTTTTAGGTTTGTGTTTGATTTCATTTTTTGTGTAGTAAAAGTTCACTCTCCTTTCTACCTATTTGATGAAAGCAATTAGTGGTCAATTTATGAAGAATAGCTGTGTTTTCCTTTTTCCAAGCATCAGGCATGAAGTTGTATAGTTTTGGACCTAAGAATGAGAAGTGTCTTTTAGCGAGAGATGTTTTAGTTGTGGGTGGTACAATTGGATTTCTCCGTGAGTGGCGGGTGATACTTTCAAATAGTAGGGGTATTTCAGGTGAATAATTATTGCTTATAATAATTTTTAACATTAAATTGAGTCAAAGGAAAATTGGCGAAATGAAGATTTAAAGTAAAATTGTTTAGAGCGGGAATTAAATTAAATTATAAATTAAGCAGGAGTGTTTTGTAAACCTATGCTTACATAGTGATAGGGAGAAATTTGAATGTGGATGATGACCATGGGTTTAATCGTTCACGCTTATCCCACGCTTAACAGTAGGTACACATTAGATAATGTTAATATATTCACCTAAATATACAACCAAATGGTAGATTTAGTCCGGAGATGCTGAAAATTGTAATAACGTTATTATCGAAAATTCAACTTTAAATAAATAAAAATGTAATAATGTTACTGTCGAAAATTTTACGAAAATGAATAAAACTGTAAAAAATTTGTATTAGAAAATTCAAATTTAAACGTATATAAACAAACATTATCTAAATTATCACATAAGTACCTTTTTAATATCTATGCCGGACAAAAGTCCCAACTGCTTCCAATCGTCTGGAACAAGTGAGACTCAGGCATCTTCAATTGGGATATGTTTTGAGCATTAAAGTTGTGGGGAGGAGAAAGAGATGGGAGATGGGAGAGGAAGGTGGAGGAGTACCTGGCTATTCAAATCTGGTCACCAAACACGGTTAAAGCCATTTCAAGTAACGTTTCATTTCTGAATTGTGGTTTTACACCAGGGCGATACTGAAAGTATCTTCCACTATGGAACGAGCCACATTTATAGTATATATCATTTTAAATAAATAAATTGTGAAATAACACTACTTTATCAAATAAAATTTACTAGTCGGAGCTTTAGCCCTCGACCACGGAGGTTGTCAAATACAAACCTCACTAGCTGACGGCTGAAGCCAGTGTCCTCAAATAGTTTTTCGTATCTTTTGTGTATTTCACATTGTATGAGTAACAATTTATTCTAGCAATAATAACATACTTAATAACATACATTTTGACTTTTTACAATTTATTTATTTATTTATTTACGCCCTAGTGGGCTTTTACATGAAATTAATGTAAAATACAGTTAAGGCGATGCAATACGTAGTAATGCAAAATCATGTGTTTTTGGCTTGAAAATATTGTCGCCTAGAAATGTTTCAGATGCTTTAATTAAATACTGCGAGTAAAATACATCCTTGCCTTTGAAATAATCGAGTATTTTTTAGATAAGTTTTTTTATAAGCCCAGAAAAAAATAATGTATAAGGCCTATGAAAACTGCTTTAAAGTTCAAAATTTCCTACTTACGAACCCATTTTCGGTTATGGTTTTATTGTATAATGTGGCAATTTAAGTTATTTATAAAATGATCGAAAAACATTTAAATATTTGTGCCTGAACATCCACAAAATAAAATAAAAGGCACTTTTGGCAATTTTTTTTTATTGCATAAATCAAAACAGGCGGATGGTGTTAAGCTACGTAATCTACGTAAGGTGTGTTATTGATAGCGGCTGGATTCAAAATATTACACGACGTAGTGCATCGCGTTAACTATTTTTTGTGCAAAGTAACAATGATATAGCAAGTATATGATATTAATTTATTTGAATAAAACTAGAAGTTATACAAAACAGAGATACGAGATAATAAAAGGATATATAGCAATGAAAAAAATGCAAACAAATAATCGAAGGAGAGAGCTAAATTGGATTCCAGTTAAAAAAGAGATTGCAAGGTATATTAATTTGTTAATTTTTATACATAAAATTCTTAAAAAATCAAATGTCAACATACTTGAAACTGTTTGTAATTGGTAATTATGAAACCAGAAATATTATACAGCGTAATCAGATTTAGCTTTTTCATCCGACTGATGTAATTAATATTTTGAATTGAAATATTCTGCTTTAAATTAATAAATCTGAGGAATTTGTGCTGCATCCTTTCTATATTTTTGGAACACACTTTGAGAGACTTTGAAGGAGCTCTTTGTATCAAAGGTGACCGCAAGAAGCATGTCCAACGTCCTCCGTCATACCTCTAATACGGTGTGACAGAACGGTAGAAGGTAACGAGAAGAGGAGGAGGCGAGGAGAGGAGGAGACGAGAAATGGGACGAATTATTTTGAAAATGTCTCACCATCGTCAACAGAGTGTCTTGTAGGTCTTTGTATTCTATCACGCTGTACTGTTTTTACTACTTACCACGAAATGTGTTTGTCTGTTGTACTCATAAACCGTAATATCCAAGTTATAATATTCAAGTATATTTGTCAAAGAAGACCAACTCGAAATCTCTTTGCCGCTATAACAATAGTTTTATACTTTTCAGCGTCGATGTAACTTGACTAAGTATGAAGCACAGTATCGTTAACGGATCCTTGGTTACGATCCTTGGCTACGAATACATAGGTTGTGGGTTTAAACCTGTGTAGCAGTAAATTATATTGATTTATCTAGGTTATTTCACAATTCATTCATTAAAAATAATATAAAATATATACACTTTTAGTATCACCCTGATGAAAGACCATCATACAGAATCGAAACGTTGCTTGAAATGACTTAAGTCGTGTTTGGTAACCAGATCCAAATAGTCAGGTACTTCCTCACCTTCCACTTTATCATCTACTCCCCCTCTCCAATACATTTAGCCTCACATACCCCAATAATTCGGGATGCTATATTCTCACTGGACATTCAAAAAAACCTACTCCCAAATTGGAAAAACTTTTTTATTTTTATTTTAGCGAAGTATTTGCGTTACTTATGCGTAATTAATAATCACATTGTAATCTCTTAGAAGGCGTTTTATAATATACGAGTACCTATTCACAATATTCATTTACTTACGATTTTCAACCTTAAAAGCAGCTGAATTATTTTTATTCTGAGGTTTTACTCCATGGCATTAGGGTCAACCACAAAACTTTTTGTGCCCTTAGGTTCGCGTGCCTGACAAGCAGCAGAATACTCGGAACTCCTAGATGATTATTGCCAAAATCACCATAAGCATTCTAAAAAAACTCGTACGTGCCTACCCATAGAATTAATGGTATAACTAAAAAATATTTTTTGACTGCAGCAAACATACCCTTAAATGCATGATTTATTTATTTTTCTGGAAAAAAAATATTTGGTAGATATGTACATCTATATGCAAGGAAAAATAAAGAAAAAAAAATAATTGTTGCAGATTTACAACACCATGCATTTACTAAAAATTAATATGAACAATTTACCTATGAAAAAAAAACAAAACCTAAAACAATTTTTCAAAACTAATAAGTTAAAACTAATAATTGAGTTATTAAATTTAAGTATTATATTATTATATTTACTTACCTCAGAAAATCAAAATAATAACAGCAAAACAAAACTGCAATTCTAACCTCCAACCAGTTTTCGAGAATCTTCACTTTGTCAATAAAAAAGTGACATTTGACATTCGCGAAAGAAAAAATGGTGCTACCACTCACACAAAATATATTACCGTGAACGTGATAATTCTATAACGGCATACATTAAGCATACACCAAAAAGTTAAAGGTGGTTTGAAAGGTATGTTGCCGTTTTGCAACAATATGCATTTAAGGGATCTACATGTTCACGGTGCCAACACGAAAACTGAGTATTTTACATCGAGAACAGTATTCAATTGCTTTATGCTTTAAAAATTCACCAAAGGAAGTAATTCAACTAGTATAAGTAAAATTTTAAAGATACACCTGCGAATGAAGTTTATTTATTGTTTATTGTGAAAAAAAACAGTGAATCAAGTAACATTTCAGAACATTTGCAATTATTTATTCATCCCAGTACACTTATTTACAGATTTCAAAACGAAGGAACAATTTAAGAAAAATTGATTCACGCAACGGGGAGAGAGGGAAATTGATTTCCTACTTGTTCACTTTGTGAGATTTTAAACCAGCAACAAAAATTGAAGACTTTTTGCAAGGGTTGTTCCTACATTCATTCACCTCTTATTTGTTATTCGGTGCGTTATCTATTTATTTCTCCCACTGATGGGTCGAGAGAGAGTCTGGCTGGAAAGGTCAAAAGGTCTCCCTCCACCAAGACAAACCTCACCCCCATGAACCTGGGCACCCCTTCTAAGTCACCAAATGCAGCAAACCTCTCGGGGTAGGGGATTGGTTATTCAATAAATGGTTCTCGGGACGGCGGTACCCATAACTGCCTCCAACATTGAAATTTTAAATTATAATTAATCTGTTTAAGTTGCTTTATTACTCGAACGGTAGTGAAAGTTAAGATCGCCAACAATAATATTTTTTTACCTACAACAAAAGTTAAAATTTCACCAGGTAATGCTACGTTTGCCACACACCGTGCGGCAAATTATGTAAATACTAGCTTCGGCTCGGTAATTATTTGAACACCTTGCGCACCAACTTGAATTCGTTAATAGTTCAAAAACTGCTACTTATAATTATTATAATAATATACCAGTGTTTAAATATACAAAAGAAACAGAGGTATTTAATTCATGTCAGTATTTGACATTGTTTAAAAGGAATGTTTTTAGTGACGATTTAAATTGAAGTACATTGTGTATTTCATTAATGCTATGTTGAAGGTTGTTATTATTTCATAGTGCTTTCACACAAATTAAGTATTGAATTCTGTGATTCTAAACTTTATATACTTTAATAATCATATGGTAAAGTTTTTTGAAGTGAAACTTCTTTACGCGCGTCATGCAATTTCGAGGACCGGAGTAAAACCGACTCATGAAAAACCGTGATCATTTCGCTATAGGAGCCTAGCTAATATTATATACCTTATTTAGGTCACCCTCCAAACTCAGCTTCGCGGTCTAGAGGCAGAGCGCGCGACTCTCATCGTGAAGAACCGAGGTTCGATCCCCGCTTAAACTAATTTTTCTTTTCTTTTTGTGATTTTTTTAATACGAGGAAAAGTGATAAAATGCTATCGTGCTGCGACTTTTAGATATTTTGACTATATGATATTTTGGTCGAATACGTAATAACCGCGGTCTAGAGGCAGAGCGTTCGACACTCGTTATGCAGGACCCGGGTTCGAATCCCATATTTTTATAACTTTTAATATTTATTTTATCACATGCTACTTATAAATATGTCAATAGACAGAAAAAAAGAGAGAATGAAATGAAAAGAGAGAGAGAAGAATACTAAAAGTTTCACTTCCGTCGTGCGTAGGCTTGCCACACACTGTATTTTTTTTGAAATATTGACTTGTTTGCTTGTGGTATAAATAAGTTTTCTGTAAATCAAGTAGCGTGTTTATGTGTTGAGTGCCTTAGTGGGAAATAGTTTGGAGAATTAATAGGGAAAAATGTTCTGAAAATCACAAATAAATATGATTGTGAGAAGTTTCAGTATTTTTAAACGGGTCTACATGAATCTAGATATCAAACTTTTGTGATTTTTCTTAATCATCTCTTTTGGATAATAAAAACATCTGTGGCATTTACTGAATTTCCCCAAAACACTGATCAGTATTTAAACATTGAATAAACGTATGCAGAGATTACAGATTCCATATTCATGATTTTCTGTGTCCTTAGAACAAAAGAGAAGCTTCCAATTTTTTCTGCACTTTTTGATACATGTTCTTTACAGTTTACAAACACGGGAGCCATTTCATCCAACTTTATAAATATATATGTATATATAAACCATTACATGAAAGGCAGTTCAGATTTTGATTTGTGGCCTATCACCAGGGTGATACTGAGACTGTCTACCAATTATATTTAGAAAAAAAAAATAATTTGAGCGATGATCATAACATTTTAAAGTATGTGGCGAAAGAAGTTAATTTTATTACGTCGTTTCATTTCAATATATTCATGAACTTTTTTATTGAAGAATACGGAAGAAATAAACCTTTTTAAAGTTTTTTTCTCCGTTTTCAACGAAACTGAAGGTAGATTTTACTGTCGAAAGCGAGAAGAACAAATTTTTTTTTTACAAATTCTCGCTATTTGTAAGCTGTAACGAGATATTCGTTTCGCTTTACTGCTTCACATATTATTCGTGGAGTTACGTATGGAGGTAGGCAGGCAGCTACTATGAAAGGCATCAAGCAAAGTTTTATTATATCAATGGAGAAATTCGCAAAACGTTAGTGCTGGCAATGACTGCCACATAGCGAGCGAATGTTGTATAATGATTGATTTTATGCCTACCGGTTTCACTTATACCAATTTTCTTCTGATAGGATATATTAATATTGTTTTGGTTATTGTGAAACTGTACAAGAGTCCCAACTACTCTCAAAGAAAGTAGAATTATTACATCCGCAATTCGGGAATTGATTGGGGAAGGTAGGAGGTCTTGTAAAAAAACACGGCTAAAACCATTTTAAACAATACACAGACAACTTTCGTCTTTTGTGTATACGTATCGATTAGGTTTATTAGTTTTTGAAGGGCCGAAAATAACAATGTTCATTAAAACAGTATAGCTCCGCTGGGCAAGATAAGTGATAATGGAAGAAAACCAGCTTCCCTCAAATAAACCAAAAGAAGAAGGGATTGTCAGCAGGCCTAAAATCTTAGCAAACTGGATAATAATAATATTTATAAGTTGTACAACGCTGCTTTTGTGAAAAATTACCTCTGTGCAAAACTTACTTACTAAGGACGGGATGTTTCGGAGAATTTGAACAATTCATCAAATTTCAACGTTTTTTTTCGGGTTCTGTGAAAGTCCTATTCAAGTTCTGTTTTTATATCATTATAGGCTAGTTGCTTGACAGAACTGAATAAAAACAGAACTTGAAAAAATCTTTCACAGAGCTTGAAAATGAACGTTGAAATTTGATGAATTGTTCAAATTCTCCGAAACAACCCGTCCTAAGACTTATCTCAAATGTACAAACATATTTTTTTTTATTTTTTTTTTTTTTATTATGTAATAATTAAACAGTTTACAATGTATAATAATATTTGCTAACAATAATGATATATGAAAATTAGTAATCACAATTTTTTTTTTGAATTTTTTTGATGTTTCTCTTTGATGGAAGCAGAGGCTTGTGTTTAAAAGAGATGCTGAGTATCGAGATGAACATTATTTATGTAAGTATTCTTATTAATAATTTAAGGAGTTAAGAATATTAAAAATATAAGTGTATATCAACAATGTACAATTTAACGATTTATAACGTTACATTAACAACGTTCAACAATGTACAATTTAACGATTTATAACGTTACATTATTTAATTGACGAATTTCGTTATTTTGATTTTTTACCTTGAAATGTTCTTTGATCGCTTTGAGTAGGGTTTTGTCGTCTTCGATTTTTCTGATATTATCAGGTAGGTTATTAAAGTATTTTTTGCCTAGAAATGTGTAATGATGTTGTGCAAATGAGGTGTTACATTTTTGTATTGGAAATATATGTTTTTGACGAGTACGTCTTTCAGTTGAAAAACTGTGATTTTGTTTTTCTTTTATTATTTGAATTATTATGTTTTTTCGGAGAAGATCATTAAATTTTAGTACTTTAAATTCTTCAAATATAAGTTGAGTTGGATAATCTCTCGGTTTATTCAATATTATTTTAACAATCAGACGTTGTACAATTTCAATAGGTAGGAGATTAGTTTTGTATGCGGATCCCCAACTGCTTACACTGTATATACAGAAATAACATCATTTTCAATAATAATTCTTTACCGTAACATATTCAGTTATTTAAAATATCGCGGATTGTGAAAAATGTCCGATTTTTTGTACGAATATGGTAGTACATCGACATATTTGTGCACTAATGCATTCATCTTGAACTGTATATGGATTATCAATCTGTCCAATAAAAATATAAAGTCTGTAAATAACTTTAAGTAGACAATAACCGGCTAGCTTATATTTGTAAATTAGGTTTGTAAATGTTCTTGTATTATGTTTATCTGAATTCTGTCAAGTCTTTAATCATTCTTAAATCGTGTGAGAATTTTTTCCAGGCTTTAGGTTTTGACACTCCGAAAGTACGCTCACCGAACTTGGTATCTGGATGATGTAGAGGAAAGCGTCCCAGCCTTCAAATAAAGAAAGGCTGGAGAGAAAAGAAAGAATAGCTAAAACCTCCTTTACTGTTGAGCCAGCCCCACTAATTTCTTTCTGAACTCACCCGTGGGAAAAGCCACATACTTCCTAAATGCAGAAATGCAAAATATCTCATATGTTTTTCATGTTTTCGCACTGCAAATACATCGTTTAAACGGTACAATTATAAAGTCTTAGACCCTAAATCTGTAATTGAATAAATAAGTCAATAAAGAAGACAAGCATCAACGTTTCAAAAAATTGGCTAAAATTCTATAAGGATTGTAGCGTTAACGCCCACAAGCGGCCGTGAGGCTAGTCGCGAGTGTTACAAGCGTTGAGACAATAATGTAGCTAGTGAACGAAATAATTAGCTTCAATAGGTACTTGCTACAATGTAAACGATGTCATGTAAATATGATATTCATTTGAATGCCTTAGGCTAGCCTTGGATTTTAAAAATGCAATATGCCCATTGGCTAGAAGTTGTAAATTTACGAAAAAACTTACAAGTCTAAAGCTAGCCTTATGTTTAAATACTCAAATTGAGCTTACTTGAATGCTGTCATTCCAATGATCCGAAACTTATTAAAGAGGTTCAACCGCAATTACATTTCAAAAATAAGTAATAAAACTTAATGGCTTTTGTTCTAAGCAATAAAAGCGATTTGGTTATCATATCATGGTAGGGTCGCGTATTATTACCGGTGATATAAAACTATTGATTAAAGTTTATTTGAAAAGTTTCAACACTTGTAAGGCTGACAAATATTATTTTAATAAAACTTTAATTTTAACTTCACAAGGAAAACTTGCCTTACAAATTACTGACTGTAAATACATCTACAAACTTTCTCAAAAAACATATCGTAGCCTGGATAAAAAAAATCAAGATATTCAATTTTTTCAAAAGATTATAATTCCAAACCAAACATAACCAAAATATAATTAGTAAAATTAAATATTTATACACGTTTTACAAGAATTATCTAACAATACATACACTCACTTAGAAACGTGTGTTTGCATGTTTGAATATAAGTCATTGAAAAAAATTTAAAAAAAAAAAAACTAACTTTCTACTACAACACATACTCGTAAATACCTGTCACACTTAATCACAAACACGTTTACACATCAGCACAGGTTTTCCTAGTGAGGTGTTCACTTAACATACAATATCACCCACACACAGTTTTACCTCATCAACCTATTTTCATTATTTTTTGTACCTTTTTTTCTGTACTTTTTTTCTGTATTACAATATAAACCACTGTAGTCATTTGTAAGACGTGTATTCAAGAGTAGAAATAAGTAAATAAAAAAAAGTATTTCTTTCTAAATCGATTAAAAGAAAAACCTTTTTTTAATTTTTTAAAATTAAACAGTTTATTAATATTTATTTATTATTACACGCCCTAATGGACTTTTACACACTACAAAGTTTAATAGTAGAGTATCACAGTTATTATAAATTCTACAAAATTAAAACAATAAAGGAAACATACTACAAATTTATTAAACATGTCGTTTATTTTACAACCGTTTATTGCTGATGTTGAGTTGAAGAACAAATTATGTTTTTTTTTATTTTATTTATTATAGTTAAAGAAATGTACATATTTCGCTTTCGAATTATATAATTCTATGATATTAAAATTCAATGATAGTAAAATTTCAAATTGTAATATTTAATCTTTTAAGACAATTTTAACAACTCTCAAACCTCTAAACTCTAGGAACCCCAGCCTTACCGGGGCTTTGCTCTACCACTGAGCTAATTCGACCCTATGAACTTCGGTCATATTTAATTGTGTACATCGACTAAGAACTATCAACACTGTCTTTATTTTCTTAACGCATATTTGAAGGGATAGGGTTGGATCAATCCAGTGGTAGAACAAAGCCCCGGCAAGTCCTTGGTTAAATTTCGAGATGCGACTGAATTTTTTTCTGTTTCACATTTTTCGTTTAAGAGTGGTTATATTATCTTTAATGACTAAACATTGTAATTTTGTTGACATATTTTAAAATATTTGTTGTTGTAATTAGTTTATTTTATTCTCCATTTTCAAGCTATCGAGAAGAAGAATTTAAAGGTGTCCTCCAGGGAAGCGTATTAGGACCTATTTCTAATTTATATAAATAACCTTATCTTAGCTTTGCAGATGATACTGTTATTATATTCCACGAACAAAATTGGACTAAAACCTATAAGGAGGCTGAACAATAACATGGCCTAGCTGTTTTACAAAACTGGCTTAAACCTTACCCCCTTACATTAAATGTTAATAAAACCAAACATCTAACTTTCTCCAAAAACAAAATAGGACAACCAATGAATGAGCATACACTAAAATTACATGAGTGTCAAAATAATTTTCCTCAATGTTCCTGCCGATTACGAAACATTTTGTCAACTAGGGATTTAAAGAGAGTATACTATGCTTGATGTCACTCTAAATTAGAATATGGAATAATGGGATGGGGCTCAGCAGCATCAAAACACGTTAAACAACTTGAAGGTTACTCAGAATTGCATCATAAAGACCATAATAAAAGTTCTCATAAGGACGTCAACAACAGAAATTTGACGTTCCAAATATACAGAAAATCTATGCCAGAAACTCTCTTTTTTATTAATTATGCAAATTTAAATTGCCAAAATAGTGCCTGATTATTGTTTTGCTGAAAGTTTTTTTTCGGGTGGCTGCCCTACGATCGGTTGTACGGAGCGGGCGAGATAACGTGGGTAGAAAAGACCAGTGAAAATACGGGGGGAAAATGAACGGACGCGCGGTTTTTTTGGAGGACGATTCCGCGGCGCTGAGATTGGCTTGACTATTTTATTAATTAAAACGTAGACTAGTTGAGACGAGTTCCAAACGCACCATTGGGGCGATTGAGTGTGTACGTTGCGTTTTGCCAGACAAATTTATATCAAAAAATGAAAAAAAAGCACGCGGATACCACCAACCGATCCTTCGGAGAATGAAGGATACAGACTTTCCGTGTAAACTAACCAAACGTAAAACAAAAGTTTTGACTCCTGCGCAAAATCAGCCTGTTCTTTGTTCGAGTGTTGTTGTTCGGTGAGATTAAAATATACAATCAGTTATTTGGATTATAAAATAGTTTTATTTGTGAGTGTTTTTGAAGTATAATTCATTGGAGACTACACTGGATTACCAAGCATGCTGTCGGGGTGACACAAAGATGAATCCTCACTGTCCCTGCGTAGCCTGTCAAACGTTCAATGGATGCTGGTTAATTAAGTATGGCCTCGCGCACTCCTTCCCACGAATCTCTACCTGGAGCTAACTCATTCGGATTTCACGGGGACCTGTCGTCCTGCTCACCGCTGGCGGACTCTCCAGACACCCTTAGACAGGACAACATGATCAAAGTTATTCAATGCTTTCACCCATTCTACCCTCCTTGCCTTAGCCCCATCATATCCCTGGTGATTGACAAGGGTCCATGCTCTTCAGACATGAAATTGGCGCCCAACAGCAGTAAAGGTATATGACAAACTCCAACTTAGTATTAAAAAATTCAAATCAAAAAATAACTACATTAAGGACATTAAATCTTGTCTTAAGGAACTACCGGATAAATAACTAACTAGCATACTAAAAACATCGTCGTAGAAGTTTATGGAAATCCTTACCTAAAACATGAAGTTGAATCATAGAAGTCGCTGAAAAACTTTCAACACCTAGCCTCCCTCAACGCAGCATCTCCTAGTGAGGAGGACTACGAATATAATCAAAATCTCTAATACATATCTTGTAAAAATGTAAAAAAATATAGCTTTAAAAAAAAAAGGTATACCCTCATAGCCTATGCTTCTTTTACTACTTTCAGTTTTGACTGCATTAGTGAATAATTTATTATGTTGTCTTACAGATTGTTGGAGTAATTGAACGTTTTATTGTAAAAGTGTTTTTTTTTTCATGAAAATCTCTAATAATATCCATTTCAAAATATTTTACTTGTTTACATACTCAAATAAACTTAACTAAAGTGTTTGCTACGAGGAATTATTAAAAGTGTTTGCGATTTTATTATCATCCATCGGTGAATACCAGTCCGCAAAACTATATTGCAGATGCGGAGTAAACCTTAATCTCTTTCTTTCTTCGCACTTTGAACTGTAACGTCTTGTATTTCTGTATGTTGCTCCTTTACATTCAAGTTTAACTGTAATATTGCAATGGTGGAATAAAAATCAATAAACCGCATTTAACACAATCATGGACGACAGATGAGAGATAAAAAAGATACCTTTTGTGTCGCCTCTCTCACTCAAAACTCTATTCGGACGTTCATTGTACGCGTATGACGAACATGATTATGAATATGAACACTTCATTTTCATATTGAAAAAAAAGGAAAAACCGCCACAAAGTGTTGGGTTTTGTCAGTAAAAATCCAATGGAGATGACCAATCTTGCAGTAATAAGGCTGCTCTATTTTAGCTTAGTGCGTAGCATTCTCTAGAGTGGATCTCAGGTATGGAGGCCAGAGGACACGGTCGAGAAAATACAAAATATTTTTATAAACAAAATCATTTTTCTCGGGGATGCTGGGTATCTGCAGCCTTAGTTCCAGGAGGGATGTCTCATTACTGCTGAGTGCTTATAAGCTTCTGAACGATTTATTATCAATAAAGATTTATTATCACACAGATATGTTCTGGATTCACGACACAAGCTTCTGATTTTTTTCAGGTGCAGAACCAACTTACCAACGCTGATGCCCCTGGGAAGACTTACATATAAGGATAATTAACAGCCTCGCAGGAAATGTGGATATTTTCCACATGTCCTGCAATGAATTTAAGCACGAAGTATTATTTAACCTATAACTCTGTATACCTACGTACAACCTAATTGTCCCATAAGTAACCATACAGAGGTATTTATTATACAAAATATTCTTTTGTTATTTAAAAAAAAAATTTTGCAATGTATTGGTTTACATACTGTTTTTGAAAATATATATGAATAAATAAATTTAATATATATAAAAAAACTAACTCAAACATACTACCGGATACCGTTTTCCACGGAAATTGTCGTAAACATTTTATAGAAGTGCCGCATTGCACATTTCCTACAATTAGGTATTACAGTCCACTGCTCTTCGGGGAGTAACAGTCACAACGCAATAAACGTCCAACTAACTGCACCAATAGGAAAGACTTTCTTGAACATTGATTACTACAGTTGTTGTTTCACCGTTCAATTCATTTATTTCATTTCTCAAAGCGTGGCGCCTAAAACGAAACGAAACATGGTGCAAAAAATACAATTTATTCGATGAACGTGACTAAAATGTTTTGGAGGAATGGAGAATTTATCGACAGTTCTGAATAAAAAAAAAAACAACATTTCAAGGTTGATTGCGTCCTGATATGCGATGTTATTCTACGCTACTTAAATGGAATGATATTTTTATAAATAAACGGGTAACGAAAATCCTGAAAATTTTTTGACTTCCTCCAACTTCCGTAATTTTAAGCAGAAAATGTTGCTGGAAGGTGGATTAAATCTTTACTCTGCTACTAACTTATCAAAAATTTAAGGAATAACGGTGGCTACATACAGGGTGTATAAGCACGCTATAGGAAGACTTTAACTCGTGATTCCTAAGCATGTTTAAATGAAAAAAAAAAAATTAAATAATCTTTCACATCACACATCGTCACTGAGTACAACCTAGAGCATTACGTGGTATATACTCCATCTCGATTTAGCAGCAACGTAAAGACGGGACAGAATGCGTATCATGTGATCCGTTGTGACGGGTGGCAGTGTAATCAGTGGCGACGGGTGTTGGAAGAATATTTTGAATCGTTTTGAAATTAGAAAAAAATAATTCAACAGCAAAATTACATCTACATTTTTACTCCAAATATGCTCAGGAATCGCAGGTTAAAGTATTTCGGGTACGTGTTGTTTTACCCTGTATTCATTATTGGTTTGTCATACGTAATCTCTTAAGTGAAAAATAAGTTTTAGCCGTAGCAAATTCAGATTAAATAAACAACTTGTAGAAAGGGTTAGAATTTACGAGAAAGACAAATTCCTAGGATGAAAAAAAGACACAAAAATCACTTAATATATTTTTCGGAATAATTAAATTGGTAAATAATAACGATATCTAAAAAAAGTATTGGCATATATAAGCATAATTTAAATTTTTTGAAAGGGAAGCAACTGTATTGGTTAAATTAAAGCTTTTGTACTTTTTCAAGTAGATAGTCCTTTGTCCATAGTACAGGTTCATTGTTATAGGGTAAAAGGTCGACAGGGTTCGAAAAACATACAAATTTATTTGCTGAACGTTTTGAGCATATCCGACCTTTTAAGAGGTCCAAAATCGGTGAGCGTTAACGTAGGACAACCTTCTTTTCATTTTGAAGATTCTTAACCAAAAGGGCCTCAAACCTCTTCATATATAACTAACATTTGTGAAAATAGGTAACATCTAACCGTTGAGAGAGATAAACATTTTTTGTTCTCTTTATATTTAGTTGAAAGAATCTTTTCATGTAATCTACGAATTACAATCTTCATAGAAAGTTTAATGTAATTATAACTAACAATAAAAAATCGTTTATCTTAAATTCAATCGTATAGTCGAAAAACTGTTCGTTTGTCTCAGTTTCTTCTTATAGTAAACACGACAAAACTCTTAAAAAAAACACTAAAACCAACATAGAAGACAAATAAAATAGAAGTAAATAAGTTTAGTCCGTCTCAGAATAGGACTCCCTGGTGAGGAGGAATAAGAAGCACCATCTCTATAATTTAATTCACAATTATATTTTGTACGTACCTGGGCATTATTTTAGACTCTAAATTATATTATTTTTTTAAATGATAAACTAAGTTTATAAGTTTATAACACAAAGTTTTATGCATAGCTTATAGGATAACAAAAAATATCTAAATTATACTTTATGTCCCATATAAATTTCAACCTTGAAAATTTTGTATATATCTTTAGTTCGAAGTCATATCTCCTCAATCTGGTCCTCGCATTTTAATTACATTCAGATTCAATTGAAAAAATTCAACATAAATTCTTTAAACACATTAATTTTAAGCTCGGTATTTCCTTTGAAAGCATTAACTATAATTATTTTAAGAAATAATAAAATTTATTAAAACTCTCAGATCGAAGAATTATATTCGACTTCATTTTTATGTTCGAAATTATAAATGGTACAGCGTTGGTTTAATCAACCTCATTGATTTTCGTACACCCTCGAGAGCTACTTTTTTTAAAATCCTGTTTAAATGTAACAACATCAGCAAACACTCGCTTATACCTAGATTACATAAAATTAGTAATAGATACCCCGATGTGGCGGATCTATTCAACTGCACGGAAGGTAGTTACAAGAAGGCTATATTTTCTATCAATATTAATTTAACCTTAGTCCACTTATACCTTTATATTACACTTCGTAATACTTGTGTCTCTTACTTTTATGTTCTTCTAGAATGTGTATTAATTTTATATTTTATGTTGTCATTTTACATACGTTTAAACAGTCAAAAAGTTAATTGTTATCTTAAAAATATATATTTCTATTTTATTGATCATGATTTTATACTGAAATTATTATTTATGACGTGAAATTATTGTTTATGGTATATTTATACCGTGGATATTAAATAAATAGACATGGGCTTGAGGAAAAAATAGGACGTGACGTAAAAAGATAATTCCGATTATTATATATTGTATTTTTTCTCCTCCTCCGCCTAACCCAACCCAAATTTTTTTGACCTAAGAAGAAAAATGGAAGAAAGTCGCACCATCAAAGAAACTCTCGTACAGAGCGAGTGTAAAGTGTTTTCGTTTAACGATGGAGCTATGCCATTTATAAAAGCTGCTAAGGGTGTTTCATCAATTTTAACTCCTACGCTGGAAAGCTTGTTAAATCCAGTCATAAAAAGTTTCCAATGTTGACTTTTAACTTGAAAGAAAGTCTACCTATTTAAAAAATGATAATTGTCGACGGGGGGAACGCCCTGAAAAAATAATATGATAAAAAGTTTTTTTATAATTTTGACACATTTGTGCGTGGAAACGAACGATTGTTGTCAAGTGAATACCAAACAGTAAAATACAGCGAGAAGTGAAAACACAAAACAACTTATTTTATCGTTTGTGAAGAATTATGTCGATGCATTGCACTGGTTTACAATTAACAACAATTAAAACAAAATTCGGTCTTAGCCAACATACCTTTCTTCAATAATACTTAATAACATTATTCTGACTGTTGATATACTTCCAATTACGTATTGTATTTACTTATTTTATTTATAAATGATCTTGCCTCTTCGCTTCACTATATTTGTTTGCTATACGCCGATGTCATTAAATTACAATATTTATTGTATTAGTAGTTATTTTAATGTAATGTAATTTAATATAATATATTTATTGGTAAATATAAATTAAAATGGAGCTGAACCAATTGAATTTGATTATGGCGGTGGATCCATGGTGTAACTTTAGACAAACAAATCTCAATCAGAGATCTAGGAATCAACTTATACACTAAACTTATGTTCCGTTTACATACTCAAGATATAGTGTACAGGAAAATAAATTACTTTATTTTGGAACTAACTCTCTAACTAACCATCACGCCGTTTTCCCCGCAGGGGTAAGCAGAGAGGACGAACCGCAAAACTTCTCGGTCTTAACTAGAGTTACGAAATAATTCAAAATACCGAGAGCTTTATATGTGTATGTATATTATGTAACCCCGGTAGCACACTAGATCATGGTTATGGTTACTTGAGGGCACCGATCTGGCATGAAAATGATTGCGATAAAAGATTAAAATACCTCAATTTTAAAAGTTTTAACTAATAGGCTTAAAAAACAGTAATGTCTTGTTTAAACAGAGTAGTAACAATATAACTGAATCAGAACTAATGTCTAAAATAAATATTAATGTAAAACTAGACCACAAAGAAAATATGTAACGTTAAACTCAGAAACATTTAACAGCAACATAGTACTGTCCTAGTACTATCTTCAACTGTCCCAGTAAATTAATTTAAAACATCATTGAATTATGCCATAATCTTCCTGCAACTTCTTCTTCTTCTATTATCGCACTCGATTGAATGAACTGAACGTTATTTTTTTAATGATAAACTAACGTTTATAAGACAAGGTTTTATGCATAGCATAAAGGATAACAAATAATTATAAGCAATAATTAGTCATCCGAAATACTAATACAAATTGAAAATATCTCCCGAGTAAAAATAAATGCCGCCAACGGGAATTGAACCCGTGCCTTCTGATGTCCGTATTTATTTTTACTCGGGAGATATTTTCAATTTGTATTAGTATTTCGGATGACTAATTATTGCTTATAAGAACTGAACGTTAGTTTTTGCGGCATTCCCCCAGCTACAATTACACATCGCAGAGTTTTTAGTCAGTGAGAATGGAAATACGGGTAACAAATAGTAGGCTGGGAGTTGCGACGCACGTGACGATTGGATCCGCCGAAATGGACGCTATCGTCATCTGGGAATAAATGATTATCAGTAGGTCAGAATCGTCTTACTACGGACATTTACTCAAGTTCTTGGTTTAGGCTTGTTATTTGTCACACATGGTTTGTCACAAATATGTTACGAAATGCATTTTTCTATTTTGATTAATTTTCAGAGCGGAAAAATTTAATAAATTATTTTTAATGAGTACTTTGACCCACTACCTCTTTCAAGTGAATAAACTTCGTCCACGAAATTTACTCGCTGATAAGAGTTCCCCAACGAATTTACTTGAGCTGCTATCGAGACGAAATACGAATAAGCTTCCAGCCTTACGGTCAGACCTAAAAGATAATAATATATACACGCTAGACTGCCGAGAATATTGATTATACAATACGCGCCATCCAGTGTATACTAGCCTTATTCCAGAGATTCACCATTCAAAGATCCATCCAGCACATAAAGAGTGAATTAGATTAAACGTCAAGTTGCCTTCTTTGTATACATTGAAAACGATTGTCAAAGGCACCAACTTTGACAGAATAAATAAACATATACCAGGATACTAGTGTTTTGAGGAATTACGAGAGTTATAATAACGGCATGTTGGTTTTTGTTTTCAAATAGTCAAAAATTAACTACTCTAAAATGCTAAAATCAATTTTAAAAATTTACAATACTCTTGTACGTCATGCTTTGATTCATATCTGCGATATTTGTTGAGTAAATAAAATAATTTCCGACTTCTCCGAATAATCTTTTTTTGAAGTGGACTTGATTATGCTTCTCTACACAAAGGTTTCGCTAAAATACTCCGACAAGTTTTTTCTGAGCTTTTTTAGAACATTCAACAATAATCCTTATTATTTGGAAGTAATTTTTTTTTTAAAATTGTACTCAGAACATGGGAGCCATTAAATTCACAAAATGGGTCGTCGGCTTAGATGTGCTTTTTGTATTGCTGTATTATCATTTTTTATCTGAGATATTTTATGATTCCTGATAATAATATGTTTAATTCCCTTATATAGTTCGGTTGGACTGAAAATGAAATTTCTCGATTAGAATTTAGATTTATGAAGGATAAAAAAAACAATCATTCTTTTTTCTCAACGTTCTCTAAATTGATAATCTTCTGTCGTCAACTCATCTCTTCCTCGAGATGCCTCTAATCCTTTGATCTCCTTTTAGTAGTTTTCTTAGAAAATCTATGATTACATTTAAGTAGCACTACTAGCCAAGGAGAAGTAAATGTTCTAACATTTAGTTCTAGCTATGTTTCCCGTACCTACAACTTGGCCGTTAGTATAGTGTGACGAGGAGATGATAAATAATTTTTCAAATCGTATATATCGTATGGACATCCAAGTAGTTTCAAATATAATTACGAATAATATTTAATTCATTCTGAAACATAGTAGGTGGTAGGTACGTAGAAAAACCCTCACTGTTTCACGGTTAAAGCATTATATAAGGTTTTTTCATACATAGTCGTTTTCCTCTAAACGCTATTTTTCAAATCGATTGATGTACATACAAGGAGTTTTAAAATAATTACGAATACTGTTTAATTCATTCCGAAACATGGTAGGTTCGTAGGTACTTATACCGGGTTTTCCAATAAGAGGTGTTATTTTGATATGCAATCGTAAAAGATCGATGGTTTCGTTGCTTGTGTGGCACGTAGTCTTGTTGTACGTAAACGTTGTCCAGATCAATACCATCCAATTTCGGCCATAAAAAAATCATTAATCGTCTCTCGATAGCGCAATCCATTCACCGTAACTGTTGCTCCAGCCTCATTTTCGAAAAAATAAGGTCCAATGACTCCGCCGGACCATAAACCGCACCAAACAGTCACACGTGGAGGCTTTTCAACAATAACTCTTGGGTTTTCCGAGCCCCAGATTCGACAATTTTTCTTGTTGACGAAGCCACCGAGGTGGAAATGGGCCTCATCACTCAAGATGATTTGCATTTGATTCACTCAAGTGAATTTGAATAATTTCAATGCATTGTTGAAGCGTGTATCGTTCCATTTTTATTAATGGCGTAGTTTCTAATTGTCAAATATCAAAAAATGACAGCTTCAAAAGTAACATCTACCTAAATAGCGGGCTATTCAAAATAACACCTCTTATTGGAAAACCCTGTAGTATTCATGTAAATTTCACAAAAAAAACCCTCCCTGTCTCCCGGTTTGAGAATGATATACGGTTTTCTCACACATAGCTATTTACATACAACAATATATTATTTGGGAAATTGACGGGGCGAGGCGTGTACTTGCACTGTTATATTATCGCTAGCTTCATAAAATGTTTTTATCGACGTCAAAGAAAAAAAATACGTACACGCCTAAGCGTATATGGTTTAAAGAAATTGCAATTATTTACTAAATTAAATTTCTTTGGGTTGTGTTAACAGTGTCGAACGTTTTATAAAGTGTTTGTGTCTGTGAAATCAACACAAAATCCATATTAACCCATTAGGGCCCGCGGATACCACATGGTATTTTTTTTAGTAAATCGAAACAATATTATTATTGTGTCAAAATAAATAATATAAAAAATTGGCGTCCTATAGGTGTAATATAAAACCGTTAAAATAATATAATTTTAATAAAAATAATTTTCAATGGAAAAAATGAACCACTGGAGGTGTTAAAAATAAAAATAAATAAAAATCGTCTTAAAAAAATATTTATTCTGATTTAAATGAGATATAAATTTGACTTATTTCGATATATATATGCACTACATGCATAGTGGATATTATGAAATTTATAGTTATATAGGAACTCAGGACCGGTCCTGTGCAGGCGCAATTTGAGCATTGTTGCCAATCAGACTTGCCAAGGTTAATTTCTTCCTTCTTGTAGATAATAAAGCCAAGAAAAGACACCATAGTCCGTTGGAACGGAAAAACTTTGAGAACTAATTAGCCCTCAGGCTTTTGGGAACATCTCATATGGTCTCATAGATATCGTTGTGTCTCCCTTACGGTCATGGTGAGAAATATGCTCTAAATGATGTTAGAAAGAGAAAACATCACGCTATATATTCAAATATAGAAGTTAGCTATAGAATAATAAAAGTGTTACCGAAACCGAAAAAAGTATCCGAATACAATTTGATAAAAATTTATGAAATTTAGTGATTTTTTTTTATATGAAACAACAAGAGTGAGTGTGCTATTATATTTATAAAACACTTGTCTAATTAAATATATGTTTTTTTTACTATCAGTAATTTAAGTTCAGAAAAATGTGATTTTTAAACTTTTAACGTTTATTTCCAAATTTTCGTTTTTCAAAAAGTATATATATTTATTTCTAATAATAAAATTTGAAAGCCTATTTTATCACCTTTCAAAAAACAGTTTTCAGATATGTTCAGAAATATTCCATTGGTAGGTTTTTATTATGAAGCGGAAATATATACAAATTCTACAACTTTCTGACAGTGTCTTTATAAAATATAATGGTCAATTTGCCAGAGGCCTGAGGGGGTAAGGTCAATTGCAAAATGTTGAAAATTTTTTATATTTAAAAAAAAGTGTAAATAAATTCTCCATTTTTAGCTACCTAAAACGGAGTTTATCGAAGAAGTCTATTCCTGAGAAAACCATGAGAGACAAATTTTAAGACGGGAGGCGTTTTCAATTGTTTGTTTAAAACAATAAGCATATTTACCAATGACGATCCACATGACGATGCTGTTCCCGCTGATGGCAACAAACAGCATGCCGCTGAACAGGCTGATCCAGGCGGCCTGCGCCCAGGGCGGCATGACGGGGGCGGGGGCGGCCGTGGGGCCAGGCGGAGTGAGGGGCGGCGCGGGCTCCGTGGGCCACAGAGCGGCGGCGCTCGAGGGCACGGCGCCGCCCACCACGAACACGCTGCGGTTGAAGTCTAGCTCCCACGAGGATATCAACTGCAAATAAAGGATTATTTTACTAACAAGGAACTGAATACGACTCTTCCTTCTTACTTAATAATATATTCGCATCGATGGACTAAGGACGGGTTGTTTGAATTTTATGTTTGAAATTTGATGAATTGTTCAAATTCTGCAAAACAACCCATCCTTAGTTGGTCCCGAATAAAGACTGTCAAAATTCAATTATTTAAATGGAATGACTTATAGACTATATCCTCAAATTGTGATATTTAATCACTGAAGACAATATTAACCTCTCTCAAACGAAAAATGTGAATAAGAAAACACGGAAGGATAATCAGTCTTATCTGGGAATTGAACCAGAACCTCTGCCTTGCCGGGGCAGAGCAATGCCACTCAAATTAATTCTGGTAGAATCTAACACAATGCTATCAACCAAAAAAACAGGCATGAAAATGTAAGAAGTTGTTAGTTGAAGTAAGATACAGTTAAAAATGACGGACGTAGATATGGTTGATACGTTGTACCTTTACATTAGAGTGGTTAATATCGTCTTCAATATTTAACAGTATAATTTTACTTTTTTTATATGACACCTCGGAAGAACGCCCCTATCAGTACTGTAAAAAGGCAAGGCCACCCGGATGGGAAGCATTGTGAGGCGGGTTAAGGTAGGGGCTGTAGTAAAGAATTTACCGATGCGGGTCTTGCAGAGGCCCGGTTTATAAAAGAGGATTAACGGATACCGGCAGCTCGTTCCACATAATATCAAGCTCCTTATATCAGGCCCCATTAGAATACCTATATAACAGATCCAGCATGCCCACATTGCGTATGTGCATTAGATATGGCAATCGGTCTGTTAACATTCGATTTTCAATCAAGTAGGTTTATTAAGTATTTTGGGGCCCCAGCCCAGAGGTGGCCCCCAAATTCAATTTTTAGGCGTACTTGAGATTTGTAAAGGGTAAGTAGCTAGTCACTATCAAAGTATCTGCTAGCCCAATACATGACGCCCAGTTTCTTGGAAGCCAGGTTTACTCGGGTTTTTGTAGAGCTCCGATACTTGAGCCGAGCCGGTCTGATAGACTTATTACAAGCTTTTCAATGGAGTCTTTATTGGGGATAGTGCTTCCATAAAATAACACTAACGAGTCACTGATCTCCCTCTTTCCCGAAATCAGACACCCTTGGGTTTTAGAGACGTTGAAAATGACCAAGTTAGCCTTACCCCATACATGAACCTTTACGAGGTAATAGTCAAATTTTTGTTTTAAAACTTCCCTAGCTTTTCGGACATAATAAGTGGGCTTGTCAAAAAGATAACCCTCGTGAACGGTGTTGTCATCAGAGAGCAATGAATCGGTGTACATTCAACGAGATCGGTGATGTGCAACAAAAACACCATTGGTGACAGCACATATACTTGTGGAACCCCCGCATTGATTTGGTACGGAGAGGAAGAAGAGCCGTAAACTACGGTTCGAATTGTTCTTCCCTTGAGAATCAATGAACCCATGAAATATGAATCATATATGCGAGCAGATTGCCACGTGATCGATTTCATTGAAATCAATATCACTGATTGCTTAGGATGTTGTTATTATCGAGGTATGTGAGCAATTTGTTTGCAATCACCTTTGAGTGGATGAAAGTAATGGCTATGGGACGGTAAATGGAAGGATCGGAGCAGTCCCGCTTCTTAGGGATTGAGTGGACGATCGCCTTTTTCCAAAGATCTGGTACCTTTCTACGTTCGAGTTGAGAAGATAATTCTGCAGAACACCTCTGGACCAGGACCAAGGCAGGAACCTCCTTGTTCCGGATCTTTGGTACGTTCATGTGAAAACCGTAGTGCGGAATGGTAAGGGGAGTCTTTCCGCTGTGTTGAAGAGTCAAATTTTCTGCGAATATATAGCCTAGTTGCAGGTGGGGCAGTCTGCCAGCTTTTCGGAAATTCTTTGCTTTATTTAGAGTTCTCTTGCAATTCTTTGCCCATTTTCGGTATTCCGAAAGGTTATCCATGAAACCTGTTTTCCGGAGTGCATTATAAGCCATATTTTTGAGTATAACTGCTTCAGCACAGCGATAGTCAAACCACTGCTTTGTGCCCACTCCAAAAAATTTGACGGGGAAGGGATTGTAACAATCTATCCCTGTTGTGATTATCTCTCCCGCATTGTGTTCACAGATTGATGGATCCTCTGAACTAAAGTAGATAGCACTCAAATAAAAGGCGCTGAAGAATGACCGAATGCCGTTTATTATATTAATGCATTTCACATTCAATTGACTTGTTTAAATAAACTAAGACCAACTGTCTATGCGCAAACGATTTTTTAATATCTTGTAATATTATATTTTATAGAACATTTTTAAATTGACGTCGGAAAGGATAAATGGCTCAAGGAAAAGATAAATGGCGGCATGGATAAATGGTTAAAGGAAAAGATAAATGGCAGCATGGCTCTTTGGCCATTTATCCTTTATAGCGTCGATACAATAATATTTTAAGAATCTTTCATGTTTGAACATTTTTTAAAATTTATTGAACAATTTAAAATTATAGATCGTGCATAATATTTTGACAGTAAGCACTATAAATCATATTTATTGCAAGGTGATATTCTTTTACGTCAGAACAATACCGTTACATAAACTCAGTAGTAATTATACAAATACGAAAATAAATATACTGAAATATACTCAGTAAAAAAACACTAGTAAATCTACAAAATTAAAAAAAAACTTACTCAAACGATAAATAATAGAAAGAGAAGCAAGATACACAAAGCGACGCACAAAATGTTGTCAATAATCTCAAATGGAAACACCAAATTGAAAATGTAGGTAAAAGAGTGAGCACGCTGATTTACATATTTATTTAATTGCGGGAATTTTTCGTCAACACAAGACTTTCAAAAACACATTATTGGCTATGTAACTCACTCATAACCTACGGTTATTGAAGGCACAGAAATCTATTCTTTGTGTTAAGACAAAATTAAGAAACCCTTGAGATATTCGGTTGACGCTCTCTTAAAGGAATTCAATATACTTGATTTTCAACAATGTTATATGAAAAAAGATTATAATGTTTGTTCATAAAAATAAAAACAACATGAAAATTTTCCAACACAAACATCAGACAGAAATGACCTTTCTGTTGCAACGAGCAACACAGCGACACATCGAAAAGTATTCTAGTACCTCGGACCAAAAATATATAATAAAATTCCTTCACAACTGAAACTTTAGAATAGTAAAATGGTTATTAGATTTAGGTAGGACAGATTCGGAAATATTATTAAATAATGTCATCTAATAATTTATGATGAGCGCCTAGTTATACCTTCGCTCTCAATTTTTTTTCCATATTTTGTCTTTTATTAGCATTTAGTATATAACTTACACAAAGAAATTAATATAATGTCATGTTTCGTACCAAACAACGAAAATGAATGTAATTATTAGTTTCTTAGAACAGGCACTGCCTAGTTAGAAACTAATATCAACTAGGCCATAATATATACTCGTCTGTATTATGGCTTATCCTCGACGTACATTATACATATCATATTATATATTAATATTAGTTTCTAACTAGACAGTGCCTGTTCTAAGAAACTAATATTGACTGGGCCATAATGTGTACTCGCCTTTATTGCAGTTTATCCTCGATGAACAATGTACTTATCATATTATATGTCCATATTAGTTTCTAACTAGGCAGTGCCTGCTCTAAAAAAACTAATATTAACTGGTCCATAATGTATACTCGCCTGTGTTGTGGTTTATCCTCGACATACATTGTACTTTATTATTAGTTTATAAATAGGCAGTACCTGTTCTTAGAAATTAGTATTGGCTGGGCCATAATGTATACTTGCCTGTATTGCAGTTTATCCTCGACGTTTATTGTACTTATTATATTAAATATCAATATTAGTTTCTAACTAGGCAGTCCCTGTTCTTAAAAACTAATATTGACTGGGCCATAATGTATACCCGCCTGTATTGCAGCTTATGCTCATCATATTATTACATATCATTGTGCATATATCCATGTATACATTATTTGGCCGAATATATAACTTATGTTTTTTTTTATATTAAATGCACCATAAATAAGTCCAACAATTGTGGGACTAATTTATAATTATGTGGATCTTAGATGCGACCTTGTCTTTCTAGATGCGACCGTATTTTTTCTTGTTTTTGATCAATGATTAAATAGACAATTAGTTATATTTTCAAAAACGAAGGAAATTTAAAGAAGACAAGAAAAACCATTGAGAGTATCTACATATTGACAACGAGTAAAATAATTTCTCGTAGAAGATTTCCTTCTAAGAAGGTTGGTTTACCTCAACGCTCTGAATACGAATGTGAATTCTGTTAGAATATGTATTCTGATGAGAATTTCCGAGGAAGCTCCTACTAAAAATAGGCTACCTCAATTCTTTTTATGGAAGGAAAAATCAGACCCCAGCAGTTAAAAAATCAATTTTCATCTCTGAGCGTTTGCTTTCGTAACTAATAATAATAAGTAATAACTCATCTCATTTTCTCTCCGAGTCTCCGCCCACTACTGGCCCGGCTTAAACGATAATAATTATTTAATTCAAAAATTGAAGCCCATTGATTCTCCCTGACAATGCAACTTTTACAAAAGCTTGTTAGCAGAAGTGTTAACATAACCAGTCTGCAGGAAAATAGTTGAGAAACGCTTGATTACACATATAATAAATGCCGTTAAATGCCGAATTTTTGTTTTCCAAGACATCAGCTCTTGAATTGCTTACCCATTCGTGTACAATTCTGCTCCTTTCAACAAGAACTCCGCAATGCAAAGTAATTTCCTGTGCCGGAAATGCACCCGCCGTACATTTCGACAAAAGTCGTAGTAAAATATTAATGCTTTGAAAGCTCTGCTGCAAGTTCAATTGATATAAATTATTTTCAACTTCATCTTTATATATAAAAATTCAGCCTGCGTATGTTTGCGCTCGCAAAACTCGAAAAGAAGTCCACTGATATCGCTGAAAATTTCAAAGTTTGTTCTTATGAGTGATAGGAGTGATTTGGATAGTTTTAATGTTAGAAGATGTGAATACTTCACACAATATCTCTGCACTGGAATGAGATACGGAGTCGAATTAAAGTCGATGTAAACAAGTTTTTTAACAATAAAATTGTAGTTTAAAGTATTGAATGGTAGAAATAGTCGGAGATAGGATTTCTAAAAACCACCCCTTCCCCTTTGCCCACACATTATTTTGATATATCGTGCTGGACGAATCGATTTTTATAATATTTTTTCATTGAATTCGAAAGATAAAGCAAAATTGTTTTGTTATATGAAAATATAATTCTTTTTATCTGAAATTATTGAAGATATTAAAACAATGATTTTAGAACTAAAATGTACTGTTCGCTTAGTGAAAACTTCTTTTTTTCAAATACGTTGATATTTTTCAATGACATATTGAGACAGAATATGATTAACAATGTTTAACTACTTTTTAAATAATTATGGCTTTTCATAAATCAATTGATATTTCTTAGGACGGGTTGTTTCGGAGAATTTGAATGATTCATCAAATTTCAACGTTCATTTACGGGTTCTGTGAAAGTCCTATTCAAATTCTGTTATTATATCATTATAGGCTAGTTGCTTGAAAGAACTGAAATAAAAACAGAACTTAAAAATATCTTTCACAGAACTTGAAAATTAACTTTGAAATTTGAAGAATTGTTCAAGTTCTCCGAAACAACCCGTCCTTAGTATTTATTATGTCTAATAGTCATGTGAATTTGCATTTAAAGTTCATCATAAAATTATAACCCGTGTAATTTATTTACTCAAAACTCTCACGAAGAAAACGTATTTGTAAATATTCATCTTTGTGAAAAGGCTTTTCAATTTAAAATTAATTTGCTTACATTTTTTATATAATCATTCAGTAACCATTAATTTAATTATTATTTTTCTTGAAATGAATTGTACCTGATTTTAAACTTGTAATATGACAGTCTGAGATTACAGCGTATGTTTATTCAATAAGGATATTGAATTATGAAGTGGAAGTTCATGATACAAAAAGCTTTTGACACTCGGGGAAGATATGGCAAGATCAAGTGAATCAAATAATTATGTTTGATAAAATGAGGCGAATTTGATGAACTAAGAAACGTACGTCAGCAGAATGTATGTGGTGGAAGTAAATGGTAGAAAGAGTCAACGCCACCTGTTGTTACGTTAGCGTTTAGGCCATGTAATATACTATAGGTGTGTTACACAAATAGTCATCGCCGCACAAGCCGGCGGCAAAGCTTGATACTCCAATCATTCAGGGTGCGGATTATAGTCAATTTCCCAATTAAAACAAGTCTCTTGTTATGAAGGTTTATTATACAGGTAATACAGGTTATCAACAGATCTACAAAGGTTACATAGCTTTTTAAGGCCTAACTAGTTACTTAGGCAATCTATTGACTCTAAGGGCTCTGATTGACAAGGTATATTATGCGCTCACGTGTAATTTACGGCGGATGCGGTGAGACGGTCGGCAGGGGCCATGGCAGGTGCCAGGCAGGGTGCAGGACGGGTGCAGAAGGGCGGCCACGAGGGCACACCACGCTGGACAGCAAAAGGTGCGCCAGAATGATGCGGGGCTGATGCAGAAAGGCGGCCACTAGGGCACACCACGCTGGACGGCAAAGGGACGCCAGGGCGGCGGCCGGAGTCGCAGAGACGATGGAGCAGAACGGGGGCACTGATTGGATGGCCAAGGGGGTCCACACAAACAGGCTAGGGCGGCAGACGCCCAGGGCTGAGGCCGGGGTCTACAAGTTCACGATCTCAGCCTGGGGTCGACGGTAGGTGGGGCAGCTAGCATCACAGGGGTACGAGGTTGGCGGCGTGGTCAGAGGCATGACCCAACTATACAACATAAGGTGCTGGTGGGAGACATTGGCAGACGGAGACAGGACCCAACTATATAACGTAAGGAGGCTGTGGTTCTGAGGGACTGGCGGCACACATGGTGAAACAAATCAGGCCGGTCCATATCTATGGCGACACCAATTTCGGCGGCGATGGTAACTCGGAACTAACACATTGTGTTGAGATCAGCGGGGTCGGCGGTCAACTGGCGCGTGGGCAGCTAGCCGCAAGTACTTGACCTGCGTTGGTCCTCGCTGGGGGGGGGCTTGTCCCACTCTTTGGCGCGTGCCCCATGCCCTTATAAGGACACGAAGTACATGATTGGCTGTTAACCCGCGTGATCGTGACAAGCAGAGATATCGCGGATGTACTTGTATGTATTGGTGATCTAACACACCATCAGTGCGTGGTTCGTTTCCTGCAATCGTGTGGACATACATAACTTTGCAGTTAGCTCTAGCAAGCTTTGTGCAAACATAACACTACCCTCCTTGTCGATGAAAGAAGATCCCAGGCAACGTGGCTGAAGCAGGGCAACGTCCTTTTGTTTGCCGTACGAGAGGTACAGAGCTACCTCATTTCACAAAGATTTAAACACTCCCTAACGAGCCAAAACAAAAATTTAACTACCTGAGAGCCAAGTTGAACAATCCCTAACAAATACACTGAACAAGGGTTGCCGAACCTCTTTCAAAAATAATTGCAGAAATGATCTCCAAGGCGCGATACAAAACACGCTATGATTTACATACACAACTTTTTTCCAAACAAAAAAATACACATGGCCTTCTTCCCAACAGAAAAGAATACTCATCACCTTCTTTCCAAACAAAAAGAATATACCTGGCTTGCTTTTTTTTTTCTCAAAAAAAAAGACAATACCAAAACAACAAATGTAGCATACAATGTGGTATTACCGAATGGATGTACACAATTTACCACCAGGCCTACACTTTCCATCAAACCACAAAAGAAGAACAATTAACAATGTTCACAATTGTACAATGTTATACAAAATGATATTCTGGTTAGAGAATATTATACGCTTATGCGATTGACCAAAATCAACCCATATTTCGCGTTTTTTTACAATGAAATTCTTAAACTATACATGTTTTTTTTATACACAAAATTCCTGTTATGGAATGTGTACGCTGATTATATCATGCGATTGATCGAAATCAACCCATATTTGCGTCTTTAACAATAAAATTCTTGACACTATACAACACAAGTATCAATACACATGTTATGTTATTTCTTATTATCCATTGATAATTTTGAAAAACGGAAAACAACAAAAATTCTACTCAAGATTTTAACAATATATTCTCATTTAGTCATGGTTTGTCTGGTTGCTAATAATTCTTAGGCATATAGACCAATCCTCTCGTATCGCATATTGATTATACAGGTCAACGCTACCAAGACCTACCATGTAATTAATTATAAGGCTAATATTATCCTATGACATTTAACGATTTATTTCCTATAAACCGTACAGCGCTGTACCAGGTGTTAACAAGAAACACCAGCACGTCGTAACGAAAACGTTCGACAAAATTTTCAGAACACTCATAAAGTGTTCTCACCAAATGACCAGACAAAACCCAAAATGACCTTAAGTGCAATTATCAACCCAATTCTTTGGTTAAGATTCAATAATGTCCCAAAATGACATAAATATGCAACCACCATTTGTCCTTAATGACCAACAATTTTAGATTTCCAAATCTAAGACATAATTACGTTATCTTTACAAAAACTATTTCTTCTTACCGGGTATATATTATAATTCATCTTTCTATGAGAACATACACACCACACTTGACATGGCGTAACACATATTACAATTACACAATTTTATTTCGTCACGACTTTATGAAGGACTTTACACGTTATTTCTTTTTATTGATACCGAGGCAATCAAATACGTGTTTACAACAAAAAAAATTCACACCATAATTGACATGGCATAACATATAATATAATTACACAATTTTATTTCGTCTCAACTTTATGAAGGACTTTACACGTTATTTCTTTTTATTGATACCGAGGCAATCAAATACGTGTTTACAACAAAAAAAATTCACACCATAATTGACATGGTGTAGCATATAATACAAAAACACAATTTATTTCGTCTCAACTTTATGAAGGACTTTACACGCTGGTTTTTTTTTACCATATTGATACCGAGGCAATCAATTACGTGTTTACAAGAAATTACAATACACAACCCATAACCAATTAATAATTAGTTAGGGAACAATTTACACAATTATAATTTACAAACATATTACATACCACTCAACAACTACTGTGTGTGATAATTCAATCTCTGTTATATAAGACTTATTCGAGTCTTTTTAATTTAAAAATCGAGAACTACATAATCCGATTTCCAGAGATTGACTTCCTTAAAAATAACGACACGTATTCACTACGCAAGAAGGAGAAAAGAAAAAAAATTCCAGAAAAAAACAAATAATTGGTATGTAACCAATTAAATACAAAAACATTTGACATAATTTTCTATATAAGAGAATGTCTGAACAAAAACCACATACGGGGTTTCTCATTTGAACTATACAATTTATAACACAAGATATTTGAGTTATATTTACAAAATGGGTTCCTAATCTACCACTGATAACTTTAAGTGATGAAGAACGAAATCATCACTTCAAAAGTACAGGACATTTCTTACGCCGTTTCCTGTCAACGAAAAGAAGATTATATGCACACATATAATCTTAATTTGTACTAAAAATTGGTGTATATTTTTAGTACAATAATTCCACGAAATGTAAATTAAGTTTACCTTTCGGTCCCGGGCAGGATATTGAATGCTTAAGGCGGTTTTTTCCTTACTATAATAAAAAAAATTCCACTAAAACTTAAGGTTCTTGAATTTAACCCTCAATCAATGTAACGTGTCGTGTTTCGTAACGAAATATATACAAAAATGTATATTTTTAAATATAATTTTATATAACTTATGTAGTTACTTCATAACTACAACTTATATCTTCTATATCACAATACTCATTTATTGTGATAAAAGTGTCTGAGTTTTCGATTTATTGTTATTTGCTTTAAAACGAGTTATAGTTATGGAAGAGAGAGATGAAAAGAGAGAGAAAAAAAAAAAATTATATATTGTATTTCTATAAGATGTCTGCTAGCTAGTCAGAATCTCACAGAAACACAATAAAATAAACAGAGTGACTACTATGTCAGCCAAAATAAATGTACTCAAAGATTCATGACGTCTTTGAGTTATAAACATTGAATGACACATAGCACCTTGTTCATTTAAATATATTATTAGAAATGCACGAAATATGTATTATAGTTTACATATTATATCGCCTTAAACTGGGTGCGAGAATAAACAATATACGTATCAACATGAACGCGGCGACCTTTGACGAATTCATATTTATTATTATTATGCGTAAATATTGTCTGTTGCGACGCGGGAATGGATCCTTTGTCGGTATTTTTAATAGACGTGACTTATTAAGATATCTCAAGTTACTGCTCGTAGCGTGTTTTATATTTTCTACCAACAATTTATTTTCTGTGTAATATTTTTTCCTGTTCTAAAAGTTATTTTACTGTTTTACCATTTACTGCGAAAAATGTTGAAACAACTGCGTATTCCAACCAACAATCTCTTTACTGTGTAAATGTTATTTCTACTGCGAGTTTTTTGCTGCGAGTTTTTATTCTAACCAACTATTATTTTCTGTTATATTACTTTTGCGGCAAGTTAAGATTTAATTGTCGCAACGTGATTGTATTTGTAATGACCGCCGTTGTCTTTTCAAAATTTAAAATTCTACCAATATTGGGAGGATCCATGATTTAATAATGGTAATAACCGGTAAGGTCTACGGATCTTAATTAAAAACAACCAATACGTTATTTATTAGAGAATGTAAATTAAAACAATAACTGAATTTAATCCGATTGCAAATTGATACTTTGGAAGTTCTTTTGAGTATTTGAATTATTTCAACTTATTACAATGAAACAGATAAGCAAAGCTTAACCTGACAAAAAAAATTATTTCTATAACGAAACAATTAAATTGCATTACAAAATTGAAATAACACATCTATCTCTCGGAAACATCCACATTTAACATTTATTACGTCGTAATTTCTCGTATTTGGTTTATTACGTATTTAGTAACAGAATGTATTTGCTTCACGCTTCCGACGGCACATTCGTATTACAAACACTCCCGGATCAGAAATTGAATTATAACACACAGCTGTGGGAAAAAAAACATTAATATTACAGTAAAACATAGCAACAAAAGACGTATTTTATCGGGCTAATTGACTATCCATGTTGTGGCGCCAGTGTTACGTTAGCGTTTAGGCCATGTAATATACTATAGGTGTGTTACACAAATAGTCATCGCCGCACAAGCCGGCGGCAAAGCTTGATACTCCAATCATTCAGGGTGCGGATTATAGTCAATTTCCCAATTAAAACAAGTCTCTTGTTATGAAGGTTTATTATACAGGTAATACAGGTTATCAACAGATCTACAAAGGTTACATAGCTTTTTAAGGCCTAACTAGTTACTTAGGCAATCTATTGACTCTAAGGGCTCTGATTGACAAGGTATATTATGCGCTCACGTGTAATTTACGGCGGATGCGGTGAGACGGTCGGCAGGGGCCATGGCAGGTGCCAGGCAGGGTGCAGGACGGGTGCAGAAGGGCGGCCACGAGGGCACACCACGCTGGACAGCAAAAGGTGCGCCAGAATGATGCGGGGCTGATGCAGAAAGGCGGCCACTAGGGCACACCACGCTGGACGGCAAAGGGACGCCAGGGCGGCGGCCGGAGTCGCAGAGACGATGGAGCAGAACGGGGGCACTGATTGGATGGCCAAGGGGGTCCACACAAACAGGCTAGGGCGGCAGACGCCCAGGGCTGAGGCCGGGGTCTACAAGTTCACGATCTCAGCCTGGGGTCGACGGTAGGTGGGGCAGCTAGCATCACAGGGGTACGAGGTTGGCGGCGTGGTCAGAGGCATGACCCAACTATACAACATAAAGTGCTGGTGGGAGACATCGGCAGACGGAGACAGGACCCAACTATATAACGTAAGGAGGCTGTGGTTCTGAGGGACTGGCGGCACACATGGTGAAACAAATCAGGCCGGTCCATATCTATGGCGACACCAATTTCGGCGGCGATGGTAACTCGGAACTAACACATTGTGTTGAGATCAGCGGGGTCGGCGGTCAACTGGCGCGTGGGCAGCTAGCCGCAAGTACTTGACCTGCGTTGGTCCTCGCTGGGGGGGGGGCTTGTCCCACTCTTTGGCGCGTGCCCCATGCCCTTATAAGGACACGAAGTACATGATTGGCTGTTAACCCGCGTGATCGTGACAAGCAGAGATATCGCGGATGTACTTGTATGTATTGGTGATCTAACACGCCATCAGTGCGTGGTTCGTTTCCTGCAATCGTGTGGACATACATAACTTTGCAGTTAGCTCTAGCAAGCTTTGTGCAAACATAACACTGTGTTAAAGCGAGGCGTAGGTATGTTTATTGCTGATGTAAGGGAAAAGGGATGAGATTCAGAAAGAAATACTTAAGATTGTTAGGGTATAGAAGGCGGATGAATGAAGAAATGAGTGTTGTGGGATTATATGACGTGGAAGAGAATGGAAGTGAAAAAGTTGGAGATGCCCGGGGAAATATGGCACGACGAAGTGAACCAAATATTTACAAAAAGTACTTTTTCAATTATTGAAAAAAAAAAATTACAAGAAATCTTAACCTTAAAACTTTACACCAAATCATTAATAACCCTGAGCAACGCCAGGTTCACTTCAGCTATTTATATAAAAAGGAGGTTTTCTGTGGCTACCGGTGTTTGTTTGATTTGTATAAAAATCAATAGTTTCATTCTGAGTTTGATTAAATTTTGCACACTTGACTTTCAAAACAAGAAAAACATTATTATTGAAGTCTGATTTCTAAAAACCTTGTGTAATGCCCAAGCAACGACGGGGAGTGCATTTAGTGTTTTGAATAATATTATTGCTACGCAACAATTTTGGGCTGGTAGGTACGAACGTTCAGTATATATTTTAATTAACACAATTCAAAAAATTGATTCACCGCTAGGATATTTTTTTAAGGTAACCGCTTTTACAGAAAAGAGTTAAAACACCCACCTTACTCTGTTCAGCTCAGTCAGCAAGTACACAAATATTCTCGCTTCTCAGTCTATTGAGGTGCGATGTGCGGTGAATGTGAAGCGGGTTGTCATTGGAGGGGTGAAATAAGTACTTTTTCGCTTGGGAGAATTAAAAAATGCAACCATAAAGGGTACCTATGTTAGGGTACCTATGTTAGGGTACCTAGTAATGAATTTATCTATGACTTATTAATTTATCTATAATTTATATATTTATCTTTTGTGTATGATTATTTTAGAAGAAAACTATCATTTGTTGAATGTGGGGCCCCAATGCAGTACGTGGGACGCCAATGTTATTGTAAATATTTGAGTAGGTGCCACATGTTATAGAGTATGGGCCAATCTACGTTGGCGCCAATATTACAAAAAATTATCGAGCCAAATTATATCAGGGCTAATTTTATTTAAATTTATAAAATAGGCGACAGACTTCCTTTAATGGAATCCATACCTACAGTATAAGTAGAGCTGAAATTCTGTATACAGAGACGTGGGCACTGTTTTTCATTGGTTTCTAGGATTAGTATTGAAAATAAAATACAGGGTTTTCCAATAAGAGGTGTTATTTTGAATAGCCCGCTATTTCGGTAGATGTTACTTTTAAAGCTGTCATTCTTTGACATTTGACAAGTAAATACTACGTCATTAATAAAAATGGAACGATACACGCTTCAACAACACATTGAAATTATTAAAATTCACTTGAGTGAATCAAATTCAAATCATCTTGCCCATTTCCACCTTGGTGGCTTCGTCAACAAGCAAAATTGTCGCATCTGGGGCTCGGAAAACCCAAGAGTTATTGTTGAAAAACCTCTCTATTCTCAACGTGTGACTGTTTGGTGCGGTTTATGGCCCGGCGGAGTCATTGAACCTTACTTTTTCGAAAATGAGGCTGGAGCAACAGTTACGGTGAATGGATTGCGCTATCGAGAGATGATTAATGATTTTTTATGCAGGAATTGGATAGTATTGATCTGGACAACGTTTACTTTTAACAAGACGGCGCTACGTGCCACACAAGCAACGAAACCATTGATCTTTTACGATTGAATATCAAAATAACACCTCTTATTGGAAAACCCTGAACTTCAATTAAGTCATTAAAAATATAAAACAAATAAAAATGATAATCAACGTACCTGAGAACCCCTATTGAAATAAAACTCTGAGCTATGTCGGCGATGAGTTTGGTTCCTGTATGTTTCTAGATTCTACCGGTGGTATGTAGGTCAAGGCTACGGCGTAGACAGCATTTGTGTACGTCTCTACCCTTTCGTAGCATGTGGGCGCGATAGCCATCTTGCTTGAAACTCTACACCTCATCGGTTTCAACGTGGTTGGAATTCAACTTATTTAATTCAATGATTTGAGATTTTGCGGCGTAGAACTTAGCACATTTCCTTCCGTGTTGTATTCGGATGACAGGAATAAATTTAGATTTAAAATCGGCAAGGTCGTCATAGAACCGCCATTATGAATTAAAATGGGTATTTTGAGAGAATCACATATAAAATGATACCCATTTACTCTTGACAAATCAAATTAACGTCGCTTCGTTAATTTGATTCGTGTTACTGACTTAAGCCCTGGTAGAGCCATTTTCAGGATAGGTCGTAAGTTGTTTTTTTATAACTTAATATGAATCGTAAGTTGCATTACCACTATTGCAATGTACCTAAACATAAGTATACCATCTGAAGTAAAATTTTTCAAATGTTAATTACTTTCCTTTTCTCTCTAAAAAGGATGGCGCTCATTACCCATTATTTAAAAAAAATCACCATAGTTACACGAATACGTTGAACAAATAATCATTGTTATTACCATGCAATTTCAATCTACTATTGAAAATAGTTTGTTAAGTTCAATATCTTTAAATTATTATCGGTCCCCGGATCGGCTTCTACCTTCCATTTTGACTCCCAGCAATGCCCTCTGCGGTAATACTCAATTGATTTGCTCATGCAGAGCTATCGGATGTTGAGAATTCTTCTTCCAAAAGAATATCAAAAAGGCTTCAGCTTAGATGTCCAAGAACTCTCATGGGTCACTTACATCAGTGTAGAGCAGGAACTTCTCTTCAGGGGTCCGTAACTTTGCTTCCTAAAAAAACCTCTTTCGTTTTTTGGATCGTTCACATCAATCAATCAAATTGAATCGATGCCATTGATGGTCCCAACATACGCAGTTTTGCGTTACTTTAAAAAAAACTCGTTTTCATTCGGTCTGGCTGCCTTCCAAACCGGAATTTAATTTATAAAAACAATAACAATAATCCCCCGCCGTTTATTAAAAACCATCGTTTAATTCAATTGAAATAAACCAGTAGGCAATCCCCCAGTAAAATATCGCCATACATCTGAAATAATTCCACGTCTGTCGCCATCTTTCAAACTTCTCCCCGCTTTTCCTTACTCTAATCAATTACTGTTAGAGTTATTTACCATCAAAAACTTGCTAATTCCTACTCTAACGCATTATTACGTCACATCTTGATTTTTAAAATAACTACGTTAGATCACATTGCAAAATTACTAAAAACATAGATATTATATGTATAGGTAACTAGCCTATGCTGCCAAGGTTAAACAAAAACACAAATGGTTGTATAAGCTTTTGCTGTTGCTTAGTTAATTCTAGAGTTTTATAGGTTTGAACCAATTTGATAATAAGGGATCGCTAATGAAAGAATTTCGCTTTCCTTAAAATACGTTTACTTGATACTTTCAGAGGAAGCAAATTTATTGTTTATACAGTTTATTACGATCTACTTAAACATTATTCTAAGGCATCTTAGAACATTTTTCTTGGATGGTTATGCCTACATATTCATCAGCACCCTGAATATATCAACCCTTACCTTTTCTACGGTCCATAAATAATGAAAAGTAATTGAATTCTTCAGGTGTAAAGATTTCAACAATATTTTCTTTAGAAGTGTCGTAAACTTTGTTTCACGATTTCATCATTTTCCATGACGATAAGACGTTTATCTTTTTGGGGAGTATTTTTATGAAGAATATAATCCCCTTTGAATATAAATTCCATTTTAAACATCTGTACAAAATATCACGATACAGTATATTATTTCCCATAAAACATTTTTCGAGCAAAAAACAAAAAAATTATATTGTGAAATATGTATTATTACCAGATAAACCTAATAAGAAACAAACCATAACTTACGAGATAGGTGTTCCAGGAAAAATAAGAAAGAAGGTATTACCTATAATTATACAGGGTTTTCCAATAAAAGGTGTTATTTTGAATAGCCCGCTATTTCAGTAGATGTTAGAATTGAAGCTGTTATTTTTTGACATTTGACAAGTAGAAACTACGCCATTACTAAAAATGGAACGATACACGCTTCAACAACGCATTGAAATTATTAAAATTCACTTGTGTAAATCAAACGCAAATCATCTTGAGTGATGAGGCCCATTTCCACCTCGGTGGCTTTGCCAACAAGCAAAATTTTCGCATCTGGGGCTCGGAAAACCCAAGAGTTATTGTTAAAAACCTTTCTATCCTCAACGTGTGACTGTTTTGTGCGGTTTATGGTCCGGCGGAGAGATTGGACCTTGCTTTTTTGAAAATGAGGCTGGAGCAACAGTTACGGTGGATGGATTGCGCTACCGAGAGATGATTAATGATTTTTTATGGCCGAAATTGGATGGTATTGATTTGGACAACGTTCCTTTCAACAAGACGGCGCTACTTGTCACACAAGCAACAAAACCATTGATCTTTTACGATTGAAAATCAAAATAACACCTCTTATTGGAAAACCCTGTACAAGATAAATAAAAATATAAGTAAATATTCGGTTTCGCTGGACACGTATTATACGAAATATGTTTAAATAAAACTTTTTATGGTTAAAATTCTAGCCACTCATATCAGGAATACCAAAAAAAGAAAATGTCATTAACAGAAATTATTGCAGCTGTCATGCCATACAACGAAAGCGAATTTTCATTTTACGTAATTAAAAACCAATATAAAAATTTTCCCAAATGCAGTCAGATTCCTTTTACAGTAATTAAGGTTAATCAGAAGATTTAATTTAAAAATATTTCGTATAATCCGTGTCCAGTGATTCCGAATAATTACTAAAATATATATAAACAAATAAAATATGGCATGCCCATATTATGTTGAAAGAATGGCGGCTTTACGATTTTTTTGTTTTTGTTTTATATGACAGTAAAAAAACTCATCAAAGTGAGTTCAATTTTACGACTGGTGGCTTTTATGTATTTTATGTTAAACAAAAAATGCACTGATGTACAAAATATAGGACGTATTATAGGTATACATGAATTCTTATAGAGCGGCTCTCGAGTTTGTAACCATTGAGTTTATGTTTTATGACAAAGGGTCTCTTTGGCCAAAATTTTAAAACCCCATATAAAATATGTACTACTTCCATGTAAATTTCGCAGATTTTCAACAAAGCTCCATTTTAAAATATCTCACATAATTTTTTTTGGACAACAAGTTTCCATTTGCAAATTTTATGGGTAACAATGTTCTATCTGCCATATATAAAATATTTCTGGAGCAACATGGCTCCATTTGAATTGTGTTTGAGCTCATTTGCTCGGGACAATAGCGTTTCATCTGACAATTGCTTGAAACAGAGAAAATAGATGATAAATTAAACGTATGTACAAGTGTATATGCAAAACGTATTGTATTTTAATTATCTTTAGGTTTTATAACATTCCTGGAAATAAAACATGGTATTTTACAACAAAAAAAAACTAAATCAAAATTATCAGATAGGACACCGATAGAGTTTAACTGATTTTCAAAGCATCAGGATTCTATCAGGTCAGTGGCTGAGTTGGCATCGCGTTTTGGTCCCACCCAGACGTAGTGTGTTCGATTCCTCGGCCAGCTAAGTCCTCCATCACAACACAAGCAACATTTTCCGCGTAGTGTGGTAGTAATAAGTAAGGTTCTTCGTCACCCGGGAATGTTTGACTTTAATTTAAAAAATATATATTATAAATGAAATCTCTTTTTTTACTTAATTATTTGGCTAAATGCAATGTTTTTCAAGCTTAGACTATTCACAAACATAAATAGGGTTCAATTACAATATATTCTGCGTGTTCACTTTTTCATAAATTTCAAATTTTTGAACTTCATATCTCAGTTTCATACAATAGAACCTTGTTGTTCTAAGGGAACGAAAACACTAGACCAAAAGTATTAAAATAAACTCCATATCTCGAGATAAAATTAATTTTGCCGACAAATGTTTCTTTTACGTAAGCTAGATAATTCTAGAGATTTTGATGCACTAGACAAATTATAGATTTTCAGATTTTGGAGATGGAGATACTTGACGAACTCAGCTGTAATTACTTTTTGATCTTTCGAGACTGAAGAGGGTCGTTCCACATGCCACCAGCTTGAAGTCATTGCCTAAAGCTTATTTATTGACTGAATCCTAATTTTAGAAAAACCCTATACCATTTATTTTCCTCCCCTTTTATTATCTTTTTCGTCACATTCCTAATATCTGGGGTGGAACTGACTTCGGGCTCTAGTCTTTTAATATAAAAAAAATCATTTGAGAAGCTTCTAGCCCAACTTCTCCCAGGATTAATATTGTTGGCGGGAATTTTTCTACTCAATTTGAAGTAACGCAAGGTCGATTAAAATAAAATAAAAGCTAAGGGGATATAATATTTATAAACATCCACACACATAAAAACCTACCATTCTTAAATGATTAAAGCTTTACTTTAGAGCTTGACGATTCTTAACATGGACAACAAATATCTACAACCTACACCCGATTAGTTTTGCGACAAATCTGCATACTGCATACATCTACTTTTAAATTACAATATTAATATATTGAATGTATAATATTCCTTAGAAGGAATGTGGTTTTTTTATGTGAGAAATCATTTTCAAATATTTTCCAATAAACATGATCGTGGACGTGAAATATATAATTTCACGTGCACCTAGTTTGTAAGGATTAAATTTAACGTTAGGTATAGGTATCTTTTCATATTTTTATCGACCAGTTTCGATGGGTTTTGTAAAATGAATTATTTTTGGGGAGCGATATATTTTTGGGCATATAGCCGATTGTTATTTTTAATAGTTTACTCCTTACCTACCCCCATACCCGTCACATTATCACTGTCACGAGGAGAAGGGAAGTACCAAGACAGTACCTTTTTTAACTGATCATAGGTTGCTAGTGCGATTCGGTGTTACGTGCAATTCATTTTTTTTTTGTGCTGGTAGAGAAGTGGACTTTTAATATGGTGGCATCCTCTCAGAGTTCCATTCCGTTCCCTTTTAATATTTCATACACAAGAAACTTACGGCCAGAAATATTTAAAGAACTATCGAAACAAAGAAATTTCAAGATTCTTAATATGGCATAGAAATAAGTTGAAGTTACTAAATTCTGAACTTTCCGGTGGGTTTGAGGTTGAGGTCATCATTATTGTCACTCCCAGTTATTCACATTCAATTCACAAAATTTTATTATTAGTAGGGATGAATCGCTAAAATTTTGATATTTTTTCCGATTGACAATTTATAACCGAAAATTTCAACCACAGTGAAGTCGATTAATCTACTATGGGGCCACATAATATGATTGACTGTCACAAATCCATTTCCATTTTCGATTCAGTCTTATCTATTTTACATCGCAGTTTAACGAAAATTTCTTATGATTACAATTCTTCTTTATTGCTTTTGTGCCAAATTTAGTTTTTTTCTATCTGAATTAAATGTGGAATAATAACAGGATATCATTAAACGAAATTTATTTGTGCGCGCCAGGATTCGTAGGTTCGAGTTCTTCCTGGAATTAAAACTACCAATTAGTAAAAGCAAAATGCTAAAAACAAAAAAAAATGCAAAGAATAATTATTCTGAATTTATAATTTATAACTAATTAAAAAATATCGCACGTGTAAAAAAAATATTTTATATTAATTTAAAAATAAATAAATATATTGAGTCAAAAACATATACAGTCAAATCATTTTAAAGATGACATGTTTGAAGTTTTAGTGCACACAGATAGGTCTTATTGAAAGCGCCGAACCAAATATATTTTTGAACTAGTTTGAAATATCCGCCCACAGTCCCCCTTAACCCCGCAAATACCCAAAGTTACTGGGTGCCTAGAAACGTTTATCGATTCTTCGTTTCAATTTTTTGTTTCAATTTTCAACTTCCTAAAAAAAATGCAACCAAGGATCTCTTGAAAATGATTTACCTTTGTTGGCTATTTTTTTTCTACGAGAAATATCATAAACGTGTTTTTAATTAAGTATTTTATGAATTTTTTTTATTTCACGGAAATGATATTTGCAGTTCTTTCTTTTAAAAAAGGTTACCTATGAAGCATTAATATGGAAAACACTGTTTAAAAATATTTTCTTCGCATTTCTATCTAATATTGGGTTTAATGGCACCTAGTTACGTTACAGTAGTCAAACATCTAGTACGAAATAAAAGGATTATCGGAAGGTTTTACTAATATTGGTGCCCTGGCCCGTGATTTCTTAAAAAAATTTCTGTCTGTTTTTGGAACCAGTAATATAGATATATTTGATATTGACAGCACTGCTATCAAATCCATTGGAACTAGTAATTATTATCTAGAATTAATTGAAAAGTGAATAGGCAACAAATTAATATTCCCAGTAATTACAGTAGTATTATGCAGTAATTACGTTTCAATATAATATGTTAAATATTATCCAGACTTGCAAAATTAAGATAAAATGTGGTAATTAAGCTGATCTCGTGTTTGCAGTATATTCTTAATTCAAACGTTGCACACGTGTGAGAGATATAAACATTTAAAATATATAGGTGTGTGAACGGAATAATTGATATGACCGGGCGGCATTTTCGTATTCAAAAGTTGCGTCGAATAACACCTCAAGGCAGACTAGAATAAGAGGTATGGGCGCCTGACGGATTTTGAGGCGTCAAGTGATTAAGTCAGTGCTGTGCCATAATAGAGCAACGACAATTTGCAAATGACGGCAAATGATACTCGTTGTTATTTAGACAGCCACACACTGCCTAATTTTCTGTTTAGATAATGATTTTTATTTATTTTATAAGATAACACATTACAAAATGATAACAAATTGATAATGTATTGTTCCCAGTAACATTACAAAACTCATTTCGGGAAAGAACACATTAGATTAAAGACAAGACAACATAAAAACATTACAATAAATAAACGCATAAGTTATTTTGGAGTTCTAAAGAAAGAATGTGTCAGTCATTAATAAAACTGCTGAGGAAATAGCTTTGAAGAGCTTTTGCCCATGTTCGTTGCCGGAAGTTTTAGATTACTAGGTAATGCATTTTAATAATGATTTTCCCATGTTTCTTGATTTTCTTGGGTTCGGTGAGGTGTTTAAAATATTTTTAATTTTATTTGTTAACGGTTGATAGGTTATTGGTTCTGGTAGCAGGTAGCTACAATATATTATTCCAGTAAAGACAGTCTCCGAAAGTAAAATAAAAATATACAAGCAGTAATATTTTCAACATAAAATCTGGTTATTTTTTCAAATTATTCCATGCAATATAACACCGTTGCGTTTTTATTCGTTTCTTATTAAAATAATAATAATTTTATTCCAGAATGTGGCTATGTGGAACGTAATTATGTTTTGTCTTTTTATATTATCTCATGTTATCTTATTGACATAAGCCATATCTTTTTAGCTGTATTTTCAAAGTTTTTTTTCAGATTTCATTTATTATGATACTCATAGATATTACGTGGTATCAATTTGCCTCGCTATTTCGGCTCAGTGATGTTATTTGGTTCCTGATCCTATTGCTTATTATCTGTATCCCATTTTACGTTGGGGGATTTATTTTTCTTCATATAAAAACATTATACGTGCTCGTGCCTTATTTTTTGTACAAAGATAAGATCCTTTTATTACGGTGAAAAAATATAATATAACTTTTTAGCTTCAGCATATTGTTATTTTTTTACTATCACAAGTGCTGTCAAAATGTCTATATTTTGAAAAAAAAAACTGTTGGTATCTTTTCTTATTCACCTCTTTAGAATTCCTCTAATTGTACTGCGAAAAGCTTCGGATAATACATTACCACCCGCATGCGAGAAAGTAGAGGATTGGGCTGAAGAAACAGATTTATGCATCACGTGCATGTGGGTCTTGATGTGTAAGCATATATCTGAAGATAAATGTTTGCAGCTTGTTCCACTTGTGGATAATTGCGTAGTACGGATGCTTCGACTTGTTCGTTGAGATTTAACGATCTTTTCTTGGTAACAATTATTTTACAAGCAATAATTATTCGCCTGAAACACTCATCCACATTGAAAAATCTCCTGATAAAAGATACATGACGCCAACGGGACTCGAACCCGTGTCCCTTCGATTTCCGGTCGACAGCTCTGACCACTCAGCTATGGCGGCTTATCTCTTATGCGCGAAATAATTCAATATATACTAGTGTTTCATTCAACAATTACTGCTTGTTACATTTTTTCACCTGAAAACAACCGACTTTATTTTATATGAGAAAGGCATTGTAAGTGCTAACTCTCTCACTAGATGAGGTCGAGACAAATTGTCTGCATTTTTAGGTGAAATACTAGAACTTGTCAAATAATAATCTTTTCTTGGGTTGCGCAGGGGATCCATGCTAGTTTCCCGGGGAAGCCTCCGTTGTATTACCAATAAAAATACAAAAAAAAACCAGGCCCATGTATTGATGGTGATATGATCAATTTGCATGTTTTGCCTATGGCGAAACTAAAAAAAATCGCGAAGGATTTATGAACAGTATTAATTCTCCAGGAACAAAGTTTTCTAAAGGTTATGCCCATCAATGTAATTTATCATTAGAGATAAAAATAATACAAATAAATCTTAACAAAACGTAAAAACGAAGAACACAGAAAAATTTAAAAAAAGATAACGGTCAAAATTAGGAATCTAACCCAGAATCTCTTGTCTTTCCGAGACCGGATCTTAACCACTAGACTATTGGGACCTAGTTATAAAACGTATTTGTGGATCTCATATTTAAAATCAGAATTAACAATACCATATTGCAACTAATTCTTTTTGAATGATCACAAACATTTAATAATTAGTTTGTAAGCTATATAGTGTCTCGGATAAACATATTGGATTTTGGTTTATGTGGGATAATTATTGAATTTTTCTTAAAGTCCAAATAATAAGTATTCAGGAACAATTTTTTTATAGGTTAGGCCCAATAAAGTAATATTACAGAAATATCTTACTATCCTTCAATGATATTAGTATTACAAGCAGTTTTTTTGGAATATTTGGGGTAATCACTAATTTCATAAATTATTTAATTATTAATATTCCCAAGGTGGTTAATTCAATCAATGGACGTAAACTACTAACAAATTTGAAAGTCATTGACGATATCCGCATTGTTTTAGAATCCAGCTAGAAAACAGTTAATTTGAATTAGCCCCTACTTTCTAAAGCTTGTAAAACATAAATTGAGACACGGGGATTTACTTAAAGCAGTATAAATTTATAATATTTGAAAAAAAAAACAGTGGACTCATTTTCTGCACCTATTAATATTCTAACTCGCAACCCCGAATATATATAGGGCGTATTCCAATATTGATGTATAGATAAATCTTCTTTAAATGGATTACGTGCCTCTTTTCTCATACAAAATGCATTCCTCGACCCCTGTATGAAATATTTCGCGCTCATTCGGTGAATGAATCTACGTTTAACCAAATAAAGACAAGTTTTCCCTCAGCGCCTTTGGTAACATCAATAATAGATGAGTATTTCCTTTAAAAAGCAGACACTGGGCTCAGACGTCTAACACCAATTTAATTAAATTTATACCTATTTTTCGTAATAACGTTAATGAGTAAAACATTCATATTTATTGGCAATATTATACATTCATATTCTCGGTCCTAGTGAGGTTGATTTTTATGTGAAAAAAAAGTGTTTTATGTATAGTGAGATGCAATAAATAATAAATAAATATATTCATTCTAGACTTGCAGAAAAGTCAATAGATGTCGCAAATTAAAAATAAATAAAAATAAGATAGGTTTATCTAAAAAAGACGCTGTCTAGATTGCATTTAGTTCGGGTTGAATCTTGCGATCATACATAAAGATAGTTGCCAATAAAAATGTGCGGTGAGAAAATGAAGACAATGTTAGTAGTTCTTATTCGAAGTATGATACAGTTAAAAGTGACCCAGGGGGATAGGGTCCCATTAGCTCAGTGGTAGAGCGGTGTTCCGGCAAGACAAGGGTCCTGGTTTCGTGTCCTGGATGTGACCGTATCCTTTTCTGATTTTTCTGTTTCAGATTTTCGTTTAGAAATCGCTAATATTGTCTTCAATAATTATATTTATACCACTATAGAATTGAATATTTTCAAGTAAGTGGTTGGGTTTGGTTTGGTTAGGTTAGGCTTAGTGGTTGGGTGAGAGAGAGTTAGGCGTTTGGAGGGTAAGTTACGTAAATTTAATTAAATAAATATAATTTAAGAAGAAGATAATACTAATAAATGTAAACGAAACATGAAACAATACAAGATACAGACTAATAAAAAGAAAACGGTCAGAACTACAAATCGAAACCAGGATCTATTTTCTTACCGAATTTCGATTCCTATTTGTCACCGTTATCTTTTTATTTGTCTGTATCTTGTACTGTTTCCAGTTTCATTTAGATTTGTTAGCATTATCTTCTTCTTCAATGATTAAATTGATGGGTTAAAAATCAGTTAAAAAGTAAAAAATGTTCCGAAATAAACAGTATTTAAAAAAAACCTGTTATTGATTTTTTACATTTAAAAGGAAATAATAGATTTCACTGAGTAAATACGTCAAATTGCATTAGATAGGTACCTACATATACGAGTTTTTGTGTATAGTAAGAGTAGGTTGTTCCTGTTTGTGGTTAGGACACTAATGGAACGCTGGATGGAAAAAAATAATGAGAAATTGATTGCAAGAGTTGGTAATAAAAACGTGGTTATAACAAGAAAAGTCGATATAATCAAGCCATAAAACATGTCGAAACTTCAAATTAATAGATGTCAAAACATAAAACAACTCCGCATCACAGATATTATTAACTTTGTTTCCAGTTTGATGAAACTTTTTGCGGCCATTATTAAAAAATAATATATCAAACAATGTTATGTGCGCTCGCATTGCTTTATTTATGTTAAAAAATTGTTTCCACCATGTTTTGTATTACAAAGGATTTTTTGTAGTGTCCTCTTCTCCCCAGAGATTACCTGCCGCAAAAATTAAATTCTTCTGCTTTACGTCATTTTTATTTGTCGAATTGAAACTGTAAATCACAATCGCGGACACTACACAATGAAAAATTTGGCCGGGATCCTAGCACAGTGAAGTCAATTACTTTACAATATTCGATTGATAGGCGTAACTACCGATTTCCCGAGCAAGGGCGCACTGTTGATAATCAGACCAATGTTGATAAGGCAATACTTTTATTTTTCAAATATTGTTACAATATACTGTCAAATTACCCATCTGGTAACACATCTAATACTCATTTTTTCTTTAATTTTGAAATATTTTGTGTTTGTATGTAGAATTACTTTATGTTTGTGATACACTTATGTTTGCTTCACTCAAATGTAAATTTTTAACCTCGATACAGGCTCAGTCCTAGTGAGGTTGATTTTTATGTAAAAAAAAAGTGTTTTATGTATAGTGAGATGCAATAAATAAATAAATACATCTGAATTTGATATACGCTGGCAACAGTGGCCTAACGTCAGACGGCTAACTGATCGGTCGGTGGCTGAGTTGACAACGCGTTTGGGTCCCACCTAGGCGTAGTGTGTTCAATTCCTCGGCTGGATAAGTCTTCTATCGCAACACAAGCAATATTTTCTGCTTGCTGTGGAGGTAGTATGAGATTTTTTATTAACTTTAATATACATTGACATATTGACTGCTTATCCGACACATTGGAGGCCGCCCAAAAAGCAGCAACTTTTGTTTACCGACCATCAGATAATATTCTGAACGCTTTCACAAATATCGCTAACTGACCATAGATAAAGGATTTTGTCAATATCGTATTGACATAAGGCTTTGTCGATCGTTTGTGTCAGACCTTCTAGGACTGTTAAAAAAGAGTTCACAAACATCCTCATTATTCAACAACTGAAACTTGAATTACATAATAATTACTTGAAAGTTTTAATAATATAAAAATGTATTATATAACACGGATAAGAGGTTCTAAAAGTTTTCTAAAATAAACCATCTTATAATATTATTCGATAATTTACTATCCGAGAATTTTTTTCTGATACTATGAAATTTTACTAATATATAAACTTTTTAGAACGCTTGCCAGAAATTTTCAAACTTTTCCAAGAGATAAAATATTAAATATTGTAGGAAAAAAATAATAAAAGATTGATCTCTGAATAAAATAATATGTACCTACGTACATCCCTCCCTACACACGAGTTATTCTCAATTAGTGAGGTGTAATTTTTTTTTTAATTGCCGGCAACCCGGGCGTATATTGCAATGACATGATCAAAATTACAAACATGAAAGTAACCCGCCTCACTAGAATATTTCTTTTCTGAGACGGGGTAGGGTAATTGTAAATTAAATAATGTGATTGTTCATTAAGTTAACAGCTTTGAAATTGCTATTTTTAGCATTGTTATTTATGATTTAAAATAATAATAATATAAATTATAACTTGAGGAATTACATTATAATTGTAATTATTACGATTTTCTGCTTGAAATAATTTAAAATAAAATTGAAACTTCAATTTGAAATAAATTTTAAAATTATGTCTGCATACACAGACGGACTGTCCCACGGGAAGTGCCAAAAGTAAAGTAAATTTTAAATATTCTAGTTTAACTGATTTTCAAAATCGGAACTGTTCAATTCTGACAAGCAGTAAAGCAGGTACCTACAAAATTATTATATTTTTGTTATATTTCTTTACTTAAAATGCATATTTTTTTTGTTTGACTTTTTGACAGACTTAGGACGGGTTGTTTCGGAGAACTTGAACAATTCTTCAAATTTCAAAGTTAATTTTCAAGTTATGTGAAAGATATTTTTAAGTTCTGTTTTTATTTCAGTTCTGTCAAGCAACTAGCCTATAATGATATAACAACAGAATTTGAATAGAACTTTCACAGAACCCGTAAATGAACGTTGAAATTTGATGAATTGTTCAAATTCTCCGAAACAACCCGTCCTTAATAAATGTTTGAAATCAGAATCATTATTCACTAATGATTTTTAAAGTCTACTAACAGTGTTGATTCGAAATTTAATTATAGTTGTCTGTCTAATTATAAGTCAAAATAAACATAATATACTATAGTGCAAAAAAAATTGTCAACGATGCTGAGGCAAATATCTGAGTGAATCCGCAAATGGAATTTTAGTATTATAAGTGATACCGTAGTTAGAAAACAGTTTATAAAATAAAAACCATAATTTTTCAAATTAAAAATTTAGTTATATTTTTCAAATAAACCATTTCATATTATATTAATTCAAGATAATATGGCAGGATATATTAATTCTTGATAACATATCAGGAAATAAGAATATCACGTATTGAGTTCCATTTTACAAATACCACAGTTATTTACGTTTTATACGCCCTTAACGTTCAAACACGTTTTTTTTTTAAATAAGGCTAAGTATTACTAGATTTAATCGCCGAAATCACAGATTATGTATAAATAATGTCTTTATCTATACATTACCTATAATACAATGATTAGAATGAGGTTCAAGTAAGCGCAAAATATCAAAGGTTTAACACAACCCAGGGATTTCCTTTTTTTGAAAAAAAGTCTAGTCTTTCAACTCTACTGAAACAGTCCCAAACCTAAGAACCCATCAAAGACTTTTTGTATAGAATAGAATGACCTAAAAGCTATAAATCTGGGTTATCTTTTTGTGGTTTCGCCTACTGGTATTTTTTGTGTTAACTTTTTGGTCCGCACACATTTTGATTATAAAATCACGGGTCTGGAGGATCGATTTTCTTTACAGAGATAAATGTGACTTATTTAAAGCAGTGATCTATGATATCATATGAAGCAAAAAACTTAATGAAATTTGTCGAGTGTCTCAACTGCTCCTGATTGTCTGGAACCAGTGGGACTATGGCATCCCCAATACATTAGGAAAAGTATCATAAGGCTCAAGGGAGTGGGGTAGGGAATGAGATGGGAAGAAAAATGTTGGAAAGTTCTATTTGGATCTGGTCACCAATGACATTTCAAGCAACGTTTTGATTTTGGATAGTGATACTGAGTATCTATTATTATGGAAAGCGCCTAAGATATAACTAAATAATGTTTCAAAAAAATTGAAACAATTAGGTAATTGGAACCCGTTTGCTCTAGATTTGTTGTCGAGAATTTTAACCGTTCAATCACGGATGTTGTAATTCTTGTTCTTAGTAGATTGTATGTATTTTTAGACTTTGAAAAGGATTTTAAGGAGATATTAAATTAAACTAGAACATACATTTTAGCAAAAGGGTTTTGAATATCAAAAATCTTATCTGTAACCAAATAGTCGATATCAAAGATTTATTTCCGAAATGCAAATTTAGTTGATGGAGATGTTTTATTACAATTTTATTCAACCTTTACCAAAAAAGCAACATTTCATGAAGCTTTATATGATGAAAATATCGGAATATAGTGGTAAATGGCAAGACGATAAATAAAAAATACTGTTGAAAATGAAAATACCCAACTTTGTTTACAGCACTATTTTTGTAAAAAAAAATCAACATATTTCAAGACCAAAGGTTTCTACATCAAGATCTGTACTTCGTATCCGGATGAAGAAACCCTTGGTTTTGATACACGATTATTGCTTTCTGCAAATATTCGTGGAAAAGATTAGCTTGTAAAAAACAATTAAATTAATGAAGTTGAATAATTATTTAAGTAATCAAATTTTATATACTAAAAAAAAATTCTATTGAACTCAAAAAGTCACATACACAGGACCTATATAATATTTGTCAAAACCAATTGAATCTGTAATAATCTACGTCTCAATTTAAATTCTAGCGAATTGTTACTTTTCTACCAACTTTCACGATAGTTTGAAACAATCTCAAACCTTTTTTAAAACTTGAAAAAAACAGTCTTAATTAAATGTCTTCTTTTTCTTTCGGGAACAATTAATTAAACATCTCTGTGGAAAATCTAAAGGCAACTCTCAGCTATAAATTGATAAAATCTTTTAAAAATGTACGTCGTTATCAATTTCTTCTGTCTGTCGTATAGAAAATCTTAACCCAGAAACCTTTATTCACGATAAAATTACTCATTTTTAAACGAACTATTGCACAACTTGTAAGAATCGTCAAAGTCGTCTTGCATACGGAAAGAGCTACCGGCATCTGTTTTCATCATTCATATAATCCCGGCCTCTTCAATACCCGCACTAATAAATCCCTGTATATAGCCCCTACCTACACTCCTCTTAATCGGGTAAGGATATGGTCCCCTTGTCACTTCCTGTCACCAGCAACAGGGAGAACATCGTTTTATATACATACATTTAAATTAATCCATCTAAAATACACAATCATCCAATAAGAAGTTACACAGGTATTAGATTTACTTTTTGTAAACCACTTAAAGTCCCCTTAAAAATAAATATCAAGAGAGTATGTAATATAGTATAAAGCATTTTAATATTGTTGTAACACAATATATTTATTATTTTGTAATAAAATTTAAAGAAAAAAAAGTTCTCCGGTGAAATAACTTAAAGGTCATATTTTCAAAATGAAGTTCTAACCACTCAAAAACTATTAAATGTAATTTTATTTTTCACCCTATTTCGATCGTAAACTCATAAAACAATTTTCAAATCTTCAACGTAAATAACTTTTTTACAAAACGCATTAGGTATATTTTTGTAAACCTAATGTTTTTCTTTGCCACGTTGTATAAAAAAACTTCTCTATTTATCTTTATTTTAAAATTTATGTGTTTATCAGTTTATCATCTTATACTGATCTTTTTCACATCCTATGTTATTCATAAACATTAAAAATGCAAATATTATTATCTGTTGCTTAATTCATAAGAATTGTAAAGTTTTATTAGAATTAGAACTTTCTCTACGATTTTAAGTTATTTTCAAGCTTTGTACGACTCCTTTGAGGTCACAATACAAGTACAAACGACAATGCCAAAAACAAGCCAAGCCTCATCTTAATTTATTCGTAAATTATACCTTATAATATATTTCAGCCGGGAAAATACGTGCCAGAATTAAAAATAAAGTTTGTTTGAAATTATGGTTTCAGGATAGTATGCTCTTTATGATAGTATAGGTAGTTATTTTTATTTTATTTTCAGAATAAAGTCAAACATATTCAGTGCAAGTGTGTTGTACTCCATCTAAGATAGGGATGCTATTCGTTACGCTTTGTACAACCTTTTGTACGTGCGAACTTTAAGGAACTTCAAGAAGAGTAAGTAGCATGAAAAGACAACGCCTAATGTTCCGCCTTCCTATATACTGCAGCGCTTTTAACATACTCATGGAGGGTTCCTGGTTTTGCAGCTGTCATAAGAACCCGGGTGACAGTTTTAAGGGAAAGGAAAAACAACTCCGGAAATGTTCTTATCATGGAATCCCGCTAGACTCTAAATTCCAGATTCGAAGCACTCTGGAGAATGATATTGGTCACATTAAGGCACAGTTTACTAACGCCTTTAATTATTTTCCTTAATTTAATATAGTATATATAATATAATACCTATAATATAATATTTATATATTAAAATGAAAATTGTCGGGGAAATTGTCTCATATGCAGATGACACAGTGCTTCTTGAAAAAGCAAAAACATGGTTAGAACTGAACAAAAAGGCTAATTTAGACATCAATGAATTGAAAACATGGTTTGACAATAACCTTCTAACGTTAAACTCTAAAAAAACACACTACGTTCCATTTTTCATAAACAAACCAAATACGCCGCATGAAATAAACATTCGAATTCACTCTGCACCAAACACTCAACAACACCACTGTAACTTACTATGTACTAATATTGAAATTAAAACTTCAACCAAATATCTAGGGATCACTATTGACCAATGCCTAAAATGGATACCACATATAACCATTCTCAAAAACAGAGTACGAAAATTAACCTTTATTTTTAGCTGCTTGAGACATATTCTAAATAAAGAACTACTGAGAATGACGTACTTCGCATTAAGTCAATCCATAATTCAATATGGTATAATAGGATGGGGGGGCGCCTATAAAACTCACACTCAACCTCTTTACATTGCGCAAAAAATAATAATTAAAAAATATTAAAGAAATCATTTTTATATTCATCTGAACTCATTTTCAAAGAATTTAAAGTCAGAAAATTAAATACTCTTTTCCTGTATCACGCAACCTTACAAGTTTACAAAGATGATATCCTAAATAAAACCGTACCATTCAAAAACACAGCAAATCTCAGGCAAAAATACATGTTACCAATTCCGATTTGTAAAAAAACTTTGGGTCAGCAAAACTACAAATACTTAGGAAAAAATTTCTTCAATAAATTGCCAGAAAATATTCATATATTTTACATATTGTATTACAATCCTCTGCAATTAGCACTTCTTATATGAGATGTATGTATGATCGCACTAACCTCCCAAATTTCAGAAATGAATAAATAATAATCATTAGTATTATGGTATTAGTATTAATAATATTTTTCAAGTCCAACTACGGTATCGATACATATCGTATACCATCTTTAAAAATAGCTCTTAATACAGAAAAATATTTTTTTTTCTTCAAATAACTTTACAACTTTTGATCAATAGGCAGCATTGAATACAATACATACATTTGTATTATGTATTATTAAGACATTTAAAAGCATCTGCAGATGCCGCAGGTATCACATATTTTTAGATCTATAGTATTTATAGATCAAAATTTTCAAGTTAGTATTCAATATGCCCTTCGAACTGAGAATTCCCGGTTTATTGTGGGTGTTGCTATAATAAGATTCCACTAAGGGTTGATTTACCACCGGGCTAATTGGGCCGCCACGAACCACTTGAATATTCTGGGAACTTGAACTTTGGGAAGTGAGAATGCTTGACGATACTAGAATAATACGTTTGCATGTCATGGTTTAACGTCAGCTAAGTGAACTAGCAAACATCACACTGGGTTTGAGATTGATTTCCACACCAATGGCAAATGTTTACGGTATTCCAAGCGAAACTTTGGATTATTCATGAAAAAGTTTGCAACAAATTAAGTTTTTTTTTTTATTTATGCTCAAATAAAAAATCTGAAATTTTTTTGTTTATTTTACAAAGCGTTATAATTATGATTTTTTCCCATTAGGTCAGCTGTTCTATTTTAGATTGGAAATGTGAGGGTGACCATTTTGTTTTCCAAACGCGTGTATTACTCGCAAAAGAAAAGCTACGATTAAAATGCACAATCGTTGTATATTTTTGTATTGTTGTAACTATAATCGCTTCGTTTATAACGATTTTTACATAGATAACGCCCCAACTTACGCAACATGAGATTTCTATTTTATTAAAGTTTGACCTTGACCAGACTCTTAAAATTTTTTTTTCAAATTGTTTGAAAATTTTGTCTATTGATTAAGATTGAAACGAAGCTATAATAAACGAAAAATGTGTAAATTTCCCCGACTGACAATTTTTACAATTACTTTTTATTGTTTTCATGACAGGAACAGTTTCATCGTATAACGGGAATCTTCAGCATGGAAATTTTCGAGTCATTTGATTTTATGTTAGTTCTTATATTGCCTATATTAATATATTTCCAGCACAGTTATATAAGAAACGATTACGCTTTGTTCTCAAAAAATGCAGTGCTTCAAAGATTATGCTCTACTACAAAGTTATGTAGTAAGAATTTTCAAAATACATTTTTTGCATAAATAAATTAGTAAGTTTTCCCATTTTTGCAAGTATTGCACAATAACCCCAACTGCTCTCAACCATGTGGAGCCAGTGAGACTACGGCATCCCCAATTGGGGTATGTTGCATGGCTGAAGGTAGAGGGAAAGGGAAAGAGACGGGGTAAAGGGAAGGTGATGAAGTATTTGGGTGTTCAGATCTGGTCACCAAACATGGATAAAGCAATTTTATTCAATTTTTTTATTTGAAAATATCTCCCACTCTGGAATGCACTGCAAATATACTATACAAGGTGTAACATGTCCTTAATGTCCTAAAACTACCAGCATTTGCTTGTTTTTTTCTTTCAAATGAATGTATATTTTTGGAGAAATGTCCAAACATTTTTCCCCAGGTGTTTTACCAAAATACATCGTTCCAGCTAAAACTTTGTAAGACCGTTGGATGGGATATTGATAAAAATATTTTTTTTATTTATGCAAAGTAAACAATCCTATTTTAGAATTATGTTTCCATCTAAAAGTTGGAAAAAGATATTTTCAGAGATTTATTTATTTATTTATTATTATTATTACATTTATTACATACAAGATATACAAATATAAAAGGAAGCTTTGACTGTCCAACTAGGAAGTTTCCCGTTTTAGGACAGTCAAATTGGCAGGTTGCGTGTACATAATTCCAGGTAGGTACATGTAAAATATAACATATAAATGTAAGAAAGAAAAATAGAAAGAAAATATTTTTTTAGGAAAATACAATTTAGCAGTAATAAACAATAAAATCCAGATAGGTACATGTAAAATATAAAATAAAAATATAATATATCAATGTAAGAAAGAAAAATAAAAAAATATTTTTTAGGTAAATACAAAATACAAAATCGAAGAAATCAACTCAGACTACGTTTTTTAATAATTTTTCGGAATCTGTCCTACCTAAGTCTAATAACCATTTAGTAATTTTAGTACCGAAGGCTGATAATTCACACAGTTTAAATTGAGAGGGGATTTTGTTGTATATTTTTGGTCCCAGGTATGAGAAAACTTTTTGATAAACCGCAGTATTGCTAGTTGGAATAGAAAGGTCGTTTCTGCTCTTACTTCTGGTTTGATGATTATGATCGACTGTTATCGTTTTGTTTTTATTTTTGTGGAAGCAGATTGTTATTTTTTTTATGTAACACTGTCGAACATCAAGCACATTAAACTCCTTGAAGAGAGCGTCGCTCGAGTATCTGAAGGGTTTCTTCATAATGACGCGTAGAATGGATTTCTGTGCCTTCAGTAGCGGGTATAATATTGTTAATCCTGTTCCACCCCATCCAATGCAACCGTAGGTTATGACGGAGTTACAGAGCCCGTAGTATATTTTTTTAATGTCTTGAGTTTTTATAATTTCCCGCAATGCTATAAATATATAAATAAGCTTGCGCACTTTATTCGCTGTGTTTTCAATTTGTTGTTTCCATTTAAGATGGTTATCCACTATTATACCTAAATATTTAATAGATTTAACAGATTCAAGGGTTTCGCATTTACAAGTATGGTTATTATTTCCAAGGCTACACTTAATATTATGTATTGTGAGGTGATGAGGTGTTTTGGGTTGACCTGCAAGGGTAGCGCTAAATGTGAGATATTTTTTTTTTTGTATGTTTAGTGTAAGCAAATTACAGTCCAGCCACTGTTTTACTCTGTTTATACCTGTGTTCGCAAGGTGGTGTGTTTGTTTCCAATCATCTCCTTCAAACAAAATAACTGTATCGTCAGCGAACGTGATAATTTTGCCACCAATGTTTTGGTTACAAAGTTCGTTTATGTATATAATAAAGAGAAGGGGCCCAAGTGTACTTCCTTGTGGTACCCCAAAAGTGTATTTTAGTGAAGTGCTAATAGCCTCGTTAATTCTGGTTTGTTGAAATCTATTAGATATATAACTTTCTATCCATTGAAAAGCTTTTCCCTTTATTCCTATATTTCTAAGTCTCTGTAAAAGAATTTTATGAGATATAGTGTCAAATGCCTTGGCCAGGTCCAGGAAAAGGGCAATAGTTTTCTTGCCATGGTTCATATTCCCTGCAATAGTTTCAGTGAGACATGCGATGGCATCATCCGTTCCCTTACCCGACCGAAAGCCGTATTGGTTAGGACTTAGAATGTTATGTTTCTCCACATAATCGTTTAACCTAGTTTTGAAAAGCTTTTCAATGACTTTGGATATCGCGCTTAATAGTGATATTGGCCTATAGTTTTCTACAAGAGATTTAGGTTCAATTTTTGCGAATTGGGACAATTATTGATTTTTTGAAGTGATCAGGAAATATTCCTGATGCAAAACTTAAGTTGTAAATATATGATAGCGGAGCAGAAATCTGATTTTTAATTTTTTTTAGTATTTGTGTATTTAGACTATCTGGACCCTTTGCATGTGTAGTATTAAGGCTGTTGATTATTTTTAAGACCTCTTCTACAGTAGTTGGTTTAATATTAAATGAAAAAGATTGTTCCTTTGTTACAATTGTCGATGCTAAAGAGTCTTCCGTTTTCTGGGTTTCTAATAAATTTTTTTTTGCTAGATTTGATCCAACAGATGCAAAATATTGATTAGTATGACATGCAATTGATTGATTGTCAGTTATAATCAAATTTCCGGTATTTAATTCAGTTACAGATGCATTGGTATTTCTTTTACTTTTAGTTATGTCTCTGACAACATTCCACATGTTTTTGCAGGAATTATCCTTTTCAAGTAAGAATTTATAATAACGCTCTTTACATTTGCGAATAACGGTTTTGCAAATATTACGGTATCGGTAATAGTTTTGCTGTTTAGTATCGTTCAATGGGTCTCGTTTAGCTATTTTATGAAGGTGATTTCTTTTGTGTATAGATTTAACAATGCCGTTGGTAATCCATGGTGTGAGATGTATTTTACTATATGGAATGCGTTTAGTTATTGTGTGTTTTGTTATGAATGTATTGATTTCATTAATAAAATAGTTTAGAGCATTGTTAACTTCAGTCTCTTTATAAACATATTCCCAATTTTTATTATTAAGATCATTTAATAAAGCCTCATAATCGATAATCTGTTTGTGATTAATTTTATGTTTTTTGGGTGTTGAGTTTCGGATACTGATTGCAGTGGTGTAATGATCAGTGATTGTATTATGTATTACAAATGCATTTGAATTTGTTATATTTCTGGTATATATATGATCCAAACATGAGCTTGAGCTACCTTGTACCCTAGTTGGAGAATTAATATTGGAAATAAAGTTACTTTCAGCCATAGCACATAAGTAGTCGTCGGACTGCCTATGCAATACTTCTCCTATAGTATTTATATTCATGTCCCCGATCAGTACATATTGTGCATAATCCTTAGTTTTTTTTTAACTCACCAATAAGATTTTCCAGGAAATCTTGGATGTCATTGAACGATGGTGATCGGTAGATAGCTAGGATACCTAAATTCTCATTAATGTTGATTTTTAAACAATTACACTGATTTATGTTTATTTCTTGTACTAAGGAATTTAATGTGTTGTCGATATATACTACTACTCCGCTATTTTGGTTAATATGCGATGTTGTATGGTATTCATTATAGCCTGAAATTTGTTTGGCTATGTATGAATCATTTAACCTGCATTCAGTGAGAATTAGTACATGGAACTTTACCACAGCTTTTATTTCTTCCAAAAATATAAGAAAATCATCCAAGTTTCCCATCGTTCTAATATTTTGATGAACAATATTAATCCTATTAGATTCCCAATTAAATTGCATAATTTTGTTAATGTTTTCAAAAATTATTTCAGTATTTGGCACTAAGATACTATCGATTTCATGTTGAAGATCGTTTATTACCATTAGAATTCAAAAATTAATTGTTGTTTTCTGGGTAAAGTTTTAAAACAGTATTTTATTATCATATAAATACTTGTAGTACGAAATATGTAGCTACAAAACTGTAAACAAAATGAAGTAGTTAGGAAAAATAAAATATATCTGAGTAAGAAACAATATCTGAAATAAAATCCAGGAAATAAATAACGTATGTAGTTAGTGTGTGGCATTTTCTCTTTCAAAAGACAGTAAAAAGTAGTATAAGTATGAAAAATAAGTAATATCTGGGTTATATAAAATATGTTGATTAGAGTTCTCTTTTACCGAATTATTAGTAATATTACTAATAAATCAAATAATAATCTTATAATAAGTGTAGTTACCATTCTAGAGAGAATAAAGATTAAAATTAAAGTTAAAATTAAAATTGGGATTAAAATTATTCCAGTACAAATTGGAGTTATGCAAAAACCTAGGTGTTCATATAATATAGTGCTGTTATGTAATAGAGTATGAAATGGCGATATAAAGCGGTAGTCAGTAGTTTTATCATGATAATTAGAATAAAGAGCATGTAGTCAGAGCTTCGGTATAGCTTGTTCTGAGTCTATTAATATAGGTCGAGAAGAGTCATCTTTTTTCATGTAGATTAGACCTGCTTTCGTCCAGACGTACCTATATTTACATTCAGTTGCACGTTGGCGAGCTAGATACCAAAGCCGTTTGCCTTTAGACGTGAGGAGTTCTGAGACGTATATGGGTGTAATGGGGCCAGACAATCCGATTGTTCCCGTGTTTAGTTTGTCCCCAATCTTTTCGCAAGACCTGTTATATTTTTTTATAGCATTAAGGAGGTCCTCTTTTAACGGTATTGAATTAAAATTAATTACCACTGACCTAGGTTTAACTGTTGGAGGATTATTTTTGTTTCTTTGTGATACTCTATATATATTATAAATATCATTTGTTTGGCAGTCTACTATTTTACTGGTGTTGAATATAATGTCTTTTAAGGTTTGTGATGTTTCCTCTTTGAATTCTGGAAGCCCTCGAAGTTCCAAACAAGTATTGTTAAATCTTCTGTTCCTGTTTTCTTGGTCAATCTCGATCGCTATTATTCTTTTTTCTAGGTCTTCATTTCGTTCTGTCAAGAGACAAATTTTTATTTCATTTTCTTTATTTTTTTCGCTTTTTTTTTCTAAGTCCTCAAGTCTTGAATTTAAGGCTGAGTTTACTTGTTCATGTAATTTTTCCAAATTATTTAGTCGATGTTTTAAATCTTCTTGCTGTTGAGATATGTTTTGAATGGTTTTTAATATTTCATTATTTTGGAGCAGGATTGCATCGTATTTTTTTCCAACAGATTCATTAACTGAGTCTTTGAAATTTGCGAATTCAGTAAAAAATAGATCGATTGTCAGATTACTAGTGCCATCTGTGGTTGTTGGTGGTAAGTTCACACTGGCGTATGATGAGGCGGCAATTGTAGATTTTGGTGTTGATGATGGTTGTTTATTAGGTTTCTCGATAGATGTCAGTTCTAGATTTTTTTCAGACGTATTTTTTTTTGAGTTTTTTTGTGTTTTTGTGCAAAGTTTGCAGCGCCACTGTAAAATCTTAGTTCCTCGCCGTGAGGTCTCTGCGATATCGGCACAAATGAAGTGGTAGTTATCGTCGCAGATACAACATGAGATGAAGTCTGACGGGGTGTCAATGTTTTTTTTACAGATGTAACATAGTGTATTCATTTTAAAGGTAGTTTTTCAAAGTTTCACACAAAAAGAAAAAAAACGACACAATGCTTGTTTCTTGTATGAGAGATGGCAGAGCCTTTGTGACGCTAAAAACGCCTTTGGGATAGGTTTTTTGTGTTTATATAATGATCGAGTCACTTTTGCACTGAGTTGTATTTTGTGGTACAAACACCAGAATAATGACGAGTATTCCGCCTAAGCGAGATAATTTATGGGATAAAAAATTCACTGTCCCAACGCGCACTCTCCTGATTAGACGAGTTAACCACTTATTTAGTTGATTTTCTAGTATTATGATTGTTAAAGCTAGGTAAATTGAAGCAGCTGTCAAAATACGTCAACACTGGTAGACAATATGGCGAATAAGATAATATAGATTTTTTTTTGGAGTTATTATTCATTCAGATAAAAAATGATATTGTTTCTAATCATGCTTGAAATCTTGTCCATTATGAGAAGAGGAAAAACCGTATTTTTTTAAAGTAAGTTTCTACAAATGAGTAGGAAAATACGATATGAGAGTTAATTATTAATAGGTAGAAGGGTGAATAAACCAATATTTTATAGGTATATATTATTTTACCTCTAGGGCAGCTTTTAAAGTGGGCTGTGAGTTCGTACAAACCATTTTTTACTATAACCATAATAAATTATTTTTAAATAGAGTGGCTTAAACCTTTGTCCTACGCACCTCTGGGCCACCTGAGTTCTGGCGCAATTGAACGGGCCCGACGGAGGGTTAATTAACTACGGAAAACTACTACGTTTTCATTGTCAAATAAACTGAAAAATTGTACACCATTTTAAAGATTTTAGTAGTTTCATAAAAACAGACTTCTGCTTTTAGGAAAAATTTTGCTTTTATATTTATGGGTATTTCTATCATCTGAAAATAAAACAAAAATATTTTAAGCACCATTATTATGTTCAGCTTTGTGAATTTAATTACTCGTGCGTAAAAAACACTTTAAAAATGCCAGGGCCTGCCCTGAGCCAAACTTAGAATTAGAATTAGAGTAGAATTTTGGCGCCCCTTAAACCAGTAGACGCCTAATAGATGTGGTGGTAGGTGGAAGTTACGCCCAGGTAGTTCAGTTATCAATAATATTCGGATATTTTTTTTTATTTTTGTGTAGCGCCGTTTTTATGAAAAATAATCTCAAGGGTTATGTGTTAGGACTGTTACGTATTAGGTATTATCAGCGCCTTGGCAACACCCCTAGCGGACTGCTCAAATTACGCCTGCTCAGAGCCGGTCCTGCAAAAAGCTTCATAACATAATTATTTAACCTACCATAAAGATAAGTAATAATCTTTAGTTGCTAATGAGAAAACCTTATATCAGGCAGTTTGCACATTTGGCTTAGGGAATGGCAGAGTTAATTTATTTTTTCGGGAGGTTCAGTGTTCTATACATGACATTATTTCATTTCCGGAATTCTTTTATCAGTCCGGGATGCTGTACTGACTATATATCCGACCTTTCTCATAAAGGTCAAAAAAATCTAGATAGCGCTGGAGTTATGAAACAATAACAAATTCATTTTGTTATTTCTGAACGACAGAGACTTGGCTCAAAGTATTTAGGCATAAGCACATTCTGAATGGTATTAAATCACCATATAAATTGTAAAAATAAGTTTAGTTTATGATGGAGTACAAGTTTTCACTGGGCAAAGTTTTCAAAAGTGCGCTATGGACTAGAAAATTTCTCAACCCTCCCGATGCCAACAGGGGTACTAAAATCTCTGAAATCACTATATTTAAACACGTAATCTACTAATAAAAAAACTAAATAAATATTACATATATTTTTTAATATGTAGGTATCATTTCTTACCCCAAAGAATATTACTTGCGCGCCGGAACTTGTTTCCGCCATTCTCGCTCGAAATATTACTAAAGCTGCGTTAGGGGTTAGGGTAGTCATCCGTCGCTATCCGTCGTCCGTCGTCATACGTTATATCGTATGACAAGTCAGTATACCTTGGCCGTCAGTCAGCAGAAGGTGACGTTGTTTGATGAATAAAAATGTTGTGGTAAAATATGATTTTAAATTAATTCAAAAGAATTATAGTGATTTATTTTTGAGGATGGACATTGTAATGCTATCCGAAACGTTGGTTAAATAACCCAATAGTACATCAATATAATAAAGTGGATTTTTTTAACGAAAACACATTAAATGTCTAAGTAATAAGAATTATTTGCAATAAAATTTATGATCTAGTTAAAACATGGTATTAAAATGATAAAATGCTGGGGGTAACTGACTCACCCCTCATGGCAACCCAAGTATTTTATGCATCTTGTGCATGTCGAATGTTAATTTTATTTTCATCTTCTCAAAGGACTTCCCATGATTCCCCAAGTTCTAGTTTCAACTTTGGGGATGCTGTGCGGAAGAAGTCGTATATTTACTCACTGCATACATATATGAATAACCATCAACAAATAATGAATCTTAAACTTTAAAATGTCGTTGCACGCTAAAAATTTCACCCGGGAATATTTAAATTTTTGCGACATTTATGTATTTGGAAAAGGTGATTGTTTTGCATTAAAATGAAGATGACTATTTTCTCTCTTCCTTTTGTCCGTAAAAAAATACCATCTGGTATTCAAGTATTTAGAAGAACTGCTTGGAATTCTCGTACTTAAAATTAAAAAACTAAATTATTTTGTAAACCTTAAAATTAACATGAAACTTTTAAAATATATCAATGCCACAAGTCTAAGAAAGAATTTTTAATTAGAATAAAAACATTAGTTTACCAAAAAATAATAACTAGAAAAAATATTTGAATTATAAGCAATATTATACATAAATACTAAATATTCTTTGAAAGGGGGTAAGATCAATCAATTTGAACGAATATCATACAGTAATTAATATAACTTAGGGAAATGAAAGAAAAAATGAGAATGACAGTGAGATAACAATTTATTATCTTTCTTTTTAATAATTTCAGTTTTTCGATGATATTTAATCCTAGTATGGCCAAACAATAAGTAACTGCAGTGAAAAATATTACTACTTAAAAATATATATTAATGTAGATCAACAAACGCTGATTCTGAATTTATAAGTATTATTATATTTTTCTATCTAAACTCTTCGGCGTTGATCGTGCTTCCACAGAGTTTTTCATATACAGGCTTAGACAGTGATCTTTCTCTAGTTTTGAAGGTCAAGTGTGCAAATTTTCATCAACGTCTTTTTTTTTTCTGTATTCAAGGTTTTTTTTTGGTTATTACAATTATAGTATGTTGAAACCACAAAGCTAGGTACGTGCCCGTATTGTGGTGGTTGAACATCATCGGAATAAAACTGTAGATTTGTATACAAATCAAAACCACGCCGTCCGCCAGCCCGTGAAAATCAACTTTATATAATAGATTACTATCCGAACTCCCCGGCGTTGCTCGGGATTGACAAAGAGTTTTTCATATGCAGACTTAAACAGTGACCTTTATGTTGTATTGAAGGTCAAGTGTTCACGTTTTCATCAACCGCGGAATAAAACTGTAGATTTGTATACTAATAAAATCCACGCCGTCCGTCCGCCCGTGACAGTTAACTTTATATAATAGATTACTATCCGAACTCCCCGGCGTTGCTCGGGATTGACAAAGAGTTTTTCATATGCAGACTTAAACAGTGACCTTTATGTTGTATTGAAGGTCAAGTGTTCACATTTTCATCAACCGCGGAATAAAACTGTAGATTTGTATACTAATAAAATCCACGCCGTCCGTCCGCCCGTGACAGTTAACTTTATATAATAGATTACTATCCGAACTCCCCGGCGTTGCTCGGGATTGACAAAGAGTTTTTCATATGCAGACTTAAACAGTGACCTTTATGTTGTATTGAAGGTCAAGTGTGCACGATTTCATCAACCGCGGAATAAAACTGTAGATTTATATACTAATAAAATCTACGCCGTCCGTCCGCCCGTGACAGTTAACTTTATATAATAGATTACTATCCGAACTCCCCGGCGTTGCTCGGGATTGACAAATAGTTTTTCATATGCAGACTTAAACAGTGACCTTTATGTTGTATTGAAGGTCAAGTGTGCACGTTTTCATCAACCGCGGAATAAAACTGTAGATTTATATACTAATAAAATCTACGCCGTCCGTCCGCCCGTGACAGTTAACTTTATATAATAGATTACTATCCGAACTCCCCGGCGTTGCTCGGGATTGACAAATAGTTTTTCATATGCAGACTTAAACAGTGACCTATATGTTGTATTGAAGGTCAAGTGTTCACGTTTTCATCAACCGCGGAATAAAACCGTAGATTTGTATACTAATAAAATCCACTCCGTCCGTCCGCCCGTGACAGTTAACTTTATATAATAGATTACTATCCGAACTCCCCGGCGTTGCTCGGGATTGACAAAGAGTTTTTCATATGCAGACTTAAACAGTGACCTTTATGTTGTATTGAAGGTCAAGTGTGCACGTTTTCATCAACCGCGGAATAAAACTGTAGATTTATATACTAATAAAATCTACGCCGTCCGTCCGCCCGTGACAGTTAACTTTATATAATAGATTACTATCCGAACTCCCTGGCGTTGCTCGGGATTGACAAATAGTTTTTCATATGCAGACTTAAACAGTGACCTTTATGTTGTATTGAAGGTCAAGTGTGCACGTTTTCATCAACCGCGGAATAAAACTGTAGATTTATATACTAATAAAATCTACGCCGTCCGTCCGCCCGTGACAGTTAACTTTATATAATAGATTACTATCCGAACTCCCCGGCGTTGCTCGGGATTGACAAATAGTTTTTCATATGCAGACTTAAACAGTGACCTATATGTTGTATTGAAGGTCAAGTGTTCACGTTTTCATCAACCGCGGAATAAAACTGTAGATTTGTATACTAATAAAATCCACGCCGTCCGTCCGCCCGTGACAGTTAACTTTATATAATAGATTACTATCCGAACTCCCCGGCGTTGCTCGGGATTGACAAAGAGTTTTTCATATGCAGACTTAAACAGTGACCTTTATGTTGTATTGAAGGTCAAGTGTTCACGTTTTCATCAACCGCGGAATAAAACTGTAGATTTGTATACTAATAAAATCCACGCCGTCCGTCCGCCCGTGACAGTTAAATTTATATAATAGATTACTATCCGAACTCCCCGGCGTTGCTCGGGATTGACAAAGAGTTTTTCATATGCAGACTTAAACAGTGACCTTTATGTTGTATTAAAGGTCAAGTGTGCACGTTTTCATCAACCGCGGAATAAAACTGTAGATTTATATACTAATAAAATCTACGCCGTCCGTCCGCCCGTGACAGTTAACTTTATATAATAGATTACTATCCGAACTCCCCGGCGTTGCTCGGGATTGACAAAGAGTTTTTCATATGCAGACCTAAACAGTGACCTTTATGTTGTATTGAAGGTCAAGTGTGCACGTTTTCATCAACCGCGGAATAAAACTGTAGATTTATATACTAATAAAATCTACGCCGTCCGTCCGCCCGTGACAGTTAACTTTATATAATAGATTACTATCCGAACTCCCCGGCGTTGCTCGGGATTGACAAATAGTTTTTCATATGCAGACTTAAACAGTGACCTTTATGTTGTATTGAAGGTCAAGTGTGCACGTTTTCATCAACCGCGGAATAAAACTGTAGATTTATATACTAATAAAATCTACGCCGTCCGTCCGCCCGTGACAGTTAACTTTATATAATAGATTACTATCCGAACTCCCCGGCGTTGCTCGGGATTGACAAATAGTTTTTCATATGCAGACTTAAACAGTGACCTATATGTTGTATTGAAGGTCAAGTGTTCACGTTTTCATCAACCGCGGAATAAAACTGTAGATTTGTATACTAATAAAATCCACTCCGTCCGTCCGCCCGTGACAGTTAACTTTATATAATAGATTACTATCCGAACTCCCCGGCGTTGCTCGGGATTGACAAAGAGTTTTTCATATGCAGACTTAAACAGTGACCTTTATGTTGTATTGAAGGTCAAGTGTGCACGTTTTCATCAACCGCGGAATAAAACTGTAGATTTATATACTAATAAAATCTACGCCGTCCGTCCGCCCGTGACAGTTAACTTTATATAATAGATTACTATCCGAACTCCCTGGCGTTGCTCGGGATTGACAAATAGTTTTTCATATGCAGACTTAAACAGTGACCTTTATGTTGTATTGAAGGTCAAGTGTGCACGTTTTCATCAACCGCGGAATAAAACTGTAGATTTATATACTAATAAAATCTACGCCGTCCGTCCGCCCGTGACAGTTAACTTTATATAATAGATTACTATCCGAACTCCCCGGCGTTGCTCGGGATTGACAAATAGTTTTTCATATGCAGACTTAAACAGTGACCTATATGTTGTATTGAAGGTCAAGTGTTCACGTTTTCATCAACCGCGGAATAAAACTGTAGATTTGTATACTAATAAAATCCACGCCGTCCGTCCGCCCGTGACAGTTAACTTTATATAATAGATTACTATCCGAACTCCCCGGCGTTGCTCGGGATTGACAAAGAGTTTTTCATATGCAGACTTAAACAGTGACCTTTATGTTGTATTGAAGGTCAAGTGTTCACGTTTTCATCAACCGCGGAATAAAACTGTAGATTTGTATACTAATAAAATCCACGCCGTCCGTCCGCCCGTGACAGTTAAATTTATATAATAGATTACTATCCGAACTCCCCGGCGTTGCTCGGGATTGACAAAGAGTTTTTCATATGCAGACTTAAACAGTGACCTTTATGTTGTATTAAAGGTCAAGTGTGCACGTTTTCATCAACCGCGGAATAAAACTGTAGATTTATATACTAATAAAATCTACGCCGTCCGTCCGCCCGTGACAGTTAACTTTATATAATAGATTACTATCCGAACTCCCCGGCGTTGCTCGGGATTGACAAAGAGTTTTTCATATGCAGACCTAAACAGTGACCTTTATGTTGTATTGAAGGTCAAGTGTGCACGTTTTCATCAACCGCGGAATAAAACTGTAGATTTATATACTAATAAAATCTACGCCGTCCGTCCGCCCGTGACAGTTAACTTTATATAATAGATTACTATCCGAACTCCCCGGCGTTGCTCGGGATTGACAAATAGTTTTTCATATGCAGACTTAAACAGTGACCTTTATGTTGTATTGAAGGTCAAGTGTGCACGTTTTCATCAACCGCGGAATAAAACTGTAGATTTATATACTAATAAAATCTACGCCGTCCGTCCGCCCGTGACAGTTAACTTTATATAATAGATTACTATCCGAACTCCCCGGCGTTGCTCGGGATTGACAAATAGTTTTTCATATGCAGACTTAAACAGTGACCTATATGTTGTATTGAAGGTCAAGCGTTCACGTTTTCATCAACCGCGGAATAAAACTGTAGATTTGTATACTAATAAAATCCACGCCGTCCGTCCGCCCGTGACAGTTAACTTTATATAATAGATTACTATCCGAACTCCCCGGCGTTGCTCGGGATTGACAAATAGTTTTTTATATGCAGACTTAAACAGTGACCTTTATGTTGTATTGAAGGTCAAGTGTGCACGTTTTCATCAACCGCGGAATAAAACTGTAGATTTATATACTAATAAAATCTACGCCGTCCGTCCGCCCGTGACAGTTAACTTTATATAATAGATTACTATCCGAACTCCCCGGCGTTGCTCGGGATTGACAAATAGTTTTTCATATGCAGACTTAAACAGTGACCTTTATGTTGTATTGAAGGTCAAGTGTGCACGTTTTCATCAACCGCGGAATAAAACTATAGATTTATATACTAATAAAACCTACGCCGTCCGTCCGCCCGTGACAGTTAACTTTATATAATAGATTACTATCCGAACTCCCCGGCGTTGCTCGGGATTGACAAATAGTTTTTCATATGCAGACTTAAACAGTGACCTTTATGTTGTATTGAAGGTCAAGTGTGCACGTTTTCATCAACCGCGGAATAAAACTGTAGATTTATATACTAATAAAATCTACGCCGTCCGTCCGCCCGTGACAGTTAACTTTATATAATAGATTACTATCCGAACTCCCCGGCGTTGCTCGGGATTGACAAATAGTTTTTCATATGCAGACTTAAACAGTGACCTTTATGTTGTATTGAAGGTCAAGTGTGCACGTTTTCATCAACCGCGGAATAAAACTGTAGATTTATATACTAATAAAATCTACGCCGTCCGTCCGCCCGTGACAGTTAACTTTATATAATAGATTACTATCCGAACTCCCCGGCGTTGCTCGGGATTGACAAATAGTTTTTCATATGCAGACTTAAACAGTGACCTTTATGTTGTATTGAAGGTCAAGTGTTCACGTTTTCATCAACCGCGGAATAAAACTGTAGATTTGTATACAAATCAAAACCACGCCGTCCGCCAGCCCGTGAAAATCAACTTTATATAATAGATTACTATCCGAACTCCCCGGCGTTGCTCGGGATTGACAAAGAGTTTTTCATATGCAGACTTAAACAGTGACCTTTATGTTGTATTGAAGGTCAAGTGTTCACGTTTTCATCAACCGCGGAATAAAACTGTAGATTTGTATACTAATAAAATCCACGCCGTCCGTCCGCCCGTGACAGTTAACTTTATATAATAGATTATACGTAAAATTTATAAATTATCTTAAAAAAAAACAAATTAACCACCATGGAATTAAAACACACCGTTTGGTTAGTATGACTAATCTGCTGATTAATAACAATCAGTCTACCTCAGTAAAATCTACAGTCTAAATTTTCTACACCATTGTTGCCAATTCGTGGAGAATTCCCCAAATTACGAGGAATTTCTAAAGTTTTTCAAAAATTGGGTATACAACCATATTGAAAAATAATTTTGAGAAAGCACTATATTTTGGTTTCATTCGCAGCAAACCTTCAAAAAAGTCTATTATTAAAGCCTGAACAAAAGGATAAATCAGAAAGTAAAATTCTAATTATAACTTGATAAAAAAAAAAATGCTAATTTCAATAGAATTTTGTTTCATTTTGGAGCTAAAGGAACTTGTGGAGATTTTGAGAGGAATTTGAAAATCACTTCGTCTCTCGTGAGTATTTTAGAAAATATGCATTGGCACCTCCAATCCACATTCATATTTGAACCGATGAAAATGTTTGTAAGCGGTAAGTTGTTTATCAGGTGCCGTTATGGATGCATTTTTGCACTTTGGTTCAATACAATAACATTAGTGATGAGATGCTAACATTTTACATACTTAGACGTTAAAAGCGGGTAATCTAATGAATAAAAAAACTTCTTGACTTACATAAAAAATACAACGCCGCGGCCGGTTGAAAAAAAATAGACTTTTTGACCGGTGACGTTACGGGTCACTTGCACAGATTTGATGTGTTTTTGAGAAACCGGAAAAATTATTATTGGTAATTTATTTTAACTATTAAAACCAAATATAACAATAAAAAATATACTGTTATATAATTTGAAATAGATGGACAAATGCATCTGCCACTAAGACCCGGATAAACCTCTCCACACTAACCAGAACACTCATGCAATGTCACCAAACGTTGCAACCATATAGGGTGACCTATGGCAGGGGTTGGTAATCCAAAAAATGGTCCCCGGGTCGGCGGTACTCATATCCGCCTTCCAATTTGTAGATGTTCGTTCCTCGAAGATTTGTAAAATATGACTAGTGTAGAATGTGCCCGATTAACTGGAAAAACGGTTTCCTTGACAGAGAGTTAAATCCACTAACGACATCTTTTGAGTGTGGACTGATATTTATTATGGTAAAATTTGTGGAAATGATTGAACTTTTCAATTAAAATACATGCTCTAAATCTCTTCTCGTTCTCAGCTATAACCTGAGAACGAGAAGAGCCGACCCCAACAGCCTACCTAGGCAATGAGTTGGGATAGTGCTAGGAAGAAGAAGAAAGAAGAAGAATTAAAATACAGGCTCATTTTGATTGATTGCAAGTTAAATAATTTTAGTTTGGTTTTTAAAATTTATTTTTCTCTCATGTAATTATCAATTCTATTAAAAATATGTTTTTGAAAATGGAAGTAACAAACCGAAATTATTTTATTTGCAACCTAATTAGAATGAACCTGTTTTTTTAATCGAAAAATTCAATTTTTTGTCTTTATGTTGTCTCATTTATGTTGTCGAAACTCGGAGCTACCCATATGAGGATAAAATTTAGAAAACGTAAATTACTAATGATTATAAACTCCTACAATATTGTTAAAACTCATTTGCTTAGTTTAACAATAGGAGGACTAAAGACGACTAAAAGATATATTACTTTTGAACTATCTAAAGCACAAGCCATGTCATTAAATTTCTATTTATTCCTGTGTCTGCAGGCTCCCTAGTAAGTTGTTTCATTGTTTGAAAAGGTTCAACCACTGACACGTTTGGTAGATCAAATTAGTTCAAACCATCAACCACGGGTTCGCCTTCCAACCAACGCAACCACCTTATTAGAAAGCAAAGCAAAGATAATACCATGTCTTAAAATAAAACATTTGTCTCTGTAAAATAACCGTTGACATATTTGATTTTACAGTCGAGAGATTGTTGGATCAAATCACTGAAGAGATAAAAAAAGTGCTTATTTCCGATGTCAACCCAATTTTTCCCTACTTTCAGGTGATATTATTTAGAAGCAGATTTCAATACCATGGCCTGTCTGGGGATTAGGAGTCGAATGTGAAATATAAATAAATATTGCTAATGTTGCATATTGTTGGTACCCACCTATTCTGAAGCCGGTGATACATTATTGTTTGATTTAAGATTAATTATTTATACATACAACCAATCAATTTTTTCTTTCTTTTAAAGATCTTTTACAATTAAAAGTTTTAATTTGTATTAACTCCAAACTCCATTGTTTATCAGTTGACTCAAAAAGTAAACAATGAAAGTACCTATACGTTCATTTTATTGCACCAGCAAATGCACTGATAAAAATGATAACTTTTGTTATTAACTTCTTTATTTTTTTTATTTCGATATGATATACACAGAATTTGATATTTTAAATTATTCCATACAAATTAGTTCAACAATGGATAAACAATTTCGCCAACTAATATTCAAGTTCAAGGTGGTTATCATTCATAACACAAAAAGCTGACATTTTTTCACATCTCCCTTTTAAAATCCCTAATAAATTTTGTATGATACCAAGCATATGTCAGACATAATAGTGTTTACCTCCTTTGTCTGTATAGCAAAGAGAAAGAAAGGAGATAGCTTGGGGACAAAACTTGATGTGACCCACGCTAAGTACATCCAGTAGCTTCTTATTTGAACGTTAGATTGCACTGAAACTCGCTACTGGCGTACACGAATATTAAAAAATAATAATCGGGTAGTTTGTTAAATCCTTTTTTATTAATATTATTGTAGCATATTTTGGGAGGTCGTTGAACAAAAGACATTTGCAGGCGAGCCGCCACTGTGTATAATGTAAACTGATGAAATCAGAAGTAAACAAGAATGTGCTTCGCCAATATGGATACCATATTATTACTTTACATCGATAGTATATAACTTATTCAAAAGAAATAAATTAAGGCCGGGAATACATATTAGATTTTTCCGTCCGATACCTAGTTGATTCCGATAGTCTGATCAGACCATCGCCATCGGGAGCCTATTTTGCATATATCTGAAATAGACGTCAAACTTATTTTTTCGACTCATCAGAGGGTTGCTAATTCATGGAGAATCCCTCAAATTGCTGGGAATTTATAAGAATTACAGAATAGGGAATTTCGCAAGGAGAACGTTTTGGTAAGTAAAACGCAGGATTCTGGACATTTCTTGATTATCCTACCATATTGAAAAAATGTGTTCACAATATAATGTGAGAATATTATATAATTCGCTTTCTTTAGCAGCAAATTTTCAAACGAAATTCTATTTTCAAAGCCTGAATGAATGAGAAAATCTCTTATATTAAATAAATTCTAATTTCAAAAGAATTTTGTTTCTTTTTGAGCGTAAAATAATTAATGGAACTTGTATGGTATCCTTATTTTGTTCTCCCCAATTGGCGGATTATGAGCTCCTATTGTGTGTACTTTAAAACATGTACATCGGCAACCCTTATTGAATTTATAAATATATATTTATAGACAATTTTTGCTGCGTCATTTTTATTAGCTATTTTGTCGTCTGAACGCATTATCAAATTTGATAATGTCTTCAGAAGACGGAACAAATATTTATGTATAAATAGAATAGTTATATTAATGAATTGGTGTATAAAATACCTCTAGGACCACCGTAGTCTAGTGTTAAGGCTCTCGACTAGTAATCCAAAGGTCACGTATGCGCAAGTAAACTTTATTTGACTAAGTTGTAATATATATTTTCCAAATTATTAATTTAAAAAAATATATATATTTTGCAGCACGTTTCAGAGTGGAAGATAGAAGAAGAAGAAGAATTGAAACGTTGCTTGAAATGGCCATAGCTATGTTTAATATCTACGTAATGTATTTGTTTTGAATAAGAATAATATCTGAATAGCCAGTTACTTTTCCTCCTTCCCCTTCCTCTCCCCACCACCTTCAGCTTCACAACATACCTCAATTTGGACACTGGCCCCAGATGAATCGGAGCAGTTGGAACTCTTGAGCGGTTTTCACAAAAAAAACTTTAAATTAAAATGACTTAGCTAGCATTATATTAAACTCGCGACGCCTGGGTGGGAAAGCCGGTTAAGCTTCTATGTTTTTTAAATGATTCCCTTTAAACAATACAAAGATTTATTTTTTAATAGATATAAGTACCTACACTGTCTTGCATGAACCGCATCAATAAAATTAAAGAAACATTTAAAAAAAAATAATAGGGCATTTAAAATGTGCCCCCCAAATTCAGCGTGCCCATGGGTATTTTGGCCTCAAATTTAAAATTAAGTTTTGTATAATTGTAATTGTAATGGAGTATTTATGATATGTGATTTTTTGCATTAAAATCACATTCAAAGTAGACTTCCCGCCCTCTCAGTCCTCCCCAAGGACCCCATAGTTATGTTTGCTGACAACCTTTTGTGTCTTAAATCCGCCCCTGTCGACTACTTGTTCGTAAGTGCACGGCAAACAAGGCGCTTAGCACGTGAAGCAGATCATTTACTTGGCTCTTGTCTCTTTGGCTCTTAAATGGTCATTTACTGAAACGTAACATAATATTACTAAGCTTTGATTAGTAATATTATGTTACTAAATTAATTTGAATACAATTAAATATGGTCCTATTGGTAGTCTAACCAGAGAACTTAGTGAAAGTGCGTAGCTTATGTACATACAAGGATGTAAGTAGTTGTTCCAGGGTTTAAGGAAGTTCTTTTTTTTAAGTTAAAAGAGATATACATACTTCAATTTCTCAAAAATAATAAACAACTAAAAAATACACATATTATTGTTTACTTTTAACTTGCATAATTACATTTTAATTTTGCTCACTAATCTTAAGAGCATACAGTTTTTTTCTAAAATGTATTCATGCTACTTACTGTTGTAAAGCTATCGGGAAGGATATATAATTATTTTGTCTTGTGAAGTGTTCATGTACTTGAGATGTTCTTATAAATGTTGAATTCGTGGGTATAAATCCACATTGGATTTTGTGGATTAATAGACATATGTTGTATTCATATGGATTTCTGATTTTAAGTAAGTTTGTTTCATGGTATACTTTTTTAGTGGGTATTTAAGTGATTGAAGAGATTAAGACGTAACCGGGCGCTGATTTTTCCATACAAACGTAGTCTCCATTTATCTTTCTGGATTTTAACCCTAGAGCAAATATTTTTTAACATAAAATAGATATTGGCGATTTGCGTGTCGGTAAGTTTTGTTTTTTTTGATAAATTGCTTCTTATAGAAGTTATGACCTTCCAAAAATCAATAAAATTGCCTGATTTAAACGCAGTCAAAAGACGTTCAGTCTACAAACTAGACAATACATTTTGAAAAAAAGCAAAACGGTCCGACATAGAATAGTTTCTTTTTATGTAGTTGGTAAAAAAAAATTGAAAATCGGTTAACTTTTGGAGGAGAAAAATGAGGAATACGAAACCTCGATTTTGAAGATTTTATTTAGGTATTTGTAGCCCGAGCTGCATGTGTCCCTTTCGCTCAGTATTCGGGAGGTAAGGGTCGGGGGACAGGGTTTAGATAAATATGTATGTATTTGTGCGAAGTGATGTCACGTAGTCATAAATCGATATTTGATATTCTAGTGTTGTGTTGTCCCGAGTAATCGATGTTTTTTTTATTATTTTTTCCGTTTGGTCACTTTTGTGTTGGTGAAGTATTCCGATATTCTTACTTTAATTTCATATGTTTATGTAAAATAATATCTGTAAAAAAAACATCCGTTACGGCCAGACCGACTCCGAGGTGATTTCGTTCCGTATTGCCAATATGGATACAAAACACTCAAATGGATAATTTAAAAAAAAATAACTTTTGGGTAACTAGCATAATATTATAATTCTTCAATAACCTATAATGTATATTGTTATTTTATTTATTTAACTTCTATTTCGACAAATAAATATACAGCAAAGTGATGTAGCGTAGTATATCGAATTGTGTCGGTGCACTAGTGTTGTCTTTTCCCGAGTAATTGATATATTTTATTGGTTTTTTTTTTGGTTTAGTGACTTATTTCGAGTATACAATACTTGCCGATCTTACTAAAATTGGACCAAATTCAATTTGTATACGTCAAGTACTATAATAATTTTCAATTTGCGAGGTGGTTATGGGTACCGCCGCCCCGGGAACAATTTATTGGATAACCTCTGTCATAGGTCACCCCAAGTGGTTCGCTACTACTTCTTTTTTAAATATATATTTTTAAAAAGATGCCATTTGCGTGGTGATCTGTTATAACAAAACACAGTAGGAAAAGTTGCGCCGTTTAGTCATGACATTTTCTATTATTTTCGAGTTACATGGATATTTAAATACTAGTTCATTTTTACTCATGATCCGATTTTCAGAACCCCGACATGTCTGGAGGTAGAGTGGAAAAAATGGAGGTTTCCTCCACACCATCCGATTTGCAGTGTGGTGATTGGCAAGGGTGTTATGGCTTTCATGTCATTCGTCATTTTCAAAATTTCAACGAATGGCATTGGCGTTGGCTCTATTAACAAAACACAATAATAAGATTCGTAAAACAAAATAGCGAACAAAAAATTGCAATATTATATCGAAAATTGGTCACTTGCGATGTTTACGTGGTAAAAATTGGTCATTTTGGCCAAATAAACATCGCAAGGGAATTAAAATATGTTGATTTCAGGAATTTTACTAAAATAAAAAATAAATATTTGAATTTACTACTTTTCCCTGTCTCAAACAACTTGAATGGTTTAGTTAAGTTTTGATAAACAAAAAAGATAACTATCTGTCCAAACAAGTATTTTATATTATTTTTAATTGATTAATTTAGCAAAACGACACAAATTAATTTAATAAAATTTACTTGCGCACGCCGCGACCTGCGGATTCGTAGCCAAGAGCCTTACCCTTCAACCACGGAGGCAGTTCAAATGTGCGCACCTACATATTTTAGTAGGTGTACCTATATGGGTAGTAAGATTTTTTTTTTAATTTTTAAAAGAAAGACAAACATTACCGGGTTACGAAAAACCTAACATTTGAAAAACTCCTACTACCACCACACTAAGCAGAAGATATTACTTGTGTTGTGATGGAGAACTTAGCCAGCCAAGGAATCGAACATGGGACGCCCGGGGGGGACCCAAACGCGATGCACGCTCAGCCACTGACTGGTCAAGTAAGTAAGAGCAATACAATAAATTATGAAATAATGTACCTAAGCCTCCTATTTTATTACGAAAATGTACCTATTTAGTTCCTTAGACAATATGTATATAATAGCTTATTTAGGTGGCTAAGGATGGAACGTCCCGTCACAAGAAATTAATTGTTTATTCTTGTCTCCACTCCACACACATGGAGATAATCTTGTAGGCACTTGCGACTAGCCGCGCCGCGCCGGCAAACATCGATGTAATATGATACCTGTAAAAAGCGCAATTTTCCCTGCGAGGGGTCCATTGCAAAAAGGGGTGCCTTGGAACATATCGGCGTTAGCTCAGGTGGTAGAGATTGAGTTCCGTATCGTCAGGCGTTAGATCAGCCAATAGGGCTTTTACACGAGGGACAAATGCCAGACCAACCACTCCATATTCGTCAAAGGAAACACAAGAATGGGGGTATGAAAGTATATTCACAAAGCACGATTACATAACAGATACAAGTGAGAAGAATTATTAACATCCTAAATATTCCTAGTTGTTTGTTAGGAACAATCTCTCTCTATTTAAAGTTCTGGCTGGCAAGTTTGTACGTAGGCATGATTCAAGTCATAAAAAAGGCACATAAAGGGTAATGATAGTTAGTCCGCTTACATGAATTTGCAGTAGGTTTCGCGTACATGTTGAACCACAAATGGAGGGTTATCTTCTATACTGTACGCGCCATTACGCGTACATTTTTCCATTGTAAGTTGGCACAGAAATTAGGTACAGGTTTCAAAAGTACTTGTACAAAAGTAGCCGTTAATTTAGGCGCGCAACGATAGCGTCTTGGTTGATTGCAAAACACACATGTTGACAAGGCCAAGGTTAGATTGTGAGTGCAGGCCGTTGGTGATTTCGTCAGCCGGCGTGTGTCGAGCGTTGTGCAGTTTACCAACTTAGCCGTGCACAAAGCGGGCGCACGCGCACAGCGAACAATGGTAACAACTGACAGCTAACTAATTTGAATTCGCGGGAGTTTTGAACGTGTCCGATTCGTTACGTGACACATCCCCGCCCGCCCGAGAAAAAGCGACGTGGCAATGGAGCAATAGGCTTAAAGAATCCTCTTTTACTTAAAACATGCCACTGGCTTCTCATAGAGATGGCTTGCGAGAGAGAGAGAGATTGTTGGGTGTGCTAGCTAATTGATGACAAACATAAAACACATAGTGACATATGACATGACAAGACAAGACAAAACATAGTAACATGTGACATGACAAGACAAGACAAAACACAGTGACATATGACATGACAAGACAAGACAAAACATAGTAACATGTGACATGACAAGACAAGACAAAACACAATGACATATGACATGACAGGACAAGACAAAACATAGTACATGACATTTTGAAGAAAAAAAAATGACTCTAAGTTTATCATTGGTCCGGGAAGCTAAGATTTGCGAAGCGTAGTTTGTTTGCGTAGTGGTCGGAGTTTGCGTAGCACTTGTTATTTTCACTAACACATGACTCATTGAGATTACACTCAAATGAACACTAACGTCTTGGAAAAGAACACGGTGTGGAACTTTGTTGTTGCGGAGGGGTTCTACTATCACAGAGGTCAAAATAGGTGCTTCAGGTTTGTAGAAATGCCAGAGTGGATCCATGCTGGTAGTGAGCAAGGTTGTACTGGTTATTAAAGCGTGCAGGGCTGCGGATAACATGGGTTGGTGCCAAATGGAGATTGGTGGTGAGTATGCACAAACGGCAATTGGTGAGTCTGCACGAACGGCGACTGGTTGGTCTGCGTGTTTTAGTATTTGCAAGACAATGCTTGTGTCAGTGCGTGATGGAGCAAAAGACAACAATTGATTTGGCAGGAACGGACAACTAACCTGGAGCTGACATGCTCGGAGGTTGTTGTTTGGAAAGTGTCATTATATTGTGAGACAACTTGTTCGCAACTGCACAAACGGCTCACACTTAATTGAGTTGGATGTGGTCGGGTGCTTTTTATATAACGAGGCTGAAGAGAGGGGACCTCCGTGACGGTAGTGAAGGCGGCTATGAAGGGGGCTCAGCTGGTGATGAAAGAGGCTGCTGGGCTTCTTTTTAGTCCAGGGGTAAATTATTATTAGAACAAAATTCTTGAAGTTTACCTGCCTAGTAGACCAATGATGCGAAAATGGTTGGAAAGAAACAAATGTGCCTTGGGTAGAAGAAAGAGATTTGCTTGCCAGAAACCAGAGAAAGAGAAAGATAGAGATGTTCCTAACTAGTTGATATTTTACAAATGTAAAAATAAAAAAAAATGTTTTCGTATCAAGAGGTGACTCTGTATAGTCCATTCAGTGCAATAGTACTGAATACAAATCCACTGATACAAGAACATGTTTGTGCAATGAGACAAAAAAAATAACTTCTTTGAAAGCAATTAACCTTTCATGGTCAATGTCATCGCTAAAGTGGTAACAACGTAAGGCTTTCAAGGAAAAAAACATAGTGAAGATATTTCATTGAAGGGTGAAGGGATGATGGGAGAAGGGGTGAGAAGAAAAAAAAAATTCGTGGATGAGGTTTGTCCTATTTGACAGACGATAAGCCAATGCCTATCGTACTATTTCCAAATCCGAGAATAATTTTCTACAATATGTACATGGTGAAAGTGATGAAGAAAAAAAGACGTTTAAGTACAGAAATCTGCTGAAAACTGGCTAGAGTCCGGATTCGATCTTCAGGAGAGAGCGAAATAATAATATTATTAAAATTAATAATTAAAATTATTATTCAAATTAATAATCAATTTTCAAAACCAATGGAAAATAAATTAGGAGTACCACAGGGATCAGTCCTTGGACCTCTATTGTTCATACTATATATTAATGACATGGTGAAAATATTTTCAAAATGCAAAGTACGACTATTTGCCGATGATACACTTATATATATAATTGGAGAAAACTATGAAGAACTAATACATATTTTAAATAATGAACTAGATAATGTATCAAGATGGCAAAAAATAAATAAGCTTAAATTAAATACAAAAAAAAACAAATGTATGGTAATTGGTTGTAAGAAGACATCCAGTGAAAGCAAAATCAAAATTGATGGTGAAATTATTGAAAATGTTACCGATATAAAATACTTAGGAGTTATAATAGGTTCCAAACTCAACTTTAACAAACATGCTGAATATACCCAAAAGAAAATTGGAAAAAAGATATCTTTTTTGGGAAGAATTCGCCAAAAACTGTCCGAAAAACTGCAATCACCATTTATAACTCCATTATTGCTCCACATTTTAATTACTGCTCAACTATCCTTTTCCTGTGTAACGACCGAGAGCAAAATAAATTTCAAATTCTCCAAAATAGGGCAATGAGAACAATACTCAGACGAAATAGATATTCAAAAGTAAATAAAATGTTAAACGAACTAAATTGGCTAACGGTGAAACAGATGTTGACCTTGAACACGATGATATTTTTACACAAAATAGTTAACAACCTGCTACCCAAATATTTTTCGAATAAAATTATATACAACAAGGACATACACAAACATAAAACTAGGACGTGCAATGAAATCAGGCTACCAAAGAAGGACAAAGCGAATACCCAGAATAGTATATTATATAAAGGGATGAAATACTATAACGCGCTGCCGGAAAACCTTAAGTCTGCCCCAATTGAAAAATTCAAAATGTTGTGTAGGAGCCACATCAAGCAAGAAAAAAAAAATAGTATTTTTATTAATTAGTCATTTGTAAACTTAAATGTACAAATTACTAAAATAAAATCAATTAAAAAAAAAAAAAAAAAAAATATATATATATATTTGACAGCAGGTTTCCCGACTCATTACATTTACAAGAAAGTGTGATGAAACATAACATACAACATAATACAATTCTAGTCTTTCATGTGTATAGGATGAAAGACTAGGGGTCGATTTAATCTTCTACAAATTTGTGAGAAAATGACAGACCCTTGCTCAAATTTCACAAACCTGGGAGTTTTCTTATTCGTTTCCCAGCCGACGAGTTAGGTGTTTTTGTGTCATGTCCCAATTGACCTCCTACGACACGATACCTCATAATCAAAAGTGAAGCCGATGATTAGTCCATGGTCAATGGATAGTAGATAGTTCTTGGGTTTAGTTACAAGAAGTCCACAGGCATCAGTTCAACCAAAATTTGCTGAATGCACAGCTTCAATGTTATTTTTTAAAAAAAAGTTCTCTTCCAAGAGGGAAATTTCCTGCTGTTTGGCGAGTTTAACAAAGGTGTCAAATGTTTTAAAAATGACAAGACATATCCGGGTAAAATGATCTACGTCAGGTAGTTCAAGTATAAACAGGTGGCAATCTTATTTAAGAAAAACCAATTGATATTATATCGTTCACACGAATCACGGTAAGTATTATGACGTCTTCACGTATCATGTAAAAATTTGAACGATTTGATAAAAGACAAGCCCAGTATTGAAAGGATGTAAGACAGTAGGTATTTATAACAAAACGTGAGACAAATTACCTATTCGCTGCGTTGGCGAAAAAATTAAGTGATTATGACGAACTTCTCGTATAGCGTTGGATTTTATAACGTTCGCACGTATCATGGTGGATTTTATAACGATCTCTCGTATCGTGGTGGAAAGGCAAATTTACGTTCAAGTTGATAAAGAAGTTTCCATTTCAATACAGACGGCATATGCACAAAATACACAATAAACATATACGGTGATGTCGATAGTTATTGGTACCAGCATAATACAAAAGTAACATGACAAGCAGATACAATTGTACAAGACATGTGATGTGATAGTAGTAATTACTTACACAGCGCACAAATATGGCGAAAGAGACCTATTGGTTTTATTTACTCTTTGCTTACAATATACTGTGATGACACAACCAAAAGTTGAGTTTACACGGTATGTGATGACACAAACATAAGTTGAGTTTACACCATGTGTGATGACGCAAACTTATGCTGAGTTTACACGGAAGGTTGGCAATAATACAAGACATATGCCAACAAGGATTTTTTTTATACAAGACAAAAAAATATGAATATAGCAAAAGAGACCTATTTGGTTTTACTTACTCTTTGCTTACAATATAAAGGTTTGTAGTGGTTTATTTAAGACCTGATTGGGTTTTACTTACTTAAAATGACCAAACAAAATGAGCAAGGAAACACACTTGGTGTTTCCACAATTGCTACAAACACTAATGTTGTGAACTTTACATGTTATACATTTTTATATACAAAAGGGGGCACCTTGAGACACAGGATAACTTAATATGAGTGACCTGGCTTGGTGTATTTAACAAGGCAAATAAATGTCATTCAAGACAAAATAAAGTGCAACAATATAACAGATTTGGGTCAGGAAGTTGAGATCCTATGATTTTACATACTCAATATGACCGAAAGGTGTTATACATGGTACATTGTTATTGATGAGGAAGACAAATCGGAATTTGTTTTTCTTTACAACAACTATTTTCAGAAATGACGTGTCAATATCAAATTCTGAAAAAAGACTAGAGCAAATGGGATAGTTGAGCGCCATTCAATTTTTTGGAAAACTGAAAAAACTTTAACATGGTAATTGTAACTTATATTTGTTACACCTGTGTAACTTGAATTAAATGACGATAACGAACTGGAATTACACAGGCATTTTGATTACAAATTACAGGGGTAGAACATTCACCTCAATTGGGTGTGTGTTGCAAAAGGGTCATTGTTTTATGTACGATGGAACCCATTAGAACAAATATGAAGGACAATTGGAAGAACAAGAGCAAAAAAACAATATCAAATGATATGACAAGAAAACTTGGTGTGTTGGGAACAGGGAATGGAGAACATTTTCGAGTATCGCGCGTACCAAAAAATACAAACCGACGTTGAGGAGGTGTCTCTTTTCTGAAATGATCGGTTTCAAAAAAGGTGTATACATGAGAAAAAGTGAACCGTGAGAAAAAGAATAGGAACAAAAGTTTATATACAATGAAATAGTGTACCGAGGTCAAGGTTACAATTGACACTTATTGTACCTTGTCGTGTAAGATTTACTTACAACAAGCCATAATGGATGATTAACTTATGAAAATCAAGAACATTATGGCTAAAAAGGCTAATGATTTCAACAAAAAACGAATAACACTATGGTAGACGGCTTGTGAGATCAATAGTAAAAGTCATAAATAGTTGTTTATGCAAAGTTTGTAGTGTATGACAGTGGTTGTTTCTGCCAATGAGGTACAAACGTAGGGACAGGAGTGATGGTTTCTATTGTTTCCATATTTCCAGCCTTGACAATGTCCTTTATGTGGTAGTTGCCTATGTGTTTACCAGAAATGTCAGACAGGGTGTACACCAAATCTGAGATTTTTCTCAGTACTTTAGCCTTGATAAAGCGGGGTGCCAATTTGGCAGAGAAGTACATGGCACCTTGTGACAATGTGTTATTTCTTCTCCAGACAATATCCTCTTTATTAAAAGTGACATGTTTCCTGCGTAAGTTGTATCTGTCCGCACTCTTTTGGTGGGCCAGTAATAAAGCGTCTGTTACTTCGCTGTAGATAGCAGAGAGTTCTTCTAAACGGTGGGCATAAGTTTCTACAGGGTCTTCAGATGAGGGAACCGATGATGGAAAATCAATATTCCGATGTAGAGAACCGTGAAAAATTTGTTCCATGCCGTGTTTGAGGAAGAATGGGGTGTAACCGGTTGTAAGATTTACCGTGTTGTTCATAGCTGCTTGAATTTTTTCCAAGTTTTTACACCAAGTGCGTTGGTCTTTATCAACTAGGATAGCCAGGGCAGTATTGATGTTTTGGTTATAACGCTCTACAGTGTTGTTCTGTGGTGTGTAGAGAGTATTATAAAAAATGTCCTTTATGCCGTATTTGGACAGGAATTCCTTAAATTCAGTTGCGATGAACTGTTTTCCGTTGTCCACGATAATTGTACGGGGGGTTCCGTAAGGTATAAATATGTGTTTTTCCAAAAGGCTTACGACTGTAGATGCGATGGCTCTTTTTAAAGGAAAAATCCAACAATATTTGGTGAAAATGTCCACTACACTGAGTATATGCATGTGTCCAGCATAACTTCTGGTGAAAGGTCCAATAAGATCCATTGACAGTGATTGCAGTAGTCTATCGGCGCGTTTGGGTTTACCCATAAGACCAGCAGGGGGTGCAGTGCTGTGTTTATAAGCTTTGCAAATGTCGCATTTAGAAATATAATTACGCACTTGTTTGAAAAGACCGGGCCAATAATATTTCAAGGATATTTTCTTATATGTCTTGAAGGTTCCGGGGTGTATGGATTCCGGGGCACTGTGGTTGTTGAATATTATTTGTTCTCTCTCTTCAAGAGGAACAACCAGTTTCCAGGCATGGTCTTCGAGAATAGACAAAGGAGGTTTGCAATTGCGGTACAATTGTCCTTCTTTTATGATAAAATTTGGAAACTGTTGAGGAGAGTTAATGCAACCGTTGAATATCTTTAGATACCAGGTGTCCTTAGTAGAAGAGATGGGGGCAGTTGGTTCGGTGTTTAGGAGAGCAAGCTCGATTCTTGAGAGTGCGTCAGGTACAATGTTGTCGGCGCCTTTGCGTTGTATGACATCGAAAGTGTATTGAGACAAACGTGATGACCAACGAGCGAGTCTACCAGATGGATTGTTCAAGGAGATTAGCCATTTAAGGCTGCTGTGGTTAGTAATTACAGTGAATTTGCTACCGTCTATGTATCCTCGAAAGTGGTGAATAGAATCCATTACTGCCGGTAACTCTTTTTCCGTTATTCCGTAGTTCTTTTCGTGTTTGTTTAAACTTCGGGAAAAGTAAGCTACAGGGTGTTCTCCATCGGGAAATTCCTGAGTTAGTACTCCGCCGATTCCAACATTAGAAGCGTCAGTATGGAGCGTGAAAGGAAGTGTGAAATCAGGGCAGTTCAGCACAGGTTCTGTTTGAAGAGCAGATTTCAAAGTGATGAAGGCTTTTTCGGTTTCAGGAGACCATAAGAAATTACTGATGCCTTTGCGTGTACCAGTGATTTTGTTGAGCGGTGCTGCAATGTTGGAGAAGTTTTTGATGAACCTTCTATAATAACCGGCCAGTCCTAGAAAACCTTTGACTTCTTTTGCATTTTTGGGTCTGGGGAAATTTGCCATGGCTTCGACTTTAGCTGGGTCCGTTCTCAGACCTTTTTCGTCGATAATAAAACCTAAATAACGCAAGCGGGACTTGCAGAATTCTGATTTCTTCAAGTTGATGGTAAGACCGGCGAGCTTGAGTTGTTGGAAGACTTTTTCCAGCATTTCAATGTGTTTTTCGAAAGTTTCAGTTATGATGATGAGGTCGTCTAGGTAACAAAATAAGTTATTATCCGATTCTGGGCCGAATAACTTGTCCATTAACCTTTGTAATTCGGCAGGGCTGTTTTTGAGGCCGAATGGTAACCTTTTAAAGTGAAACATACCTCTACCTGGTATGACAAACGCAGTTTTTTCACAAGATGCAGCGTCTAATGGTATTTGCCAAAAAGCTTTGCTTAGATCAATTGAAGATATTAACTTGGCGTTTCGTAGTTTGTCGAGGATGGCGTGAACAAATGGAAGTGGATAGGCGTCAGCCTCAGTGCAAGCATTAAGCCTTCTACTGTCGATGCAGAATCGTGCAGAGCCGTCCTTTTTTGATACAAGTAGAGTTGGGTTGGTCCAGGCGCTTCTACTAGGAACTACAACGCCTAAACTCAACATTTCGTCTAACTCTTTTTCCAATTGTTTAAGTTTCTGGGGAGCTAGGTTATAATACCTTTGTTTGATGGGTGGTCCATTGGTTTTGATGTGGTGTTCGACTAGGTTAGTTAGTCCTAAACCGCATTTTTCGAAAGATATTGATTCGAATTTGTTGATCATCCCTTTTAATTGTTGTGACTGAGCAGAACTTAGATTTTCGTAAGGTATTACTGTACGAATCTCACTAACTTGAGTGGAGTGAGAGGTGTTGTTACAAGTGTTAAATACCTGGGGGGCGACATTAAAGGCCTTCCAGAAGTCTACACCGAGGATGAAGTTCTGGGTTATCGAAGGAACCACTAAGAAGTTGATCGTGATTGTTTTGTTTCCGCAACTGACAGGTAGTGCTAGAGAACCTGTGACAGTTTGTGCTGTGTTGTCTGCGGTTTTGACGTGGGTAGAATGCATTTTGATTCTAAATCCGCAATTGACGAAAGGTATGTGTGCATTATTGCCGAGGCAACTAATAGATGCGCCACTATCCATAAATCCCGAAAAGGTGACATTATTGACGGAGAATTGAGCATAGGGTCTTCCGTCTTGAGCTTCTTTGCAACTAACAGTTGAAAGATGTAAGGCCTGGTTGAAGTATTTTACGTGTCTCAACCACTCTATCCATTCCTTAGGCCTTGGAGTGAAATGGATTCCCGAGAGGTTGGGTATTAGTTTTTTGCTTCTTGTTTACCCAATTTGGAGGGGGTTTCGAAAAGTCCGGTGGAGGTTTGACAACTTTATTGGGAGCGTGTAATCTCTCGTAATTGTGTCTTGATTTTTTGAAAATTTCTCGTAGATTGTCACGAGGTGGAGAGCGGTTTTGGGAAGAATGCCTTTTAGGTGCTCTGGTGTCCCGGGGTTCTTGGAGATTAGCTTGCTTAAAACAAGTAGTTTGAGAATGACCGGTGCTGGTATGTTTTTGACTCAGGTGGTACTGGTGTAATTATTTTTGCTTCCACTGGTTCGGGGCAATTAAAACGTAAATTCCTGATGTATTTCTTGTTGAAGTACAAGGCGTAATTTATGAGCGACTTCCTTGATTTGTCAGTTGGCGACAGGTCCTTACCGAGGTGGTTACCGAGCCTACAACACATCTCGAACGCCCGAAAGCAGATCAGCATACAACAAATCGGCAAAGGAATGCAAGAGAATCATCAATAGATCAAAATTCGAACACGACCTGCAGATCAGCAAAAAGCTGGCTGCCTACCCGCATGGCAGCAGAGCATTCTGGTCGCTTGCGGGCTCAATAGGTCGAAATTTTTGCAAACCCAGTTTGCCACCTCTTACCAGACCTGACGGCTCACTAGCAAACACCGCCACCGAAAAGGCAAACCTTTTAGGGAAAATGTTTGCGGAAAACTCGACGACGGGGGTGCTGTTCCGCCGTCGGTTCCTCACTGCGGCTTCTATATGAAAAAGCTGAGGATCCGGCATCGGGATGTACACCACGTCATACAAGGGCTCGATGTAAATAAAGCTAGTGGACCTGATGGAATACCTGCCCTGGTATTGCAGAGGTGTGCTGCGGAAATAGTTCCAGTTTTGACAAAGCTCGTCAAAATGTCCCTGAAGTGTGGCACTGTGCCCTCTGGTTGGAAAAAAGCGGTAATTCACCCTATTCCCAAGAAAGGTGACCGCTCCAACCCGGCCAACTACCGCCCCATAGCGATCACATCAGTTCTGTCCAAAGTGATGGAACGTGTGATCAACGACAAACTGCTCACATACCTCGAGAAGAACAAAATTATCAACGACCGTCAATACGGACATATCCAAGGCCTTTGACCGGGTCTGGCACCGAGGACTTGTCAACAAATTGCATTCTTACGGACTTCCCGCATCCCTGTGTACGTGGATTGCTGACTTTTTAAGGGATAGGTCGATTCAGGCGGTTGCTGACGGTTTCACCTCTTCCTCGCACTCCATAAATGCTGGCGTCCCACAGGGATCGGTTCTGTCTCCGACTTTGTTTTTGTTGCACATCAATGACCTTTTGACATGTGCACCGATTCATTGTTACGCGGATGACAGTACAGTTCATGATAGCTTTTTGTTTGACAAGCCCCCAAAGGGCACACAAACTTCAACGGCTCGGAGGGCTTTGAAGCAGAGAATGGACGGTTATCTCGAGAGTATTTCCTCCTGGGGTAAAAATAATCTCGTCGAATTTAATGTTTCAAAGACCCAATCCTGTCTGATTACGTCTAAAAGGGATCCAAATGATAATCTAGTCTCCTTCAACGGAAGCAATCTTCCGAACAGGCCTTCCATTGATATGCTTGGTGTAACTATAAGTGACCAGCTCAGGTACGGGGGCTCCATCGAAGCCAGAGTAAAGTTGGCCTCTCAGAAGCTGGGCGTACTGTACAGGGCCCGCAGATACTTTAATAGTACACAACTGCTCACCCTGTGCAAATCGCAAGTGCGCCCTACTGTCGAATTTGGCAGCCATCTCTGGTCTGGAGCCCCAAAATACCTGAAAAAAACCCTTGACTCTGTGCAGAAACGGGCGGTCCGTTTGATAGATTCCCCAATCTTAACAAACGGACTGCAATCTTTAGAGCACAGGCGTCAGGTAGGTATGCTGTCCTTGTTCTATCGGTATTACAATGGAAGATGCTCTGAGGAACTAGCGTCATTGATCCCTTCGGCACCGGTGCGTAGTCGGGATACACGCCAAACGCGTGCCCAACATTTGTACACAGTTGACACTTGTCACATGAGAACGGGTCGCTTCTACGATTCGTTCTTAAGTTCAACAGCTCGGCTGTGGAACGAACTGCCGGCCTCTGTGTTTCCTCCCTCCTACAACATGGGACTCTTCAAGACCCATGTTCACTCCTTCCTCTCCACAAAAAGACCCTCCACACAGCATCCCCAAAGATGACATAGGCCCTGAGGGAAATTATTTACTTCAGGGCCTCCTGTGTGGAGTAAATATAAAAAAAAAAAAAAAAAAAAGGTCCCTTTTACGAAGAGCTTGTAGTAATATTTCTCTTTTTGATTGGAAAATGTTGGTGATTACACCAAATGTAATTCCTGTAGGTACAGTGGGTGAGTCCATTTTGAAGGTTTGCTTGATGTTTGAAAAGAAAGAAGACGATTGTGTTCCGGAATTTTTTGAAGTGTTTGAATTTTTGAAAATTTGGCCAGGACTTTGCTTTGTAAAACTGTGTTTTTTAGTTTCACTAGTCACTATTCACTTGTTGAGAAAAAATTGGCAAGGACTTTGCTTTGTAAAACTGTGTTTTTTAGTTTCACTAGTCACTTTTCACTTGTTGAGAAAAAATTGGCCACAGATTTACTGATTTGAAATTGAGGATGTTTAAGAAAAGGAATGAATTTAATTTCACTTTTCACGTCACTTGTTGTAAGGTTAACACTTGTCGAAGGCACTTTTGGAAGGTTAACACTTGGATTTGCACACTAGAGGAAAAAAACAGTTGTACCTATAATTTATTAGGAATAAATGTATAATTAGTGTTGAGACAAACCCGTGTTTTTATTTACACTCGTTGAAGGAAGGTGATTTGTTTGTTGGTAATGTTCACTAAGCGAGAGGAGACATTACGATTTTGAAATGAGCTTTGAAAAAAAATAAACAAAACACGAATTCGTGATGTTTATGCTTGTTGAGAAACAAAAACAACTCTGTTGTGTTCGTTTGTGGCTGTCGTGTGTGTTCACGATATGCGGCAAAGTGTGAGCACGCGTGGCCACCATTTTGAGAACCCAGTTTTTTGCGAGCGCGCTAAAAAAAACGGTTTGTGGAACGGTTTGTGGACATTTGCTGAGAAGGAAATCACATGTTGTTACAAGAATAATGTACATGAATAGAATTTCAATTGACGAACATGAGGTAGTCTATTGTTGGCTTATGAAGGGATGACAAAAAAAAATTTGCCCCATGTTAGGCGACAGTGTAAAAAGCGCAATTTTCCCTGCAAGGGGTCCATCGCAAAAAGGGGTGCCTTGGAACATATCGGCGTTAGCTCAGGTGGTAGAGATTGAGTTCCGTATCGTCAGGCGTTAGGTCAGCCAATAGGGCTTTTACACGAGGGACAAATGCCAGACCAACCACTCCATATTCGTCAAAGGAAACACAAGAATGGGGGTATGAAAGTATATTCACAAAGCACGATTACATAACAGATACAAGTGAGAAGAATTATTAACATCCTAAATATTCTTAGTTGTTTGTTAGGAACAATCTCTCTCTATTTAAAGTTCTGGCTGGCAAGTTTGTTCGTAGGCATGATTCAAGTCATAAAAAAGGCACATAAAGGGTAATGATAGTTAGTCCGCTTACATGAATTTGCAGTAGGTTTCGCGTACATGTTGAACCACAAATGGAGGGTTATCTTCTATACTGTACGCGCCATTAAGCGTAAATTTCTCCATTGTAAGTTGGCACAGAAATTAGGTACAGGTTTCAAAAGTACTTGTACAAAAGTAGCCGTTAATTTAGGCGCGCAACGATAGCGTCTTGGTTGATTGCAAAACACACATGTTGACAAGGCCAAGGTTAGATTGTGAGTGCAGGCCGTTGGTGATTTCGTCAGCCGGCGTGTGTCGAGCGTTGTGCAGTTTACCAACTTAGCCGTGCACAAAGCGGGCGCACGCGCACAGCGAACAATGGTAACAACTGACAGCTAACTAATTTGAATTCGCGGGAGTTTTGAACGTGTTCGATTCGTTACGTGACATACCACAAAGCGAAGCGCCAAAGGAATAATTATTTGGCGGACTTTTTCGGCGTAGTGCGCCACCAACGCGCATAAGAACTTCGCACACTCACACATCTACAGCACGATGACTGACCGTAGCACAGAGCGGAATAGCAATAATTGGGCTAAATACCTATTATATAAGTTTCTGAATTACCGGGATTCCTCTTAAATAGTGTTATGTAGCCATTTGAATCGTAAAGATAATAATTAATGCTACCACACGCTATCGGCGTCCTGGCGGACACTTTAGGAACTGACCACGCTCGCCGGTTCACTGCCCGCTCCCCGCTTGCCGCCTCTTTCTGATTCTACGTTTAGCCCAACACCACGTGCCAGAGCGCGACTCGTACGGTCCTCGGAAGGAAACAGAATTCAAAAGAATGTCCAGACTGACATCTGGATATTCACCCTTAATTCATTACCTTTCTACAAGGAATATAGTATTAACTCCTGACTGGATTTCTCATATCGTACTGATTTATGTTCCAACGTGCTCCCAGCACGTAGCAAAATGACGGCCTCACCTTGCATTGATAGAAGAAATCCATGTAAGCTTGATTCTTTTAACCCCTATTCATGTGCTATGGTAAATTATGTGCCGATTTTGCAATATTAATTCAGAGAGAGAGAGATCGCAATTACATAGGAGTATATCATGTACCCGTGATGTTTACCATGCCCCGTACGTATAAAATTGTAATAATCTGTGTTTTTCTCCTTGTATATGTTGTATGAAGCCCTGCCATAATATTTTGTTGTAAACTATCACTCTTTTGTCATTATCGAACCCCTGTCGAAGAATCGATATCTTGCCTTCGAATGAGCTTGTCTGAGGTTGATTTCGGTTGACTGGTATTTAAAACCCCGCATTATATTGCACAGCCACCTTTCGTGTACTGCATGAACACGGGGGCCACTTATAATGAAGCACTGGCTTCCAACGTAAAGGAGCAGTCTGCCACCTATCAATTATATAGTACTATCGCCCGACGCTACTTTACCAATTATCCAGCAAGAGGTTAAAGAGATTAAAGAGATTAAAAATATTAGAGAGATGGAAGGGATTACAAATACCATGGGGATTAAAGATGATTAGATTAATATAAGCTGCGCTTGATCTTGATACAGGTTTCGCAAGCTAGATAGCTGGCTGGCATAGTTGGTTTTAAAAAATAATGTATTTTTTGAAGATGAGGAAATAAATAATTAATGTTCATCAAATATGTATTTATAGCACGCAAGATAAAATCAATTAAAAAAATAAATCGGAAACAATAGCAATAAGAAATTAAAATTAAAATAAAACTTAAATTACCCTAGATCCTACCCACACATTATTCCTTTTTCCTTCACAGAACTTCCTCTCCTTCCTTTCCTTAAAAACACCTTCACACAGCATCCCCAAAAACGACATAGGATCTGAGGGAAATTATTTTCCTCATTGCCTACTGTATGGAGTTAAGTTTAAAAAAAATTATTGCCTTGTTGTTGTAAAGTATATTTTAACAACCCTCCAAAGTAGCGATCAACACAATAAAATTCGATTGCAGATTTTTAATATATTTAATTATTTAATGTACAGGGTGCAATTTTGGAATCCGTTGACATTTTTGATGTTTTTTTTTGTTTAACCTAAAACATGAAAATTCGATAGGTATTGGACAGTTAGGATATGGGTGAGGGGTTGGTTGGTTGGTTGGTTTAGTGATAAAATTTAATTTGATTTTTTTACTCCAAATAATAACAAGAATAACTGGTTAAAGTAGGTCAAGTATATCCCTCAACACCCTGTATGTATTATTTACATTAATTAGTTATTTGATTACAATTTTCTACCGCAAAAATCTAGAACCTTCTGGCTAACATGATAATATAAAAGAATAGGTATAAATAATATTCAAGTACCTACCCATACCAAACAAAAAAAGATCCAGGCTCTTGAATAAGAAACTGTATTAGGCAGTTCTTCGACGTACAAAATGTCGAGATTTATTTAATTTAATTTACTTTATAAACAAATGTTTCAGTCTTCTGTATGTATGTACCATTGTTGGTAGTAAAGTAGTCCAAGAAATTATTTTCCTTCGTAGAGAAAAATAAGGAACAATGAAATACTGCTGTTCTAGAAAAAGCCTACTGGTAGACATTTTGAAGGGGTTGGGTAAAGCACTTCTCCTTTCAGTCACCATAATGCGGGCTAAAGCACTGTGGTAATATAACAAATCTATTTTATTCCATCCCCTTATGTGATTCTTCATAGAGACGTCACATGAAAGTAATTGAAAAGGTTGAATAAAGATTGGAAGTAAAACTACGCTCATTCTTTTATCATAATCTGGCGTAATTTTTGTGTATCCGTCCGTTATCGATGCTTCTGAATCATATATAATGTTGTATTATCTAGTCAATCCACACAATGCAAGTGCATTATATAAGCATAATAAATACAAAACTATACAAGAACAACACGTCAACTCACCAGCGATAAAATGGGAAAATAATTTACCGACTCCAGATATTTTCATATCAGAGGGTTCGGCTCGGTAGAACTCCTAACCGGACCTATAAATCCTACTGATCCCTCAATTTAAATATTTAAAAAATCTTTCGTTATCCTACATGTATTCAAAATGACCGACTTTTGCATCTTTATATATAAATTTTTATAAATGTTAAATTTTATTATAAATGTATTTAAAATGAATTATTTTCGCATTTTTATTTAAAAATTCTTTGACAGATCTAATTCGCCTAAATTTTGAATGAGAGAGCTAGTTATAATGCCGTTAGTGGCCGAAATAACAAATGGTAATATTTTTATAGTGTGATAATGCCCAATTCTTTTAATCTAATTTCTTAAATCAGTGTATTTTCTTATTTTTTCTGTAACAGATTTTCGAATATTACAGGAATTCGGAATAGCGACATCAATGATATAAGTTATTTTTTTATAATTTAGTCATGTAAAACTATATCGGGTCTATTACGACTAATCGTTCGGTCTGTTAATATTATTTTATAAAATTCATTTTCTAAAAATGAATTTGGTTCGTATTCATAATATGGTACTATATTACGGCAATCAATCAAGTTATGTGTAATAACCAAACTTTGGTGAATTATTTTTAAAACTTGATTGTGCCTAAATGCATACTCGATACGGAACATCCCGATATAATATGTTCTATAGTTTCCGGAAAAGACTTTTTTCGACGAAAATTTTCTAGATAAATAATCAATTTGATTTGTATCTTTGATTATATGCTTCCTATAATTTTTAGTATTAATGACTCTATCCTGAATGACAAGCATTGTTTGACGAAAATTTGTCTACATATGTTCGGTTGAGATAATTGAAGTTTTTTGCGTGATTAATTTCATTTGACCAGGAATCTAATAATTCTTGGTTAGGATTTATAAAAAATTTGGCATTCTCGTCGTATAAATTTAAAGGTGTAATGTTTCTATCAGCTTTGCAAATTATTTTGCGCATTTCTGAGTTATTAGCTTTACTATGGAAAAAAGTTCTTAGCATTTCTACCTGATTGTGTTTCAAAGAGGTTATGTTGACTATACCTGTACCTCCTAAACTTCTAAGTAAATTTATTCGTTCTATAGCTGAATTTGGATGATGGCAATTAAACTTTGTTAGTGTTATATATTATTATTTATTAATATATTATCATTATAATGTCTAATATAATTTTAAAAATCTAGTCCATTGTTTTGGTACTTTAAAACATCTTCTAATATAAATATTTTTTTATGAGAATACCGCACAAGAGTCCCAACGGCACCCAACCGTCTGGAGCCAGCGAGACTATGGCATCTCCATTTGGGGTTGTGAGGTTAAACTTATTAGAAAAGGGGAGGAGATAGGGAAGAGGAAGGTATGGGATTATTTGGCTATTCAGATCTGGTCCCTTAACGTGGCTAAAGCCATTTCAAGCAACGTTTCGATTCTGAATGGTGGTCTTATACCAGGGCGATACTGAGAGTAGCTTCCACTCTGCAACGTGCCGCAAGCATATTCTGTAATATTTTAGATGAATAAATTGTGAAATAACACTAATTCATCAAATAAAATATATTTGCGCACTCCGGGATTTGAACCCGCGACCTTCAGATTGCTAGCCGTGACCCTTACCCCTTTACTACAAAAACCACCATGATCAGAATAATACAATAGATTGATACAATTTTACAGGGTTAATAATTCCGAACCTAACGAACTGTTTACATTCCTTGTAGTAGATGAAGATTCCAATTTAAATAATATTTTCATTACATAAACAGTATGCATATTTATTATTATAAAAGCAGTTTTGTGAACAGTAGACCTCGTGAGGAAAGTGCGCTTCTAATTTTACTGACAATTCTTTTTTCAAACTTTTTTCAGACAGGTAGGTACCATTATATATTTTTTTTAAATATATATTAAAGTCGAAATGAACAAAACGATTTCATACTTGAGAGGAATCTTTACTGGGCCACCATCATCAAAAGTAAACGAAACGTACTAACGAATTTGCAGATAGATGCAATGCAAAACGGTCGAGTTTAAACTAAAATATTATTTATTTTTCAAAAGAATACATCTCATTGTATCATTAAAAATATATATTTTTAATTACATATATTATAAAAGTTGGTATATGTAACAAAATACTTAATAGTGAACCTCAAATGGAGAAACACGAGACGTATTTTTTATGTTTCCAACATATTACATGCCATATCTATAAACAGAAAATGAAATAAGAAAGATCAGTATAGATAACAACTGAAAAACAAAACTTTTATGTTACAATCAATTGATCCAATAAGGATAAATCTTTGCACGCTTCTTCAATGAGCCAAATGTGACCACAGCATCAATTGCACAATACATAGGTAATGGTTTGACAATATTTTGTTTTCACCAATGTCTCTAAAATAGCAATAATGTGTATATTTAATTATCTATTTCTGTAAAATTTTAAGACAAAAACAAAGCATTAAAATAATAGCCTACTCTCAAAGTGTTTATGTTTTTGTAAAATATTATTTATACAAAAAAAAATTAATATATTAAATAGTATGTATCATCTTTATAATATTATGACTAGTAATATAATGCTCAGTTGATCAATATTGTCACCAAAACTATTTCAAGTCAACCTTGATATTATCGGTGTACATATGCTGCTAATTTATAGTTTGTCATCAAAATCAAATTCAGTTTTGACAATTAGTTATAACAATGGCTTGTACTGACATTAGATACAAATACTTTTGAAAAAAAATATTTTAGTTATTAAGTACGTGATGGTTTGGACAAATACAAAACATAAACGAGACGAACGTACTCCAATTTTTTTTTTGTTTAGATTTACAACATAAAATACGATAGGCAGGCCCTTCAATTGAAGTATTTTTAAAGTAAACACGTTCCCACGAGAAGGAAGAAAGAGAGGAGATCGCAGAACGGAGACAGTCAGTGTTTAAACTTCGATAGAGATGGATTCGGGGTTTGAACTTGGATATGGAGAAAGCTCCAAGAAATCAATTAAAATCAGTGGTGATGTGTGAAATTACGCTTAGTTAGTGAATTCAGATGGTGTTAAAAATTATTGTTAAATATTAAATTAAAGATTGAAATATTATTGAACCGGTGAAGTGAAAATGATTGGACTCAGTGAGGATAGAAATAATAATAATAACAATAATAATAATTTGATAATTTGTAGAGCGCGGTTTTGTGAAAAATCACCTCAAGGGCGCTAAGTGTTGTGCGATCGCGATTATATTATAAAAATGTGTAAATTTAAACGTGATTTCGTAAACAGTTCAAACTAAATTACTTGTCTTAAAAACATGGCAATAATAATAATAATTACTGCGTTTTAAAAACAGAGTGAACTTATTTAGCGGCAGGAAGTGTTTAGCATGTCGGTTAATCGAGCTAGGGAGGAATTAATAATTAGCGAGATGGCGTCCTATCTTCAGGGACCGTAAACCAAAGAATCAAACAAATCATTAAATGAGAAGTTATGTAGCTCTGAGATAAATCATAAGACTGCGGGTTCGAATCCTGACAGAGGTTTTAGGGAGGTACAATTTTATTTACAGAATTATTTAATTACTATTCTATAGACATAGGAGAGGAGACCAAAAAACTGAACAAATTGCAAGGACTTCGCTAAAAGGAGGAAGGAATGCCGAGAGAGAGAGAAGTTAAACTAAACTGATTTAGCTATGTAGGGTGGAACCAAGTGAGCTTCATACTGGGATTGGGAGATGGCTAGAAGGTGAGTTTTTTTAATATTATTTATTCAATTCCAGAAGACCCTTTAAAAGACGGATGCAACCGAAGAACAGGAACCAGGTTTACAACACCTGCCACCCAAATAATGTTTCATTAAAGGAATGCGCCAGACAAGATTATCTATCAGCTGTAAGAAGGAGACGGGCCAATGACCTTTCATATGTAGGCCAATAACATTTGAGTTAGGGAATGCCTCGGTCTGGGGGTCATATTAAAAATTTACCTATCTGCCGATCTGTTATTCTTTTAAAAACATTACGAATCAAATCGTGGCGTTGTCCCTGCGATAGGTATTGAATCTCCGACGAAAACATTAAATACCTATTACAAATTAGGCCAACCAATATAAATTCGCAGTATAAAAATACCTATCTACAGAGTACCTATCACAACACTGGCGTACAATTGAAACAGCGAACACCACCAGCCGGGACAAGAGGCAGAGTATAGTCAGTCGAATGGGAGGGATTGCTAGGAGCTGTAAGAGGGAGACGGGCCAATGACCTTTTCATATGTAGGCCGAGGCGCGGAGTACAGTCAATCGAAAGGGGGTTTTGCTAGCGTATGACCGCCCGATTAGAAAGCGATTGGATGCAACCAGACAGAACAAAAATTAATACTTATCATCTGTTATTTGACTTTCTAATTTACAAATTGGGATACACAGAAACAAATCTAGAGTCAAAAAGGGGAGATGGTAATTTCCGAAATAAACCTACCAACCGAACAACTTTTCTCAACAGGTCCCTTTCGAGAGGTAGACAGCCTCATAAAATTAAATGCCAAAATCAAACCAATTATCCGTCTATACCTACCTGAGAGGATAGGTATTCAATAGAAGATACCCATACCTAATACACGAGGGTGCTAGTAATCTCATAAAATAATTACTGGAACTAAATATTAAAAATACAGACAGTCCTCATCCTAAAGTTGACATTTCGAGTAAACCTTACATATATCTCACATGATAATTGGCTGAATGGGTAAGCCCACAACTTATCCATAGAAGCGGACATAATGTCGACAAGATCGTCGTGTGTTATCTGTGTTATTGACCTAGAAAGGGATGTAAGTTCCCGACGACGTGGAATTTACAGCGTTTTCTGGAGATGGCATGTAATTTGAGACCTTACGTGTCACATTTTCGCGATTAGATTCGTGACAAGGATTTCATGGTTTTCCCCTTCTACATTCAGTAAAGTAGATTTTCCTGGAGGTGTAATGAGGTTGGGGCATTTCTGAAATTGGTAAGAAGACCTGGTTCTCTTTATTCTGGCGTGAGAGTTGCCAATCGGAACGAGTGGAGACCCCGCGAAAGCCCGTCAGACCCGGCCGGTTCGGATATCCAGACACGTAGAGATCGATTGCCTTGTTCTAATTATCATCCATCAGATTTGTTTGGTAAGCGGAGGAGCCAACTTAGCTTGAACAAATTCATTTCCGTTCCTCTTTTTTCCCTCCCAAAATATACATATGGATGGCGCCGACAACTAACACCATAAATTTATCGTATGTATATCACATATATAAAATCTAACTGTATAATTTTCAGGGTAATTATGTACCATTAGTGACATCTATGAAAGCTAAATTATGTTATTTATGAAAGGTTTTCGCCTCTGCTAATTGCTTGATTAAATTCTGTCAGCAAAGACGATCCCTGTTTTGCGACCATTTTGAATTGAAATGTGTCAACAGTCCTTTGTCAGGTTATAAAAAGGTGGTCTTTGCTTACAAACGCGCTCTCATACGAAAACAATGAAAGGTTTCACCTCTCCGAAATAACTACGGGAACTAGTACCGGTACCCAGAGTAGTTATTAAAAAGTGCTTAATCATACCTGTGAAATTGGAAGTTTATTGTCAAATAAAAAGTGATTCAGTTTAACTCTCAAGAATCTGAGTTATTATTTCTAAGGACCCCAATTTACAACATGGTCCTAGCGATCCGGATATTGTAATCCAAGCGAGATTACAGAAATTTAAACAAAAACCAAGCGGCCAAAAATATTGAAGAGATCCTTGAGAGATCAAGCTGGAAGTAGCTGGAAGTCTGAGAACCTGGAAACACGCCATCGCATCAGACAGATAAGTCCAATCCTTCCAAATCCAACTCCTATCACATCTAGAATCCCCAAAATATTTATTATTTTATTCAAATAATAATTTTAAAAATAATTTGTTACAAGATATTCCGATTTACTGTTTGTCAACATCATAAAAATTGCAAGTCATAACTTAATTTTGTATGACATTTCACAATAACAATATTACCTACGTGTTTTATGTGCAGATTTTATCGAAAATAGTAAACATTGTAAGGATTTTGTCATCATTTCTTTCAAATTGGAGTATTAATACGCGAATAATTTACCAGTTTTAGTGAATTATTTTGTGATCATTTAATTATCGGAAATTCATTGTCGCGATTCATAATACGATGGAGAAATTGAAAGGATTAGTAAACAAACGCGGAGTTTTAAGGGGAAAATTAACCAGATTCAATGATGCATTGAATACTCTTTCAGCTCACGAAATAAAACTAAGATATGACAGAATTAAATCTATAATTGATGAATTTGAAGTTATTCAGGATGAAATTGAGGAAATCTCAGATGTAAATGAAAGCGAAAATGCTTCTCAGAGAGAATCATTTGAAAATCAATATTATTCATTAATGGCAACGGCCAAAGGTGCATTAGAATCCGTAGAACAATCGAGGGTAGAAATAAAATTACCTGACCTAAAGTTACAAGAATTCCACGGAGATCAGAAAAATTGGAACACCTTTGTAGAAACTTTTAAGAATATAGTCCACAATAATAATTCGATTAGCAATGTACAGAAATTTTATTATTTGCAATCTTGCTTAAAGGGAGAAGCAATTAAAATCATTTCGAATTTAGAAATCTCTGATTCTGGATATCAAGGAGCATGGGAACTATTACATGAGAGATATTCTAATTTAAGGGCAACTGTACATAAGCATATTCAATTCATATTCCAAATGAAGGAAATGAAGCAGGAAGATGCAGTCGCATTGCGGCGATTGATAGATGGAACTAACGTTAACTTAAAGGCTTTGCACAACTTAGGAGTTCAAGTAAATCAATGGGATGCTTTAATTATTTACATAATTTCAAACAAATTAGATGAGATTACTAGAAAACATTGGGAACAAAGCCCTATTGAAGGGAAGTTGCCAACACTGAAAGGGTTCTTGAAATGTTTAGCTTCACGAGCTCAAACTTTAGAACTTATGCAAACTACGGACAAAAAACCGCACAGCCAAATTAAATCACATTTAGGGATTAATAATAGGGAATCAACTGTGTTATTATCTGTAAAAAAGGGAAAATGCACATTCTGCAGTGAGGATCATCCGATCTTTTATTGCAAAAAATTTCTAAAATTAAAAATATCGGAAAGGATAGAAGCCTTGAAAAAGAGCCGAGCATGCTTCAAATGTTTGAAGCCGGATCATCTTGCACAGGATTGCAGGATCACCTTTAAATGCAAACGATGTGACAGTAATGATCACAATACGTTGCTTCATAAAGAGGGATTCCGAGTAGAATCTACAAATTTAGGAACTGAGGCAGAAGATGTCTCAGTTAACAATCATTCTGCCGTAGGTAAGGCAGAAAATTTAGTATTGTTGTCTACGGCGATAGTAGGTATCGTGGGTAGCGACAATAATTTATATAAGGCAAGAGTACTAATAGACTCTGGAGCACAATCCAATTTTATGAGAGAGGATTTTGCAAAAAAATTTAATTTAAAATTTAATCACATAAATAAGCCGGTATCGGGCCTATACAATAATGTTACACACATAAGGAAAAGTGTGTCGGTAGACTTTAATTCTTTAAGAACTAACTATAAAAATACAATATCTTGTCTGATATTACAGGAAATAACCACAAGTCTGCCGCAAACATCAATACCAAGAAACCAGATTAAGTTGCCTCATGGATTAGAATTGGCAGACCCGAATTTCAACATCGCAGCGCCTATCGACATCTTGTTGGGGGCTGAAGGTTTTTGGGACATCTTGACCAATGATAGAATGAAGTTGGATACCGGTCCCACACTTCAACGAACACAACTGGGATGGATCGTTTCAGGACCGACCAACGTATATCCCAACCAAAGGCCAGTATCACAATTCTGTAGCTTATCCATAAATAAACTAAGCAATCAAATTGAAAAATTTTGGTACCTTGAAGAAGTCAACCCCATGAAATATCAAAATCATGAGGAGAAAGCTTGCGAGGCTAATTTCATAGCTACTCATGCAAGAGAAGAAGACGGTAGATTTACAGTAACTTTACCACGCCGTCCTTGTATTGATCAATTAGGAAACTCATTGACAACAGCGGAGAAAAGATTCCAAAACTTAGAAAGAAAATTATCTTCAAATACAGAATTAAAATCACAATATGTACAATTTATGCGAGAATACCAGGAACTAGGTCACATGGAGGTATGTGATAAACTAGAAGGAGATCATAACTCCTATTTTTTACCACATCACGCCGTCATTAAGGAATCGAGCTCCACCACTAAGGTGAGGGTTGTTTTTGACGGATCAGCCAAAACTTCCAAAGGAATTTCCCTGAATGACGCCTTGATGGTAGGACCTGTCATTCAAAAGGATTTATATACCCAATTGTTACTTTTCAGAAAACACCAATATGTCATGACAGCGGACATCGAGAAGATGTATCGGCAGATAAATGTGAGTGCAGCTGACCGCAACTTGCAGAAAATAGTCTGGCGCGAATCACCGGAAGATGAGATTCAGCATTACAAGCTGAAAACTGTAACGTACGGGTTAAGTCCTTCCTCTTTCCTAGCTACAAGATGCCTACAACAAGTTGGTATGGATAACCAAATTACTTTTCCTAAAGCTAGTCAAGTCATAAAAAACAATTTTTACATGGATGACCTATTGACCGGAGACGATAATTTGGAATCCTGTAGAAATTTAAAAGGTCAATTAATTGACATATTGCTGTCTGCAGGCATGAGGTTAAGAAAATGGAGATCTAATATCTTGGATTTGTCATCCGAGTTGGGCCAAGCTGAAATTGCCGGACAGAACAATTGTGAAAAAATTCTATCTGACAAACCCAAGAATGAAAAAATTCTGGGCTTAATCTGGAATAATGAGTTAGATTATTTTTCTTATGTTATAACAAAACCATCAAAGCATAGTGAAAATAAACGCCAAATATTGTCAAGCATAGCATCAACATTTGACCCATTGGGGTTACTTGGACCAGTTATTGTTGTGGCGAAATTAATAATGCAAAGGTTATGGCAATCCAAGGCTTCCTGGGATGAAGTATTACCAAATGAAATACTGATGCCATGGAGAAGTTATATAAATGAATTAAACCAATTGAATGTATTGAAGATTGAAAGGAAAATTGTATGCAAGCACGCTAGTAATATTAAATTACATGGATTTTGTGATTCCTCTGAAAAGGCTTATGGAGCCTGCATTTATATCACATCAATGGATCACAATGGCAAGCAACATTCTCATTTAATAACATCAAAATCCAGAGTAGCGCCATTAAAATGCATATCATTACCCAAGCTGGAACTATGTAGCGCTGTATTACTAGCAAAACTAATAAAAAATGTCAAACAAGCATTAGGTATGATGGAAGTAGATACATATTATTGGAGTGATTCCACGATAGCGTTATGTTGGATAAAAGGTCAACCAGCACGTTGGAACACATTCGTAGCGAATCGAGTCGCTGAAATTCAAGAATTTAGTAACCCAGAACAATGGCGTCATGTGCCATCTTCTGACAATGCAGCAGATATATTATCAAGAGGAGCTACTGCTGATCAACTAGTGAATTCCTCAATATGGTGGCATGGGCCAGAGTGGTTGACTAGAGAAAACAACACTTGGCCGCTATCGAAAATATCTTGTTCAAACCCTCCGGAAATTAAAGGAAAAAATGTTTTAATTGTAACTAATCCGGAAGAATGGGACATCTTTAAGAAATTCTCTTCTTTAACAAAACTAAAACGTGTAACTGCCTATGTATTAAGATTTATAAATAATTGTGATAAGTTAAAGACCAAAATATCAGGAAATTTAAACGTTGAAGAACTTGAATAGCTTTGAAATATTTAATTGTATCGTCACAAAAATACAGTTTTCAGGCAGAACGAGAAGCCTTAATAAAAAATGGAAGTGTAAATAAAAATAGTTCTTTAAAGGCTCTCAACCCGTTTTTACATGACCAATTAATACGAGTTGGTGGGAGATTGTCCACAGCAACACATTTAACTTTTCAACAAAAGCATCCTATTATTTTACCTGCAAGGCATAAGTTGACAGAATTAATAATACGTCACTATCATTATGCGAATTTACATGCTGGAGCACAAGCGTTACTAGCCGAAATAAGGTTAAAATTTTGGCCGATATTCGGTAAAAACACAGTGAAACGAATATTACATAACTGTATAATATGTTTTAGATGCCGCCCCGTCGTAGGCCAGCAAATTATGGGTAATTTGCCTATGGACCGAATAACCCCTAGCAGGCCTTTCTCTGTAACCGGCTTGGACTACGCGGGTCCGCTCCAAATCAAAAGTGGAGTTCTGAAGAGAGCTCCTCTAATTAAATCGTATCTATGTATTTTTGTTTGTCTTGTTACTAAGGCTGTCCATTTAGAGCTAGTAACAGATTTATCTAGCGAAACTTTTTTATATTGTTTGAAACGGTTTATATCTCGCAGAGGTCAACCCAAGAAAATATATTCCGACAATGCTTCTACTTTCAAAGGAGCATGTAATAAACTGGAGGAACTTTATGCCAGTTTGAGAAAAAATGATGACAAAATTCAGGAGTATTTAGCAAATAGGTCAATAGAATGGCATTTTATCGCTCGACGCGCACCAACGCAAGGAGGTCTGTGGGAGGCCGCAGTCAAGTCTGCCAAATATCACTTGTATAGAATTACTAATTGTTCATCTTTAACTTTTGAGCTTTTTTATACTGTACTATGTCAAGTCGAAGCCTGTCTCAACTCCAGACCCTTAACACCACTGTCTAACGATCCTAATGATTTAAATCCTCTGACTCCTAACCATTTCCTTATGGGCACAAATGCATCTGTTATTCCAGAAGAAGATGTCCGAGATGTACCATACAACAGACTAAATCAGTATCAAAAAATGACAGAACTAATTCAATCCTTTTGGTTCAGGTGGAAAAAGGATTATCTGGGAGAGCTTCAACGGAGAAACAAATGGCAAACCAGCAATCAGAGGTCCCTCCAGGAAAATGATCTAGTTATTTTGAAGGAAGATAACTTACCCCCCACTCTATGGAAAATGGCTCGTATACTATCCTGCCATCCTGGAGCTGATGGAATCACAAGGGTAGTCACCCTCCGGACATCACAAGGGACGTTCGTGCGACCAATTACCAAAATCTGTCTGCTACCCGTAGAAGACAACCTTGAACGCCAATGACTGCTTCGTTCAACAAAGGGCGATATGAAGAAACACCACGATCGTGCAATTTATGTTTTTTCATTGCACGCCACAAACTGATGTAACCAAATTGATGACCCTGGCTCAAATTGATGAATCCTCGTGCAAAACTGATGACCCCTCGTGCACAAGGTTATTCTCATGTAAATCATAACAAGGAACCCATCCAGATGGAATTAGAAGATGAAGCCAATCAAGATTTGTGTTGTGTTGTTAAAAACTGAATCCTTTTTATTTTATATGTATTTTGTTTATTCTCTCAATGATTTTAGAATTTAAATTTTTTTTTTTTTTTTTTTTTGGTTAATATTAATGTTTATTTTATGTAGTTATATAATTTTTCTTTTATTAGAAAGAACCTTAATTGGTGAATTAAGTTTCTTTCGGGGGGTGCATGTATAATTTTCAGGGTAATTATGTACCATTAGTGACATCTATGAAAGCTAAATTATGTTATTTATGAAAGGTTCTCGCCTCTGCTAATTGCTTGATTAAATTCTGTCAGCAAAGACGATCCCTGTTTTGCGACCATTTTGAATTGAAATGTGTCAACAGTCCTTTGTCAGGTTATAAAAAGGTGGTCTTTGCTTACAAACGCGCTCTCATACGAAAACAATGAAAGGTTTCACCTCTCCGAAATAACTACGGGAACTAGTACCGGTACCCAGAGTAGTTATTAAAAAGTGCTTAATCATACCTGTGAAATTGGAAGTTTATTGTCAAATAAAAAGTGATTCAGTTTAACTCTCAAGAATCTGAGTTATTATTTCTAAGGACCCCAAATTACAACACTAACACTTTATCATACTCACATTACCCTACGACAGGTAGAATCACGTAGCTAGTTGGAGAGCAGGCGAGACAGAAAATAAGGTTTATGAAATTTTTTAAAACACAGCGGTAATGGATTCAACTCACTCTATCTCAAAAGAACCGAGGGATACCATATACATACATAGATAATCAGGTTTCTATACCGAGAAACAAAAAACCAACACAACGTTCGGTGAGACCTTTTTATACTGAACCGTCACGTGAAATAATTACGTTCAAGGTCGTAAAACACATAGACAAACTAGGATGCACACACTTGAAGGGGTGTGTAATAAAGAGAGGAGCAAAGGCTTGTACAGACGGCAGGGAGGATATTCCTTCCCCGGATATATACACAATCAAAGCCTTATGGAAAAGTTACCTATGGGACTTAATGAAAATTCATCGCAGAAAGAAAAGTTTGAAAAGTGCAGATCATTACAAGTACTCTCTTCACAAACATTATGTCTTTTAGTTACATAGATGATGAAAATGATATTAATTTTTGTATGGTAAATAACCTGCATGAATGGTTTCAAAAACAATATACAATAAAATGTAAAACGAGTAAACTTAATTTTGTGGAACTAAACATTAGATCAATATGTAAGTATTGGGACCTATTTCATGTTTATTTTAAAGACTGTTTAAATCAAATTGATATACTCATGCTTTGCGAAATTGCAATTCGTTCGGAACTTGTTAATCTGTATGATATTCCCGGATACAATTCGTATCACTATTGTAGAAGCCATAAATCCGGTGGAGGAATTTTGTTATGTGTAATGAATAACCTCTCCTTCTCGCAAATAGTTCTGGACACAAAATATTTTGAGAATGTTTTTGGAATATTGACACTTCCAAATAACAGCACTTTAAATGTCTTAACATTATACCGACCTCCGAATTTAAATAAGCAAGGATTCTTGTCAGAAATATCCTCTGTCTTTGATAACAATATTAAATCAAATGAAAGTGTTATATTTTTCGGCGATATAAATTTAAATTTATTAAATAAAAATGATGGTATCATAATAAATTATGAAAATATCCTTACTAATAACTATTTAAAAAAATGTATAGATGTCGCTACTAGGGAAGTAATAGTTCTTCAGAAAATAAACCGCTCATGTATCGTTGTTTGTTTTTGGGGTTTTATGCCGTGTTGCGCTAACTCCTTCTTTAGCCGACGTTTCGGACAGCGTTGCAGTGTCCATCATCAGGGCAGATCCGGTAGATCCGAAGATGTGTGTGATCCGAAGTGGATCTACCGGATCTGCCCTGATGATGGACACTGCAACGCTGTCCTAAACGTCGGCTAAAGAAGGAGTTAGCGCAACACGGCATAACACCCCAAAAACAAACAACAAAAATGCTTTTGGCCGTGAGAATCTAAAAACTTACCGCTCATGTATCGATCATTTTTATGTGCGTTTAAGTGGAAAGCTACCAGCTGGATCATCCAGTACAATATCTGCGTGCGTGTGTGATTTTAACATCTCAGACCACAATACAACGGCTGTTAGTATACACAACTCGATAGATAATTTCAAATCTTCTGATTCTAATTACGTGAAAATTCTTTGGCAAAAACTGATCGATAATAATATTTGTAATTATGATTGGAAATCGCTTCTAAAGGAAACCGAATGTTCTGTTATTTATTTAAAAAATTAAAAATTATTTTGATGACTTGTACAAAAACAGCACGATTCAAATTAGCAAAAAATCTAAAAGCAGACCTCATGCCATAAATGACTGGATATCTACGGATGCACTAAATAAAATTAAAAAAAGAGATTATTTATATAAACGTTGGAAAAATGCTCCAACAAACAAATACTATGAAAAAGAATATAAGTGTTACCGAAATGTTTTAAATAAATTGTTACTTAAATTAAAAACCACATACTATAATGATAAATTCAAAAACCTTTTTCAAGATTCAAAAAAAACATGGGACGAGTGTAATCAAATTTTAGGAAAGCAATGTAAAAATAATTGTGACCAAGTTGCCTCCAAATATTTGATGAAAGATCAAACCAAAGAAAATGTAAATAATGATTTTGTTAATTATTTCTCTGATAGTGTTTGCAATATGTTACATAAATGTAATTACAGGACAACTGGGTTTGAACCAGAGGAGATGCCTCAAAGCATGTACCTATCAAGGGCCAAAATTGCTGATATAGAAAGCATTGTAAGACAACTTAAAAACTCTTCTCCTGGAATTGATAATATCAGAATGAGCGATATTAAAAAACACATATCTACCTTAGGTCCAATTATAACCCATTTTGTTAATAGAATCATATTTGAGGCAAAAATTCCAGACGACTTAAAATGTAGTATCATCCGACCCATTTATAAAGGCGGTGATCACACTGTATTGGGTATTTATAGGCCGATTAGTATTTTGCCATCACTCGAAAAAATCCTTGAAAAATACATTCAGCTGAAATTCATTAAATATTTAGAAGATTTTCTATTATTGATACAAATCAATACGGCTTCCAGAAAAAAGGGCACTGAAATGCTAATTCAGAAGTTTGCCAACCTAATAAATAATGAATTAAATAGTAAAAATCATGTATTAGTCTTATTTATAGATTATTCCAAGGCATTTGACACTATTAATCATAAAAAAATATTGAAATTATTAGAAATCATAGGAATACGAGGGAAACTTCTAAAACTCTTTGAAAATTACTTAAACAACCAATGCATGAAAATAAAACGTAGTTAAGTAGTTTATTGTTACTTTTCTTTTTTTTCTGTATTTTATTTTATTATTTAGTTTAATATATATTTTTGTCTTGCTTTCTTTAAATAAAAAAAAAAATCATTTGGTTTGACAACATACCTCTAAGGATGAACCTACCTCGAGACAAAAATATTTGAAATGCATTTATGGGAACAATTCAATGACTAACTAGAATACAGAGAAGTCCAAATCATTGCGTTCCTACCGAAATGTCATGGGTTCATGTAGTAAAATGTTATGATGCAGGGCTAGACTCCTTTTGTTTTAATATTTTATTCATTAATTTATTCTGCATCATCACATTTATCCTCGCCGATTCTCTAACCTAGTTAGGAACTGGGCGATTGTCGCTGGTATTGGTTTTGGTAAAATTTCGAATCATAATTTAAAATTTAAAATCTGTACCGGGCGGAAACAGAAAAAAACAAAAACACTAGCTTGCCTGCAGAGAAACCAGAGAGTGGGCCTGATCTCTCGGCAGACGACAGTCACAGTTTTCCGGAGTGAAATTGTTTGGGAATGGTTTCCCTTTAATCGGAGAGGCGAAGTCTAAAAAATTCAATTTTAAAAGTCCAATTTTCGTTTGATGTAATTCATCGTAAAGGTACTCAACATATAGTCCCAGATGTCCTTTCGCGAATGGATCTTGCCGAAATCTCGATTATAGATTCAGAAAATATTCAAGATGAGTGGTATCAAAATATTTGGAAGGGTTGTCAAGAATTTCCCCAACGTTTTCAGAACTTCCAAATTCGGGAAAACGAACTATTTCGTCACACGAAGGCTAGTTTAGCACTGTGTGAGGACACTGCGTGGAAAAAAGTAATTCCTCAAGAAAAAAGATTAGACATTTTAAGTAGTGTGCACGAGTCTATTCGATCTTGTCACCCCGGCGTTTTTAAAACTTATAAAAAGCACAATTACGGTATTTTTGGTCAAATATGTACAGAGACATTAAACAATTTGTAAATCGCTGTACGGTCTGTAAGGCGCATAAAATCAGTACGGCCTCACCTAACGGTATTTCATCACATCCTAAAAAAGTTACACGTCCAATGCAGATGTTATCGTTGGATTTGGTAGGTCCATTACCGAGAAGTTACTCTGGTTTTACCATCATTCTATCCTGTGTCGATGTTTTTTCAAAGTTTACCTGGCTGTTTCCGCTGCGCAAAGGTACCGCGCAAAGCATTGTGAAGAATTTAGAAGAAAGTATCTTTCTTGTACATGGCGTACCGCGCACCATTGTTTGTGATAACGGCCGTCAGTTTGTATCCAAAGAATTTAAGGACTTATTAAATAATTATAATATACCACCTCCGTTTTATAACTCTTATTATACCCCTCAAAACAATGTGGTAGAGAGATATAACCAAACTTTGGGCACCGCATTATCGATATTAGTTGAAACAGACCACCGTAATTGGTCAAAATTCTTACCACAAATACAATCAGCTATGAACAATTCCGTAAATTGCGCTACGGGTTTTACACCTTATTTTCTAATGCATGGTCGGGAGCAAATATTAGACGGTGATTTGCATCGTAACCCTATAGCTGACACGGAATCTAATTCACAAAATTGTACTAGTCAGAGAATTTACGCACAAAAATTAGAAGAACTGTCATCAGTTTATGAGCAAGTCTCAGATGCTTTACTAAAAGCTTACCAAAAAGGAGCAAACCATTATAACCTGCGGAGAAAACATGTTAGTTTTCAAGTCGGAGACAGAGTTTGGCGTAGAAATTTCGTCCAATCAAACGCTTTAAATTACTTTGCACAGAAACTAGCTCCACGCTTTGTGCAAAATATAGTCGTGAAAAAAAAATCGGACTTAGTGTATACCTTAGCGGACATGAAAGGAAAAGTATCTGGCGATTTCCATATAAAAGATATCGTCAAGTCGGACAATGTTCCGGTATAAATTATTTCGCACATCAGTACCTCAGAAGGTCTGGCCATCTTTCATGAGGACTGATATTAATACTAATAAAGAACTTCGGTTCTTTTGTTTTATTTTCTACGCACAGGAAACTTCACCGGCCTGATCAACCGAGTTGAAGAATTCCGAGCGTTCTGACAGTCTTAATCCTGTCCTAGGTTCATTTCAGAAGAAATGTTTTAACTACTTCGCGTGGGCGTATTTATAATTTTAATATTGTTATTCTTAAGTTACTCCCTTACGCCCATAACCATTGATTCCGGTATTAATGCTCGAATTGAATGGATTAGAAATAAACCTTATTAGCAATTGTATTTTCTAACTAAAAATAAGTATACAATAGGCTCAGGTGAACAAGTGAATAGTCATGTAATTTGTTATAAATCTTGCATTTTGAGTTACACGTGCATAACAGCATTGTTCGTGTACCTCAAAGTAATTGTGGTAAAATATTATTGGATAATATATCCTAATAAGTATTATTTATTTGTCTATATCTTGAAATGCAAGGATCTATAATCCCACTGTTCCTTTCGTTTCAAGATAGTCAAAATAAGGAAGCATTGTTTTTACTATATATGCATAAATACTGCTTGTTCTTGTTTCATCATTTATATTTGAAGAGATATTATGACATTGCCAAATGTCTCGACGGGTACTAGTAATAAATTAAAGACTGCACCAAGCGGTGCACATAAACTTTAACCTCTTCATAACGAAAAGAGCTGTTCGCTATCTTGCTGATGAAACAAGATATATCTTCCTTATTTTTTCTTAAGTCAAGTGAAAAATTATAATGTGGAACGATGTCCCACCACCGATCCTTTCACATTTTAAGCCACTTCTTTCATATTATGATTCTTGAATCTGATTTTTCTGTATTTTGTCAAGATCAGAACATACGAAGATGTATTGAAACCTTCCGTAGGTTCTGACCTAGGATTAATCTATAAATGTTTATTTTATTTGTTGCTGATTCTTTGACTTCTCAACAGTCATTTCTGTATACACACTTGTTGTACTTGTTACAAATATATATTTTTTTAATTTTAAAATTGCATTGCATTAAATCTTGCTACCATGTAAGTAACCTGGGATGTTCCTTTCCTATTGTTTTAGAATTTTTATTATGAACTCTAAGTTTATTATACATAATTGTTGTTACAGTCCTGCGAGACTTATTATTAACAATTATTTTTTTTTTTTGAACAACAGTTTACAGAGAAAACCATAAGTTGTTTCATAAAAATATCGATTACGCCTTCGTTACTGTTGGACGTATACCTAGATCACTGCACTAATAATAGTTGCATATCACTTAACCCGATTGCACCTTCTATATTGATGGCTGTATACTCTATTACTTTGGCTCCATTCTTATGCGATGGTTGTTGACTGCTTAACACTCTTGTTGAATTAAGATTGTGTATTTTGATTAACTGCTCTGTTCTCTTATGGACACCCCCATACGACCTAGTTAGGTAGATTAGGTAGAAACATCGACAAAGTGTTTTCTTATCTCCTATGGAGAAGTAGAGTCAGTGATAAGTGAGGGTTGCTATGCTCCCTAAAAAGTGTTGCCTGACGGGCTTATAACCCTATTTTGGGTCAGTGATGCATTATCGCATTTGGTTGTATAAAATGAATGTGATAGACAGTCAGATATTTGGTTAGTTATAAATGTGGCGTTTGTATTATTTAAGTCTTACTTTTATTAATTTTTTTTATTTTTTTTTTTATTATTTTAATATAGATCATAGTTACATTAATACATACATTTTTTTGCAAAATATAATATTTAGGTACATAATTGGTCATGTATACCTTATCAGAAAAGAGGAGCTCTTGTGCCTGATAAGGGAGCCACGATTCTTACTTCAGTGATTCAATGTTATGTGTAAAATATAAATATAATATATCCATATATTTTTTTTAATATAAGTTTTTTTTTAAAAAAAGTTTGATTTTATTGATTTGTTCTTGTTTTGTTATGTACTAATTATTATTTGTTATGTACTAATTATTTTTATAAATGTAACGTCAACGGTTGTCCATGACGCTAAGTCAATTAGTCTTCACCCAGCATATTCAAGATGTGGGTGTTGGCGGATCCCGTTCACGTAAAATTAGTTGTTATGTTTAGATTAAGTTTTTTAAGTTTAGTTCCTACAATATTATAGTTATTTAAGTAAGAATGGCTGCACCGCAATCCTGTTCATCCTGCCTTACGTTCGATGAAGTGCGACCGGATTTGCGGCACGCCCATTCGCTATTCTCACTTTGGTTTAATTTTGTTATATGAATACTTCCTATTGATGGTTATTATTATCTACTGGTATTTTATTGATCACTTTGTTTTTTTTTCTGTTGTAGTAGACCCTTGGACCGACCTAGAAAGAATAGGGTTAGGTTATTTCGACAATTTTATATGTTTGAGGGCAAACATTTGGTGGCGAGGGGGGTAATGTTATGATGCAGGGCTAGACTCCTTTTGTTTTAATATTTTATTCATTAATTTATTCTGCATCATCACATTTATCCTCGCCGATTCTCTAACCTAGTTAGGAACTGGGCGATTGTCGCTGGTATTGGTTTTGGTAAAATTTCGAATCATAATTTAAAATTTAAAATCTGTACCGGGCGGAAACAGAAAAAAACAAAAACACTAGCTTGCCTGCAGAGAAACCAGAGAGTGGGCCTGATCTCTCGGCAGACGACAGTCACAGTTTTCCGGAGTGAAATTGTTTGGGAATGGTTTCCCTTTAATCGGAGAGGCGAAGTCTAATCTTATATGCGGAGATTGCATAATAAAATCGTATAAATGGTGTAAATACGAAGTTCCATAATTGAATTAGTTCCGTGGCTCGTTCGTTTATTGTAACCACGCGGGATCATGAATCGCAAAGGGAGTCAGACGTGTGATCTGCTTGAATCCGACCCATCCTTTATGGGATGAAGAAGCCAGTGGCTTAAAATATTGTGCCCGGTTCCCGGAAACCTAAGGATAGTATTCTTTCTCGCGGTTTAGCACTACGTCGACCGCATTTTCACCAGGGCCGTATTGAGGCCTATTTTTCCTTACATAAAGGGAATCCTCGCCAGGATACACGGATGCGACCGCGGGCACCAGATACCTCTTCCTCAGTCGCCAGATTACACATTTTCCTGCCACGGACAGTCGCCAGGAGGCGGAACTGAATCTACCTCTTGCTCCGGCTGGAGCCCCTAGGAGCTCAACCTGAGGAGGTGCTGCTCCAGCTCGAGTAGGATGTTACTTAATTAGATAGATAGATAAAGCGTGGTCGGAACCTTGGGGGTAAGCTTATATCTAACTTTCATTATATTGTTTTCGTTATAACTCACACGGTAGAGTGTGTAGTCTTTATTGTATTCGAAATAATATACATTCCTGTTACATCAAAATCTTCTTTCCTTGACTCTAAAGTACACATTGTAACTTGACACATTTCTGGATTCGTACCCAACCCCCTGAGAACCCTGGGATCACAAACATTCTTGTGGGTATCTAATCCTCAAGAATTGGCGCTTCCAGTACTGGATAAAGTTTGTGATTCCACATTCATTATTATAACCTAAAATGTCTGGTGAGTATTGTAGGCTGCACGTAGCAAGTAACCTTAGCAACTACTCTACGTAGCAAAGACTTGAAAAAAATGTTTATACGTAACCCGGGAAGGTTTTGTGTTTCCAAAAAAAATGCAACTAAAAACATGTTTTATATAGGAATGACTTAATGAGTGAAAAAGAAAGACAGTAATTGATTCAGTCGCCACTAGGAATTGAACCAGGACGTCTTCGTTACCGGGAAAGTGCTCTACCACTGAGCTAATTTGACCTTACAAAAATGGTATTATAGTGTAATAACATAATGAGTAAAATGTCAAATTACTTGATGACAATATTAACGACTCTCAAATGAATGTTGAAAAAAACTTTAAACAGAAAAGACAGGAAAAGATTCAGAAGAAGAAGAAGTGAACTCATAACCTCTTCGTTGCCGGGGAACTGCTCCTTTTCTGTTATTCGGTTTCGCATATTTCGTTTGAGAGTCGTAATATTGTCGTCATTGGTCATGATATTATGTTTTTATTAGCAGTGTAGAAACAAGATTCCTATGAACAAAACGAACCACGAGGAATCTTTATAGGTGAAATATCAAAGAGAGTTACGAGCTGGTTTTCCACCGAAAATATATAAATAAGAAAGGTGAGTTTTTTCTCTTGCTTTTGAATTGGTATTCTAATTATGTAAAATTCCAAACTTTAATTGTCTGGAATCAATAAATAAAGAAAACCCAGTAAATTTTCCACCCAAATGAATGGCTGAAGTCGGAAAATTAGCATACAAAGGGGATTTATTTCCCGCAAAATTACAGAATTTTGTTTATTTACTGCACAGTTTGGCGATTTGCCAAGCAAAATTTGGAATTTTCTCAATTCTTAGCAATGCATGTGATCCTAGAATACAAAAAGGCAATGAATTAAAAAAAAAAATACGCTAGAATTTATTTAAAAGTATTTTTCATATATTCCATGTTGATAAAAAGTTACCCTCTTCCGGAATACCAAAACACAAATGAAATGAAAATATTAATTATTTATTTTTGAAAAAAAAAAAAATTTTGGTGTACAATTAACTATATTTTTGACATTTACAAATTTAGTGACGAATACAGGTTTTGGCCTATTAAGGTTTCAAAAGTCAGAAAATTTTTACTTCATTTCATGTAGGTTCCTAAATTCTGCCTCAGGAATATGTTATGAAAATAATTACTTTTGTTTTATAAATAATTATTTTTCTAACTAAAGTTAGTAATGTTTCATATTACCCCGGGTAAATTGCAGTCAGTTCATTATAATTGACTGGCTATATACAGTTCCACCTTTTCTCCGGGAATAGTTTAAGATTTGAACTCCAGGTCGTTCGGGTCACTTCTTGGGAACGCGCCGACAGGCCACGGCACGTTACCGACTGGTCACCAAAATGTGGAATATTTATTAATAACGTGTAACGGATCGGAGTGCTATTCAGCAGTATTATATGATCGTTAAATTTACAGTCGGTCGAAGAGCAACCGTCCTGATTTAATTGTCTTATCGGGAAATTCAAGTACGGAATTCCGGTTATAATGGCGGGCGGTGATACCGTCCTTGTAACATTCATATCCGCTGGATATTTAAATCATCCGACTACGTTTGAGCTGCAAAGCGACTGAATAGACGACACATTGCACTACCGTATCTTCGTGTCCGCTTATTTGTGGAATTTGGGGATTCCACCGACCTCATGTCGAGGGTCCACGCGCACTCCAGCCAGAGGGAGGAAAGAGCTACAAGACCAGACGCTGATGCCATGAGGAGGGAGTTGGAGGGCTCCTCAGGCCCGTGGAGTCTCCATCCCGTTCTAGGAACCCGAATCGTCGCATCGAGTGATCTTAGGTTCTAGATGGATAGCTCAGGTGTAGAATTGGTCCACAGGTATGTGTTTAAACCCAGGTATATTAATTAATAAATCTTTAATATTAATCCACATCTATTTTATTTAGTATGATTCCAAAGCTCTAATTAATGTAAAAAACAGTGCCCATCCCTGATGATGATTCTCAAACTCTACCACACAGTTCAGCATACTTTGTCTTCACTGGCATAGTTTGGCGTCCAAGTTTCCGTCACAGGAAATGAAGCTGTTCACTGTGCAAATTGATTCCATCTATGTACCACATCTTGTATTACCTACCCCACAATAGTAAAGATTGTGTAGCAAACATTCCACCGTAGTAAATATTAAAAAAAAACTTGGCACCCACTGAAGAAAACGTGAAAATTGGTTTTAACCTGAATTGGCTGAGTTGACAAATGCCGTTGGTTTCTACCTAAGGTTCAATTCTTTTCCTAGCCCTCCACCACTGCACAAATAACACCTTACGCTTAAAATGATAGTAGTAAGAGATCTTAAAACATTATTAGGATATTTGTAACCAAGGAATGCTTTTCTATTTTTTAAAAATTTAAAATACTTTTACATTATGGTGTATGACAGCGGAATTGCAGATCATAAATATGTGATGTCAGCAGAATTTGTTATGTTGGGCCAGCTACTAATAGTCGTTGTTCCTCTATTATTTATCTGTATATCTGGTGCCGCATTCAACTAAAAGACCATTTCAAATACCTTTCTACAGCCCTTCCTTAACCCTCCCCCCAACGTCACAATTTTCCTTTGATATCTTACCATTCAAATTATATGGTGGTGCGCAAATCCTTCGTTTGCAATTGTGCGGGGGGTTGAATGCGGTAGTGCGATAAAGACTAAGACAAACAAAAACGAATTGAATTTTGCCTTAGTGTTTGCAAGAGGAAAATGAGTGGGAAAGGCCAAAGACTTGGTCTCGTTCTCCTTAGCCGCTGGTTTCTTACACTTATCAGTTTGCATACAATTAAGGGGCTATTCCGTTTTTTTGACATTCGCTCACTTAACACAAAACAAAACAGTGACATTCACTGCGGTGGGTAAAAACGTTTCACTGGACGATTGTGATGCTCCAAAAAAACAGTCACAGCCGAGTTCAACATATGCGGGTATTCAAGATGACACGAATGTTCGCGGTAAGATGCAACGATAACAATGTTCCTTGTCTTTGGGCCCGGGTCAAGGAAAGGGGACAAGGGGCAAAGCGGGGGTGAAGGGTACACATTTTAAGGCTATTCAATTTTAAAACCTCACGCGCAACTATCATACCTACAGAATTTTCGGTCCTCTATAAAAAAGTTTTTTTGAATTGAATCCCTATTGCTCTAGAATTTTGAAATACATTATAGGAATCTTTCAAAATACAAACCATTTATATACATAGATTTTTTAAATATTGAGATCATTCACAAATTATTTCTTTTGATATTTCTTGAGAATAATATTAACACCGATAGAAAAGGAAAATGGAATAAATTGCCGCTAAAAGACACAAGTACACTATTACATTTTTATCTTGTCTTATAAATAACTAAAGTTCAACTAGTTTTAATGAGAACTAAACATGCCACGTCCAAAATTAGAATTAATGAAAGAGAGAAAAAGACTTAGAAGTTAATTAATCGTTGCTAAAAATCACTTTGAAAACTAAGTAAAAAAAGAAAGAGTAGTGTGAATGCTTGTATTTGTATTAGTTAAATGCTTTTAATTTAAATCCATAGACACAAATAAATTCACTAAACAAGTCTCAGGGAGATATTGTATGCACGTCATCGATGGTCGTCCTGAAAATATTTATTCTCACACGTCTTGTGTGAAAACGAAAAAGACCGAAGACTAGAATGTTAATCATCTTTTACTGATCGAAATTTTTTTCGAATTATATAACTACATATACGGTATAGTACAATAAATCGTCAGCATAAAGCTGTATACGTATAGTTCCTTCAATACCCCTCATTGTTATGTCATTAACATAGATTAGAAATAGCACGGTCCAAAGGTCACTCGTGTCTCCAACCAGTTTTACTGCTGAAAAGCTATTCGATAAAAATATCAGAAACGTTCAGTTTGTGTTTTAGTTTTCAGTTTTTTGATCTATATATTATTTAAATCACTGTGTAAGAAGATATGTAAGATTCTTTAAATCAATAAATATTGCCGACGTAAAATTACCGTGATCAATATGTTAGTTTAGATTCGATGCGAAATCGAAAGCTGCACATTTACGGCCTTACTAGTAAAAAAACAGTTCACAATCGTTAATCGGAGTTTTTGTTACACATTGTACAAAGACTGTACACTTTTTATTTAGAATTATTACTAATAAATAATAGCGCTTGCTTAAAATCACGTCTTTAATAATAATTTCTGTTCTAATGACCTCTCTCTATTATATTGATATATTGATTCAGTATAATATGGTTTATTATTTGTGTTATTTTTTGTCAGTTTCAATCCATGAATAATATCATTTTGTGAATAATATAGTTTCATCTTATCTAATTATTATTTTTAATTGACGTTTACCCTGCGCATTTAATAAAACTTCCATGAATGTGATGTTGTTTATAACATTAACGCCTTATTCATGGGCACAAAGTATAAAAAAAACATTTTAATTGTATGAACGAGATAAAAAGTGAAGTAACTTGTAATCTTGAAAAACATTTTAATAAAAAGACTGTGTTCTTTTACTCTCAATTGTCTGAAATATTTTGTTTTAATAAAAAAAAGTTTAAACATATTTATTAGTAACAATTAATTTATAAGCAATAATTATTGGCCTGAAACACTCATCCACATAATAATTGTTACCCTTTGTGCTATGCATAAAAAATCTTGTTAGTTTACCAAAAAAATAATAATTAATATTTGACAAGTTCTAGTATCTTCACCAAAAATGTAGACAATTTGTCTCGACGCCATCTAGTGAGAGAGTTAGCACTTACAATGCCTTTCTGATATAAAATAAAGTTGGTTGTTTTAGGTGAAAAAAAATGTAACAAGCAGTAATTATTGAACGAAACACTAGTATATATTGAATTATTTCGCCGATAAGAGATAAGCCGCCATAGCTCAGTGGTCAGAGCTGTCAACCGGAAATCGAAAGGACACGGGTTCAAGTCCCGTTGGCATCATGTATCTTTTATCAGGAGATTTTTCAATGTGGATGAGTGTTTCAGGCCAATAATTATTGCTTATAAAATAATTGTTACACTTTGTGCTATGCATAAAAAATCTTGTCTTAAATATTAGTTTACCAAAAAAATAATAATTAATATTTATTAGTGTTTGAATATTATTGGTAGGAGACAAATGTCTTGGCTGCGAAATATACGAGAGTGGACCGGCATTAGAAGTGTGGAAGAGCTATTCCGGGCAGCGCAAGACAAAGAGACATTTTCCAGAGTGATCGCCAACGTCGGGGGGACCTGATACGGCACATAAAGAAGAAGAAGAAGTGTTTGAATTCAAATAAAATCTTAGGTATCTTTAACTGATGTAGGTTCGTATTAATACTACGTCTTTGATATATAATATGCTATTCTTAAGGTCCTGTTAATTATAGAGGATTGGTCACTGTCATCCACCAATATTATAACGAGCAAGTTAGACGTAAGTTTCAATGAAATGCTCCGCGATGTTTTGGATACGAGCTCTGCCTGGGAATACTATATCACAGCGTGTTTTTGACATATCGTGGGCGCAAACCTCACTGCATACTATAAAACATTACATTCAAGAAATTTTAATTAGAGAACTTGTGAAACGTAAATAAATTTAATAGTTTATTTACCAGGTATTGAAACATCTTAAAATGAAGTTAGGTAATTAGTTTATTTTAAGCTTGCCAAGCAAATACTTGTAAAACTTTCCTACTTTACTTGTGATTCTAAGGAATACGTACTATCCAATTACACAGGGCTTACATAACTACTACTCAGCTTGAAATTATTAATCTACCTAATTTAATCACTTTTAAAACAAGTATATAGTTTTTCTTCTTTCACTGAGAATCATTCTGAAGTTTTTATCAATCGAAGGCAAAATGTTCTAGATAATGTGTTAACAGATATTGTTACTAGAAATAAGTATTAGATGTAAGTCACCAGTTATTAGGAATCCTAGGTGTAAGCCAACTTTATTTATTATTTAATATTATTATTATAACCACTCGAACGATTTTTGGCATATCATGGCAATTTTGCAAATCAGGTTAAGAGATCGCTCGCCATAATGTGCCAAATTAATTGAGCCTACAAATATGTGATAAACGGTGTAATCTTTGTGAATTCATTGGCTTCAAACCGCACCAAGCAGTGTTCATGTGTTTCCATATTAATATTTTGAGGAATGATATTGATTAATTGTTTAGTCAGAGATTTTCCGGTTGGGTGATGACGTACCACCATCCCTCTTTTCCAGATAATGAAAGTATACATGACATCATGTTACAATGCTGATCAAATCATCATTATAACAACAAGAAACAGATTTTTTTTTTAATAAAGACAAACATTTCTGGGTTACGAATAACCCGATAATCATTATAAGCAGTTTTTTTTACATAAGCTCTACACAGGAGGCCCTGAGAAAAAAATCCCTCGGGGTGTGTCATCTTTGGGGATGCTGTGGGAAGGACTTTTTAGAGGAAAGAAGGAGAGAAAGTTCTGTAGAAAAATGTATGAGAGGTGGGTCGGAATCTGAATGTTAATGTGTCTAGGAGTGACAGACGTATGAACTCGTCCCTCCCACTGCGGTTCAAGGCGATGGATCAAGAGTGAATCCGGCTGGAGAGGTCGAAAGGCCTCTCTCAACAAGTTTCTCCCGATCCGACCCACCACGCAGTAGGTGGGCAAACGCATCCACCGACAGAACCTAAACAAACATGACCCCATGAAACCGGGCACCGTCGCTAAGTCACCAAACGTAGCCAACCACTTTGGGCAGACCTATGGAAGGAGGGTTGGCTATTCAATTAATGGTTTCCGGGGCGGCGGTACCTATTCCCGCCTTCCAAAGCTTTTTGTAATTTGGTCAGCTTCGGACCAAATTACAAATAAATTACTTATTACGTTTTTCGCACGTGAGTTTTTTAACTTCAAAAAAGGCAATCTAACCTCCTTTCTCGCAGTAGGTTATTTTAAACCAATAAGTTGTTTATCTTGCTCTTAGTCTGAACGTGTAATTTGAGCCTTCACGATCAAAGAGTAGATAATTAAATATTTTAAACGTCCAACCGACTCGAGGTTTCCTGAATTAATTCACATACATAATCAGACTTTCTTTGCATTGGTAGTTTTGGAGATGTACACACAACGTCAAGAGCTCTTAGCCTGATCACCACGACTAAATTAATTGTCAGACACGAACATCGTCTTAGGTCAAACAACCATGATGTAAACAAGACGCAATCAAGATGTAACCATCATATAAGTTATTGAAAGCATGTAAATATACCTTATTGTGATATTGCTATCTACCTTTAAATATCCATATTCATGTTTCACACGATGAAGCATTTTATTATTTGTCACCTGATTTAAATGATTTTAAAAAGTGGGAATTCTGTTTTGTAATCATATCGTACTTGAATAAGATTTTTTATTTTGTTGAAACTATGTTGAAGTCGATTTTGTATTTAAATTTATTTTTTTGTTTTTTTATTTAATATATCTATGTCTTATAATAAAGTAAATGTGTTAGAATCACAAATAAAAAAAATTGATTATTATTTTTTTTGGTAAACTAATGTTTAAGACAAGATTTTTTATGCATAGCAAAAAGGGTAACAATTATTTTATAAGCAATAATTATTAGCCTGAAACACTCATCCAATTCACAAAATAAAAAAAATGAATTTGGGTATTCAGAAAACACACATATAAACGTAATCAATAAAACGCTTCAACATTGCGTAGAAATAAAAAAAACAAACAATTTTCACGCCAATATTAATATTGTCAAATGGATAACTGAAGCATTTTTTTTTTGTAACAAGCGTTTTATTATTAAATTCATTTCGAAATCGATTTACTATTTGACCAGAACAAACATTAACCGATGTAGGAGGTAACATTTATATAGTAATAAAATAGTAAACGCCCCGGTAATCGCCAGATACGTCAAAAAACAATCAGGTATTAGCAGATATATGGTGTTGCCTTCCGGTGGAAAATGACTGATTTTGTTTCGAGCGATATGCTGGAATAGGCCAAGCCATCATGCGTATAGCGTAATGTGTCTCCACCTTGAACAACTTTAAAGAGTCGACACTTGTTTTCAGTGATCACTACACACAACAAATATATGTACATACTTATGTAACCATTTCAAATTGCTTTATAAGAATGTCGCCCTTATCAGAATCGTTTATGAATAATAACTTTAATTTTGTTATAGAGCAATATCTTTCTTCTACAAACAGTAATCTGCAAAAAGCTTTTAGATATTTATTTTATAAATTGCCTAATTGCAAGAAAAGTCTTGCCACAATCGGATTATTTCATGTTATAAATACTCTAAATGTTTTTAAGATATGTTATTTTTTTCCTGATGTAATCACCATTATCTTGGTGCTTTATTCTAGTGTGGGATTTGGCTTCCTTCTAACATAATCTACAACAGCAGATTCCGAGCTATCTATCTTCAGTCCTAACACTAATCCATCACGCTCCAAAATGTATAAATTTTTCATTTTTATAATACAATGCTTCTTGGTGCTTTCAAAGCCTTTTTTCTCTTTGGTGATTTGCCACGTATTTTTTCACGCAGTCTCAGTTCACAGTCAGCCTTCATCGGTCTCTAGATTCTCTAATGCACTACACACTTCTATGGCACTGTTTTTGATTCTCGAATTCATGATTCATTTGTACAGGTTCCATTTTCAAGCATAAAAACAAGCATTTTTCATAAAAGATTGTTTTTAAGATTACTGATTGTGATATACATTATTTTAGTTTTGTTTTGTTTTTAAATGTTTAAAAGTTTAAATTTTAATTTTTAATTTTAATTTTTAATTTTAATTTTTGATTTTGTTTTTAAATTTTTTTTTGCAAGCCACCCAGTGAGGCTTACATTACTGGAAAACTTGAATTGTAAAAAATATTGTACCTAATAAAAAAAAAAAAAAAAAAATAAAATAATATGTACCTTCTAAACTATTTCACACATCCCTTGCATGAACTTTGGGAATCGCAGAATCCTGTTTGAGTAGCACTAATACTCGTATATGTAATTGGAATGAGAAAAACTAATTATGTTGCCTTCAAATTTATGTAATTAATTATCTGAACAACCTTATTAAGAGTAAACAGTTTAATGTAATTTTGGTACCCACAAAATAATTCAAAATTTTCTCTATAAAAAAGCGCTCAGAGGTCGTGATCATATTTTTTAATAATAACTTTTTTTAATTCTCCGAAGACTACAGAAAACTGTTGGCGAATATTTTATAATTATTAATAATTTACCGTTAATTTGTTTCTTGTATTATGGTTTAAATTTAGCAGAACGTCTCAATAATATTAAAACACGAAGAGAATTTTCCAATTAAAATCTGGCATTTACAAACTTTTTTTTTAAATGGCCAAAAATGAAAATGATGAATCAAAAGTTTATTTGACGTTATTAAAAAAAACAAATCACTATAATTTATAGCGTATTCGCCACACTTTTCAAAGTGGAAGAAACTCTCAGTTTCACCCTATTAAATGACCACCACGTTGCTTTCAATGGCTTAAGACGTGTTTGGTGACCAGGTCTGTATAGCTCCTTCCCGTCTTCATAACCTTCAACCTCACATCATACCCCAATGAATTTGGGGGGATGTCATAGTCATTCCAAATAGTCTCACAGACTCCAGACGATTGGGAGTAGTTAGGTCTGTTAACCGGTATTCATATTAAAAAGTCTCCTGAATTACGAATTATGAGTAAAAAAGAGCTCCTGCTATCTTTTCACCTTGTTATTTTCACATGTTCTGAGAAGATTTTAGAAGAAAGGTGAGAACGAACCGCAAAATTCACGATTTAATGATTTCACGAAAATAATTTCGGTTCGGTGACAAATATAATGTAAATCCTAATTTGGCAAACTTATCAGGCTGAAGTGGCATTTCAGCATCTCCCTGATGATAGCTTATCTATAAGATAGTGTATATATTTTTTAAATTTTAGTAGGATACTACACCTTACCATAACCCAGGAAAAAAACAATGGATTTTCTAAAAAAAAATATTTTTTTTTACCTCAACCATCATCTAGTTCACATCCAGAAGTTAGTGCACTTTACCCCCGGACATATAAATAATAAATAATATTCATATTATAAAATTATATATACTCGTTTATACACTTTTATAGAATGAATATGTATAAAAAACTAAGTTACACATTAATAAAAGGTGTCCGGGGGTATAACTTTGTAACAGGTGTACTAACTTTGGGAGGTGATCCTACATGATGGTAGAAGTAAAAAAGAAAAATAACTTGTTTCGAAATTCCAACGTTTATTTTCCCATTATTTTTCCGTACTACGTAAAAACTACCTAAAATTTTGAAAAAAAATATTTTTCTTCATTACGTGTACTATCGTTTAGGACGACCTCCCGAAGTTTACTCACTTTATCCCCTGAACTCCCTATAAAATATATTTTTTGTATGATTTAATTTATTAAAAGGTAATATTTTAAAGGTTGTGAATCATCGGCATTTTGCATCACCGATGAACAGGATAATATTGCTAGAAATGTTCACCGAGTGGAAAGGTTATTAGACTATGTCAAATGATCTTGAGTGATATCGACCCTTTTTACATATGGCAGTTAAATGCATGGCGGCTTTAGTTAATTACACGACAAATGAAGACTATCCTTCTTTATTTGTAATTTTAGTTTGGAACGATCTCAAAAGATGGCGGTAATCAAAAATACGGTACATTTTAATTTCTTATCTTTGAACTACTATGGAGCTTCTGTGCGCAGCTATTGACACTATTGGCGGTGGGCGTTTACAAAATTATAAATCCGTTTAGGTGTGCAGGGTCTTAAGGGCCCACTATTCGAATTTCATCCAATTTCCGAGATATTTTCCTTAAAAGTTTGAAGTTTTTAACCTCTTAAAAAAATATATGTTATTCTTTAAGATAGTATCTATTTGTTCCAAAAGCCGAAACGGTAATTATTTGAAATTCCCTCGATAGAAATAAATCGCAAAGTATGCTCCGAAAAATATTATTAAAACTTTTATTTCTGTTATTTTACAAGTTATATGTATGAAAAAAATCACAATGCTTCTTTTAATGCTACTCAATAGACCCCAAAAGTGATTTTTGCTATTTTTGAAATACGCCGTGATTTATTAAACATTTTCACAACAGTCGCTTACGTCTTATGATTCTAAGCATGATTATTGCAGCCCCTCTCACTTCCTCACGCGCGTACGCTATCTGCCTTTCAGTCACTGCTTAGAGAGCTTCGCGGACGGTCGTGTTGTTCTCCGTTTCGTGATTTCTACTAAATAATATTTATCGTAAATAATAATATTGTATTCCGAAAATGGGAAATAAGCGAAAAAGTGCTCGTATTTCTAAGAAAAGACTATTTCGTTCGAAACAAAAACGCATGGTGGACATTGTAAGGTAAGAAGAAAAATATAAATTTTGATTTGATGAATATATTATTATTTACTATTACGTAGGTAATATTTATTATAAAAATAAATTATTTATATATTGTGTAACAAAGGTGACAGGTATTGTTTTATTTTTCAGAATGCGTACTTTTGGAGATAAATCTATTGCCTATTTATAGATAATTTTAAGCGTATATCAGTTCATAAATATTGTTTTTTCAAAGATGTGAAATAAGCGAAAGACATCTCGTATTCCAAAGAAAACAATATATCTCCAAAGGGTTCAACGCATGATAGGTGAGAAGAAAAAAGGACAATATTTGATTTACAAGCTTATATTTATTATAAACATTTGTAATTCATATTTTTATTTATGTATTGTGTAGTAAAAAGTTATAAAAATTATTATTTTATTTTTTTCAGAATACGATAAACGATAATTTATTATAAAAATTAATTATTATTTTTATTTATGTATTGTGTAGTAAAAAGTTATAAAAATTATTATTTTATTTTTTTCAGAATACGTACTTTGGGAAATAAAACTAATTCCAAAACATTAGAAATTACAGGGCAAGTTCTTATTAATTCTGCTCCTTAGAGTAATATTACTCTAAGATCTGCTCTAATGATTCACAATGCAACGATGTCCGAAATATAATATAATATGTAATAATAATATTTGGGCCATCTGTTTCAAATAACAATACTCGAAAGTGGAATCCAGAATAATAATGAACGAGCGAGCGAAAGAAGCTATTGAAAGTTCTGAAACTGTGGGGAATATAATTTAATAAAATAAAATACTTTTTTGTTTTAAAACCACGATATTTATTAATTTAAGAACCGACCGGTTTCGCTTTACTTAAGCATCATCAGGGTACAAATTAATACTAAACAAGAAGTACATAATGTGTGCATATATATAACAAAATATAGAGGGAGACAACATGATACAAATATAAGCAACACAAAGACGGTCATAAAATACATTAACATAAGTGCACAAGTAATGGAAAACCGCTAGATAATTATGTAGACTAATGGGTTATACGAATAAATCGGGAGAAACAAAACATCAACTGGCAAGGTGGTAAGGAGGTAAGGAGAACTGGGAATTTTTTATGGGTTTATTGGAAACAGACTTAATATTGGACTACTTGATATGTCTAATTGATTATTAAGTATCTGACTTTTGGTTTTTACAGCTTTTTTAATTTCTAGTGCCTCTAAATTGTTTAGTCTGTTACCATGCCCGTTTTTTATGTAAGATGTTAGCACCGGTGCTATGACAGAATGTATGATCTTTATCGATCAAATGATTTGCGAATTCGGAAAAACCGTTATTATTGAGGTTTTATTGATGTTTTGTTTCTCCCGATTTATTCGTATAACCCATTAGTCTACATAATTATCTAGCGGTTTTCCATTACTTGTGCACTTATGTTAATGTATTTTATGACCGTCTTTGTGTTGCTTATATTTGTATCATGTTGTCTCCCTCTATATTTTGTTATATATATGCACACATTATGTACTTCTTGTTTAGTATTAATTTGTACCCTGATGATGCTTAAGTAAAGCGAAACCGGTCGGTTCTTAAATTAATAAATATCGTGGTTTTAAAACAAAAAAGTATTTTATTTTATTAAATATGTCAAACCACAAAGTGATTGCTTTCTACAATAATACAAGAATATAATTTAGTTCAGTGATGTTATTTTTTTATGTCGGAAGGAGGCCCTGAAGAAAATAATTTCTCTCAGAGCCTGTGTCATCTTTGAGAATGCTGTATAGAGGGTCTTTTTTGAGGAGGAGGGAGTGAACCTGTCCTGAATGTCAACTGTACAATTTCTACCCAGAATTAACTTTATTGTACGTTTTTTGACTAAACGTACCTTGGTGTTCTATTTTCAATAAACTCTTTAATTATGTTTCAGATGTGAAATCTATACTCCGCTACAGAATGTTTTGCCCAAGTCTTGTAAAGATGCAAAGGCACGGAGGTAATAATAAAAGAAGTTATTAAAGTTATTGTTTAATTTTAAATAATAAAATAATTTTAAATAATAAAATCATTTGAGCCCTTTACTGTTATTTAAAAGGTCACTTGAAGTGCAGTTATAATCAGTGATTTTATTTTTTTCTAGCTTCCACGAATAATCTGAAAAGGCATTATCTAAGGATTATACTCTTAAGGAGAATATAGAAAATGTAGAAAGGTGAAACGGATTTAAGATTTTCGATGAAATTATTGTGTTGTGAAATATTTATTTTGTTATTTATTACTTTATTTTTTTACAGTTTTACCGTACGCGGTCTTGTTGTAGAGTGGTATATCTAACTGTCATGGAAAATTTTTTTCTGAGCTTTAAGAGAAAGGTTTCTTAAAGATACTGGAATTATTCTAGGGCTATGTTAGATTTTTAACATCGATCACCGTAATGCTTGCCTTCCTGAATAAATCTAATTTTATTTAATCATTTACGGCCAAGATATTTTTGACAATGGTGTGTTTTTATCTTTCTGTATTCCAATCATTTAGCTTTGCTTCTAGGGTTGTGCCCCAGTATTGCTTTTTGGAGACTGTAAACGGATCTCTCGGCATTTAATGAAACTGCAGCAGAACAAAGGCTGTTGCTATATTGACGTTCATGGTATGTTTTGCTCAGATTGACGATAAGGTTTCCAGATCCGCATTTCGCTCGAAGCATGTTTAGGGTAATAAGTTTATAGTTTAGGGTTCTTTCACCGTATTTATGGGAACATTTCAGAACCACCAATCTTTCATTTTGAGTGAATCTTGTGAATGAAGTTTGTGATTAAATTATATTTGACAATTTAAACAAATAATATTTAGAGAAGTTAAAAATAAAATTGAAAGTTCACTGAAAGCTTAAACTATTAAAAGTAGTAATTTCATAAAAATGTAAATAAATAGAGCCCCTTTCACATTTTAGAATGTAATTTTATGTTGCTTACATGTTTTATTACTCTTTATAATTATTGAATTGTTTAAATGAATAAATAAATAATTACAAAAAAGTCTTCTGATTTGTAAGTCCCCAGGAAGCACTAAGGATCTTTCTATCTATCTTTATAATATAATAAATTTGATGAGCATAAAAATGTAAACGTGTATATAATTTATATAAATGTACAAAAGTAGATATTACACGTGTATAAATATTATATTGCGCATATTATACAAGATGTCGGGGGTAAAGTGCACAAACTTCGGGAGGTGATTCTAATTGATAGTACAAGTAAAAAAGAAAAAAACTTTTTTTGGAATTCCAACGTTTTAAGATAGTTTTCTAGTAAAAAAGTTTAATTTTTTGTATAGAAAAAAAAACAATTTCTTCTACGGTAAATAAATTTTTGTGGAAAAAATTTGGAAATTCGAATAATTTCCATTTCTTTTTTACTTCTTCTAGTATTTAGAATAACCTCCTGAAGTTTGAGCACTTTACCCCCGGACACCCTATAAAGATAACCATATAAGAAAAACCTTATTGATGTAAAAATATATTTATTGATTTTATAAAAGTTATAAATTACTTTTATAAAAGTGATAATAGTATTTTAGTAAAGTAAAGTAATTTGTATACCTATACAAATAACTTTCGTAAATGTTTTTTGTAAAATTTAAAAAAAAAATTAATTAATTAAATCCGTAATAAAACCCATATTTTGAGAACCATCTTCATTTCGACTTCGTTCATTTGCTCGGTGCTAACTAAAAATGGGTCTGTTTTTCTAAAATTGCAATAGATGTCGGTAATTTAATTTCGTTATTTAAATTATTAAATAATCCCCAAAATTATTCCTAATACGAATTCAGACACCTCTGTCGGATTCTTTTAACACTAAATATTGTTTATTTTGTGGGTGTTGCCCAAATCTAAATTCTTTACGCGGAAAGCGGGCCCTTAAATGGAACACACGGCTGCTCGAATCAGAATAATACTCGTGTTCGCCGCCACATCCCATGAGGGCTACGCGTCGCTTGAGTGTGGCAAGCTGATAAATCTTGCCAGTCACCAAAATTTAAAAAAAAAACTCCGGTGTGCGGCCACTATTCATTAGTTCAGGTACCTAATCGGTGAACTCGAACTTAATAAATAAATAAACAGTAAATTTTAAAATACACATTATCCTATAGAATATATCATATAGATAAGATGTAGAATGGTGAAATACCCAATGTAGCGATTTGCATTTATGGTAATATGGGATTCTTTTTGAGTCTTGTGGAATTTTCTAATTATAGGTATAATAAAGTAGACAAATCATTTGGATTTTTTGGTAGCACCAATGAGTAGCATAATTAATAACTTTACAAAATGAGTTATTTTTTAAAAATAATGCACAAATACTTTTTACGTATAGATCTTACAAACTCAACTATTAAAACTTTGCCTAACGACTTCGATAAAACATAGGTAATGGTTGAAATTTACTATGCAAAAGAATTAAAATTTTAATTGTTTTTTTCTTTTTTTTCGCATTTATTGTATGTCAAGATTGAACGTCTAACAAAGTAAGAAAAGAAATTCAAGAAAAATGTATTAACCTACAAAGATCCAATTTTTACGATATACGAAGGCGTGTAAACGAATATTACATCCACTTAAGAATATGAAGAATGAGAAAAGCCTTAACTTTCTACATTCAAACATGTTTTTAAAGATATCTAATCTACCGTAGAAAGAAAAATGTATAATGTATGGTATAAATCAGTTTTTATTATCGTATTCAGCAAGCTTTAAAAAATGATTTCGGCGGAGTGAAAATATTGCTTTGAAGATGTTTTTAGAAACAAGTTAAAAAATATTATAGTTCAACTAAAAATATTTGTAAAATTGAGAGAGCTCATTTGACGGAATATGTGTTAGTCTAGTGTCAGTAAAGAGCCTTATCATTGTAATTTCTTCTTGATAAAAGTTTGATATCATCAGCGTACAAAAACATATGCGTCAGTAAAAATAAAAATAAAATAACCCACGTATCAATTTTTCTTTTGTGTGTTACCATCTAAATCTTTAAAATAATTTCAAGGCAATCTAGTATTTTAGGATTAATTGTTCTTAGATGGCTTTTTAACAAATAATAAAGTTCATTATTGTAAACATTTGATGTGTGTTTTTTATTAGACTGTCAAGAAGTATGCGAAGCTTTTGTTTGAGATACGTAAAAGCAAAATCATGGGTCTTTTAATGTAATAATTTAAATAAAGTGTTAACATTAATCTTCAGTTAGATTGAAGAAATTCGAGTGGAATACACTGAACTCTATCAATGAACTTTTCATTGCATAAAATTATTCTTAAGCTTTCTGAAATGGGTATTCTAAAATTTTATTTATGTCAGATTAGGGAATCTCTTAAAAAACATACCTAGAATGGATTCTTATTCTTCAAATTCTCAGTTTATCCACACAGTAACCAGAGGAACTATGGAAGTGAGACGGAGAACATACGGGGTAGAGGAAGGTTGGGGGTACCTGGCTATTTAAATCAGGCTAGCAAGCATAGCTGAATTCACGTCAAGTACAGTGTTGAATATGATTGGTGGTTTCTCATCCGGGCTATGCTTTGAGAAAAATCATATTTTTAATCGAAACTAAAAAAAATCCTTCAAATTACATTGCTTTTTCCAATAATTGGTTTTCAAATCGCGATCCAATTACAGATACAATGATCTTACCGATCTATTTGGAGGCCTTCAACCTAAGCATAAGTGGGTTGTCTTAAATCGTTTTTTTCGTCAAATAATGGAACTGAAGAAAATCGATGTATGATATAAAACTATGAAATAAAGCCTTTTAAAATGGCTATCTTTTAAAAATAGTTTTTTTTTCAGTACACCTAATAATAAATCCAATTCGACTGTCACAAAATGTAAAAAAACCCTTTTTTTACCTCAAGTATTTAAAACCACAAAATTATAAAACAATGTGAAGTAGGAACCAATAAATCGTTTTTTTTCACAAGGGAAACGTGGAAATAAATCGTATATTTTCTCCGCCAATGAAACGCCGCTACAAAATGCTGAGTATGCTTAATTGGAAGATGAATGAAAAATTACAAATTGTACACAAACAAAAAATTTTCAACGATGAAATTTTAAGTTACAATCGTTTTAATTTTTAACAATGAATTTTTATGTAACAACCCTTATATTTTCTAAGGATGATTTTTTAAGTTACAACAATTATAATTTACTATTTATATGTATACATTTATTTTTATAAATTGAAATCATCATTATAACTCGATAGTTTAGACCTGAAGGAGAGCTTAAAATCAATTTTGGAATTTTCCGCCCTCCCACCTTCTCACCAGAGCATCTAGAAAATTGATGCTTAACGCAAAGCTTGGAGGTAACCCCCCCTTGGCAAATTTATGATCGCTATGGGTGAAATACATTTAACTTTGTAAATGTATTTATAAAATTACGTGAAATAATGTTTTTTGTACACAATGTAAAGTAAAGTGAGGACAGACCGTTGGATTTATTTTGCACTGGGTATACTCATAATTTGTGGCCACTATAACCTAATGGTTGTCCTGCCAACGGAATACGAGTATTTTGATTTCCACGTTTACCACTGCATCATGAAGAAATTCTCCACAATAAGGCGTACGGGGAACTCTACAAACACCTTCCATCATCGACATCACATCGAATGATCTCTGACCTAATTCAGGATCATGCAGGTATTCGATGTATTGGAATAAGTAGCCATCGCCAAATCATGCAGCCGGTTTTTATTTGTTTTTTCTTTACGTACATCTTGTAAGAATTTCTGCCAAAAAATAGGGATGGAAAGTTTGTGCAAGAAAACACCGAAATTAAGGTATTTTGTGTTCAACATATTGAACAATGGATGAACTTACAGAGGTCAATATGCTCTTTATCCATCTGTTATTCGATGTTTTCTTTGAATCACAACAGAATGGCGCGCAGGCGACATGCGCGGCGGCAGGGGTTTTCTGGTGACTCACCTGTTCATAGCACTTATAAATACTTTTAAATTGAAACAAAGAGTTTTAAATTGATTCGCTTGATAAAAAAGTTTTTATTAATTTAAGTATCTAGCCGGGCCCATGTCCTTTTTTTGAAACTGAAAAGACTCTCAACAGTCTAGTGGGGACTGCGCGTTCCTTCTCCTCGGCGTCCAGTTGAAACCAGGTGGAGCAGTGTCCCTCCCTGGATTGCTAAAAGAGATGCGACAAAGTACGCTGATAGAATGGCAAGCGTGATGGGATTGTTCGAATACAGGAATATGCTTCTCTTATTTGAATATCCTCCTCTTCTTCCCATCAGTTAAACTTAGAAAGGAAGGTGCTTACATCAATTTCGATCACCACGATTTCGAGTTCAGGGGTAGACTGTACAGCCTGACCCTATCCCCTCATCCAAACTGCGCATGTGGTGATAATAATAATCAATCAGCCAAGCACATTCTGTGGTATTCCAAAATTATTACGGATGCTAAAAAGGAAATGCTGGACCGTCTGAACGTAATCACGAGACCAACTTGGAATGCAGATCTCGTATCAAACAAGGAAAATTCCTAATGCTTGATGAAGTTTAAAAAAAATTTGGTTGAAATATGGCCTGAGCTTAGAGTCGAGTCTTTGATTAAAATCATCTTGAGTTTCAGGTGCTAGGTGCCATTACTTTTGACTCTCACGGTTAATCTACTTTTTTACATCTATTATTGTATACGAATTGAATTGTAAATATTTTTTATCATTAATTTGTCTATCACTGTTTATGATAAATATACTACATGTTACATTTTTATTTATTTTTGGGTAAAGCCTCATTTTTATTTTCATTACAGTTTTTGGATTATGTTTAGCACTCTTCACATGTTATATTTTTTTCCGACATTATGTCCGGGTTAAATCTTAACTAAGGAAAAACTAAACTCTTTCACACACTTTTCCACAAATGATCATCTAGTCAATTCACATTATGCAAGTACGTTATATAAGCATAATAAATACAAAACAAGAACAACATGTCAAATCATCAGAGATCAATTGGGAAAATAATTCATTGACTCCAGATATTTTCATTTTCATATCAGAGGGTTCGGCTCGGTAGAACTTCTAATTTTTGACTGATTTTTGAATTTTATATATAAATTCTTTGACAGATCTAATACGCCTAAATTTTGAATGAGAGAGCTAGGCATAGTGCCGTTAGTAGCCGAAATAAAAAATGGTAATATTTTGAATGCCAAATTCTTTTAACCTCATTTCCTAAATCTGTGTATTTTCTTCTTTTTTCAAAAACAGATTTTTGAATATTTCACGAATTTGGAACAATGATATAAGTTATTTTTTTAAATTTTGTCATGTAAAACTATTATTGGGTGTATTATGACTAATCATTCGGTCTGTTAGTATAGTTTTATCAAAATATTATTTATAATTAATTTGGTTCGTATTTATAATATGGTACTATATTACGTCAGTAAATCATGTTATGTTTAATTACCAAACTTTATGAATAATTTTTAAAACTTGGTTATGCCTAAATATATACTCGGACAGCGCTAATATATAACATCCCGATATAATATGTTCTATAGTTTCCGGCAAAACCAAACATTTTCCTCTTAAATCATCAATTTGATTTGTATCTTTGATTATATGCTTCCTATAATTTTAAGTATTAATGACTTAATCTTAAATGGCAAGCATAAATCCTTGTATTTTTGCGCTCAACTCCCCAATACTCAACCATTTGTTTAACGAAAATTTGTCAACACATATTTGGTTGAGATAATTGAATTTTTTTGTATAATTTTATTAGACCAGGAATCTAATAATTTCTGGTTGGGATTTATAAAAATGTTGGCATTCTCGTCGTATACATTTAATTGTGTAATGTTTCTATCATCCTTGAAAATTATTTTATGCAATTCTGCACTATTAGCTTTCCTATGGAAAAAAAAGTTCATAGCATTTCTACCTGATTATTGGAGAAGTTATTTTGAATATACCTTTATCTCCTAAATTTCTATGTAAATTAATTCGTTCTATAGCTGAATTTGGATGATGGCAATTGAACATTGTTAGCGTAGCTCTAATTAATCGTTCTAAGTTATCTAAATCTGTATTGGACCATTCAATTATCCCAAATGAGTACGTTAATAGTGGTATTTCCCAAGTATTTATTGCTCTTACTAAATTATTAGCAGATAGATTGCATTTTAAAATTGTTCTAATCCTAGTTTGAAATTAAATCATTTTATCATTTTTAATACTAGTATGGTCTAATCTATTTGATTGTGTGTATCCTAAATATTTAAAAACCTCATCCCTTTTCATACTAGTAATCTCTATATGGATCGTTCTACATTTATCTAAATCAAAAGTCATTTTGATATCATCTGAAAAGTTTTTAAATACCTTCATCATTTTCTCTAAATTTGTTCAGAATTCGAAAATAATTTTATATCATCCATAAATAATAAATACGAAATTTTATTTATTTATCATCCATAAACTTTTGTAATTGTGATATAATTTTTGTTTTTTTTTCTATTGAAAAAAATATTCCATCCTTGATTTGTTGATGTTTTTTTTGGTTCCTCAGTGAAAATAATAATAACTCAACTCAGCGAAAATTCAACCCACTTTTAAAAAGTGATATAAAGTCATTAGAAATGATGAAAAAAAAAATTAATAAAGTTTTTGTTTCATGACTTACCATGACTTTATATAACTTTTTAAAGATGTGATGAATTATCATTTTGATGATTTATCCGGTCACCGTTTTTATTGTACCTCAACAAGAAGTGTTTTATGCATTTAGGTTGCAATGCGAGGAGCAATGATAGTGATGATACCATCGCTCATTACATCAATTTTTGCGAACTCATACTTTTAACAATGTTAAGATAAAATTGCTCTTACAATTTGATAATTTTCTTCCTTCGACATTCGATACATTGTTGCGCAACTATACAGTGATTGCTGAACTGAACTGTAGATATATTTTATTGTTTTTCTCCCCATTAAAATGGGATGGTATATACCATGTCCGTGCATATCAATCGGTGAATGCACACCAGAACTTAGTACTTGCGACCCGCTCGCGCCTCCCTCAATGAAATGCGAAGACCTGAGGAGTTACTGCGTGATCCCAGCACCCTTCTACCTCTCCTTCGGCAACACAAAGCTCACTGTTTCCTCATCCTCAGGGTCTTCGGGAATTTTCCACTCTCTTTTTTTTCTCTCACATTTGCGGGGAGCCGGCTAAAAGGCGTAGACGTCAGGTATTGTCAGCGGTCGGGCCGACCGCCAAGTTCATTCTCCCGGTGGTTAATGGAATACCTTCTCTGACTACTTTTTTCTTATTTTTTGAAGTGAAACTTCTTTACGCGCGTTATGCAATTTCGAGGACAGGAGTAAAACCAACTCATGACCGCCATGAAAAACCGTGATCATTTCGCTATAGGAGCCTAGCCAATATTATATACCTACTTTAGGACACTCTCCAAGCTCGGCTTTGCGGTCTAGAGGCAGAGCGCGCGACTCTCGTCGTGAAGAACCGAGGTTCGATCCCCGCTTAAACTATTTTTTTTTTCTTTTTGTGATTTTTTTATAATAATTTTTTTTAAAGTGATAAAATGCTTTTTTTAAAAGTGATAAAAGACTTTTAGATATTTTGACTATATGATATTTTGGTCGAATACGTAATAACCGTGGTCTAGAGGCAGAGCGTTCGACACTCGTTATGCAGGACCCGGGTTCGAATCCCATATTTTTATAACTTTTAATTTTTTTTATCAACGATTTGTAATAATGTAGTAAAAAATTAGATAAATTTGTTAATTTAAATTTAATTTACTTTACGGAATCTATATGATATTTTGGTCGAAATATAGCTTACAAATCGAGCCGGTAGAGTCACTCGGTATTTTGATTAATTATTTTTATTTATCAACGATTTGTAATAATGTACTAAAAAATTACATAAATTTGTTAAATTACCTTTACTTTAATTTACGGTACCTATATGATATTTTGGTCGAAATATAACTTATAAATCGAGCCGGTGGAGTCGCTCGGTATTTTGATTAATTATTTTTATTTTGAATCATTAAAATTAATAATCAAGGCCGATAACGCCGCGTCGCGCGAAATATCTCTCCTTGCGGTCTAGAGGCAGAGCGTTCGACACTCGTTATGCAGGACCCGGGTTCGAATCCCATATTTTTATAACTTTTAATTTTTTTTTATCATATGCTACTTATAAATATGTCAATAGACAGAAAACAGAGAGAATGAAATGAAAAGAGAGAGAGAAGAATAATAAAAGTTTCACTTCCGTCGTGCGTAGGCTTGCCACACACTGTATTTTTTTTCTTCTCTATTGAATACATTTTATTTTTTGATATTATCACTGTGAAAACTTGCTTGCATATATTTTCTCTCCACTTTTACCCAGAAGACTTTTATGAGGGGTTGCCGCTTTATTTTACCTTTATTGTTCCTAACACTAATTTGAATACTGTTTAAACTTTTCCCTGTTTATTTTAATGTAAGTACTTGCATACTGCTCTCTTACCCCGTATGCACGGACTTTAGATGGTCTGAAGTCGTTCTAAATAAATGCAGCTTCGTTAATCATTAGAATCTTGACGTGTGCGGTAAAGGAGTAAACCAAATGTTTCTTTATAATGCCGTTGGGAAAGTGGTGAGGTCCAATCCATACATGCTTCAAATTTATACGTGTTATCATTAGATTTACAGCCTTCATTTTCCCGACACATACAAAGAAGATGTCATGTTACATCCTGAGATAGCATAGACTAATAATAGGAGTTTTCTTTGATAACCTTACCTATGTACAATACACTGAATCGAATACACTTGTGTTGGAAGAAATGGTATTTGAAACAATGAAGTAATGACAACCAGCTTAATACTACAAATAAAACTGGTTTATAGATTTGTGTCTATTCCAAAAAGACAAAGAAATAAATAGATGCAGAATCAGCAAGCTATTTTGTAGAAGATATTATACACTGACTTACATCTTGGATGGTTATAATATCTTTTATCTTTTTATCTTTTTAGTTTCATATTTACCATTATTTATAAAATAACTATGATGTAAATATTATATGTACTTATACTCTCTATGGGATGTGTGAGATTTCACTCACCTCCCCACATCCTGGAATAAAGAATTATTATTATTATAAATCATTAATAATAATAAAAAAATAAAATATTTTTTCAACAATAATCTTATTATTATTTGCTAAACTATTGAAGAAATCAAAATATTTTGTCTCACATTACTATTAGGTAATATTATAAGAAGTTAAAATGTGTTTTAATTAAGGAGATATAATGGCTTTAGTAGAACTAAATTAAATAAATGTTTGGTGGGCGCAAGGGGGAAGCAAGCCGGAGAGGAGTAGGAACTTTTACGAAAATACTCCTTTGGGTAGGTAATATTCACTTGCAAAAATTCAGCTTACCCCTAATTTGTTCCAGTTAGGGCTGATTTTTTGTCTAGATTGACTGGGTTAAAAACTAAAACCCTGAGCAAGCCCTCGAGTTATGATGTAACCTTACAGTCTGTGTAATTCATCCAAGTAAACAAAATAATGCTTTAGAAATGAGCAAACTTTTCCAATAACTACTCCTTGCATTGCGCTGTCAGTCGTATTAACTTTGCACCTGCTGGCAATTCAGGTGAAAGGAATTACTTGATAACGTATTTTGACTGATGACTTACTACAGATTTCATTTTAACACGAACTTCTCAACATTGAAATGCAAAGGTATAGTAAATTAAATGAAAATAACTTTATTTGCAGAACTATTTTTATAAATAAACAATTTGACATTCAAAACAAATGGTTTCTGCATCATGATACGAAGTACCCACACTGAACATTAAGATAGTGATGTAAACAAAGTTTGTTAATTTTTACACAGCACAACAAAGTGAATATGCAATTATTTATGAAGCACAATAAATCTTCTCAGAATCTATAATAATATGTACTTTGGAAACAGCTTATAAAGTTTTACAAGGATCTGAAAGAAATCTAAAACAGAAGTCTTCTGTAAATTTCAGTTTTAAAAGAGAAAAACCGGTTGTTTGGGAATTTAAAATACGAGTTTAACACATTTAATCTTAATACAAGTTTTTAAAGGTCATGTCAGTTTTTGTGTTTAATATCATTGTTAAATTTAGCTGATGGTAAAGACGGTTACCACCACAATATCTGCAAAAGACGTTGACTTCAATGCCTTCAGAAAGCAAAACAAATTATTGATAACGATTTGAATAGTAGGTACTAAACTTGATGCTGAAAACCGAAAACTACTCAAATAATTACAACGCAAAATGTTATTTGAAATGTCTAGTTTGAATTGGTAGAATATTGTATATTAGTGTGAATATTAAGGAATTCATAACATTCTTATGTAAACCGTAGGAGAAAATGGGTTTACTTTGATTACATCAATGAAGCGAAATTCAATCGGGTGTCCGATTAATTAAAGTTATTGCAAGTTTGCTTTCACAAATGAACTTTAGCTGGCAACTTATTAATCAAGACTAACTAACTAACTATAGTTTCCAACTTCCTTTGAGCTAACAATCCAGTATAATGTTCCCCTGTAGAAGTTAACTGTTTAATAAATCATTCACTACATATTCAAAACACAATATACCTTCACAAAAGTGTAACACATCCGTAAAGAAATAACGCAAATAAAACGGATAAGCTTTATCAATATTCTCGAAGCTTAACTTGAAATAGATTTGATATCATCTATATCGGATGAATCACGAACGGTACACGTGCAATAACATTACGGCACGTACTGTTTGCATCATTTTTTTAGATCAGACCAAAGCCAAACACCAACCACGGGAACTGGACACGAGTTGGTAACATTTTCATTGTAGGTACATTCACATCGGATGATACTTGTGTGAGTGGAACATAATATACAATGTATGAGAATGATATAAAGGAATGTTTTTTTCATTAAATACCTAACAAATTAATTGAGTGATTACTGTTTTCCAGCAGATTGCAAAGCTATTTTAATGTTCTCTGAGTACAAACATCTATGGAAGTAATTCTCTGAAATAAAAATATATTTTTTCTTTTTAAAATATCAATATTGCCTGAGTTATCCAACCTTTACAAGTCACAGTACACTTCTATGGATACCATACGTACCTACCTAATGAATAACATCGGTGAAAATGTTATTTTGATTTTATCTTTGAATTAATCAACTAACAATTAACTCCAGACATACAAAATGATATCGATTTTGTGGTTTGAGATAATTTATGGCCATTTAAATTCAAAATATGGTTTTAATGAAAAAAAAACAAACATTATTTAAATATCAGTACTTATCTTACCACGCAACAGGTATTTCAAATTAATATATTCATCAAACATTGATTACCGTAACGTAACTTCCCAAGTATTAAACTATATCTCTTCTTCTCTTAACTGTATCTTCTATTTCCTTACTGATTTAAAAAAATTATTTAATGATTTTTGATTGAACACACAGATTTAAGATATTACAAGTATTTCGTGGAAAAAACTATTGTAAAATCTTCCTTAATTTTATCACTATCAATATTGACATAAGCCACGCAAATAGGAAGGTTGAAGGAACTAAAGCGTAATCCAAATACTAAGTTTGAAAATAGCAGTCCCTAAAGGTCAAAAAAATATCGCAATTAGGCAAACAAAGAAAAAAAAACCCAAAATAGATTTCAGAACAAATTTTAAAGAATATTCTCTGTCCATAAAAAAATCTTTTAATTCATACCCTTGCTTCAAATAAAATCCAGAGTACATGAATAACTTGCATTACAATGTTTTCCATGTAGAAGCCCCTTTGGTAATATAGATTCCCTTTATCATTCCTTCGTTCTTGACGGTTTTCATAATGTCTGAATGCTTTCACAATCGTCGTATAATATACCTTTGAAATAATTTTTATTTTTAAACCGAAAGATTAATTCTACGCTGAATACCCACGGTTTTTAAGACGTTTTTTAATAACAAATTAATAATAATATTACGTGTGTTTGAAACAATAGGTACTTTACACTTTAGGTTAAAAGACTAACAAATTTAAATAGAAAAGATAAAAATTATAACAGAAAATAGTTTGTAAAGACATAATGAATTATTGTCACAAGTGGCAAAAATATTTTCTCTCAATTTTTTTTCATTTTACTTTATTTGTCAAGCATTTAAAAAAATCCTTGTAGATAATTGAAATCACACAAATAATTGAAAAAAAATGTGCCGATTATTAACATAATTTTCTAGCAAAGTGGTACTTGTGTATAATCATAGACATATGAATATTAGTAGACCTGCCCTAAGTGATTAAAAGCGTATTATTCCCCACTCCCCATACCGGTTCCATTGGAGCCGGCTAGGCTCGCGTCTGGCCTCCCGTGAATTTAGAAAACGTGACGTCATCATTCTTGTGCGAACTATGGTCGAGGCATCATCGGTTCATTTTACGAAATAACACGGCAAAATGGTGGCTTTTACTATGAAAACTTGTAAAAATAGATGTGAAAAAGAGAATTAACCCAATTGTCGTATTACATTCCCTATATAAGCATTATTTTACTTTATTTTAAGCATATTCACATCGTATAATATGGATCAGTTGTAGAAACATATACTATCACATCGAGATACGTCTGGACGCGAAACACAAAGCTGGTTGGTTGCTGGGAAGTAAATTATGAACATTTATAAAAGTGTCTTAAATAAATACGTAAACGAAATATTCGACTCTGAAAATAGAAGAAATTTATTTTGCCGAATTTGGACTTCGCAAATTTGTTCATAACGTGGCGAGTAATTTGCGCTCCCATGTAAAAATGTCTATTCATTTAAAAGCAGATTTTACTTTTAAGAACTAAATGGTAATATTATAATGCGAGATGCCTATTTATTTATTGACGAATCACAGTCAGCTTTCCTATCTGCGTCCCGCAACTCTTGTTTTAACCCCTCGTCCTTAACTTCTCGTCTATTAATATTCATATGTCTGTGTGTATAATACAATTTTATAATTTTTCATATTATATTATAAATGATTAAAGAGCAACACATTTTTTTTCAAACGTTTGCTTATCTATTTATTTATTTATTTATTTATTTATTTATTAACGGACATCGTCCAAATTACAAAATAATAACACGAATAAAGTAAAATGAAAAATATAGGAGTAGACAAAGGTACATGAAAGCAAAGACATATGGTAGATATAATATAAAAAAATAAAGTGACATGTCGAATCAAGTCAAAAATACGCCGTGGGTCAGGACCACAGGACACTTATAATATTCTGTCACTTTTTTAGCGACTGGCAAAAATCATTTAGACTTATCCCAAAAAAGTTAAGGCTTTGACTTGAGTTGACCAGTCTACACATTCTGGACAATGGTGAATAATATCCATAATTTGTCGAATGATGGTTGAGGAAGAGCAGTTCATTATTTCTGAGTCTTTGCGAGGGGATATTGAAGGGAATGAGTTGCAGTAGAGTAGGTGAATCAATAATACCATTTATAATTTTGAAGAATCAAATGAGGTCATTTCTTTCCCGACGGACTTCCAAAGTAGAGAGGTTTAGAGTTAGTTCAATTTCATCATATGAGTATTTGCCTTTTTCTTAACCTAGCCTCCTAGCAATCCCTCTTAAGAACCGATGTTGAACAGATTCAATGCGTCGAATGTGGACAGCATAAAAAGGAGACCAAATAACACAAGCATATTCAAGATGGGGGCGAACCAAGGAGCAGTAAAGAGTTCTAAGGGTATTTACGTTTTTGAAGTCCAAAGTGATTCTAGTGATGAAACCAAGTAGTTTGAGCGATTTATTAACGATTGCAGTTATGTGATCCCGAAAAGAAAGCTTGCTATCAAGAGAGACACCAAGGCCTTTAATAGATGTAACAGTTGCTAAGCAAATATTATTAAGTTTGTATTCGAAGACAATCGGTTTTTTTGATCTACAGAAGGACATAATTTTGCATTTATCGACATTTAGTTTCAAGCAATTAATTTTACACCAATCATTGAAAGAGTCGATATTCGATTGGAAAAGAAGGCAGTCATCGTGATTTTTTATTATCTTTAGAATCTTATTGTCGTCAGCAAAAAGCCAAAAGCGTGTATGAGAAAAAATACTAATAATGTCGTTTATAAACAAGTTAAAAAGAAGCGGTGCTAGATGTGCTCCTTGAGGTACGCCGGACGTTACTTCAATAATAGTAGACACAAAGTTGTTTAATTTAACTCTTTGTTTTCTATTGCTTAAATAAAAATTAAAGAATGATAGCAAGGGGTTTCTAATACCGATAGCATATAGTTTGGCCATAAGGATTGAGTGGTTTACATTATCGAAAGCTTTAGAGAAGTCGGTATATAGAACATCTATTTGTGAGTTATCTTCTAGACCATTGACGATGGAATTGGTAAAGGATAGTAAGTTAGTAGTAGTAGATTTAGCAGATCTAAATCCATGCTGTTCCTCGATCAGTACATTTTTAAAGAAAGGTGTGATTTTCTTCGTGATTATTGATTCAAATATTTTAGGAATATGGGATAATATCGATATGGGTCTATAGTTTTCTACGTTCGACTTATTACCTGATTTGAAAATAGGTCTGATATAAGAAACTTTCCAGGAGTCTGGAAAAGTGTCAGATGATATTGACAAGTTATATAACAAACAAATTGGCTAAGATATAGTAAATTTACATTCCTTCAGTAATATTTCTGGAATATCATCAGGACCAGTGCTTGTTTTGCTGGGGAGATTTTTTAAGGAGTTAAAGACATCTATAAGTGTGATTTGGCAATTATTTAAATCAATAGTATTAGTATAGTTGAGTGGAGGGATAGTGCACGAGGTATCAGAATAGACGGAGGAGAAGTGTTCAGCGAATAGGTTAGCAATGTCGAGACCGTTAGTAGCATGATTTTCATGAAAGAACATACTTGGAGGGAGATCATTATCATTAGTACTTTTTTGTTTAACAAATTTCCAGAATTGTTTAGGGTTAAGATTTAATTGTGTCTCAGTGAGTTCGATGTAGGATTTATAGCACCTAACAGATTCGATTTTGGATAATTCTCTTAGCTGAGAAAATTTATGGTAATGCGCCAAGTTGTTCGTACATTTGAATAATTTGAGTATTTTATTTTTCTCGATTATCAACTTCTTTAGTTTCATGCTGAACCAAATGGGAAACTTAGGCTGGGAATAAGTTCTAATCTAACTAACTATGTAACTAATCATCACACCGTTTCCCCGCAAGAACAAGCAAAGAGAACAGACCGTCAAACAACTCGGTTTTAGCACACACTCTTTGCCTCATTCACATGCATACGTCGTCTCATACATACTCTTCTGTTATTCCGACTCTTAACATGGCCTAACTTAAGTATTGAGCGTGCTTATTATTTCCCAACATTTATCAAATTCAATATCTATTATGTTTTTATTACTATCCATAGAACTAAATTTTTTACATTTTACATGCGAATCTTTTGTCTTGTCTGTTTGATAGATAAAGAAGTACACACCTATCTGTTTATTAGACACTCTTCGGGAATGCTTTCTTTGTCTTAGTTCCCGCATTGCAACTAACTTCTGCATGTGACCTCTTTATGTATGTCGAACCGGTGATGTATTATTCAAAGGTTTTGACAAAGAATCGATAGCAGACCTACTTAGAACAAAAAGCAATGGGCAGTATTGAAACTTCCAAACTTAATAAACATTACTCTGTGAAAGTTCTGACTGGACTGCGATATGTTTGAAGTCAGTTTACCATTTTAGTTCTGACCGGCTAGTGGCTGAGTTGACAAATGCGGCCCCATAAACCCAGGCGTTATGTATTCGATTCCTCTTCTAATTAAATTCACTGATAAATATTCGCTTACTTCAGCTCACTCGAAACTCACAGTACAAGTGCGAAACTGATACATCACATGGAAAACCCATAAAACTTTTTTTTTATCCGTACATTTTGATTTTTTCCCTGTTCTTTGCGATTTCTTCGCGAGTCTAGGAGGTTCCAGGTGTAATGTGCGTTGCCCATACTGATCTCGAACGTTCTAGTAGCGTACCGCTACAGATTTAACCCTTCGGATGCCGAACTTTTAATTGACATTTTCTTGAATTTCAACTATTCAAATGGTGTTCTGAGAAAATTTGAAATGTATTCTTTGGAAAACGGTGTCGCTTTGTTTGATTTTCGACTGGACCAAATTGCCAATTGAAAGAATTATACAAATATCAGGCTCTATATATAGTGCGGTTTGTAATTTCAACAAGAATTCATTTTATGAAATCTATGTTTTGAACAGTAAAAAGTAAACAATTAATAAAAATAAAAATTATAAAAACTTTTGACGGTTTTACCCATTAATGTAATATTTGATTATGGCAGAAGAAGATATTACTAAATAATAAAAAAAAACTTTTATTTTCTATATCCAGTTCTGCTTCATGTTTCGTTTGGGTTTATAAGTATTATCTTCTTCTTCAATTAATTTTCCTATAGTATCTAATGAAAACTAAGAGATTAGAATCTTTCCATGGAAAAACCACTCCAAGTGATATTTTTATTTGAACAATTAATTTATCTCTGACACATCCGACAGCCGCCCTGCCGATAAATGACCCCTAACGTTCGATAAAACTTAAGTAAAACAGTAAGCATCGTATGTTTGAAAATACTACTTCAAACATATTTTTTGAAATACCTACCTGAAAAAATAATATCACCAGAAACTGCCAAGATGTAAGTGTTTATGTAATTAGTATTTTTTAACAACATCGTTTTAGAGAGTACCACCAGCCACGATTATTATTTTTTTGTATTCCTCGGTTTATAATACCAACATTTCCTACGAAAAATTACATAATTAAGGTTCCTTTCCATACCAAGTAACATTCATAGAAAATATTTTTTTATTTAGAGTTTCACTCAATAATCAATGGTTGATAATAAAAATGTGTCTGGGTTTTCAAACAAAATATTTAAAAACACGAAAATAAAATATTGGCTTAAGTTATAATGAAACCATATTAGCATATCTATGGGCAGGTAATATCATTCCCTTGAAAGATATTAATTCAATTTATTGATAAGCTGACAAAAAAAATACCTCATATTTTCCAAGATAAAAGAAATACATTTCCCTGACAAGGTAAAACATTTTCTCACGGATTCCGGAGAAGTTTATCATGACAGCAGGAAAAACACATACTTATAGGCTTAAGAATTGTCTGTATTCATGATAGTGTTCACTTGCCAAGTGTTCAGGTACATACATTACATTTACACCGTGCTTCAGGATGGTTGTTAATAAAGTAGTCACATTCACATTCATCGCATTCACATATTAAGGAAAAAAAATCGTTATGAAATTTTCAAACACGGCAATTAAAATTCCAGTTTTCTTTTTTGTCACATTCACATCCATCGCATTCACGATATTAAAGAAAAAAAATCGTTATGAAATTTTCGAACACGGCAATTAAAATTCGAGTTTTCTTTTTTGTCACATTCACATCCATCGCATTCACGATATTAAAGAAAAAAACATCGTTATGAAATTTTCGAACACGGCAATTAAAATACGAGTTTTCTTTTTTGTCACATTCACATCCATTAAAGAAAAAAACATCGTTATGAAATTTTCGAACACGGCAATTAAAATTCCAGTTTTCTTTTTTGTCACATTCACATCCATCGCATTCACGATATTAAAGAAAAAAAAATCGTTATGAAATTTTCGAACACAACAATTAAAATTCCAGTTTTCTTTTTAATACTTTGTTCGAAAGTTTCAAAAACTTTTATTTGTTCATAAGAAGCAGATTCTTTGTGATATGACATTATAATTTAAAATAAAACAGTAACTTAATAAACTCCACTTTAATTTTTATTATTTATGTCGACCGGGTTTCGCTACAACCGTAGATTCGTCAGCGTTGTTTAATATTGCATTAAACATTAAAATCTATCAGTAACATGTGTTATCAATATACTAAACTTATATGGGTTGCGAGAAATCGGGCTTCATTGAGTTCCAGTGGAAGAGACTGTAGGAGTAGGTAGGAGTTGGGAAGATAGAGGTCTTTGCCAATAGGGGACAACCTAAGTATTGGGCTACTATTTAGGTTGATTTGATTGTTGATGACTTTGTCATTAATGTTTATAGCTTTACTTAACTCTAGTGCCTCGAAGTTATCCAGTCTGATCCCTATTCCATTATTATGAAGTAACATGACCCCTTGTTTTTATTAAATTTAAGATCTGTTTCAATGAGATGGAAAATTTGGAGAAGACAATACTATTTCGACATCTTAGGTGTTCTTTGACCCGGATATTAATATTACGCGACGTTTTCTCTGTACAAAACGCGGGACAATCGCTGCGTTGAAGTAAATAAATACACAAATGGCTTAAACTGATTTCTTTATCCTTTCCATTAATTAAAAAATTACCTATACTCTTGTTTGAATATAAAGCTGGTATTATATCTGACGGGAGATTTTTCGTCATTGATAAGAAATTTTTACTGTGGACACTTTTATTGGGGATTTCGAAACTTATATTGTGCTCGTGGCTTTTAATCCCGCGTATTTACCCGCCCATTTGCATATTATATTATATTATGTACGTACGAGCGTAGCCAATCAGTCATAAGGTTACGATTTCACATTTAGTGAGGCAATGGCGGTATGCAATGTATACCATACAGGTTCGGTTACACATTTCACGACTTACAACTTAATTTACTGAAAATAAATCATAGCTCTATTATTCGGGCCTTATTGAAATAGAAAATTATTTTTTCTTCAGATTTTCCTGGTGCTACTTGATATCGCCGTGAAACACGGTACACATTAAATCGTAGAGGGAATTAACACATTAATTCTCCTGTTATTCCTAATACGTAGAGGTTGCTTAGTAGAACAAAGCTCTTCATGCCTTTGTAGTGACATTTTAAATTACGAATTTAATATTCATTTATAAGTAACAGTTTTTAAATAAAATAAAATAAAATTTATTGTGTACACAGAATTTGTTAAATAACTACACTAACAATGAAAAATCATCCCTTATTTTAACTCGCTTAACTTAATTTATCGTAATTTGGAACAAATTGTAAATGTTTTATAATGGAAATGGTTTTTATTTAATTATCCATTATTATGGACAATATTAATTTACTAAACATGTTCAATCTTGTGATGAAGGGCTTAAATCACAGTGAAAAACAGATAAACAATAGCTGCTAAAAATATGCAAATTATTTATGAAAACGGACATGCTAACGACATCTGGCGGAGAAAAAATTGATCCAGCTTGCTTGCAGTAGACACCTGTAATAGTTGGAATTATGTCGAGATTCTATAGCATAAACACAGAGGTCATTAGAATCGTCTAGGAACGACTAGGAACCCCCTGTCTAGGCCTAAAAACAAATATTTAAGTTTGTCGACCAATTAGATCTGGACGAGAGCTATAAAATTTTTGAATAACCAATCAGTGAACGGAGAGGCGTGCATCAACTACATACAAAGGATTGAACCTTGGACCCGACATTAAAATAGATAATTAATTGCATTTCCGTTCCCACAAAAATTAGAGGTGAACGCACTATGGTATAAACACTGACGTTCAAGGCGACAAACTCTAGGAAATGTTTACAATAACTGAGACATTTAGGTGATAGCGAACCGTTGACATTGAGGGCTTTTGGCCTTTCATGTTGGAAAAACACACACACGAAAATGCAATGAAAAAAACTATAAACGTGATAGTATAAAAAAGGACGGGTAAAACGAAAGAAAGTTGCTGGCAGAATTTTCAACTATAGTGCAATTATTTATGATAGAGATAGGGTGTCAAGTTCGAAAAAAATCGTACTAAAGGAAAACGAAAGTGTTAGGAACATTAGAAACTAATCGTTATCAATTTAAGATGAAGCGGACATATTGGAAAATCAATTTGGGAATGAAAATCTCGCATTAAAATAGACATTTTAGAAATAGTGGAGCGACTGAACGGAGTGATAATACAGAGATTTTGAGCTACCACAAAGGTCCTAGGAATATGATAATAGAGTACCAAAGGAAGGCCATAAAACTAAACATATAGCGATAGATTAGATTCAGGAAAAGTAGACATTTTACATAATTATCAGGGTAGATAGATATTAGAGTTACACAAGATTACAGAGGGATCGAAACAAGATAAAAGGTTGACGATCTCATGTGTATTCTGAAGGATAAACAATCGAAATTCGAACATGATTCTTATTTACGTTAAGGTAATAAACGATTAGAAGACCAATAAAATTTAACGCGGAGCTTATGGAATATTTATTTAAAGCAAAAGATATTAAAATTAATAGGTTTGAAATTAAATTAAATTTACGACTGTAGTACATAAATTCGAGACGTAAACAGGTGTCCAGACATATAATTTATGTGAAATCTTGTATGACAAAGATGGAGGATGGGGCGGAGATTGGGTCAGGCAATAAAAGTGACAGATATCCCAGAGCCAAATTAGGTATATCTCCCACAGAAGTGTGGAAAAATATATATAAATTAATAATAAATGAAGTATGAAATTTTCCTGGAGACCACACACATCGGGAAAAGTGAGAAAAAGATAAAAGGAAGGGTAAAGAACGGAGATAAGGAATGATCCAAGTGGAGAAAAGCGATACAATTCTAATTTATCCGTGAAATAAATAAATACGACTTGGAGAATAAGTAGTTATAGAGTTATGAGAAATAAGATAAGAATAAAGAAGAAATTTGTGGAAGAAAACGTCGCTAATAATATAAAATTCAAAGAAAAAGGGAAAATACGAATCTGCGACATAAAGAGAGAAAGTACGGGTGGAAATGGAAAAGCTTATATAAGTGACAATAAAATTAAGTAGAATTTAGACAAATCGAAATTCAAAAATGCGTAGTAAAGATTTCGACATGGATTTAAACAATTTTCGCACGAGATGCATAAAATTGAGATCTATATATATGTTATTGGGGACGGACCTATCGCGAATTGAGGAAAAAAAGGAACGCAAAATCATGAGATTTTAACTACATTTTGTATGAACAGAGGACAAAGGGAGCTTGGGCGATTAACGCAGACTTACCCGATTCGGACCCTATCAAGTTAGCGACGTGAGATAAAAATTAACCGCCACCCAAAGCCGGACGACAAAAGATCGTATGGATGTACAATCAATATTAGTGAGAGGGATGTTCAAGGTTACGAGTTGATAGGAGATAGAATTAAGCATCAAGAGAAATTCAGATACGTCTTTTGGAACCTGAGAGGGGTATAAAAGATGGAACACATCAGTCAGGAGACAGTCGCGCCGAGGATTCGAAAAGTTGTTACGTGGCAGTACTACGTCTTTGGTAGGATTAACAGTGAAAAATCTTTAAGTGTTAAATTTTGAATAAGTCCCTTGGGACTTAGGAAAATTTTGTGAAAAGTACAAGTGCTAGAGTCAGTGAAATTTAATAAGTCAGTTAAATTAAATCAAACAGTGAAAATAAATACAGTTTAAACTCAGTGCTTTAAAAGTAAAGTGTGAAGTGCTTAAAAGTGTTAAAAGTGAATAGTGCAAAAGGTGTTAAAAGTGAATTATTAAAATTTAAAAATAATTATTTCATTCAAAGTGAAAACATTAGAATTTAATGGAGAGTTTTATCGTTGATCTAGAGTGAACGGGTTCGCGGATTGATATTTAAAAATAGATTATAATTTTGCATCAATCAAACACAAAAACAAAAAAAAAGGATTCAATAATAATAAACGCTCAAACCTTTGTTCTAAAAGTAACAATTCGAAAAAAAAAAAATAATTGTAGATACTTTAAAATATTGGTGAAAACAGTGAAATTTAGAAGAAAGTTTTAAACAGATATTTAATTTATTCAGAATCGAAATATTTAAAAGTTTGCGCAATTTGGGATGAATTTTCTTATAAATTTATATAAAAAAAAATAAAAAAAAATTAAAAAGAGTGAAAACAACAAAAAATAGTTCGACCTAAATATTTTATAATTTTCCGGCACATCTATATCACAAATATTAAATATCAGCTAATTTATATGAATCAAGCAAGAATAAAAATTAAATAGGAATAAATAGTCGAAAAAATTTATTTTGAAATTGGTTGGAAAATACAGTTAATTAGGTAGAATTTTCTTCGGCAAGGTTGTTGTGTAGAACCCAATCGGAAAAACCTTGGTGGGGTGAGTTTTCCTTTTATAAATAATTTTCAGGACCTAGGAGTGAGGAGATACAGCTGATTATGGTATATCAATTAAATTATTAAAGAACAACAAAACAAAGCATTACACATTAATATATGTATATTATGTATTTATTTATATAAAATAAAGTAATATATTGTATATAAAGAATAAATATATATGTAATGTATTTATATATATGTATTTTATTTATTAATCAAAACATCGGAATGGTAACGATTTAAAATACCTACTCATGGACATATCTATATTATTGAAAAGAAAATATGTATTTATTAATATTCAAGACTATGTAGAATCATATATTTTATATTTATTTATTAATATATGTAATCTTATTTAACGTATTTTGACAATCGAGATATGTGTACTTATATATATATTTATATTTATTTTTCACCTAACTTCTAGTAAATTTACTAAATTCGGGTAATGAAGTAAATAGTTTAACTTCAATAAAGGAATTAAAAATATTTTAAATTGACTATGCACAATAGAGGGTAACGAAACTGAATCATAGGGAGAGGTAGAAATATTTCTTAAATAAACAATCTCACATCTGGGTTAGTGGGTCAGATGAGATGTTTATACTATTCGATTTGTTGATAAACAAAGCATACACTGAAGAATTGGGTCAGTCAACTGCATAGTTTGAAAACGACCTTGGCCGTAACTAGATAATTTATTAGAGTTATAAGGATAATCATCAGGATGTCATTGTGCAATGTGCAGCGATATGGATCATTCACAAACAACAATCGAAAAATCATGGGTTAGCCAGATTTATATCGAAAAATTACATGAAACATTTGAATACCATTGATTAGATGGTCGCATAGATTTTATTAGTTACCTGAAACAGCTAGAAGCTGCGTGCTTACAAATACCTATCATTCACAATCGACAATTGAAAAATCACGGGTTAGTAAGATTTATATCGAATAATTATACAAAACATTTGAATGTTATTGATTGGGTGCTCATACAAAAGCCCATCAGTTGCCTGAGACATTTGAGAGTCGAGTACTCTCTAATGCGGCAATCAACTACTTGAAACAATTGAGAAATCACGGGATAGGATGAACAAAAATTAATGTTGAATCCTGGAGGTAAAATTTAAAACAAATACAGTTCATCAAATAGGAGGCAGTGGTCGCTCCTATAACAAGACCATTAACCAAACCAAATAGAGATGACGATTCTCTTAAATAAAAACGTCAAAACCAAACAAAAAGCCTGGAGTTCGATAGCTCTCCAAAACAAACTATCAAATAAGATCTTATTTTACTAGTATCTATTAGTATAACCTTATTCTTACGTATTTATTCGGTAACCAAACTTAGAGCTTCGCAGAGTTCTTGGCACGAGATCCGAGCTTGGGATGCGAGGTAAATAGCCTTGTATTGCAAGTTATAAACCCTTCCCAAAAACGTATGTATACATATATATTTTCTTATGTACTGTTTACTGGAGAATGCGGACCTGCATACAGCTTGCATTTAGGTCGGTAGACCACTCTCGCATTCTCTTTTAAACGTGGAATGAGGATTCACGACCCGTAAGTCCACACCAACCGTGAGTATATGATTGTATATAGGACGAAACCGGTTCGCCCTAAGTAAATAGTAGACCTTGGAGGAGATGGAATTTGGAGGTTTCGGGACCCGAGGGGAAACTTGAAGGCAGTGCATGATGACGTGGAAGGCTTTTTGGGACGCGATAACTTAGGTATCAATCAAAGAGCCGTGTCAAAAGATTGTGCGAATTTCTCGTTGACTCACGATCATCTCGTTTACTTGCTGGAGGATAGGAGCCAAATTTTGCAAGCAAAGGGCTATTCCGAGTTCGTCAAATATACATTTAACTAATTACATTAACCTACTAAATCTTTCTTTACATGTACCTTATAGCAGCAGAATCAAAAAGGAGTGGCGCCAAACAGACACATGAATTTACCAAAATCATTGCCAAATTTACTAACAAATTAACCATTTGAGTTATATTCAATTACCTGTCCAAATAAACATGTATAACATGCTTTATCAGCGTTTAACTACGACTTTGTTAGGGTGTAGGAAATCAGAATAGTTACAATAGGAAAGCTAGCTCATTCAGAGAAATCATTTAAGTCTAGGTTTGCAATGGAAAGACCAAGTAAATTTTGAAACTCAACGCCTCGATCAGAACCAAGAGGGTTACCACAAAAATGAAAGTAATTAAAATCCTATATCATAAATCAAAAAATTACACAACGTTTGATGGAATTTAATTACAATATAAATACGAAAATATTTGCGTTCAATTTCGTAAATAACGTATTAATTAGTTAAGTACATATGTCTATAAAAATATACAGTACAAGAGGGCTTTAAGTAGCTTTCTGAAGTTATCAAAGAAATTAAGGGTCCAATTTTCATGGAGGCTTATGTGTTGTAGGGGAGGAATTTTCCATCCCTGCGAACACATATGCAAAGCCTTAGAAAAAAAAAAGAAGTATCGGTCATAGCCAAGAGAGAAGAAAATTTTATATTGTTTAATATAATAAAAAGCAAGACCAAAAGTATGAAAATATTACAATCTTTTTTATCCACGCTATGTTACCGCTTTGTTTTAACCATTGAAGACTATCTTAGCGATTCTCAAACGAAAATTTGAAACAGAAAGATTCAAAAGTGATTCTGTCACATCTACGAATTGATCTCAGGATTTTAGCCTCTCCGGGGCTACACGTTTGTTAAGAAATACTAGGTTTTTTTATCTGATAACGTTAGTTAACCTAAAAATATTGCTTTTAATTATTGAAAACAATATTAGCGATTCTTGATCGAAAATTTGAAACCGAAAAATGAGAAAAAGATCGCTTCTAGAACTTGAACCCAGGATCCTGTGATGATTTGAATACTCACATAAAATGAACGAAATGAATGTTCTCTAAAAAAATTTTTGTTTAGACTGGGAGAAGATTTATTGACAGGCAGGTTTTATGAGTAAACACGTTCCCACGGGAAGGTGGAAAGAAGAGATCGCTGGGACAGTCGGTTTTTGAACTTGGGTACGTTGACAGCTCCGAGAAATCGATACAAATCAGAAGTGTTGTGTGAAATTACAGTTAATTAGTGAATTCAGATGGTGTTGGAAAGCTTTGTTGAATATTGAATTAAAGTGAAATATTATTGAACCGGTGAAGTGAAAAAGTGATTGGACTCAGTGAGAATACAATTAATAATAATTGGATAATTTGTAGAGCGCCTTTTTGTGAAAAATCACCTCAAGGGCGCTAAGAGTTGTGCGATCGCGATTATAATATAAAATGTGTTAAATTAAACGTGTATACGGTTCCAACTAAATTACTTGTCTTAAAAACATGGAAATAATAATGATAATGATTGCGTTTAAAACAGAGTGAACGTATTTAAAGGCAGGAAGTGTTTGATCGGATTAGGGAGGGATTAACGATTGGCGAGATGGCGTTCTAACCACGGATACCGTAAACCAGAGAATCCAAACAAATCATAAAACTCGGGTTCGAATCCTGACAGAGATTAGGTTAAATTAGGGAGGTATAATTTTATTTACAGAGTTATTTAATTACCCTTTTATAGGCGTAGGGAGGGGACCAAAATTGAACAAATTGCAAGGATTTTGCTAAAAGGAGGGAGGAATGCCGGTAGGGAGGAGACCGTAAAACTAAACTGATTTAGCTATTTAGTGTGTAACCAGGTAGACTTCACGCTGAGAGTGGGAGATGGCTAACTGGGTGAGTTTTATATTATTTATTAAATTCCAGAGGACCCTACAGAAACCAAGTTTATGACTCCTGCCGCCCAAATTAATGTTTCAAAAAGGAATGTGCCCGACAATATTATCTATCAGCTGTGAGCGTGGGGAACGACCTTTTCATATGTAGGCCGATAATATTTGTTTTAGGGGAATAATAATAGTAATGATTGGATGACTTGTGTGGCGCCATTTTTGTGCAAATCACCTCAAGGGCGCTTCGGACCGAGGGTCATATTGAGAATTTACCCAACCAATATAAATTCGCAGTATAAAAAAAAACACCTATCTACAAAGTACCTACCAAAACACTGGCGTACCATTTAAAACGGCGGTCACCACCAGCCGGGAACAGGGCGCGGTGTACAGTCAGTCAAAGGGGGAGTTTTGCTAGCGTATGACCGCCCGAATAGAAAGCGATCGGATGCAACCAGACAGAACAAAAATGAATACTTTTTATCTGTTATTTGACTTTCTAACTTAATACTTTTATCAATTGTTTGACTTTCTAATTTACAAATTAGGATACACTGGGACAAATCTAGAGTCAAAAGGGAGAGATGGTAATCTCCAAAATAAAACTACCAACCGAACAACTTTTCTCAACAGGTTCCTTTCAAGAGGTAGGTAGCCTCTTTAAATTAAATGCCAAAAATCAAACCAATTGTCCGTTTATACCTACCTGAGAGGATAGGTATTCAATAGAAGTTACCCTTACCTAATACACGAGGATGCTAGTATCCTCATGAAATAATTACTGGAACCAAATATTAAAATACAGACAGTCCTTATCCTAAATTTGGCATTTCGAGTAAACCTTACATATATCTCACATGATAATTGGCTAAATGGGTAGGCACACAACCTATCGATAGAAGCGGGCTAAATGTCGACAAGATCGTCGTGTGTTATCTATGTTATTGACCTAGAAAGGGATGTAAATTCCCGACGACGAGGAAGTTACAGCGTTTTCTAGAGGTGGCATGTAACTTAGGACCTTACGTGTCACATTTTTGGGACTAGATTCGTGACAAGGGATGTCATGGTTTTCCCCTTCTACACTCAGTAAAGTAGATTTTCCTGGAGGTGCATGAGGTTGGGGCAATTCTGAAATTGGTGAGGAGACCTGGTTTTCTTTATTCTGGCGTGACGGTTGCCGATTTGGAACAAGGGGAGACCCGGCCGGTTGTGATATCCAGACACGCAGGTATCGATCGCCTTGTTCAAATTACCATCCATCGGTTTTGTTTGGTAAAGAGGAGGAGCCAACTTTAGTTTGAACAAATTCATTCCCGTTCCTCTCCCTTCCCTCCCAAAATATATACATGGATGGCGCCGACAACTAACACCATAAATTTATCGTATGTTTATCACATATATAAAATCTAACACTTTATTATACTCACATAACCCTATGACAGGTAGAATCACCTAGCTAGTTGAAGAGCAGGCGACTCAGAAAAATAAGGTTTATGAAATGGCTTTAAAACACAGCGGTAATGGATTCAACTCACTCTATCTCAAAAGAACCGAGAGGTACCACACACATACAAAGATAACTAGGTTTCTATACCGAGAAACAAAAAAGCCAACACAACGTTCGGTGAAACCTTTTTATACTGAACCGTCACGTGAAATGATTACGTTCAAGGCCGTAAACCACGTAGACAAATTATGATGCACACAGTTGAAGGGGTGTGTAATAAAGAGAAGGAAAGTAAGAAAAGGGTAGATCATTACAACCCTCCGCTTTGCCGGGGCTTTGATCTACTACTGAGCTAATTAGATCCTATCCCCTTCGGTCATATTTAACTGTATCATACTTTGATTTAGAATTAACAACATTATCTTCATTTTCTTAAAGCGTATTTTTAATGGCTGCTATCTTTGATTAAAACTGTTACTTTGAAACGGGAAGAATCTTACAGTCATTCATAAAAATAGTAAAAAAAACAACAACAACAGTAAGTTTGTCTGGGAGCCTTCCCACTGGCCCTGGCGACTACTGGCCACTGGCTCCATCTTGCGGACTTCCACGTAAGCTCTATGCACTGCCATCTGTGCGTGCATCTAAGAAGCTCTTACTTCTCAACAAATATGCTTCAAGAAAATTGCTATAATGTTAGTAGTTCTTAGTCGAATACAGTTAAATATGACCGAATAGGGTTGAATCAACTCATTGGTGGAACAAAGCCCAGACAAGGCTGAAGTTGTGGTTTCGTATTCTAATTTATAATTCTTACATACGACCAAATATTTTTCTGATTTTCCTGTTTCAAATTTTCCTTTCAAACTCGTTAATATGATCATCAATGATATAAAATCACAATTTGAGGTTTTAATGACAAGGTTTTTTCAAAAATACATATTTTTTTAATTTTATATGTAATGTGAATTTCTTTACTTAGTTTAGAATAAAATAATAATGTTGCAATTTTAATAATAAAATTCGGTTATAACAGAAACTAATTGATCTATTGAATGCATTCTGATAAAGTGGTTAAAAACAATGTAACTTTTTATTAAGTTAGATGTTTTCCTCGTAAAGATTGATCGATCACCTTCAAGTATCTTTTTTGTTTAAAATAATTGAAAAAGTCTTCTGTCAACGAGATAGTTTGAAACGGGCAACAGAAAATTGTGATCAATCGTTTATCGAACAGAAATAAAACACAAAGCGACATGAAGGGGTAGATGTATAAACCTGGAATAAAAATGCGTTTTGAAAGATGTGTTTTTTTAGAAGACCGTTTGGGAGCAAAAAAATTGTTGGAAAGTTACCACTCTGGAGTTTCTAGGCCACAAAGCTTAGAAAATTTCAATACTCGAGTTTTTATTGCAAATTCGTTCTTAAATCAATTGAAATATTTTTTTATTTACACCGCTATTTAAGCGTGTATATAAAAACTATTATGTTCGAGAAGTATTTATTATTTAAGCCATCTGTAGGTAAATACGTTGCCAACTTTAAGTTTGCGAAGTCTGTTTTCATGCAAACATTGGTGGATACAACTTATTTTATGTTCATATGTTTAATCAAAATGACGCCACAAAGTAATTTTGCATTACTGAAAAAAAAAAAAAAAGTTTTTGTATGATATTTAGGTATGTATATTAAGGTGTTATTTGTTGAATAAAAAGGCATGATTTTGAAAAATAATAATTACTTAGTGAAAAAATTTCACTTCTTGAACAATTTTGATTATGTGATGTAAAAAAATCCTTCGGTAATAAGAAGTTCAAATGGAATCACATTTCAATAAGTTTTTGAATAATTTCTAGGTTATATCAACTAGTAACAAGTAATTTCTAGGTTGTCACAACTAATAAGAAGTAATTTCTAGGTCATCGCAACTAATAACAAGTAATTTCTATGTTATCACAACAAATAACAAGTAATTTCTAGGTTATCACAATTAATAACAAGTTATTTCTAGGTTATCACAACTAAAAACGTAATTTCCAGTTATATCCACCGAGATTCGGAATATCCCTTTAACTATGCTTACGAATATGTTTGTCGTATTTTTAAAAATAAAAATTAAAAATATAAATATATTGCTATCATATATTTTTTATTCATATTAAAAGGGGTGTTAGGTTTACGAGCCCAGGCGGGTACTAAACATTGTTCACTAATAATAATATAATTAAACCAGTTATTACTTCACTTAAATATTAACAGAAAAACAACATATGCTTAATACCTATATGAAACTTATTACTTATTTACCATGTATGACCGTGTGAGAAATGTTGAGATCCGCAAAGAGTGCAAGGCTGATGTAAGCGTAATGAGTAAAATCAAGAAAGGGACGCTTAGATGGTTTGGGCATGTAGAGCGAATGAGCGAACAAAGGAGTGTAAGGAAAATATGCGATGCAAATGTGAATGGTAGCAGAAGTCAAGGACGCTCGACGAAGACATGGCACGACCAAGTGAATCAGATTCTTGAGTCGGGCCATGACAAGAGTCAGAATAATAGAAGAGTATGTATGAGACGATGTATGACTGTGAATGAGGCAAGGAGTGTGTGCCAAAACCGAGTTGTTTGGCGGTCCGTCCTCTCTGCCTACCCCTGCGGATAAACGGCGTGATGGTTAGTTAGTGTTTTTAAACTTATAATTTTGATATCAAAATACAAATGTAAAATAGTACCTATTAACTTACACCTTGTGTTGTAAGTTCTTCTCGTCCTACAATGAGTTTTGTAACTCATCGGGATTTCTCTAGCAAGAAATAAAAATAATAAAAAAAGGGATTTATTTATTATTTAGACCATCTATAGGTGTAAAGGTTGCCAAATTTACGTTTTTAGTAAACGCAATGCCTTCAAATTGATGTTGCAGAAAATCATTTTTAATAATACGAAAGCCTGAGGTATAATATTCGTTACGCGTTACATATTTGCAAGGTAACCAACAAAACAGCAATGTGGCAAACCTAACGAAATAATTCATTCCCAAATAAATGCGCAATCGAAAAAAACATAGTAAATAAACAATACAGCGGCGTGATAACCCTAACAAAATGTTTAATTCGTATTGTAATTGATCTTTAATAATAATAATATATTTTAACCAACCATCAATTACTTTACTAAATGTTAAAAAATATATTACTTATTATGTTCGAGAATTGAACGTTATTATGTTCATTTATTATTTAAGCCATCTGTAGGTATGAACGTTGCCAACTTCAAATTTGTGAAGTCTGTTTTCATGCAAACATTGGAGGGTAGATAAATCATATTTTTTTGGTATCCGTAAAGTAAGAAAAAGTGTGAAGATTTACAGTGTCCCTGAATTTTTATCTGTTTTCCAAAAACAGAGTTTTATTTGTTTTGTGGCATTTTGCGATTGTTAAATTGCGAAGGCAGCGAATATTCTCCATGATAGACCTTCAATGCTTAAAAGTGTATTAAATAAATAAAAGTTTGGCCGTTGGAAAGACAAAGCAAATTAAGACGGTAGGTCAACCAAATTATTACATAAATATATGAATAAAACTTTTACGTAATAACTATGTACTAATAATGCTTTCTATAAATATTTCAACATATTACTGATCATTTCTGTGACTAGGTCACCTTTTTTGATACCAATACCATTTTTAGAATGACGCCTAACTAATAAATCTATCGATTTCTATTATTATTAGATACCTACTGTTTTGTATCATATGATTGATTTCAATATTCTGCCTTTGTAATTAATTCTGTTTAGTTTATTTTTGTCGAATTATGATTGATTATGCCCCTTATAAGCTATTAAGCTAAATACTACGTAACATGTGTTATATAAACATTAGATTGTTCACACGAATGGTAAGTGAAACTACTACAACAATAGTGGAACAAGTTTTAACGAGGTATTAGTACGCAATAGCACCTCTATGACTACCCCGCGATTTTTCACGGATCTGCGTTAGTTTTTTAATTAGTGAAGACACGGTAAAACTTTACGAAACTCTAAAATCTTCCGGAAATTTCAAATTCAAAGAGCGTTATGGTACACATTGGACAGGTTGTTTCGGAGAATTTCAACAATTCTTCAAATTTTCAATGTTAATTTTCATGTTCTGTGAAAGATTTTTCAAGTCCTGTTATTATTTCAGTTCTTTCAAACAACTCAAACGTATGCTGATATAACAACTAGTGGAATAGGACTTTAACAAAACCCGAAAACGAACGTTGATGAATTGTTCAAATTTTCTGAAACGACCCGTCCATTGTTCGGTTTTTTTAAGAACTTAGAATGCGTAAACAAGGAAACATGCTATTTTTCAGTGATGTTTAGCGGGGACGTCGCTTTTGGAAGTGTATACATATGCAGCAATACCCAAAATCATCTTAATTACGTATGTTTGTGTTGTTTGGACAAACTCTAATCGCGCAACCAATAACATGCAAGACGTATCGCATAAACATGAAAACAAAGCGTTAAAAAAGTCCTACCTACTTATTTGGGCACATCTTTCGTAGAATGTCTGATACATTTCTACCTATATCTAATATATATACAATTTATATAGGAAAATAAATTTCACTGTACGATTAGTTCAGATTAAAGTTTTTACTACACGCAATGCTTTCAAATGGCTATCGTTGTTGCAGTAAATCATTTTTAAGAATACGAAAGACTAACGTATGAACTTGGTTATACGTTACATAGTTGCTAGACAATAAACAAACCAGTAGTGTGATTACCCTAACAAAATAATCAATTTCCAAATGAAGGTGAAATCAAAAACAACGTAGGCAATCAAAAATACGCACTGTGATAACACTGATAAAATAATAAGTTGCCGAATGAAGGTGCAATCGAAAAGAACATCAGCAATAAACAATACATCAGCGTGACAACCCTAACAAAATTTTTAATTCCCAAATGAAGGTAAATCAAAAACACAAATTTTATTTGACTTTGTTCACTTCTTTTCAAACCCGAGCAATGTGACCCTCGATTCCATTTGAGTATTTGTCTTTGTTCGTTTTATCTGTTTCAAACGATAATATTTTGCACAAAAGAAATAACACATTTGAAAACTCGTCCTTTGAGTGCTTTGCGCAGTTTTTATTGCGATATGTTTAAACGTATTTAAAACGAATTAAAAAAATCAAAAGCACTAGCAACCTATGTATGTACAATGATAAACAATTTTTCTCACCCTCAAAAAATGTCTGTTTTTTTTAATATTTTTTCATAAAATTGATAATAACCCACGAAGGCAACAAATCACAGTCCTATTATTATAATAATTAGCAAATTACGAGTATTTCTATAATCACCATGTACCCAATAGTTTGAGCAACGTTTATTTTTAAACTAGTCGAAGACATGGGTTTGGAAAACTTTTTCCATCATGTCAAATGTTTTTACTGACGATTGTATCTCTTATTTATAATACATTATGATGTTGGGACATGTCTAGAGAGTTATAAGGTGACACAAATAACACGAGTTCAAATAATTACAAACTATTATAACTGTAAAATAGTGCTTTATTCACAGTAACGTTTACGAAATTACGGAATGAAATAAGACTCCAGCTATCAAATTAATATTATTGCATACATATTTATTGGTGTTTTGTTGTCGTTACTACGTAGTTGTTTCTATTTAAAGTATTTCTATACCTCGACGACTTAAAACAATAACACACGACACAAAAATAATTTTATTCACTTAGCTTTAGGTATAATACCTACAATACGATTCCCTTTACAAGAGAGTGAGTTTTTCGAAGATTTAGTAAAATCCTACTAGGGAGCCGATGTGCGCTTTCAAAAATATAATTTAAAACAGGCTTAACAAAATGTTTTCGTTCGAATTGGTGTCTTATTGTTAATATATTTAACTAACTAACCATCACGCCGTTTCTTCACTGTGGAAAACTGAGAGGACGAACCATCAAACAACTGTCTCTTGGCACTTCTACCTACACCGCTTGCTTTATTTGCATTCATATATCGTTATTATCCATACATTTCTGTTATTCAAACTGATCAATAATTTATTTTCAATATTTGATCGCGTAACGCCTTTCTCTTGTACACCCGACTTCTTCTACTTTCACGTTATCAGCCTACTGGAAAATAATTTCCCTGATTTATTTTCTTGTTAACAATATTGTATTTACATATATGAGTTTTTTACTAAAGCTTGAATTCCCTCACCAAAAACAGCCTTGTCTCTTTATGGTGAGGAAAAACAATTATTATTTTTACTGTGATAACATAAACATAAAATGGATATTCGTTTTTTTTTTGTTTGGACTGAGGATCAAACCTTCCTCCTCATGGACTGGAATCAACCGATTGGGTAGGATCCCAAATGGGTAGGACCAATATTTAATGTCTTCCAATTTCAGAGAAATGCGGGTGTCCACGTCTGTATGCGTGATTGCTACTAAAAGATTCAGCTCGTTGGTAGAAGTTGATAAGATGCGTTGTCATTGATAACGAGTCTATCGGCCGAGTTTTAGCTCGATCGGATGTCCGGAAGTGGATTATTTTCTACTTCATTCAATGTACAAAAAGATGTATTTAAAAAAATATATTTTGTATCACTAATTTTAAGATGAATCCAAACCAATATTATATTAATATTATAGTTGCAAAAATTTGTTTGTCCTTCTTTCACGTCGCAACGGAGCGACCCATTGGCATGATTTTTGAATAGGGGAGGTAAGAAGGCGTGAAAGTGACATAGGCATACCTTTTATCCCAGAAAATCATTTCATTCCTGAGGGAAACTTCTTTGTTCAGTAAATTGTCCCTGATACCACGCGAGAGAAGCCGCGGGTAAAAACTTGTTATTTTTAACATAATATTAAATAAAATAGTTTCTTTTTAAATATTAAAACTGGTCTGATTGGACCCAAAATATTGGAATGTTTTTGAAGAAATACATAATGTTTTACATATTATATATTTATATTCCTTGAATAATTCACATTAATAAGTAAGTTTCAAATGTTTTTATTCGTGAATAGGTACCGCTATAATCATCCCTATTGATTGCTGCCAGGCTAAGGGATCCCCGTTCGAGGTGCGCTGTGGAGAGGAAGACGTTGGAGAAGAAATTTTTTGGGTAACCGGGTACCCAGCTATTCAGATCTGGTAATTAAACACGGATCAAGTGATTTCAAGCAACGTTTCGATTGTAAATGGTTTCTTTCACCGAGATGATTCACAGCTGATTGATAGCAATAATGAAGGGAATGCTGAATTTATTTTTAGTTTTTCTTTATTCAATTATTGATAGTTTATTTTTTGATGTGAATAAGGCACACGTATCCCAACTGCCCCAATCCGTCTATGAGAAAGTGCCATCCCTACCTGGGGTATCTTGTGAGGCTGAAGGTAGTAGGGGGAAGATGAAGGGAGATATGAATATGGTGAAGAACATGGAAATTTAGATCTGGTCATCAAACACGGCTTAAGCCATTTCAAGAAACCTTTCAATTCTAAATTAGCGTTTTTCACCACTGCGATTCCAATAGTATTCTCCACCCTCGTACACGGAGAAAAATGACTAATATTGAATATTGATAATTTATTAACATTCCTAAATGAATGAATTGATAGGTTTCAAGTTAAAATTTTAGTAAAATACGAATGTGTCGTTACGAGGTCAGAACCCGTGTTCATAAAATTTCTAATATTTTCGCATTTCGGCCATGTATATTATCAAGGCAAATTCAGGTACAAGAACACGTGTTACGATATATTATTAATTTACTAAAAAAAATTAGAAAAAAAGGATTACCAATACTTTTAAGAGTTTTTTTTAATAAATTAGCAAAACTTATTTTTGTCCGTGTACGAGCCACAAAATAAACGAAATAATAAATGCATGAGAAAAAAAAAAATAAAAATTTACATTAGTTCCCAAAAGGAGTACCGGAGGAAAAAATCTCTCAGGATCTATTTAATGGGGATGCTGTGTGGAGGGTTTTTTTAGGGAAAGGAAGGAGAGGAAGTTCAAGGCAGAAAAAGGATATAAGGGGTGGGTAGGAATCCGGGGGTCAGTAACTCCAGGTGTGACGGACGTTTAAATCTATCACTCCCACTGCTGTGCAAGACGATGCATCGCGATGGGTCCAGAGTCCAGCTGGAGAAGTCAAAAGGTCTCCATATTATTATCTCCATATATTCTTATCTAATAAATGGTTCCGGGGCGGCGGTACCCATACCCGAATCCCAAATTATATATATACATACATACACCGGTTTTAATCCCTTGACCCCTGGATAAGAACATTTTAACCACTTGACCATGAAAGTCATCAAAGCCAATATCAGCATCATAACATTTCTGGAATATATTTTAGAAAGTTAAAAATGCAAAAAAGTGGAATAAGAAAAAAAAAATTATACGAAACTAGTCTCAAGGAAATCAAATCAAAAATCGTTAACTAAAGTAAAATGTACTGGCTTTCAGAATAAAAACAGCTTACTAATTTATAACTTATATGATGACCAAAATTTTCATACTTACTTATAGAAATTATATTATCTCATGTTTTTCTAAACATTGTATTCTACTTGTATTGCTTTATTTATTTTTATGGATTGATTTTTTTTATTTTTTCGCTGTTGTTGGCAGCGTTCAAACATGAAAAATAGAGGCGCAATACTAAATACCTTACTTACAAACGCGTTTTAAATTTGTACAACTGATAAACAACCATTAACAATCCATTAATAATGATTAACAGTACAACGTTACATATTTATTTAAAAAAATATATTCTTATTTCGAATCATACATTTTTACTGGATTCACTTAAATTCGACAAACAAAACTTAACAAAGAACATTATCCATTATTACATTCGAATATGCGTCACCTGCCGTTTTCCTAAATGACTTCGCTGGCCGGATAAGAAAAAAGAAATCTTTGAGATGACCTTTTTTCTTCTCCATCTCGGAAAGAAACAAACTGTGGTAATATAGGCTGAATTTGGGAGATCAAAACCTCATAAGCTTGAGAAACCTCAGAAGATGGTGAGTAAAAAAGAAAATTGGATTTTTACAAAACGCAAACGAATATTGGAACGGAGAAATTGGTTGGAATCGCTAAAGAAAAAAGTCATCTATGTTTTTTGTCTTAAAAAGTATTCTGTATATTTATAATTATATACATACCATCAGAAAAAATAAACTTTTCTAATAACATTCCTAGTTGTTAAATAATACTAGGAAAATTTACTTTGAATGGAAACATTTCTTTTTGACAAAACTCACATCACGTATCGCGTTTCAAGTTATTTTACGTAAAAAATAATAATATCGTATTGTATATGAATGACGGGGTAGTTCTAAAAAAAGTCTAAAGTTAGTCGTCATTTTGGGAGTAAAAAAATAAAATGTTGTCTGAACGATCTGATCTCTTCGGATAAGAGTATCAAACTAATGTTACGAGTTAATTTTTTCCGAAAGAAATACTACATTGGAATTCATCAACATAGGTAAAACGTAAAAAAAATAATTACCATAAAAATCATTTAACTCTAAATAAAAATTATAACTTTAAATACTTTAAAGTTTTTAATAAATTTTTAGCCACTTACATCCATGATGATTTATTTCAATTGAAACCAAGATATAGCGTCAGTAACATCAAAGCGCCAAATTCCACCATTAAGTCACCATAAAACAACTCACTATCACTCACTTACACATTGTGCCATTGTTCATCTACGAAAATCTTAATTAAACTTTGTTGTTGATAAAATACAACAATTATCATGATTTGATAATTAATTTTAAATATTATAATTATTATGAATGAGAGTTGTAACTAGCCACAAACAAAATATATTTCGTTTGGTAGAGAACCAATCCCTTTATATAACACTTTCAATATAGTGGAATATTTTAAACTTCTTTTAAAATTATACCTGATTCGTATTTAAGCTTACATATTTTTATAATAGTTGATAAACATTTAAATGAAAGAAATAATAGCATTAAAATATTTGATTTTTGATGGATTTTTTCGATCGCACCGAACTTACTAAAAATGTGAGTATTCTTATTGGAATGCTTTTAAACACATTGCAAGATGCAATATGTAACGCAATTTCAACGTTTTTTCCATGCATTTGATAAAGTTTTTCATCTTTTCGACGAACGAAAAACTTTTAGCAGTTTTCGAAGAAATTCCACGCAAAGCTCCGCCGCACGATGACCACCCAGACGCTAGGCGGGTGGCGTACTGACTAAGCAGAGGGTGGTCGCGGGAATTTTACTGTAAGTCCAACGCGCAGACTCCGACTCAGAAGTTTGATTTGAAACGAACTTGAACGCCTGTCACCGTTTGTTGTAAATACACCTACTCCGCCAAATTTTATTGGGCTTTTAAGAACTATCTTACTGGTAGACAATAAATGGTTAAAATAAAATCCTCCCAGTCAGAAAAAAATAATGCAACAAGTGGACTCCCTCAGGGTTCACATCTTGGTCCAATATTGTTTATCTTGTTTATAAATGATTTTACAACAATATTTCATGATGTATTTATCTTCTTTTTTTGCCGATGACCTCAACCTTTTTAGAACTGTTTAAAATATTTAGCTTTGAAATATTTTTCAAGATAATATCAACAAAATTGTTAATTTGGTGGGATGAAAACAGGCTTTACTTAAATGTATCAAAAAGTCAGATTCATTCGAATAAAAAACCAGCGATCTTTAATTACAACTTTAATAATAAAACTCTTGAGACATAAACACAAATTATAGACTTAGGCATCACTTTTCAATGAAATCTTTCTTTTGTTAACCACATAACGGAAATCTCTAACAAGGACTAACAAATGTTGGGATTGATAACTAGGTTAACTAAAAATTTCAACAATATTGTGTAATAAACTACTATATTTTGCCTTTTTTAGAAGTCACCACTTCCGGCTGAAACCCAAATTATAATATTCATTTACAAGCTATCGATAGAATACAAAATCAATTCTTACTTAAGTTTTTAAATGGATATTCCAGAAATTTTGTTGAACTACAACACTCTTTTAAATAAAATGAATATGCTTAAATTGTCTGGCAGAAAGTTTTTCACTGACTTATATTTCTATATAATTTTTTTTAATTATTTTTTATAGTCCAGAATTGCTTGCATTGATAAGCTTTTGATGTCGAGATTCATTTCTGTGCAGAAATTTTGGTTCTAACTGCTATTTATATTCCTCACTGCCCAGAATACTTATGAAGGGAAATAATTATACCGAGTCAGTGGACATTTTTAATTTATAACTCAACAAATACAAAAGATTGTTACTGAGGCAGTTTAGTTGTGTATAATAAATATATGTACAATATTAATATATAAGTTTTTCTATTCATATGTAAAAGCTCCTAAAAAGTGCATTAGTAATGTAATAAATACATAATAAATAAACTAACAACCTTATTGTTTATCTAAATCTTCACACAATCAGTTCCAATTTTGAAAATGACACATAAATTCAAACCACATATAAGTTCATTGAACCAAATTTTACGGGGACGCACAGACAACTGAAATTAGCACGTGTGTTTTTATGATCTATCGTATCTTAATAAGCACCCTAATAAAACTCAAATTAGCTCCTAAAACTAATCTTTCTTTGAAATTTAATAATGTAAACCAAAACCCGACAAAGTGCAAAGGCTGTGAAGGGTGGTGAAATCAGGAAAACACATTATGTCAAATTATTAAGTTAAAAGGTTTTGTTAATAAACATTATTGATATAATTTATTGACTTAAATGGACCAACCATATAGAAAATAAGCGTAAATAAGATCCTTAAATAATATATTTATACGAATAAGTAAATTAGTGCAAACTTTATTTTTAAATTATGGACAACACCCGTGCCTTAGGTTCGAAACTTGAAAAATGGGTCTGAACCAAATGAAGTTTTGAATTTGTTTTGTAGATGGTCTGACGTCAAAAACGTCAGCAAAAAGTATCAATTTTGCGATAATTGATAGTTTTATGCTTGACATTATTATTTTCTTTTTTCCTAAGTTGGCAATCGTAAGGGCTGTAGGAAAAAAGTAATAACATAATATACTGTAATACCATATGCTGCCACCTGAAACAACTTTGCGGAACTGATTCGTATAATCATATAGATTACAGAACAGGTAGGGCGGCGTTTTTCTTTGCTACCTTTTTTGTCTATCTTCCCCTGAAAAGATATTTAGGTAGGTAAGCTTATATTTTTCATTTAATCTGGATAATTCAGTTTCCTTCGTTTCGATGAATTCACAATTATTGATCATTATGATTAATATCTTCTTAAGGTGTTACTTTCACCGGCCTGGTATTTTGAAGACGCATTTATATACTATTTAATAGTATATTTACATTTAAAAAAATCGTTGAATCTTTTGATACAGCATTTAAATAGTTATGATATTAAAATTTCTTTGTAGTACGTGGCAAAAAATTCCAAAAAATCTCAAAGCTTTTGGGTATTATAATAGATTATAACATTTATACAGTTTGTATGAAGTATAACATTAAAGCGTAAATTTTCTTTGAAGATAAAAAGATTTTATAAAGAATTAAACGATATGTGAAATATAAACAAAAAATAACATCAATATTATAAAACACAAAATGTGTTATGAACTAGACATAAAAAAATGGTATCTATTAATGTTTAGAGAAAGAAATACAAAAATTTAAAAGTCTCCATCTTTAAGATCAAAATCTTTATCGAAAAAATATCAAATAATCCCGTTCCAAAAACACTTTGAACTTCTCCGATAGTTCTTTAATTAAGTAACCGTCAACATAATAGTCTTTCAATCAACTTTTGTGAATCTACGAGGGCCATTAAGGTCTGTTAACGGCCTTAATGGCCGAGTGTCGAACAATAATTATACTGCGAAGCGCAACTCTGAAAATTGCCCCCTAATCATCCACAGTTGCTTTAAGTTTTGTAAATCGACCTGACCTCCGCATTCGCTGAAAGTTTCCACAAACTAATAATTGAAGTTTTACTGTACAAACCGCGAAAATATTAGGGGTATTCTTAAATACTACGATCGAGGTGAGTTTTGGGCCTACCTGCGTGACCAATATGAGATAAATTTTATGTAACTTTGGGTGAAATCGACCAAACATATTCAAACACAGAAGGTCTTTCTTAAGATATGATTGGAGATTTTCACGGCTGAAAGTATTATATTATATAATTTCTATCTTTCATATTCCCCGACGGTGGACACTGTTATGATGTCCAAAACGTTGGCTAAAGAAGGAGGTGTTGCAACACGGCATAAAACCATAAAAATAATCTCTAAAATTCTTTCTCGATCAAAAAATTATTTTCATTGACCTGCCTGGAACCGAAGAGCTTATTTTAATCATGGATTTTAGTCTTCTTTCAACTTGGTTTGGAATTGATACGTACTTCCTGGGATTTCTTGGTGATTAATACAAATAGGTGGGTACCGTGAGGTTGTTTTATGAAGATTTGTTAATATTTTGTTCATATTTATAATTTTTTTATGTGAATACCGCACAAGAGTCCCAACAGTCCCCAACCTTCTGGAGCCAGTGAGACCATGGCATCCACAATTTGGTGTAGTTTGTGAGGCTGAAATTAGAGGGGAGGGGAAGGAAATGGGGAAGAGGAAGGTGGGTAGTACCTGGCTATACAGAGGCTAAAGCCATTTCAAGCAACTTTTCAATTCTGATTGGAGGTCTTACACCAGGGCGATACTTAGAGTATCTTCAATGAAATACATACCTATGCTTACATTATTTAGTTGAAGGTTTTTATTAACCGAGATATTCTTCTATAGTTTGGTGAAATTATTACATATTATGTATATACTACTATTTATATGAACAGTAAACCTCAAGTTCAGAAACGTATGTTTCTAATTTTATCTTATTTCATTAAACAAAATTTTGGTTTTTGATTTATTGATTAAAACCAAAATTTCCCCAGAAGTAATAAAATTTGTAAGTAGGTACCTACCTACATATTTAGAGTATTCTTTTAAGGTGTGTCCATATAAACGTAATATCTCAATGACGATTCTTTTTTCAAACTTTCTTCGGGCATGTAAGGGAGACCGGGCTGGTAGGAGAACTTTTTGTGTTTCCATGAATAACGAATGCTAAATGAAATAATCAATACTCAATGTTTGGTATCAGTTAGAAAAATCGTCTATTAAGAAACAAGTTTTGATTCTAATGGAGGACAAAGCTTGTTTTGTTTCTATTTCTCTATTTTCTTTAGTATTTTTTGGAAAGCCTTTCGCATTCACCTATTTACCCCTTGCCCAGTGTTTGTCGGTGAAGACCATGGTGCAAGTTTAAGAAAGCTTCATTGTTAATAAAATAAGCACAAATAATTTAAATTTAATTTAAAAAATATTTTTAATTCACTATTCCCATTAAGTTTAATAAAAACTTATTGCGTGAAAGATAACGTTATGTAAATAAAAGGAAATTAATTTTACATAAGAATACGAATTTAAAAGCGAGTTTAATGAAAATTATATTTGGATTTTAAATCAAACTAGACAGATTTAACACAGTTAATTGATAAATATTAAAATAAAAAATAACATACGTCAATTTTCATGCCGTCGGGGCATGTGGGCGAATTCCGTATGGGGCCGGTTGGTCGATTCGCCTATTTACTCCAGGCGGTCTAGTACAGTGAAATCGATAATTTTACAATGTCAGATCGATAGGCGTAACTACCGATGATTTTATACCGATCCATAAAGCCCTATGTCAATACTATATTGAGAAAATCCGTCATCTATGGTCAGTCAGCGATTTTCGCGAGCACCGCCAAAATATGAAGATGCTTCTTTTAGCGAGGCTTCCAAGGTTTCGGATGGGCAAATAGTCAATATGAACGAATTTTAGACCCATTATTTCTATGGTGGATTCAAAAGTGACTTCAATTTTAAATACAGAATCTGACGACTTCCCAATCAAATTATCAACTAATGATGAAACAAAAAAAATTAACTCTCTTAAGATACAAAAGCAGCCGGTCCAGATGGCATTTCAAATAAAGTAGGAAAATGCCTCCGTTGTAAAGGCATCTGCGCCCTAACAGCCATCTACAGTGCGTCACTACGACTTAGTTGCTTTCTTATATTTCACAACACGGGCATGGGCCTAGCTTGGTGGTATAAACATACCTAATAATTTTAATAACCATGTCACTGAATAAAGAAAAATTAAAAATAAATTAAAATGCAAATGTAATTTTAATACCTAAGTCTGACAAAGACACACTGTTAACCGAGAATCATAGAACAATCAGTCTCCTTCCTTGTTTAGGTAAAATTGTAGAGAAAATCATTAATACTCGATTAGAATCATTTACTCGTGAAAATAAAGCCTTGCCAGATTTCCAACACGGCTTTCATCCATCAACTTGTCCGCGTAGTTGAGCACCTAACAGAAGGTTTCAACATAAACAAACATACGGTGATCCTTTTGCTCGACGTAAGACAAGCATTTGACAGAGTATGGCATTACGGTTTACTATATAAAATGTATCTTATGGGTTTTACCAAAACGCTCATCGAAATGATATTCAGCTATCTTTCAGAGCGTACTTTTTATGTACTATTGGATGATATTCTATCCTCAACACTTCCACTAAAAGCCGGTGTCCCTCAAAGCAGACAACTGCCTCCTGATTTGTATAATCTATATTCTAGCGATATTCCCCCGCCAATGAACCACAATGTAAGAATTCTCAATTCGAAGACAATGAAAATGTTATTTCATGTTTATCTATCATGACCACTGCTACACGCCGCGCATATCTCCAAGCCACTCTATTCGAAGATTATTGTAAAAAATAGACCGTTTAAATTAGTCCCGGTAACATTAGAATCTAAATTAACGTGGGCTCAGCACATCAATGATAAAGTAAAATCATCAAATAAATCAATATCAGTACTCTACCTCATGCTAGATAGAAATATTTGACTATCAGCAGACAATAAGTTACTTATCTTCAAGTCGACCATAAAATCCGACTTTATATCCGCTGTACCTATTGGGAGACACGTAGCTCACACACAATTATACAAGTTACAACCGTTGCAAATCATCCGATTAGTCAATTGTCATTCGATTAGCGTTGAATGCGCCAAAGTGGATCAGGGTTAGCACTCTCCATAAAGACACAAACATTCCTGCAATAAAAGATTTAATTGTTTCACACTCGGTAAAGTTCTACGCCGGTCTAGCCTGACATGAAAATCCATCTATCAACACTCTCGCTTAATAAAACCAGAATGAAAATACCAAGCATAAAATACCTTAAGTAATCCTCAGCAAGGAGTAGGCAATTAAGTATAAATAAATCATGTTCCAAGTCGCAGTATAGTTTTAAGTTTCATTTCACCCCACCATTATACAATCTTTCCACGTAAAGTTTCAATAGAAAATCTAAATCTTAAATTTAACTGTCATTTAATTGTCAGTAAACTCATTGTTTAGGAACTCTGTCAATAAATAATATCCAAGTCAGGGGGCACTCTTGCTCTCAGTTTCGGAATGCCACCAGCTGCTCTACTCCTGCTTGCCCTGACTGTTTCTCTCCGGATCTCGACCTTGAACTTCTCTTTGACATGGCTACCCCCTGGACCCCAGCCTCTTCCCGCCTCTGGATACCTCGACCATAGGAGCTCACCACTGGAAAAGCAGATCCCTACATCAGACATAGCGGCTACCTATGGACTGATCAGAGCCCCTATATTAAAATCAATGTAAGAGACAGGAGGTCTCACAGATACCAAAATGAAAATCTAGATTTTTTTACAAATAAGCTGATTTCAAAAATTCTGTTTTACCGTACAGTCTTTTGGTTACGTCTTGAAATACCCTATGTTAACAAACGTGTTTTTGTGCTTTTGAAAGCGTTAAACAAAAAGTAATAAAAACAGCGATTCGTTAATTGTTATTATAAAAGCTAAGAGTATTTAATATCTAAGAAAACTTAATTGTTGCCTTTGACATTTATCTTCATTGTTTATTATATCTACATGGTGCCATGATAATTGACATTGTTTATAGCTTTGAAACTTTATTGTTATTTTTTTCCATAATTCGCTTGCAAATTGTCTGGAAATGAAAGAAAAAACCCACTTCAAAGGACTTGCTGACTCAAGAAGTAGAATAACAATGATGTTATTAGCTATTTTACGTGATATTCTAACAAATTCAGACAAAACATTAGTCAGATGGCAAATGCTGATATATTTATGAATGATTTGGAAACAACTGTTTTTAATTAAAAATCTCCCCTTTTAAGAAATGTTTTACTTTTGAAAGTCACGCCTCCACCCCCACTGAAAAACATAATAATATATATTCACCAATTATTTTGTAATGTTATGTTGGTATATATTTTGACATGTATCATATCTTTTCAATTAATATTGATTTTTTAATGTACATGAATCTGTTAGTTTTATAACTTCAAGAGCTTGTATAAATTTTATACTTTTTGATGTTATTGTACTATCTAATGTTTTCTGACAATCGAAAACAATCTATGATTCAATTATCTAAAAAAATACTCCTTTTTATTAAATAATACAAACACACAAGAAATAACAACTAACACGTATATTAGAAACACTGAATCCCAGGGTTAAAAAACATATTTAACAAGCAACCACAACATACAATATTTGTGTAAAGAAGTTTATTTTACTATGGTACAAAACTCAATTACAAAATCCGACTCTCATTCAAAAATCACAACAAATTATAAAATTTAATCCCGAATAAAAAGCTGGATTCAAAACATAAGGAGATAAGAAATAGAAAATACAGGGTGTCCGAGGGTAAAGCGCACTTTAACCCTTGACACCCTGAATACTGTCATCAAATATAGACTGAAACCGAAAACACTCAACTGCACTGAAAACACCATGTACTATATATTTAAAATTATTTCAGAAAAAACACAAAAAATATAGTTTTAACTAGGACTTAATAATACGTTAATTAAATCATCAGTACGCAAGATCCCGGTGAGGATATCATTTATTTGTAAATAAAAAAGAAAGTTAAAACATTTATTATTATTTTCATTAGATATAATTACATATTATTACGTATTATTTATTTTTCCGACTTTATATCCGGGTTAAATCATCCCAACAGGAAAAACTAAACCCTTCCACACACTTTTCCACAAATGATCATCTTGTCAATCAACACTATGCAAGTGCATTATATAAGCAAAATAAATACAAAACAATACAAGAACAACACGTCAACTCACCAGAGATCAAATGGGAAAATAATTCACCGACTCCAAATATTTTCATACCAGAGGGTTCGGCTCGGTAGAACTCCTAACTGGACTTTTAAATCCTACTAATCCCTCAATATAAATATTTTAATTATACATGTATTTAAAATGACTGCATTTATATATATAAATTCTTTGACAAATCTAATACGCCTTAATTTTGAATGAGAGAGCTAATTATAATGCCATTAGCCGAAATAACGAATGGTAATATTTTTATAGTCTGAGAATGCCAAATTCTTTTAATCTCATTTCCTACATCTGTGTATTTTCTTATTTTTTCAAAAACAGGTTTTTGAGTATTACATGAATTTGGAATAGCGACATCAATGATTTAAGTTAATTTTTTTAAATTTTGTCATGTAAAACTATATCCGGTCTATTATGACAAATCGTACGGTCTGTTAGTATAGTTTTATCATAATATATTTTATAAAATTCATTTTCTTAAAGTGAATTTGGTTTTTATTCATAATAAGGTACTATATTACGGCAGTCAATCAAGTTATGTTTAATTACCAAACTTTGGTGTTTATTTAAAAAAATTATTCAATGATATTTTTTATTTTTTTATTATTATTATATTATCAAAATGCCACATGTTAGTGTTAATGTTTTTTTATGCTTTTGTTTACGATACTAAATAAATATTTCATAACGGCACTACGTATCTTCCAAAAATTATAAAATTTGTAAACTAAAATAATAAATACGTACCTACTATAATTAAGCCCGTTGTTCTATCTCCTCGTTAATTTTTATTTGTTATTTTTTTAAAATTTTTGTGTGCATAGCCGCACGAGAGTTCCAACTGCTCCCTGCCTACCAGAGCCAGTGAGACTTCCACGATGTCCCCCAGGAAGTGGAAAGAGATGAGAAAGAGTAAAATGGGGAAGTACCTGGCTATTGAGATATGGACACCAAACACGGCTAAAACCATTTCAAGCAAGGTTTTGATTCTGAATGTTGGCCTTTCACAAGCGTTTTACCTGCTGAGACTATTTACCACTCTGCAACGTGTCGCAAGTACACTTTATATCACATTCATAACAGTTTTTAGGGAAGACATTGGTTTACATGGAAGTAAATTAATTGAAGTACGTTTTCATTCATCAATCAAATGCTTGCTTTGTATACCTACGTTAGATTTATGTACATGGATTTACACAAAGCAGATGATTACAAACTTGTTTTGCGTTGCCTATAGTTATAGGGAAAAAAACATTTTAAATTATTATCATCATTACCCAAGAATTTGGGTAACGATTATAAGGATGATGTTGACATATATACAGTTTTTAGTAGAATTTATATCGGCAACCAGAACAAAAAATCTAATTATACAAACTGCCTAGCCCCGCTTCGACTAATTTAATTTATTTATTATACTATTCCTAATCTTGTATTTTTCCATCTTCATTGAGGAATATCTTGTTTCTGTGATGTTGTGCTTATGTGGTTGTTCTTTGTGTAATAAAAAACTCTTAAAAGCCTATGCTTAAACTATGGCTAAAACTTACAAGTAACATTCTAATTTATATTTACAAATACTATTACTGCTCGTACTCTCAGTGGTAAGACATAAAGTAATAAAATGTTAAAACTTTACAAACTGTTAAAACGTTACAATAGGTAATCAAGCAGACAGGTAAATCGACCTGAGTAAATCCTTCGGACCAATGAAGAAATAAGTCTTAGAAAAGAGGTCTAACGTGGCTCATTACCAAATTCAAAGTAAGCTAAGCCAAGTACCTGATGTTCGGAGTCTGATTATACCCACTGGACTGTAAGAACAACTTGGACAGTTCCCTTTTTAAACTAATGCTCTATTTTAAAACGATCCTCATGACAGCAGCTGGCTAAGTGAAACTTAGCGTCTTACGAGAAAGCTCCAACCCAAATAGTAATCTCTTTGGTTCTAAGTTTCTGCCAGTAGAATTGGTTTTTGTGGTAAGTACCACCGTTCGTTCTGAAGCTCCAAAGAGGAATATTAGTTTATTGACCGCCAACAAAATTGCATCCAAATTAATTCTTTCAGCTTAACTGAAGAAATGCTTGAAACACATAAAAATACTGTATGTGTATATTTATATATATCACTATGTCCATACACGCTAATCTCCAAAACCGCGTAAATGATTTCAATGAAATTTTGTTAATTAACCCGATAGGTGGCGTTGTTATCGGGTATTCTTTTTCTACGATTTTTTTTTAAAGATTATAAAGGACCAAGAAGGAAATTGCAGTCTCAACGATTGGGATGAAAATGATTTGAGCACACATGGTTTCCTGATGGTGGTACGTTCAACGTGTTCCGATATCGTGATAATTAATGTATTCGAAATTTACTAAAAATTTAACAGGAAACCTCTTAATTAATTCGTTAAGAGCCTGCAATCCCTTTTTTAAATAAATTAGAAAAACTCTGTTCCGACATCGTGATAATTAATGTATTCCAAATTTACTAAAAGTTCAACCAGAAACCTGTTCATTCATTCGTTCCTGCAATCCGCTTTTTTAAAATAAATTAGCAAATACTCTTTTTTTCCGTATTTGTAAATATACAATATAAAATAAATGTTACCCAGTTTTTTCAAAATTTTCACATAATTGAATCCGGTTTGCTTATATCTATTTCTCAACTTTTTCTCGGTTTGTGGGGAAACCTAAGCGAAAATAAGACATTTTACGAATAATTATCGGAATGTATATAGAAAATATTTTTTCCTATACCCAACATTTTAAGCCTACATGAACGTTTCTTTTCATGTAACATATCTTCCACCACCTTCATCACCTCTACAGCAATAGTTATAATTATATAAATAAATATGACAAAAAACAACACATTTTTGCCATAGTACAACATGGCTTGTCACTAATAGCTGTTGCGCTGATTAAGGTAACAAAATATTAAAATTGCTCAATATTTAATAAAAAAGGTAAGTGTAGTATTTATATAAATACTTTGTAATATATATATTTTCAATGAAAAGAAAAATGTAATTAACATAGTACACACAAAATAAATTACTCAACGACGCGATTTTTTCATATAATTTAACGACGCAAATAATTGTGGACTTAATACAACCCTGAACTAGAAACAAGCCCAAAAAAGTAACCCGTACTTCTAAAGTTCTAACTACTTTTTGCGCGTATCAAGTAAAAACGCGTGATTTCAACCAACACATCAATAATTATCAAGTGTCGGGCTCGTGCCATGTCGTATTGTTTATATGTATTCGTAAAAAGTGTATAACACACTGCATGACGTCATGATTGTGACTAGTTTGAAAGAAGACGTCAGAAAATTTACTTGTTGATAGTGAAATTCTATTAATTTCTGATATTTGTTAATGCGCTGCCTTCAAGCTATCTGTAAGGTACTTATATTTTTTTGTATTCAGGTAGCTGATTTTTCTAAAATAAAGTCAGTGATAGGTAAAATCTAAAATATTTGGAACTGGGTTATTTTTGTGATTGAGAAAATTAACTTCCCCAGCCATAGCTGGGAAGCAAAATAAGTAATAACTCTAGACCAACAAAAGGCAAAACGCAATGCACAGTGCCCAATTCGCATTGCAACACAATTCGTGGGCCTTTTCATAAATGTGCGCGTGAACCAAACCAAAATTGTGTTGGGGTCATTTTTCAATGGATATGCCGTGTCTAGTCTATGATCAGAGCACATAACACAAAGAGGAAAATATCTGTTAAATGAAATGAAAAAAATTGCCAAAGTTGACAACTACAAACACTCTTGGACGACTTCCGGACCAATTCTACCATTCAGTGGCGGTTCGTGGTTTTTTTAACAGGGGGTTTAGAAATTCAAGAGAAGATAAACATATCTAATTAAAATTTACTTACTGTTGTTCTTCGTCAAATAGTCGAATACGGCAGCAGTCACACAACTTAAATAAAGTTAGTGGGAGGGGTACCTACATATTATTGTTTTTAAATCACTTTACACTAGACACAATTATTAGATAATGAGAAAAGTTTTATAGGAATTAAATTGTTTAATGTTTTTATAGCACTCAATGTATGTTGCTAATTATTATTGTTTTTTCGAGAAGAATAATTTCGTAGAATATATAATAGATATTTTAAAACATAAAAAAAAAAACAAATAAAGGTGGCACGAAATAAATTTAGTTTTTTTTTTCACTTAAACAAAAAATCTGAAAACACTTCAATTACGCGGTTATTAAAATCAGGTATAGAGGTTATCAGTTCCTTCTCTATACTAATCATACACAGGGCATTTAAACGGTCTTGGGTCATTGTATTTCTAGAAAATGTCTTTACTTTGCTGAGTGTGGAAAAGCAGCGCTCACTTTCAACCGATGTCATTGGTATCGTGCAAATGATTTGAAGCAGGTGACGGCTTCGGTCACCTGCTTCATTATGTGTTCCCGGCACACTTGCAGGATGGCATCGAAAATGTCATTTTGCACACCCTTGGATTTTCCTTTGAAAACACTGGTTCCCGACAAGTGTTCTCCATTATATATATCCATTTCTTCTATGAAATCCACCAGAGCCCGGTAGATCCCCGGATTTACTGATTCCGAAGACTCATCGTGTCCTCGGAGTGCAATTTGAAAAGCCCCACAAAATTTAACACAATCGATTAGTCGCGATAGAATGTGCCTGTTTTTATCAACTTGTATGTTAAATTCTCTTATCGATCTTCGATAAGCAGAATCCAATTTCTGGCGTATATCGAGCCTGCCAATGGATGCCAATTGCACTTCATTCAGCAAATGGATTTGGGACGCCGAGTGTTTTTTTAATTTTTGATGTTAAATGCGAAAGATCGTTTACTCCAATTTTACACCACGATGGGTCGCCTCCAAAAACTAAACAGGGGAAGCAAAATAACCGATTGGTTTCCTCGCAACCACATAACCAAGTACACCTCGCGTACCACTCACGTTTAAAAACTCGAGTGAATTTCTCGGTTTTCGCGGCACAAACCTGGTTTAATGAGAGGTCAGGACGCGGAGGCCCTTTATTTTTAATTTCCAACCTTTTTTCATAAGTATTGGCATTATTTTTTATATGGACAACACTGTATTCCGCCATTGTATAAAAAAATTATGACAAAATATTCGCGACAATCAATAAACGCAAACGCATAAATAAACATATACGCAAACGCTTTCAATTTGAAATCCGAAAGAATACTGGAGATGGAGAACTGGAGAAGACAAAACACAAAATTGCATAACTAGCGACGACAATGGGGCGTTTGCCGAAACTTTCGCAAATATAATTAAGGAATATAACGACTTAATGACTTCAATAGGTAGTAGATTTACAAATGCCATAAGCAAACGGTTGGAGAAATGCAGAAACAAGAAAACAAAAATATGTACAAAAATGACTACAAAGTTATATATCATAATATAACATAAAAAATAACACTTAACTTGCATCCCTATGGTTCAAAGGTCAAACGTCGGCCGGTCAGTCTGTTATGTTTGTACATAGCTTGCAAGAGCTAACGACACAATTATGTATATTCACACGATTGCAGGAAACGAACCACGCACTGATGGCGTGTTAGATCACCAATACATACGCAGGAGCTCGCGACATCACCGCCTGATACCAGTCACGTAGGCCACAAGTACCTACAACCAATCAAATGGATAGTTGACAAAAACGTATCCTTATATGGGCATCGGAAGACACCTAAAAGAGAGGTGGAAGGGGCAAGCTCCTTCCCGCCAGCTACCCACGCTCCAGTTCCCCGACCGACGCGTAGCAGACAACACGCTGTATTAGTTCCGAGTTACCATCGCCGCCAAATTGGTGTCGCCGTAGAGATGGACCGGCCTGATTTGTTTCACCATGTGTGCCGCCTCTCTGGTTCCAGCTTTCCACTTCAAGAGGATCCCCAGAACCACAGCCTCCTTACCTTGTAGAGCTGTGTCCTGTCTCCGTCTGCCGTTGTCGCCCCCAGCACCTTACATTATACATTTGGGTCATGTCTCTGACCACGCCGCCAGCCCCCCAGAACCACAGCCTCCTTACGTTATATAGTTGGGTCCTGTCTCCGTCTGCCGATGTCTCCCACCAGCACCTTATGTTGTATAGTTGGGTCATGCCTCTGACCACGCCGCCAGCCTCGTACCCCTGTGATGCTAGCTGCCCCACCTACCGTCGACCCCAGGCTGAGATCGTGAACTTGTAGACCCCGGCCTCAGCCCTGGGCGTCTGCCGCCCTAGCCTGTTGTGTGGACCCCCTTGGCCATCCAATCAGTGCCCCCGTTCTGCTCCATCGTCTCTGCGACTCCGGCCGCCGCCCTGGCGTCCCTTTTGCCGTCCAGCGTGGTGTGCCCTAGTGGCCGCCTTTCTGCCTCAGCCCCGCATCATTCTGGCGCACCTTTTGCTGTCCAGCGTGGTGTGCCCTCGTGGCCGCCCTTCTGCACCCGTCCTGCACCCTGCCTGGCACCTGCCATGGCACCTGCCGACCGTCTCACCGCATCCGCCGTAAATTACACGTGAGCGCATAATATACCTTGTCAATCAGAGCCCTTAGAGTCAATAGATTGCCTAGTAACTAGTTAGGCCTTAAAAAGCTATGTACCCTTTGTAGATCTGTTGATAACCTGAATTACCTGTACAATAAACCCTCATATCAAGAGACTTGTTTTAATTGGGAAATTGACTATAATCCACACCCTGAAAGATTGGAGTATCAAGCTTTGCCGCCGGCTTGTGCGGCGATGACTATTTGTGTAACACACCTATAGTATATTACATGGCGATAAACGCTAATGTAACACTGGCGCCGCCACTTGGGGCCTTTACTCACTTATAACTATCTAAGTTACGTTATATACCCGTATCAATGTAACACTGGCGCCACAACATGGATAGTCAATTAGCCCGATAAAATACGTCTTTTGTTGCTATGTTTTACTGTAATATTAATGTTTTTTTTCCCCACAGCTGTGTGTTATAATTCAATTTCTGATTCGGGAGTGTTTGTAATACAAATGTGCAGTCGGTAGTGTAACGCGTAACTTTTTATTATCTAAAAAATATTGAATGTGCCGTCGGAAGTGTGAAGCAAATACATTCTGTTACTAAATACGCAATAAACCAAATACGAGAAATTACGACGTAATAAATGTTAAATGTGGATGTTTCCGAGAGATAGATGTGTTATTTCAATTTTGGAATGCAATTTAATTGTTTCGTTATAGAAATAATTTTTTTTGTCAGGTTAAGCTTTGCTTATCTGTTTCATTGTAATAAGTTGAAATAATTCAAATACTCAAAAGAACTTCCAAGTATTAATTCTCCGTCGGATTAAATTCAGTCATCGTTTTTTAATTCACATTATTAAATAAATAACGTATTGGTTGTTTTTAATTAAGACCCGTAGACCTTACCGGTTGTTACCATTATTAAATCATGGATCCTCCCAATATTGGTAGAATTTTAAATTTTGAAAAAGCGACAGCGCCTTCAATTAAAAAGTGGTTAATAGAAAGAGGTATAGTTCCAAAAAGGGCTGTGTCATCTCTAAGAGATCAATGTGTGGCATATAATGCATCAATTAATGTGAGCACAGAACCTCCAATTATATCATTAAGTTCGCCAGAAGTTAGTACGACACCTAAAGCAAGTAGTTCCGTTTCCCACGATGTTATAAACCCGATTGTTGTGCATCAGAACGTGGATAGAACCAATTTAAGATACGTCGAAAGGAAAATCGTAAATTTAACGAACTGGAAAATTTCTTTTGATGGCAATACGGACGTTCGTGTTTTTTTGGATAGAGTCACGGAGTTACAATATGCTAGGGGCGTGGATTGGGAAGACTTAGCTAGAGGCTTCATTGACTCGCTAACCGGTTCCGCTTTGTTGTTCTACAGAAAAATTTTTAAGACTAACCTGAAATGGGAAGAAATCAAGATAGCTTTTTTAAAAAGATTTGAAAACCCGTCATTCCAAATAACTGAGAAGTCGAAGTTATTCAATCTAAGTCAGAAAGTTAATGAGAGGGCGTCGGACTACATTCTGGAGGCATTAGCGATAAATTCTAAACTAAATATACCTCTTCCGGAATCGGAACTTCTATCTTTAATCACAAAAGGTCTTCTGCCGGCATATGCACAATTAAAAATCGGACGTGAAATCTCTAATGTTACGGAATTGCAGTCGTTATGTGATGAGATGGACAAGATTAAATTCAATTCCGCCTCAAGTTATGTTGAGACAGATACTGCCTCGTGCTCTAAAATTCTCGAATGTGATTCCAGAATTAAATCTAAATTACACCGTTACAAACAGTTATATAATGTATCTGTTAGACAATATGTAAATTTAATGTCGTCCTTGAATAATAGATTAACATCTCCATTGTCCGAGGAAGACTTGGCTTTAACAGTTAAAAATGGTTTATTACATAAATATAATAAACTTTTCTCGTACAATGCACCTAGCTCTTGTAATGAATTAGTTAGGAGTTGTGAGCTCATGGATGAAACTCATCATGATAGTTCTCAACAACGTAACAAAACTAGATTGTTTGGCCAGAATAAAAACTCTCAGTTAGCAATGATTACACAAAGATCGACTGATTTAGCTAACCGTGCTTGTTTCAGATGCAATCAAAATGGCCATTTTGCAAAAAATTGTAATGCAGTTAGCAATAGTAATGTCCCGCGCCGTAGCCCACGATGGAAAAAGCCGGATGACAACAGAGCAAATGTTATGCCGGATTTGTCAAAACCTCCCCCGTTTCAAGGTAATAGGAATCAAAAAAACTGGTAGACGGTCATTCTAATTCAAAGCCATCTTTAATTACTAGAAAAAAAGAATGGAATGACTAGTTAAATTATGTAAAGTTATTTTCGTATACGGATTCCCTTGAAGCTTGGAATGTGACTTGCAGCGGTGATGGCCGACCGCATGTAACATTTTATGTCAAAAATCGTATGTTATCAGGATTATTAGATTCGGGAGCATCTTTGTCTTGTATTGGAGGAAATTTACACAAACATTTCTCTTCGTATACGTTGTCACCCTGCAACTTGTTAATTACGACGGCAGATAACAAGAGACAGGAAGTGTTGGGAAAAATTTCACTACCAATAATTTATAACGGTATATCACAAACTATAGACTTCATAGTAATTCCCTCACTGGGTCAAAAGATCATTTTAGGTATCGATTTCTGGAAGAAATTCAACATAGCTCCGAATTTATTCACGTCAGAACAAAATATTTCGTACACTTCTATCTCAGAGGTTAATGTTGTAAAATCTAAAAACGATCTTACACCGGAACAAATGAAATCTCTTAGTGATGTTATGGAGGAATTTCAATCCATATCTTTTGCTAAATGCGGTTTGGGTAAAACGAATTTAATCGAACATGTTATTGAAACTGAAGGTTTACCAATTAAACAGCGCTATTACCCCTTATCTCCTGTGAGGTTGAAGCAGCTAGAAAACGAAGTTGACAAAATGTTAGAATTAGGCGTAATAGTAAAAAGTAAATCTCCTTGGTCAAATCCAGTGATACTGGTACCCAAGAAGGATGGAACTGCAAGGTTTTGCCTTGATAGTAGACGTCTTAATATGGCTACCAAAGCCCAGGTTTACCCACTTCCAAATGTGCATCGTATTTTGGACAACCTTCGTCACGCAAATTTCATTACATCGCTAGACTTACTTAAAGCCTTCTGGCAGATTCCATTGCACATGTCGTCTCGCGAGAAGACCAGTTTTGTGGTGCCAGGTAGAGGTACGTTTATGTTTGTAAGACTTCCTTTTGGTTTAAGAAATGCTCCAAGCGAGTTACAACGTTTGGTAGACACTCTTTTCGGTCCGGAATTTGAACCAAATCTTTTTGCATATTTAGATGACTTAATTATTATTTCGCAAACTTTTGAAGAGCACATTGAACTTCTTAAAAAAGTATGTAGTATACTTAAGAAGGCGGGATTAACATTAAATATGGAAAAATCCGAATTTTGTAAGTCAAGACTAAAATATTTAGGTTTTGTTATAGACAGGGAAGGTCTCCGCACAGACCCGGCGAAAATAGAAACTATTAAGAATTTTCCCCGTCCTCAGAATACGAAGCAGGTGAAATCATTCCTAGGTTTATGTAGTTATTACAGACGTTTTATTGACAATTTTTCAAACATTGCCGCACCTTTAACTCATATAACTGGGGGAAAGAAGAACCTACCTAATTATACATGGAATGATGAAGTAGAAAAGTCATTTACCACCTTGAAAAATGCATTGATTTCGGCACCGGTATTAAGTTGTCCTGATTTTAAATTACCTTTTATAATACAATGCGATAGCTCAGATTTTGCAATCGGTGCATGTCTCTCTCAACAATTCGAAGACGCAGAGCACCCTGTAGCATATTACTCGAGAGTATTATCAAAAGCAGAGAAAAATTATAGCACCACAGAGCGCGAATTATTAGCTATTCTGGACGCCGTGTACAACTTTCGCTCATACGTCGAAGGGTCAAAATTCACCGTAGTCACAGACCACTCGAGTTTAAGGTGGTTGATGTCACTAGAAAATCCTTCAGGTAGACTTGCTAGATGGGCGACTCGTTTGTCTCAATTCGATTTTGATATTATTCACCGTAAAGGTTCCCTGCATATAGTACCGGACGCACTCTCACGTATAGAAGTTACTCAGCTAGACTCTTTATTAAGCACGCCCAGTTCTAAGGACAAATGGTACACAGAACTATATAAAAAATGCGTTGATAACCCACAAATTTGTCCTAACTTCCTGATACAAGAGAATAAGTTGTTTAAACATTGCAAAGCTGATTTTTCTTTACAAGAAGACTACGAATGGAAATTAGTGTCCCCTGTAGAAGATCGGCAAGCTATTATCTCGGATTGTCATAATTCTTCCGCGTCAATACATCCTGGTGTGTTTAAAACCTTTAAAAAATTATCGTTAAGAAATTTTTGGCCCGGTATGTATAATGATGTGAAAAAGTTAGTGTCTCTTTGTAATACTTGTAAGGCTTATAAACATTCAACGAAACCAGCCTTAGGTTACATGTCGCATCCCAAAAACGTCGACCGACCAATGCAGAGTTTAAGTATAGATTTGATAGGTTAACCCTACCCGAAGGGTTATGATGGTAAAATTCACATTTTAAGTGTGGTAGACGTTTTCACTAAATACTGTTGGTTATTCCCACTACGACATGCTACGGCTAAAGCCATAATAGAAGTTTTGGAATATAATATTTTCTTACCAATCTCTGTACCTAGAACACTGATAATGGACAACGGTAGGCAGTTCATATCCAGCACCTTTAAAGCTTTCTTATCTCAATACGGCGTCCCCGACGTTTTTTACAACACATTCTATACTCCTATGAATAATGTAGTGGAACGCTATAACCAAACAATCGGTACCACATTGGCTATTCTAGTAGGCAATGATCACCGGCAGTGGTCAAAACACGTCAAGACAGTACAAGCGGCAATAAACAATACTGTCAATCTTACGACTGGTTTCACTCCATTTTTTCTTATGCACGGGTTCGAGAAGATAGTGCACGGCACGTCGCATTGGCGTATCTCGTCTGGTAGTCGAAATGACGTACAACCAGATACGGTAGCAAAATACGCGGAAAAATTACAAGAACTAGTAGCTATTTATGACCAAGTTAGTGATTCTCTTGCGGAAGCATATAAACAAAGTGCCGCTCGGTACAATACAAGACACAAGTTGGCTTCTTACGGAATTGGAGACATTGTATGGAGACGTAACTTTGCACAATCGAAAGCTGGGACGTACTTCTCAAATAAACTCGCACCCCGTTTTGTAGAAAATCGGGTGAAACAAAAAATCTCTAGCACGGTATACCAGCTGGAAGATTTAAATGGAAAAATCGTAGGGAGATTTCACATTAAAGACATAATAAAATTAGGTAACAATGTCACCTAATAATTGTCACTAATCGGTTTGAATTTGTTGTTATATTACAGAAAATAAATAGTTGGTTGAAATTAAAAACTCGCATCAGGAAATATTATTACACGAAAAACAGATCGTTATAACCAAGGAATTGTTATTATCGCGAGGCGGTAAACAATATTTAAACACAAAATAATAATAATAATTATGAGTTGATCAAAGGTCGCCGCATTCAAGTTAATAAGTATATATTTTTTTTTTCTCGCACCCAGTTCAATGCAATATAATATGTATATAATAACATATATATTTCGTGCATTTTTAATAATATTATTTGAATAAACAGGGGCTGTGGTGTCATTCAATTTTTATAACTCAAAGACGTCATGAATCTTTGAGTGTATCTATTTTGGCTGACATTATAACCTCTCTGTTTTGGTTTATCATGTTTTCTGGGAGATTCTGTCTAGCTAGCAGAATTCTTGTAGAAATACATGATATGTCTTTATCTCTCTTTTCCATAACTAAAACTCGTTTTAAAATAGCAAATAACAATAAATCGAAAATCAAACACATTTATCACAATAAGTGAGTATTGTGATATAGAAGATATAAGTTGTAGTTATGAAGTAACTACGTAAGTTATATAAAATTATATTTAAAAATATACATTTATGTATATAATTCGTTTACGAAACACGACACGTTACATTGATTGAGGGTTAATTCAAGCAACCTTGAGTTTAGTGGATTTTTTTTTATTTTTAATAAAGAAAAAACCGACTTAAGTATTCAATATCCTGCCCGGGACCGAAAGGTAAACTTAATTTACATTTCGTGGAATTATTGTACTAAGAATATACACCAATTTTTAGTACAAATTAAGATTATATGTGTGCATATAATCTTCTTTTCGTTGACAGGAAACGGCGTAAGAAATGTCCTGTACTTTGAACTGATGATTTCGTTCTTCATCACTTAAAGTTATCAGTGGTAGATTAGGAACCCATTTTGTAACTATAACTCAAATATCTTGTGTTATAAAATTGTATAGTTCAAATGAGAAACCCTGTATGTGGTTTTTGTTCAGACATTCTCTTGTATAGAAAATTTTGTCAAATGTTTTTGTATATAATTGGTTACCTACCAATTATTTTGTTTTTTTCTGGAATTTTTTTTTTCTCTCTTTCTTCTTGCGTAGTGAATACGTGTCGTTTATTTTTAAAGAAGTCAAACTCTAGGAATCGGATTATGTAGTTCTCGATTTTTAAATTGAAAAGACTCGAATAAGTTTTATATAACAGAAATTGAACTATCACACACAGTAGTTGTTGAGTAGTATGTAATATGTTGAAAATTATAATTGTGTAAATTGTTCCCTAACTAATTATTAATTAGTTATGGGTTGTGTAATGTAATTTTTTGTAAACACGTAATTGATTGCTTCGGTATCAATATGGTAAAAAAAAACCAGCGTGTAAAGTCCTTCATAAAGTTGAGATGAAATAAAATTATGTTATTGTATTATATGCTACGCCATGTCAAGTATGGTGTGAATCGTATTTTTTGTAAACACGTATTTGATTGCTTCGGTATCAATAAAAAGATATAACGTGTAAAGTCCTTCATAAAGTTGAGACGAAATATAAAATTGTGTTTTTTGTATTATATGCTACGCCATGTCAAGTGTGGTGTGTATATTCTCATAGGAAGATGAATTATAGTATATACCCGGTAAGAAGAAATAGTTTTTGTAAAGATAACGTAATTATGTCTTAGACTCGTTGGGAATCAAAATTGTTGGTCATTAAGGACAAATGGAGGTTGCATATTTATGTCATTTTGGGACATTATTGAATCTTAACCAAAGAATTGGGTTGATAATTGCACTTTAGGTCATGGTGGGTTTTGTCTGGTTATTTGGAGGAAAGAACACTTTATGAGTGGTCTGAATGTTTTGTCGAACGTTATCGTTACGACGTGCGGGTGTTTCTTGTTAACACCTGGCACAGCGCTGTGCGGTCTACAGGAAGTAAATCGTTAAATGTTATAGGATAATATTAGCCTTAGAATTAATTACATGGGAGGTCTTGGTAGCGTTGACCTTAATAATTAATATGCGATACGAGAGGATAGTCTATATGCCTAAGAATTATTAGCAAACCAGACAAACCATGACTAAATGAGAATATATTGTTAAAATCTTGAGGAGAATCCTTTTTGTTTTTTTCCGTTTTTCAAAATTATCAATGGATAATAAGAAATAACATAACATGTGTATTGATACTTGTTTTGTATAGTGTCAAGAATTTCATTGTAAGTGACGCAAAAATGGGTTGGTTTCGGTCAATCGCATGATACAATCAGCGTACATATTCCCTAACAGGAATTTTGTGTATAAAAAACCATGTCTAGTTTAAGAATTTCATTGTGAAAAACGCGAATATGGATTGATTTTGGTCAATCGCATAAGCGTATAATATTCTCTAACCAGAATATCATTATGTATAACATTGTACAATTGTGAACATGGCTTAATTGTTCTTCTTTTGTGGTTTGATGGAAAGTGTAGGCCTGGTGGTAATTGTGTACATCCATTCGGATATACAACATTGTAGGCTACATTTGTTGTTTTGGTGTGTCTTAAAAAAAAAAGCCATGTGTATTCTTTTTTGCTGGAGGAAGTATTAGGTATTCTTTTTGTTTGGAAAAAAAAGTTGAGTATGTAAATCATAGCGTGTTTTGTATCGCGCCTTGGAGATCATTTCTGCAATTATTTTTGAAAGAGGTTTGGCAACCCTTGTTCAGTGTACTTGTTAGGATTGTTCAACTTGGCTCTCAGGTAGTTAAAAATTTTGTTTTGGCCTTTAAGTTAGGGAGTGTTTAAATCTTTGTGAAATGAGGTAGCTCTGTACCTCTCTTACGGCAAACAGGAGGACGTTGCCCTGCTTCAGCTACGTTGCCTGGGATCTTCTTTCGTCGACAAGGAGGGTAGTGTTATGTTTGTACATAGCTTGCAAGAGCTAACGGCACAATTATGTATATTCACACGATTGCAGGAAACGAACCACGCACTGATGGCGTGTTAGATCACCAATACATACGCAGGAGCTCGCGACATCACCGCCTGATACCAGTCACGTAGGCCACAAGTACCTACAACCAATCAAATGGATAGTTGACAAAAACGTATCCTTATATGGGCATCGGAAGACACCTAAAAGAGAGGTGGAAGGGGCAAGCTCCTTCCCGCCAGCTACCCACGCTCCAGTTCCCCGACCGACGCGTAGCAGACAACACGCTGTATTAGTTCCGAGTTACCATCGCCGCCAAATTGGTGTCGCCGTAGAGATGGACCGGCCTGATTTGTTTCACCATGTGTGCCGCCTCTCTGGTTCCAGCTTTCCACTTCAAGAGGATCCCCAGAACCACAGCCTCCTTACCTTGTAGAGCTGTGTCCTGTCTCCGTCTGCCGTTGTCGCCCCCAGCACCTTACATTATACATTTGGGTCATGTCTCTGACCACGCCGCCAGCCCCCCAGAACCACAGCCTCCTTACGTTATATAGTTGGGTCCTGTCTCCGTCTGCCGATGTCTCCCACCAGCACCTTATGTTGTATAGTTGGGTCATGCCTCTGACCACGCCGCCAGCCTCGTACCCCTGTGATGCTAGCTGCCCCACCTACCGTCGACCCCAGTCTGAGATCGTGAACTTGTAGACCCCGGCCTCAGCCCTGGACGTCTGCCGCCCTAGCCTGTTGTGTGGACCCCCTTGGCCATCCAATCAGTGCCCCCGTTCTGCTCCATCGTCTCTGCGACTCCGGCCGCCGCCCTGGCGTCCCTTTTGCCGTCCAGCGTGGTGTGCCCTAGTGGCCGCCTTTCTGCCTCAGCCCCGCATCATTCTGGCGCACCTTTTGCTGTCCAGCGTGGTGTGCCCTCGTTAAAAAAGCTAAAAAACATGGGCATTAATGGAATAGAATTCGATCTAATTAAAAGCTTCATGTCTGACAGAACGCAACAAGTAAAAATTGACAGCAAGACAAGTCATCCACTTTTGATCACGTACGGAGTCCCACAAGGGAGTGTACTCGGCCCTCTATTGTTCCTCATCTACATAAACGAACTATGTGACATTGAAATTGAAGGTAAAATTGTGACCTTCGCTGACGACACAGTACTTCTCTGTCAAGCAGCCACATGGAAAGATGTATTTATAATTGCCGAAAAAAGTCTATCAGTTGTCAAAAAATGGCTAAACTGGAATACTCTTACCGTTAATACAATAAAAACAAAATACATCACACATAGTATTACACAAAGAGGTCAACCTCCACCTAACATAGACCTGTTTCTACATGACTGTGAACAAACTTCACCCAATTGCCAATGCGAGCGTATAGAAAGGGTAAACCAGACAAAATACCTAGGGATCATTATTGATTCACACTTACGCTGGACTGACCACATAACTTTCATTACTAATAAACTAAAAAGAGTCATGCACCTAATAAAGTCAATCAAAAACATTTTCCCACATTCAATACTTAGATCTATATATTTCGCACTCTGTCAATCGATTGTTACATATGGCATACTGGCTTGGGGAAGCGCTACAAACACTGCAATCGACCCAATACATAAAATTCAAAAGGCAATAATTAAAATCATCTTGCAAGTACCATTCCACACAAATTCAAGCGAAGTTTTCAAAACATTAGACGTCATGTCATTAAGACAACTATATGCCAAATCTGCACTACTAAATTTCCTCCAACAGAAACTACACATTCCAATACCACCTCAAAAAACAATAAAAACAAGGTCGACAACAAACAATACCCTGAACATACCGATAACATACACCACACACGGACAAAGACACTTCCAGTATTACGCTACAAAACTTTTTAATTGTATGCCCACCACTGTGAAACTACTACTAATGGGAAATACATACACAAACATTCACAAAAAACTGATCACAGCCTGGATCAAAAAACAAGATATCCATTTTATACAAAACATTATAACACCAAACCAAACATAATCATGGATGAATGTGTATGAATGTATGTATACATGTGTTTACTTATATGTGTGTATGCATGCATATATGTGTATTAATGTATGTATGTATATACATGGGTGTTTGTATATATGTGCACATAAATAAATATTTTTTTCCTTTTTCTTTAAACAATGTACAATAACCATTAAAAAAAAAAAAAAATTAAAATCCCAACTTACACTTTTATATAAGAAAATTTAACCAATACACATAAATACATGTACCATTTAATCATAACCACGTAAACACCTCAGCACAGGTTTTCCCAGTGAGGTGTTCACGAAACATATAACATTACCCACCACAGTGTCAGCTGCTCAAACCCAGCATAAAAAAAAATAAACATAAAAAACACCATATTAACAACAGTTCTAAATGTATGTATTATATACAAATGTAAATATTTGGTAAACACTGTAATGTATGAATAGAAATAAATAAATAAAAAAAATTAAAAAAAATATTCGAGATAGTTCAAAATGACATAGGCCTTATAAAAAAATTGGTTAGATCACAATCTCCTTACTCTCAACGCTGGAAACACTAAATTTGTAACCTTCAGTCTGTCCTCTGCTACCCAACTACTAACAATAAAAAAATAATAATTCACTCCTGTCTAAGACCTGATTCTTCCTGTAAATTGCCCAAACTTGGCACAAGTCACCAATATAAAATATCTGGGAGTCGTGATTGATCAACATCTACGTGGGAATCAGCACATAGTCAGCTCAACTCCCCGCATTCGCAAGCAATCTTATGTTTTTCAAACTCTTAGAAATATCTTTAATCATACAACACTTAAATAAATATACTACGCTCTCTGCCAATCCGTATCAGCATAAGATATCATAATTTGGGGTGGCTGTGCTCAAACAATGATTAATCCTATGCAAAAAGCTCAAAAAATGGTAATACGTGTTATCAATAAGCGACCGACAAGATATTCCACAAACCTTTTTATTGAGTATAGTGTCTTAAATATACTTCAAATCTATTTATAATTTATGTACGAATTTCTTGTACAAATACAATAAAAAAACACTCTTACAACACAATCACATCACCAGAAATATAACCAAACGACACTACAATGTACCTAAACCTCATACTACATCAGCGCAAAGACAATTCACCTTTCTAGCTCCCAAAACCTTCAACCTTTAATCTTCTCCCTGATATCCTAAAATAATAAACTCCACTCCACACTTTCAAAACACAAATAACTGTATGGATCCTAACATCTGCAATACATTTCAATTACAACACCCATACATTCTACACTTTAACCCTCTAATCTCCCTCCACACATTTCTAAAATTCCTCAAATGACTTCATATAAAAATAGCACTTGTCAATGTTTGATTATAATTAAAGTATAATTTAATTTACTAACTATTATGAATATTATTAACTTCTTCCATGTGTAAACTTCACCCGCCATAACACAGGGGCATCCCTAGTATGGCGGTTGAAATAACATTCAAAATGTATCATCCAATGTAAATTTTACTTGAAATAAAAAATAAATAAAAAATGAAACGTCAAAACAATATCTTCGATGGATGTGACTTGAACATGTATTCAGCAGATAAAAGGAGGTCTACATAAAATGAGGTTTATATAAAATGTGGTCCACATAGAATGCGGTCTGTGGCAGGACAAAGTCTGCCTGGACCCACTATATACATATATAAGAGTAAGTAAGGGTACCTACAGTAGAGTAAGTAAGTACCTACAGTTTGTTCTGAAGCTCCAAAGATGAATATTTGTTTCATTACCGCCAACAAAATGATATCCAAATGAATCCTTCAAACTGGACTGAATAAATGCTTGAAACATATAAATATACGTACAGTATTTTATAATAGAGTATAATGTTAGACTTAGTTTTAAGTAAAATATAATAAAAAAATAATGTAATCCGCCGCCACAACTCTCCACTACTAAGGAAATACATTAATGACCCTTGACTTTCGATCATATTTGATTACACAATTAAATTTTAAAAAACCCTTTTTTTTCCTAGAAAACTCAGATTCCATTTAGTGCCATAGAAAAACCTGACTGGAATCATTATGACTGCCTCGATATAAACCTTTTTATCGAAATATTTTATAAACAGCTCAATAAAATGTTCAACCATTGTTTAAAGAAAAGATCAACACGTATTCCCAGATAAGATAAACCCTATACAAAATGGTTTATTGGAGAGATTATTCACCTCATACGAGAGAAAAAACCAAATGCAAATGTCTTTGGAAAAAAACTAAATCCGAACGTGCCTTAAATAACTTTAAACAATTACTGAAAATAATAATTAGAAACTAGTCAGGCATACACATATTTTACATGTCTCCACTCGATTTTGGTCTTACACAAATGATAAAAGCCGAGGCTATGACAAACATAACCACACAAATTTTAATGACAGTAAATATGATAGATGTTCTAAGATTGCGGAAGGTTTCGCGGATTATTTTCAATCAGTATTTATCGACAATGTTCCCAAACTTGACATTTCCTCCATAGCTTCTTCATCATTCAATACATTACTTACACACATTCACGAAATTAACGAGGATGATATTGTTACCACTTTTCACCAGCTAAAACCAAAATAATCTGTTCGGCCCAGATTTTATACCACCTGTCACCCTCAAAAGATACTCAAATTATTTCATTCACATTTCATTACCAGGGAAGCACATTTTTAACCTTTCACTTCTTAATAATATCATTCCTGAAATGTGGAAACTAATAAAAGTCACACCTATAGCTGTCTTATCAGCATCCGCAAAATTTTAAGAAACCATAATTAATTCAAAAATACATGATCAAACCAAACACGCACTCACCGAGAAGCAGCGCGGATTTCGCTCCATTCTATCACCTTCAACAAACCTCATGAATCCCACTACCTATATTAATATGTGGTTTGAAATGTGTGCACATGTCAATGTGATTTATACAGACTACGAAAAAACATTTGACAACGTTGACTATTATATATTCAAAATTGAGTGACATGGGATTCTCTCGCTTTCGTAGCTACTTACACAATCATAGTCAGTGTGTCAGTTACGGATACCATCTTTCTTACGTGTAAGGTCTTAAAATTCTCATTCCTGCTAATCTCCGTTCTAAAGTCTTTTATTGGTACATGCGTTATTAAAAAAGGAAAAAACGAGATTACATAATTTAAAACGGATCTGTAAGCGATCTGATCCCTTTATAACAAATTGAAAAGTTAAACAGATAGAACTGTGTACTAGAAAGCTTGTACGTGTTCCAAATGAGCTCACATTAAAAAAACGGGATTTCAGGAATTACAAATGAATTAACGGGTTTCCTGGTTAACTTTTAAAAATTAAGAATATTTTAACACGATTTCGGAAAACGTGTTCATGAAAATCCGAATATTTTCACATTTCGTAATGATATGTTATTTTGGAAAATTTACGTGCGTACTCAACTCATTGGCATTTCTCATTTTCTTTTGTTTGGTGAAGTTGATTGAAGTGAAGTGATTCATATTATTGCGTAAATTATTGAAATAACAGATTATCAATTATTTAATTGGCTTACCCGGGGCATTGGAGTCTGTGAAGATCTCGCCTGGACCAAAGGGATAATTTTTTTCCATACTAATAGAATTAATAAATTTAGATTATTCTAATCAAAAAGTAAGCAGGGGAAATTTAAAGAAATGAATTTTTACACTAGTATCTACGCCTAGGAAACATATTTGAATTATGATCGAGAGATGAAAGGACGAACGCAGTTCCCACCGAAAGTTGAAGGTCATGACATCCCAAAATATGAGGCTTAAAAATCTGTTAGGAATAAGAATAATAAATGTTTAAAATTACGATGCGAGCGAAATAATCAGAGAATGTCTAAGCAACACTTACAGACCTCCATGCGAAGAAATGGAAACAAATCTAACACAAACTAAGATTAAACAAATTTAAGGAAATAGTTCAGTGATTTTGGGGAGGCCGGGGTTGTAAACCAAACCTCTAGCTAAGTAAATGATGAATTTGATAAATTTAGCTAAATACTGAGAGACTGAATGATACGAGGTACGTTATCTTACTAAATATTTAGATGAATTGCAACTATAATAATCGTGATAAGTCACATTTTGTCAGGGTGAGGGTGGAAATTGATCAGCCCGGATCTTAATTATATAAGAAAAATAGGCAGCAACAATAATCTTTAAAATTAAACCAAACTATTCAAGAAGGTAAGTCACTGGACTTACGAGTTAATGTTGCTTCGAGGCAAGAATCAAGAGATAAAATTTTGGAGAATAGTTGAATTCTCAATTGCTTAAATTCTAAATGGTCTAATATATGAATATTCGAAGATGCAAAGTAACATATGAGGACGCCAAAGTTTTCAGAATTAAAAGTTATTAATTATATCGGTTTGCAGTGGAAAAAATATCACGTGGTAATACTAAGGCCGCGGCCGATTTTACAGATATTTGATTGCAGAATTAAGGACAGTGACGGATTTGGATTCGAAATTGTACTAGAAATAAATAACATATTCAAATGGATAAAGTATGACGTAAATCGGACTGAGATGGCAGATTCCAGATTGAAATACAATTGAACTGTAACATTTTTTTTGCTCAAATGATTGGCTATCGACAGGAAAAGCTTACTTAAAGCTTTAATGCTTCACGATTAAAAAGTAGACACATGAAGTGCTTTGCCTTTAAATTGAGTATTTATGACTAACGGGACTAAAAACAAAAACAGTTATTCATCATAAAATCTTCAATACATTTAAATCTGTAAAACCTATCGAGGAAAGCGACACTCTCCCTAGGTACGTCACTGAGTTTCTAGCGAGAACGGCTGGAAGTCCAGCACATGTGTGTTTGGGGGTCAGTTTCGAGAATTGAGACGGTGAGGGTCAGGCTAGAAAGGAGTCATTCATCTTCGAGATAGAGGAATGATCGGTTTTGAAACTAGCTAAAATAGGGGTAGGTTCATAATGTATAATTGTCAAGTTGAGTCGGGAATTGAAGAAGAATTACTTTTGAGAAAAAATATATACTTTGGTTAAATACAATGGGAATGGTTTTGTCACGCGGGATAGTTGTATATATGTAATCATGTAGTCATCACGAAAAATCACCCAAAAAGGATATCTGAGAATTAATAATATTTTTTACGTTTCGAACCACGAAAAAAGACTGTCTGCGAGTTAAAATTAATTATAGTCGTAGTAGCATTTTTTTATTAACTACACTGATGTGTGTGTGTGTGTGTGGTTTATGAATCTACCTAAGTGTATTTTTTGCAATATTTAATAAGATATACCCATATAGACGGATTATTAGTAAGTCATATATTATCTAATTATTTAATATTATATGTAAGGAAATTGCAAAATTAGGTATTAGAATTGTAAGAAAAGAGGTCATTCAACATCAGGTTAGAAATAGACTCTGGACTAAAGCGCTGAAGGTGAAAGTAGAGGGGAAGATTTCAGATTCACGACCTGAGGCTATCTATATCTCTAATTGTTCCTCTGGATGCCGAGGACACCATTTTCTACATACTTCGATATTTATAGCAAGCAGAAGGTAAATAACGGTAGAGCGAATGGCCGTGGCATATCCTGAAGTACCATCTTCCGTCATGGGCCTTTTCTCATGTCGGGAAAATATCTTTACTCAAATTAAATATTGCTACGACTATTGTTACTGCGGACGAATGATTGGCATACGTTCTGTATTGCACATTTGACATACATAAGTCCTTACCTCTAATGGAATGAGGAGTTGTAGAGCGTAAGCCAGATACTCTCGGGGAGTGCGTGACTGCAGAGGTGAAGGCGGAGAAATCTGAAGCTGAATCTAACCTATTTTCACAAGCAAAACCATAGAGATAATCACGGATCTCCCGAACTCCTGACATCGTCGTTTGAGGTTAGTGGAACGGACTCCTAACTTTCAGCATGCTTGCAGACCTCATTTCATCAATGATTTTGGGAGAATATGATGCGACCTAAATCTGGTGCCACCCACGTATCTGACATCCGGCTAACATACCTATCAAACCGGAGCAGATCACCCTCTTGCGTGAGGCAATACATTTCATGATTTCATCTTTTGCTGTGCGACGTTTAATTAATTTTTGGATGGAGATATGGTTGGACTAGTCACCAAACTAGACGGGAATTTGGAGGTGCCCAACCAATAGGAAAACATGTTTTTTTCTCTAGCCAATCCTAAAATACCTACTAGTAGAAGCAATTTACAAAATTAATAGACCGCAGTTAAATTTGTAATTTTAGAATAGGTGCATCCTGTATTGAATCAATATACAGTGAATTTCATGTAATCTGTATTTAAGATACTTCAGTTTGTTAGAATTTCATCGATTGCAGCGTTCAGATACGTAGCGGCGAGCATTACAGGTGAAAATACAAGGTAGGGTTTTCTAAATAGTAGTGTGTGTTGTAAAACCGATTTCTTTCTTAGTTACTAGGTGTACTATTGCCGACAAATGATAGAACAGTAGTAAATCAAGTTTGGAGAGGGGGAGGGGAAGAGTTAGGGAACAAAAAACAAAATTCAAGAGAATCAATAGAGTCGTTGTCATATTTATAAACCTTACAGAATGTGATATGGCGACATCTTAAAGAACCAAAGTTTACCCAAACCACAGAAGAAACTCTTTTATGATTTGGGATTAAACCAAATCTAATTAAAGGGATAATAATAATAAATAAACGCAAATGTAGCCATATAGAAAGGGAGGGAGGCTAGCGTAGCTAATACTTCAACGATAGTCTCAGACAAACTACGACGAAAAGTTAAGTCATCATAAGTCGAAAGGTCTCATGTCAACGTCTAAATCGGTCCATCGATAATTTCTTTTGATAATCTGTTGAGTTATTAGAAAGTTATCAAGTTCTAAGTTAATAAAGGAGCTCTCAGCTGCAGGACAGTACCAAATCACAGATCTACATCAAAGCGAATCAGAAACCACCTAGATTTAGATTAATTTATTAGCATTATCATTATTAAATGCTTTACACTTGTGGATAGTGTGATAATATTGAATAGATTTTTTCAGCTTAACTTCATGTGTAGTATCTAGCCGTGCACTTTAATTAATAATTAATGATTGCATAATTCACCTTATTATAGGACCAAAGCACCGGTCTAACTAGAGACCAAAGATCGGTAGCTCAAAAGCTCAAGTCAAATTTGCATAATATGTGTAGTATCTACTGCCAGTAGCGTTTTGCCGGGATACATAGACGTTGTATAGAATATTGGATATTGGAAATTGAATAAGGAATATAGAACAAAGTGGATTACAGTATTCCGGCGTGTAGGCCTTATGGACGGTGATCCACGGTGATCCGGCCAAAGGATCAACGTGATAGTTTTGGCAATATTGAATCTGGTAGTCATAATTAATGCAGGTTGATAATTTATAGATTCGCACGTGTTGGTGCACAAGTACATCGTTATACGGCAATTTGTTCATATAAAGGTGTCGTCTTATTTCATTAACGGTTTCATGATAACTCAACACAATGACAATTCAACACATGTTCAACGTTCAATGTGATTAAATACTATTAAAAAAACTAAACTACGTAAACTATTTAACCTAGATTTTGTTTCGTCACTTTTTATCACTTTTTAAAGTGTTTTTTTTTTTGGAATCTAATGACTAAAACCTCAAATTGTAATATTCACAATACAGACAATTTTCGCGATTCAAAATTGAATTGCTCTAGAGTAGCGCTCCGGCAGGGCTAAGGTCCTGGGTTCAATTTCTAGATGCGACCGTATCTGTTTTTGATTTGTTTGTTTCAAATTTTCGTTTGAGAATCGCTTATATTGTCTTCAATGATTAATGATCAATTTAAAATGTAATCCATAGTTCATAATTAATGATTAAAATTTATAGGTGTGTTGAATTGCCACTGTGTTTAGATGTCATTATGTTGAGTTGTGCGATTACAGCTTAATTGTTATTTTTTCCGACTTTATGTCCGGGTTAAATCTTCTCTACAGGAAAAACTAAACCCTTTCACATACTTTTCCACAAAATGATCATCTAGTCAATCCACATTATGCAAGTGCATTATATAAGCATAATAAATACAAAACATGAAACTATTATCATTAATAAATGCTTTGACATTTAAAACATACATAAAATGAAGGATGGAAGGGAGGAAGGGGGTAGGGGAAGGGGGGGAAGGATGGAAGGGGGGAAGGGGGAAATGAGGAAAGTGGGGAAGAGGGGAAGGGGTGAAATGGGGAAAGTGTGACATATTTTACAAATAATAATTTTAAAATATTTTTTGATTGTTAATGATGTTTAAATTCTTCTTTACACTCTTTCTAATTTTCTAATATTCCAATTTTATCTAAATAGATAATATTATAATGTAACACCTTTGTCCGAGAAATCATTGCTATTTAAACACCTCATATGTTCCTTTATCCAATTTAAAAGTTCCTCAAGGTTTTACCTATATAAAAATTTTACCATTTAGTTTATAGACTCAATATTTTTTTCATTTAAATATCTGCAACCTTATGATTATGTAATTTTTAAGTTCTTTGTTAGCGTAAAATGCTGACAGGATTAAATTTGGTAAATTCTTTGTTATATAATAAGAAATTTTATTGTTTATAAACATTATTTTCTTACATTTTTCCCATCCTGATCTTTTTTGGGCAGGATGAATATATAAAATTAGAAATTTGTTCATATATTTTCTGTTTAAAACATTAATTTAGAGTTATAGTTATTATTTATTGCAATTTGTTTGATTGGATTAAGTGTAATACTTGGGATTGAAGCACATTAATTAATCTATGGGTCAATGAGTGAAAACCTGCAAATTTTTAAGAAATTGGATGATTTGACGCAATTTTTCGGCGACGAAAATTGTTTTACCTATTTCTGCAATCGTCACAATGAGAATGACGATGTGGGGGATGTTTTAAAAACAAGTGGATTGTAGGATGATATCTACTCGCTTATGAAACTGTTAATTAACAATTCCGAATGCCTAATTTTTAAAACAAGACCAATTTAATTCATTCAAAGACTGAAGCTGTCGTAATTTCGTATGGCACAGATGATCAACTTCCCGGAAAAATACAAAATAAATAACTAAATGTGAAGACAAAAATGGACAGATGATTTTTAGAAAAAGAAAGTGAATTATAACAGAAAACATAACCATGCGAAAGCTAAAATTGTGATAAGAAAAAGAACAGGTCCAATGCAAACTTTGGTTGAACGTGAGCTTATGGACGATGAAGAAATGGATGTTGCTTAAACTGAACGTTTAAATTCGTTAAAAAAACTATGGATGCGAGATATACACTTGATCCGGAAATTGTGAATCAAGCGACAAGTACTTTGTGAAGTATTCTGTGGAGAAAAGAAAGAAGAAAAGGACTTCATCATCTTCATACGATTTTTTATGTAAAATGAGAGCTAATACATCCTGTAAATAACAATAAAATCGTGGCAACAAAATAAGGAACGGAAATGGAAAACCTGGCTTAAAAAGATTTCGAAAAACTCAATGGTTTTAAAGTGTTACCTTGCGGACTGTTCGTAGATCGAGAATACAAATTCCGCGTAGCTAGTCCTGACGGCTTAGTTGAAAATAAAGACGCAATTGTTATAACTAGCAGTTAAAAACCCGCTCCGCGGGTTTTTTTCTGCTAGGCCCTGCGGGCGGCACTTGGTTGGACTTTGCCCAGTTTAAGTGATACTAACAACAGTTACATTTAATAGGTAGATATTAGGTCATTCACAGAGAGAGGGTGAGTATATATTGTTAAAACACGGAACAGGAAGGAGTTTAGGCATAATAGGAATGACAGTTGTTCGGGTAAAACTTTACCTTTCCGAATAATTGCCTAAATGGCTAAAGGTAAATTAATATAGGTAAATATTCGGAATCGCTGGACACGGAAAATACGAATTATTTTTAAATAATACCTTCTGATTTACCTTAATTACTATAAAAGGAATCGAACAGCATTTGGGAAAATTTTAATTTTAGATTTTTAATTTTTAATTACGTAAAATGAAAATTCGCTTTCGCTGTATGGGATGACAGCCTGAATAATTTCTGTTGATAACATTTTCTTTTGTTGGTATTCCTGAAATGAGCGGCTAGAGACAATTGAAAAACTTAAATTAAAAAAATATAATGTAATACAATATTCCGGCAAAATAGTACATACTTAAAAAGCACAAATGATTTATTTGACTATTATTATCATTATTATTTTATTTAACCTCACCTATAATAACCTAACCTAACCTATAATAATCCAGCCTAACCTATAATAATCCAACCTAACCTATGTCCTAACCTAACCTAAAAGAATCCAACCTAACCTATTTCCTATCCTAACCTATAATAATCTAACCTGACCTAAGCTTACCTCACCTATAATAATCCAACCTAACCTAACCTATATCCTAACCTAACCTATAATAATCCAATCTAACCTAACCCAACCTAACCTAACCGATCCAATCCTAACCTAACTTATCCTAACCTAACCTAACCTATACAAATCCAACCTAACCTATAATAACCCAACCTAACCTAACCCATAATAACCCAAATTAACGTTACCTAACCTAACATAACCTGACTTATCCTAACCTATAATAATCTAACTTAATCTAACCTAACCTATAAACTAACTTGAACTATACTAATCCAACCTAATCTAACCTAACCTAGCATAACCCAACCTAACCTATCCTAACCTATAATAACCTTTTTTTAAATATTTCCTTACTTGTAAAAGAAACCAAAATACCAAAATAATATTTGCATAGAGTAAATGGTAAAAATTCTAGCCACTCATATCAGGAATACCAAAAAAAGAAAATTTCATCAATAGAAATTATTCCGGCTGTCATCCAAATACAACGAAAGCGAATTTTAATTTTACGTAATCAAAAATTAAAATGCTAAAAATTCCCGAATTCATTCAGATTCCTTCTATATTAATTAAGGTAAATCCGAAGGTTTCATTTAAAAATATTTCGTATTATACTTGTCCAGCGTTTCCGAATAATACCTTAATATAAATTATATAAATATTTATACCTGGCAAAATGATTGTTTTATTATACATATAAGTACATGTCAGATTAGAGATTTGTTGGCTAATTTTACAATCAACGAAGCGTTTCTATCTTCCGATTGTCTTTCATGATATTTTATTGGGTTGGCAGTGCCTATACTTCCGCGTATATCATATCGGTGTTCTGTCAAAATAATGCGAAATTATTATTTACGTAAATAATATTAAATATCAATATTTTTCAAAATCGTACATGCAAAGAGTTGTTGTTTATTGTCATTAAGTTGAATCAAATGTTTGTTTTATTTGTAAATGCGTATTAAAACGATAGTTTCACGTAAATAATTACCGTTGTTTGAATAAATGAAGTTGTACGTATTTGTATATCGCTCTTATGCGCTCTGTCGGTCAATAGGGAAACTACTCCAGCGGCCGGTAAAGGAGGGATTGACAGTTTTAAGGAACCTTGGAATGTTTGATTCTTCAAATATATAAAACGTAATTGTAGATAATTTTTACTGTGATGTAATTAATCCAATGGATTGTGAACTTTCTAAAACATATTTTCTTCGATATTATCTAAAAATTATATGAGCAGAAACGATGCTTTTGAAGAAATCTGGCGATCCTATTTTAGTATGAAATTGGGTCTTAATTTTCAAGTTAGCGGAATTAAACCGAAACAATTTTTTTGAATTCGACCAATCAGAGGGCCCAGACCGTCCAGACGATCGCATAATAATATTTTAGATGCCATTGCAAAGTTTAAATAAACTTCCAGAAGAAATCTTTTTATAAAACGCTTGTTAATGGTCAAGTAATTTTGCATATTTAAATATTCGCGCCAGCCACTTGTTTCGTTCTTACACTGCCAGAGGAGCGCTCTGTCGGCTATCTATTGACGCGGTGCGTATCGGCCATATTGAATGAACGCGTGCTTTTTTCGTCAAACGTCAAACGTAATCACGTAATTGTGGATAATTTTCACTGTAATGTAATTAATCCAATGGATCATGAACTTTCTAAAACATATTTTCTTCGATATTATCCAAAAATTGTATGAGCAGAAACGATATTTTTGAAAAAATATCGTATTACATGTGGCGATTATATTTCAGTATGAAATCGTGTCTTAATCTTTAAAGTCTTTTTTTTTTGTTTGACTGCAAACCGAAATGAACCTTACGGTTGCTTAATATTGAGGGGCAGAGTGGTATTTTTAGGCCTGCAGACCCCCTTTGCAAACTTTATCCGAAACAGACAATTTGAATTCGACCAATCAGAGGGCCTACACCGTCCAGACGCAAGGGTATTAATACTATCAGATTATATGTCCACACACACCAAATGGAGTGACACCAGATACTGACATCACCTTTTGTCTTATGGTGGATGTACAAAATGAAGTTGGTTGATGTCTGATAAAAAATATATAATATAAATCCCTGCCCCAATAATGGCTCCATGCCTCGATCCGTAATATGGGCGAAAGAGACAACCGCAGCAAACTGAATTGAGTTACCTGCACCTTTTGAATAATATTTTCCGTCCTTTCTGTATGGGCTGGAAATCTAAGTCTATCATTTTAATCTATCTATCTATCCATATAAACAAAAGTCTTCGTATCTTTCATATTTCTCTATTCGTATCGTTCAAAATCTTACATCTCCGAAAGTTTTTCACCAATTGCTTTGAAATGTTGACACAACATTGCAATCAAATATGAGTGTATTTTTATATACGTTTATTTTTATAGATGTCACCTGTGACAATTGAAACATGTTTTTTTTCTATTGGACAAACATGCTCTTTTTGACGTAATAGCAACAAGCGTTATTGTTTCCTATTGCATTGTTAAATTGAGTTTTCCAAAGATTTTAATTTATTTCAATTTTGATGTTATTATTCCACGTGACATTGCGTTGGAATTGGAATGGACACAATGCCTTGTGATACACACAAGATTGTTATTCATGCTGACAAACCTGCTGGAGAACATGTGCAAAGATTCAGTGCTCCAAATATAGACGGAGTGGCAATTATTAAGGCGATGCCATACGTAGTAATGCAAAATCATGTGTTTTTGGCTTGAAAATTTGGTCGCCTAGAAATGTTTCAGATGCTTTAATTAAATACTGCGAGTAGAATACATCTTGACCTTTGAAATAATGGAGTATTTTTTATTATAAACATTATACATCGATATACAGGATTTTCCAATAAATGGTGTTATTTTGAAAAGCCCGCTATTTCGGTAGATGTTACTTTTGAAGCTGTCATTTTTTAACATTTGACAAGTAGAAACTATGTCATTAATAAAAATGGAACGATACACGCTTCAAAAACGCATTGAAATTATTAAAATTCACTTGAGTGAATCAAATGCAAATCATCTTGAGTGATAAGGCCCATTTGCACCTCGGTGGCTTCGTCAACAAGAAAAATTGTGGCATCTGGGGCTCGGAAAACCCAAGAATTATTAATGAAAAGCCTCTCTATTCTCAACGTGTGACTGTTTGGTGCAGTTTATGGTCCGGCGGAGTAATTAGACCTTACTTTTTTGAAAATGAGGCTGGAGCAACAGTTACGGTGAATGGATTGCGCTATCGAGAGATGATTAATGATTTTTTATGGCTGGAATTGGATGGTATTGATTTGGATAACGTTTACATTCAACAAGACGGCGCTACGTGCCACAAAAGCAACGAAACTATTGATCTTTTACGATTGAATATCAAAATAACACCTGTTATTGGAAAACCCGTACAATACGGGTATGCTAAATAATTCAAAACACATTTTACAAAATTGTTTTTTGAAAAACATTGACAATGATAACTTCAACATGAACAGAATGCCGCATTGAACTAAAACACTTTTTCTGAATTAACATTAAAATTTTATTTTTTATATTTATTGCGACGTAATCCACGTTTACGTAATCAAGAACATTTTATTACCTAGGATTTAACAGAGTTTTTATTAGTTGTAATTATTACATCCGTAAACTGCAAAATACAGAATCTACTTTTTGGGACATTTTTGCATATTTTTTATCAATATTGCTCAAAATACAAATTAGATACTAAGTAATAAATAATTTTAATTTCCGTAATTGAAAGGAAAATCAATGTCAATATACTACACTAGCGCCCCTAGTGGTCAGAGTTGTTGATATTGGCAATATTTTACTTGAATTAGATGTATTATTAATATTATGGTGTATTCGCCACAGCTTATGGAATTTTGAACTTCAATCGAACTGAAGTAGGCTGAATAGTATACGTATTATATAGGTACCTACGTACCTACATTACGAGCTAAGCTGAAGTAAATTTGGAATAGTAATTTATGAATTATTAAAAATAATAATTTCGATGGTGTCTCTGCGGTTCAATGACCTCCGTATTTTAATGACTTCTGTATTTCCTTCGTTGAATTTTTTGACAAATGTCGGAATCTTTCAAGTTTACTCGAAGTTCATTCGAAAATTAAATTTTTGTTCTTCTTCTGTTAAGCAATTACCCCAAGGGGGGGGGGGGGCTAAGTTAATCGAAATTGAATATCTTTTAAAAAATATATAAAGTATTTCGAGATATATATTTTTAAGATCGATTACCGAATGTTTTCTAGGATTACTTAAATTATGGAGGATATGATGTAAAAAACAACTCATATATCGGACAAAACTTTTGATTGGGGGATGTGTAATATCCTCCACCGGAGCGGAAGGGTTAGAGACATAATACATCCAGAGTTTGAGTAGGGATGCCTTTCGTATGATGAAGCGATAACCAAATGAATTTCCTAGGAAACAGGGTTGAAAGTGAAATAGGTATGGGTTTTTTTTAAATTTACTGTTTTTCCCTTATGCTTATTTAAGCTTCAATCGGGATGGGTAGGATGTTTTTGGAGAATGCTTCTTTTAACATAAAATGAGAGTTATATTAATTATTTTGTACAGCTATTACCCCCTATAACAGATTTTCATGTTATTTACAAATGTCGACGATATATTTTTTTGAATTTATCAAATTGCCGAAGATGTGCCTTCAATATTAGATTATCCTATGACGTCACGGTTCATAAATTACTGGTGCGACCATAGATATGATGAGTGCGGCAGTAACCGTTACTGCCACTCGAACTGTAATGTTTTTACAATTAAATTTGAAATGTGACCCGTGACTTCACGGGTATGCGTTTTCCCCAAGTTCATTTTGAAAGTTCATAACTTCATTTTTTGAGATATCGAGAAAATAATTTTACTATCGATATTAACTCTTTAAGTATAATACATTTATATTATAAATATAAAAATGGGAGACAACCTCATTAATTTGTATCGAAGGAAGTTTGGATAGTCACTTACTATGAAAAAAGAGACTGAACCCGCATGGACGAAGGCCATTGGAGTACCACAGGACCGGAATGCTGGGACGTTTTGTTGAAGCGATTATTCCCAAACCGGAGTAAGGTTGGCGAAATACTTCGGATAACTCTATTACCTAAAAAATAACCACATTTATCTAGCTGTCAAGGAGATTGGCCTAATTGCGTATCGGAATTATCATAATCAATAAAAATTACAATATGCTAATTTTTCGTTATATAACCCACACAAACAGCACCTTGGTGGGTTTCCATTACTATTTTTTTATTTTTTTTATTTTCATATTATTAAATTTTGTATACCTAAATACTAAGAAATGCAGATATGGTCTTACTTATGTAAAAAATATTGGAAAAGATGAAGACTTAAAAGAAAATTATATTATAATTGTATTATATTTAGCGTAATGTGAGAATATCGATGTCTGTAAGTGGCTTCACCACGGTTTTAAAATGCCTTCGGAAGGTGAAATAGCTGTCACGAATAATAGTAAGTACACAGCAGAACTTGTTTACTTAAACGGTTTTTTTAAAGTGAATAATAATATATTTTTAATAAAAATAAAATTCTTTGTGTACTATTTTATAAATACTGCTGCCAAGGCCGGCCCTGTTCAGACGCAATTGGAGCAGTCCACTCTGGGTGCGAACTTGCCAAAACCACAAGGAGCCAAGAAGCCAAGGAGCCAAGGAGCCAAGGAGCCGATGATAACCTAATATAGCGCCTTTGAGGTTATTAAGAACTAAGGGCATAAACAGACAGACGCGGATAGCGACTTTATTTCATAATATTTCAAGAACACAAATTTTTGTTTTGTTTGTTGTTTCCATAAACTGAACTTGATTAGCGCCTTAAATTCAGTGAAATGACCCATCCTCAAACATTATTATTATACCAACTAGTTTGCCCCTATGCCCCGAGCCTAGAGAATTTTGTTAGTTGGACCAAGCTGCTGTTTCGGAAAACTTTTGGATTCCGGACTTCGCAAATCTCCGCAAGTGTTTTCACCCGGACATAATGAGCAGTACGAAATTGAGCTTTTGTTATCTCAATAAGGCCTCTGTTGAAATGTGAACTCAGTCGGGTCAGTTATGTACCTCGGAACAACTGCGGTGTGAGAAGGCAGCCTTATATCTAACGTGAAGCCTGATATAATATATTCAATAAAATGCATAATTTAAAATACTAAAATATAATGAAAAACAATCTAAAACTAATTCCAACCAAAATGCTTGCCTGGAGAGAATGTCTTTATTTATTTATTTAGGAAAACCAACATATTTTTTACATCCATGAATAATAAAATTATTTATTTCTAAATTCTCGCACGGCTGGGCTTTTACATGTTACTTTTTTATTTTTTTTATAAAGAACATCTAAATAAACATAACAAAATAAAAATTAAAAAAAAAAAACAAAATCAAAAAACAAAATCAAAAAGAAAATAGAAGACATAATAAAATACAACCTCTTAAACAAAAACAATGTCAAAACGAAATCAAGTGGAAACTAGACACTCCACCATGCAAGATGGAAAAATATAATACTAAGAAAATTGCAAAATTTTGATAAGATAACAGAGCTACGTAGTTTCCATAGTTAAATTATATTATATTTGATATTCTTCTTTCTGAAATAAATTGGTTAATGACTTGTTTATATTTGGTGAATGATGTGTTGAATATATCAACAACATCTTTATAGTCATTACCCAAATTGTGTATACGTCGAACGGGGGTATTGAATTGAGATTCTGTGTTGGAGTTATCACAATTGAAAGGTAGATAATGTATCGATGTTGGTTTGCGAGTAAATAAATCAAGTATAATAGTTCAGGGCTGTCAATTATTGAATTTATGATTTGAATTTTGATTTGACTTATGAACAATACAAATAAAATCTAACGAAAGATTTGCAAATAAACAAAATTAAAACTCTATTAAAAATGAATTCACATATACACCAACTAAACCAAACTATACAAAATGAGATGATATATTATGAAATGACGTTATATTTTGGAATATCTTTTGTTATATTTATAAATTTTATGTGAAATATCTGTTTATTTTATAAATATACTGTTTATTTATTTAATACAAGTGAAAAGTGGAAATCAACAATTGGTTTCTCAGTTATGTAAATTGAAAGAGTTTTTACCTGTCCCCAGCTCCAGAATTTCCTATTGTAAAGCAACCTGTACTAGTGTTTTTTTATTGATTATCCAGAGTTCTGTACATTGTTTTCATGATATATACAAGTTGATTATCACTCAGTTCTCTCAGCCATGTTTTGATTTTATTTTTGATTATTTTCTGTTATTTTTTTTTGTTTGGTTTGGTAGAGCATTACATAGTTTTGCACCTTGGAATTTCACAACAGTCTTATGCACTAGAAACATCTGAGATTTTAAAAATACGTTCATCAGAAATAATTGTAATAACCACATGGAAAGATCAATTTTCTAGGCCTGCTGGAACAAATTAGGTAGGTCCGTTCATTACGCCGGGTCACGCGCCAAATATTGTTTTTACTCATCATCACTTATGTCGTTAAGATTCTCACTATATTTTAGAGATTTGCCAACGCAAATTCAACCGTAGTTCAGTCTAATACACCAAGGCCGCGCATCGCATATTTTTGTGCATGGCTTCTTCACTTACGTCGTTCAGATCCCTACTTTAGGGTATTGTCTCGTCTTGAGGTAACATTTAGTATGGCGAACGATCTGGATAGAAAGCGGCTGAGTGAGATCGCGCTGTATTATATAAAAGCTCAACTATTTTTGCCGTTTCACTCTAACACTATTTAAACAACTGAACGTCATTATAAATATCAAATCCTCCCCTGCTGAAATGTGAAGTTACAGATCAGAAAATTTATTATTTTACTTTTAAATATTTCAAAATTACATTTTTTTCTTAAATATTTCAAAGAAACATATTAGTTCAACTTAAACATATTACCTAAGTACCTACTGAACGCTTAGTAATTGAAATATACACAAGATCCTGTAGGTGACATAGATGACATGAGCTGGCCATGTAGATAGAATGATAGATGACAGGGCTCCCAAAACATTTTCCTAATAGTACCCCTGGTAGAAGCAACTCGGTGGCAGTCCTCGAAATATGTGGACTGTCTAGTGTCTACTGACTAGGTATCTACGTGGAAGAAGATTAAAGAAGCCTAAAAGCTGGAAACCATTGATTTAGTGCTGTAGCCGCTGGAGAAAATTTATGGAGGAGGTCAAATCTAACCCTGTGTTATTAAATTTATGGTTAGGAATTTTTCTTTTTATTGTGTATTGAGTTAGTTCATCTATTATTTTACGTATGTTAAACATATTTTTGCAGTAAACATAACAATTTTTTTTAAATACATTTATTCCTTCCATTATTTACTTTCTTCATTCTTCAGACTTTCAGGAATTTCATCATACACCTTTAATCCTTTAAATGTTAAGCAATTCTGTGATTCTCTTTTTCGTATATGCGGTAAATTAATTCTATTAACATTTTTAGTAAATACTATTTCATCTTTGAAGTATTAAGGTATTCGGTTATTCTTATTTTGTGTATAAAAATTACCACATTATATAGCAGTCTCTTTTTTAATTGGAATCCAATTCAGCATCTCTCTCTTTTGATTAACCTTTGCCTCTCCTTATTATACATATCAATGCTCTATTTTAAATAACTTTCATCTTCTTCAAGTGGCTTTCGTTGGCCAAATATAATATCGTAGAGCAGAAATCTAAATGTGGAGCGCTATTGTTTTATAAATGAGCTATGTAGTGTTTTTACTTAAATTAATTTCCAGTCTTCTAAGAAAGTATACCTTTTGATATATTCTTCAGCACATATTCAAAATTTGCTGTGAAATTTAAATTTGTATAGAATATTATATATTTCATTTGATTTACGTAGATAGATATTTGATTTGATTTACATTTTCTATTTTATTATCATTAGTATAATTGTCAAATTTAACCCTAAGTAATGAGTTTTATGGCCTATGTCCTTATATTTTGCTGCGTTTACATTCAGTTCAAACTTATTTGTTGTCAGCCATTTTGCTGTCTTTTGTAGGTTTTCTTTGTCACGTATGAATCTATCCTTCGTACTACGGTGCAAGACGTTGTATCGAGAGAGTCCGGCTGGAGTGGTAAAAGAGTCTCGCTCTGCCGGCCTCTCCAGATCCAGCCTGCCACGCAGTTGGTGGAAAGATGCATCCGTCATCAACACCTGGAAAAAATTCACCCCATGACCCGGGCACCCATGTTAAGTCACAAAACGAAGCGAACCACTTGGAGTGGCCTATGGAAGAGGTGTTGGTTATTTATTGAATGGTTTTCAGGACGGTTCGACCCATACCCGCCTCCCTAATTGAAAGAAATAAAGTCGTCTTGACGTTATTAAAAATTAAATAATATTTGTGTTTTCTTTTGTAAAGCAGAGTAGAATAAAATTGTGAGTTGCAGTAAACTTTCCGAAAATTTTCGAGCACAGATGCATTCACGCGAGAGACTGCCCCTTCTCCAGCCGGAAAGGGGCTGGTGGATAACTTTTGAACACGTTTGGTGAAGACAGAAGTCGCCTGCTACCTGTTAAAACTTTCGGCTTATTTCAAGTATTGGAAAACTTTCATAAAAATATCTTACCATCATTTTTCTTTCCGTATATAATATTCCATTAAAGTAGATGATAAAGTAGCAAATATCGCAGCAGTGAACTGAGATGTACATAATTTAAAATGCACAGCTTTTTCTGTTTGAATTTTATACGTCAGTCAGCTCTGCGGATGTGAATACTAGATGCAGAAATGCATGATATGAGGCCTGCATTAAATTAAGGAGGAACGCCGGTAATTCGTTTCACATTCGAACCGTAATATGCAAAAACGAGTTGTAAAAACCGCCCGTTCTCATGAAATGAACCTCAATTTTACTATGAAATATTACTTCGCTCGTCTTCGCAAAATGCGTCAGTGTGCACGGGATCAATGCTGTTAGATTCTGAAGGAACGCTCTATTAAAATACTCATAAAATAGACTCAGATGAAATAATCAAACAAACTGCCCTCGTTTGGACAGAATCAATAAAATATGAAGAAAAGAGTACTATTGACACTAGTGCGAAACAAATACCTTGATTCTACTAACACATTCACTAAGTATACTGTTGATTGATCGTAAAGGAAGGTATGTACTTTCTGTTTTCTGATTTTCCGTAAGCTTTATATTAATTTTGAATTAATTAGTTTATTTTCTTTACCACAGGGAGAGTGTAGAATATCACAACGTTACTTATTTCTGAGAATAATATGTTTACAAAGAGAACACAGAAAGTGTGTTGGTACATAGGAGCAGAAGGAATACATTTGCTTTTATTAAGATTTTTGGTTGATGGTATTTTGACGTTAGTGGTTGACTCTCATATTTCAAAAACCTGTCGTTGAGATATTTAGATTTATATTTTCAGTCAAGTAAATTTCAAAACAAAATAATGTGTTTATGCTTTTAATTTTAATAATGTGGAGAAATGGTAGGGTGGAATAGGGTGGTAAATAATAAATGTAATAAGGTTTCATTTGAAACTTTTTATGTTGTCAAAATTTCATAATTGAACTGTTCAATTTATTGGTTAAACTTTTGAAGTTTATTTACATCAATGTGATTTTTAATCACTGAATAGAAGATAATATTAATATTTCTAAACCAGAGGTTCCCAAACTTTTTTGTGTCGTAGACCCCTTGCCATGTTTTTCTGTTTTTGGTAGACCCCCTACTTACCTGATATTGATTTTTTGTAAATTTCTAACTGTAGTGAAGTTTAGTGTTAAATTATGTTATACATTTATGAATTGAATTTAAATTAAATTTACTCCAAATAAAATTTTGTATCTGTTATATAAAATAAACGTAACATAAAATAAACTAAGCAATAAGTAAATGTTTTTAGTAGGAAGGATGAACCTGATAACCTTTAATAATAAATTATCAACATTTGGCGTCAATTTTGTAAGGTTTAATCTTAAGTCTCCTCGGCTAATGATGTCCAGTCTGTTTCTTTTTTTCGTTAGGAGATTGGTAACAGCGCTGAACCCCCTTTCCACTAGGTATGACGATGGAAAGGAAATTAAAAATTTCCTCGCTATATTCCATAATACGGGATAAGTAACGGGTATGTTTTTTTGCAGCCAGAAGTGCTGATATCCGTGCTTAAACTGAACCTTAAGTTCTTCGTTTGTACTTATTTCAGTCAGTTCCTCTTGTTTTATGACATTCGTTTCTTCTATGTCACCATATGGGTTAATTATCCACGGTGGTATTACCATAGTCAAAACATCCTCAAACCTAGTTTCAAAATCTGAATAGAGGGCATTTAAATGTTGAACGTAGGTTGAAACGTCGTCTTCCTGGCAGTTTGTCTGTGACAAATTGGGGAACTGGGAAAATTCGCCCCGTCCAATATTTTGCTTCATTAGTTTAACTCTGGCAAGAAACGCTGATAAGATGGACTTTGTTTTAATCAAATTTAGACTGTCGCCTTATAACTGCAAATTAACCATATTAAATTTTGTAAACAAATCTGTTAAATAGGCGATGTCTGTTTTCCACTTCATTAAATCGTCTTTTAAAATTTTTTCTTTAGTATCCAGAAATTCTAAAATAGTCTCAAAAAGTGCAAAAAATCTTGTCAAACATAAGCCTTTTGACAGTCAGCGTACTTCAGTGTGAAGGATTAATTGATGAAAGTGTTCGTCATTTTCTTCACACAACTGCGCAAATAACCGCGTATTCAACGCGTTGCTTCGGATTCGGTTTACTGCATCAATGACTAATTGAAGAGATTCATGTAATCTAACACTCAAATTATTAGCAAATAAATGTTGTCGATGGATGACACAATGTATTGCTAACACCCCTGGAACATTTTATTTTAAATACTTATAAATCCACGATAACGTCCAACCATGGCAGGTGCTCCATCTGTAGCTACTGACATTATATTTGATAAAGGGATTGCTTTTTCAATGAAGTAATCCTTCAAAATATGAAATATTAATTCACCTTTAGTGTCGGTTAAGTGTAAGTAAATAGGTACTATCAGTGTATGTTGAGATCCACTATCGTGGACCCCCATTTTCATTTCATGGACCCCCAATTTTTTTTTTCGCTGACGTAGACCCCTTGCAGGTTGTCATAGACCCCTGGGGGTCGATATAGACCACTTTGGGAATCACTGATCTAAACGAAACGTGAAACAGAAAAGTACACAAAAAATAATATGGTTATGGTCGCAGCTGGGGATCGAACCCAGGACCTCTGTCTTAACGAGACAACATTCTAATCTAAAAACTAATTATTTTCTGTGATCTATTATATCCATAGATGTATTAGTCTATGATTACATTTCAATTTAAAAATTTCCATATATATACTCAATTAATTTAACTGCAGTTTGTGATTCCAATAGGCCAATCAAGAGTGGACTGTAAAATATTAATTGTGAACTTTGAAGTTGACACAACAATGGTTGGAGATGGTTAACATGGAGTATGGAAGGAATCCGACTTACCACTTTGATGTTCTTCAAAGTGGTATGATTTCACTCACAGGAGATATGATTTCACGCACAAGCTTCCATAACATCCAGGTTGGATATGAAACACACTGAGGAAACCGAATATGTTCACTGCACAGGCCTTCTACCCTGAGTCGATATTAATAACAGCACTGATAACAATAGATGTTCATCAAACAGGCTCCATCAAAAATAAATTGGTTTGACAGTCACTTTTATTGTTGTAAAATGTCACACACACAGATGGGTATAGTCAGATAATGATCGGTACTTGTAGGTAAAAATAAGATGAGAAAAATGCAAGGACTATGTTAAAGGAAGATTAATAGTTGCGTCAACAGTAGTTGTTGTCTAAAAATCAACACAACAATCTTTACAAAAAACGAAAATCGCTCCAGCAGTAGAGTAAATAATGCATTTGAGGTTCCCCTATGCAAAACTAGTCTTGCGCAGAGACATGTTTTTTTCATTGCTCCAAAAATTTACAATGCACTCTATCAGACTGTAGAAATTAGATGTAAAAATATATCGTCTTAGAGCGTAAACAAAAATGTAATAAAGACTTGGATCGTTACCAATGACACAAATACTAACCTGCTTTAACATCCTACCTGCTGTAACTTTACAAATTCTTAATTTTTATTTATCTTGTTTTTTTGTAATTATAATTTTGTAAATACGGAATTATTTGTTTTATAAATATTTTCTTATTATTTAAAAATATAATATTTCAATTTATAATCTTAACCGCATAATACAACATAAGTATACCCACGAACACGCGCTGTCTATGTGGGATTTTTTGATATTATACTAGGGTGTCCCAAAAAAATTAAAGTTGTTATTTTTGAACGCATACCCTCTAATTTTGTTTAAATAATGACAAAACACTTATAAAAAAAATTCGTTTACTGTGGACAACTGCAACCCGTGCCGACTTACATCGAAAGATGTCAATACTTGTACATTAAGACGCCAGCGAGCAAACGTGTTGATGAGCTTGTAGTAACTTGCTATTTTGTTAGTAAACGAAAATCACTCGTTCAGGCAAGATGTTGTTAGATTTACGTACTTCTAAAAAGAGTATATTTTTAATAGGAGTCGTAAAACACCAAATATCGGGTTCTAAACTGCCATCTAATGGACAAGTTCTTGAAGTTTTGTTCTACAATATCCGGAAAGTGAATTTAACTGTCAATATATACCAAATATAGCCATAGTTGGTTTTTTAAAGCTGTGTTTGAAGTAAAAATCAGTCAAGTGACTACAAGCCCTGATATACTACTCTTCAAAAAGTTTCGAGATAACTGTAAAAATGTTGATCCCGATAAAATTCAGTGCTACAGAGAAAATCTCACATTGCACCTAACCGCTTCCGAAATCAATGATTTGCTTGACTTTTACCGTACTGCACTGACAACAAAAATACTTTAAGATGACTATTGAGAGTTTTTAGAGCTCTGTGTGATAGTTTTAGGAGGAGATACAGCGAGAAAATTTAAGATTCGGCCTCCAGGTGCTCGATGGATGGCAAAGGCGCTTTATTCCTTGAAAATGTCATTAATTTGTGCGCAATTTAAAATTACCGGTAAGGATAAGGCGGCACTTTTAGACGTTTGTCTGTTCATAGTAACATGTCAAGCCATGGTTACAATATATTATAGCTGTTAAAACACCTTACCAGGACTTGTGCTTTTTGAAATCGATGAAGGCTTAAGAAAAAATTGATGAAAACATCTCAATGGCAGCTTTATTTCTGTTCAGTAAGCAGTTATGGTATTTGACCGATGAAGGATCTATTTTATCGCTGTTTGACGACGCTGTGGATCAAACAACTAAAATAAAATATAAAAAAATGCTCGAAATACAAAAAAAAATAATTTATCTACCCATGACAAACGTTACATCCCATCGAAGGAAGATCTTGATGGTAAATTGTATGGTAAGTTTATTAAGTAGTTTAAATTATGTTTTGTATTGAGGTTTTTGTTTATATCATAATTTAGTGACTTTTGTTTCAGAGAAAAATATTTACGACTTCATTTCAGTTAATAGCAAGTATTTATTTGATCGTCTGAACACAGATGCCAGTTTTCTTAACGAATTCCCTACGATGTGGTCAAATAATGCTTCGTAGCAAGAAGTCAGAAAGAAGGTGTCGCCGCTGAGGGTAGTGAATGATACAGCTGAAAGAACTGTTCTAGATTTTCATGGCTTAATCTCACGGTCAAAGAGGAACAAAAATAATTTTTGTTACGATGCGTTCAGGAACACCGGAAGATTTATCCTGACTGTAAAAAACAAACTACGAAGAGAAAATTTAATCAATAAACCATTTTTAAATATAAAATACTACATAATTGAACATTTGTGCATTTTTAAATTTTATTTATCCGACAAAAATGAAAGTTGAAAATCCTTCCATATTAACTCTGTACCATATGTTTGGCATCAAGTCGGCACGGGTTGCCGGTGTTTAATCAAAATAATATTTATTATATGAGTTATTGAGATCAAATGAAATAAAATAAGAGGATATGCATATTTAAATTCATGAAAAAAAAATTCTTCCTTATGTCCTTGGACACCCTTACATATATGCATACTATTGTACTATATTTTTTTTGTTTTAATGCATAATTTTTTTTATTTTATATCTTATATCTACATATAAGATAAACAATTTACAGTTCTTTCTTTTTTACTTAATATAAAATTTATATATTTATATGTATGAAACAAATTTTAATTTGACAGAAGACGGCTGAATGGTGCATATACAGTATACACGTGAATCAAGTCAGTCATCGAGTGACGACTAGGCTGTAGAATTTTTTGTGATATTATTAAAAGGCCTAATTAATAAATTCGTTTGAATATTGTAAGCATTTTTAACTCAGTAAATGTTCTTTATAAACACGATAATTAGAATTTCGTTGCTTCGCTCCCGCTCTTCCCCGGCCTGTTCATCGGTCACACGGAAAGGTGGACTGAATGCCACATCCTAACAGCACTCGGTTTTTGTCGATTCCTTACCGACCCGTGACACGACGGCTTTAAACTCTTATAATGGTTGCGACTGTATAGGACAGCCAAATTGCAAATGTCCGTTCTCTTGTACTCTCAGAATCTCTTTGCGAACCTGTACACTAATAAATGACATCTGTTGGAGAACTCTATGAGCTCTGTAATCTATTTAATTTAGCGTCACCTATTGCACGTAGGTTGAACTATCACAGTTTTCATATAATAATGAAATGATGTTGCGATGCCTTTCAAATATCTTAATTCATTATAAATCATTATTGTGATATCATCAATCAAAATCAATGTTGGATAATGATAAGAGGTATATTGATTCGAATCATATTCTTGCATTAAGAGAGTTGATAAAACGTTTGCAACTTTTCGGCATCTGTAATCCGTACCGAATGTCATCGAATAAAGTTATACTCACCTTTCATATAAATTCAGAAACATGAATTATTTCCTTTGAGACAAGAATGTTGTTTTTCAATTAGTTTCCTCCTAAAATAGGTAATGACGATTACGATAAATTGCTTTCAAATTAAAACCTTCCACCCACAGCAGGCAAACAGATACACGCATTCAATATTTGTATTTTATTATTACCTATCCAGCAAATAAAAACAGCGTGCTTGGCGGTCGAACTGCTAAATTTATGAGAACCAAATGAACATTTTAGTTGAATTCTGAAGAAAAATTATTACCACCGTTTTCATTTTTTGCCAGTTGAAAAAACTATCTTACACACCTACCTTCCAATTGTTTTTCCAAAACAATTGATCGTCGTAATCTTAGTAAATCCAGAACCCGCGGGTTAAATCCCGCAGTGCGCAACTAGATTTTATTTGATTCATTTATGTTATTTCATTTTTATATATTTATCATATTTACAGGTCGTTCCAGAATGGCAGATACTTTCGGTATCGCCCTGGGCTTTAGACGTGTTTGGTGACCAGATCTGAACAACCGGGTACTTCCCCATCTTCTTCTTCCCCATTTTCTTCCCCTCATCACTATTTTCAGCCTCACAACATACCACAATTGGGAATGCCACAGTCCCACTGGCTCCAGACGTTTAGAAGCAGTTGGAATTCTTGTACAGTATCACATAAAATAAAATGAAAAACAAAGAAAAAAGAATTCATTGACAAGTACCTACCTGATGCACTTATGACAGTTTTTAGTGAGCTTCGTAGCTGAACTCCGCAGGTACTTCCACACCTTCATCTTCCGGTCCGAATGATAGATTCACATTTCTTAATATCATCGCATCGATTGCAATCCTTAATCCCCAATCCTTGCCTCTAGGCAATAAGGTTAGGTTAGCAATTGTGACTCTTATGAAGGTATATATTTACAGAAAAAGTAAAAGGCAAAGATGGGCACATACACATTAAAATATATTAGGTTTTATCGTTTTGAAAAACCACCCCACGGACTTTCGCAATATGATCATTAAGCATGGCACTTGGGGCATAGTAAAAAAATATGAATTAATTGCAAACCAAATGCTCAAACTCCTATATATTTATGTGAAAGCGATGCAATAAATTTATTATGTTTTTATATTTTCATTTTCTTACTCTTTCTTTTGTTATTAACTATGCATAATATATGAATAAAACTTGTAAGGTCCTTGATGAAATCTATCCCAAATTAATAAAACTAATTGACCAATAACAGCACGGTTTTATCAAAGGTAGATCAACCGCAACTAACTTAACAATATTTCAAAACTTTATATTAGAATCTTTTGCAAAAAATAAATAAGTCGACTTCATATATACAGACTATTCGAAGGCATTCGACAAAGTATCCCATAAACTACTAACCTAAAACTATTTGCTCTAGGAATAAGAGATAACAAGCTAAAATGTTATACTAGCTATTTATCAAATCGAAAACTGTTTGTTAAAATAAAATCTTTGTTATCGAAAGCTTTCTGTGAGACCAGTGACCTACCGCAAGGTAGTCATCTTGGTCCGGTTTTGTTAATCATTTTCATTAACAATATAACAAATTGCTTCGACGATGTCGAGGTATTGCTCTTTGCTGATAACATCAAGCTATACAAAAAAATAAGTGATGTAAATAAATGTCAAATATTAGTAAGTTTAAAGATTGGTGCATACAAAATAATCTATTTTTACATGTAGAAAAATGCAAAACCTTGACTTTCTGCAGAAATAAAAATCTTATTTCATTTGAATATTCATTAAAAATACAGCTTTAGAAAGTGGCACGGAAATGAGAGATCTCGGAATTATTTTGGATTAAAAACTATGTTTCGCCAATCATATTCTCCAAATTGTGAACAAAGACATGAAAATACTAGGCTTTGTATTAAGAACAACTGAAAACTTTAACTTTGCGAATTTTGTTGATCACGTAAAAGATTTATTCCAACACTAAATAGAAGTTGTATTTTTGTAAACCGGTCAAATGGCTTTTTTATTTACTTTGTTCTTGTTCTTTTTATAATTTTTATTTTTATTTTTGTTTCTTGCATGTATTTTTTAATGTAATTTTATTATTATTATTTCTTTCTTATGTTTTAAAATTGTCTGTCATTAAAATTGTACCACCTCCGTGTAAAAGCCCTCTCTCTGTGGGTTAAATAAATTAAAAAAAAAGAATTTGTATTTTTATATTTTGGTTTATTTATGATGATTTTTCAACACTTATTTTAATACATAAATTGTTTTATTTCTTCAGAAATATTTTTTATTGTTGTTTCACAATTACGTAATTTGTTTTCATATACGTTAAACAATTTAAAAATAAGTCTTTTTTCACTCCGCGACATTAGTGACACATGGTTATTGTATTGGTTTTGCAAATAAGTTTTAAATTAAACATCCAATTTATTTCACTAATATTGTAGCCACTAAATGAAAAGGGCTATTTACATTGATTTTTAATAATAACTACCTATTTAATATTATGATTATATTAAAATATTAATCTTATTTATAAATTATTTAATACATTTGCAGCAGCTGAATACGTTATCTTTTTAATCGAAAGTTGTAAATCAAAAGTGCTCACAGGATTTTTATTAGAGTAAATCATGAGATTTGGTGCTATTTAATAGGTTTTACTTGTGAAAAATCAGATTGTGTATATTGTTATCAATTAATCTTTGTTCTAACTGAGACCATGAAAAAAAACTTAAAAATCTAATACAAACAACAAATTATTTATTTATATTATATTACATTGAAAATTATTGTGTAAGGTACATGATTTTTGTGAAACGTTATAATTCTATAATATTTACAGATAAAAATTAAATATTTACATATTTTTAAATATAATAAAAGGAAAACTTTATCATTGAACAAGGAGTGCATAATTTCTAAGATTTTAATTTAGTAGTAGAAGCGGAAAACTGTTAAATCAAGAAATCCCAAAATAAACAGAGCTTTTCTATGTTTTTTAAACTTTTAAATTTTTTTTTCGATAACTGAAGGATTACAAAAAAAAATTTTGAGCCGGTTCTACGCTTCAATGCATTTAAAAAAAGACAGTTAACCCTCTAGAGACCGACTTCGAACTAAACATCCTCGAAAACGAAAGTTCGAATAAAAAAAAAATAAACTCCAAATGTGATGTAGATTCACAGTTTCCCGCTTGAACTATAAGTTTATGGATACCATGTATATGAAAAAAAAAAATGTTGCCTAATATTGGAGATAAAATAAAAATTATACGATGGTTAAATAATTTCGGAAAACGGGATAAATATTTTTTTCAAACTGAACCCGAAGCCAAAGGTTTTTTAATAACCTGTTTTCTGGAGAATTTAATTAATAATTTTAAATTTCACTGTCTTAATAAATATCTATATGAAACTGAACATTCCTTTGAATGATATTAATTTTAGATTTAGATAGGAAGCTACATTCTTTAGTAATTTTTAAAATTATATATTTTTCTGGCAGTTTCTGTGATATGATTAAAAAAGAGCCTTGAATGAAATGATAATTACATCATGTCTCATTTAACAATAAGACTTCTTTGTTATGATTGATCCTACCCGTTTATACATAGATTATAAATATAGTGCCTCTAAAGTGGTGAATAAATAATGAAATAAAATAGAAAAAGTACATTGTAATTAAAATGAAACTATCGCCGTGCTTAGTGAAAATGATTTTTAAATTAACCAAATAATGTCATTTAGTTGCTTTTTTATATATCTCGTCAGCACTATTATAACGAAAGTTTATCCGATTTTTTGGGTTTAAGACACTCGTCAACGTTTACACAGGTTATGAATACATCAATATACGGTTCGAATATCAAAGAAAAGTTCACTTATTAAACTGTTCCTTTTAAAATGCAATATTTATTTCTGTTATCTTACTCTATTCAATTCGTCTTTTCACACTTTGCACTCCTGACTCGGCTAAGCATATAATTTAAACATTTACTATCAATTCTCAAATATATTATAATCGAATGGAAAAGTTGCTCAACAGTTTATAGTCATTTTTGACTGCACTTCTATCACTTGACCGCAATGTGTGTGGGTGTGTTCTAATGAAGATAGTACACATAATAAAATTACACTTTTAATTGCGATACCATTTTTTAAACTTTTGTGAGCAGATATCATGACACAACTACTGAACCGTTTCCAACTTTGATAGATTAAATGTGAGTAGCAGACATCGCACCACTTTTACGCAACAGTTCTAATAAAGGTAGCAGATATCATGACGCCACTACTGGACCGTTTCCAACCTTTCTTGATAGATTATATGTGGATAGCAGACATCGCACCACTCTTACGCAACAGTAACAGTAGCAACTCTTACGCAAGGTAGCAGATATCATGACACAACTACTGAACAGTTTCCAACTTTGATAGATTAAATGTGGTTAGCAGACATCGCACCACTCTTACGCAACAGTTCTAATAAATGTAGCAGATATCATGACGCCACTACTGAACCGTTTCCAACTTTGATAGATTAAATGTGGTTAGCAGACATCGCACCACTCTTACGCAACAGTTCTAATAAAGGTAGCAGATATCATGACGCCACTACTGAACCGTTTCCAACTTTGATAGATTAAATGTGGTTAGCAGACATCGCACCACTCTTACGCAACAGTTCTAATAAAGGTAGCAGATATCATGACACAACTACTGAACCGTTTCCAACTTTGATAGATTAAATGTGGTTAGCAGACATCGCACCACTCTTACGCAACAGTTCTAATAAAGGTAGCAGATATCATGACGCCACTACTGGACCGTTTCCAGCATTTCTTGATAGATTAAATGTGGGTAGCAGACATCACACCATTCTCACATGACAGTTCTAAAATTACACTACATGCCATCTTAAACTTTTCCATTAAATATCATTTGGTAAATACATAGATCCTCAAAATTAGTACTCCCTTCCTTTCATTCGATTCAAATCTGTTTACTCATTTCACGTATCCATTACTTATGATTTGCATCGTTTCACTTTGATTCACTGCGCTTCACTTCACTTCGCAAAACTTCGTGTCTATTTTCTTAAACCCACGTTGGCGAAGTTCATAACTTCTCCCCGCTGAGACTGGCCACGTTGTAGTAGGAGTGGTCGGGGAAGCGCTCGAGCTGGATATAGTCCGTCTCGGTCATAAGTAGCTTCTCGAGCAGTGAGACGCACTCGCTGAAGGATGGTCTAGCCGCGGGGTCCTTGTCCCAGCAGTAGTACATGATGTTGTACAGCTCGCGCCTGCAGTGCTCTGGCTTCTCGAGGCGGTGCCCGTCTCTCACCTGGAAAGAAGAAAGAACTTAAAATAAATGTGGCACACATAGAGTGTTAGATCAATCGTACGAATAAAACACGCAACAAGAATAGACAAAATAAAAAATAGGGCATGCTTCGATTGCAAATAAGAGGTGAATAAATAAATTGTAACCAAAGTGTGATAAGCACAGATCCAGTTTCAAACCAACTTTACTCCATTTACCTAATATCTCTTGTAGATACATTGTACTATAATTAACTTCGTCGGTAATATTTCATTTATCCGGTAATGACCGGAAAATGAAATATTACATTAATAATTTTAATATTATATTTAAAATAATAAAAAAAAATATTATATTTATAAATAAATATTATAATAAATATTATATTTATTATTTTAATATTATATTTTTTCATTTTTTTTTTAATATTATATTTTTGGCTGTTGAAATGTCAACAGCCTAATCGTTGAATAGACACCAAGAATCGATAGCCAACTCTTCGAAAATCCAAATAAAGATTTTATAGCTTAGATGAAACCCCTAGATAAGACAAGTAGCGAGGATAAAGTACAGCAGCTCTCCGGAAAGAGAAGAAAAAGTTTAATAAAACTATAGAATAGAAAATAATAGAGAGTATAAACATGCAAAATATAATGCGGTTTGGAGGCCTGAGATTAGGTCAACGGATAGTGTAGAGGCAAACACAGTAGTCTTAGGCATAATGAAATAGAAAGACCGAAAGGAAAATAAAAATGAAGATGAACCGAAGGAGATACTAAATGAGTGATTGAATGAGGGACTAGAGGACTGAGGGAATGAGGGAGTGACAGAAGTGGAGACATTTCTTGGAGGCGGCTGATATTCTCCAATAGTTTTAGTGCAGATGACCGATAATGAATCGTATGGTATTTTGAAAAAGTATACGAAAATGAACGAATTCTTTTCTCCATGTTTCCACTTCAAAGCATAAGCATCATATTTTCACTACTCGTTATATTTACCAGTACAATCTAAAGACAAGTATCATAAACGAGTCACATCTGGACCAACGAAACGGAGATATCACATAATCATGTAAATCTCAAGAATCTCATTTACGCGTGGTTGTAGAGAGTATTGATTAAGCCAGGCAGAGGTTCAATTATCTGTTTGCCAATCCATCATTGCACAATAAACAATTTTTATATATTTAATATAGGAGAAGGAAGAATTCAAATAAAATATTATTGGGTTTTATGCAATCCGGGTAATAGTCAAAACGTAAGCCAGTTACTCAGTTTTCGCTGTACAAGTATGTTAAAAAATTTCCAAAAGTCCTTCAAGTTCTCTGTAGAGAGTTCTACAACAATAATAATCCTAGTGATGCTAATTATGTATCACAGCTTTCCAAACAGCATTAACACATTGTCATCATCTTCGTACAAACTGTTAATTTTTTAAATCATAATCAATCATGATTAAAACTCATACATGTAGTAGTTAGTTAGTAGTTTAGTTTAATAACATACATGTTATTAAACTAATAACATACATGTTATTAAACTAAATAGGAGTTATTGAAATGTACGAGGCGTATCCAGAAAGTAAGTGTACTGAATTTCTGTAGGTTACAATTTTTTTTATTGAAACAAAAAAATTACATAGTTACCGTAGTACATATGTAAGCTATTTTTAGACATAGTCGCCATTCCTCTCAATGCGGGTGGTGAAGCGGGGTATCAACTTTTTGATGCCTCCCTCGAAGAAGTTTCCCGCCAACCCCTTCGTCCACTTCTCCACCTCCTCCTCTACCTCCTCGTCGGTTAAAAACCTTTTTTCACCCATGTACAGCTTCAGGGAGGTAAAGAGATAATAATCTGAAGGTGCTAGGTCAGGGGAATGCGCGGAGTGGTTCAGGACATCCCATTTAAACGTGGCGTTGGCCGTGTGTGGTCTGGAATTCTCGTGCAGCAGGCTGACTCCCTTTGTCAGCATGCCTCTCCTCTTGTTTTGAATCGCCTTCCACAATTTTTTTAGGGTCTCACAGTATCTTGCAGAGTTGATGGTTTTCCCTTGAGGCAGATATTCAATAAAAATTATGCCTTGACTGTACCAAAACACGGATGACATGATTTTCTTGGCTGAAATTGTGGTTTTGAACTTTTTGGCGGAGGGTGAAGAGGTGAGAACCGTTTTTAAACTCGCGATACCACTTGTACACACTCGAACGATTCATAGCTTTATCACCATATGTAGTTTTCACCTCATTATAAACCTCAAACGGAGGTTTTCCCTTCCAAACGAGATAACGGATGACGCCGCGTATTTCGCATTTGGCGGGAGATTGGATTGACATTTTTCACAAAACGTGTTGTTGCGTCGACACTTCTCAACGCACTGACCTTGAACCGGTCTCGTTGCGGAGGGGAATAGTCAGGCTACACGTAAGTGTAGCCAACATGTCGAAAATAAAATTCATTGGTCGTGAGAGCCTCAGTACACTTACTTTCTGGATACGCCTCGTATATATTTTTATTCGAGGGCTCGGGGAGGGTGGTGCAATCCCATAAAATGCATTGAATAGATCAAAATAAAAATAAATCGTACGTAAAGTACAAGAAATAAAAAAAAATACACGTAGAAAATATAAAAAAAGACATGAAGATCAGTTATAATCAACATCAACGAACTGGTAACTCAATCATCGGCGATATAAATTATAGTGACACGTGGCGTGGTTTCAGGCTGAGATTGAAAATATGAACATTACGTCGTTGACGAATCAATTAATATATTTTGGTATTTTATGTAACGGGTTTATGTAACGAGTCGACGCGTTTAATCCGAATAATGTACGAAAATTGTTTTATTAATATCTCTTCAACCATTAATGTTTTAATTGTACATTTGATGAGATGAGGTATTTTTTTAAATTATGTAATTTACGCCGTTATAAATTACGATTTGAAAGTTATAGCCACCACAATTCACAGGTTCATTCATCATTTGCTAGACGGGTTTGTGTACCGCGGTCCCGGTAACCGTTTATTGGATAACCAACACTTCTGCCATAGGTCACCCCAAGTAGTTCGCTACGTTTGGTGATTTAGCAGGGGTGCTCGGGTTCATCATACGTCTGTTCAGTATACGTCTGTCGACCAGCTGTGTGACGTACCAGATCGGAAGAGACTGGTTTGGGGAGACCCTTTGACCTCTCTACCTGGTCTCTCGACCCATCACTGTTGTTGCTAAAATGGACACACTTGACTATCATTGAGACGTAGCTTTAGTTTAATCCGTTTTTGATAAGTTGAGATTAGTGTTGTATGAATGTGAATGAGGCAAGGAGTGTGTGCCAAGACCGAGTTGTTTGGCGGTCCATCCTCTCTGCCTACCCTTGTGGAGAAACGGCGTGATGTTAGTTAGTTAGAGATTAGTGAAAGCTTTTGTTATTGTGCACTGATTTTAAGTCAGTAGTTATAAGATTTAGTCTTAAATCACTAGATAAAAGTCTTAAATGTATGCACTAATTTTAAGCCAATAGTTTAAACCTTAGTCGTAAGTCACTAGACAGGTAAGATATAAGTCACTATTTGTTATGCAACGTATATGGTTGTTGTGGAAAATTTTTAATTCCAGACAAAATGATGTGACGCCGGAGTTTATTCGATAGTATTTAATGATTTCCATAGACGTACGCGCGTTATTGTTATGATATGTGACTGAAGAATAAAACAGACGGGTCTTATTTTATATTTACTAGCCGTAGGAAAGATGTCAAAATCAAAGGACGCGGACGGTCTGACAGTCTGATGTTAGAGCCTTCCAAAATGTGTCCTTCTTCCCCAAGCCCAATTGTATTCATCCTTCAGCATTATTAATGACAAATAATATAACAAACGTATCGTGTTCAAAATAGGGTAGAGGGGGGAACATTATCGGTTACCTAATTTAGAAATCCTACAACTTCTTAATAGAAACAAAAATAATACGCAATTTTCATGTTTTTCAAAAAGATAAATTTATGTGCAAACAGAAAAAAAACATAACAATTATTTTACAATCAATAATTATTCGCCTAAACACTCATCCACATTGACAAATCTTCTAATAAAAGATACATGACGCCAACGGGACTCGAACCCGTGTACCTTCGATTTCCGGTCGACAGCTCTGACCACTGAGCTATGTCGGCTTATCTAACAAGCAGTAATTGTTGAATGAAACACTAGTATATATTGAATTATTTCGCGGATAAGAGATAAGCCGCCATAGCTCAGTGGTCAGAGCTGTCGAACGGAAATCGAAGGGACACGGGTTCGAGTCCCGTTGGCGTCATGCATCTTTTATCAGGAGATTTTTCAATGTGGATGAGTGTTTCAGGCGAATAATTATTGCTTGTAAAATAATTGTTACCCTTTATGCTATGCATAAAAAAAATCTTGTCTTAAAAAATTAGTTTACCAAAAAAATAATAAGAAAAAAACATGTTTAACAAAATATTATTGTTATATTATATATATATAAATGTAGAATAATGTTCTCGGTTTACCCGCGTAAAGTAGTCCTTAAAAGGACTTTTTAATTTCTGACGTTTCGGACAGATCTCACTGTCCATCTTCAGAGGCCTTATGTCCTGAATTTCGTCTCAAACTGAACGCTTTCGCGTGTCTGTTCGGTCCGGAAGTCAAGATACAAGTGGGTGCTTATCAATTCTTATGTCTTGGACGAAGTATGCGTGTTGATAGTGATTTGTTCAGTTTGAGACGAAATTCAGGACATAAGGCCTCTGAAGATGGACAGTGAGATCTGTCCGAAAAGTCAGAAATTAAAAAGTCCTTTTAAGGACTACTTTACGCGGGTAAACCAAGAACATTATTCTACATCTTACAACCGTGGAAACCTTAACCATAACATATATATAAATATATATATATATATATATATATATATATATATATATATATTTTTTTTTTTTTTTTTTTAATTCGTAAACCCTTTAAAAATATGGTTACGTCCCGTGATTCGATGCTTAACCGGGTCAGACGTGGGGTAAAATAGGCTACTCACCTTATTACTGTATTATAAGGTGACTAATTGGTAAGGTGAATAATTAATTTGTAACTATCCTGTTAAGATTTTAATCAGAATTTGACAACATCAATATTCCATTTGGATTGCCTATTAACTCAAAAAAACAGGAAGGTATCGTTAAAGTATTCCTTACTTGCTCATCGTTGTATTCACGTTTTGTTTTTTTTTCATAATTTTTTTTTCTTTAATTTCCTTGATTGGGCTCATCCTTGAATAATTTTATTTTTTTACTCATTGAATTCCAAAGTCCTTTCGGATTTTATCACATTTATTCAAACCATTTTTTTTAGATCCGCATAACTCATTAAATAATGTATATAAAATCGGGGGCATAAACGGGAACCCGGTCATGACCATAAACCATACCAAGTCATGCCCCAAAAACGTACCCTTTTAAACCCCAAATGCCATATTTCACATACCGAGTCAGCTATACGGAATTTTAGGCTAGAATTGCGGAATGAGTTGTCAATAATACAAAAAAAATGCATATCATTTGGCATACACACATTTACAGTAATCACCCTTCTTAAGTGTTGTATGCCTCAAAACTGATGTCATGATTATGAAAAAGGCTAAATTTGTTTAAATGTTTTATATCGTCACGCCTTTGGTCAGGTTAGCTTCATTCTGCTTCCCTGCAAATGACATAACCAGGATTCGAACCTATACTTTGAATCCGCGCATGATTGTGCGAATAACATGTTTGTGATGAGTCGGCCAACAACGTCACCCTGACCACAACGTGATTATTCGATAAGTAGAGACCGCCGTTAAATATTACGTATTGAAAGTTCCAAATCAGTAACTACTGATATTAATCCGCCGTAATCGCTGTTGAAAACCTAATCGTTGCAAGTGATGACTGTTTTAACGTGATTGTAATTAGTAACTTGTGATCCATTCATTTAACATTATCGGAGTGCGGGCCCCAATAACGTACACATACATCAAGATAATCAAACTTGCTGGTAATTGCAATATTTTGCATTAATTTGCATTTGGTTTGGTTTTAGTAAGCAGACACAACTTTATTGATCAAATGCCGAAATGTAAAAAATAATAATGGAGGTTTTATTAATATTTTCGAAGAATGCCACCTTTACCTACTACAAATCCTCATAGTGGATCATATATGTAATTTTGTGCGACAGCCGCGTATAGCAGAATCTGTCAAAATCTCATAATATATATATATTATATCTTGTTATCATACAGCTTCGCCTATCGCGTTAATGTTTCCCGACGATGGCGATATTTTAATTACTGACCATTATTTAATCAAATGAAATGATCAAGGGTGTTCACAAACCACATTTTTGCCCTCATTTCTAAAACCGCTATTTATCCATATATGTCTGTGCTTGAAGACCCGTATAGTAATATACCACAGTCCACAGATTCGGAGTTCATTATTTCCACACTCCAAATTTAAATTTAATGTCTTCATCATAAATTCGTTCTTTGACCTATAATGAAGTAGCCAGGGACCCTTTCGCTCTCTTGAGAGATAAACAAGAGAAAAGAGAAGTGGAAACATCTAAGGAATGATGAGATTTGAACTATGAGTTCATGGACGGATGGCTGAATAAGTGTGGCAATCGTATTCCGAAAGAATATAATATTTATGAACCTTATAGTTCACTTTAATTTGAAATATGATTATTACATCATACATGGGAGGTGGGGCGGCAGAGAGGGTAGAGGGTGATGAATATAAATATAGTTCGTTTGCGAGACGTTGAACTAGAAGACAAAGTTACTAAAATTATTACGGGGGCAATGTATTATATAACGATTTGTTTTTGCATTAACTCCGCACAGGAGGCACTGAGAAAATAATAATTTCCCCCAATACTGTGTGGAGGGTCTTTCTAAGGAATTCCGCTACCAATATATTAATTATTGCAAGGTGTGTTTGTTTAATTTATGTTTAAATCAGGGTAAATTAATTACGAATTAAGCACCTGACAACAACTAACTCTAGTTTGGTATTTTTATGAAAGATTTTCATAGGTATATAAAAATAATTTTGGCGTGGTAAATTGATAATTTGGCCTTGTGTGCGCCGCTTTGCGTAAATATGATTTTCAGTAGAATGGTTGAACGATGTTGGCGACGCTTTTGTGTGCGCGGTATCAAACTAATAATAGTTAATGGCCCATCTTTTTTGTCTGATAAAAAAAATATGCTAGACACGTTTCATTATCTTAGGTGATTGTTTACATTAGGCTTCTAAAAAACCACCCCATCCCCTTTCTCACCCCTTAAAGCATAAATTTGTATAGATTTTACTTTTTTTCGTTCAAAATATGAGGAAAATAATTATTGTCTAATTATGCTGAATATACCCAAAAGAAAATTGGAAAAAAGATATCTTTTTGGGGAAGAATTCGCCAAAAACTTTTCGGAAAAACTCCAATCACCATTTATAACTCCATTACACTATCTTTTTCCTGTGTAATGACCGAGAACAAAATGAGTTTTAAAATTCTTCAAAATAGGGCAATGAGAACAATATTTAGACGAAATAGATGTTCAAAAGTAAATAAAATGTTAAAAGAACTAAATTGGCTAACAGTGAAACATATGCTGACCTTGAACACGATGATATTTGTATTAGTAAACAACCTGTTACCCAAATATTTCTCAAATGAAATTGTTTACAACAAGGACATACACAAATATAAAACAAGGACGTGCAATGAAATCAGGCTACCAAAAAAGAACAAGGCGAATACTTAGAATAGTATACTATATAAAGGGATCAAATACTATAATGCGCTGCCGGAAAACTTAATGTTCCAACAATTGGAAGGTTCAAGATGTTGTGTTGGAGCCATATCAAGCAGGAGATAATATAGTATTTATGCATGTAACAATTAGTTAGTAATTTGTAATCTTAAATGTACAAATTACTAACTCCAATTAATAAAATAAAATTAATAAATAAATAAAAATAAATGTCTAAATACGATTTTGAAAAACTCTTCGTAAATCCCGCTGGGCAGTTCAGCTAGCCTTTGACTCTAAACAACTTATTTATAATATATTTATGGATATACCGTTTAAATCCGATAAAATATTCTGATATGTGATATCTGTTGATCAAATATTTTGGTTATACGGTTTTGACGGCATCCGTAGTCGAGGGGTGAGGCTCTCGACTAGAATTCCGAAGGTGGTGGGTTCAAATCCCTGCACAAAACGCGATTTTTTTAAATAATAAATAATATTTTTTACGTGACGACAATATTATTTTTTCATGCGATTTACGTAAATTTTAGTAATATCGTATACCTCTCTTGAGGTGAATTTGCACAAAAACGGCGCTATACAAATCATGCAAACATTATTATTACTAACCTGCCTATATAATAAGCAGTGGCGAAATGGATTTCAGTAATCCTTCGATATTCAAAACTTTTATAGGATTATCTTAACAGTAGATTACCTGCGTTTCAATAACATCGTCAAAAATACTAATGTCGGCTGTTTGTCTGTAACTCTCCTTCAATTATCTCGAGAACATGAATTTGCTTTCATTTAAAAAATATATATAACTGGTTGTGCGAAAAACTCACACAATTGGTAGTGTACACCCACCTATAATTTACTTTTATTACAGGTTACTATTTTTTTTTCCAAATTACACTTATTACATCCCGTGATTTTTCAGGAGCTTGCGCTAGATGAAATGCTAAGTAATATTAAATTTTTAGCTAACTTTTCTCATGACGTCTCCTGCTGATAGTCCTGGGTATGGAGTGGACCCCAGGGTGACCACTTCCCAAATCAGGACTCCAAAACTCCACACATCAGATTTCACTGAAAATATGTCATCATACAATGACTCCGGCGCCATCCATCTGAAAAAAAGTAAATTTCACATTGAAATAACTACAATAATTAATCTTTAAGTATGGATGTCAGTTTTATTAACACTACCCTCGAAGGGGAGCATCACAGGCTTCTATATTTATTTGTAACTTTTTTATAGAAAAATATTCCGAATCATTTCAAAACTACATCTTTATTAAATTGTGGATTTTTTTAAAAACAAAAAAAACATGTATATTATAATCAATTTTGTTGTTAAATAAAACTATAGGAATTTGAAAAAATCAATTATGGCAGTTTTCAGGATATATTTTTTGGAATTAAAAGAATCTCAAACTATTTATAGAACATGAAAAACATGTAAATCCTAAATTATAATATATAAGACACAAAAAATAACATAATATCCATTTACGGTACCAATAAACGAAAATTCTGACAACAGACTTACAACATGTAAATTATTGACAGTATAAAGAACGAGAAGATTGCAGGCGCACAGACTTGCTGCACCCAATACAAACACAGGTAGTTATTTTATATTTTTTGTTAGGACAAATTCTGCAGTCCTGCCCTCTTCCAGTTCCTCTAGTCACTTTCATGATGCTGTATCAGTTCCAACTCATATAAATAGTAAAAACTATTGTATGTGGCAATAATGGACGTAGAGTCTGACAGGCGTATAATACATCAATGGGCTCAGGCCACTTTATCGATAAGTAGTATCATGTGTCATGCATCGAGCGGCGCAAAGCTGGCTGGAAGCTACTGAGTCGCTCAGTCGCGGGAAGCAGGGTAAATCCAGAAGTCTGTGAAACCAAGAAGCCTAAAATGTAGTGAATCCTATGAGACTCTACTTTTTGCCTTTTGATTAAAACCACAAGCTTTTTTAAATAATGCAACCGACAATAAAGATAAGCTAGTCTAGAGGTTGGGAGACCAACCCAACTCTGTCATCAAACTTCTTCTAACTTCGTCTCTGGCAACAAACGCCAAAAGAAAATTAACTGCGCGAATTGTATAAAATGAAAAACAACGCTAGAAAATAATTTAATTTTATTATCTCATTAATATCAGGTAACAGAATTTCGAAGAGTTGGGCATCAGAGAGGCAAAATTGTGCGAAACTTTTCACATTTTCACAAAAGGATTTTCACATAAACGAAAGAAACTTATTTAGAGTATTAATTCACTCTTACCCTTGAAGATTTGATAAATTGAATTTATCCTTGATGATTTGCAAGAGGCTCAGACTCTGTTCGTTAAACAGTTAACAAAAAATTAGGACTAGAATAAAGACAAATTGGTTTATTGAATCTACTTATATAATAATGTCTCTAACAAGAGAATTTGATCCAAATTCATGGAAATCCGTGATAGCTGACGAAAGTTTTTTAAAACTTTCCTTGCCACTTGGCAATTTTTTTTTAAATTAAAAAAAAAATACAAATTTGCTTCTCAGAAAAGATATTTCTCTGGAAGGTTTGCTTAGGATATTAAGAAAATATATAACTACTGCTTCTCAGAAAAGTTATTTCTCCGGCAGGTTTGCTTAGGATATTAGTAACTTGTTGTTTAGAACATTGGTCAAATTGTTCAGTGTTATAGGTAAATAACAAACTATGTTTTTAAAAATTCATTTTTTTCCTTATGGTTAATACATAAAATATGTCTATATAACAAGTTTCATGAAATAAAATTGCATTAATCCATTAAAATTAACAAAATAATAATATTTTTTCCCAGCTATATGAAAGGGACACACATTTAAATTAATCCACATTAGCAATTTATCAAACTATAGAACATAAAAAAATAAGATAGGAACAAAATGAATCAATGTAATACACCAAGTTCAACGAATACAAAGAAGAGATTTGAGAGAAAAAAAGGAACAAACAGAAACGGAGGAAAGTCGCGGTTCTTGGTCGCGGTTTGTTTGTTTACTGGGAACACCGCGCTTTCTATGTAATACAGTCTTACAAACATAACGATTTCTACATGATTTTTGGCTCCTATTTTGTGTTTATTATTGATCACGCAATGTTAATCATTTTCCAACTGTAATTTAATTAGACAATGGATCACTACGTTCGGGGCCGCCGGTTCTATCCAAAATGAGAAAAAACACGGCGACCACGGAAAAGGAAGAAAGATGAGAATGGTGTTGTAATTATATTAAATTCATCCAATGTAATTATATCAGTGATGAAAGAAATTTTGCGTATAGGTATAATGATTGCATGCAGAATGAATGAACGAAGACATGAGTGTAAGGAGAATATATGGTGCAAATGTGATTGGTAGCAGAAGGTTCGAGGAAGAAATGGCACAATCAAGTGAATCAGATACTAAACTTGAGTCGGGCCATGTCAAGAGTCAGACAAATATTCTTCAAAAGATAGCCGACATCCCAGGCAAAAACTTATGGCGCACCTGTATAATGATATTAGACGAAGAAAATTTCAACGGAACTGAATTTATTTCCAAGCCTGTGTAATGGGACTTTGGACTGGGTAATAAAGTTATTACAAAGCTTGAAGCATTGATCGTGTTTGTTGTTTTTAGTTTCTTTTGATTATTTAATTAATTATTTAGCCCGTTTGGACCTACTTTTATGAAAAATGAATATATGAATGCGAACAACATTTGAATGAAATTTTCTAATCGAAGTGCAACATTTTAGGACCATAACCAAAATATGAACACGACCTAGTAAAAAAAACCACTGATAACCACAATGAATGTAATCCACACAAAACATCAGCATTATAATATGTCAGTTATTTTATTAACATAAATAACTTGTTTTCACCTTCATTGGCAGAGTATATAACTTTTTGTCTTTAATTTAAACCAGTATTTATTAAAAAAAGTCAAAACCTAGAACAACAAAAAATAAGTAAAATTCTTGAAATGGTATGTATTTATTTTGTGAAAGTGGCGGAAGACAATAATTGTAGAGATAATAATTATTATTATTGCAGTCAATAACAGCAATGACTGCGCGGAATCAAATTTTGCATTTGGAGCTTTCATTAGTTTATTTCAATTTTCTAACGAAAACTAATTGACATATTAACATTTTTTTTGTGGTGTTGACATAAAACAAACCTAAGATACCATTACCTTTTTGTGGTGTTGACATGAAACTAACCTAAGTTAAAATTACCTTTTTGTGGAATTGACATGAAACAAACTTAAGTAAAAATTAATTTTTGTGGTGTTAGGTGTATATTGGTGATATATTTAAAATTGCTAGAATTAGGAGCTTGTAATCCTGCTGAACCGTATGCGGTAAACACTTCTGACATGCTGTGGTGATATGTGTAAGTGACACGTGGCGTGATGCTCTCACCTGATAGGTAACCTCCCTTCGCTCTTCCTTTCGTACACGTGCGACGTGATGACATCCCTGGCGAACCCGAAGTCAGCCACCTTGCACACGTGGTCCTCTGTGATTAGGATGTTGCGGGCTGCAAGGTCTCGGTGGATTATCTGATAAACAAAAAGAGATAAAAGATAATTTAACATTTCCACAAGCCATGAAAATGTATTTTTTAAGATTCGATGACATCGATTTTACCAGTTCGTATTAATTATAAAGTTGTAAAATATGTTTTAGGTAAGTATATTCGACATCTCTATACATCACTACACTATTAGATACACATTTTTTTTTTAATCTAAGCACCTAGTATAAGTATTTATTTAACTTGAACATGCCATGTCTTCCTCGGGCATCCTTGACTTCTCCTGCCATTCACTTCCACGTCATACATTATCCTTAAACTCTTCTCCTTTCCTTTGTTCATCACGAACGCCATATTTTACCACATATAAATATTGATTCATTTGATCATGTCATGTTTTCCTTGGGCGTTTCAGATTCTTCGAACCATTCCTTTCATGTCATATGTTCTCCTTACACCTCGTTTTACGTTAGTTACCCAAGTCTCATTTGACCACAAATACCGTTCAATACTGTATACCATATTGTTACTGTCGAAAAAACTTCATTATATCGACTTTAAATCAGATGGTGCCCAAATTATTCTTTGTCTAATAAATTACTCGATTCAAGCAAGAGTCCACCGACATCATTGTGTGTCCTGGCAAAAGGAAATTAATACTTATTTCCTTATTGAACACAAAAATAGGAAATCATGACTAGCGTGGCACTATTCCTGTTTTGTCCTGCACAACTACCACAGTAAAATGAAACAAAACTTTTTTTTGCGGCGTTATTAATTTTTCAGATATCTACTTGGACGTAATTGTGCAATTGTGCTCTTTTTCATAATCACTCTCCCAAACGCTTTCATTGTAGGAGGCCTACGAGTTCGTGTGTAATACGATTTCACAGTCTCACCGTGGACCCCATAGGCAGTGTTTAGGACCTTCTGTAAATCGAAACTAGAACATAAACATTTCGATTCTTCTTTGTTTTGTTAGCTAAAAGCATTTGTTTTGTATTCAACCTTGTCAGTTAACTTTTGTTTTCAAATTCTATATTTTGTTTTTCTGTGTAAGTTTTTAATCGTTTAACAAAATAAACTCTTTTTTGGAATATTAAATATGTTTGTATATTTTTTACGGAGATATTCTCAGTTTTCCCCTCTTCAGGCAAATATGTTTGTTTTGAACTTGTAGTTATTACAAGCGGGAAATCGGTGAATTTGCATCACGTAAAGAATAAATAAAATAGAAATTCTATCAACACCTTGAAGGGCATTTTAAAAGACCTTAAAAAGCTGATACTAAACACAGCGACCGATTTTTTTCCGAATAAAACATAAAGAAAATCGAACATCGGACTCATTTTACTCGAAAACTAAACCTCACTAAACATTATACTACGAGTTTCCGAACATCGTGTACATTTCTAAATTTATAAATTTCGTTGGAAGGTATCTTTTACTTTTTATTGCTTTTATTTCAATTTTTTTTATACCTTCTCGTGACGCATTTTAAGAATGTGCTCTTTTAAATGACGTTTACGATGTTTTCCTTGGCCAAAAAATTTACCAAAAATAATACGATAAAATGAAAAATTAACTTATTTTCATACGATCTTTTGCCAGTCCGTACGGATATGTGTTTTAAACGGGTTCAACAAATAAAAACTAAAATCGTCTAATTGCAGCTTACGATCTTCTACCGGAAACGGCTCAATGGAGTCCTTGTTTTGGAAATTACAGTTTTTATTTAGAAATCTTAAAAAACAAGCGTTTAATTTTTTTTTATTAAATAAATGGTTAATATTTTATGTAAATTTTGACAACGTTCTCGTTATTAATCCGCCAAAGGAATTCTTTGAAATTGCGTATTAGAGGTGATTGCGTTCCTAAATTATTATTTATAACAGAGAACTATGAGTTTATGCCTTCAAAAATATAATCTAATTTTTTCAATAATAAAATTAGAATATATTTTTATGTATATATATTATAAAATATTATTTCACCGTGATATTTTTATTATATGTCTATTATATTATTTATGTAGTTGTCTACGACATGGTTCATTCAGATTTAAAAAAATCAATTTACGGGTAATAGAAAATGTAAAAATTTCTAAAAGTTAAATATCTACACACCTACTAATATTAGAGTAAAATAACTAGCTTGGTGTATAATATAAAATATTTAATATTATATTAATTCAATGTATCTGTGTAGACAACCAGTTATATACAAATGATACTTTATTTCTGGTTCCTTTAAATACATATAGTTCAATAAATATAGGCATTATATTTTTAAAAAAAATTTGCCTGTATTTAAAATTATTTTTTAGGAGTAGGAAGGTAGGTACTCGAAGATAAAACAAACATTTATTTTTATTAAAAACTAGCCGTACCCTGCCACGCGTTACTGTGGCTTAGACTGTCTGTGCAGATAGAGAAACAATAGCGCTGTTACTTTTACGTCCTACAGATGGCGCTGATTTGTAAATAAAGCATGGTTTTCCAACAGATGACGCTTTAAAAAAATAGTTTTTACCTGTCACAGGTGACATCTTTATAACATAAAAACACACGCGTATCCGAACGCACTGTTGTGTCAAATTTTCATAGCAATCAATTGAGAATTTTCGGAGATTTAAGATTTTGAAGAAACGAATATTTTTTTAATTTAAAATATACAAATAAATATATAAATAAATATAAATACATATATATATAATTTTACGGTAGAAATAAAATGAAAATGATATTTCGCTTTGTCAAAACTTTCTTTTCAAATATTTTTTTTTTCAATAACACAGCTTTTCACAAATAAATTGATTTGTCTTATTATTGAGCATGTAAAACGGATAATTGAATGTGCATTTAAAGAATAAAATTTCCCCAGTGGTTATTCACTTAAAACTGTACAGCAATTTTATGCTCAATTTAGGCATAATAAGAATGACAGTTGTTTGAGTATTTCTCTTTGTAAAAACGCAACTCAATTGATGACTGCAAAATATTTCCTAATTATCTACCAAAAATACAAAGCTTTAAATATAAGATATTGTTTTAATAATAAATAATTAATAATATTTGTCCATTAGATTTTTTTAAACTGAAACACTGAATTAATAATTGCGGTATTAATTTCGTTGTGTATAAAATGTATATTAAAAAATAAATATTAACCAAAATGTAATATTTCATATTTTAAAATAATTTACGAAAGTAACCACAAAGTTTAAAACCGTCCTATCGTGGTGGTTTCTCAAAAGTGGTTTTAATATCAATACCAGGGTCAAACAAGTATTTAACACAGATTTCATAGAGGGGATAAAAACACTTCGATATAATGCCCTTACAAATCCCCTGTATAATACAGGCTTAGAAAATAATACTATAATAACGAAGTACTTTATTATAAATTCCAAGGTTTCGAAAATAACAGACGAATCTGTTTTGCAAATGTCGTCGTATACATGATCACAATTAATTATTTCCAACTACACAAAATTGTGACAGCCTCCGAGGTCGAGGGGTAAGCCTCTCGACTAGCAAGCTGAAGGTTGTATATTCAAATCCCGGCGTGCGAAAGGATAATTTTCTTTGATTAATTCACAAATTACTAATTAAAAATAATATAGGGTTTTCAAAAATAATTAGTGTAGTCGATTTATCACTACACAAATTAAATGTAATATTCATTTGCAGGTTCTATGTATATATTTTTTAACAAATAATTATAAGCAATAATTAGTCGCGTGAAATATCAATACAAATTGAAAATATCTCCCGAGTAAAAATAAATGCGACCAACGGGAATTGAACCCGTGCCTTCTGATGTCCGGTCAGGTGCTCTGAAACCACTGAGCTATGTCGGCTTGTTTCCAACCCGCCAAATGATTCAATATGTACCAGTACCTCAATCAACAATTACTGCTTATCATATTTTTTCCACCTGTAAACAACATACTTTATTTTTGTAGGAAAGGCTTTGTTAGTGCTAAATTTCTCACTAGATGGCGTCGAGACATATAATATCTTCATTTACTGGTGAAATATTTTTGACTTGTCATATATTTATACTTTGGACAATTGTACGTTATTCACGTACAAATAATTGGGTTAGGTGGAAAACGAGACATTCAACAATACCCAAAATTTCCACTTTGCATTATTCTGGGTACGTAGCATCACTAACCGAGCATTGTAAGAATTTCAATATCAGCGGATGGCGTGTTGGTTAGAATTCAGAAACACAGAAAGGACGTACTGAAGAAAACAAGAAAACCGTCGGTTTTAAATGGGTGAGATCCGCCAAAAATGATCAAAACTGGAGACGGTTGAGAGAGGCCTAATTACAATTTAATTACAGGAATATTTACGCAAAGCCACAGCTGAAATTGTCGTAAAATATTCGTATAAATAGTCGCCCAAATATTATATGGGTGTTATTCAATGAATGAGATGATAGTTTATTCACCCTCTATAGGTATTTCGCAGACCATTATTTTAATTATACCATAAACTCACGTCCCACTTTCAACTAAATCTCCCTACCGAAGTCGACTAAAAATTTAACACCTTTTTGTATGTAACATTGTTACACTAAATCACAATGTAATAACCCTGTCGTCATAATGTTACAATAATACCTTCTCCTCTACACAATAGGATTACATGGGTTCACAGAAGATGAAAACGACAACACAATTTTCATAAGGGATGTAATGTCTCGAAAATAAAACGAGCACAAAATATCTGGGTCTGATTGTATATCCATGTAAATCATGTTAACGATAAAATTACCCCCATAACTGGTGTACTAAATAGGCTACAAGGATTACTTCCCGTTCACATACTAACTTCGGTGTATTATGCCATGGTACATTCACACCTATCCTATCTTTGCTGTATCTGGGGCTTTGTCTCAAAGAAACTTATAGCTGACCTGCAGGTGGTCCAAAACTTACATGGGACACACATGTCAAAAACATCAAATTCGAAATATCCGGATATTAAATAAAATGTTTTTTTTTCAACTGAAACTAAAGTAACTAAATCTAATTAACTTTTTTATATACTTAATTTTCAAGTCTATTACTAGTAAATTTAAAAAATATGCACCCGTGCTTAGTAGTTTTGGAGAAAACCATACTATTTTCAGATCAGTATTAAAACTATGATACGAAATATTTAAATTAAGGCGATGCACTACGTAGTAATACAAAATCATGTGGTTTTGGTTTGAAAATTTGGTCACCAAAAATGATTCAGAAGCTTTAATTAAATACTGCGAGTAGAATACATCTTGGCCTTTGAAGTAATCGAGTATTTTTTAGATAAGTCTTTTTATAAGGCCTACGAAAACAGCTTTAAAGTTCAAAATCTCCTTCTTACGAACCCATTTTCGGTTATGATTTTATTGTATAATGTGGATAGTTAAGTTATTTATAAAATGATCGAAAAAAAAAATTATGCCTGAACATCCACAAAATAAAATAAAAGGAACTTTTTGGCCATGTTTTTTTCTTGCATAGGTATATCAAAACAGGCGGATGGTGTTAAGCGGGAATTTAAACCTTATCGCCATCTACGTAAGGGGTGTTATTGATAGCGGCTCGATTTAAAATATTACACGACGTAGTGCATCGCCTTAAATTGATTTTATAAAAAAAAATTATTTTTTATTTTGTAATCATTATTTGGCCCTTAAGATTTAAGGATTGTGTTAAATTTTAACGATGTTAATTACCGTTAATTTTTAGGGGTAAAATAAAACTTCAGATTTTCATTGAATAAAATTACAATTTGTGAAATAAACCCTTCGTATTTCTACAAACCAATTTATAAATAGTAGCTACCCAAAAAACAAGAAATTAACGGGAATTATTTCCAGTTTTAATTGTGGTTGGTTTCCATTTTCATCAAAGGTAAAATGAAAAGTAGATTCTGAAATTGGTTTACTGTGAATTAATTTATTTTCTCCCGATACCAAAATAAAATACTCATTCGAGGCTGCTATTTAATGATTTCGATAGTAAAATAATATTCACCAATTCAATATATGCAAAAATTAACATAATGATTTGTAACAGTTAAAAATCCGCTCCGCAGGTTTTTGCTGCTAGACCTTGTGGGAGGCACTTAGTTGGGCTTCGCCCAGTTTAAGTGATACTAACAACAGTTACATTTAATAGGTAGATATTAGTTCATTCACAGAGAGAGGTGAGTATATATTGTTAAAACACGGAGAAGAAAGGAGTAAAAATAATAACATGTTCAATTTAGGCATAATTAGAATGACAGTTGTTTGAATAAATTAAATTGTACGCATTTGTTGTGGATTCTTTCAAATGAAACACTATTTAATATTATTTTTGAAAGTTTGCACATACAACTAAAAATGCACATTATGATGTTTATTGTACATTGATTTGTAACTTTTTGTTTTTGTTTGTAAGGTTATAAAATTAACAGAAAAATACAAATATAATATGATGAAGGTAAAAAAGAAAATAAAAGTATAGTTGGTTGAGGTTTCTCAAATACCGCTTCACTAGGCTAGCCTGTGTTGAGGCAGAATTTTTCAAGTTACTTCCTAAAACCTTTGATCATACCTATACTTGTATTGATGTATTCGCTCAATATTGTGGTTATTTCAATAATTGCAAATTTGGGTGAATGCACCGGTAAAGGCCCTATTCGTATTTTTGATACAAGTTTTCACATTGTCTTTGAAATTTTTTTGTAAATCACATTGTCTTATATTGTCTGGAAGAATGTTGTCGAGTTTTGCGCAAAGTATTTAAAGTTTTATTGACCAAAAGTAGTATGCGTTATCGGTATTCCGAGTAAGTTTTTTTTGTTGCTTCGAGTACATCGTGTATTTTAACTTTTTTCGTAGTAATTATGTATATTTGTGTACATATGTGTTAGGATAGTTTTTGCAAATAGCTGGCGAACATCAAACACATTCATAATATTGAAGATTAGGTTTGAGTCTGTAATTATCGGTAGCCTAAGAATTATTTTTTAAATTGTTTTCTAAGCCTTTATGATTGGTTCTAGTGCAGATGAAGTGCCGCATCACCATGACGTGATACCATACTCATTAATAGATTGGCAGACTGCAAAATAAATCATTTTCAGGATTTGTAAGCCGAAACAGTTTCGTATGATTCTGAAAAAGTGCATGGTTTTTCTTATTTTGTTTGCAATTTTTTGAGTATGAAGCTTCCATTTGAGATATGGATCAATGACGAGACCGAGGTACTTTATATGATTAGAGCGCTCAATGTAGGGGCACTGACAACATTCAATGGAAATCAGCGACAATAGCGTCCGAGGTACTCTCATTTTCTTGAAACGCGTATAGATTTACTGAGATCAGTTTATGGCTCACGAGGAATCTTACCAGTTGATGACTGTTTCAAATACTTTCGATAGGCTTGTTAGTAGGGTTATTGGTCGGTAATTATTTATGTCTGTCTTGTTTCCTGTTTTATGTATAGGGATAACGATACCTTTTTTAAGGTTTGAGGGGAACTGGCCCTGAGTGATTCTAAGGTTTATTAAATGTTCTAGGGGTAGTGCAATTTCCGTAGACAGCGTTTTCAAGATCTTGGTTGTTATACGATCAACCCCGGCTGAAGAAGTGATTTTTAGGGAATTGATTATTTTTAGAATCTCTTCTCCCGACACCGATTGGAAATTGAGTCGTCTGTTGGAGTATTGAAGTCCTGCTTCAGTAGGTTGAACATTCCTATAATTTGGTAGACGAGAAGCAAGATTTGAACCAATATTAATAAAGAAACTATTGATGTGATCCGCAACGAGCTAAGGACTTTTTGAGGTGTCAATAATTTCTCCAACAATGCTGAGTTTTCGTATGTCCTGTTTGTCTTTGGTATTTTGAGTATTTGTGGATTCTCTTAGAATTTGCCATATTTTTTTCGAATCATTATTGCTTCCTTTGATTTTGTCTCCATAGTAGATTTCTTTTGCCTTTCTAATGACTTCACCGCACGTATTTTTGAATCTTTTATAGTTTGTTTTATGTCGTGAGGATTTTCTTTCTATTTTTTGTAGTGCATTTCTTTTGCGAATGCAGTTGATGATTGAATGACTTATCCATGATTTCAAGTGTTTAATTTTGTTCGGAATTTTTTTTGACAAAATTGTGGTATTATTATTTCATTCATTTTTCAAAAAGTCAACAAAATATCTCCATGCACCATATGAGTTTTTTTTATATGGAAGAGCTCTTACCAAGATTTATTTTTAATTGAGGTTTTTTAATTTTGAAAGTTAGTGTTATTTTATATAATTTAATGGTCTCTTCTATTTTTTGTAGTGTAGGATTTCAATGTGAAGATTGTTGTGTAATGTTTTGTAATTGTTGATTTTTAAACGATGCTTTTGTTTTGTTTATTAGTTTTGACCATTATGTGATCAATACATGAAGTTGATTCATTGACTATTCTTGTTAGTATATTGATGTTACTAAATAATCCATGGAATTCTAACATGTTCGGGTAGTCGTGACATTGGTGATGTGGACTGTTTGGGAGAATGTTGATATTTAAATCTCCCATAATTATCAAATTTTTAGTATAGGAAAGATTAGGTAATATGCTATTAAGACTTTTTAGAAATGGTGTAATATTACGAATCAAAGGAGAGCGGTATATTGCTAGAATGCACGTGTCATTATTGTATGTTATTTTCATACAGTTCGCGTCTATAATTTCTGTTTCCGTTACAATAGAGTTAAGATCATTTTTTGTGTATACCACGACTCCATCGTTCTGGCTATCAAGTTTTGTCGAATTGAATGAAGAGTAGTGATTTATTAATTTTGGAGTATAAATATTTGACAACCAACATTCCGTGAGAATAATTATATAAAATTCTATATTTAGGTGTTAAAGCTGTATCTGGAGTTCATTAAAGTTTTATTAATTAATCTTATATTTTGGTGCATAATAGTAGGGGTTTTTGACCTCTGCTATAAGAAATTTGCAAATTTTGGCATCTGATGTAAAATTTGGCGAAAATAAGCAAATAATATATTACTCACCAATATTGGGGAAATCCTCCAAGTGAATGACCGGTAAGAGTGAGGCTCTCAATCAAAGAAACGAATCAATTTTTTTAAGATCAACCGAATGTTTAATGTAGTGTATTTGCCTATCACCCTCATTTTCCCTTATCATTATTTTAGAGTATTTGTACCAGACTATTTGAAGCCCATTTAATTTGCCTTTGTTTTAGACCTCCACAGAAGATCTTTGAAGTAGGGACCAAGGATTTCACTAACAAAAATATTCTGGTATCCTTTTCCTTGCGTTGTGATTGTGTATACTTGCTTTTTGTTGAGTAGAATTTGTCGTCTTTTTGGGGTTGATAAATCTTACGTGGAGTTTTGGGGGGATTCCAGGTCGTCGGTTCGGAATTTTCTTTATGTCGAGATTGTCAACGCCTTTTAATCGACACCTGTGACCGCGGTCACCCGTTTGATCTTTTCTGCAGGCTGCTCTCCCTCTCTTTCTGGAATCCCTGCAAATCTAAGGATGTCTTCACGAGATTTTTGCTCCATTTCTGCCAATCTGACTTCCAGACGCTTTAATATTCTATCTCTTGAATTCTCATGAATTCAATTTCAGAAACCAGTTTGATCATTGTCTCCATCTTTATTTTTGTTTTTTATTTATTTATTATGTGCATCTATATAAAAAGGTTTACATATATTTTTTTGGATTTACCTGTCTCACTAGGAAATCCTGTGTCGAGACAGACTAGTTTACAAATATTTAAATAAAGTACATTTTTCATCTTTAGATGGATGTCATTGTACTGACGGCTGATGAAGTCTCTTGTGATTCTGCTTTCTTGATTTTCGCCATCCATTTTTTTATTATTGCTTGTTTGAATACTTCCAATGTTTTCCATCTTCATCTCCATTTTCTGCAGCAGATTGTCAATGTTTAAAGCATAAGCCTCAGATGTAAGGTTAGTTGCTGTCGTTTGCCCTTTGCTTCTCAGTTTTTTTTCTGAATTTACCATTTTGGTAGACTCTGTGGATCTTGAGTTACCGAACGTAGCGAACCATTTGGGGTGACCTATGACGGGGGTGTTGGCTTACCAATAAATGGTTCTCGGGCGGCGATACCCATACCCACCTCCTAAATTACCAACCTATCTTATAATTACCATCTACCTACATTATTATTATTTCATATATAAAACCGACATTCTCATAGGCACAATGAATACCTACTAATTATTTCATGTATCCCCTTTATATAAAAGCCTTGTTATGCATAATACTTGTATATGTATTTAATGTGTGGGATTTTTTGTTGTGTACCTACACATTATGCACAAATGTGATTATTTAGATACTTAACTTGTACATTCACTTTATTGTTTTATTTTTTTTTCTGTATTACGTTTTTTTCTTGCCGCTTGTTTCACAATTCTCTGAACAGAGTAGACCTCGCGTCCAAACAAGCATGTTTCTAATTTTCTATTATTTAACTGTAAAAATATGCCTATGAGAGTGTTTTAAATATGCTGTGTGCCTTTGAGTGTGTGTATGCTTATAAGTATGTTGACTTTCTTATATTTATATGTCTTTGAGTATGTTGACTGTCTTATATCAATATGTACATGTATTGTATGTCTTTGTATTGTAGTCTTTCAAAATTGTATTATCCTGTTTCTATTTGATTGTAGCTTCTCGTTATATAATTAATATTGTGAACATGACCTGCTGACAAACTGCTTTGGTAGTTTAGCGAGTGTTAATATTGAAGAAAAAAAAATAAATCCCATCAAAACCAAAGTTTTTAATAGTTAAACTTTATACCTAGGCACTAACTTAATTTTAAACCAAGAATTACAAGTAACTTCAAATAAGGAATTTATCATTTTATCAAATGAAATGTCACTATCTCAACGCCAATTATTTTTCAAACTGTAATCAGGTAGGTGGGTATCATAATAACTCTGTGAAAGTTTGTTATCTAGTCATAACTATATATTGTTGATTGAATTATTAATGAATGTAGCAAATTTTTTAAGTCGGAAACAGAACGTACTATCAAATTTACCGACAGTTGAAATGTTCACACGGTCGAGTTAAAACAAGATTTTGCCACGAGTAAAACGAATATTTTGTAAGGGAGGACTTTTCCATTATTTTCTTATTTCTACGGATTCAGAAAAGTGGATTTTATAATTAATAGGTCAAACCAACTCTCCTTTTAGGGGCAAATAAACAATGGACCACTCTAAAACAGAATCGCCCGATCTTTCTAAAGATATGAGATTTTAATAAATTATTCAAATTTTACTTAAGATTCAGTTATATTTCCTTATTTTTTCAGACATTAACAAATTTCAATATTTCCATGGAAAAATTCTCAAATTGGGTCTGAAGGAAGTGGGAAGGGTAAGAAGACAGAGAAAGAAGAAGGTAGGGAAGTACCTGGCTATAAAGTTCTTGTCACCACTTAACAAAATTATTAAAAAATAATTATTAAATAAATCATGAAACGAAAGGGAAAATTTTACCTCGTGAAACAGATTTCTTGTATAAAATTGATATGTTGTTTTACTCAGTATTTAACTTTGGTGAATTTTAAAAATTTAATCTAAATTCAATGAACCAGAAGATAATTTATATGATACAAAAATAATCTTACATATTTCATGTCCTTGGCGTTTCATTATATTATTTTTTTCGATTTTCTGCAAATCGCCCAAATCATCTTAATGTTTTATAATGCATATCCAATATTAATGGAAATGTTAAATTTATTGATGCCTACGGAAAATATTTTTTATTTATTGTTGCTTGGGAATGTATTGAATCATTTCAAATAATAATCGTCAGTGCCGTATTTATTAAATTTTTATTCTTCGTTATAAGTCCTAACTAAACTGTCAAAGCAGTTAGTCAGCAAGTAAATTTCACAATATTATAACACTAAATCACGTTTATAGCCAGAAACCACAATACAGAAAATAGGTATGGCAGAATAACTTTACAAGTGACTATAAAATGTGCTAGGGCTCAAGAACGTTTAAAAATACCCTCAAATGATTTTTTTATGAACCACTAAACAAATCCTTTGCCCAGCTTTAGATATTATCTACTTCCACCTAAATAAACATGCTTTTCTCTATACATATACAGTGAGGACGGACTCTGCATGGTTTTCTGATACGTTGACTTAAAAAAAGGGGAAGAAACGCAACACGGCTTGTACTTAAATATTCAAATATCATTACAATTTTGACCGTGCACTCTTTAATCATATTATAGTAATAAAATGTGATTTTGTTTGCTGAGACAAACCCTAAGAAAGAAAAAGAAAATTTTAATTGCATAGAAATACATAATTCAATACTGGTCACTGTTGAATGTCAATTTATATAATTGTAATGAATTAAATATTATATTTAATAAATAATTTGCACAAAAAAACTGCTATTCATTTCAAAGGAGCTGACAAGCAATCCGGAAGAATCATTAAGACAAAACATTACAATAAAGTTTTTTAATTGAAACATCTCTTGGCGTGCCTAGGGGGTAAAACCTTGAAAAAGATTCTTGTAAGTGGCAAGACGGGATGACGCTATTTCAGGGAAACGACGCTTCCTTCGGTCGGCAGCCTCGTGACTTCTCGACTCTGTCCACCCGGCCGCCAACACTCTGTGCGGTATATTTGCTTATTTTCTCACTAGATTGGCAATACGCTGTCCTAGTTCTTGTATGTTCAATAGACCTTTTTTGCAAAACTGAGTTATGAATGCCAATATGTTCATTAGCCTATTGCGAGTTAATGAAGCTCAAAAAACCCATATTTTATGGTTTTTAAGTGACATTTTAAGCATTTTTCGAGTGCTAATATCCACTCACGGAATAATGTTTCAGTTCTTAGTTGTTCAATCTCCTGGATATTGAACATTCAAACACTCAAAATTATGAATATAATATTTTTAAAAAGTTCATAGATATTTGTTCAACATCCCGCCGAACGTTGAGGTCTTGAATGTTCAATCTCCACTGTCAACCAATCAGGAGCCGGCTAGATAAAATGTGTGGCCATGTTGATTTTTAGTTGTTTTCTAACAACGAAATTATTCCACTAAAAATACGTTTAATTGCGAATATATACTGTTATTCAACTAAAAAATGACTTCACCGACTCCAGAATCAATAAACCTTAGAACAGTAGCTCAAATAGAAAGGTAAGTCTTAAAATTATGTCATTTATAGGCTTTTTCACCGTATTTTACATGTACTTCTTGAATTTGCTAGGCAAATATACAGGATGCTTCATTTATTATTTATTTATTCAATTATTTATTTACAAACTTAGGACTTTTACCTAAAATGAGTATTAATAAATTATATTAGTGCATTAAAATGTGCAAGAAGTCGACTGTCCTCATAGTCTGATTGAAAGACATCTACGACACATATTTAATCCGTTATCACTGCTGAGATCGCTGATGAAAACGAAGTCCAAATATTACAATTTTGAATTCATTCAATTAAAAGTTTCTGAATTTGTTTTTTTTAGTCACATAAAAAACAATAAACATATTCTTATGTAGGAACTACAATAAAACCAACTAGGCAAACGACTAACAACAATATGTGTAATGTTAAATAGCGCACACCCATAACCCAAATCGCGGGATATTATAATTTTAGGATTTTAAGAGCTGAAAGTATTTCAAAAAATAATATTTTACTCACTATAATCAACATAAATAATAAGCCCACGGCAAATAAGACCTTCCGAAAGAAAAAAAAATCTTTCTAAATGTAGGTAATGAAACAAGAAAAAAAAATTTTTCAAATGAAAATTGAACTTCAATAATTTTACGCATCACTTGGGATTTTTTTTATGGAATACCGCACAGTCTCAACTGCTCCCAACCATCTGGAGCCAGTGAGACTATGGAATCCCCAATTGGGGTATATTAGTATATTGTGAGGCTGAAGGTATTGTGGAGGGGAAGGAGATGGAGAGGATAAAGAGAGGAAGGAGGATGAAGGAGAAGACAGATGGTATGTGAGTATCTATTCGAATTTGATCACCAAACACGGCTAAAGCCATTTCAATTCTTATGGTGGTCTTTACACCATATCTTCATCACTGGAACATGCCGCATATAGACTATATGTTATTTTAAATAAATAATTAGTGAAAATAAGATAAATGAATCAAATAAAATTTACTTGCGCACGCCGGGATTTGAATCCGCGACCTCCGGATTTCTAGTCAAGAGTACCCCTAGACCACGGAGGCCGTAATACGTACGATGTAAGAATATTTCACATCACGCATGCACTGACAACCGATAGTAGTATATTAGCGGTAGGTACCTTTGTACTTGTGCATTGTTTTCAAACTTCCAAAATATTAGATGATTTATATAGAGCATTTTTGGGAAAAATCAACTCAAGGACTCTGTTTGTATATTTTAAAGTAATACTTTAAGTCAACTACTAACTAAGATAAAAGTAAAGTATTTGAAATCTGAAAATCACCCTGTATATACAATTTACAACTAATTGGTTAATTGAACAAAAAATACCTCAAACTTATGGGAGCCGAATTGTTCAATATCCAGATGATATGTTCAATATCCAAAATAATCATTCATCATTTTCAAGCCATGTTCAACGTCCACCTTTAAAGTCATAATATGGGCATATTAAAGCTTCAATCTTCGAAAAATGATCTTTAATAATTTCCTGTTACACATATGTATTAAACGAAATTACCAAAATCGAGAATTTTTTAGAATTTGCCTGTTAAAACAAAAAAACGTCTCCTGTAAAATTTGCTAAATGGTCTATTGAACATACAAGAACTAAGGCAGCGAATAGATGAATTTTAAAATGTAGTGTATACTAATCTGCGTATATTTTAAAAATAATAAAATAAATTCTTTATTGTAAAAAATATAAAGACTTGTTTACTTTTATTTTCACTTCCTTCAATAATTTCGATGTTCTGCCAGGCGTCCCGTGAAGGCTATTTTTTCGATATTTTTATTTACAGTGATAATGAAAATTATTGTAAAACTCACCCCTTTTGATGACAGAAACTCCATCCCTCTAGCCACCTGGTACACAAACGCTGTGAGGTCACGTGACGTGAGAGTCTCGCTTCCGGCGTGTACGTTTCCGTAGTGCCTTTCCGCCCTGGACGCGCGCAGGAAAGCCTGAAGTTTACCGAGGCTGATGTACTCCATTACTACGAATATCGGATCCTGAAATCAAGTATTATATTATAGGTATTATGGAATAGAAAATATAGAACATCTGACTGGGACAGAGATGTCAAAGTTTAATGGACAGCCCGAACGATTCAAGTCTACGTGGCAGCCACCATCTGCTTTTCTTTTACTATTACATAACTAGTAAACCCCGCAATGCTTCGCTATTGCTAATTTCTTTTTCGGGCTTCTCCGATTCTTCCACCATTCACTACTGTATACCACAATGATTGTGTTGAAAAACTACGTTACATCGAATTTAATTTAACTCTATCTCTTTCCGGTGCATAGATGTTGCCTTAAGTGTTCCTCGGGCGTCCCCAACATCTTCTACCATTCAAACCACTCTTTAAACACTCACGGCACTAATGAGAATAAATTATGAGATTTACAGCGATATCAGTGGACTACTTTTCGAGTTTTGCGAGCGCAGACATATGCAGGCTAATTTTTTCATGTATTAATAAGTTTGGGAAGACATTGTTTTGATAAATAATAAATTTTACAATACCTTAATATTTATATTGATGCTCAAAAATAAGATGCCCACGAAATAAATAATATAAATTAAAATTTCGTGATACATGGCTACCCCACGGGAAACTGTGGAGATTTTAGACTTCCGAAAACAAATTTGTCGGGAACCCAAAATATATAAAGGATTTAAGATTTTCAATGAACTACCGACAAATGTTAAAAGGGCTAAAAGCCTTGCTGCATTTCGTTGGTTATGCCTAACTGCTATAAAAAATAAGTTTTAGATTTAGTGTAAAGTGGGCCTAGTTGTCATTTATTTATTTATTTATTAACGGACATCGTCCAAATTACAAAATAATAACACGAATACAGTAAAATGAAAAATACAGGAGTAGACAAAGGTACATGAAAGCAAAGACATAAGGCAGATAAAATATAAGAAAATAAAGTGACAAGTCGAATCAAGTCAAGACTACGCCGTGGGTCAGGACCACGGGACACTTATAATATTCCGTCACTTGTTTAGCGACTGGCAAAAATCATTCAGACTTATCCCAAAAAAGTTAAGGTTTTGACTTGAGTTGACCAGTCTACACATTCTGGACAATGGTGAATAATATCCATAATTTGTCGAATGATGGTTGAGGAAGAGCAGTTCATTATTTCTGAGTCTGTGCAAGGGGATATTGAAGGGAATGAGTTGCAGTAGAGTAGGTGAATCAATAATACCATTTATAATTACAAATAAGTTGTTATTAGTTAGTAAAGGTTAATACTAGATGTAAAAATCTAATTTTTAATAACTAAATAAAAACATACAAAAAATAATTTATTCACTATTAAGTAAATATTTCAGATTTTTTATCGTCATCAAAATAATCACTTCTGGATATAAAATTTTTTCAGCAATAATCACATATTAACTCTCTGGTGTCATTTTAATATAATGAAAATAAATCACCACTATTTCATATAAATAATCTACATGTTTCAAAAACAATGGTTCATTCGTCAGGATAAACAAATTGGTTTAATTTAATTGGTTATGAAACATTTTGATTAAATAGAGGCGTTATACAAATTAATTTATTTTTATGTATTGTATTTTTTGTTAATTATTTCATATCTTGGCTAAATGTATATCACGCCAATGAGTAAAACGTCATTTTCTTTGTTTTGCGAAATAAGAATGAATAATTCTTTCAAACTGAAAAAAAAACGTTCAGTACGTTTTTTTTAACAAAAAAAATATTCAACCGTATGTTTTGTAGTACACAATAAACTTCTAGAACATTTTTTCAGAAGTTGAAACATTTGATACAGTTACTTGAGATAATTTAGTGAAAAATATTTATTATTTCAAACCATTTTACAGGTCTATCCAGATGTATTAAAGTTCCTTGCGAACCTGAGATAAGAGTCTTGCCAACACAATTTCCAATATATTTTTATCACTAAAATTCTTCAACCAATCTATAGGCTGTATAAAAAAATAGAAATACAAGATCATAAATACCTTTTCACTACAGCAAGCCAGCAGTCTAACGACATTAGGGTGGGGCTCTAGCATCTTCATCACCTGTAGTTCCGATAGGAGGTCACTTCGTTCCTTTTCGCTAGCGTTTTCCTTCAAGGTTTTTACGGCAACTATCGTAGGACCAATTTTACCTGCAAATAAAAACCACTATTTAATCAAAGTGTCTTTTTTATCGTATCGGGCCTTACATAAAACGGGGTTTTTAAAAACACTGGAAAGATAAACAGATGGATTTGATTTGTAGGCTAGTCTGTGTGTCCGAAGTAAGGTCAATTCTATCTTACTTTAAGTAAAATTGATCAAACATTGAATAATTAAAATATATCTAAAAACTTTTGTTGACAACTTCATTGACCTCTTTGGGGCCTAGGAGTCGCAAGTTATCAAGTAAATTGGCGAAACAAGTATTCTTTTAAGAAAACTAAGAGTATTTCTTTTCAGAGGTTTGAGGCCAAAAGATGGCAATGAGATTTCAAATAGGTTTATTGTAATATTAAAAAATCATACTTTTTACACATTATAAAATATCTACAGCTTGCGTATTTGTGTTTAAAATTTTATAAATAGGTGCTCGATGAAAATTTCAACTTTTATTGAGTGATATTTCTAAGTCAAGACATTTTTTAATGTTCCCAACGGTATTTACACCATTTCTTAAGGTTAAACGTGACGCTATTTATAATGTACGTGTTCATAAATGGCTTTAATTAATTTATTTGAATAAAATACGCGTTTTACAAGGTATTGCTTTACAATATTACTAGTGACCCGCCCTGGCTTCGCACGGGTGCAATGTGTGATGTAGCGTCATAAGTGTCCGAGTGATTTAGACATCTGTAACAAATTTTTCGTATGCCTTTAAAATATATAAAATTCTTTTTATTATTTTAATGTACCTCAAAAGGGTTAGCCAGCGTTACCAATCAAGCGCCCGAATATTTTTTACTGCTTATTGCAAAACAACAATTTTTTTCCACATTCCCAAAATGTAAATTCTCCAAATGATAGTGAACGCGAATGGCGACTTTATTTCATAATATTTCAAGAAGACAATATTTTTGTTTGGGCACGTACAATATTGTACCGACGATTCAATCCAATATTGTATTGTAAGAAGAAGATAAAAGTAACAAATCTGTATGAAACGTGAAACAGAACATAAACACAGAAAAAAAGACAAAGGTCACAACTAGGAATCGAACCCAGAATCTCTCGTCTTACCGGGACAGCGTATTAATCACTCAACCATAGTTATTAAACATCATATGTGTCGATCTCATATTTCAAATTCAGAAAACAAAATCATCTCGCAACTTATGTTTCCCATATTTTTGGCAGCTACCTTTTTAAGGTTAAACGCAACGCTTGTTATATTCTACGTGTTCATAGATGGCGTTAATTAAATACTTTTACTAAAATACGCTTTTGCAAAGTATTTCTTTACAATATTAAGAAAAATCATTTGTTTGCGCCCGTATATACGCAATATGAATATAAATCAATAGTTTTGTTCGTTTAAAAACTCAATTCTTTCGAGAAAGGCATACAAATACAATATTGTACCGATTATTCAATCCAATATTGTATTTGCATGCCTTTCTCGATAGAATTGAGTTTTTATATAGACAAAACTATTTATTCATATTCATATTGCGTATATACGGGCGCAAACAAATGATTTTTCTTAATATTGTAAAGAAATACTTTGCAAAAGCGTATTTTAATAAAATTATTTAATTAACGCCATCTATGAACACGTAGAATATAACAAGCGTTGCGTTTAACCTTAAATGGTCACAACGTTTTATTAATTTGGTTTGCAACCTACATAGTGTCTCGGATAAACATATCCGATTTTTATTTATATGAGATACCTATTGACTTTTTCTGAAAGTCTAAATGAATATTCAGGAACAACTTTTTCTTAAACTTTTTGAAGAAAACCCCCATCAATGTAATATATCATTGAAGAAAAAGATAATTTTTTCTATGTTTGAAATGTTTGTATCTAAATCATATTTTCCTCGGAAACATCGATTCATTCAGAGGATAGAGCTGAGAAATGTAACAATTTTCACTCATGCTTTGTCTCGATACAGAATACAATTTTAAAAAATTACAACAACCGATAAAAATATTAACTTTACAATAAAGAAAGACATTGTTAGATCAATTGTTCTTAAGTAATCTGCTAATTAACAAAATAGGTAGTCGCAATTTGTTATTCGTCATTGGTTCAAATATTCCAGCAAACTAATGCAGCAATTTCTCCAATCACTTACGCTATCACAACCTATGCCCACTACGGCAAATGCTTATATAAATTATTATTTTTTTTATTACACTATTATTAAGAGCCAATTACAATTCGTTAGCATATCGTTATTCTTGATTGAAAATTTCTCTCTTAACACACATTCTTTCTTTTAATTATTTTCACTCGTGTTATATTCATTAGTTAAGATTAAGAACCATTCTCAAGCTAGGTGAAATTACTAAGATACATGTACACTTTAATAAGGGTACCTAATCACTTGTGTATCGCAATGTACTGTGCATGTCGAAAAAGACAAATAAATTTCACTAAGCAACGTCAGCTAGTTACTTTAGACTCCAAAGTAAATATTCTGAGAAAACCAACACATTGTTCCTGTGCTGTAGAAACTTCCAGAAGTCGAAGTTGATCTAGCGTCTACATGGAAATGAGAATAAACGAGGTCGCTATCTTTCAGAAAATAATTTACTTGAACTCTCTCTCTGTCTTGTGAAAAAGTTTTAGTCGGAGTCAATGTCTCGATATAAAGGTATATTAAGCCATTTTCATGAAAATTTTTAACTGTCTAAAAAATATAAGAATTGTTATATACGAGTACATTCTGCAAAAAATTATTATCCCTTGAATTTCATTTTTGAGAAATAATTATTCGAATTATCTATTTTTAAAATTTTAATTAAAACTCTTTTACAAAGCAGACATTTTCATAATATTAATTAATCAAAAAATCTAATAAAAATCTTTACAGTTTAATTATTAATGATGAAAGTGTTGTAGGTATATTTTTGGAGAAAGTACAAAAGCGTGGCAACTAAACATGTACGATGTATGAATTTTAATTAAATACATATTTTTTAAATTCCATAAATTTTGCTCGAATATCTAAATTTTACTTATCCTTTGTCTCAAAGAAAAATGTATTTCGTAGAAATATTATTAAAACCAGTTAGTAAATACCATTATATAGGTACAGCCTTAATAAAGAAATGGTGAAAATTTAATTAATTTGATATACGACCGTGTATGTGAAAACCTTACTAATTGAAACTGCCATACATTAGTTTTTTTAATTTTATTTATTAACTTTCAAAAATACAGTTTTTACTATTAAGTCCCGTTAAACTGATTGACATCAGTTTGTCAACGGGTTCTTTTAACTATTACTTTTTTTGAAATACATATACAATTTTAACATATAAGTACATAAAATATACGCATAATTACATTAGTACAAAAAATTTCTTCCACATAACCATTTTTTTAACATGCATTTCCTGTGAGAGTCAATTCACAGCTTTTTATTGAGTTTGGTAATATGTTGTAAATTATTGGAACGAGGTATTCTAGAGTTCTTTGACCATATTTATTCAGGTATCTGGGAACTACAAGTCCATCGTTTGCAATTAGTCTTGTATTATGAACATTTCTTTTTTTTTTTTTTTTAAAGAAAGACAAACATTCCCGGGTTACGAATAACCCAACAATGTTTGAAAATCTCCTACTACCACCACAGAAAGCCGAAAATGTTGCTTGTGTTGTGATGGAGGACTTAGCCAGCCGAGGAATCGAACACGCGACGCTCGGGTGAGACCCAAGCGCTATGCCCACTCAACCACTGACAACAACAACCACTCAACATGTGTCACTATTTTATTATGTTCAGATTGAGATGTATGCTGACTCGCAATTTTAAGCCACAATATAGCATAGCATAGCACAGAGGCGGGTATTGGTACCGCCGCCCCGGGAACCATTTATTAGATATCCAATACGCTTGTCATGGGTCAAGTGGTTTGCTACGTTTGGTAACTTTTTCTGGGTATTGGGAGGAGAATGTTGGGCTCTCGGGACAGCCTGACGTGTTTTTCTTCGGGCTCGCTATCCTTCCCTAATTTATGGGGATATTAAATATAATTCCACCCTTAAAAGTGTAGTAAATGTTCCTCATTGTGGGTAAGTTGCATGAGTGCACTCATAATAATTTTACGGTGACAAGTGTAGTCTTATGACGATTTGTAAGAATAATTAATATTTTTTATGTCAAGGGATAGTTTAAATGCAGTGTCCAAAGTCCGAGTCCTGCAAGTTGACAAATTACCAGATGTAGATATGCCATCGGCCGTCGCATTAACACACCCGTGCCCCTCGCCCACCATGCATCGATACTTCAACCCCCGCTGCAGCCACCACGCCACCATGCTCAACGATGTTGGAAACATGACCTATCCGTGCTTCAGTCACTGAATCGCCCAAGACCATCGCCCTTACAAGATTACCCGTAAATGAAGAAAATCATCTGGCGAATCCTGCACCCCCGCTGCATACCCCCGTGACCCGAGCCCTCGGAACGATGAAATCGAACAGAAGCCGCTTTGTCTTGATTACAAGCAATTATTCAGTGATAAACTTCTTTTTGTTTTAGCGTTATGTTTCTTCATTTCGACATCTGGAACAGTTTTTTTTTTATTTATGTTAGTGCTTTATATCTAAATATCAGTATGTTATACTAGATAAGTAGTCCGTAGAAGGGAATAGCCGACACAGGTGTCGATGAGGCTCGCTATCCATCATATCGCCAGCAGCCCTTCGGTGGCGCAAAGAGGAGGAAGTAACATGAACAATGTCGAATTGGTGCATGGAATATTAAAAGAGGAATGGAAAGAAAAATGAATGAATTTTGTGATACAATGGTTAGAAAAATTTTGGACGTACTTTCTATAACAGAGAGCATGTGCAAGGCTAAGCGCAAAGAGTGCAATGCTGATGAAAGCGTAATAAGTAAGATTAAGAAAGGGAAGCTTAGATGGTTTATTAGATCCACACAGGAGGCCTTGAGGAAAAAAAATCGTCAGGGCCTATTTCATCTTTGGGGTTACTTTGTGGAAGGTCTGTTTAGGGAAAGGAAGGAGATGAAGTTCTGGGAAGAAAAAGTGTATAAAAATCTGGGGGTCGATGTATCCAGGAGTGACGGACGTATGAATCCGTCTCTCCCACTGTGCTACAAGGCAATGGGTCGAAAGAGTCCGGCTAGAGAGGTCAATAGGTCACCCTCAACCAGTCTTCACCGATCCAACCCGCCACGCAACATGTGGGCAGACGCATCAGCCTCCAAAACCTAGACAAACCACACCCCATGAACCCAGGCACCCCTATTAAGTCACCAAACGTAGCGAACATTTGGTGTAACCTTTAGCGGGGGTGTTGGTTATTCAATAAATGCTTCTCGGGGCGACGGTACCAATACCCGCTTACCAAATTACAATAATTATCTCAAAAATACAAATTGTAATAAATTAAAAACAGAGGTTTTTGTTTTTCGAGTTCTATTTTTCCTCTGAAATAATTATACCTACTAATCTCTGGTATACCATAGGATCGAGAGTAGGTTGGTTATTTGGATTAATAGTAGTAAAGTTTATCAAATGATAAGGCCGTTACTTTACTTAGAAAACAACTAGTAAGGTTAACGTTTCTGATTCTAGGAGATTTAATAAAAAAGCCCGTTTTTTCTCCGCATTCGCTTTCTCATCATGGATCACGAAAAATTCCTTAATTCGGAGCCGAAAAATTCCCCAGTCTCCGGAGAGATGGTTGAATGGTGGAATTCTACCTGATTCCATAATTCCCACGGAAAAAACAACGGCAATAACAATAACAATAAATCCCTATAGAGAATCAGAAAAAACTTATCTTAGGAGCTCTTGAAATTTTTCTCGATCCTGTCCGGATATTGTTCCTTTGAATTTCTGGTTCCGGGCCGGATTTCTCGTCCTCCGACAAAACTCCAATAGTCCTCAGTTAGTCCCAAAGTTCAATTCTCCACAGTCCTCAGTTCGTCCCAAAAACATATGATCCAACAATCCACAACCGGATTGTCTGATTGTTGTCTTGATCTTATTACAGAATAAAAATTCTTTCTTTTTTCCACAGTCAGTAGCCACGGAAACGAATAGCTCCGAAGATTCTCCTTAATCCTGAGCGTTTAAAATTGCCAAAACTGCAAGTCACTCCAGTGACTTTTGACTTCCGTGTTCAGCACAAATTACTGTTGACACACGTAAACTTAACTTTCAACATGAATTAAAGTAAAACGGCTGCGGTAATTGTTATGTCTCTGCTTTACTTGCAGATTTCTATGTTGGAAACTCTTTGATAAAGTAAAATGTTATTTTAATATAATTGTGTTTATTTACGTAACAATTTATAAGTCTGGGTTTAGCTACACTGTTCATTACCCGAGGGTTGGTAATTCTCTGTTTCTAGAAGCTTGTTGTCTGTCAATAATATCCCACAGGCAATTGCTAGACTCTAGCGACATCTGTCGGACTCTGGAGTAAGCTTTATGACTAATGCCATCTATCGCTTGAATACCCCAACTTATTACCATACATCACAGTAAGTATTTAGGTAACAGATTGGACGGGTTTCATAAAAAGTGTTCAAAATGGCAAAATATACAAAAAAATCACTCCAGTGGAATAAATGATTGTTGTTAATACGCTAGTGGAGACGGGGCAGCTACAGTGAGATTAAGAAAGGGACGCTTAGATAGTTTATTAGATCCACACAGGAGGCCTTGAGGAAAAAAATCGCCATCGCCTATTTCATCGTTGGAGATACTTTGTGGAGGGTCTTTTTGGGGAAAGGAAGGAGATAAAGTTCTGGAAAGAAAAAATATACAGAAGGTCCAAGAGTGACGGACGTATGAATCCGTCCCTCCCACTGTGCTACAAGGAAATACAAAGAGGTCTCGTCTGTCAGCATAATAAGTCAGAATGCAAGTTAACTCAGTGTTGCCACGTCACTATGTCACGTAGGGATGCTTATAATTTCATTCTTCAATGGGCTTCACCATTATCACAGTAATGTACGACTGCAGTACCAAATTAGTACTTTTATTCGATGGGTATTTTTTGCTAAATAGTACCTCTTCTGTCATTGATAATAACGTATTTCAAGCCAGCGAGAAGAGATTTAAGGCGAAGCTTAATGCTAAATCACTATTTTGATTAATCTTTATAACGAATCGGTGTACATTATGAATACCAAAAATATGCTTTTGATAAATTGAAGGTTTTCCTATCGTTTTGCTTGAGTAGAATACCAATAAAAAAATTATTTACTCAATAAAAAATATAAATGTTTTAATAAACTACGAAATAATTTTTTTTTTCAATAGAAATGTATGAACGCGTAACAAAAACAACTTTTCATAAATACAGTATTATAGCTTAGATTATCTGTGACAGTTTCACTCGATTAACTTTTTTGCTTTCTTATAAAATTATTTACAAAATAAATAAAAACCAGTTTTGTGCTTGAAATCAAACGTTTCTAGACTTTGTTTGTCAAAAGATTTTAATGCCTATTATCTTCAATATAAGGTATACAAGGAATATACACATTTTTGCTTGTAGCTTCCTTTTAAAGAAACAAATATTTTCACTAAAAAAGCCTGATTGATGCCTGCCTTCGTCAAAAATACTACTTTTGGTTGTGTATCCGTAACTCAGTGATGCTTGGGATACGAATTTGCTTGAACATTAGGTTTCAATTCAAAACTGCCTGTGTGAACAAATTCAGACAAGCGATCAAGAATCTATCTATAATACAGTAATTTACATAAAATTATTGCCTTTCTGACGGCCTCTGTGGTCGAGGAGTAAACGTCTCGACTAGCAAGTTGAAAGTCACGGGCTTAAATCCCGCCGCGCCGTACGCAAGAAAATGGAATTTGATTACTTTGTGTTTTTTTCATTAATTACTCATTTAAAATAATATAGAGGGGTAAGACTCTCGACTAGCAAGCTAAAGGTCGCGTGGTCAAATCCCGGCGAGCGAAAGTATAATTTTATTTGATTAATTCACAAATTACTAATTAAAAATAATATATAGTATATTTGCAGCACGTTCCAGAGTGGAATATACTCACAGTAGCGCCCTGGTGTAAGACCACCATTCAAAATTGAAACGTTGCTTGAAATGGCTCTGACCGTGTTCGGTGACCAGATCTGAATAGCCAAGTACTTCTTCACCTGCCTCTTCCCCATCTCCTTCCCCTCCACACTACCTTCACTCTCACAACATATCCCAATTGGAGATGCCATAGTCTCACAGCTCACAGGCTCCAGACGGTTGGGAGTAGTTGGGATTCTTGTGCGGTTTCAAATTTTTAAAAAAGTGTTTTTATAAGCTGAAATTATAATATCCCGTGATTTTTCATAGGTTCTATAGTTACTATAATTATAAATGCTAATGCTATAATTTTTAAACGGTAATAAAACAAATAAATATTTTTAAAATTAAATTTAATTAGATATGTTCCCATAAACACGTCGACGTTTCAATCAACACGAACAGACATTGAGTTTTCGAATAAATAAGATCGTTACTATTTTTTTTTTTTTAATTACGCTTTAAGTAATATTTAAGACCTACAACAGAAACGTAGATAAGCTAAACAAGAAAAAAAAAGATAAACGGAGACAACCTATTCTTGTATTTTTTTTATTATTCTTGTATGAAATAATATTCACTTTAAAACTCTTTTCGTTTGTCAAAATTACCACATTGACAGAAAAAACATTTTTTAATAGTAAAATGAGATTATTCAATAACAAGCGAAAATAATTGAATAGAAAATACCGCATTTGTGACCCGAACCGGCGATGAAGCGATTTATTAAATAATGGGTCCTTTTGAAAGGCCACCACTCCGTAATTGCATTTCAGGATGCCAGCTGTCGGGCAAGCATGAAATAGGAAATGTATTTTTTCGTTCAACCAGTATACAATATTGTTATACTGCTTTTTATTATTTTGCGTCAATCGCCAAGATAAAAGTTTTGAAAAACGATGAATTTACTAAAAAAATAGTTGCTTTTAAGTACATTTACATACTCGTTTGTTTGATATTTATATTATACTTGCGAAGACATATGAAATATCACTGGTCATTACCTATAATTCCAATTTTTACAAAAACAAATAGAATAATTTTCCGTTTAAAAATAAGATTTTATAGGTAGGTTTTTAATCAGTTCCAATTTCGAATGTGACAATTAAATTTAAAGTAAAACAGATTTCCATAGTTTATTGATCAGGGTTATCCCTGGTCAATAAACTATGGAACTCGGTTTTACCTGCAGGGCAGACACACAACCTCAATTAGTATCTATTTTTGACCACTGGACCTTATTTAGCCAGATGGTTGCCATTTTGTCCTGTCAATAATGTGGACGATTTGAAGTGACAATTAAAATAAATGGATATATTCTCTATACAGTGCTCTAATACAAACAGTTTTTTTCAGTTCATTTCGAAAAATACTTAATTGTCGTAGCAATCAAAATTCCGAGATGAGCGAGTTATTTATGTTCAATTTTATTGAGGACAAGTTATTCAAGGTTATAAACGTCATTGTAATATTTATATTGACGGTGTATAAGATTTGATGGAGCGTATAAATATATACCCTAGAAATATCTTGAAGAGGCCCGGATTATAATTTTGTCGGGATCGATAAAAATTAAGTAATGTATGGGGTGGCAATAGTTGTCGGTAGTGTCCGTCCCGTTAAGACTAGATAATCCGGATATGAGACTCAGTTACGACTGTTAAATTTTCTTTATTTTATGCTTCTGTCTATTTTATTTGTTCAAGAATAGTTTTTTGGTAGGCCCTGAGGAAAATAATTTCCCTCAGGGCCTATGTGATTTATCGGTAAGTAATTTTGTATATATCGTTATTCTTAATGCGTTTCGGATAGTAACATGAAGATTAACATGAAGAAGTAACATTCTATGAAGAACTAGGACATGGGATTCCAGTCAGTACAGATTGTTTTGAAATACCCGCATTTAAATAACCTTCCCATAGCTCATACTTCATGAGTCCAACGAGTGAGTAACCAGTCCAACGATGAAGCTCAACCGGATGGCGATATAGTTCCCTTGTGTATACAGTACCTACACTTTGTATACAGGACCTACACTGTGTATACAGGACCTGCACTCTGTATACAGGACCTACACTGTGTATACAGGACCTACACTGTGTATACAGGACCTACACTGTGTATACAGGACCTACACTGTGTATACAGGATCGCCTTAGTGAGATACATCTTGATATGAAAAAAAACCTACACTTCTTTTAATAATAATAATTATAATAATTGGATGACTTGAATAGCGCCGTTTTTGTGCAAAATCACCTCAAGGGCGCTGCACAAACTTATAATACATTTCTACAGTCATCTATGTTATTACTTAACTATTTATGGAGATAATATACAGTACAATACTTACCTGGTAGGTCACTTAAGATTAACACTTAATTAACATTATCTAATTGTTTATTAGCGAAATTTAGATACAGGATTTAGGACATAATTGAAAAATTGAATATAACTGGACTTTCTCTTAGGAATGGTATATTTAATTTAAGAGTACGACAGCTTAAAAAGGTAAGTTTTTAGTTAAGACCTGAATTCTGTTGGACTTGTTATGGATCTTAGTTCCGGAGGGAGTTTATTCCAAGCCTTTGGCCCAGATACTCCGAAAGTGCGATCACAAAACTTAGTATTTGGCTTGCGCATAGGTTCTATCAGTCTGCCTACAGCTGATGATGTTGCTGATCTAAGAATTGACTGCCTCAGACCAGTGTTTTCCGGGACGCATAGTTCAGAGATGTAGGGAGGGGCCATTTCATTGATGGATTTAAACACCATCCAGCACGATTTGTACTGGATTCTTTCAGGGCACTTGAGCCAGTGAAGGTTACGAAGGTGTTCTGAAATGTGCCAATATTTTGAAACACCGGTTATGAGCCGTGCTGCTGCATTAAACGCTGATTGAAATTTATCAATTTGATATTTTGGAAGGCTGGCATAAATGCCGTTGCAGTAATCGAGACGTGAGACTACGTAAGAGTTGATAAGTAGTTTTGTTGCTTCTGTAGAAAGGTTTCTTCGGACAGACTTGAATTTGAAAAAAACCGGTGCTTACAGTCCTATTTATTTGACTTTTAAACGAAAAGTCTGAATCTAAATTGACACCGAGAAGTATGACTGTTGTTTTTGGGATGATATCGCTGCCGGAAATAATAATAGGTGAATCGTCTATGAAATGTTGACGTTTTTTTGTGGCTGCCCAGAGAAACTTAGTCTTAGATGGATTGAGCTTCAGCTTGTTTGAAGACATCCAACGAATTATTGCTTCTAGTCATTCAGTTATACGGATCTTGAGACTATTGATTTCATTTGGAGCGCAGTAAAAATAAACTTGCTGATCGTCAGCGTAGCAGTGAGACAAGAGATCAAATGACTCGATTATTTAGGCGATATCATTTGTAAAAAGGATGAAGAGAAGTAGACCCAAAACGGATCCCTGGGGTACCCCTGAAGAAAGTGTTGTGAAGTTGGACAATTTATTTCCAACCCTCACGGCTTGTAAGCGATTGGATAAATAGGATACCAACCAATTTTTTATGATGGAATTCAAACCAAATGTTTCCTCTAATCTCCTAATGAGGAATTCATGATCAATCGTGTCAAACGCTGCACTCATGTCTAGGAGTGAGATAAGTGATAACTTTACTGACTCTACGGCTAGAGTTATGTCTGATAGCATACGAAGTAGTCCGATTTCAGCTGAGTGGAACTTTCTGTACGCTGATTGACGTTTTGCGAATAATTTATTTGAATTCAAGTGACTGGTTATTTGTGCGGCAGCAATTTTCTCCAGGATATTTGAAATAAATGGTAAGTTTGAAACGGGTCGATAATTACCTATGTTATCGGCGTCTAGTTGTGAATTTCTATCTGGAATATACGAGTACATGATTATTATTAAAATCTGTTATGAAATATACCTATTTATCGTTTTACCATTCACTTCATATTAAGTTTCATCATTATCTCAACAAAGAATCCAAAACAATCTCATTATCTCACCAAGTGGAAACGTAGCTCTTGTATTTTCATAGTAATATCTGAGGAATAACATCTGATGATGCGTAGATATATAGAATCTCTATACAATAAGCCATTCGAAAAGCAATCTAGTTTTTGGATGTAGCTGCCACTCGTGTGCTTGCTAAATAATGTACTAATGATTCTTTTATTCTAAATGATGATTGTCCACGACACCCAAATAATAATTTTAATTTTCCTTCTGACACTCCCAGATTCAATTATATCAAGGTGTATATGGGTGTATTGATGAAATTTAATAAAGTTTCTAGCACAATAGAGTGATTTATAAATGTTTATATATATATTTAAATGATACGGGAATTTATTAAAATGTATTATTGTATTTTGTTCATCAAGTAAAGGTAGACATATCAAAGAAAATTCATTAAAAAGTATAGTATAACAAGTAGGTACCTGTAATACACGGATAATATAAAACAAATGTAACATTATTAAGAGGTCGACAACATCTAACCCAGAATATAAAATAAACAACATCTCTTTTCCTCCGGCCATACGTATGGCGGAAACGGTGCTTGCGCAATGATGGGTAGGTTCAGCTATCAGAGGATTGAACCCGCAATGCGGCCTAAACGTGAAACATGAAACATTGAACCAATTGATCACTAACCGGTCATTAATATTGTATCAGAGTGAGTTAAGAATTATCTACACTTTCGCTCCACTCGGAATATGGGTTAAGTGCTTGGCGTTCGAATTGAAAATTTCTCGCCCTCACTTAAAAAAATGATGCCCATAATTTTAATACGGAGACCATATAAACTGATTATAGTGCTATATAGCCGATGAATTAATTTGCAGTTTAACGTTTATCTTATATTATTATGATATATAAAAAAAAGAATATTGAAAAATCATAAATCCTCGAATTCTGCGAGTCGAAAATGGCATATTATTGTGTGCGATCAGTCAAGACGTTTTGTAAACTCAGCATAATATGCCGAAAATCGCTCGGGTTGTTAAGACACCTTCAAGGTTATCATGCTGTCTTCTGCGCATGCATTCTGAGTTAGCAGTTATTTTTCTACGATCACGTGTGGGATATCTGTCTTTATATCACGGTTACGTTATTTGCCTTCTGGCTATTGCAACGTAAACATGTCCCATCCGCTATCAGATTGAACCAATGAGGAATAAAAAGCCGTGATCCTTTTTATCTGATCGGAAGGTGTGAAAGAAACTGAAATTCGTTGTAGACTTTTATCACAATAACACGCTTTAAAACGTTTACATTTTACAAGTGGCAGAACGAGTGTGATGCACGAAGGAGCACGTCGCCCGTCAATCTTCACCTTAGACGACTAGATTCAGCAAGCTTAAGACATGGTTCTAGCGAATAGGTGAGTTATCATCGGTGAAACAGCGTCTTTTTTGAACATCAGTTATGATGTATCAATTTTGTTATAGGTACTGAAAAACCCTTCCTAGAGCCCTTATCTTGTTTCCTTCATCTTTCATCGGTTTGGGCCGCTCAAGGATGCATTGGACGCGAAGGATTCCAAAAGTGGCATCGCGACGAACATAAAACCTCCTTCGTGAAAGGAGTACCTAGGCTAGCCTGTGCATGACCAAGAGCGTTGAAAAGAGATGAGACTATGGACAACACTTATGTACATATTAAACACGTTCCGTGTAATTTTATTAACACTTTTTGTGTTAATACAATTCTAGAATGAAAAATGTAGATAATTTTTTACTTGCACTCGTACATATTTTAAGGAAGATGGAAATGATGAAATAATCAAGAAATAAAATAATCGTTTAAAATAAATAAATTGATTCGTAAGTAAGCGTAAGTTCATAGTGACTACACTTAATCATTTAAAGGTCCCTGTAGTCTAACTAGAAATAACCAAACCGTGAATTCATTGGTTTAGTCCAACGAATTCATAGGTTTACTTAACAGCGTTAGTGAGGAAAAAAGCATATTTTCGCTCGAATAATTGCGTCTTCCACAGTGTTGTCCTCAACATTATTTCAGCAGAACGATACAATCTTAAAGTGGGAACTTAGTTTTACATTTGGGCCCCGGTTTCATTCGAGTGGCCGATGAGATATTTTACTTATTTTACCAAGGTCCTGCCTACAAGGTCGTCTGCCAGGTGCTTCTCCCCATACAAACGTTGGCTGAACACATTTTTTTTCATGACTAATTAGCGGTCAACTTTTCCTATGTTGTTTAGTAAAGTCCAAGACTCCCCTCCAGTGGAAATCTGTCTGAACCCGCGTTTTTACTTTAGGGTTAGCGCCCAGCACTCATTTGGTCGAAGTAGCCTATCGGATATTATTTTTACGGTCATCGCTTGGATTACTGGTATTGAATATTTTGGTGGTACAAAGCAGAAATGCATTCTATACATAGAGCTATACAATTAGAGGTGCTATCGTTCCAATATGTCGTCGAAAATAGTTCCACTAGAAAGCGCTAAGCGGCGGGCTAGACTGAATTTGGAAGTTTTACTTAGAGCATTGGCAGCTTCGTAGGTCACTTGGAGGTAAAAAGTGGTATATATTTTTTGGCTTCATAACTCATTTAAATATAACACATCAATGGTTCCACATCGATTTGAAAGAAACTCACCATCGTTAATGATGTGATACATTTTGGCTATTAGTTTCAAGAGAAACTTCTTCTTTTTATTTGGTCCCTGGGAATTTATATTATTTTTACATTAACCGCATACAGGAGGCCCTGAGAAAAATAATTTCCCTCGGGGTCGATGTCATCTTTTGTTGAGGTTCTTTTTAAGGAGAGGAAGTTCTTGGAAGGAAAAGGATGTGAGAGGTGGGTATAATCAGTGTGTCCAGGAGTGACGGACGAATGATCTGTAAACATAATGAATCAAGAGAGACCAGTTGAAGAGGACAATGGGTCTCCCCAAACCAACCTCTCTCGATACGGCACGTCACACAGATGCTGGGCAGGCGTATCCTGAACATACCTCCCCTATGAACCCAAGCACTCCTGCTTAGTCACCAAATGTAGCAAACCAATTGGGATGACCTATATCAGAGGTGTTGGTTATCCACCAAATGGTTCATGGGCGGTGGTACCCAAATCCACCTTCTAAATTGAAATTTTATGGTCGATGAATTGAATTTGGTAATATAAATATAAAATGGTAGGTGGCACTCACCGTCGATATCTGTTGCTTCGCATCTCCACACCTGGCCAAAAGCGCCTTCTCCGAGGATATCAAACACCTTCAGGTGGTGGCGAGGGAATTCCCACCTGTCTGGGGGTGGTTTTGTCTCTGCCACCCCAGCTGAGATCTGTTTGAAAAAAAACACTAGTTAATTTTTTACAAGTGAAGTACCTACAAGCAAAACAGATGCGTCGAACTGAAGGACATTAACAATATCAGATTTCATTTAAATCGAAAATACTTATGGGTCACGAATTTTTGAAAATACATATAATGAGACTCTTTTAAGGTAACATAAAGTATACTCCATAAACTACGACAAATCTGCCATTGACTTAGTACCTTTTTGTTCTAGACAAAGGCCGAAGACACGGTCAAGAGACCGATTGACCGACCGACAATTTTAGTGCATATATATATAGTGGCTTATATTTGGATCACGAAAAATGCCCACAAGGCACTTGTAGTGTTATTCTTTATTATGTGTTTGTAACAGTTCTGCTAGTTCAGTTATAAGTTATATATATTTGTAGTAAACAACTGTTGAAAACAAATATTAAAATCCGTGGTTATGACCACATATAAACTATGATCATAATTGTATACTTCACACATCGAAAACATCTAACTCTCTCGAGGTTGAACATAATAGAAATTCCTTTGTCAACCAAAATTTCTCCTTCCTTAATTATTCATATTCTGTATTTGGAATTCCAGGAAATATGAAGGGATATTATTATTTAGTCATGTGAGGCTCTCTGTATGTTGATTCACAAATGTAGGTGCACATCTCATCAAACAAAGCTTCACGTGTTTTTCTTAATTTCACCATGGAACATCACGCCTGTCTGCGTCTCATGTGTATTGGCTACTAGGGCGGGCTGTCAAACCTTTTCGGTGAATTTGGATGCGTCAGGGGTTTCAATAGTTGTGCATTTATTTCAATATTCTTAAGAACCACAACCTAAAAATACATAAAATGTATAAGTTCGACCAATTACTTCGTGGGGGAGTCCAAACTATCAGGTTCTCATCCATACATCGTGGGGGCAATTCCCTGCAGGCCCTGTAGGTTTATCTTAATTGATAAAACAACACATTATGTAGTAGGATACATTAAAATATTCTCTGATATTCTTAAGATATTTGTCTTTCTTTTGAGAATTTTTTTTAGCTTAAATATGAACGCATTTTGAGCAGCAGGCGGTTACGGATTCCCAACACAGACGTAGAAAATGTGTTATAAGGATATCATTATATTGTTTGTTACTAACAACTTGGAAGTAAATATGTATTACGATAAAAAATATAACTCAAAATCACAACTTTTTTATTCGAGAACCAAAATCATTTTTGTAGCTAATGGTAATGTTATAATCTAAATAGTCATACTGAACTTTGTCCACCCTAAGAAATAATAGCTAAAATCAAAATCCCCACATTTTCCTAAAGGGCCTACCCTCAAGTTTACTTCCTGCTGTCAATCTCATGTCAGCGTCCTGTCTATCTCCTGTCTGCCTACGCCAGGATGTTTTAATTTCCCGAAGGAACCACAACAGAAACCACGCAGGATTTTACTTTTAAGTCAAATGCATCAAATTACCATAAAATAATTGTATCGGTGATTCCCTGTCTAAAGTTTATGTTTTTCTCTGTTACAATCTGTAGTAAGCGTTCGAAAAGGATAAGAAGAATACTGAATACTGAATATGGTTTGAAAATAGAAAAAGAATACTGAATACTGAATATGGTTTGAAAGGGAGATACGTAAATACGAATGTGAGAGGGAGCGCGATAATATAAGAAAACCATTACAATAAATATGCATAGGTAAGCGACTGTTATGAACATTATCTTATTAATATATAAAAAATCACGTGTCACTGTGTTCGTACACGCTAATCTCCGAAACCGCCCAACCGATTTCAATGAAATTTATTGAATGTATATGGTTGTTCCAGCTTGATAGACGTGATAGTTTTGGATCCGATAGGTAGCGCAGTTGTCGAGACTTTTGTCAGATTTCTCATCCAAAAATACAAAACAACCACAATTTTTAACTTTCGTATGTAGAAGGCATTCTGTGGCAGGACAACGTCTGCCCGGGCCTACTAGTACATATATATAAAAATGTAATATTTTTTTTTAGATATTAAAGTGTTCAAGGAAGTTGTGTCATGTGGCGGTAGAAATTCAGAATGCGAGATCTTAACGGATAGAATCAGTTGTTAATTATTGGGTAAAATCCCGAATAGCAAATTTAGAAACAATTTGTTTACGTTCGGTTTTCAAAATATTTAATGACAAAATGCAAATAATTTAACCGAACCTCATAGAACATAACATAAGGAACTAAAGAAGCGCCATTTTAAGTATACTTTTGATTTTTATACTTTAGTATTTGAAGTATACTACTTGAAAATATGTATAAATATGTGATTGAATTATTATTTTTTTGTTTTAATAATACATGTATGTAATCACCATGCATCTAATAAAAATACCACTAATAAATTAGTAAATAATTATCATTGAAATATCTCACATACCTAATTAAAAAAAATCGATATGCCCATGAAGGTTTTGATTCATAATTTTACTAGGTCCAGAACACAGACATATGAATATTAATAGACGAGCAGTTAAGGACAAGGGGTTAAAACAAGAGTTGCGGGACGCAGAGAGGAAAGCTGACTGTGATTCGTCAATAAATCAATCTGACAGTAAATAGGCATCTCGCATTGTAATATCACCATTTAGTTCTTAAAAGTAAAATCTGCTTGTGAATGAATACCTAGACATTTTTAAATGGGAGCGCAAATTACTCGCCACGTTATGAATAAATTTGCAGGGTCCAAATTCGGCAAAATAAATTTCTTCTATTTTCAGAGTCGAATATTTCGTTCACGTATTTAGTTAAGACACTTTTATAAATGTTCATAATTTACTTCCCAGCAACCAACCAGCTTTGTGTTTCGCGTCCAGACGTATCTCGATGTGATAATATATGTTTCTACAACTGATCCATATTAAACGATGTGAATATGCTTATAATAAAGTAAAATAATGCTTATATATGGAATGTAAAACGACAATTGGGTTAATTCTCTTTTTCACATCTATTTTTACAAGTTTTCATAGCACAAGCCACCATTTTGCCGTGTTATTTCGTAAAATGAACCGATGATGCCCCGACCATAGTTCGCACAAGAATGATGACCTCACGTTTTCTAAATTCACTTGAGGCCATACGCGAGCACAGCCGGTTCCAATGGAACCGGTATGGGGAGTGGGGAATAATACGCTTTTAATCACTTAGGGCAGGTCTACTAATATTCATATGTCTATGGTCCAGAATAAAGGAACTAACTTCTTTACTTACTTCATTTTTGGCCCGTATATTTAAAGACTAGTTACAATAGAGCTCTTATTTTGCACGTTAATTTAATGCTTCCATTTTATCGGCTGCAAGCTTTGTCGAAAACACAAAACCTCTTCTGACAGGCAAACCTCTCCAACAATGGCTCACCTAACACAAAAATCACCGTTATTGTAATGCAAATCTCACTCGGGAACAGATAAAAGAATTATTGATTGAATACCAGTTTTACTGAGGTGGAATCAATCGGTTAGCCGAGCCAATATCATTGAAATTCCAATGCATTATTTAGCTGTCAGCGAGTTGCAAGCAAAGTAAATCGAAGTATTACCGTTTGGTATTCGCTGTCTGGACGCGGAAGTTAGACGCCTAAAGGTATTTAAACGCCTTTCCCCGACAGAATGGATGCAATTTTAACAATCATTAAGTTTAGTGTTTTACCAAAAAACGTATTTTTGAAATACTAAGATAATGATTTCCGTCAGTTGGAAAGGCTCATAGGACGAATAATCAAAATGTGACATGAAATATTTTATTGAAGTTTGTTTCTATCTCATTTCAGAGTGGAAACTCTAGCAAAGTACGGCTCCACGATAACTCAACACAGTGACAATTTAATACACTTTTAAAAAGTGATATAAAGTCATTGGAAACGATGAAAAAAAAAGAGTTCTTAACCTAACCTAACCTAACTCAACCTAAGCTACTTAACCCAGATAATAAAGTTTTTGTTTCATCACTTTCCATGACTTTACATAACTTTTTTAAATATGGGATGAATTATCATTGTGATGATTTATCCGGTCACCCAAAGTACAAATCAAGTGAAGGGAGAGAGTATGAGATGCGACAGAAAAGATTAAAAAGGGGTTAAATAATAATCTGGTAATCAGGTCACTAAAAAATTGCCAATCCACTCGAGTGATTGATGTCATATATATGCATGTACAATATTATATAATAAATACTATTCCTCAAAATATTAATATATATAAGTGCTTACTGCGGTTTAAAGCTAATGAAACCACTTAGATTCTAATTTGGCACATTATGGCAAGCGATCGCTCAAAACGTTTTTGCAAACTTGGCATAATAAGCCAAAAATTCGTTTCAAATAGATTCACCACTCGAGTCTATTTCAAACGACATTTAATACTCAACGACCGTCGTCCACCAGAGCACGTTGGAAATATCTTTTACTCTGGAACGAGGATCGGATACATATATTATTATATTAAGGTAAGTTCGTCGTAGATATTAAAATCTTACAGAAACACAACGGATATTGTTAAAAGAAAGAAATTGATAGAAAAGTGACATCAATGCTGCATAGTTAAGCCAACATAGGGATTTAAATCTACGTCTTCTGGATACGGAACGAGGGACCTCGCCTCTTTGCCACGGTGGTCATTATAACCAGTGTATTGTTTGTATAAATGATAACAGCGTTATTATACTAAAAACAACATGTTTGATCAATTGGCTAATCCGACGCAATTGTAGAATTATCAACGCAGTGTAACAATTAAACACATTCTTGTTTAGACTTTTTTAGACACCTTCATCTAAAATAACAAATAAGCCATGTTTGTGTCCAACTTCCGAACATAAACAAGGTCGAAAAGGAAGAAAATAATAAATATTCATTAATTCTTTAATGTGGTTTCTTTATATAAAACTTTAAGTGGATTTAAAATAAACTATTATCATGGCGGTGTCCCTGCAATATTAACATTATGGAAGAAAGTTTTTCGCTTTGTAATGTGCTGTCTAGATTTAAAGTATCCGTGGATAATACGATGTCAAGCTTTTGGCAACTTTATTCCAAACGAATCAAATATTCTGAAAGCTTCCCCTTACACGTAATATCCACTTGGATGCGATTGATTTCCGGAAATTCGCCCAGCTTTCCCGGAGTGCCGGGAGCACGATATTTTGCTCAAAGAAAAATATCAAAAGCTCTGCTAACACTCAGGTAATTCTCTATTTGCGAGTTGAATCTGATGTATCAACTGAATGTACTATGTAAAACTAAAATGGAAAAAATATTTAGAAATATTCTGTTTTCAAAAAGTGATCTCATAACAGAATTAAAAAAAAAAATTATGTTCTTCTTTTTATCAAATAAAAAACTAGTCATTTAAAACTAACTGTTAATAGTATGACTCACAGAAACAAAGGGATTAAAAAAGCAACGACTTCAATATCTACCAAGATCAAATTGGGATTAAATATGATATTAAATTTATCTATTGGTTCTCGGTGTTTCTAATAAACCCCACGTGTAACAAAAATAGAATTTGAGCTCTCCGTAGCAACACCATAATCATTTTTAGACATACAAATTTCTTGATAAATGTTAAATAATCATTTCAAAGTTTTAGTTCTACAATTATTTCTTTTTTAAAGTACGTAATATATACTTCCTGACGTGTACCTGTGCTTACTCGGGGAATATGAAAAGTTTATGCATCAGCCCTAATTTTCAGATATTCACACTTTTAGGACAGTCATAAGAGGTTTTACCACATATACCTACGCCTCATTTCACATATAATTGATTAAGTGGCTCGTGCCATGCCTTCCACGTTGACTTCCACAACTTCTTCTGCCATTCACTTATACGTCATATAATCTCCTTAAACTTCTTTTTTTGTTTATCCGCTACGTATGCCCAAAACAGCTAAGCATCCCATTCTTAATCTCGTCCATTACGCTAACAGCCTTGCAAGAATTTTCCGGATCGAGGAAGTTTTATATTACAAAATAATGTATAATTTCAACCCAAATTTACTTATCTTGAACGCTTATTCAAATAAGATTTTTTGGCACTTGCTCGGCTCCGACTAAAAGGTTGTTTAGCTTAAGGCACGTTACGCTATACGCATAACGCATTTGGGCGTGGCGTACACGTTTTATATGTTGAGGTATCACATTACGCTATAATCTTCCTTGGGAGTGGGGGTCAGATCAATTGGGGAACTGTCGCGGAAAATCATTTATGTTTATGGGATCTGTCACCTTGACAGATGACAGCCGCGTAATTACGGCCCTCCGTAAATTGTATAATTGTAATAATCGTATAATTGTATAAATACTGCCGTATGCAGGAGAGGGGGTCACGTCGCCACGCCCACACTTAGACACATCATCTTTCAGGTGTGACAGGTCTGTATGGCGAGCAATATGGCGTTATATAAAACGCTTTGAGCTTAAAGCGTTATCTGTCACTCCCATTAAACCGATCCAAAGGGGAGTACTGAGTGGAATAAATCCGTTCACTGAATTCATACGAAAATAGAATAGTATGTTATTCTTATTTTTATCGGGGCGATTACCCATGCTAAAAATAATTTAAATCTATTGATTATTTTTTTTTTATATCCAAGATAATAAAAATTTGATGATTCCCATTGTTCTATCAAAAAAATTATTGCATACTTTTTTCCTTCCCACAACTTTTTCTTCTTTCTCTCCTTCAAAAGACAGCATCTACAAAGGGAAATTATTTCATCTTGGCCTTCTGTATGGAGCTTGTGTAAAGTGCCTTTGTAGCTACGTGATACACAGGTACTTAATGAATTATGAAATAGGTAGAAAAATCATTTTTCTGGTGTTCAGAAGATATTAATATATTCAGGGCAATTAGTAACATTTGGCCCCGGGAGAAATAATATTTTACCTTTGCTTTATATTCAATTATTAATATTTTCTATTTTATTATCCTCTCTAAAGCCTTTTCCAGAAATGGACATTATTCTAAAAGTCCAAAAGCATAATTTATATTATATATGTATATAAATAAACAGATGTTTAATGGCAATAAAATACTCCGTAATCTGGCTTAAATTTGAATGTAAAATACTTGAAAAAAAAGAACGTCGTACGAAATAACAATAATAATTAATGGATTACTTCTGTAGCGCCGTTTTATACCCAAATCATAATAATTAGCTATTTTAAAAAAAACCTTGTTGATGGATAAGGTATTATAAATTTAAATGTGTTTTTGTGTTTAAGGGCGAGCGACTAAGGTCATGACCATAACTTGATTGTATAAAAAAAAACAACTTTATGTAGATGAAGCTCTGACGCCATTTAACAAAAATCTATTATGGAATACTAAAATAAGGACAAAAGAGAAAAATTTCAAATATATTTGGTTCAAAAACGGAAAATTACTGCCACGGAAATCTGAAGACTCACTTAAAATTGAAATGAATAATCAAAATTATCTTGAAAATAAAATCATGTAAACAACCCATCTACAATATAATATACACATTTACCAGAAATTGATCCTTTAGCTGATATCGAATTTGATAACCCCTCTCCCGATGAAATCACAACCTTAATAAAACGAGAAATTAATGACTTCATAAAGAAGAACATTATAAATACTCCACCAGAATATACGAAGCATCAAGAAAAATTTCAGAGAGCTGACGGTGATGCTACAGCAGCTTGAAGAGGATATAGACATCACCATCCTCACAGAGTGTCGTATAAAAAAAAGGTCCAGGTGTTTTATCACCAAAGCACCTGGACAACCATAAGGTATACAACTCCACACAACATAGACATCAGAATGAAGGAGTTATATTTTATGTTAAAAATGAGATCCTAGGAACCGTAAAGGAAATTCAACTCAGAGACGCTAACTGTTTACTGTTATACATTAACAATGACATCTCAATATTCGGGAAATACAGATCACCGTCGATGAGAGACGTGTCTCCTTTTCTTCACTCCCTGAATAATGAGCTAACCCAACTACGAGATGTTCGAAATGTGAACCTAATTGGGGACATCAACATCAACATTCTAAATACTAGACAGAAAGACCCGCAATGTGATGACTACCAACTTCAGCTACATCATGGACTGATCAGTTATGTTTTTTTCGTGACGCTGAATTGTTTTAACGCTTTTTCCGCTCCAGCCAACAAGATTAAGATATAATGAAGAGACTCAAAATGTATCTGCTTCCTGTACACCACATCATGATTAAAACAAACAATGCAGACGGTACCGCTGTTCACCATTTCAATATTACTGACCACTTCAGAACTTCAAAATACACAAACATACATTAAAAACACATTTGCCGAAAATATAATTAAAATTAGCAAGTTAAAGGATTTATTAAAATTGATTAATTGGGGTGAAGTACATGAAATTTATGATTTTCAAGATTGCTTGAATTCATTTACAAACACTGTCCAAACAAATATTCAAAAATGCTCTGAACCGTTCACAATACAAACTTCACACAAATGTAAAATCAAAAAACGAAGAAGATCTTTCCTTACTAAATCTTTATAAGCATTTTAGAAATATGTGGTATAAAATTCTAAAATTTACAAGAGGTAATTACTACAAATAACAGAATCAAAAATGTAATAAAAACCCTAAGCTTGTTTGGAAAATTATTAAAGAAATGACATAGACTAACAACAATAAAAGCAGTGATATAACCGAACTTGATACACCGAAGCAAAAATAAAATATGAATGAGAATCCAAAAGAAATCGTTCAATTTGTGAACGAATATTTCTCGAACGTGGGTTCTAGTTTAGCTAAAAAAATCATTAAAACTCTTTGTACTAATAATGATAATTACAACGCACTTCCTAATAATATCTGATTTAAATTAAATACAATCTCGGCAGATGACATTAATAGCATTATAGATTCAATGAAATCAACACTCGCTTCGGGATATATATTTTACAATAAATAATTTTTGATTTGATTTGATTTGATTTGATTTGATTGATCAGATGTCATTTCAATGAGAATAATTAAGTCAACCAGGGATGAACTACTCCAACTACTTCTCTACCTTGCGAACAGATGTATCATGGATAGTATCTTACCTGCAACGCTAAAAATGGGTTATGTTATACCAATCTTTGAAACTGCCAATAAAACAGATATAGATAACTATAGACCTGTAACAATATTGAATAATCTTTCAAAAAAAGTAGGGAAAGTTATTGAGAATCAGCTTTCTCAATATCTCGAAACAAACCACATGCTTTCGGAAAATCAATACGGCTTTATAAAAAAAATATGGGAACTTCCGATACCATCGCCTCTGTTGTAAATATTATAAAACAGTCTCGAAAACGGTAATAAGTAACGTACAAAAAAAACTCGACCAAATTTATAATTTAATTTTCACACAAATTACCATGTACAGTGTGATCTTAAAACGGGGAACCCCAGTAAGGCCACATTCTTTTCAACAAATGTAAAAAAATAAAATAATTTAAAAAATCAATTGAAGAATGTGTAAACCGAGTGAAACATATTATTTAAAACGAAACACTAGAGGTCTAATAGAAAGTCGTGTAAAACTACGCCCTTAATAATACATCTGTGAAAGATTATTACATACATTATTTTATTCCAAGATAAATACATCAAAATTTCTTCAGTGTGTCACGTTAAGATTGTGTGACATAACGGTCACACAATCTTAACGTGATAAAACTGATGTATTCAAACTTTTATAAGCCAAGCTTTCTTTGCACATGATGAACTTAAATGGATTGTGGCAAAAAAAGTATTGAACTTATCTATAATGAGTTGATAAATGACATATCGATCTTCTTATACCTTCTTTCGAACTTGTTAATAAACCTTCGTTTTAACTTAATTCTTATTGGCAATTATTATTTTATGAGGAACCATTTTTTGGAAGAAACCGGACACAAAATCCCATTTTAATAATATTTATCTTTTGTCCCATATTTACATTGTTTGTTATTTATGTAAGTTAATATTAGTTTTGGTTTCAGTAGCATTATCGGATTCCGTATCGGGTGTGGTTTCAGTAGCATTCTCCGATTCTTTTATTAAAGTCCATTTTCCACGTTGGGTGTGGTTTCGGTAGCATTCTCTGATTCCATTATTAAAGTCCATATTGGGTGTGGTTTCAGAAACATTATCGGATTCCGTATTGGGTGTGGTTTCAGTAGCATTCTCCGATTCCATATCAGGTGTTGATTAAGTAGCATTCTACCATTCTTTTATTAAATTCCATATTGGATGTGGTTTTGGTAGCATTCTCCGATTCCGTTTTCCTGACAAAATGTTCTTCCTAAACCCATGTACTATCAAAATGTTGTACAATATTTGAAGATCCGATTCCTTTATTAAAGATCATATTGAGTGTTGTTTCAGTGGAATTATCCTATTTCATATTAGGCGTGGTTTCATTAGCATTCTCCCATTTCTTTATTAAAGTCCATATTGGGTGTGGTTTCAGTAGCATTCTCCGATTCCATTTTCCAAACTAAATTTTCTTCCTTAACACGTTTACAATAAAAATCTTGTACAATATTTGATACTTCCTAGTAATGTTTTACTTGGTTTAAATATATTTATAAATCCAATTGGTTTATTTTCCATCAAAGTCTAAAATCATAAGTCCAAGACTGTTTCCCTTCGCTTGGAAATACGCTTTGCTTTTCAATCCGTTTATGATGAGAAATTTTGTGGAAATTGGATTTAATATTTTCGTTTCGTGAAATGTAATTAGGTAGCTTTATGTTTTGTGATAAAAAAAATCAACAGTGAGGAAACTCTGGATTACGAAAAAAACCTGTTATCCTTTCCCATGAAATCCCAATAAAATATTAGGGAAATTTAATACCGGAAAGATTGGTAGAGGATTTTAGAAATAGTTTTACAAAAAAAATTACTTATCTGTTACTTTGAAAATCACTCAGTCACAAAGCAGCATTTAAAATCAATATTTTAATTATATATTAAATTATTTTGTGTGAGAATTGATACACGCTTACTCGGAAATAGTTTATATGGTTAGCTAATCCAAATGGCGGATATCGATACAAATGCTATTGGTTATATTAATTTTATGTTATATAACTAATATAATGTTAAGAGGAACAGCTGTGATGCCTTTTTCATACAAAACTGAAATTTTGGATTTGAGGCAAAAATACCCAATCAAACTGAATAATTATTTTTTGATCATCGAATACAAAATTAGTGGGTTCATATCCAGATGTGACCGAATCTTTTTCTTTTTCATATTTTTGTTTGAAAGTCGCTAATATTGTTTACAATAATTAAATATAAACATTTGAGGTTTTTGACAAAACGATTCGAAGAAGCGGCCCGTTCTCATGAAGCCAACATCAACTTTACTGTGAACGGGTGTTCCGCTCTTGTACATCGAGTTTCACACACGTGTTGTAGGCTCTATTAAAATACCCGTAGAATAGTCTCAGAATGCCCACATTCATACATTACAGATGGAAATTGGTCTATTAACCAAGGATTGTCAATCAGACGGACCGCCCTCCTTTGAACAGAATCAAGTATCAAATAATTATAAGCAATAATTAGTCGCCTGAAATATCAATACAAATTGAAAATGTCTCCCGAGCAAAAATAAATGCCGCCAAAGGGAATCGAACCCGTACCTTCTGATGTCAGGTGCTCTGAACCACTAAGCTATGTCGGCTTATTTCCAACCCGACAAATAATTCAATTTGTACTAGTACCTCAATCAACAATTACTGCTTATTATATATTAATATTTTTTTTAACATTAGTTTATCATTAAAAAAAATAAGAATAAAGTAGGTTTATAAAGTATTGTGGAGGCTCCAGCCCAGAGGTGGCTCCTAAATTTAATTGTTGGGAGTACTTGAGATTTGTATAGGGCAGCAGCTGGTTAATATTGAATAACCTGCTAGAACCTATATAAGCCCAGTTTCTTGGAAGCCAGATTTACTCGGGCTCCCATAAATCTCCGACACTAGAGCCGGTCTGATATACTTCTACCATGAATTTCAATGGAGTCTATTGAGGAGGGGGCTTCCATCAAATTGCACTCATAAAGTTATTCAAAAAATAAATAAAACATATATTTTTTTAATCCTAAAGTATGGAAAATACTTAGTATTGATATGTGCTATTTTATTTATTTGTGTCATACATTAAAAAATAAGGCCATTAAAGAATGATTTTTGTTTAATGATTTTAGAAGCAACTTCTTTGTGAGTTTATTATACTTAAATAATTTGGCTTTACTTTGTATATACGGTGGTACCTCGACATACGAGTGCCCCAACATACGAGTTTTTCGAGATACGAGCCGGCGAGCGAGTGATTTTTTGCTTTGAGTTGCGAGCGAAATTCGAGATACGAGTTCGGTTTAGCAGGTCGGCCGGTAGCAGTAATCCACCAAACCTCGAAGATGACATCCTCGAGGAGTTCAAATTTATAAAGGTTCTCTACCTACCACCCAACACCACTCCTATTCTGCAGCCCATGGATCAGCAGGTGATTTCTAATTAGAAAAGATAAAGATAATAAAAATTATCGATCAGGCCTGGCCGGGTGTTACAACGAGGACCTTGACCTCTGCATGGAAAAAGCTATGGCCTGAAGCTGTAGCTGAAAGTCGTGCATCTGATCTTTTTAATGACACTTGCCTAACTCATTTCCGGAACATTCTGAGAGGGAGGAAGAAACAAACCTCCTTGGACATGTTTTTTTTCTAAACGGCCTACAGGTGAAAGCGAGAAAAATGCAGCGAAAAAGGCAAAGACCAGTAAGGATATCTAATTTATTTAATTACATTTTTTTTTTTGATTTTGTACAATAAATATTTTTCATTTATAAATACGTTTTTATTATTCAAAACCACGTAACAAAAATAACTGGGCTGACAATTTGGGGGTTGAAACGGATTAATGGTGGTTTAATTGTTTTGTATGGGGAAATCTGCATCGATATACGAGTAATTCAAGATACGAGCAAGGTTGCGGAAAGAATTAAACTCGTATGTCGAGGTACCACTGTATTAAAATTACAAGCTATATTTTCGTTAACACATTAACAACATGGTTAATAAATCTCTCACGCTATTTGGCTTCATCCACAGAATCACCTCTGACTTCAATAATATTATCACCTTGAAAACTCTTCACTGTTCGTTAGTTCACCCTAATCTAGAATATGCCTGCTTTATTTGGTTTTCATTATATGATGTTCACATTAATCATATCGAATCTGTACAGTATCGTTTCTTAAGGGGCATTGCTTGGAGGTTAGGGCTAGAAAAAGGCGATTACTCATACAATGAACTTGAATTAAAATTAAATCTTTCTTCCTTAGAAAAACTAAGAACTTTGATCTCATCTACTATTTTAAAATTGTTAACAGTATGATTGACTCACCTACTTTGTTGCAACCCATCCCTTTCAATATTCCTTCCCGTAGACTCAGAAATAATGATTTGCTTTTTCTCAATCAATACTCCACAAATGATGGAGACCATTCACCAATGTTCGGATGTCGGAATGGCCAGACTTGTCAACTCAAGTCAGGAGCTTAAATTTTTTGGTGTAAGCCTAAATGATTTTTGTCAACACAAGTAATACTTGGCATTTTTATGGCTGAAGTCGTGAACTCCATTAAAAAATTTGATCCTTTCTTTACTTGACATTATCTCTATTGTTTTTGTCATAGTACCTTTTATTATAAAATTTCTCTTTGCATTAACTTCTTGTTGATAATTGAATAAATATATATGTATCAAGCAAAATTGAATTTTTTAATGGGCTACAGATTTTTTTTTGAATTACGTGAAATGCACAACTGCTCTTAACCGTCTAGACGCCAGTGAGACTATGGCATCCCCAATTGTGGTATGTTGTGAAACTGATGGTAGTGGGGAGGGAAAGAAGATGGGAATAGGAAGGTTGGGAAGTAGAGTAAGCATAATTTAAAACACAAGTAAATAAAGTAGCACATATCCGTATGTATTTGCTATACCTTTTGAATTAAAAAAAATTATTCAGTTCGGTTGTGTATTTTTGGTTTCAAATCCATATTCAAGTTTTGTATGAAAAGGCCGCGCAGCCGTTCCTCTTAATTGTGACTATATGTGTGGTAGGTACATACACACATAAAACATATTTATGATCAGTAATTTGCTTATTTTACCTAAAGCAATGATATGATAAAAGCCATGATGAAAGCAGCAAAAAATGATTGTTAGTAATGATACGCATTGATGGAAAGTTTTAGAGTGTGTAATTTTAATTGATTCCAATATTGGGCTCCGAACCTGAGTGTTAGCAGTTGTAGTCCTCCCTTGGGTCTCGTATCGATTGGAGAAGGCTCTAGGAACCCTCCATCCCTGGATAGCCAGCCTGGGAGCGTCTTGCAGAACTATACCTCCGGTGGGGTCCTTGCTCTGCAAAGGACATCCAAAATCAGCGTCTTGATCCCCAAAATTTCTTTCGACATCTCTGTGATGTATCAATTTTCCACACAGAAATATTCCCTAATCCGGTTCGCTTGTGTTTTTCGTACCCACTCGTAAGTGTATTTATATATAGAAAGTTTTTGAAAAAAGAAATGGTTTACGTAACGGATTTCATGTTGGGGGTATTTAATTTTTTTTTACATTTATTTTACCCCGTACAGGGGGCAAATTTATAAAAAAAATTACATTTATTTTACCCCCTAAAGGCATATTTATAAAAAAAATAATATTTATTTTACCCCGTACAGGCATTTACGGGGTATAGGAATATTTATAAAAAAAAATATTAATTCTAGGATAGAATAGGATAGTGTAGGATAAAACTTGGTCGAGAAAAGACTTATTTAGAAACTTATATCCTGAGAAAACGTCGCATTTGTGAATGCTGTGTGCGGAGCATAATGTTTTAGGAGAGCAAAGAGGTCAACCTAAATATTAAAGTTTCTTTATGTCGTAGAAGAAATAAATATACAAAAGCTGGTAAATTATTATTTAATAAACTAGCCATTGCGTATTAGAACGTTTTCAATAATAGCATCTCTCATCGCGTCGTTCTTAGGTGGAGCTAGATCTTTAAAGCTCCTACAATTAAAATATTATTAACACAAATCAAAAGTTTTTCTTAGCTAGTTAGGGGCTCCAGATCAGAGGAAGCTAATGGTAGAGGGCACTTGCGAATTATACTCAATAATTGTTACAGCGATTTGTTTTTGGGGTATTATGCCGTGTTGCGCTACCTCCTTCATTAGCCAACGTTTCGACAGCATTGCACTGAGATGTTCAGATGGTTTCAATAAATTTAAAAAAATATATGTTTTCTCAAGGCTTTTGTAATGTGTGTATGGTTTAGATGATTTGGATGTTTGGTTTGCATGGTATCAGTGAAACCCTTATTTCTTCTTCTAGTTGAAAGTCGATCACATACAAACGACTTGGGTTTGTTGTGCAACATTTTATTATGAAAATAATTTGAATGCGACAAATTCAGAAAACTGTCAACCAATGGCATATGGATGTTACTAATGTTGATCTTTACTGGGGGGTGTCTTCAGTGAACGAAAATATCACTATTGAACGAAAATTCTATTTCAGCAAATCGTGGGTTGGATGGTTCGTGCTTAACGTAGTCTAATTATTCCGGTGAGTTGAAATAATCATTAAACTCAAAATGCATCTATGCAATTCCAATGTCCGATTCGGGCGAATTGCCTCTTGCTCTAAGGAATCTTTTGATTTACCTGCGTCTATATCCCTGAGCACACCTTTCTGTTTCGTATTATATAACTATCCTTTGCCGTGATGTGATCAGTGTTTTAAAATATCGATTTTGAAAAAAAAAATCTCTTCCAAAATTTTATAGAATATACAAACATGAAAACAGTGACAGATATGATAATATTCAATTGCATGACAGTGATTAATCGGAGTGCGGTGATTTTTAAATAACAAGAAAACATCGCAATCTAGGGATTAAATAGGTACCAACACGAGTGACAGTGAAGATGCTATAAGTGAAGAAAGTAGATCGTACATAGTCAGTATTCAAACCCATTGTTATTGTAGTGATTTGTTTTTGGGGTATTATGCCGTGTTGCGCTACCTCCTTCTATATATCCAACGTTTGTGTAATTTTATTTAAAATTAAAATTACATATCTGCCCTGATGATGGACACTGCAATTCTGTCCGAAACGTTGGCTATAGAAGGAGGTAGCGTAACACGGCATAATACCCCAAAAACAAATCACTATGATACTTTTGGCCGTGAAAATCTCAAATCATACCCATTGTTATTGGTTTTTACCGGTATTTCATCCATAATTAGTACCCTCCTAATAGTCTTAAGAACTTATTTGTCTAATATCAACCTAGAAAAATTGTGAATCTAATCATATATTTTTCTAAGTTGTAATCATGTTTAAATAACCTACTTAAGGGGCCGCATTCCAAATTTCTACCGATTTATAACAAGTTTCTCGTAACATTTTAAGTTTCTAAGTTCTTAAAAAAATATATGCTATTTTTCAAGATATTATCTGAATATGTGTAGGGCCGAAACGTTAATTACATAAAATTCCCTCTATAGAAAAAAATTGCAAAGTATGCTCCAAAAATTATTATTTACACATTTGTTTCTGTTATATTACAAGTTACAGGTATGAAAAAATTCAAATTGCTTCTTTAAATGCTACTTAAGATATTTCTAAAGAAATTTTTGCTGTATTGTTAATAAGTCATGTTTAATTAAATATTTTCACAACTGTCTCTTACGCTTATTGCTTTTAAATCATATTTATTATAGCGCGCTCGCTCCGACATGAAGATTAACCTATTTTTCATTGCAAAGCTCATTCGCCAACTCGAGGGCTTTGGGGGCAGACGTGTCGTTCAACGTTTTATGATATACAGACGTGCGATTACGTGCAAATATTTGAACCTATAAAGATAATTTTAAGCGTATATCAGTTCATAAATATTGTTTTTTCAAAGATGGGAAATAAGCGAAAGACATCTCGTATTCCAAAGAAAACAATATATCTCCAAAGGGTTCAACGCATGATAGGTGAGAAGAAAAAAGTACAATATTTGATTAACAAGCTTATATTTATTATAAACTATAATTTATTATAAACATTTTTAATTCATATTTTTATTTATGTATTGTGTAGTAAAAAGTTATAAAAATTATTATTTTATTTTTTTCAGAATACGTACTTTGGGAAATAAAACTAATTCCAAAACATTAGAAATTACGGGGCAAGTTCTTATTAATTTATTTTGCTTGTTGAGGATACTATATGATCGTGATTTATTTGTGAATTAACTTTCTACGTACACAAATACACACGTCACTTTACAATATTACTCTAAGATCTGCTCTAATGATTCACAATGCAACGATGTCCGAAATATAATATAATATGTAATAATAATATATGGGCCATCTGTTTCAAATAACAATACTCGAACGTGGAATCCAGAATAATAATGAACGTGCGAGCGAAAGAAGCTATTGAAAGTTCTGAAACTGTGGGGAATATAATTTAATAAAATAAAATACTTTTTTGTTTTAAAACCACGATATTTATTAATTTAAGAACCGACCGGTTTCGCTTTACTTAAGCATCATCAGGGTACAAATTAATACTAAACAAGAAGTACATAATGTGTGCATATATATAACAAAATATAGAGGGAGACAACATGATACAAATATAAGCAACACAAAGACGGTCATAAAATACATTAACATAAGTGCACAAGTAATGGAAAACCGCTAGATAATTATGTAGACTAATGGGTTATACGAATAAATCGGGAGAAACAAAACATCAACTGGCAAGGTGGTAAGGAGGTAAGGAGAACTGGGAATTTTTTATGGGTTTATTGGAAACAGACTTAATATTGGACTACTTGATATGTCTAATTGATTATTAAGTATCTGACTTTTGGTTTTTACAGCTTTTTTAATTTCTAGTGCCTCTAAATTGTTTAGTCTGTTACCATGCCCGTTTTTATGTAAGATGTTAGCACCGGTGCTATGACAGAATGTATGATCTTTATCGATCAAATGATTTGCAAATTCGGAAAAACCGTTATTATTGAGGTTTTATTGATGTTTCGTTTCTCACGATTTATTCGTATAACCCATTAGTCTACATAATTATCTAGCGGTTTTCCATTACTTGTGCACTTATGTTAATGTATTTTATGACCGTCTTTGTGTTGCTTATATTTGTATCATGTTGTCTCCCTCTATAATATATTTGTATCATGTTGTCTCCCTCTATATTTTGTTATATATATGCACACATTATGTACTTCTTGTTTAGTATTAATTTGTACCCTGATGATGCTTAAGTAAAGCGAAACCGGTCGGTTCTTAAATTAATAAATATCGTGGTTTTAAAACAAAAAAGTATTTTATTTTATTAAATATGTCAAACCACAAAGTGATTGCTTTCTACAATAATACAATAATATAATTTAGTTCAGTGATGTTATTTTTTATGTCGGAAGGAGGCCCTGAAGAAAATAATTTAATGAAACTGCAGCAGAACAAAGGCTGTTGCTATATTGACGTTCATGGTATGTTTTGCTCAGATTGACGATAAGGTTTCCAGATCCGCATTTCTCTCGAAGCATGTTTAGGGTAATAAGTTTATAGTTTAAGGTTCTTTCACCGTATTTATGGGAACATTTCAGAACCACCAATCTTTCATTTTGAGTGAATCTTGTGTTTGTGATTAAATTATATTTGACAATTTAAACAAATAATATTTAGAGAAGTTAAAAATAAAATTGAAAGTTCACTGAAAGCTTAAACTATTAAAAGTAGTTATTTCATAAAAATGTAAATAAATAGAGCCCCTTTCACATTTTAGAATGTAATTTTATGTTGCTTACATGTTTTATTACTCTTTATAATTATTGAATTGTTTAAATGAATAAATAAATAATTACAAAAAAGTCTTCTGATTTGTAAGTCCTCAGGAAGCACTAAGGATCTTTCTATCTATCTTTATAATATAATAAATTTGATGAGCATAAAAATGTAAACGTGTATATAATTTATATAAATGTACAAAAGTAGATATTACACGTGTATAAATATTATATTGCGCATATTATACAAGATGTCGGGGGTAAAGTGCACAAACTTCGGGAGGTGATTCTAATTGATAGTACAAGTAAAAAGAAAAAAAACTTTTTTTGGAATTCCAACGTTTTAAGATAGTTTTCGAGTAAAAATTTTTAATTTTTTGTATAGAAAAAAAAACAATTTCTTCTACGGAAAATAAATTTTTGTGGAAAAAATTTGGAAATTCGAATAATTACTATTTCTTTTTTACTTCTTCTAGCATTTAAAATAACCTCCTGAAGTTTGAGCACTTTACCCCCGGACACCCTATAAAGATAACCATATAAGAAAAACCTTATTGATGTAAAAATATATTTATTGATTTTATAAAAGTTATAAATTACTTTTATAAAAGTGATAATAGTATTTTAGTAAAGTAAAGTAATTTGTATACCTATACAAATAACTTTCGTAAATGTTTTTTGTAAAATTTAAAAAAAAATTAATTAATTAAATCCGTAATAAAACCCATATTTTGAGAACCATCTTCATTTCGACTTCGTTCATTTGCTCGGTGCTAACTAAAAATGGGTCTGTTTTTCTAAAATTGCAAGATGTCGGTAATTTAATTTCGTTATTTAAATTATTAAATAATCCCCAAAATTATTCCTAATACGAATTCAGACACCTCTGTCGGATTCTTTTAACACTAAATATTGTTTATTTTGTGGGTGTTGCCCAAATCTAAATTCTTTACGCGGAAAGCGGGCCCTTAATCAATCTAATATAATATTACCCTAAAGCCATAAAACTTAATGTAACTGCCTGAACCTATGCTAGGAGCATTTTTTTGTTATCTGACGTTCAACAACGGTTGGTTTATTTATTAGACATGTGCGGGGATCCATTTCCTCGGAATAACAAACCCAAGAATGGGTTTAAGCAAACCAATAGAACAATATTAGTTGTTTTGTCCATTAGGGAATACTATGGAAGGTTATTGATTTACGTATCTTGATTGATAGATATTGAGATTACTGTGGCATTTTTTAATTTACAATTTATTTTTTGCATAAAATATCCAATCCAAAGTTGCGAATAACCTGACTGACATGAATATATTATATAAATGGAATGATGAAGCAATCGTGGAGGACCAGCTGGTAATGGATTGAACACGGTGCGTTGGACAACTTCATCAAGTTTAATTTTGATTAAACTTGATGAACCTCCTAAAATGTAATGTGTATTTTTTTCAAACCCTCTCCGTTTACTTATTAGATTACTTCTGATACATTACTTCACACCTAAAGGTAGCTAGTAAATAACAGATGAAATATCTTTAAAAAGTATGATATATTATTTGCCTGCCTCACTAACTTGTGTCGAGACAGACGTAGAAGGTCGACAAATGCGTACAAAAATACATAGATAAATATTACTTAAATACTAAGGTTACATTTTTAGATATTTTCTAAAAGGTTGCAAATAATAATATTTTTCAATAAAAACAAAAAATAGTAAATATGGTTTAATCCTATAAATGGAAGTAATATTACAACTGAAGAAAAATATGAAATAAAATGGATATAATTACAGTAATTCTGGAAGTTAACAAGATTTAATTAAAATAAATTATAGACTGTAAACCAATATTTAAGTCTACGTATATTATGTTTTACAGTAGTCTGCAACGGGGTGGTGACCTCTCTTAGCAATACACTTGTTTTTAATTCATATTTAAATTTAGAAATTGTTTATATTTGTCTAAGCGTAGTTGGTAGTAGATATATTGTATTGCTTTGTCCAACCTTTATCAAATGAGGTTTTAGCAAAAGGAGTTTGGAGAAGTTTGTTATTTTTGACTTGGGCATTGTGTTTATTTTGTATTGATTTGTATAGTGTTTGTTTTTCTGGTGCAAATTTATGTTGTATGTTGAGTGCTTTTGTGTGTGTAAATGCCTACGAGTATGTTGACGGTGTTATATCTATCTGACTATGTATTTTAGGCCTTTGTATTGTAGTCACATGAAATTCTATTCTTCTGTATCTTGTTTCTATATTGTGGCTTCTCATTATGTGTGCTTTAGTGTAATAATTAATATTGTGAAGTCGATCTGCTGACACACCGCCCTTGCAAGAAAAAAATCCAGAGGTTTAATAAATATTATTGAAAAAAATGTAATTTTCAAAAATTGAATACACCTATAATAACGACTCAATATTACAAATATTCAAAGAGAAACCATAAATATGACATCAAAACTCCTTTATTTTCTATGACACGATTATATTTACAAACTGATAAAATATTTTAATACTCTTCCCGAAGAAGTAACAAAATAACAGTTGGTATTACATAAATAAAATCTTCGTTAAAAAAGTGAACACCTATTAACATCATCAACCAAAAGAAGTAACTTTATTAATTCAAACTATATTTATATATTATTAATGTTATCTCATTTTTGTAGGTTCCTATTTCATATTTACGATTTGTACACTTTACAATATATTATTTTGTTTAATTTCTACACCAAACCCAAGACAAATTATTGTAAAAAAAAAACAATTCTTGTAAAAAAAACAATTATTGTAAAAAAAAACCATTTATTGTAAAAAAACCAATTATTGTAAAAAACCAATTATTGTAAAAAAAACAATTATTGTAAAAATACAATAATTCGTAAAAAATAGTATTGTTACATAAATCAATACGAAATTTAATTAAACGTCTTAATAATTATTTTTTTATAATCAAGGCAAGAATAATAACAGTAAATATTTGTATATAAGATATGAGCTAATGATTTTCAAAGTTTACTTAGATACCAGAGAGATGCAAAACTTTCCCAATTCAAAATACGATAAGCGGCACAACGTCCGTGAAATCAACAAACAGACACAAACTTCAGGCCTCAATAATCTGAAACCATATTTAAAAGCCTGCAACGATTTCCATTTCTCAAATAAACGAAAATCTTTTACTTTTGTACGAACCAGATTTTTCCCTGGAATAATGAAATTAACTTCAGCAGTAAGTTATTAAACGTTTTATCCTGACAAAGAAACCATTGGTTTCGTAATACTTTTGCAATTTTTATTAAATAGTGCTGTTAATTTTTTTTGTTATTTTCATTTAAATAAAAACACAAGCTCATCAGGTTCATTTGATGGCTTCTGTTCTTGCATAATTTGACTAAATTTCATGTAGGTACTGATTGCAACACAATTAATATTTGCAAATGAGGAACTCCAAAATCTATACTTTTATTATTTTTAACAATATTCGCCCGCTTACTTAAATGCAAGCATTTAAAAAAAATTTAGTCCTTTTTCAGATTATTTTTATTTTTAGCGATGGTGATTTTGAATCAGATGACATCAAAATAGTGAAATTATCCACATGACTCCTCAATGACTCGGCGATCGATATTGAAAGACGTCAGGAACTTTTTGATAACATGTTAGTTTCTACTATTTTTTAAATAGATTTATTAATAACTGTACGCACACCTAACCATTTTATCAGATTCGACATTTTTTCTGAAAAATATTTGTCGGAAAATATTTGTAATATAATGTTTTTCAACTATTGCGAAAAAATATGAAATGATTTAAACTTAGTAATCTATTAATTAATTATAATTACACCTTGAAAATAATACTTACGACCTTCAAATTCGATTGACACTACTTGATTCCATATTTACTGCCCTTCAAATAATGCGCTTACAATAGGACTAGTAAAATTATTCGCGAGGGAAAACTTGTATACAATCAGAATTAGAGACAATTTAGAGGTTAAATTAATGTAATATATAATTGAAGAGTGAGATACTGATAAATGTTTAACTTTTTGAGCTACGAAACGTTGCTGCGTACTTTTAATTTGTCACTTCTGTATAAGATTATATTGATTTACACGAGTTGTCAGTTACTGTAGACAAAGAAATTGGTATCCATAGGGCAGAGGTTCCCGAGGTAGGTGCCGCGGCACCCTGGGGTGCCACGGTGAGAGATCAGAGGTGCCGCGAGGCGCCCCTGATGTCTCTACTAAAAAAAAAAAGAAATTGAAATAAATTTACACCAATCTCTCATATTATAAACAATAGCTTTAAGACAGGAGTTTTCCCGAGCACGTATAAGAAAACCATAATCTCTCCAATATTTAAGTCCGGTAGCCCGGAGGACATTTCTAATTATAGACCCATTTCACTCTTATCTAATATATCGAAAATTTTTGAAAAAATTGCTAAAAAAAGACTAACTACATTTTTAAATAAAAACAAATTTATAAATGAAAATCAATTCGGTTTCACAGAGGGAAAAAGTACCCAAGATGCCATTGCAAAAATTTCATCTAGTATTCAGAGTACCCTGGACAAATCAAATAAATGTATAGGAATTTTTATTGACTTAAAGAAAGCATTTGACAGTATTTCCCATGAAAAACTTATATTAAAATTAAAAGAAAATGGCATTGACCACTTAGCCCTTAAAAGGATAGAAAGCTACTTAACAGAGAGACCTCAAATTGTAAAATTAAACCAAACTTTTAGTACACCACTAACAAGTACATTTGGCATTCCTCAAGGCACGGTCCTCGGACCATTACTATTTTTAATGTAAATGACTTTTTCCAACAGAAAATCAAAGGAGAATTAATCTCTTATGCTGATGATACTGTTTTATTAATAAAAGGTCAAACATGGGAACTAGTTAACAAACTTGCAAATGAATGTATTAATATCTTAAAATCATGGTTTGATAATAACCTACTCACACTTAATGCTAAAAAAACAACATATGTATTATTTTCACTACAAAAAATACCTAAACACAAAGTAAATCTCATAATCCATGATGAAAATTGTGACAATGTCAACTGTAAACTACTTAATCCTATGTGTACTGTAATCAACTCTTCTTCTGAAATTAAATATCTTGGTGTGATCATCGATAAAAATCTGAAATGGAAAAGCCATATTAGGGAGTTAGTAAAGAGAATAAGGAAATGTATATATATATATATTTGTTAGGTTAAGAAATATTTTAAATGTGAAAATACTAAAAAATGTATATTATGCTCTTGTCCACTCCCTGCTTATTTACGGAATCATAGGTTGGGGAGGATCTTATAAAAACAACCTAAACTCAGTAAAAGTCTCGCAAAAAATTATTATAAAAGTAATACTTAAAAAAAACTCTACTTTCCCAACAAAATTGCTTTTTAAATTGTTTCCAGTACCAAATATTGATGATATATTTAAGCAAACTTCCATTATAAAAATGTGTAAAGAAAAAAATAACACAGAATATCAAGAATTTTACAAACTCATGAGAAATGGAAATCAATTTATTACGCCAATCTTTAAAAAAACTCAAATGCAAAACCATTATATTTACCAAGCCATAAAAAACTACAATAATCTCCCTTCCGAATTGCGCTGTATTACGAACCAACAAAAACAAATAAATAAAATCAAACTTTTTTTTCAAAAAAACTTATATTCAGTCAGTAGATACGAAACGTACGTAGTGTAATCCGGAATCGGTTCGAATAGTTGTGAATTGGTTCAATGGTAAGTAACTTAACACCCTTATTGAGTGAATATTTTGTATTTTTTGTTCAACCCTCTTTTTACAAGTACAATTTTTATTCACCTAATAACGGAGGTCGAGGAGGAAACCGGAGGTCGCGGTTTTAAATCCCGGCGAGTACAAGTAAAATTTATTTAATATTTTTTTTTGTTTTACAATTTACTCATTAAAAATAATATAAAGTAATTTTAGAGTAGAAGATTCTCTCAGTATCGACCAGGTATAAAACCGCCATTCAGAATTGAAACTTTCCTTGAAATGCCTTTTGCCGTGTTTGATGATCAGATTTGAATATCCAGATACTTCCCCATCTTCCTCTCCTCCATCTCCTCCAACACCTCCAGCTTCACAAAATACCCCGATTGGGTTTACCACAATATCACTAGCTCTAGACGTTGGGACCAGTTGGAACTCTTTCGTGGTTTCACATAAAAAAATAATAGTATCAATAAACCCAAAGAACTTTCAAAATGACTTATGGTAACACTTAAGTACCCGAAATTCACATCACTCGTTATTATGGCTAAAGTTCGACTTTAGTAAGAAGGGAGGTACTTCAATACCAATAATCAATGAACCGTGAAAATGATTTACAAGTACAACGACATCGATGTATGTATGGCGTGTTATTTGAATTATTTAAACTTTTCTTTGAAGACTTAATCATCTATCCGATATGTTTGTTTTTTTCTAAAGGTTGGTTAATAGATGTGATGAAAAAATTTTTTTTTTTTTTTTATAAACATGGACCTTGAAAGTAAATACCATGAACAGGTTAGAGGCTTTTGAAATGTGGCTTCACCGGAGAATACTCAAAGTCCCATGGACCGACATGATCACCAACACAGAAATTCTCAGGCGGGCTAGAGCAGAGAGAGAACTGCTTAGATTAATAAAAATCAGGAAAATTTCATATCATGTACTTCGAGGGGAGAAGTATCACTTGCTCCAGTTAATATTGAAAGGCAAGATAGAGGGTCGCAGAGGGCCTGGTAGGAGACAAATGTCTTGGCTGTGAAATATACGAGAGTGGACCGGCATTAGAAGTGTGGAGGAGCTATTCCGGGCAGCGCAAGACAAAGAGACATTTTCCAGAGTGATCGCCAACGTCGGGGGGACCTGATACGGCACATAAAGAAGAAGAAGAATAAATGTGATGCCACCAATATTTTCGTGGTAGTTAAGTCCTAGGGTATTGGCGATGGCACGTATACCATTTGTACATAATATTTCCTTATATTTTAAATACGTGCTTTATTAATTAACTCCGGCATTCAATTAATGTTTCTACTTCCAAGCCACTTTAAGAAGCAGGTGGGAACATAATGACAGATTCTTGGAGGATATAATAAGTATTTAATGATATATTTTAGATAACTTATCTAATGTACCTACCTAAAAGACACAAAAGTGAAATTTGATGAATAATAGAAGCATAAATGAAACATTTTACTGGAACTAATTTAATTTCTATAAAATTCGAAAGTAATAAGTTATATTGGAGTTACAAGAATACATGTCGATTACTAATGCCAATTTTAATCATATTATTTTGTTTGTGATTTACTTAGATGGATACGAAGATACACGCACAATACGATAATCTAAGAAAAAGTAAAAATAAAATCAAGAGAGGGAATTTAAATTAAGCACCTACTACCTATTTCTGATATCTGATGAAAATATTTAAATATTTTCTAATCAGATAATTTAATCCGAAGGATATTGTCCATTCAAACTGTAAATATTCCAAACTCCAATCATATTTGCCAAATAAATTTTGGGAATCAAATTTAGATAGCATATTGAAGATACAATCTTTCTTATACTATTTCTATACAATCTTGGGAATAATACATTATTACTTTGTTATCATTTTGTAATGTATTATCTTGTAATAAAATAAAAATAAATAAATTATAGCTTATTTTTATCAATTTCTGTGAGATTTTACCACTATCATAACGTGGTTTAAATGAATTTGGGCGTGGCTGATGGTTTTCGTGGTTAATTCATGAATTAAAAATATTTTAAAAATTATTACCAAGTAAAATATTTTATTTAATCGGTTCAAAGAAAAAATTTGTGTGGATTGTTGACAGTTTGTAAATTCCCTTTCTTCGCAACAACAGTATAATAAATACAATTTTTCTCTCTCGCAAAATAAAGTCGCAACCCGTGAGGCATATATAATATATGTATAACACCTACGCATTATAAACCTTCATCACGTAAACAACAATTCAATATTGTCTATGGACAAGTGAAAACAACAGCTGATTCTGACAAATCCATATTTAATGACAAAAGTAGTGAAATTTAAGCAAATTTAGCAAGTAATCAAAGTTGAAACATATAAACTAGTGAAAAATTAATCAAAATAATAGTGTATTTCGTGTTGACAGTGCGAAACAACTTTACATATTGCCCTGAAAAATTACGCATAACGAATTCACTGTCATTGTAAGCTACAACCAGAGACAATTTATGTTTTTGAATTTTTGAAATCTTTTTGAATTTGTGAAGAGGTTTTTTTTTGTCATAGACAAATAAGTTAAATTAATTTTAACTCAATAAGGGGTATTTCTGAACAACTATAAGAAACCTACCGACAAACTAAGATATAAATCAACCAAAATGTCTAAAACTCGCAAGGTTTGCAGTGCAAAGAAAGATACATCTTCACCTTTATCAACCACGTCTGGCCCTATTGATTCACCGTCGGCGCATCAGTCAATGTTTAACATTGACACTGACTCATTAATCAATTTTTTTGAGTCGAAACTTGAAATCATGCGCACTGAAAACAAGAAAGCAATTGACGCTGTTCAGTTAAAATTAGATGCGCTGTCTAACGAGTGGAAGGACCAATACACAAAAATTCTGGGATGTGTGAGCGTTCTCCAAGAAGAAAACTCAAACCTCCGGCAAGAAGTCCAGTCACTCCGAGATGCACAAGATGAGATGGAGCAGCGCAGCAGAAAATGCAATGTAGACATCCATGGGATTCCCGAAGCAAAGGGCGAAAATTTGATGACATTAATAGAGAAAATAGGATCCAACATTAACGTCCCGCTTCCAAGTAGCTATGTGGTTTCTGCGCATCGCGTCGCTCGCGACCACTCCTCGCCCTCCAACCGTCCGCGCAATATAGTCGTACAGCTATCCACAAAACGACTTCGTGATGATGTCATCGCTGCAGCAAGGACTCGCCGCGGCCTTACCACGGAACAATTAGGATTTGGTGCTCCCACCACCAATTTTTATATAAACGAGCACCTTACATTGAAAAATAAAATCCTATTTGCCAAAACACGAGCCGCCGGAAAAGCTAACGGCTTTAAATACATATGGGTGCGGAACGGCAGTATTCTGGCGAAGAGAAACGATCTCTCTCGGGTTTTCACCATTCGCCGTGAGGGAGACCTTCAAAAGATAATCACACATGATCAGCAAAACATGTGACTACAAACATGTTACTGCTGTCTTTGGTATCCGCTTTCTCACAGTATTCTGTATCCTGTAATTTGTTTCTTTCAAAGCTACTTTATATTTTTGTTTAGCGCGCAATATCCCTATAACTTTAAACCAATACCATGTTTCTCACATATTCATTCACATTCTAAAATGTCAACATATTTCACATTCATTGATCTAATAAGTAGTCTATGTTTTTTATGTAATTTCGAAGCCTCATATGCCCTGCATAATGTATCACTCGTGCGATTGTGGAATATGTCAAACGGCACTCCTACTCTGGTGAAATGATCTCATCATCATCTATAACCGTTTATTACCAGAACTGTGGTGGTATTAGGACCAAAACCCAGGAGCTACTAATTAATGTATTATCGAATAACTACGACGTTATAGTTCTAGTTGAAACATGGCTTGTAGCAAATATAAATACGGCTGAATTCATAGATTCGCGTTATACGGTATTCCGACGTGATAGGGACCGTACACTCACTGGTAAAATGGATGGAGGCGGTGTGTTGGTAGCAGTGCGCAAGGAGCTTGCATCTTCCCGGCTCGATGACTGGGAAAATGGTCAAATCGAACAAATCTTCATTTCTATTCCGGTAAAGTCTTTCAATCTCATCATATGTGCAGTATACATACCTCCTGCCTCACAACCTACGGTCTATGATACGTTTTCCAAAAACCTGGAATCTGTATATTCATCACAACCAAATAATACTTTTTGTGTACTGGGAGATATGAATCTACCAACTCTGACTTGGTCATTTTCCGAAAACAGCAGTCAAGGTCTCGCCTCCTCAAATACGGCTGCATCGAAAACGTTGCTTCAAGCAATGTCATTGATGGACTTATTCCAATATAACTGTATACCTAACCATAATGAAAAATACTTAGACCTCGTATTCTACAGTCGTGAAACAAATGTTACACGTAGCAACAACCCTCTCATCTCAGAGGATAGACACCACCCAGCCCTTGAATTTGATATATCCTTCGTAATTCAACCAAAAATCAAAAACAAAATACAACGTAGGCGCAATTTCAGGAAAGCTAATTATGCTCAGATTAATGAGGACATTAATTGTATTGATTGGTTATCTGAAATCGCAAATTTATCAGCCGAAAAAGCAGTAGATCGATTCTATTTAAAAATAAACAATGTAATTGATAAGCTTATTCCAGTATTGGCACGACGAAATGACAAATTCCCCATATGGTTTACTCCAGAACTTATTAGGTTATCAAGGAAAAAAGATAAAGTCTGGCTCAAATGGAAGACATATAAAGGTCTTTCTGATTATCGTGAATTTTCCTTCTTACGTGCTACATACAAAAAATTGACTTATGAAACCCGAAGGTTATTTTTTGACAACATCAAAAGTTCATTTCAAAATAATATCAAAAGCTTTTGGTCATACATATCCTCATTAAAATTGTCTGATGGATACCCTGCTGCAATGTCCTTCGAAGGGCGCAAATCTAACGATGCCCAGGAAATTTGTGATATGTTCTCTGAATTCTTTAAGTCAACATTTGAACCTTCCTCTATCAATGACCCAATTATTAACATTGACCAACTTGAGGAAGTTCAGGACTCTGGACTTGCGCACATTCACACAATTAAACTAACGGAAAAAGAAGTGCACTCGAGTTTAAAATCGATAGACATAAACAAGGGTGCGGGTCACGATGGAATACCGGCATTTTTCCTTAGATCTACTGCGTCGTCACTGTGTGTGCCGCTTACCATAATATTTAATAAATGCCTGAGTGATGGAGTTTTCCCTGATAGATGGAAGTTGGCCTATATTATACCGGTTCACAAGGGTGACTCGCGTCAAAGAGTGGAAAACTATAGGCCAATATCCATTCTCTCGGCGATCCCTAAACTATTGGAAAGACTTGTCCATAACAATATATATCCCCAGCTTGCTGCCAAAATTACTGAACAACAACACGGGTTTGTAAAAGGCAAATCTACCATGAGTAATTTACTTATTTACTCAAATTTCTTATTTACTAGTATGGATCGAGGCCACCAGGTAGATGCAATATATTGCGATTTCAAAAAAGCTTTTGACAAGGTTGACCACCTTATTCTTATCAAAAAAATTATGTACAACGGAATTAGAGGAAATTTATTACGTTGGTTTATCTCATATTTAACAAAAAGACAACAAGCCGTATCATTACGAGGACACACTTCTACATGGGAACCAGTTACTTCTGGCGTGCCTCAGGGGTCAATCCTGGGTCCGCTGTTGTTTATTCTTTTTATTAACACTGTTACTAAATGTTTCGTGCATTGTTTATATCTTTTGTACGCTGATGACATAAAAATATTTGCCATTGTTCGGAATTTAAACGATTGTCTGCTCATACAAAGCGACTTAGTAAGGTTCGAAACGTTTTGCAATGAAAACAAAATTTACCTAAGCTACAATAAATGTAAACAAATAAGTTTTACTAAAAATCACAACGCTATCAAACACAATTATTGTATTGGTAATTATTTACTCGAGCGCGTTTACTGTATAAGAGATCTAGGCGTACTTTTTGATTCCAAACTCCACTTCGATGCGCACATTGATAATATTGTGAATAAAGCTTACAGCATGCTAGGATTTGTCATCAGAAACAGCCGTGAATTTCGAAAACCTGAAACATATCTTCTTCTTTACCACACTCTGGTCCGTTTTCAACTTGAATACTGCACCTCCATATGGAATCCACTTTACGATATCTATAAAGAAAATATTGAAAGTATTCAAAAGAAATTTCTGCGATGCCTCAATTACAGAATGAGCGCACCCAAACGCGGGTACATAAATATGCTCTCGAGTTATAAAGTCTCCACTCTATCTAACCGGCGAACATACCTTGATCTCATGACTCTGTATAAAATCTGTAACAACGTCATTGACTGTCCCGACTTACTGAAATTAATAAACTTCAAAGTACCACCCAGAGTAACAAGGCTTAACGACTTATTCCACATTAGCAGGACGCGTACAAATGCTGGTGTCAGGGATCCAATCAGAAGAATGTGCGAATCACTTAATCAGAACCAAAACCTCAAGGACTCTGACTTATTTTTTGATACACGCACTACTTTTAGTAAAAAAATGAAGACTGTTTTCCTACAAAGTTCATAGTAAAAAACTTAGACATACTTGTTTAAATATGTATATATTTTTTAATTTCTGTTTAACATTGTTTATCTATTTATATATATATATATATATTTTTTTTTGTTTTACCCTCTAAATTTTTTCAAAAATAATTTGTAAATTCTTATAAGGATATTGCGCATTTCTTTCATATCTCTATTTGTAAAATAATATTCTTATGTATATATTTTTCCCCTATTTATAAGTCAAAATATGTGTAAATGTTTTTAACTGCTGTTTAAGTCAATTCGTGAGAAATAGTTTGGATGCAGGTAAATTCTCTAGTTGATGTTTTGTATATTCTTGTCAATTGATATCTGTATCTGTTTTTTCTCCTAAATAAAAAAAAAAAAAAAAACGAATGTATGGAAAATATTAAGGTAAGTATTTCACTATGAACCTTTGGACATTCTTAAATTCGTGTTGGAACACGCGCTTAATAATAATCATTTTGAAGGTCTCATCCTAATGCTAATGTGGGTACCAAATTTAAATGAAAAAATTGCAAACCTAATAGTACTGTAAAAAAAAAACTTTTTTCAATAAAAATATATAAATTACTCAAGATAGAACTTGTATTTGCTTTGAATTTAAGTGTCAAAAATCACTGGATATTTTAATTTCAAATTTGAAACAGACAATGAAAATAATTGAAATACTATAGGAGCATTAAAATTTCAAAAATGACACTTAAATTCAAAGCAAATACAAGTTCTATCTTGAGTAATTTATATTTTTTTTTTGTTATTAAAACATTTGATAAATTAAAAATTAAAGTGATTTCTTCATCTACCATGAACCAGAGGTACAGATTTACAAATAAAATTAGTATATTTAATGTTATTTATATCCCCCGTGACAAAAACTACGCATAATACTTCATTTACGAAAAGAGCTATTTATAGTCCAAGCGATGACCGTAAAAATCCCATCCCATAGTGTACGAACACAAAGAACGCGTGTTTCGGTTTTCAGATTACCAGCACTCAGTGCCTGAGTCCGCCGGAGAAGATTGGCGCCGAGTTGTGGACACATAGAACGCTGGTAAAATCCGCACCATTTGCGCGGTAGCCTGATAGCAGCTGTCAGTTTTAACAAAATATCAAGCTCGTCTTTTTTACTTTTGGAGAATTCTTTCTTGAAATTAAGAAACAAAACAATTGGTATTCATTCAATTAATAGTAGTAGAAAAAGTCATAGTGAATATCATCACTTGTTTAGTGAGCTTAAGGCGGACGAAGAAAGATTTTTTAAATATATCTTATTTCACTCGTGAAATTTGAGGTTATTATAAAATTTTCTCAGTTCGTACTTTTGTTCGTACCATTTTCATTCATATCCTTACTGATTTCTTTCCAGCACTTGTCGACAACATTTCTGTTGCTATGTAAACTGTTTCTTTTATCCCAGATCGGAAAATTGTTAAAAACAGCAGCAATTAGTAAGTCGCTCATTTTGACAGGACTCGTTTATTTATGTTTTGACACTAGCTTCCAAAACAAGCTTCACTAACCGGCCGCACCGGCGAGTAGGAATTAAGAATTTATTGCGGTAAAGCTTTTCGGCGCGCCAGCGCGCGGACACAAATCTGAACCTGCCTTTACTATGTGCGTTCTCACACGTTTAGATACAAACATTCTTGTCGGCGCGCCTGCGCCAGTCGGCCGCTTACTCGCCGGCTAATCTGAAAGCCGAAACACGCGTTCTTTGTGTTCGTACACATAGGCCACATGAACAAATTAGTACTGGGCTTTCACCCCAAATAAGATTAGTTAAAAAAACGCATTCATCCAGATTTCGGCCCGGGAGGAGTCCTGGAAAGCGACGACTTACGGTGTCATTTTTGGGATGAAAATATCCGACGTGCCACATTACCAAAACTAACGGAAAAGGTTGATTGCAAATTTGTTATGAAAAAAAAATCGTTCGGCCAACTTTTGTGTGGGGAGAAGTACCTAACAAATTACATTGTAGGTATCCTCCAGATGCGGCAAAATATCTCATCGGCCACACGAATGAAATCGATGTCAGAATTTAGATAAAAATTCCCTGTTTACGAATATGTCATTCGGCGGAGGAGAACCTTGTGGTCTACGCGATTATTCGAGCGAAAAATACCTTTCTTCTAGCGACATTTTTAAATTACCCGCGTAGACCACAAGGTTCTCCTTAATATAATTTCAGCCGAACGATATATTCGTAAACAGGGAATTTTTATCTAAATTCTGACATCGGTTTTATTCTTGTGGCCGATGAGATATTTTGCTGCCTCTGGAGGTTACCTATAATTTACTTTTAATACTTTTCCTGAAGTCACTAAACCACGCCCACAGTTTATACAATCCAAATTTTTTTTTCAAATTATTGCTAGGAATAATTTGAAAAATTTAGTGAAATGTTTAAAGTTTAATATAATTTGATATTTTAATGCGAAAAATGTAAAGTGCGCTAGACTTAATACCTAGGTATTTGGAATGTTCCCGACTTCGAATAGGGCGTGGTTTATTGACGTAAAAAGGTACCTAGGCCTTTAAAAATGTTTTTTTTAAGATTTATTTGCTTTTCATATCCCCGTAGTACTTGTATTGGTGTATAAATACATCTACATTTAATAATTTCTAATATTACAGTAATGAGATGCTAATTTCATATTATTATTCTGCGGGTAATTACAAATGTCGCTAGAAGAAAGGTATTTTTCGCTCGAATAATCGCGTGGACCACAAGGTTCTCCTCGGCCGAATTTCGGCCGAACGACATATTCGTAAACAGGAAATTTTTATCTAAATTCTGACATCGATTTTATTCGTGTGGCCGATGAGATATTTTGCCACATCTGGAGGATACCTACAAGTTCATTTGTTAGGTACTTCCCCCAATACAAATGTTGGCCGAACGATTTTTTTTTTCATAACAAATTTTCAATCAACTTTTGCCGTTAGTTTTGGTAATGTGGCACGTCGGATATTTTCATCCCAAAAATGACACCGTAAGTCGTCGCTTTCCAGGACTCCTCCCGGGCCGAAATCTGGATGATTGCGTTTTTTTAACTAATCTTATTTGGGGTTAAAGCCCAGTACTAATTTGGTTCATGTGGCCTATGGGATGGGATTTTTACGGTCATCGCTTGGACTATTAGCAATACATCATTTTCCTGGTTTTGCATATTATTTTGTTATAATATTATTATATATTATTCATATGTCTTATACTGATTTATAAATGTGGAAAATCTAATTATACGATTCATCTGTTCTGAATGCAATTTCTAATGTTATCCAAATTGACCCTGGTAATGAATTACATCTTTGCGATTCTTTCAAGAATAAAGAAACCATCCTGTCACTTCGAATGCAATCAACAATGTTCTCAAAATTTATTTTGACAGCATCGCCATTCCATTGTAAGAATATTATGTACTAAATACACAATTTGGCTGTGCTGAAACGGGAATACTTCCCAGTTGGACAGACAAAGGTTCATTTTGTTTGTATTGTTTGTAATTTATTTACATGTAAAATAAAATAAAAAATAAATAAAACTAATGCAAAATCGGAAACGTGAGCTCCTGATACTTTTACCTGAGTTTTAGTAGTCTCAGTACTTTCAAATCAGATTTCTACGTACGGTGTACAAAAAAACAAATAATATTTTGTTTACATGTTGAAAATACAGCTCATCACCGCTTTAATACGACTGCATTTAATAAAGCTTAGAATCAAATTTAAATGGATAGTAATGATCAATTTACAGTAGTTCAATCAACGAAGAAGATAATAATAATATATTCTTCGTTGATTAAATATGATAAGATAATATTTTTAACTTTTTCATTAGCCAATATTACAATGAGGTTTATAAGATTTATTCCTCATAATTGATTAATCTAATATGTAATGAGTTGTTTTAATAATCCTTTTTTGTTAACGATGATAAGATATTGTAGTAGGAATAAATGTTCAGATGGTGAATCGATAATCGGAATAAAAAATTAATTATTTATTTAATTTTATGTGAAAATATTGTTTATTTATGTCCGTAAATATTTATAAGACACGATGTATCTTTTCACAACTACTTTTATTATTTGTAAATAATACAAGTAGTTTCGTATTATTTTATTTACCGGAGTAATGATTATTACGTTAAATTGAAAGAGAACATAAATACAGAAAAGATATAATGGACTTTGAATTTTCGACAAAATTTTATGCTATTACACTATAACCGTTGAACCAGGCACATGTCCGACATGCCCGACACCCGTATTATGGTAGCTTTAAAACAAACTTTGCCCGCTGAACTTCGTTTAATAACTGTATAATATATATGTAGCGGCACGCTACTAGAAAGTAAGAAAATATCAGTATGGGCAGCGCGCATTACACTTGGACGTTTCGGGATTTGCGAATTCACGTCAGTGTACCTATGAATTCTGGAGCATCCCCGGCTCTAGGAGATGCGTGTGTTCATATATAAGCGCTGCGCTGCAGTCAGGTCACACAGTCCTACTATATTGCAGCCCGCAAAATTAACGACTACAAATAATTAAATTAATTTTTTCTTCATATGAAGCGGTTACTTTGTGATGTGACATTATAATTTAAAATTAAACAATAACTTTGTAAACATCACTTATAGGTAAATACTTAATGCCGACCGGGTTTCGCTACAACACGTAGCCTCATCAGGGCAGTATAATACTAACAATCTAAAAATTTTAAAAATAAACATGTGTGGATTTCACAGTAAGTGGACAGTCTGAGCTACAGTGGAAGAGGTAGGGATATGTGGGAGATTGAGGGGCGAGTGTTCTTTGTCAATAGGGAACAATCTGAGTATAGGGCTTTTATTAAGGTTTATTTGGTTGTTGATGACTTTGCTATTGACGTTTTTGGTTTTCCTTAACTCTAGCGCTTCTAAGTTATCTAACCTAAGACCTATTCCGTTTTTATGTAATAGACTGACGCCAGTATTTTTGTCGAACGTATGGTTGGTTTCTATGAGGTGGTTTGCAAATTCGGAGAACCCATTGCTGGATAAACATCTTAGGTGTTCTTTGACTCGTGTTTTGATATTACGCGCTGTTTTGCCTATATAAAACGCGGGACAGTCACTACATTGCAGTGAGTAAATACCTGAGTGATTTAACGGATGTTCTTTGTCCTTAACGTTCATCAAAAATTTACTTATACTATTGTTAGTGTAAAAAGCTGGTTTGATATCTGGTGGGAGGTTTTTTATGCTTTTTTGAGAGAAATCATCGATGTACAAAATTCTACGCCATTGTTGAGGTTGATTATTATTAGTTGATTTAAAAATCTACATATTCCGAATAATTCAAAATTAGTCTCATTTGATGTTGTTAACTTATTTCCAAATATTCCCGTAGATGAAAGTAAAAGCTTATTGTTCAAATTATTACAAAATTCAAAACTACCAAATAATTTCTCTAAGGAACTTTCTCACCTATTTAATGTTTGTCTAAGTCAAAATTATTTCCAATACAATGAACTTTTTTATCAACAAACAGATGGCCTGGCAATGGGAGCTCCGACCTCTCCTCTCATCGCCGACAAATTTATGGACAATCTAGAGAATAACATTTTTAACTGTAAATCGCCATTATTAAGGAATTTGTTATTGTGGAAGAGATATGTCGATGATGTTTTCTGTATTTGGACAGGTACTGAGCGCCAACTTGATTCCTTCCTAAAACTAATAAACTCTTTTCATACAAAAATTAAATTCACAATAGAAATAGGAACTAATTCTAGCTTAAACTTTTTAGATCTCACCCTATCAATCATTAACAATAAAATAGAATTTAAAATCTATCGTAAACCCACTTACACTGATACAACTATTAATAATTCATCTAACCATCCCATCTCCCACAAACATTCTGCTTTCCATTCCATGATCCATAGATTAGTTACCGTCCCGTTATCAAATTCCAACTTCTTATTAGAATTAGCGACGATTAAACAAATCGCGATTAATAATGGCTATAATGCAAATATGGTCAATAACATCCTAAATAAGAAATTAAAAAGATTATCGACAAGTAAATTTTTATTTAACAGCTCCCCTCATAATAATAATAAATCAACTAATAATAATCAACCTCAACAATGGCGTAGAATTTTGTACATCGATGATTTCTCCCAAAAAAGCATAAAAAACCTCCCACCAGATATCAAACCAGCTTTTTACACTAACAATAGTATAAGTAAATTTTTGATGAACGTTAAGGACAAAGAACATCCGTTAAATCACTCAGGTATTTACTCACTGCAATGTAGTGACTGTCCCGCGTTTTATATAGGCAAAACAGCGCGTAATATCAAAACACGAGTCAAAGAACACCTAAGATGTTTATCCAGCAATGGGTTCTCCGAATTTGCAAACCACCTCATAGAAACCAACCATACGTTCGACAAAAATACTGGCGTCAGTCTATTACATAAAAACGGAATAGGTCTTAGGTTAGATAACTTAGAAGCGCTAGAGTTAAGGAAAGCCAAAAACGTCAATAGCAAAGTCATCAACAACCAAATAAACCTTAATAAAAGCCCTATACTCAGATTGTTCCCTATTGACAAAGAACACTCGCCCCTCAATCTCCCACATATCCCTACCTCTTCCACTGTAGCTCAGACTGTCCACTTACTGTGAAATCCACACATGTTTATTTTTAAAATTTTTAGATTGTTAGTATTATACTGCCCTGATGAGGCTACGTGTTGTAGCGAAACCCGGTCGGCATTAAGTATTTACCTATAAGTGATGTTTACAAAGTTATTGTTTAATTTTAAATTAAATTAATAATTACCTTATAAAATCATTCCCATTATTATTGAGGAGCTAGAGCTTGTAAATGAAGCTAATTACTCTATTTGCCATGCTATCAAAGTCAAAGTCACACAGTCAGTGACTGTGCGAGTTCCCATCGAGAGCGGCGAGGGGCGACCATCGCGTCGCACAGTGGGTTGAAAATCGCCTTTCATAGACATAGAGACTTGAATTTTCAAGGCTATTTTTTTTGGCTAGAAATGGATTCTGCTGATCATTACTCTGCTATAAAATTTCGTACGAAGCAATTGCGTGTACAAATGAAGGAGTTATCATTTTTTTAAGAAAAAATTGTATGGCACTGACATTAAAAATGAGGCTATCTCTGGAATCATAAGGTTGGCCATTCTACTTTTAGGCTTGCAGTGTAAATAAAATATTGTAAACTAGACAAAGCATACTCATATGTAAAGCATTTAAGCATTAAAACGAATCGTCAACATTAAAAAGTGTTTTTTTTTTTAACTTTGAGGATTTAAAAAAAAAAAATCACAAGTTGCGCCACAATACAAAGTATGTCAAAAAAAAATACAAATAAATAGTAGTTTATCTGTGTGTAAGCATAGAATGGCCAACCTTATGATTCCAGAGATAGCCTCATTTTTAATGTCAGTGCCATACGAATTTTTCTTAAAAAAATGATAACTCCTTCATTTTTTCGCGCAATTGCTTCATACGAAATTTTATAGCATAGCATCAGCAGAATCCATTTCTAGCCAAAAAAATACCCTTGAAAATTCAAGTCTCTATGTCTATGAAAGGCGATTTTCAGCCCACTGTGCGTCGTCCCTCCGCGTCGCACTACGCGCCCGCGCTCCACCGCGCCCGCGCAAGCTTAGCACACAGTCAGTTGGGCAGTCTTAGCAGTCAGTCTTGGAAGTCAGTATACCGTGGGTACTCACAGCTGCTCCAGTTGACATTTTTCCGGACTGCGCCCTAACCGCACTGCACGCCCGACGCGCTCGCCACAACAGCCATCGAGGTCTGTCTTCACCACTAGTGATGAACATTATCACCCAGTCTGATCTCCGCTCCCTGCGCACGGAGCCACCGACTTAATCGCAATGACCACACTCCACTACCGTTCATCTCCTCTTCCACGGTGTCAAGCATCGACCTGGTGAAATGCAATTATCTCCACCGCCGCGGTGTCCAGCAGTCGGCCTGAAGGATTCGCCATCGATCATCTCCACTACAGCGTAGAGCATAGGTCCGGAGGAATTCATAATCAGCAACACACCACTACAACACCGACTACTTAACGAAGACTCTGTGATACTACCACATCTGTCATTCGTCTCTGCCGATCGTCACCCACATTTAATATACTTTTTTTTTATTTATTTTTATTTATTTATTTATTTATTTATTTTAATAGATGTACATATATATTACAATACATTTCAAAATGATCCTTTGTCTGTCCAACTGGGAATGATACCCGTTTCAGGACAGCCAAATTGTATATTCAGTTCATAATATTTTTAACAAGGAAATAGTAAAAAGGTACAGTGAGATATGTTCTATCAAATATTTAAGATGAGAAAGAATACATACATAATTTAAAAATATATACAACAAAGAAAAAATAAGTAAGGTGATCATATGTTTCCAAAATTGCAATAATAACCTCAATAACACGAGTACGTTTAATCACAGTGCCCATAAATATACCAAACCACTCATACAGTGCCAAACTGCCGAAGCGCTGTGGTACGAGTCGAGTACCTATGTACATTAGGTACCTCTCGCTACCTTCCTGTAGTTGCAGGGGTTCGGAACTGTGGATTTTAATATTTTAGATAAGGAGTTAAGTCCTTTTTTTTTTTTTCAAAGAATTACTACATTTAATTACATCGATAATTGCATTCAGAAGACGATCACAATTTTGAAATTCTTTTCAGGTCTTTTTGTAGAACATAACAATTGCATTTTAGAAATTACACAATTATTATTAACAATTGCATAATAGAGTTTCCACATTTTTAAATCAATATATGACATATTAGTTCACATTGTATTTATGACTATTTAATTTTTAGTAAGTACCATAAGTAAGTTATAGAAAAAAACCCATTTATAAACCAGAATAAATTTATGACATATGAATATCCAATGTATTTGTATAGAGCATTTCAAGGGAATTTCAAAATTTATATTTGAAATGGCTAGTCGTTATTTTACAAGAATCAAAGAACACTCGTTATATCACAAGGATAATAAAAAAAACAGAGCAAAATATATATATATATATATATATACATATACATATACATATATATACATATACATATATATACATATACACACACACACATGTGTGTGTGTACATACACACACACATATATGTGTGTGCACATGTAACACACACACATACATATACACACACACACACATATACATACATATATATACTTACATACATGTATATATTTTTTTTTTTTTGCATAACTTAGACTTTTTAGTACATATTAGGTATGTGAGATTGCGTTAGCATATGTTCGCTCTTGACTCTCCCCATGTCTAGAAGCCAATTGCTAACCCATTTCCGTAAAGTGCTTGCACTTTTCAGTTTCCATGTATCGGGTATGATGTTGAACAATTTAGGCCCTAAGTAGGAGTATTGTCTTTGGGCATGTGATGTGTTTATAGTAGGTGGAACCACTGGATTCCTCCCTGCATGGCGGGTGTTGTGGAGATGATCAATGGATGAATATTGGTGTCGGTGTTTTTGTGTGTGTAAAATAATTTTTCTTATGTATAGTTGCCGTACATCAAGAACTCGCATCTCTCCAAATAATAAATCACTGGGATACCTGAAGGGTTTCTTAAGGATGACCCTTAGAAGTGATTTTTGTGCTTTTGCGAGAGGGTCCATTATTGTTTTGGAACAGCCGCCCCATCCCAAGGATGCATATTCTAGCAAAGAGTTACACAATGCATGGTACATTTGTTTCAGATCTTTTACGCGAAGAATATTTCTAACAGACATGAATAGATGAGTAAGTTTTCTGATCTTTATGGAAGTTGAGACTATATGTTCGTCCCATCTCAGAGATTTATCTATCATGATTCCAAGATATTTTATGCTATCGACACATTCTAAGTTTAAGCAATTACAAGTGGTTTGGTCATTACAATGGTGTACAAGGATGTTGTGTGTTTCTTTTGGTTTTCCTGCTTGTGTTGCACTGAAACGGAGGAATTTGGTTTTATCTAAGTTAAGAGTGAGGAGATTGTTGTCTAACCATTGTTTAACCTTATTTAAACCTACTTCTGCTTTACTGTGAACAGCATTCCAGCTTTTGCCTTCAAATAATAAAACTGTGTCGTCAGCAAAGGTGATGATGTGGTCAGCAAAGGAACTGTTACATAGATCATTAATATATATATTAAATAAAAGTGGTCCTAAAGTACTTCCTTGGGGTACACCGAATTTAATATTAGCTGAATCGCTTATAGTGTCGTTGATAAGCACTCTTTGGCTCCTGTTATCTAAATAGCTACACAACAGATTGAAGAGCTGTCCTTGTATACCAATGCGCTGTAGTTTTTTTAACAGAATTTTATGAGAGATAGTGTCGAATGCTTTAGCTAAATCCAGGAAGAGCGCAATGCATTTTGTACCTCTATCTATGTTATTAGAGATAATGTTTGTCAATTTAGCAATAGCATTTTCAGTGCCTAAACCAGGACGGAAACCGTATTGATTATTGGAAAGAATGTTTTTGTTTTCTAGGTATAGGGTGAGCCGATTCTTAACAATTTTCTCTATAATTTTAGACACAGAGTTGATCAAAGAAATAGGTCGGTAGTTGTTGATCTGTAATTTATCCCCATTTTTGTGGTGTAGAATAATGATTGATTGTTTTAAATGGTTGGGGAATTTTCCAGAGTTAAAACTTAGATTACAAATGAACGTTATGGGTGATACTATGGCTGGTTTTATAATTTTTAACAGGTTTGTAGAGATCTTATCTGGGCCACACGCATTGGATGACTTAAGTTCGTCAATAGTTTTCATCACTTCGTGTGTCGTAGTTCTAATGTTATCTATTTTATGCTCGGGATTACGGTCTGTTTCCTTAGCGAGATCAGTTTCAGTTGTGTTGATTTTATCGAGAATTTTTTGTGCCAGAGTGGTTCCCACTGACGTAAAATAGTTATTTGCAAAATTTACTATCTTTTTTAGGTCTGACGTGATAGTGTTATCAATGTGCAGTGATTTAATTTCAGATGATTTATTGATTTTGGTTTTAGTAATATTGCGAAATGCTTCCCATAGCCTTTTTGGTGTAAAGTTATTTTCGTAAATAATGTTTTTAAAATAGTTTTCTTTAGTTGAAATGATTAATTTTTTACACAAGTTCCTATACTTTTTATAGCGAGTTTGTAATATATTATTCTCTGGGCTACTTTTCGCCTTTTTGTGTAGTTGGTTCCTTCTATGAATTGATTTGACAAGGCCTGGGGTGATCCATGGTGTAAGTTTTAATTGTTTATTGGATATGAGTTTCTTACTAGTGTGTTTGGATATATAATCATGTAACTTGGTGATGAATTCCGTCATTGCTGAGTCAGTATCTCTTTGGTTTAGAACGTTTTCCCATTTTTCTGAATTTAAGTCCTCAAGTAGGTTAAGGTAGTTTATTCGAGGTATGTATTTAATTTTGGCTGCGGTGGGAGGCTTATTTTTAAGGCAGAGAGCTGTAGTGTAATGGTCAGAAATTGTGGTGTGAATAACAAATGAGTCGCAATGTTTAATTTTTTTAACGTTAATGTGGTCAAGGCAAGATTTACTTGAACCCTGTTCTCGAGTAGGGCTGTTAATTGTTTGAATGAATCCATTTTCCGTTAACAGACACAGATAATCATCGGATTGACGATGGTACTCAGGAATCGTGTTAATATTTAAATCGCCTAAAATTATTTGCCGTTCTAATTGTTTTGAGTTGTTGATGATTGATTGTAGGGAATTCAAAAAAGTGTCAATATTTTGGAAAGAGGGTGATCTGTAGATTGCGAAAATACATAAGTTATTGTTCAATACGATTTTCATACAGTTTGCTTGTGGTAGTGATATTTCATCGACTTGAGTTTGTAGACCATCTTTGATGTAAATTACAATTCCACTTGATTTATTTAAATTTATGCTAGTGTGATATTCTGAGTAATTATTAATTAATTTTGAGGTGTATTCTTTATTTATCCAGCATTCCGATAAGATTATTACATCGAATGCGTTATTGAATTGATCTAAGAAAATTAGGAAATCGTCAAGTTTAGATATGCTCCTAATATTCTGATGTATAATCTTTAGACTGTAGGAGTCCCAATCATAGTTTTTTAACTTATTCAAGCTATCAATAATATTCGAGGTACAGAATATACCTGAATGGTTACTAGTATCACAAGGTAAATCAAACATAATTAAAAGTTAGTTGACTGAAGAATATCAAACAGCGTTCAAATAATATGTTATTAAAATTAAAGACTATTCCCAATGTAGTTGCATAGATAGATGAGTATGGAAATAAGTTGACAGTCATTTGATAAAATAATGCAGAATGTTTAAAGTCGCTGAAACGTCGTGATAGCAATTTATTATATGTTGATGGTAACAAAATAATAAGTTTAAATGGGCGGGATGGGGTGTGTTCGTACAATTTTTTAGTGAAGTAATTAATTAACGCTAATCGTTTTACATCTTGGTAGATAGTACATTGGGGACTGATAGCTTCGCTGTATCGCCGAGTTAACGCTTTGTTGCATATGCCTGCCAACGAGCGAGACGGTACATACCTCGAAATTTTGATTCTTTCCGTTGTATTACATCGCTGCAAGCTTGCTTTCATCAGATATGCATATTGCATTAGAACCTGTATCGCGTCTAACATAAATCTGGCCCGCACGTGTCCACGTGAACCGGTACCCCTTCCCTTTCGCTTCTTGTCTAGCCTTCCAAAATAGTTGCTTGCCCCGAAATGTCAGCTGCTCGGAAACGTAGATTCTAGAAGTTGGTCCAGCAATACCAATATTAGAGGTATTTAATTTGTCTTCCAAATTCGGGTTGTTTTTGTTAAATGTTTTCACATCCGCTAACAGTTGTTCCTTGGCCATATTCGATTTGAGTTTGATTATTATTTCTCTCGGATATTTGTTATTTATTTTTTTTGCTCCTCGATGAATAGCGTCTATGTCTTTGGTTTGGATGTTGGACTTAGTTTTTTGGCATATGTTAAAGATGACGTCTTGTAATATTTCGCCTTTATTTTCCGGGATTCCTCTGATTTCTAAGTTGTTGGCCATTAGAGCTCTCTCTTGGAATTCAAGACGGTCCTCCAGTACATTAACCCTGGCTTCCAAATCGATGTTCTTTTTTGTAAGTACCTCGTTCCTTGATTCAATTTCACGGATCCTGGCTAGGAAGTCCTCGTATTGTGAGCTCATGAATTGAATGCTTTCTAAAATTTTAATGTTTTGTTCCATGATGTCATTTTGTTTCCTTTCGAGATTGGATGTCATATCCATGACTAACCCTTGCAGATCTTCTAAGTTTGTTTGGGCCTGAGCGGTGATCGTCGGTCCTTTATTGTTCATTTTTCTACCTGGCTCCAAAGGTTCGTTACCGCTAATTGTCTCCGCTGTGCTAGAAGTGGCCGCAACTGCTGTCTTCGAATGTTTGCACTGTTTGCATTTCAGTAGCGCACGTCGTTCCTGAGTGAGCCTACGGTAACTGTACTCTGTTATTCCTCCACAGGCGAAATGAAATGATCCTTTGCACGCAGAGCACACAAAAATTGACTCTTCTGTTATAACTGGATCCGGGCAAATATTGCAATGCATTTTATAAGTAAATTTAATTACTACCTGCGTTACACCTTAGTGATATTAAATTATATTTTTTTGTTTTTGCTGATTACACTCCGTAGGTACGGTAGATCACTAATATCAAGTTTATAGATTTTAGTCCTTGGTGTCACAAACTGCAATCACTATCGTTAACTTTCCGGTTTTTGTGTTTTGTCACTTAGTAATTATTTTAACGCAGAGCAAAAATATTATGACTGTTGTAATTGACTGTTGGAATTTGTATTCTACATATGTATATTATCTACAGTAGGTACCAACAATGTACGAACTGCTCAAATATGTGATGTAGCCATGTTTTTTTTTCCTTGAACATTACATCATATTATAAGGTCAGCCATATGATAAAACTACATCTATTTATACATATAGATATACATTCAAGGAAAAGCTTCTTCCTTTTGGATTTGTTGAAGAAACTTTCGGAAATACATTCAAATCAAGTCCAAAGTGTAACATGATTAAGTCAGTGCCATCGATAAATCACAGTTTGCAAATGGCGGCGATTATTGTTGAAACTACTTGTTAGTGCTGATTTATGTGTTGTTTTATCGCAAGCATTTTAAATAAACAGAATGGTAGGGCTGTTTTAAACAGTGAAGTTTAGCGATAGCACTGACCGCGTAATTTGTTAGTCGCGCGCCCAGACTGTACTCTAGTCGGGCTTGATATAGATGTCATTACATCACATGAGCTTCAAACCAAGATTTTTTTTTTAAATTTATTCTATTTTTTTCAAACCATTCGTCTGAACAATTCAGAATTCTGAGTCGATCCGAACGATTTTGCGCTGAATCCACAATACATAAATTGCTGTTGTGAATTTTGTGAAACTTTGGCTTAGAATAGTATTCAATAAAAATAATGGAATCTCAATAGTTTCATTGCAAATTGTATGATTTCAGGGCATACGTGCACAATATGTGAAATGATTAATTCTTTTACGTTATAGTATTATCAAACCACTCCCGGAAAATATCTAAAATTCAATCATCATTCGTTCAATTGTGAAAGTCAAAGAATGTTTACATAACATGAGAGAAAATTACAACCTAAAGAGAACTACCAATTTTTGGTAAGTGAGAACAGTCAACAGTATAGGCAAAGATATTAGGCTCTGTTAAACGTACATTTCGGAGCGGCGCGGCGGTTCTGCCGCCGCGGCCGCGCTGAAAAGTCTCCCAATGGGCTGCGCTGTAAACCGGTTACCTTACTTTTCTGCGCGGCGGCCGAAGTGTACGTAGGGCAATGCCTAGTGAGAAAGCCACATCATTAAATAACATCTTCTATTCTGAGACGGCCAGTTCTTGAGACATTGCTGCACAAAATTTCCGACTTTTAACCTCAAAAAATTTTTTTGAAGTGAAACTTCTTTACGCGCGTTATGCAATTTCGAGGACAGGAGTAAAACCAACTCATGACCGTCATGAAAAACCGTGATCATTTCGCTATAGGAGCCTAGCCAATATTATATACCTTTTTTAGGTCACTCTCCAAACTCAGCTTCGCGGTCTAGAGGCAGAGCGCGCGTCTCTCGTCGTGAAGAACCGAGGTTCGATCCCCGCTTAAACTATTTTTTTTTTCTTTTTGTGATTTTTTAATAATAATTTTTTTTTAAGTGTTAAAATGCTTTTTTTAAAAGTGATAAAAGACTTTTAGATATTTTGACTATATGATATTTTGGTCGAATACGTAATAACCGCGGTCTAGAGGCAGAGCGTTCGACACTCGTTATGCAGGACCCGGGTTCGAATCCCATATTTTTATAACTTTTAATTTTTTTTTTATCACATGCTACTTATAAATATGTCAATAGACAGAAAAAAAGAGAGAATGAAATGAAAAGAGAGAGAGAAGAATACTAAAAGTTTCACTTTCGTCGTGCGTAGGCTTGCCACACACTGTATTTTTTTTTCATCATACTTAGATAATTGTATAAATCACTAGTAGATCCCACAATGCTTCGCTATTGTTTATGTGTTTCTCGAGCGTCTCTGACTTCTTGCACCATTCACTACCATATACCACAAGTCTTCTGTTAAAAAATTACATTCAACTTTAACTCGACTCCGTATCTCAATCCGGTGCAGAGATATTGCGTTAAGTATTCCTCGGGCGTCTTTGACTCTATTTATACCATTCAAACCAGTATATTTATACGATTGATAACATTGCTACAAAAATTCAACACAGTATATTCCTATTTAATTTATTAACGGCTCGTATCTGATTTCCGCAGAAAGACACAGTCGTTAAATTATTTGAAATATGAAGCCTCCCTCCTTTAATTAATAGAAATTTTTCGCCTAAAGTACCAATGAATGAGTTAATTTTATTTAGAAACTAATTCGAGAATTTTAATGTGCCGAGCTGAAGAAAATCCTTTGAAATATAATTTTAATATAAATATTTAATTTAAGGTATTTGCTCCTTGTTCTTCTGAGGGCGAAATTATCTTTCCATTAAAACTTATTGCTATTATTCAAACAACAATTTTTTATTACCAGTGTCGAAATATTTCACTTTGGTTGACAAATTTCACGGCATATTCTCGCGTTCTATGGAATTTAACGCTAATCTGTAACTAATTACTTTTCACTCATTCCCAATTGTGTTCTGACACACCTTTATCACAAGAAATAACATTGTATTTTTTCTTACATTGTGTGGTTTGACATCATATTAATTTGTAAGTGCATTATAAAGCGCCCTGATTTGTCGAAAATAATTTAATATGTCACGATAAAACAAACAAAAAATTCTTAGTCGTTCCCAAATCATCTAATTAAAACAAACGAAATGTAACACTTTTAATTGGGGGTATAATGGTTTTAACCCGACATATAAATGTCAAAAGTAAATGACCTGTATATTTATAATTACCTATGCAAAAAGCTTTACTGACTTCATTAGCGTTTTTAGCAAAAAAGTTGCGATATTATAGACGAGGAATGCGGGAAAAAATCATTAAAAAAATTGTTTTCACGTAAATTAAAAATCATAAAAGGTTATTCAAATAAACGAATTACGTTAAGTAATAAATATTGAAGAACTTAATCGTTAATATTATTACCGACATTAATTCGATATTATTTTCAATCCGAGAAAGAAACGTTTATTTTCTCATAAAAGGAAAAAGTTCAAACAGGATTTTTGAACTTTGACTTTTAATGATAATTTACTTTTATTAAAAAAAGGCTTAACTTATGATTTATCAATTCTTTGATCGAAATACCGTTAAGAATTATTAAACATATTTCTGTTTATAATGAATCATATTAATTTTTGTTTTACAACGTTTTTTTTTTCATTTAATAACTTAATGGAATTTTTGCTGGGATAATCAGTTGAGTAAACTTTTAGACAGTCAATTTAGGTGAAATAACGGGGTTGCTAAAATGTACTTAACCGGTTGTGTGCTTTAAGCGCGTTTACACGCTCTAGGTAGCCGTGCTCACAAGGCCGGTCATACAAAATGAGCGCGTTAACACGCTGTTCTATATAACGATTTTGCTTGTCAAACTCAAGTAATTTGAAAAATCTAAAATATCGAACCCACGGTGGCATCTATTAGGATGATGAAGAAATAATTATAATATAACAGTTCACAGACTATATCGACTTTAGAGTGATCTAAATGAAGCTTCTTTTAAAGCTAAAAAATTCGCGGTCTGTCGGTACATCCAAGCAAAATACCTTCCGGCATTTAAAGGGTTAAGGTATTTAAAAAAAAATTATAAAATCAGTAATATTTCTATGTAGTTTATAAATATAGTTTATTTATAAGTAACTGCTAGATAATTAAACCTACATTGTTAACAAGTGACTCCCAATGTATTAATAGTTCAGATTAGCGGCGTATGACGGAAATAAGATGATAACTATCACAATTCATTGTAAGTTACACACCAATTATACAATTCGATTACTTGAATCCAGTAACTCCAATGCTTGTGGAATTTGCTTGAATATAACTGCAGCATAACCCAGCAAAAAAAATCGAATAATAATTTTATTGAATAAATAAAAAAAATTCTTAACTTTTTAACTGTTTCCTTTCGGTGAGCTTATTTGTATATGACACTTTGTGTATTGGTGTTTGACAAATACCAACAATTAAAAAAAGTCCGACAGAAAAAAAAAATCATTTAAATTATCGAATGCTTTCGTAAGTAGTGATTCATCTGCAGGTAGGTAACTCAAATAATGTTCGTGGAATCGTTGTTTATTCATTATTGTCAAAACTAAAACAGTTTAAACAACTTATGCAATGACATGCACAAAGCAAAATTGTGGTATTTTTAATCTAAATTGTAGTCTCTTTGCCCGGACGATACTGACACTAACTTTGAAATGACGTGCAGATATACCTCATTAAATAGATATAATTCGTACATGTCAAACGTTTGTTTTTTGTTATGAAATGACGATTACGCGTCAAAATTGAAAATTCTTCTGAATCTCGCCAAAACAAATTTGCTTTCAAAATAATAACGTTGAGAGGGTTCTGACAGAATTTCAAATTAATATTCATTACCAAACAGTAATTATTTTCGGTTTCTTCCACATCAAAAGTGGGAATTCGTTCTGTTAATTTCATTTTCATTTCATAATATCATCAACAAAACAAATTATTTTACTAAGGAAAATAAGCTCGCCACAAGTTAACATTTTTTTTATATAAGTACATTTAAATAAAGTATTTATAAAAGACTGTTAACCTTAAAAAAATCGAATGAAAAAAAACGAAGCTAAGAATAAATTCTGGCCATAAATAACAATAATATTAAGACAAACTTTAAGCTGATTGAGGCCCAATAATAATTGAGTTCTTTAGAATCTCCAACTTTAACAAAATTCCTTATTTTAATCCCAGAAAAAAAAACGGTTTTAGTGTTCTGTGAAATAGTCAGGAAAAATGAAAACATGAAGATGTTTTTTTTTTTTTTTTTTACATTAATTGTTTTACAAAACGGATATAGGATTGCGGAAAGCTTTTTTCTTTGAATTAGAACTAAACAATGATTGTTTCTTTCTTGGGTTTATTATAATATGTTATTCTATTATAATATATATTTTCTAAAGAATGAAAATAACCTAACTCCCCATCAGTATAAAAAGAACCCATCAGTATTTCAAGGAATTATAGTTAAAAAAGACAGGCTTTAAAAAAATATTTTTCCTTGCTTTTAATAATTACAAATGTTTGCTTATGATAAATCTTAAGCGTACATTTTGAGTACTGTAATATTACCAGAAAATACGTAGGTAGGTAGCCTTTATCTTTAAGGATAAGTTAATTTAAATCGGAATACGTGGGTTTTAAAAATGTAATACCATGTCGACCTACCTCCAGTAATAATTTATACTTTGAAAACTGTATTGGCACATTATACTCGTAATGCAAAATGAAGATGGCAAGGTGGAAGTTAATGGTTTCATAAAATTCAAAATTAATTCCATGTTGGATGAAAATGCTAATAATAATATGTAAGAATATTTATTCTTACCTGTAATATACTTGAACTTTATCATACCACAAAATATATAACATTTTTATAGTGGAATAACTTCATGAGTAAAACCTAAAATTGTAATATTTAATCATTGAAGACACTATTAATGACTCTCAACCGAAAAAAGATTCAGTCGCACGTAGGAATTGAATCCGGGACATCTCCCTTATCGGGGATGTGCTCGGGCTACTAAGCTAATACGATCATATCGACATCTATTGACTTTTTTGCAACTCTAATGAGTATGATCTCAAATTGTAACATTTAATCATTTAAGAAAATATTAACGACTCAGAACGAAAGAGATTCAGCCACATCTAGGAATTGAACCCGGGACCTTCCTTTTTCCCCCTTCCCGGAACGACTCATATTTTTTGTCTACCGTTTTTATGTATGTATGTACTAAATGCAGTCTAGATAGTGACTTGGATAAGTATATCGATTTTTATTGTAATGTGCGACATCTATTGACTTTTCTGGAAGTCAGAATGAATATTTTTATAGAAAATAAACCTTAAATTTTGTTATAGTGAATTATTTTAGGCGTACTATGCCGTGTTGCGCTACCTACTTATTTAGCCGACGTTTCGGACAGCATTACACCGTCCATCATCAGGGCAGATGTGTCACACATGTATCACACATCTGCCCTGATGATACATGTGTGACACATCTGCCCTGATGATGGACGCAATAATGCTGTCCAAAACGTTGGCTGAACAAGAAGTTATCGCAACACGGCAAAATACCCCAAAAATATCACTTTAATACTTTTGGCCATGAAAATCTCAAATCACACTCCCCAATTGTGATATTTAATCATTGAAGTCAATATTAACAACTTTCAAACGAAAGATGTGAAACGTAAAAGAGAGAAAGAGATTCACGCGTATTTAGGAATAAAACTCAAGACCTCTGCCTTGCCGATGAAGTGCTCTGACTACTGAGCTTATTCGACAATATCAACTTAGATCATTTTTAACTGTATCATACTTCGACTGAGAGCTACCAACATTATCTTTATTTTTTGGCCGCTTCTGAAGTAAGCTGTTATGGTCAAATTAGCTCAGTGTACTTTCCCGACAAGAAAAAGGTCCTCGGTTCATTTACTAGATGGGACTGAATCATTTTCTCTCTTTGCTGTTTCACGCTTTTCTTTTGAGAGTCGTTAATATGATCTTCAATGATTCAATATATATATTTAGTTGGGAACATGGAAGTTCAGCTTAATACACCTAACTTTGCAGGATAACTATTATTTAGACAATATATATTTTTAATCTACAGTTGCGACGCCACTGCAATCATAAATGTAATCTATCAATTGTTCTGACTCTCTTAAATACCTACGTATTTTATTTGTTTTCTAAATGGTACTAGCCAATTGCTAAAATCAATAATAAACAGATGGTTAAATATTCATCATGCACAAGAAATTATAAGCATGTTTTAGGAAACTTACCATTTTCGCTTTTTTGGCCGTTGATCTGGAGGGACATATCTTCTTCCTGAACAGGAGTGCTATTGCTCCAACGATTAGGAATATGGCGCACACTGATGCCACTGGCACTATAGTAGCAGTCAGATCTGGTACAGACTTTACCGCTCCTTCTGTAGCGTTGGCTATATTGCCATCAGTGTCTATTTCGTTTGTCAACAAATGGATATCTTTATCGACATTGCTCTTCTTCAAGTCGGGTCTGGTCCCTGGAGGGTACTCGAATTTAGGTACCAGAGGGTTTGTTGGTTGTAGTTGAGTTGTTTTGGTTTGAGTTTTTATTTCTGTTTCATTTAGAACATCCACATCAGGTTCTAGGTACGTTTTTGTTTGTACTTTTCGGTTTTTGTTATTGCTTTGGCTTGTTTCTTCGTCTGGTCTATAGTTTCCGACTGTCGGTTGGTTGTACAAGTTCAAGTTTGGCGGTGGTGGGGGCAGCTGGGGCCTGGAATTGAACCCAGGCAGATTCAGGAATGGCGGTCTGACTCTTGGTTGACCATTAACAATTCCTCCTCCGGGGTAGTAGTTGAGCCCTGACCCATCACGACCAGTTGCGTTGACCACGTTCACCCAAACTTCGTTCTTTGCCGTCAATTTACCATCTGTTACGGTGACATAAAGAAATATGTTTTGTCCAGCCTGGAAAAATAAAGAAAAAAATAATATGAATAAATATGTATTTATAATCTAGTTTTTATTTCTACAAAGTCTGTGTAAAATGTATTTTACCAGAACGTGGATGATATAATGTAATTTTTTTTTTGCTATTACAATGCCGACATTTAATTTTTGCAATGTCGTTCTACGCTGCTATACATGTCCAAACGATCAAAGTTTCTAAATCTTAAACATTGCACTTACCTCGGCCATGCATCATTTCTAAAGCATTCTGTATATATTGGATTTTGTGTCACTCTGTGTAAATCCCGAGCAACACCGGGGACTAGTCTATTTATATAATATGTAAATAAGAGGGTCTGGGTGGTGGAAGGACACAGGACATAGGATTTATTCAGAGATTGATGAAATTTTTCACACTTGACCTTCATAACAAGATGAAGGTTACTACGTATATCTAATATCGTAAAACTCTATATCGGCAATGCCGCAAACTTCAGCTAAGGAAGAGCGTCTGTGGCGGGCGGGCGTTTATTCCGAAAATTTTGCGCAATAAACCTGCAAAACAAGAGGAAGGTCACTGTTTACACGAAATTTATCACATACCCTTTTTCGATTCCTTAAAACAGAATTTTGATACTTTTTCATGAAATTTTGCACACATGGCGTTTAAAATAAGACTTAATAAGTATTAATGTCTATCTACATTTGATTCGAAAAAAAGTCTTCAGTTAGTGGAATATATTGGCTAAAGGAAAATTACCTTGTCTATAAGGCTTTCGTTAAGATAAACCACCCCCGTGGCGTTATCGATGGTGAAGGGTAGTGAAGGCAGCCCGACGGGAGCGGGTCCGTGATGCAAGGGCTCCAGACCGAAGATCAAGGGGTCTCCCTCCATGTCGTTGGCCCGCACCCTCGTCACCACGGCCCCGACAGCCTCTGTGGCGGGGATCCTCCAGTTGCGGTCCAGATACATGACTGGGGGGGTGTTCTCGCTGCTTTGTGAGGAGGCTGGAAAAATGGGATGAATTCATTAAAGCTCGTGAATGATAAATAAATATTAAATCAAACAAACACTTTATATTAAAATACGATTTTTTTTTAATTTTTCATGTTCTCCATTAAAACGATAATGCACTAATATATTACGGAGGAGAATACAAATTTGATGTTAATGCGAGTATAGAAGGCCGTGTGGGCAGTTTTACTAGTCAAAAGACAGTTGCTGAACTGTCGGTAAGTGGCGTTAAAAATTTCGATGGTCAATGCAGAATCGTCAGTAGTTCAGTCGCTTTGTTGATTGGCTCGTTCTGATAGGTAGAAGTGCTCGCTTTCGGACTATGAAGCAGGTCGTGGGATCTTCAACGAGTATACTTGTTCGGGACACACATGTAAGTTAACCTCTTTTAATATAAGCGGATTAAATAAAGTTAAAGTTTTTGGTTAAAAAAAATGCTTGCCTAAAAATATTTTTCGACGTACTTCAAAGGTGTTGAAATCGAGCATTCCTGTTAAGAAATCAGAATGGGTAATACGTACCTATATTATCTCATTTATAGATAACGCATAAACTTCTTTCGTACTTTTAAATTTTTTAGGATATTTTTTGTTCAGAAGGGGGCCAAATAGTGGAGGTATTTTAAAGGAGCTATATTGTAGAGCTTTATTATATTTAACATCAATTGGTTTCACTTTGACCAAGTTTCATTCGGACAATTATGATAAGGACAACTTTTGTTGCATTGTGTATCGTGTTGCTTATATATGTACGCGGATTTAGATAATTTAAAAATGGACAGTTTGAAAAAAAAACAAACACTCAAATTTTTTTGTTGTTTGTTTTTGGGGTGTTATGCCGTGTTGCGCTAACTCCTTCTTTAGCCGACGTTTCGGACAGCGTTGCAGTGTCCATCATTATCTACCGGATCTGCCCTGATGATGGACACTGCAACGCTGTCCGAAACGTCGGCTAAAGAAGGAGTTAGCGCAACACGGCATAACACCCCAAAAACAAACAACAAAAATGCTTTTGGCCGTGAGAATTTAAAAACTTACCAAACACTCAAATTACCTCGAGGAACGGAGTTGTTTCATTTGTTGTTAAGTAAAATTGAATTTAATGTTTTCATTGTGTATTCTATGTGCAATAAGCTGGTAGTTTTAAGTGTCATTCAAAAAATGTATGAAATATTATGGAAGCTCTGACATAGATATTACTGGAATGTCATTTAGTATATCATAAATATCCATTTTTTTTTTTAAATTTAAATTTTTTTTTTTTTGTTAAAAAAGAAAGTAAAACATTCCCGGGTTACGAATAACCTGACAATATTTGAAAATCTCCTACTACCACCACAGTAAGCTGAAAATGTTGCTTGTGTTGTGATGGAGGACTTAGCCAGCCGAGGAATTGAACACACTACGCCTGAGTGGGACCCAAGCGCGATGTCAACTCGGCCACCGACGACCAGTCAAAACATCTGTTAACTGAAAACATCTGTTAACAGACTTAATGTATTATTTTTTTAATATTTTTCATTTAATATTTATGGATTACAAGGTTTCAGTGAGTTCGAAACTTCGGAAAGTGAACATACATGATGGTAAAGGCAAAGATGATAAGAAACATTGTTCGAAAGTACAAGAATATTGTTTAAACTTCAAAATACTGATGGTTTGTTACTATTTTGTGTACAGTTTCCAGGATACAGATCGACCGACGTGAAATATTGCCACTCTTCACTCCCAGCGCATTTATCGGGGAAGTTTGGTGGAATTACGAAAAAATTTTTATGTCTGCGTTATTTTTATGTCATCAAATGAATATATTTTAAGAAATCATAGATTCTCATACAATCAAAGCTTAATTTAAATATTACTATGTTTGTACAGCTATCAGTTCGTATAGTAAATTCTACACCAATGACACAAAGCATACTATTTTTTTTTACGGAATGGCTTTCGATGGACGTTTCATTGATTTTTCCGCACGAACAAATTGGATGCGAGTCTCGTCACGTGTAATTTTAAAGGGTTTAGTTCGGTACTTAAATGATCGTCAGCACTGTAATAAATCATGATTTCGTGTTATCGGAGCTAAGCTGTCTGAAATGGTGTCACATTGAATGACATAAACAGAGACACGGAATAAATAAATTAAATTAAATAATTTTGATGAACAAAAAATAATTATAAAAGTTTTTTCTCATCCAATAGTTCGCTGTGTTTTATTTTATAGTATTAGCACCAATAAATCAAACCGTGAGTTATGATATCATGAAATGTTGACAGCTCTTTTAGACCGGACTACGAGGATTTTTATTATGAACTGTTTTCTGCGCTTCTTTTCTGACAAAACAAATAAAGTAAAAAGTTTATTTTGTCTTATACAAACATAAAAAAGTTATATTGTGAATGAATGGTTTGTGTAGGTTTATTATTTTATAAGTTTATAGAAAGTACCAATATTGTCTAGCCTTATAAAAATACTCTGGCATTGTTAGTACATAACAACAGCTGAAAAATTATGATTACTAAAACTGTTTCAACTATATTTTGTCTACGATTTCATTAAAATTTATGTGAAATTAAATGCTTCTAAATTCTGAAAACTTCAATATTGCATATCCCAATATTGATATCCCTCGCCATTTGCCATTTTCCCATAAAACTGGAAAAAAGTAATAATTTAAAATGAAATACAAAACACGAAAGCATTGAATATGTAGCAGACAATTATGATGATTTATTTTTGGGGTATTATGCCGTGTTGCGCTACCTCCTTTATCCAACGTTTCGGTCAGGATTACAGTGTCCATTACTACGCAGCTACGTCCACAGATTTTGAACTTCTTCCAATTCAATATTTTAATTTGAACGGATGTTTCCAACATTCCTACAAAATCAAGTTGTTCAACCAAGCAACTGAAAGCTACGACACATAATTTGAAAATCTGTACCTACATTGTCGATTGCTCCACAAACACATTCATCGTACATCTAAAGTTCTATTTAAAGCGACCTGCGTTTACAAATTATATTGGTTTTTAGCTCTAAGAAACTCAAACATTTAAGAGGGTGAAATATTTAGATTGTAATTCTTTGGAACTTTCAATGAAATAAGAATTTATGTTATTTGCCTCAACTCCCTACATATAAGCATCAATATACTTTAGTAACTGTATTATATTATATGCATTACGCGTAAGATTTTTTTTGAATTTACTCAATTTAAATCAATAGAAAATAACACATGGAACAACATATTGCAGTTTCAATTAATGCTATAATTTTTTTACCATAATTCTTGTGCCTTTTATAGCTAAACTAAGGGTATTTCGGATTTAATAAACCTCTATTTAAGTACCGCACAAGTGTCCCAACTGATACCAACCGTTTGGAGCCAGCGACACTTCGGAATCCCCGATTGAGACAGAAAGGATAGAGAACAGGAAGGTGGGGAAGTACCTGGCTATTCAGATCTGGTCACAACACACGGCTAAAGCCATTCCAAACGTTTCGATTTTGAATGGTGGTCTTTCGTTGATTAAAAGTAGTTGATTGGAAGAGGTTTGCTTTTTATCTTCTTAATTTGAACTCTAAGATTTGATATTTTGGAAAAACGATGTTGTGATCTATTGTATCAAAAGCCCTTTGTAAGTCTATGAAGATTTCCATAGTTTTTCCTCCACTGTTTAAACAATTTGTGGTCATATCTGTAATAGTTTCTATGGCAATCTAATAATAATGTTTGGATGACTTGCATATCGCCGTTTTTGTGCAAAATCACCTCAAAGGCGCTATAAAAATATATAATATATTTTTATATGATCTATATTATTACTTATTATATATGGAGATAATATACAGTACCATACTTACCTAGAAGGTTACTTGACATTAACACTTAATTAACATTAACTAATTGTTTATTAGCGAAATTTAGATACAAGATTTAGGACATACTTGGAAAATTGGACATAACTGAATTTTACAGTATTTATTTTATAAATACATAAATATGTTAGCACCGTAAAGTGCTGGTTAATATGACTGGTTGGTACTCACTGACACAAATGGGAAAGATAAAATATAGACAAGTCAGGTGAAATAGGGTATAGACAAAATCTTTAACCTCGGAGAGTAGGTGAAAGTATTAGGCTCAAAGTACTCCACTTTTAAAAGCTTTTTTATAAAGCTTCAAACGATAGTGCCTAATCTAATGGATGTGATGAAAAAATATATTGTCTCTTTTGTGAATTCTTACTCAAATGCGTACTAGATAAATAACATAACTTTATATCAAGGAAACGTTTCAATTTGAACTAAAAGCGTGTTACGGTTACGGTATTAATGGCAGGTAAAAATCAGGCGTGCGCAAGCAAATTTAGTTTAATTTTTTTGTGATATTTCACAATTCATTCATTTAAAATAATATGATAGAAGTATATTTTCAGCACGTTCTAGAGTGGCAAATGCTTTGAAGTACCGCAAGGAAGCATACTATGACCAATATTATTTCTAATATAATCTTAATTCTAAAATGTATATGATAATAGTATGATAATGGTTTTTTTTGACGCACAAAAAGGTACCAACACACGAGAAATAAAAAAAGTGGATAATAATAATTATAATGATTGGATTATTTGTATAGCGCCGTTTTCGAAAAAAAATCGTCGGATAACGTTGTTATACGCGTAAAATCCTTTAAAAAATAAGCATTAATTCAAATCGCTTAGAAAAGCGAAGATTTCTATTGCATTTTGTTTTTTCAAATCAAGACTGAGAACCATTTATATGGAAGGTAAAAGAGATTGAAATCTAACCCTCTTGGGTTTTTAAAAGCTGCACCGAAGCTCTTAGGTATGCAGAATGTATCCATTTGAAATGGAAATAAATTCTCTTAAAAGTCAACACTTTTCATTATAAATATGTGACACCCAGTAATCTTGCTGTTTTATCGAAAGAACTGAATGATTAGAAAGTTTTGAACTACTATGTTACAAGTAATTTAAAAAGCTTATTTATACTAGCGCAGACCCGTGAACCTAATAGGATATGATAATTGTACGATTTGTGAAGCTTATTAACGTCAGATTTCATGATTTTTCATGGTTACGATATAAGATAAAAGTAAGCAACTGTTTACCGAACATTTGTAGTTGTTTATCAGTTGTGTAAATTTTAAAACACGTTTAATAGTAAAATAAAAAACAAATTAAAAAATTATTAAAATCTCAATCTTTGGTTTTTGGAGTCTGGGAGTTATTTGAAAAAAAACGGATTTACCGTGAGTTTTCATCTTTCATGAACATAAATTACACGTGTTCAATGTGTGCGCTTTTATTTTATGGAATTCAAAATTATTTAATTTTTATCATTGTAAATGTAATCAAAAACGAATCTTGGTGTCAATCTGTCAACTGTCACGATGCCTACGGAAAAAAACGCCGTCACGCGTCACAAATTATCATGCAATACTAAAATCTTATATTTTTAAGGAAGCAAATACTTTGGAGTTTAACATTATATATTAAATGAAAAAAAGCACAATTTTTAAAACACCACTTCTATTGAATAAATTAATGACAGCCAACCGGGTTTCGCGTATCTCAATTAACAAATGTATATATTATACTTATAAGAAAACAATATGATGAAAGAAAGAGAAACAAATAAAAAATAAGACAACTAATTGAGATCTAACCCAAGAAGATACATTAATTGAAATAATCGTTCCGTTTTTCGTCAGAAAAAGAGTTCGAAAGGTTAACATAAGCTTAAAAGAACATTTACGATGTTTAAATAATAATGAACAATCCCTGTTTCGATAAAATCTCTGGAACTAAAATATTACATGAAAATGGAATTGGAATTACGTTAAATAATTTAGAAGTAATCAAATAAACTTAACTGATATTTAGTTTGTTCAAAAACTGTTTCATCCTTCCCTTACCTACCCCTCCTAAAATAATGTGTCTCCCTCTTTTCTATTCGTAGGTATCTCTTTCTCTAATTAAAGATTATATCATAATATAAATGCTGTGACGAAGTTTCAGATAAGCGAAACCTGGTTGGCTGTCATTTAATAAGTAAATAAAGTGGTGTATTACAAATTGTGTTTTTTTCATTTAATAAATAAGATTTTTAGATCTCTGCCATGGACTAGGTAACTCTTTAAATAATAAATAGTTCATAAAAGCATTTTATTTTCATTCCCATTTTCTTTTTTAATTAACCTCAAGCTCGATGTCGAAAGAAAAAAGTAACTGTATTAACCGAATCACTGGATTGTTTTATCGGAGGTAATTGATCAATTTATCTGCTAGAGTATCCGATAATTCATTTAATTAATATAGATTAACGCTTAGTCGGACGCCTGTCTGCTGGTATTGAAAGGGAAAAAAACGTAACACTTAAACCTAAACGTAACGTGACGATTTTATCTGTGAGGGATTTTCACTATAATATTTTTGATTATCTTTTAACTACTTAAGTCTAAAACGAAAATGAATAATTTTATAAAATAAATAATAGTTTAATAAATAAGTCCCAATGGTTAAGTTGGTTACGACGCCTGTCCGGGTTTCAAGACAAGAGATTCTGATTCGATTCCTAATTGTGACCGTTTTCTTTTTATTTTTCTGTGTCTTGTACTGTTTCAAAATTCATTTTGATTTATTAGTACTATCTTCTTCTTCGAGGATTCATTAATACTCACAATATAAGCACTTAGGTTTTCTGTTGTTGTGACTTTTTGCATGGCCTGAATCAATTATTTGGTTCACTCGATCGTACCATGTCTTCATAGGGCGTCTCCGACTACTTTTACCATTCAAATATGAGTAATATTTACATCGTACATTCATTGTTTTCGTCCGTTTTTTCATAGTTTTCTGTCAAATTTTCCGACTTTAAACGATTACATATCCTATTCAATAAATATTTTTCGGTAAATTTTTAATTTTAATGAACATGTTTAATTATTATTGAAGAAAAATCATTGAATAGTATTTTTTTCAGCAAAATTAAATATAAAAATTCTACATAAGCATATAATAAATGAATTTTCGGGCATGTTGGTTCCAACTGCGCACTGAAACTCCACTATTAAATTTCCAGCTCAAATAATGAATTATTTATTCAGTACATGCACTTAGTTAACTGACAATTTCCCGAGTTTGTTGGAGTTTGAAACCAACGGAGGGCAATTATTAAATATTTCACATCAGCTTTAATCAGATTGTGTTGGTTTTGTAAAACCAAATATTCCATTGAAATAATATAACATACATATATATTATTTACATTGTTGCATATTATACATTATATATATTACATACATTGTTGGAGTGAAATAAAATGATAATAGTGTAAGATTTAAAAAATATATATGATTTCATGGTGTATGTAGTGGTGTATGTAGTGGTGTGGTTTCCCACACAAGAATCCCAACTGCTCCCAACTGTCTGAAGCCATTGAGAATATGACATCCCCATTTGGGGTATGTTGTAAGACTGAGAGTATTGGAAAGGGGAAGGAAATGGGGAAGAGAAAGGTGAGGAAGTACCTGAATAATCAGATCTGGTCACCAAACACGGCTAAAGAGCCATGCAACTTTTCAATTCTGAATGGTTACAATAAATCGATACTGAGAGTATCCTCAATTTCGGAACGTGCTGCAAGTATTCAATATATTATTATAAATTGTGAAATAACCCAAATTCCTCTTCCCTTCGGATTGCTAGTCAAGAGTCTTACCTCTCGACTACGGAGGCCGTCGAACAGGTATGATTATATTTAATAATGAACGCTGCAGACGTAATTCACTTATGTCGGAAACGAGCGTCTCTACGATGAATATTAAATAAAATTTTTGTACTTAAGAGTTGTCGTGAAAGTTTATTGAATTAGCGGGGATGTTGGCTCCGTGCTTTTGACTGAAAAACTTGCATTAATGTGCACCTTTAACTTTATTTAGTAATTAAATATCTTTATATTACATCTGACATGAGTCTACCAAAATAAATTAGCATACGAATAGATTTTCTGAATAATCTACGAAAGCTCTAAAGTGAAGTTAGGAATGAGATTAAAAATTATTTTATAATAATATTAACCCATGTGATTACGCAGGCAATCTAGTTAGGTTTTTTTTCAAGTCAAATCAGTTTTGGTTTTTTGGTCGCTGTGCTTGAATATCACGAAAACTCGTGTGCATAAATATATTTTTTCAAATGTTCTAATTATTACGTTGTGTTTATTTCAGTATTGGTGAGAGTTCAGGAAGTGAAATTAAACAACCGAAATCGGGTAGATACATTTCAACAGTATTACGATTTATTTTCACGAGAGCGAATGCTTCCCATAAACACTTAACTTTACTACTTTAACAAATCAACAAAACTGAACGAAAGAAATTTAATCAAGTAATCAAGTTATCTCTCGTAAAATCAAAATTTTTAAACGGTGCCGTAGTAGTAAGTTTAAGTTTCATTTTAAAATAAAATTGTCAATGTACATAGTTACAAACGCAACTAAAAATGCTCACAGTTAAATTGCTCTTAGACACACTACAATCTCTTTTGAATTTGTTAATTGGGTGATGTGGTTTCTGGGAGCGCATTATAATATGTCATCCCTTCGTAAAATAAACTGCTTTGCGTAATTCACTTTTCAAATATTTTCCAATTAACTTGAACTAACAAATTTCATTACTTTAGATTAGGGATTGTCCATTCAGGTACTTAGCTTATTTAGGACGGGTTGTTTCGGAGAATTTGAACAATTCATCAAATTTCAACGTTCATTTTCGGGTTCTGTGAAAGTCCTATTCAAGTTCTGTTATTATATCATTGTAGGCTAGTTGCTGGAAAAAACTGAAATAAAAACAGAACTTGCTAAAATCTTTCACAGAACTTGAAAATGAACCTTGAAATTTGATGAATTGTTCAAATTCTCCGTAACAACCCGCCCTTAGTGTTCTTGTAGTGATAGCCATAATGCAAAGAAGGTTTTATTTACCACAATATCTTTATTGTGATCATTAAAACGATGACAAAATATGTCGATTTTCGTCTTGTTTCGTCACTTTTCAGATATTTTAAGGTCTAGTTAATCAAATACAAAATTAAATTAAATGAATAAACGCACTTAACCCTTCGGGATAATTTTTTACGCTTTTGGGAAATACCCATATGGTCTAACAGAAATCGCTGTAAGTTTCTTACTTTTGTGGTGAGAAATATGATCAAAACGGTGTTAGAAATTAAAAAAAAACGACAAAAAATGAGCTGATGGTAACGTTAATAATATATTTGTTCAACAAAATATGTGTGTTTTTGTATTATTTATCAGTATTTTTAGTTACAGACGTAAGGTTTGCCATTTTAATTTTTTTTATGTTTGCAGTATAAATTTTAATGATTCGAAAAACATATTTTTATTTCTAATAATTACATGTGAAAGCATATTTTATAATCTTTCTAAAACTGTTTTTCGTTATCGGATACGTTCAGAAATATTCAATTTATTTGGATTTTATTGCAAAGCGGAAAACCCCCAACCGTTTGACGGAATATGTCTGAGACCTGAAGGGTTCCTTAAATTACCCTAAATGCAATAATCACAGAATTTATTAAAGAATCCAATCACTTCCAGTTAAAATGTTACAATGTGCATGAGAGAGAAACCAACATTATCTTATTTTATAAAACGCATATTGTTTGCCTGCTATCTTTTCTGGACAATTGCAAGATTATACCCGATTAAATAGAAATATAGATAATTTCTTGAAGTAATATTTAGTTTGTGCGACATCCATCGACGTGTATATACATCAGGAATGATTATTCTATATTTTAATAGTGAATTAACTTAAAGAGCAAAACATAAAATTGTAATATTTAACAATTTAAGACAGTATTAACGACTCTTAAACGTGAAAAAAGTCAAAAGAGAAAATATTGAAAAATATGTTTAGTTTTGTTAAAAGCAAGACTCGAGGGTGGAATAAACTCGAACTAAGGCATTAAAAGCTCAACATAAATTTAATGTGAATCCTTAACTGAGAGTCATTTCCGTTAAGTTTAAATTGGAGTAGAATTTTCAAGAAAGTTCATTGTGTATGAAAACTACTAGGTATTATAAAAAGGGATGTTTAACTTCTCGGAAACTCATGAAATAATGGAGTACGGTGCGGATGCCTCAATCTCGTCCACAGTATTTAAAAGAAAACTTCGGAATCTTTACCCTAGAAAACTAACATGAAAGAAGGGTGTAGAGTTAGATAATATAATGGACCAAACCTTTACAATAAAAACTATTTCACCGCTCATAATTAAAGTGGATTTCATCATATCAAATTTTAAATTAATTACATATTTTCCTTTAAACTTCAGTTCTTTTTTCAGTTTTGATGTACATATCGTTCTATTTTTTAATTGTTTAAATTATTTTATACGAGTTTAAATACATGTTTTTGCTTTAGAAGGAGGAATACGGTTATTATCGTCATATTACCTGAGATGATCCAGCGAGCAATAAGCAACATGGCAGGAGGTAAATCTGCAGGTCACGATGGACAAGTGATAGAACATGTAAAGCATGCGGGGGCGTATTTAACAATACTGCTTGCCTCTCTCTTCACTGCCATGATCGGCCTCGGACACATTCCGAAAGAGCTGTCCAAAACAATAATAATACCGATCCCAAAAAGCCGCCAGTTGAACTTGACATCATCTGTTAATTACAGACCCATATCTCTTGCCACAATAATTGCAAGAATCTTCGAAAAGGTCATCTTAAATTTAACGGAAGACAAGCTAAATACAGAGGACTCTCAAATGGGCTTCAAAGCTGGATGCTCTACTATACGGCCATATATAGCATGAAACAAACAATCGAATACTATAAAGCCAGAAAAACAACGGTGTACGCATGCTTCCTAGACTTAAGCAAAGCCTTTGACAGGGTTTGTCATAATGCGTTGTGGAAAAAACTGACCGAACGACAAGTTCCACCACAAATTGTCAATATATTGAGAACATGGTACAACCAACAGGAAAACTTTGTCAGATGGAATGAAAGCCTATCAGAAGCAGCCAAATTAAAGTGCGGCGTTAGACAAGGAGGCTCAATGTCCCCAGTGCTTTTCAACGTATATATGGATGAACTTAGTAAAACACTGAATACAACAAGAATCGGATGCCATATTGCCGAGGTATGTATGAACAATATTAGCTATGCAGACGACATGGTCATACTAGCTCCATCGATAAGAGCGATGAGAAAACTTCTGGCAATATGCGAAGCTTACGTTGATAGTCACGGGCTGATGTACAATGCTAAAAAGTCATCCCTGCTGATATTTAAAGCAAATACTGGTCCCACTGTCATTCCACCCATACGTCTCGACGGGGCCAACCTGACAATTTGCAGCGAAATCAAATATTTGTGGCATGTCATCACCGATGACCTAAATGATAAAAAAGACATAGAACGTCAAAGAAGAGTACTGAGTGTGCGAGCTAACATGCTTGCCAGGAGATTCAACAAATGCAGTCCTCCGGTGAAGAAGCAACTTTTCCAAACATATTGTATGTGCTTCTACACTAGCGAGCCATGGACGACATACACACAAGGCGTCATGAACACACTCCGAGTACAGTACAACCACGCATACAGAGCCCTATTTGGCCTCCCCTGGCGATGCAGCGCCTCACAGATGTTCACCGAAGGAAGGGTGCATGGGTTCGCTGCTTTGATGCGCCACAGAAAAGCCGGGACGAGGCAGCGCTACCAGAGATCGGACAACACTCTTGTCCAGGCCGTTGCCCAGTGGCAGGGAGCGCCTCTACACCGGAGATGGAGAATTTCACTGAAGCCACCATAAATACCTAATATGCACATCAATGTATTGATTTTTTATTTATTATTTTTATTTTTATTTATTTCTTTATTCATTTTATTTTTATGTATTAACTTAAATGTAAACTTTTATGGCAGGCAGAGCATTGCACACACCGCTCTGTCCAGCTGAAATAAACATTATTATTATTATTATTATTGTAAAGGATTAAAATTGATATTGCTGAAAGCTCGCGTTTTATAGAAACCAACCCTTCCTGTTTCAGCGAGCATTCAAGTCATCATTGATAGATGGCGGTCAGCTTCCGATACCAGAGGACCCTTTCATATTATGATCACTTTGTCCGAGGGTAATAATTAATTTTAATCTTGAAGCATCATTATTCTTAACCGAAACAAAGGATAATTCGTTTGTATTCAGCGTGTATAACGACGTACTTGGCAGACTTGACAGAAAATGTAGATCTACATTTGATATACCTACATGTCTTACTAAAAATAATTCACCCTGTTTGTGAAGGGTAAAAACTTGAATGAGGCATCTGGGAACATTTCTAAAGATGAAGGTACTGCTTACATGACAGGTTGCTAAGATCTGACTTCCATGGCAACTATATAAGAATCTCATTATAAGCGTGTTCACTTATCTACCTATTATTATAATGTTTATCATTGGAATGTGAAATTCGTGACAAAGATATATGCCTACGAAAGTTCGAAAAGGATGAACAGCTGATAATTTTATTCGAGTGAATACCAAAATATCTTATTTCCGCATTATTCTGTTGACATAGGATGGATGTTACTAAAATAACTTATTTTAGGTTTCAAACCCGTATTAACAGTATTATTTATTAACAGTTTTTTTTCTTTAAATATGAATACCTCACAAGAGTTCCAACTGTGCAGAGCCAACGGAACTATGGCATCGCCAATTGGGGTAGTGCGTGATGAAAGGAGTGGAAGAAGTATGTATGGATGGGGAATAGGGAAGTTTATTTTTCGTTCTCTTATTTATTTTTTTGTGTAATATTACTACTATATATTTTAAATTTCCGACTTTATGTCCGGGTTAAATCTTCCCCATAGGAAAAACTAAACCCTTCCACACACTTTTCCACAAATGATCATCTAGTCAATCAACATTATGAAAGTGCATTATATAAGCAAAATAAATATAAAACAATACAAGAACAATACGTCAACTCACCAGAGATCAAATGGGAAAATAATTCACAGACTCCAGATATTATTTTACAGATATATCAGAGGGTTCGGCTCGGTAGAACTCCTAACAGGGCCTGTAAATCCTACTGATCCCTCAGCATAAATATTTAAAAAAATCTTTCGTAATCCTACATATATTTAAAATGACTGATTTTTGCACTTTTATATATATATATGTTTCGATAGATCTAATACGCCTAAATTTTTAATGAGAGAGCTAGGTATAATGCCAGTAGCCGAAATAACAAATGGTAATATTTTTACAGTCTGAGAATGCCAAATTATTTTTATCTCATTTTCTAAATCTATGTATTTTCTTATTTTTTCAGAAACAGATTTTTAATATTACAGGAATTTGGAATAGCGAGATCAATGATATAAGTTATTTTTCAATTTTCTCATGTAAAACTATATCGGGTCTATTATGATTAATCGTTCGGTCTGTTAGTATAGTTTATCATAATATATTTTATTTAGATCGTTTTTTTTAAAATGAATTTGGTTCGTATTCATAATATGGTATTATAAAACAGCAGTCAATCAAGTTATGTTTAATTACCAAACTTTGGTGAATTATATTCAAAACTTGATTGTGCCTAAATATATACTCGGATGGTGCTAATACAGAACATCCCGATATAATATGTTCTATAGTTTCCGGAAAAGCCAAACATTGTCTACATAATTATCAATTTGATTTGTATCTTTGAATATTATGCTTCCTATAATTTTTAGTATTTATGACTCTATCCTGAATGGCAAGCATAAATCCTTCTATTTCTGCGCTCAACTCTCCAATACTCAACCATTTGTTTGACAAAAGTTTGTCAACGTACGTTTGGTTGAGATAATTGAAGTTGAAAAAAAATTAATTTCACCAAGAATCTAATAATTCTTGGTTGGGATTTATAAAAATTTTAGCATTCTCGTCGTATAAATTTAAAGGTGTAATGTTTCTATCTGCCTTACAAATTATTTTGTTCATTTCTGAGCTATGAGCTTTTCTATGGGAAAAAGTTCTTAGCATTTCTATTTATTTTTTTATTGGTTATTATTATTTTCTTGTTGTTATTACCAACAATATAATTTATGTGACTTTGTTATTTGAGCATGAATTCCCTCACCAAACACCTTGTCTCTTTATAATAAGGAAAGGTTTTATTGTTTTTTCTTTATCACAGTGTAACATGTAATAAGTTGAATGTTAATTGTAAAATATATATTTTTTAAACTTTTATTTATTTAGTTATAAAATTACATTTTATGTCTATATAAACCTTTTTTTACTTATTTCTATTACATTGAGGAAAATTTACAATACATCTAAAATTTATTCTTTTTCGTATTTAGGCATAACTAACGAAAAGCAGCAAGGCTTTTAGCTTCTTTAACATATGTTGGTAATTCATTAGAAAATCTTAAATCCTTTAAAAAAGAGATTATTTTGAGTTCCCGACAAATTTATTTTTGGAAGTCCAAAATCTCCACAGTTTCTTGTGGGGTAGCTATGTTTTCCGAAATTAAAATAAACATTCTTAAATATGTATTTTGGGAGAATCTTATTTTTTGACTTAAATATAAATATTAGGGTATTGTAAATTATTCGCTATCTCACACTTGACATTCCTAGTTTTTTCGGCATAAAAATTATCTTAGAATACCTACTACAATTCAATACTGCTCGCATACCTCTATTTTGAATTATTTTTAAATTCTTTTGTTTTATTTATTTATTTAAAAAAAAACAAAGCTTTCCAGATTTGGTAACCAAACGTATCTAAAGCTACTTCAAGAAACGTTTAGATTTTTAAAGTGCATTGAACGTCATCTTCTCCTTGTGTTTTCTTGAGATTTGTCAAACTGTATAAGACAGTAAAAATACTACCTAAACATAATATACGACACGGGAAAACTTTAAAAGCATAAAGCTTATTCCATGATCGGGAGATATGATGTTAGATACCATGTGTTGACTTTTCAGAAAACGTTTTTTAAGTGCTTTTTTGTATGGAAATCGTTATTAAAAAAGAAAAAAAAGCATTTGCGAAAAGCCTACCACTGAGCCACTTTCAGGTATCAGAATGTTTCCTGCAATGGGATGATAAGAAAATATTACATAAAAACTTTTTTTTTACTTGCCGCTATTACTACTTTACAATGAACATAATCGACGGTGTTTTTCTAAAGAATCTAATAGGCATTTTTCTGCTATAGGTAATTCTTTTTCTTATTTTTTTTAATAAACACTACGCTTGAGGCCCTAAGCGAAATTGTTTTCCTCGATTGCAATATTATCGTCTTTGGGGATACTGTATAATAGTTTCAACTGCTACCGACTGTCCAGAAACAGTGGGACTATTGAATACCTAATTTATATGGGTATATTATCAGACTAAAGAGAGTGCTGACTATTCAGATCTGATCACCACACACGACTAAAGCCATTTTCAGCAACTTTTTTATTCTTTTTTTTATTTATTTTTTATTTTTTATATATTCAATTGGAGTTCTACAAATTAAACTTAATAAAAATAAATATTTTTTTTATTCTTCATGGGCGATACTGATAATAAAAGTAATAACAACTATATTACACATATATTAGGAACACTAGATCCCAGGGTCAAAAACATATCCAACAAGCAACTACAAATACAACATTTGGGCAAAAAAACTTTCGATACTACGGTACTAAACTCTACGAAAAAAATACCGCTCTCTTTCAAAACTTACTATAATATTTCAACATATAAATCACAAATAAAAAGCTGGATACTAAACATATGGAGATCAGAAATAGATAATATACTGAACCCAAATACAGACTGAAACTGAAACCACTCTACTGAACAAAAAGAACACGATGTAATGTATTTATAATTATTTAAGAAAAAACACTATTCATTAGCTATAGAATGGATAAAAAGCTACCTTTTCAAACGCCCTCAAGTCGTAAAAATCAACGATGTACTTAGTCAACAAAAAACAAGTCACTTCGGCATACCTCAAGGTACAGTCCTGGGACCGTTACTGTTTATCATTTATGTAAATGACATATTCAATCAAAGATTAAATGGAAAAATAATATCTTATGCTGATGGCACTGTCATAATAATTGAAGGTACTGATTGGAATAATGTTAATAACTTAGCAAATACTGATATTAATATACTGAAAAATTGGTTCGATAAAAACCTCCTCTCATTAAATACTGAAAAAACAAAATGTATTCCATTCTCTATCAACAAATTTAAATTAATACCAGAACTAAAAATTATAATACATCAACTTAAATGTAACAGAACTAATTGCAATCAAGAATGTTCTATACTTAGTCTAACTTCTGAAATTAAATATCTTGGTATATATATAGATCAACATTTTAAATGGAAAAAACAAATTTGTGAACTTGTCAAAAGAATTAGAAAATGTATTTATATATTTATAAGACTTAGAAATATTCTTAGACTAGAAAACCTAAAAAGTGTGTACGATGCAATTGTACAATCTATATTACAATATGGTATTATTGGCTGGGGAGGAACTTATAACAATATATTAAATCCACTTAAAATAGTTCAAAGATTGATAATTAAAGTAATATTGAAAAAACCATCCAAATTTTCTACTGAGATTCTCTTTTCAATATTCAATGTACCCACAATAGACAATATATATAAAAATATTCAATTCTACAAATTTATAAAGAAATACAGTTAAATAACTTACAATTCAATTCATCAGCAAGATATCAAAAAACTATCAAAATCCCAAAACTTAATACAAAGCACACACAAAATACCTATCTCTATCTAGGTATAACATATTTCAACATCCTTCCATTATATCTAAAAAATATTGAAGATATTCAGGAATTTAAAATAAAATTAAAAAATTACCTAAAACTACTATAAAAATCCATATCTTACTTTTATTATTATTTCCTTCAAATCTTGAAACTGTATTATTGATAAATCTTGCCTATTTCTTACTTATCCCTTTGGTTTTGCAAATATATTATTTACTTACTTACATGATTACATATAATTGAGCTAGGATTCACTCACCAAACACAAGAGCCTCGTCTCTTTATGGTGAGGAAAAGCTATTATTATTTACCTTTATAACACTGTATAATATGTATAAATTGTATATTAATTGTAAAAAATATACAAATATTAAATAAAATTAAAAAAAATAATAATAAAAATAAAAAAATACACGTATACCAATAAAATGTAATCATTTGTAAATGAAGTCCCAGTGAGAATATCATTATATTATGAATATCATACTTTAATTTATCAGAATAAATTTTTAGCAATTTTAACAGCATTTGGTTCCTTCGGCAATCTGCCTAGGTAGTAACTAATATCAACCTACTATTCATAATAGCACTTGTACTTATTTTTAATATACTTAAACAATTGTTAAGATTTGTTTGCGCTTGATGAAGTCTTCAATAACAGACGCATGTTTTTTTTTGTTTTTACTGCACAAAACTGCATTTCACTTTATTTAATGTTACAAAGAGTTAAATTATTCCCGACCCGGACAAAACACTTTTACTAATGGTCTGTACACCATAATGACTGCTTGTTACTATTTTATAGGAGAGAAGAAGAAGGAATCCAGTCGGCGAGGCTTTTTATAATATAACCAAGTAAAACACATTGACAAGCTAATTGTAAACAAACACTGTCAAAGAAGGCCAATTGATAAGGCAAAACATCTGTTTTATCTGTTAGCCCTAATTTTACCTCTGACTACTAGGTGCTAGGCAGGAGCCTGTAAAGTAACTGGTGGTGAACTTTGCTAATGGTTCGTACATTTTTAACAACAATTATGGCAATATTATTATTTTGTTCTTTTTGCTTTGTCCATGTATCTAATGTAATGTAACCATACAGCATCCCCAAAGATAACAATCTGAATGAAATAATTTTCCTCAGGGCCTCCGGTGTGGAGAGTAAAAATACAATACGTATATGTATTGTCAGGTTATTCGTAAACCGAGATGTTTGTTGATAGAAAAAAGATATCATTACATATTTCAGTATCTATAAACATACAGCTCTAATGCTGCATATACATTTGGGAGCCGAGCCACGATGGCCAAGAGGCGGATCGCGCTGTTCATGATTAGTTCGTTCCTTTCCCACAATTCCTTTGCAGCATATAACGTCAATGAAAGGTTTTATGATAAGGGAAGTTAATAATTCCTCACATTGTGAAAAAAATAATAACTAACTTCTTTCGAAAAATATGATCAGGTATTATATTGAGTTATTTTTGGGGTAGTATGCCGTGATGCGCTTTTATCATTCTTTAACCAACGTTTCCGATACCCCAAACATAAATCACTATAATTTTTTTGGCCGTGAAAAATCATTTTTAAGAAACATTTTTCTATTTAGTGGTGTACTGGAAAGACTGAAATCAATTATTTGTCTTTTAACGTTTGACGTTTATAATTGAGATTATAATTTAAAAAATCTTTACAAAAGTATTAAATTCAATTTACAAAGGGTGCTTGATTGTAGCATCAAAACATGGTAATCAAATAAATAAACACTATGAATGTATCGAAGAAAGCAAACACTTAGTGGCTTGGCATCATTTGGCATTATTCAAATGACAAAAGTTATTTTTTTTAAACTATTGACAACAAGACAAGTGAACCACTTTTAATTACATACAGAGTCCCACAGGGGAGTGTACTTTTCCGTTTATTATTCCTGATCTACATAAACGAACTGTGTGACATTAAAATTGAAGGTAAAATCGCGACCTTTGCTGACGATACAGCTCTTTTGTGTCAAGCAGCGACATGGAAAGATGAATTTATAATAGCCGAAAAAAATTTATCAATTGTCAAAAAATGGCTAAACAGTAATACTCTTACCATTAATACAATTAAAACAAAATACACCACACACAGTATAACACAAAGAGGCCAACTAAAATAGACCTATTACTACATGACTGTGAATAAACTTCATTTAATTGCCAATGCGAACGTTTAGAAAGGGTAAAACAAATAAAATACTTAGGGGTTATTATTGATACACACTTACGCTGGACTGACCACATTACTTTCATCACTAATAAACTAAAACGAGTCATATACCTAATGAAGTCCATCAAAAACATTTTCCCTCTAACAATACTCAGATCCATATATTTTGCACTGTGTCAATCCATTGCCACATATGGAATACTAGCTTGGGGAAGTGCTACAAGAATGAAAATTGACCCAATTCAAAAAATTCAAAAGGCGATAATTAAAATAATCCTAAAAGTACCATTCAACACAGAATCAAGCGAAATTTACAAAAAATTAGAAGTCTTGTCAATAAGACAACTTTATGCCAAATCTGCATTACTACACCTACTCCAACACAAACTCCATATTCCAATTCAACCAAAAACTTCATTAAAAACCAGATCCTTAACAAATAAAACACTAAACATACCGATAACACACACCACACACGGACAAAGACACTTTCAATACTACGCTACTAAACTGTTTAATTGTATGCCCATTACTCTGAAGCAACTGCTAACTGCAAATACATCCGCAAACATTCACAAAAAACATATCACAGCTTGGATCAAAAATCAAGATATTTTATTTTTTCAAAACATAATAACTCCAAACCAAACATAACTAAACCATAAAAGTGTATAATAAATAAACACGTTTTTCAAGATTTTACCAACTATACTCACACTTACAATACAAATATATGCACTTACATATGTGTTAATATATATTTATATATATATTTTTTACATATTTATTATGAATATTCAATTTACAAACACCATTAAAATTTTATGAATATTCAATAGTGAGGTGTTCACAAAACATACAATATTACTCACATACAGTTTTACCTTCTCAAACCTACCTTACACACAACATATTATAGTTATAAGTTTGAAATATATCATGTACAAATATAAATAATTATGTGAACACTGTAAATATTATATAGAAATAAATAAAATAAAAATTAAAATATAAAAATATTAAAATATTTAAAATAAAAGTGGTTGTAAACGAGAATTTTTTTTCATTTGTTGTCAAATACAATTAATTTTATGGCTAATTTTTAAACGAATAATATTCGAAAATCTTGCTTCTAAATTGTGTATTTATTTCGTCTAGATAATTTCCTTATTTGAAACCTCTAAAATAAACAAAAACGTATTAAGTTTGTTCTAAGAATCATTGGCAGCTGCGTAATGAGCCAATTAACGAATATTTTGAATTTTACTTGTTGTTTTCGTGTACAGTAGATATTATTATTTAAAAATTACCGAAGTGTAAATTGGTTTAGTTTGGAGATTTATTCAGATAAATTAGGCACCTACTTGGAAAATGAGTATTGCTTTACTTACTCAAGCACTCTTTCTAATTTATTATTTCCTGATAATAGGTGCCACCGTCACCCATCCTTGAAATAAAATATTGTTACTTTCGCCATCGGTATTACACCAACGAAGACAAAAGATGATTTAAAAACATTGTTGCTTTTGCCATCGGTATTGCACCAACAAAAGCAAAAGAAGATTTAAAAACATTGTAACTTTTGCTATCGGTATTACACCATCGAAGGCAAAAGAAGATTAAAAAGATGAAAACATTTTTGTTTCGTAGTAAACACAGATGAATTATCATCATTGTTTGTCATTTCTTAATGAGAAATAATAGTTAATTGGTGGTTACACCTATTACATCTTTTCATTAGCTCAATAACATTTTTGATAAACACCTACTTTTTTTCCAGCAGCTGAACAGTAAATTTTAACAACTTTTCTTACTGTCGAACTAATAATAAGTTTTTCCGTTAACTATTTTCCTCTAAATTTTCACTAAGCCGGGTGGCCGATATGACATTTGAAAGTTACTAGACCCGTGAAAATCACAGAATTCTATAAAAAATTGCCTTTTAAATTACAAATAAAATTGTCAATTTTCTTTATAATAATTTCACTATTTTTTTAACCAATTAAAGAAATCTAATTAATCAATTACTAATTAACTATCATATTTTTAATGGAATATAAAATAGCAAACTGAAAATCAAGAAAATTTGCAGTTTTTTTTAAATAGTGTCATCTGCGTGCAAATTCGAATTTCCCCGATGTTGAAACTTTCCAATAAATGTGAATTTACCTGAATTGACCAGTTAAATCTGTCAAAAATATTGAACGAAAGAAATACATACTTACAAAAATATTGTTAATTATTTTTTTCTGATATGATTAATATTTATCAGAACCAATTTTTAAATATAAAATTTCACTGAAATGGATAATTTGACGCATTATTCAGGAATACAATTTAACATGCAGCCAAACATCGATAAACGAAATAAATAGGTTTAATTTTCCCTGCAACGGCTTTCTCCACACCTCCACGATACTTTTTTATCCTCTATTTTGAGATCATCATTTCATCCTAATGTAGTCTTCCTGATTTCCAATTAAGTAGAGAATTTCACCAGCGCTTTCTCCCCGGCTACTTGCCCTGCATATGTGGCACGTGTCCCCATTGCCTTGAATTGAGTCAATCGGTTTTGAATTGAGCAATTTCCGTGACGTGTGAAACGTTTTTAATTCATTTTATTGTTTTAGGAGCTAATAGATTTACTCCAACCATATCTCAAAGGCGCATTTGATGATCTTCATTTGGAAACTGAATATTAGTTAATACGTAAACTTAAAAAAAAAGCTTTTGAGCCAAATATTTTTTTTTGAATTGAAACATAAAATTAAACCTATATGTAATGATAAAATTTCAGAATCGCTGGACACACTTTACGAAAAAAAAGAACACTTCAATTTAACCTAATTACTATAAAAAGAGTTGAGGGAGATGGAAAATATTGTAGTGAAGTTACTTTTATTAAATCAATGTTCAAAATTTCATGTGGCACATGACAGTATCATAATGTTTTTGATCTCATATATTATTTAAATTCGAACCTAATAACTTAAGTTGTGTATATTTTTTTCGTCTCCTCCGACAATAACCATTAATTTGACAAGGATGCCAGATATGAAATTCGAGTGTTTAATTGGGTTTCTTGGACAAAATTAAGTAGAGGAAAAAATAATTAAAAAACTGATATTTAGAAGAAGAACAGTGTTTACCACAGTAAACATTTAAGTTACATAATACAGCATCAAGTTCAAATGTTCACTACGCTGAACAATGCCAAATGTATGAGGTCAAATTACATATAAATAAAAAAATATATATTTATTGGAAAAACACAAACATTCCAGGGCTACGAATATTTGATAATCTTGATATTTGAAAATCTTCTACAACTACCAGAGTAAGCGGAAAATGTTTGCTTGTGTCGAGATGGAGGACTTAGCCAAACAAAGAAGATCCAACCGCGATATCAACATAGCCACTGACCGGTCAATAATGAAGCTGAAACCAAATTATAAAAAGTATTTTTTTTTTAAAATGCATATTAAGTGTGTCCAGCGATTCTGAAAAATTACCATAGTGATTTTATCTTCTAAATGGCTCTTTTATTTTAATTAGGGTAATCTATTCCTTATCTTAAGAAATGATCATAAATGTATTTTTCTATGTTTTCGAAGCAAATGGTTTGATACATAGTAATCAAATATCAAACATTGGAATCAAATTCGGGTAATTTATTCCTGGAATAAACGAAAAACATCAAAATTACCAAGTTAAATCCAATTCTGCTTCTAAAATCATAAAAACTCATGCAAAATTTATTCAAATATTTAGATTAAACTGTAAAGATCTTCTTTTTCTAAGAAAAGCATATTAATAAAAATCTAATCAGACGTTTCAGGCAATATCGAAACCAATTTTTTATTACAGAAACCGTTTGACAAAGGATACCTTTAATTATTGCTTTTTCCGTAAATTTGAAACAATGAGACATGGTTCCATGTTTGATCAAAGTGCCCTTATCTACAAGTTAATTCTAATTGTTTAATCATCCGAATAACCCAATTCAATCATTTCTAGATTGAAATCCCGTATACGAGAATTCCTAATCGAAATTCCTTGTCGAAATCACAATCTCCAATACGAATGTTAAACTTACCTATGTTCCCTGTGATTGCTTAAATAGATACTTTTACTTACCAGAACTTGAAGTTTGTCTTTTTTATGTATTCCAAGATATCTACTTCCTTGACTTTATAGCATACCTTGGCAACTTTATACTCTCTATAACTAAATGATGTAATCATGTATATGCTTACAATTTTTGTTCATTCACATTGTTCCAAAATATTAATTTAAAAATACTTGATTGTGGGTGAATTTTCCTCATTTCACAAGCAACATTTTACGTAGCCATTGACAGTGGTAGGAGGAATTTTAATTTTATCAGATGTTTCGTTAATTGGTAATTATTATCTTTTTTTAATAAATACAATTCACTTTTTGACAGAATGTTCACGCAATGCCAATAGACATCAAATGTACCTACCTGACTCGAATTCTACTTAAATATATTCATATTTTTGTAATATAAATGCACTCTTATTTTAGTTGATTTGGCGCAAATTATGGACAAACAAAATACGGCGCAAAATATCGACACACAAAATAAAGCCATTATTTTGACAATTAAAATCAATTTATGAGGTAAATCAAAACAAATAGATATCGTTACCATAACTATACAGCTTAGTGAAATTTATAATACTAGTAATAACGATTGGATCATTTCTGTAGCGCTGTTTTCGTAAGAAAATCACCTCAAGGGTGCTCTGCCTCACTTTGCGTTTAAGCAAAATATAAGCTTAGCGGAAGACGACGCCTATTGCCAAAATACACCAGGTCTTAGTATTAATTTCCACGTATCTTTAAGACTGTGATATGCTTTAATCATTGGAATCGACGATTTATATATGCGCACAATGGGAACCCGAAAACCCTATGCCTCAATAAGATAGGATTTCTAAATAAATAGAATATAAGCGCCTACCTACAGTAGTTCACAGGCTTACCGTTTTCTTGCGGCTTGTTATAATTTTATTGTTTTCCATATAATAATATATTTGAATTATTATCAACAACCGTATATGAAATCAACTTTCGCAAAAAATCGTCAATTTTGCCTAGCGTCACACACATTCACTATTTTCCAAACACAAACTAAAACTTACACCAACCCCAATAATTTGAATTGTCCGGTTAAAGGATTTGTAATGTTACATTCGAAATATTCTAAATAATTAACACTACATTATATTATGATGCATTTACAAAATTTAAAAAGTCATCTATACACTGAAACAGAAACTATTTTAGTGTCAAAACCACAAGTAGCGAGTCGAATGTATAAATTTAATTGTATGTTAAGCGAGTTTACGATTCTTTATCAATAATATTGTTTCAGAATAATAATCGTTGTAAAATATTAGACTTCGCGTAATGTTGATTACCCAACTTAAAAGTTCGCAACAGTTGCAACGCCAATGCACTTCAGGACTGAACGGACACCAAACATACAAACAAATTTACAGACCGACGAAATGTAAAGGGGTCGAGTCAAATCAGGACTTCGATTGCTAAGTCAAAAAACATGTCTGAATTTACGAAAACACAATAACAAAATTCTAAGGCATTGATGGATTTTCGACTTAGTATTTTTTTCAGTTATTCAATGTCGACTGTATTTTGGTAAAACCCTTCAAGCCATATTTTTTGGACTGTTACATTTCATTGGTTTCATATAGAATAGTCTTCAAAGTACAATATTATAAATTTATTTTTGTTGATCAAAGCATTTTTATTACCAAACTATATAAATTTTTAATAAAAAAAAAATGTACATTGAAATTATGTAAAAAAATAAAATTACTTATTTAAAGTAAAATCTTCATATGAAAATTGTTTCATTATAATTTACTCACAAAAATTATAATTATAAATAAAATAAGACACCACAATTTTGCTGTAATAACAAATGCTCCTCGGATTTTCGTTAAATGTGGTTTATTCCGGTAACCGGACAACTAAAAACCATAACGAAATGACAGACTTTTGAAAAGTGATATAAAGTCATGGAAAGTTATTAAAAAACCTCGTTTTACGTTAGGTTAGGTTTATTGGCTAGTTTTTTCATCACTTCCATCTGATTTTATATCGCTTTTCAATCAAGTATCAATGCAAAAAAAACATATTTTTTCGAAAAAATTGTTTAGTAAGTAGAATCATTTATGTATGAGATAATGGCTTTGATTTGATTGGAATTTGGTAATGACGTCTAATTGATTTTTATTTTTTAATAATATTTGCAGTGTTTTTTTAACCCCATTTTGTAATGGTAATGCATACACAGTGAAGGAAATATACACGTATCACTGCCTATCAACTTGGATGAATTTTCCGTAAGGCGTTAAGTTCCATGGCTTTATAGTATATTAGCTTTATTCTAACATACTATGTTAGAACAGTTAACATAATTGAGTATTATTTTATATCTTATAGGTATGCTTGTATTTAATTCTGATAATATTTTCAGATCACCGTTAGTTTTAATATCTACAGGTAGATTTTAAGATTTCAAAAATAAGATAAATTTAAGATTCTTATTTCAGACGTAAAGCTAATAAATTTTTTGGTTTTGAAATCAGAATATGCTTAGTTCCTACAGAGATGTCATTTATCCAGTTCTTACATAAATATTATATTATTTTATTCCCTTACTACCTTGCTATTTGCAATTTGGAACAATGGCAAAAGAATAGTGCAAATTTGAATGCATTTGTTTTGAAAAGGGAAGAATGTTTGGAACTACGGGTGTTTTTCTCGTTACATTAAGTAAAAAAGGAGGTAATATCGTTTTAAGTACGTATTCGTTTTGTTATGGTGATAATTACCTCGTGGTATCGCGGTGGAACTCACTATATCGTGCTTGTGTTGTGTGCTCCTTCGCAGGGATGCAGCAGTAAGTGATTGGTCATCCTGTTTTACTTCCTTCCATACATTGTTCATTCCTACACATACTACACATACAATTCCAACAACCACTTTCATTTCGTTTCGTTTAAAATATTTACAGTTGTCCTGATTCATTTTCATCTGAAGCTGTATGTAATTCGTAAGCAGTTTCGGATGCAACAAAGATGCTTATATTAAAAAAAAAAGAATTTTATCAAGCGGAATAATCTAAAACTTAATTTATTATCTTGTTCTCTTCTGCTATTTTCTTTATCATCTACCTCTTCTCTTTTTTTGTTATGCAGACCTTTTGTATTATTTTTCCACTCCTCTTGATTAAAGAAAAATTACAATTATAAACAAAAAATATATTTTAATGCATTCTATTATTATCAAAAATAATATTATAAGGTCTAATAACAATTTATCTAATTATAAATTAATTAGGTGTTACTAATTTATCATTTTATTGTATTATTTTATATCTATTTTAATTATTAATCATTTTTTTAATAATATGTCTTTAAATCGAGTTTGATTTAAAAATAATTTACTGCGTTTATCTATCTGTAAATCGGGGTGAGTAAATTGTCTCTATTTTATAGTGAATGCATGTTTATCCCTTTAAAACGTAATTAATTTTAAACATACTTTCTATTTTGATTTTATTTCCTATGAGAAACACGAAAACAAATACATGTGTATATAATAATACATGAATCTTTTCCTTGATTTCAATAGATTTTTTATTACATCGATTTGTATTAGGTATATTAACCCCACATAGGAGGCCCTAAGGAAAATAATTTCTCTCAGTGCCTATGTCATATTTTTGAATACTGTGTGGATAGTTTTAGGATACTTTTTTTTTTTTTTTTTTTTTTTTTTTTAATTTATATTTTATTTAGTTATAAGAGTTTACATCTTATACCTAATATAATATTGTAGACCAATATCCTTGTTTTAGTGTCCAATTTTCCTTTTATCCTACTTAAGAAATTAACCTTTTTCGCCATTTTTTTATTTAAAATTTCAAAGTTAGTGTTAAATTTTAACTTGTTATCTATTATGATTCCCAGGTATTTAATTTCTTTTACTTCTTCCATACTTTGATTGTCTATATTTAGGACAGTAGGTACGTTTAGTTTTTTCCCTAATACCATGAATTTACTTTTAGTTACATTTAATTTCAATTTATTTATGTTTAACCACTTAGATAATTCATTATGTTCATTTTGTATTTTTGACAACGCATCTTCAATATTATTTGCTATAATATATAAAAGTGTGTCATCTGCAAAAAGTTTGATGGAACAGTACTTTAAGCACTTCACTATATCATTAATATATAAAATAAATAGGAGCGGTCCCAAAACAGATCCTTGAGGAACTCCAATGTTGATTTCTTGTTCTTCGGAGATAGTATCTCCAATTTTGGTTTTTTGTTTTCTATTTTTTAAGTAATCAATAAACCACTGCAATTCATTAGCACGGATTCCCATGTCCTTCAATTTCATTATTAGTCTTTCTCTGTCTATTGTTTCAAAAGCACGTCTAAAATCCAAGAACACTGCTATTGTGATTTTCTTCTGATCCATAGCTGTTTTCCATTCATTTATCACATAATTTATTGCTGTTTCACAGGAATATTTATTTATAAACCCAGATTGTTCTTTTACTAAGATGTTATTTTTTTCTATAAATTTACTCATCTGTTCTTTTACAATGCACTCTAGTAATTGTTCATATTTAGGCAATCCATTTATTGGTCTGAAGTCTTAGAAATTTTTAGCATTTATTATTTTGGGCACTGGTGTTATTATGGAGGTTTTCCATGACTGCGGAAAAATTCCCTTAGTCAGAGATTCATTTATTATTGCAACTAATCTGTCTCCTATAGCTGGCAGTGCATCTTTGATTATGCTTATAGTAATTCCATCCGGCGATGATTTTGGTTTCATTTTTTTAATGATTTTCATTAAATACTCATTGTCAATTTTATTAAACCTGAAAATATTTTTATTCTCTCTTTTTTCCGATGATTGAGAAGAGGTATCTGCGACTAATGGAATACTCTTATTTATGTTTTCGACACTAAGTACAAAATTTGTGTTAAATTTTTGGGCTATTTTAAGTGTATCATCTTCAACTCCATCTGGAAACCGAACTTCCTTAATGTTTTCCCTCTGTTTGCCGCTTATAATTTCTTTAAGTGTAGTCCACATTTTTCTTGAGTCACTTTGAGAGGTAATTATTTTTTGCCTGATATACGAATTTTTGGTATGTTTTATTTCTGTACTATACATGTTTCTAAGTTTCTTATAAGTTTCCCACCTTTCTTCAGTGAATTGTATTTTACAGGCCTTATAGGCTGTATCCCTTTGTTTTTGTAGAATATGTAGGGATTTCGTATACCATTTATTTGTATCTTTTAATATAATATTAGTTAAAGGCATTAGCTCATTTACTACTGTTTTCAGATGTCCTACTAGTTCATCGGCTTTTCCGTCTAAATTTCCTTGGGTATCGCAGATCCATTTTTTGTTTTGTAATGCTGTACACAATGTATCCTTATTATAGTTATTTTTTTTTCTATACGTTATATTTCGTATTCCCTGTGGCTTCGGACTTGTGGTCGTTTCAAATATTGTTAATATGTTTTCGTGGTCAGATATTTTTGGAGTATCCATAACATTAACATTCAAGTATAATTGCGGCACGTTCCAGAGTGGAAGATACTCTCAGTATCGCCCTGGTGTAAGACCACCATTCAGAATTGAAACGTTGCTTGAAATGGCTTTAGCCGTGTTTGGTGACCAGATCTGAATAGCCAGGTACTTCCCCACCTTCCTCTTCCCCATCTCCCTCCCCTCCCCAATACCCTCAGCCTCACAACATACCCCAATTGGGGATGCCATAGTCTCACTGGCTCCAGACGGGAGCAGTTGGGACTCTTGTGCGGTATTACTGTAAAAAAAAAAAAAAAAAAAGTAAAAATGATTTGTTATGACTAAATCAATAATGCTTGCTGATGTATTTGAGATTCTAGTTGGTTTGGTCACAAGTTGTTTCATTCCTAGATAATTCACTAAACTCTGAAGTCTATTACTGTAGGTATTCTTGACTTTCATGTCAATGTTAAAGTCACCGGTTACATAAAACATATCTTGATTTTTCATGTTTTTAGTACACCAACTTTCGAAAAAATCTAAGAATTTTGAATGGCTTTGGTTTGGTGAGTGATATAATACAGCGTATGTTCCTTTAATAAAGTTTTTTCTTATTTGTACTGCCAGTATCCATGTATTTTTTTCATCAAACACTTCATTTGATATTATTTTAAAAGATATACTATTTTTAATAATCATTAGAACTCCTCCCGTATGCCGACTAAATGAATTGCATCTTACAGTTGAATACCCAATAAATGATACTTCAGAATCGTAAATATCACTAGTTATACATGTTTCACTTAACATTAAAATTTTTAATGAAAGGAAGAGAGGAAATTCTGGGAAGGTATAAGGTATGAGGGTTGGGTAGGAATGTAAAGGTTTCGTGTGTCCTGCAGTAACGGATAATATGACCCCCCCCCCCCCCGACTGCGGCGTAAGGTAATTGGTCTAGAGACCAATCGAAGAGGTCGAATGGTCTCTCCAAACCAGTCTTTCCCGATCTGGCACGGCACGCGGCAAATGGGCAGCCGCATCCTAAACACACCTTACCCGATGAACCCGGGCACTCCTGCTAAATCACCAACCGAAGTGAACCACTTGGGATGACCTATGGTAGAGGTGTTGATTATCCAATAAATGGTTCCCGGGGCGGTGGTGCCAAATTGATAACAACAAAAAGGTTACGCGATAATAATTTAAAATACGACAAGAGATAATACTTTTAGAAAGAATTGGGTGAAAAAATCTTTCACAATTACTTTATAATTATAATCATCATCTAATATTTCACAACCACTTGTATCGAAATGAGTAAGATTAAGAAAGGAACGCTTAAATGGTTTGGGAATGTACAGTGATTGAACGAAGAAAGGAGTGAAAGGAGAATATGCGACGCGAATTTAAATGGTGGAAGAAGTCGGGACGTCATGGCACTATCAAATGAACCAGATACTTAAGTCGGGCCATGTCAAGAGTGAGAATAACAGAAGAGTATGTATAAATATGAATGAAGCAAGAATTATGTGAAAAAAAAAAGTTGCTTGGATGTCCATCCTCTCTGCCTTCTTCTGTGGGGAAATGGCATGATTGTTTGTTGGTTGGTTTGTTTTGTATCGAAATAGTAACTCAATAGTTTGAACACTACTGTTTTGTTAAGATTCAAACAGGCTTATTCAGTAGTAGTTTATCATGTTACTTCGATTCCAAGACACAAACCAAGCTCAACAGAATCGTTGACGGTGCAAGGTTGTACACACTGCCATCGGGGACACAAGTTAATATACTCAACACTAACATATGAACTGAGATACCTACACATATGTTCGTATGTTAGGTTTGTAAACATCGTCAGCATACCATTGAATATGTTACTCGGACCTTAGCTCGCGATCCTAAGCAAGTAATTATGTATGGAAAAACAAATTTTCTGCAATACATTTTAAACGTGTGCACCGTATGTGATTAGCGTCGTCTAATGTATAGATCGTCGATGTGTGTTGTGTGGAATATCCTATTCCCTCCCAGAGAGCATTAGACGATGTTAGAAAGCACCAGGAGCGTAGAACGTCCGAGTAGGTAACAAACTCGATGTTAACAGCTTTGCCCGCTTCGCGCCTGGTAACTCGTTTGCCGCGAAAACTTGTTTTCTATGCCCGTAGACCAACACATGTGGGACGCACACATTCCTACCGCGCTCACATCTCTAGGAAGGCTCGCAGTCACCTGTCTGGCCTCTCGCGCTTTCGTATTCCTCCTAGAAAGTGAGTGAGATAGCCACATGTCCGTACCGTCTTCCAGGCCAAGTTGGTTCGTCAAACGTAGGCGGATTCATTCAGGTTTACGCACCCAACAAAATGTTAAATCAATATCATACAATCTACGAGCCTATTTAGATTCTGGTCAAACTTTTCGACTCTTTTACGATGCCGTCGTTAGTATTTGGTATCCTACTTGTCCAGTAGAAATCGTTTAGTTTCATGACATTTATTTGAATGACTATGCTTCCCGATTTAGTCACGTGGTATTGGAGACAGAAACTAGTTAGTGACGCTTATAATCTGCATAATATGTACATACTGGTTTACTTTCTATTTTACCAGGTAGGTATATATATATTATAGGAGACAAATTAACTCCAAGACTGGTTTTGATGTCCAATAAGCAAAGCATTTCACGACCAAACCAATGTTAAGGTAACATTCTTCGATGAAATTTTACATAACAATTTGAAAAAATTTACTAACGTAACAGCGCTTCTGGTCATAACTACATTCAAACAACTACGATCTTCAAAAGATATATTAATTATTTTCATAAGTTTGTTAACTGTGTGCTTTATTTGAGCCCATCAAAGAACGACTATTATAAATTGGGAAAAAAATCTTCCAATAATATGATTTCACTGTGTTCTAGAAGATTTACAGTGGGTTTGAAGGTTTCCGCGAATCACTGAAAGCAAAATATTGACCAAAGTATAACGAAATTAACGAAAACAACGTAAACATAATGAAACAAGACCATAAATAATTAAAAAATGTTCTTTGTTCCGTTCCAACGTAAAAAATCATTAGTATCACAGTAAACGAACCCTGCGGAACAAGAATGTTTGACTATCTTTCATTTCAACAGGTGTTTCTATATCTTCTTTTTTTAAGCAACTGCTTACCAAACATGAGTAAAAATATATTAAGACCCAAAGCAAAGCGCCTGTTGAGTCCACGAAATTAAAAATATAAATTAAAATGAAGAAATCTCACAAACTAATTCATATTTGTATTACGTGTAACTTTAGAGCAAGTTTTTGTTGACCCCTGTTCTCCCCTCAAGCCACTGTTTATTCACATTTAAATCTTATCTTCACCATTTAGTCTTCTGGCGCTAGAGTAAAGTCTACGATAAACTAATAATATTATAATGTAAATCTCATTTCATATCAAAAATGGGCATCTGCATTATAATATTGATTTTCTGATCAATTAGGGCCAATCAAAGGTCAGCATTCAATGTTATGTACAAATATGGTGTCATAATATACATTTTTCATAATACCCGGTATCAGATTCGTTGACAAATTAGGAAAAACTGAAATAACGTTTTGTTTTCCATGATATTTTTTTTTACTTCATACAGGAGGCTCAAAGACAAAATTATTTGGGGATGCTAGGTTGGGGGGTATTTAAAAAAACCTATTTATCATAATTAAAGTCTCTATAAGGGATATTACTTCATAAACACCAGATAATATATTGTTTTGTATTTATATAATTTCTCTTAAAACAAAAAGTGTAATTGTCCCATAATGTGTCTATGAACTCAAATGAAGCACAACTCTGGGTGTACGAACGCAAAATTTTAGCGTGTCTCACCTGATTCCATTTTCGTCATAATTTTTTTTTTTACCGAAATATGTTTTTATAAATTTTACCGTCTTACCAGATAATGAGTTTACATATATTAGACCATATGTAGTCCAGAAGTAAAATATACAGTCTTACCAGATAATGGAGTTTATATATTTATTTAAAAGTATATTAAAGGAGTAAATTATACAGTCTTACCAGATAATGGAGTTTATATATTTATTTAAAAGTATATTATAGAAGTAAATTAAACAGTCTTACTAGATAATGAAGGTTATATATTTATTTAAAAGTATATTATTTTCCATGTGTAGTTTCCCTAGAAGTAAATTGTACCGTTTTACCAGATAATGAATTTATATGTTTATTAAAATAGTATATAATCTACCATGTATGTAGTTTCCACTTGTTATATTCAGAGAAGTGATTTTTTTAAAGTATTCTTAAGGACACGTTGGCGTTTAAGAGGTTAATCGTATAGCTTGATAATAATTCTGAATTCGTCACGTTTTACAGGCAATTCGTAAAAATAAATCATTATTTTCAATGGTCGTACAGAAATTTTCCATCTGATTTCAATTTATTGTTTCAGATTTCTGATAAGCGTAACTTACTGTTATCTTCGTTGGCTATTATTAATGCTGCTACAAAACGCTTCCAACACACATCTCATCTGTTGTCTTTCGTTTTTTGCATTCTGCCTTTGCTAGCGAAGGTTCTTTGAAATGCTAAGTTGCAGAACTATTACACGACATTCATTATAGAGTCATTGTCGTGATACTTTTGTAAATGCATGCGACAAGAAATACATCTGGAACGAGGTGAGACTTCATTATTAAATTTATTACATTTGGATGATTTGGATTCTGTGAAAAACGATTTTGTAAAAAATCCATTAAAGGGCGCAATGGGTACAAATATATATATTTTTTTTTTAAAGAAAGACAAATATTCCCGAGTTACGAATAACCTGACAATATTTGAAAATCTCCTACTACCACCACAGTAAGCTGAAAATGTTGCTTGTGTTGTGATGGAGGACTTAGCCAGCCGAGGAATTGAACACACTACGCCTGGGTGGGACCCAAACGCGATGTCAGCTCGGCCACCGACCGGTCACGAATTGAATAAACAAAAAATCTTGTTATAAACAAAGTATTTTTTTTTATTTCCATCAATATATTGTTAAATTACAAAGTTACTAAATTCTACAAAATATATTAAATTATAAAAAATAAATGTCAAAAAAAATATAATGTAAAATATTACAACGTATGTTACATAGGTATCCAAACCGATAAACAGAAGATATTGCCTTTGAAATAAATCGCAATGGTAGGTAGGTTTACAAGAAAATTTTCTCTGTATGCCTACCTACCATTACTTTCTCTACCTACCATTACAGTTCTCTTCTAGGTAAATTCGAACCGCCCACGGCAAAATGGGTATAAATTTGCGTCATCTTTCACTGAAAGCGAATATGATCTATTGTCTGGGGAACTATTCATGAGTTACAGAAAATTCCCTAGATTTTTCCTCGCTTCAGGCTTCTACCCTTTGAATACCGAAGTCAGTTGAGTTAACCAGCCCTACCCTTTGGGTCACGCTAAAGATAAAATAAAATGAGCGTGAATAGTTTACACTTTCTTTGAAACTAAGTAATAACGTTTTATAAGTGCTTAAATAAACATGCGAATAGGTTTTTAAGTAGATGCTATATGTATTGTTATGGAGCAATAACTTTGACACCAGCTGTCATGCACATATCTACGCTTATTCTATATTTACATACGATTATTATTACGTTAACAAATTTATCCAGAGTGGACCACTCTCAGTATCGCCTTGGTGAACGACCATAATTTAGAATCGAAACGATTTTAATAGACGTGTTTGGTGACAAGATTTGAATAGCCAGGAACTTCTTCACCATTCTCATCTCCTTCACTTCTCCACTTCCTTTAGTCTTACAATATCACCCAATTGAGGATGTCCAAGTTGATTGTGGATCTCGACAGTGGGGTGCAGTTGAGACTCTAGTGCAGTATTGTTTTTTTTTTATATAAATATGAACTTGTATCAATTATTTGGAAACCAACCATCGTGCACATGCCCTTATTTACTGCTAAGATAACTATCAGTGGCAGTCCGTGATTTTTCAGTAAATTACAGTGGTAAGATAAAAAAATACGACATTAATGATGTTTTTCTATATTTTAATTATATGAACATCTTTCAGTTTGGGGATGCTGCGCCTTCCCAACTGAAAGAGTCCTGAAAATCTTCATACAAAAAACTGAAATAAAAATTCTTTTAGAATTTGCTAGAGCGAAATTAAATTTACATGTCGTAACAACATCATTAATGTAACATTTTCAATCTTACCACTTAAACTCACCGAAAAGTCTACCAGTACCTAGTACTGTGTTTTCTCATCATGATCCGGTTATAATTCAAAACTCAATATATAACATTTGATATCAACTAAAGGAGTGTTGATTACGTTTTTAATCTTAGAGGTTTTTAACTCATAATAAGTGTGTTATATACGGAAAAACTTTCACGTTTATCGTTATTTGAACACTGAAATAAAAAAAATGTTAATATTAGTTTATGTCAAAGGACGACAAAAAGGAATTTGTGCATTAGTGTATGAATTTCATGCAGAAATGATGAATTTCAAAGCTGTTGCAATAGAAAAATTCTCAGTAAAATGTAATAACGTAACGACAAAGGTAAAGAAATAATAAAATATTGCTGGAATTCCAAAATAACAAAGATGCCCAAATACGAATTAAACTTGCATGATAGACTTGTGTCCCCACACTTATTTGATTAATTTTAAAGCACACAATACTTAATCATTGAATAATATTAGATCAATAAATTTCAATGAAAATATGAAAGACATAAAAACAGAGAATATATTAAGGTAACGGGCGCAAGGACTAGATGGACAAGGAGTAGATGTTCTTAGAATACAGAACATCTAGGTTTACCTGTACAGGCAATCTTCGCAATAACTTTGCAATTTCAAAATTGTTTGCGCTCATAAAAACGACACAATTCAAATTTGATGAAAAACTCAGTATTAACCTAATAAAAACACAATATTATTGTTTCTGTGCAAAATATCGAAGCCGGACAGGCAAAAGTGCGTAAGCGAAAATTAAATAAACAAAATAGTTAAACATACAGTTTTCGTTAGAATTTTCATCTAATCAAAACTATATGTTTAATTTTCGACTAAATTGTGGCTTACGCCCCTTTGCCTTTCCGGCGTCCGTGTGCTTATTACCCGATAAATAATAGCATAACACTAATTCTACGCTATGGAGATAGCTGATTTATTAGTTATTTTATCTAACAGCTGTTTCGTACATCGAAAATATTAAGTTGCATTTTTTTCATATTTTTTAAATAAAAAAATTGTCAAAAATCATTAGGTGTCAGTTAAAAAAATATAATTTACGTAACCGAGGTATCCTAAAGGAAGAGATTTCTGTCGAATAATTATCATAAACTAGTAGTTCTTTGAATGCATCAAAAAAAATCTATTTTTCTCTTATTCAAAACCAAAATTTCCTCTGAAATTATAAGATTTCTAAGTAAGGAGGTACGAAATTAGATTGAGATAAGATTTGATCGATTTGATCGCACTAAACGGAATTATCAAAAGCTAGGTTTATGTAGATCTACGACGGGTTGATTAACCGATATCAAAATATAACATCGTCATCAAATAGTCCGTTTCGACTTTTGATCAAATTGTGAGCAGAAGAGGACACCTATCATGTTGTTAAGCTTAAGTTGTCAGCTTATTATAATTTGTACGCACCTAGTATAGGCGTTTAACGGGGACCTTTCAAATGTGAAAATAACAAAATGGCGGTGAATGGTCAGTTGATGACTTTGTCACACCTTAGAATTGGTCTTCCTCGACAGATGTCTCGTTTTGAACTAATGTCTTTGGCCACCATAGTATCATCTGTAGGACGATTCTATTGTTATTTTCCTGGCTTATGTCATTTGCGGCGAGACGTAAGGTCAATAAAATGTACGGTTAATACTATGCGAGGTAAATAACCTCCGAGCTGTTGCATATGAGTTGGTGAAACAAACATACGTGTAAATTGGGCTGGGCATGATAACACAATGACAATTCAACATCCCTATAAAAAGTAATATATTGTAATTTAAACCATGAAAAACTAACTAATTAACCTAACCTAAGTAGTCTTTATTTCATCAATATTTTGTCACATTTCTTGCAACATCCTCCGAAAGCTAGTTTAGTATTTTTCTTCGATGATATATTTTTGACTGGAGTTTTTTTAGAGAGTAGAATTTTTCACAATTATCAGAAATATACCTACTTATTTGGTGGTCCCCAAATCAAAAAGAAAACTAGAAGTGCCTTCCATATGAATTTAAATGGAAACAAATTTCCGTTTAGCCCAATAGTCTAGCGCTTATATCAATTATACTTGCCTAACACAGTAGACATCCTATCCCCATCCCATTTAACTTTGTAAACTCAGTTTGTATTGAAAATTTAAGCCTTGATTAGGCAAATATTTGGATCACAAAACACGCCAACATTGTTTTATATTATTCTTTATCTTTACCACATAAGACCATACAAATGTATGGTCTCATGTGGTAAAGATAAAGAATAACCCTGTACAAATCGCAAGTGCGCCCTACTGTCGAATTTGGCAGCCATCTCTGGTCCGGAGCCCCTAAATACCTGAAAAAACCCTCGACTCTGTGCAGAAACGGGCGGTCCGTTTGTTTGATAGATTCCCCAATCTTAACAAACGGACTGCAATCTTTAGAGCACAGGCGTCAGGTAGGTATGCTGTCCTTGTTCTATCGGTATTACAATGGAAGATGCTCTGAGGAACTAGCGTCATTGATCCCTTCGGCACCGGTGCGTAGTCGGGATACACGCCAAACGCGTGCCCAACATTTGTACACAGTTGACATTTGTCACATGAGAACGGGTCGCTTCTACGATTCGTTCTTAAGTTCAACAGCTCGGCTGTGGAACGAACTGCCGGCCTCTGTGTTTCCTCCCTCCTACAACATGGGACTCTTCAAGACCCATGTTCACTCCTTCCTCTCCACAAAAATACCCTCCACACAGCATCCCCAAAGATGACATAGGCCCTGAGGGAAATTATTTTCTTCAGGGCCTCCTGTGTGGAGTTAATATAAAAATAAAAAAAAATATGACCACATGAGACCATAAGGTTTTAACCAATAGGACTTTTCAGTGTAATTTTGTGAAATTAACAGAGTTAGTAAGGATTTAACATGTGAAGTAAAAAAATGGATATGAAGAAAGTTGTAAAAAATCTGACTAAAAATTCAGAATTCAAAAATATATTTATTGCCCAAAAATACAGAGTACAAAGGGTATAACTTATAGGTTACATGATATTTCTTCCAGCTAACCCAACAAATACAAATTATATTACATAACCCAACAATGTTAATAATAAATTTTAAAAAAAACAAAGCGTTTTCAAGCAACGTTTCTCACAAGGCACTGTAGTACTCTTAAACTAGGTATTACTTACACTTGAATATTTCAATCTGTAAATAACCGCATAAAATTATTTGCTTATAGGTCTATATAATATTTCTATTTTACGTGTAATATAAATAGATCATTGCTAAGTGGCTTCACCACAGTTTGATATTTTTTTGTTTTATTATATTTTATTTTATGTACAGAAAACAGGCAGATGCCAGAAAATTTGTGGATTTTTTAAAACATATTAATAACAAAAATAATTAGCTAAATATGCAAAAGTAAATGCCAAACAAGAATGGGTAAAATTTTTCATAAAAACTTTATTATTGTCACTTGTACTGAAGAGACAGTGATTTTGTAGGTACAATATTGCTGTTTTTAAATAAAGGGCTTAACTACCAATATCTTCTTGATATGATTAATGGTAAAATATTTTTCTTATAGTGTTTAAATTGGTCTTTAAAAGTGTCTATTTCATTATTTGAAGTGTATAATGTTATAATTTCTTAACGTTTGCGGTACACGGAGAGAAATATCCTTTATTTGTGTGGTGGGCTTAAATATTGAAAATGTCTTCCATCATTCTTGTTGATTTTCTTGATGTTGTTTTGATGTTAATTTGGAATAAAGTGTTTGGTGTATCAACTGATGCACGTATAATTTTATGTGGGAGCAATAAATCAGAAAGTTTACGTGTGGCTGTCAGAGAGTGTTGCTTATAGTGCAAATTAAGGTTACTATACTTCACATATTGATCAGTTAAACATTCATGATAAGCAATTATACGGGTTAATTTTCTTTGTGTGGATTCGATCCTATAATTATGAATCTTATAATTTGGAGATCAAATAGTGGATGCGTAATCGAGAATACTTCGCATAATTGATTCATATTATTTTTAAATATTCTGCACTTTTAAAATAATTTGTAATATTTATATGTTTATTGAAGGTAAGTGACATGTCACGCCCAATTCTTTGATCAAGTATGTATAAAATAAAGCAACATTATTTATGTGACATGTGTTTGAAAACTTATAAATATTCTTTGTGAAGGAAATTACGGCACATTTGTTTCCATAAATATATAAATCATTTACTTTGCACCATTCATGAAGTGATGATAAGTCTTTTTGCAATTCAGTGAATCATCTAACAACGTAATTTTTTTTCTACTTAAAGTTATCGGAAAACAGCAGATTTGAAGTTCAGATTCTTAATACTATGTCGTTGATAAAGATTAAAAACAGCAAGGGTCCAAGATGCGAGCCCTGCGTAATTCCCAACGTTACCGTAAACAGATCCGCGGAATACCCTCCTACAACTACTTGTAGTTTTTTTCAGTAATTTAACGATAAAACCATTTCAGAGTATTTACATTTATGCTATGATTCATTTTTTACAAACTAATTTATTTATTTATTTATTTATTGATACATTACTCTACAATACTTCACATTTCAATTCAGCAACGTTGGCCTCACTGGGTTGTTCACCCGTGCTGAGGCCCCCATTTTAAAATATACGAATTTATACATTTAAACAAAAAACAACATTAAAATAAAGATAAAATTTACACCAAAAATAAAGATTAGAAATCAAAATCCAATTCTCACACCAAAATAAAAACATTAGAAGAGAATGGAAATCGGCACTTACAATGATCTATGTGCTTGTGCGTGCCGCTTGCCTTATACATTTTTTTTTGTTTCGTTTATATGTTTTATTCTCTTATGTTATAGAATTTTGGAAATATTGTCTTTTTTGTTCTTTAATCCATTTTTTTATTTTGTGTTTGAATTTATTTTTATTTTCCTCAATTTTTGTTTCAAGTGGAAGACTGTTGAATGCTTTAATAGCGTGGTATTTATGGTGTCTTTGTCCAAAAGTAGTGTTTACCGTCGGAGTTCTTATGTTTTTTTTATACGCTTTTCTGACCGGTCTATTAGTGATATTTTGTGTTTGTTGGGGATTGTTTTTTTGGTCGAAAATGTAGTTTAGTAGAGTTTTAACATATAATTGGCGTATATCAAGTATGTCACAGCTTTCAAATATTTGGTCTGTGTCGGTTAGTTTATGTTTTTTGAGTATTATCTTTAATATCGTTTTCTGTGCGATTTCTATTTGAGCGATAGCTGCGTTTGTTGCTCCTCCCCAAGCAATTATTCCATATTCTATTATTGATTGGCATAGTGCATAATATATTGTTTTCAATTGTTTTATTTTATATATGTTTCTTATATTTAGGAAAATGTGTATTGTTCTGAGGAGTCTATTTGTGATTTGTTTGATGTGATGTGTCCATCTAAGATTATGGTCAATTACGATTCCTAGATTCTTTATTTGTTCTGTTTTTTCTAGAGGGGGGCAATCGCAGATGTTGGTGTTTATGCATTCGTGTATTTTTATGGTGTTTGTATTGTTTTTTGGCTGTCCTGTGTTGGTTATGCTGTACGTTGTGAATTAAAATGAAGTTCTTCAAATTGCACTTGATAACAACAAAGAAAGAAAATCAAAAACACCTACTCAACCACTCGCATATTGCTCTTCATTGCCTTCATTACAATTCACTATATGTGCAGATGTACTTGATGTAGCTTGCTTACAAATTACCAACTATAATTGCCCTTATTGAGAAGTCAATATAGACAGCCTCTAGAGCTATATCTTTCACACACCGAGTATATTACTAACCGAATTCAATTATTTCCAAAATATAACCTTTCTCAGCCTCTCAGATAATGTTCCATATTGTCTGGCTTGATTAAATCTTCCGTCTTCATTATAAATGCTACAGAAATCCCAATATGCTTGCTTGTTGCGTTCCTGTAGAGGAATAGCCAGGAAACACGAATTGGGATAGAGAAGTTCTCTTAATTTCTCAAAGGGAATAATCATTTGGTGGTTCAAATGGATCAAACATTTCTGACATATATGATGAAGACAATAATAAATTCTAATGTAAATTTCGATGCTCTTTATTTTATGAAGTTTATTACGACGTAAAGTGTGGTTATTTTATTGAGTTAACTCAAATAAATTGGATTACGATAAGACATTATTCACAGCAGGTACAATATGATTTTAGAAAAGTATATAATTATCGTATTTCAGAACGAAACAAAACCAAGAATAGAAAGAAAGGTGCGACTGGAAACTTTAATATGACTCAAGTCTTAAAATTAACTAAAAGTTCGTTAAAAAATTAACAGTACACATTGTACAGTACAATCGTAAATTATACCTGTAAAATATAGTTAATTTACCTGTTGTTGTTATTTTGCACACAAGTCAGTCTGAAAAAAATTACATACATGCCAATAAAACCTGCAAAAGATTATTTAGAGGAGACTTGTCAAAAGCCTTTTCAATTAAAAATAGTTATGATAATGAAATTAAGGTTCCAAAAAATCGAGAAGAAAGCAGCATTAGTATTAATAATGATAACTTTGAAAATACTGTTCAAAATATTTCAACCCAGTGGCAAAGAATTACTGATATCTTGAAAAGGAATTTAAATGATGAATATACAAAAATTCTCACCAAGTTTGGATCTGATTTGTCAAAACTACAGACTCCATCAAGTATTATTTAATTTCCTATCAAAAAAAATAACCGACGAAGATCTCGAAAAATTAAAGCACAACCTACATCGATCGCTCGTCGCAAAGAAATGGGTCTACCACGCGGCAACGGAAGGATTCAATCAGAACGACCAGCTTAGTCTGAATTGATGAAATTGCATCTAATGTTGATGATAATGAACCTCCTGCCAAAAAACAAAGATTTTATATAAATACATATTTATATATGTACTTCCTTATGTTGATTACCTTGCAAAACGTATACATCTTGAATGTAGTTTTATATCCATCTTATATAATTTAAAAATATATACTTAAAGACCTTGCGTTTTACTGCCCATCCGTCACACACAAAAATGCTTCGAAATAAACACGGATTTGTAGTGCTCAATCGATGCGCATGGTAATAATGCCTTTTTTGGCTTGACTATAATTAACATGAATATATTTATATTTTATGTATAAGCTGTTTGTCTCTACAAAATAAAATAATTATAAACCCGTGTACGATTAGAAATAAACACGGGTTTGGAAAGAGAATTGGCGTTACAAACCCATGGTTATTTCAAGGCAGCACTGCTTCCTATTGAACACGGAAAAGGAAATACGTAAATGGGTTGCGATATAGTTCCTCTGCATTTACACTCTACAGACTGGGGTGCTCTTTTGAGTTGTCATATATATATTTTTTTAAATGACATCAGATATTTACTTTAAAAAAATGGCGTTATATTGCAAAAAAATTTTAAAAACAACACAAGCAATCCCGAATAAAATTAACTTCAGTGTTCAATAATGAAATACCTCATGGTCAAAGAAAGCATAAATTCATAACGGTTTCAGAGTGTCATACTTGAGGCACCTTCTACCAAACCACATACGACACACCGACACGAACAACGAAACAAACAACTCGTAACCGCAATAAGTCGTCGAACTTTGATGAAATCTTTTAATTAATTTACTACGGAGGTTACTAAAATTTTAAACACTTCACATTGGAAAGAGAACTTTGCAGGTTATAATTGTGGTTATACTAATGATGATTGATATTGTATTGCATCAATACAATATAATACGAATTTTGTGACGTTGCTTTGTTGATGAATATGTCATCATCCACTGGAGCGGAGTATCTATTAGATGAATCCAATTAATATTAAATTTTGTAAAAAGAAAGACAAAGATTCCACGGTTGCAAAAAAACCAGGCAATATTTTAAACTCTCCTACTTCAACCAATATTAAGCAGAACAGGACTTCTTATTTTTTAATGATAAACTAATGTTTATAAGACAAGGTTTTTTTTAACTATTTAAGCATAGCATAAAGGATAACAAATAATTTTGCAATAATTAGTCGCCTAATTATTTGTATCCTTTATGCTATGCATAAAACCTTGTCTTATAAACATTTGTTTATCATTAAAAAATAATAATATTTGACAAGTCAAAAATATTTCACCAATAAATGAAGATATCATATGTCTCGACGCCATCTAGTGAGAAATTTAGCACTAACAAAGCCTTTCCTACAAAAATTAAGTTGGTTGTTTACAGGTGGAAAAAATATAATAAGCAGTAATTATTGATTTAGGTACTAGTACATATTGAATCATTTGGCGGGTTGGAAATAAGCCGACATAGCTAAGTGGTTTCAGAGCACCTGACCGGACATCGGAAGGCACGGGTTCAATTCCCGTTTGCGGAATTTATTTTTACTCGGGAGATATTTTCAATTTGTATTAATATGTCAGGCGACTAATTATTGCTTATAATTATTTAGAAGAGGACTTAGCTGTCAGATATTATTGACACATTATCACGACTCCTGACACGACACCCAAAAAGGCTTTTGACCAATCGGCTACTGACCGGTAAAATGAATTATTATTATGCCATCTTTTCATCTATAACAAATAAAAATGTATATGTTCGTTTGTTCAAAATCTTAAATCTCCTAAAGTTCTTTACCGATTGTTCTGAAATTTTGACACAACGTTGCATTTGAATACGCCTGTGTATTTGTATGCCTATATTATATAGTTATCACATATGTGACATGTAAAAAATAAAAACAGCGCAATCTGTTCGACAAACATGCTTTTTTTAAAACAGTATCATCTGTTGGACGTAAAAGCAACACGCGCTATTGTTTCTCTACCTGCATTGACAGAATGAGCCATAGAAATGCGTGACGGGGTAAAGCTATTTATAATAATAATATTAAACGCCTATTGGGTACTTAAAATAATTCAATATCGCTTTGAATAAGTTATTGTCCATCACAGTAAGTCGAAGATATTTTTTTTATCTTGGTAGATAATACAAATCTTTAAGATTAACTTACTCTATTAAAACTTCATCTTCTGTTCCTTTGACGTTTTCAATCAAGCGATAAGCCTTGACAAACTAAACGATTTTTCAACAAATAAAAATGAATGGAAAAATATTTGTGTAAATGTCCGTCAATTACATAACACTTTCAGTAAACAGATTTTTTTCAATTGAAATTTTGCTCTTAAAATACCTTGGTACCAAAGAAATATTTATGACAATCTAAACATCAAATTGCACACCCTCAACTTTACTAAAATACTGATTATGGATTTTTTTTAAATGTATTAAGCAGGTATTACAATTTCAAAATCAGAAAGATAATTGTATCTATATTTTTTTTTTTTTAAAAAGAAAGACAAACATTCCCGGGTTACGAATAACCTGACAATATTTGAAAATCTCCCACTACCACCACAGTAAGCTGAAAATGTTGCTTGTGTTGTGATGGAGGACTTAGCCAGCCGAGGAATTGAACACACTACGCCTGGGTGGTACCCAAACGCGATGTCAACTCGGCCACCGACCGGTCTAGTAACTGCGCAACGTTACAGTAGAATCAAACAACAATGAAAAGTTATTTTTCTATTTGATTCACTTGATCGTGTTAGTACCCATCATGTTTTCCAGAATCCTTAAAATCACGTAAACTTGAAAAAAATACGGGTCGATTCGGATATAAACTTAATTCAAGATTTTTTTACCGCAAGCTATGTAAGTAATAAAACATTTATTACTTTTAAATTACTTTCAGAAACTAATAGAATATTCATATAAATCTGTTTATTTGCTTCTAACACATATACACTATTATAATTTAATATTTAAGCTCTCTCGGTAATGTCAAGTAAGATTGTGAGATTATATTAAATTTTTAGAAGGTAACTTTACGTATTAATTCGCTCGAATTCTTCTAAGATGCCAAATAGATGACACAACGGCTCATTCACATTCGGTTTTAGTTTCCAATCTTGTTCTGATGACATGTTGAGTGATTGCTCAAAAAATATTTGTATGTTATTATTCAATTACAAATAAGCAGAACTTAAGCCGCCTACGTTTATGGCATGCTCAGCACAAAGACAAGACTTTAATATCTTGTGCAAACCCCCTTATTTTAATTTGATTCCCATTCATATTTCAGGTGATATTATCAACCTAAATAGAGAAATTCTTATTGTGATTTATAATAATTTGTCGATCGATTGTCAGAGATTAAGCTCCGGCTTTTGGAGCTGCTTAGAATACAAATATATTTTCAGTGTCGCCTTAGTGAGAGAACTTTGAGGGCTTTGAAGCAGAGAATGGACGGTTATCTCGAGAGTATTTCCTCCTGGGGTAAAAGTAATCTCGTCGAATTTAATGTTTCAAAGACCCAATCCTGTCTGATTACGTCTAAAAGGGATCTAAATGATAATCTAGTCTCCTTCAACGGAAGCAATCTTCCGAACAGGCCTTCCATTGATATGCTTGGTGTAACTATAAGTGACCAGCTCAGGTATGGGGGCTCCATCGAAGCCAGAGTAAAGCTGGCCTCTCAGAAGCTGGGCGTACTGTACAGGGCCCGCAGATACTTTAATAGTACACAACTGCTGACCCTGTACAAATCGCAAGTGCGCCCTACTGTCGAATTTGGCAGCCATCTCTGGTCCGGAGCCCCTAAATACCTGAAAAAAACCCTTGACTCTGTGCAAAAACGGGCGGTCCGTTTGATAGATTCCCCAATCTTAACAAACGGACTGCAATCTTTAGAGCACAGGCGTCAGGTAGGTATGCTGTCCTTGTTCTATCGGTATTACAATGGAAGATGCTCTGAGGAACTAGCGTCATTGATCCCTTCGGCACCGGTGCGTAGTCGGGATACACGCCAAACGCGTTCCCAACATTTGTACACAGTTGACATTTGTCACATGAGAACGGGTCGCTTCTACGATTCGTTCTTAAGTTCAACAGCCCGGCTGTGGAACGAACTGCCGGCCTCTGTGTTTCCTCCCTCCTACAACATGGGACTCTTCAAGACCCATGTTCACTCCTTCCTCTCCACAAAAAGACCCTCCACACAGCATCCCCAAAGATGACATAGGCCCTGAGGGAAATTATTTTCTTCAGGGCCTCCTGTGTGGAGTTAATATAAAAAATAAAAAAAAACACCACTCTGAAACGCAACGTTGCGTTGTTGGTTGAAAGTAGTTATATGAAGTCGTACATATCAAGTAGCAGTGATAACTGATAACACAAGCTTATTGAGAAATGTAATAAATCAAACGTTAATATTCGAGTGCCGAATGAAATAATAAATTCTTTAAATGCTTAAGAAGTGGTTAAACCATATTTATTTTATTACAATGCTCTGAGCAGAATTTTATTTCGTTTTACGAGTAAATGTACACACAGTTATAGCGGGAAAATATTTTATTGTTTTAGCACATTTAGGGCTTGTTGACTCAACATTAGGTACGAGTATAAACAGTGCTATTCATTATTAGTCTTTCAGAATGCTTTAGTCCGTTAGTTTTATTGTAATGATTTCGTAAATTAGCTAAAAAAATAGGTAATTGCCTTTAACCACATATGTAATATTTATTTGAGGTCTGCAAATGAAGGGCATGTAATATTTATGTATGGTATATTTTTATTCTTATTATCCGTAATATTTTGTGCCGCATTTTGGAAAATAGTGCTTGTAATATGGTAACACGACGCTTTAATTTATTTCTTCTTTTACAGTACAGTAGATATTTCAAAGCTTCACAGCTCGTGGTCGAAAGGACTGCGATTTAAAATTGTAACTGAAAAAGTTTTATGGCATTGAAATTTCTGTTTTTATAACATAATATATTCAGTTAAAGTACCTATGTTACTGGGTTGGATAAAACAATTTTAAAAGTGTTCATGATTAGTTTAATTCAATAAAAAGAACTTTTACACATGAGGACATTGACTTATTTAATCCCAATCGAACAACTTTCTGCAAAACTTCGAATATCCTGTTTTTGTCAACCATCATTACCAGCACAAGAGAAGAGAAAAGTACATTACGAAAATAATATTTAAACGTTTTGTGATAGTAAAACGACAAATGATTATGTCTTTGTACGATGACACAAGCCCGATGGAGTTTACTGAAGATAGATTGCATCAAAACTCGATTAAGTTTGTAATCAGATCGCACTGCGAGGAGATTCATTGGAATTGCATGCAACATTTTGAAATCTGTTCAATGACATCACAAGTAATTAGATATAGCAAATTGCTAAAGTAGATGCCACAAACAAATTGGATAGAGTAGTGAGAAACTAACCCCAGTAATCTCATAAGTAAGAAATAATAAGTGGTGTTTTAAATGTTTTTTTACTAAGACTTGTTAATTTGAAACTCTATGCTCCGATTTCTTCTTATAAAAACTTTTTACCTTTCACATCCTTTTTAACAATTCGCATTATTCGAGAAGCCTAACTGACATTAGTAGATTAAGAAGGTATTTCATCATCTTCTTGATAGATTATATGATAACGTATTATTCGAGAAACCTAACTGACTTTAGTAGATTATGGTGGTATTTCACCATCTTCTTGATATATTATATGAAAACGCATTATTAGAGAAACCTAACTGACTTTAGTAGATTAAGGGAGTATTTCACCAACCTCTTGATAGATTATATGATAACGTATTATTAGAGAAACCTAACTGACTTTAGTAGATTAAGGTTGTATTTCACCATCCTCTTGATAGATTATATGATAACGCATTATTCGAGAAACCTAACTGACTTTAGTAGATTAACGGGGTATTTCACCATCCTCTTGATAGATTATATGATAACGCATATTTTTAATTTACGACTTGCGATTTATATTTTTATAAAGTCCGTCAGTAGGTACTCCAACCTATAAAGCGGATAAGTTAGCCAAGTTTTCTGCCCATTTAAAGTAATTATTTGTTTATTTATCATGGATAAGCTAGCAAGGGATGGTGAAGTACCGCCTAAATGACAAGGTTAACAAGTCATGAAATAAATAAATAAAATTTTATGTTTAATATTTTATTCATGCGTACTCACTTAAGCAAAAACGATCACATCATTAAGGCACTAATTGAATTAGTATTTATATTCATTCATGTGTGACTGCTAAAGAAGAAGCTACAAGCCAAAAATGTGTATATTCATGATATACCTTATATTGTAGGTAATAGGCAATAAAATCGCTTGACAAACGGAGTCTAGAAACGTTCGATTTCAAGCACGAAACTGGTTTTTAGATATTTATTGTTATTAAGTTTAATTTGTAGAACTCCATTTTATTTTTTTATTTTTTATATTTTCAATAATATTATTATTGGGTTTATAAAAACAGTTTATTTTTAAACAAGTTCTGCTGTGTAATTATTATTACGCGTGACAGCTGTTTCGCCTTCTGTGATAATGCCTTCAGAAGGCGAAACAGCTGTCACGCGTAATAATAATTACACAGCAGAACTTGTTTAAAAATAAACTGTTTTTATAAACCCAATAATAATATTATTGAATATATAAAAAATAAAAAAATAAAATGGTTTTTAGATATTTTGTAAATAATTTTATAAGAAAGCAAAAAAAATAATCAAGTGAAACTGTCACAGGTAATCGTAGCTATAATAACTGTATTTTTTAAAGTTGTTTTCTTTATGCGTTCATACATTTCTATTGATAAAATATATGTTTTAGTAGTATACATTTATATTTTTTATGGAGTAATTTATTTTTCATTTGTATTCTACTCAAACGAAACGAAAGGAAAACCTTCAATTTACCTAAAGCATATGTTTAGTAGGTATTCATAATGTACATCAATTCGTTATAAAGATTAATCAAAATAGTGATTTGGCATTAAGCTTCGCCTTAAAGTAACTCGTATCTCTATCATAAATAAAAATTACAATACATTCTGACTAAAGCATATTTTAAAAAGAGTATTGTTGTTTTCTCTGATTTCTTTACTGAATTTAAAGCATCTTATAGAAGTCAGAGAACATTTTTTTTGAGAAAAATAACAGAAAATCTTAAAATTAACAAAAGTAATATAGCAAATATCTTACAATAAATGTTGTGACTTATGTAGCATTCTAAAATTAAAAATACATAATTCTTATTATTTTCAGTAAATATAACAAATTTGTGCCGCCGTTCTTACGATTATTTAATGTTCATCTTAGTTACCAAGCAGTTGTATTCAGTTCAAGCAGTTGATCAAGGATATATTCTTGCCCGTAGCATTTTTTCTACTAAGGTAATATTTTTTATTAAAAAATGCTTTACCTCTTATCAAATCGCATTAACAAATCCCTTCCTACAGCCCCTACCTTATTCCGCCTCACAACGCCGCCCAACCGGGTGGTGATATAGTTCCCCTGTCTGTACACTGCACAGGCAGGGACACTCTTGTGAGGTGTCACATAAAAAAAAAAAATAAATAAATAAATAAAAATAAAAAATAAAAAAAAATAAAAATAAAAAAAAATAAAAATCTATTTTTAATTTTTCCAGATAACTACTTTTCAACTCACCTTTTCCCAATCTCTTTTGATCTTATAATTCAACATTATTCCATCGTCTGAAAGCAGTTTTAACTATTGTAATGTATGCAATTTAAGTTTAAGTTAATTTGCAAATATGAAATTTGTCTTTAGATTCAATACCGAAGCAAGATAATTGAAAGTTAGTTAGTAATGAGACAATCAATATTAAAATATCACCTATGATTTTAACTGCTACGAATTCACTTTTATAGAACCATAAACTATCCTGCCTTTCATTTAACATTCATATTCTTTAGAAACTCAGCACGATATGCCTCCATATCTCATTTATTTACTGGTCGACTAACTTGAAATCTATTCAGAAAATTACGGACGCTATCGAGTGGTGTGCGGCACGGTAGATCCGGTTTAACCAAAGTGAAAGTGTGGTGTCTTTCTTCTTACTCCGAGCAGAGAACTAACAGACAGGGTTTGAATTCCAAGTAGGACAGATCCTTGTGCTGGTCATTCATACGTCTCACATTATGCAACCCGGGTATTTCAGCGAGTATTCGACTCATAACCTTGCGTGTCGGAAGTGTCTTGTAACTTGTAATACAAGGATATTAGGTAGATAAGTTTTTTTTAATTAAAAAAATGTATTTAATCTGTTATTGTCAGTTTCGATCTCCATTCTAGGAAACGGAAAATAAAAAAACTTAAATCACTGAAATTAATTATGCCTAATTATACATAAGACGTAATTAAGAGAATTGCAACTGGAGAAGATAGTAAAAACTTGTGTGTTTACCATCTTCTCTTGTAAATTTCTATGAAAAGTATTTAATATTTATCATCGAACATAGGAAGTGTATGTAAAAAAAATCTTTTTTACAACGCCAAACAACTGTCATTTATAATTTTTATAGCGTCGTTTTTAATGCAAAATCACCTAAAGGGCGCTTTACAAATATATAATACATTTCCACAATGTTTGCGAAAAAATATGAAATCTTGAGAAAAACAATCAGGCTGCATAATAACATTTTTATAACAATTTTTTATTGTGCCATTATTTTTTTTTGAACAATCATCTCGTGGCGTTTTAATAGCTATAAAATAACTTAGCAAACAACTTTTACGAGACATTAAAAATAAACGAAAACTCGTAACTGTAATATTTATCTAAGATATTTACAGATTTCGCTAAAAATCACAGTCATGAAATGGTTTTCTTATTTGAAAAAAATGTTTATTTTTACCATTTCTTGTTTACAATCGACAAATAAACACTCGAATTTTATTTACTTCTATTTCCATTTTTTTTTGGCCTAGTATTACTTATGAATATGTCAATGAGGTATATACCGTCAATGGAATATGTAGAGTAAGTTTAAATAAAAAATATCACTCCGTGGGTGAAGAGGTGCAAGAAGCTCTTTAAATAAAGTTTATTATGTAAATAAGGTAGTCCCTAGTGGAAGCGATTCAAAGGTAGACGGAAGAAAAGGTGTATCGACTGCGTAGAAGACGATTGAAGCAGGAATGCGGGAATCACTGAGAACTGGGACGATTGGCGAGTGACTGCAGCCAGTAGAAAGCATTATTTATGGAGGAAGCCAAATCCCTCCCTGGGATGTAGCGCGGTAATGACGATGATTACAATATTATAATTCATATTCGAATCTATACCAGAATTGTGTACAAGTTCCTAGAAAACAAAAATTATGTCGATGCCGTGCAAATACTCAGATGGCGGATGTGGTTTTAAATTGGTGATGATGTAATATGGTTCATTCGAATAACGATCTAAAACATTTAAGGAATATTTCAGCATATAATTAGGACGATGTGAGATGTTAATTTTTTTTACAAAAAAATGAATGAAATAAGTGTGTGGAATGAGTCACGGCATGAATATGCTAACTAACTCCAGGATACGAAACCATTTTTTTAAATTGTAATAAAAATAATTCTACAAATCTTCAACTTGGCAGCTTGTATTTTTAAAGTGCATAATAATTATTAATCATTTTAGAAGCTAATATTATAAATAAATCATTAAGCAGATCAAGATACACAAATTAAAAAGGTAACGGTCACAAATTGAGATTGAACCCAGTACCTCTGTCTTATCGGTACAACATTCTAACCACCAAGTTAACCAAAACTAACTCATGTTTCAAATATTATATATTCTCTTTTTCATATTTCGTTTAAATTTATTAATATTATTTTCTTATTCGATGACTTAATTTTACATTAACATGTATATTGTATAACCTTCAAAGGGAAAGAAGTATTCATAAAAAAAAATTAAATATGTTTTAAACACCCAGCCGAATTCATCGCATGGTGGCAGAATTCATATTTTCTAATATTCATAAGTGTAAATGAATAATATGATCAAAGTGGTTTAAGTTTAAATGTAAATAATATTGTGTAGAAATCTGAGTTTCACCATTTTTAGCTGGTTTTTATAAATAAGATTTCGTTTGAGGTATTTATGTTAATATTTATAAAACACTTATTATTTTCACTCTTTTGTAATTTAAAAAAATATTTTTCATGTTTCAGTATTCTTATCTTTCCTTTGTTGATGCCTTTTATTTTTGTTTTTTACTTAACAGTTTTGTTTTTTGAATATTTATTTTAAAAATCACTCTTTTCCTAAAAATAAGAACGAGCTTACAATGGCAAAGAAACATTGCATACAATTGTATATTGAAAACTGTTATTCACTTAAAAAGCTTAAAAAAATTGCTTATTATAAAAATTGAAGAAAGATGTTCCAATATAATAATTGACTGCATTCGTTGATTACATAAAGCTATGAATTGTTTCTTGAATCATTTTGAACCTATGTGAATATTATTTTTTATATGAGAAGTGACAATTTCTTAGTGTACGAAGGATTTCATGTTTTTATTTTGCCAAAATACTTGTTACAAAATGCGATATAGAAGGTAAATATTTGTGCATATATTTGTCCTAAATAAATATTACTATTGTCGTGTTTAGCCATCGGAATATACGCTTCGCCAGTAATCAGAATTTGGGATAAACGGATGACCTTAAAAAATCCGGAGTGAACGAAGAACAAAGAAGCGTTGGATTCTTGATCATCTACCGCGTGGTGTTTAGGATAACATTGCATTAAATGTCAAGGTAATCATTTTTGTAATCGCCTCGTGATAGATTTGATCTTCAACATTTGAAAATAGAATCGTTGAAAGGAAATCGTCTTTACTACTTTGTTTTTTTTTTATTTCCAGAAATCTCTTTGAAAGAAATTCTCCATTCAGTGTTAAAATGAATCTGTCAGAAACACTTCGACGAATCTGTTTTTGAAAGATGTTTTGTAAAAACCGGATAACTGGTGAAATAAATAATAATGGTGTTTTCAGCGAATCGAAGAAGGTTGCTATAAAAACTTTTCAGACGAAAACAATGATATTTTAACAAAGTAAAACATTGCTATATCTAGTGATTCTGTTCACCGTCGCCATCAGTATCGGTAAAAACAGAATTCACTATTCTGAATGAAAAAATTTCTAAAATTTTACTAGCCTTGTTTATTGATCAAATCTGAACAGCTATTTACTCATCTACCATGTTATTGCATCCCAATTCCTTTCAGCCTCAAAACTATAGATAGCTATGTCCCGGTTAATTTCAAGCGAGGCCGCCAACACTTCATTCTTCCCAAGTGCATAACAAACTTACCAATGCTGATGCTTCTGGGAAGACTTACTTACTTACTTACTACTTATTAACTACCTCGCAGGAAACCAGGATACTTTCCACGTGTTCAACAACCTTGAGCACGAGCTCCTTTAACTTTTAACCACATTTTCAAACATGTAGGTAACCTTGTAAGTATCAGTACATTTTTATCACTTTCGCAATGAATTGGTTTTTTTACTGATTTCGCAAAATTTTCTTAACGAATTTTCAATAAAACAAAATATGTATCAAAAATATTTCAATAGTTACCTAGCTACCTACTAAAGTTTTAAAGGTTAGCAATGTCTCACCATAATAAAAATAAAAAACATGATAATTAAACAAAACACCTAAAGACATGTGTGTTATTAAAGTCATGACGCGTAAATACATAGTAGGTGAAATACAAAATAATTATTTCGGTGGTATGTCTCTGCATTTATGTATAACTCGGATTTAATGAACTCTGGAACTGTGATTCCATTTAAAATCCAAAATTAAAATTATTGTGGGAACGATTCAAACATGAGAAAGGTAGCGGTACCTATTATTTTATTTTATAATAAATTATGAAGAATTTTTGAAGTAACTGTTTACTTAAGTACATTGTTTCATACACATAGTAAATACAGGGTTTTCCAATAAGAGGTGTTATTTTGACATTTGATCGTAAAAGATCAATGGTTTCGTTGCTTGTGTGGCACGCAGCGCCGTTTTGTTGAAAGTAAACGTTATCCAGATTAATACCATCCAATTCCGGCCATAAAAAAATATTAATCATCTCTCGATAGCGCAATCCATTCACCGTAACTGTTGCTCAAGCCTCATTTTCGAAAAATTAAAGTCCAATGATTCCGCCAGACTATAAACCGCACCAAACAGTCACACGTTGAAGATAGAGAGGTTTTTCAACAATAACTCTTGGGTTTTTCGAGCCCCAGACGTGAAATTTTGCTTGTTGACGAAGCCACCGAGGTGGAAATGGGCCTCATCACTCAAGATGATTTTCATTTGATTCAATCAAGTGAATTTTAATAATTTCAATGCGTTGTTGAAGCGTGTATCGTTCCATTTTAATTAATGACGTAGTTTCTACTTGTCAAATGTCAAAAAATGACAGCTTCAAAAGTAACATCTACCGAAATAGCGGGCTATTCAAAATAACACCTCTTATTGGAAAACCTGTAGTTTCCTTTTTGGTTAAGATTTGACATAAAATAAAATTTACGGTCTACCCAAAACTTACGAGATAATTGAGAACATTCTGTCGAGATAAATTATTTCAATCTTCAAATAATGTTTTTTAAATAGGTACTCTTTAGTTAGTTAGATTTTAACACAGAATATTCCTAAAAATCGGCACTTTGTCAATGTCTTCAACAGCCTATTTTCGTGCTTCATTATAAAACAAAAGATCTGTATGTTTTGAAAAAAAATCAAACAATTACGTAATGGATCCGTAAATTCAAAACACAACATTGACTGTCTAGATCTTCTTTATTAAAATCTCTGTTCCGCTCGCAAATACGTTTTTAATTACATAAATAGAAGAGCTTTAAAATATCACTTTTTATCTAAAAAAACAAGACAAAAAACTTAAAGTATTCTTAATTTATTTAGATTGAAAGACTCAAATCTTCCATTCTAAAACTCTTATTTAATTATACCTAAGAATTTAATTTTTCAAATATTGAGAGTAATCTCATTTTAATTGTTTTTTTAATAATAAGAAAATAATTAACGTTATTTAATAACCCAAATTTTTAGTAACTTATTTTCCAGCATTATGGCATCCCCAATCGGGGTATGTTGAGAGACTGGAAATAGTGGAGAGGGGAAGAAGATAGGTAAGAGGAAGATGGTGAATTGATGGGCTATTAAGATTTGGTAACCAAAGACGGCTAGAGCCATTTCAAGCATCGTTTCAATTCTGAATTGTGGTCTTGCATCAGGGTGCTACTGAGAGCATCTTCCACTCTGGAACGTGCTATATATAAATATTATTTTTAAATGAATAAATTATAAAATAACAAAAATTTACTTGCGCACGCCGGGATTTGATTCCGCGACCTTCGGCTTGCTAGTGGAGAGCTTTAACTATCGACCATGGAGGCCGTCACCTACTTACACCGCTGCAATTTTATTTCCTTACTTAAAGTTGCTAAAAGAAATTTAATGTATAATATTGAAAATGTATATGATGCTTCAATAATGCTGTATTAAAGATTGAACTAAATAAAAACGCACACATTCCATATACAATTTGGATTAGAAAAAAAAAATTGTGTTTGGGTATCGGAACAGTTCAACGGCATCAACATTTTTTTTCTTCTACGGACTAACACATACAATTCACCTTGAGGCGTAATTCTAAAGAATGCGCCGCAAATAAGTGTTTGTTTACAAGGATAAACAACGAGGTCATTGCATTCGTAATCTTGAAATTATACTCACAAATTATATCCGTGGTAAGAAATATTTTTTGTTTACAATGATAATACAATATTTTTTGTTTATGAAATAATCAATTATTGATTATATTGCATTTATTTACTATCCGTGTTACACAGATTATTATAGTTGATCGGCGGCTAACCAATGTCCTAATAGCCCTGCTATTAGATAAAAAAAAACACTCCAGATCCTAGCACTAACATATCGATATTTTTTTTTATTATTGTAGAAAGCAATCATTGTGGTTTGACATATTTAATAAAAATAAAACAGTTATTTTGTATAAAACAACGATTTTTTATTTATTTACTGGTCGGTCGGTTTCGTTTCGTTCAAACATCATCAGGGTGAAAATGAATACAGTTAATACAGTATTAATTTGCACCCTGGTGATGTTTGAGCTAAACGAAACCGGTCAGTCAGTAAATTAATAAAAAATCGTGTTTTTTTTATCGACAACCTCAATAATTTGTCAACGTTCCTAAGAATGATTGCCGATCGTCAATGAACAAACAAGAGATTGCGTAGATTTAATCGACGTGGATAGTTTGTTCGTGGGCGATCTGCTCGGGAGTGTTGACAAATAAGCGATATTATTCGATGGGACCAGAGCGGTGTTTTAATAATACGTCTTTACATTAAAATAGAAACCTACTTCTTTATTATTATCTTTATTATACATTCATACATTCATTTAGTGACAGGCTGCATATTTTTCTGCTCCCAATTTAAGTGCTCCGCAAAGTGTTTATTTTTGGCAAAAACAAACAGTGAAGCTGATGATTAAATTAAACAAAGTGCGCACTATCGATTGGAATAAAAAAAATAATCAATTAGTAACATATCTTCTACAAACTACATTTGAAAATAAATAAATATTTTAAACATTCTGAAACTGTCAAACTGGTGACAACAATATTTGTGCAGTACTACTGGTTGTAAAAGTGTAAAGTGGAGTAAGTTTGTGAAAAAATAAATATGGCCAATCTACACAAATTCATGGAAGAAGCAAAGGAGGTAGTTAGTGAACTACTTCTCGCAGTGCAAGATTCCAGTAAAAAGTTCAGTAAAGACCAACAAATTATTGTGACAAATAAAGCCACAAACATTTTATCATTATTAGGGCACCTGGCAATTGAAATGTCGGAAGATAAAAATAAAACAGAAATCGCGAACAGAGAAAAAACATATGATTACCCTCAAAATAAACAAAAAAATACAAAAAATAAATATTGTCTAATGATTAGTCCTAAAACAAACAGTGACTCTTCTGACTCGATTCTAAAAAAAATACAAAAACATATTAAAACTAGTAAACTAGGAATATGTATTGAAGGCATCAAAAAAATATCCCGAAACAGAATCATCATCGAGTGTTTAAAAAAAGAAGATGCGAAGAAATTACAAATGGAGATCTCAAAAGTAATAAATGATGTCGATACTAAGGAATTAACAAAAAAAAAAACCTACTTTAATTTTCAAGGGAATATTAAATGATTATGATAAAGAAGATTTCACTTGTGACATCATCGAACAAAATGAAGAAATTAAAATTATGTCGGAAAATAAGGAACATAAACCTGTGTTCAACGTCAAGAAAATAATTAAAAATAAATTTAATGATACATCTAACTATGTGGTTGAAGTAGAGAGTGAAACCCGGAAAATACTCTTAAACAAAGATAAAATTAAAATCGGATACCAAAGAATCTTTGTTGAAGACGCAAATCCAGTGATGCAATGTTACCACTGTTTACGCTTCGGACACGGTGCTGCAAGATGTCTGCAGAGAGAGAAGGACAAAAAGCCTGTTTGCAGTTACTGTGGTCTCGATCACACATACAGCGAATGCGGGAACAAGGACAAACAACCAAACTGCAGAAACTGTTGCACTCAAAATGAAAAATATAAAATGACATTTCCAGTTAATCATAGGGCAAATGACAAAAACAACTATAAGGTATATAAAAAATGCTCGCAATTGCTAAACAAAATATTGAATATTAATTTTTACTTAGCAAAAAAAATGCAACAATATATTTTAAATAAGAATCTTTTGTTATATTGTAATATTTTGATAATTAATGAAGATAATCAATTTTATTTACATGCGTATGTGATATGTAAGTTTTCTTTTTTTAAGATGCTTGTTAATATTAAATTAACATATCAAAAGTTACACACTTTTCTTTACCAAATCCAGAATATTAAAATACATTTTATAATCATGGTTTATAGGCCTACACTATTTAAATACGTTCTATACACCTACTCTACATATACTATTATGTCCATTGACTTGCATCTAAATTATCTATTAATAAATACTGTATTTCAACTTTTTACTTTTATACGGAATGTTATAAGTGTAATATTTTATATAAAGAGTATAATAGTTTATATACACCGCAATACCAATATTCCCATTTAAATCTGCACTACTGTTTCAATACTTGTTTTAGCGGCGTAAACTCACGCACACTATCTTACTTACAAATCGTTACCAAATGGAGAATGAAACAAATAAATTATTGTTATCCATTAATTATCATGTTATCAATTAATTATCAATTATCAATTAGTTATCAATTAAAATTCAATGAACGAAACAAATATATTTCATGTATAAAATGTACAGTATGCATTTACTGGTGCAAATTATTAAACCTACCTTATACTGAACAATACTATAATCTAACCATGAATGTTTTGGAAATATTTTATTTAAATCATTATGTCTTTTAGTTTCATAGATGATGACAATGATATAAATTTTTGTAAAGTAAATAACCTGCGTGAATGGTTTCAAAAGCAAGATTCGAGGAAATGTGATACAAGTAAACTTAATTTTGTTCAACTAAATATTAGGTCAATATGTAAATATTTCGACCTATTTCATGTTTATTTTAAAGACTGTTTAAATCACGTTGACGTACTCATGCTTTGCGAAACGGCAATTCGTTCGGAACTTGTTAATCTTTATGATATTCCCGGATACAATTCGTATCACTATTGTAGAAAACAAAAATCCGGTGGAGGCATCTTGTTATATATAAAGAATAACCTTTCCTTTTCGCAAATATTTCTGGACACCAAATTTTTTGAGAACGTTTTTGGAATATTGACACTTCCAAATAAGAGCACTTTAAATGTCTTAGCAATATACCGACCTCCGAATCTAAATAAGCTATCATTTTTGTCAGAAATATCCTCTGTGTTTGAAAACAATATTAAATCAAATGAAAGAGTAATATTTTTCGGCGACATAAATTTAAATTTATTAAACAAAAATGATCCTATCATAATAAATAATGAAAATATTCTTACAAATAACTATTTGAAAAAATGTATAGATGGCGTCACTAGGGAAGTAATTGTTAAACAGAAAATAAATAGTTCATGTATCGATCATTTCTACGTGCGAATAAGCGGTAAACTGCCCGCTGGATTAACCAGTACAATCTTCGCATGTGTATGTGACTATAACATTTCCGATCACAACACAACAGCTATAAGTATACGCTATAACTCGGTAGATAATTTAAACTCAAATGATTATAATAAAGTTAAAATTCTTTCGCAAAAACTGGTTGATAAACATATTTGTAATTATGATTGGAAATCGCTTCTAAATGAAACCGAATGTTCTGTTATTTATTTGAAAATTAAAAATTATTTTGATGACTTGTATAAAAAAAGCACAATTGAAATAAGCAAAAAATCAAAAAACCGACCGCATGCCATAAATGAATGGATATCTACTGATGCACTTTATAAAATTAAAAAAAGAGATTTTTTATACAAACGTTGGAGAAATGCTCCAACGAACAAATACTATGAAAAAGAATATAAGTGTTTTCGAAATATTTTAAATAAATTGTTAATAAAATTAAAAACCTCATACTATAATGATAAATTCAAAAATATATTTCAAGACTCAAAAAAAACATGGGACGAATGTAATCAAATTTTAGGAAAGAAATGTAAAAATGATTGTGACCAAGTTGCATCCAAATATTTGATGAAAGATCGGACCGAAGAAAGCGTAACAAATGACTTTGTTGATTATTTCTCTGACAATGTTTGCAATATGTTACATAAATGTAATCACAGGACAACTGGGTTTGAACCAGAGGAGATGCCTCAAAGCATGTACCTACATAGGGCTAAAATTGCTGATATAGAAAACATTGTGAAACAACTTAAAAGCTCTTCTCCTGGAATCGATAATATCAGAATGAGCGATATTAAAAAACATATATTAACATTAGGTCCAATTATAACCCATTTTGTAAACAGAATCTTATTTGAAGCAAAAATTCCAGATGATTTAAAATGTAGTATTATCAGACCCATTTATAAAGGAGGTGATCACACCATTTTGGGTAATTATAGACCAATCAGTATTTTGCCATCACTCGAAAAAATTCTTGAAAAATACATTCAAATTAAATTAATAAAATATTTGGAAGATTTTTCTATTATTGATACTAACCAATATGGATTCCAAAAAAAAGGGCACTGAAGTGCTACTTCAAAAGTTTGCCAGCTTGATAAATAATAATTTAAATAATAAACATCATGTATTAGTCTTATTTATAGATTATTCCAAGGCATTTGACACTATTAACCATAAAAAATTGTTAAAAATACTAGAAATCATAGGAATAAGAGGGAAACTTCAAAAACTATTTGAAAATTATTTGAACAACAGGTGCATGCAAATAAAGCTTTTGAACACATTAAGTAAAAAAAGAAAAATCTTAGCAGGTGTACCTCAAGGTTCCATATTAGGTCCTATTTTATATATAATTTATGTATCTTTTATTAAATTTATTTTTAAACATGTAAAACACTTTGTGTACGCGGATGATACTGCATTGGTGTTTTCTTGCAGTAATTTGCAATTATGTATTGAACTTTTACAAAAAGATTACATTGAACTTTTAAAATGGTCTCACGACTCTGGCCTAATCATAAATGCAAAAAAAACTAAATTGATACACATTAGATCACCAAATGCCAAGGTAAATACTATTATACCCGAAATTAAAACACACAATTCAGATTGCCTACATGTTGGTATCCCTGCGCTGTGTACATGTGAAAATATTGAACTGGTTAAAAAATATGTTTATTTAGGTGTTATTATTGATTGTTTTTTCAAATGGGATTTAAAGATTAATAAAGTCTGTGAACGACTGAGATCTATTATTAGTAGATTATATAAATTAAAATTTTATGTTCCAATATGCACACTTCGAATAATTTATTTATCACTAGCTGAATCTATCATAAGGTATGGAATTACAGCTTGGGGATTTTCCTCTAAAACAAATATAAATCATGTTCAATCAGTTCAAAATTCTCTTGTTAAATTATTAGCTCATAAAAGTTTATATGAACAAAGGCATAATGTTCCATACTTTTATCAAAATCTGAAAATCCTCTCGGTAAGAGCAATTATGTGGTATAAAATAATTTTTCAGCACATAAATAGCCCTATGTACATAAATAGACTGGAACACACTTACAATACTCGTTTTACATTAAATGAAGGATTAATCGTACCAAAGCATGTAAACAAATATGGACAAAGAACGCTAGACTACATGATACCAAATTGTTTAAATATGTTACCTGAAGAAATCAAAAAATGTACAAATATAAAAAGAAATTTTTTGTTGAAAAATTGGCTAGCTGAAAGAAATAGTTTGTACTAGACTCTAATACAAACTATTTCTAACTGCATACGCTTTAATTGTTTTTTGTTTTTATTTTTATTGTATTACACCTCTCATGATATGAATGTATACATTTGATATAATCTGTTTAAGTTAAAAGCACCCAATGACAAACTACTTTAAAGTAGTTTATTGGGACTTTTTGATTTTTGTATATTATTTTGATATTTAATAAAAAAAAAAAAAATAATAATAAAAAAAAAATTATTTAGGTACGCAGGTACCTAAAAGTAAGAAGAAAATCTGTTTACAAATTTAAAAGAAACTTAAGTTACGCCACAAAACCTCTTTCTTGGAACATTCTCCTTGTTTTTTTTTTATATTTGCAATACATTCGTCTCAATATTGAAATGTCCCATCTAGAATATTGGATTCACTTAAACATGACTTTTCGGGGCGTTTCCGACTTCATCTACCATTCATATATTCTCCTCACACGCTTTTCTTCGTTCATTCACTTAACAAGTCCAAACCATCTGAGAAATTAATTAATTATTACTTAAGGGTAGGTACTAGCCAAACATTCCCTCCGGATCTACACCGTTGTAACACGATCATATATAGTTTTACCACACAAACGCCTCAGGAATCTCAATCAGCAAATTAATATTTCTTTACCCTACCGTCATTTAATCCTTTACGTTTTCTCCTCGGCTAGAACTACTAGGCGCTCAGAACTCACGAGGAGGTCTGTGTTACTCCGTATCTCTCCACACAGGCGGCGTTCCCGCGCTAACTGTATATAGATTGTATAACCGGTCTACCAATACTCCTACATGAGCGCGACAGTCTATGATGATCAGTGCTGTGTTAGTTCGCAAGGAAGCATACTACACAATACATACATTGATAAAATAATCGTATAAAGATGTGTGTGAATAGTTCTGCTAACAAAAGCCGATTGGAACACGCTGAAGCATTGCAGATTTTGATGTCTCAAAGTATAGGTTCGTTGTTAATGGTGTGAATTTAGTAGCGACTGGCACGTTTCGCGAAGCTTTCATCCGTGGCGTTTTCTGTGCTCCGGGGAGCTTTTGCTTGTGTTGTGAGGGAGTCCCGCCTCAATAGGCGCGCATATTCACTCCCACTAACATAGAAAAGCTCCGCATTCTAAAGGCTATATACTCAGGTGCGTGTACTGATAACGAATGCTCACCACGCACACTCTTATGTAGCTGTTCAATCCGGATAAAAGTGTTCTACGTTTCAACTTTTTTCGATCGGTATGAAAATATCATCTAGTGATTTGCTGACTACTTGTTTCATCTAAATTTCTGTTACGATGGCCAACATTCGTTTGTATACAATGACTTGCAGTGTCATAACTAAATAGAGATAAAATTGTACGAAACATATTTTGAAGTTGAATAGATAAAATGTATTAACGAGTTGTATACTATCGTTCCTGCTTTAATAATATAACATAATCGTGTCACTTAAATCTAAAAACGTCACACTTGATCTAAAACTGTAAAATGTCTAGCAAATAAATTACAAAAACTAACAAATAACATCCAAAAAGGTGATTGATTGTCTATTCGATGTGATTAAAATATAGAAAAAATGGAAAGATTTGTAAAAAGTTTATAAAATATCGACAAATATTGTCCAAGTGGGCAAAACTATTTTTCAAGTCTAAAGTACCAAAACATTGTCAAAATGAACATAAATATTTTCCGAATGGTCAAAATAAAATAAATAGTTAAAATTTACAAAAAGTTTTCCACATGAACACAATAATATAGTTAACATGCACGTTAAAAGCACTTAATACTAATATATAATATAAGTTTTTTTGGTATAGATAACTTATGAGTAAAACCTGAAATTGTAATATTTAATTATTAAAGAAAATCTTTTTCTGATTATTCTGTTTCAAATTTTCGTTTCAACATAGCTAATATTATCTACAATCATTAACTAATACTAATATTACTACATTATTTGAGGAAAATAGGTATACTAAAACGTACGAGAATATTATTGGGAAGTATTTTTCAAAAATTATGATAAAATAAATATTGCAAAAAAATGCCAAAATATTATCCAAGTTGACAAAACTATTGTTCACATTATATGTAAAAAAATAATTGTAAAAATGGACATAAAATTGTCCATTTGGCAAAATGTTGTTCCATCCAAAACAAAATTTTGCAAATTATGTTAACTCCGTTTGGTGCAAATTTTCAAAATAAACCCAACTTTTGTATCAATTCTAGTCATATCGCAACGAGTATTACAAATATCTTGGATATTAACTGCGATGGCACATGAAAGTGAAATTATTTCAAGTTTCCTTAATATATACATACTCCAGGCGTTGATGGCAAATTGCGAGAACTCAATTACGTTTTGCTCCGGAATTTTGGTGAATATTTTGTAAACTTGTCATTATCTTCCTATTTTATAGTAACAGCCTCAAGAAGACATACGTGGGTTTGCATTCTAAACCCGTATCTTGCTTATGGCAAATAATAACTACATACGATAGAGTAAGCTGTTGTAAACGTATGTATATTATCGTTTGACTTAAACAAAAACAAATAAAATTAATGGTTCTGTATTTGTAGTGATTTGTTTCCTTAAAAATAATAATTACTTGCTTGTTGTGAACCTTGCCTACAGCATAGATCAAAGAATACAAGCAGAGCCTTGTGGGCGTGTTTCGTAATATAAATATTTATCTTATCGAGGCTTAAACGTCCAATATATGTTTACGAAATTCAAATGAGATGGAGATCTACGATGTTAAGCGAGTGTAAGTGAGACGAAGCGCTGGGCTGTTGGGCTAAATGGAACTTTTTTTCCATTCAAATTTGCATTGTCATGAAAACAAAAAATTTATTCAATTTTTTTTTTACCATAGAAATATGTCAAAAGGGTATGTTTTAACATCATGTGGTCATAGCTTTACGATAAAATTTGTACCTAGTTACTTCCTGCCCATCCTTCGCTATTCCCTTCAGCTTAAAAACCTACCCAACTACAGATCGGAACATTTGTTACTCTTGTGCGGTATTTACATTAAAAAATAACGAGTTTAGTAAAGTAATTCCAGAAGGTAACACTGTTAGCAGCACTGTGTACTAATTTCTGTTAAATTCAACATACCTACACACAACATATCTGTAAGATCTTCGTAATTCACACATTTCATGCGTTTTCACATCCAAAGATCTCATGTACGCCTCATAGACTTTGACAGTATAAATTCAATCTAAATTTTCATGCAAAACTTCCAAATAGACGATACTGTGCTATGGCGGATGGAATATTTTCCAAGTACTATTGTATCCAGTTTTGCGTGAAATGTGTTTACCTTTTTATCTCTCACGACCAGTATCCGGGAAAACAGTTTAAAATGTGCGACTGTGCGTGTTTACTTTATTAGATAGCTTGACTCCAATGTTCATCCAAATAATTCCTGGAGAGACCTTTAGCTTAGAGAACAACATTTTCAAGTTTGCCATGTTTGTTCAAAATCATCCGTTGTTTTTATCCCATAACCAACTCATACATAAAAACCCAAACGTTATTTTTTTAATGATTAACGCTTCACCTACTTTCCGTTTTAACATTATTATCTCCACCAGTGGCCGTTTTTTCTAAAGTGCGTTTGTACGGTAAATTCCCATTATTTTTTTAAGGCAAACTTCCATTATAATAATATCAGCATATTATATACAGTACGTCACTAAAATATCGACTTAAATAATAAAATCTACGCGACCAAAAAGAGGACAAAGAGCAACCCAGTAATCCCATTGTGTGCATTATAGAATCAGCACAAAATGGTTCATACAAAGAATCAAAACATCACAATTGCCCTGATGGTGTTATTGCAAACTTATGCCAAATTAAAACTATACTTGTGAGACACTAAGCATGATGTTTAATGCCATGTAACCTTCGGGGATTGGGGGATGGCACGGCCGGCTGGTATTTGGGCACAATAAGGTTGCAAGTTGCAAGTTATTTATTATGTTATGTTTTGGTATTTAAAATTCTATAGTAGTGTAGTAAATTTTTGTACATTTTTATTTTCTTGTTCCTGCATTTCTCCAACCGTTTGCTTAGGGTATCTGTGAACAGATTTTAATGTATCTATAATAATGTTTTCGTGTTTAAAATTCAACTCTTATTTTAGATATGACGCTATATTCCTTAGTTACATTTACGAATTATCTAAGGCACTAGTTATGCAATAGTGGTGCAATATTGAGCTTTCTCTAGTATACAGCGACAGCAACAATAAGTAAATTTCGATTAAATTTATCGTTCGAATTTCTGAACCCTCAGTGTAAAAGATCACGAATCACCACTGATCTCCACTCTAAAAGCCTTCGTCACATTTCGATGGATTTGCATTTTCGAGTGATGATTATGTGTATTTTTACCAAGAACTTTTTGGATGGTTCTGAGTAAACCTGGGTCTTGAAGAGATCTTGATGTTGTCGGAAGGAGAAAACATCGAAAAACTATTCCGCATTCACTGCCCAGCTGTCGAACACAGCCTTAGTTTAAAACGATTTGTTCTAAAATATCAAGAGTAATTTTATTTCAATATAAACTGCGCAACAGTCTCAACTGCTCTAAACCGCCTTGAGTCAGTGTAACTATGACATCCCAATATCGTGAGGCTGAAAGTAGTGAGTAGGGGAAGTAGATCGGGAAGAGGACGGTAGGCCAAATCTTATACCAGGGCGATACTGAGAGTATCTTCCACTCTGGAACGTGCCGCAAATATATTATATATTTTTACACATCTGCCCCGATTATTGTAATGATATCCGAAACGTTGGCTAAAACACGGCACCAAAAGTAAACCAGTATAATACTATATGTTATTTTAAATGACAAAATTGTGAAATAACACCAATTGATCACATAAAATTTGCTTGATCATTTGAACCCGTGATCTCCGGCTTGCTAGTGGATAGTCTTACCCCTCTACAACGGAGACCGTAAAACAAATATGTATACTTTTATAGTAAGTTTTAATTACCTAACCATAACGCTGTTTCTCCACAGGGGTATGCAGAGGAAGGACCACCGCACAACTTTATCTTGGCACACACTCGTGCTTCATACGCGTCTCATAGACACACAGTTATATTATTCTGTTATTTGATACGACCTGACTGTGAGTATTTGATTTTACCATGATTATGCTTGATCGTACCATGTTTTTCTCTGATGCTCTAAAACTATAAATTATAAAATATTACTTAGGTACCTACCCTAAACTAGGTCAACGAGAATAGTAGAAGATACGAAGGTTATTTGTAATATTTTTTCAGGTGCACGAAGAATAATAAGTATTGCTGATTTATTAAAATCCTCCTAAAAACCCAAACCTGATGGCAGGCTATTTCCTAACAAACTATCGGTAGATTCAGAATATATTGGAACACGTGCAGCTGCATGAACACATGTTCAAAAATATAAAAATTATCACAAATACCGAAAAATTTTGAATTTTTATGAACACGTGTTCCGACATACCCATAACACATTTGTGTTTTACTGACAGTTTGTAGGAAACCTGTCAATTCATTCGTTAACGGGAATACGGATAATTTTACCAGATTTTTAATACATCAACAATATATTTTATCAGTAAGTGTTGATGGACTTTCAAGGGTTTTCTAGTCATACGACCCGAGTGAGACCTTTTAATAGATTAGATCGTGAAAAAGTACCTTTAGAATCTCAGGTGTGTTGATATTGTTACTCGTCGTCTATTATTATTAAGGACAGAATGAGTATATTTTTACGTAAGTCAGTTTAATTGCTTGAGAATTCTCTCTCCGAGATTCTATTGGACTAATTGATCTCAACAACTCAGCAGCATCAAGTCGCCCCTGTCTCTCTAGTCAGTAATTAATGAGTAAGTTTGTGGACGTTTTATAAAATAAAAATAGCGTAATTTCTCGAAAGTCTCTTAAAGAACCAGACACAGCTGATTAGTTAGTTATCTGCAAAGTGTTGAAATAGAGGTTTTTTAAAGACCGACCAGTTTGAATTGTTTTTTTTTTTTAAATGTCATTTTGATAAACTATACCGAAAGCAACGAAGATGGATGAAACACGTTTACACATTTTGGAGACAGTCAATGTCTTCAGTATCCGTGAGATAACCTACCTCCTCGGTAAATCGGTAAACTCCTTGTACCAGGAGCCATACGTCTATGGTTCAAACGCAGCAGACGAGGGTTCGGCAGCAGACAAAAATGTATGATTAATTATTATAGTATTAATTAATATCATTCCTAAGTAAAATATATGTATTGCTTTAAACGGCTTTGGCCGTATATGTTAATTTATAAAATGTTAATAACTAGTAACTTCCCCCATTTACCTGTTACGCTTCCATTCCCTAATTTACTTGTGTAAGGAAATCTCTCATTTATTTGAAATGCTATAATTCCACTGGCTTTACGAACAGTTGGGTTAGATACAATTGTAAAAAAAAAATATAGGGTTTTCCAATAAGAGGTGATATTTTATATTCAATCGTAAAATATCAATGGTTTCGTTATTTGTGTGGCACGTAGCGCCGTCTTGTTGTTGTCTTGTCTCTGTTGCTCCAGCCTCATTTTCTAAAAAGTAAGGTCCAATGACTCCGCCGGACCATAAACCGCACCAAACAGCGACACGTTGAGGATAGAGAGGCTTTTCAGCAATAACTCTTGGGTTTTCCGAGCCCCAGATGCGACAATTTTGCTTGTTGATCAAGCCACCGAGGTGGAAATGGGCCTCAAGATGATTTGCATTTGATTCACTCAAGTGAATTTTAATAATTTCAATGCGTTGTTGAAGCGTGTATCGTTCCATTTTTATTAATGGCGTAGTTTCTACTTGTCAAATGTCAAAAAATGACAGCTTTAAAAGTAACATCTACTGAAATAGCGGGCTATTCAAAATAACACCTCTTATTGGAAAACGTTGTACATATTTTTTATTTATGTAAAAAAAAAACTCACTCCCCAGAGCACGGCCAACATTACGTAACTTACTCCCGGAAAGGTTAATGTGGTATTTTCATAAACTATAGATACCTACCGTTAAAATGTATGGAAGAATTAGAGTTAATTTTTCGGTTTCTGAGCATCGATTTCATGACCATAATGATTTTAAAAACGATCTAATACCGCACATTCCGAAACTGTTAAAATTGACTATAAAGGCAATATAACGTTGTAATCTATTTACTGGCTACTGGTAAGACGGCTGTCACCGATTAAGGCGAAGCTTAATGCTAAATCACCATTTTGATTAACTTTATAATGAATTGGTGTACATTATGACTAACAAAAAATATGCTTTAGATAAATTGAAGGTTTTCCTATCGTTTCGTTTGAGTAGAATACAAATAAAATAATAAATTACTCAATAAAAAATATAAATGTAACTATTTAAAAAAAAAAATTTCAATAGAAATGTATGAACGCGTAAAGAAAACAACTTTAAAAAATACATTATTATAGCCAAGATTATCTGTTACAATTTCACTTGATTAACTTTTTAACTTTCTTATAAGCTTATTTACAAAATAAATAAAAACAATTTTGTGCTTGAAATCGAACGTTTCTAGACTCCGTTTGTCAAGCGATTTTAATGCCTATTACCTAAAATATAAGGTTTATCAAGAATATTCATATTTTTGGCTTGAAGCTTCCTCTTAACGCCATATTCACGGACAAAAACGAACGTGTCGTTTTGGCGCCAAATCACAAATGGCGAATTCAAATCGTTACAGAAAATGCATTCATCATTGAATAATAATAAACATATCCAAACAATATTGAAAAAACAAGGAAAATACCCATTTGCTAGGAGTTAATGGGACTATGGTACCACTGGAATAATTGTGGAATGTAGGGTGAAATAAGTGAATGACAGGGGTAGGATCTACAGTGGAGGAATAAGATAAAAACCGTGTTCTTCGGATAAGTGTGATTGGCAGATGCTCTTACCTTTGTACCCAGTTCCAACCAACATTGACCTCTTATACATATTTTTAAACCAGTCAATAAATAATAGTATTATTATTAGGTAGAGCGCATGAGATCTCAACAGTCCCATACCAACCAACAGCTAGACTGATAAAAACAAACATGTTTTGAACGGACTTCGGCAGAGCAGATATCAAATATGTATATGTAGAGTATAATTATACATTACTACGTAGTGTATTATCAATTCAAGTAAGTTTTATAAATTATAACTGCACGTGAGGTATAAAGTTAACGAGTTGGCTAAGTGCACTTATGGGCGATTATAAAAAACGTGATATTTGCTCCGCTCGTATTTGAAGGTTATGAATTACCCTGTGCAGAATTGATAAATAGTAAACGAATGTAATGTTTAAATTATAAATCTGCGATAATTCGATTATTAAAAGAATCAGTTACTTACATCGATAAGGATAACTCTTGTTTTTAATAAACCTAGAGGTGATTTTTCAAAAAAACTTTTAAAAATTCTTTTTTAATAGTACCGGCTTGTTTTAATAGTACTGTCTTGTTTTAATAGTACCAGCTGTTCTAATACTACCAGCTTGTTTTAATACTACCGGTTTTTTTAAATAATATCGGCTTTTTTTAATAGTACCGTATTGTTTTAATAGTACCGCCTTGTTTTAATAGTACCGGCTTGTTTTAATAGTACCGGTTTTTCTAATGACAATTCATAAGGAAAAACTTGTGGCATTGATGAACGATGAAATCAATCGTCCGAGAATCACGTAAGTATCTATTATCGTACATCATAATTATATTTAGTTTTTTCAAAAAATATAAAACTTCAAGTTGTCTGAGGGCTGATGTTTTGAATTTCGAAGTGTTTATATGAATCCACATTCTAAATCCGTAGCAATGGAATTTAAAGTATTTTCAAATCAAAGACATTGAAATCGTTTTCTATAAATACGCAATGTAATATCTTTGACGTGGTATACTTGAGCAAGATATACTTATGTTTTTTTTAACATTATTACTGCCTACGTTTGAGGCTGAACCTACAATATCAAAACATTTTTATGAAAACAGGCTTCGGTTTAATCCGTGCTGCTTTCAGAACCGAATAAAGAGGCTAAGTGAAAATAATTACAAACGTAAATTGTGTGCACGGGTGGTTATGGTTATACAAGTGAGATTAGAGGGATTTTAATGTATGGAATTTGAATGTTTCTACATTATTATCGGCTTAAACTATTTATGTCAGGACCAAACATGAGCTTTACTAAAGATATTGTTTTCTTACACTGCCATAATACACAATCGGTTTTTAACGAATTCTACCTTTAAGTAAGACAAGTCTAATTATCACCCACACAATTATTTAGGTGTGTTTATTATTAATTTAAGCATGCTCCTTTTCTTGCTATTTATTATATTTAGAAAATACATAATAATTTGAAATTAATCAGAAAAGCCTCAAGGAAGGCAAGAAACACATTTATGTTCTTAGTATGAAATGTAATTATTGAAGGTAAACGATATTTATGTAGGTACATTAATTTTATATTATATGAAAGCATTGTTTTGCACGTACATTAGGTAATTACTGATTCTGTGAAATCAATGTATTAACTAATATTAAAATAAATTAGTCAATATAAAACATGCTTGAAAACCTAGTATTGTTCTGTAAAATCATAATATACAATGAACATAAGTATCGCACTGGTGAGGGAACACCATGTTTAAATTTTTATTTTAGTTTATTGGGGAAATAAACAGTTGTACAATTTTTGTATTAAAATATTTATTTTTTATGTTTGCACGAACCTGTAAAGTTTCCACGTAAAATTCAAATTAGATACAGAAAAAAAAACATAAATTAAAAATTTGAGAACAACATAGTGACAATGAGAAAATAACCGAGATATCTTACACACAGCAGGGTAGAGGGTACGTTATTGACAATTTGATTTACTTTTCTTCAATATACATGAAGTAAACTGACCTAAGGACAGCTGATGGAAATATAGGGGTCTGAAATTTATTATTATTTTATTTTTTGGAATAACTTAATGAGTAGCATCTCAAATTGTAATATTTCATTATTGAAAACAGTATTATCGATTCCTCAACGAATATTTGAAAAAGAAATTAATTATTAATTAATAATTTTCAAGGGTCCTGGGTTCGAGTCCTAGATGTGACTGTAACTAGTAGATCTTAGTAGAATTTGATCTATTGTTTATTACAATTTAGTAAATACGTCGACCAAATATCGATATGTTCCTGAGTATAATAATTACTATTTACGTCGACCAAATATCGATGAGTTCCCGAGTACAATAATTATTGGTTGGCATATTTAGATTATTAATTGATAAAAATAAAATAAAACTTAATTGATTTGTCATATAATATTTATTTTTACAATGTGATCAATAAAAGATAAATGTTTGATTCCAAAACCCAATAAAAAATTAAACAAAATTACTTATAGGTAAGTTTTTAGATTCTCACGGCCAAAAGCATTTTTGTTGTTTGTTTTTGGGGTGTTATGCCGTGTTGCGCTAACTCCTTCTTTAGCCGACGTTTCGGACAGCGTTGCAGTGTCCATCATCAGGGCAGATCCGGTAGATCCGAAGATGTGTGAATTTTGGTTGTCGAGTTTGTGCTTATTTATTTGTGGCCTGGGCCCATCCAAGTGCGAAATGCCAACGGAAGTGGCGACATCTTGTGGCGAATTCTGAAAGCTCAGTATTTATGTTAGCCTGGGTCCCGTCCAAGTGCGAAATGCCAACGGAAGTGGCGCCATCTTGTGGCGAATTCTAGAATTAGAAAACCGATTGACAGCGATTAGAGTAGATGTACCCAGTATCAAGGTATAAATGCAATGGTTTTATATTGTGTTATTATATGGTATTGGAGTATACTTAGACATGTTATTTGCGTTTAGCTTTGGTGTAGCCGTCAATTACCGGATACCAAGAGCTGTTGAGCTTAGCTCCGTCGTCTCTATTGATATTAAATGGATTTTTGTAGATTTCAATTGCCTCCATAATCAGGCGTGATCTATAAGTTTTGGGTCTTCCCAGGACCTCGGGAGCAAATCCAAAGTAATGGCCGGTTTCAATTAAGTGTTCGGCGATTGCCGATTTATCAGGGTGGCCAAGTTTACAAGCACGAAAATGTTCTGCTATCCTTTTGGAAATCGTCCGCTCTGTCTGGCCTATATAAACCTTGTCACAACCAGAGCAGCTGAGTTTGTACACTCCATCTGCTTCCAGAGGAAACTTAGTCTTTGCAGACCTCAGTAGGTCTTGGATTTTGGTGGTGGTTCCGAAGACAGTTTTGATGTTTTCTTTTCTCAACAGCCTGGCAATTCTGTCTGTCACATTGTGAACGAAAGGCAGGAAAGCACAGCCTTTTGAGTCTTGTTCAACTCTGTCTTCGTTTGTTGTAGATTTGGCTCTTAAAATTTGCCTAGTCTGACTTGCCGGGTAACCGTTGCGCTCCAGTGCATCGGTCAGTTTTATAAGTTCTGCTCCAAGTTTTGTTTCTTCACATATTCTGGTCGCTCGGGTCACCAACGTATGGATAAGTCCTCTCTTCTGCGCTGGGTGGTGATGCGAATCAGCGTGTAAGTATCGATTCGTATGAGTTGGTTTCCTATATACGGTATGTCCTAGGCTACCATCGTGTTTTCGCATCACCTCCACATCTAGAAAAGGCAGGATTTTATCTTGGTTTTCCAGCTCCATTGTGAACTTAATTTTGCTGTGGAGAGAATTAAGATGGTCCAGGAATTCGTTAAGTTTCTCCGTTCCATGAGGCCAAATGGCGAAGACATCATCGACGTAGCGCCACCATACTTTAGGGACAGCTGAAGCTGTATCAAGTGCCGCTTCCTCAAACTTCTCCATAAAGAAGTTGGCTATTACTGGCGATAACGGACTGCCCATTGCAACTCCCTCCACTTGCTCAAAAAGTTCACCCTGAAACGCAAAGTATCCCGTTTTGAGGCAGTGTTCAAAAAGTTTGCAGATGTCTTCCTCATATATCTCACTGAGCATTGTCATTGAGTCTTCTAGAGGCACATTTGTGAAAAGAGACACGACGTCAAAGCTGACCAAAATATCTCCTTCCTCAGTCTTAACCTGCTTAAGTTTACTGATCAGATCTGTTGAATCCTTAATCCACGATTCGGTTTTTCCAGTTTGCATCTGCAGTAATCTCGAGAGGTGTTGGGACAGTTTGTATGTAGGTGCACCAATAGCGCTGACAATCGGTCTCATTGGGATTCCCTTTTTGTGTATTTTTGGGAGACCGTACAGGGCAGGAGTTCTAGAGGCCTTTACAAAAAGCTTAGACCAATCCTCTTTTCTGATGCTAGATGCTTTGACTAGTTCCCTTGTCTTTAAGTCAATCTTGTTAGTAGGATTGTTTTTGATCTTCTTGTAGGTACCGGAATCGCACAAGAGGTCTTCCATCTTCTTTATGTAGTCTACCGTATTAATCACGACAGTGGCATTTCCTTTGTCGGCTGGCAGAACCAAGATTTCCTCATTGGTGCGCAATTCTTTTAGGGCCGCAAACTCTCCTTTTGTGATGTTTGGGCGGGGTATTTCAGCCCTTTTCAAAATATGGCTAGTCTCTTGTCGTATGTTCTCTGCTTGTGATTCTGACATTTTGTGGACTTTCATCATTGTATGTAGTGCTGTCTCCACACCACATATGATAGATTCCACAGGTATCTTTTTGGGGGCAACTGCATAGTTCATGCCCTTAGCAAGCACTGAAGTTGCATCTGGGCTCAGCGCAAGGGTCGAAATGTTGATAACTACTTTATTTTGATCAAGTTGTTTTCGATCTCCTTTTTTGGCTTGGTTGAGCCTCTCAAACTTATGTTTCTGTCTCGCATCTGTTGACTGCTTACACCTTAGTGCTTGTTGGTAAGTTATATTGTCAATTTTATTCCAATCTTCTTCGATTAGGATTGTACTCAGATGCAGGTGTAAATTGAAAAGGTCCCGAGATGTTCCATCCAGTTCGCTGCGCACATTATGGATTCTTTCCCTTAGTAGCGCTGCTTCTGCTCTTTGAAACACCCTCTCGGCTTTCCGGGATGCGATATGTCTTTTAATACGGATGTGTACTGGTACGACCGATTCCTCCTTGCATCTCTTGAGGAAAGCCAGGCTGCCCAATAAATGGTTCCTACGCTTCCTCAGATTCTCCAAACGGCGTACCATCGTGTGAACTTCCTCCCCATAGAGGTTAGTCAGGTAAGTTTTTAGATTCTCACGGCCAAAAGCATTTTTGTTGTTTGTTTTTGGGGTGTTATGCCGTGTTGCGCTAACTCCTTCTTTAGCCGACGTTTCGGACAGCGTTGCAGTGTCCATCATCAGGGCAGATCCGGTAGATCCGAAGATGTGTGAATTTTGGTTGTCGAGTTTGTGCTTATTTATTTGTGGCCTGGGCCCATCCAAGTGCGAAATGCCAACGGAAGTGGCGACATCTTGTGGCGAATTCTGAAAGCTCAGTATTTATGTTAGCCTGGGTCCCGTCCAAGTGCGAAATGCCAACGGAAGTGGCGCCATCTTGTGGCGAATTCTAGAATTAGAAAACCGATTGACAGCGATTAGAGTAGATGTACCCAGTATCAAGGTATAAATGCAATGGTTTTATATTGTGTTATTATATGGTATTGGAGTATACTTAGACATGTTATTTGCGTTTAGCTTTGGTGTAGCCGTCAATTACCGGATACCAAGAGCTGTTGAGCTTAGCTCCGTCGTCTCTATTGATATTAAATGGATTTTTGTAGATTTCAATTGCCTCCATAATCAGGCGTGATCTATAAGTTTTGGGTCTTCCCAGGACCTCGGGAGCAAATCCAAAGTAATGGCCGGTTTCAATTAAGTGTTCGGCGATTGCCGATTTATCAGGGTGGCCAAGTTTACAAGCACGAAAATGTTCTGCTATCCTTTTGGAAATCGTCCGCTCTGTCTGGCCTATATAAACCTTGTCACAACCAGAGCAGCTGAGTTTGTACACTCCATCTGCTTCCAGAGGAAACTTAGTCTTTGCAGACCTCAGTAGGTCTTGGATTTTGGTGGTGGTTCCGAAGACAGTTTTGATGTTTTCTTTTCTCAACAGCCTGGCAATTCTGTCTGTCACATTGTGAACGAAAGGCAGGAAAGCACAGCCTTTTGAGTCTTGTTCAACTCTGTCTTCGTTTGTTGTAGATTTGGCTCTTAAAATTTGCCTAGTCTGACTTGCCGGGTAACCGTTGCGCTCCAGTGCATCGGTCAGTTTTATAAGTTCTGCTCCAAGTTTTGTTTCTTCACATATTCTGGTCGCTCGGGTCACCAACGTATGGATAAGTCCTCTCTTCTGCGCTGGGTGGTGATGCGAATCAGCGTGTAAGTATCGATTCGTATGAGTTGGTTTCCTATATACGGTATGTCCTAGGCTACCATCGTGTTTTCGCATCACCTCCACATCTAGAAAAGGCAGGATTTTATCTTGGTTTTCCAGCTCCATTGTGAACTTAATTTTGCTGTGGAGAGAATTAAGATGGTCCAGGAATTCGTTAAGTTTCTCCGTTCCATGAGGCCAAATGGCGAAGACATCATCGACGTAGCGCCACCATACTTTAGGGACAGCTGAAGCTGTATCAAGTGCCGCTTCCTCAAACTTCTCCATAAAGAAGTTGGCTATTACTGGCGATAACGGACTGCCCATTGCAACTCCCTCCACTTGCTCAAAAAGTTCACCCTGAAACGCAAAGTATCCCGTTTTGAGGCAGTGTTCAAAAAGTTTGCAGATGTCTTCCTCATATATCTCACTGAGCATTGTCATTGAGTCTTCTAGAGGCACATTTGTGAAAAGAGACACGACGTCAAAGCTGACCAAAATATCTCCTTCCTCAGTCTTAACCTGCTTAAGTTTACTGATCAGATCTGTTGAATCCTTAATCCACGATTCGGTTTTTCCAGTTTGCATCTGCAGTAATCTCGAGAGGTGTTGGGACAGTTTGTATGTAGGTGCACCAATAGCGCTGACAATCGGTCTCATTGGGATTCCCTTTTTGTGTATTTTTGGGAGACCGTACAGGGCAGGAGTTCTAGAGGCCTTTACAAAAAGCTTAGACCAATCCTCTTTTCTGATGCTAGATGCTTTGACTAGTTCCCTTGTCTTTAAGTCAATCTTGTTAGTAGGATTGTTTTTGATCTTCTTGTAGGTACCGGAATCGCACAAGAGGTCTTCCATCTTCTTTATGTAGTCTACCGTATTAATCACGACAGTGGCATTTCCTTTGTCGGCTGGCAGAACCAAGATTTCCTCATTGGTGCGCAATTCTTTTAGGGCCGCAAACTCTCCTTTTGTGATGTTTGGGCGGGGTATTTCAGCCCTTTTCAAAATATGGCTAGTCTCTTGTCGTATGTTCTCTGCTTGTGATTCTGACATTTTGTGGACTTTCATCATTGTATGTAGTGCTGTCTCCACACCACATATGATAGATTCCACAGGTATCTTTTTGGGGGCAACTGCATAGTTCATGCCCTTAGCAAGCACTGAAGTTGCATCTGGGCTCAGCGCAAGGGTCGAAATGTTGATAACTACTTTATTTTGATCAAGTTGTTTTCGATCTCCTTTTTTGGCTTGGTTGAGCCTCTCAAACTTATGTTTCTGTCTCGCATCTGTTGACTGCTTACACCTTAGTGCTTGTTGGTAAGTTATATTGTCAATTTTATTCCAATCTTCTTCGATTAGGATTGTACTCAGATGCAGGTGTAAATTGAAAAGGTCCCGAGATGTTCCATCCAGTTCGCTGCGCACATTATGGATTCTTTCCCTTAGTAGCGCTGCTTCTGCTCTTTGAAACACCCTCTCGGCTTTCCGGGATGCGATATGTCTTTTAATACGGATGTGTACTGGTACGACCGATTCCTCCTTGCATCTCTTGAGGAAAGCCAGGCTGCCCAATAAATGGTTCCTACGCTTCCTCAGATTCTCCAAACGGCGTACCATCGTGTGAACTTCCTCCCCATAGAGGTTAGTCAGGTAAGTTTTTAGATTCTCACGGCCAAAAGCATTTTTGTTGTTTGTTTTTGGGGTGTTATGCCGTGTTGCGCTAACTCCTTCTTTAGCCGACGTTTCGGACAGCGTTGCAGTGTCCATCATCAGGGCAGATCCGGTAGATCCGAAGATGTGTGAATTTTGGTTGTCGAGTTTGTGCTTATTTATTTGTGGCCTGGGCCCATCCAAGTGCGAAATGCCAACGGAAGTGGCGACATCTTGTGGCGAATTCTGAAAGCTCAGTATTTATGTTAGCCTGGGTCCCGTCCAAGTGCGAAATGCCAACGGAAGTGGCGCCATCTTGTGGCGAATTCTAGAATTAGAAAACCGATTGACAGCGATTAGAGTAGATGTACCCAGTATCAAGGTATAAATGCAATGGTTTTATATTGTGTTATTATATGGTATTGGAGTATACTTAGACATGTTATTTGCGTTTAGCTTTGGTGTAGCCGTCAATTACCGGATACCAAGAGCTGTTGAGCTTAGCTCCGTCGTCTCTATTGATATTAAATGGATTTTTGTAGATTTCAATTGCCTCCATAATCAGGCGTGATCTATAAGTTTTGGGTCTTCCCAGGACCTCGGGAGCAAATCCAAAGTAATGGCCGGTTTCAATTAAGTGTTCGGCGATTGCCGATTTATCAGGGTGGCCAAGTTTACAAGCACGAAAATGTTCTGCTATCCTTTTGGAAATCGTCCGCTCTGTCTGGCCTATATAAACCTTGTCACAACCAGAGCAGCTGAGTTTGTACACTCCATCTGCTTCCAGAGGAAACTTAGTCTTTGCAGACCTCAGTAGGTCTTGGATTTTGGTGGTGGTTCCGAAGACAGTTTTGATGTTTTCTTTTCTCAACAGCCTGGCAATTCTGTCTGTCACATTGTGAACGAAAGGCAGGAAAGCACAGCCTTTTGAGTCTTGTTCAACTCTGTCTTCGTTTGTTGTAGATTTGGCTCTTAAAATTTGCCTAGTCTGACTTGCCGGGTAACCGTTGCGCTCCAGTGCATCGGTCAGTTTTATAAGTTCTGCTCCAAGTTTTGTTTCTTCACATATTCTGGTCGCTCGGGTCACCAACGTATGGATAAGTCCTCTCTTCTGCGCTGGGTGGTGATGCGAATCAGCGTGTAAGTATCGATTCGTATGAGTTGGTTTCCTATATACGGTATGTCCTAGGCTACCATCGTGTTTTCGCATCACCTCCACATCTAGAAAAGGCAGGATTTTATCTTGGTTTTCCAGCTCCATTGTGAACTTAATTTTGCTGTGGAGAGAATTAAGATGGTCCAGGAATTCGTTAAGTTTCTCCGTTCCATGAGGCCAAATGGCGAAGACATCATCGACGTAGCGCCACCATACTTTAGGGACAGCTGAAGCTGTATCAAGTGCCGCTTCCTCAAACTTCTCCATAAAGAAGTTGGCTATTACTGGCGATAACGGACTGCCCATTGCAACTCCCTCCACTTGCTCAAAAAGTTCACCCTGAAACGCAAAGTATCCCGTTTTGAGGCAGTGTTCAAAAAGTTTGCAGATGTCTTCCTCATATATCTCACTGAGCATTGTCATTGAGTCTTCTAGAGGCACATTTGTGAAAAGAGGAGATCGAAAAAAGGAGATCGAAAACAACTTGATCAAAATAAAGTAGTTATCAACATTTCGACCCTTGCGCTGAGCCCAGATGCAACTTCAGTGCTTGCTAAGGGCATGAACTATGCAGTTGCCCCCAAAAAGATACCTGTGGAATCTATCATATGTGGTGTGGAGACAGCACTACATACAATGATGAAAGTCCACAAAATGTCAGAATCACAAGCAGAGAACATACGACAAGAGACTAGCCATATTTTGAAAAGGGCTGAAATACCCCGCCCAAACATCACAAAAGGAGAGTTTGCGGCCCTAAAAGAATTGCGCACCAATGAGGAAATCTTGGTTCTGCCAGCCGACAAAGGAAATGCCACTGTCGTGATTAATACGGTAGACTACATAAAGAAGATGGAAGACCTCTTGTGCGATTCCGGTACCTACAAGAAGATCAAAAACAATCCTACTAACAAGATTGACTTAAAGACAAGGGAACTAGTCAAAGCATCTAGCATCAGAAAAGAGGATTGGTCTAAGCTTTTTGTAAAGGCCTCTAGAACTCCTGCCCTGTACGGTCTCCCAAAAATACACAAAAAGGGAATCCCAATGAGACCGATTGTCAGCGCTATTGGTGCACCTACATACAAACTGTCCCAACACCTCTCGAGATTACTGCAGATGCAAACTGGAAAAACCGAATCGTGGATTAAGGATTCAACAGATCTGATCAGTAAACTTAAGCAGGTTAAGACTGAGGAAGGAGATATTTTGGTCAGCTTTGACGTCGTGTCTCTTTTCACAAATGTGCCTCTAGAAGACTCAATGACAATGCTCAGTGAGATATATGAGGAAGACATCTGCAAACTTTTTGAACACTGCCTCAAAACGGGATACTTTGCGTTTCAGGGTGAACTTTTTGAGCAAGTGGAGGGAGTTGCAATGGGCAGTCCGTTATCGCCAGTAATAGCCAACTTCTTTATGGAGAAGTTTGAGGAAGCGGCACTTGATACAGCTTCAGCTGTCCCTAAAGTATGGTGGCGCTACGTCGATGATGTCTTCGCCATTTGGCCTCATGGAACGGAGAAACTTAACGAATTCCTGGACCATCTTAATTCTCTCCACAGCAAAATTAAGTTCACAATGGAGCTGGAAAACCAAGATAAAATCCTGCCTTTTCTAGATGTGGAGGTGATGCGAAAACACGATGGTAGCCTAGGACATACCGTATATAGGAAACCAACTCATACGAATCGATACTTACACGCTGATTCGCATCACCACCCAGCGCAGAAGAGAGGACTTATCCATACGTTGGTGACCCGAGCGACCAGAATATGTGAAGAAACAAAACTTGGAGCAGAACTTATAAAACTGACCGATGCACTGGAGCGCAACGGTTACCCGGCAAGTCAGACTAGGCAAATTTTAAGAGCCAAATCTACAACAAACGAAGACAGAGTTGAACAAGACTCAAAAGGCTGTGCTTTCCTGCCTTTCGTTCACAATGTGACAGACAGAATTGCCAGGCTGTTGAGAAAAGAAAACATCAAAACTGTCTTCGGAACCACCACCAAAATCCAAGACCTACTGAGGTCTGCAAAGACTAAGTTTCCTCTGGAAGCAGATGGAGTGTACAAACTCAGCTGCTCTGGTTGTGACAAGGTTTATATAGGCCAGACAGAGCGGACGATTTCCAAAAGGATAGCAGAACATTTTCGTGCTTGTAAACTTGGCCACCCTGATAAATCGGCAATCGCCGAACACTTAATTGAAACCGGCCATTACTTTGGATTTGCTCCCGAGGTCCTGGGAAGACCCAAAACTTATAGATCACGCCTGATTATGGAGGCAATTGAAATCTACAAAAATCCATTTAATATCAATAGAGACGACGGAGCTAAGCTCAACAGCTCTTGGTATCCGGTAATTGACGGCTACACCAAAGCTAAACGCAAATAACATGTCTAAGTATACTCCAATACCATATAATAACACAATATAAAACCATTGCATTTATACCTTGATACTGGGTACATCTACTCTAATCGCTGTCAATCGGTTTTCTAATTCTAGAATTCGCCACAAGATGGCGCCACTTCCGTTGGCATTTCGCACTTGGACGGGACCCAGGCTAACATAAATACTGAGCTTTCAGAATTCGCCACAAGATGTCGCCACTTCCGTTGGCATTTCGCACTTGGATGGGCCCAGGCCACAAATAAATAAGCACAAACTCGACAACCAAAATTCACACATCTTCGGATCTACCGGATCTGCCCTGATGATGGACACTGCAACGCTGTCCGAAACGTCGGCTAAAGAAGGAGTTAGCGCAACACGGCATAACACCCCAAAAACAAACAACAAAAATGCTTTTGGCCGTGAGAATCTAAAAACTTACCTGACTAACCTCTATGGGGAGGAAGTTCACACGATGGTACGCCGTTTGGAGAATCTGAGGAAGCGTAGGAACCATTTATTGGGCAGCCTGGCTTTCCTCAAGAGATGCAAGGAGGAATCGGTCGTACCAGTACACATCCGTATTAAAAGACATATCGCATCCCGGAAAGCCGAGAGGGTGTTTCAAAGAGCAGAAGCAGCGCTACTAAGGGAAAGAATCCATAATGTGCGCAGCGAACTGGATGGAACATCTCGGGACCTTTTCAATTTACACCTGCATCTGAGTACAATCCTAATCGAAGAAGATTGGAATAAAATTGACAATATAACTTACCAACAAGCACTAAGGTGTAAGCAGTCAACAGATGCGAGACAGAAACATAAGTTTGAGAGGCTCAACCAAGCCAAAAAAGGAGATCGAAAACAACTTGATCAAAATAAAGTAGTTATCAACATTTCGACCCTTGCGCTGAGCCCAGATGCAACTTCAGTGCTTGCTAAGGGCATGAACTATGCAGTTGCCCCCAAAAAGATACCTGTGGAATCTATCATATGTGGTGTGGAGACAGCACTACATACAATGATGAAAGTCCACAAAATGTCAGAATCACAAGCAGAGAACATACGACAAGAGACTAGCCATATTTTGAAAAGGGCTGAAATACCCCGCCCAAACATCACAAAAGGAGAGTTTGCGGCCCTAAAAGAATTGCGCACCAATGAGGAAATCTTGGTTCTGCCAGCCGACAAAGGAAATGCCACTGTCGTGATTAATACGGTAGACTACATAAAGAAGATGGAAGACCTCTTGTGCGATTCCGGTACCTACAAGAAGATCAAAAACAATCCTACTAACAAGATTGACTTAAAGACAAGGGAACTAGTCAAAGCATCTAGCATCAGAAAAGAGGATTGGTCTAAGCTTTTTGTAAAGGCCTCTAGAACTCCTGCCCTGTACGGTCTCCCAAAAATACACAAAAAGGGAATCCCAATGAGACCGATTGTCAGCGCTATTGGTGCACCTACATACAAACTGTCCCAACACCTCTCGAGATTACTGCAGATGCAAACTGGAAAAACCGAATCGTGGATTAAGGATTCAACAGATCTGATCAGTAAACTTAAGCAGGTTAAGACTGAGGAAGGAGATATTTTGGTCAGCTTTGACGTCGTGTCTCTTTTCACAAATGTGCCTCTAGAAGACTCAATGACAATGCTCAGTGAGATATATGAGGAAGACATCTGCAAACTTTTTGAACACTGCCTCAAAACGGGATACTTTGCGTTTCAGGGTGAACTTTTTGAGCAAGTGGAGGGAGTTGCAATGGGCAGTCCGTTATCGCCAGTAATAGCCAACTTCTTTATGGAGAAGTTTGAGGAAGCGGCACTTGATACAGCTTCAGCTGTCCCTAAAGTATGGTGGCGCTACGTCGATGATGTCTTCGCCATTTGGCCTCATGGAACGGAGAAACTTAACGAATTCCTGGACCATCTTAATTCTCTCCACAGCAAAATTAAGTTCACAATGGAGCTGGAAAACCAAGATAAAATCCTGCCTTTTCTAGATGTGGAGGTGATGCGAAAACACGATGGTAGCCTAGGACATACCGTATATAGGAAACCAACTCATACGAATCGATACTTACACGCTGATTCGCATCACCACCCAGCGCAGAAGAGAGGACTTATCCATACGTTGGTGACCCGAGCGACCAGAATATGTGAAGAAACAAAACTTGGAGCAGAACTTATAAAACTGACCGATGCACTGGAGCGCAACGGTTACCCGGCAAGTCAGACTAGGCAAATTTTAAGAGCCAAATCTACAACAAACGAAGACAGAGTTGAACAAGACTCAAAAGGCTGTGCTTTCCTGCCTTTCGTTCACAATGTGACAGACAGAATTGCCAGGCTGTTGAGAAAAGAAAACATCAAAACTGTCTTCGGAACCACCACCAAAATCCAAGACCTACTGAGGTCTGCAAAGACTAAGTTTCCTCTGGAAGCAGATGGAGTGTACAAACTCAGCTGCTCTGGTTGTGACAAGGTTTATATAGGCCAGACAGAGCGGACGATTTCCAAAAGGATAGCAGAACATTTTCGTGCTTGTAAACTTGGCCACCCTGATAAATCGGCAATCGCCGAACACTTAATTGAAACCGGCCATTACTTTGGATTTGCTCCCGAGGTCCTGGGAAGACCCAAAACTTATAGATCACGCCTGATTATGGAGGCAATTGAAATCTACAAAAATCCATTTAATATCAATAGAGACGACGGAGCTAAGCTCAACAGCTCTTGGTATCCGGTAATTGACGGCTACACCAAAGCTAAACGCAAATAACATGTCTAAGTATACTCCAATACCATATAATAACACAATATAAAACCATTGCATTTATACCTTGATACTGGGTACATCTACTCTAATCGCTGTCAATCGGTTTTCTAATTCTAGAATTCGCCACAAGATGGCGCCACTTCCGTTGGCATTTCGCACTTGGACGGGACCCAGGCTAACATAAATACTGAGCTTTCAGAATTCGCCACAAGATGTCGCCACTTCCGTTGGCATTTCGCACTTGGATGGGCCCAGGCCACAAATAAATAAGCACAAACTCGACAACCAAAATTCACACATCTTCGGATCTACCGGATCTGCCCTGATGATGGACACTGCAACGCTGTCCGAAACGTCGGCTAAAGAAGGAGTTAGCGCAACACGGCATAACACCCCAAAAACAAACAACAAAAAAAAAATTACTTATATTTTCAACTTCAAAAAAAATATTCAAACGTCGAATTGTGGTCATAGAAAATCGTTGAAATAGAATAAATGTGTTCGGTTTTAAAGAACAGAAAATGATCGGTTAACCTAAGTCGAAAAACAGATAAACAACCACATTCTAGTACAGTAATACCTCAGTATTCTACAGTATCGTCATACATGCTTCGCTGAGCGGAACGCTTGCTGGGAAGATACATCTTATCAGATATCTAGACGTCTTTGATTAGTTTCAATGCAACTATATATTTTAATTGCTGCACCTTTGTTATTTTTATTGCCTATTAAACTTATAAACATAAAACATCTTTCAATGTATTTTACGATAATGTCGAGTAAACGCATCGTTTTAATTCGACTTGCATAATAGCATTCATAGTTAATAAAATCAATCTCAATAGAATCGACCCATAGCCTTTCACTGCATAAAGAGAGATGGATTCAGACGTCCGCCACTCCTGAACACACTGATTCCTAGATTTCTACCCATTCTTCATTCTTCTTTCCTTCCCGAAACTTCCTGTCCGTCCTTTCCTTTAAAAGACCCTAACACAGCACCCCAAAGATGACATAGGCCCCCCAGGGAAAGTACAGGGTTTTCCAATAAGAGGTGTTATTTTGAATAGCCCGCTATTTCGGTAGATGTTACTTTTGAAGTTGTCATTTTTTGACATTTGACAAGTAGAAACTACGCCATTAATAAAAATGGAACGATACACGCTTCAACAACGCATTGAAATTATTAAAATTCAATTGAGTGAATCAAATGCAAATCATCTTGAGTGATGGGGCCCATTTCCACCTCGGTGGCTTCGTCAACAAGCAAAATTGTCGCATCTGGGGCTCGGAAAACACAAGAGTTATTGTTGAAAAGCCTCTTTATCTTCAACGTGTGACTGTTTGGTGCGGTTTATAGTCCGACGGAGTCATTGGACCTTACTTTTTCGAAAATGAGGCTGGATCAACAGTTACGGTGAATGGATTGCGCTATCGAGAGATAAAATATATTAATACTAACCCATAATACCCCGCCTTTTTTTCTACCTACACACCAAATGCACGAATTTTATTGGTTCCGCTGCTTTGATAGACCGTGCAGTTTTGTTGCAACTAGGTATGCTTTCATGCCATAACTCCCTTTGTCTCTATTATCTATATTTGAAATTACCGCAACACATTGCCAATTTTTAGAATAATGTTATGATTTGGACAGCAGTGACGTTCATCGGTGCAGTCTTTTATGGCTATAAAGCTGTGCATACCACAGGAAAATGCTTCGGGAACTTTTTCTGATGTAATGTGAGAGTTTAAAAAAATATAAAAGCCAATGGATTAGAATAAAAGTATATATTGGTAAGAACATAAGATTAAAGATCATTAATACAGAGGGTAGTCACCTAACCTAATATATTTCTAATATTTTGAATTGTTACAGAAAGTAGTACCTAATGGCTTCTGATATCAATATGTTTTTTTTTTTATCAGAGAGGACAGATTGACGAGCAAACTTTTTTAATGAATCTCTTGTCATTGACGTGACCTTCATATATTTTTTGCAATAAGTAAAAGTAGGTAATAGCTGTAATACTTTTTTTTACTTAGATAGGTACCTACAAAAATTATTTAAAATTTAATATGTAACGCATTCGAAATTCTAAATATTATAAAAAAATAATTATTCTTATTTTGAATTATCAGGCATCAATCATCTCAAATATTTCAAACAGTTTCCCGCCACCGCAATTTGAATGACGAACGCCGACAATTTAAACGTCAGATACCCGCCAATAGCTGACTTTCTCCCGCAACCGACCAATGGGAGCCAAGCAAAGTAGGTGACCTTGTAGCGGTCAACCAACCACGGCTCAGCACACTTCTCTTTTGATGCTCGCTTTCACAATAAATAATTGCCGAGGAACGCTTTTGGAGTACAATCTGTTTATGGACGGTCCGATTGTGGCGTATTCGAAGCAGTAATGCTCGCTGTGAATACCAAATCTTCAACAGTCCGAATATAATAATTTAAAACGGTTGTTTGTTCGAGCAGAAATGCTTAGTTGCCATGACGGCCCCGTGTTGAATTTGTTAGATTGATTCAAATTGAATTGGACATGGGTTCACTTCTTGTTTGGAAGAATGAGTTTCTTAATACCTTTAATAAATTGGACTTAAATACTGAAAAGAGTGTAAGCTTCAAAATAAGTATTTATATAAGTCTCAAAAGTTAACACGAACGCAAAGGTGGCAGCACCGTTTGGGCGTTGTTTTGAAATGGAAAGAAAAGGTTTTGGAAAGGAGAAGAGGAATGTTGAGAGCTGGCTATTGAGATCTAGTCACTAAACATTAAACATTGGTACTTACCTATGGCAAAATCAAGCAATATTTTGTTTTTGAATGGTGGTCGTAACAAGAGCGGTACTGAGAGTAGCTTTCACTCTGCAATGAAGTGCAAATAAACTAAATGTTCCTACTTACCAAATTTTATTAAAGTATTTTTTAAATGTTTAGGCCATTCAATGTGCCGACTAGGAACATAAGACAAAATGTAACCTTCTTCTGCAATGCATAAACAACCAACTGTCAGACACACTCACTAACCAATAGGATGCATGATCTGGGCAACAAGTTTGGGTGTACTATTGAGATATTTGCATTCTACAAATTATAGTAGCGTTGGTAATGTAGTTTTAGTGATTTGTCTTATATGTAGTACTGTTCTAGTTTCTATAATATTTTATGTTACTGTTACATGTTTTACTAATACTATTTCATATTCAGTTTATCAGTTTAACGTTATATTATGCTTTAAAAACTTTGTGTATAATATTTTATATAATATAACGGAGTTATATTCTGTTCTTAAAATCCATGTAAAAGCGCGGCTGGGCGAAAATACCAAATAAAATAAAATAAAATAAAATTCAAAGCAACACATCTATTCTGAATAGTGATCACCAAACTGAAAGACGTATTCAATCAGGAACGAGTTATAAAAAATGGTATATAATATTTAACATAGCGCATATATACGCCTATTTTAATATACCTTTCTCGGATTTTGAACCCGCTACTTTCCTAAAAGTGCTCTCCACACAACATCTCCAAAGATGACATAGGCCCTGAGGGGATTTATTTTTCTCAGAGACTTTTGTGGAACTAACGTCAAAAAATATATCTTAGGAAACACTCAAGTTGATGAAATAATGAATAAATAAAGAAATCAATTTAGAAAATAAGTAGTTACAAGCAAAAATCAAATTTTATAATTAATTTTCAAGTTCTGTATTTATTCAATAATTATGCCATTATTGGCCATCTGTTTCGCATAACTAAAATAATAACTTTGACAGAATGAAAAGAAAATTAACTTTGAAACTTGATGAATTATTCTAATTCTGAGAAATAACCCGTCATAGAATTATATGGAATTGAATCATTCATTTTGGTGTAAAACAAGCAAGAGTATCTTTGCTAGATTATTCCAAATCATTTTGCAGGTAAATATTTATTAAAGCATCATACCTATGAACAGTTCCATAATAAAACGAAACACTTTTTAAAAGATAAGATCATGAAAAGTGACGAAACAAAACTAATCTAACCTTAAATAACCTCAGTAATCTGGTTTGGTTTTTTTTGTTCACCACTCTACATGACTTTTCTAAAGTGTTCTGTTATGTCACTATTTAGTTTTTCCGGTTACCACAGCATCAAAACTCTGCGCAAAAGAGTGACAAAGGTCTCGATTCTTGAAACACGCTTAGGAAATTCTCTTGCATTCCATCGGTGTGAGTAAGTCGGCAATTAATTTAACAGTCGGCGGTCTGCGTTTCACTTTTTGTTTGCATTGAGTGTGGGACTGTAGCGACGCCATTTTCGTAATGCCCGAATAATACAAAACAAACTTCGCGCTAGGCACTCGTGACGTCATGCAAAGAAATTGAATTAGCCAATATTGGTTGAGTTCGCAGAATTCACACACACAGTCTTTGTTCCTTATTCTATGCATTCAGTACTAGTGATGGTCTAATTTACTTAGCTTTTTCATAATGTCATATTATGACAGATGTTTAATTGTCAGTGGTGTTATGATCTTACTATACTTATTATACTGTTGATTAGGATGGCGGAATAATTCCAAATAGCTGTAATAACACGACGCATTATCCCGAGTAATTTTTTTTTTTTTTTTTTTTTTTTTTTATAGTGAAACCTCACAAGAGTCCCAACTGCTCCCGTCTGGAGCCAGTGAGACTATGGCATCCCCAATTGGGGGATGTTGTGAGGCTGAAGGTAAGTGGGGAAGGGAAAGAGGAAGGTGGGGAAGTACCTGGCTATTCAGATCTAGTCACTAAACACGGCTAAAGCCATTTGGAGCAACGTTTCAATTCTGAGTAATATCAGTAAAGATCAATAAACGCTGATTCTGAATACATACGAGTTTTAATCTGAAAGTATTATTACGCCAGCGTCTGGATGATCTAGGCCCTCTGATTGGTCGAATTAAAATTGTCTGTTTCGGGTAAATTCAGCTAACTTGAAAATTAAGACACGATTTCATACTAAAATAGGATCGCCTCATAATAATACGAGATTTCTTCAAAAGCGTCGTTTCTGCTCATATAATTTTTGGATAATATCGAAGAAAATATGTTTTAGAAAGTTCATAATCCATTGGATTAATTACATTACAATGAAAATTATCCACAGTTACGTGATTATGTTTGACGTTTATAAAAAATCACGCGTTCCTTTTTCAATATGGCGGATACGCACGGCTATAGATGGCCGACAGAGCGCGCCTCTGGCGGTTTAAAAACGAACCAAATGAATGGCGCGAATATTTAAATATGCAGCTCACAATATTTGACTACTTACGATTAACAAGCATTTAATAAGAAGATTTCTTCTGGAAGCTTATCACTTTGTAATGGCATTTTTCATTATTATTTATATTTTTTTTTGCTTATTAATGATATCTGATTTTATATTGACATGTTTTCTAATTTTTAAAATTTCAAAATTATTTATTTGCGATGCTTTATATCCTGAGTGAAGTATTTTAAGACCTGAATTTTTATCGAAAGTGTGATCATTATTCAAAAGATGATTTGCAAACTCAAATTCACTATTTCCATTTAGAGCCCTGCGATATTCTTTAGTTCTGACTTCAAAGTTTCTATTGGTTCTACCTTTGTAAAAGAAATTACAATCATCCCAATTGAGTTTTTAAACTCCTGATTTTTTTGTTTCAATTTTGCTATCTTTATTATTAAGAATATATTTCTTCATTGTTATTAGTGTAAAACGCCAGTTGAATAGTACCAGAATTGTTTTTATATATAATTTTAGAAGTATCGTTATCCACAAGCAGAATTCTACGCCATTGTTTATTTCTATCTTTAGAAAGACCGTTTGAAGAGAATATGTTTAATTTTTTTTATTTAGTATTTCAACTATCAATTTATTAGAATAACCGTTATTAAATGCTATTTGTCTTATGAATATATTGTTTTATATTCTATTTGTTTTTTTCAGGTCTTAAAATACTTCACTATAAATAATTTTGAAATTTTAGAAATGAGGAAACATGTTAATATAAAAGCAGATATAACTAACAAGAATTTTTTTTATAAACTCTCTTTTAAATATTTTCCCACTTAACTGGTCTTTCCCGTCTAACGATATTGTAATTCCTAATTATTATAAACCCAGCCTACTCTTACCCCTCCCCCCTCCTTCCACTTCTTCTTTCCCAATTGCAATCTATATTTAATTTTTGATTTCGGTGTATACACAATAAAATGTAAACATGATATTTATTTATTTATTGGACAATTTGCATAGCGCCGCTTTTGTGAGATATCACCTCAGGGGCGCTATATTGTAATAATCTACCTTTATATATAGATTTTTACTCTCCTGATGAAGGTGTATATATAATCTAACTTTAAACTTTATTAGATACAGTAACAGTTGTAGGTAAAGAATTACCAAATGATAACCGAAAATGATTACCCTCCTTTTATTCATAAACACGGGTACAATTAATCAATGTGTAATAATCTATTATTTAAGTCAACTTTGTTATAACTATCTTTAATTGTGACAAACTAAACGATATTGATTAAACTTATAGACATTGACGGTTGTAACACATATTTAAGGACTGCAAGTCTCCTATGAGCTAATTATATTAGGTACGATAACAGTAAATATCAGTTGTAGACATGTAGTCAATAATAGTGTTTCATTTGAAATAATCCATCACAAATACGTAAAATTTCATTTTTCAAACAACTGTCATTCTTATTATGCGTAAATTTAGCATGTTATTATTAATTAACTCCTTCCTGTTCCGTGTTTTAACAATATATATACTCACCCTCTCTCTCTGTGAATGTCCTATATCTATCTGTATATCTATCTATTAAATGTAACTGTTGTTAATATCACTTAAAATGGGCGAAGCCCAACTAAGAGCCACCCGCAGGGCCTAGCAGAAAAAAACCCGCGGAGCGGGTTTTTAACTGCTAGCATATATTATTATACTTAGAATTTATAAATCGTCATTTTAAAAACGAATAAAACACCCCGTTTGGTTGGTATGACTGAATCTGCTGATCCTGACATAACAATCAGTCTACGTAAGTAATATATCTATGTTCTATAATTTCTATATTTAAAGTTTCAACCGATGAAAGTGTTGTTTTTATTTATATTTTATTTCATAGTTGTTTCAGTGTTAAGGAATTGAAACATTATTCTAGGCGCCTATAATAAGTCATTTTTTATAAAATTATTTATAGTATTAAGAATTTATGCACAATTGATCAATGGTGATATGTGTTTTATTTTATAATATTTTATTTTTAAGTATGTTAGTGTCAAAATCAAAACATAATTATATTTATATATTCTCTGAACTCCGATGAAAATTTATAAGAAAATGTGCAACCGAAAGACCAAAATTTGAAGCAAACATATGTTGAATATGTTAAACTTAAATTAAACTATTGTACTTGCAGCGTAATGGTCTCCGGAACAAAATTAAGTTTATAAAAAGCACTTTTTTAATGGTTAGTTTGACGGCTCTACACCAGTTCTTTCGTAAGTAATGCTGGTTTCTAGACAAGTTGTTTATCAGGAGCGATCATGAATGAATTTTTTCACTTTGGTGCAATACAATAACATCAGTGACGGGGTGCTAACATTTTACCTTGTCTTCTTCAATGTTAAAATCAGGTGATCTTAATATTAAAAAAAGGTCTCGACTCTTATACAAAATACAGCGCCGGTTGAAAAAAAAGCGTGGGCCTTTTGAGAATGGTGATGGGAGACCCGAGAAATTACAACTTTGAAATTTAACTGAAATATGTTCTAGTATTTAAGTAAGAAATTAATTATTAATCAAAAAATAAAAACAAGGATTGCAGCTCCTTGTTGATAGTCTCCTTCAACGGAAGTAATCTTCCGAACAGGCCTTCCATTGATATGCTTGGTGTAGCTATAAGTGACCAGCTCAGGTACGGGGGCTCCATCGAAGCTAGAGCAAAGTTGGCCTCTCAGAAGCTGGGCGTACTATACAGGGCCCGCAGATACTTTAATAGTACACAACTGCTGACCCTGTACAAATCGCAAGTGCGCCCTACTGTCGAATTTGGCAGCCATCTCTGGTCCGGAGCCCCTAAATACCTGAAAAAAACCCTTGACTCTGTGCAGAAACGGGCGGTCCGTTTGATAGATTCCCCAATCTTAACAAACGGACTGCAATCTTTAGAGCACAGGCGTCAGGTAGGTATGCTGTCCTTGTTCTATCGGTATTACAATGGAAGATGCTCTGAGGAACTAGCGTCATTGATCCCTTCGGCACCGGTGCGTAGTCGGGATACACGCCAAACGCGCGCCCAACATTTGTAAACAGTTGACATTTGTCACATGAGAACGGGTCGCTTCTACGATTCGTTCTTAAGTTCAACAGCTCGGCTGTGGAACGAACTGCCGGCCTCTGTGTTTCCTCCCTCCTACAACATGGGACTCTTCAAGACCCATGTTCACTCCTTCCTCTCCACAAAAAGACCCTCCACACAGCATCCCCAAAGATGACATAGGCCCTGAGGGAAATTATTTTCTTCAGGGCCTCCTGTGTGGAGTTAATATATAAAAAAAAAAAAATAAAAAAAAGCATGGTGAATTATTTATGAACGAATGTGATTTTTCATATTTCTAGATTAGTTCCCAAATGTGCCACTATGCTTGTGTTTTTGTCTGTAGGAATCGGCGTAATTGTGTTATATCCATCATTTTTATCGTATCTTATTCCATTATTTTAAAAAAAGATGTAAAACAATAATAATATTTTCGAAAATTCTGTTATCGTGAGTAGGTACTCTCGTGCAATGTTCCAAAGAATGCAAGAGCAATATAGGACAAATCTGTTGTGAGAGGGAGTTAGAATGTTCTCAATGATAATGAAGACCGAATTTTGAAGTGATTTGTTGTAGGCTTCTCTCTTTTATTTTAAGTTTATTCCATTCTCGTATGAGAATTTCATTTGTCAAATAAATTTTAAATACTTTACAACAAAGCTATACAACGTTCTTCCACAGACCATTAGACAAAACTCAACTTACTTAAAATATAAATCTGATACCAAGTCTAGGATCATCAACCTAGGTCCTAGACAGATTCAATATGAAAGATTTTTTTAAAAACCAATTTATAAGTATAAATTTTCAATGGTACGATACTGACGATTTTTTACTTAAACATAATATTATGTGAAAAAACATACACTTAGTAAGACACCACTTTATTTTTGAATCAATAACGATAGCCAACCGGGTTTCGCTTGTCCCAAGCTTCATCAGGGCTAAATTCACAGTAGTGAAAATGAAATTATAGAAACTGTCATTCCCATCTATAGCTAACACGGTCAAAGGTAAAAGATACGTCAAAAGGATTACTGTGTGGGAGTAAGGTATATTATTTTGAACATTGCTTGAAATGGAAGACACCGAATTTCGAGGTAGGACATTGAAATTAAAGCAGTGAACGCATGTGGAAGTTACTTGAAAAGATTTAACAGGTATTGTATGCCAGTATTTGGGTACCCGCTTAAAATCTTAGCAAATTGTGAATTTTGTATGAATACGGCACCGCTCTCACGTATTCTCTTACTCTGTGTTCAAATCCCTCCGTGAGTCTGTTGAAAGCTGACGAGACGGAGGAATTGTTCAGTGAAAGTGGAGATTGTGCAATCCTAAAATACATAATATATTAACAATTGTTTATTCCAGGATCAAAGAACGGTACATCACGCAATAACAGCCTCAGTAGAATTATTATTGTCTAAGCAATCGGCTATTTATAATAATAATAATAATATTTGGCTGATTTATATAGTGCCGTTTTAGATACAGATATATGTATTAAATAATAAATATACATTATGTAGGGACTTGTACTGGGTTTTTTTCACTTACGTGAGAGCAATCCATTTAAAACAACTCAGTTATTTATACACAATACCCACATAAAATTACAAATATTCCGCTAAAGGATACTTAAGGCTCTAATAATGGGGGTTTTCCTCGACGCTCACATTTTAATTATTTATGATGAATGTATTTCTAAAATCTCAAATGTTTGTAGAGGCATCGATAGGCATGTAAGTTATTTATATTTTAGATTAATAAAAACATTACATTACTATTAAAATATTTTATATAAAACGGTTTGAAAACTTTATAAAACGATTAACACTAAAATTAGCAGTAAACACCAGATTTTAATTTTCCAGGCGATGAATTAGTAACTTCCCGAAGAATTTCTTTTGAATTATTTCAGATTTTAATAATTAAAATAATCCCCATGGAAAGATCGATTTTCTAAGCCTGCTAGGGCAAAGTCGAACATAAGTTCGTCCATTACGCCGAATCGTGCACCGAATATTGTTTTTACACGACTTCATCGCTTATGTCGTTAAGATTCTCACATTATTTTAGAAATTTGATAGGGCGAATTCAACCGCAGGTCTGTCCAATAAGCCAGGGCCACGCGTCGCATATTTTTGTGCACGGCTGTCTCATCTTAATAGATATATATTTCACATATATCTACATAAAATTAAAATACATATTATAATATACTTTTATCGGTACCTACGTACAGGACCGGCCCAGAGCCAGATGGCGCCTGCTTCAAAAAACCTCAAGGTCGCTGTATTAGGTAGGTATTATATAATATCAGCTCTTTGGCTCTTTGGATCCTTGGCATGTCGGCGCCCTAAGCGGACAGCCCCCATTGCGTCTGCACATTGCACGGGGCCGGCCCTGGGTACGTATCATCTCTCTATTGTAGTCTAGCTAGCCAACCAAATTAATAAGGATACGAACTTACCTACCAAATACATAATACTATTCCATCAAGAGAAATTTCGATTCTAAACATAGCTCAACCAATGAAGTGAAAATTCCATACAAAACGAAGGTCTTACTAATAAGGTTTAAAATAGATATAGTTCAGTACTGAGAAGATGATATTATTATGTTATGTAATTTGGGAGGCGGGTATGGGTACCAACCTAACCAACACCCCTGCCATAGGTCACCCTATGTAGTTTCCTAAGTTTGATGACTTAGCAGGGGTACCCAGGTTCGTGGAGTGAGGTTTTTCTAGGTCTTGGCGCCGATGCCTTTACCCACCTACTGCATTGTGTACCAGATCAGGAGAGACCGGATGAGGGAAACCTTTTGACCTCTCCACACAGACTCTCTCGACATATCGTCTTGCACCGAAGTGGGAGGGATGGTTTCATATGTCTATCGGCCCCTAGATTCCTACCCACACCACATACATATTTCCTTCCCTTAACTTTGCCTGAAATGATTTTTTTTCCTCATGACTTCCTGCGTGGAGCTAATGTAAAAAAATGTTAGGTAAGCCTGCCATGAACGCAATTTTACACGTGAGTCAAAAAGAGGTTTCACGCCACTAACTTGGCTAGGCCTAAGTTTTATCTTTACAAGTTACGAGTACACAGTATACTTACATCGGAACACAACTTGTCTTATTAAAATATTGATGTTTTATTGTTAGTTACTGCAAAGATATACCTTTTCCATTGAAATGCCTTTCATTATAGCCCATTTTGATTTGTAATCTCTACAAGCTAAAAACGTTATATTCGTGGTGTGCCTTATATCACTTCAAAGACAGGTAAAATGTTTACATAGCCTTGAAACGGTTGATTTCAAAAAGGTTGGCCCTGGTGTTGCAAAACTATCGCTTGTTTTATAAGTATAAAGCTTAGGTTGATAGAAATTGTTTCCTGTTTCTTTAAAACAATTTAAGAAATCGTCGGATCAACATTTAGTATTGGTTTCGTTTACTTATTTTTGAAATATTTTTGATTTTGTGCAGTTGTTTTGTAAAAATTGTCAAATATTTGCTTTTTCTCAAAACACAAAACGAGGCATTTTTTTCTGCAACCAATGAAGTGGTTTAAAAAATTTACTTGCCGGGTAACATACTACTTTTCTTTCTTTCATTGGTTCTTAAATTATTATTGCGCCTTACCGTTAATAACCTTTTTTTGTTTAACCTCTGATAAAGACGCTTCAAGCGATATAATGTTATTCCCTTCACACTGATTGTTTCGCTTATCAATAAAATGATTTTTCATGTTAAGATCGTGGCGTTATTTTAGGGTATTGTCTCGTCTTAAGTGTTTTTTTTTATTATTATTTTATTGAGTTAAAGTGGTTTTTGTTTATTTTGTAAATTTGTTTTAAAGAAAAAAAAGCTAATCAATAGAAACCTTCACAAATAAACTTAGACATAAAACATTTTTTTGGTTGTTTCTTATGTGCGTTCATATTTTTCTAATTCAAAATTAAGCAATTTAGTTGTTTACGCTTATATTTTATAGCGTAATTAACATTTGAATTCTATTATAATTAATTTTTAGTAAATAATGGTCTGGACTCACCAGAACTTACCAATTTAATAAATCTTCATATTCCGTCTAGATCAACCCGACATTCTGATTTATTTTATCTACCCTCGTGTAGAACATACATTCGAAAAAAATCCCCAATTCCTCGTATATGTGCACAATATAATACAAAATTTTACAGTATTGACATTTTTGGTAATAACCTAAAGAAAGATCGATATGAAGTAATGCGTACTCTCGATTATTAATATGAGAATATGGAATGTATCGGGAGCATCTCCTATCCTCTTCCTATTTTCCTCTTCCTCTCCCCTTCCTTTAACACCAAATTAATTTTAAGATATTCAAACTTCATTTCTAATGAACTTTAACATAAGAAACTTCTGTGGCTTGACTTCAGTTAACTTGTATATTTATATCTATCATTGTATATTATATAAAAGCTGTTTGTTAGGAAAAGCTTTAATATTCAAAGCATATTTTTGGTGTTCATAATGTTAACCCTTTCGTAGTAAAGATCATTGAAAATAGTGATTTAATTTATAGCTTCTCCAACACTGCCTGATTTAATAAAGTAAATGTATCTCTTAAAGGGGTAAGTGTACCTTGCATCAAATGGGGTAGTTATGATTTTTGGCATGTTGTAAATATCCGCGTGCTAATGAAAAAAAAAATTATTTCGACCTCGTCAGACCCCCGGATCTTCATATAAAATCGAAAAAACCGTAAAGCTTTTGACGAGCGAAAGATCACAATTCAGAAGTGAAACGTTGCGTGAAATAGCTTAAGCCATGTTTGGTGATAAGATCTGAATATCCAGGTATTTCCCGACTTTCATCATCCCAATTCCCTTTCCCAACCTTCAGACAAAATATTGCACTGCAAAAAATTTAATTTCTCCCACATTATTTTATGCGTAAAATTTGGCTTGTGAAATTATGGAGGACTTAGCTAGCCGAGGAAATGAACCATCGTAATCCGACTATTTTGGCACTCGGCTACAAACTGTTATTACAGAGTTATCATCAAGGATGAAGTGGATTGTTATGTTTTTGGCACGTCAATAATAATATATCCTATGAACATGAACTCATACTCCAAGCCCGTGAATATATCTTACACGATTCATTCGAGCCATCAAAATGAGTGTTTTTATGGAATTACGAAGTTATTCGTACGTGTGGGGCGTTAAGTAGGCACTATTATCCCTTTCACAACCGCATTATTGTTTCCATATATATAAAATATGTAATGCTTGATAATACCTCAGAAAATTATTTGAAAATTTTTGGTCTTTAAGTTTTTTTTTTCTAAATTATTCTATGTTAATTTGGTTTAACATTGGGCGTCAGAGGTTATTTTTTAAATAGTGAAGTAAAATAAACATAACAAAAAAGTAATACAAATAACTGTTTCATTTCAAAAATGCACATTTACAATGTAGTGATGATCTCCAAGGTACAAACAAATAACATTTTAACTAAAATTCATTCAGAAATAATCTAGGATAATAAATCTTTAAAAATTCGCCATACTAGTCGAAAACATGTCCACCACTACCAGTGTTAATTTGAATGAACATTGAAACTCATTTACAAAATTCTGGCAAATGACTGTGAACAATCAATTGAACTGATGTTATTATTATAGAACACATCTTAATGCGTTAAAATATTTGTAATTCGAGTAGAAAATATTGATATCTCACCTTAAATTAAGTAATCAATGACGGCGGAAATTCGATGAAACTCACAATCAGTAGATGTCAAAATATTTATCGTTGTTGTGGCGGGAATAAGGATTTCAACCGAGCGGAAAAAATAGATGCCACAGAAAAAACTACAAGCTATAAGAAAACAAAAACATGGCTTTTTTAAATCGCTACAGTTATGGTAAAAAAAATCACAAAGTTCTTGTTAATTTGAATTAACACTGGGGATGAAAGGGTTAAATTAGTCGTACCTATGTATTTTGCTTGTGAAATTATGGAGGACTTAGCTAGCCGAGGAAATGAACCCACGTAATCGGACGTATTTTGGCACTCGGCTACAAACTGAGATTACAGAGTTATCATCAGGGATTTTTTTTATTTTTAGTTTTTTTTTTTTTTATTGTACAACCGAACATTCGTTCCAGTTACAGTACAATTTTACATACAGTATAAATTTACATCATATCAGCATTTGGGTAAGTGACTCTTCAATAATTGTTTTAGGTCGTTTAGAGAACAGTCATTTACATCCAAATTCTTTGCTAGTTCGTTCAACAGCACCACTCCCCTCGTCATGCTATGCTTTGCCAGGACGTCGGTTTTGCCTTTTGGTACTCTGAATAAGTCATGGTATCGACTTCGGTTGTAGTGGTCTGGTACATATAAATCATAGCATCCCAAGAGAAATGGGCTATCAATAAAATTGTTCCAAATTTTGAAAGATATAATGGCTAGGCTTGCTTTCCGCCTAGTTTCCAGACTCACAGAATTAGTTTCCTTAAGTAAGTCGATATGGTGCATGAACCTGGGATAGGTTCCATGCGTCCGCATATAGACATACCTGAGTAATTTCTTCTCAGGATGAAGTGGATTGCTATGTTTTTGGCACGTCAATAATAATATATCCTATGAACATGAACTCATACGCCAAGCCCGTGAATATATCTTACACGCTTCATTCGAGCCATCAAAATGAGTGTTTTTATGGAATTACGAAGTTATTCGTACGTGTGGGGCGTTAAGTAGGGACTATTATATTACGCGTACCTATGTAAGTACTTATCACTGTAAAGAATAAAAACACGCTAGACATGCCTTTCAAGTAGATTTGAATGGAAACGAAAGTCCCCACCAACCCCAACAAGTTCCGATTGGCCAGAATTTTGGATAACGAAACGCGCCGACATCGCATTTCTTGCGTTATTCTGTATTCTATGGAACCAATATAGAGGCAGTTTTGTTAAAAACTATATATTGATACATCCTTCGAACACGTGCTGTTATGTGTTAGACCCTGGTTAGACCCTGTATAGGTCAAATGTCTGGAGGACAAATTTAACAATAATTGTTTTAGCCTGTAATTTTGTAAATGAGAAGACCATTAGGGGAAGATGAATATTATATATTTTAAAACCAACCTCTTGGTAGGTAAACTGGAATTCAACCCTGATATTTTCTATAGCTAGTAGCAAATATTGTTTCTGTGATATGTCAAATCATCGATTTGAAAATTTACGCAACTCTTTCTGTTAATTCAAAATACAAGAAATAATTCATAGTGTATATTGTCAATTATTCCATAATGAGCTATGGCGCTTTAAAATATCCACAATTTTAATCATATCAGGTAAGTACCTAACTGCTTCTCAAAAATGTGAAATAACAGATTCTTGAATCTCGGACAAACTTAAGACTTGTGCACCTTTTTCTGCCAGGGAATTCAAATACAGTTAAAATATTAAATTTCACCATGAGTTATGTAGCTTTTAAATATCGATTTCCCTGTCAAAAAATGGGTCACGATCCTCAGCAATGAGGCAACGGCTTAAAGAGAAGCAAAAAATTAAGCACATTGCACGTTTTAATCAAATTCTATGTAAAAAAAAAACATGTAAAATTTGTAAACACCTTACATACAACAGTAAATCTCGGGCAATGTTATTTTGCACGTATACCTACCGGTAAAACTATAATAATTTTTTTTTAGCATTATAACAAAATTTCTACCCATCGTTTTACGTAGAGCTATAATGACAGTGATTCTATTTTGCATAGCGCCTTTTGGAGAATGTTGACATCAGCATTTTCCGGTATGTGGAAACCACCCGATAAGGCGGCAAGCTGACCATTCGAAATGGGGTCACTTTTGGTGGGTACCTACCGACACGTTAAATCGATAGGGTTACCGATTACTACATAAAATGCTTATTATGGTAAGGCACACTTGTGTTAGTGTTAGTAATTTGTTTTATTTATTTAACGCACAGAGGTTTTTTACATTTACATGGAGAAAACTTACTATTGTGAAATATTTATTAAAAATCTGGTCTCATACGTTTTCACGTTAAACAAACTATTAGTAAAGCATAAATATGTTATGAGGAAGTCGAAACGTGTGTTCTTATAAATTATAATACTTTCTCATCTTGTCCACTATATTTATTCGGCCAAAGTCACCAGCGTTTTCAGATATATTCTGAATGACTAATATTTTATTGAAGAAAAAGAAAATACTAATAAATCTAAACCAAACATGAAAGAAAACAAAACAGAGAGAATGTTGCGACCGTCATCTTTTTATTTTTCTGTGTCTTGTTCTGTTTCAGAAACAGTTGTTCTTGATGAATATTTTACTAAGAAATTATCATGCAGTCATATTTTTAACAGTATTTTGATAACAAAATACACGTAAAAGATAATTTTGAAATTTAACAAAGTAATGATAATAATAAAATAACAATAGCTAAAAAATACATACAAGAAACAGATATTAAAAATAAAGTGATAAGATAATTCTACAAAAATACAATAGTTGGTTCAAGTTTATTTGTTAATTCGCAAAAAGTCTGTCGGTTAGGTAAAGGAAAATTTTATACAAAATGAAAAAGATTTTTTGTTTTACACCACTTTATTTTATTATATACTTCGACCGGTTTCGGTTGTTCCCAACCTTCTTGAGGACAATAAATATATAAACTAAATATAGTACAGAAAAATCTTATGAGGTAAACAAAAAAGAAAGAGAAAGCATTTTAGAGAAGGGGTGCGGGGCGTCAGAGACAGGTAGGTAGAGGGGTATGGGTAAGGTGGGGGTTAGATAGGGAGAAAGGGAACAACTTTAAAATTAGACTGGTGGTTAGTTCTAACTGTTTATTGAAAATTGGGGAATTACTTTTATTTTTATTTTTTATTTTTTATTTTTAATAATAACTTATCAAAACTTTTAATTAATTGTAATGTCAAGCCACAAAGTGTTTGGTAAGTTTTTAGATTTAGTGTTTGCTTTCTTCGATAATGAAAATTTTATAAATTATCCAGTACTTAATTTTTTGTAGTTTTAGCCGGTTTCACACATGATTAATGATTTACAATCTCCGCTCAAAATGCATTAAAATAAATTTTGCGTGCAATGTGGAATAAAACCGATAAAAATCAATTCTTCACACCCACAATATTATATGTCCATATGCTGCAAAGTTGTATTTTGTGTTTTAATTGAATGGATATTTAAAATTTTCAAAAAGTCGCGAGTCACAACACATATAAGTAACCTTTAATTTAATTATGAGATTAGATTTAATTATTGTTTTATTTATTCTGGGAACATAAAAGTCCAATATTGATATAATATACAGAAGAGGATGACAAAATAGACCAAATATTAAAGTTCACAAATTAGTTGAAGGAATATAAAACAAAAATTTTAATATAACACTTATAGACAGGTAAATAGCCAGGTTCATCCATCTTTTAGTAACGATATCCCATTTCCCTCTCTTTTATTTTTAATTTTGATTTTAAATTTCTATTGTACGTTTGTGTTGATGTAAGCTCCCGTTAAAAAACATTTTTAAATGTGGAAAAAGAGTGGGTTTTTTTTAATTTTTTGTATTAACACATAGTTTTTTAAGCATCTTACCGGGAAGTGCCCTTTATAGGACAACTTTTTTTTAACGATACGCCCTTAATGGTTTTATTTATGGATTTGATATTCATTTTGATGAACAGAAAAAATCTTTTTTTTTGGTTATTCTTTTTGAAATTTTCGATTGCGCTCTTTTTTCTGACCGGTGTCAATTTAGGTTAAATAAAAATATTATCTAAAATTTTTGTTCTCATTACAAAAAGACAGGTTGGTACGGAAAAATGTACTTTTATTTATATGCGTTACAGGAGAATAACTGATTTGATAATTTTATAGAGAAACTGACCAGGAGGCGATTTTCGTAAATTTACTCAACATGTGCGAACTTCGGGGCGGTTAGTTCGATTCAAAACCTCTGTGCGTTACCTCAGAATGATTACAACCCATAAGGGCGATTTTAACTTGTAAACATAAAGAAATATAGACCTTAATGTTGCAGGTCTCAAAACTATCCGTGTTTAGCTTATGACCTATAAAGGGTTAAAAATCTTAAAATCTTGTTGAATTTATCATTTTTAAATTGCCTAACCCAATTGTTTAACATATATTCGAGATAAAAAATATATGCACAGCTGACTCAGAAGAATTTCATAATTCATAAAAATGGACTCACCCAAGTGTGTTTGAATTTGAGATACATATCTATAAAATTTACCCAAATGATAAGCCAGGGGAAAAATATAGGAAACGTGATAAAGGAAGCAGCCTCAATCAGATGTATAGACCAGTGCATTACTTATAGACATTGTAGTGAAATTAAATTTATCAACAATATGATATTATTGTGTTAAGTTTATTGAATTAAAGAAAAATGGTGGAACCTGCAGACAAGCTGCCTTGTGGCATCACAGCGTGACTACTTTTTTGTTATTTTTAAGCTTCTAGTAATATCATTTTTTTTATAATAAAACTAATAAATAAATACATTTCCTAATTTGTTTATACCTACTCACAACGTTCCCAATATTGGAGGAATCATAACCACAATCCCTCTGGGCAACAATATCGACTCTTGTGTGGTCATAACACAAAAACATTGGTTCAAATTACCTATTGTCAGAACAGCAATAATCTCAAAACGTTAAATGTTAGACATCCGATGTTAAATGTTAGGTGTTACATTCCGTTCTGTCTTATCCTGCGGTTTTTGTATACAATGCGTGTTGCTTTCTAAATATTAACATTTACGTAAAGATCTAGTTATTTATAGCACAGCTATTACAGTTAACAAAAACAAAGATAAGCTGCTGAGATTAAATAACAGTACAATAAGAAACGAATCAAGATTTTCCCATACAATACGAACGATTTTTAACACAGGTGATGCAACCAGTACCTTCTCCAGTTCAGGAGATGGAGATGATTTATTACGATAATATTCTATCTAGGTTAAAAGATTCAATGATAATACCTAGTATAATATTATGAATATGCATCTTCCTTTCGACCGATCATTTCCTGCTTCAATACAAACTTACATAAATATAAATAATATTCTTTTTGGGAAAAAATAGGTCCGTATTGAAAGTTTACTTGGTTTTTTTTTTTTTTTATATTAACTCCACACAGGAGGCCCTGAAGAAAATAATTTCCCTCAGGGCCTATGTCATCTTTGGGGATGCTGTGTGGAGGGTCTTTTTGTGGAGAGGAAGGAGTGAACATGGGTCTTGAAGAGTCCCATGTTGTAGGAGGGAGGAAACACAGAGGCCGGCAGTTCGTTCCACAGCCGAGCTATTGAACTTAAGAACGAATCGTAGAAGCGACCCGTTCTCATGTGACAAATGTCAACCGTGTACAAATGTTGGGCGCGCGTTTGGCGTGTATCCCGACTATGCACCGGTGCCGAAGGGATCAATGACGCTAGTTCCTCAGAGCATCTTCCATTGTAATACCGATAGAACAAGGACAGCATACCTACCTGACGCCTGTGCTCTAAAGATTGCAGTCCGCTTGTTAAGATTGGGGAATCTAACAAACGGACCGCCCGTTTTTGCACAGAGTCAAGGGTTTTTTTCAGGTATTTAGGGGCTCCGGACCAGAGATGGCTACCAAATTCGAGAGTAGGGCGCACTTGCGATTTGTACAGGGTCAGCAGTTGTGTACTATTAAAGTATCTGCGGGCTCTGTACAGTACGCCCAGCTTCTGAAAGGCCAACTTTACTCTGGCTTCAATGGAGCCCCCGTACCTGAGCTGGTCACTTATAGTTACACCAAGCATATCAATGGAAGGCCTGTTCGGAAGATTGCTTCCGTTGAAGGAGACTAGATTGTCATTTGGATCCCTTTTAGACGTAATCAACAAGTGAATTTTCCGATAATAATGTAATTTTACTAGAAGAAAATGGAATAAACATCATTGTTGCGTCCGAAACTGGTTCAGATGAACGTGAATTGTGGACTGTAAGTGAATTAAAACGATACGAAATGAAATGGTGTTTGTTGGAATTGGGTGACGTGTAGGAAAGAAACAAGGTATGGGAAGAAGGAAAACAGGATGACCAATCACTTACCAAAAAGGAGCACACACCACAATATAGTGAGTTCAATCACAACACAATCACAATATAATGAGTTCCACCGCGATACCTTTAGGTAACTACCGCTACAATAAAACGAAGAAGTACTAAAGTACTTCCAATATAGTCCTTGTTTTCAAAGATTAAAAAACCACCAACAACTTGCTTGATACAATTCAATCCTGCTTATGTTTTTTTTTAAACAAATATACTCTAATTTGCACTGTGTTCTTGCCATTATTCCAAATTAGAGAGGTGACGGTTAGGGATAGATAGGATTTGAATAAATTGCATTCCGGTAGGAACTAAGTATATTCTCATTTCAAAACCATCAATAATAAATTTTTATAAGCCAATTTAATTTTGAAAATTTTTAGAATCCACCCGGATACGCCGATTAACCCATTACCTACATAACAATGTAAATTTTTTTATTTTCACTATGTTAAAAGCTGAATCTGAGACAAAATGCAGCATTTCAAGACTGGTATTTTAACTATCAAATAACTTAATTTCGACACATCTTATTAATCATTTTATTTTTTATTAATTGTTTATCAAAACCCCGAAAAACAATCTATTTAAAAAAGGATAAATCAATATTTAAAAAAACTGTTCGTATGACAATGTTAGCAAAAGACCAAATGGCCGGCAATAATCTTTTAAAATGGTATTTCAAGTTCAAGATGTCCGCCAGGTATCGCTGTATGTAGGTGATGTAGGTGATGCCTGCGCGCAACGTTTGGCGGTCAGTTTTTGGTTAGCGTGCCCTCTAACAAAGCGGTTGTGCTGTGTTTGTCTGCGGTTCTTACACAGTTATCAAATATTTTTAAGTCTTTTTTCCTTTATTTTTGATAAAATAAAATATTATTATTTTAATTAAAATAAAATACTATAAAACAACCTTAAGCAACTTACAATGTAAATTTTAAAATAACGATATAGTAATGTAATATTGTTATGAAGAAGTATAACTAAAAAAATCAAGTAACTAGGTATTATATTATAGTTTTTCGCCTGCGAGCAGGAGAATCTGTACTGTATCTGTTCACGACCTTTATTTTTTAACAGCGAATGATGATAATAATAACATCACATTTATCAAGCGCAGTTTCGTGTCATTCACTTCAAGTGCGCTTAACTTTAATAATAACATTACATTTATAAAGCGGAGATTTGTTTTATCTGACTTCAAGTGCGCTTAACCGTAATAATAACATAATATGTATATGGCGCAGTTTTGTTTTATTTCACTTCAAGTGCGCTTAACTATATTAATAACATAACATTTATATAGCGCAGTTTTGTTTTATTTCACTTCAAGTGCGCTTAACTATAATAATAACGTAACATTTAGTACTCACTTCACTTCACTTCATTTAGTATTCAGTGGTATAATTCTTAAAATTACTCCTACAGTGCTCCTACGCAGTAATTATTAAAACGTGGTGTTTTGGTAAAATCATGAAAAGAAATGTTAATAGGAAATAGGTTTATTAATTGGAAAGTGTATTGTACAGAAATAAAGAGAAAAAATACAAATTACATTGCTCTTTGTTTGCTTTGTTATTTTAACGTGAACGACGTTGTGATTTTGATTGCATGTATTACCTACCTTGGTAATTACGGTGTGGCTTCAGCAGTAATTGAAAACATCACGATAATGTTAAAAATATGAAAAAGTGGTTAGATACTTTCTACTAATAATTTGGTAATTACTTGAAATGATTGTTAAAAATTGGTCGTTATCGTAATGTGTTGTGAGATCTCAAAGTCTGGCGATTAGGTACTTCAATATAAAAACTAGGTTTTATAAACTATATGTGCCAAAAATTATTCTTGGGTATGAATAAAAAAAACATTTAATTACCTCACTGTAATTTATTACAATGGACATTGCAAACACATAACATTTCTTTCAGACATAAAGTCTTTCCACAAAAAAACTAATATAAAAATTTGGAAGATACAAGGTCAAAAGTCAAAAGCCAGGAATTTTTTTTCTTGTGACATGTCCTTAATTGATAAAGTTGTTTATTTGCTTGATTTATTCATGTGCCATGTCTTCCTGGGATGCCCCGACATCTTTTAGCAACTTGTAGTATTCTTCTCACTACGCTTTCCGCGTTCATTCATTAAACGTGTTCAAAATATCTAAGCGTTCAAGCAACGAACCAAAGACGCAAACTTCATCAAAAAGAAAGCGTCTACTCTGCTTCTAACGTGTCCTCGTACCTACTGAACATCTTAATCTAGATATAATACTTATGTCTTGCTTTATTCAAATCTTGTACGCGACCAAACATCTTATGGAAATTCGAATGGGAAAAGTTTAGCTCTTCTTTAGACCAGAATATAGACTTGGGTTTATTATATAAGTCCAAGCCAAGTCTGTGCTCCCCACTTCCTACAGCTCAAAGAAAGTTATTTTCATGTTCGGAGAATGTAATCCTTTGGTTAATCTGACGGTTTTATTTCATGTTTTTATTTATTAATCGGTTCAGTCAATTCAGTGCCAATCACTCCCATGGTCGGATCAATATTATGTATATTTAATGCTCCTGGCAGCGAATGTCTTACCGCCCTTGTTGGAGGCTTTTACTCAGAAATGGGATAAATGATACAATATTGAACTTAACTGAACTGCGTCAGTAACAATCTTGTGAATTTATTTAGTGATAAATTGAAGATGTATACTGACTCAACATAATTATTTTCCTCCACCAGTATTCTGGGCAATGAGGAATGCATATTATGGTAGTTAATCACAAAATTTCTGCACTGAAAAAAATCCCGAGTTATAGTAAAGCAATCCTAAATTTAATCAATGCGAACAATTCTGGACTATCAAATGCATTGTTAATTTCATTTTATTTTATTAGAATTTTCTCTGCACATAATATCGTTGGATTCCTGCAAATCGTCGCAAAATAACATTTAGGTAATTCCGTTTTTTCTACAGCGTAAACGAATTTTTTTGTTTGTTTTTAAGTCGTAGTAGATACTGGTATCTGGTAGTCACTTGGTTGGTACCGTGCATTATGGTTAAAACTGGGTATTTTTAATTTATAAGTAAGTAAGTAAAATAAAGTAAAGTAAGTAAATATGGTAAGTAAGATAATATTTGAAAAAATAGTGTAGGTTGCGGAAGAATTTTATTTTTAACCTGCATTATTTTATTTTATTTGGTTCTTATAATATATATTATGCTAAAAAATGATGTGATTTTCATTATTTTACAAGTATAGGTAGGTTACAAACCCCTTACCTATAATAGAGGTGTAAATACTACGTGGCGCATAAGATCAGAACAGTGAACAACTTGACATATTTTCACGGTGTTTGTTTGGTTTAAACGGTCTTAAACCAGACTGAAGGCCGGCTTTACCACACCAACGTTTAACCGGGGTGTAAGAATCAAATTAGTAAGATGATAAACGTCAATCACAATCCAAGTGCTGAAATAGTTATATTTTTTTAAAGTAACAAAGTTAGGCATAACTGGTAAAAGCTTAGATTTTTATTAAGTTTTTTTTCCAAAACCTTTAAAAGGCAATGTTTAATTTCATCACATTCCAATAAAAAAAAATTGAATATGATTCTTAGTAAAATTTAGATAAGAAAGTAGATCGAAAAAAAATTTAAATCCTTTGATTGATAATACCATATTTATAGCCTAAAAATATTATTTAATTACGTATTTTAATTTTTTTTTGCAAATTAAAGTTAAAAAATACTCTCACGAGATATCTAAGATATAATTACGTACATGTGGCTCAGCGGATTTGCTTTAATATTTAAGTCACACTACCATAGTCAACAATTTTTTGTCAAGGTATACACATTTTTACATTATAATCTAAAAATCGTGCGAAATATTTATTCAATTTGTCTTCACTCCCCAAGGTCAAAAACGTGTGTGAAAACAAAAACTTTTGTTATTTAAATTGCAAATAAATCCAGGGAAGTTGGTGCCTTGTTTCAATGATGCGTTTTACATAGGTACACAGAGAAAACTTAGTGAAATGAATCCATGCTTGATTACGTCGCACCCACTATCGGTAAAAAATCCACGTTTGGTAACGTCGCACCTACTATCGGTAAAAAATCAATGCTTGATTACGTCACACCTACTATCGGTAAAAAATCCACGTTTGGTTACGTCGCATCTACTATCGGTAAAAAATCAATGCTTGATTACGTCGCACCTACTATCGGTAAAAAATCCACGTTTGGTTACGTCGCATCTACTATCGGTAAAAAATCAATGCTTGATTACGTCGCACCTACTATCGGTAAAAAATCCATGCTTGATTACGTCGCACGTACTATCGGTAAAGAATCCATACTTGATTAAGATTTTTGAGAATTCTTTGATCTTTACAGTTCGCAATTCATTAATTTTGCTGATAGGTAAGCCAATGAAATTGACTTTCAATCCTAGAAATTTTCATCAGACATCGCATGCATCGTAATTTCTTAGGGCCGGTTCTGGCATTTGATATTATGGCAGGTCATTCAAATGATGCCCAAAGTAATTTATTCGGGCCGGTTCTGGCATTTGATATTATGGCAGGTCATTCAAATGGTGCCCAAAGTAATTTATTCGGGCCGGTTCTGGCATTTGATATTATGGCAGGTCATTCAAATGGTGCCCAAGGTAATTTATTCGGGCCGGTTCTGGCATTTGATATTATGGCAGGTCATTCAAATGGTGCCCAAAGTAATTTATTCGGGCCGGTTCTGGCATTTTATATTATGGCGTCATTCAAATAAGAACCCCCCTAATGTGTGTGTTTGACTTTATTTTTAACTTTGCTTTGTATATTTTTCCTCTAATTTATATAACAATTAAATAAGGGAGAAATATGTTTGTAACTTATATTATTATTATTAACGTATATTAATGTAAGATTGTTTAATATTTTATTAGCAATATAATTGGAAGGTTAAAAAATAAACGTTAAATTCTTGTTTAGTGTTTTTACTATAGTGTCCTCTGCTTGCAGTCGTAAAATTATTAACAAAAGTGTGTTTACAAGTGACCAGCTAGGTAAGTTTTTTTTCTGTATTTGTTTATATATGTTGTTTTCCCGAATCTTTTTGAAAATAATCCTGTCAATTTATTCAAAATCTCTTCTAATTATTCGTTTTCCTGTTAAAAATGGGACTGCAATCCAATAACGAATTACTAATACCTCTAAAACATTGTTTGATCTTGTAATCTCAAATAAATTTAACCTATGTGTTAATGTATTAGATAAACCTAAAATTACTGACCATAATATGATTCAAATTCTAATAAATGACAGAGAAAACTACAACTCCAGTAAAGAAACACAAATAATAGCATTTAAAAATTACAGAAGATACAATAAGGAACTTTTCATTCAGACCTTAGAGACTATTGATTGGAATGAAATAAATCAAATGGAATATAATAAAAAAGCTGACCAGATGATATTAAACATAAAAAAATCCATTAATGAAGTAGTTCCAGAACAGAAGATACGTAAAGGAAACAATAATAAATGGTTCACAAAAGAACTACGCACAATGCAGCACGATAGAGATACATTTTACAAGAGAGCACGCCTTACTAACAGTACTATGGATTGGAATAACTACAAAAAATTGAGAAATAAATACTCCAAAGACATAAAAAGAACGCATAATGAGTACATAAAAAATAAAATAAACTCGGAAGAAGGGGATCCCAAAAAAACTTGGAAAAGCATTAAAGAATCAGTACATGGAGACAAAAACGACATAAAAATAGTAAGCTTCCCAAAAGATATAAACGAAGAAAACATGGCTAACAGCTTTAATAAATATTTCATAGAAAGCATCACTCAAATTAACAAATTAATACCTAACATTGTTTTCAACCCCACAAATAATAATAACAACTCAAACAAAGAATTATTGGTCTTCAGAAAAATAACTGCAGAATATTTATTTAACATTTTAAACAAAATTAAATCAAAAAATAGTTCAGATGGATTAACTATTAGTGTAATAAAATATGCTTTTCCAGTAATTGGATCTACTCTATTGAATATTATTGATCAGACATTTGAAGAGGGAAAAATTCCAAAGTCATGGAAACTATCTACCATTATACCGGTCCCAAAGGTTAAAAATACCAGAAAATGTGAAGAATTTCGACCAATAAACACCTTACCGAAATATGAACAGATACTTGAAGTGATAATAAAAGAACAAATATTCCAATACTTAGATGAACACAATATTTTATACCAAGAACAATCGGGATTCAGATGTAATAATTCTTGTGAAACAGCGTTAAATTTAATTGTTGAAGAGTGGAAAGAAGGAATGAATAGTAATAAATTTATCTTAGCAATATTCTTGGATTTTCAAAGGGCATTCGAAACTATAGATCGAGATATATTGATAAGAAAGCTTAAAGAAATTGGTTTCTCAACTGTAGCCACTAAATTAATAAAAGAGTATTTGAAAGACCGAATACAGGTAACAAAATTAATAATCAATTTTTAAAACCAATGGAAAATAAATTAGGAGTACCACAGGGATCAGTCCTTGGACCTCTACTATTCATACTCTATATTAATGACATGGTGAAAATATTTTCAAAATGCAAAGTACGACTATTTGCCGATGATACACTAATATATATAATTGGAGAAAACTATGAAGAACTAATAAATATTTTAAATAATGAACTAAATAATGTATCAAGATGGCTAAAAATAAATAAGCTTAAATTAAATACAAAAAAAACAAAAGAAATCCAGTGAAAGCAAAATCAAAATTGATGGTGAAATTATTGAAAATGTTACCGATATAAAATACTTGATTCCAAACATAACAGTTAACAAAAAGTTATAATAGATTCCAAACTCAACTTTAACAAACATGCTGAATATACCCAAAAGAAAATTGGAAAAAAGATATCTTTTTTGGGAAGAATTCATCAAAAACTGTCCGAAAAAACTGCAATCACCATTTATAACTCCATTATTGCTCCACATTTTAATTACTGCTCAACTATCCTTTTTCTGTGTAACGACCGAGAACAAAATAAATTTCAATTCTCCAAAATAGGGCAATGAGAACAATACTCAGACGAAATGCATATTTAAAAGTAAATAAAATGTTAAACGAACTAAATTGGCTAACGGTGAAACAGATGTTGACCTTGAACACGATGATATTTGTACACAAAATAGTAAACAACGAGCTAACCAAATATTTTTCAAATAAAATTATATACAACAAGGACATACACAAACATAAAACTAGGACGTGCAATGAAATCAGGCTACCAAAAAAGGACAAGGCGAATACACAGAACAGTATATTCTATAAAGGGATGAAATACTATAACGCGCTGCCGGAAAACCTAAAGACTGCCCCAATTGAAAAATTCAAGATGTTGTATAAAAACCACATAAAACAAGAAAAAACATAAAATATTAATATGTAAAAATTAATTAGTCATTTGTAAACTTTAATGTACAAATCACGAAAATAAAATTATTAAAACATAACGAATGAATTGAAAGAGTTCCTAACAAAGTATCATAGAATAGCGGAACTAGTATTCATACAAATACTTATATTGACATACTGATACTTTCACATTCCTTTATGATATATATTAGGAAAAGAACACGTGTTCTCGATATATTCTGAATGACTAATATTTTATCAGGAAGTTAGCAAGCTCATATTTTTTTGATAGGATTATTTTCTATGTCTACCAAATCACACTAATCTTTTATTTTGTTTTAGTGGTATTTTTAATCTCAGTGTTCACATAAATCGGAATCAAAAAAAAGTTTCTTAAAGCGATGCACTACGTCGTGTAATATTTTAAATTGAGCCGCTATCAATAACAACCCTTACGTAGATGGCAATAAGGTTTAAATTCCCGCTTAACACCATCCGCCTGTTTTGATTTATGCAAGAAAAAAAACATGGCCAAAAAGTGCCTTTTATTTTATTTTGTGGATATTCAGGAATAAATATTTAATTTTTTTTCGATCATTTTATAAATAACTTAATTTTCCACATTCTACAATAAAATCATAACCGAAAATGGGTTCGTAAGTAGGAGATTTTGAACTTTAAAGCAGTTTTCATAGGCCTTTACATTATTTTTTTCTGGGCTTATAAAAAGACTTATCTAAAAAATACTCGCTTATTTCATAGGCAGTATTTAATTATAGCATCTGAAACATTTCTAGGCGACCAAATTTTCAAACCAAAAACACATGACTTTGCATTTCTACGTATGGCATTGCCTTAATGTGGTTAGCCCTATTTAGTGACCAAAATATGAATATTTTGGTAATAGCTATCTCTCTTTCTTCCCTATCTTTTTCTTTTTCCCACTTTTATCAGCATAAACAACATATCACATATTAAAGATGCCATTATCAAGCAATATAATAAATTAATGCATATTAGAAAAAAATAATCACAAGGTTAAAATTCATTATTCTATCTGCTATGGATCTTTGAATCATTTGTCTCATTTTCATTATTGTATAAATATTTTTCTCCCTTTTCTTTTGTTCATATTTATCACTTTCTAAATAGTTAATGTTGTACTTAATCCTACCGGATGCGCCAGTTTGCTGTAACTCCGAGTTTGTCTTACAAACTCTTTAATTAAAACTCAGGGGTCAACAAAATTTGTTATAGATTACAAGCTCTGATGGCTTATTTAGCAGGCGGTAGGAATTATTCCTGGTCTTGACCTTGAGGTCACAATGGTATTTATTATACTCTCAATCCCTGCATCATCGACAACTATGTGCCATCTATGGGTTACTTCTTCAAATACTATTTAGTTTCATCCATGTGTAGGTAACCTCTTAAACCACTCTCTAGAATATCACAGATTATAACCTTCATCTATTTTTTACATGGTTTGATTTAACGTTATCTTTGTGAAAAATATTTTTAGCGGAAACCTCACTGGTTAACGCAACCAAGAAAACATTTAATTGGTACCCGTCAAAATGTGAATCACAAAAAAGAAATAGGTTCCTAAGTATTAAAATGTTTCTTCGTGTTTTTGCGTTTCCAAACAAAACCTAGTTCTTCATAAGTTCCTGCAGTGGCCATAGTGGGAGTAATAAAATAACAATACGAAAACACTTTATGTTGTTATTCCACCAACAGTTGACTCTAGCGTATAATACTAATATTATACTGATCCGCCTTCAGATGACGTCAAGGAAGCTGTGTGAGTATTGCACAAGGATTTCGGTCCACAGCGTTGCTAAGGCGGCACTGAGTCAAATGTATCAAACCTGATTGAATCGAGATATCGGGAATTTGAAGTAGTTTGTATTTCCCCACTAGATTATGGCTACCTTTTCTTATTCTTAGAGAGACGTTAAAGTTAAAGTCAAGTCTACAACTTAACAAGAATAAAGTAGGCGACACATTACGCTATAAGCATCATGGCTTGGCCTATTTTAATATATCGCTTGCCATACATTAAAAAATTTGAATATATGGCGAGCGATATGCTGAAATAGGCCAAACTGTGATGCGTACAGCGTTATCTGTCAGCCCCATAAAGCAGAAATCCGGTTAGATGGAAATAGAACATCACCGACATTGAAACAATCGTGTTATTTTTCTGACAAGTTTCTTTTTCTTTTCACTTTGTGATGTTGAAATATTAATGCCATGTCACTTGTTCCAAGTAAATTATTTCTGAATTTTACCTCTCTGGCAGATTCAAAAGTTCTCAGAAAGGTTGCGTGGGTATATTCATTGTATGACGTAGGTATATACCTACCTACGTAAATAAATAATTAAACATAGTTATTAATTGCAATGCACACGATGCTTTACATAACATTTCATTTTGGGAGGAAGGCACAAGAGTGAGGTTTGTCCAGGTCTTAGAGAGGCCGGTTGAGGAATAGCTTTTCCCCTCTCCAGCCGGAATCTCATGACCATTGCGATGGATGAATTCATGCGTCAGTCACTTCTAGCAACATTGACCCCCCAGATTCCTACCCACCCCCCCATACTTTAATATGGTAGTATGGTTCGGCCATCTCATTGTGTCCTATCTTATGTGTTACATTGACCCTCCAGATTCCTACCCACCCCCTCATACTTTAATATGGTAGTATGGTTCGGCCATCTCATTGTTTCCTATCTTATGTGTTACATTGACCCCCCAGATTCCTACCCACCCCCTCATACTTTTTTTTTCAGAGCCTCTCTCCTTCATTTTCTTAAAAGACTACCACACAACATCCCCGAAGATGACACAGGGCCTGAAGATCGTTTTCCTCAGAGCCTCATGTATGGAGCTGGTGTACAAAAAAATCATGATTTTTTTTTTATTAAACGTCGCATATGAGTCCCAACTGCGAAAAGCAAAAGAAACTTTGTCATCTTTATTAATTTGGATTATGTGGTGATACATTAAAGGGACTGGGGAAAGGAAGGCCACGTGGAGTTGGAAGATTTTCATTTGCCATTTCGGACAACATTTCGATTCAGAACATCTTTCATCAGGGTGATACTGAGAGTATTTACCGTTCTGGATTATGCTCATATTGTAACACATAAGATAGGACACAATGAGATGGCCGAACCATACTACCACGCCATGATAAATATAAACAGTTTGATTGTGCCATCATCTACTAAGCTTCAAATTAAAAACTCTAGCAATTATTTCCATATTCTAATACACGTGTTTTAAATTTAACAACTGGTAAACAACCATTTACAACATATCGGTCAATGATGCAGTGAGCAGAACTCTCCAATAGAGCGGTTTCACACTTTGGGTAATCATACTTTATTTGATGTATTTAATGTTTTTGTGAAATTTGCGTATCATATTAAAAACCTATTCCAACCATATTTTTGAACCTTTGACTGTCTATCTGTAAGCCTACCTGATCACTATATTTTAAATTTTTCTTTTCTTATATTCTTATTTAATGTAAGTTTGTATTTTGTGTCTATTTTAATTTTATTTTTATTATTAAGTTTATAAGTAAGGCCCCACATATTTACATCGCCTATCATCTAACCAAATTTAGCTGATTTCCAAATCGAACCGATATTTGAATCTTCTCGATTCCGTCATGCTCTGTTCTTCCGTGGTCGTGATTCGTCTCCTTCCACTACCTTCACCTCATTCACTTAATAATTGTGGCTCGCCATCTTTCGCTGAACCGTGATATTAACTAACCTATATGTACTCTCGTCTTACCTCTAGCAACAATATAGCTTGTGCAACATTCAACAAACTCTTCATCATTACTTCCTTGTTACAGTCATCAAGTATGAACACATTTTCAAAACGTATAAAGAACATAAATTTTGATCGCATATCCACACGTAGGTAGCTTCACCTTTTTACTGAGCGTAGCGAAGTCCGTTTGGCATTTCATCTGTCTGTAATTTTTTTTGTTTATTCTGCTGCTTCCCCTTTATTATTCAAGCAAGTCTGACTTTGACTAGATGGCTATCTTTGACTAGAAACTAACTTTTACCATGGTTTAGTAAGATTATTTTTCAAATGTGAAATCATCTTGTTTATTTGGACTTTTTTATTCACATTTTTTCAAAATTAATATATTTCCTACCTGTCTGATGTTTTAAAAAGAATTGTCATTGAAAAAGTTTCTTTGATCAAATTGTTTGATATTTGAAATATGATAAATGTTCTGCATATAAAATATATTGTTAAAATAAAGTTAGTGGGTATTTAAGTACTTACTTACAAATTTAATGATTTCAGAGGAATATTAGATTTTGATTTATTAAATAAGAGAAAATTAGAAACTTACTGTTCACTGAATTACTAATTTTGTTCCATAGCAACTATTTTTGTCACTGTTGTGACCCCACCAGGGTGGTGCCCTTGCTCTTAATTCAGGATTTTCTAGTGAAATTTAGTGAAGTTTATAATTAAAAATATGAATATTATAAATCAAAATACGTTATACACTTTAAAAAAATATCTTTATGTCATAATGTAACAATACCCAGTTCTTCCCAGAACATGGCAAATGAAAACTTTCCCAGATTACAATGTTTAGTGATAAATCCTAACAAAATGTTAACCACCTTCTTAATATTTAGATTTTTTCTGTAATTTTAGAAATACTAAAACTGTTAACATAATATTATTTGTCAATGTGTTTGTAAAATTAACATTTTCAAGTCTGTTCGGGGTATTGTTTGGTATTATTCTGATAATTTAAACATGTTTTAATGTTATTTAATTAAATATTTTGTCCATAGTAAAGAACGGAATCGACGGATGTCATTAGCGAAGGTTCGCGGATGTGATACGCATACATATAAAATAATACAATAATTAACCATACACATATAAAACTACATTCATATCACAACCAAGGCCAGATTTTATATGTATTGGGGTATCAAGATTTGGAATTACCAACCATTTAAAATAATAAATATGTATTTGGCAAGCGATTTTCTTAGTTGAAAAATTATTATGCGTTGAAAAATAACTGATTAAATATTGTTTTAGTTGGAACAATTTTTAATATATTGGCTTTTGTTTTACTTAATTAGGCCATGGTATGAATAAATATATGAACACGTAATTAAGCATATCTTTCATAATATAGTCTGCTATTTTTAGGTAAATAATCTATTTTAGCTCACAATGCTATTTACAGCATGGACTATAAAACTTTGAAATATCCATTAAACCATCAAAAAGACGAGCTTCGTAGACGAGTGGTCAAGATCCTTGCAGTGCAGAGTGCAGAGGTGGTGGGTTTGAGACAAGTTAAGTAATTTATACGTATTGTTATTATTTGCGGAGCATTCAAAATCAGCAGAAATAGCCTTGTTTAATGACCAGATTTGAATAGCCAGTTACTTCTTAATCTTCCTCTTCCATATCGCCTTTCCCCACCATTGCCTTCAGTCTCGCAACATATAGATTCGGAATGCCACTTCCACTAGGTGGTGGTAGAATCTAGGGTGGTATTCACATAAAAAGATTGCTGAAACTGGAGCTCTCAGCGGTTTACTTTAACGATCCATGAGAAACGTGATATATTAACTGGTGACCGGATAAATCATCAAAATGATAATTCATCACATCTTTAAAAAGTTATATAAAGTCATGGAAAGTGATGAAACAAAAACTTTATTAAGGGTTAAGTTGGTAAGGTTAGGTTAGGTCAGGTTTAAATATTTTTTTTTCATCGTTTCTAATGACTTTATATCACTTTTTAAAGGTTCGTTGAGTTATCATGGAACCTTATTAGCTAGTTAGGCCCCTTACTGCGGGAAAAAATCTATTGTCAAATGCGCATAATTCATTTATACTTGCTATTGAGCTATAACAAAAATACATTTTCGTTAAATGTATGTTCCGACGGTAAAAACAATGAATTATTGGTTGTTTTTACCTGGGTACTTAAAATTGATGATTTATGTTATTAGTAAAGAAATAACTAATGCCTCAGTATCAAAATTTTGTCATGTACAAAAATATTAAAAAAAAAAATATTTTTCGGTATCTCTTAATTTGATCCAGCCAAATAATGTAAAATACTTGAATAATAATAACATTGTATTTATAAGGCACAGTTTAGTGTTATTTCACTTCAAGTGCGCTTTTGCTACTTGAGAGATTATTAAAATAAATTATATTTTTAAATCTGCCACTTATAAAACCTTGCCACAGCAGGTGATAAGATTAACTTATAGGTTAATGAAAGCCGTCTTTCGAAAAAAATAATATATAATTTTAGTTGAAGACAGACCAAATATTTTTGTGATCCTTGCATTCAAATTTACAATAATTACACAAAATTGAATCAAAATTGAAAGCATTGATTGTCTAATGTTGTGCTGCTTGCAGCGTTTTCCAGGATTTTTTTTGTTGACGGGGTAAGAACTACATCAACATTTAATTGTTTTTTTGTAAACTATTTTTCCATTTTCTTACGCTTCATTTCTCACAATTTTAATGAATGCAGTATGTATTGTGAATTATTTGATGCATATTTTGTACGTTAAAACATTCATTATTTATATATGGGTAACTAAACAAAATGTTATTAGTTTAGTTATTTATAGGTACTTTAAGCTTGTGGCTCCAAAATTGCATCGGTGTTGACATTGTGTTACTGTCAGACTACTCTATAGGCATCAAGCGTTTCTTGGGCTTGGCCTATATCAAGACGTCGCTCGCCATACAATCTCACATAGACCTGTCATACCAGACAGATGATGTGTTATAAGTGTGGGCGTGGCGATGATTTTATGCCGAGATCTGCTAGACAGGCGATATTTTAAACAGATGCGACTCTCTCTCCTACCGAATCCAATTAGGGAGCTGCCGTGGTCACGCTGTTGTCAGTTGTCAAGATGACAGATCTCCTTCAAAAAAATGCTATTCTGCGGCAACTTCCTAATAGATCTCACCCCCTCTCCTGCCATGGGGATATCTTCAGCCTAGACACAGGCATTAATCACAAATAAACCTGTATTTTAAATTCAGAAATAAAATATTTTTTTACTGAATACGACAAAAAGTTCCTAAATAGTAAGATTAACCCAAAAATTTGTTTGGGTTTATTTTACAACTTTGTTTGCAAGATAACTTGATGTGGATATGACTACTACGTTATTTCAAACACTTTCCATGACTTTTCCATTCACCCACTTGCGTACCAAATATAATATTTTTTACTTCCATTTGTATCATTTTCCTGAACTGGTTCATTCGCTCAACATTGCAATTTTATTCCTCCTGATAAAATATTGTTATTATATGCCGTTATACTTAACAAATAATTTCTTAAAAATCCCATTCAGAACACTTTATACATCATTGACCTGACTGATGCCTCACTGCCATCAGGACAGGAGTAAGAAATCCATTGTGAACCGCTTACCCATTTTTACCACTGCCTACAGTCCTCCATTAATAGAATTTTTGATATTACCATTCTGACGAGGTCTACGTTATACTCGTCTTTCGCAAACATTTCTTAAGTACACGAAATTATAAACTTGGTCAAAGGATTTACTGTTCACAATGTCAAGACACAACGGCTCCCGTGGTTGAGTGGCTACGATTTTTTACTTCGTATTCCGATATCGCCGATTCAAATCAAGACAAATGTGTAATTTCGCAATAATTATTTCAGTTAATACAATATGTGGTATCTTTGCGGTACGTTCCGGGGTGGTTTCACCATCATTCGGAATCGAAACGTTGATTCACATTACTCTAACCGTGTTTGGTGACCCGCTTACTCTCGCCAGCTTCCTCTTCCCCATCTCCTTCCACTCCCTACTACCTTTACCTTCACAACATACCTTGATTAGGCATGCTATAGTCTCACTGGCTCCATATGGTTGGAACTCTTGGTTGGGCATTACTCACATTAAAAAAATACATAGTGTTTTGATATATTCTTTTTCAAGTAACTCTTTTTGATATTATGCATGGTTATTACAAAGAAACAAAGTTATAATTGGATAGTATTGTGTTGAGTAATTACCTTGTGCAACAAAGCAAGTCCATATTGCTAATAGATGAAGCGCAGTGCTTTTGTGTATATCCATGACAGTGTGCCTCATGTTGGCGATTTCGAAAATATTCCTTCAAAACCCACACTCACGGATCACCAAAAACATGACTGATTCACCAGTCTACCACCAAAACTCACTGATTCACAAGTCTATCACCAGAACTCACTGATTACACCAATTATTGTTACACAATGAACAAAACCGATTGAAAACATTAACAAAACCCACAGAAATAGGGTCACTCATACAAATTATTTTCACTAGTTACAATGCCACTTTGTTTATTACAATACTCCTGTAAAACTCACAATGATCAGTTGATCATTTATAATTTCCGTTGTATAATCATTTAAACATCCTATCACCGTATGATAGGTTTGAAATGATGAAAAACTTTAATGATTGGTTTTGATGACGGATGACGGGTTTCTTGTTCGTGCGTTGATATCTTATATATGATATGCCGTTGCAAATCTGGATTCTGTAGCTATTTTTTCACAATATCTACTGACTTGAAACTAGACAGAAAGTATGTTTGATGTTATTTAGATAAATGACACACAAAACGCAATGGATTATCCTCAAACGTATTGGTAACTTTCGTTTCGCGCGAGTGAGGTTATGTACACCAACTCCTACTTAATTATTATTGAACATAATTTGAAATCGCGTTGAATTTTCGTTTTTCGAAACGTTTCGGAGACGATTTCACCCGTTTTCACTGCACATCCTTGCGGGGAAAGTGCCTTAAACTTCGAACAAATATTCTGTTTCGGATTCTAAATACGTATTTCCAAAATCAGACAAAAGTATCCCGGAAGTAGCGGCCGCACATGCGCAGTGAACGGCTGCTTGACTCGACTGGTTGCAAGAGGTTCGAATTGAATCCAACAAATACATTTGTAACGGGCAATGCAAACCAACACACCCCGTCAAAAGCGCGTTTCACATGAAGCAAATAAACTAAAATTTCATTTTAACCTGACGATCTTTTCACTCGGTGACTTCATAGCTCTATTAATTTACCTGTTTGAGGTTTAGCATGTACCAAGAACTCTGTGGTCGGCCTGCACGAGTAAAACGTTCCATCCGTACAACACGTAATCAAAAATAAATCCCATTGCCATGACCAACTTAGTTAAATATATAGATTTACTTCGCATCTTTTTATAAAGTTGCGTAAGTTATAAGTAGATTGTTTCTTCGACAAACCTTCTGTAAAAAACCTCTCACTCACTCATTGGCCTTAGAACGGGACACCTGAAGGCACTCCTCACAAACTGGCCCTCTCGTTTTCAAAGGAAAGAAATATCTAGCGTGGTGAGGCTTTAGATCTATTATCGGGTGGCAATCGTGATGAGATTTTTATTGAGAACGGCTAGAATTGAATAGCTTGGACCTGAAATACATCATCGTTCAACTTGAATCATGGAAGCTGCCGCTTCATAGAGAAATAGTTACAAAAACAAACAAACAAATAATAAAAAAGAAAAGAGATATTTTTTTCAATCAATTTGTTATTTTTAGTACGATGTTATTCGTATGTATAGCAACTAATTAGAATAACTTGTTATGATATTTAAAACTTGTTGTCTTGGATAAGGTCTGTCTTATTTTCATGTGCGAAAGCTGTAAACATTAAAAAAACCGAATGAATATAATTTTTGTTGCTGGTGTATTGTTATATCTGTTATCTGTGTCATCTTTACTAAGGAATACACTACAATAACTACTACAATAGGGTAAGATTTATTTTTTAAGTCATGGTACTCTACTGGTAGGAGAAAAGCTTTTTGAAATAACGATTTTTTAAAGAAATACAACAATTAATTGTAATGTGGTGTTTTTGCATCATATTAAATATTATGTGTAATGTCAAACAACAAAATGATTGCTTTCTAAGAAAAATATCAATATTATTACTGTACAATCTATCTATTTACTTAAAATAGACCGTCAGTGGCAAGCTGGCGGACAAGCAGCGCGGATTTGATTTGTTTACAAATCTACAGTTTTATTCCGAGATTTTTTGTACATTAACCCCATACAAGAGGCTCTGAGGAAAACAATTTCCCTCAAGGCCTAAGTCATCTTTGGGGATGCTGTGTGGTGTGCCTTTAAAGGGAAGGAAGGAGAGGAAGTTCTGGGAAGGAAAACAGTATGAGAGGTGGGTGGGAATCTAGGGATCAGCGTGTCCAGGAGTGACGGACGAATGATGTATTCGACCCGCTGTGGCGCAAGGTGATGGGTCAAGAGAGACCAGTTGGAGAAGTCAAAGGGTATTTCCAAACCAGCCTCTCCCGATCAGGCGCACCATTGATGTGCAGACACATGAACACATCTCACCCGATGAACCCGATGAACCCGGTCACCCCTGCTAAATCACCAAACGTGTGGACCACTTAGGGTGAACTTTGGCGGAGGTATCGGTCATTCTATAAATGGTTTCCTGTGCGGCTGTACCCAAATTGCACTGAGATTGATGAAACTTTGCACACTTGACATTTAAACTAAGAGAAAAATTTCTGTCTACATCTGATATCGAAAACTTCCGTTATACTAACTATAATAAACATAAAATATTGTTTTGATGTTTTTCAATCGACCCGTACATTCAAGACGAACAAAATCCATTATTACAGACGATAATATTTTTCTTTGAAAATAACAAAGAAACAATTCAGCATTCAAAAAATTATGAAACAATGGTCAATTTCATGAACAATGTATTTATGACGTAAGTATTTAAATACAAAAGAACAAAACTGCTAATTTGTGCTGCAGAAATGCATGAATATGATAACTTGATAAATAAATTAAAACATTACTACATAATAATTATTATCACGATGAGTAATTTAACATTATAAGCTAGATAGAGGTTCATAAACATGATTGTACTGAACGTCTGAGAGAAATTTGTACGGTGAAATAAAGAAAGTTCGGTCTGCGGTTTAGAAATGTAAATTCTGACCAAACTTGACCGCATACTATGGCTACATACATCAAGTTATCAGCTAACAACCATGTCATAATACAACCACTTTAACAATAAGGTAAAATCAAAGGCATTCGAGTAAAAAAATCATATGAATTAATGAAAATGACCTTTTGATGATCCATTAAACGAGGATGGGTTTTATGAAAAAGCTGTTTCTCCGGTAGGAGTGAATGAGAAAAGGAAAATTTGCAGTAACCTTTGTAATCTGCCCACTACTTTGCAATTTGTGATTAATATTTCTGCAAAACTACTTAAATGAATTGCAGCAAATATTCTGTCAAACACAGTATTCACATAGATGCATTGCTCGCATACAGCAAAATTCAAACATGTTATTTTACTTTGGAAAAATTACTCGAGAAAATTAAAAAAAAAACCTCTCCACAATCTTTTAGAACATTCGATAATATTCTTGCTGACCGCTTTTTGCTAGTGAGTAGGCGTAAGCAAGAAAACTACTGTTTGTCAGTAACTTTTCGCACCGTCATCGCTGTCCAAAGTGTACATCTACAAATAAACACAATTCTGTGTTTGTATTGTTCGAATCAACTTTAATTATAGTTTCAATTATTAGAGAACAGCATTAGTAAATAATATATTTATGCAAAATATTTTTTTTCAATTTATTAGAAGATCACTAAGCAAATTTTTGCACTAGACTATTATGTATTGAAAATTTTTGTAAAAGCCTATATGGGCGTAGAAAATATTTAAAAAATATATATACATATATATAAATTGCGGGTACGTAGTTTGTTCTCAAGTAAACTTGGCAAAGAACGTAATGTCAGGGTTCTAACCTAGACGGCTAATTGGTGTCAGAAAGTAATCAATTGCAAGTGGTATAAAAGGCGCTCGTACAAAGTTCGACGGACGCAGGAAGGTTAAATTTCGATTTATACCTATGTAAAATTGCCAATTGATTACATCATGGCACAAATTATAAAAACATGTGTATGATTAATTATTCATAATATGCAATCATTTGGAAGCGGTTCTTATCTTTTTCAATTAATATAAAAAATAAATCAATCTCTCTGTTACTTACTATCAAACCAAATAAATATCACACCATTTCTCCGCAGGGGTATGCAGAGAAGATGGACAACTACGTAGTGGTATCTTGGAATATACTTCTACTCATATACTCCTTGACTTATTCACGTTAATACATACTCTTCTGTTATTCTGACTCTTGACATAAAATGACTGAAGTTAGGTATTTTATATACTCGATCGTGACAAACCTTTCTCGGGCGTTCAGTTTTCTTACTCTGTAACTGTGATGGTATTTGAATTAGTTTTAAAATGATGCGGATTTAAACGGATCGTAAAACTACAAATGAGGCTTGTTCCTTTCTACACACATTTACCTCTTCTCCTTATTCTGATTTCCTCGAAACCCTGTTTACCGAAATGATTTCGAACCCATGAATAAACAATTCCAATTATTATTTTTAAATAATTATCTTCTAGCTTAAAATTTGTATTTTAAAAATATTTATGATAATTATTTTCATAGAGGAAAAAATTTCAGAAGTGTGAATTTTTCAAAGCCCGCCAAAACGATCATAATCTGCTGGAGGTACGCGTGACGTCATGCATACCTCGGTTTTTCCGGATTAACATAAGTGATAATTTATCCCCCGCATTCCTGCTGCATGGCCTGTTCATGAACAATTTAATTTAGGCGATTTTGACAATTTGTTTTAAGGGTCATGAATAATTAAATTTTTCATGATTTTAAGGACAACTTTGAATTATCTGTGAGTTAAAAGTAGATATGAAAAAAATATGATGAAATATAAAAAAAGGTTTAAAAAAACATTTGTTTTCAGAATCAGCATTTGTTGATCTATGAATTGATATTACGTTTTTATTATATTTAGCTATATTACTTTTCTCCCAAGTTCCTAATTGCGTTTTCTGCCTGGCTTCCTCCATACATCATATTTCCGAGCATCAAATTGTAACACGAGACTTCCTGAGTTGTTTTTTGTTTATTCGTCGGAAAAAAACTATTTCATTAATTCCCCAGTCCGATGGCCACATAAGCTTGTTTAAGATTAATTAAATGAGATTTTATGAGGTATTGAATTTCCTCAGATTACTTTGGTATACTGGGAGGAGGGTTGGTTTCGGTTCTAGATTTTCTAGAAATTTCATCGAAACATATCTTCACTATAAATGAGATGCTCGTCGCTCGAATGTATGTGGATTCTGCACATTAAACTACATTTTAATGAAATATTAGCATTTTCCGCTAGATATAAAAAAAACTACATAATATACATATTTCCACCTTATTATTACTTGAGACACTCTTGACACACATTTTATGATATTTTTCTTGTTCAGTAATATTTTTATTAACACGTTTAATACGAAGTGCCTGACCACAGAATACATTTAGACTAACTTTCTTCTAAAGAATTCTTTATATTAAAAAATACATCTTATCTCAAATTACCTTCAAAGTTGAATACTTGAGACGAGGGTCATTTTAGTATGACAACGAAAGTATGCTTACCATGTGGGATACTTGAGATAGCATTTCGTATTTGTAATTGAGAAAAAATAATAAGAAGAAACAGGATAAAAGGGCATAATAAGCACTTTATTGAAAAAACAACTAAAAGGAAAAGGCATGTCTCAAAGCCTCAAGTTTCCCTAAAAAGGATGATTTAAAATACAATAAGAAATATTGTTTCCCAGCATGGCAATATTTTTTTTTTTCGTTTAAATGTATGAAACAACATACAGTGAAATTAGTTAATATTCTACGAGAATAATGGAAATAAATATTAAAGTACAGTTTTTTGAGAGATTTAATTTTTTTTACTCAATTTAAAAATTATATGGTGCTATCCTATATGTTAATTAATTATTATTATTTTGAGAAACTGGAAATGCTTGCCATAGTGCTTGCGAGCTCATCTAAGTGATATTTCTCTATACTCAAAAATTGCCATTTTTTCGGATTCACTGCCTAAATTCAAACGTGGCATCATTTTATTAAGGCGATGCACTACTTCGTGTAATATTTTAAATTGAGCCGCTATCAATAACAACCCTTACGTAAATGACGATAAGGTTTAAATTCCCGCTTAAAACCATCCGCCTGTTTTGATTTATTCAAGAAAAAAACATGGCCAAAAAGTGCCTTTTATTTTATTTTGTAAATAACTTAATTTTCCACATTATACAATAAAATCATAACCGAAAATGGGTTCGTAAGTAGGAGATTTTGAACTTTAAAGCAGTTTTCATAAGCCTTTACATTATTTTTCTCTGGGCTTACACAAAAACACCCACACACAAACACACACTACACATACACTACACACTACTACACACGTCACCTGGTAATTAGGAAATAAACATACCATTTACCAGAAAATACAAGGAAACATATCATAGGTCCCCGACATGATATATCTAATTCCTCTTATTGTTTCATCACTTTAATTCATGTACTGTTTGTTTCTATAATATCAAATAAATAAATAAAATAAGTGAGTTCTTTCATACAGGATAATATAAATCAATATTATAAATTTTATAATATTAACGTATTCGTTATTCATTTGTGAAGAAAACAGTATAATCGAAAAAAAACGAAAATATTAGTACACCTAAGCATTTTAACATACCATTCAATTTCGCAATATCAAAATTACTTCAACAACACCTTTTCAATGTTCATCCATTCACCACTTGCACTTTGTGCGATATATTAATCAGAATACTAATAATTATTGCTTCTACCAGTACTATAGTGCCGAATTACAATTTCAGCAGACCCAAATAATGTACCAGGAAATATCAAATTATAGGATTTTACACTAAAATTAATTGTTCCGTGTGATAAACTGGCTCATGTAAATAAGGGTAACATCAGTGCTGCGTTTTCAATGGTCATTCGACCATGAAGCATAACGCAAAACACGTTCATGCTGTGAGAAATATTCGTAGTTAGAATTCAGCCATTGAAGTCAGAATTATACAGGCCCGCGTAATACATAAGTGCATTGACGTAAACTGTTAGTTGTTAGATTGTTGGCAATGCAGTTATGCTCGGGAAGGATGACAAGTTACCGACATTATCGATAAAATCGTGCATGTTCTACAAACTACAAAATATTTCGACGAATAATGTTCAGTTTCCATTCCACCAGTTTCCAGGAGTACTGGTGGAACTGGTGAAGGACTGACTTCAGACATCGTCGATTATCTGAACAACCTCAACATCCCAAGATGACCGTTCCCAACATGACTCCACTATAAGTACAAAGACGATGAAATAACCATGCAAATTGAAAATATCTCCAGAGTAAAAATAAATAAATTTGGTTTTTTACCGGTGAAAAAAATATAATAGGCAGTAATTATTGATTGATGTACTAGTACATATTGAATTATTTGACGTGTTGGAAATAAGCTGACGTATCTCAGTGGTCCAGGGAACCTGACCGAACATCAGAAGGTGGGGGTTCAATTCCCGTCGGCGGCATTTATTTTTACTCAGGAGATATTTTCAATTTGTATGGATATTATTGCTTATAATAATTTGATATATTTTGTAGTTGTAAGTTGTAATATAAATATGAGTTAAAGGCTTTAATATTACACATATCTAAAAAAATATTCACATTCTTGTTTATATGTACCTTATCTTAAAGAAGGAGCTATTGTTCCTGATAAGGGAGCCACTTTTCTTATTTTGATTTGTACATAATATTTGTTCATCTTTTATTTTAAGATGAACAAATATTTGTGTTTATTTTTATTTATTTGTTTTTATTCACTAATACAGCGCAATTCAGTAGGGAATTTTTTTTTCAATGGTAACTTGAGTGGTTTTGTATTTGGTTTGTTTTGAATTAGACGTTAAAAATTGGTTTTCATTTATAATAATTATTTAGTATTCCTGATTGTCTTAGAGCTTTTTTCTTTACGCATTTTTAAAATGAAACTATCTTACTCAAATAAACGTTTGGTTCTGGAAACAGTTTAAAAATTGACTTTGTTGAAAAGGTAGATTTTATAAGTTTTACTTTTATGATAATTCTTTGTGAAACCTTTACTGAGTTTAGATTGTTTTTATAAGATCCCCCCTAACCTATAATGCCGTATATAAAAAGAGTGAGCAACGGCGTAGGACGCATTTTTAATAATTAAGTCGCTATATTTAATTTGTGTGGGACCCGTATAGTTCGTCGAAACCTTTTAGAAAGGCACAATAAGTTATTATTACACTAGAAATAAATAGTTCGGATCAATATGGCTAACAGAGATGATAAGAGATGGGCAATATTATTGCTGTCAGTTTCCGACAACAACTCCATCTGTCGATAGTTCCCGCTTCGTGTTAATAACGGGAGCACGCACGCAGGTCATTTGATGCACGCAGCATCTCCATTCTACGAGATTAATTACTACGTCTGGTTAGCTGAGGTTGGGAACTAGGTTACGCGGGTCGATGAGGCTGAATCTTCTTATCGGAAAACCATTAAATTTCTCTGAATATTTTGCCAGCATCCCGGCCGATATAATATTCAACCTATATTTTTGTTGGCATTTTGGGAAAGATTTGAGAAAGGACGGAGCGTTTAGTTCTAAATTTTTAAGTATGTTTAGCTGTAATATGTATCCGTAAATAGTTTTAGTATGTTTAGTGTTGAATGTTAAGATGTAGCATGTTTAGTTTTCGAATGTTTCGATGTAGCGTGTTTAGTTGTAGTATGTTTAGTTTGAGAATATTTTGACATATATTTTAAGTTGTAGTATATTTAGTTTTAGAATGTTTAGATGTAGTATGTTTGGTTTAGAATGTTAAGATGTAGTGTGTTTAGTTGTAGCTAGTTTAGTTTTGAAATGTTTAAATGTAGATGTTTAGTAGTAGTTTGTTTAGTTTTGGAATTTTTAGATAGTATCTAAACATTCTAGTTGTATTATGAGATTGACCATCATACTTCATGGCAGTATAAACAATCATACATTTAAAAAATATATATTTCTATTTTAACAAAAGACTCTAATATTATAACAAGTATTATACGTGTAAACCAAAAATTTAAATCAGAAGAGCCGCTTACGTGATATCTGAAGCTGCTAGAACTCTTGGTCGAAGATTTCGGAGTCGAGATAAATTTAAACATCTTTCTTTTGCTGGCATTTTTAGACGAACGCATTATTTTAAGATGAATAATATTTGGTTAATTTATTTATTATTTTATTATTGGGCTCGTACACGGAATTTGACATTTGGTATGTAAGAATAACAGGATAAATGTAATTGTAGTACTGTAGCAATTCTACGAGAATTTTTCGGAACGCTCGCCAGTACAAAACGCATTGCAGCGGAAACACTCTAGACACAATGCGAGAGTTCGGCGTTCCTACCTACAGTTCTGAAATGTTCTCGATGCATTCGGGCGCCTATATAATGAGGCACGCCGAGGTATACTTAGTCAGTCATTAATTACCAGTTTTACGAGTGACCAACAATGCGAGCGCCGCTAATGCTTGCCGCATACTGAAACGGCCGACCACTGACCGCCGGTTCCCCCCGCTTCACTACAATACAATTATTATGGACTCCTCGGAATCTCCTCAGCGCCCTGGCCCCGACTATCATTCCTGGCCAGCGCTGAGCTCACGCACCTAGAACCATAAATCAACTATCTATAGATTGATAACTCCGCCCTCTTTCCATACGTTTGCTTTCGTCAAGTTTTAACCATAGATCTGGCAAATTTGAATACACCACGCATCGCCGACGTCACAGCACACCATCGACAAAGGATAGAGGAAATTTAAAAAAAAGGCGCAACCATAGACAATTTAATTCTGCTTCGGAACCTACCTAAAACCCAATTCATTAGCCTAAAACATAAGTAAAATGTCACCCAAGACCACAAGGTCCCATCTGACAAAGCCCTGTCCTAAGAAAGAAATGACCTTTAAAGTAACTTCCTTTACAGCTCACTTTCTCAGGACAGCGTTTTATCAGAAGGAAGCTGAAAAGCAAACTCATAATTACATGTACAATAATTTTATTTTTTAAATATAAACATGAAATACAATAATATAAGCACAAAACACATTTAGAAGGTGAAATTACTGTATCAATATAAAACTAGCTGTTGGAAATGATAGTTATTTTCTTTCAACATCCAACGGCAATTGAAAAAAATATTGTCAATAAGGCAGTCAACGATTCAACCTACTGTTTTAGCGTCTAATTACATTATTATTATTTTTGTTTCCCTCCTACTTATCTTATTACTTAAATATTTATACCTTTCATATATTAATAGTAAGTATATAATACTTTTTAGTTTTAAAAACTTTATATGCCTTTTAGATATTTTTAACTTAGGAATAGTACACAACATAAAGAATGTAACAGTGTAAACAGAAAAGTAAATTTAACAATAGGTTATTGTTTTAACAATACATATTGGCACCTGATAAATAAATAGGGTATAATAATAACAAATAATAACACCAAATACAAGAGTAAAATTTAAAGAAGGTGTTGAGAGAATATTCATTATGATGTCAAGTATGTAATAAAAAAGTAGAACTATATATAAACTAGACATATGAAATAAACTAAATCGACTATTTTTTTATTAACACTAGTCGGTGACTGAAAATGGGCTGCAGACTAATACAGCCAAACTGAATAATGTAAACTCCGCATCAGAGAATATTTGGCTTAAAATTACAAACGATAACAATATTTGACTTGTATATTTATTTTTTCGTTATTATTCTACTACTCATATAGAGATGTCAATAGAAAATGAATTGGCAAGGATACACCACAACCATACAATGGACCTGATTTAATGAGGAGCATGGCAGTACTAAGATACTTAAAAGACGCTTATAGGAACAAATTGTGGTCTTAATTGGTTTTAACTTATTAAAATAAATTAGTTATGACAACCATTTCTTCCTATATTTAGCATATTTTAAATGTTGCAGTACTGCTATTTTCTTCATGGAGTCAGGTCCATTGTATGGTAGTGTATCCTTGCCAATTAATTTTCTATTGACATCGGTACACCATGCATTGATTATAAATCGTACAGTAATCTTGATAATGAATTGAATAATTTTTTTTATGTTCGTTACAATTAAGCCAATCAAAACATATATATTTGGCAATGGTTTCTTCAGTAACGGGCACAAGATATAAATTTTCGCAATTATAATTCAGTACATACTCGACGACATAATGAATTTCAAGAGCGTTGATAGCAAATTTCTTAGTGGGATCATATGGGTCACCTATGCAAGATATTTTACATCTATGTTCTGCCATCCCCTGTGCAGCAACAGCAACGCTGCTGGTTGCAGAGAAGACATGACTGGGTCCTGCACTCATTTCTGGAAAAAAATATATCATAGTTCTTGAAGAAATTGAAGTAAAGATTGACATATTAGAGGAACAAAACTAACAATACTATTCCCTTTTAAGTAATATAAAACAGATGTGTACCTTCATTTTCTACTAGCTTCCCCTGTGCAGCAACGGGTACGCTGCTGGTTAAGATGTTATGCTCTGAAATAAATATAATTATTACATTAACCGAATTAAAAAAACATATAATTATTATTATAGGCTGATGCAGTATAGAATACCTTTTAGGATGTAGTCATGATACGTGCTGAACACCATTCTCGAAATGGACTCTCAGAGGTTATGGTTGGAAACTTGTGTCGAATAGTCTCTGTCCGTACATCCTTTCACACAATACGTTTTAAGGACTTTATCGGTAGGCACATAAATGTTATTTATCACACATAAATCAACTGTTTCACACAACCAGATATTTGACAATTTTATGATGACAAACAACGGCGTCTGTCAAACTTTTCTTACAGTTTTTTAGAGGAAGTGAAATGGCGGGAAGCATGAGTCGGCCACCTAGCGGCGAGAACACGCATTACACCGTTTGCGAACCCTCTCTTTCTGGCGCACGAGTCTTATGGTAAAGTGAGCGAGAAACAAAAAAATACGCATCGCCTACGTCACAAACATAGATTTTTACCATGTCTATAATTTGTGTTGACGTTTTTAAGCGGAGTTATACCCCCCTGCCTAGAACCTGCAACCACTTCGCCGGTCTGCGCTTCTGCCACGCGGCATCGTCGCCGGCCTGCATCTCCCGCTCATCTGCCGATAGGTCCATCGCACCTTCGGTTACCTGGTTCACACTGGAGTACCCGGAAGACTTCACATCTTTACCAGTGCTGAACACATCCACGAGTCCGTTCTCACGGCTCGGACCACTCTGCCGCCGTCATCGCCGTCTACCCTTGGTGTCATCCTCGTCGGTCCAGAGTCATCTCCCAACTGCGCAACTTACCGACTCAAAATAAACGCTGTGACGCAACACAACAATATCTTTCATTGCCTCCTTACTAGATCCCCAAAGAACTAATACTAATACTATGATTAATATTAAATTAAACACCTGAAAATGTTAACAAAAAAAAGTATGTGTAGGTATATCTTTATGGGACGTTTGGTATTGCACTAACCTACCCACATCTTGGTATAAAAAAAATATTATTATCATTATAAAATATTAAAACGCAGTTAAGTACAAACAAGCAGACAATTATTTATGTGTGTTGCAAACCGGTGAAACATAAAATAAGATTATAATTTACTGGCAAGGTATGAAATAATATAATAGGAGAGAATAAACTCTCTCGGAACCAAGATACAGTCAAACCTTAGATCAGCAACATCATCATTTATGGGAAGACTGGTGGAACCTAATCGCAATCCAAATACTAAGTTTGGTGATTGCGCTTTCGGAGCATCTGGGCCGGAGGCTTGGAATAAAATCCCTCCGGAACTAAGATGCATAACAAGTCCAAATAGAATTCAGGTCTAAACTAAGAACTTACTTTATTAAGCTCTCATACCCTTAAATTAATATACCATTCCTGGAAGTAGCATTCTTGTATTGACTATAAAACATCCAAATCACACTTTTCTTATTGGATTCACACTATTCGAAATCCATTTTATACCGAGGAACGATTCACGTTTAGGATGATGAATTTTGATCAAAACTTGAACTGTAGTACCTCCCAGCATACATTTTTTCCTTTCATAACCACGCTCATTAAAAAACATAAATACTTATTATTAAAATAAATACCAGAAAGTTCAATTATGTTCATTAAGTCCAATTACGTTTGTAGACATGTATTATATATTTGCACAGCGCCCTTGAGGTGATTTTGCACAAAAACCGGCGCTATACAAACCATCGAAACATTATTATTATTAGAGATGATTGAAAAAAGTAGAAATTATATAAGTTGTACCCATAGAAAAACTTTAGCAAAATACTAATACTCTGAAAAATATTGAATTTAAATAGCAGGACGTGAAATCGTAAAAGAAACAAAGTATAATATATGAAACAAGAACATACGTATACGTACAACGTATATGTCGCATATGCATCCAATCCTAAAATGTGAGTATTACAAATAAATAAAACAAAATATTTTTAAGGGTTTGTAACATTTGACAAAAGCCTCGTTTCCATCACGGCCTATGAATCTTTGAAAGATACGACATGTAAGAAACAACGTATATTATTTGTTAAATGTATGTTTTTTAAATCAACCAACGAAAATGAATGCTCAAAATACAATTAAATAATTCTCCAGCTATTGTAAGTCGAAAATTGCTTATGTTTGTGAATTCCATTGAAATGGTTATTTATTATACGAGAAATAATAGCTACTTAATGAATAAAAATAATAATAATTATCAGTCGGAAAAGCTAATGACATCATTAGTGGATTACCACTAGACATGACACGTACTTCAATTGTCAACTAATGACGGTTCGGAACCCATTATTGTATTCTGGAAAATAAACAGTACCTACTGCACTTATATTATTTGATAAAAATAATTACAAACAATGTTATTTTAGAATTCTTTTACAAAACTGACTAATTAACCATCACGCCTTTTACCACAGAAGTAGACAGAGACACCCACACAAATAAGTCTTGGGACACACTTCTTGCTTTAATCAAGTTCAGCATCGTCTCTCATATACTTATTATTATTATTCTAACTTTTGACATTGTTCGACTCAACTGTTTGATTCACTTAATTATGCCATATCGTCTTTGACGGTCCCCGACTCTTCGTACCATTTGTTTCCCGGTCATATATTGCCCTTATACATCCGCTAAAAATGCCAAAACCATATATGCGTCCCTTTCTTAAACTAATCCATTACGCTTGCATCAGCCATGCATGCTTTCGTATACTTACTTGTTTTCGTACTTTTGCAAAAAACATTGACATATATATTGGCGATGTAGTCTTATGAGCGTATTTTTATTTTTACAGTTAAATTGATATATTATCAATGCTCAGCTTAGATAAAACATATCATTACGTGCAAATATATTATATTGTGAGTTTGACGTCCTTCTTGGTTGAGTGATTACGATTCTTGGCTACGAATCCTGAGGTCGCGGGTTCACATCTCGGCGTGCGCGAGAATATTTTGTTAGATTATTTGTGTTATTTTACAATTAATTAATGAAAAATAATATGTAGTTTGAAATAGTAGTATTTGCGGCATGTTTCCGAATGTTAGATACTTTCAGTATCGCCCTGGTGAAAAACCACCATTCAGAATCGAAACGTTGCTTGAAACGGCTTAACCGTGTTTGGTGGGTAGCTCTGAATAGCCAGGTAATTCACCAACTTTCCCTTTTCCACTTCTGCACCTTCAAAATGACCCTCAATTGGGAATGCCATATACTCACTGTCTTCAGACTGGGTACAGTTTGGGATTTTTTTCTTTAAAACCATAATCATGGTAGACTCTCATCCCAAAAAGTTAAAACGATGGTAATTTAATTATTTCAAGAAACATAAAGCGAAAAATAACATGTATATGAAATGGGTTCAATGAGTATATTAGTAAAGACGGCAAGCTGAAATTTCGACTTCTCATCCCATTTTGGACAGTGATAATCAAAAAAGATAATAAATAACAAGGTATAAAAATCACCTCGTATAATCTTGGCTTCTTTTTATGAGTGTTGCACATGTTCGGAATACATCTGAGAGGCATTTATTACATGAATAGAATAAAGAAAAATACTAGAAATGCCTTCCATATAAATTTAAATAGAAACAAATGTTCCATTTAGGCCAATAGCTTATCGATCAATCTCACTGACATCACAGATCTCTATCCCATTTTAATTTCGTAAACACAGTTTTGTATTGTAAATTTAAGCCTTGATTAAGCATATATTTGATTCATAAAACACGTCCAGGAGGCACTTATATTTATCTTCTTTATTTTATGGGGAAGTGCCTAAAAACAGCGTTTTCATTTAAAAACATGTTCGAATTATCGCTTAAGGCGATACACAACGTAGTAATTCAAAATCATGTGTTTTTGATTTGAAAATTTGGTCACCAAGAAATGTTTCAGATGCCTTAATTAAATACTGCGAGTAGAATACATCTTGACCTTAGAAAGAATCGAGTGTTTTTTAGATAAGTCTTTTTATAAGCCCAGAAAAAAATAATGTATAAGGCCTATAAAAACTGCTTTAAAGTTCAAAATCTCCTACTTATGAACCCTTTTCTCTTATGATTTTATTGTTTAATGTGGAAAATTAAATTAATTATAAAATGATTGGAAAAAAAATAAATATTTATGCCTGAACATCCACAAAATTAAATAAAAGGCACTTTTTGGCCATGTTTTTTTCTTGCATAAATCAAAACAGGCGGATGGTGTTAAGCGGGAATTTAAACCTTATCGCCACATACGTAAGGGGTGTTATTGATGGGGGCTCGATTTAAAATATTACACGACGTAGTGCATCGCCTTAAAAGATAAATAAAAAAAAGATTTATTCAAAACCAATCTAATTTATTATAAATAGTACAATAAAACAGCTGACCGAGCGCGGAGAAATAATTATAATGAAGGTGTGTAACACGAGCGCTGGAGCGTACGAAAGAGGAACACGGTGTATATGGATACTAAGAACTGAATATTAATACCTCTTGCGTAGCAATGATAGTCAATTAATTAATTCTCCTTTCGCATTAACAAAATAGGTATAAATTATTTTGGCACCAAGAGAAACCTTTCTTCGAAAGTGTGTAAAGAAAGCTCTTATTAGGAAATTTGATATTCTTCCCCATGCTTTCACGTGTAATTAGACAAACATCCGTAGGTAAATTAATATTATACAGAATTAATTATTATAAATTACGTTGTTAAGCAGTAAACCGACTTGCGTACAAACTCCTGTGCAGTTTAATATACTATGGAAATATCAACACCTTTTATTTTCACCGTAACTTGTTTTGAAGTTTTAATTTAAAATTATCACGAAAACTGCTGGTCAAGTGAAAAACATGAAGAGTTTCCACGATTTAATATGTATTTTTTTATAATTTTTTAGCATTTAAATTGTAACGAGTCACAACTGCTCCCAACCGCCTTGGGCCAGTGAGACTATGACATCCCCAATAAATTAGGGTAAGTTGTGAGGAGTCCTTTGGAGAAGTGTGAAGTAGATGGGGCAGAGGAAGATGGGGAAGTACCTGGCTATTCAGAGCTGGTCACCAAACACGGCCAAAGCCATTTCAAACCACGTTTCAATTCTGAATGGTGGTCATACAGCAGGGCGATACTGAGACTAACTTCCACTCTGGAAATTATTATTATGATTATTGTAAAATCATCGTGACAAGTGAGTTTCAACCGATAGTTTAAGCTATAACTCGTAAAATATATCTGCACGTAACATAAATCTAATTTATTATAATTTTTGAAAAATTTCCGTAATTATTTTTTTTTCCACACTGGATCCCTCGGCGAAAAAAAGTCCCTGATGATCTATGTCATCTTTGGGGGTGCTATGTGCAGGTTCTCATTATGAAAGTGAAGAAGACAATATTCTGGAAGGAAAAAGGTATGAGGGGTGGGTAATAATCCGAAGTCAATGTATGAATCCATCCCTCCGAAGCAGTAGGTGAACTGATGCATTGCACTGATGCACCCAAGACCTGAATACACCTCACCCCTTGAACCAGGTCTCCCCTACTAAGTCACAAAAATTAACAAACTGTACAAAGTCAAAAGATATTGGTTTTCCAATCAATGGTCTCAGGGCGGCAGTACTCGCCTCCCAAATTAAATTTTAATAAAATCTTATGCATATACAAACAAGATTAAAATTAAATGGTGCCCCATTGAAATTTCGAAAATTTTCTAGTAAGAAACACCCTAATGAACAATTTTGTATACCTAATATAATGGTTCGGGAGATCTCTGTTATATTATACCTCCGATTTCTGACATTTTCCATACATTTTGATGGCAGTATGCTACACTAATGCATTGATTTTGATGAATTTTATGCCATGCCAGTCAATGCAAGTAAATACTTCCAACATTTGGTTATTACGTTGTATTTTGGGTCAATAGAACAACGCAGCACCGTAACAACGCATCCCCCGAGCGATCTGCTTCTGTTCCGGAAACACAAGGTTTTGTACTTGCTCTATTCTCCTAAAACTGATAAATGCCGCTCCAAATCTCCAAACGATATACCTAAACATTACTTAAGTTCATGAAAACATTTACATTATTTTTTGTGGTTTGGTGTCTATGAAGGTATGAAGGTGCAGTTTACTATCAAGGGTTATTCCGAAATCACGAATATCTGAGACTGTTGTAATGTTGTTGTTTAAAGAATAATGAAATATTTTTGTTATTGTTATATATTTTAATAAAAACAAATTAAATTAAATTTTCTTTCGCACGCCGGATTTAAACCCGCGACCTTTAGATTGCTAGTCAAGAGCCTTACCCTTTGACCACGAATGCCAAAAATATATATATATATATATTCATTCATCGACTGAATATGAAAACTTTTTACTAAATATGATTTCGTAAAAAACATAAAAATAAACATTTATAATTTATAAAAAACTAATTAAACCCATTAAAGTTTATACAAAAGTGATTTTTTTAAATTTATTTTACATAGAATTGCAATATTTCGAAATAAATATATAATTACGACAGATTTGAGGACTAAGTAATTTCTACGGCTTTCTGGAAATAACTTTAAAAAAATTTACACATCAATTTATTAAAAATGGCGTAATAAAAAAAAATGTTTTTACGCCTTGTACTTTGAAGACTATTCTATGCGAAATCACATAGAAGTAATATTCCCAAAAAATGTGGCTTGAATGGTTTTACCAAAACACAGTCGATGTGGTAATAAAAAATTGGTCTAAAGGACACTTCTTTAGACTTTCTTCAGTTTTATGAATTTTAGATTTTGCGTTTTATTTTCAATCAATTCTATGAATAAGACCGACAGGACGTGCAAAAGAGCTGTGTCAACTTGCCATGAAAATTATGTATTAATTTTCTCACCCAGAGCGCAAACAGGGGCATTGATTAGAAACTGTATAAATATTCGTTTGCATAACAAAAACATTTATATTAAACCTCTCTTATACTGATGCATGTAATTAAAAGCTATACCAATTAGAGTATTTTGTAGGCGTGTGCGTGTGCCATAAGTAAGATCAATAACTTGTTCTTACTTCTTGTGAAATTAATCAAAAATTAATAAAAAACAAAATTCTTCTTTGAATAGATAATCATTTTTATTTGCCTATCTATTGAACTGGAACCATAACGTTTTATGCAAATTGGTAATAAAGGTATATACACGGTGACCGAAAACTCTTAGTACAAGTGGAAAACAGGTGAACCTACATTCATAAAGAACACAAATTCCTGCTTATATCACGAGTTTCCGGACACCGTGTAAAACACTTATTGGAATTATCTATTCAGTGACTGCACGCACGATATATTCTATAATACTAGTTTGAGAGAAGAAGTCGTAAGACATGAGAAGGAAGAGGACGATCAACGATACGTATGTACTCTCTCTGGGAGTACTTTAAATGAAATACATTATTATATATTGAAAACGATTTAGATGTTAGTAAGGTACGACGTATTTTTAAAGCAAACCTTGATGTTTTATTGTCCATTTTGTTGTTGTTTCGGTGCCTTTGTTGCCTTTGTGAGTTTTCCCGGTTGCATCAAGGCTTTATTGCTTGGGGTAGGGCCGATTACAAACTAGCGCAACCGCCCAAAAATATATAGGTACTTCTAATTAGATCTGCTTCGGTTTTATGCAGTATCTGGAATATTTTTTTATTTAAATTTAAGAATTGAGCATACACACCATTTAAGACATATTTTGAAATTGAAGTCACTGCTTTTTAGCAAGTTAAAATTAATCAATTAATTTTAAGTATTAGTGGGTTTAACATTGACAAATAAAATTTTTAGTTTTTTTTTTTTTTTTTATTATTATTATTAGGTACAATATTTTTTACAATTCAAGGTTTTCAGTAATGTAGGCCTCACTGGGTGGCTTGCCCGTGCTGAGGCCTTCATTTTATAATATAAAAAAACTACATAATACATTTAATGAGAAAAATTATACATTTAAAATTAAAAATACATAATAATATTATCGAAGGAAGCAAACACTTTGTGATGTGACATTATATATCAAATGAAAAATACACTTTGTAAAACACCACTTTTATTTTGAATTATGTAATATTAACAACCAACCAGGTTTCGCTTAGCTCAAGCTTCATCAGGGCTTATTATATCAACTAAAGTTATTTTCATACAGACACATATATATATAGAAGAAAATAAAACAATGAGTGAAAGAGATAGAAATAAAATACACAAGTGAAAGAGATAGAAATGAAAGAGCAGACACCTTATTAGTGCTAGAACGAGAAAGGATGTATACTGATTACAGGATGGGTAGGAAGGGAGGGGGAAGGGAGGAAACAGTTTTATCAGAGGTTTTCCGATATAAAAAAAAACGGCCCGGAACGTAAGCATAAGAATAAAAGAACACCTGAGGTGTTTAAATAATAATGCTTTTTCAGAATTCGCAAATCATTTACTAGAAACTAACCATTCATTTGATAAAACCTCTGGGACTACAATATTACATTAAAATGGAATTGGAATTAGGTTAAACAATTTAGAAGCCCTCGAAATTAAAAAAAGCCGTCAATAATAAATCAAATATAATCAACAATCAAAGCAATTTAACTAATAGTCCAATATTTAATTTATTCCGTTAACCTCTGATAAAACTGTTTCCTCCCTTCCCCCTCCCTTCCTACCCACCCTGTAATCAGTATACATCCTTTCTCGTTCTAGCACTAATAAGGTGTCTGCTCTTTCATTTCTATCTCTTTCACTTGTGTATTTTATTTCTATCTCTTTCACTCATTGTTTTATTTTCTTCTATATAAATATGTGTCTGTATGAAAATAACTTTAGTTGATATAATAAGCCCTGATGAAGCTTGAGCTAAGCGAAACCTGGTTGGTTGTTAATATTAATTCAAAATAAAAGTGGTGTTTTACAAAGTGTATTTTTCATTTGATACATAATAATATATTTAAAATTAAAAAAAAAAAAAAAAAATAGTAAATTGAAAATAATCTTGTGTGTTTGTGAGTGATGTGTGTTTATATTGGTTTTGTGTGTTACGTGTAGGTTTTATTTTTATTTTATGCTATGAAATTTTGGTAATATTGTCTTTTTTGTTATTTAATTCATTTTGTAATTTTGTGTGTGAATTTATTTTTATTTTCCTCAATTTTAATTTCAAGTTTTAAACTGTTGAAAGCTTTTATTGCGTGGTATTGGTAGTGTCTTTGTCGAAAACTTGAATTTACTGTCGGAGTTTTTATGTTTTCTTTGTACGCTTGTTCTTGTATGTTTTAATAACTTTCTTGCTATGTTTTAGTAACGTAAGTAATTTCCAATAGATGTAATTTAAGTGTGACTTTGGTATGTGAAATTCAAGCCAGTGTAATTTCATAAAGTAAGCTGTAACTATGTACCCCATTACCAAAGTATTTGTCGGAGATCAATACTTGCACGCCCCGGTTCCTGACGAAACCGCCCAATTTAAAGTGGTCGTCAGAAATTGTTCGAATTTCTAATTTAAAATTGGAGTCAGTCCGTCTGCAAAGCCTAACGGAAATTCTCGTTTCCGACGGTGAATTCGGTCATCTATCATTCTTGTCCACAAGTAAATTGCCTTGACTTGTTACGCTTGGAATAATTTAAAATTACACAAAATAATTGACGTCGGCGTCGTCTGATTGGAAAGATAATAAAATGATTAATAAATCAACCTTAATGAAATATTATTTATTTTGTAATCCGGTGAATGTGTTATATTGTTTTTGTGAATGCCATGCCATTGATATTGTAATACCACTACAATATTTTACCTCAACTGTAAAACGTAAAATAATAATTGTGAATGACCGTGGTAAAATGGCATTATACACAATAAACATTTTTGTGCATTCTAACAAAAGTTGCATTCTCAACTATGTATGTAATAAATTGTCTATTAATATTAATTTTTTGGCTTACACACATTTAATTCCTGTAACTTGTAGTTATTGTGACAATGCATGTTATGCCAAAATATTATGCATTTACTAAACGGCATTATAAGTAGGTATTAGCAATAAAATGTATAAAGTGGTAAATATGTTCGTGTTCAAAAATTAAATATTTTGGATTGTCTAATTTCAGAATCTGAATGAGTCTTTATTTTGCCCTCAAATTTAGTATTTCACTACGGGATACATTAAAATAGGCAAATATCTTCATTTGAAATTGAATGCCAAGCGGGAATATGTTTATGTCACGATAATATTTTGTCTAGGCCAAAATGGGTTAAATCTTCAAATGGATGTTAGATTTCACAAATCTTTTACATTAATTTGATAGTGAGTTTGGAGGGCTCTTAATAATTGGTTGCTCGGTGCAATATCGCTGAAGTTACCAAATAAATGTATATATACACACATATATTAGAAATATATATACATGCAGCGACATGCATAGACAATACCAACATATATAATATTCCAATGACATGCATAGCTAAAACATTTTTTTGCATAGTAATGTTGCGATCTGTAAATAATATTTAATCGTCATACATTCCTAACTATGCAGCTGAAATTGAAACGCATTTCAAGACTGAAATGCATTGAATGTCCAGTGCAGGAAATTGCACACGAAACAGGAACTTAATTGAACATCACCAATACCGGTAGCATGATCTGATCAGGTCGCGTGTGCCAATCAACGAAGCGGTAGTAGGGGCCGGTGCGCAGCGGTCTTCCGAAAAAATCTGGTACTCGACCATTTTAAAACACTACACTATATGAAGTATTATTTTTTGCGCATAACTGTAAGAAAAGGAAAAGTTTTTAAATGATTCAAAGATTTTTTGAATAATTGATATCAAACCAAAACAGTGGGTAAGATGGCCTCCGAACCTGTGAATATTTTCTTGGGAGTACAACAAGGACCTATTCTTTTTTTTAAATTATGTTAATGATATAGGAAGAGTATTGAAATATTCTAAAATAAGATTATTAGCAGATGTAATAAATCAATTACATGAAGACCTAAATAATTTGTCAGTATGCCTGAAAAAAAAAATTAATTGAATATAAATAAAATAAAATGTATGAACATTGGAAAAAGAGAAACAAACACCAAAAAAAACAGAAATATTGAAGTGAAGCTAATGAAAATAGTATTACATATTTTACATTTGGGAGCAATACTAGACTCTAAACCGATTTCTCAAAACAAAATATTTAAAAAATTGCCAAAAAATCTATTAAATCTAAAAACACTATTTGGAAAAAAGATATCTGAAAACGGTTTCCAGTAAAAATGTATACATCTTAATCATTAAACCACTCATTAATTACTGTTACAGAATTCTATTCTTAGCCAACGATGTACATATATGAAACAAATGACTACAAATTAACAAGATTTATTAATAATTTATTTAAATTAACAAGGAATTGTACTAAAGGAAAATGAATGTACGAAAGTGAAGGAAATGTTGAAGGAGTTAAATATCCATCTATTTAAACAATTTAATTTAATTCGACCAAATATTTCACGGTACATCAACTAAATTTCTGAGAAAAATTAAAAACCTGCACATGAAACGAAGAAAAGAAATCAAAAAGACTCTCAGTTAGAAACAAAAGAGTCAAAAGTCGTTGATGTAAGGAGCAATGAAGATATTTGTCGAATCACCATTGATTATTAAATTTAAAGAAAATATACACAAATTTGGATAAACATAACGAATGTTTAATTTAATAGCAAACATATTTATTTAATGTAAATATTTGTATATTGATTGTAATAGGATATGGGTAACTATGTTTTTATTTAAAAACTAATACACATTACAGCATTATAAAATAAATTCATTTAAAGTTAAAGACCATGCATACGTTAAGCTTTCCATTAGATTATTATTAACCAGGGACAGTTTATATAATGTTCATATTTGCTTGTATCCCAGGAAATATAAAATGAAAGAACGATAGATGCTTTACAACATGAAATATTACGTATTACAACTTCATCTTATTCTGAAATTAGTAAAACACAAATTTAAAAGAATATTCTATAAAAGATATAATTTATTTTGTATTTATTTCTAGCACAGAATAGTGAAAAATAACGGAATATTACAAATAGTGCTATTTGTGAAGTGGTGTATATATTAATAATAATAATAATAACATGGCATTTATATAGCGAAATTTAGTGACATTTCACTTAAAGTGCGCATTTAAAAAAATATTTGCCTCAAGATCATAAAACAATAAATTTACCTTTCAAATGTTAGTGAAATTGAAAAATTACGGCTTCTAAAGCATCTGTCCAATGTTTAAACGAAAAAAAATACATTTCAAATAAATAGTTCTTAGTTAATAAAATTATTTTTGGTACCTACTTTATCGCTTTTTAAAATTAAAGCTAAATAAAATTGAATAATTTTACGCATTACCCAGGAATACAGTTCCCAATCACGTACCTATGTACCGACAACTGAATTTAGTATGTTTAATTAATTCAAGTTAAAGCAAATGAATAGATCTAGATTTAAAGTAAATAAAAAGTTATAATAATAATAATATTTGTATGATTTTGTAGCGCCATTTTTGGGCAAAATCATCTCAAAGGCGCTGTACAAATATATAATAAATTGCCACAAATGTACATATGTTTTTATTCATATTTATTTATATTTTGTGCAGGCAGATAATATACAGTACCATACCTACTTACCTGGTAGGTCACTTGAGATTAGCACTGTTTATTGTTTATTAGAGAAATTTACATACGGTTCGTACGCACAGGACATAATTGGACTTTCCGGTATTTATTTTAATAATTTGTATTTAAGCTCTTTAATGAGCGTGTTTGGGAAAGGAAAAGCAAATTTTTGTAAGCATTATTCTTGTACCAGTTTACAAAGTGGAAACACTTGCTAAAAACAAAATGCTATATTTCCTACAAAGAACTTGGACTTGTTGTGAAGTCGATATTCATTTCTTTGATCCCGTTCTGCACAAATGTATAAGGTTAATAAGTACAAACTTCATATTCCAAATGAATGCATTATTTATAAGTTCAGTATTTCTGATCCGACCTTCTTGTTATTGACAGCACAACTACTTTCATCACCACTCTGACCAGACCCTCTTGTTATTGATAGCACAACTATTTTAGTCACTATTTTGACCTGACCCTCTTGTGATTAATATTACAACTACTTTAGTCACTATTCTGACCCGACCCTCTTGTTATTGATATCACAACTACTTTCGTCACTATTCTGACCTGACCTTCTTATTATTGATAACATAACTACTTTCGTCACTATTCTGACCCGACCCTCTTGTTATTGATAGCTCTACTACTTAAGTCACTATTCTAACCTGACCATCTTGTTATTGATATCACAACTACTTTCGTCACTATTCTGACCTGACCTTCTTATTATTGATAACATAACTACTTTTTTCACTATTCTGACCCGACCCTCTTGTTATTGATAGCTCTACTACTTTAGTCACTATTCTAACCTGACCTTCTTGTTGTTAATATCACAACTACTTTCGTCACTATTCTGACCTGACCTTCTTATTATTGATAACATAACTCCTTTCGTCACTATTCTGACCCGACCCTCTTGTTTTTGATAGCTCTACTACTTTAGTCACTATTCTAACCTGACCTTCTTGTTGTTGATATCACAACTACTTTCGTCACTATTCTGACCTGACCTTCTTATTATTGATAACATAACTACTTTCGTCACTATTCTGACCCGACCCTCTTGTTATTGATAGCTCTACTACTTTAGTCACTATTCTAACCTGACCTTCTTGTTGTTGATAGTACAACTACTTTCGTTACTATTTGTATCCTAACCAAATATAACTCACAAGCTAAAAATGTCAAATGCATTATATTTGACAAAAACTTGGGTAACGTGAAAAAAATAACAGTCTTATTCTGTACCAATACTTTGCCGGATTGTTGGTTTATTGTACTATGTATAAATTTACCGAAGATTGGATAATCTACATAATATGTAAAAAAACGATTTTTATTAACATTTTCAAAAGTATCATTATTTAAAAATTTTGTTAAATCGTATTTCTTGTTTTCTTTGTACCGTATTTTCGAAGTTGAAATACACAATGTAATTGTGTTTGTTGTCAACGATGTGGTTTTAGCTGTATTGTATAATTAAAAGCAGTTGTTAATTTAAATAGTTGGTATTGAGTTATGGTTGACAATAGTATAGTTGTTGATTTGCCTGAATTTCGACTTATCTATTTTTTCAAGGCTTTTCGTAAATTATAATTTATTTTGTTCACCGATTGAAAGATAACTGTGACAAAACAGAACATGATAAACAAAACAGATTATATTACAAGGTTAGTAAGTTGGGTTAAGATAGGATAAAATTAGATTTTTTCTTCAATTTTCTACTTTGTCGTGGAACCTTTTCAAAGTGCAAACTAGATATGTGTTTTTTTTAAATCATATCTGTCAACTTGTCCAATTAAGATTGGTGGTGCAAATTTGATATTGTTTCATGCAAAATTTTTACCCATTACAAAGACGCAGTTCGCCTCTGAAATCAGTACTCAGCAAGCATGCTTGTGTGTGTTTTGCACTCGAGTATACGTGTTGATGTACGGTGAACGTGTACGTTGTACGTTGACACTGTGAAAGTGGTTATGCTAATGGCTAATAGCGATGAATGCCCCGGTAACAGGCTCAGGTAGCTTTCTAACCTCCCAACTCGGTGATAAACGGGACGCGGTGTGAACATTAACATTATCATTATCAATCATACATATTTTCTCTGTAAATCATTTTTTATTCATAAAATATGATAAATATGTTTCGCAAAAATATTCCTGATCTTTCAGATATTATATAAGAGAAACATTTGAGTTGGGCAGTTTTCATTCAAAAAATTCCAATTCTCGCAATTAACCTTGAACTATCTGTATTTCTAAATCTATTGTAATATGTTTTTTATATATAATTTAAAATACTATGATTAGTGAAATATTATATAATATTATATTTCACTAATTATGCAGGTTGATATTTATAGATAATAAATTTTAAATAAATAAATGTCGCAGAATATAGCTATATTCTATATATATAGAATATAGCGTAGTGCGTGCGGAAAACTGGTAAATCTTCATCACATTTTGAGTCAATTTTGTGGTACTGAATTTTTTAGGATCATTTTGAAAATGATTGGTGGCCCGGGGGTTAATATAAGCTAATTTAAACGTCGAAAAAAGGTTTTTTTAACCCTTTAGTAGTAGAAAAAAATTTAAGTAGTAAAAATATTCAAAATGCTCAGATCGAAAAAAAATGTGGTTGTATGTATTTTTGAATGAAAAATCTGAAAAAAAAAAATTTTTTAAATTTTTTTTTTTAAATATTGAAGACAATATTAGTGATTTCTAAACTTTTTTTTTAGTTGATATTGTCAATCGAGTCCAAGACTATCATATCTTTCATACTGGAACCAATCAATCACCATCAACACATTCTCCATCTTCTATCTCCGTGTCACCTGTTCCTGTAGGTGCTTCATTTTACTTAACTACACTTTGTTTTTGTAATATCAATATTTTTTGTAATACCTGCATCAATTTTAAAGCGCCCGTGAGGTGATATCTCACAAAAGCGGCGCTGTACAAATTGTCCAATAAATAAATAAAAAATTCACAATATTTCATTGAATTCGGTTTTGCGGTTTCGGAGATTAGCATGTACGAACACAGTGACACGTGATTTTTATATTTTGAGATTTTATCATCAAACTACATGCTTCTATTTTAAGCAACTCATATATTTTTTTATATGATTATTGTGGTTTATTTATTTTTATTTATTGGTACATATTCATTTTGTTTTTTTAGCTACACCTCACAAGAGTGCCCCTGTCCGTACAGTGTAAAGCCAAGGGACTATGGCGCCCTCTATGATCGAGCGATTAAAATTCTCGACTATGAATCCGGAGACCGCGAATCGAAAAAAAAATGTTATAGAAATAGGTAAATAGTAAATTTTCTACATATTCCAGAGAGGTAGATACTCAGAATCCTCTGTTAAAAGATCAACTTTCTTCCAATTGTTTCTGGCTTTCACCCTTCATCGCCAACATTTCAAATTATGGAGAGAGGGGAGGTGAATTCAAAAATGTAATTTTGATTTAAATTTCACAGTCGTGTTTGATGACTGATTCTGAAAAGCCAATATCCTTTCTTCTCCCACTCCCTTAAGCATCACAATATACCTTAAATATGGTTGCAATAATCCCACTGGCTTGGAAAAGTGTGTTTGGAGCAGTTGGGAAAAGTTGCTGTGGTTATTCACACAAAAAAGATAAATAAGTAAATCAAAAGGCAGTTTATATATTTTTAGCACGGTTGGAAATATTTTTAATTTTCTTTTTTTCTCAATAAAGCGAACATTCCTCTAAACTCGCCTGTGTAAAAGCAGTCTAAATATATTGTTTAATTACAGACGTCTGTCAAACTCCACAGTTTGAGAATCTACATTCATTATTCTATGGCGTCCAGTAATAATGAAATTACATGGACGTTAGTTACCACAATGATTTTATCTAGCGTTAAAATCAGCCTCTAGTTTACGTCCGAATCGGTAAAACGTGAAAATGCATAAAAATGTCATGACCACATTGATTAATAATTATTTTGTTAGATGATTTGGGTTCTTTTCTGTAACCGTGACCTAAAATTAAATTTAATATTCTGAAGTTCGCTATTATGCTTTCTCTATTATTATCGACGATATGGAAACCTGGACACCAAATTAAGCATCGATAGAAAATACAGAAGCTTTATAAATGTACGGACGCGTTCCAGAAATTTCCTGGTTGTATTGTCGTGAAGTTTATATCGGTTGAGTAGGTCAGCATTCCGAAAAAAAAAATTGTTATGTTATGCGAAATCATTGTTGTCAAGTTGGGTACAAAATCTAATGCTTATATCAAATCAGCCACTGAAAAGCCGCTACTTATCTTTTGCCAAAATAAATTGCACCCTTTTAACTTAAAACAATAGGAGTGTGCAAATTTAAAAAAATCGTGATTTTCTTAATGTTGTGACATATGTGGGAAAAATGCAACCAGAGCAGTAAAAATTGGGCACGAAAGCATAGAATACAAAATTCCAAAGAGAATGACGCCGATGATGCCGGGTCTGAACCTAAAACCAACGCGTTCCCTAATGTGCATAACCTTAGAAATTATTTAAACAAGAACAAATAAAAAAAAATTTGCACAAACTAATCACGCTAGGGAAAATGTCCATCAATTAGAGATTTATACAAGGTACTGAAATAGTATCAAGGCTATGTAATGTATCCTGCTTCTTAATAAATTGCAAATGAATTTAACAAACAATTCAATTTTTTTTCATAAAATTTGAATATACTTACCTACTTTAATACACATCGCCCCAGACTATGTGCAGTAACACAGTGTTTGACACTACCAATCGACTTAGACTGCGCACAGTTACACAGTGTTCGATACTGCCAATCGATCTAGACTATGCACAGTTACACAGCGTTCGATACTGCCAATCGACCTAGACCATGCACAGTTGTACAGTGTTCGATACTGATTATCGATCTAGACTGTGCACAGTTACACAGTGTTCGACACTGCCAATCGACGTAGAGACTATGGCACAGTTACACATTGTTCAACACTGCCAATCGACCCAGACCATGCACAGTTAAACAGTGTTCAACACTGCCAATAGACCTAGACTATGCACAGTTACACAGTGCTCGGCACTACCAATCTCCTTATTTCTTTGTACGAAGCTTAACGCCAGACGCAAACTTTAAAGTGGAAAAGTTTTCTGGAATTTTCAGAAATTTAATTACGGTGTCCTTTAGAATTGAAATTAGAAATAATATTCTAATTACAAATACCTTGTTCATGTAGACAGAAGGCTAGTGGTATAAAGCAGTCCCTCGAGGTGTTTGACCGCCAAAACGTGTAAGTTTCAAAATTATTGCCTTTGTAGAGAAGAAAACACTTTAATTAGCCAGGTGAGGAGCGCCATAGAATAAAGAAGAACATAAGAAATGCCATGTGGGCGTGTTTCGTCATCCGAGCTGTCTGGCCAATCGAGCCAAATTTCCAACAAAAAATTGTGTTTTACCATGATTATGGAATTCAAATGTGATGGAAATATACGATGTCAGGGAAATATAAGAGAGACAGAGCGCGTGCTCAATGATCTAGAACCAAAGGATAATAAGTCCGTGGCGACATTGTTTCCATTTAAATTTGTATGGAACGCACTTCTAATCTTCTACTTTATTCTATCGGGAGTATCATTCGTGATTCAAGCGTCTTTGGATATGGTTATGTTTAATGAACAGTTCGGAATATTCGTGTACTGCTGAACTATCGTTTTTCACTTCACCTTACTCTTCCAACTTCTTTCAATCATATGAAATTCCTCACAGTGGAAATGTTGCAGTTGAGATTCTTATACGGTATCACGTACTGGATATGAATCTTACTTCAACAATATTGATATTTTCATTTACTGACACCCAACCTAAAATTTAAAAATTAGGAACATTCTTGAGAGTTGACAGCTTTCAGCATTTTCCACAATAAACATATATTCATAAGAAAAAATCCATGGGGTTTGGATGATTCAACGACAGATTTAAACCAGCTTTTCCCAACCGTGTGGAGATTTCCTGCCGATCCGCAAAAGATTCGGGCGCAACAGGTAATAAACCATTCACTAGCTTCGTTCAAAAAGCTTGCACAATACACGTGAGTGATTCACAAATAGCAAATAAATAATTACACATTCAAAAAAACAAAACAAAGTATACGAAATCAAGACTCTTGCAATAATTCGGGCACTCTAATTTTTAATAAGTATTTCTTAGCTTACTAGCTATTTGTCAACGGTTCATCCGAAAAAGCTATTAATGCACGCGTACAACGCAGCGTAAATATTATGCGGCGGTAAGGTTGGGATAGCGAAATTAGTAAATATAGTTAAACCTGCCTGAAACCAGACTTAAAGCTGTCGTAACTCTACCGATAAATTCACAGACCCCACTAGAATTTAATTCATAGAGAAATTATGCTTTGCACTCCGAACACGGAAATGTCATTCCAGAAAATTCTAGATTCCATGTAATTTAATGGAACATTATTAATTGCACTCAGAACATGCGAATGATTTTTCCCCCAATGATCTCGAACATTTCTCTCAACAAATTAGATTTTAGAGATGATAAACTCTCCATTCTGATCAACGGAATGGTTTCTTAATAGCACTCGCAAGAATTTGATTTTCTGAAAATAATTTAAGAGAATTTTATTTATATCCCTCAAAGCATCGGAATTATTTCTTGAGGAATTTGTTCTCCGAGCTCTCGATAATGTGGAAAATGAAATGGGAAGATTTCTCTCAACGACCTAAAGCAATTTTTGTTTTATTGTCGAAATAGAATATGGGCAATGGGCATGTAATTTTTTACACTACACTAAATGAGATGATTTTGTTCCTAAGCTCCATCAAAAGCTAAACTTTTTTGATAACTAAACTTACTGGAGAAGCGGTAGACTTAAAATTAGTTAAGAAACTTAACATTTTAAAAAAAATGGATATTATAGACATCTCTGCGCATTCTCGCATAGATTTAGCTCTGCAGGGAGAGTGTCAATGAAATTCAGTTACCTGTGCATTTAAGCAGCAGGATTTATTTGAATTATAATATTTGACAAGATATGGCACCACTAGTCCTGTTTGGTCAATTTACGACTGAAAGATTTTGTCACAAGAAAGTTATTTTTTTAATTACAATGTGTTAATTCGGATTTATTCAAAATTCTACTCTCTTGAGAGCTGGTCGTGACAGATTGTTATTTCATGGTTCAAATGAAAGTTTTTATGGTGCTGATTGTCGACCGCTGCCAAATTGGAGATCATCATTGAGGAAAAGCATTTGGAGCCCATCTTAATACGAGTGGTATCTTCGGTGAGTCCTCTGTTTTTATGAATTTGGGCGAATGGATGATAATTTTCTTACGCCGCCTGTAGAGTGAATTTTCGCAATCAACCCTTTTTTATAGGGAATCAATTATTCCCTGATGGTCTGTGTGGTTTACAAAACCAGATTATCACCACTTACGATGCATCCCGGTTTGATTGGGATTGTGCCAGTTTGAAGGTATGTCCCAGCATCCTGGACATCTTGTCCCAGTTATTTGAAAAAAGGTGTCTTTCCAAATTCGACCTTTTAAAACATGAATAACTGCAGCCAGAACACGAGAATGCATTATTTGCCCGCCGTGAATATGAAAGCGATTCGTATAATAAGAATTTTAGGAACACTAAACTGCAGTCTGAGTTATTATTAAAATTACAGTCGGGAACACGGAAATAGTCTGAGGAAACAGGTTGAAAAGCTGAATCAACTGCAAAAGTTGTATTCTTCTGCAAAGTTAATCGTGAATTGAGTTAAAGTAAATATTTTGACGGGATTAAAAATAATAAGTAACTGTAGAAATAATCCACTTTGCTAGAAATTATTATGGCTCGCGGGTCGGACAAATTGCGCGGAGGGTCTGTAGCTGTTAGCTGCGACTAATATACAATTTGGGAGGTGGTTTGGGTACGGCCTCCCCGAGAATCATTTATTGGATAACCAACCTCTTCCGTAGATCTCACCAATTAATTCGCTACGTTTGGTGATTTAGCAGGGGAACCCTGGTTCATCGAGTGAGGTGTGCTCAGGATGTGTCAGGATCAGCTGCGTGGCTTGACAAGACCCTCCACACAGCATCTCAACAGATGACATATGCCCTAAAGAAAATTACTTTCCTCGGGGCCTCTTGTATGGGGTTAAAGTAATTAAAATTCATAGCCATGAACAACAACAAAAATCCAATGCATAGAGTTAATATAATTTTTTATGTGAAATAAAGCTAGGAATGTGAATAAAAATACAGTACCGGTCAGCGTTTTTTTTGCAGATCCGCAGTTCTAAAATGGTTGAGAAACGCTGAACTAAAACACACAGGCTTTAAAAAAAACTTTTTTTTAGCAAATAAAATTTATCTCGGAAATATAACCTTATTGACGAAATAAAGATTTTAAAACAATTAATACCACTACTTTATAGTAATTAAAAAAATCTAACTTCTAACATTTTTAACGCAGTGATGTAATATTGTTGATAATTCCGCTAATATTAAAAAATGCGATTATCTCAGCTTGCCAATTAAGGGTTAGATGGTTTCTGAATAACATGGTTCAAGTATCAAGTTGTTGCAGGTATCAAGGCAAGTTTGATGCAACATCTGACGGTGGAATATAGTATTTTTTGTTGTCGGTTAATACGATTTGATATTATTAGTTTGTTCTTGACTGCGGGTATCAATAACTTATAGCAGTTGATGTTAGATGGCAGTACCGTGTCAAATTAAAATAATACCAAATGGAAAATACTTTCACAAAAAGGTTATCTAATTGTTTTTGGAAAATAAATAGAAAATATTTATAAGTCATTTCGATGTAGGATGATTGATGTTTTGTTAGACCCTTATATTCAGTTTTCCAGTTGTAAATAAATTGATGTAACTATCTATGTAAAATGCAAATATACCCACGATTAAAAGCAGTTTGCTCAATAATTCTTAGCATTAGTCAAAGTGATATTAGCGTAGTATGTAACATTAGAAGCGTCAATTTTTCCTAAAAAATATTAACAGCTGGAGTACTTCAAATTTTCTCAAATCCAACATTATTTTCGCAGCTTTCTCTGTCTGTATTTCTTAGGCTTAGATAAACGTAACTGGATATTATATTTTAACAACATGTTTTCCACGGTTCCATGATAACTCAACACAGTGACAATTCAACACACTTTTAAAAAGTGATATAAAGGCATTAGAAACGATGAAAATTTTATTTTTTAACCTAACCTAATCTACTTAACCCAGTTAATAAAGTTTTTTGTTTCATCGCTTTCCGTGACTTTATATAACTTTTTAAAGATGTGATGAATTATCATTGTAATGATTTATCCGGTCACCTTTAAAAACATCATTTAAAATCTTTGCGAATTTACTTTAAAAGATAATTAAAAATTACTAAACTCCAATGTAAATCTGTTATTTTTATATCTAGCATTGCAATTATTGATATAATATCTGAATACAAAAATAAATTCTTACGTTTTCTATGTTTTAAAATGGGGATTGAAGCAATCTTTTTGAAAAAAAATTTAAATTTATATTTTGCTTAAATTGTCTAACAGAAGGATTTTCACTGATTTGTATTTATATATATTAAATTCTAAATTTGATTGTCCAGAATTGGTTGCATTGATAAGCTTTTGGAGACCACTACGTAATACAAGAGGTCGGGATTTATTTAATTTCAAAAATTCTGGTACTAACTACCTTATGTATTCCTCATTGCCAGAAAACTTATTGAGAGAAATAATTGTACAGACTCAGCGGTCATCGTTAATTTATCACTTAACAAATATAAAAGATTAGTTACTGAGGCAGTTTAGTTATATACTGAATTAATATTTCATTTTAACTATGTAATAAGTTTATTACAAGAATTCATAATCTGACCATTCGAGAGAATATAGATTATTTAATTATTTTACTAAGAAACACTTTTTGCAAGTTATGCTTAAAACATTAGGATGAACTATTTGTTTGCGCCCGTACTCGCATTATGGATATGAATAAATAGTTTTGTCAATACAAAAAACTCAATTATTTCAATAAAGGCATACAAATACAATATTAGATGGAATCATCGATACAATATTGTATTTGCATTCATTTCTAGAAGGTATTAAATTTTTATACTGACAAAACTATTTATTTAAATTCGTCTTACTATTGTAAAGCATAACTTGCAAATGGGGTATTATAATTAAATTATCGCCATCTATGAACATGTAGATTACAACGAACGTAGCCGTTATAATCAGGTATCATAAACAATATTCCTTTTAAAGTTATTATGATATAAAATTAATTCGTAATGAAATATAATTGTTTATTTCAGAGCATAGTGCCATCTATGTTTAACAGGTGGAAGGAATTGGAATCCAATAATAATGTTATTAGTACCATGCCATGTTGTTACCTTAGAGCGTGCTCAGTCAATTGCCTGAATACGTTTAATTAGGCGCTTTACCGCTTGAACACATTTGTTGCATTAAGAACAAAATCAATTAAAATAATGATATATAATTTCACTGGTCTTGGGAATAGTTTCATGGATTTTGAATGGATGAAATGTAACGTTTTCGACAAGATTATTATCGGTTAAAATAATCAAATATTATTTATAAGTGAAACTGTAATTTGACAAATATTCAATTAGTTTCAATTAATTATTTTTAGACTTCAATATAGTATCTACATCATTACAGTTATCGCTGTAGTCGTTCTACGCACACAGGAGCATTGCATGCATACAGCATGTTTAAACTCATTCATCAACGAAAAGAAACTTGCAGTGAAATTTAATGATTTTTTTTTTTAATATTGTGACATAAATAAGGCAAGTTAAAACTTTTAGAATAGGTATTTGATCAACGTATGGATATAATAATTATTACTGTCCTTTTTTCGCAAATTTATTAAGAATCTTTTAAAATTATTAGTAACTAGGTTAAAAACGGGTTTGCAGGCCTGCGTTTCCTGATAAGCTTTTTTTGTTAATTCCTAGTTTATCGGAGCACGTGTTTGTGCACCTGCATTTGCCTTAACTATGAAATGCAAAAATATTAAGATTTTATGAACACGTGTTCCGACACCGTGATAATTCAAAACATTCGTGTTTTACTAAAAGTTTATAAAGAAACCTATCAATTTATTCGTTTAGGGTCTGCAATCCCATTTATAATCGAAAAACGAATAAATTGAAGATATTCCTAATAAATTAACAATACTCATTTGTCTCCGTGTATGACGAGACATTACCCTAAAATAAATTCTTAATCTTAACGAGGCGACGCGACGCGACGTTCGAGTATGTAGATGAAGAATCCGACCTATGTATCCGACTAAACTTAAGCAATAGACAGCTTACTCTAAGGTCATTCGAGGATCCCACCACTTACCCGCCCCGGTATAGGTAACTTATGGTTACCCCTTCAGGGCACTAGCATGGACTCTAATTTTTTTTTCATGAACGACTCTACATTTAAAGAACGAAGCTAATCCTCGAATGTCCCCGCATACGTTGTTAGCAAGCAGTATGCAAGTGCTTGGTTATGTACAGGTTAGTATAGTATTAGTAAATGCTTACCTTTTGATTAGTGGATATAGGGATGAAGAATAAAACACATAGGAGGACACTAGGTCCGCCAAAACCAGTTTTGTGTACATAATGCACTTGAAAAGAAAAGTCAGAACATTATATTTAAAATGGTATGAACTAAGATACATCTGAGAGAGGAGCTAAGAACTTCCCTCTCGGCAGTCCAGAGTTGGGTGAGACTGTGATCAGGCTGTCCGATGCGAGTTTCGGGTACCGCGCCCTTAAGCCGATTTCCCGATGGAGCCCTGACGAAAGTGTAACTGGGAACAGATGGGTAGGAACCCGAAGACCCTAGGGAGTTTAAGTAGCGTCGGGTTGTCGGAGGCGGGGCGGAAGGTTTCCTAGTTCGAATCGGACATCCTTCTGACCTCCCACCGTCCTCAGGGGTGGCGCGTTTGGTCAGTAAGAAACGCCTCTTCAGTGTGCGTCAGTGCGCGGGGACGAGGTTCAGATCCACCCCCATAAGGGGAGTAGGACAAAACAGAACAAACAGTTCAGTCTTATCTGGAGCAAGAACACTCTCATTCTACGTACTGGTGTAAGAACTAATATGTCAATCCTACAATTAGAAAAGGACAAGAAAGATTAATTGGAACGAGATGGATGGAGGAAAAGAGAAGATTTTGGGAGGGAAACAATTTAAAACAAGATTAGTAAAGCGAACGATGGATGTATGACCAAATTACAGATGTTGCCAAAATTAGTGATCGGTGAGGATGAGCTGATGACGAGGACTCCTGTAAGATGCATCAAATAAGAAATAAATTTCTTAGCTATGAAAATAGCTGTGTCAGACAGGTAGTATAACGGAGATCAGTTTGCTTCACGGCCGGTACACGAGTTGACGGGGATCAGTAGATTGGGTGCATCGGTGAGGTCAGGCTAAAAGGTGGATAACAAGGAACAATTTGGTACATATAAGGTTAAGGAAGAGATAATTAGTGCATAAAGGTAACATTGTACAAAAGAAGATCAGTGCGTAAAGGAGAAAGAGTGAAGAATAGCGTGTACCTAAGATTCAGGAGCTTATACACCTGGGTGCTGAATTAGCTAATCCGCGACTCTCAAAACCGACCATCTTTCAACCCATGTCTTCGTAAATTTCCGCAAGCATTCAAAATTCACTTTATTCGAAACGAGATCGGTAGTCCAAACCGGTCTCGTAATAACATCCAAACCCTTCAGTAATTCATCTCTGGCATCCATCAAAATCTCACAGTGCCACAGAATGTGCTCGGCGGTTTGGTCCGTACTGCCGCAGGCACAGTTGGGATGGGGTGACAGGGAGAGTCTGTGAAGTCTCCCCCTGAATTCCCCATGGCCCGACAGTAATTGAACCATATAGTGGTCCATATTAATGAACGCCCCTTCCATTCTGAGTTTAACTGAAGGGAAGAAGGAGAAGGTCCATCTTCCCTTATTCGACCTATCCCACCGAGATTGCCACTCGTTGAGTGTCAGCTCTCGCATTTGTTTAAGTCGGCCTGCTAGGGTCCCGGCACCGCCTGGTGTAATCGTAATACCGAGGTGGTTGGCCGGGAGACCCCTGGTCAGCTTTTTCTTAGTGAGCACCTCCCTAATCTCTAGATCGATTGGCAAGACACCTGCCAACACTGGAAGTGCGTCCGAAGCAACTGTTCTATAGGCACCAGAAAGTGCCAACAAGGGAGTTCGCTGTCCCCTCTTGAGAGCCGAGAGTATGAGGGCATTATCCAGACGATGTTCCCAGACGCAAGCGGCATAGGTGACTTGCGCTAAGGTCAGCAGATCTAGATGTTAGTAACCGTCTAATCGAAATTTCTAGGTCAAATCGAGCTGTTTACTATGATCGTTCTTTTAGTGTAACAGGCCCTCTCATCTGGAATAGACTTCCCTCAGCTCTTACTAATCTCCAGAATTTGGCTGAATTTAAACGGGCTTTAAAAACAGAATTATTTAAAAAGTCTTACCATTTATAAATTTTAGCTTCTTTTCAATATTTTACAATAAGCCATATTCTAAAACTTCCGGTAATTGTTTGGTTTCGGTTGTCTCCTTATTGTACCTTTTTAAAGTGTCTGCTCAGAAAATTCTCATTTCTGAGCACAAACTGCCTCCTGTTTTATGTTACGTTTTAGTTTTAATATTCGTATTTTGTCCTGTCCTGCTGTTATTGTTATTCTAAGTTTTGTCATCATTTTGTATAAACAGTGTATTTAGTGTTATAATATTAGATCTGTATTGGGTAAGGCACACTGTAGGAATAATTTTAAGAACCATTAATACTGAATTACCATTTTTTTAAAGTTTGTTATACGAGTAGTTAAGCGCACTTGAAGTGAAATGACACTAAACTGCGCTATATAAATGCCATGTTATTATTATTATTACTATAACGAAGCCATGTACAAAAATAAGCGACGCCCGGGCCTGGTGTATTGAACAGACCTACGGTTGAATTTACCCTAGCAAGTCTCTAAAATAAATTGAGAATCTTAAGAGGAAGCAACAAGCCAAAAATGTGTATATTCTTGGTATACCTTATATTTTAGGTAATAGGCATTAAAATCGCTTGACAAACGGTGTCTAGAAACGTTCGATTTCAAGCATAAAAATGTTTTTTATTTATTTTATAAATAATTTTATAAGAAAACAAAAAAGTTAATCAAGTGAAACTGTCACAGATACTTGATATAAAACCAATGATACTTTTAAAAGTTGTTATCTTTGCGCGTTCATACATTTCTATTGAAAAAATATTTTTTTTTGTAGCTTACATTTATATTTTATATTGAATAATTATTTTTTTCATTTGTATTCTACTCAAGCGAAACGATAGAAAAACCTTCAATTTATCTAAATCATATTTTTTGGTATTCATAATGTAAAATAGTGATTTAGCGTTGTAATATTTTGATTATTTCGGCCTTGCTTTTTATTATATTAAACAATATAAAATTTTCTTCTCTCTTGGCTATGATCGATACTTCTTTTTTTTTTCTAAGGCTTTGCATATGTGTTCGCAGGGATGGAAAATTCCTCCCCTACAACACATAAGCCTCCATGAAAATTGGACCCTTAATTTCTTTGATAACTTCAGAAAGCTACTTAAAGCCCTCTTGTACTGTATATCTTTATAGACATATGTACTTAACTAATTAATACGTTATTTACGAAATTGAACGCAAATATTTTCGTATTTATATTGTAATTAAATTCCATCAAACGTTGTGTAATTTTTTGATTTATGATATAGGATTTTAATTACTTTCATTTTTTGTGGTAACCCTCTTGGTTCTGATCGAGGCGTTGAGTTTCAAAATTTACTTGGTCTTTCCATTGCAAACCTAGACTTAAATGATTTCTCTGAATGAGCTAGCTTTCCTATTGTAACTATTCTGATTTCCTACACCCTAACAAAGTCGTAGTTAAACGCTGATAAAAGATATTATACATGTTTATTTGGACAGGTAATTAAATATAACTCAAATGGTTAATTGTTAGTAAGTTTGATTTTGATTAACTCTTGTCTGTTTGGCGCCACTCCTTTATGATTCTGCTGCTATAAGGTACATGTAAAGAATGATTTAGTAGGTTAATGTAATTAGTTAATTGTATATTTGACGAACTCAGAATAACCCTTTGCTAGCAAAATTTGGCTCCTATCCTCCAGCAAGTAAACGAGATGATCGTGAGTCAACGAGAAATTCGCACAATCTTTTGACACGGCTCTTTGATTGATACCTAAGTTATCGCGTCCCAAAAAGCCTTCCACGTCATCATGCACTGCCTTCAAGTTTCCCCTCGGGTCCCGAAACCTCCAAATTCCATCTCCTCCAAGGTCTACTATTTACTTAGGGCGAACCGGTTTCGTCCTATATACAATCATATACTCACGGTTGGTGTGGACTTACGGGTCGTGAATCCTCATTCCACGTTTAAAAGAGAATGCGAGAGTGGTCTACCGACCTAAATGCAAGCTGTATGCAGGTCCGCATTCTCCAGTAAACAGTACATACGAATAAATATATGTATACATACAGTTTGGGAAAGGTTTATAACTCGCAATACGAGGCTATCTACCTCGCATTCCAAGCTCGGATCTCGCACAAAGAATTCTGCACAATTCTTAGCTGGTAACCGAATAAATACGTAAGAATAAGGTTATACTAATAAATACTAGTAGAATAAGATCTTATTTGATAGTTTGTTTTGGAGAGCTATCGAACTCCAGACTTTTGTTTGTTTGGTTATGACGTTTTTATTTAAGAGAATCGTCATCTCTATTTGGTTTGGTTAATGGTCTTGTTATAGAAGCGACCACTGCCTCCTATTGGGTGAACTGTATTTGTTTTAAAATTTACCTCCAGGGTTCAACATTAATTTTTGTTCATCCTATCCCGTGATTTCTCAATTGTTTCAAGTAGTTGATTGCCGCATTAGAGAGTACTCGACTCTCAAATGTCTCAGGCAACTGATGGGGTTTTGTATGAGCGCCCAATCAATAACATTCAAATGTTTTGTATAATTATTCGATATAAATCTTACTAACCCGTGATTTTTCAATTGTCGATTGTGAATGATAGGTATTTGTAAGCACGCAGCTTCTAGCTGTTTCAGGTAACTAATAAAATCTATGCGACCATCTAATCAATGGTATTCAAATGTTTCATGTAATTTTTCGATATAAATCTGGCTAACCCATGATTTTTCGATTGTTGTTTGTGAATGATCCAAATCGCTGCACATTGCACAATGACATCCTGATGATTATCCTTATAACTCTAATAAATTTTCTAGTTACGGCCAAGGTCGTTTTCAAACTATGCGGTTGGCCCAGATCTTCAGCGTCTCTATTTGTAAACAAATCGAATAATATAAACACCTTCTTTGACACACTAACCTAGATGCGAGATTGTTTATTTAAGAAATATTTCTACCTCTCCTTGTAATTCAGTTATGTTACCTTTTATTGTGCATAGTTAATTAAAATATTTTTAATTCCTTTTGAAGTTAAACTATTTATTTAATTTTTTGAACACAAATTTACTAAGAGGTTAAGTGAAGAATAAATATAAATATAAGTACACATATCTCGATTGTCAAAATATGTTAAATAAGAGTACATATATTAATAAATAAATATAAGATATATGATTCTACATAGTCTTGAATATTAAAAAATACATATTTTCTTTTTCAGTAATATAGATATGTCCATGAGTAGGTATTTTAAATCGTTACCATTCCGATGTTTTGATTAATAAATAAAATACATATATATAAATACATTACATATATATTTATTCTTTATATACAATATATTACTTTATTTTATATAAATAAATACATAATATACATATATTAATGTGTAATGCTTTGTTTTGTTGTTTTTTAATAATTTAATTGATATACCATAATCAGCTGTATCTCCTCACTCCTAGGTCCTGAAAATTATTTATAAAAGGAAAACTTACCCCCCACCAAGATTTTTCCAGTTGGGTGCCACACAACAAATCTTGTCAAAGAAATCCTACCTAATTAACTGTATTTTTCAAATAATTTCAAAATTAATCTTTTCGACTATTTATTCCCATTTAATATTTTATTCTTGCTCGATTCATATAAATTAGCTGATATTTAATATTTGTGATATAGATGTGCCGGAAAATTATAAATTATTTAGGTCGAACTATTTTTGTTGTTTTCATTCTTTTTAATTTTTTTTTTTAATTATATAAATTTATAAGAAAATTCATCCCGAATGGCGCAAACTTTTAAATATTTCGATTCTGAATAAATTAAATATCTGTTTAAAACTTTCTTCTAAATCTCTCTGTTTTCACCAATATTTTAAAGTATCTACAATTATTTTTTTTTCGAATTGTTACTTTTAGAACAAAGGTTTGAGCGTTTATTATTATTGAATCCTTTTTTTTGTTTTTGTGTTTGATTGATGCAAAATTATAATCTATTTTTAAATATCAATCCGCGAAGCCGTTCACTCTAGATTAACGATAAAAACTCTCCATTAAATTCTAATGTTTTCACTTTGAATGAAATAATTATTTTTAAATTTTAATAATTCACTTTTAACACTTTTTGCACTATTCACTTTTAACACTTTTAAGCACTTCACACTTTACTTTTAAAACACTGAGTTTAAACTGTATTTATTTTCACTGTTTGATTTAATTTAACTGACTTATTAAAATTCACTGACTCTAGCACTTGTACTTTTCACAAAATTTTCCTAAGTCCCAGGGACTTATTCAAAATTTAACACTTAAAGATTTTTCACTGTTAATCCTACCAAAGACGTAGTACCGCCACGTAACAACTTTTCGAATCCTCGGCGCGACTGTCTCCTGACTGATTTGTACCCTCTTTTATACCCCTCTCAGGTTCCAAAAGACGTATCTGAATTTCCTTTGATAATCGATTCTATCTCCTATCAACTCGTAAATCCGAACACCCCTTCCCCTAATTTCGATCGTTCCTACATACGATCTTCTGTTGTCCGGCTTTGGGTGGCGGTTAATTTTTATCTCACGTCGCTAACTTGATAGGGTCCGAATCGGGTAAGTCTGCGTTACTCGCCCAAGCTCCCTTTGTCCTCTGTTCATACAAAATGTAGTTAAAATCTCATGATTTTGCGTTCCTTTTTTTTTCCTCAATTCGCGATAGGTCCGTCCCCAGTAACATATATATAGATCTCAATTTTATGCATCTTGTGCGAAACATGATTAAATCCATGGCGAAATCTTTACTATGCATTTTTGAATTTCGATTTGTTTAAAATCTAGTTAATTTTATTGTCACCTATATGAGCTTTTCCATTTTCACCCGTACCTTCTTTCTTTATGTCGCAGATTTGAGTTTTTCCTTATTTTTGGATTTTCTTTTATTCGCGACGTTTTCCTGCACAATTTTCTTCTTTATCCTTATGTTGTTGCTCATAACTCTATAACTAATTACATTCCAAGCCGTATTTATTAATTTTACGGATAAATTAGAATTGTATCGCTTTTCTCCACTTGGATCATTCTTTATCACCGTTCTTTACCCTTTCTTTATTTTTTCCTCGCTTTTCCCGATGTGTGTGGTCTCCAGGAAAATTTCATACTCCATTTATTATTAATTAATATATATTTTTCCACACTTCCATGGGAGATATACCTAATTTGGCTCTGGGATATCTTTCACTTTTATTGCCTGACCCAATCTCCGCCCCATCCTCCATCTTTGTCATACAAAATATCACATAAATCATATGTCTGGACACCTGTTTACGTCTCGAATTTATGTACTACAGTCGTAAATTTAATTTAATTTCAAACCTATTAATTTTAATATCTTTTGCTTTAAATAAATAATCCATAAGCTCCGCGTTAAATTTTATTGGTCTTCTAATCGTTTATTACCTTAACGTAAATAAGAATCATGTTCGAATTTCGATTGTTTATCCTTCAGAATACACATGAGATCGTCAACCTTTTATCTTGTTTCGATCCCTCTGTAATCTTGTAACTCTACTATCTATCTACCCTGATAATTATGTAAAATGTCTACTTTTCCTGAATCTAATCTATCGCTATATGTTTAGTTTTATGGCCTTCCTTTGGTACTCTATTATCATATTCCTAGGACCTTTGTGGTAGCTCAAAATCTCTGTATTATCACTCCGTTCAGTCGCTCCACTATTTCTAAAATGTCTATTTTAATGCGAGATTTTCATTCCCAAATTGATTTTCCAATATGTCCGCTTCATCTTAAATTGATAACGATTAGTTTCTAATGTTCCTAACACTTTCGTTTTCCTTTAGTACGATTTTTATCGAACTTGACACCCTATCTCTATCATAAATAATTGCACTATAGTTGAAAATTCTGCCAGCAACTTTCTTTCGTTTTACCCGTCCTTTTTTATACTATCACGTTTATTGTTTTTTTCATTGCATTTTCGTGTGTGTGTTTTTCCAACATGAAAGGCCAAAAGCCCTCGATGTCAACGGTTCGCTATCACCTAAATGTCTCAGTTATTGTAAACATTTTCTAGAGTTTGTCGCCTTGAACGTCAGTGTTTATACCATAGTGCGTTCACCTCTAATTTTTGTGGGAACGGAAATGCAATTAATTATCTATTTTAATGTCGGGTCCAAGGTTCAATCCTTTGTCTGTAGTTGATGCACGCCTCTCCGTTCACTGATTGGTTATTCAAAATTTTTATAGCTCTCGTCCAGATCTAATTGGTCGACAACCTTCAATATTTATTTTTAGGCCTAGAAAGGGGAAGTCCCAGTCTCGTCCTAGACGATTTTACGACCTCTCTGCTTTCGTCCCAGAACCTAGATTTAATTCCAAATATTACAGGTGTCTACTGCAAGCAAGCTGGATCAATTCTTTCTCCGCCAGATGTCGTTAGCATGTCCGTTTTCATAAATAATTTGTATATTTTTAGCAGCTATGGTTTATCTGTTTTTCACTGTGATTTAAGCCTTTCATCACAGCGTTAAGCTTCGCCTTAACGACATAAGTGATGAAGTCATGTAAAAACAATATTTGGCGCGCGGCCCGGCATAATAGATGGACCTATGGTCGAATTTTCCCCAGCAGGCGCATAAAATTGATCTTTCCGTGGGGTTTATTTTTATTATTTCTCATGAACGTATTACTAAAATCTCAGATGTTTCTAGAGGGAAGTTACTAATTCGTCGTCCAGAAATATAAAATCTAGGGATTATATTTTTATCGTAATATACCGTTTTTATTCATCTTTTTAATATTTGGCTGATTTATATTTAGCTGAGAGAAAGGAAAGTTGTATTATTTATTGAAAAATTTGGGAACTACGGGTAACATAAATTTGTTATAAAATAGTGTTTTGTAACGTAGTGTAACAATGAAAAACAATTTTAAAGTAAACTTTACGCATGTTAATGTTATGAAGTCGATCTGTAAAGGAAACTAGGATATGTACAGAAATATTTTCTCAATAAGAACGAGCATGTCAGAACCTATATACAATAACCCTGTCCAAAAATCGATGTCTCAATAAACCAACCATTTCATTTTTTGATCACTGGACATGTTATTTATTTGCTTACATGTTTTCTAACCAAGTAGTTAATGCCCGTTCATAACATTACATGGACCAATTATAAAATTTAACCAGAAATATAATTAACAGAAAAGGAATAGTACACACAAGTCTATAAAGCAGTCTTTCCCAAAGAGGTCTATGTCGACCGACCATGCGTATTACACGTCGTTACGCCAAGCGTAATAGGGCCTAGAAGTCTCGCGTGCATCTGCTGGCCTTTCTACGCTGATATATTCGTTGTATTTTTAGCTTGAATCCTCAATATAAGGTATACATAGATTTAGTAGAAAGTATACAGAATAAATTTTCGAAACATTTACTCAAGAAATACAATAAAACTTCAAATAATATGTTAACTTTACAAAAAAGACGCACATTTTCAGACCTGTTGTTTCTACATAATCTGCTAAATAATAAAATCGATAGTCCCGAATTGCTATCCGTCATTGGTTCAAAAATCTTCCAACGAGGCCTACCAGGCACACTACACTTTTTCATATTGAAGCCAACAATACCAATGCAGCAAACAGTAATTACTCGCGCAATCACAACATACACCCATTACGAAAAATTACTACATTTAGACATCTTTCGTGATTCCTTTCTAACATACAAAACTAACTTATTAAATTTCTTAGCATGACATATTTCAAAAATATTTTCACATCATTTTTCAAAACTTCTATGTATTAACAGTCAATTACAATTCGTGAGCTTATTATAATTCTTGTTTTCAATTAATTTATTATTATCTATCCACACACTTTCCTTTTATAACAATCTCAGGCGAAATTACGTAATGATATTTTATGGACATATGTAACAACTATGTAATAAAGAAAAATATCTAACTGTATCTTATTGTACGGTGTATGTCTTAACAAATAATTAAATGTAAAAAAATATTGCACCAAATAAAAAAAATGTCAGATTGGTTATTGCCCCATCCACTTAGTTCTGCTAGAAAAAAAACTTAAAAAAAATATTATTCAAAAGTGTGTTTGTGTTACGTTTTCAAATTCATTCAAATAAATTATATACTCTTACATATTTATTTATTTATTTATTGAACGCCATAAAAGGCTTTTACAATAATGTGATACATAGATTATAAGTACACAGTGGTACATAAGCGAATATTAGTATTACATTTAAGAACACAACAATATGTATACAAAACGACATTGAATGTGATACAGCTGAAATTTTCTTAAGGCATAGAATGCTACAATAATATAAAGTACTTCATTTAAACAGGATAAAATATACAGAAAAGGTGACTTGCCAACAGATATAATCTAGCTAAATATTATAACAGCGCAAATAGTAGTGAGTTTATTGTTACAATCAAATTTATCTTCACTTGGCTATGGCACTATGGCAAAGTAGCTTCAACAATTCAGGGCTGACAGAGACTTGACAATTAAAAGTAACATTTTTTATTAAAATAATACATCCGTTAGCCAACACTATAAGACATCTGAAGCAAGCAGTTTATATAGATGCTATACATATACATTTCACATATATGTATATATGTGGAATATATATATGACTATACATATACATGTATAGTCATATATACATTCTATATTCTATTCGATGCTATATATATACATTTCACATATATGTATATATGTGGAATGTATATATGACTATACATATACATTTCACACATATGTACATATGTGGAATGTATAAGAACACCATACATATGTTACACATGAAGAAGAACATGTCAGTATGATGCAGTACAAACAGACATTTAACATTTCACAAACATATCAGTTACATTCACTACCAAGTATTTTTGCCTTGATGCAAGACGGTGAGGTTTTGAAAATATCAAAAAGGTCTGTATACGTGTTGGCAGTGCGGTGAAAACGCGCCAACGGTGAATGATACAAATAGTTAGTGCTATGATTGTCACTGTGGAAAAGGTGGTGGAGTCGAGTTGATTTAACAGGGACACGAAAATTTATAACACTTAATATTTGAGGGCAGTCTATGAGATTGTTCAGTAATTTAAAAAGTATAAGAATGTCATTAATTGTTCGCCGGGTAGAAAGAAGTGGTAGATTTAGACCAGACATTAAAGTATTGTAGCAGATATCAATTACAGGCTGTCTCAATTTGAATTGAACGTATCGAAGAAATTTTCTTTGTACTTTCTCCAAGCGGTGTAAGTTACAGGTATAAATCGGAGACCATACAGGAGATGCATATTCTAGGTGCGATCTCACAAGAGAGCAGTAGAGTAATTTAATTGACTCAATGTTTTGAAAACTCCTTGTGTTACGCATTACAAAACCTAGAATTTGCATGGCCTTATTGGAAATTGTTTCACAGTGACGATCAAAGGTAAGTTTTCTGTCAAAAATAACACCAAGGTCTTTGATAAATGGTACTAATGCAATTTCATTATTGTTAATTGAATACGATATGGTTATTGGAGTCCGTGAATGGTAAAAACACATGTGGAAACACTTTTTTACGTTTAGTAATAATTTGTTTATTTCACACCAGCTAGCAAGTCTATCTATATTATGCTGAAGGATAAGTGCATCATTTAAACATTTTATAATCTTAAAAAGCTTTAGGTCATCTGCAAATAGAATGAATTTGACATTTTAGATCATTTATAAACAATACGAAGAGAAGTGGGCCCAGATGAGACCCTTGAGGAACTCCCGATGTTACTTTAAATTTATATTACTTTATTTTTTAATTTAACCATCAGTTCGCGGTTACAGAGGTAACTATTCAACCATTTTAGGAATGATCCATGTATACCAAGGGCTTGCAGTTTCGCGAGAAGGATATTAATATTTACTTTATCAAAGGCTTTTGAAAAGTCAGTATATATTGAATCTACTTGTGCACGAGACGTGAAAGCTTCACAGATATAGTGTTCATACAATAGAAGATTGGTTGTAGTAGACCGACCGGTCACAAAACCATGCTGTTCTGGAGTAATAACATGCCTAAACTTAACAGCAATTTTAACTAAGACAATACTTTCAAACATTTTCGGGATGGTAGACAGTATGCAAATTGGTCTATAATTTAAAACACAATTTTTATCACCTGATTTAAATACAGGTGTCAAGTGATTAAGTTTCCAAGGATCAGGATATATTCCAGTTTGAAGTGACAGATTGAATATGTGTTGAAGTGGAGCTGCTATAAACTGAGCGCATTCCTTTATGAATACCGGTGGAATTTTGTCAGAACCTGACCCTTTATTATAATCTAGAGATCTGATATTTGTATTAACATCATCCAGAGAAATGTGGCATGTTGATATGTCAGTTACATTGGTGTATTTAAATTCAGGTATAGTTACATTATCATTTTTCTGTTCATAAACACTTGAGAAATGATCAGCAAAGAGGTCAACTATTTTTTGATCACTGTCAGCATGTTTTCGCCCTGAATACATTGATCTAGGACAGCCGTTGTTGTCTTTAAGAGAATTCACATAATTCCAAAAATTTTTTGGATTTGACTTGATAGTCTGCTCTACATCTGTAATATAATCTGAATAGCATTTTTTAGATAGACTTTTACATTTATTTCGTAAAACAGAAAAAAATTTATAGCACTCAGTGGAGTTATTGGATTTAAAGTTAATGTGGGCAATTTTTTTACATTGAATTAGTTTTTTTAGTTCAGTACTAACCCATTTTGGGTAACAGTCGTTACGTTTCACAATAGAAGTTGTATGCAATTTTCAAAAGTATCATAAAGGTTTGAGTTGAACACATTTGTTGCTTCTTCTACGTTTGCAGACATAAAAATGCGGGACCAATTGAGCGAAGAAAGATATAAGCGCACTTGATTATAATCGGCTTTCTTGTAGTTTAGTTCGTGAACGGGAGGTTGTGGAGTGAGGAGTTCAATGGGTGCCAAATAAATGATCGCTTGTAAAGGGGGATGATAAGAGTCAATGGATACTATTGGTTCACGCGATTCGCTGACATTACTATTTTTTATGTTTGATATGACAAGGTCAAGAATTCTTTCATTTATATTTTTAACATGATTTAATTGTTTAAGGTTGAGAAAGTTGATGATATCAATGATTAATTGGGCTTTAGCAGAAATGGGATTTGAAGACTCAGTGGGTTGTACCCAGTTTACATTTGGGAGATTGAAATCCCCAAAAATTATTAATTTTGCTTCAGGATATTTCAATTTCAAAGATTCAATTTCATCACAATGTTTACAATACACATCAGCACTAACTTGGGGGGGGGGGATATACACACACACAATAATTATTTTTGTTGCTTTGAGTTTCACTAATATAGCTATTTGTTCAATGTTTTTAATTTTTAGTTTTAATAGTTTTGAATGGAACATCTTTCTGATCGATATTAAAACCCCGCCGCCAGTAATATTTTCACGATCCAGCCGGTAAACATCGTAGTTGGTGAAGCCTAATTCAGGGGAAGATATTTTTCATAAAGCCAGGTTTCTGTTAGGCAGTACACATCGTTATTTATCGTTGGAATATTACACCTTAGGGTGTTGAGCTTGGTGCGCAAACCTCTAACATTTTGGTAGTAAAATGTTAGTTTCGTGGGGAGTTTTTTGTATTTACAATAACAGGTTTATTGTTCTTATATTTGATTGTGAGACCTATTTCACCATCTTGGGTTCTTTGGTCTAGGGTTAATATACCGACAAGGTTTGGTTAGGTTTGGTTGGGATGTAGCATTGCATTATCCACCCAGTCCTGCTGGAATACATTTTTTAATCTATGTCTTTAAAGAAAAGTATTCCGGTGTGGCTAGTGGGTTTAGGTTTTATACAAATCTATATTAGTATTCCAAGATCGATGAAATTTTGCAAAGTTGACCTTCAAAACAAGAGGAAGGTGACTGTTTACACGGGATCACACACATGGGAAGACACATTGTGGAACCAAGAGATGACAAGCCCGACGAACTTTATCAAAGGGACCGGGTTACCGTTAAAGAAATGAGATTACACGGGAAACAGAACAATAGGCCTACGGCCTGAGTGCTCACGGGAACTATACGTAAACCGTCTCCGCTTTATAATAATAATGGATTGCATTGCTTACTTGAACATGACATTCAAAAGAACTATCTACATTTACTATTTACTATCTACATCTGAAAAACTCTGTATAGATCCAAAAATTGAATAATGTTGAAGATGATTCAATAGTCCGCATTTCTTACACTTTCAAGAAAATTAATTGAAAACATCTTTTCGTTTGGCTACATTCATAAGAGATGTCCTAGATCAATCGTGACCATGCCAATTGCCCGCCATTGCTGAGAAGCGAATCAATTGACATCGATCAAACTGGTTGACCTTTATAATGATCATAACTCAATACCTTTTCCGACGACTTATACTGATGGATTGAAATCATTCAATGAAAAGAATCGAGTGGCATGCAATACATAATATAAATTTATAATATGTATTGCATGTAATTATATTTAGTTAATATTGTAGCTCTGATAAAGCTAAACCTGATTGGTTGTCAATTATTTATTCAATAAAAATTGGAGAATCACAAAATTGTTTAATTATTTAATCCTTCTCTTACGGCGTTAAAAAAATCTAGAGCTCTGGTGCTGTATACTCAGACACGGGATGAACAATTAGAATTTTGTAATCTTTAAGTTGGATAAAAATTATCATATTTTACTTTTGTATGTAAACATGAATTTATGTAAACTGTTTAAACGATTTTATGTTTGAATGTGTATGACGTAATAAGTATGTTCCTACTTTTATATATTTGCTTTTATGTTTAAATGTAGATGAAGCACGGCGTGTGTGCCCACAAATGTATTAAAATTTATGTATGTTTGAATGTGTATGCTGAAAATTTGTTTTTTAGGCAACTAATAAGTAAAAAAAAATATTTATTGTAGGTAATGTTTGAATGTGGGTGAAGCAAAACGTGAGTGCTTGATTTCATATTAATGATTTGTGGATGTGGATGTAGCAAGAAGTGTATACCAACAATTTGCTTTTTTCCCATTGCAGGAAAAACAACACACGCTCTTGGGATTGTGTGTATTGATGCATATAATGATTGATGCCAAACGTCACTGAGAAACAGCAATTTTTCAATCGTTACAGATCAAACTTCTACTGATTTATATATACGGGTAGTTTGATACCAGAGGCCACTCTAGGGCGTGTAATCTTTATTTGATAGTGTGAAAAATACCCTTTATCAATTTGTAGGTAAGTACGTCATGAGTCCGTGACTCTAAATACATATTATGTTAATATACTTAATTGGAAATAACTACACAATCCATGTACTTATTACAAATTATTTTGAAATGATTACGTTTTAATGTAGTTCTGCACAACATACAAGTAAATAAAGTAAGTAATATCCAAAGATACTGGGTGCGAAGCTAAGAGTATGGTGGTTCCGTGGTGCAAAGCGATGCAATGTTTATCAATTCCATTTAAATTTCGATTCTATTTGACAATGATCTTTTACGTTTTTTGTTTTGCTTCATTCTTCAGCTTCATTCTACATCGAAAACAACATAAAGAATTATTCCAAACCTTTCCCGACCTGTTCAATTGAAATGGAAACCATTGTGCTACACACGAAAAAAAAAAGAAATATCGACATATGTTTATGTCACCATCTCTTTAAAACATATAATGTTCATCGTTGTGTCTCCCCCACGGCCATGACCTAAGCGTCCCTAAGCTTTGACGAAAAACATAGTGCAATTTGTTTTAATTTTAATTTTCTCCGTCTTATAATTTTGGGGTTCAAACACTAATTGACCTAAGGGAAGAACCGCCCCTATTTCATACCCATATCGGCTACTTTCCGGTACCATCAATTAAATATTTAAAGAAAACGGTACTGTAACCACACAACTCATGCTCTTCGGATTGTGAGTATTGATGCAAATAATCATTGATGCGAAACGTCACTGAGAAACAGCAATTTGTCAATCTGTACAAATCGCACTTATAGAGATTTTTAAATCAATTGATATATGGTTACTGGGGTGGCGGAACCCTAATTAAATAATCATAATAAACCTGCAAAATGTTACAAATGGCGCTGTTTAAATTTTCTGCAAAAATAAAAATCATATTAAATCACTTTCCATTTTCGCAGAATAAAAAATTGGACCAACTTTAGTTATATTTAATACCTACATATTTTAAACAAAAAAATCAATCAACCTGGGGGCGCCATACAAATTATCATACTTAAGAAATAAATCATCGCATCAAATTTTTAAAATTATTTTAAAAATATTTTACATGCATCCCTGTATGCTCAAGTAAAATAATTATAACAAACATGCAAAATGGTAAAAATGGCGCTATATAAATTTTATTTGTCAAATCCTTTTGCATTTTCGCAAAAAAAAAAATTCACCAACTTTAGTAATAATAATAATAAACTTTTTTTTAAATCATACGAAAAAAAGTTCCCATACACCCGGTTGAGCAGGTAAGATGCTTTAAATTGGCATTGAATTTTCCCCAAAGAATGTCACTTTGTTCAATTACTATTTTTATTTTGTATTATAAATTTTTTTATATAATAATTTTTATTTTTATTTTTTTATAATAATTTTTTTTTATAAATAAAGTTCCTACGTGAGTTCAGTAATTATCGCTTTGAATTCAAAGGTTTCACTTCCCTTTTACTGCTCTTTGATTGGCCCTAGCAAGAGACTCGATCTGTCTGTACAGGACCCGACAAAAAAGCATGACTCATTTGAAATTTATTAATATTTTTTTTCGATGTTATCCTTTTTAAATGTTTTTGGTAGAAATGACATCGGTCACGTGTCCACCCTTTAAATTCTCGAAAGCGTGTGCTCTTTTCGTAATAAATAATTTTAAACAACGAAAAATGTATGGAAAAATAAAAAAAATCTGCAAATCGTAACTTGAGAAATATGTATTATATGTATGTCGGCTCTTCCTATCATTGCGAAGCAGAATTCGCCAAGCGTTAGATTGTTCACCCATCAAAAGGGAACGTGAGCTGGGATTAGACCGTCGTGAGACAGGTTAGTTTTACCCTACTGATGATCGATCATTGAGATAGTAATACTGCTCAGTACGAAAGAAACGGCAGTTTTGGACATTTGGTTCACCCACTCGGTCGACCGGCCGGTGGTGCGATGCTACCATCCACAGGATTAGGCCTGAACGCCTTTAATGCCGTATCCCGCCTAGGCAAATCGGGCGGTGATATTGATGTGAGTTTCGCGAGTCGAAAGGCTCTCTAAACAATGTGACATCTATCAGGCGGCCCCCGTCCGCGGGGAGTTCCGTCGAAACCCGACGAGACTAGGCAAGCACTGCGCAACGTGGTTAAATGTCCCGGCGCGATGGCGCCCCGCCTCTGACCAAGCTTAAGTTCGACGTCGGAATTCGGAATCATCCGCAGACGACCTTCGTACCTGGCAGGGTGTTGTGCCCGGTAGAACAGCGTCATGCTGCGATCCGTTGAGACTCAGCCCTGCGCCAAGGGATTCATCCGATCGTCTCCACGGAGCGTCGGCCCCAAGCTGCTTTTCAAACACGATTTTATTTAAAAAAGTTAAATTCATTTTAATAATAATAAAAAATAATTTATATTCTTGTAGCAGTTATTTTTCTACCACCCAACACCCGAAACTTGAAACAAATCGTAGTATCTACGTTGAGTTAAGTTTTTCCCTCCTACCGCTAGAAATTTAAAACGCAACGATATTCTATCGGCTTTTCAATTATTCCGAGTAAATTTATTGAACTTTTAAATATCGCCGCTAGTCGGATCTATGTAATATTAAATATATTTTTAACGTTTTTATTGGGCTTTTCGCAAAATGCCAAACATGAATACGTTATTGCTGTAGAGTTTTAATGGATTGTATTAATTGCAACCGATTTTTAACGTTGCAAAACCGTCTGTCCGAAACGGTGGCGAGCACTTTTATCTACTTTCGCGAGATAAAAGTGCAAATATAGAGAGCTGAATTTTTTCCATACATCGGCTTTAACACGCGACTCTTCGACCGAAAACGAACTTTACGGTCGTCTATACGTAAGGGAAAGAGAGGTCGTTTTTCCGAGACAGGATTTACTTAGAAAATAGCTACCACGAGTACTTCTAAATGTATTACCGAGGAAAAACTTTGGAATAGTATGTCAAATATTATAACTAACCAATAGTTATAGCCACCAATCACTATCAAATATAATACTCTATCTGTGATCTAATTACACAATGGAATCATTTATACGAGTAAATAATGTTGATATTGGTTAATGTTATAAGGACTTTGCTATAGTGAACTTACATCAACTCTATAGGAAAGTAACCAAATGTGGAATACCATTTCGTTTATGGAGTATAGGAAAATCAATAAAAATAATAAATAAAAAAATATGGATGTTCAGCCATGTGAGTACCATTCACCTATTCTTATATTTTTAGTGTTATAACTATATCCAAAATTGTATTCAATTAAAAAAACTTAAATGGAACCAAACATGTAATTGGTACCCAATTGTGGAACAGCATCATAAATACCAATATTTTTTATAGAACCCTAGAAAAATAAATGACTTATTTGTATAAACGTGTCCACAAATTACACATTTGATTAACAAATATCTTGCGAAAAAAGTTCTTTGCAGAATAAACATTCTGAATATGTGTATTCCACATTTCATAATTGGAATTGAGCCCTCTTGCTATTCCACATTTTAAATTTCACATATTTAAAACTTAACGTTTTGCCACTTTTAAAAAAAGAACGTAACTATGCAGGAATTAGTGAATATCAAAGGCAGACAAATAATCTACAAAGGAAAAATAAACATATATAACTTATTTATCGCAACGGTCGGTGTGAACTAAAAATAGCTCATGACAGCGTTGCCAGATGTAAGAGTGTAGAAGAAGAAGAGCCGAACTGCCGAACTGAACCTCAACTTATGGGAAAGGAACGAAGCAAATGCAAATGGCGCAAAACGCGGCTTGCAGTTGCTTCGTTACTCTCCCGTAATTCGTGGATCGGTTCGCGTTTAAGTTCGCAAATGTATACGTACCATTAGATTTTGAGATGTAGCGCTATTCCATATAAGGATCCTATTCCACGTTTGGTGACTGTTTCGTACCGCCATTGATTCGCACATCGTTCTGTTTCTCGTCAATCACAGAGCCAGGATTCAAACCTGCACTTTTAGATCTACGAATAGCCGTCTGCAACAAACAACAGCCAAATGGCTTCAACCTTATCACGACGTGATAATTCGATGAGTATAGGTCGCTGGTAAAATGTTCCATGTTCAATGTTTTATTTTAAATATTGAAGGGAAATTAAAACATATGAAAGTAAATAAATTTAATATCAGTAACTACTGATATAATCTGCCATAAACGCTGTAGAAAACATAATTATTGCAATTATTGACCGCAATGTGCTTTTGCAGTGATTAATGTTGTAACTGTGATTAGTGCTTGTGATCCAATTATCTCAACAACATCGGAGTGCGGGCCCCACTCAAATCGACACATCGAGATGATCAAAGCTGCTGGTGAATACAATCTGCTGTGAATAGCTTGGGACAGCGCATTCCTGTTTTAGGATTACAGGTTTTCATACTGCAGAGAAAAGACCCCAATCCTTTCGTCTGACCTGACCTGTACGTCGCGCGGGCTATCGTGCACCGTACAGTTATTTATCTCTAATATACATCGACATATTGGCAAAGAGTCAAGTAAACCATCATACTACACAATTAAGACAATTTGACGTCAACGCATTACTCCGAAGATAAATACCACGTACATCTCCACAACCGAGCTAAAATTGTGTATATTAAGGGCGCGTAGGAGCGCCGAGAAATTTTAACGATAGGTATTTGTAAAAATTATTTCTATTTCGTTCATCTCAGCGGGGACAGCAAAAGTGCTATCGGTGTATTGGTGAACCCCAATGCGTGTGTGTGCGTGGCTGCAGGTGTTGGAAGCACGAATCGTCGTGCCGCGCCCGATAGCGACTTCGCGTCATATTATCGCGATCAGTTCTTATTATTTCATTTACTGTTATTCATTTATTCCAAAAATTAAGTAGGTGCCTAGGTACATATTCGTAATAAAATAGCGAGGTCTACATTATTTAATATTGTATTGTACTTATCTTTATTATTATTATTACTTACTACAAATATGTACGTAGATACATTTATTTTGCCTCCGTGGTTGAGGGGTAAGGCTCTCGACTTCGAATCCGGAGGTCTCGGATTCAAATCACGGCGTGCGCAAGTAAATTGATTTTAATTAATTTATGTTGTTTCACAATATTAAAAATAATATTCATTAAAAAGAATATTAATTAAATATAATATAAAATAATTGTCTGGAGAAATAATGATACACGCGGCGACTTAGTTACGGCCAAATCAGCTATCAGCTTACAGGGTTTTGTAATACTAGTCCAATTAAGTCGCCAATTGGGGAATCCACAGTCTCACTGGCTCCAGACGGGAGCAGTTCGGACTCTTGTGCGGTATTCACAATAAAAAGTCACGTCGCAACTCGCAACTAGAGCGCCTGCTGTTCGCTCATCACCTCAGTCACATTGCGACTTGTGTCAATACGCGTCGCGACTTGAGCGTGCGTATTCCTATATAATAGATATCTTCTGCGCTCATAGTTCATTCATCTTGTTACTATTAGTAACAAGAAGTAATTTAACAAACTAGTTGGTGATGGCGACTCCAGCATCATGAAAAAAATAATGCAACAAATGCCATATGGTCCTAACCTTATAGTACAAAAAATAGAGTGCAAAAATCACTTACTCCGCAATTTTTGCAACAAAATGAAAGCACTTGGAAAAAAAACCAACAACGCTAAAGGCTTTGTACCAGTTCATATAAGGAAAAAGGTTGAAGCAAACGTTTTACGCATGAGAAGAGCTGTAGTTGGAGCAGTAAATTACAGGAAAGAGCAAGAAAACACAGTACAAAGTGATAAAATAAAAAATTTGAAAATGGACATAAAAAATACCGCAAATCATGAGTTTGGTGATCATAAAAATTGTGCATCGTACTATTGCAAGCCGGAGAAGTATACTGATGATCCAAATTTAGTAAGCGATCTTCGAGATTGTGGAATATGGACTGATATCCAACAATTCTTATTGTCTCTAATAGAAAATGCAGAAAGTCTTATTATTGACGTGACAAATAACACTGTGGAGCAATTCAACAACGTTATCGCCAAATTTATAGGTGGAAAAAGGGTAAATTTTACTACAAGAGGATCTTACCAAGCAAGATGTTTTGGAGCAGTAGCTTCGTGGAATAGTGAATTGGAAACCCATTCAAGAATACAAAAGAAAATCCAAGGCCACAGTCCCGGCAAATACCCGAAGCACTTTATAGAGAGAAAACGACGTTCGAAGGAGAAAACACAAATGTGTCGAAAAAAAAAACTAAAGTATAATGAAAATACGACAGAAAAAAGAAAAAAAGTTACAGGGCCCGATGAAAATTATGGTCAATTGGAATTAGAACCAGATATGCCACCTGAAATATTTGAAACGAAAAAAGAGGAATTCCTCAAAGAATTATCTTCAACGAATAAGGAAGAGCTCGAACGGAATACGGTAGGCCAAAGCAATAACAATCTGTGGGCAATTGAAAGACGTAAGCGGATAACGGCGTCTAACTTTGGAAAAATATATAAGCTTCGGCAAAAAACTTCAGTTACGGGAGTATTAAACTCTTTACTGTACTCACAATTCAAAGGAACTATGGCCACAAATTATGGAAAAGAAAATGAAAGCCTAGCAATAGAGCAATTTTCAAAAAAACAAGTTTGCAGGTATCCGCTTGTGGGCTATTTATCGATAAAACCAAAAACTTTTTAGCGGCAAGTCCGGATGGCCTTATCGGTGAGGATTCTATAATTGAAATTAAATGCCCTTATAGTATGTCACCAGAAGAGGGAATTGCACAAAAGATAATTTATTACTGTAAATTGGAAGACCATTCTTTAACATTAAAACGGAATCATAATTACTTCTACCAAGTACAAGGCCAGTTACATATTACTCGTCGTAATTATTGTTATTTTGTTGTGTGGAGTCCAAAAGGTTTGCTGTATGAAAAAATTGAGAGGGACGATGAAATCTGGCAAAAAATCGTTCCACTGTTAGAAAATTTCTACCACCAATGCCTTTTACCAGAAATAATTGACGGTCGCATACCAAGAAATTTACCGGCGAGGGAAAGGTCTGGACCATAAATTGTTTTAATTTCATTGTGTAGATGTTAAACAGTAATTTTTTTTACAATAAAGCGTTTAAAAACAAAAAATATTAGATCATTAAAGAAGATTGAAAATGTCAAGTGATGTAGGAGGTATTCCCAAAAGTGCATTTTTCTGTAATAATATAACGTATTAAAAAAGTTAAATAAAAACTAAACTAGTTATGAGTATGTACCTAATATGTAGCACAATAAACAATATGGTGCCTCTTATACATAGATTTTAATATTCATTTGTATAATATGATATTATAATAACATAATCGATTCAACAACATGTGGTAGATGCATGTACCACTGAACATACGATGTACCAGCATTCCATCAAACGATCAGTGGTGTATGTACTTACCATCACACGTTTTCTTGTAAAATATAATTTTTTTGAAAAAAAAATCTAGAACAATATATTTAGTCAAATATAAAAGTTTTTTTTTGGTTCGGTAGTTGTATCTTTAAAAAAATGTCCTATAAAGGGATAATATTATGTTGAGTACAACCTTCAAAAGTTATCAAAAAATATTTAAATTAATTTTTGTGTTATGGAACACAAAAATTAATTAACAAATTAATCCAACTCGGCAATACGGAACGGAATCATCTCGGGGTCTGTCTGTAACAGGTGTTTTTTTTTTTCAATTTTTTTTCCATTAATTTATTTGACGTAAACAAATTAAATTTGTCACAATAACTTTAGTAAATAAGCTCGGTAAGTATTGGCACACTCAAGATAAGTCACCAAACAGAAAAATAATTTTAAAAAAACATCGATAACTCGGGACATGACAACACTAGTGGACTTGTGTATCGATATAATTATTGAGAATGTCACATCACTTCGTTGACTGTATACGTATTCAACAAAACCCTCTCCGCCCCCCCTCACCCCTGAATACTGAGAGAAAGGGACACATGCACCTCAGCCTGATAATACCTAAATAAAATTGTCAAAATCGAGGTTTTGTAGTCCTCATCTTTCTACTCCAAAACTGAACCAATTTCCAAGATTTTTTTTTACCAAATGTATTGGAAGAAAAAATTCTATGTCTGTACTTTTTGCTTTTTTAAAAAATACATCGTCTTATTTGTATACTGAACGTTTGTTGATGGCGTTAAAAAAAGGCAATTTTAACAATTTTTGAAGGGTTATAACTCCTATAAAAAGTAACTTATCAAAAAAATCAAAACGTACCGACACGCTTGCGGTCAATATTCATATTATGTTAAAAAAATATTTTCTCTAGTGTCAAAATCCAGAGAGGGAAATGAGGAATACGTTTGTATGGAAAAAACACCACCCGGTTTCCTCTTAAATTCAAAAAGACATTAAAGACTTGCTAAATAATGTAAATCTCAGAACACAATGTATCCAAGGTATCAAAACTTCAACAATATAACAAACTTCACGCTTATTTATTATTATTATTATTTTATTTTTTTTCTCATTTTATTATGTTTTAGGAAGTTATTATTTTATTTAATTTCTACTACTAAACAGAGTAATCCTAGTGAGGTGGTTCACACAAAAAATCATGTATTTTCTGTATAGTTTGTATATGTATTTTTTTCTCTAGGATTTACTAAAAATTAAAAAATGCATTTTATTTTCCTGTAATATTAAAAAAAAATTATGTAATTACGTATTTTTGATACGTAATTCAATCGGTGCAATATAGCTCTTCATATAATTACATACATTTTTGATTAAAAATTAAAAGGAGACTGTTATATCGCGCGAGCTACTCTAAAAATACATACATTCTGCAACTCATTAACTTACGAATACCTACAATAACAACACGACAAGATACACTATTCCACTGCAACACACATAAGCGCAATTACATTGCGAACTCCCCAATACAACGGTTTCACACTATGGGAAACCAATTAGTTAGGTGATGTCGATATATTTAATATTAACTTTGCGAATTTTGTGGATTACGTAAAAGACTTATTTCAATACTATTCCTAAATGGAAGTTATATTTTTGTAAACCAGTCAAATCGCTGTATTTTTTAATTTATGTTCTTGCTATTTTTAATTTTGTTTCTTGCATATATTATTTTTTAATGTAATTTTATTTTTATTATTCTTTCTTATGTTTCAAAACTGTCATTATAATTTTACCACCTACAATACCTACATGTAAAAGCCCTTTGGCGTTAAATAAATAAATAAATATAAATAAGTTCAAAAGATCAACGTGTGTGTAAAAAAATTAAATATACTTTTCAAAATATATTATACAGCCACAATTTTTTTGGTTATGAACTTTGCAGAATTATATAACAGCTCGCAAATGGAGAATAAAGTTTATACATGTTTTAAAAACGTAACGATACCTGTAAAACGAAGATAAAGGACATTGTGTAGGTGTTTTGATGGAAAACTCAAAAGTAATCTTTTAAGAATACAAAAAGAAGAATTGAAAATAGTGGATGGAAAAGCTGTCCCATTTGGAAAGTAAAAACATTTTTGGGAAATTCTGCCTACGTGTTTGTAGCGTCGATATTAATCCATTGAATAATTAATAATAAATCGCTCGACCTACTTAGGTACGTACTTGCTACTTGCTACTTAGGTACGTATTTGCAGCCGAAATCAAAACAAAGCAACCTACCTGTTTCAAGACCTACTTGCATACTCGCGACAATACTAACGCGCACTCAGTCCGGGATACTACGAGAACTCGCCAGAAGGTTCGAGTCTACGGCCTATGCTTAATCGCCGCAATGTCGAAGGTTCCCGAAACACACAGTCCGAGCGAGTGGCCTCGATTTAATTGCAATTTACTATCTACTGTCGCCATCGGCCGGGTAGTATAAATAAGCCCGACGCAGCGAGCCAGCCAGTCAGTCAGTCATAATTTTGCCGCCAGTCTACAAGGCTCAACGAGTGATCACCCGCGCCAATCTTACTAGCGCAAAGGACAACATTCCCGGCTTCGCCCGTACCATCATGGACTCAATCGGGACATCATCATAGCGCCTCGGCCACGTCCGCGGCCAGCGCTACTCGGATTACAAGCGCCCTGGTTCCAGCGTCTCTGACCAGCGCTTCTTCCACGCAACCATGACCACCACGAGGACACGCAGCATCCTCACTGGTCACGCCGTTCCCGTTCAACTGCCCACAAGGTCCGCCGCACCTTCGGCCGTCTCGTCAGCACTGGAGTGCCTGAAGACCTACGTTCTTCGCCAGTGCTTGACCTCCATCGAGTCCCGGTCACCAGCGCCCGGCGTCGACTCACTGACCCGCGCCTGACCTGCCAACACATCACAGCAGCAACCGGTGTATTCTTCTGTCCTACATCATCTCCTCGTCTCGGCTACTGACTCACCAATAAACACATGTGACCTTCACAACCTTCTTTCATTTCGTGCCTCACCATCGATCCCCAAATGTTCATAGAAAAAAATTATTTGAAATTTGACAAAGCATTTTATTCAGCACTTGTAACCGAAGATAATCTAATATGCCCGACTTACATATAATCATATACGAACGAGCAGTTAAAAACCCGCTCCACGGGTGTTTTGCTGCTAGGCCCTTCGGGTGGCACTTAGTTGGGCTTCGCCCAGTTTCAGTGGTACTAACAACAGTTAACCTATAATAACCCAACCTAACCTAACCTAATCTATAATTTTACTATACATATGAGTACATGTACATTTTATTATGCATATAAGTACATGTCAGATTAGAGATTGGTTGGCTTTTTATTGGGTTCAGTGCAGTGCCTACACTTCTTACAAACAAACACGTATTACGCGCGAACTTCATATCGGTGTTCTGTCAAAATACATAAATAATAATATTAAACTAGCAGTTAAAAACCCGCTCCGCGGGTTTTTGCTGCTAGGCCCTGCGAGCGGCACTTGGTTGGGCTGCGCCAAGTGGATGGTGATCAGAAATCAAACGCTGACTCCGACGTGGCTAGACTATCCCCATACAGCTGGCAACCCATTTCATAAAGGTACCCTGACCTGTCGGATCCGTTCACGTCCGAGAGAAAGCGAATTAAGTCATCACGCCATTTCCAAAATCGCTCCAACGCCCATTCCTCCAGACGAACTATTTTACTGAGACTAGATGGGGGAGGTAATTGCATCCCATATCATGATACATGATACTAACGCGAAAAGTGTGTCGTGTAGGTTTCGCCTGATGAAGCTCAAACTCCCACGTGCCGTCAGACCTACACTCCACCTCAAAGAAGCTGCTGTAATTCCGCCAAGGGAGCGTTCCAGTTGGCTTACATCAGCTTCCCGGTCGACACCATTGGATAATGTGATAGCGCTGCGGACTTATTCTCACGTAATCCCACGCCGTCGCCCCTCCACGTGGATTTTCACGGACGTCCAAGGTGCCTTCATCCTCAAACGCCCCAACTGCTGACCATGTTCCCGTTCATTACCAGTTGGCATCACAATTTTCATTCCACTTTTGCGCCCCTTAACTCAACACGGCCCCGTCAGAGGGAGTAGTCCCCCAGCGCCCCGTCGGTCCGATTCGTCCGCGTTGGCAACCCCTACCACGTGATAGCGTGAGAAAAGAAATCCTTCTGACTAGTCCGTATTTGTGGGATACGGATTTGCAGCGACACTATCAGACATTAACCAACTTTGAAGTTTAATCGAGGGTTAAATTTGGGAATGTGGTAAGGCTTAAGGGTGGTAATATTGATCTTGTCGGGGAATCCTGAAAATTGACATGTTGGTTTGATAAACATACTAGAATGGATTAGTGGTAATTGTTAGTCGACAGATATCAGCAGCGCACGTTCTAGGTTAGACTGTTACACGTTAATTGGAAATGAAAATCACTTACCCGGCTCCTACCCGCTAAATAGCAAACATCCAGGTGGGATCTACACAACCGTTGCCTTGGGTGGAGCACCTGCATAACCACTAAATTAATTTTTGGATAGCTTCAATCTTATTTCCCTAATTTTGATTGTGTTACCCCCGCTATTCGCCGTAATGAATGCACTTCAATCTTCCCTCCCTAACCTAGTAATTAATGAAAATTTTTTCGTTGTAACACGGCTTCGATCGAGCCTAACACGCGATGGCAAGACACTTAGGTATGTAGATTTTCAATTATAAATTTAATTTTAGTCCGAGACTTCATCAAAGTCCCAACGAAAGATTTTAACACTTGCGTTTTATTATATTCGAGAAGAAATTTTTGGGTTTATTATTTTTTTGATTACAATTTTTGTGTATAATCCGTGACTTTATTTAAATCCATAGAAATCGCGTTTAATTTTATTCGAAAAGGAATTTCAGGGTTCATTATTTTTTTTATTGCAATTTTTGTTTATAATCCGCGACTTTATTTAAATTTTTTATTATTTTTTTATTTTTTTTATTTATTTATTGATTACTTGTAAATTATTTAACATTATAAATGATAACAATATGCAGACAGATATATAATTTTTTCGTTTTTTTATTCTACTACTCCATAAGTTGAGCTCTAGGAGCTTGTGTTTATGGGAGGAGTATTTACATTTAGTTCTAATGATTTTTTAAACAATAATCAAAAACTTTTGATATAAATACAAACATAATATTAATATAGGTATACAAATTAGAAAAGTGTCTTTTTAAGGATAATTAAAATAATATATCTTCTTACAGATTAAGAAAGCGTGAGGAAATTAAGGGTACAATATATCAGGTAAACAAATTAGAAAAATAGTTTTTTAAAGACAATTAAATTAATTTATATTTTTGTACAAATTGAGTAAGTGTAAGAAAATTAGGGGTACAATATGTCAGTATCCAATTTAAGGGACTTAATTAACTTTTTGAATTGTTCATAATTCACAGTTTCGGTTACACTAATTTTATTTTTGGACAATAATATATTGTACCATCTTACACCTAAATACGAATAGTGGTGCTGAGCCGTGGTCGTTCTAAGCATAGGAATGGCTATTAAGCCATTAGTTTTGAATCTATTGCTTATGCTATCTGAGGGGTGAATTTTGTAAATAAAATATTCTTTATAAATTTGATATAAGGCGATTCTCTTATACAATTCTGTGATAGATGGTACATTAAATTCCCGAAATATCTCTAAAGTAGGGGAGTCATATGGTTTTCTAAGGATGATTTTTATAATTATTCTTTGAATTGTAATTATGGGCTGTAAAGAAGCCTTAAAAGCCCCTCCCCACCCGATAATCCCGTACTGCAATATGGACTGAATTAATGCATAATAGACAATTTTGATAGTTTTCTTATTTAAAATATTTCGTATATTATAGAAAATAAAGATAAGTTTTCTTATTCTTTCAACAGTGAGATTAATGTGGTCTTTCCATTTAACATTTTTATCTATTAAGATACCAAGATATTTTATATTAGATTTATGATTTAGTTTCGCGCAGTCCGTATTACATGTACCGTTATTTACACAATTTTTGGAATGAATTGTTATGTTAGTTTGGTTATTTGGCACATCTTCTTGTAGAGTGAAAGGAATACAATATGTTTTTTTCTGTGTTGAGTGATAATAAATTGCCATCGAACCAATTTTTTATAACCTTCATATCTTGATTGGCTGCATTGGTAATTTCGTTCCATGTCTTTTTTTCGATAATTATTGCAGTGTCGTTAGCAAAGGATATAAGTTTACCATTAAGTGATAATTTAAACATATGGTTAACGTAAATTATAAATAAAATTGGTCCAATAACAGTCCCTTGGGGAATTCCAAATTCTAAAGTTTCATCCACGCTTAGTGAGTTATTTAATTTTACTTTTTGGTTTCCTTGAGTTAGATAGCTTTTCAGCCAATACCTCACCTAACCAATAATACCAATATCATTTAATTTATTTATTAGTTTTGTATGGGAGATACTATCAAAAGCCTTACGTAAATCAATGAAAATGCCAAGGCATTTATTTTTTTTATCTAATGCACGGTATATAGTTGAAGTTAGTTCTGCAATGGCATCATGAGTGCCTAGTTTCTCTCTAAATCCAAATTCGCTAGGACTAATTATTTTATTATTTTCAATATAGTACAAAATTTGCTTTTTTACGATCTTTTCGAAAATTTTTGCAATGTTTGAGAAAAGAGATATTGGTCGATAATTTGATATTTCTTCAGGGTTGCCAGATTTAAAAACAGGTGTTACAATAGATTTTTTTATAAACGGAGGGGAATATTCCACTATTTAAACTAATATTTACAATGTGTGTAATTGGAATGCTTAATAATTCATTATAATTTTTCTATATTTCTACTGTGACTCCATCAAACCCTGGTGCGGATGCACCTTTTAATTCACTAATAATATTTTTTTATGTCATCTGTTGTTACCGGTTTGAAAACTGACAGATTATTTTGTTTAAGGCAGTCCTTTTCGAAATTATCTATTTTATAATTTTCATCGATCCGTGTAGCTAAATTTTGACCGACGTTAGCGAAATATTTATTGAAGGCATTAGCACATTTTGTCGGTTTCTTTAAGGCATTAATAGAATTTTTTCCAATATAAATTTTTTTAATTTGAGTTTTTTTGTTTTTTCTACTATTTATTTCATTTATTGTTTTCCATATATGTTTTACATTTTGTTTAGCCACATCAATTTCATTTTTGTAAAAGTTTTCTTTAGTGGTTTTTAGTAAACAGGTTAATTTGTTCCTAAATTTTTTATAATATGTGTATATTTTTTTATCTAAGGGAAATTTCTTTGTCAAGCGATATAGCTCTTCTTTTTTTTTAATAGACACGATTAAGCCATGTGAAATCCATGGTTTTATTTTTTTGAATTTTGATTTAATTTTTATAGTTTTAACATCTGTTGATGCTGTAATATAATTGCATAGAATATTATCAAAATTATTTGCGCATGTTTCAGCACAGGTTGATTCTAATACGGAACGCCATGTTTCTGTTTTTAGTTTTAGGCTTAATTTATGATGGTTAAGTGACTTTTTTGTAAAAGTATTGCATTTTGAATCAATATGATTATTAATATTAAGTTTTTGTATATAGATGCAAGTGTGATGATCAGTAATATTATTTTTTAATATTATCGTGTGTAATTTGTCGGTATCTTTAGTGTTACTCCATATGTGATCGATACAAGATGGACGTTGACCCGTAATTTCTCTAGTATATTTTTTTATACATAATATAAAATTCATTTCCGACATAAAATTGATAAATTCAGTTTTTATTTTGTTACTATTTTCGTTTGAAACATCTATGTTGAAATCGCCGATTATTGTTATGTTCTGTTTATTTTTTTTTTGATAATATAATGCTTCTTAATTCATCCATAAATGTATCTATACTCGTTTGATCCGTGTGTTCGGTAAATTAAAAATGCTGCTAATCGGCGACTACAATACTCCCAATATAGACTGGATTACCCATAGCGATAACTCAACAACTCATTTTAATACATCTGCTAATGCTCGTGAAATTATAAATATGTCAAATTTCCTAGGTCTTAAACAAATTAAAAATGTATACAACTCTAATCACCACTTACTAGATCTTGCATTTAGTAGCGATCCTTCAGTAAAATTATGTAAATCCATAGACCCCCTTCTTCCCGAAGATTCCCACCATCCTCCCTTAAACATCACCATTACTAACAACTTCCTAAACATTTACTCTAATAGTGTTCCTAAATATTCATACAATTTTGCAAGGGCAGATTATCCACTGATAACAAAATACTTAGAAAGTACAGACTGGTCCTTTTTAGACAAAAACACAAATGTTAACCAAAATTTTGAATCTTTTTACTCCATCATCAACACGGCTATTGAAAAATATGTTCCCTTAATTCAATTCAAACCATCAAAGTTCCCCAAATGGTTTAATAATGACTTAAAACACTTAATAATTAACAAAAAAATCTGGCACAAAAATTTCAAAGAGAGCAACTCTATCTCTGACTACAAAATATTTCATAAATATAGAACTGACTGTAAAAAGCTCTCCAAAAAATTATATCAAACATACATACTCAACACAGAAAAGTCTATTCCTTCAAATACCAAAAACTTTTTTACACATGTAAACTCACTAAGAAAAAACAAACCTAGCCTACCAACATACATGTATTTCGAAGGGAAAGGTAGTAGTGATACTAATGACATCGTTAATTTGTTTGCCGACTTCTTCAAAAATGTTTACGATAATGATATCCCAAATGTTCAACTTCCACCCTTTCATCCAAAGGAATCGGTCCACATTCCCGCTTTACATATAAATGTTCCTGATGTTATACGCAAAATAAAAACACTCGACTTAAAGAAAAAAGCGGGTCCTGACAAAATTAGTCCTGCCTTTCTAATTAACTGTGCATCAATAATAGCCAATCCACTATGTCATATATTTAACCAATCATTAAATTCTGGCTGTTTCCCCGACCTATGGAAAAATTGCTATCTAACACCTGTATTTAAAAAAGGCGATATTCATGATGTCACTAACTACCGACCCATCTGCATGCTCTCAACTATCCCCAAACTGTTTGAAAAACTTATCCTCGATAAAATCTCCATACATATTAACAACATCATTGTAACTAATCAACATGGATTTATGCCAGGCAGATCCACACTAACAAATCTCTCCTTATATGAAAATTTTATAGCATGTTCACTCGAAAACAAAACCCAAGTCGACTCAATATATACAGACTTTGTAAAAGCGTTTGACAAAGTTAACCATAAAATTCTTCTCAATAAACTTAGTCAAATCGGAATTGAGGGTAAATTATTGGAATGGATAAAAAGCTACTTAACAAATAGAAATCTACAAGTAAAAAATAATTCTAACCTTTCACACAAATTCATAGCTACTAGCGGTGTACCCCAAGGGTCACATTTAGGCCCAATACTGTTTCTCCTTTTCATAAACGATATTGTTACTGTATTTGATAAAAATGTAGAAGTGCTACTTTTTGCCGATGACCTTAAACTATTTAAAATTATAAAAACAATAAATGACTGTATTCAAATTCAATTAAATTTAAATAAACTTCAAGATTGGTGCAAAACTAACAAACTTTATCTCAATATTAGTAAATGCCACATTATAAGATTTTTCAGAACAACACAACCCCTTAACTATCAATACAAAATTAATAATGTTTCTCTCGCCTCTGTAAGTGAAATTAACGATCTCGGCATTACATTCGATTCAAAATTTAACTTTCTTTCTCATGTAGAAACAGTCACCAACAAAGGATTAAAAATGCTCGGCTTCATTCTCCGAAATGGCAGAGACAAATATTTCAACACTAAAAATCTTATATTCCTCACTTGTTCGAAGTCAAATCGAATATAATTCTCCTATTTGGTGTCCTTACTTTAAAATCCACTCCGACTCTATTGAAAAAATTCAGCATAAATTCCTAAGATACATTAACTATAAACTCGGTCTACCTATAGAATCAATAAATTACAATCACTTGATGAAAGAATTAAACTTACTTAAACTCTCAGATAGAAGACTTATTTCCGATTTGACTTTTATTTTTAAAATTGTCAATGGTATTATAGACAGTCCTGATATATTAAGCCTAATTACCTTCCATATACCCACTAGAACCACTCGATCCAAAATTCTTTTTAATTTCAATAACAATATCAGGACTGAGTCATTTAGAAACTCGCTTATACCTAGATTGCATGCAGTTGGCAATGCTTTCTCAGAAGTAGTAGATGTGTTCAACTGCACGGAATATAGTTATAAGAAGGCTATAATAACAAACCTCTGTCGTAATTATCAATGTTATTAGGCATAATACCATTCTATTCATAAGTTATCACAGAACCTAAACTATGCACTTACATTAGATATCAGACAGAAGAGTGTTATCTAATAATTTTACATACTTAATCAAAACTATAATTTTTCCCAAAATTGTTATGAGATGTCTTACTGACAGCCCTGATTCAATAGAGCTAACTCTTAGTTCCCAGCAAATTCAACCAAATTCAATATTGAAGGTAACAATAACCTCAATACTAAACTACTGTACCTACGGATTGAAAATAAAAATGCTATTGTACCTATGTATACCTGATGTTATTCTTGTTTAACTTTCAACATAATTTCTCAGTAATTATTCTGTTTAACATAATACTGTTTCGCTCCTGTGAACCACTGTAAACATAAATCATGTATATTGTAAAAGCCTTTTACGGCGTCTAAATAAATAAATAAATAAATAAATAAATAAATAAATAAATAAATTGCAATAATATTAAAACATATTTTATTTACATTTAGATTAATATCTAAGCAATTTACTCGCTGCACAGGTACTTCTTCCACTGCGATGTTTGAATAACAAGATTTAACAAATACAACAATACCACTATTTCTATTAATAGCACAAGATGTTAAGAAGTAGCTATATTCTGGAATGCAAAATTTATTGTATTCGTTGGTGAATGCTTCAGTTAACACGATGACGTCCGGTTTATGATTTAGTAAATTAATTGAGAGTAAAAATTCATTGAAATATTGTTTCATCGATCTGATATTCAAATGGAGTACTGAGAATGAATTTGATATTTTATCCACGATTTTATTACAATCATTTAAAGTGTGACAAATATATTCCGAAATATTAAGAGTTTTATCTAATTCCTCAGTGAAGAAATCATTCATTTTTAAATCCATAACAATCGCATTTAATTTTATTCGAGAAGGAATTTCAGGGCTTATTACTTTTAATTACTGAATTTAAACCAATAAAATTTTTCAACCTGAATTAATTATTACGTCAATAAGACTGAGTCTAACTAATTGTTCGTAGTTTCGAAATTCTTTAAGGTCCGGTTTATCATTTCTTCAAACACTGAATTTAACCGTATGTTTTTGACCAGAAAAATTCTCTAAGACCAGAATAAATTACCAAGTGGTATTAATACGTAGCGCGACGTGTATCCTTCCTTAAAAGGTCCCCGGCGATTTGTGTCGAACTATCTTTAACTAATTGTTTGACTAGAAATTTTTCTAAGTCCACGAATAATTACCAAGTGATATTAATACGTAGCGCGACGTGTATCCTTCCTTAAAAGGTCCCCGGCGATTTGTGTCGAACTATCCTGATTTGTGCCCGTGCACGCTGTTTTATAACAGTAATTAATTACGTTTGTCATTGCAATCCCACCTTTATCAAAGCGCTACGGACCTATCTTTCTCGCCCAATCTCCTCTGTGTCACTTAAAACTTATCAGGTCTATACTTCCGCGTTTCTCAGAAAAAACGGGCATTTGCCGTCTCACAGCACAGGCCCGTACTGGTGAAATTCTCAAGTTCGCCTCATCTGGTAGGTGTCTTCTAATCCGTCAGAATTGACCCTTTCTTCCAATTTAAATTTTTCGCGCTCCTATTTGGTCCGTGACGTGTGTTCTGATGACCTTTCCCTTAGTGCGCTAAGACATCCCCTTACGCGTAACTAGCCAAAAATTTCCTCTTAACCCTCCGTTTTTGTGGACATTCCCTATAGCCTCTCTTTTACCTCCTATCCTCTGTATGAGAATAGAACTCGCAACTCGCCTCTTGTCGAATTAAATGGTGTACACGTCCGTTCCTCCCTCTACCTTTCGGATCGATCACTTCTGACAATCATTCCCATTCCACCGTATGCTAAATCCCTTTCGTAAGGTCGTCTCCTACATTGCACATTTATTTACCTTTGACCGCTTCGATTTGATATCCTGTTTATTCCTCCGGCCAATTTTATTTTAAGAACTATAACTGGATTTTCACGATTCCTCTCTGCAATTATGGGTGTTAACCCTAATGATTCTGCCACACGCCCATTTTTTGTCTTCGTCTCTCATTATATTTCACATTAATCAGAGACCTCAAGCCCCTGTCACAACAAAACTGAACGTACTCGCTCATAATTCCTCTGGTTGTGGTTAACCCATTAATTTTAATGTATTTTCTTCTTCCATAAGCCCCGTGTAAATTTGATTACTTTCGTGGATGATTATTACTGTCTAAATGGTGCAAAGCCATGTTAGAATTTTTCTCCAAAATTAACCCGCTCGAGTGTCAGAAATCGCACACCTTTCTCCCTCTTTTAACCTCAAGTAACAGACCTGTTACCACCAAACCTCGCTCCGTCCCAGTGATGCTACGCCTCAAAAAAAAGGTTTTGAACCCATAAAAATGTCAAGTTTTTCAGCCTTAGATCCAGCTAGTGCGTTCACCTAATCATCTGGTGGGAATATTTCCAAGGTCGATGCCATATAAATCAAAGCCTAAACACACCCCCTCTCTTAAATATCCTTTGTCCTGTCAGAAAGTCGCGCCCCTTTTTTCTCTGTAATCATGATTGGGCAATCCAGTCTTCCCGCTGCGCCCCCAAAGGAAACCTCCCACACATGTATGCAGTTCCCTGTAATTCATATGTGTCTGTTCCGATAGATGGCTCTATTATGACGGTTTATATCATTTATTTTGGGAAAGACCTTGGTCCATCACACCGTCAATATCTATAAGTTGAATCAATATCGTATAGTTTGTCACAACAATTAAGGATAGTTATAACAAAGTTGACTGAAATAATAGATTATTACATATTGATTAATTGTACCCGTGTTTATGGATAAAAGGAGGGTAATTGTGCGATGTGATTAGCAGTCGGTTTAATTAAAAGGTGTGAATTTTACTCCATCTGGTGGTAATTCTTTACCTAAAACTGTTACTGTATCTAATAAAGTTTAAAGTTAGATTATATATACACCTTCATCAGGAGAGTAAAAATCTATATATAAAGGTTGATTATTACAATATAGCGCCCCTGAGGTGATATCTCACAAAAGCGGCGCTATGCATTATGCAAATTGTCCAATTAATAAATAAATATAACGCTTACATTTTATTATGTACTTATGCATTGATATACAATGGAAATAGATAAAATAATGTTATCCGATTAAACTTTATTTTATTAAAAAACAAATAACTTTTTTAACTTCACTTTATTATATACAACCAATACATGTTTCATGAACGAAGTATACACCGAAGTCAAAAATTAAATATAGATTACAATTGGAAAAAAGAAGTGGAAGGAGGGGGGAGAGGTAAGAGTAGGCTGGGTTTATAAGAAGTAGGAATTACAATATGAAAGACCAGTTAAGTGGGAAAATATTTAAAAGAGAGTTTGGAAAAAAAAATTCTTGTTAATTACATCTACTTTTATAAACATGTTCTCTTATTTCTAAAATTTCGAAATTATTTATTTGTGATGCTTTATATCCAGTGTGAAGTATTTTAAGACCTGAAAAAAAAATTGCATATAACCATAAAACAATATATTCATAAGACAAATAACATTTAATAATGGTTATTCTAATAAATTGATAGTTGAAATACTAAATAAAATAATTAAAGAAATTATCTTCAAACGGTATTTTTACCCTATTTCTTAAGATATAAATAAACAATGGCGTAGAATTCTGTTTGTGGATAACGACACTTCTAAAATTATATATATATTAACATTCCTGGTACTATTCAACCGGCGTTTTACACTAATAACAGAATGAATAAATATATTCTTAATAATAAAGATGGCGAAAATCAAACAAAAAAATCAGGAGTTTATAAACTCAATTGGGCTGGATTGTAATTTATTTTACAAAGGTAGAACCAATAGAAACGTTGAAGTCACAACCAAAAAACATCTCAGGGTTCTAAATGGTAATAGTGAATCTGAGTTTGCAAATCATCTTTTGAATCACACTTTCGATAAAAAATTCAGGTCTTAAAATACTTCACTCAGGATTAAAGCATCGCAAATAAATAATTTTGAAATTTTAGAAATTAGAAAACATGTCAATATAAAATCAGATATAATTAATAAGCAAAAAAATATAAATAATAATGAAAAATGCCATTGCAAAGTTGAAATAAACTTCCAGAAGAAATCTTATTATTAAACGCTTGATGTTCAAGTAATTTTGCATATTTAAATATTCGCGCCAGTCATTTGATTCGTTCTTACACCGCCAGAGGTACGCTCTGTCGGCCACCTATTGCCGCGATGCGTATCGGGTATCGGCCATATTGAATTAACGCGTGCTTTTTTCGTCAAACGTCAAACGTAATCACATAATTGTGGATAATTTTCACTGTAATGTAATTAATCCAATGGATTATGAACTTTCTAAGACATATTTTCTTCGATATTATCCAAAAATTGTATGAGCAGAAACGATATTTTTGAAGAAATATCGTATTACATGTGGCGATTCTATTTTAGTTTGAAATCGTGTCTTAATTTTTAATGTCTTATTTAAACACAATTTGAATTTGACCAATCACAGGGCCTACATCGTCCAGACGCAAGCGTATTAATACTATCAGATATCAATATTTTTAATAATCATAAATGCACAGAGTTGTTGTTTATTGTCATTAAGTTGAATCAAATTTTTGGTTTATTTTTAAATTCGTATTAAAACGGTAATTTGGTAGTTTGAATAGACGAAATTGTATGTATTTGTTATGAATTACTTCAAATAAAATTATTCGCTTATGCCATCAGAGGTGCGCTCTGTCAGCCAATAGAGAAAAATACTCCAGCGGCCAGTAAAAGAGGGATTGACATTTTCAAGGAACCCTAGAATGCATGAAATTTTTTATATTTTTGATTTATGCGGAATTTACCCGAAACATAAGATTTGAATTCGACCAATCAGAGGGCCGAAGCCATCCAGACGCTAGCGTAATAATACTATCAGATTGTTATCGTTTTAATAAATTTAAAACTGATGTTTTTGTTACTATTACCGAGGCGTTCATTTTTCTATTTTTTTACCGATAATTGCTGGGGTATTTTTTTATTAAAAAAATAAGATAAGTGCATATTAAATAATATTAACATTCGGTTTCTACATATTACGAGATATTGATAATACTCGTCATTGATGCCTTTGCTAGTGGTTGGAAGAAGATTGCACGGTACATTATTGTAGTTATTTATAAGTAATTAATAATATGATATGTACCTGTATTATGTGCTGAAGTAAGTACATTGCAGTAAGAAAGTAAAAAATAATTGCATCACATGTTTAAAACATATAACATAAATTTAAGTTGCTAAAACGAATCTAAAAAAATGTAATTAGTAATAAAACATTATTATATACATACTAGAAGAAGAAAAATCAAAAAAATCAATTCGTATGGAAACAGTTTTTTGATAAGATTGTCTTTAAAATATTTTTTCACAGTATTCTCTTTTGGATTTGGTTATTAATGCTTCTAATTTCTTCTGGTGGTCGATTTAAAAAAATGCTTCCTTGGTAATTATAATAATTGTGTGTAAATTAATTTTTGGTATGAAAAATATATTTAAGTCGAGTAAGGTTTTCAGTTAAAAATTGATACTTTTTTTCATTTATGATTAGTTTAGATATTAACAGATCTTTAAATGAAGGTACTTAAAATTCCATTATAATGATTAATTAAAACGATTAAAATTTTTTACCTAAGACTTTTAATAGTTTCATAAAATAAAAAAATATGATAACAGAACAACAGAAATGACAGCAACATGTAATATTTATGTATAAAACAATCAAAATCTAACTATGCATATTTCCAAATAGAACATCTCACGGGTTTCGCAGAGAAAGATACTTTTATTGAATTTATTTGCGATATAAATCATTTGTTTTCGTTTCGAACGGAAATATTCTCTTCCTAAGGACTGAAAGAGGTACGTTATATTGAAACTTGAAAAATTCTTCAATGAAAATAAATTATGTACCAATGTGTGTACTATTCTAGTAAACGTACACAACTCTATTGTACTAGTTTCTTTACATATACTATGTGCGCCACTTGGGCACAAGGTACAGTTCCTTTACATATACTATGTGCGCCACTTAGGCACAAGGTACAGTTCTTTTACATATACTATGTGCGCCTCTTGGGCACAAGGTACAGTTCTTTTACATATACTATGTGCGCCACTTGGGCACAAGGTACAGTTCTTTTACATATACTATGTGCGCCACTTGGGCACAAGGTACAGTTCCATTACATATACTATGTGCGCCACTTGGGCACAAGGTACAGTTCCTTTACATATACTATGTGCGCCACTTGGGCACAAGGTACAGTTCCTTTACATATACTATGTGCGCCACTTGGGCACAAGGTGTACCTTAAGTAGGCGACAGTACTAAAAACCGGGCGCCATTATTATGTTATCAGATAACCCGGAAACATTGTTCACAAATAGTTTGATTTTTTTTGCTAAACCTAGTCTTTTATAATATTAATTATTATAATACTTCAAACTAAAAACTATCTTCCTGCTAGAATGCTCAAATTAATTCGAGCACTGAACATCAATAAAACTTGAGTTTGGAAGTCTTTTAAAAGAAACCATAACCAACGAAAAATTTCAACACATTTTTAACTTATACAGGGTTTTCCAATAAGAGGTGTTATTTTGATATTCAATCGTAAAAGATCAATGGTTTCGTTGCTTGTGTGGCACGTAGCACCGTCTTGTTGAAATTAAACGTTGTCCAGATCAATACCATACAATTCCGGCCATAAAAAATCATTAATCATCTCTCGATAGTGCAATCCATTCACCGTAACTGTTGCTCCAGCCTCATTTTCGAAAAAGTAAGGTCCAATGACTCTGGAGGAACATAAACCACACCAAACAGTCACACATTGAGGATAAAGAGGCTTTTTGTCCTTTAAAGTGGAAATGGGCCTCATCACTCAAGATGATTTCCATTTGATTCACTCAATTGAATTTTAATAATTTCAATGCGTTGTTGAAGCGTGTATTGTTCCATTTTTATTAATGGCGTAGTTTCTACTTGTCAAATTTCAAAAAATGACAGCTTCAAAAGTAACATCTACCGAAATAGCGGGCTATTCAAAAAACACCTCTTATTGGAAAACACTTCCTCTTCCTAGCACTATCCCAACTCATTGCCTAGGTGGGCTGTTGGGGTCGGCTCTTCTCGTTCTCAGGTTATAGCTTCTTCGGTTCTGAGTGTCGCTTTCATCTAGGCCGTTTCTTTGTAGGATTTTGGAGCATTGGGTCATCCAGGAGTTCTTTGGTCTACCTCTGGATGACTGTCTTTGAAGCTCTATAGACATTGCCTGCTTCACTGTGTGGTCTGGTGGTCTCCGTCTTATGTGCCCATACCATCTTAACTGTCGTTCCTCTAGCTTACTGTTTATGTCAGTGACACCCAGGCTACCACGAATGCGTGAGCTTTTAATTTTATCTTTTAATGATACTCCTGCCGTCCATCTAAGCATTCGCATTTCTGCTGATTCGAGTTGCCTAGAGTAGGAGTTATTGGAAAAAGTTATCTTATTGGAAAACACTGTATTTCGTAAAATATTTGGTTTAAAAAAATAATTAAGTTAACATAATATTTTTTTTTAATATATTTAGCGTCGTGGTTCAAGGTAATCGTCACAAATTGTGCATCAATTTATCATTACGGTAAGCTAATCCACTAAGATGCATAGACGACAATGATGTTGGTTAAGTTTCGTGTCCTACCCGAGACTGGCTAATCGGTGGCGACGTAAAGAGAAAAATTAGAATCTCAAATAATAGAGGCATTGCAGATTCTGTCGCATTAATATCCCGTATATAGTTGTAGCAAGCCCTAAACTTAGCCCACTACACTTCTGAATATAATAATCTCTACAGCTCAGAACAACTAGAGCGATTGGTGTCATATATATACATTTACCATGAAATTTAATTAATACCATTCTTCAAAACTGCTTACTGCGGTTAAGAGCCAATGAATCCAAATAGATTTCTCCGTTTGTCCCATTTAAGGTTCCAAATTTGGTACATTATGGCGTGTTATCGCTCAAAACGCATTTCTTTATATAGAAGACTTGGAGGTTTTCTGTCTTTTCTTTACTTTTCCATAACTTCAATATCTGTGTTGATAATCCATACACGCAAAATTAATATTACAAGTTGTTTGACACTCTTGTCTCGCTAACTTGTCGCTAACTAAAACCTTTTTAAAACTTTCTTATTCTATCAGTATTTACTTTGTAAAGTCAAACACCTTTTGCGCGGAATGTATAATATTCATGTTAGAAAAGTGCGAGGATTCTTGAGAACTTTGAGAAAGTAACAACTTTGACTGCTCTTTAAGCGAAACGTAGTTTTAGGAAAATTGGATCGAGATTTATGCTAACAAATTTCCTTGGAAAAGATTACGAAATACCCTCTAACTTCTCTACATCATTTTATTTTTCTGAGAAGTGCTCAAGTTTTCGCAAGCCCTTAAAGCTATGAAATAAAAAAGGTCATGTTGAGGCAACAATTATTTGAAACTGTGATTTGAAAAAATATTTAGGTTTATTTTACAAAATAAATTTCACAATTGCTGACTCTGTACACATCGCAAATGCGCCCTACTGTAGAATTTGGCAGCCACCTCTAGTCTGGAGCCCAAAATTACCTGAAAAACCCTCGACTCTGTGCAGAAACGGGTAGTACGTTTGATAGATGCACCTATCTTAAAAAACGGATTGCCAACTTTAGAGCACAGACATCAGGTTAGCATACATTCCTTGTTCATCCGGTATTACAATGAAAGATGCTCAGAGGAACTAGCGTTATAGATTACTTTAGCACTGGTGCATACTCATACCAAACGCGCGCCCAACATATATGCACGGTTGACATTTGTTACATGAGAACGGGTCGCTTCTACGACTCGCTCTTGAGTTCAACAGCCCAGCTGTGGAACATTTTTACGGCCTATACGTTTCCTCCCTCTCGCCCCGCCCTCTTCTTAAAAATACCCTTAAAAGAAGGAATTTTTCCTCAAGGCCTCCTGTGAGGAGTTAATGTAAAGAAAAAATAAAAATAAAATTACAAGTCGACGAAAGCATTTATTTGACTCAGCACCCCACAATTTCAAACCTAAAATCAATAAATAATTATATTATCATTAGTATTTTTTATTAATACACATACTTACATGCTACACATTACACAGACTAGATCCATCACATACCCCTCCCTTCCGCCATCCCATCCCTATTGGCTAATGTAACTTTTTTTCTTACATAAATATTATATATATTCACTAAATAATTAAAATACCTAAGTAAAAACCTATTATTGGTTAAATAATTAACACTTACTACACCATACCTTGTAATAATTATAACTGTTGGTTTTTCAAATAAAATAAAAATAAAATAAAATAAAAAGATGCTAGAGTACAAATCCTAATCGCATTTCCCTAATAACATATTGAATAAATTCAGAATTGTCAAAATGATTATTACTATATAACTATACATTTGATAAGAATGAGAAGTAAATTCTTGGAAAAGTAGAGTAAGTATTCTTTATTTTTTTATTTTTTATTTATTAATTTTATTTTAGTAATTTATACATTTAAGGTTACAGATGACTAATTGCATATATAGTATGTTTTCTCCTGCTTGATGTGGCTCCTACAAAACATCTTGAACCTTCCAATTGGTGCAGACTAAGTTTTCCGGCAGCGTATTATAGTACTTCATTCCTTTATATAGTATACTATTGTCCTTTTTGGTAGCCTGATTTCATCGCACGTCCTTGTTTTACTTTCGTGTATGTCCTTGTTGTATGCAATTTTATTCGAGAAATATTTGGGTAACAGATTGTTTGCTATTTTATGTACAAATATCATCGTGTTCAAGGTCAGAATCTGTTTCACTGTTAGCCAATTTAATTCCATTAACATTTTATTTACTTTTGAATATCTATTTCGTCTGAGTATTGTTCTCATTGCCCTATTTTGGAGAATTTGAAATGTATTTTGCTCTCGTTCGTTTCAGAACAGAAATCTTCTAGTGAGGCGGGTTACTTACTTGTTTGTAAATGATAATTATTTTAATAAAAGCCTGGATTGCCGGAGAAAAAAAATAAAATATGTAGTAAATAAAAAATAATATCCTGCATTTAAACTTTAGTGTTGTTCTTAAATCCCTTTTATGGTGCTTATAAAATTAATTCATTATCTCAAATTATTATTATTGATATCCTTAGAAATTACGGACAGATTTAAACTTTATTATTGCTTTATGTCTTTTCATTTTTTTTTCTATGGTCAAAGTGACAGATAACCAAATAGGAAGTACCTCGTGATTTATTGAAGAGAAGCAATCATAGATTTTAAATGCTAAAATTAAAAATCGCATAATTTTACTTGTAAAAGTTGATTGTGGCTAGACACGTGCCTAGACGGTGCGAAGTTAATAAATTGTTGATTTTTTAATAACGTTCACTGAAAAGCGATTTGCGAAAAGATTGTATTTTGAGCGTTTTTTAGTATGTGTTTTCTCTCCTTCTAGAAAATATTCCTCTGTTTCTAACTTATAAATCAGAGCTCTTCAAGAATTTTCAGTTGACCATAATTATTGGAATTATATCCATCATTGTTATATTTAATCATTGAAAAAGAAGATCATACTAATTTTTCTAAATAAAACACGCAGCTGCTAAAAATATGGAAAAATTATATATATTTAGAAATATTGTTATAAATTCTTAATTTCAATTATGAGATCGACGAAAATGACGTCAACTGGCCGAGTGTGAGAAAGTCGGATAGGAATCAATCAGATGGGTATGGGCCATTGATGTGCGTTCTATTTAGTCAATTTTATGGACTGTTTCAACATATGTATGGCGCGAACGCCTTCCAATAGTCTGATCGGACCATCGGATCTGATGGCAAATATCGGGCAAATAGATGGCAAAGATAGTGTTACTCTACCTAAAAACATAAATTTATCTACATTTTGTGGTCAGCCTTCCAACGTTCTCTTTCCCATCTTCCTATCCTCCAACAACCTTCACCCTCACGACCTATTTATCTATTTGAAAGATGCCGCTTCTTCAACTGGCTCCAGGCTGTGGATCTTTTGTGTATAGCAAATATATTTTTTAATATTATTTAGTGGTGTCCAGTTCTTCTTGCCTCCGCGAACTCAGGCAATGAAATTCAAATGTAGGGAACATTCTGGAGGAGGCCCACCACTTCCCCGCCCTGCTTTAGGTACTGATGGTACCCCTTCAGAGCTCTCGCAAGGATGCTAATTTTTTTTGATACAACGAGTCTACATTTAAAATTTCAAAACAAGACCTCCAAAATGTCCATGCATACAATGTTATTTGCAGTATGCAAGTGCTGCGTATTAGTAACTTGTTAATAAGATCTATTCTATTTTGTTAGTTTAAACAAATCATATGTACAAAGTATCAACAAATCAAATAATAATTCACAGCCACCTGCAACATTGGTAAAGTGTGCGCCTCTTTGTGTGGTGGGGGGGTGTCGTCGCCCGCTCACAGGCAGACCTAGGGAGAATGTAGGGAACAGTGGGGTAATGACAAACAGTGGGTAACTCCAAACGACCGAGTTCTAGAAGGTTCCAATACCTCCACATACATTCATACCAACAGGGCCATGCAAAAGCCGATTCAGTCGCCAGCATTGAACTGCATTTCGTAAAGGGAAGGTAAGAACTGTTGTATTATGTAATCATTAAAATTGATGTGATATTTGCAGTTTTCTGAAATGGTGGAGTTTATGTTCTTATTGCAGTATAATTTAACATTTCGCATCCGTAACCTGAAGAATGCTCAGTATACACACAGTGTGAAAGGAAAAAAAGTTTGTGGTGTGGATTTATTGGTGTGGCTGTATTTTTTTTACAGAAAATGTTGAATCTGGGTAATGGCGAATTACCCCGAATGCTTCGAGTAACGAGGCAATCCTATTATTTTTCAATCAAGTTTGTATAATATTTAAAGAAATATCTGGAATGTATCGTTTTATTTGAAATAGATAAGAAGTTTTTTTTTAACATTTATACTTTAGTTTTTTTTTCGATTTTCCATCGCCATTACCTCACTATCCCCTAAGTATTTTTATATACATATTTATATTATATTTAATTATATTTATATATTATATTGAATGCAAATGCCCTGGAAAGAATCTCAGACTTGTGATGTCCCGAAAGAAACCATTCAACTGTTCTGAATACAATTACTAATGTTATCGAAATTGACCCTGGTAATAAATTACATCTTTGCGATTCTTTCAAAGATAAAGAAACCATCCTGTCACTTTGAATGCAATTAACAATGTTCTCAAAATTTGTTTTGACAGCATCGCCATTCCATTGTAAGAATATTATGTACTAAATACACAATTTGGCTGTCCTGAAACGGGAATCCTTCCCAGTTGAACAGACAAAGGTTCATTTTGTTTTGTATTATTTGTAATTTATAAAATAAAATATTATACATAAAATAAAATAAAATAAATTTAATTGTTATCGAAGGAGACGAAAGGCACGTGACAAAACAAACTCGAAACAATGGACGCGATTATCAACTCCTTTTACAGGTATAAATTGTTTATTGAACAAATCTACTGTTTTACATGATAATGCGCAATTATTGAATGTTATAATTAATTATTAAATAGTAATTATTGTTTACTGAAAAAAAAACACAATCAAGAAGAAAAAATATTGGTTGGAATAATTTGTTTGTTAACTACGGGAAAACGAATTGATTGATCAACTTGATCGCTTATAAACAGGCACATCGTTGGCATGCTGTGTCTATTTTGATATTAAAAGCTAGAAAATAAAATATAATCTGCAAAATGAAATTGATACTCCTCCCTCTACACGTGTACATCGTCCTTGTTGATGGATGCTACAAGGCTTTCTGAAACGTTGAATCAGTGTCAGAGGATGCCCATCAAGGAATATTACTCAAAAGTTCAATGATCAACGGAATCTTAAATAAGTAATTAAAATAAAATATAACTGAAAATATTGCTCTTCATTTTATTTTTTTTTCTGCCATGCTTGCAATGTTGGGATATATACTTATGTTGTGGGGGCAAAGGTACAAAGTATTATAATTATTTTAGTGGCAGAAGTCAAGATGCATGTTTGTCATGTATTTAGGTCAAAAAGTTGTTTTCAGATTTTAAGTATTTTGTTTTCAGTTTTTTCTTTCATATCAAGCATCCATTTAACAACAAAATACTGAATAACAAATCGTGAACCGAATAACAACAATAACGAGTTGTTATTTTTTTTTCTTAATATATTTTTTTGATCATATTTTAAAAATATTTAATTATTTTGTTGTCAATATTTTGACAATTGCGTTTGTGGCAAAAGTGGGTACGGACGTACGCTTTACAGCCATAAATTCATGTTGAAAATCACATTAAATTCTGTGAAAATAATTAATCATATCAATGCAGATGCTATTGACGTCAAAACATCATACGTAGCAGAACACTATTTACCGTGCAATTATTGTTAATAGTAGTTACCTAAGCATTATTAGTAGTAAATAACCAATTACGTACCCATCCTTTTTATACATGAATGTTTTGATGACGTTGACAGGTATCAATCCACGACTGAGCCCGTATATTTGTTCGATTTTGCAATACACACCATTCGCATTTTTTACAAGTCATTTTTTTAAAGCAGGCGTTATTTTAAGGCCAGGTGCTATTTTTAACAACCCGTATATTTTTTATGATGTGCCTAAACTTTTTTACGAGTCTATTAGCAAATTGAAACTTGTCAAATATCAATTTAACTTAGTGGGTTGATTTTGAAAAAGCGTGTTAGCTTTTTTTCTAATTTTTTATACTCTTTGATTACCTCCGTGGTTGAATTCCTTGGCTACGAAAACCATAAATTTTATTTTTTAATACATAGTATATTTGCGGCACGTTCCAGAGAGGTAGATACTTTCAGTATAGCCCTGGTGAAATAGGACCTTTCATAAATGAATTGGATTTAGCCGTGTTTGTTGACAAAATCTGAATAGCCATGTACTTCTTCTTCTCCATCTATTTCTCTCCCATTCTCCCTCCTCACTACCTTCAACCTCACAACATATCCCATTTGGGAATGTCACAGTATCACCGGCTCAAGACGGTTGGGAAACATGGACGATTCTTGTGAATTCTCATTTCACAATGTTGGTCGTTGATTCTTGTATGATTCTAACATTAAAAAAAGAATCTCCTAGAGAGTTCTAATATACACGTACCCGAAGGATTTTTTAGGAATCGCTGGTTAAATCTATCGAGTACGTGCTGTTACACCCTGCATAAAGCTTATCATAATTGTATTATCGTATGCACAGTGTGGACTGGGTATAAAACTTTCAACACTCTGAAATAGGATAAGGCAAGTGAATAATGACAAACGTTTTATTGCAATTCATAAACGACTAAATGGTATTGTTGACAATTATTAACTCTTCATTGTCCGTGTTCTGAGAAAAATTGGATGTTAGGTCAGTTACAAACCCAGATTCTGATATCTCGGAAAATAGCTGCACATGTAATAGTGGGTAAAACCTTATGAGAGGCTGTGTTTACAATGTCAGTTCAACTATATAACTAATGACCGGTCGGTGGCCGAGTTGACATCGCGTTTGGGTCCCGCCCAGGCGTAGTGTGTTCAATTCCTCGGCTGGCTAAGTCCTCCATCACAACACAAGCAACATTTTCAGCTTACTGTGGTGGTAGTAGGAGATTTTCAAATATTGTCAGGTTATTCGTAACACGGGAATGTTTGTCTTTCTATAAAAAAAATTAAATATCACGCCGGTTTCCCGCAGGAGTTTTCAGAGAGGATAGACTGCCACACAACTCTACCTCGTCACTCACTCGTTGCTTCATTCGCGTACATAACGTGCATTTTTATTATATTATCTTATTCTTCTATTATAATGACTCAAATTCTTAATTCACTTCGTATCCGCTGATTCCGTTTCTATTTTGTCAAGTATTAAAAAAAATATATGTTTTGAACTTTTATCAATATAATTTATTACATATTTCAGATTTTCTGGATCTCCAATTTGTTTTGAGGATTGCAACAATAACATTTGGCTGTCATCAGTTGTTTTGTTTTGCTCTATCTAAAATTAATTTTTTACCATTCTTTCTTGTTTTCTGGCAAAAAAACTGTAGTGTCTTGTGCCTTGAGGTTTCTTCTCCCTCCTGATCTTCCAGGAGTCACTTTTCGCTGCTGATTTCCAGATATTTATAAACTTTTTTTACTTCTGTCATTTTCCATACTATTATTGTAGTTGTTTACTGTTGTGAATTATGGAGGAAGATTTCCCTCCTGGACTCCCTACAAAGCCCCCAGATCCCTCTCCAGACCCCCCAGACGGGGAAAATGTAGAAATTTCTGACAGTGATTCTGTCATTTTGACTTCTACCAAAAAAAGGAAATTTACTCCTTCTTCCCCAATAAAACTTGATTCGCCTTCGACTTCACAGTCCCCACCAGCACTTTCTCAACTTCCTCCAACAAACTTTTATTCTCTTCATTCCCGTGGTCCATTCATTGAATACGCCCAAAAAACTGAGCAAGGAAAAACCATCCACCCTCTTGAATTTGGCAAATTCCTATCGAATAGCAAGAATCTTTCAATCAAGCCTGGAGGTGTAAAAGCCGAGGGTCGCTTCCGAATCTCCGTTGAATTCATCTCAGGGTCAGCTGCTAACAGTTTCATCAAAAATATCTACATTTCATCAAATTCAAAGTTCAAGGCATATATCCCTACTTTCAATGTCACTCGCATGGGCCTGGTCAGAGGTATCTCGACCGATCTGTCCATCGAAGAAATTCTGTCTTCACTTTCAACCCCCCAACACATTGGCAATCCCATAAAAGCCAGGAGGCTAAATTACAAGGACTCCTCTGAGGGTATAATTTCCTGGAAGCCCTCCCAATCTGTCGTTATCACCTTTGAAGGTCAATCTCTTCCCTCCCATATATATTTATTCTTCAACTCATTACCAGTTGAAATGTATACTTATCCCACCACTCAATGTTTCAATTGCTGCCGTTTTGGCCATACCAAAGCTTCATGCAGATCTCAACCCAGATGTTTTAAATGTGGAGAAAACCACGCAGCTGACCAATGTCCTTCTTCCTCCTCACCCAAATGTTTTAACTGTTCAGGCTCACATACAGCTATCAACACTTCTTGCCCTGAACAATCTCGCCAAAAAAATATTAAAATTTCTATGGCTTCTCAGAACTTGTCTTTTCTGCAGGCTTCTAAACTTTTCCCACCTGTCAAAAAATCATTTGCTGAGGCTTTATCCAGCAACTCCTCATCCAACCCTCTTCCCTCCTCTACAACAACTTCTTCTCGTTCAACTAAATTCACATACAAAAACGCTATCTCTAAACCGACTCCTGGATTCGATCAGCAACAACACAACTCACTGCTTTTAAATCCCAATGGTTCATCTCTTTCAAATGCCACAAATGGGTATGCAAATAATTATAATCCGTCCTCAATGAACTCTCTAAAACTTTCTGAAAAACTCTCCCAAGACAATTCTTCATTTATCCAAACTCTTATTATGCTTCTAATTGACCTTATTTCTTCTCAAACTAATCTACCGTCCAACGCTGCTACTATTATTTCAACATTAAAATCATTTATTCAAAATGACTCTTCAAGATGTCAGAATACTTCAGTGGAATAGCCGAAGTGCTATTTCTAACAAATCTGATCTCCTTAACCTATTAAATTCCAACTTTATTTCTTTGGCTGCTATCTCGGAGACTTGGTTTACTCTCTCCACCCACTTTAATGTGGGAGGGTATTCCTGTCTCCGCGACGACCGCCCGGAAGGTTCGGGCGGTTTTGCTGCCCTTTTTATTAAAAAATCCATATCATTTTCCCCAATAAATAATATCAAACCCCCCAATGCTGACTTCCAAATGGTTGCAGCTAAAATAAAGGACACATCCTTTGTTTCAGTCTATCTTCCCCCAACAGCCCACTTCAATAAACAAACTTGGTTGCAAATTGTAAGTCAACTAAGCCCTCCTTTCTTTATATTAGGCGATTTTAATGCCCATTCCCCCGTCTGGGGTTCTGCTTTCTCCGACCGAGATGGTCGAAGCGTGATGGATTTCCTAGATCAATCCAACCTTTTCCTTTTGAATGACGGATCTTCTACTAGGATCTCACGCCCCAGCACAAACCCCAGTACAGTGGATCTCTCGATATGTTCTACTAGTCTGGCTTCTCTCTCCTCGTGGGTGGTGTCCCCCGACCCTTGCTCCAGTGATCATTTCCCGATCACCATTACTTATCAAACTTCTTTCCAATCGGACAAATCTCATATTTCGACAAAGATTAAAACGAAACACACCAAATGGGATGAATTTAACTCTCATATGGACAAGTTCCTACTAAATTTACCCGCCACCGATATATTTTCCGTCAAAGATGACTATAATAACTTCAAATCAATGCTCATAACTGCAATAAATAAATCAAATCCTCCCCCTAAAACTACATCTCTCAAGAAACTCCCTCCAACTCCCTGGTGGGATGAGGAATGTTCCAAAGTAGTAAGAATTCGGAAAGCTAAATCTCTTTCCTATCGTTACAATATGACTATGGAGAACTATCTTAAATACAAAAACGCTGAATCCAATGCCAAAAGGGTATTGAGTAAGGTGGAGTGAATTTTTTTTTTTGAGAATTTCGAAATCGGCATAGTTGGGAAATATGCTCCATATATTAACGATTACAACAAAAATAATAAAATAAATATATTCACAATACCTGGACATCGCCAAAGCATTATATTTTATCATTTTCACGATTTTTTCAAGTATTTAAAGCTCATATACGCGAAATAAAACACACATAAAATTTGTATTTTACCATTTATTTTACAGATAATACATTCGTAGATTGTTAGAATGGAACAAAAATTGGAAATAAAAAATGTACATATATTATTTACCGCATTGAAAAACTTGAAAATTACAAAAGTTACTATGAACGGTACTGCATTTTGGTGTTAAAAATAGGCATAAGGTGTCGTGACTCTAACCTTGATTTTATTAATCCATCTCGCCTCAAGGGTCCACAAACAACGGCTGAGGCTTCTGTTACAATTTTCACATCTCTATGGCTCGGTTATATTTTCCCCCTTTATAACATCAATATAATCATCTGCTGAAAAATCAAAAACAGGCACTTTGAAGGTACGAATAAAGTCTGATTGCATTTTCATTTGCCGAGCTTTCAATATTCTTCTCAACGCCAACACTCTTACGTATTTTCGGTTGTCGTTTAACATGGCTAACAATATATATTTTCGTGATGCCCAAAAAAGCCATTACGCTGGATTACTGGATCAATAATATCTTTTAAATCACTGGACAAATACCGTGAAAGCACTATTGTTTCGTGTAAATGCCTTGCACCGGAAATACATAATGGTTTGGTCTTAATGTTGAACCACATAGGTGCGTAAACTGTTAATACAAATGTCGTTAAAGTTACCAAATTTTTTTATGGTTTTAGGGTAGAAGTGTAAAGCCGAAGAATCCGATTCGCTGTAGTGAGCCACCTGGATTGTACAATTTTACCGGGATTTGTTTTTGATAAATTTTCATTGCAGAATCCGGAGTCAATTGTTTTACACATTTTCAGTAGATACAGCTGATCTGTACTTAAATCCTGCGTATTTGTCGTACTTGGTAATGAACATTGAAAGATTTAAAATTTGACGACAGGGAGTTGTTCACTCTTATTTAAAGATTTACCAATAATTCCAGTGAAACTTTGCGGTCCAGTCGTGGTTCCGTCGATGTTCTCAAAGAGATGTCGCAAAATGAGTTCGTTTGCATGTAATTGACAGACAATACACTGTAAAGGCCGTTTGAGATGTGATTCAAGGCGCTGAATAACACCTCCTTTCTACCCCGCATTAACTGCAGTTCCGTCGCATCCAATTGCAAATCTTTCGAAGACAGTAATGAAATAATTCCATTACTTATTGCTTCAGATTTTCCGGTTTTTAATGAAATGTGTCCCATGTTCTTTTGCTACCTGGTTCTTTTACTAAACTAACGTATTCTTCAGTTATTATTTTTCGCCAGTTGTCCTCCATGCTTAAAGTTTTGTCCTTCCGTCCGTCGAAGTATAAACCAAATTGATTGGAATCGATTACTAACGGCTTAATAGTAAGGGCAGTTCTTTTCTTCATTCGAGCTCGACGAATTTTACTCCTATCTACAACGCGAGATGTATCGTTCTGTGAAATTAAGTCAACATCTTGTAATACAACGGAAACAATTGCAGCTCCTGCTCGATCTGAAATACAATATCTGTCTAATGTTCTGGCCACAACAGGGAAGTCTTTCACCTCATGGTGAGAATTATTTGGTTGTGCTTCACTTTGCATTATTTCTTGAGGAATTGAAGACGAAGCACATTTTTTTGAGAGTCTAAAGTTTAAACTACAAGAAGGAATAGCGTTAGTTAATTTGTTTTTGCACTCAAACTCATCATGATAACGTTTCCTTGTCAATAAATTCATGTTTTTTTTGTAGCATCTCGGTCCAGACCTCCTATCATCATTTTTCGATCCGTTCGCTGATCCAGTAGGAATTTTTGTTCTTTGATAGGAATTTTTCGCTTCTTTTCACACGAACCTAAGTCAAAAGATGTGCATCTGCATGTCACTATATCAAAAAGAAACGGGGTTTTTTCTTTGAAATGTTGAAGTTTTTGACGATAAGCCGTAATATTTTTTCTGCTTTTGGACGATTTATTTACTAAACTATAGTACTTATTATAATACTTACGAATTCGTCTCTTAATGCTCCTGTGGTCAATAATGGGAATTGACGCTCTATTCCAGATATCCTCTAACTTCACGGAAATTTCTTCATATGTATCTTTAAATTGTTCTTTTTTAGAATGGTGCACCCACAAAACACATCGTAATACATCTTCACAAGTAGGCAAGACATTCAAAGGTAAATTACTTCCAGAAACGAATACAGGACAAGTTAGTTCACTTCTTAACATTGCCATAATGTTCAACTTTCAAAGAACAGTCGATATAAACACAAACTTCGAAAATTAGTTAATTTATTCTACTGCAGCGCACAATTACAAGTACCCATAGTTTAACTGTTCCTACAGTCCTACTTCATAATTATATTGTAAAATAATAATGTAATTATATCATAGGTAATAAATAAACACTCAATTTTTTTTTTACATAATTATAAGCATTTCTAAGAATCGGGAGAACATTATTGGTGTTTTCAGTGTTTTTATCAAAAATTCAAAGTGTTGGCGATGTCGTAATTATAAATAAATATTTTTTATATTTTTTTATTTAAGATAAGTACATAACGGAGCACCAATCCCGGGTATGCCGAATTCTATATTACGAAAAAAAAAATTCTCCATACTAGACCGCTCCACCTTAGTATTGAGGTCAAAAAAGAGATCCGGGTGGTACAACTTCTGCAGTTCAGTATCTCCGAACACTCCAATTTCGGAAGTTTGGTCTATGATTCGAAGATTTCGATCCTCCTTCAGTACACTATCTCCTCGAGCGTCTCATTCTAAATGGATAGATGAATTCTTGGACAAAATTGCCCACCCTTCTGTACCTAACTTAGATGAAATAACGCCCATCTATAATACTCCTATGTCTAATCATTGGCTAGACTCTCCATTCACCCTAATTGAGCTAAAAAATTGTTTATCAACAGTCAAGGACTCATCTCCAGGCAGAGATGGTATACCTTACAGCATAATCAAAAATAGTAATGAGAATGTTCTAAACCACTTCATAAGCATCTTAAATAAAATCTTCCTGACTGGTATAATGCCTGATGACTGTAGTTGTCAAATAATCATCCCTATTTTAAAAACAAACAAATCACCAAATTCTGGATCCAACTACAGGCCAATCGCTCTTTCATCCACCCTCAGTAAGCTTTATGAAAAATTAATTAAAAACCGATTAGAATTTTTTGTCGAGAGTAGACAGCTTCTCTCTCCATCTCAATTTGGATTCAGGAAAACAAAATTCACTCAAGATAACCTTGCCATCATCAGCACTGATATTAATTTATCAATTTCTAAACAGGAAGTTTGTCTTGCCGTCTTTATAGATATAGAAGGCGCCTTTGACAATGTTTCCATCCCAATCCTGAAAAAAAAAACTTCTAGGCCTTGGCCTTCCCCCCATGTTTGTCCAATCTATTATTAATCTATTTCTAGATAGAAAAATTTTCATTGATCTTCCAGATATTTCTCCTCAAAGTAGGTCTATTTGGAAGGGTTTACCACAAGGCGATGTATTGTCCCCCTTACTGTATAATATATACACTTATGATATGCATGTCACTATTCCCCCACAAGTAAAAGTTATTGAGTTCGCAGATGACATAGCTTTCTTCTTATCATCCAAATTCATCCCTCTCGCCGTCAAATATCTTAACGAAGCCATGAATGCCCTTTGCACATGGCTCAAGTTAAATGGTTTTGAACTTTCAATCCAAAAGACTCAGTGTGTCACCTTCTCAAATCGCCATAAAAACCCCCCCTTTCAAATTTTATTTAAAAATTCTCCAATCCCCAACGCTTCTGAAGTAAAATTTTTGGGAGTAACATTTGATAGGAAACTTAAATGGTCTTCCCATATTAATAATTTAGTTACTAAATGCGAAAAAAATTTAAATATCATCAGATCATTATCTGGCGTTTGGTGGGGAGCTCACCCTACTTGCATCAAGTTGCTTTACAACGCACTTATTCGAAGCCATCTCGACTATGCCTGCCCACTTTTTAGTACTGCCTCAAAAAATGTACTTGATAAATTAGACAAAATTCAATCTAAATCTTTGCGAATTGTAACTGGAGCGATGCAATCGTCACCCATCAATTCCCTTCAAGTAGAATGTTCTGATCCTCCTCTTTATATAAGGCGTCAACTATTTGCTGAAAAATTTGTTCTTAAATGTTTAAATTCTAAATGTCATCAGGTTATCCCCAGCGTCTCGTTGTTCATTGACTCAACCCATTCATCTACAATCAGAGCTTCAACTAAACCTCTTCCTGACATCTGTAAAAATTTTAAGTCTCTCTCAGAGCTTCACATCATCCAAAATGATCTACTTCCCTTATACAAATTAAAATATAGTCACGTCACCCTATCCCCAACAATATTAGAAGGGATCGGAATCCTTAAAAGTCATTCCAATCTCCCGGCCCGAACTGTCAATAATATGTTCAATGACATTATTTCATCTAAATGGGCCAACTTTTCTCCAACTGATGGATCCAAATCTCCCGACTCTCCTAACTGTGGTATAGGTATTAACGTTTACCACAATAATTCTAATGACAGAATATTTCATTCAATTTCAAATCAATTTTCAATATTTTCAGCCGAGTGCATTGCAATAATAGAATCTCTGAAATATATAATCAAAAATAATTTTGAACATTCCCTCGTTCTCTCTGACTCTCTCAGTTCCCTCCAAAAACATAAATCCAGTCCTCTTCTTCATCCTGATGATCACTTTGTATGCCTTATTCGAGAGATGATAGCCTCCATTCAAAGCTCTGGTAAAACTGTAACTCTGATTTGGATTCCTGGACATGTTGGTGTCATGGGTAATGATATTGCGGATGCCTTGGCAAAACAAGGAGCGTCCAACCCTGTTGTTACCCTCGTAAACCACATTCCCCTATCTGACATTTTTTCCATCATCAAAGATAGATCCCGCAATGTTTAGTCGGAGTATTGGCACATTACTAGTCAATCCAAGGGAGCCTGCTATGCCTCAATACAAAGGACTATCCCATCAAAACCGTGGTTTCAGCAATTCCCTCATTTTTCCAAAAAAGAAATTTCTTCACTCATTCGAATGAGGATCGGACATTGTTCCGTTCCTTCCCATCTTTTTTAAATTCACATCCTTGACTCCCCAGATTGTACATTCTGTGGTCTAGAAGTGGGAACTTTAGATCACATATTTTTTGGTTGTCCCTCTCTAAACAAATATCCTCTCTTCTATCAAGCCTTATCTAAAATTGCCTCCCCTCCATTCAACATCTCATCTCTTCTAAGTCTGAACTCGACTCCGATTTTCATTATAATTTTGAAATTTGCCTATTTAAATAAAATTAATATTTAAATTCACCTTACATTTCTCAATAATTTTAAATGATGGCCAAGAACACCCTTGAAGGGTGAAAGCCAGAAATAATGGAAAAAAAAATGTTTTGAGTCAGTTAGATTTGTAAACCGTGTGCTATTACTAGAGGGAGTAGCGTAGTCTGCTGGACTCGGTTTCTTGGATCCTGGGATTTAAATTCCACTCTTTATATTATTTGTTTGTTTATGTTTGTTCAAAAAAGCCCCTCATCAAAAAACACAAACAGTATATTGCACTTTCTGTATGTTTTGGAAATTAGTGTTCAGATAATTTTCTTTATCTGTGATCACTGAATTTGATTTGAAATTTCAAATAATCCTAGTTTATAACAGTTTTAAGGAGAATATTTTCAACTGTAATTTATTTGAACTGACCGAATTAATCACATAGTGGTTGTAAGTTGTAAGCTATTTACTAAAGTTTGTGTATTTTATGTGGGAGTGATATGCAGATGCGACTTGTCACAGAAATAATTCTCTATGATTTTTATATACCTATACATTTCGAATAAATAATATTATTTCAAAAACAATTTCGATACCTGCTTGGTTTTGGAAACTGACCATTTTGTTAAATGACTTATATGTGTGTAACTTTTTATTTCAATATGGCATTGGTTTGTCTGTTAGCGTTTTTACCGCAATGTAGTTGAACCTAGAGCATCGTACCTTCGCTCTCTTGAGAAATTATTCCCAAGAGTTACATAAGTAACAAAAGTAACAGTATGGTTTGCATTTGGCGAGAAGGACATTATTGGCTCGTACTTTTTTTAGGAAAACAACATTGCTGTGACTGTTAATTCAAAGCGCTACATTACGATGCTCAAATCTTCGTCGTCGCAGATAGGTGATGAGGAGAGTGGTTTCGACAAGATGGACACACAGATCGTAATTCAATAGCTGTCTTAAGAGGAAGCTACAAGCCAAAAATGTGTATATTCTTGGTATTCCTTATATTGCAGGTAATAGGCATTAAAATCGCTTGACAAACGGTGTCTAGACACGTTCGATTTCACGCAGAAAACTGGTTTTTATTTATTTTGTAAATAATTTTATGAGAAAGCAAAAAAGTTAAGCGACTGAAACTGTCACAGATAATTTTAGCTACAATACTGTATTTTTTAAAGTTGTTTCCTATATGCGTTCATACATTTCCATTGAAAAAAAAAATATTTAGTATTTTTCATTTATATTTTTTATTGAGTAATTTTTTTTATTTGTATTCTACTCAAGCGAAACGATAGAAAAATCTTCAATTTATCTAAAGAAACTTTTTGGTGTTCATAATACACACCAATTCGTTATAAAGATTAATCAAAATAGTGATTTGGCACCCGTTTCCAAGCAGTCTTTTCTCATCCTCACTCCCCTAATCTAAGCTTACGTGACTACTATTTGTGACGATATCTCAAGTCCCGAGTATATGTTGACAGGCCAGACAGCCAGGCCAGACAGAAAATCTAGGAGGAAACCGTTCGGATTCCAAGACAGATATTAATTGACGCTACTCAAAGTTTCAGAGACAGGCTGAAATCATGCATTGAGTAAATGGTAAACATCCGAGTGACTTCACGGTGTCCTCATCCCATTGAATCGATGGGATATCGTGAATGTTAAAGATAATGTTAAATTAAAACTTTTTATGATTGAAAATATTTTTTGAGGATAATCTTGATGTGATTTAAATGTAAATTGTTCTTTATGCAACCTCTGTGGCCCGTGGACCTAGTCGTGGGTCAAACATGAATCTATTTGAAGTAATTTAAATTTTGATTATTTTTCGGTTAATTTCAAAGGCTTCTTACGCTACTATTGTTTATTTTATATGTAAAACATCTTTTGGTTTTAATAAAAACTTAATATGTTTAATAACAGTAAATATGTTTCAAATGTCAACACCTCCATTGCGTATGAGTTAGGATCCTTGGTTCCAGTTTCAGAGGATCCAGGTTCGGTAGTGTATGTGATCTCACATAATATGATTTATGCAAATTAATCAATCGCGTATAACTGAACCCTATCAGTATCCGTAATATCCGTTAACCCTTGGAATGCCATTCTCCCAAGACCTAGTCGGCTAGTACTTCTAGTGCCAGGGTAAAATGCCGATCGCCTCCGAGCCGTACGCCAGCCGATGCTATTTTCGCAATTATTTACTTGTTTTTTTAAACATTTCCTGTCTTACCAGATACTCATGTTAAAATATGTATTACAATTGTGTGGATATAAATTATGTATTTTCCCTTTGATAACTACTTATTCTATTCAGAGATTTTTTCCTTCTTTTTTTATCCGAAAAATTTGAAAACCACGGTCAAATTCTTCATACTAGAAGTTCATGTATAAATGATAGAGGGTGGTATTTTAAAACGCGTTTCATTTTTTGGGTAATGGATCTGTTTTTCAAATCCTACTTTTTCTTCAGTTTACGTTTCGGATGCTTTGCAGAGTCCACCACCAGAGAAAAATCGATGGAAAGAATGATCGAAAATTTTATTAAAATATAAAATACTAAACGCTATATAAAATACATGGTGGCTTTTCCATGAAAACAAAGCAATATAATTATTTATTTTTATTTTTATAAATATACAAATAAATATTAAAGCACCTATGATTGTAAAGCTCTATGATTTATACATGCTTTAATGGACACTTTTATAATCATGGTTTTTATATGTTCAAACTTCCAATTCATTTTTACAATTATGTTAAATTCGGTCACGATTACGATCACGAATTACTGTATGACATTATTATATTCTCGAAACTTTGAACTTCGTAATGGTATAAAAAGATATTCTTCGACTTTAGTGCTTAATATGAAACATTTTCAAAGTAAATGACTGTGTTAATTAAGTATATATAAACAGGTGTCTACACATATTTAAAAGATTACTTTTATGTTTACTAAATACGGGTTGTTTCATAGATCTTAAACAATTCATCGGAACTTTAACAGAACTTAAAAATTAACTTCAAAATTTGATGAATAATTCAAATTCTATGAAACAGCTGACATTTAGTAATTAAGTCAACACTTAATGGAAAACAACGAGGAAGGCATGTTTACGAAAAAATATTTTTCCACATATAATTTAAATTTATTTTACAGATGTTTGGAATGTTATTATTCATTGTGCAATTTTCTTAATGCCTAAGCTCACTGCTCTGTTACATAATTACAAATTTACTATTATAAATTTAGATCTCAAATTGAGCTTGAGTTTGAATTGAGATTCTTGCCATTATGGACGGTCACCACGCGCGCGCATTCAGTAGCCACACAATCTATTTTCTCCTATTACTCTGTGCACTCTAGACTAGATGGTACCTTGCACGAGTCTATCGCTATCCTTTTCATTTTCAAGAACAAATAGCATGCGCACTCTCTTTGTTTTAATGGACGGACAGCTGCTATGCTTTGTCCTCTTCTATCGCATGGGATGGTTGGTTGGGACCTCTCAGTCGCACACGAGAATTCCCGGCTAGTTTTCAAAAAGTTTTAGTTTTCAAAATTCGACAACCGGAATTCGGGACTGATTTTTAGCAGGCAACCTTATACCATCGTGTTCACAATGAAATAATCTTTAATTTCATATAATTTTGATTCAATAATCAGACCGGTGCAAAATGCTTTTTCGATTTACCTGTTTATACATGGCAACCTGAGAGTTGTGACCGGAAAAGAGTAGGCAACCTAACGTTTGCATATTCTATGGGTTTCATACTTTCGATTGGTATGGAATTTTTATAATAATCAAACCGGTGCAATGTTTAAATTTTTTTTTTTTAAATTTTTAATTAATCATACCCTGGACTAAAATTTGCCAGGCAACCGATATGCAATATATTTATTGACATATTAAATTAAATATAAAATACGTTTCATCAAATAAACATCTCGGTGACGGTCGTTCTTTAAGGGATCCTATACTATATGGTATCCCAGCGAAGGGATAACAGCGCACCACTTACCTACTCAGTGGAAGTTCCTGTGACTACGGTTCGGGCTAGCTGCTGGTTAGCTGCTCGCGTGTGTAATTCACCTATGTATCTTCTGATTTAGTGTCGTTTGAATATATTTACGTTAATTCAATAAACATAAATTGAGTGAAATATAACAACATGACCCCCCAATAGTATGCTCGATCGATGAGGTAAGCGTCGATCCCAGCATACTATACAATTTTCCATAATAATTACTAGACTACTTGTGAACTTCATAAAATGTCTATCTTTTTTTATTAATTAATAACACACCCAATGGAGACTTTTTCTGAAATATTTATCTTTCTCGCACTAAAGGCTTAACTTAATTTTATTAATTATGCATTAAACAGCACAATAGTCCCAAGTACCCGGAACCAGTGGCATCTCCCATTGAGGTATGTGATGAGGCCGACGGAATTGTGGAGAGGAAGGGAAAAAGGAGAGAAATGTTGGGAGGTACCTGATCCTTTAGATCTCAAAGTCTATTCAAACCACGGATCGATTATGATCCGTGGCATTTTACTAGAGCGATGCTGAGGCTATCTGCCATCCTAAAACGCTAATTTTATTTTATTTAAAAAAAAAAAGTCCCATCTTCTTCCAACACTTTGGAGCCGATGAGACTATAGCATCCCCTTCACAAATCAGGAAAATTTTCATAAAGAGAAAATTTTACCCTAAACGGTTTTATTTTTTCACTCTTATTCTATTATATCGGTGTCATCTAAATGGCTAATTAGGTTTTTATAAAATAATGTGTTTACTAGCTTTATGTGAACCAACGAAAAAATTATTAATATTTCACAAAGTGAAACATCTACCTACCCATCTATGTACATCTATCTAAAAGTGAATTAACTAGGTAGTTATGTAAGACAAATGTGATTTTTTTTATCTCAATTCTATGTTTCTGTGTAGGTTATTTACCAAAAAAAAATATTTTTCACACTTTTTTGTGTATTAACGGCAGGTAATATTTTTAATGTGTTTTTATTATGCATTTTTATATGTAGTTAGGCAAGTACTTAGAAAGAGAAAATATCATTAAGAATATATAAATGTTTCATATAGAGTCGTATTAACATTGGCTTTGATTACTTCTCTTCCATAAAAGCGTTAGCTTGTGTTTGGAAGAGGATTGCACAGTCCATTAATGTAGTTATTTATGAGTAATTAATAATATTTAAAAAACAGTAATTTTACTGTAGAACCAAGATATGTATGAGAACTTTTTTAAATCACATACATAATAATATATAGTGTATAGTATACTTGCGGCACATTCCGGACAAGAAGATACTCTCAGAATCGCCATGGTGTAAGACCACCATTCTGCCGTATTTGATGACCAGATCTGAATAGCCAGGTACTCCCCACTTTCCTCTCTCCTCTCTCCAATCTCCTTCACCTTCCCACTACCTTCAGCCTCACAACATACCCCAATTGGGGATCCGATAGTCTCACTTGCTCCAGACGGTTGGGAGCAGTTTTGATTGAGACACTTGTGCGGTATTCACAAAAAAATGTTTATATGTAGACATATCGTTTTTGTAATAATCCCGAACTGATAATTCACTTAAAATTGTCTCACGAAAAAAAAGTTTTGTAGATATTTCTCTTCAAAAAAACGCTCTTCACATTGTCTCTAATGGCTGCCGTGTCCTTCCATCAGTCCTTAAGATTTCCTGTCTTATTTTAACCCTCTTGCACACCAAGTCTTTCCCCTTTTCGGCCTCCAGTTCCCTTCCAGCGAGGCACACAGATTTTGGACGAAATTTATACCAAAGGCAAACTTAAAATTGAAAAAGCTATTCATCGACTCTCTGCAAACAATGAGAATAATCGTTTATTATGTCGAACATATTAACGCGTGTAACTTTTAAATCCGTACTTACAGCTAAACACAATGATCAACAACGTAAGCAATAATGATAATCATCTTTATGAGAATCGATGCCACAATGACCTGAAACCTACGTGTTAGGTGTCTGTTGTCAGACCAACGTCAGTAGACAGTCGTTCAATTATGAAGGCATGTGTAGATTAGAGATAAACACAGGTATTTTTAGAAAACCTTTCATAAAATCATTTGAATATGAAAATGGTTGTAAAAGTTCAAAAGGTGAAAATTAGCACAATTAAGATTATCAGCTGTTACTTGTTTTTCAGAACATCAATGAATACGTTAACCAGTAGAGCGATTTTTGGAATATTATTACAAGTTTTGCAAAAACGTTTTGAGCGATGGCTAGTCATAATGAGCCAAATATATATGGCCTAATATGTGAAAAACGGCGAAATCTAAGTGGATTCATTGGCTTTAAACCGCAGTAAGTAGTTCATATGTTTCCATATCAATATTTTGAGGAATGATTTTAATTAAATAATGAGTTAAATATGTATTAAATATGATTGTATACATATAAATGTATACATACCAATCGCTCGAGCGGTTAAGAGATATACCTAATATTACATTAGCCTGTTGGGTGAATAGAATATAACCTGTTGTTACTCTCGGGAAGAATGCCACCAATGACATCATTTAGACATTTTGTGCCCTTGGGACAACAATGTTCTATCTGACATGTTTTGCCCTTGGGACAACAATTGCACAAGTTTCATTATTTATTTTACTTACAATAGTACACATGAAAAGTGGTTGCACGTGCTTATATAAAAATCACATAATGTAGAGCAATAATAGCAACAAACTAAACAAAATGAAACATTACCCTTCCAAGTTTATTTCACTTTAGTTTTTAGATTTCTTTTCTTTTTAAAATCACATTTAATTATGTCCAACTTCTACGTAAATTCGCAGATAATAATTATGCAACAAAGATTTATTTAAAATATTGTATATTTATTTTTTTAAAAAACAAAGTACTTATTAAAAAAATATTTTTTTTTTATTGGTGCCCTTTTTTACTCATTTAAAGTACGCTCTAGCGTGTTTAAATCGCACTTTATGGAACGCGCGTTTTTTAAAGTTACCATGGCAACATCAACAAATTAACAAAATGTGAAGTCTAAATGTCAACTTTTAACTATAAATCTGACAGGAATATTTTAAACGTCAAATGAAACATTACAAATTATTGTTTGTGTTTTTCATTTCCATGACAACTAGATATTGTGATGTCACATCACGAATTCATTAATGGTTCTTATTTCCAAATTTTTAATAATAATATCAATATTTATGTTTTCAAAGTGTACCAATAAAAAAAATAGCGTAAAGTATTCGTGGATAACTGGTCTTTAAAACACTTGCTTTATTTCGAGCACTCGGCTACGCCGTCGTGCTCGAAAAACCGCGCGTGTTTTAAAGACCTGTTTATCCACTTATACTTTAATATACTATTATTTTTTATAAAATCAAGGTTCCAATTTCAAATTTTACGGACAACTTAGTCCAATCTGCAATAGTTAAAATATTTTTTGTGCTGTACTTCGAGCTTATTCGCTTATGACAACATGGTTCCATCTGCCAATTGCGTGAAACTGATCAAATAAATTCAAAATGACATTCATGAGAAAGTTGATACAGAAGGAACGCAAATCTAGGTTTAAGAACACTTGCAAAAAACGTGCCAAAAAAAATTACATTTTGTTATTAATAACCATCTCTATTTCTGTGAATTAGTATGGCTGATTTTCAAGGCAACATTGTTGTGTCGGTTTTTTTACTTTGTTGTTCGGAAGAAAACTCAATTATAATACGTTCTATATAATGACTTATCCATAGTAATTAACTATCGTGACTCAAATATTGATCGTCAAAATCTCTTTATGCACATGGCAGGTAGAACTCTGTTTTCCCTAATGTAATTTTATTAATAGAAACGTCTCATTATTCAAATTATGTAAAATTTCACGGAATAAGTCATTTATTTACATTATATATTTAATATTTAACGCATTTCATTACAATTAAATTGTTTGTTTTGTGTTATTTACGGCGAAATTTGTACTTAATAATTATTCGGTACAAGGTTGTAATATACCTTAATGCATATTTATTGTTATATCTGTGAAGAGAATAGAGACTTCTAATTAATGGAAGGTAAATAATCAAAGTAAACTATTTTATTTTAGATAATATATACGTGACATGACCTAAAAGGTCATGGATTGTATTACCAGTAATTTTTGCATCATCCCTAAAAAAATGGTCTGAAATAAAGCTCTCTTTCCAAATATTGTGATATCCATTCGTGACATCCCCGTGTAATCGGAAGGCGTACTCGTCATTGAGGTATGTTTCACGAACTTTGAAATATAATGACTATGTTAGTCAAAATAGCACAAAACATGACTTCATATATCTTTAAAATTATTTCATATGTTGGAAATTTCTTAATTATGTAATTTATTTTTATTTCTCATAATTATCAAAAAACTTACAAGAAGCTTTTACCCAAAAAAGTACTTGCTGCACATATTTTCCCACCAAAATATGATGAAAGTAACGTTCGCAAAGTGCAAAAAAGTTATATATAGAGAGCATAATTAAAAAAAATATTTTTGTTAAAATACATTCGTTACTTTTGCCTAAATGAACAGAATTGCCAAAAATATTTTTTACCCAAAAATAAATTTGTTTTCCGGTTAGAGACCAAAGTAATTTCATACTCATAAGAATATGTTTTTTAATGATAAACTAATGTTTATAAGACAAGGTTGTATGCGTAGGATAAAGGATAACAAATAATTATAAGCAATAATTAGTCGCCTGAAATTCCCAGTTGATTCCCAAGACAATTCACGTTGGCGGCATTTATTTTTACTCGGGAGATATTTTTAATTTGTATTGATATTTCAGGCGACTAATTACTGCTTATAATTATATGATAAGCATTTATCATTAAATTAATCATTTACTAAGCTATTTATTTAAATACAAGTACATGGGTTATTTTAAAAACACAGAATTGCAAGAGATTTAAAGTTTTGATGTCATACTATCTGACTTTATCATTTATAATTAAAAATATATCACATGCGGCAGCAGTCTATTATGTATTTTTTTCTAAATAAAACAGTATATTGTGATTTTTGCTATTTTGCACAGGGACATACGAATAATTCGTTTTTTATTGATGTTTTATGACTAGAATATTATGGACCATCTGTATGCATGGGAATATTAAAAAATATGTTAGCTTCAGCGTAATTTTTATTGATTTGCGGAATATTCGTTTTATCACAGTTTTTTTTCTCATGAGGAAGCTCGTATTATCGGAAGTTAATAATATGGGGTTTTAGGAAAGACGAAAAAGTTGTGAGGTCAACCATTCAATTATCTTTAATATGACAAACAGCATGAAAATCGAATAAAGCATATCAAGTTGAGTAAGGTATGAACAAAATAATATAATAATTTTTTTTTTAATTAAGCTAGTCATTAATTATTCATTTGTTTATTAGGATGACTTCTTATTTTCAAACCTCTAGTTGTTCAGTTCATTTTAAGTATGTATATTTTTAATAACGCATTTAAAATAAAAGTTTGTATTCAAAAGTATGTAAATATTTGAATATTAAGAATGTATTTTTCTATTTAATTAAACTTAAGATATTCAGTGAATAAATCAAATACCTACGTCAATGTTAAAATACGTTTTTAAAAGCATTATGACCCAATCTAACACCGGGCAGTTTAGGCAGTTTGAAAGAGTAGAATGTGATTTTTTTTACCGAAATACACTAATAACATATATGAATTAAATTGATTCAACTATTGTTTTATTATTATAACATCGACGCAACCTAGAATTTGTAACACAATATTTATTTATTTATTACACGCCCTAGTAGGCTTATAGATAATAATTTGCAAGCTATTTGTATCAATGTAAATACTTAAAAATTAAAACAATGAAGAAAGTATACAGAAAACGAAAAAAAAAACGAAGTTGTCGTCTATAAGGTGGATACATTTCCTATATTAATAATTTGTGGTTTGTAATCTAATGTTTATTTAATATTATACGTAATGCTAATAAAAAAATCTATATTTGCATTTGAATGTCACGACTTTTGATCGCAGCAGTTTCCAGTGTGATAGATATTTTTAGGATGACAGGCCACTTCGGTAACAAAGTAACTACGACATGACGTTCGATTTTGGATCTTTCGGTTTTTTCGGATCATTAACGAATTGACAATACTATCCCAGTATCCAGAGTAATCATAATAATCCTTGTAAATCTAACTCCAGCATTTGTAAACTGACACTGCAGTGACAATTCGTTTCAGTTTCAGATTAACCATCTCTATTTCTGTGTTGCGACAATGAGACTAGAGACGCGCGATCTACACAATATCGCATTAAGAGCATGGTCTAACAGAAATTACAGTAACACTTACCTAAGTACTACTAAGTCAAACGAAAGTGAAAGTAGCCAGGTGACGGGTAATCGGGTTTCGGGTCGTGAAAGAGCGTGTTTTCGCGACCCGCTTACGACGCAAGCGGGTCGTGTAAAATGACAGCTCTAAACTAAGTCAAAATTTGAATGAGCCATTTTCTTAAGTATGTACGCTGCGCGCACTACTTTTCGAATCTGAAAATCGCGCGTATTTTTGAAAGTGTAGATTGATTTCTTGAAATAATTTTAATATATTATTCATATATTTTTATGTAAATGAGGCAGGGTAGGCAGTGCTTATGTACTTTTATGAAATACATGCCTCTAACCCGTGTATATTGTTGATAATATTTCTGCAACCATGAATGCGAAGAACAATAATATTTTATTCAAAAGCATTTTAAATAATCTTACATCAAATGGATTATATACACGGACAATGTTATGAAGAAACGAGAGATAATTATGATGCATGCTTTTTCTACAGAAAAACACTTTATCATAATATTCATTCAATTCATTGAATTCATTGTTATGATATAAACAATATGATACAAGGGCTTTTCGGAAAGTAACCACCATTTGGCTGTAAATGAAAAAACCCGCCTGGATACAAATATTTTATTACGTGCGTCTTGAAACTACAGTGTTTCATTATTTTTCAACATTGAAGCCATTTAAATTCAAGCACTTTTCACAGCGTTTTACCAATTTGCAAATGCCTTCTGCATAAAACTCAGTCATCTGGGAACGTAGCCAACCGGTCACTTCAGCGTTTTGAAGATCATCATTATCGAAGTGCTGGGCCAAAAGCCAGGTCCAGGTCCGGGCTGTATTTTTTTAATGTGACACCGCACAAGAATTTCAACTGCTCCCAACCGTCTGGAGCAACGTTTCAATTCAGAATGAAGGTGCGATACTGAAAGTATACTCCGCTCTGGAACGCGCCGCAAATATACTATAAATTATTTTTTTATCAGTTATTTGTGAAATAACACAAATTAAATTTATTTTTACACACCGGGATTTGAATCCACGACCTCCCGCTTCCTAGTCGAAAACCTTACCCCTTGACCGCCGTGCGGGAGACGGTTGATAATTTCAATTTGTTTACTAACAAGAGGAGGTGGCTTGGGGCCCAGCACTTCGATAAAGATGAAGATCTACTAAATGCTGTGACGGGTCGGCTACATTGCCAGGTGGGCAAGTTTATTGCAGAAAGGAATTTGAAAAATTGGCGAGTAATACAAGTGCTTGAATTTAAATGGCGATAACGTTGAAAAATAATGAGAAACTGTTTTTGCTGCATTTTTTTGTATTTACTGCCAAACTGTGAATACTTTCCGAACAGAACACTATTTAAAAACACGGTACTATTTCAGCAGTCAGATTTGCTGGTTCATTCCTTTTTTTGCGATCAGGCATTCCAAAAGCATCATGAATTATTCACCTAAACGATAGAATATTAAAATAATAATTAAATATTTCAATTTTTAAGCAGAACACTATTTAAAAACACGGTACAATTTTATGTCAGATGGTTCATTCCTTTTTTGCGATCAGGCATTTCAGAAACATCATGAATTATTCACCTAAACCAGAGGTTCCCAAAGTGGTCTATATCGACCCCCAGGGGTCGATATCGGCATGCTTATCGGCATGCGGGCTTTGAAGCAGAGAATGAACGGTTATCTCGAGAGCATTTCCTCCTGGGGTAAAAATAATCTCGTCGAATTTAATGTTTCAAAGACCCAATCCTGTCTGATTACGTCTAAAAGGGATCCAAATGATAATCTAGTCTCCTTCAACGGAAGCAATCTTCCGAACAGGCCTTCCATTGATATGCTTGGTATAACTATAAGTGACCAGCTCAGGTACGGGGGCTCCATCGAAGCCAGAGTAAAGTTGGCCTCTCAGAAGCTGGGCGTACTGTACAGAGCCCGCAGATACTTTAATAATACACAACTGCTGACCCTGTACAAATCGCAAGTGCGTCCTACTGTCGAATTTGGCAGCCATCTCTGGTCCGGAGCCCCTAAATACCTGAAAAAAACCCTAGACTCTGTGCAAAAACGGGCGGTCCGTTTGATAGATTCCCCAATCTTAACAAACGGACTGCAATCTTTAGAGCACAGGCGTCAGGTAGGTATGCTGTCCTTGTTCTATCGGTATTACAATGGAAGATTCTCTGAGGAACTAGCGTCATTGATCCCTTCGGCACCGGTGCGTAGTCGGGATACACGCCTAACGCGTGCCCAACATTTGTACACAGTTGACACTTGTCACATGAGAACGGGTCGCTTCTATGATTCGTTCTTAAGTTCAACAGCTCGGCTGTGGAACGAACTGCCGGCCTCTGTGTTTCCTCCCTCCTACAACATGGGACTCTTCAAGACCCATGTTCACTCCTTCCTCTCCACAAAAAGACCCTCCACACAGCATCCCCAAAGATGACATAGGCCCTGAGGGAAATTATTTTCTTCAGGGCCTCCTGTGTGGAGTTAATATAAAAAATAAAATTAAAAAAATGCTGGGGGTCTATGTCAGCGAGAAAAAATTTTGGGGGTCCACGAGATTCAAATGGGGGTACATACAAGCGACCCCCATTTACCTCAAGTCAACATTTAGGAGTTCCGTAAATGACACAATAGACCTAATAGTCTAAGAGGTCACGGTCTTTTTCATAACGATCAGAGGAATGGGTAGTTTTAGTACATATTCAAAGTATGGCATCTCCGCATATGAAAAACGTTGGTCTGCCTGCTCTAAGTGGTTGCAACTATGAGTTATAGAGCTTACAAGAGGCTTTATTGTTTCGAAAAAAAAACGATCAGAGGAATGGGTAGTTTTAGTACATATTCAAAGTATGGCATCTCCGCATATGAAAAACGTTGGTCTGCCTGCTCTAAGTGGTTGCAACTATGAGTTATAGAGCTTACAAGAGGCTTTATTGTTTCGAAAAAAAAACGATCAGAGGAATGGGTAGTTTTAGTACATATTCAAAGTATGGCGTCTCCGCATATGAAAAAAGTTGGTCTGTCTGCTCTAAGTGGTTGCAACTATGAGTTATAGAGCTTACAAGAGGCTTCATTGTTTCGAAAAAAAAAACGATCGCAGGAATGGGTAGTTTTAGTACATATTCAAAGTATGGCGTCTCCGCATATGAAACAAGTTGGTCTGCCTGCTCTAAGTGGTTGCAACTTCGAGTTATAAAGCTTACAAGATTAGGCTACATTGTTTCGAAAAAAAAAAACGATCAGAGAAATTGTCAGTTTTAGTATATATTCAAAGTATGGCCTCTCCGCAGATGAAACAAGTTGGTCTGGCGGCTCTCAGTGGTTGCATTTCAGAGTTATGATGCGCGCAAGTCATTGCATTGTTGCGAAAAAAACGATAACAGAAATGGTCAGTTTTAGTACCTATTCGAAGTATGGTGTCTCCACAGGTGAAACGAGTTGGTCTGCCTGCTCTCAGTGGTTGTATTTCAAAGAAAAAAAAATAACAGTAATCAATAAAATAAAAAAATTAAATCGAACAAATCCAATTTTTATTAATTCAACTTCCATAATCTAAACATCTTTGGGTAAAATCACAGATTAATCATTTTGTAGAATATTACTAAGGCTTAAAGAGTTAAATATTTACTTACTTCTAATATTCTTTTAATATTTTTATGAGCTTTTTCATTAGTCACATCAAAACATCATGGATTTTGGCGATAAAAGTAAAAAATAGCTTAAAAAAGGGGTCTACGGTATCGTATACCGTTTACCTAATTCGAGTTTGAGGGATTTCTTAACGTACTTCGAAAAATGGTGCTCAGAAAACATAAAAAAAGACAACCTAATATTATAGTAGGAGATTTCAATATAAACATCAATAAAAATGCAGACATCTATACAAAAAACTTAAAAACTTAATCATTGAATTCAATGGGATGAAACAACTGGTAAAAGATCCCACTAGAGTAACTCTAACATCAAGTACATTAATTGATCTGGTGATAACAAATGTATTTGAACTACAGGTAAATCTATTAGATGCACCCAGAATCACAGATCACTCCATAATTCAAATTATAGAGCAATCGAAATACGAAAAAACATTTTATAAACACCAAAGCTTATCGGAACTATGCAAAATATGACGAAGAAGAACTAAGATTACAACTCAGAGCACAAAATTGGAATGGAATAATGGAATTAGATTTTGATATTAAGGTAGAAACATTCATAAAAAACTTAAAATATTCAATTTCAATATTCAAGATTTCTTTTTTAACTTGGATAGATTTAACTTAGATTTCGTCATCTTCGGAATCTTCTTCTTCGCTGCTTAGGCACGTAGACGAGGAGTCTGTAATGTGATAAAATAACTGTAAAGTTTGATAGAAAAAATGACGATTTTGATGATATGAAAATTATTATACATATGTATATATAAAAAACAGAAGGAAACGAACTCTTGTATGTATAGCTTAATGAGATTTATGGTTTAGATACGTAATATGCCATTAATAAGAAACAAATACATGCAAACTTTTCGTTTCCTAACGATTTTTACCTATACATCCGCAATCGTATAAAACTTACCACTGACATCACCAGAAATATTGTCATTTTCTGACTCCGTTACAGTAACATCAGATACTTTATCTGGTAGTCGGTTCCCTGCATACCAGATAGGGACATATTTGCCGTGTTCTTCTTTCCACCCATGTTCAATTGGCAATAGATAGCTTGGAGGATTTTTGGTTGAATTTATCCAGATATTTGATACGTATTTAGCTCTAAGTATCTGTTGAACTAGTTCGATTTCAGACGGTGGCAAAAAAGCAGCATCAAAATTCATAAGAGTTTTGTTAAATTTTTCATTCTCTTTATTGGGCTTAAATTTTTTGAGGAAAATCTTATGGCGGGCCTCGTTTACAGATTTACTCTTCACACCATATAACTCACATATGAATTGTTCAATTTTGCATTTGATTTCATTTGTCAATGGAGCATTAGAACTTAGCTCTATTAGAGCCTCTTGATAAACTGTGTTTTTACTTAGGATATTGTAAGGTTTTTGTTTGCCCTTTCTATAAAATGCAGGGGTATAATCACACCCTGTCAAAGCATGAAACGCTGGCAAACTCTTTGCCAATGTAGCACCAATACTGAGATAAATTTTGTTAACATTTACAATACGTCGTTTGGCAAGAGTGCCGGATTCAATAAATATTTCATGCTTTTCGAATTTGTCCAAATTTCCCAGTAAAATGACGATTACATCAGTGTCAGAAGTTTTAATCAAAATATTAGATGGTTCTTGAATACTGTATATGTGGTATATTATTTTTGTATCGGTTTCTTCGTGGTGCCCACACATCAAATTAGGGTTATCGTTTTGCACAACCTTTTTGCCGTCGCTTTGATATTCATACGAATAACAATTATTTTCAAAATTGAGATTAACCGTGCTTCCAGAAATGACTAGACTAGCCTCCTCGGAACTCCAATGTTTTATGAAAAAATGCACGAGTTCTTATTTGAATTGTGTAATTCTTAATTCTTTGACGAAATTTCTTGGTCTGATTTGTTTTGGCGATGTTATTTTATACTGTGTTTTGGGGGTAGCTTTGTGCCCAGCTCTCATTTCACGTTCAAAATCTTTGATTGAGGGTGATAAATAAGAATCAAATATTACATCGATACGGTTTGCTTTGTAGCTCATACATTTTTTCAAAATGTATAGCGACATTTCACCAAATGTTTTCACATGCACTGGTATTAAATGGAGAATATAGAATCCATCTACAATCACAACATCAATTTTTTGTGGCGTATTGGCATTGGCTGTTTTTTCCAATATTTTCATGAGTGCAGCCTTGTTAGTCTTCATCAAGGAACCATCTAAATGACTCATTGAAGGTGACGATGAAGATAATGGATATTCCAAAACTTTTGGCAAATCTAGTTTCTGATTAAGGGAAATTCCTAAAAGACGACCGAAGACGTTTCGTTCTGCTTTTATAACTTGCAGTTTTTGTGCTGCTTTACATGGCTTTTTTGATTTATCTGAACAGAAATTCCTGATTTTATTGCGTTTTATTGGTTTCTCGAAACGGTCGGGATTTTCATTACATTGAGATATAAATTCTTTTCTCTGATTTTCTCCTGTAGCCTCTATATTGAGCAGAAAGTCTGCGGTTTCATTCGTTACTGAATTCCCAGTGACAATATTGTACAGTTCGTCTTTATCGTCTTGATAATCAAATGGATTGCCATAAGATTCTACAGTATCGACAAGTTTCTTCACTGCCTTTTTGTTTTTGGAAATGTTGGCTGTCTGCAGATCAGAGGTAACGTCTTGTACCCTGGTAATATTAGTTTCTTCTAAAACATGAGTTATAATGGTGGATCTCAGTGCATGGCTTTTTGCCCAACGCTGTCGGCCTGACAAGGAATTAGTAAAATGGCTAACACCAGACAATCGCTTAGCAGCATCGGCGTTTATGGTTTGTTCTAGTGTTAAATCAACGGTTTGTCTAGAAAACGCTTTGTCAGTGCGCTTGATACCCAAGCCATGACGTTTTAAATGAAGCTCGAGGCCTGGGTGAGTGTCTTGGACTTTTAATATGTCGTCATGGTGCTTTGTGAGCCATCGCGCATAATTTGGATGATTTAGTATGAAAAATATATTGTTAATTTTTGGAAGTACATATTTGTAAAGCTCAAAATTGTTTTCTCGTATCGATCGGCTCAAAAGAAAGTAATACTCGATCAGATTTATATATTGCATGTAAAATTGTGCCGTTTTGCCGTGTTCTCCGTTTTGAGTTTTTTCTCGAAAAATTCTGTATTTAGAGATGATTTCTGATAAAAAGAAATTGTCAACATCGACCAAGATGTTTCCAGAACTGTCCATTCGTCTATTTTTTATTTCTTGCAGTTCTTCTACCAAATCTGGTGACAATTGTAGATTTTCCTCTTTTAAAAAGAATTTAAAATGGATTAATTGTAAGGCCAGTGAAATAATAGGGTGAAGTCTCTTGCATCGATTGTAATGCGTACCAGACATGAATCCATTAAGAGACCCATTGGCTAGCAAATCAGCTTCGATTAGCATATGCGTCAAACCACAATCATCTATAAATTTTCCTATAGCTTTGAAATAGGCCAGGATGATATGAAATGTGCCAAGAAAAATAAAAAGATTGTCAAAATTTGGCCGTTCTGTGGATTGTATTTGTAATGCCACTTTTGCAATTGCAAGATCATATGTAACACATATATATTCCTGACCACACTCTTCGGCTATACTTTTTGCTTGTTGCATTGTTGTTTTAACAACGGAAGTGTTAGTGGGAGACATGTTTATGGGGTTCAAATAAGCTATTTTCTGTTTACTGGTTTGATCATTCATAGTGAGGTTATTAAATCCTACCCACATAGGAGTATTCTCGATTTCAGCAGCATGACACAAAACCCATAATAAATCTCTATTCTTTGCATTTATTTTGACAGATTCAGTTGTTTTACGTAAGTCACTATCAAGTAAAATCATACTGTCACTCATTCTTGGTTTTTTAATGGGATGATCTATATTAATGTCAATCACGTCGAATGCCCTTCTTCTTTTGCCTTTAGATGGTTTCATTGACAAGTCAATAGGTTGATTTCGTATGGAGTACTGTTCTTCATTTTGAAAAATAATTCCTACTGTGTCATGCAATGTATTTTTTCCAGAAGGTGTGTCTACGTAACGGTCAAAATTATCGAAAGCTACTCCAGTATTTAACTGAGGACATGGAATTATCCCAGACGGAATGAATGTTGTTATAGATTCATCGATGGAGGCATAGGTAATTTCAGTTTCTAATTCTTCTAATAAAGTGTAGCTAGGTATCTGACCATATTTGTTCAAAATGTTCACCGGACGCGGGCGGAGGAGGGGGCAATGTGTGTGTCAAGCAGGGTTCCCGATTTGCGGGAATTCCCCAAACTGCGGGGAATTTTTCAGATTTACTTAAAACTGACCATTTCTCTGATCGTTTTTTTTTCGCAACAATGTAGCCTAATTTTGTAAGCTTTATAACTCGAAGTTGCAACCACTTAGAGCAGGCAGACCAACTTTTTTCATATGCGGAGACGCCATACTTTGAATATGTACTAAAACTACCCATTTCTGTGATCGTTTTTTTTTTTCGCAACAATGTAGCCTAATCTTGTAAGCTCTATAACTCATAGTTGCAACCACTTAGAGCAGGCAGACCAACTTGTTTCATATGCGGAGACGCCATACTTTGAATATGTACTAAAACTACCCATTCCTGCGATCGTTTTTTTTTTCGAAACAATGAAGCCTCTTGTAAGCTCTATAACTCATAGTTGCAACCACTTAGAGCAGGCAGACCAACTTTTTTCATATGCGGAGACGCCATACTTTGAATATGCACTAAAACTACCCATTTCTGTGATCGTTTTTTTTTCCGCAACAATGTAGCCTAATCTTGTAAGCTCTATAACTCATAGTTGCAACCACTTAGAGCAGGCAGACCAACTTTTTTCATACGCGGAGACGCCATACTTTGAATATGTACTAAAACTACCCATTCCTCTGATCGTTTTTTTTTCGAAACAATGAAGCCTCTTGTAAGCTCTATAACTCATAGTTGCAACCACTTAGAGCAGGCAGACCAACTTTTTTCATATGCGGAGACGCCATTCTTTGAATATGCACTAAAACTACCCATTCCTCTGATCGTTTTTTTTCGAAACAATGAAGCCTCTTGTGAGCTCTATAACTCATAGTTGCAACCACTTAGAGCAGGCAGACCAACTTGTTTCATATGCGGAGACGCCATACTTTGAATATGTACTAAAACTACCCATTCCTGTGATCGTTATGAAAAAGACTGTGACCTCTCAGTCTATAACACAAATATAATAGACTGAGAAATTACTTACTTGATATTTGTATGTTTATATTTCGTAAAGTTGTTAATTGAGGTATATAAATAGAGTCTACGTTCCTTTTCTCGTCAGAATTAATATATTCAAGCAAAACATTGCACATTGGAAGCCGCGAATTTTCCTAGTTCCCCAACTTGTTTTTGAAAAACGTTCAGGGTAATAATGACGTTCAACATTTAAGAGCACTTCACATAGACTTCAAAACTAAGTTTGAGGACATTTTGACTATCGAAATGGAACGTTGAAGAATCGGATATCATGTGACAAGAAGAACTGACCGGAATAAGCACTGACAAAGAAATTAAGGGGTAGTTCTGTAGGGCCAGCTACAAAAAGAAATTCCCGTTGCTTATCCTGCTTCATTTTCATTTGGTGTAATACCTCTCAAGGGCGCCCCTGTCTGCACAATGTAAAGACAGAGGAACTATACCGCCACCCGGTTGTTGGGCAGGCAAGGGAAGGGAATCTTTTTACGAAAAAAATAAATGATTATCACATGGGACGTTAATAGTTTTAGGAAAATTCAATATTCGGCTTGCAGGGGGTCTACGGAAAAAAAAAATTTTGGCAAGTGGTCTACGGGGCAAAAAAGTTTGGGAACCTCTGACCTAAGCCGTAGAATTTTAAAATAATTAAATATTAAGGAGAAAGTTCAATTCAAATTCTGTTATTATATCATTATAGGCTAGTTTCTTGAAAGAACTGAAACAAAAACAGAACTTAAAAATATCTTTCACAGAGCTTGAAAATTAACTTTGAAATTTGAAGAATTGTTCAAGATCTCCGAAACAACCCGTCCTAAGTCATGACAATTAACAAATACGCTCTTTCGCATCATATTCATATGTACCATATCTAAATGCTCCAATTCTCAACTATTATACTAACTACTAACTACAAGCACAACCTAATTATATTACATTGTTTATTATTTGAGCCTTGTTTAAAATTTCATAAGCAAACGTGAAAACTCAGCAAAAATTAAAAATGTTGCGATTTAAAGAAGGGTTTGAAAGTAGTTTGTGAATTTCATGAAATATTTGGTAAATATATTGATGTGGTTCCTAACTATGTTTTGCCATAGCCAAGTCCTATCAACTAGTATGCAAACTGGTTTTACCCTTCAATCGTAAAGTTACAATATGTAAAGAACATACACATCATAGGTATCAATAAGTATGAGTAGGCTTCAATTAACGGAGTTTCATTAAATTACCGAACTAATTGGGTAAGGGAATGCGTCAAATAATAAATTAATGACATTATCAATTACTTACGCACATTATCAAGATGCATTTCATTAGTAATGATGCTATTCAGAGTAAACTGAGTATTGCTGATTTATTAAAATCCGTTTAACGGGATTGCTGGCCGTTTCTTGTTTAACTTTTAGTACATTCCTAATTTATTAGAACAATTGTTCCTGCCCCTGCATTCGCACTGATAAAATATCTATTGACAAAATGTGAATATATATTGATTTTACTAAAAGTTTAACAGGAAGCCTATCAATTAATTTTTAAGGGCTAGCAGTCGTTCTTTTTACCGGATTACGAATAATTACAAGATATTCTTAATGCTGAATCAATATTTTGATTAATCTTTATAACGAATTGGTTTACATTATGAATACCAAAAAATATGCTTTAGATAAATTGAAGGTTTTCCTATCGTTTCGCTTGAGTAGAATACAAATTAAAAAATAAATGACTAAATAAAAAATAAAAATGTAAACTACTAAAAAAAATTTTTTTCAATAGAAATGTATGAACGCGTGAAGGATACAACTTTAAAAAAATACTGTATTATGGCTAAGATTATCTCGACAGTTTCAATTGATTAACCTTCTCGCTTAGTTATAAAATTATTTGCAAAATAAATACAAACCAGTTTGTGCTTGAAATCAAACGTTTCTAGACACCGTTTGTCAAGCGATTTTAATGCGTATTACCTACAATATAAGGTATACCAAAAATATACACATTTTTGGCTTGTAGCTTCCTCTTAATAAATTAACAATATTTTATATTCTCCGTGCATTTAAAAGTTCTAACAGGCAAACTGAAACAAAAAATACTATTTTTTTAAAAACACTGTTATTTTTTAGTATCCTCATTCACAGGTTTCTCTTCTACAAACCATCAGAGCAGTATTATATTGATATTAAGTCCGCATTACTCGGTTAATGTCTGAAATGTTTACAAAATTTGGTGTTAAAAAGTAAGCTTTTTTTCATTGAGTTGTAAATTTGCCGTAAAATAAAGTTACTCTGGCTAAATTAACGTTGAATGAAAACGTATGTACTTTTCAAGTTAATTTTATGATGATTCAACGGAGCAAAAAGTTTTAACATGACAAGATAAGTAATGATAAATGTAAAATGGGCTTCATTCTCATGATAAACTTGTTTTGTAAAATATGATGACTACGTACACCTCTGTTTACAATGTTATAATTGAAGCAAGTTCTTATTTCCCCGGTGATTTTCTTGACACTGCTAAAATGAATGTGTCTAATGTTTTGTCTCACAGTTTACAAGAATGAAGGAAACATGAATTCCTAAAATATAATAAAACATAATAACGTTATTTTTCATGCTTATGTAATACATACACAACACAGACATACCCACTAACCAATAGGATGCATGATCTTGGCAACAAGTTAGAGGGTATTCTTGATGTATTTAATGACACCATTAATAGAATTAAGCATAATCTATACCAGCATTTGAATCCTATAAATTATGTAATGTAGAATTTATTTGTGATATATTTAGTATTGGCATATTATTATTTTTTTATAACAGTTTGTACTCCATAGTGAATTTACTTCATTTTTATTCTGAATTTCTCAATTAAAACTTTAATTTTATAATTTAGTTTTGCAATTTATTATTTTTTTATGTTAATTAATTTCAATCAAACTCAATTATAATGGATTTATCCATTATGTATGTTCCTGAAAAAAAATGGTTGTAGAAAACTTTTGTATTCTATATTTTACGAGCAGGCATATTCTTATTTTTTGTATAATGGTTTGTACTACACATAAATAATTATTGTATGCATATACGCATTTACTCGCTTCTATATATCGTATTATTGTTATTACTCCTTATTGTGTACTTATAAATTCTTTTAACAAGGTGTAGTAAAAACCCAGTGAGCGTCTGTACACATTACATTACTGAATTAATAAATAAATGTATATTATTTATCTCTGGCTCGGAGCAAAGTTGACACGATCAGTTTCATATGACCTTGACGAATGTTGGCTCCGTGAAAAATGCGGATATCTCATCAGATGCCAACAGCTGTTTAAACATTATAAATACAACAATTTTGCAAATAAGTATCTAATGATTACATTCTACTAGTAAATTGTAGCATTTTTTATGCTAATTTGGAAGTCGATTCCGGCGTAAAAAGGAGCGTTTTATTTACATAAAAATGATCAACGATTCAAAATATAATATATGATTTACATTTATTTCTATACAGGGTGTATCGGCAAGTACCCGACAAACTTTAACCAGCTATTCCTCAGCACATTTGGAGTAAAAAATGTTATCGGCGCTTTGCTGTCCGGTAACATTTTTTTCCATTAAAAACAAAAAATAAATAAAAAAATCTACACTCCGTCACTGTCATTTGCATTGTATCTCGTGTTCAGCAGCTGTTATTAGCAAGTGTGTCAAAAAGTGTCCTCGCTCTTTCGCACACACTAAATAATAATAGTTAAAAATGAGACGAATGGTGCCGTGCCATTTCGTTGTGATTGTAAAAGCGCGCCAACGTAGGTACGTACGTATATTATTCAACGAAACTCGAACAAAATATTGCCAGATGGGTTTTCAAACTTTGACAAAGGATAAAACATTGGTGACATGTGGTAAAAATATGAATAGTAATTTTTTTATTAAAAAAAAATGTTACCGGACAGCAAAGTGCCCATAACATTTTTTACTCCAAATGTGCTATGGAATAGCTGGTTAAAGTTTGTCGGGTACTTGCCGATACACCCTGTATGTATGTGCTAATTTCTTTATTTATAAATATTAAAATATTTATTTTTGTATTGTTTGGTACTATAGATTATTTATCCATTTAAGATTTCTTATGATTTGGGAAAATATGATTGAAAGTATTTATATATATTTTGTCTATCGGTTTATTAGTTTCATGTGCTATAATATCTGTTATGCAGTATGGTATTTTTAAGTCGTGGCGACTACAGCTGAAGTTCTAAAATTTTCTGTCATTTTCTGAAGGCCTACGACTTTCATAATTTTGGAATAATGTGAGGCGGGGGAGATGGGGACCGGAAGGAGAATAAGGTTAGGAAATGAACAATTAGTTAGGAATGAAGATGAAGATGAGATCTTTCCTAATAAAGTAATTCTGAAAAGCGATGTCTTACAACGGCATGAATTTTACACACTTGAGACATAATAATTCAGCGAAACAGTAATCATAAAGTAAAATATGCTATTAACGTTTAGAGCACGTGCCGAAGAATAGTATTTTGCCAACATTTTATTTTACATTGCTTGCAAGTAAGTCTATTTTTAATACATTTGTGTTTTAGAAGAGTTTGTATTAAACAAATGAGTGATGATGTACTTATATTTTATCTTATTATGAATGATTTTTATGAATTTCAATAAAAAATTGCACTCCGTACAAGGTTCAACTGTCGCAATACTTGCAGGTACTTGTTTCAATTGTCTAACTTTGAAAATATAATATAACAGAAGTTAATGTATTTATATTTCGATACTTTTAATAAATTCGACCGGTTTTCTTAAGGCGATGCCATACGTAGTAATGCAAAATCTTGTGTTTTTGGTTTGAAAATTTGGTCGCCTGGAAATGTTTCAGATGCTTTAATTAAATACTGCGAGTAGAATACATCTTGTCCTTTAAAATAATCGAGTATTTTTTAGATAAGTCTTTTAATAAGCCTAGAAAAAAATAATGTATAAGGCCTATGAAAACTGCTTTAAAGTTCAAAATCTCCTACTTTCGTACCCATTTTCCATTATAATTTTATTGTATAATGTGGAAAATTAAGTTATTTATAAAATGATCGAAAAAAATTAAATATTTATGCCTGAACATTCACAAAATAAAATAAAAGGCACTTTTTGGCCATGTTTTTTTCTTGCATAAATCAAAACAGGCGGATGGTGTTAAGCGGGAATTTAAACCTTATCGCCATCTACGTAAGGTTTGTTATTGATAGCGGCTCAATTTAAAATATTACACGACGTAGTGCATCGCCTTAAGAATTAAATATGTACACCTACTTGAAGTACAGTAGACACACCTGAACCATCATTGTTTCGGCAAAAGCTCGCAAAAAGCGTTAAGCTGATTGTTACTTCAAATAAACGAATATTGAAACATTTTTTGTTCACCTATCTTCTGCAGTGGGCGCACATGACCCTCGACTTCGACCATGCATGAGTTATCATGATTAAGAACTGTTTCACGTTTCCAAACAACTAGTAGTAAACGATGGGGTAAAAATGGCAGTGAAACCTGTATACAGGAATGAATGTTGAATGAAGAAGCGGAACAATAAAAGAATATTATTTTATTTTTAACTTAATTTTTTTATACGTGACACCGCTCAAGGGTCCTAACTGTTCTCAACCGTCTGGAGCTAGTGAGATTATGGCATCACCAATGGTGGTATGTTGTGAGGATGAAGGTAATGGGAAGGGGAAGGAGGTGAGAAGCGGAAGGTGGGTTAGTACCTGTTTATTCAGATCTGGTCACCAAACACAACAAAAGCCGTTTTAAGCAACGTTTCAATTCTGTATGGTGGTCTTACACCAGGGCGATACTAATAGTATCTTCCAATCTGGAACGTGCGGTAAATATACTAACACAAATTACTTGCGCACGTCGGAATAGGAACCCGCGAAGAACACACAAAATGATAATTCAGTTCTCAAAAGATGCATAAATATATACATTGCTAAATATATATAAATAAAAGATGATAAATATATTCATTGGATAAGAAAACTAAAATAATTTTTATGTTCGATAAAAAAATGCTCCTATTAGAAATGAGTGCGTGTTTCGAAGGATATATTTTTTTAATTTTTATTGGTTTTTAGATCCTCGTGGCAGTTGTGTTTAACTATCTGAACTTCATAAAACATAATCTTTATGATTGCAATAAAATTAACGATGTATAATTTTTTTGTTATTAGTTTTGTGGCCTAGTCTTTTTTACGATACGGTCATATTATCGCCTTCGCCTAAGTGAAAAAAAAAACGAATGGGCTTAGATTGGCAAATATCCTTCACAGGCAATGAACAGGAAATCCACAGGACTTTGATCTAAACACATTTGAAAGAAACTGATTTATATTAAAACCTCCGACTCCTATACCCCAGATAGGCCAATGATATCTGTTCTGAACATCGATGTTTGAAAAAGTTTCATCGTTTTTATACGAAGTAAGGGGAATTTTTTTTTTTTTTTTTTTATTGTACAACAGAACATTCATTCCAGTTACAGTACAATTTTACATCATATCAGCATTTGGGTAAGTGATTCTTCAATAATTGTTTTTGGTCATTTAGAGAACAGTCACTTACATCCAAATTCTTTGCTAGTTTGTTCAACATTACCCTACGTCTTGCACACATACATACAAGCTCACAGATTTTATTTTTATTTTAAAATAAAGACAAACATTCCTGGGTTACAAATAACTTGAAAGTATTTGAAATCTCCTACTACCACCACATTAAGCGGAAAATTTTGAACACACTACGCCTGGGTGCGACCCAAACGCGATGTCAACTCAGCCACCGATCGGTCGATCTATCAGTTTCTTCGGTCAATCTATCAGATTCTTCACCTAAGCTGGAATTTAATAACAAAAAAATTCTACACCTTTTTCATCCCCTTCTTTACACATTTGAGTCTAAAAATTTCTCAATAGGAGTGACACTCACAGGCTCCAGCAGTCGGACTCTTATGTTGTACTGACTTAAAAGGAAAACCGGAAGAAAGGATTGACTCTATTAAAGAATCGTGCCAAACGACATTGTACGATTTTAAGTACCAACAACATTCCATATAGAGCAGTCATAATCCTCTAATAAAGTTACCTGTATTGCCGAGAGTCATCAAGGCTGTGGTTAATGAGTAAGTATTTTATTGTCTATATCATTTTCGATGTATTGCCCAGTCTAGCTGAAGAGTTCCATCGGCTACCGATATTTAGACAATATTGACGGGCCAAATCTGTTTATTTTTTGCCCTGTTACATATGTACGACTATCTTCGCCACTTCCCGCTACTAAAACTGTCTTAGTTTCGAACGCGATTAATATTCAAATATGTTTAGTGTAGTTGTAAATTTGACTTATAGATACAGTAATAAAAATAATAATAATAATATTTGGATGATTTGTATAGCGCCGTTTTTGTGCAAAATCACATCAAGGGCGCTGTACAAATATATAATACATTTCTACAATGATCTGTGTTATTACTAACTATATATGTAGATAATATACAGTGCCTACAATACTTACCTGGTAGGTCACTTGAGATTAACACTTAATTAACATTAACTAATTGTTTATTAGCGAAATTTCGATACAGGATTTTGGACATAATAAATTGGATATAACTGGACTTTCTCTCAGGAATAGTATATTTAATTTAAGGGTACAACTTAAAAAGATAACTTTTTAGTGTAGACCGGAATTCTGTTGGACTTGTTATGGATCTTAGTTCCGGAGGGAGTTTATTCCAAGCCTTCGGCCTAGATACTCCGAAAGCACGCTCACCAAACTTAGTATTTGGCTTGTGCTTAGGTTCCATCAGTCTGCCTACAGCTGGTAATGTTGCTGACGGCAATACTTACGGCCAACACCTTGCCCGGCAAGTCTATTGACGGCAATTGACAATCCAAATTTCTTTCTCTCCAAAATGATTTACCACATTTATATGTTAACATTACTGACTTTTTTGTTATCTTCACTGTTCAATTAGTAGGTAGTAAAATTGCTACAAAGTATAAATAGCTGACCTGCAGGTGGTCCAAAACCGAACTCTCGGAAATATTTCAGGTTTTCCATGAGACACACAATGTCAATGACATCTATTCAATTTCCAGTAACCTTCTAATCACAGTCCTTCCCAAACATGAAATCACGACCACCATCCTACAAATTACCCAACAATCAACCAACACTAACATCAGGCTACTTTACAATCAAGACATTCACTACCACAATACTCGGAATAACAATAAAATTCGCATTCCTCTAATACATTCTATGAAATATGGAATAAAATCTCTTGCGTATATTGCCTACACACTCTAAAATTCTCTTCCATATATGTATAAAAACAGCCAGCATAATCCAAAAATTCAAAGAAAGGCTTTAAAAGAATAATTTTTTTAATCATATAAAATCGAAAATACATAATTCTTGTCCTGTTGTACTTTGTTTTGTTTCTTTCTCTATCCTCTGTATTTGTAATAGAGCATAATCTATGTTTACCAATGTTAGTGGGTAAGTACCTTCTTCTAAATTCCTACCTTGTCTCTCTATTTATGTGTATATAAACACAGAGACAAGAGACAGAGCTGTCTGTTTCCTTTTTTGTTTCTTCTTGTTTGTTCTACTTAACCTCCCTTTTTCTGTCTGTGTACTGTTTTGTATGTGAAATTTATAATTATGATTTTTCTATTTGTGTTCTGTTTCGTATGTGAAACTTATAATTTTGATATCAAAATACCCATGTAAAATTGTACTTATTGACTCCCATCTGTGAATTGTAAGAAATAAAAATAGTAAAAATTAAAAAAGTGATGTACAATGCGTCCTTTTTAGACATCTTTGTTACGAATGTATTAAAAGTTGTGAATGCCATAGATTTTAACATTTCAGAATAATGGGTTCTACTTTTGATCCCAAAACATTCCAAAGTTTAATACGGTCTAATTAGAAGGGCTTTACCATAGATTTACGCAATTATAGGCCATAGTACTTAGGCATACATAATATCTCGCAGAAACGGGTTCCACTATGAGCACGCAAAGAGCTGTGCGTGGGGACCGGATTCGGCAGTTTCCGTAGCTTGCCATTGCTTGCCGTTAGAGCGATGGCTTTACTTACCCCCAGCTTAGTCGTAGTGTCTCATCTTAATATTAAAATACATCAATGGAAGTTACGTAAACGAAAATCTTTTATGTAATAAAATATTAACGTTTCAGCAGTTCGATGACTCGAGGGTGACAAACAGTAAATGGCTTTAGACGCGTTTGTTGACCATACTCAAAACATATCTCAATTGGAGATTCCACAAGTTCGGAAGAGTTGAGAGCATTTGGGATTCTTTTGGTGTAATCACTTTTTTTTTCACCATTTTTCGTTTTACAATCCAATTTTTAAAAGGATAAACTATTTTCCAAGTGAATAAAAATAATGCAGATAGGTCGTGTGAATAGAAAATGGTTGTAACATGATATAAGTTTATAGCTATCATGTTTACTAATGTATACTAATAATACTCATAGTTCATACATTATAAAAAAGTAAACATTGAAAATACAGAAGACAAAGACATATCCCACCGATCAATTGTTTCGGGAAACTGACATTATTGAACTAAGGCGGAGTCCATTGTTTTAAATTTATATACCCTCGTCCTTACAATTTCTGTAAAATCTCAAATCGTTCTCGCCAGAGACACAACATATGCGTGTAAACAGTGCCCCACTGAAAAAACCAGGGTGCCCCAAAGACACATTAACTATATTTGCCCAAAATTGTTTAATTCCTTGCCGAATTCCATCCAACATGTGCCAAAACCTAAACTCGTATAAAATAAATATTAAAAGCTGGATTAGAAATAATCTGAAAGTGAGAAACATTTTTTTTAAATTTGTACAACGCCTATGATTCCTAAAATATTCCATTAAAAATACTATAACTTATATTTAACTTCAACTTTAACTCTTTTTGTTAAATTCGCAGAAACTCCAGTAAAATCAAATTCATATATTTATAGGTACAATATTTTTTTTCTTTATTTAACCTCCACTGTTTTGTATACATAATTTATAATGCCCACGCACAGGCGTCCTTGTGGGATTTTTTCTTACTTTAAAAAAAAAAAAATTTATCCACGGTTTTTTTACATGTAGGTGGTAAAATTTTAATGACAGTTTTGAAACATGAGAAAGAAATATTAAAAATAAAGAACATAAATTAAAAAATACAGCGGTTTGTAAGGTTTACAAAAATATAACTTCCATTTAGGAATAGTGTTTAAATAAGTCTTTTACGTAATCCACAAAATTCGCAAAGCTAATATTAAATATATCGACATCACCTATGTATTGGTTTCCCATAGTGTGAAACTGTTGTATTGGGGAGTTCGCAATGTAATTGCGCTTATGTGTGTTGCATTGGAATAATGTATTTTGTCGTGTTGTTATTGTAGGTATTCGTAAGTTTATGAGTTGCAGATTATAATATAATTGCGTTCTAGTGTACATATGTTCTGGGTAGTACTCCGAAAGACAAAAAAACTATTACATTCTCAAAATGTTTTTTACTGGTGGTGGGGATGTTAGGTATACATATATTCAGATGGCCTTCGTGGTCTAACAATCCGGTGGTCACGGGTTCAAATCAAAAACAAGTAAATTTTATTTGATTGATTTATGTTATTTCACAATTTAATCATTTACAAAATTAATCTAAGGTATATATGTAGCACGTTTCAAAGCGGAAGATACCCCCAGTATCGCCTAGGTGTAAGACCACAATTCAGAATTGAAACGTTGCTTTAAATGGCTTTAGCCATGTTTAGTTACCAGCTCTGAATAGCCAGGTACTTTCCCACCTTCCTCTTCCCCATCTCCTTCCCTTTCCCATTATCTTTAGCTTAACATACCCCAATCGGGGATGCTATAATCTCACTAGTTCCAGGGGGTTGGGAGAATTTGGGACTCTTGTGCAGAATTCAAACACAATTTTTTTAATATGTGAGAATTTAGTGAAGGTATGTTGTTAAATAATTATTAAAAACAGGGTTATCAAATTTAAGAATCTGGTTAAAGATTAATTGGACGCAACTTTTGAGACTCCCGCGTATTATAACTATATTCGTAAAATAACAGCTTTCATCAAAGTACCTACATAATATTATGTGAATAGATACGTGACCAACAGCGCGCATTAAATTGATACGAGAATAGCGTCACAATGAGAGCGTCAGGTGATCTTTTTGAACTCAAGAGTTACGTATTTATATTTGCATACAGATGTGTATATTAGCATTAACCTAGCCCTAGAATACTCCCAGTATGCGCAAGTTCATAAGTGGATTTGTAAGGTAATTAACTAAAGATATGTTTTTAAATATGTATGAATCACTAGCTTAGCTGACGTGTTCTTGGTTTTAACCTCTCGGGCCTAGAAAAAAATAATATCTTGTTTTAAAATTCATTTTGAAATAAATATTAGAATTTTTTTACGAATCCCAAAGCAGAATACTCTTTTTGAAAGCAGATTAATGATTTAACAAACGGATATACAATAAGGTATTTTAACTGTTTATTTTTTCTCAAAAAGGCGAAAAACACACTTCTTTTTTGTTGACAAATTAATTTTCTGTAACAATTTAAAATGTGCCATTTTTGATTTGCCGCCAAAACAACGTGTTCGATTTTGTTTGTGAATTCAGTGCCGTTGACGTCACGCCAAATTGGAAACGTTTCGGAATATGCGGTTTTAGATGGTTTTTGAAATCAATGATTTGACGATAATCGTAATCTTAAAAATAAACTTGAAATCTTCCAGACACGTTTAATTATCTTCATAACTTATTTAAATACCCAATAAAAAATGTTAAAATATTTGAACCCATATATATTTAATTTTTTAAAATAGCTAACCGATTTTTTGTCTTTGTAAACTGTATTTAACACATTATATGAAACTTAAAGAAGATTTAATTAGACAAACCTAATACTCTAAAGGTTATTGTCACCTTGTTTTTTTTTTTTTTGTATGAAAATAATTTTTAAAAACCTTGTCCGTATGAACTTGTGATTTTTTCAAATTATACCTTAACGTTTTTAGTAATCTTTTAAATAAAAAGAGAGAGAGTGGTGTTCTCTCTTTCTAAATCTGTTCATAGCATATTAATAATCTTAATTTAAAATGAGATAGAACGAGTTTGTCATTTGGTGACAGATATAGCACAATGTGACCCGAGTGGTTTAAATGCCTGTTAGTATTGTTCGTTATGTTGTCGATACTATTTTTGTAGAATTATATGGTTGATCAAATTGTTGGAGTGGTGAAGTGTTACAGGCATCCGGAATGTCGGTTGCCGCAGCTCTCCTTGCGGAACAGGACCGTGAAGAGTAAGAGGTGCCTTGTTCATCAGGGCAACTGGAGTGAGGGTCACATTCACATATAGAACCAAAAAACTTTAATTTCGACGTTTTTTTTTACTTTTTAATTTTTTGTTTTTTTTTTCGGCACCTAAAGGGTTCAACAATATATTTTGATGCCAGGTCTTAGACGCATTTAAAAAAACATTTAACAGCTGATATTAACCACGTAGCAACCAATTTTCCTCAAATTTGAACCGAAAATTTCCAATCTAGGACTCGATTTACTTAAAAACGAAAGTTCAAATCAAAAAGTTATTACTGCAAAATCAATAAAGATTCACTAGTTTCTCGCAAGTACTACGAGTTTCTCGACAACAGCTAAGTAAGATAAGTCAAATCTATGAGTTGTATCCACATGTTTATGGCACATTTTCAGTTTATCTTCTAAAATAACTCGGTGTGAATCCTATGCTGAAATAATATGAAAAAAAATACGCATGTTGGAAATATTGACAGCAAAATTAATGTGTAATATATATTTTTATGTGAATACCGCACATGATACTCAACTGCTCCCAATCGCCTGGAGCCAGTGAGACTATGGCATCTCCAATCCGGGTATGTTGTAAGACTGAAGGCAGTGAGTAGAGGAAGGAGTTGTGAATGATGTATGATGAAGTACTTGGCTATTTCTGTTTACAAAACGCGGTAAAAGCCTTTTCAAGCAACGTTTCGATTTCGAATGTTGATATTTCACTAGGGTGATACTGAAAGGATGTACTACTCTGGAACGTAGAGCAAATATACTCTAATACATTATGTTTAATGTGTCGGTAAGCTGACAACGAATCGGTGTACAGGCGTCGTGAGTGTAAGTTCTGCACTGGCTAATTCCTCTGGGAATTTTTGTCTTTCTTAAAAAAAAAAAACAATACAAGTAAAATAAATTAAATTTACTTGGACACGCCAGGATTTGAAACTCCGGATTAACTGTCGAGAATCTTACCCCTTGACCATGAATGTTGTCATAAGAAAGAGAATTTATAGTAATAGATTGCCAACAAGGTTAAAATGTGATATTGTCAAATTGTTGTTGACAATTAAAATTCTTACAGGCAGACATTAGAGTTAAAAACTAGGCACAAAATATTTAATATTAACACCTATTTCACTAGAGTAAAGAATTTCATATTTAATGCTACGTATAGATACGCTAGCCGAACTGCCGAACTGCCGAACTGCCGAACCTTAACTTATGGGAAAGGAACAAAGCAACCGCAAAGGGCGCGAAACGCCGCTTGCAGTTGCTTCGTTCCTTTCCCGTAATTCATGGGTCGGTTCGCGTTAAGGTTCGCAAATGTATACGTACCATCATACATTCCTCAGATCTTCTCACTATCACATCACTATTGTATTACGCGTTAGGTTTACACAAAGACAGAGCGCACCCGGATGCAAAACTTTGAGTAAACATGTTGTGTTATTTTAGTTATTTCCACTTACCGTTCTAATGTAGGTAAACTACTAACTTTTCTATTGAATATGTTTTTAAAAATTGAAGCGGTCTATTTTTGAATTATTCTAGTTTTGATACTGACAATTCATGGTAGTGTTCCATTATAATGATATTATTGAAGCAATATTAAACCCTTTCCATAAATATGTTATTTTTGACAACATATTTTATGGATGTTAAATGTTATCAATGGCTTGTAAATATTTATTTTTAAACATATTTTGTAAATAATTTAACTGAAATTAAATTACCTAATTTTAATTTTTGTTATCTTTATTATTAGTACATATTGTAAAATAATACGTCTAGAGGAAATTATAAAAAAAATTAGTGATCATAAAATACGTTTAAGATGGTGTCATGTGCGAATCTTGTAACATTACTATTTGAAAAAGTTTGTAAAAGCAACATGTTTTAATAATAAGATATTTGGTTTATTTCCATAAAAATACGTATCTTCTTAATAGCTACTTTTCAATCTTATTTGAAATACAAAAGTCGTAGACCATTCTTAAATCAGCTACTTATTGTGGTCTTATTTCTATAAAAAAAACATCACGCTATTATCCACAGAGTGGAAGATACTACCAGTATCGCCCTGGTGTAAGACCACCATTCAGAATTGAAACGTTGCTCCAAATGGCTTTAGCCGTGTTTAGTGACTAGATCTGAATAGCCAGGTACTTCCCCACCTTCCTCTTTCCCTTCCCCACTTACCTTCAGCCTCACAACATCCCCCAATTGGGGATGCCATAGTCTCACTGGCTCCAGACGGGAGCAGTTGGGACTCTTGTGAGGTATTCACTATAAAAAAAAATAAAAAAAAAAAATAAAAAAAATCCACAGGGCAAGGTTGGCTATAGAGGATTTACTGACACAAAACTCTGCATTGGCATACATTTTTTGCTTCATTTACATTCGTACACCATCTCAAATGCTAACCTATGACAGCATAATCTCAGTTTTAGAAATATTTACATAAACGCAAATCTACAAATATATTCACAAACGCCGTCTCACAAAAACATTAGCCCTGGCGTAAAAATCATATTTTTTTATTTTAAATACATTATAACTTAAGTATGGGCTTACAAGGCATGAAAGCAGACCAACAAAGAAATATACGTCATCTCACAAAAACGTAAACGCAGGTTTAAAAATAACAAACGCAGGCTTAAAAAGTTTAAACGCAAGCTTACAAATAATACACAAACGCAAGCTTACAAAAAATAAATAAGGCTTACAAAAGTAAAAACAAATAAGAAATTCTTAAGCACCGGTTTACAATGACATAAGCGCAGGCGCAGCAAAAAGTGCGAGACAACAAAGACAATGTGTAATTTATTCGATTAAATAATGCAAAACAATTAACCCTACAGTGGTCGCGTGGACTATATATGTAGTCCACTAATACTAAATCAAAAATTTCTCCAAAATGGTAAGCATTAGTTTCACGTGCCACTAGGTACTTTTAAACTAACTATCGAGAGACGCATACAGTGCAGCGCAAGCCAAAAATCGTGTGAGGACGTGTAACAGTAGCTCCGCAAAGATCCTGGAGGGCGATTCTCGTTCTACTTAACGACACTAAAATCGTCCTTACATTCAAATTAACGATTTTTCTCGGTTTATTCGTATGAAGCGATTCCGGTTCTCTCGTTGACAGATGGAATCCTTAGATTTTCGATTGCGCGCCAAAATTTTTAGCCTTACGCGAAGGGTACCCCTAGACCTGTCTTCCGGCGGCCGAACGCTAGCGTTCGCGGAGAATTTGCTTCATTTAATTGTGACGTTTTGACAATTAGCATTATTTGCGTAGTTTTAACAAGAGAAAACTTAATATTATCGTAAGTATTGACTGTAAACATGATTAGTGACTTGTTTGTGGCACAATAATGCTATTAAATGAATTGAATCAGGTAATTGCGATGTTTGTAAAGTACGTAACATGTCGAAAGCCAGATAAGTGATTTAATTTACAATAAACTACACATACCATTGAGGATTTCTACATAAATAATAATAAGTTTCAGATAAAATGGCTGCAGAATAGCTGGCGCTCGAAATTGTGGGTTTTGAAGTTAACCACAACGAAATAAGAATCCCTTTCATTCTTAAATCAACTTGGGTGACAGTTAGCGCCATTCGGCAGCGTTAGTTTGACAGCAAACGTCACTTTAGAAGTGGTGAATCTGTAACAAAGTCATTACTATCCAGCAAGGTAAGTACCTTTTCACAAAACGTAAATCTTCGATAAATGGCTTATTTATGTCATTCATAAATAAAATAAGCAGTTATTAAAATGCATTATAATACAAAGTATTTGTTTTTTTAAGTTTTAGTTAGAAACCTTGCGTCACTTATTTATATTTCACCAATTTGTGTTTTCAATAATCTCTTAACAATATCGTAGATGCTCTTAACCACGCTTCTTTAGGATTTTTTACTAGGTCTCTCAAAAATCGATCTTGTAAGGCTATCAGAAGAACGAGAATCGCTTAATAGTTAAGAAAAGATGTTACAAGCGACGGACAGCTATCTTTTGCAAACGATAGCAGTCGTTGACGAATGCTATCATTTAGCTTAAGGCTAAAAGAACGAGAATCGCCCTCCTGGACCAAATACGTAGTCCGCGCGACCAATCAAGTATTTTTCAAGTATGTAAATACGTATGTAATATTTAAATAGTTCATTTGTGGGGATCATTCGAAAATATTGTCTTTCCTGGGCAGAAAATATTATAAGTTAATAATTTTTAATAAATGGTTTTATTGTGATCTCAATTAAAGCCAAACCTGTGATTTTTGTGCCAATTTTTGGAGGAGTTTTATTTATATTTTATTAATTCTAAAACACAGGATTTGATTAAGTTTTGTTTATTGTATCTAGTTAAAAAAACTAAACTGATTATATTTTCATAAGTAAAATAAAGATATTATAATTAATAAAATAAAATACTTTTTTGTTTTAAAACCACGATATTTATTAATTTAAGAACCGACCGGTTTCGCTTTACTTAAGCATCATCAGGGTACAAATTAATACTAAACAAGAAGTACATAATGTGTGCATATATATAACAAAATATAGATGGAGACAACATGATACAAATATATTATAGAGGCAGACAACGTGATACAAATATAAGCAACACAAAGACGGTCATAAAATACATTAACATAAGTGCACAAGTAATGGAAAAAACCGCCAGATATTTATGTAGACTAATGGGTTATACCAATAAATCGGGAGAAACAAAACATCAACTGGCAAGGTGGTAAGGAGGTAAGGAGAACTGGGATTTTTTTTATAAGTTGATTGATCATTAGTCAAGAAATTAAGGTACTTGTAAAAAGATTCAATTTAATATAACTTAAAAGGATAAGATTATTCAATTTAATTATTTGTGTCAGCAAAAAGTTTTACATGAAACATAGAAATTTTACTTAGACGTGGGTAAATAAACAGAAATGTGAAGAGAGAAAAATGATTACAAAATGTTGAATATTAATTATACCTTTCTCTCTTTTCTTTTATTACATTTCTCCTTTTGTGTAGATTATCCTACCAACGTCATTGAGTGCGTTCATACTTGAGATGAAATATGTATGTAAACTTAACATAAATATAAAAGAATTTTTTTCTTCATAATCCGCGGATTAAAGCGGTCTCTTTTATTTGGAAATTTTAGTGATATTTTTTTTCTGATATATGAAATGTATTAGAAAGATTTGTTTTGATACCTTGACATTGAAGGTGTAACCATTATAAGAATTTACATTTAATCAATGCAAATCGAATGTGAAAACTGTTATGATGTCCTCGTTAATTTATAGAAAACTGTAAAAGGCGTGTGTTTTATTTCTTGTTGAAGTACTTTTTTTATTTATATTTATTAAGTAAATAAAAACAATTTGTACAAATTTAAGTTAGTCCCACAAAGCTGTCATTTAGTGTCATATGGCAGCTTGTCTGTAGGTTCTACCAAGTAAACATTCTACTAATAACAAGATATGTAGGCAAATACATTAAAAAAATTCAAGGATACATGAAATTTTCAGTCATTAACTACAGCTTTACCATTTTAGGGCATAGTCTCTCATTTTTTTTTCAAATTTAAAATTTTTATTGATTTTATTGAAAATCACTGGAATTATATATTCAAGAGTACGGCTTCCATAATTATTTAATATTCGAGGAGTTTTTAGGCCCTTTCCTTCCTTAAATCTTGTGATATGTTTACCAGTGGGTGTTTTTATGAGCTTTCCCCCATGTTATCCATAATAGTAGTGAACCAAAGGAGACCATTTATTGTAAGTAGGCTCTCTGATCCATATAGTATTTTTAAATTATGTCTCTGATTCTAAATATTAGATGTGACAATTTTTTTTATGATGGCATTTTGTCAATTTTGAATATATTTAATGTAAATAGTGCTTGCGTGTCCCCAAGTTTGAATTCCATATCTAAGGATGGATTCGACCATATAAAAATATAAAAGCTTAAGAGTGCAATGAGGCAAAATAAATTTTAATTTGTAAAAGTTACAAGCTAAGGATCTGAGCCGGTTACAATTTTTTTTGTAATTATAACCAATAAACAGATTTACTGATAGATTAACTAAAGCGTGTCTATGTGACGGAAGAATGCACAATTTTCCATATTTCTACAGAAATTTGTGAAACATTTTCATATTTTGATTTTTTTTCTTCAACAGATAAAATTATCATTTCCTACCCCATTTATGGGGTAAGGGTTAGTATGTCTTATTTTAATTGGTCAAAGTCAATTTTCTTTTAAATTAGTGCGGATCACACTTCTGGGAAATATATATTCAGTGTACGGATTATCCAACTTCAACGTTAGAAAGTTCTATTCAAGTTCTGTTACCATTCAAGTACTGTGAAACAACTGGCCCATGATAAAATATTAACGGAACTTGAATAAAACTTTTACAGAACTTTAATTTTAAGTTTGATGAATTGTTCGAATTCTGTGAAATAATCCGTCGTAACCATGTTATTTACCTTCCATCACCAAAATCAAACAGAAAAGGGTGTTTACAAACAAACATAAATAAATGTTTTTTTAACCTTGACTAAAAAGTATTGTATCTATATCTGGATGTGTACCTCTCGCTTCTAGGTATTCTCTAACAGTGATTGCAATAGACGTCATGAACGTGTGAGACAATTGCTTAGTTCCCAAGAAACCTGTCCAGACAGAAAGGTGCTAAGTTCAAATAACTCGTCACGAGAGCAAACGGATCATTGAAGTTCAAAGATTGCTGACTTCGGAGCCGATAGTTTAAAATTTTAGTCTTTTAAACCATTACATCTGTTTTTGCTAGAAGTTGGTTGGTGCAGAGATGTCTAGATCGATTAAATATTAACTTTTAAGTTTTCCTAGTTCTAAGACATTACGTGAAATATATAAATAAATATAATCATAAACAAAATGGGAAAAAACAAGAAACATAAACATAAAAATAGAAAAAAATCCTAAAGAGACTGAAAAAGATTAACATAATGAGTAAAAAACAAGAAACATAACAAGTTGGATTAAAAATAGCACTACAAGAAACATAACAATAAACATGAAAAGAATGCTAAACGGAATAATAAAGATTAAAAAAACAAGAAAATTAACAAGTAAGATAAAAATTTACACTGCAAGAAATATAACAATTAACATAAAAATAATTATAAAGAAAAACTTGATAATTAACAAAAAGAGTAAAAAATGTACGGTTATAACTACCCACGCACTAGGCTTGCCCACGTGCATTGTTTTGTTATTATATGTTATGCATATTACATTATATTAACTTTTTTCTTAGAGTACGTTTATTTTTTTTATCCATATTATAATCTCATGTTTCTTTCTTTTTACTTACTGTTTGTAAAAAAAGCTTGTTTTCGTAAAATATGGAAGTGATTAAATGTATGTAACAATATAATCATTAAGATTGTTTTAACATTTAAAGTGGTACGCAATCATTGACACATAAACATGCATTTTAAAATTATCTTTAATCACCAAGACATCAATGATAATTTACTAAAACATTGTTGCCGTTCGAAGCCGCATTGGCCGTTACTATACAATTTCATTTTCGAGGAAAAAATATCAGTTTGCGGGTAAAACCATGAGTTCTGCTTATATGCGTCTATTAGTGAAAAATACAATGATACATTATATTTTATCTTTAACTCATAGTTACGTTAAGTTAGGTGGGTATGTAATATTTTAAAAAAATGGGTCAGACAATATGTATTATCTTATTTTAGCAGGTATGTTTATGTCTTAAAGTTTCATACATCGTAAAGAAAATAGCGTTGCTAACTGAATTATATTAATTGTTCTTACGGGTTGAAAATTGTGAAGTTGACATTGAAAAATCGAAAAAACATAGCAGTGGAAATATCTTTATTTCGAAACTCACTGTCCGACAAGTAAGTCTGCCCCAACATATGCATATAAATTGCAGTCTCTGTAGACTTCTCGAAGTGCGTGCGAATAAATATACAAACTACTGAACACATGGTAGAGGAATTTTACCTTCACCAATTTTCTGGATGCACATTGGTACCAAATTGATTTACCTAAACATCCTGCTTTGATCTTCATCAATTCTCCTCAACCATACAAAGAATTACTGACATATAAATCACGCCATTACGAGGGTATTCTAAAAAGTTCCTAACATCAACATGAAGATGGCAGTAGTTGTCAAAAACAGTTTGAAATTTGTTTGCGTATGCTTAGTAGAATTGACCCAAATAACATTAGTGCACACAAATGGCTAGTATAATAGGATGACCTTCAACAAACGTTACTAGGAAAGAGCCTTTCATCTTGATTACGACTAATTATTATTTTTAGCTATTTAATTGACTATTTCATATACTCAATTTAATACATCATCGAATTTGAATAATCTTCCAGTTTTCACAGGTTTTTAAAAAAATTTTAGTATGATCTTTTTTTACTGAAAAAAATCAATAATAGTCGTCATGGGACGCTTTGTAGGCGTAAAACATCGGAATAGATTTCCATTTGAGGAAGCGAAAATGAAAGTAAACAAGTCTTTTTATTCTTTATGGTAAAAAAATCCATTATTATTATTAAAATTTATACAAAAATATATATTACAACTTAAAAGTTCATCGTCATTTAAAAGTGATCCATCGCCAATTTTATTGAGATTAGAAGCAAATATACAACCACATAGTTTTGGCGGCCGGGCGGAAAGAGCCGACGAGTCACGAGGCTGGCCGAATGAAGTATCGTTTCGTGCAAGAGCGTCGGTTCGACTTTGCCACGCTTGCCACGCAAGAGTCGATTTTAGTCGATTTTTTAAAGATGTTTCTAATCAAAACATCATTTTCGTCGGAATTTTTTTTCTGAATTCCAAAAACAATTTTGAAACATGCTGTGCGTGCAAGCCATGTATCTGGGTATTCGACTCAACTCTATCAACACGCCATTGTAATTGTTGAATAACCGAGAAATCGATGACAATTTAGCAAAACAATGATACCCTTCATAGCTGTTGTATTTTTATAACCTTTACCCTGATTATGCAATTTAATATTCGAGGAAATATCAATTTACTCTTTAATCACCTCTAACTGCAACTGACCTTAGTCGCTGTGACTGCTGCGTGAACTTGCAAAACATTATTGCATTATGAATAACGAGGCTCCAACTGACACAGCATTGCTATGCGATAATAAGCTATGTGGACAGATGCATTAGAGATCATTATCACGTAACGTCACTGTGCCAGATATAACCATCTTATTGTAAGGCGTCGATTTGTCGAGCACTTGTGAATATTGCGACATGGATTAGAAATGATTTGAGTTCTTCTTACTGAATTTTGGTCACGGGCAAATATTTTTTATACTCTTCTTCATGGGAATAAAAGTGTCATCATGTTAGGGCACTTGCATTATATATTTTTCGGTTTCGGAAAGAATTTTAAAAAAATTGTACCTTTAACCATTTCTTCTAAACCATAGATTTCTTTGGAATTTATTTTTTATCCTATCCAAAATGACCCATTTTTAAATTTTAATATTTAAAAAAAGTCAACACATGTAAATATAATATTAATCAGAATTATTTAGGTACACATTATAAAACCAGCTAAACATGCTTTTAAAAAATATTGAAATCATATATCATTAAAAACATGTTATTTAAGATGTAATTTTATGTATGTATATGTAACAGCGTTCATTGGAAAACAACGTAAAAGAATAATATTAGTATGTTTTGTTGATTTCAAAATAAAAAAATAACGCCTACCCACACCCAGTTTTTAATTTGGAAGTGCCAAAGATTTTATATTTCGTCCTTAAAAAAGTATTATTAAGTTATATATACTTATGTGGTCTCTGGGTAATGTCCGAATATAAATCTGTTTTCATAAATTATTGTTTCAATACATTTAAAAATGAATGCAAGTGGCTCATTATAACGGGAAAAAACAATTAAAAATTCAAACAATTATTTTTAAAATTACTACTAATATTAATACGTTAACGTACAACTTTATTACGTATGTGTACTACTGGTTTTCTACCCATTCAATAATTTCTATGTATGGGTAGGTTCTTTTTTCGGAGTCATTGATCTGGATAATTTCTTAGTTCTAATTTGTGAATCATTACTAGCTGACGTATACCCGGCGTCGCTCGGAGATATGAATGTTTTAGAGTAAAGTTTCAAGGTTGTGAATTCTACATAGTTTACCTGAAAACCGGGTGCATTTTTAATGTGACTTCTCCTACTCTCTTTCACGTCACATATTAACGTGACTTCTCCTACTCTCTTTCACGTCATATATTAATGTGACTTCTCCTACTATCTTCTAGGTTATATAATTATGTGACTGCTCCTACTCTCTTTCACGTCATATATTAATGTGATTTCTCCTACTCTCTTCTAAGTTATATAATTATGTGACTTATCCTACTCTCTTTCACGTCATATATTAATGTGACTTCTCCTACTCTTTTCCATATTATATAATTATGTGACTATTCCTACTCTCTTCCACATCATATATTAATATGACTTCTCCTACTCTCTTCCACGTCATATATTATTTACACACCTTTCTTAGCTTACCACGCACGCTTTTATCACAGATAAGTATTTCATTCCTTTGTCGTCCCCAAATTCCTTTACCACTTAATTTTACATCATAAATTATAAATTATCCATATATCTCTTTCATTTCCAATGTAATTATTTGATTCATGTCTTCCTCGGGCATCCCCGACTTTTTCTCCCATTTACTTCGTATAGTGTCAATTAATCCACATTCTACTGTTAAAAAACTTGATTTCACTCTTCTTCTCATTCCAGTGCAGAGATAATGCATAAGTCTTCCTGGAACTTCTTGTCCCGATTTTTTCTACCATTCGCTACTGCGTATCACAGTGTTACTATTAAAAACTACATTATATTGTGATTAGACTCCGTATCCAATTTCAGTGCAGAGAAAAGGCGTCAAGTACTTCTTCCAACATCCAAACTATCTAAACACTCCTGGCACTAATAAGTACAAACTTACAAATTCTCAGTGAAATCGATCCAGAGCTTTTGAGTCTATACGGAACACACCGACGCGACTGTCCCTACGTATACTGTCGAATCTTCATTTTTAGAGGTTAACAGGGAAGAAAAAACAACGTTTGATTATTTTAAATTGACTAGCCGATGTTATAGAATTACCAAACGTTGGTTTTTATATCTAATATAAAAAGTATTATAGGTTTCTAGATGTTTTATATGGTTTTTGATTTATATCACTTTCGACCGTTAACCCCGAACTAATTCTAGCAATGAAAGTCGAAAGTGGTAATTTCGACTTTATACTCCTGAAATGTTTTATTGTAACATATCGAAAGTAGTCATTTCAACTTTATACTCCTGAAATGTTTTATTGTAACAAATCGAAAGTGGTAATTTTGACGATACATAAATAACATTGATCAGCCGTATATTTTAATTTTCCTTTTGATTCTTTTTCCGTAAGTGCATGTACACTATTACCTTCAGATTGATTTTTAGACCAAAAAATCTGAATTCATGTTCACAATTATTTTGCACCATATCTTGCTTGCATGAATATTGTAACATTAGTATTTCAATTATGCTATATCCAAACCACGTAGGTCGCCATTGTAACAGATTGTTGCGTCAACTTAAATTCACCACGCTGAACGGTATTGTAATAAATATTAAAATTTTTACCAAGCAAAAGTAAAACATAATTATCATCATCATTGTAACAGTTTACTATCATAAAGGATTGCTTTGTTATTGAATAAAAGAAAGATGAAGTTAACGACATTTATTTAAAAACAAATAGAAATATGAGACTCCCAAATAAGCATGGATTATCTCAACGTGTGTGCTGCAAAACGAAGATCGCAAGCATGGTTGAAATTAATGGTAGCAAAATATCAGTTAAATAAGTGACATACGATTACAAAGAATATTGTCTGACCCGTTTCTAACATGGGCGCCATACAGCTCTTAGATTAGATGTGTAAAATTTATAAAGGTTTACATGATGACTAGCGATTACAACAGCTAGCTAATCAGCCATCAAAATCTCCCGTAAAGTCTGTCGTCTGGAGCAGTTGCTCGAATCCTTCCCGTTGTCCTGTCTTCGCTCCAAGGCCGCCCGTTTGGTACTCTACTAGATCGGCGGATATCTCGTATTTTTGTTGCTGTTGATTTGTCTGTGAATGTGTTTTATTAACTTTTGTCCTTTAGATGTTTAGGTACGAATCCTTCCCGTTGTCCTGTCTTCAACCATAGACCGAGAGGCCCATAGAGGAAAGCCGTCTGCAGATAGAGTTGTGCAAAGAATTACCTTAAATGTAGCGGGGCAAAAGTGAACTGCTACAATATGAGACAGACATCTGCTACCGTCATTAGCACCTCGTTTGGTTACTCATTCTGTCCACAAACAACATAAGCCTTCCTTTTGAGTCATCTCATATACCGTAATATTGACGATCGATAGCTTCTGCATATAATAAAATAATCCGACATATCTACGCGCCACTTGAAGGATTTTTTGAAAATCAAATGATGCGCAAACTATTGTAGGTAATTGTAAAAAAAAATACCGATTTTGAGCACACAATTTATCAGTGGTTTTGATTTCCCGAGATGCATTTTTTTATTGAAAATGCGAATATCATGATTTAACATTTTTTTTTTTTTATTCGAAGAATTTCAAGTGCCTTCATTTAAAGATCTTTATACTAAAAATGCATTAATTCAAATCATAAAAGAAAAAGACAAGTATCAATTTCTAACTGAAAACCGTACTAGACTTAAATATATTTTTCCATGCCCAAAATTAAACACTTCCTTTGCACAAAATTATTACACTTACCGGGCAAGAATTTTTTTCAATCGACTACCTGAAGAAATTAGAAACATTAATGATAACATCCAAATGATAAACACTGTGAAAAAATATTTTAAAGACAAACTAACAAAAAATAAAAATGTTTCCAACTGAATTAATCTTAAGAATAACTCACTTCAAATAAGTTTAAAATCATTTAATTTTTAATTACTTACTTATTGTAATAAAACAATGTACACTCCTCTTCCAGCCACAAGCTAATGCTTCTATGGAAGAGGGGTCCTGAAATAGTGATCATATATTGTAATAAATAAACAAAAATGTACTTATATAATAAATATAATAAATAAATAAAAACAGTATTCGATCTTCCGAAGGATTAAAACTTTCTTTTTGAAACGCATGGCATTAATCTCGATAATATTTTTTGGGTGCAAAGAAAGCTATATACCTAGTTATAGCTATAGCTATATATGCTATATATATGTACTAGTGGGCCCGGGCAGGCGTTATCCTGCCACAGACCGCCTTCTATAAAGACCGCATTTTATACAGACCTCATTTTATATAGACCGCCATTTATCTGTTGTCGCTGTTGTCCGATATTTTATTCATTTGAAACACATAGAATACATGTGTCACATTCATCGTAGATATTGCTTTGAAGTTTCATTTGATATCGATCATTTCAGCAGATTGTGTTTTTGTTGTTGAGTACGATAGAAAATAGTTAAAAATGTAACTGGTACCGTTCTAATACATTTAAAACTGCCTTGAAGTATTTGTCTTTCACCGTGTGACAGATTGCTGTAAGAAACGATCCTTAGAAAATACTTTCGAAACACATTTTTTTAAATTTAATTTTTTATTCCTTTCACATTCAAGTGTGATGAAATGAAACTTCTTATTTGATAATGGTAAAAATTAAATGTTATAAATGAGGTAAATAAAGATTGATTTTTTATGTAAATAATATTGTTGTTTTCAATTATAACAATTTGAATTTGATGTAGTGCAATTTTGTGAACAATATTTTTTTGCCAATATGAATAAATAAAGATAAACACAACTTAAAAATGAATTACGACCCCGTTCTCTTATAAAAAAACCTTAAAATCGCAATAAAAATATATTCGGGGGGGGGAGAGAAGGTAAAATTCATGGTTGTATTAATTTTTGGATGATAAGACCGAAAAATAAAATTGTTAAAAATTTTTAAAAAAACTCTTTGATCTTGACAATAGCGCCACCTTTCGGGTCCAAAACCATCCTACGTTTCAAGCTGGAACCAACCATACACATTTACAAAATTTCATAGAAATCGGTTGGCTGGTTTCGAAGATTAGCGTGTACGAACACAGTGACACGTGATTTTTATATATTAAGATTCCCACTAATTTCTAATGTTTTCTGATAAGTCCCTGTCCAATTTTTTTATTGTATTTTGCATACCGTCCATATTTTTTACTTTGATAATTTTTCCAGCTCTATTTACGTACTCTTTGCCCAAATTATTTACAAACTATTTGCGTTTAGGTACTATAATATGTTACATTAATATAAATTGATAATAAAATGTGAAACAACTATATAGTTAAAGAGCACGAATTGGTCACTTTCTCAACTCATTTCCATGGTAAACAAACGAAACTAATGCTATCGACTAAAAGTGTAAAAAAATCTTAGAACAAACGGAACCTGCAGATTCGACCTATGGGTTTTTAAACAAAACTAACATTTTCTTTAGGTTATATCTTCAGGCTCGTTGTGATTTGCAGTATCGGTAGAATTGTTTGTTAAATTGTCGTTTCGATTCAGTTCCATTACAGAGCCATTCTGCACAGCTAAACTGAATATCAGTTTTGTAGATCTTTGATTATTTTCTATTTACTATTTCATCGCTGGTCACTATTTATTTCCCGATTAACAACATATATTATAAAGCTAGTAATAAATTATAACAAAACAGTAATATCTCAGTAAAGAAAGGGCGAAAGGTCGCACTCTGGCGAAGGCGATCGAAAATGGCAGATTCGACTGTGTCACTTTGGCCAGAGCCGACAAACTATAACAAAATAGCCGATTCGGCTATTTAGGTCGGAAGCATAGTTCAGTTTCGATTGTTTTCGTTTAAAAAGATAAAAAATAATGAAAAACTAAATTCTTTTTTAGCGTCAACCAAAACAGAGAATAAATTAAATAATTTTTTTCAGATTCGACAGTATACGGTGGGACCGTCAACCCATAAGGACATTGCCTTTTATTTATATAGAATAATAATAGTTTTACGTGGATTAAGATGTTGTAGATACTTTCAGTATCGCCCTGGTGAACCACCACCACTCAGATTAGAAAAGTTGTTTTGAATGGTTTTAGACCTAGTGAACACTTAGGTAGGTACTTCCCAACCTTTTTTTTCCCATCTCCTTATCCTTCTCCCTTTCTTCAGCCTCACAACAAACACAATTAACTAAATAATCTTCCATTGAAGAAGAAGATAATACTAACAAATCTAAATGAAAAAGAACAAGACACATAAAATACAGAGATAACGGTCTCAACTGGGAATCGAACCCCGTCTTTATCAACTCGACCATTGAGACCCAATTATTATTTGTCATATTTTAAAATCAGAATTAACAATATTATCTTGCAACTAATCCTAGATCTTAAGTTTGATTCCCAGTTGAGACCGTTACCTTTTTTTATTTTCTTTGTCGTGTTCTGTTTTATGTTTCGTTTAGATTCGTTAGTGTTATCTTCTTCTTCTATGATATATTACATTGATGGGCATAACCTTCAAAAGTTCAATAAAAGTTTTTCAAATAAAAATTAAATATCTATAAATGTATACCTTCCATTTAATATTCAATAAACTGTTTTTTTTTACTATTTTGTTGTCCTTTAAATGTGTTCTTTTTTAATTTTGCCTTTCTCCTCCCGGTTTTATACAGCCTTTGGTTATGAAACGTCTTGCTAGTCCAATGATGATATCAGAAGTTCGAAGAAAATAACGACTGAAATTTAAAAATATATTTTCACACATAAATCACTGAAAAAAGATGATGGGTAGTTAAAAAAGTGTAAAAAACGTTATGATTTGATGATTTAATCAAGCCTCAAAGCAAAAAGTGGGGAAATGGATTTTAATTATTGTTTCATGTCGGACGAATTTATTGCCAAACATAATAAGTCGTTTTAAACAAAGAAAGCAGAAATTTGATTTAATTGGAAAAATTAAAAAAACGGGAACCCTTCTGAACAGTTAATTTTTACGACCAACCTTATAAAATATTAAGCAACAACTTATTTAATGCACGTTGCGTCTTTTGGTTTTACTTATTAATTATTATATACGCAATAAAAAAATGAAAGCGGAAATTTTTTAAGTACCTATATACAATGAATATTATAATACTTTTCCGATTTTTTGTCCGGGTTAAATCTTCCCCATAAGAAAAACTAAACCCTTCGACACACTTGTCCACAAATGTTCATCTAGTCAATCAACATTATGCAAGTGCATTATATAAGCAAAATAAATACAAAACAATACAAGAACAACACGTCAACTCACCAGAGATCAAATGGGAAAATAATTCGCCGACTCCACATATTTTCATATTAGAGGGTTCGGCTCGGTAGAACTCCTAACAGGGCCTATAAATCCTACTGATCCCTCAACATAAATATTTAAAAAATCTTTCGTTATTCTACATGTATTTAAAATGACTGATTTTTGAATTTTTATGTATAAATTTTTTGATAGATTTAATACGCTTAAATTTTTAATGAGAGAGAGCCTAAATAACGAATGGTAATATTTTTATAGTCTGAGAATGCCAAATTCTTTTTATCTCATTTCCTAAATCTGTGTATTTTATTATTTTTTCATTAACAGATTTTTGAATATTACAGGAATTCGGAATAGCGACATCAATGATATAAGTTTTTTTTTTTAATTTTGTCATGTAAAACTATATCGGGTCTATTATGACGAATCGTTCGGTCTGTTAGTATAGTTTTATCATAATATACAGTTTTATCATTTTTATTTATTTAACATCTACCAAGAGTAAGTAAAAGACGGTATTCAATACACACTTAAAAACTCTCTCCCTTACTAATTAATATGTTTTAAATTTACACAACTGATAAACAACCATTTACCCCATAGTAATGATTGTTTATTAGTGTAATTCCTTCCGTTTGCAATTCTTGTAGGGTAACCGAATATTCCAAAATTAAATTTAAATTTATTTTAAAATGTGAACTGAGTCCGTTCTACAGGTATTTTAATGGATCCTGCTTTAAGGAGCTAGCTGAACTGATCCCCGGTGCACGTGCGTGGAAATCATGGACGAGCGGAACACCGCTTCACGATTGATGTCGGCTTCAGGAGAACGGGTTGTTTTTTCGACTCTTTTTCGTGTAAGTCGGCTCTTATGTGGGACGAGCTACCGGCATCTGTTGTCATCTTTCTTATAATCCAGACATCTTCAAGACCCGCATTAATAAACCCTTCCTAGAACCCCCACCTTAACCAGCCTCACAACGCTGCCCAACAGGGTGGCGACATAGCTGCTATGTCTTTTCAATTTACAGGCAGGGGCCCTCTTGTGAGGTGTCACATAAAAAAATTTGTCATATTAAACAAACCTTTGGAAGCGCCCTTTAGGTGACATCTCACAAAAGAGGCGCTATCCAAATTGTCCAATATTATTTGTATTTTCCGACTTTATGTACAGGTAAAATGTTCCCCACAGGAAAAACTGAACCCTTCCACACACTTTCCACAAATGATCATCTAGTCTAGTCAATCCACATTATGCAAGTGCATTATAAAAATACAAAACAATACAAGAACAACACATCAACTCACCAGAGATCAAATGGGAAAATAATTCACCGACTCCAGATATTTTCATATCAGAGGGTTCGACTCGGTAGAACTCCTAATAGGGCCTATAAATCCTACTGATCCCTGAACATAAATATTTAAAAAATATTTCGTTTTCCTACATGTATTTAAAATGACTGATTTTTGCATTTTTGTATATAAATTTTTCGATAGATCTAATACGCCTAAATTTTTAATTAGAGAGTAAGGTATAATGCCAGTAGCCGAAATAACAAATGGTAATATTTTTATAGTCTGAGAATGACAAATTCTTTTAATCTCATTTCCTATTTTTTCTTATTTTTTCATTAACAGAATTTTGAACATTACAAGAATTTGGAATAGCGACATCAATAATATAAGTTATTTTTTAAATTTTGTCATGTAAAACTATATCGGGTCTATTATGACTAATCGTTCGGTCTGTTAGTATAGTTTTATCATAATATATTTTATAAAATTCGTTTTCTAAAAATGAATTTGGTTTGTATTCATTGTATATATAAGTCATTGGTATTATACGGCAGTCAATCAAGTTATGTTTAATTACCAAACTTTGTATATTATTTTTAAAACTTAATTGTGCCTAAATGTGTACTCGGACGGTGCTAATATATAACATCCCAATATGTTCTATAGTTTCCGAAAAAACCAAACATTTTCTACATAAATCATCAATTTGATTTGTATCTTTGATTATATGCTTCCTATAATTTTTAGTATTAATGACTCTATCCTGAATGACAAGCATAAATCCTTCTATTTCTACTAATCTCAAATTCTCAATCATCTGTTTGACAAAAAATTGTCAACAGATGGTTGAGATAATTGAAGTGTTTTGCGTGTAAAATTTTATTTGACCAGGAATCTAATAATTCCTGGTTGGGATTTATAAAAATGTTTGCATTCTAGTCGTATAAATTTAAAGGTGTAATGTTTCTATCTGCCTTGCAAATTATTTTGTGCTTTTCTGAGCTATGAGCTTTCCTATGGAAAAAAAGTTATTATTATTATTATACATATTTTATAAAAACGCAACAAACCTTACACAATGTATTTATTAGCACAGTAGTTCTTACGCCGACATCAGAAAAGTATTTTCATAAATGCAAACTACAATGGGCAGCTGTTTTTCCAAAGGTAAGTCTTTTTACGTTTGCATTTAGTTCTTATCATTTTTTTTGCAATAAAATAATTTATTTCTCTCTGTTTCACCTCTCGGTTTTATTTTATATTTATAAATACATGTTATGGTGCAAGTCGTTATCTAATTATCTTTCACAATATTTAATTGATTTATAGATTCATAGGTATGTTGTTTTCAGCCGTCACACTGATGACAAAAGGTCCAGAAGCTTAAATCCCAGTATTGACAATAAACGTTTTTCTACTGCGATATATAAGACGTATAAATGCGTAATTAATCTTATGTCAATATATTTATAATTAATTCACTTTGATTACGTGACAAAGGGTAAAAAATTTATATTCTGCAATTAAAGTATGAATCTATCTAGTTTATTTAGAACGCTAATTATAACAGATCTAGATTATACGGAAGAGATTATAAAATAACATTGTTTTCTGATATAGATGAAGAAAGATGATAAGAGAATCGACATTCTCGACATAATCGCACGATATCAATACTTTAATTATTATAAAAAAAGTTATTTCGTCTATTAATAATTCTAGTAAATGGTTAGAATCATAGTATCAATACATCCTGTTGTAATGAGGTCAGTACAACGTGACTATACGTCCCGTCTTGAACGGGACCGTCCCATTTTTTAAGAAACCTGTCCCGCTGTCCGGAAGGAATACGAAGGGACAGCCTTATCATCGGTGGCAGAACGTGGGTTTATTCACTGGGGTTTCAGAATATCAAGGGAAGACATAATATTTATATACCCATTTCATCAAATTTAAATTTTACGGTTTTCCCGAATTTTTATTTTCAAACCCCATTAAACACCAACTCGCATTTTTTTATGTAAATAACACTATATTTTAATAGAGTACAATATTAGGCATAACTGATAAAAATAAGCCGAAACCAAAGTAGAGAATTCGCAACACAATATTGCATTACTGGCAACTTAATCTGTTTTACTAATGTATTTACAAATGCCATTGAAAGTAAAAGCTGGAGAAATACAGGCACAATTAAAAAATTTTAAATGATTATAGATTACTTATACTACTGAAGAAAAATAACATTTAACTTGAATCAAAATTCAAAAAAAAAATACTGCATAAAAATACAGAGTACAAAGGGTATAGTATATAGGTTATATGCTATTTCTTCCAGCTAACCCAACAAATACACATTATATTACATAACCCAACTATTACATGTTAACAAATGTATGTAAATGAAAAATACAAAAACAGAGGTATTTAATTTATGTAAGGTATTCATTTAAGGTGTAGTGACATTTGTTAAGAAATGTTTTTAGTGATGATTTAAATTTAAGTGTGTCGATTATTTGTTTGATGCTACGTGGAAGGTTGCTATATACTTTAATGGCCATGTAGTGTGGTCCTTTTTGAAATATAGTTTTGTTTGCTTTTGGGATTAATAAGTTTTCTGTGAACCTTGTAGCGTGTTTATGTGTTGAGTTTTTTTGTGGAAACTTTTCTGGAGATGATCGAACTAACAGGCATAACTCCATTATATATGTCCTATTATCATCATATTATTATCGTCTACATTATTATGTGGGCGGTCATGTCTCTGACAATTTCAGTGACACTCCTCAAATTCCGACACGTGACATCAAACATTTTGTATCGCGGCGCACAAAGATCGTCTTATTTTTGTTTTGTATTTTTTGTATGAAGTTTATTTTGCTGATTGTATAACGCACGGCAAGGGTAGATCTAGTAGCTAATAAGCTAACAGGATTTTAACAGCGCACTGTTTATAATGTGCTAATTTATTATAATGCAAGTTTTTATAGGTTCACTTAACGAACAAAATTCCAAGAAAACCGCGAATGGTTATCATAGTATATTAGTCATAGAAAAACAAATAGTTTGAGAAGTGTAACCTATACTGAAATGAAAGTGATGACCCATTTTTTTTTTTTTTTTTTTTTTTTTTTTTTTTCTTTATTCATGAAATATTAATGTGTACAGTTTTTACATGCTTTTCGACTACCACACTAGACACATGCCCGTATTATGGTAGTACAAGACCTTTAGACTCCTATGCCTCAAACAGGAAATTAAATTTGCTTATCTGTTCCAGAAACACTTTCGATATTTGTAAAAAATGTTGGAGCAATATTAATCCGAGTTAGATCAAACTGACTTTACATTGGGCACAAATCATCTCTTTAGTAGGTATCGTGGATTCAATAGACTCTGCCAAACGTACACTTCGGAGCGGCGGTACCACGCAATGAAAAAATAAATCAGACAACTGTATAAATATTTTCAAATACGCATAAACGCATAAACTCCAGCAGAACAGAATTGATAAAATTTTTCGATTCAATTAAAAATGATTCGTTCATGCTCTGCGAAAAAATATTTTCCCTGTTGATAAATATAAAGTGTTATAGTTTAAATTGTCCAGCATCTAAACAACTCTAATTAATAGAAAAAAAACTATATCGCATGGTAAAAAATATATAATTAAGGATACAGGGTGTCCGAGAGTAACGTAAATAACTTCGGGGGGTTATTCCATATAACTTTAATAATATACTAATTAATAACATTCGAAATTCCAACGCTTTAGGGTAGTTTTTAGGTAAAAAGGCATTGAATTGTTTGTAAAGGAAAATAAAATATCTTCAATGGAAATTTATTTTTTGTATGGGAAAATAAACATTGGAATTTCAAAAAAAGTTATTTATATTTTTTACTTGTACCAGCATGTAATAATCACATCCCGAAGTTTACCCCCAGAAACCCTGTATTATTAATAAACCCGCAGAAGAATTTTCTTAGATGCAAACAGGCTATTAGTATTTTTAAATCACTCGTGATTCATGCAATATTTGCGAAAGAGCATTATAAACAGATGCTAAACACTGAATCTGGCGTACCATTTTCTCCTTAAAGACCAAAAAACTTTACTTTCCCAAAAAATATATTTCTACACTCTCTTATAATAACTATATCTAACGAACGATAGAATTATTATAAACTGGGGTGATGAACAGAGGAATGAAATCCCATTTCCGTGTTATTTGTTCCATTAAATTGTTTTCAGTACATTGTTCACTGTTTCAATATACTATTATGATTTACTTTAATAATTACTAACCTAATATGTGTACAATAGCACTAAATTCTAAAATACGCGAACACCTCGGCACAGGTTCTTGTGTTCACAAAACATTACTACTTCATCATTTACATGCATACAGTTACTGATTAATTTACACTCTACTACCGTGTCTTACATTGGAAATATTTTGATATTATTTGCACCTACCACCTGTTAATCTTATGTACTAATATAGAAATAGATAATAAATATGTTATTTTTTTAAATTCCTGTATTTAATGCCTGTGCCAGTCTTGGAACTAAACGCCCTTCCAGTGATTTCCAGTGTACTGAACAAACTTTGCAAATAGTTAATTGAATCTTTTTCACTGAATATCTTTTATATCAAAAACGCGAACAATGTCAGAATACAGAAACCAATTAAAACCAAGTTTCCCTTCGAGTTGACGCTCCCCCTATTCACGGTGTTTCCCGATAACATCTCGGTTGCGATATCTTTAATTAGCATTACGAAATACCAAGAATTGATTAAATCCTTTTCGTATTCTTGTTGCACATAATAGGAAGAGTAAATATTATTTTCCTGTGGTTCCTATTCAACATTAATAAGCACCTGATAAATTTGGGGAAATCCAAATGGTCTGACGTAAATAGAAAAGAAAACAAACTTTATATTTGTTTTGAATAATTTTTAATGAATTCGTTTTAGAAATTATGACAATCCGACTAAGAACGTTTCACTTTCATTCGGTCAAAACAAAAGTTTTTTTTTCAAATTTATTAAGGATGCAGAAAGAGTAATAATTTCAAAGGAGTAACAAAATAATGTCCCTCGGGCCTCTGTCATTTGGGGATGCTGTATAGAGAGATTATGATTTTTTGTCGTTGTTGTTCTTACTTATTACACAGAAGCAATATAACGCACTACCTAGTAATCTAAAACTTCCAGCAACTAACAAAAAAACATTGGCAAAAGCTCTTAAAAGCTATTTCCTCAGCAGTTTTATTAATGACTGACACATTTTTTCTTTGGAACTCCAAAATAACTTCTGCGTTTATTTATTTTAGTGCATTTATAGTGTCTTGTCTTTAATGTAACGTTGTCTTTCCCGAAATGAGTTTAGTATACTCACTGGGAATAATACATTATAAATTTGTTATCATTTTGTAATATATTATCTTTCGTTTTCGAAATGTATTCAATCTGAAAATAAAACTGTAGATTTGTTTATAAAACGAACCCGCACCGGCACGCGATTCTTTGAATTTACATTATGAGATTATATATAGATAAATGCATGAAATTAAAAGTTATTATGATTATTGAATATTTTGTAACAAACCAGCAATACTAATAATAAAATTATTATTAAATGAAACAATATTACTCTGCTTTAACCATTATATTTTATTATACACGCCGACCGGTTTTAGAACAACCGTTCCTTCCCAGGGTAAAATGTACTAACGATAGTACTTAACTTAACATTACAAAACAATGGGTGAATATAATATTTTACTAAGTGTTAGAGTAGGGGGGAGGGGTGAAGGCGTGACTAGGGTTTAGTGAAGAGTGGGGGAGGAGACGGAACTGACGGTGACAGGAAATGTGTGTAAGATGGGACTATAAGATAATATTTTTTGTTTATAGATAAAGGACTTATTTTATTTATGTGTCGCCAAATTTTTGTTGGATTTCTTTATTTCTAAGGCTTCTAAGTTATAATAATAATAATAATAATATTGGTCAATTTTTATAGCGCCGCTTTTGTGAGTTATTACCTCAGGGGCGCTTTACAGTTGATGCAAGTATTACAAAAAATATAAATATTACCAGAATAAAGTGAAGTTAAGTAAAGTAAAATGAAGAACAGGAACAGGTGACATGAAGATAGAAGATGGAGACTCTGCAGTAAGAATCCTAGGCGGTGAAGAAACTGGACCAGCTGCTGCAGCGAGAGAGTCCATCGCGTCCATCAACAGTGCAAGTACGAGGTTCGTCATCCGTTAAGGTATGTTTCGGAAAAAAATCGGTTTATGGGAGTCACTCGAATAACCGAAATTGAACTTGATTTAGACTAATTTAGGGCTGGGGAATCCGAATCTGTAAGGTGGGGGTAATCTTAGGTGGGGGTCGGCACTATTAACTGAGTTATAGGGTTTTGAAATTTCGTACGCGACACATAGAAAACCATTTTTTATTTATCAATTATGACATAAGAAAATCAAATTAATTACTTTTTAATAGTCTCACATTTCAGAAGTGCCAACCAAAAAATAAAAAAGTGTTGCTATATAATAATAATATCAATGCATGGAAAATTCAGAAAACTAAATATCATTTGCCAGATTTGTAGTTTATTATTTAAAATCTTGTAAATATTAAATTTATATATATATATATATATAACTTAACCTAACTGTGATTTTCTATAACAAAAAAATGACCCTTTAATAACGCCCACTCGCGTCCCCTTTAGAGTTTTATGCCAGTTTTCAAGTAGTTTGTGATTTGATTCTAATACCTTTTTTCCATGTTATTTCCTGTTACAAAAAATTGCCCCTTTAATAACGCCTGCTCGCGTCCCCTTTAGAGTTACATCCCAGTTTTCAAATAGTTTGTGGGCTACGCTAGGTTTGTATAGACTGGTTTGTGATTTAATTCTAATACCTTTTTTCCATGGTATTTCCTGTTACAAAAAAATGCCCCTTTAATAACGCCTGCTCGCGTCCCCTTTAGAGTTATATCCCAGTTTTCAAGTAATTTGTGGGCTACGCTAGGTTTGTATAGACTGGTTTGTGATTTAATTCTAATACCCTTTTCCCATGTTCTTCTGCCTACTCTAACCCAAACTAAAAACCTAACCTATTTTGTAAAAAAATATGATTATTATATGGCAACCCTTTTCTTTTTTTGGTTGGCACTACTGATATTTCAAAAGTATTAAAATAGTTGTTAATTTGATTTTCTTATGTCATAATTGATAAATAAAACCTTTTTTTTCTATGTATCGCGTACAAAATTTCAAGATCCTATAACTCAGTTAATAGTGCCGACCCCCACCTAATTCTTACAGATTCGGATTCCCCAGCCCTAAATTAGTCTAAATCAAGTTCAATTTCGGTTATTCGAGTGACTCCCATAAACCGAATTTTACCCTATGTTTCTGCTGCTAATAAAGCGCTGACACAATATCCTCACATAGATAACAGACCTTGGCAGCACCACTGTGACGTTCGACGTAGATAGAAAACGGAGACTCTGCAGCAAGAATCCTAGGTGGTGAAGAAACTGGACCAGCTGCTGCAGCGAGAGAGTCCACCGCGTCAGTTTAGTATCTTAATTTCGAGGCGCGTCGGAATTATAAATCTCGTCAAGATTGATCGGTGTGGGAAGAGATTAAAACATGATTATAATAAATATTAAGTTAACGTAAACAGTGTTGCTTTTGTTAGTAAATATTAAATAGATAGTTGCACATATTCATCGTTTGTATATTGAGATCATTATGAGCAGTGTTGAAGGGTACTAATAGTTTTCCACTTCTTATTAAAATAAAGGACAATGATTAAATAACTTAGAAGACTTCGAAATAAAGAAATCCCCTAATAATAATCAGTCCAATAAAAAAATTACAGTCCCACCGTAGACATGTTCCCTGTCACCGTCCGTTCTATCTCCTCCCCCCACTCTTCATTAGACACGCATCCACCTCCCGCCCCCCACTTCAACACTTATATTGTGTTCACCGAAGGTACGGTTGTTCCGAAACCGGTCGGCCCATTAAAAACATTATATTTCAAACAAAGTAACATTGTTTCATGTATTTATTATAAAAAAATTATAGTTATTATTGAATTTGTATAAGTTTATGCTAATCACTTGTCAAGGAACACGTGTTACACAGAAAATAAAGACAAAAAATTATTACGATTCCTATAGAGAATATAATATATATACGACCATTCCCAAGGTCATGTGTGAGGGATTTTCATCCGCGTGTGATAAAGAAAAGTCACTTCCAAAAAGTCCTATCACTCCCATTTTGCATGTTAGACGTTGACAAATTATTTGATTGAAAATCGTTAATTCGTTCTATTTCGGCTTAGAGAACATTAAATTTACTAATCAGGTCGACGTGTGACACTTTGATTTATTTACAATACGTTTTAAATTTGGGAGGCGGGTTTGGGTAACGCTGCTCCGTGACCATTTATTGGATAATCAACACCTCTGCAATAGGGCACCCCAAGTACTTCGCTACGTTTGGTGATTTCGCAGGGGTGTCCGAGTTCATCGTGTGAAGTTTATTCAGGATTTGCCTGCCCACCAGCTGGGTGGCGTGCCAGATCAGTAGAGGCTGTTTTGGGGAGACCCTTTGAATTCTCCAACTTCGCCGTTTCTGCAACCCATTGCGCCGCAGTGGGGGGGATATATTCATATGTCCGTCATTTTACCTAAAAAAATATTCTCTACACAGCATACCAAAAGATGACATATGCCCTGACGAAAATTATTTTTCGCAGGGGCTCCTGTGTGGTGTTAATGTAAAAAAAAAACATTAGTACGTAGGTACTTGCGGGTACTGACGTTAGAAAGTAGGTACAGGGTTTTCCAATAAGAGGTGTTATTTTGAATAGCCCGCTATTTCGGTAGATGTTACTTTTGAAGCTGTCATTTTTTGACATTTGACAAATAAAATCTACGCCATTAATAAAAATAGAACGATACACGCTTCAACAACGCATTGAAATTATTAAAATTCACTTGAGTGAATCAAATGCAAATCATCTTGAGTGATGAGGCCCATTTCCACCTCGGTGGCTTCGTCAACAAGCAAAATTGTCGCATCTGGGGCTCGGAAAACCCAAGAGTTATTGTTGAAAAGCCTCTCTTTCCTCAACGTGTGACTGTTTGGTACGGTTTATGGTCTGGCGGAGTCATTGGACCTTACTTTTTCGAAAATGAGGCTGGAGCAACAGTTACGGTGAATGGATTGCGCTATCGAGAGATGATTAATGATTTTTTATGGCCGGAATTGATCTGGACAACGTTGACTTTCAACAAGACGGCGCTTCGCGCCACACAAGCAACGAAATCATTGATCTTTTACTATTGAATATAAAAATAAAACCTCTTATTGAAAAATCCTGTACTTGGCTGATATGATTTAAGATTTTCACGTCCAAAAGAATTATTGCGGTTTATTTTTGGGGTATTATGCCATGGTGCGCTTCCTCTTCTTCATGGTGCGTTTCTTACAGCGTTACAGCGTATACCTGCCCTGATGATGGACACTATAACGCTGTTAGAATCGTTGGCTGAAGAAATGGAAAAATAAAATAAACTCCCCAGAATTAAACCACGTAGGTAAGTACCTACTTGGCTAATCAGATCTGGCCACCAAACACGTGTAATGAAATTTCTAGAAACGTTTCGATTCAGGGTGATATTTTTACCGGGGCGATACTGAAAGTATCTGTCCCTTTATAATAATATATTCGTGTGGTTCTGACCGTTAATATTATTTTCAATCACAGCATTTCAACAAACGTGTACAAATTTTTAATTAACGCTTTTATCGGATTCCAACCAACAGATAAGTGTTATTGTGATAAAAGTGTATTGTGGGCGTTTCTGGCCTGCCCGAACTAAGGTAAATTATCCCTTACTTCTTTTTAAAAAAATTAAAGTTTTAGTGTCGAAATTTTTTCGTGCACGGGCAATCATTTTCATTGGCCCGTCTGAGGCCTAAAAGTGAAAATGTCTTTTGTAAATTAGCGACTACAGTTTTGTTTAAAATCTGTATAAATGACTTTTCTATTGATCTTCTGTTCCATGGTCACAAAATGTTTTCAATTGTATTTCATATGCGATATTTTTCCGGTAAATTCTCAGACATAATTTAAGTAATATTCTAAGCGAACGTTGACACAATACTTTTATTCAAAGATAATTATTATTCATGTTTTATTCAAATTTTTGGCAGGCTGATGATGCATAGTGTATTTTTTAAGCGATATCAGGTATTTATTGTATGTAAATTGGTAACAATAACATGTTTTGGAAATTTATTTTATGCTGGACTAAAAAACGTGATATTAATTCATATAATTTTTGGTGTTTTTTGGGTTATGCGAATAAATTAACGTATCTACATATAAGGAAAAAAATGTTAATAAATCGTGAGTTCGAGCCTAGTGACCCCACTGTTAAATTGAACATACGTCTTTAACTAGTTATTCTCACAGAACCTGTTTCAAGAATTCAACTAAAAGTGTGTTAAAAATTTTAGGCATAAAATGTATAGCACACGGTGACTAGTATATATAACAATAAACTAACTAACCATCACGCCATTTCCAAGGGTAGGCAGAGAGGACGGACCACCAAACATCTCGATCTCGGCACATACTCCTCGCCTCATTCACATTCATACATCGCAAGAGATATATATATATATATATAGAGAGAGATCCGCAATGAGCGAATGAGCTAAGAAAGTAGTGTAAGGAGAATATACGATGCAAATGTGAATGGTAGCAGAAATCGTGGACGCCCGAGGAAGACATGGCACGACCAAGTGAATCAGATATTTGAGTCGTGCCCTGTCAAGAGTCAAAATAATAGAAGAGTAAGAATAGTATTAGATAAGTAAACACTCATTATTATTGTTATATTCATACATCGTCTCATACATACTCTTCTATTATTCTGACTCTTGACATGGCCTAACTCTATTATTCTGACTTCCCGTGCTGATGATTTAATTTTCTGAAATAATTAAACATATTTTTTCACTGTGTTTTTTTTCAGTTGAGAGATTTCAGTTTCAGTTTGTATTTGGTGTCAGTATATTATCTATTTCTGATATCCCTATGTTTTGTATCCAGCTTTTTATTTGAGATTTTAATGTTAAAATATTGTTGTGAGTTTTGAATGATAGTGGAATTTTATTGTAGACTTTAGTACCGTAGTAGAAGAAGCTTTTTGCCCAAATTTTGTTTTTTGTAGTTGCTTGTTGCATATGTTTTTGACCCTGAGATCTAGTGTTTCCAAAATGTGTATTAGTTGGTCATTCTTGTGTTTTGTATTTTTGAATGTAAAGGAGTATTGTTTTACGTAATTGTAAAAAGCATTCACTTTGTGGCTCATCATAATTTATAATAAAAACACATAAATTTGTTTTTGACCACGATAGTTTTATTTTCACTCTACCGGTTTCGGAAGATCCCTTCCTTCGTCAGGAGAATATTTAAAACTAATCTACTACACAAAATATTCACACATAAATACAAAAATGTTAAGTGTTTGAGGGAGATGTCGACAAAGTGGAAGGGGTAATTACGGGAATTCCAGGAAGAACAGAGCGGTTAACTGGAAATATGTCAAGAATAGGACTATAAGACAGATTAATTTGGTTATTTATTATACTGGAGTTATTATTGATGGATTTTCTGATTTCAAGTGCTTCTAAATTATCTAATTTTTTGCCTTTATTACTACGGTGAAGAATTTTAACCCCTGTATCTTTTTTAAAAGTATGATCGGTGGAAATGAGATGATTGGCAAACTCCGAAAAATTATTGTTATTTAAACATCTTAAATGTTCGGTGATTCTAATATTTATATTTCTAGTTGTCTTACCTATGTAGAACGATTGACAATCATTGCAACATAGTTTGTAAATGCCTGAGTGGCTAAATTTGTGATCTTTATCTTTAGTATTTTTAAGTAATTTTCCCAAGTTGTTATCAGTATAGAACGCGGGTTTAATGTGGGCAGGCAAATTTTTTGTACTAAGTGAAGAAAAATTGGATATGTATAAGATTTTACGCCATTGAAAGGGATTTATGATTTTATTATTAGTTTCAGGTGTACCAAATAAAAATGTATTCGTCGAAATGAGTTTAAGTTTCTTATTCAGGATTTTATCAATTAAGTGTGTCGAGTAACCATTATTTAGAGCAATTTGTTTTATTTTTGACAGTTCAATTTCGAAATTAACAGCTGATAGTGGGATTTTTACTAAGCGGTGTACCATTGAATGATAGGCAGAATGTTCGTGTGATATCGGGTGGTTTGACGTGTTATGTATAGTTATATCCGTGAATGTCGGTTTACGATAGATGTTAAATTCAATTGTATTATTTATTGAAGTTAGTGTTAAATCTAGAAAATTAATCGATGCATTACTGCCTACCTCTACAGTGAATTGAATTTTTTTATGAAATGAATTTATAAGAAGAAGGAATTTAGTTAGTTGCCGCTCTGTTCCCGTCCAGATACAAAAAATATCGTCTACATATCGTTTCCAAGTGAGAACATTATTTAAGAGTGATGACTTACAATTAAAAATCTTATTTTCTAAATTATTCATAAAAATATCTGCCAACAGTGGGCTAGTATGAGCTCCCATAGGTAGCCCTTGGCTCTGTTGGAAGACGCAGTTGTTATACTGGAAATAATTTTGATTAAGGCACATATTGAATAAACGAGACAGGTCATCAATCATATCTTTATCTAAATTAGAGGATTTTAACATATCTACAATTATTTGTTTGCAATCAGTAGTTGGAACATTTGGAAAAAAGTTAATTACATCAAACGAAATTAGCTTAGCATTATTGGGAATGAACAAGTCCTTAACTGAATTTATTAAATCAAATGAGTTTTTAATGGTATATTTGGGTGAAAACACATTAAAATTGTTGAAGACATTAGTGATATGAGAAGCTATTATGAAATTCGGGGAAGCACAGCATGACACGACAGGACAATCAGGTTCATTGATTTTATGTATTTTTAAAAACCCGTACAACTTGGGAATTTTAGGATTAGATTGCAAGAATTTATTCTGGTTAGGATAATCATCTTTAAAGATTTGAGATTTGCATGCATTTATTGAATTTTTTATATCTATTTGAAATTTAATAGTCGGATCTTTTTTTATAATAACGAAGTCGTCACTTTTTACACTCAGGCATTTACCAACTATGTTGCAATGATTGTCAATCGTTCTACATAGGTAAGAAAACTAGAAATATAAATATTAGAATCACCGAACATTTAAGATGTTTAAATAACAATAATTTTTCGGAGTTTGCCAATCATCTCATTTCCACCGATCATACTTTTAATAAAGATACAGGGGTTAAAATTCTTCACCGTAGTAATAAAGGCAAAAAATTAGATAATTTAGAAGCACTTGAAATCAGAAAATCCATCAATAATAACTCCAGTATAATAAATAACCAAATTAATCTGTCTTATAGTCCTATTCTTGACATATTTCCAGTTAACCGCTCTGTTCTTCCTGGAATTCCCGTAATTACCCCTTCCACTTTGTCGACATCTCCCTCAAACACTTAACATTTTTGTATTTATGTGTCAATATTTTGCGTAGTAGATTAGTTTTAAATATTCTCCTGACGAAGGAAGGGATCTTCCGAAACCGGTAGAGTGAAAATAAAACTATCGTGGTCAAAAACAAATTTATGTGTTTTTATTATAGAGTATTGTTTTATAGTAGACTTGTTTAAGTGACATGATGTTAAATGTATTGAAGATGTCGTCAGTGCTAGTTTTTACAGGGAGTTTCAGAATAATTTTCACTATTGCTTTTTGGATTTTAATGAGTGATTTAAGGATATTGTCATTTGCACTGCTCCATCCGATAATAGCGTATTTTCTAAGAGCGATTGGCAAAAAGCCATGTCGATCTTTATTAAGTCATTTTTACCGAGGACATTCCTAATGGTTTTGAAAAAATATCTAAAGTTTTTTAATTGTATTATTTAAGTAGTTAATATTCACAGTATATTTTAAATTCATCCATTTTTACACCTACATAAGTTAAATAGTCAAGGTTGTCCAATGAGGGACAATTATTTCAATGCCCGATGAAGTGATGGGAGCAATGAATTTTGAAGTTCAGGTATAAGTGATGCTAAATATTGAATGACGTAATATAATTTCGTATAAAAATGGTATTAATTAGGGACATGTTAAGATTTCAAAAAAATAATATTCTTTATGGTCCCGCCTCTAAATGCCCTCAATCACAATAGCACAGGTAAATTAGTACCAAATGAACAAAACAAAATTCGTGCATTCATGACATTTTCCTCATACATTCTTCTTGGCAGTATAAATGAAGATCTGCAGAAACGAAATTTAAGACCCAAGTTTCGTGAATGCACGATTTTTTTCATTATTTATCAAACCCTTTTTTACCTGTAGTACTACAATTAGTGCCTTATACTTTTTATACAAAAAGAGACATTAGCAACTCTCTTTGCAAACCAGAACCCATTGAAGTTCCCTCACCCGATATGTATCTTCTTCGGCAGCATAATATAGCATAAACAGCATATATTCTTTAAGACGGGACAATACCCTAAAATAAAGTCGAGATCTTAACGATGTAAGTGACGAAGCCATGCACAGAAATATGCTGGTGTATTGGACAGACCTACGGTTGAATTTTCCCTAGAAAATCTCTAAAATAAAATGGGAATCTGAAGGATATAAGTGAATAAGTTTCAACAAATATTCAGCGCGCGGCCCGCCATAATGGATGGTCCTGCGGCCGAATTTGCCCTGGCAGGCCTAGAAAATTGATCTTTCAGTGGGGTTAATTTTAGTTTTTTCTGATGAACTTATTAATAAAATCTGAGATTCTTCTAGAGGAACACCTCGGGAAGTTGCTAATTCATCGTATAGTAAATTAAAATCTGGTGATAACCAGGTTGCATTGGGTGGGGAGGTGCAGGAAGAACAACATTAAACCCGTTATTGAAGGCACAGAAATCTACTTGTTATTATGAAGAAACCTTTCAGATATTCGAGCGACGCTCTCTTCAAGGAATTTAATGTACTAGATGTCTGACAGTGCTATATAAGAAAAATTGTAATCCATGTTCATAAAAATTAAAACAAAATTAAAACAGCTGAACACAAACATCAAACCAGAAGTAAGTGAAGGAATGACCTTTCCGTTCCAACAAGCAACAGAGCGGCTTATCAAAAAATATTCTCATATCTCGGTCCTAAAATATATAATAAAATCCCCCTCTCAGCTGAAACTGTGTGAATTGTCATCCTTCGGTTCAAGAGTGACAAAATGGTTGTTGGATCTAGGCAGGACTGATTCCGAAATGATACTAAGAAATGTAATTTGAAATCACGAACGCCTCTATGTATCTTTATGTATCTTTTTTATGTATCTTTTTTATGTATCTTTTTACGTATCTTCGTTTTAACATACTTATTTTAGCTAGTCTTAAATCCTGTATTCGTCTAGGATAACGTGAAACCTGTAAATTTGACTGTCCTGAAACGGGAATCCTTCCTAGTTGGACAGTCAAAATCATAAAATGTAATCAATATTATAAAAAATAAATAAACCGCTAATTTTTTAGTAAGGTACTGTTTTTATTAATCTTAAATGTGTATTTAACTTACATCTCTAGGTAAAGATAATAGAAAATAAAAAATGAAATATATATACTATCGTTACGAATTCGTCGGAATTAATTAAAATGTGAGCCTTCAGCAAACCCCGGTAGTTAAACCCGAGAGTCCTGTGTCGTCTTAAGATCTTTTCCTAAGAATCCAGAGGTAGGGGAAAAAATACGACGTTCTATAAACAAATTAAAATAACAAATTCAAATTAGTAAATTTTGTATTATAAACAATTAATAAATATAAAATAATAATGTGGTGGTAGAAACTCAACGACAAGGAGTAAGGCTCTCGACTAGCAATCCGGAGGTCGCAGGTTCAAATACCGGCGTGCGCAAGTAAATTTTATTTGATTAATTTACGTTATTTCACCATGTGATTATTAAAAATAATATATAGTGTATTTGCAGCACGTTCCATGGTGGTAAATACTCTCAGTCGCCCCGGTATAAGACCACCATTCTGGCTTAAGGCTTGTTTGGTGACCCGATCTGATACTTTCCATCCCCCGATTCCTATCTTGGTACTTTCCACTTTCCTATCCCTACTTTCTTTCCGCTCCCCACTACATTCAGCCTAACAACACACCCCTGTTGGGGATGCTATAATCTCACTGGCTCCAGACTATTGGGAGCAGTCGGGACTTTTGTGCGGTGCTCAGATATTTTTTTTTATTTATTTTAAATATGTACTCTCAGTGTCGCCCTTGTAAAAAATACCATTGTTAAAAATCGAAACCTTGCTTGAAATGGCTTTACGTGCGTTTAATGACAAGTCCTGAAATGCCAGGTACTGAACCACCTTGCCTTTTTCTGCGCCTTTATGGCCTAATTGAGGATACCATAGTCCCCCTTGCTTCAGACGGTTTGCAAAAGGTAGGACGAATGTGCGATTGGTAATCACATAAAAAGGTACGTATTTAGTTAACAAAAAATCGGAGTTCTAAAATGATAGATTGTCTCTGTATCGCTCTCGTGAGAAACCACTAATCATAATCGATTTCTTACTTGAATTGACTTTACACGTGTTTGTTAACCAGATCTGAAGAGTCCGGTATTTGCCAATATTTCTCTCCTCTATATACAAACTTCCCCTGCCAAATTCCTCCAGTCACACAACATACATCGATTGAGTACGCCACTGCTTCCGAGTATTAGGGAGTATTGTGCTGATTTCGTTCTTTATAGAAGTTTGGGGATCTGGTGAGGAGGCACGAAATGAAAAACGTGTCGTGAAGGTCACAGTGTTTATTTGTGAGTCAGGTAGTCGTGATGTGAGTTGACGTAGGACAAATGTTGTATTCTCCGGATGCAGGCTGTGATGGCTGGTCAAGTGCGGGTCAGTGAGTCGACACCGGGAGCTGGTGACCGGACTCGTTGACTGTCAGGCACTGGCGATCTTGGCAATCAGTACTCCAGTGCTGACGGGAAGGTCGAAGGTGCCGTGGACCTTGTAGGCGGTTGAGCGGGAGCTGCGTAGACCAGTGAGGATGCTGTGTGTCCTCGTGGTGGTCATGGTGCGTGGATGAAGCGCTGGTCAGAGGCGCTGGAACCAGGGCGCTGTAATCCGTTGTAGTGCTGGCCAGGGACGGCGGCCGGGGCCAAGGTGCTAGGATGATGTCCCGATGGAGTCCATGATGAATACGGGCGAAGCCGGGAATATTGTCCTTCGCACAAATAAGGTGCGCGGATTATCACTCGTTGATCCTTGTAAACTGACGGCGGATTGATGACTGACTGACCGACGAGTTCCTTCACGCTGCCGCTTTTATAAGGTGAAGAAGCTTCTCGAACATTTGGATGCTATGTAGATATTGCCAAAACAAAATTAAAAAGAATAAAAGAACATCCAAGAAGCTTGTTCGGAAAAAGCCGAAACTTCTAGAGTGCCGTTCGAATCAAGTAGTGGCGTACCACTACAGAAGAATACTAAAAAAATATATATTCCACATCAAGTATTAGACTGCCTTTATAATTTTTTTTTTTGTATTTATGATAAAAATCTCAATCACACAAACTGAACAAAATTAACTTTTAAACCAAACCCTAGTTACAAAATGTCTTTCCAATGAAATGTTTTACTTTTTTCTTTTATCGAAATATCGTAATTTTTAAATTTTTGCTATATGTGAAATCCCAAAAGAGTCCCAACCGTCTGAAGCCAGTCAGACTATGGAATCCCAAATTGGGGTTTTTTGTGAGGCTGAAGGTAGTGGGGAAAGGAAGGATATTGGGAAGAGAAAAGTTGGGAAGTACCTGGCTATTCAGATCTGATCACTAAACACGGCCAACGTTTCAATTCTCAAATATCCTACATTTTATTTTAAATGATTAATTTTGTAAAATAGCACAAATTAATCAGATATATTTTCTTGCGCACGCCAGGATTCGAATCCGCGACCTCCTGCTTGCTAGTCGGTAGCCTTGCCCCTCGACCATGGAGGCTATTTATTTATTTATTTATTGACGGACGTCGTCCAAATTACAAAATAATAACACGAATAAACTAAAATGAAAAATACAGGAATAGACAAAGGTACATGAAATCAAAGACATAAGGCAGATATAATATAAGAAAATAAAGTGACAAGTCCACTCAAGTCAAGACTACGCCGTGGGTCAGGACCACAGAACACTTATAATATTCCGTCACTTGTTTAGCGACTGGCAAAAATCATTCAGACTTATCCGAAAAAAGTTAAGGTTTTGACTTGAGTTGACCAGTCTACACATTCTGGACAATGGTGAATAATATCCAAAATTTGTTGAATGATGGTTGAGGAAGAGCAGTTCATTATTTCTGATTCTGTGCGAGGGGATATTGAAGGGAATGAGTTGCAGTAGAGTAGGTGAATCAAAAATACCATTTATAATTTTGAAGATGCAAATGAGGTCATTTCTTTCCCGACGGACTTCCAAAGGAGAGAGGTTTAGAGTTAGTTCAATTTCATCATATGAGTATTTGCCTTTTTCTAATCCTAGCCTCCTAGCAATCCCTATTAAAAAAAATTAAATATATATAAATAAATATATTAAATCCTTATTAGCTATTGAGAATATATGCCGACACGGCGTTCTTAAAATAGTTGATGGTGTAATGGTCACCTTAGTTGCTTTCCAAGTTGCTGGGTTTGATTCTTGGCTGTGGCAATTTTCGTTTCGTTTTACATTTTTATTTTAAAACAACGCATTTTTTCCCGGGTCTGCACTAGTACATTATATATTATTTAAATATTAGTTCTTTAGTAGTAAGTACATTAATGTAATATTATGTTCTAGGTTGTCACATTTGTCATAGATCATAATAATCGATGGAATGCGGACGTGAATCAAACAAAATGTCACTTTTCCGGTAGCAATAATTTCTTTAATTGTAAGGAAATTCTTAGAGAGAGGTGAATCATCATCACTTCGGCGATGTGTGAAAATTTAATCGCAAACATAAATATGGTAATTGGAGGTCAATCTCATTAGCATAATTATTATTTTTGATATCGCGTCATATTATATATTGTAATACGTAGGTTGTTAATCCGGTTATTTTATTTCTGTAAGATGTCTAGGACATGTATGAAAGTGTTATTATATTTTATTTGAGGAACCAACAGTTTAACAGGTTCGCTGCCACCCCCGCACCGGTGCGGTTTGAGAAGTACATATGCGGGGGCGACCACGCACCGGTGCGGTCTCGCGTCTTAGTAGATTCATAGGCTCAGTTTGGCGGCGGAATCGGGCTAAGTACGTTGTGTTCGGACCGGCACGGCGGTTGAAATTTTAAATCTTAAAAATATACTTGGCCTCCCAGTTGATCATAACTTTTTCAAGTTGCAGCGAACCTGTTAAGCAAAGATTTGTGGATATTTAACGAATCATACAAATACAGCCTTTCAAAAGTTTCCTCCTATATATTTGATTTTCATTATCCACTTGACTTATTTGGACATATTGTGCCAAGTTTGCAAAATCGATTGCTCCATTCCATATAGTGCAAAATTTATAGAACCTAAAAATATCGGATAAGCGGTGAAATCTAATTGGATTCATTGACTTTAAGCTTAGGTAAACGGATTCATATATAATTTTTATGAAAATTTTGAGGAATAGTAACAATAAAATAATATGGTAATTGTGACATATGACACAAATCGCTCAAGTGGTTAAAAATCCTTTTATGACCATGACACCATTAAATTTCGGTTGAACAGGCTGAAATGCCAGGTGACAGGGTACCGAAAATCATGACTGAGTAGGTGCCCCTGCAGACGACCGAGAGGCAGATTGAGGAAGAGATGAGGTGATTTCGTGCAAGAAGATTGGAGCAAGGATCGATTCTCCAATCCAGGCCGCTCGCAAATCCCGTCGAAAGTTCATACATTACTCTCTATTTAATTTCATACATTGGTCGACATTATTATTCTTGACTATCGTCGAAGGTACATAATTACATTCGCCAAACATCAAAAGTCATTCAACTCGAACAACAAGTGGTTCGACCTACTTGACTTCGTCGAGAATCTAGGCCACTGAAGGGCGTGTTTGGTGTAAATCGAGATCGTCGAGATGATGATTTTATTTCAATTATGTTTAAAAATATTTATATAAATCTATATAACCTGGAAAATAAAAAAAAACTTAATTTAGGGTGGTGAGAGAGAGAGACGAGAAGAAATTAACGTAAATAAAAAACATATTTGGTAGTTTTCCGAATAAATTTTTGGGTTGAAATGTTGGGTTAAATTTATTATCTGACAATAACAATTATTTATCGTTAAATTTATAACAATGTATGGTAATACGTTACACATTTCCGTTGTTTTGGTAAGACCCGCTTTATTAGAATTATTTTTCAATTTACTTTGAATAGTTGATATCGTGGCAATTCCATAAAGTTTATTGTAGGGTTTATAGTGTTCACTCTATTTGTCTCTCTAAAGACACTCCACATATAATCAAGTGAAAATAGGTCCGGAGAGACAAACCCTTAAAGAGCGAACTGACAATTACGATGGATTACAATTAAAGCAGCTATCCTCCAATATGCAAAGTACACATTTATAAATAAATGACTGGGTTAACAACCCTAGGATTAATTTGGGTTTTTTACAGCGCAATCGACATTCAAAAACTATCTAACTCATCCTAGAAATGAACATGCGAGCTAAAAGCGTTAACCTAGAAATGCTTCTATCACGACGCCAGTTTCATAGTTTTTACTTATTTATTTTACAAATCAATGTTTTCTGTTTTTAAGTTATTTGTTTATAACAAAATAATACAAGATTTCAAATTATAACAGTGTGTAAAATAAATAAATAAAAAAATCATTCTAAAAATTATTCTACCACAGCATACGGTGAGCTCCAGTAGCTCGTGTTTATGAGAGGAGTAAGTATACAGAAAAATAAAATAATGTTTAAAATGTGATGTGTGAACAGTATTCGAAGTCGTATTAAAAAAAATACATACGGAATTCAACATAGGAATTAGCATAATTCAATCTTTAAATTAGCTACAAACATAATTCAATCTCCAAATTAACAACAAACATAATTCAATATAGACAATTTTAGAGAATTAGTATTATAACATTAGCCAAAGTTTTTTTTTAAATGCTAGATTTTAGTTTGAGTGCAATTTTTTAGGAATCTCTAACTGTTCATTTAAACCAGTAGCGGTTTTCTCTGTGCGTTTGTGAGTTCACTCTTATAAAAAAGATAAGAAAATAATGTTAAAAAATATTGTTCAATTTTGCAGGCTACCGACATCTGTAGTCTAGAAATTTGAAGTTACTACGTTTAACCAAAATGGTGTGAGTCCTTGCTTAGAAAATATTGTCAATTTGGTCGGTATAGCAGGTTTCATTTTTACTGCTAGACATCACGATGACAAGTGGTTTATTTACATGTGGTGGTTTTTGAAGTCTTTAAAAAGGCTCGCATTATGTGTTTTTTCGTTCCTTTCTCAACAATAACTCGATAATAAACAAGCTCATAAGTCAGAGCGATCGTAGCAGTGTTATTCGCACAGTTCTTTATAAATATTATACCTGTTTCAATAGTTTGAAATAAATGTAAAGTTGTGTCAAGAAAACCAGTTTTTATTCAAAAAGGATCACCCCCAATTTTTACCATTTGATCCTTCAACCGGATTACGATCAGGAGATTGTATGTAAAAAAAAACAAAGAACCAGCAGCCAAAAGGATACAAAATTGATTGAAACTGGAAATCATTAAGGAAAGTGGACCACATCGCAAATCTGAGATAAGTATTCAGTGCTTTCCTTCCTATCATCCATTTTATGTTTATTCAGGTCTCATGTAATTTAAACGAGATTAATCTTAAATAGAGTCAATATTATAAATAAAATCACTACCCACTTGAAAATAAGAATATAATATTATTGAATAGTGTTCTCAAATAGTATTGTCAAGGTTGTCGTGGTATTCTTTCAAACGGGTGTTTGCTAAAATAAAATAATTGTCAACCGATATTAACAAAATATAATTAAAAATGGAAAATATGAAGTCATTAATAAACAAACGCGGCGTAATCAAAGGAAAACTAACCCGATTCGCGGATTCCTTAAATGCATTGTCGGTAAATGAAATTAAATTAAGATATGAGCGGGTGAAATCATTGTTAGATGAATTCGAAGCAGTTCAACAGAAAATTGAAATGTTACCGGATTCAGACGAAATTGAAAATTATAGTCAACGAGAAGCTTTCGAAAACCAATATTTCTCAGTTTTGGCAACGGCCAAAGGTGCGATCGAATCCGTCGATCAAAGTAAGGTGGAAATTAAACTACCCAACCTCCAATTACGGGAATTTCATGGCGATCAGAAAAATTGGGTTAATTTCGTCGAAACTTTCAAGACTTTAGTCCATAACAATAGCACTTTAAGCAACGTACAAAAATTCTTTTATTTGCAATCAACTTTAAAGGGAAACGCATTAAAGATAATTGCTAATCTAGAAATTTCTGAATTAAATTACATTTCCGCTTGGGAATTATTAAATGAACGTTATGCAAATTTAAGAACTACCGTTCATAAACACATCCAAGCTCTATTTTCATTAAAAGACATGAAACAAGAAGAGCCTGTAGCATTGAGGTATCTAATTGATGAAACAAACGTTAGTTTAAAGGCATTACAAAATATCGGGGTCAAGGTAGATCAATGGGATCCATTGGTTATTTATATAATATCAAATAAATTAGACGCAGCTACCCGAAAAAATTGGGAACAATATACATTACAAGACGAATTACCTACGTTAAAGGAATTCTTAAAATGTTTATCTGCTAGAGCCCAAGTATTGGAACTGATGAACGCTTCTGAGAAAAAAATTTCTAGCTTACATAAAACACAACTAGGCAACAATAATTGCAAAAAAGATTCATCAGTATTTTTAGCGGTAAAGGCTAACAACTGCATTTATTGTAACGAGAAAGGTCACCATATTTATTATTGTAAAAAATTTCTAAAATTAAAATTACATGAGAGGATTGATGCTACGAAATCAATCCAAGCTTGTTTTAAATGTTTAAAGGTGGGTCACCAGGCACAGAGTTGCAAGGCAACCTTTTCTTGCAGGCGTTGTGGCAAAGATAATCACAACACCTTGCTACACAATGAGGTACCTCTGCGGGAGGCCTCCAATATGGATGCTGATAACGAGGTTTCAGTATCGAATTTTTCTTTTTTTTTTTTTTTTTTTTTACAGTAATACCGCACAAGAGTCCCAACTGCTCCCGTCTGGAGCCAGTGAGACTATGGCATCCCCAATTGGGGTATGTTGTGAGGCTGAGGGTATTGGGGAGGGGAGGGAGATGGGGAAGAGGAAGGTGGGGAAGTACCTGGCTATTCAGATCTGGTCACCAAACACGGCTAAAGCCATTTCAAGCAACGTTTCAATTCTGAATGGTGGTCTTACACCAGGGCGATACTGAGAGTATCTTCCACTCTGGAACGTGCCGCAAATATACTATATATTATTTTAAATTAATTAATTTTAAATTAATTAATTGTCAAATAACACAAATTAATCAAATAAAATTTATTTGCGCACGCCGGGTTCGAACCCGCGACCTTCGGATCTGTAGTCAAAAGCGTATACCACTAGACCACGCCGGCCGTCAAATCGGATCGGCATCGGATAAAGCAGAAAAAATAATATTATTGTCAACTGCCAACATAGGAGTTGTGGGTAGTAACAATAAAATTTTTAAAGCCCGCATTCTGATTGATTCAGGGGCCCAGTCAAATTTTATGAGAGCAGAATTTGCTAATAAATTAAATTTACCATGTGAATTGATAAACAAACCCGTTTCTGGGATCCATAATAACATCACTCACATAAAAAAGAGAATTTCAGTGGAGATGAATTCGCTTCATACTGATTATAAAAGTGAAATATCATGTCTGATTTTACAGGAGATTACAACAAATTTACCACAAGTGACAATGGCGAAAAAAGACTTCAAGTTACCACGAGGATTGGAGCTAGCTGACCCGAACTTCAATATAGCTGCACCCATCGACATCCTGTTGGGCGCGGAGAGCTTTTGGGAAATCCTAACCAACGATAGATTGAAACTCGAATCGGGACCAACACTTCAACGTACGCAACTGGGATGGATCATATCAGGACCAATCCACATGTATCCAAAGCAAAGGCCTGTATCAGATTGTTGTAATTTATCTATAAATAAAATAAGTCATCAAATAGAAAAATTTTGGAAATTGGAGGAGATTAATCCCACTAAGATTCTAAATCATGAAGAAAAGGCTTGTGAAGCCAGTTTTGCTAGTACTCATACTAGACAGGACGACGGTAGATACGTAGTAAGTTTACCGCGTCGAGCATGCATTGATCAGCTGGGAAGTTCATTGCTCACTGCTGAAAAAAGATTTAAAAATTTAGAGAGAAAATTTGTGTCAAATCCCGAATTGAAGACACAATATATACAATTCATGCGTGAATATGGGGAATTAGGTCATATGGAAGTGTGTGACCAGTCAAAGGGGGATCGTGAATCCTATTTTTTACCTCATCACGCTGTAATAAAAGAATCAAGCACTACTACTAAAGTGAGGGTCGTTTTTGACGGCTCCGCCAAAACTTCAAATGGAATTTCTCTCAATGACGCCTTGATGACAGGACCTGTTATACAAAAGGACTTATACACCCAACTATTGCATTTCAGGAAACATCAAGTAGTACTGACGGCTGACATCGAGAAGATGTACCGCCAGATTAACGTGTGTGAAGCGGACCGTGACCTGCAGAAGATAGTGTGGCGCGAGTCGCCGCAGGAGGTGCTCAAGCATTACCGTCTGAAGACAGTCACATTTGGTCTGGGGCCTTCCTCTTTCTTAGCCACTAGAAGTCTACGGCAAATTGGTATGGATAACAATATAAATTTTCCTAGAGCTAGTCAGGTCATAGAAAATGACTTCTATATGGATGACTTGTTAACCGGAGGAGATGACATGGAATCCTGTAGAGAGTTAAAAGAGCAATTAATCAACATCTTTTTGTCTGCGGGGATGACCTTGAGGAAATGGAGGTCCAATGTCTTGGAGTTGTCAGCCGAGTCGGGCCAAGCTAAGATTGCCGAATCAGGCAATTCTGAAAAAATTATTACTGACAATCCAAAGACTGAGAAAATATTAGGATTAATATGGAATAATGAATCTGATTATTTTTCTTATGTAATAATGAAACCATCAAGTCGAACCGAGAGTAAAAGACAGATATTATCTTGCATCGCATCAACCTTCGATCCATTAGGTCTTCTAGGACCGATTATAGTTGTAGCCAAATTGATAATGCAGAAGTTATGGCAGTCTAAAGCAGCGTGGGATGATCCATTGCCTAATGAAATATTAGCACCCTGGAGGTCCTACCTTCAAGAATTAATTCAACTAAATGTGTTGAAAATACCAAGAAAAATTATTTGCAGGCAATCTACATATCTACAACTACACGGTTTTTGCGACTCATCTGAGAAAGCTTACGGAGCCTGCGTTTACATGGTGTCAGTGGACCATGTCGGTAAGCGGCATTCACATTTAATAACGTCCAAATCAAGAGTGGCGCCATTGAAGTGTATTTCCCTGCCCAAGTTGGAGCTTTGTAGTGCTGTGCTACTGGCGAAATTAATTAAAAATGTAAAACAAGCGCTAAATATAGTGGAGATCGACACACATTATTGGTGTGACTCCATGATAACGTTGTGCTGGCTGAAAGGTCAACCTACGAGATGGGCTACTTTCGTTGCAAACTGAGTAGCTGAAATACAAGAACTTAGTGATCCAGATCTATGGAGACATGTATCATCAGCCGACAATGCAGCAGATATACCTTCAAGAGGAACCACTACAGATAAATTTATAAATTCTGCAATATGGTGGAATGGACCAAGTTGGTTGACCGAGGGAGTCAACGCTTGGCCTATATCAAATATTTCGTGTTCAAACCCTCCGGAACTCAAAGGAAAAAATATTCTATTATCCACAGATATTCAAGAATGGGAGATATTTGAAAAATTCTCATCATTTATTAAATTGAAAAGAGTTACTGCGTATGTATTGCGATTTGTCAATAACTGCAGAAGTGTTAAGGGTAAAATTTCAGACAATTTAAGTGTGGCTGAATTGGAATCAGGCTTGAAATGTCTATTGAGATCAGCTCAAATACACGCCTTTCAAAAGGAATTGAAAGAATTAAAAAACCATGGCATCGTCAACAAGAAAAGTAATTTAAAATCTCTTAATCCCTTCTTACATGATGGTCTAATATATGTAGGCGGTAGGTTGAATTTGGCTACACATTTATCTTACCAACAAAAACACCCAATTATCTTGCCGGCTAAACATAAGCTAACTGAATTGATAATACGTCACTACCATTATGTAAACCTACACGCAGGACCTCAAGCTTTGTTAGCTGAAATACGATTAAAATTTTGGCCCATCTTTGGTAAAAATACTATTAAAAAGATATTACATAAATGTATTGTATGTTTTAGATGTCGTCCCCGAACCGGTCATCAAATCATGGGAAATTTGCCACCCGAAAGAATTACGCCGAGTCGTCCTTTCGCTATCACCGGAATAGATTACGCCGGACCAATTCTAATTAAAAGTGGGACGCTGAGGAAGGCTTCCCTCGTAAAATCGTATTTATGTATCTTTATTTGCTTCTCAACCAAGGCTGTTCACTTGGAATTAGTTTCGGATTTATCTAGCAATGCTTTTTTGAACAGTTTAAAAAGGTTTATATCCCGTAGGGGACAACCTGAAAAGATCTTTTCCGACAATGCTAGTAATTTTAAAGGAGCTAGCAGCAGGCTCAAAGAGCTGTACACCAGCTTGAGGGAAAACAACGACAATATTCAAAATTATTTAGTGAACAGAGGTATTGAGTGGAAGTTCATAACCCCTCGAGCCCCTAATCAGGGAGGTTTGTGGGAAGCAGCAGTAAAATCAGCAAAGTTCCATTTGTATAGAATCACTAACAATTCTTCATTAACATTTGAACTCTTGTATACCTTAATTTGTCAGATTGAGGCCTGTTTGAACTCCCGTCCATTAACTTCCTTATCCGATGACATCCATGATTACCAACCTCTTACCCCAAACCATTTCCTTATAGGCACTGAATCCTGTATCATTCCTGAGAGAGACGTCCGGGCGATACCGGACAACAGACTAACTCAATATCAGAGGATCAGTTCGCTAATTCAATCTTTTTGGTCTAGATGGAAGCAAGATTACCTGATGGAACTACAAAAGAGGACTAAATGGCAGACCAGCACTCAACGGGCACTGCAAAAAGACGATCTGGTGATTTTAAAGGAAGATCATTTACCTCCACCTTTATGGAAAATGGCCCGAATTCTGCATACACACCCTGGAGCGGATGGAGTAATACGAGTTGTTACCCTAAAAACACCTCAAGGAGTCTTTGTGAGGCCCATCACAAAGATATGTCTGATGCCCCTGGATTCAGACACTAAACCTGTAATTGACGTCCCGGACCTTACCAAGGATTGATTATGTACATTACACTATGATGCTTATCTTCTCGACTCCACCTTGGATGGATCAAGCAGAAGACCTGAGAAGAAAGAAGAAAAAAAAAGGAACAATAATTGTGTTGTGTTCAGTGTGAACTATATTATTTGTGTTATTGAACTATTTAAATATGTAAAAATTAGTATGCAGACGTGTGTAATTTAGTCATTTTTGAATTTTTTTTGGTTATTTAATAGGATTAATAATTTTCTAGTTATTTTTAGTTAATTAATAGAGTAATTCAACAGCATTTATACAGTTAAATTTATAAGTTTATCAGTAGGGCATAAAAAAAAGGGGGGTTTTATTTTGTTAATTTCTGCTATTTTGAATTATTTTGTTAGTATTTTTGTGGTATATTTAGATTAAGAATTTTTAGTTTATTCTGTTTGTTTTATAGTTTATTTTTAAATAGATTATCATTCAAAAATTTAGTGCAATTTTTGAATCCCGCCCCCTGGCAATATGTTCAATTTTGCAGGCTACCGACATCTGTAGTCTAGAAATTTGAAGTTACTACGTTTAACCAAAATGGTGTGAGTCCTTGCTTAGAAAATATTGTCAATTTGGTCGGTATAGCAGGTTTCATTTTTACTGCTAGACATCACGATGACAAGTGGTTTATTTACATGTGGTGGTTTTTGAAGTCTTTAAAAAGGCTCGCATTATGTGTTTTTTCGTTCCTTTCTCAACAATAACTCGATAATAAACAAGCTCATAAGTCAGAGCGATCGTAGCAGTGTTATTCGCACAGTTCTTTATAAATATTATACCTGTTTCAATAGTTTGAAATAAATGTAAAGTTGTGTCAAGAAAACCAGTTTTTATTCAAAAAGGATCACCCCCAATTTTTAACAAATATTATTGTTTTACCACTCTTTAAATAGCATGACATTCAAACTCCGTGGTAATTCCGTATAATACCGCCTGAGATCGAGTCCGAGAAATGAATCCCATACGTACATTATGAATTCAACGATTTTGGGACTTTCTGCCTAAGAAATAGTTTATACAGAACATACAAGTACAAGTGGCTTTTCAGCGGTAAACCGTGCGAACGTTGGGTATCTACTAGCTGACAGCTGCCTGGGTGGGCAGCGACTATGAGAATTGTTAATACCAAATTTGTGCCACAACTTTTAATCTGATATTAAAATGTTTTAATTTATCCTTAAAATAAGTTAATTACTGAAGATGTTCTTTCTATATATACAAAAGGCGAATTAACTTGAAAAACGATTTGTGATTTTAAGATTTAAAACATTTTTTTGTAACCTACGACATTTTTTTTTCTTTATTCAATATTTTTAATGGGTTTTACAGTTTTCAGGTGTGTTAAAACCACCAAGCTAGGCACATGCCCGTGTTATGGTGGTTAATTAAATATACAGTACAAAAAAAAAAAAAATAAGTAATTAAAATAATATAAAAAGTATGTATATTTAAAAGAAAATAAAGAGTATATAGTTTAAGATAGTATGTGAAATACATTAAAATAATTTGAATGAATATATCAAAAGATTGAAATGTAATAGAATATTTAAATAAAGTATAGAATAAAAGACATCCAGTAAAAAATAAATTATTTAAAGGCGAAAAAAAAAATTTGTATGTATAAGAAGTTCTTAAAATTATATACTTATATCATCAAAATGATTTTGTATTACTAGGTAAACAAATGTAAAAATATGGTAAACAGTTGATAAGTATGTGCGAGTTACAGTGACATATATGGATACATTATTCTTTAGCATTATAGAATCTTGTTTGAACTCCGGCTAATAATAATAGAGTGAAAACATTATTGTCGCAATATTGTTCTTAACAAATACTGAAGCAATCCTAAAGTACATGAAACCTTTCAGTGGTGTCAAACCAATTTAAATAATTAATGCAAAAAATAATTAATCTTTCTGTTGATATTATATGGTAATTTAAAAACGAAATCTTTTTATGGTGGTATAGATTCATTTTTCCCATTATATTATTCATTACCCAAAGACGTTTTAATGAATCGCCAAATTTGGTTTTCTAATCTCTGAGCAGCGATGTGAAAAAATAATTCACTTCTGATCTAAGAAAAAAATAATATAATATAACATTCATTTTTTAAATACAATCATAGGATGTTTTCATAAAGATGAGGGGTTTTTGAATACCCATTGAGACAGGCCACGAACCGCCACTAATTTTAACTATTAGTTATTTACCTTGTTAGATGCCTAAAAGGCATGACAGAAAAAAAGCTTTTGTTTTCTTTCAAATTTCAGTCAACATAATTCACTAATGCATAGATCTCTACATTTCCGTTACGTATCTTTGTTATTTACAACGCAGATGCATAAAGTATGTAACACTAATAATCAAGTATTCATCGCTGAAGATGTGATTATTAGTAGTACAATTATTATTATTATTTTAGCTGCTTTGATGCCCCACCGGAACGAGTCTGCGCTACCGAAAATCGGAATACACTCTCGTCCAGGCCGTCGATCAGTGGTGGCCCTCCACCATACGTAGAGAAATTCCCTCAAGCCTCAAGTCATACAAGTGCTAAATATATTAACTGTTTTATTTTATTTATCCTGTTTTCAACTTTATATCATGTAATTCATTTATTTGTATGCTTATACTCGTATATGGCCGACAGAGTGTTACACTTACCCAACTGTTCTGATCGATAGGCGTAACTACCGATGATTTTATACCGATTTCTCGAGCACGGTCGCGCTGTTGATAGCCAGACCGATATTTATAACGCAATAAATAGGATATCGTTAATTATTTGAGGTATTGTCTGTGATATGACATTCAAAAACATCAAACGTCGTACAGCAACGTAAATTTATTATATTGACAATTTTGAATTGAAATAGTAACCCAATTATACTTTTACGTATTACTACCTAATAGTTAATAACTAAGAATGGAGTTAATGTAATGTAATGAGAATTAGTTAAGGAGGTCTTTATTCATATCTTGTTACGTGAACAAATTTCGTTTCTCCACCATAACCAATGTAGCGTCATTGGCCAGAACAGATTCAACTCGCTGAGTATACGACTTCTTTAAATTCTAAAAGAACTTTGTTAGTTCAACCCCGCTCAGTAATTTTGCAAAGCGAACGACAATATTAAAAAATATTAGATATATTAACAGATCATCTGCTACTAGGAGGCCGCACTAAAATTAGCCTTCCTCCTTCGTAACCCGTGTTCTCAACTATCGCTAACTACCCATGGATGATGAATTTGGTCAATAATATATTGATAAAGCGATTTATAAATCGTCCGTGCTTCCAGGGTAGTATAATACTCGGCTAACATCGAATACGTAATACATGTGTTACGTGCTTTTACAGTGAGTTGCAAAAAATCGTACTGAGCTCCAGTGGAGGAAGTCGGCAGAGGAGTGGTTTGCGGCAGGATTGCTCTTTATCATCAAATAGGGTACAACTTTAGTACAGGACTTTTATGTTGGTTTATTTGGTTGTAAATTACTTAACTATTAGTGTTGTTGGCTTTCGTGCCTAAAAGGAGACCACACTTAATAATGATAAGGGCTATTGCTTAAAAATGTAAAATGTATTAGAAGAGACAAATTACAGGCATTAGAGACAAGAAATGCAAAACAGTGTTTTCGTGTATTCTGAAATCTTTTGAAATCTTTCGAAGTCTTCCGAAATTGGGAAATGTTCTTGGATCCAAGGTAAGTGATTTAGGTTAGGTTAGGTTAAGTTTAGATCACGGTGAGTTATTTGAGATAGTACCAGTAGCTTATGATTAAGCAAGTGGTGATTACATATCTTGCCAGTGTATGTTAACCTACCGATGAAAATATCCGAAAAGACCTCTCTAAAGATATATGAATAGATTTTTAAATAAACACATAACAGAGGAAGAAATGGGCAAATGTGAATGGTAGCAGAAGTCGGGGACGCCCGAGGAAGACATGGCACGACCAAGTGAATTAGATACTTGAGTCGGGCCATGTCAAGAGTCAGAACAATAGAAGAGTATGTATGAGACGATGTATGAATGTGAATGAGGCAAGAAGTGTGTGCCAAGACCGAGTTGTTTGGCGGTCCGTCCTCTCTGCCTCCCCCTGCGGGAAAACGGCGTGATGGTTCGTTATTTAGTTAGTTTCAGAGGAAGAATTTCCAAGAAAAAATATTCAAATCCGCCATTAAAAAAATAAACAATGTTGTTTTAACTGTTGTTGTGGTCCGGGAAAAGTAAATATATAAAAATTCCAAAGAGGTTTTCAAATTACCCTCAATTTGAAATGTTTTTAAACTAATGAGTTTATTGTGATCATAGAATTAAATTTTTTTTTTAAATAATAAAAAGAGCACATAATTTTTTTTTTAATAATATTATTTACCCTTATCGGTAATAGTTGGCGTAAGCAAGTTATAATGGTGTTTCTCAGTTACGCTTCGCTGGGATATTGCTGTTGGAAGTATATATCTACGTGCACACTAATACACATAATTAGTTTGTGTTGGTCACCTCGATTGGTACTACCCGGATTTCATCCAAGGGCATCTTGTCGATCCAGTGAATTCTTCATTCGTATCATGTCCAAAGCTCGTAATAATAGAAATGACGTTTTGAGCTGAAAATGGTTGCGTTGACCTTGATAATCATAGGTGAAAAAAATATTGCTGTACCGAATTATAAGTTTCTATTTGAAGGTGAAAAAAATCATCAATATTTTGCATAAAAAAAATATGGTGAAATGTTTCAGATTTGGTACGTCCTGTTATGTTCGTACTGTTGTAAATATCGGTAAGGTCGAATGAATCAGTTTGAAGAAGTTTAGAATAGGGTTCATTGGCTTCATTGAGGCAATTCCGACTTGTTTTATAGTTTCCTAAGTAGTAGGCGAAGTTGTTTGTTTTCGCAATAGGAAGCTTGACCGTGACTGTCACGTGTGGGCAATTATAAACGACACGATTTTTACTATGAGTATTGATGTATTTTCATAAACCAAGCGGGTTTTTTTGGATATGTGCTATGCCGCTGCTAATAATAAAAGATTCAGGCTAGATGTAAAAAAAATCTTACATATCCCTTTTATACTCAGTGGCGTGCTCTTGATAAAGGCTGAATATCTGAGTCACCCTTTAAAAAATAATCATATAAATAATTCTTAAGGTTAAATAAAACGAGTAATTAATAAAAAAAACCGTACCGTAGTTAAAAGTTTCTGCTTTTGAGTTGCAACTTAATCAACATAATAAAAAAAACTTTCTTCCAGAAGATGTTATTTTTAGCTTCATCAAACGTGAATGCGCAAGTCAATCAACTTTAAATTGAATAACTGCAAACAGCTTACCTTATGTCATAAATCAATGCACGCCACTGCAGTATTACTTCCATACAATATAATTTTATCATTGTTTTTTTCTAAAAACATAAATTAAATCAAATACATTATTAAAAGTTTGCTCGCCATAATTATTACAGCATAAAATAACAACTGGTATATTTTTCTGTTGTGTTTCCGAGGGCTTAAGAATGTGTTTAAAGACCTTGGAAAAAAAAATAATAATCAGCCAAAACCAGTATTTTCATAATCCGTATTATATAAATAGATTTACTTGTAAGTACGTATCCACGGATCCTTTGTCAATGGCCTCACCACAGTTGTTTGATGATGCCTTCGTAATGCGAGATGGCTGTCTCTTTCTGAATATACTCTTTAAATCTTAATACTAGAATAATGTGTTTAATTTAGTGGAATTAGGAATCACGTGACATGGTTAGACACAAACACACTTATACTACACATATCGAAAAAAAAAATCACAAATTACAGTATAAATAGCAAGAGGCAGCCAAAAAACAATTCTTACACGATTGTATAAACACAGATATCTACGATTGCACTACTAAAACAGAGAAAAAATATATCTTGGAATCATAATTGATCATTATCTCAGATGGACTTATCACATCTAACAAATCACAAATAAACTCCTCAACATTAGAGACATTTTCCTGTATATAAGAAACGCATATAAACTAAAACAATATGTTTTGCACTTTGCCAAGTCATAAGAGAATTTACAATGATTGTTTGGGGATGAGCAACAAACTCAGCTATCGGTCACGGAAATCGCACAGAAAACCGGTTTAAAGTTAATACTTAAAACATTGAATGACTGACACAGACCAAATATTCAACTTGTTTGACTTGCTAGATATACACCAATTGTACATAAAATATATTTTTGCAAAAAAAAAATCAACATACATTAATGGACCAGTTAGACAAGCGTACAAAAAAAAACATAAAAACTCTGACGGTAAACACGAGCTTTGGACAAAGACACCACAAATACCAGGCAATAACAGCATTTAACAGTCTATCTCACCTGATACAAAAAGTGATTACATTTCAAATACATAATATGAATACAATACACACATCATTATATACAACCGTACCTCATAATATTTTACGATTTTGACATTATTTAATTTCATCTTTACTCGGAGAAAATTTTAAATATTTCTTTCGTCACTTTGATGGCGGTCGGAAAGAATGAAAAGAAGAAACCTTCTTAAATCATACATCTTATAATACATTATTTAATTGCATGCTTATTCGGAGAAAATTGAGTATTGCTGATTAATATATCGGAATATATGTGAATCTAGGTGATTCCGAATACATCTGAATACGAATATAGGTGTTCATGCACCTGCGTGTGCCTTTTTAATACACAGTGACGAAATTCGAAAATGTAACGATTTTCATGAACACGTGTTCCGACGTCACTTTAAAACAACCCTTTTTTATTAAAAGTTTAACATGCAACCTATCAATTCATTCGGTAAGGGCCTGCAGTCCCGTTTTTAACGGGAATACGAATAATTTGAGTCAATAAGTTTTCACCGTGTATCTTCTTTATTGTATAATTTCAAATATACTTTATAACTAGTTATAAACATAACCTATGCACGTATATGAAAATGATTTGTTATGAGAGTCTTAATTTTTTTGAAGGGTGTTGACGTTCTTGTAGTTTAAGACCCATTGAAAGAACTTTCTAACGAACCACAATATAATGTAAACTTGTAATATAACATACCGTATACATTGAGAATGTCTTACACACAGTTGAATTCCACTTGTAGAGGTCATCATATTACTTCATTAATAATAGTACTCATATAAAAAATATAAGAAATTGGAAATAGTCCAAGGATTTGATTTAATGGGGTAGTTTATGAATTTTATTCCTTCCGCAGACCAAAAAGATAATTCTAGTGTCTAAATATTATTAACTAACCCGCAATGCTTCGCTATTGCCAATGTCTTTCTCGGGCGCCTTAGACTTCTTCCATCATTCAATGTGTACCGCAATTTTACTGTTAAAAACTGCATTACATGGACTTGAATTCGACTTCATATCCCATTCCGGTGCAGAGATATTGCATTAAGTATCTATCGGGCGACCCCGACTTCTTCTACCAATCCAATCACTCTCCAAACACTTCTGCTACTAATAAGAGCAAACTTTGAAATTTTCATTGAAACCGGTAAAACTACTTTTCGAGTTTTGCGAACACAAATATACGAACTCGAATATTTAATATGTATGTACAGATTACGACGAGCTAAAAACGTTCATTTGCCTTTATAAGAATTTATCAAACGCATCAGTTCGATGGAGGTCGCTTATAGTGAACTGCACAAATACGTTTTCTAACAACATCATCGCATCCTTGGGAAAATACAATTTGAATAAGGATCTGCGTAATGAGTATCCATTCGTTAACCGCATAAACGAAAATTCCACGGTGTCCGTCAATGCAGTATCATTTTATAAATAGGTACAGGTGAATTAATAGGAAAAATGTTTCCATTTATGAAATTTTCCAACGGGTATCTCCAGAAGATAAATGTTCAGCCCATGACACGTCGTCCGTATTGCGGTTTCAAGAATTCACTTTGTGACGTAAAACATGCAGTGTTTACATTACATTTATTAATACAATATACCCATTGTTTACTGAATCTGCGGTTTTGCGTAAATGATTATTGTAATAGATACTTACTGAAGTATCATGAAAAGGAAAAATTTATTATGTTTGTTCTATTATTATGTGTTGTATGGCGGTTGCTAAAAACCTGGAAACCAAACCATTAATAAATAGCACAGAACATAGAAGTTTTCGAAGTGTGATTTTTCGGGTACATCCTCAGAATTACTTTAGAGGGGATAACAAAATATAACAGTTTTTCAAGGACGTATAGCGACAGAATAGCGTATTTTCTATAGCTATTTAACAAAACTTCAATATTTTTATTGCATTACGAGAAGGGATTTCCCAACTCAATATCCAGGTATTGGGTGCATAATCAAAAATAATATAATGATTGATTACAATACTAACGACTCTCAAACGACAAATTTAATGTAATGGGAAAAATCAGAAAACGATTCGGTCCCATTTAGGAACATCAGCATTGCCGGGACTTTGACAGCAAATTAGAGTAGAGACCAACTTCGGTCATATTTAACTGTATCATACTTCAACTAAGAACCACTAACATTATCTTCATTTGGCTGCTATCTTCATATATGACTGCAAGATTCTCCCTGAACTATTTTTTTCTTTTTCACATTCTTAGTTTATTGTCTTCAATGATTACATATTACAATGTTGGATTTAACTCATTAAGTTATTCCAAAAAGATAAAATATATAATTTAGTGCAATAATAATTTGGGTTGAAGAATGAAACAAAAAATAAGAAGGAAAATTTTCGTATTGAACCTCCAGTCTGAATTTAAACAGAAGCGTTAAACGTTAAACGGGTATACCAAACTGTTTCGAAAAACTTTTTTTGAAACATTCAGTAATATCTTCTTGCACTAATACATTTTTGAACGTGTAATTTTTAAAATTAATTTCCTATAACATTTTGTAAAAGACGTCGCGATAAAGGAAGTTCACATCGCATGACTTATGTGACTGGTACGAATTCAAATCCATGTAGTTGTTTTGATTTGCGGTTTAAAGAGTGAAGTTTGCCTTGATGATAGCCAACCTCTGATATGAGAGCCATCAGAAGAAGTCGACGAAGAATACAAAAGCTGGATCTGTCAATTTAAATATTATTATATTACTATCCATTCACACACGACTCTTAAATGCTTCTTAAACTACAAAAAAAGTAATTGACACAAAGTCTGCTTACGTAGGTAACATATTCTTGAAAAAAATTGGCACTTTGATTTTTCACAACCCGCCAAGTTGTACCAATTCTTTGGCATTGTTTGTACAGGACTGACGTAATACAATATTCAAATATTGAAATATTATTATTTTAGAGAAAAAATTTTATTGTCGCAAACAAAATTTGGACTTCTGCTGATTGAGAGACTGCTCTAAACCATCAAGCTATAGCAAAAAAATCTGTCATGATGCTAAACTACATGTACGTTTTGATGATGAAGTTGCGCACGCGTCACGCTTAATACGTTTATTTGTTTTTGTTTTAATAACACTTTACTACAAGACACAACAACCACCCAAGCATAACCCCACGGCCTCTGTGTCTTCCCTCCTACAACACGGTTCTTTGTAAGACCCATGTTCACTCATTACTCTCCCGAAAAAGACCCACCAAATAGTATCCAATCCAGAAATTATTTTCTTCAGGGCCTCCAGTTTGGAAATAAGGATAAAAAACTGCAGTAAAAATAAAAACAATATACAGGACGCATATAGAGTTGCCTAAAAGAATGCTAAATTAAGATTGTGTATATTGGTGTATATTTATACTCTTCCAACAGTTATGTCCTTGCCAAATGTTACTGAGAAACAACCTACTTATCGTTATTAGCGAGAGAGGGACAACAAGTGTTTACGGTCATCAAATTTGAATGACCGAAAAGTTTTTACAAATTAAAGAAAATTTAAACAGTTTGTTCTATCTATATTTCAACTGTCTTTTAGAATTCATTAAAGTAACTGCATCCCGACCAAAGATTGGAACATATTTTTCGCTACGTTTCGTAGGGAATGGCTACGTCTACTGTATTTGAAATAGCTATTTGACCCACACCAAGGCTTGACCCGATTTCAAGGACTTTTCTCGTTGAAGTTTGTAGTTTGTTCTGACGGTATTAATTACGTTAATTATCGCTGTATATTATGCATTATAAAATTGCATTTTACGCAACGAAGCGCAACCACTACTCGGAACAAAATCATTGCAACATGATTTTCAGCTGAACATAATGCATATTTAATTAATTGTTTGATTCCAATGAATCTAACATTTATGGACAAGTTTTTTTTCTATGTCTGTGTAATAACAATACTCTTTCGAAATGCGTTTATTTAAATTAAAGACAATGAGATATTACGTTATGTTAAGTATCCATTGAACTCATTTCTAATGATTTTTATTTCAAAACATAATATTAAGATTTAATGATAAAATAATATAATTATTTCATAGTTCCACACCACATTTGTTTTTACCTTCATTTCCATAATAAAAAAAGGTGTAGTAAGCTTAGTGAAAAATTCGTCGGGTTCTCATCCGTGTGCCGTCAAGGGCACAATAGGGTATTTTCACTGTTTTTTTTTATTGTAGTGAAATAAATAATTATGGTATTTTTATGTTGACGAATAAAATTTCTATAACCATTTAAAATGTGCTACATTCGATCTGCCACCAAAATGACAGGTTCGCTCTTATTCGTGACATAACGTTGGTGACAGCCGTTTTGCCAGCCTATGGTGGTTTCTATGTCATAATGCCACTTAAGCCAGTTGAAACTGTTTCAGAATGTGCAATAATTATGAATAAAATTATTGAAATTACACACTTTAGTACAATGATCAGAATTAGAAAAGTAAACATTAAGGGCGACTTGCACCAACTATCGCAAATTTTATCTTAAATTGTATTTAACTAAACGTATTTAAGACCCTAAATACATTTAACTTAAATGCGTTTAGTTGCGTCCTGCACCACGCAGTTCGGTGGCAATTTTAGTTAAACGTGTTTAACGCGTCGGTAAAACAGTTACCGCATGGATACCGCCATTAACGCGTAAATAAAACAGCTACGATGTTTCATTTTACTTGAAGTGTCAAAATATTTTGTGATTGTGTGTGTGGTTTAATAGTGTTTTCATTTATTTTATGAAGAAAAAGTTAAAGCAAATAGACATAATGATGAAATAAGACAAAAAGAGCTTCTGTTGTTGGAATTAAAAATAAAACGATTATTATCCGAGTAATTTTGTTTTTTTATTTCTTTTAAATATTATATTGTTTTAAAGTATTATAAGAATTCTGTAGGTATGATTAGAAGTTTACAACCTTGCAAAGTACTCCTCGATAAGGAGTGTTAGCTCCAGGTGACGAGCACCTCGCTGATGTTTTTATTGGTGTTGAATTTTAACTGAGGTTCAATTTCTTGCACTAATAATGATGTCATTTCTTTACTGAGACGAAATCTTCTTTGAAACTTCTTGGCACTGAGTGTTTCAAATAAATTTGTTCTTGTGTTTACTTCTCTGACTATATTATAATTTATTTATAATTTCTATAATATAATTTCTTCATGATCGTCAGAATACAAATCCCAAATGTTCATTGTGAATACAAATTAAAATGAGATAGATTTTAACCACAATCAGAAATCGAAGAGATAACCTAAACAAAATTTGACAGTACTGCTCAGAGTAGGGCTAAACACGTTTAACTCGGTTAAACGGCCGCTTTTGGGTATTTAACTTTGACAGTTCTTTAAACGCATTTAACGACTTAAATTTTGTGGTGCAAGACGCCAAGTCGACTTAAATCAAATAATGTGTTTAAAATTATATTTAAATCAAATTTAACTTATGGTGCAAGCCGCCCTAAATCTTTCACACATTTTAAACGGTATTAATAGATTGTGAAAATACCCAATTCCACCGTTAGCCAAGTCCACAATCATCACAAAAGATAATATCCAATTTTACTGTTAGCCAAGCCCACAATCATTACACAAGAATATACCCAATTCCACTGTTAGCCAAGTCCACAATCATTACATAGGAAAATACACAATTCTACTGTTAGCCAAGTCCACAATCATTACACAAGAATATACCCAATTCCACTGTTAGCCAAGTCCACAATGATCACACAACAAATTCCTCAATTCCACTGTTAGCCAAGTCCACAATCATTACACAAGAATATACCCAATTCCACTGTTAGCCAAGTCCACAATGATCACACAACAAATTCCTCAATTCCACTGTTAGCCAAGTCCACAATCATTACACAAGAATATACCCAATTCCACTGTTAGCCAAGCCCACAATCATCACACAATAAATTCCCCAATTCCACTTTTAGCCAAGCCCACAATCATTACACAAGAATATACCCAATTCCACTGCTAACCAAGTCCACAATCATTACACAGGAAAATACCAAATCCCACTGTTAGCCAAGTCCACAATCATTACACAAGAATATACCCAATTTCACTGTTAGCCAAGTCCACAATCATTACACAGGAAAATATCCAATTCCACTGTTAGCCAAGTCAACAATTATTACGTATGTAACATTTTTATGGTAGTAGGAGTTTTCATTTAATTTATTTTCTTATATTTCCATGTTCACTTACTTTTACTTACTTTCTTCATTATGCAATTTTAGTGTTGTCGATCCAACTCTACGTGTAACATTCGAATCGGGCGCAATTACATACTCCTTACACATGGCGATAAGGCTGAAATTTTCGAACGAAAAAAATCTTTTTTTGCGTTACTTCGCATTGCATCTCCTCGGTTTAAGGCGGTCTATTGCGTTAAATGGCTTTGATATATGGAAACATTTAAGCATCTTATTATCTAAGCCAGTGATGAGTTGGGCATGCCGCTGCCGACTTATTATAGTTTATTAATTTGTTACTTAGAATGACTTGCATGTCATTATATTCCTTTGCAGTACAACACACAAGTGATCAAAATGGTTGGTGATTTAGTCGCCATATAGGAAACTTCCACATTACTTATAATCATGATGATTCAATTATTTGTAAAACGAAGCTATATGACTAATATTTAAGTCAACCTATTGTTTATGTGTCTAGTGACCTCGAACAGCGAAATGGTATTATAACCTGTTGTTACTTTAAAAAAACGGTTACATTGAGACTTGCCATAGTGAAACGATTAATTTTTTCCATCGCAATTATTTAAATATTAAAATTTTTAACCGGTTTCGGAAGAACCCTTCCTTCGCATAATAAAATTAACGAACAAAAAAATTAACCCATAAAAACAATTTAAAAAAAATCTATTTTATAAATAGACGTATTTTTATGGTTTGATTAAGGATTGAACCTTCCTCTCCAGGGTCTCCAGTCAACAACGCTGTCGCTTTAGCCAAATTTCAATTGGATAGTACCAAAGACATTAGAAGAACGAGATATGCTATTTTGGCCGCCGGACCGTAGGCGGAGTACTACCTAATTAGGGTACTTTGAACGGTATCGGGACGTGTACGCACAGAAATCTGTTCTATGTATTAGTGCGGATACCTTAGCGTAAGCGAAAGTGTGCAGTAGTAACGGTGAACAAAACCGGCGACACTCGGCAAAACAATTCCGCACAGTATGAACTGCTCATAGCACATCTCGTTCTTCTAATATCTTTGGATAGTACCGACATTTACTTCGCATAGTAAATTTGTATTCATTAAATATAATTTCATTCAATTTCAGAAAAATGCGCGTGTGTGTGCATGAGTGCCACTAAAAGTTGTAAGAATGCATTGTCATTGACAGCGTGTTAATCTGCCGAGTTTCAGCTTGGTTGGATATGGGAGAAGTGGGTTAATTTTTAATAACAGAAATACATATGTTATCATTAATTGCTTGTAGGAAATTTATTAATTTATATATTTTTCAAATACATCTATTTGAAATTCGATGTTCGTTGCCCTGGTCTTTTTAAAATAAAATGATGTTTAAAAATTCCAGGGCTACCAACTGAATTTCGCTTGTAATACATATGTTATCTATCATTAATTGCTTGTAAGAAATAGCATACAAATCAATAGGGTAGCAAACGTTTTAAGAAGAAGTTATCCCTGAAATTCATTTGTAAATTAATGGTTAGGTACCTACATTCATTGATGTAATCGTTTTGACTAAAGAGTCTTATAAAAGATGTATTAGACAATGTTTGAATATGACTGAAGCAAACAAGTTTGTGTGACGATGATAAAAGGGTTTAAAACCAAGTATTTGCAGAGTAGAATAACCCAGAATATATATGTACCTAGATTTTTTTATACGAGTTTTTAAAGCATTGAATTGAACCAGGATACAAGATTTCTTGCTGGCAAGAAACAGCTCCTCCAATGAACAAATAAACTGTTTTAATAATGTTTGGGTTATGTAAGGTTGTTAAAAAAATAGCCGTCACAGGACACCTTGCAGATGTGAAACATCGAAGTGCAAATGAAATTAAACAAGTCCTTATATATTGGATAATAAACCAATTGTTTTATTGGTTTTAAAACGTACATAAAAATGTTCTTTAAATTTAAAATTCATCATCATTTAGAAAAGATCCATTGCCAATTTTAGTAAGAATAGAAACAGAGTTTGTTGGAGCCAATGAAACCTTGGCATGGCCAATCATGGTACGTTGTGAGGCTGAAGGTGGTGGTAGAGGGACATGAGATAAGAAAGAGGAAGGCGGGGAAGTACCTGACTATTCCAATCTGGTCATCAAACACGGCCAAAGCCATTTCAAGCAAAATTTCAATTCTGAATGGTAGTCTTACCACAGGGCGATACTGAAAGTATGCTCCACTCTGGAACGTAGAACAAGTATACATATATAATTTTAAATGAGTAAATTATGAAATAACATACATTAATCAAATAAAATTTGAATGCGCACGTCGGGATTTGAACCCGCCTCCTCCGGCTTGCTAGTTGAGAGCCTTGCCACATAATGTTTCGATGCAAATGTAATGCATTCATTGCCACGCACCTGCAATCAGGTTACAGTCAAATCGCACAAGGTACAAGACGTAATCGCTTGGAAATCCCAAGCATTTGTCAATGTTAACGTTGCGGCGGCCAGACATGTAAATGAAATACCACAATTGCACAACCTAAGGTAAAGGCCTTCCCCTTTACAGCGCTATTGACGTTGTTATGTGTCTTTGAACTTGAACCGGTGACGAGTGCGCCGAGTGTGGGCCGAATTGATTATTAAATTTCTTATACCTAGTTGTGAATATGAACTTAAAACTTTCTATACTTTGTTTATATTTTGTTAGTTCTTTATTTATTTTATATTTATACTTTGTTCAAGTTTTGTACTATGTTTATTCTTTGTAAAATTTTGTTACATTTTTCAAATTTTGTATTATAGTTACACTCTCTTTATTCTTTGGTGATGCTATATTCATACATTCATTAATATATTTTTTCAATTTGCCGCCCTGGCAATCTTATTATTGGATACAACACCTCTGCCAAAGGTCTGCCCAAGTGGTAGGCTACGTTTAGTAATTTAGCAGGGGTACCCGGGTTCATCGGGTAAGGTGTGTTCAGGATGCGCCTACCCACCAGCTGCATGACGTGCCAGATTGGAAGACCCTTTGCTGGGGAGACCCTTTGACCTCTTCAACTGGTCTCCCCATCGCTTTGCGCCGCAGTGGGAGGGATATATTCATATGCCCGCTACTCCTGGATACACTTCTCCTTCTTTTCCTTAAAAACGACCCTCCAAACAGCATCCCAAAATATGATATCGTGTCTGAGGAAAATTATTTTTCTCAGGGCCTTCTGTGTGTGGTTAATGTTAAAAAAATAAATTTAAAAAAACTAGTTAAAGATATAATATAATACTAACAAATCTGAAGGAAACATGAAACAGAACAAGACACAGAAAAATTAAAAGAGACAGTCTCTAGGTTACAAACCAATTTCATTAAAAAACTTTTTTTCCATTTAAAAAAGATAAATGCCAAAATATGAGAAAAAATAGTTGGAAGATTTTTTTTTTTTTTTCTTTCTTTCCTTTATTCGTAAAATATATCTGTATACAGTTTTTTACATTCTTTTCTACTACCACACTAGACACATGTCCGTATTATGGTAGTCAATGATATTGTTCATTCTTCCCAATGGTTGAGTGGTTTAAGACGCCTTCCCGGTAAGACAATAGATAGGTACTGGGTTCAAGTTGTGACCGTTATCTTTAATTTTTATGTGTTTTGTTCAGTTTCTTGTTTCGTTTGGATTTATCAGTATTAACTTTTTCTTCAATGATACATTACATGGATGTGTATAAACTTCTAAATAAGTTCAAAAAGAAAAATTTGCTTATACTTCGTTTATATGTGCTTTAATTGGTATATATGTATTTTTTTAAACCACGTGCAGATTGCATCAAATTATCAATGTGTGCACGAGATGCGCACCGAACGGGCACAAACAATAATGTGTTACTAATTATTTTGTTGCATTGCATGTTATATTGACAACATCTGTTTGCCGCTTTACATGTACTTTGATTTTTCTTTATTTCTTTGATTATTGATTATTCTTTGTTTACTATTTTCATACCTTGGCTATTTGTATTGGTTCCATGTTAACTCAACACAGTGACAATTCAACACACTTTTAAAAAAGATATAAAGTCATTAGAAACGATGAAATATTTTTTTTTAAACCTAACCTAACCTAACCTACTTAACCCAGTTAATAGAGTTTTTGTTTCATCACTTTCCATGAATTTATATATCTTTTTAAAGATGTGATGAATTATCATTTTAATGAGTTATCCGGTCACCGCTGAGACAGTCATTTTAAAAGTTTAATTTAAATACATATGAATATACCTATACTTTTTTTTTAATCACCAGTGATGGACGATGATGATATCGATAGACAAAGACGAGCTCTCAGCGTTAAAGCAAACATGCTCAGTAGAAGATTTCACCTTTGCAGTACCGCAGTAATAAGGTCGCTCTTCCTTTCCTTCTGCGCAACGTTGTACACGTGCGAACTATGGGCAAACTACAAAAAGAGTAGTATAGAAAGACTACGGGTCCAATACAACAACGCCTTCCGTACAATGTTATGTCTCCCCAGATACTGCAGCGCTTCCCGTATGTTCACGGAGGGACGAGTTCCTGCATATGCAGCCCTTATTAGATCCAGGGTGGCAGGAATGAGGGAAAGGATAAGAAGCTCTGGAAATATCCTCACTATGGAAGCCCGCCTCACTCCATCCTCCAGCATTGACGCACACTGAAGAAAAATACTAGCGCCTAATATAGTCACGGCTCCCTAAAGGCTTCAACTTTTTATTATTCTATTTATTTTATCATTTTATTCTATTTATTTTATCATTTTATTCTATTTTATTTGGAATTTATTCTGTTTTTTTCTTTGTTTTTCTGTTCTATCTTTTTGTTTTTGATTATATATTATTTTGTATCTCTATATGGAATGTGTGGGACTGCACTAACCTCCCCACATACCGGAATAAACACTTTTATTATTATTATAATATAATCACTCAATATTTTTGTTAGATCGTTAATGTTGAAATTTGTTTGGAATAGTATCTTACAATCTAATAGCAATGTACCTAAAATTTCTTTGACCGAAAGTAGTCTGAATTATAGGAATTTGCAATAAATCTTTGTTATTGTTTCGAGTACAGCGAGTATTTAAACTTTTTTGTGTATTATTTGTGTATGTTTGTTTAAAGGTGCGTGAAGATTGTTTTTGCGTATACCTGCCGAACTTCAAACACATTCATAGTATTAAAGAATAAGTTTGAGTCTGTAATTAGAGAGCAGCCTAAGAATTATTTTCAATAAGCTTTGTATTGTGTTATTATTGGGTAATGGTCTATAATTAAATGTAATATATAAATAAATAATAATGTCTTCTATGTGTAGGCTGTGTGCTTCACATTTCATACAGATCTATATACAGTCAACATATTTTGTATGGTAAATAAAGAAGCAACTATATTATGTGTATTATTGAAATTCGACACTTGATTTATTTAACATCTGTTTAAGAGGAAGCTACAAGCCAATAATGTGTATATTCTTGGTATACCTTATATTGTAGGTAATAGGCATTAATATCGCTTGACAAACAAAGTCTAGAAACGTTCGATTTTAAGCACAAAACTGTTTTTTATTTATTTTGTAAATAATTTTATAAGAAATCAAAAAAGTTAATCAAGTGAAACTGTCACAGATTTTTATTTGTCACAAATTTTAGCTATAATAATGTATTTTTTAAAATTTCTTTCGTTTACGCATTCATACATTTCTATTGAAAAAAAAATTTAGTAGTTTACATTTATATTTTTATTGAGTTTTTTAATTTTATTTGTATTCTACTCAAGCGAAACGATGGGAAAACCTTCAATTTATCTGAAACATATTTTTTGGAATTCATAACGTACACCAGTTCGTTATAAAGATTAATCAAAATAGTGATTTGGCATTAGGCTTCGCCTTAATAAAATTATTGCTGTACGAAGAATATTTATAATAATAATTATTCGAACTCTCGGCGTCCTGTATGGGAAGTTTACGTACTAATTAAAAACATAAAAAGATATTTAATTGGCAGTCCGTAAAAATAATTTATTGTTCTGTCTGTTATCATTACTGTAGCTGTGTAACAATCATAAGTGCATAAGAGACATTAATGCAGATAATTACACAATCATTAAATGCCTCGGATACATTAACAAGAGTTGATGCAGTTACACAATGGAATTATCAAGTACAAGTAAACGTGATTTTTTGACAAAATCAATACAATTTCATTGAATTATGTTTCTACTATCGTGGTACAAGAACACCGATGGAACGCAGGAAAATACTTTTCTTCTTAACATCGGTTTATTACAATATAATATAAATTCAAGTGGTTTAGTTTCTTTTAGTTTTACGGGTATACCCATGATCTCAACGAGCACTGCAGTATAAATACTGCCATACTAAACATTAAGAAAAGGGGTCTAATTTCTGTTACTAACTATCTTTCAGCTCTAGCAGAAATGTACTGTGATCTCCACGATCACTAAACTGATGAACGCTCGTCTAAAAAATGGTCTATTTTCCCTTAGTCTGCAAGTGCGTATATTCCTCAACTCTAGCAACACTACCAAAGATATTAGAAGAACGAGATTTGCTATGAGCAGTTCATACTGTGTGGAATTGTTTTGACCAGTGTCGCCGGTTTTTTTCACCAATACTACTGCACACCTTCGCTTACGCTAAGGTATCCGCACTAATACATAGAACAGATTTCTGTGCGTACACGTCCCGACAGTATTCAAAGTACCCTAATTAGGTAGTACTCCACCTACGGTCCGGCGGCCAACATAGCATATATCGTTCTTCTAATATCTTTGAACACTACTCTATGATCAGAAAAGGGATGTAATTTCCCTTAATCAGTAGGTACGTGAAACTAAATATACAAAGAAAAAATTAAACCATTATATTAGAATGTTGACCGATAAAATATTACATTTGTATGCCTTTCTGGAAGAATTGAGTTTTTATACGGACAAAACTATATATTCATATTACGTTTGAACGGGCGCAAGCAAATAGCCGTTATTTTAACGCATAACTATAAACACGTAGATTATAACGTACATTACGTTTAACCTTAAACAGTTCCGTGAATTATGTCTAAGCCAATAGAATTTTCTTTGGGGAAAGGGTGTAATACATAACATATAAATAATAACGAATTTTCTTAGGTCAGACTATTTTTGTAACATTTTAGACATTTTATGTTAATACCTTTGTTGTGAGGCTGAATTGAGAGTGATTGAAAGAAGGTTAGAATGTACCCTTGTCACTAAATACGGGAAAAGCCATTTCCAGCATTTTTTTATATTCTGAATGGTGGTTTTTCACCAGGGGATCAGTATCTTTTGAAGAACTTTGTAGTGAGGTTTTTGCATCAAATTGCTCGCAAACGTCTTACTCGTACTATTTACGCGTGCTCGAAGATAATCTCTGGGAAATCCGCACTGTTAGCAGAATAAATACGTATTCTATTGTTAATTTGTAAATAATAAGTAACCTTTGTTTTTATTCAATAATACTGGCAACTGCGTGATTTAAAATTTTCACATAGTATACAACACAGGCCAATGAAAGCAACTAAATAACTATCATGTCGTTTCCCGCAGGGGATGCAGAGAGGATAAACTGCGACATAACTCTGTCTCGTCTTACACTCCTCGCTTCATTCATATTCATACACCGTCTCATACCTTTTTCTTTTTTTTTTTTTTTTAAAAGAAAGACAAACCTTCCCGGGTTACGAATAACCTGACAATATTTGAAAATCTCCTACTACCACCAAAGTAAGCTGAAAATGTTGCTTGTGTTGTGATGGAGGACTTAGCCAGCCGACGAATTGAACACACTACGCCTGGGTGGGACCCAAACGCGATGTCAACTCGGCCACCTAATAAAATACATCTACTCTTTTGTTAATCCGACCCTTGGTATGGCCTGACTGAAAAAGGTTTTTGATTTCCTTTATCTCGCCATGACTTTCTCGAGTGTTCCCGACTACTATTCACTTTCTGGACATTTAATCTCCTTAAACACCTTTCTCCGTTCACCCACTCTACGTATCCAAACATTCCTAATTTTTTTCAAAACTCTTTCATCAGCCTTGCATTGTAAAATGATCAAATTTAGTTTTAACACACGTACGCCTTAGGGATCTCTTTCCACAGCATTCTGTCTACCTTCACACATTCTTCTTTAGCTAAATATCTGAACCTGATTCTATCTAGGAAAATTTCAAAATTTACTTGTTTTTACGTCTACCCAACGTGAAAAATATGTTACGTAATAAATAGTTACCGAGAATTTCTGAATGGATGTTGAATTTATTGATACCATCCATGGTTGGTAGCATAGAGTGTAAGACATACAACCTGCGTCCAACAATTGATCGAGCATCTGATAAAAATATAACACGTTACGTCAACCTTCGTTTTCTTACAAAACATTGTTTGATTAGATGACTGTGCCAAAAAATGTGTGAACTTATTGGAAACCAACATTAGTGTTTACATAGCAACAAGTTGAAACAGGAGAAGAAGATTATGACTGACAACACCAATTTGACTTATTCATGGGTATGCACTTTCGCAGACATAAATATATATTATTTACCGACAGGATACCAAAATGTATTATGAAAGTCTGTACCTAGACGTGACGCAGTCAGGCCGGGATATAGGTGAATGCTGTGTAGAAAAAGTCTGAAGCAGGACTGAAAGCAGGATTGCATTTGTGGAGGAGGTCATATCCTACCTTCGAATGTAATGCTGATGATGATGACGTATTTTATGACCTAAATGATTGTATTTATTTTTGGGAAAGTTCGGCAAATCTTAAAATTGACGCAATACAAATATGTTTTTATCCACTTTAAATTTATTTTATTTTTTTATACGAATACCGCACAAGAGTTTCAACTGCTCCCAACCGTCTGGAGCCAGTGAGACTATTGCATCCCCAATAGGGGTATGTTGTGTGGCTGAAGGTAGTTGGGAGAGGAAGGAGATGGGGAAGAGGAAGGTGGGGGACTACCTTGATATTCAGAGCTGGTTACCATACACGGCTAAAGCCATTTCAAGCATTATTTTAATTCTTAATGGTGGTTTTACACCAGAGCGATACATAGAGTATCTTTCACTCCGGAATGAAATAAATATTAGTGAAATAAAAAAATAAAATTACAACGACATGTAATAAAAATAATAAAATATAACAATATTAACTGTGTTTATAACGCCGAATTTATTTCCGTCACCTTCTCAGTTGACGTTTTGTCTCTTCCGATATAACTTATTGTGTACACATTATATGTCTCTTACTCCTGTCTCTGTCTCCTGTCTATTACTTTGTTGTTTTTTTTTATTTCATGGTATATTCTTTTATTATCTCTCTCTCTCTCTCTCTCTCGCTCTCTCTCTGTCTCTCTAGTTTAATGACCTGATGATGCTTATGTTAAGCGAAACTGGTAGGTCGTAATAAATTCACTGTAATAAACAAAGTTACTATTTTTTTATTATATTAATATGTCAAATCACAAAGTGAATTTTACACTGTGATGGTGAGCTTAGAGTTAGGGCAGTAATTCAAACTAATTTGTTAAGAACTTTTGTATATGTTTCACTGGTTGGCTAAAATAAATAAACAAATTATATAATAGATTAGATGCTAACTGTTTAATAGTGTGATACGAAAGATTGTTTATAAGCAAAAACAGTGGGCGAGAAGATAAATAAAATCACTTTTATTTTTTTTTATCATGTCAAATCGTTAAGTTTTTATCGAGTTTTGAAAATTCTTAAATTACTAATAATAATAGTGAACCTACTAATTTGACCCTGCGTTATCAGTGTTATCATTTTGGAATGTGGATTATTATCTGCGGTTATAATTTTATATATGATATACAAACAACGGAAGTACAAAAACTTAGCATCTAATTATAGAATAATGTATTATTTCGAGATACGCACATGTGTTCAACAAATTCTGACCAAATTTCCGATAAATTGGGGGATTAAGGGAATTTTTAATTTACATCCTTTAAAAGTTCATAAGCTTTGAGATTTTCCTTAATAATTCGTATGTAGATCGAGTAAAATAAGTGGCTTTTTTAATTAATAAACTGAAATGTATTCTTTTTGAACGTTTGGGACAAGCTTGTTTTAAATATTTAACGTAACGTAACTCATAATTAAAATGGTTTAACAAACTAAACAAAGATGCATTGGCGTATAAACTCCAGGGAAACAAGCTGTGCAAATTTTAAGACATCGGAGTTCACTGCTTGAGAGTTTATACTGATTAGAGCGTTTACATTAAACCGAATTACAAAAAAAATGTTAATGCATCACATATATATGTATAATTGTTTAATGTGAATACTACGCAAGAGTCTGAATTGCTCCCAACCGTTTGGAGCTAGTGAGACTATGGCATCCCCAATTGGGGTATGTTGTAAGGCTGAAGGTAGTGAGGAGGGGAATGAGATGGGGAAGAAGAAGGCGGGAAAGTACCTGGCTATTCAGATCTGATCATCAAACACGGCTAAAGCCATTTCAAGCAAAGTTTCAATTCTGAGTGATGGTCTTACGCCAGGGCGATACTGAGAGTATCTTCCATTCCGGATTTATTTATGATGTGAATAAAACAAGTATTTTTATTCTCTCACTCGATATGCTTTACCCCTGAGACTGCTCACACCTACATACAAATATGAGAACTAGAGAGTAATAAACCGGAGAGTGGGCAGAGGATAATAAGGTTGTTGGGTAAAGTCCTCGTGTATCATATCTCAGCACATTGACCTGAAAAGGAGAAAGGTAATGCCCAAAAGGTGCAAAAGAAATAAAGCGATAGATTTTTTTTTCTCAAAGGGTCTGCAGGCTTGGAATTAAATCACTAGTAAGTACATGGCATCGTTCGCTCACACATTATGAAGATGAGTTGTTCTTTATACTCCAAACGCAGGTAATCAGTATTTTTTTTTAATTTTTTTTTTATTGGGTACAATATTTTTTACATTTCAAAGTTTTCCAGTAATGTTGGCCTCACTGGGTGGCTTGCCCGTGATGAGGCCTTCATTTTATAATATGAAAATATAATCTACATAATACATTTAAAGAGAAAATAATACATTTAATATATAATCTTGTGTGTTTGTGAGTGATGTGTGTTTATATTGGTTTAGTGTGTTACGTGTTTAATTTGGTAATATTGTCTTTTTTGTTCTTTAATCCATTTTGTAATTTTGTGTGTGAATTTATTTTTATTTTCTTCAATTTTAATTTCAAGTTTTACACTGTTGAAAGCTTTTATAGCATGGTATTGGTAGTGTCTTTGTCCAAAGCTTGAATTTACTGTCGGAGTTTTTATGTTTTCTTTGTACGCTTGTCTAACTGGTCTGTTAGTGTTATTTTGTGTATGTTGAAATTTATTTTTTTGTCAAAAATGTAGTTTAGTAGTGTTTTAACGTATAATTGGCGTATATCTAGAACGTCACAGCTGTTGAATATTTCGTCTGTATCAGTCAGTCTATGTTTTTTTAATATTACCTGATCGTTTTCTGTGCGGTTTCTATGTAATTGATAGCCGAGTTTGTTGTTCCTCCCCAAGCAATAATTCCATATTCTATTATTGATTGGCAAAGTGTAAAATATATTGTTTTCCATTGTTTTATTTTATATATATTTCTTATGTTTAGGAAAATGTGTATTGTTTTGAGAAGTTTATTTGTGATTTGTTTGATGTGAGGTATCCATCTAAGGTTATGGTCAATTACGATTCCTAGATACTTTATTTGTTCTGTTTTTTCTAGAGGAGGGCAATCGCAGATGTTGGTGTTTAAACATTCGTGTATTTTTATGGTGTTTGTGTTGTTTTTTGGCTGTCCCGTGCTATTTATACTGTATGTTGTGAATTTTGTCTGTGATATGTTAAGTGTAAGTATGTTTGAGTCTAGCCATGTTTTCACTTGCGAGATTCATATGTAATAGTAAAGTATGCATTTTCTTAAAGTTAATAATTTTAACAAAATTTCTGTATTTCTTTAAATGTGTTTTGTAAACCAACTGTAATTCTTCAACTTTACCTACTAGGTGTATGAAAAAAAATTGCGTACATGTAAATAAATATTCAAAAACCAACAAATTTCTCATCGATGGTTCTGTCCCCATGATGCCCGCAAAACGCTCTGAGCCGCTCCCAACTTGCAAATAAATAATAAAGTACTGAATGTGTAAAATACTTCGTTTAAAATCAATCGTGACTGTAATCGTATATTCGAGCCTATTAGTAAATGTTCACGTACTATATATTAACTTACTTGCTAGTTGATGGGTATAATATGCCGTTAAAAAATGTTTTCAGAATCTTGGGCGGAGTTCAAAAATAATTGTTATTTTAAATTGAGATGACCAATAAAATTTTGAGGAAACGGAGATTAAATATTATTTATAAGTATCTTAGCAAAATTTGGTTTGAAAAACAAAATCTTTATTAGACTGCGACTTTTTTAAAAGACTAACAATTTTCTATCTACTTACGCCATAGATATAATGTTTCGGTTCGGACATTTTTTCTCTCGTATTGATAACATTATCGATATATCAAGCAGCACTGGGTGTACTAGCAACATTAACAATCTAAGATACATGCCTTAGTTAGTCGTATCGATTCTGATTTTATGTCGATATGACCTCCAATATAGTCATCTATAGAAATGATAGAAATTACAAAACGTCAACACAATATCGAAAAGCAATATTGCCAAGTTGAGGTTGTTGAACATTGCAAAACGAAAATAATAACAACTTGAATAATATGTTGGGAACAAACCAAAGACTTACATTGAAAGTCATTGAATAATTAAAAGTGTTGTCGATAAAAGTTTTGTTATTCTTTCACGGATGTAAAAAAAATATTATCAACAAGTTCATATTAATTATTCAAAAGTTTTTTCGGTAGCCAATAACGATTTCGTATCAACATGACCAAATTTTGAATTACGCAAAAACTTATTTCCAATGTTTTACAATGAATCAGTTTTTTATCAATTAAAAATTTTTTTTTTACATGATTCTATAACATTATATGTTTTCTTTAAAAGAAAAACAGATTACGAATAACTTGAAAATATTTGAAAATCTCCTACTACCACCACAGTACGCGGTAAATGTTGCTTGTGTTCTGATGGAGGACTTAGCCAGCCGAGGAATTGAACACACTACGCCTGGGTGGGACCCAAACGCGATGTCAACTCAGCCATCGACCCATCTTCTGTAATTTTTATGTCTAATTGTGGTGTTAAAGATTCAATATTATGCATGCTTGTTTGAACCTCGAAAATTTGAGAAGCCTTTAAATCAAGCGATTTAACCACGTAAGTTCATACACCCTTACTTACAACCATGGTGTAAATATTTTGCTGAGCTTAAAGTCGAAAAAGTGAAATTAAACGGGGCTTGATCGACTTATTTACATAATCGTTGAGCCGGCGCGTAAAAACCAAGGACAGCTTATGTTAATTCTATAACTTTAAATTTTTTATAACCCCGAAAAAGAGTAGAGTCGGCTAAAAAGTACGTAAGTACTTTTTCCCAAATTTTATATCCAAAAAAATAAGTAACTGGCGGGCGGATTGGATTTGAGTTTTTTTTCAAATGTACAGTTTTAATCCGAGATTGATAAAATTTTGCACACTTGACGTTCAAAATAAGAGAAAAAATTACTGTAAAAAATTACATCTAATTTCGAAAAGCTCGAGACTTTAACTAGTTGTATATATTTAATTACGTGTCAGTTTGCTTGATATTTTCCCATATTTCAACTGTGATTTGTCTTTCGTAGTAAGAATTTAGGACATTATGCAATATATCCAACCACGAACAAAAATAACTCTTTTTTTAAGTATAATTAATATGCTTATTTACTATTAAATCCTTCAAATAAAAATATTTGTGCTGCAATTCGTGTGTGTTATTATGGTCGTGCGTTGAAGCGAACTGTTTGGTGGTCGGTATACTTGCAACCGATAATGAGATTATATTAAATCAAAATTCGATATTTTATTGGAAAAAACATAGCAATCACTTTTTTCATCTACATAATATCGTGTTATTGATGTCAATTTTAAACTGAATCTTGAATAATCTGATCGATTTGAATAATAGTAATTTAGGTTAAATTTATTATTTGAGTTTGAGTTATTTTTACTTGTGTGAGGACTTAACTATGTTGATAATTTAAGAGTGCCATTTTTTCGCAGTCATGATTAATACTTTGTTCCCATTTTTATATTTGCTCTTAAATACTAGCTTTTAATTAAAAACATACGGACAGCCCTTAGGTCAAAGAGGCACTGCCTTCAAGGTTTTGAAAATACCCAAAAAAATATAAATGGGAAGGTGCCTACGAAAAGTACATGTTTCTGTTAGCTTTCAGTAAATTGAAAAATGTCAGCATTTGTTTGTTTTATGACAAATTATAAATGCTGTAAATTTTCATTATTATCTTTTAGAAAACTGTGTTTAAAAAACATTTTTTTTTAATTTGATTATAAATGTCCCTTTCATAAACACCGTGCTTTGACAGGGACGCTAGTATACGTTGAAAGGGACGTTAATTGAAAATTGATATGATTGAACTAATATTGGTTGGTAATTGCAGTAACAGTTTGTACATGTGACGATTAGTTCATTTGTTCTGGTTGCAGCTCTTGGATAAGGTCTAACGATATCCAATAGAACCTTTGGTTGCTAAAAATGAACATACTGCATGACTATTCGTGCTAGCAATCGGTTCGAGTTTAATTTGTGTGGTATGTTCCTGTGTGATATTTTCTACTGATAGTTGTACTATATTAGGAATATCAAATACCTATTACATAAAGTTATACAACTGATCTCGCACTTAATTTTTTCATTAGAACTTTATCGACCAAAGCTTAGATTCAATAAAAATACGAATCTCATAAGAACGCGTTTATTATGAAGCAGTACGTATATTTCTCCATCAATTTTCCATTAATTTGGCACATAATCTTGATGAAAGTTCTCTTCATCGTTATCTTAATCAATGCTCGTGTCCATTTCAAGAAAATGCGTTATTTTTATTTTTACTTTTAACTCATTAAGCAATTCTCTTACGTCAAAGCAACATTGGTGTGCCTTTGTAAAGTCTGAGATACTGATAAAAAAATAATACATAATGTTATTATTTAATAAATTGAATGTAAATTTGGAATTTTATCGTAAAATAGACTTTGATGCTTCAAAATCTCTCGATACTTCTGTATCGCTATGCTGCAGGGGTAGGACTGGGGATCCTAGTCCGATCCGATCTTCTCCGTGGCCTATTTTTTCCATATTACATGTTTTGTATATATGTATTTGGAAAAAAATCTAGAATTTGTTTGCCCAAAAGTATTTTGGGCTTGAGAATGAATATCCCTTTCATAATCTGCCCGTGAAAAGGACGTAACTCTCCCCTACATACATTTTTGTATGTGTTAGTTCATATTCTCTTTACTTGTCAACACTTACAAATTTGACAGCGCCTTTTAAAGTGAAACATAATTATTGATATTTACATTCCATTTTCGCAGAAAACTATAGCTGCAAATCTTTAGTGCCGAAAAAATTCGTTGGCATTTCTGTTTTCAGAAAATCTTGGTCATTATTTGTATTGGTCCGTTTTCCAGATAACTATAAAAAAAACATTTTTTATTTATTTTGGTTTTAATGTGTCGCGTTTTAATTGTTGATAAAATAACATAACGTTGGGCAAGAACTGCAATTTGGTCAATTACCGATAAATAAAATAAAAATAGAGAAAACAGCCAGTTCTCTTCATTGGCGAAAAAATATTCGCATACCTATAAACCTATGAATTATATTATTTTGTAATTTCATTATATTATTATCGTAAAAACATTAAATGTAGAATAAAATAAAATAAAAATGAAAAAACGGGTTACTTCATCATACAAGTTTAGAGATTACAATCCAAATTATCCAGATTGCGGAAAATCCAGATTTTCGAAAATTTCGCATAAAATCGATGGAAAAAAATCGGATATTTGATATGAAATCCGAACTAAGCGGAACGTGCCTAACTAGCTTAGGCTTGCAATTCTTAATATGTAAACATTCAAAAATATTATGGATAAATACATTTATAATAATAAGGTTTGTTACAAAGCCTTTGAGCCGATTTTTGATAAAACCGGCGCTACACAAATTATCCAATTATTATTGTTTTCCTAACAACTTAATTAATGCAAAAAATATCCATAGATTCAAGATTTAGTACAAATAAGTGTAGGTACTTATTATTTTTATCCAGAAAAATATTGAACACAACAAAAAATAAATAATTAAAGAATGCATTTGAATAAGGAATACAACAAAATATTGTTTGATTTTACGTTTTCAAAAATCTGGATTTAATTCGGAATTCCGAAAATCAGATTGTTCTCAAATGACTAGAAATTTTATAGTGATTTGTTTTTGGGGTATTATGCCGTATATATATATGTATATATATACTGCAATGCTGTCCGAAACGTCGGCTAAAGAAGGAGGTAGCGCAACACGGCATAATACCCCAAAAACAAATCACTATAATACTTTTGGCCGTAAAAATCTCAAATCATACGTGACTCCAAATTTGCAATCTCTATGCATCTTGCATGGCATGGTTAAGATTCTAATAGTTATAAAGAATTGAATTTTGTACAGAAATGAAAATAAAACGCCTTGGCATTATTTAGTTAGCAAGTTTATTGAGACAAAGTCGTCAGTTCGTGTTTGTGTTACGTTTTCAGGGGAATTCGGCCGAGGCAGACGGGACAAGAGCCAACAGCCAAGAGCCTACGCATGATTCACAAGAGCTCGGTGTTTGCCTTGACAACAAGTCCAACGCAACGGAACTGGGAAACGTATAAACCCAAGTCCAAAGCACCGACGCAAGTGACACCGGTTATAATTCCGAATGCATTGGAACCACGCGAGTCCTACGTCATATGTCGAGCCTCTCTCGCCTATATAAGCGCTGGCGGTTTATCGTCTCTTCATAACAAAACAGACAGTCGGACCGATCAAACGCGCTGAAGTATCAAACTAAACAAGTTCTCGCGTATTATCTGCCGGCACGTCAATACTAAATTAAAACATCCTGTCCCAATTGACCAGACGCTATTATACGAGTATATCAGTGAATTCTATTGTGTTTCTATTATATCCGAGAAACGCACCAAGCTTGTGATAAAAATTTGTTTACTGTTGTGACAATTTGGAAGATGTATCCCAACCCGTTCGAGAGGAAGCACTCCACGATCAGGCAGGTCATCGACAGGTTCCTGAAACCTGACTCCAACAGCAGGAGGAACAAATGGCTACCTAAGAGTGACCTGGAGAGACAGAACAGTTCCAGATCCTCTTCATCCAATGGCTCCACCAAGACGTTCTCCAGCACCAACCACATAAAGCATTCCTTCTTGTTCGCCATCAAGACCTGATGGTGTTCTGAACAGTGTTGTGCCAACGAGCTACGATCTTTTTGATCGTCAAATAAGATGTTCCTAATCTGTGCCAAGTGAGAAGGTGTTCCTAAAGCTGCGTGGACGTGTGATATTCGAGACAGTCTATGTAACTGCGACTTTTTACAAAATTCGACGTATTTATTTCGATTAACCTAGCGGCCATGCAGTATTTTTTTAATAAATTAATTGAACGCTCGTGAAGGGTCAAATGAGTTAACTCTCCAGGTCATACCAATATAAGTTTTATCTCGATAAATATTTTGTATGTTGCCCTTTGTTTCCTTGTGGTTAAGAATTGTTATGATTTATGATGATTATACGTAAATAATTGATATTGAGAAAATAATCTCAAATTGTGATACAAATCTGATATTTTGTAGGTAATTAAAAAACGTTTGTGTTTCCATAAATTGTTATTAAATAATCATAAATAGTTGTATTTAGTTCAATGAAAGGGTATTGGATATTATTTATTCAAAGAAATAAGTATTATATTAAAGTTATGTACCTACTTATTTAAATGTAGATTATGTTCCCTGTGATATTATTTTACCAAAAACATTTATTTGTGAATTTTAATAAAAAATACTTTTACACAAAAAAACTTTTTTCTATTATGTGCCTACCTCCATGCCAATGGAAGGAAATATATAAATTTTTCTCAAATTTTTAATTTTTTTTTGTCCCAGATGTGACCGTTTCCTTTTCTGATTTTTCTGTTTCAGATTTTTGTTTAGAAATCACTAATATTGTCTTCAATATTTAAATATTACAATTTGAGGTTTTACTCAATAAAGTTATTCCGAAAAATAAATATTTTAAATTTTCTTTATTCATTGTTTTTTGGTTTTTTACAATTTTTGGGTGTGTTAAGCCACCAAACTATGCATGTGCCCGTGATGTTAGGTATACATATTGAATATATAAACAGACAGAAGTGTGTTGTGGGAGTGTTTGTGTTACCAAACAAGGGTCAATTTGTTATTATTTCTGGTGAACATGTTGATAATTAAAATTAACAGATAATAACGTTACAGTCATCAGGGCAGATGTGTGCTCGAAATTTCAGCTAAAAATGGAGAAAGCGCAACACGGCTAATAACAACAGCCAAAAATTTAATCACAAAAATGAAAATTTCAAATAATATCCAACAGATAATCATTTTCGTTGGCTTCGAAACCTCTTATATACTTAAGAGAGGTTTTTAAAATAGGTACCGTTAATCATTTCGGTGGGTTGAATATCTAAAATAAAAAGTTAGCCCATTGATCGTAAAATGGATTACCTTGCACAGTTCTGTACTCTGTATTAAAATAAAACCTGATAATATTGTGTAGGTATACCTAGATCCTCTTCCATGTCAAAAGAAAACAACAATAACAAGTTGAAAAAATCATCGATAATAGCGCCTACAGTAGATATAAATGGATATGTGCTATCTAAGTAAGTGCCTACATAACGTAAGTCGTTCGTGTATAATATTGCTTGATGCGATGTTTCAGGGTTAATTCTTTGTATACGGCAGACAGCAAAATAATCACGCAGAAAAGTCCACTTCAACACAAAAAATAATGAATTAAGTATTCTAAATACAAATGAAGTCAATAGAAAAACATTTAGAGCAACCAATAAAATGTTAATAATGGACAATAAATGAATTATTTCTCCCTAATCACCAGATCCTCTTCCAAAGCATTCAGCGCCATCTGCATAAATATTATGCAAGCTTGTTGACATACCTTACTAACTAATTTGGTTGTTGCCCTTGATAAGATTGCACCATAAATATTTACACCACTTTGCCAATAGATGTCTCCACAGTTACGTTAATATTTATTATTCAAGCGTAAAGGTTGATGTAAAACCTCAACAAATCTGTATAATTTAATGAATTTGTCAATTATGTATAATTTAATGAATTTGTCAATTATGTATATAAGAAAACGATTTAACATTGCAACACTTTCCGAAATTATGTTTTCATTATACATCATTTTTGGTCTATCTACATATTATTAGTGTTTTTCAATTATCTCTAGGGAAAAATTTAATCAATTTTTAATTTATTATCGTTTTGGTAGTTACCATATCTATAATAATGATAATAAAAAATATATGAATGATTTGTATAACGCCGTTTTGTGCAAAATCACCTCATAGGAATCATCTATGTCTAGAAACTATTATTATATAGGATAAAAATACAATAATGGTCAAGACAAAATGCCAAATGCAAATGTGGTGACTTACCGACTAACGTTAGTTATGATATCCAGTCGTGACAGTACCTATAACATAGTAGGTACATATCGATAAAAACACAAAGTGGCAGTACTTATTTAATAATATTATTTTATAGATACCTATCTAAGTAGGTCCTACTGAAAAACGTCTCCGTTACTTACGTAAGTTTTTGATAAGGTATTCACAGGAGCGTTTACAAATGCATCCAATTTATGGTAATTAAAGCCCATGGAAGTTCAACTTATTAGCCCATACAACCTTATGCTTATGGCGACCGTTACATCTATCAGTTTATTTTTCGGTAATATGGATTCCTGTCAACAACGATTTGCTGCTGTCAAATTTACGCGCTTTGTTAATAAACACGAAAGGGCCAAAATAAAGTGTTGGAATAGAAGTTGGCTGGAGAGAAACAATTTTCCACGCGCTTTACAGTGAGACTTACACTGGTCTATAAACTGGTAATATTGCCATAAGTCACTTACGTAAGCGACTTACAGTAAAAAGTTACATAGGTGAAGGCAACCTAAGCCCGTCGTACCATTGGTCGGTAAGCAATCGATATAAACCGAATGTTGCAAGACCCTGCGCAGAAAAGTTCCACACTGCTTGCCGACCCGTGGGACGACGGACTAAGACTTCTCATATACTTTTTTGTATATCGAACTAAAATTATTTTTATGTAAATTTCAATATAAATATTAAGTTTTAACATCAACGATTTGTAGTTTCAGATTTCCTTGGAGCATAGTAAATATATTTATTTATTTATGCATTGAAATCAGTGAATCCAAATACATTTCACAACATTTACAATTAAAAACATTACATTAATTACATAAGATGGGACTTATGTAAATATCACAATAATAACTTTAGATGCAAACTGTATCAACTACGAAAATTATGTGAAAACTCTTTATATTATTAGAAATTTTTTTTCGTATTTATTATTATAAACTCAAACATTCTGAAATTCATTAAACTTGACAAAAATTAGACCTATTGTTATTGTATTTAGTTTCCTAATTGACTGAATTGTTTTAATTCGACCATTTTTTTCAACTGTCTGTAAATGTGTTTGTTACGTTCCGGTTCCGGTTCAAGATGGTTTACTTGATGGATACTACATGTTTATCCAAATTTCAAATCGGATTCAATCGATATTATGTTACCTACCGGGCTGAAGAAATTTTGAAAAGTGAATTATTTTAATCGAGTTGTTGACATTTCTTTGAACAAATTGTATAATTTCTTAATTGCAAATTTAAAAATGTTGTATAAAATATGAATGGTTTTTTATTACGTAGGTAGGTGTTTAAGTACATATATATGTACTTGCAAACCTTATGGTTTCAGGCGAAATTTCAGTTTTGATTTGTTAAATAAGAGAAAATTAGAAACATCCTTTTTTGAACGTATTGTTCACAAGACTATGTTTTTTTGATGATACACTTTGGACCTGAAGTATCGAGTGTATTTCACGAAGAGAATTCATAGGATGCTTATTACAGCGCGTAATTAAAAATGATCTTGAACGTGAGAATCCAATCACGCAATTCAGTATCATGTTCTGATCTCAGTATTATCGAACTATTGTGTGTTATATTACTGTTTTATTCATCTGTAATGAACTGTAAACCAAAACCTTCCCATAAAAATATCTTTATGCCAGTGGCGTGCAGTCTGTCAAGAAGAAGAACATTCTAAACAACATTGAAATTCAAACGAAAACACAAACATTTTGCGCTTTTAAGATTTAAATTGTCACCCCGTTCAACTATTCGATTTACCCGTGCGATAAAAAAACATAACCATGACGAAGGTTTTGCGTCATTTATTGATAAATATTTTTTTTCCGGTCACACCCTAAATAACTTGTTTTGCCACATTACACAATAAAAGCTTATTCGAAAAATAGGCGATTTGAAGATTTTTTAACATCCCTGGCTTCACCTTTTTAAGAGGAAGCTACAAGCCAAAAATATGTATATTCTTGGTATACCTTATATCGTAGGTAATAGGCATTAAAATCACTTGACAAACGGAGTCTATAAACGTTCGATTTCAAGCACAAAACTGGTTTTTATTTATTTTGTAAGTAATTTTATAAGAAAGCAAAAAAGTTTATCAAGTGAAACTGTCACAGATAATCTTAGCTATAATAATGTATTTTTAAAAGTGGTTTTCTTTATGCTTTCATACATTTCTGTTGAAAAAATATTTTTTTTGAGTAGTTTACATTTATATTTTTTATTGAGTAATTTATTTTTTTATTTATATTCTACTCAAGCGAAACGATATGAAAACCTTAAATTTATATTAATCATATTTTTTGGTATTCATAATCTACACCAATTCGTTATAAAGATTAATCAAAGTAGTGATTTGGCATTAAGCTTCGCCTTAAAGACTAAAGAAATGACGTTGTGATCGCCCTTTTTTGACAAAACTTGTATTGGCAATGTGGTAGGTATATTATATGCCTACCACTTAATTGGTATGTTTGTATTTTGAAAAATTTGTAAAAATCAACAACTCTAATTTTAATTTTAAAGACTTCTAATTTCTTTATACAAGAGTTAGTAATAACACTAGTACAATCGAAAATTATCAAATAAAAAATTTGACACAAAAATTCATATCCTTTGTATGGCGAGGAATTGGCGAGTTTGATTCATAATATATTTGTGACTTAAAGTAATTTTCTTCTTCGCTTTTGTTTTCTTCCTCCCAAAAATGGTTCATGTACAGAATGAACTACGAATGTTAATATCATATTGGTATCTTAACCATAAAGCTGGATCTCTCAAAAAACCCTCAAACTGTGATTTTTGTGAAATTTTGAAACATTCAAACGATACCATTACACACCTAACTTCAATGAATTCTCAAACATGTTTGATATTTACTCCTGTTTTAGAGGTTATAAGGTTGGCCCAGGGTATTCACCACGAACCGTCTTTGGAATAACCCAAACAACATATGTATCAGTGATTCCCAAAGTTGGGAATCACTGATACATGTTTAAGACTGAACCACCCTGTGTGCGCTGAAGAAATCCAGTTTCCATTTTCAATTAAAAAGGGGCGATTTTTTTGTAAACATTTGTTCACTTTAACTTTACTTATTTATATAATCAGGGCCTCTTCAAGACCCGCGTTAATAAATCCTTTCCTGCAACCCCTACTTTAACCCGCCTTACATCGCAGCCTTACCGGGTGGCAACATAGCTCCCCTTCCTTTAAGACAGGGGCGATCTTGTGAGGTGTCACATAAAAAAATTAAAATAAGTCTTGAGATTTAGAATTTGAACAATTCATCAAATTCACAGTTGATTTTCAAGTTCTGTTATTATTTCAATTTTGTGAAACTACTGGCCAATAATAATATAGAAACAGAATTTGAATAGAATCTTTAGAGAACTTGAAAATCAACTTTAAAATTTGATGAATTGTTCAAATTCTGTGAAACAACCCGCACCTTATGTGTTTACTTTATATAACCGTCAGCGATACGTTAATATAAATAGATTTGGCATTTTCATAAAAAATCTAAGATACCAACCTACAAAAATAATGTGATATCTGATCGAAGGGACCACGGGTAAAAAATCCCGTGTGGGCATGTATTTTACTTTTCATTTTTTATTCGTGTTGTGAAAGAAATAATACTAACTATGTACTGCATTTGCATCACTTTCTAGAGGTGGAGATACATACTACCTGGATCGCCATGGTAAAAGGCCACCAGAAACAATTTTTTTTTAATAAATTGGCTTGGCGATGGGCATAATAAGTTTGGGATACTCTGATAAGGTAGGTAGTCAGATGTAGGTAGTCAAGATATAAAAGATGTAAAATTTCGGTTCTGTGCCAGTGTTGTTCAGTGTCATGTGAAAACGAACCTGGGAGTTGGCACTGTTCACAATTCCTTATAGAAATCAACTGAAATATTAAGTGCAAAGAACAAATCCTTGGACCGATCATAATATTGTGACGTGAGTATCATTTTCTAAATAATTATTCTTACTACCATCGATTCAGGACGTAACTATGAGTTGTTCTTGTAAGAACGAATCATTATTTTGTGTTTTCTCTTTTGGCTTTCACCATTCAATTTACTTACACTAGACAAAAGTTTTGTGTCTAGTTAAGTGTTAAAAATGTAATAAAGTTCTTTAATTACACGCCAATATAAATTGAATGGTGGAAGCTAAAAGATTTATATGGGCGTGTAATTAAAGAACTTTATTACACTTTTACACATAAGTACACTACACACTAAACTTTTGATTTCGCTACTCGTGCATGATAATAATAATAATAATATTTGGCTAATTTATATAGCGCCGTTTTCGTGAAAATCACCTCTAGGGCGCTGTACAACTACGTAGTCATGCAAAATCATGTGTTTTTGGTTTGAAAATTTGGTCGCCTAGAAATGTTTCAGATGCTTTAATTAAATACTGCGAGTAGAATACATCTTGGCCTTTAAAATCATCGTCCATTTTTTAGATAAGTCTTTTTATAAGCCCAGAAAAAAATAATGTATAAGGCCTCTGAAAACTGCTTTAAAGTTCAAAATCTCCTACTTACGAACCCATTTTCGGTTATGATTTCATTGTATAATATGGAAAATTTATTTATTTATAAAATGATAGGAAAAAAATTAAATATTTTTGCCTGAACATCCACAAATTAAAATAAAAGGCACTTTTTGGCCATGCTTTTTTCTTGCATAAATCAAAACAGGCGGATGGTGTTAAGCGAGAATTTAAACCTAATCGCCATCTACGTAAGGACTGCTATTGATAGCGGCTCCAATTAAAATATTACACGACGTAGTGCATCGCCTCGCATTTAAAAAAAAAATATTTTCAAATCTGGTAGTAGGTGGTAGTAGGAGATTTTCAAATATTGTCAGGTTATTCGTAACCCGGGAATGTTTGTCTTTAAAAAAAAAAAAAAAAAAAAAAAAAAAAATAATAATAATTAGTTACTACTTCTTTAGTGATATTTCGTTTTATTTCCGATATTATCTTTATTTTGAAATCGATGATTCAAACCAAAACCGATTGAATTACTTAACATGAAAAACAGAACTCTTAGCTGCAGGACCATGGTACAAATTTGTTTATTATTATCTAATTTTAGGTACGTAAAACCCGGTAAGCGGGCATATCAGGACAGTGTCAATTTAACACACTTTTGAAAAGTGGTAAAGTCATATAAAGTGATTAAATAAACTGGTTAAATAGTTTAGTTACGTTAGGTTTAGGAACCGTAAATCCCTATCACTGCCTTTTAATTAAACTGACATTTACCGTAGGAACACGAAAATCATCCTTCTCCATAAAGAAGTTAAATAAAATTATTGTGATAATTTCTAGTATCCATTTTTTCATAAAAATTAAATTTTATAGACGAGCCTATCAGGGAAAGGAGAACAAACTAAGTTACGTGGAGGGGCAGGACTCGTGACTGTCTTTCTTTGTGTAATTTATCAATAGGTGAATCTGACAGTATACAGGCAACTCGAATTGTGATATTGCCATTTAGTCCGTAAAAATATAATCTGCTTACAATAATTGTCCTTTTTTACAATGGCGCGCAAATTGCTGGCTACGTAAAAAAATAACCACAAATCCCAAACGGGATTTAGAAATTTAGCAATCCCAAAAGATAAGCTATTTAGTTAGTACACTCTTACAAATGTGTTGTAATTTACCCACCTCGTTTACAGCGACGATACAAAACCCGATTTGAAGGTGTTATTCCGATCCTGCGTAGAAAAGTCCCACAATGGACTGCACTGCAAACCGTTGCCTTTTGTACTTCAGCGAACTTTTACTTTTGACTGGGTTTGGTCATTTCAGTGTGTGCTCTTTGACGTTCAACATACGACCATAAATAAACCACTCACATACGACTGGTGTCGTAGATTATCCGAAGAATTCTCGAACTGTCCTGGTGTAAAAAAAATTGGTCACGTTGTTTGCCTCCAGCTCGTCGAAATGATACCCTGATTTTATGTTAGAGCAAGTCTATCATTGATTCTTCTTCATACTGAAATTATAAATATCTTTTACAAACTGGGCTCCCCCTTTCTCCATTTCTTAGGTACCGACTTATACATCTAGTTATTATATTTGAACTGGTTGATAACCGTAACTATACCGATGATATTCCATTGAACTACAAAAAAACAATGTTATTGTTTAGAAGTAATTTAAAAAGCTTTCCTAATTACATGACTAAATAACCATATCACGCCTTTTCACTCTCAGGGGTAGGAACAGAAAATCGACCGCCATACCACCCTGTCTTAGTGCACACTCTTTGCTTCATTCACATTCATACATAAAACTGTCATACCTTGGCTCTTGATCAATGATCCGATTCAAGTATCCAATTCTCTTGCTTTTTCCTTTTTTTTATTAATCGAAACATATCGTTTATATTCATAAATTGTAGGTATATATTATCCTCCACGCTAGTAGGAGTTCAGTGTTGTGGAAGACACTAATCTTTTAAATGGTAATTTGATGTTTGTGGCACATAAAAAAATACTATTTAGATGGCCTCCATGGCGAGTGGTAAAGCTCTCGACTCGCAAGCCGGAGGTCGCGGGTTCATATCCCGGTATGCAATTACATTTGTGTTAGTACGTAATTTACTAATACGTAATAATATATAGTATATTTTGAGTGGAAGATACTCTCAGTATCGCCCTGGTGTAATTCGCCATTCAGAATGAAAACGTTGCTTGAAATGGCTTTTACTGTGCTTGGTGACGAGATATGAATAGCCATGCACTTCCCCAACTTACTTTTCCCCATCTCCTTTCCCTCCCCGCTACCTTCAGCCTCACAATAAACCCTAATTAGGGATGCAATAGTCTCACTGGCTCCAGACGGTAGTTGGTACTCTTGTGCGGTTTCAAATAAAAAAATTCGGTTATAAATAGGGGACCCGATCGTTCCATACATTATTCGGTCATATTATTATATTTTAACACACTTGCGTCTCAGACATATATCTTCTAAGGGGATTTCTCGTTTACAAATAAACTGGACTTCCCCTTTCTCTGGGAAATGCTGTATAGGTACATATCTATGTAAGTAGACTTTATAACATTTCAACCTCTAATTGTATATTTATTTACTCAATATCTGCTTCTATAAATGTTACGTTATGATAACTGCCGATAACAAATGTGTTAATGTTACATTTTATGCTTTATCTTTACTCACCAGACCTCGTGATATTTCTTCTGCTGCAGTCGTTTTTTCTGTAATTTTGGATAAAAAGGGGTACATAACGCGTTTATTGTATATTTCATTTACTGCAGTCGTTTTTTTCTTCAATTTTCGATGAAAGGGGTACATAACGCGTTTATTGTATATTTCCTTTGCTGCAGTTGTTTTTTTTTGGTAATTTTGGATGAATGGGGTAAATAACGCGTTTATTGAATATTTCCTTTACAGCAGGCAGAAAACTTAATGACATAAAATATTGTTATTTATTAGAAATCTGGAGAATTTATTCGTTTTCCTGTTAAAAATGGGACTGCAAGCCTGTACCGAATGATTTGACAAATTTCATAACAATCTATCAGTAAATCACGAATATGTTATGAGAAAGTCGGAACAAGTGTTCTCCTAAATTATTATACTTTTGCATCTCGTCCATTATATGTATTAGGGCAAGGCCAACTGCATAAACACGTGCTGAATTTAAACGGGCTTCAAAAACAAAATTACTTGAAAAATCTTACCATTCATAAATTTTAACTTCTTTTCAATGTTTTATAGCCATATTCTAAAACTTCCGGTAATTGTTTGGTTTCGGTTGTCTCCTTATTGTACCTTTTTAAAGTGTCTACTCAGAAAATTCTCATTTCTGAGCACAAACTGCCTCCTCTTTTATATTATGTTTTAGTTTTAATATTCTTGTTTGTCCTGTCCTGCTGTTATTGTTATTCTAAGTTTTGTCAACACTTTGTATAAACAGTGTATTTAGTGTTATAATATTAGATCTGTATTGGGTAAGGCACACTGTAGGAATAATTTTAAGAACCACTAATACTGAATTACCATTTTTTAAGTTTGTTATACGAGTAGTTAAGCGCACTTGAAGTGAAATGACACTAAACTGCGCTATATAAATGCCATGTTATTATTTTTATTATTCAGATATATTCTGAATGACTAACATTTTAACTGGAAATGGTCATACATCCACATTTTTAACAGTATTTCGATAAAAAAAATCGTTCTTAATTTTCTCCGCATGCACTAATTTTTTCTGTAATTTTGGATGAAAGGGGTACTTAATTACTTTTACATACTTATTGGATTATTAGTTCAATGAGATAAGTAAGTATTTTGTATGGCTAATGTTCAGTTATTTAATTTAATAAATTAATTTTGAAAAGTAATTAAAACTATCAATAAAAAAATGCTCGGATAGCAGAAGTTCGCAAGTTAATATTCCGTTAATTTTTCTACTTATATTGTTTTACATTTAATACTTTATTTAACACAATAATTAATAATGATGTGAAAACAGGGACTATTAATCTTGGTGACCGTGGTAGGTAATCTAGCAAAATGGATGATGCGCAGAAACACGACTAGTTTTTGTTGGAGGTGGGGCCAACTGGAAAAATCACATAGTCGTTGTATCGAACGTCCACATAGAACAGCATAATCTTTATTATCATCAATATAACATACACATCTTATAACCAACACAACAAAATGCCATCATATTTACCGCTCGACAACTCTGTAAAACCTTTCATAAAAACTAATGTTGATAAACCTGCCTTACAGATAGGAAACTAATGTTTAAAAACATGCCCTGCCGGTTAACGATTTGACGATTAATTCGAAAAGTGCTTTATTTGAATCATTACAAAGGACAAAGGTGAATGTGTACCGGTGCTTATATTTACAGTTTTTTTTTCTTGTGCAGCCGTCATAACCATTATAGATTTCCGAAGCATTCCTAATAATTTCGGCCAAGCTGCGAAGTACACGAAGGACCAAGCACATTTTTTAGTTCGATGATAAATAATGAACATAATTATTGAAAATGATTCGAATGCATATATTATGCATAAGTAAGTAGGTACCTGGGTATTTTAAACAATATCTACAAATATGAAGGTTTTATCGACAATGTCGGTAATTTGTCATCGTTCCCAAGCATTACAGCAGATTGCAAACAGTTAACATCATAAGTGCCCATGAACGATAACGAATTACCGACATTGTCGACAAAACCTTTATCGATATGATAAAGGGCCGGCCCCCTAACATGAACACACTTATTATAATATAATATTTAAAGTATGTTTAGTCGATGTGACTATGCGATTGCAGATCGTCAATTATTCTTTGGCGATCTTCAGTCGTACTCGGGATGAAAACAAAGTTACCTCTTTTATTGATCAAACCTTTATCGATGTGTTTTATTCGATTGAATACATTTATTTTTCAAACACATTAGAAAATTGTTCATTTAAAGCTTTTTAAATCTTTAAATAGTATAAAACAAAATCGCCATCCGCGTTTGTTTGTTTGTGCGCTTCGTTCTTCTAAACTGCGCAACGGTTTTTGATACAATTTAGACTATCATCTAGAAATTTTCTTCCGAAAGGTTTACGTATATAAGACATGCGTATTATATTTAAAGAAAGTAGAGAAAAGTCGATGTTTTATAATCAAGTAGTAAAAATATCTTTTCGGGCACTTCATTGTTAACGCTGACTTATGAGATACATCTAAATAATGTATTACGGAATTGTATGTCTTAAGAAGGCCTATAGAAAAGTCTTCCATGGTATATCGTCGCCCCAGTGCTTAATTGTCCAAACGACCATTTTAGCGAAAATGAGTTATTAACGCAATATTGTTAAGGATCAAATTACGCGTCGTTCGATGAAGAAAAAATAGTTTTATCAGCCTGCTACAATTAATTATAAGCATTTTAAAATGTCAATGTCCACAACAATATTCTAAAAGTGAGTCCTTGTTTGGCCAATCTCCTTATTAGGCCAACCTCCTAGAGTCGAGAATTAAAATTGCGTGCTAGTTTGTTCAAACTCCACCAACCGACCAATTACAGCACGATGCGAGAATCACGTGATGTCGCCATCTTATGTTTTTACATTCCAACGGTGTTTGATTTATGGTGTCACGCGGAAGTAAAAAAGCATTTAAATATATACCAAGGAGTTTTTGATTGACAAAACAACAGGAAAATGTCAATAACTAATTACAAAAGTGCATTCATACGCAGCAGTGCGGAAATAAAGCGGTAAGTGTTAGTTTTAAAGATCTCTATCAATACCAAATTTGTTTTGTTTTTTACATTGCAATGAACTTTGTGATACAGCGTGTTCACTTTTCTGTTTTCGCTCAGACTCTACTTTTTGCAAGTTTTTGCTGTCAAAATTGGTTTTGTTGACTGACGATTCATATTAAACTTAGTATTTCAATTCGAAATTTTCAGTAGGTATATCCGTATTTGTATGTAGCCGTTTGAGATTTACAAATTGATCTATAGTGATTAGGCAGTTTGTTGAAATAAATTATAGTTATATAATAAATTATAATTCTGATTTTTTCCTCATTTGTGTGTTTTGGGGTTTTGATTACGATTCTGAGTATTACCAACAAAAACGGTAGGATTTTAATTTTTAGCCAAAAAAACATGTATAGGTATATTATTCACTGAAATAATTTGCATAAATTTCATATAATTTAAGTGATTTAGTTTTTTGGCCACGCGTAATGTTTAGGCGCAATTCTATGGGAGCACTCTCCCCAATAAAGACTCCATTGAAATGCTTGGAGTTAGTATATCAGACCGGCTCAAGTATCGGGGATCCATAGAAGCCCGAGTAAATCAGGCTTCCAAGAAGCTGGACGTCTTGTACACGGCTAGGATATCCTTCAACAGTGACCATCTGCTGTCCCTGTACAAGTTTCAAGTCCGCCCAACAGTTGAATTTGGGAGCCACCTCTGGGCTGGTGCCCCAAAATACTTAATTAACCTACTTGAATCTGTGCAAAGGAGGGCGATCCGTCTGATTGACAATCCGTTGTTAGCAGACCGATTGCCTTCTCTAATGCATAGACGCAATGTTGGCATGCTGTGTCTGTTCTACAGGTATTTTAATGGGCCTGCTCCAAGGAGCTAGCAGTATTGATCCCTGATGCACCAGTGCACGTGCGCAAAACTCGACGGACACGAGCGGAACACCCGTTTACGGTTGACGTTAGCTTCATGAGAACGGGTCGTTTTTACAACTCGTTTTTTGTAAGTCGGCTCGTATGTGGAACGAGCTACCGGCATCTCTCTCCTATAATCCGAGCCTCTTCAAGGCCCGCATTAATAAATCCTTTCATACAGCCCCTACCTTAACCCGCCTCACAACGCCGCCCAACCGGATGGTTACATAGTTCCCCTGTCTGTACACTGGCAGGGACGCTCTTGTGAGGTGTCACATTAAAAAAAAATCTGATCGTAAGAGATTCAGCCTACTGAGGTCATCTTCAGACTGGTACAGATATTCCTTAAACTGTGCTATATATATACATTAAATTTAGGGAGAGGGATTAAAAGGGGTGGAATGCAATGATTTTATTCAAATTATATGGATATCCCATTTTTGTTGCTATGTCTTAACAACGAAGATGGAAGTCTAAAGATGGTTGATAGGCTAAACCCGGTCACGGTCAGAAATAAAAAAAATTTGGACATTGTTTAATATATTATTATCATGGAAGTAAATTATTATAATGGAACTGTCGAGTACCTGGCACGCGTTTCAATGCCACTCAAAGAAAGATTTGTCCCGCATCCCACGAACCCTCCCCCCTCACGGATTACCCTCACCCTTCCCTCTTTCAGTCCCTACTGCTAAGCTACAAGAAATAATGCACACATTTTTATAACAACTCGATCGCCACCTATTATACAATCTGAATGCAAATTTCATAACGCCAGAGTTCACCTTTATGTATGGAAACCTTCGCCGGCGTGCGCAAAGCAACTCACCAAAGTTTCATCGCAATCGGATGAATGATATAGGAAATAATAAGAGAATCTTTATACAAATTTCACAACGCCATAGTTCAATATAATATAGGGAAACCTTCGCGGGCATGCGCACAACTCAAAGTTACAAAGTTTTATCGAAGTCGGTAGAGTGGTATGGGAAATAAGATGTGAATTTGTATATAAATTTCATAACGCCAGAGCTCACTTTTATGTACAGAAAAGGTATAGGAAATAAGAAGGAACAAACAAATAAAAAATCACTATTATAAAAATATATATATATAGATTCCACCACGAATTGTCAGTATCCAAAATAGAAATATTGAAAATAAACTCATCCTGTATATAACTAAAGGTGGTCGTTTAAACAAACAAGCACGGAAAGTTCTACGCAAAAGTTGCCCTATCTCCAATTCCAGTTTGTTCAATCTCCTTTTACAAAATTCTGGTGGTGCGTTTTTGTTCAATCTCCATTTTAAAATGTAAAAAAAGTATCAAAAACTATCCTTAGTCAATTTACAAAGAATTACTTAAACTGATCAGACCTTTAGCTTGACGGAAATATCTTCATCTTAAACACCTGTCATAATGTTTCATTGAAATAATCAAAGAAAACCTCCTCCTGTAAAATTTGCAAATGGTCGTTTGGACAATTAAGCACTGAGGTGACGATATGTCTGTCTCCTAAGGATAACCCAAAGCGAAGCCGGGTACACGTCAGCTAGTAAGTTTATAAAGCAGGATTACGTAAATATAAAAAAAGTATAAATTAACCATATACTGGAATATCAACAAAGTTTGCTTTTTAAAGGCTGCCCCATTTATGCTAAATATGTTGATGTTAGGGAGGCTGGCATCGACATGAGTTTTTATGAATTTATTGTTACTTTCTTCGAATCTCGAGCGATGCGTTGTTCCTTTTCGAGCTAATTTTGTGTAAAATACTAAGACAGTCAGAACATACCTATTTGTAAACTCAGCAGAAGAGGTAGGTATTATTTTTAGCATAATGAGCTAAAAATAGGCTTTTTTCTGGAATCCGTATTTTTGTTAATTTTTAATGTGATACGGCCCAATTGCCGAGATCAAGTTAAGCAATAACATCATTGAAGTGAAATGACACTAAACTGCGCTATATAAATGATATTTTATGTCCGGGTTAAATCTTCCCCACAGGAAAAACTGAACCCTTCCACACACTTTTCCACAAATGATCATCTAGTCAATCCACATTATGCAAGTGCATTATAAAAGCATAATAAATACAAAATAATACAAAAACAACACGTCAAATCATCAGAGATCAAATGGGAAAATAATTCACCGACTCCAGATATTTTCATATCAGAGAGTTCGGCTCGGTAGAACTTCTAATTGGACCTTTAAATCCTACTGATCCCTCAATATAAATATTTAAAAAATCTTTCGTCATCCTACATGTATAATGACTGATTTTTGAATTTTTATGTATAAATTCTTTGACAGATCTAATACGCCTAAATTTTGAATGAGAGAGCTAGGTATAATGGTAGTAGCATTATTATCTGATAGTATTATTACGCTTGCGTCTGGACGATCTAGGCCCTCTGATTGGTCGAATTCAAATCGTGTCTTTCGGGTAAATCCCGACTATGGGGTCTGCAGGCAAAATTCGACCACTCTGCCCCTCTTTCGGTATAAGAACGAACCAAATGACTGGCGCGAATATTTAAATATACAGCTAACAATACGCAAAATTACTTGACCATTAACAAGCGTGTAATAAGAAAATTTCTTCTGGAAACTTATTACTTTGTGATGGCATTATTTATTTTATTAAAACATAAATAACTTTGTTTACATCACTTAATTACATACAACCTCTACATGTAACATGAACGAAGTTCACCTCATCAGGAGTAAGTATACATTGAGGTCAAAAATTAAATATAGATTACAATTGGAAAGAAGAAGTGGAAGTAGGGGGGAGAGGTAAGAGTGGGCGGAGTTTATCAGAATTAGGAATTACAATATCGTTGGACGGGAAAGACCAGTTGAGTGGGAAAATATTTAAAAGAGGGTTTATATTTTTTTTTGCTTATTAATTATATCTGATTTTATATTGACATGTTTTCTTATTTCTAATATTTCTAAATTATTTATTTGCGATGCTTTGTATCCTGTGTGAAGTATTTTAAGAACTGAATTTTTATCAAGTGTAATCATTATTCAAAAGATAATCAAACTCAGATTCACTATTTCCTTTTAGAGCTCCGAGATGTTCTTTAGTTCTGACTTCAAAGTTTCTATTGGTTCTACCTTTGTAAAAGAAATTACAATCATCCCAATTGAGTTTATAAACTCCTGATTTTTTTGTTTGATTATCGTTTTTTTTATTGTTGATACATTATTTTACAATATTTCATATTTTAATTCAGTAATGTTGGCCTCACTGGGAATGCCTTCTCGTTATCTTTATTATTAAGAATATATTTCTTCATTTTGTTAGTAGTGTAAACCGCCGGTTGAATAGTACCAGCAATGTTTTTTTATTTATAATTTTGGAAATATCGTTATCCACACATCGAATTCTACACCATTGTTTATTTCTATCTTTAGGAAGAGGGTAAATATACCATTTGAAGAGTTCATTTTTAATTTTTTTTATTTAGTATTTCAACTAACAATTTATTAGAATAACCGTTATTAAATGCTATTTGTTTTATGGTTATATGCTATTTGTGTTTTCAGGTCTTAAAATACTTCACACAGGATATAAAGCATCGCAAATAAATAATTAATATTTTTAGAAATTAGAAAACATGTTAATATAAAAGCAGATATAATTAACAAGAATTTTTTTTAATAAACTCTCTTTAAAATATTTTCCCACTCAACTGGTCTTTCCCGTCTAACGATATTTTAATTCCTAATTCTGATAAACCCCGCCCACTCTAACCCCTCCCTCCTCCTTCCACTTCTTCTTTCCAATTGTAATCTATATTTAATTTTTGACCTCGGAGTATACTTACTCCTGATGAGCTGAACTTCGTTCATGAAAAGTGTAGTGGTTGTATATAATAAAGTGATAACAAAGTTATTTTTGTTTGAAATAAAGTTTAATAAGATTACATTATTTTATCTATTTCCGTTGTATTAATTTATTTATTTTACAATTTAGAAATAGGGGAGCTATATTGTAATAATCTATTAACCATATATACTCACCCTCTCTCTGTGAATAACCTAATATGTACCTATTAAATGTAACTGTTGTTAGTATCACTTAAACTGGGCGAAGCCTAATCAAGTGCCGCCCGCAGGGCCTAGCAGTAAAAACCTGCGGAGCGGGTTTCTAACTGCTAATTATTACAATTACTACTGTAGAAATAAAATTCTAAAGCTGATGGAAGAACTGAAGGGGAAAGAAAAGAGTATTAATATTTTATTAGTTAATATAGCTAAAGCCCAATACAAGAAAAGTTTCTATTCTGAATTGTTATCTCTCGGTAAGAATATATTGAGGTTATATTATCTCTGGAACGAGGTGCAAATAAAATAAACTGGCTATTTTTCTAAGCATTGAAGAAATTATCTTCTTACTAAATTAAATTCAGACCCTCGACATTCGGACATAGAAATAATTATTTAACCTCTTTGCCAAAGAGGTCGTCAAGTTATCCATACAATATTTTATCGCTAATACCAGACAACAGATTCATACGGAAGACAAAGAAAACCATTGTGACTGCCCCATGCAGAAGATAATGAGATAACATTCATCCTGTGTTTCCCTCCTTATCGACACCAAACATTCAGAGCACCCACGCATAAGGGAGTAACAAATAGTTCTGCTTTCGTTTTGCTTAATAAATTTCCGTATTAATTAATATGACCAACTTTTCATAACAGTAATCAAAACGTGCAGTAACTGGGTATTTTAAATTTTACTTTCATTTCTGAAAAATATATTATATACTTTGTGACTGGTATCTATGTTTAATTTATAAAACAATTTTAATTACATGTTTGTTTGTGCGAAAGTTGGCAACGACACGTCACGCCAATTTACATAAAAATATACCTTGTATTGCTAACGATGTTGCATTGAACATTGATATTTTTTCAAAGCCACTTACAGACAGTTTAGCGAGTATCTTTTGTTTTATTAAAACACAATTAACTTTGTTTACATCACATTATTATATACAACCTCTACATTTTTGTTGAACGAAGTTCGCCTGATCATGAGTAATTATGCACTCCTGATACTGTGTATAGCTCTACATGTTTCATGAACGAAGTTCACCTCATCAGGAGTAAGTACACAATCCTGATACTGTGCATAACTCTACATGTTTCATGAACGAAGTTCACCTCATCATGAGTAAGTATACACTCCTGATACTGTGTATACTTACTGTGTATACCGTGTATACTTATTCCTGAAGAGGTGAACTTCGTTCATGAAACGTGTAGAGGTTGCATATAATAAAGTGATGTAAACAAATTTAATCGTGTTTTAATGAAATAAATAATGCCATCACAAAGTGATAGGCTGAGAAGAAATTTTCTTCGAAAAATTAGTATCTTTTGACACGTGTCACATCTTTCCCCCGTGACCATATTATACTCAATTTTCTATCAACCTTTTCTACCCGGAGAAAACTTTCTGAAATAAAAAAAAACTGCCAATTAATAAAAAATCTGGTCAAATTATTCATATTCTTGGTAAAAATAGAACTGCGGACCTTTAACAAATGAATTGTCAGATTTCCTAATAATCAGTAAAACGCGCATGTGTTATGAGGGCAGCTAAACACGTGTTCATAAAGATACTAATATTGTCGCATTTCTTCATTATATATATCAGGAAAAGCACATCTGCATGAACACGTGTTCCGATATATTCTGAATGGACTCATATTTTATCAAGAAGTATTTAATCAAACATGTTTTTAACAGGATTTAAATAAATCAGCAATACTTGTTTTTGTCCGTGTTGTAGGACCAACACAACGTAACACAATAATGGCACATCTTGCATGTTTATTTACTATTATTGTCTTTGGTATAGTTTTAAATCATCAATATGCCTACAGATGTTATGTAAATAATTAGTTCTACTATTTGTTATTACATTTTTTTACTATTTCAAATTTACTACTGTACCGTTATTTTTTCTACACTGTAATCTCTGTAATTTTTTGGTGAAAAACCTACCGTTTTATGGTGACTGAAATATAAATAAATATATTCAAATCTTATTCAATAGCATAATGTCATAACGAAGGTATAGGTGTTACACCGAGATAAGTTGACTATGGCAAGCATAATACATTTATGTTTTATTTGCAATTTAATAAATTGTTGTTAATATCTGTTGTTCACTTATAGTTAACTTTCAGAACATATGTCAACATCGAAAGGTGTGTAAAGATGTTAAGTTTAATAATGGTGTTGACACATTATGCTTTGAGGCTCAAAGCGTTTTTGGGCGTGGCCTATATCACAATATCGCTCGCCATATAATCCCCTACAGACCTGTCACACCAAACAGATAATATGTTATAAGTATGGGCGTGGCTGTGATGATATGCCGTGATCTCCTAGCCAGGCAATATTTGAAAATGATGTCTACGGCAGGAGAGGGGATCGGGTCAATTTAGGAAACAGGCGTGATTATTCGGCTGTCAGCATAAGCAAAGAATATGTAAAAAATATTAATAATTCTATTATAATTTCTTCTTTACCACACATAAATATGTTATTAAAAACCCACATCAATTGATAAATTCAAAGGTTCTTGCATGTCTGTTTGATAGACTGCAGTGGTCACAGTACACGCCAAAAAGACCATTTACTTGTAATCTCTTGTCTTTTAAATAAGGGCCATTGCAACCATTTATTTACTTATTCCTGGGGCATCAATCGATATTTATATCCCATGTGTATAGCTAACATCCAATGTGTGAATATTTTTTTATTAGGAAAAAATATTGATAATATTATTTGTGAGAATGTTTGTCAAAGATAAGGACTCCTGGGCAAGTTATCACAAGAAAACCTTTGAAACCCTGCAATCTTTGTTAGGGAGGATCGTATAATAATGTCGAATTTAAAAAAACTTCGATTCGTTTTAATGAATTGTATTTGGATGTTTATTTAAAATATGTGCCAATACAGGGATGGATTTGTTTCAAATGGAAAAACTACGATAAATTGCTTTCAAGATGTTTTCACTTCTGCGGTAGAAAATGTTGAAACAAAACTGTTTTGTGTAATAGTGTGCACATTCTGGACCCTTCTCATGGGACGCTTATGGCACAAACTACGCCATTCCAGTGGAAATATGCTTAATTCCAAGGTTGTCTGGATGGAGTGCCCTTTTTGGTCCTCTGAACACAGGAGACAATTAAATATACTTCATTCATTTATTTAAATATTACTCATATGTACATGTGTTGATATGTTTTGGGGTTCGTTTGTTTTTCCATCATTGTTTGAATGTTTCCATTTTTGTAACTTTTTAACACCCCTGTTTGAGTTGGGTTCACTTGTTTACTCTTATAACTATGGAGACGTCCCTCGATTACCAAACCAGTTATACATATATATATATATATAGGTACCAACAATGATTTCACTGTCATTCATGTACCAAAAGTTCCATCTGGCACAAGTGATACTGAGTGAATTCTAAAAGGGATCTGATACGATAATAACACTGAGAAAGACACCACAAATCATAGAGAGGTACGTGTATTATATTTAGTAATGTTTAATCATTGAGAAAACGATGTTTTTTTGCTGTGAAGTTTTGATTGAATCAAACATTCTAATAACTAAAATGCCAAGAAAACTCAAACTGTGCTGGGAATTTTATTTGACTTAAAACTTGGGGTGTTAAAAAGTTACTTTCTATAGAATGTTCTTCTTCGTCATTGGCCTTCTGAGGTCCAACTTTAGATACTGGCTTTGCAAAAATTACTAGTTTATCCGATACCTAACGACTCTTATCCATTAAAATTCCTGTGCATCCATTATTTAACAGCAAACAACATTATAACGTACATTTCTGTATTTTTTAAAAACTTTTTTATTTGTTTTTTTACTGGAGTGGACGTGATTGGGAATGTAAAAATAGAAAAGTCTTGTTTGTAACCTTGGGTCTTATTACCTTAATCGAATATCTGATATTTTGGTCAGTATTCACTGCAGAAATTCATTTAAAATATGATTTTTCTAATCAATGTTTTTTCTATTTTCCAGATGTCGCTAATTATTAAATTGGCAATTTTGGTGACCATCAGTGGACTGATAAATGGAAATGCCATTTCCAGCACAAACGTGAATGTGAAACCACCAAACAAAGTAAGAAGTATTTTTTAATACAAATGTCCATATTATGAAATGGCGAGTATTGAGTTCCAATAACTTGGTCAGTGATACAATGAAAGCGGTTGGGTTAGATTTCTGAAATCAATACAAAAAAACATTTTATATGTTGTTTATGAACGCAATAGGATAAGAATGTTGGGATTGTTGAATTTAACAAAAAAAGGTACAAACGGGAATATAGATATTTAAATTTTCCTTAATAGTATCAGATGGTGGTATACGTGTATGTCCCTCATATTGTAACAAAGTTAAAAGAATGTTCAGAATTTGAAAAATAGTCCTTATCAATATTCTAATAACCCTTCAACTTTAGTTGGCCAGTTCTGAAATATTATTAAAAGATTACATCTTTTTGTTGTATTCATTTCAGCTGCAAATGTTTGTAGACATCATCACTGAGAACATGCAGTCGACTCTGGATACAGATGTACAGAACACTTCCTCCAGTGCTTTCGTCATTCTGGAGGAAACGTATCGAGTGAAGCATTTGAAGACAACTCAAAGGATCCAGGACAGGTACACTGGACAGTATGTGACCAGCGTCACAGACAAAGAAGCTGGTCGCTACACTTATGAGACCATAGCCAAGGTAGAGAGTTTAAAAATTAAAAATGGTGATTATTATTACAAAAACAGTGACTCCGCCTCACTTTTATACTCTCTAGAGACCCTAGAAGGTGGTTCTCCAGCGACCATTCCAGAAACATTTCAAATTCCGTCATTTTTCGATACCATTACTATAACTTACCCGAAGAAGAAGGCTTTGAAGGTAGGAAATACCGAGATCAAGACAGACATGCTTTACCAGAAATACAGAGTTGCTCACCACTTGCTGGAGAAATTGTTTTTCATTGGATTTGAAGAAGAAGCTGATACGCTCGGGATACTTTACGCGGCCGACCTTCCAGCGGACTCGGCGGGCTCCACCACTGCGGAGCAGATAAATAATGGGGGGAAATCAAACCAGAAAGCCAAATTCATCGATGTGGTAGTAGATCAATACACCGGGAATATACTGCTCGCAAGTGACACTAAAATATTTTCTCTCCACAAATTGGTTTATGCCGCCGATCTATGCAGATTTGCAGCATGCACAGACGAAAAAAGCATAGCTGATAAAGTGAAATGATTGCCAATCGATTTGCCAAGTGCATTCCATCTATATTATGATTAAGTTAAAAAACACATTCATAGGTTCATTATAATAAACTACTTATTTTAATCGATGTATAATATGTAATTGAATTTGTTTCAAAACGTTGTTTTACCAAAACCCAATAAATCAATAAAAATAGTGTTGTTTTTTTTATTCGGAGATTTGTGTTTTGGAATCCTATACATTGTGACCTTGTGAGATATTTTTAAGCCTAAAAAACAATTATCTGTCACGTGAAAAGGTTTTTTTCAGAGGATCAGGAGATTTTTCAATGTGGATGAGTGTTTCCGGCTAATAATTATTGCTTATAAAATAATTGTTACCCTTTGTGCTATGCATAAAAAATCTTGTCTTAAACATTAGTTTACCAAAAAAAAAATGAATATAGTGATTTTTATTCCGCTGTTTCTTGTTGCGGCTGACACACGACCCACCAAAATTTAAACAAATATTTAAAAAATTGTAATTTGAAAATGAAAAAATATTTATAGATACGTTTTGTCTTATCAAAAGTTAAGTAATACAAAGAAAGGGAAGTTTATTGGCCCTTCTAAAACTGACTGTCTTGAATTATATCTGATGTAATTATGTAATTTATTCTATTTTAACGTCGTGACTTTCATATGACTCATGTTATATGAATATATATGTTAAACACATGAAAAACCATGAATTTACCAAAAAAATAGCATAATAGTAATATGTAACATATATGTTCATTCACTTCATTGCTTGGTTTTAAAAAAAATTAAGAATAAACCATTTTTTTCAATCTGTGTGTGTTAATGTGCATATTATATATTATTTTATTAATATATGAACGTCTGAAACAAAACTGAAATCATTGGAAAGTTATGTATGAGGTTAAGAGCAAAATGTGTAGAATGTAAAATAGGTAAAATGGGTAAGTCTCTTCTAATGAACTATGGAGTTCCTCAAGGAAGTGTTCTAGGTCCATTATTATTTATAAATGAACCATGCACTTTAGTAATATTTTATGAAAAAAAGTAGATCGATTCATTCAAAGAAGCAGATCGCGAACGGTCAAAAACCAAGTCACTTGCATCATTACATATGAGTTTAAAAATGCATATAACTTTTATAATTGACGTAAAAGAACCAGTATGTTAAGAATTTTAATTGATATTAATGTTAATGAAAAAAATAAATAGACAGTTCATTCTTGAATGCACCTCTCTACAATTTTTTTTAACTCTTCGTTAGTCATAATGAACCTATAAATAAGCATAACTTTGACATTATCTTCACCATTCCGGGAATTGGAGTTGTGTAGTGAACTAACAGACAGCAATTTGAACACATAAAATTTGACGGTAAGATCTAATTCAATTTACTATTCCAATCAAAGGAAATTATTATTATTATTCTCAACTAATAATGTTAATACTTGGCTAGAGTTTTTCATTGATTTTTTTTTTTCATACATTACAATAATTTACAAGTGTAGGTATTTCGAGGCTTATTGCGAAACTGCCCAACTCAATTGAGAAATTATTTCTCGTATTTGAATATCTTCTTGTAGACTATGTATATGGGGACTGTGGACCCTTTTCATTATTGAGGACATTATGGAACAAATATTATTAGTTTCAGTACTTTTTTTTTTCAAGATTCTGTTTTCTAAATAACTTACTTAGATTTGTTGTATCATCTAAAAAAAATATTTTCATATATCCTAGCTACCCAGTCAAAAAAAAACACAACTTTACAAGTTTAATATGCAGAACTTAAATTTTTCTTTTAAATCTCCAATAATATGATTATGACATATCCTCGTATAACTCGTTATGTCTCGAATTCCATCATGGTAAGATATTGACTGTGTTTTTATAAAACCCTTCAAGCCACATTTTATGGGAACATTAATGGGTTATTTTTCAGTTGTTTCATATAGAAAAGTCTTCAAAGTGCAACATGGGAAAGTATTATTTGTTGAATATGGCATTAAAAATACTAAAAACTGAACTAATGAGTTTTTGTTGGTTATTTCGAAAAGTTATTGAATAAATTATTTAACCCTCGATTCTCTCATAATTATAAAAAGAACAGTAATATTTTACAACAACATTTTGAAAAAAATAACCAATCAAAAAATTATTTTACCCAATTTTTTTAAATTTTGATATGTATTTTAATGTTAATTTTTGTAAGTTGTACATTACTCTAGTTTACCATTCTAATTAAAATATTATTACTCGTACATAATCACCGTTTTTACTTACAACATCATTAAATTTGTTCGATGAGTGGGAAAAGGGCGTAGTACCCATATACAAAAAAATCAATTTGTAAATATTTAGGACAGCAATTTAAATTTATTACAAAATATTTCGTGTAACAGATAAATTGCTCGTGTTTTGTAATTATTTGCAATCACTGAACACAATGATTCATATAAATATAATCCGCTAAAACTTTGAATGTGATCTCAGAACGTAATTTTAGCGATAGCGCCCCTTTTCCACCCAATACTTCAATTTTCATGCTTTGTCTTTCTTCTTACGAATTCCGTGAGAAGTTCATTTTCATGCGCTCTTTTTCCCCTTTCATCTTTTACTTATATTATTTCCTTTTACTTATATTATTTCCTTTTACTTATATTATTTCAGATGACTTCGTCGATCTCACTAGCCGTTTTGGCTACATGTATAGGAGTCATGGCACTTGGCAATGGGCTTCCCTCCAACGACATACAAATTAAAGCAAGGGATTCGAACAAAGTAAGTTTTACATCCAACTGACATATGACATTATATTATTAAATTTGATTTTAATTAAATTAAAAAAAAAAAAAGACATATGTACAAATTAAAGCAAAGGATTCGAACAAAGTAAGTTTTACATCCGACGTGTGTGATTAATTTATTTTTATATAATTATTCACGAATACCTCACGAATATAAAAGCAAAATTAATCATATATCGTTCAAACGTACCTAGCAGATATTTTCCATTCCTTATTTAATAAAAATATATTCCGGATGGTTGGGTATTATAGCCATGGTTTTTTTATAATTTTTTTTTATATTGTGTTCCTCTTAATGCCTACATATTTTGGATGTGAATAAAGCAATAAATATTTTAAAGACTTGTTAAAAGCCACACTGCTTTTCCCTTCTCAGTGTTAAGTTTTTCAAGTTCTTGCTTTTATGTGTTTCAGATGCAATTCATGTTGGATTTGTTTAGCGCAAAGTTACAATCATCACTTGACACAGATGTTAAAACAACTCTTGCCGAAGCCTTTACAATAATGGGTGAACAGTACCGTTATGAATTCTTGATGAAAACATTTAAGTTGAAAAAACAACTGAAAATAAACCACTATAATTATTACAACGAAGACAAGTATCAATTTGTTATGATATTAGGTCCGACAAAAAGTTTGAAAGTAAACAGTGGAAAATGTTATTACCAAAATGACAGCAGTATTAATGCATTCTACTCAGTGCGAACTGACGGCGATAATGGAAAAACCAGTGTCATCGAGGGAAATGGTATTCCTTCGTTTTTCGACTCCATCACCATATCTTACCCAGAAAAAAAATTGCTGAGCTTTGGAAATATCGAAATCAAGACCGAAGAGCAATTCGTCAAATACAGAGTGGCTCACCACTTGTTGGAAAAGTTGTTTTTCATCGGTTTTAATAGTACCGAAGCCATCTCAGGAACTCTCTTCAGCGCTGATTTGAACGGAGTAAATTCGTCATCTGTGCAAGCCGATCAAATTCTTCGAGATATGAATGTCGATTTGTTCGTTGATGTGACCGTTGACCAATACACTGGAGATCTTTTCCTTGCTTCCGAACAAGAAATATTTGCTCTTCGTAAAATGGTATATTTTTCTAACGTTGACCGATATGCGTCTTCACCAGACGGAACAAAACTTGCGGAAACGTAGTTTTTTGTAAGACACTAAACACTTTTGTAACGTTTTTTATTTCACCATCATCGTATGTGGTTGATACAAAACCCACAAAAATTTAAATAACCAAATTTCTTTTACATTTCTTAAAAAATATATATTTTTATATTATTTTGAAAATATGGAGGTACCTACTTATTATTTTTCGTGGGAGTACTACTAGCTTTTAAGCGGTTAAACTAGTATTAGATCAACATTTTGTTTTACATTTATTAGCGAACACGCGTGAAAAATCACAGGATAGTCACAGAGAGGCTATTATGTACTAAATTATCTACGAAACTTTTTTTACTACAAGAGTCAGGTCAGAAATTCACCCTGCCTGGCTTCAATTGTGATATTTTTCAAGTTTATCATTTTATTTTATTATGATGTTTTTTTAATTTTCTGTATAAAGAATTGACCTTTATTTATAAAATCAGGTCTTGGCTTTCCAAATAATACACGTTAGCCGCGTATGCATCTACTTAATTACCTATATTGTCTTATGTATAATACAATTCATAACCCTGAAATATTAAAACTCATAAAAATGTGTATTTTTTTTACTAACAAAGAAAGTAATTAGTTCTTAGGTGTGCTTTAACTATCATAATGTTTTTTTTAAATATCATTAATTCCTATATACTTTATAATATGTCAATAAACCATAAAATTAATTTTGTTCTTTTTATTTGTGTCATGTTTGGTAGCTTGGTTCTTAAAAAAAAAGAATAAATCTTACTTTTATTACTAAAAGTTTTACATGAACTATACTTTAATTAAATCTATCCCCACAGATGCGCCATGGAGTTTGCCGCTCTGCCATGGAGTTCGTAGTAGTTATTATCGATATTATTGGTATTATGGATGTTATGTACAGGGTTTTGAGACGTACACAGCTTACTGTAATCAGTGATTTCTTTCCTAATTTAGATTTTTTTAAATGTACCTACGTAACTTTGGTATCCGTTGAAATTCTTCATTTAAAAAAAATCAAATTTAAAAAAATCACTCATGTCACTGGTCACTCAATTTAGTAATTGCATGGTAATTGCCAAACCCCACAACCCGAGAGTAACTGTCGAAAACTGATTTCTTATGATTTTAGGTGGATAAATTTAACAAAAATTTGTCGTAGATGAAAGTTCTATTTAGTCCAAAGAAGGTCAGGAATATCTGATTAAAGTAAGGGATCCTACAGACAAGAGTCTTCGAATTGAGTGCGTACACGAGAGACTTTAATTGCGAGAGCTATTTTTTAAATATATATTATAATTACCAAAACACTAAAACATCACATTGTGTATGGGTAGTAAGTAATTGGAAAACATATGGCTGTATGTGTAAAATTTGAATTCGGAACAGAGACGAAAAGACAAGAGAAGACATTAGACGTACTCGTAATCGTTCAGCCAACTAAAAAGTCTCTCGTGTGCGCACCTCCATGGAAAATCCTTTCACCGTAATGGATTTTTAGGTCCCCAACTGTTACAATGCAACTGTTTCCGCTGTTCCCCTAAAGTGTCTCGTCTGCGGTACTCTAAAATATAACTTATTTATGCACGAGTAGTAAGAACTTGGAGGAAATATAGTGGAGTGTATAAAATTTGAATTTGGAACAGTCAGCAAAGACTTTAGATATAAACTAAAAAGCCTAAACTAAAAAGTCTCTCGTGTGCGCATCTCTATGGCATCTCCATACAGCGTAATGGATATTTATGCCCGCAAATGTTGCAACGCAACTGTCTCCGCAACTGAAGTATCTCGTTTATCTAAGGTCAAAGATGAATACATTGAAATATAAAAATATGTTTTAATATATACACATGGTAGTGTTCTTATATTATTGATCATGATATTGTTTATTATTTATAATTCGATTTTCCTATAAATAGCATCAACTTAGAGACAGTATTTTCACTTCATCCGGGGCAGCGAGAGTGCTCGTGGGTGTTTTTCATTTGGACCAATTACATTAATTAGTGGCTGTATCCAAGGTACGTAACAAATCACTTAATATTATTATTAATTTATTTCGAGACCTCGAAAATACGTAAGTGTTCAAATACTTCTTTGAGACCTATGAAATAATTAATTTTATTTTAAACCATTACAAAAATTTAAAAAGCGTTTATAAAATCCACGAGAAAAATAAATATTTAAATGAAATTCGCCGTTCTCGAAATTTAATTTGGCAGAATTACAAATATTTGTTTCAAGAGATTTTGAATTTTAATTTAGCCCAATTACAAATATTTGTTTCTAGAGATTTTGAAGCATGTTTTTTTTATGACAGCGTCGTGCAATTTCTACATAATAGTATATAAATTAAAGCGTACCCATGGAAATCAAGATATATTATTAATAATTATATCGATTTTTTCTTACATTTTTATCTTTTAATATGTCAATTTCACTTTTTTTTTTCAATGTACTAAATAACATACAATAACTTTTTGTACTTCACTTTTAATTACTTTTTTGCTTTTTCTGTGATTTGTCATTCACAAATTAACAAAAAAAATATTTGAATGTTTTCCATTGTCACAAATAATTGCAAAGTTACCTCTAAAACTATGAATATTCTTATTAAGGCGATTCACTACGTAGTAATTCAAAATCATGTGTTTTTGGTTTGAAAATTTGGTTGCCTAGAAATGTTTCAGATGCTTTAATTAAATACTGAGAGTAGAATACATCTTGGCCTTTGAAATAATCGAGTATTTTTTAGATAAGTCTTTTTATAAGCCCAGAAAAAAATAATGTATAAGGCCTATGAAAACTGCTTTAAAGTTCAAAATCTCCTACTTACGAACCCATTTTCGGTTAAGATTTTATTGTATAATGTGGCAAATTAAGTTATTTATAAAATGATCTGAAAAAAATTAAATATTTATACCTGAACATCAACAAAATAAAATAAAAGGCACTTTTTGGCCATGTTTTTTTCTTGCATAAATCAAAACAGGCGGATGGTGTTAAGCGGGAATTTAAACCTTATCGCCATCTACGTAAGGGGTGTTATTTATAGCAGCTTGATTTAAAATATTACACTACGTAGTGCATCGCCTTAATTACAACGCATTAAAAAAAATTCCAAGTAAAATTTAGAATAAAGAAATGTTTGCATACAAAAGTTTAAAAAACTGGCTATTTGAATAGCAAATTTTATGACAAATTTCTTTTGAAGTTTCCTAACAAATGGTAAGTGGTATTTCTCTTTGTCCTCTCCTGCATTAAAATTCTTTCATTTTCATTTCAGATGCATTCTACTATCAATTTAGCCGTATTGGTAGCATTTATAGGGACCATGGTACTTGGAAAGGGACTCCTATCAAATGAAATAAGCATCAATGGAAAGGGAACGAATAAAGTACGCATTAACCAATATATTTTATTTAATTTGTGATATTTAAATAGGTACTTAGATGTATTTCCTAATACAATTACTATGCATGTGTTATTTTAAAAACTTTTTTTTGTAAATCAACACATACACATTTTAAATTTATTTATGTTTTCTTCTTATTTTATTTCTTCTGCATCAACAACTCTTTACTCTTCTTTGATTTTTTCTGAAGGCTAGTCATATTTCTTTTTTTTTTCATCGTCTCATGAGTGTTTGTACTGCAATTTTTCATTTTTTAATTATTTTTCTGGTTGAAATAATGTATTGAAGTTAATAATTTGTTTAAATGACAATTTAACTACTTCAATATTTCCTTGATTATCGTATTTTTATTCAGTGTAACTCTATTTTGTAGTATTTTAATTTGTTTCATGAATCCATATTTGGATAAAAATATAATGCAGCAACTAACGTGTGGTACAATGATATTACTTTTCTCGGCGATTTCAAGGGTTAGAATGCAGTAGCTAACGTGTGGTAAAATGATATTACTTTTCTTGGCAAATTCAGGGGTTATAATGTAGTTACTAATGTGTGGTGCAATGATATTACTTTTCTTGGCGATTCCAAGGGTTAGAATGTAGTAACTAACGTGTTAACCAGAATAGAATGCAGTAACTAACATGTGGTACAATGATATTACTTTTCTTGGCGATTCCAAGGGTTAGAATGTAGTAACTAACGTGTTAACCAGAATAGAATGCAGTAACTAACATGTGGTACAATGATATTACTTTTCTTGGCACTAGAATTATGCCGCTCACCATTTTCAGTGAATACAAATTAGTATTAGTAAGTACCTAGTATTATTATATTTACGCAAAAAAACATCATAATTTATATTATCACTTCTTCAATAATAATTGCAAAATTACTTTTTGAAATATTTTCATCACCACTTATTGTAAAATTTTCATCACTGCTTATTGTAATATTTTCATCACCGCTTATTGTAATATTTTTTGTGTATAGGTAATTATTTGTCTATACTTGTTACTCTATTGTTATGTCTTTATTTTCTAATATACTTTGTATTATCATGAAGAAACCTTCCGAAACATATGTGTTCAGTAGATAAATAGGTTTTGTAGCAGTGACGATTCCACTGCTGACTTCCTCGATCGAACGAACATCACTACCATGCTCCCACGTGACCTTGGACGGCGGACGCGAGGTGGCGTAACGCATTTCAAGGAAAGAAGATTGAGTTTTAATCTGGCAGCCAGCAGGTCGACATTACCAACACACTACGAGATGGATTCGGGGAACCGGCCCAGAGTACTCACGCAAGGAATCTACTTCAACCTACGTAATGTAGTTTAATTCTTTAATCATGGTTTATCCTTAAATTAGCTATTTCAAGTTTTCCTGTTTATCTAAAAAATAGTATGGCGCTCATAATATATTTTCAGTTTAGTTTCATTTTTAAATTATTATTACGTGACATTAACTTCGTTTACGTGACCTTGTCTCTTCGAGGGAAGGCACGACCCTGTAGATATATTATTATTCTTCACCCATCTTAATCATGATTATTAATTTATTAATCTATTTGTTTATATGAATAAATCTTTATTTTACTAATAAGAGTTTTCATTATGTCTCATGCTCTGGTCATTTCCTTATTTTATTCACACATGTTTCACATATTATACAAACACATGTAGCGAGCACTAAGAATTCCATTTATTACGCCACATTTTGGCGCACCAACATAGTAATAGCCATTACGGTTCATTTTTGGCGCGCAACGTGCCCTTTACCTTAAAATCTTGTTATATTGGCGCTACAACGTGGTAAACCTATAGTAAACTTAGTTAATTTATGTCACATTTTTTCTGGGTATAAATTTTTTTTATTGCTACATTGAGATTCTTGTGAGGGTGCTTTGGTCCCGTCCATTTCGTTTTGTGTTGGTAAGCATGTCTTTGTTATTCAGTTTATTACGCTCTAATCCTGCTTGTTTCAGATTGAGGCTCAAATTTTGTGTTGTAGTAAATAATATGTCACCATTCGGCTAAATACCTACTTTATTTAGCACATTTTGAAATATTTGTGTTCCCTTGTCTTACTTTGAATTTTAAATTCATATCCCTTCAACTTATATTTATTCAAAAGATAACTTGGAGCAATTGTCATCATATCACTGCCATTATCGTAATTGTTTTTATATAATTTTATTTATGCATTATAGCGGTTGTCTTAATTTTTTGGATGAATTACGGCCGGCGGAGTATTATTATTATGTGCCATCGTAGGAATCCAATATACCTACTGCCTATTTCACTCTAATTGCGGCCGGTTGGAACAATACATTGCTACGAGATTTTGTAAGTTGATTTCACATTGATTTATTCTCTCTTATTGTAATTATCATTGTGGTAATTTGAAATGGGATTGTTTTCTAATTTTGGGGTTCAATTTTGTTGCAATCATCTCGGGAATAAAATTTGCTTTTGAATGTTATGCTACTCAACATTTTTATATTGAGAGACGGGGGGTCGTTGTCACTAATATTTTATTACAGATTTAAGCACGGGTTTTAAGTTTGATTGAATTAATTATTGGATGTAAATGGTATTTGCTTTCTTAGTATGATTGAGGTTATTGTGCAACAAATTTTTCAAAATGTTGTTTTAAAACTATTATTGTTTTACCTTCATGTTACAATTGTTACAAGTTCATAAAATGTAGTAATGCGACACCAGCAGTAACTTCTACGATTTTGGGAATATTATTTCATACCTTCTGTTATGATTCTGGAAATTCTAATTATTGTCAAAATTTTTGCTTTCACGCGTTCAATATTTTATTGTATTGCAGCATATTTCTTCAATGCTTTCTAATAATTTACTGAATACCTGCTTTGATTTTATTTTACTTTTGAAATGAAATTTAATTTCTTAAAAAAGAAAAAAAACTTGATTCATCGTAACATATTAATATGGATTATATGTGTAACTTCTTACCATAATTTATTTCAGGTTTCGGTGTTTCATTAATTTTTTATGCAATATTTGCTTCATTTTAATAAATTCTATTTTTGCGACTTAAGATTAACATAATATTATAACGGTGTTTCGATTGCTACAATATACAATTAAATTTTATTTCGGCTTATAATATAAAATAATTACTACCTGACTGTAATTTCGTATTTTATCACATTATTGCGATTAATGTCACAAAACGTTATGTAATTTTTTTCGTTTCGAGATTACTATATTTCATATTTTCTAAATGACTTTTAACTTCATAAACCACTCAAGTTTATTATATCTTACGGACATCTTTTGTAAACTTAAATTGACTTCTTACAACTTTGGTTAATATTCTTATCAGAATATATTTGAAATATTTAAAATAAAAAAATAAACATGGGAAATTTTTTTTTTCTACTTCTTTCCTTGGGAATCCTTCTTTCGGGTTTTGGAATAATCCTCATTTTGTTTCATGGAAGTAAATTATTTATAATTTTATTTGGGAATGTTTTTCCTTTCATGTATTTCGAAGTGAAACCTTAATTTTGCTTTATTATTTAAATGCGTCTAATCATGCTTTTCAGCGTTGCTGGGTTCCTTCACATTGCCGTTGGATATGAGACGTCAAGTATTCAATGGGAATAATCAAGGTCCAGTTTATCATTATCATCATGGATAAGAGGTCATATTAAATACTTTATTTTATAGTTTTCGGTTGAGTTGTTGATTGCTTTTACTGAAGTTTTGTATATAGTTTGTGTTAATTTCTTTGGAATCTATCAATAACTTGGATTGATGAATTATTTAATGGGAATTTATTGGCATCTTGCTCTAGGTTAAACGTTTTGAATTATTGTCGGTTCCTTTCAATTTACCATGGCTCACGTATTTTGATTGCAATTGCGTTAATTTCAAATTTTTAACAATTACTAAAATCTTAAATCTTTCACAGGCATAATATTTTTAGGAATAGTTTTGAGGGGTTAAATCATGGGTTATTTGGAAACCTTTATCCTAATGTGTGTTACGAGTGATAGGTGCTGTTATTACCTGTAATTTACATATTACATATGTTGGTTAGTCTCGAGGGGTTAAATTGTAAAACAGTTTATTTTTAAATTCAGGTTAATTTGCTTTAATAATCTGATAGCGTTTCATTTACAAAAGCGCATTGCATTTGAGACGGCATATTATTTTATTATGAATAGTTATCATAATGTACTTTGATTTTTGGGTGCTGATTTGAAGAGGATTATTTTTCTAAAACTTTTGGAGATTTAAGTTAACTTTTGGGGTTATATTTCTATGTTATAGCGCTTTCTTTGGGGTTATCTTATTAATTACTGTGGGAATTTAAATGCTATACGAATCTAATGTAATTTATTTTATTCAGAAATTAAAACTTTTGTTAGCTCATCTTGTTGCAAATATAGATGTCGTTAATTGGGTTTATTATTTGGCTGTTATTGAGAAGGAATTTTATTTTCTACACTACTTTGCGTATTTATCATTTTCTGTTAGTATGGCTTCCGTGAAGGGTTATTAAATTCATACAAGAAATGATTGGTTTATATGTTGCATATTTAAATTGAATTGGTGGGTCATTCATGGCTTTGTTATAACTTACCTACCCTAGGGATTTTTTTTAAAAGGTTGTACAGAACTTTGTTTGAGCAGCTAATTTTATTTTTTGCTAAGATAAGAAATCTATTATAACTTTCTTCCTTCGTTCCAATTTCAACATGAGTGGTTGAATTCTCAATGATTTAATTTTTTTCATAAATTATAAATTCAATTTATATTAATTATTTTGAAGACAAACCTTTACTAAAGTATTATTTCGTTTCACAGCAGTCGTTTGGTTGTACATACCTTATTATGGGATTTTTATTGTAAATCGAATTACAGTTGGTTTCGTTATTCTACGAGCATTTAGGTAAATTTTATAATGCGTTGGGATTCAGTTCATTGAATTATTATTATTATTATATACACAGTTCTCGGTTCGCGGTGCATTCGCTAATGACATTATTATAATTACATACAAGTACATATACGTCGGGTTTTATACTTTTTTACTTTCATTATCATGTTTTATAGTTGGTTCGAGTCTATGAGTACCTTGGATAATAATTTACTTTATCAATTAGTGTTTACTTGTATTAATTAATACATTCTGTCATTTAGAATTACATAATTGGGATTCAACATTTATTTTATTATAGATGGCACACCTTGCTTAGTTTTTTTTTTAAATAATATTTCTTACGACAAGATATATTACCTACTCATCGTTGTAATGTTTTATACACAAATCTTTCGGTATACAAATTTATTCTACGGTTTATCTCGGATGCTGTTAAGTTCATATTAACATATTTAACTATTTAATACTTTTCTTCGGCACTTTAGTTTGCAATTATTAAACTTTTATCAACTTTTTTTTGTTGGATTTTTATGGAACTTTGATACTGCCTAGTTGTTGGCATAAGTTTGATACTATTTTACGGGAACACAAATTTTCTTTCTCTTAGTTGCAAGTATACTTTCAACTGTTTCATGTTGGTTTTCATGGAGAATTATACAACTATAAGTTGTTTTGATGTTTTTGGTCGGTTTCTGAACAAATAGAAGCTGTCATCGATGTTCATATACATCTAATACTTCGTTTTTTTTTTCATTTTTAGAACGGTCACATATTGTTTACTTTTCTTTTTCGTAAACTTAAAAAGAAGAGCATTTGTCTTTTCCGGTTAAGAGGGATGCGATATTTTTTAAAAAGAGCACACATTCGACGTTCATATATGAACACGAATATGAACTTCGAATGGATGTTTTGTGTTGTCTTGTTTTGTCTTGTCGTTATTGTAATTGTCCATGGGGTAATTCGCGGCTTATTTTTCGGATTTCAACTTTAAGCCTCGTCTTTAATTTTGGTGGAAATTATTTCACTATTTTTATTCTTATCTTGCAGCGGGACGATATTAACGCGTGACATGTTAGTTTTCTAATCCTCTGAGTACGTTGTTTAATTGTTTTCGCGTTCCATGCTTTAGTTTTAGGGCCTCTGAGTTCGCAGCACAATTCTTTTGGAATTGATCGTGGAGATTAGATGTAGGATGTAGGTAGTTTCCTAGTCTTTCTCATCCGCAGGAAGAGAGAGGAACCCTTGGCGTAGATGTATTTCCTATGATGAGGGTAGGTCTCTTGTCCTCCGCAAATAAGATATGTATTTTGAAGTATATAGCGTTATGTCCAGGAATTTTCCGGGTTTTCCATCTCATTATGAGGTTTTATATGGATTGGTTGTACAAGTGATATTTGTTTAACAGTCGTTTTATTCAGCAATAAGACGTTTTGGGTATTTTATATAACGCATACGTTATTCTGGAAATTTATTTCAGGACTATATGAGTTCTGGGTTTTTCCGGTTTTCCTTCTCATTCGAGGATTTATATGGGTATGTTGGGATATATGTAGTTCAACAATCGTGGGGTCTTTTGTTCTGATAATTTTTTTTTAAATACAAAGTTTTTGGGATACTTTTTTTCTGTTTTGAAATATATACCGTTTGGTATGTTAATATACAACAATTATGACGTCTTGAACATATACGTTCATTCGGGATATTATCAGAGCAATGTTTATGATTCATGTTTTTCGTGTTCACCTTCTTAAGCACTTCTCCTATTTTAGGATAATTGCTTGACAAGATAATGGTAATAATTTATAAATTTATCATAATGATAATAACTTTTTTCTTCCTTCAGAAGAATATCATTCTTTATTTTTGAATTTTATCATTTTATTATATACCTTTGGTATTGAATTTACAATTTTCTTGAAACTTTATATGTTCTGTGTCTAATGATTGACAGTTTTTTCAATTGATTTTGAATATTTTAAATTTTGAGTATGATAAAAAAATTTTAATTAAAATTTAATTTTGGATTAATATTTGTGAATAATCTCGGGAGTTGATATAATATTTCGGTTTGGTTTTCTGGTCTTATTATTCATACTTTGCAAAAAAAAAAAAAAGGTTTTGTGTACCTGGGTTTTTCCTTCTATTTTAGAATTTTTTCCGTGATTTTGTAACATATTTTCTATTTTGGGTCAACATATTTTAACTTTTGGTAGGTTTATACAACTTGAATATTAACATTAATTTTGATGTTTTATAACTTTAGTTCATTTGCGTGTTTGCATTTCACATTTGTTGAGGTCAAATGTTTTATAGGGTTCATTCATAGGTAACCTTTTGATTTGCTTCTTTATAATAATGCTTATATTTTCATAAACATAATTAGCAATGTTTTATTGAGTAGTTCATTCTTGTGGATAAACCATATAGGTAGGCAGTTTTAGCTGTAGAGAACTTCACTTCAAGCGGTTGGTCATCATCACCAGATCTCTTCAACTACAAGTTGCCTTGAATGGGCAGAAGTATTCTCTCATGCATTTGGATGGTGTCAAAGAAATTTCTTCAACTACATGGAGCATCATTTTCATATCGACATACTTATAGTTGCCTTGAATGGGCAGAAGTATTTTCTGCAGCTGGTGCATCTGTTATATATATCTCTTCAGTGGGCCACTTTGGGTCTTTAAGTTATATGAAGAAATCATGATCTGAGAGATTCCGGCAAGATTATCTACGGGCAAGTATCACTAGCCAAGAAGGTTCTCTTCAGGAGGTGCCAGGTGGACCTCATTATTTCCAGGAGGAAATATTTTCTTTTGGTGAGGGGGTAATGTAGCAGTGACGATTCCACTGCTGACTTCCTCGATCGAACGAACATCACTACCATGCTCCCACGTGACCTTGGACGGCGGACGCGAGGTGGCGTAACGCATTTCAAGGAAAGAAGATTGAGTTTTAATCTGGCAGCCAGCAGGTCGACATTACCAACACACTACGAGATGGATTCGGGGAACCGGCCCAGAGTACTCACGCAAGGAATCTACTTCAACCTACGTAATGTAGTTTAATTCTTTAATCATGGTTTATCCTTAAATTAGCTATTTCAAGTTTTCCTGTTTATCTAAAAAATAGTATGGCGCTCATAATATATTTTCAGTTTAGTTTCATTTTTAAATTATTATTACGTGACATTAACTTCGTTTACGTGACCTTGTCTCTTCGAGGGAAGGCACGACCCTGTAGATATATTATTATTCTTCACCCATCTTAATCATGATTATTAATTTATTAATCTATTTGTTTATATGAATAAATCTTTATTTTACTAATAAGAGTTTTCATTATGTCTCATGCTCTGGTCATTTCCTTATTTTATTCACACATGTTTCACATATTATACAAACACATGTAGCGAGCACTAAGAATTCCATTTATTACGCCACATTTTGGCGCACCAACATAGTAATAGCCATTACGGTTCATTTTTGGCGCGCAACGTGCCCTTTACCTTAAAATCTTGTTATAGTTTGAAAAATGTTCAAATAACTAAAATTCCTAGGCACCTACCTACTCTAAGGATTTGTGCGTGTGCATAAAAAGGAATATAGGTATTTAAAAATGTTGCGCTATTACGAATGAATACACGTATACACATGTTTGGTGAGGAAGAGAAAATATTATAACGGTTCTTATACAGGGTGTCCGGGGGTAAAGTTCACTTCGGGGAGGTGATTTTACATTTTACAAGTAAAAAATACAAAAACTTTTTTCGAAATTCCAATGTTTTTAGGTAAAAAAAGTGAGGCTGTTTGTATTGGTAAATAAATATTCTTCGATAAAAAATGTTTTTGTATGGGAAAAAAAGTTGGTATTTCGAAAGGTTATATAACTATTTACTTCTACCATTATGTAAAATTACCTCTCGAAGTTAACGCACTTTACCCCCGGACACCCTGTGTAGGTAACATTTTACAGGTTTTTTTTTATTTTTTTTATTGAAAATTTTTTTGATACATATATATACAGGTACATACATAATAACAAAAAATAAAAGAGAGTAACAAAAAAATCCCACAAAGGCGAGGCCTGTGCGTGGGCATTATTATTTGTATGTGGATATTTAAAACAGTGGTTTAAATAAAAATAAAATATTGTACATGGTGATTGATTTTATCGTAATTTCAGTTACTTTTTACTAAAATTCCAAAAATATTTAAGTGCTCAATGAATATTAATTGGTACAACAAGTATTAATTGATACAACAAACACATAGCAGACTTTATTATATATCTACTCTTAAAGCTAATTAGTTGTAAGTATAATTAATGGCTTTGTTAATAACTTATAAGAAAAAAATATCTATTTTGGCTGTTTTGAGCCAAGTTTTGATATATTTTTTATATGAATGAAGATTTTGACGAGTGGTCTCTTTAAGGGTTGAACATACTGAATTATAGATTTTTGGAGCAATAAAACTAATTTGTCTCTGGGCCTGTCTAGTTTTACAGTGGGGTACAACATACTCACAGGCGCCACATCTTCGACTGGAACGATTAGAGTTTTTAATAAAATTGTTTGGGTGCTTGTAGATAAATTTAAGACATTGAAAACTATAGGTTTGTCTAAGGTCCAAAATATCGGTTTCCCTAAACAATTGTTTGGAGGGATAAGATTTACTTTTCTGGTACATAATCTTAATTATTGCTTTTTGGGCAATTTATGGTTTGAGATGATTATTGTAACTTCCTCCCCAACCAATTATTCCATAGGAAATAGATGAATGAACTAGTGCATCATAAACTAATTTTATGGTTTTTATATTAACTATATTACACATTCTTTTAAAAATATAATTTAAATATCTCAGTTTGTTAACAGTTTTTTCTATATGGCTGGTCCATTTTAGTTGAGAATCTATGGTTACACCTAAGTACTTAATATTTTTTCCTGATTACATCTCTTTACAGTTTGAGCATGCGGTAGGGTTACAATTTACATTATGAAATCTTAAATTAAGATTAGTTTTGGGAGCTGATTTCAGTGTGTTATAGAAAGGAATACAGAGAGTTTTTTTCATAATTTAAAGTAAGAAGGTTTCTATCTAGCCACTCTTTGACAATAGTAATACATTTGTTAGCCTTATTAGTTGTGTCTTCCCATGTATTTCCTTGGACTGTTATTGAAGTATCGTCAGCAAATGAGAAAATATTATCAGTTATAACAATGTTACATAAATCGTTTATATAGATTAAAAAGAGTAGCGGCCCTAATACAGTCCCTTGTGGAACACCGTGTTTTACTGTATCAAAATTGCTCAAACACATTCCAATTTTTGTAACATTAGTTTTTTCTTTTCTTTTCTTGAACGCACGGTGTTTAAATAGCACATTGTAATCACTCACAGAGATGGACCTACTACCAAACTGACCTTTTCTTGCATTTCTTGAATGCACGGTGTTTAAATAATAGGTTGTAATCACTCAGACAGATGGTCCTATTACCAAACAGACTTTTTCTTGCATTTCTTGAATACACGATATTTAAATAGCACGTTGTAATCACTCACAGAGATTTACCTACTACCAAACTGACTTTTTCTTGCATTTCTTGAATGCACGGTGTTTAAATAATAGGTTGTAATCACTCAGACAGATGGTCCTATTACCAAACAGACTTTTTCTTGCATTTCTTGAATACACGATATTTAAATAGCACGTTGTAATCACTCACAGAGATTTACCTACTACCAAACTGACTTTTTCTTGCATTTCTTGAATGTACGGTGTTTAAATAATAGGTTGTAATCACTCAGACAGATGGTCCTATTACCAAACAGACTTTTTCTTGCATTTCTTGAATACACGATATTTAAATAGCACGTTGTAATCACTCACAAAGATTTACCTACTACCAAACTGACTTTTTCTTGCATTTCTTGAATGATCGGTGTTTTTGAATGGAGTGAATTGGTGATTACTGGTTAATTATTCTTATTTGGTTGTCAATATAATTTAAGTTATGAAGTCCACAATAAGGGGTGAAAAATACTAATAATTTCTTGTGGCTTATCACCATACTTACAAAGCGCCATCACAGTTCTACACTAGTTCCATGGTCGCCACTATTAAATTCGACGTACCTACTAGGAACAAAAGACAAAACGTTACATTTTTCTGCAACACGTACACAACCAACTATCATACACACTCACGAACCAATAGGATGCAAGATCTGGGCAACAAGTTTGGGGATACTATTGATATATTTACTGACTACATTTTTAGAATTAAGTTGAATCCTACAAATTATAATAGTGTTGGTAACGTAGTTGTATTGGTTTGTCTTACAGTATTTATTTTATTTATTATATTTTTTTTATAACATTGATTCCATTTTATGCTTTTAACTGTCCAACTAGGAAAGATTCCCGTTTTAATTTTGTTCGTATTTTATTTTATGTTCCTGTTTCATCTATCTATCTATCTACCTACATAAATAAAAATGTAAATGTTCGTTTGTTCAAAATCTTAAATCTCCGAAAGTTCTCCACCGATTGCTTTGAAATTTTGACACATCGTTGCATTCGAATATGCGTGTGTTTTTATATACTTGTATCATATAGATGTCACCTGCGACAGGAAAAAAAGTTTTTTTTTCAAAAACCGCGCCATCTGTTGGACAAACATGCTTTTTTAAATTTGTGTGTGCCATTTGTTGGATAAACGTGCTTTTTTAAAAAACATCACCATCTGTTGGATGCAAAACCAACACGCGCTATTGTTTTTCTATCTGCATAGACAGATTAAGCCACAGAAATACGTGGCGGGGTACAGCTAGTTAAAATAATAATAATTAACAGGCAGACTGAGCCACAGCAACGGTAAAGCTAGTATTTTAAAAACATCGTTTCTTATTTTGAATAACTTTCGATAGCTCATTTGGTATATTCTGTTCTTATAATTTGTGTAAAAGCCCAGCTAGTCATAAAATCAAATAAAATAAAAATAAAGAAATTATAAACAGAATAAATTTACTAATTGTTAGTTAATCGAACATTTTATATTGACTTATATAAAATTGGGAAACTATCATCCTGCCAATTTTCTGATGATCGAGTTGCCTTTTTTAAAATTTTTTCATATTTCTATTTTTCAGATTCAACCGCTTTTGGATTTGCATCATGAAAAGTTACAATCTTCACTTGACACAGACATATACTCAACTCTTGCCAAAGGATATAATATATTGGACGAGACTTACCGTTTTGAATTTTTATTTTCGTCATCTGGCCTGAAAAGAAAAGTACGTCCAGAATATGCAGATTATTCCGAAGACGATTTCAGACGATATGAGTATACCTTCAGAGAAAACTGGATTAATAGTTTAAAAATAGTTAGCGGAATATTTTATTACAACGAAGATAAAAGTAGTAATCGATTCAGCTCGGTGCGAACTGACGGCGACGATGGAGAAACCAGTGTTATCGAGGTAAATGGTACTCCATCGTTTTTCGACTCCATCACCATATCCTACCCTGAAAAAAAACTGCTGAACTTTGGAAATATCGAAATCAAGACTGAAGAACCATATGTCAAGTACAGAGTGGCTCACCACTTGTTGGAAAAGTTGTTCTTCATCGGTTTTAATAGTACCGAAGCCAAATCAGGAACTCTCTTCTGCGCTGATTTGAGAGAAGCAAAGTCGTCATCAGTGCAAGCCAATCAAATTCTTCAGGGTTTAAAAGACGATGGATTCGTTGATGTGACCGTCGACCAATACACTGGAGATATTTTGCTTGCTACTGAGACAAAAATATTTGCTCTTCACAAAATGATTTACTTTTCTAAAGTCGATCAATTTGCATCTTCACCAGACGGAACAAAACTTGTACAGACATAGTATTTGTATTTGTAGGCATTTTTAAATGCCGAGACTTTAATTCCACCTTGAGCTGCATTTTTTTTTTAAATGAAACTTTCCTGTTTTTTTTTTAAATAAATTACTTTATAAAATGTTGCAATCGAATATTAAATAAATACCAATTTTCTAAGAATCATCTACTTTGCCGGTAGATTTTTTTTTTCAATTAGCTTTTTCATTAATTTCATCCCTTGATATTCCCTTCTAAAGTAAAAGAATTTGTTCATTCATAGGCTTGCAGATACAATTTGTAAAGCTATTATTTTTATTTCAATTGGTTTTGTATGTCTAACGTCTAACTGAATCTGTGTTTAAATATTCGGTTTTCTAACTAGTTTAGAACTTTGAAGTTTGTTTAGCTATAATAACAATTTAAAAAATATGTTAAGATTTATTTTTTCAATAAATGTACCTTTGTATTGCATCTCATTTATTTTTTATTTCTTGCTCCCTGCCTATATTTTAATTGTTACCGCCCAATTACAAAAGACGACTTACCTGCAATACTTACAGACGAAGGGAAAATACTATAATAAAGGAAAAAATATAAACATTAAAGGTATTTGGGGATCTGGTGTGGAGACAATGAAAGATGATAGTGTGTCACAGCGTTTATTGCGAGTCAGTGGTATTGCGCAGTTGCGAGATGAATGGATCCCATGAGGATGATACCAAGTGTAGACGGCGATGACGGCTAAGCGGTTGAAGCTCAGGTCAGTGAGTCCGGCATCGTGGGAGTGTTCAGCACTGGTGAAGACGTGGAGTCTTCCGGGTACTCCAGTGTGAACGTGGTGGCCGAAGGTGCGATGGACCTGTCGGCAGATGGGGCCGAGGCGCAGACCGGCGAAGTGGTCGCAGGGTCTAGGCACGTGAGGTCAGGGCTGGCCAGGAATGATATCCGGGGCCAGGGCGCTGGTGAAATCCCTAAGAGTCCATAATGAATTGTAGTCCGTGCAGAGCCGGGTGTAGGTCATGGTTCTGTGGAGGTGCGGTGAAGAAAGAGCGGGACGCGACGCGGGAACCCGTGGTAGCAGCAGCGCTTGCTAGTAGGTCACTCGTAAAACTGCTAATTGATGACAATCTAAATACTTCTGGGCGCGCTTCATTATATAGCCGCCCGGGAGCATTCGAGAACATTTCATAACTGTAGGTAGGTCGGCGAACACTCGCATCGAGACTAGAGTTTTCCCGCTACAGTACATTTTATATTGGCTACAGGTATAACTACGTCTTCGCGAAGTACGTCGCAATTTGTTTCTCACTGCAAGGGGTATGCACTGAGGATTGTTAGCAAACAAATCTTGTACAGCGGAATTCCATTAAAGACGACTGTAGATATAAGATATGAAAACAAAGGCCTGAAAACACTAGGTTTCGTATTAAAAACAGCTAAAAACTCCATACAAGCCATTAGACTGTTATACATATCTCTAGTTAGAAGCATAATTGAATACAACTCAGTAGTTTGGTCTTCCTCTTACAAAATTCACATTAATAACATTGAGCGAATACACAAAAAAAAATTCTACGTTTTATAATTTTTAAATTAAATATCCCACTAGAAGACTTTCAATCTCATTTCTATTAAATACTCTAAAAATGCACACATTGGGAGACAGGCGTAAAATAAACGACTTAACTTTTTTATTCAAAATTCTAAACTCTAAATTCGACTGTTCTCCAACTCATAAACTTACGAATACCTACAATAACAACACGACAAAATACACTGTTCCACTGCAACACACATAAGCGCAATTACATTGCGAACTCCCCAATGCAACGGTTTCACACTATGGGAAACCAATACTTAGGTGATGTCGATATATTTAATATTAACTTTGCGAATTTTGTGGATCACGTAAAAAATTTATTTCAACACTATTCCTAAATAGAAGTTGTATTTTTGTAAACCAGTCAAATCGCTGATTTTTTAAATTTATGTTCTTGTTCTTTCAATTCTTGTTTCTTGCATACATTTTTTAATGTAATTTTATTTTTATTATTTCTTTCTCATTTTTTTCAAAATTGTCTGTCATCAAAATTGTACCACCTACGTTTAAAAGCCTTATGAGCGTTAAATAAATATAAGTGTATGGATTTTTTGTACTCCGTATGCATTACCAGAAATGAAGTACAACAGAAATAATCCTTTGGGGGTCAAGTGTCTAAGGATGCCGAGGGATGAACTGTCCGGAGTATCAACTATCCGGAAGATCAACTTTTCGAGAGGTCAACTGTCCAGGATCAATGTCAGGGGAACAACTGTAGCCACATTTATTTTATTTTTTCTTTCAGACTATTACACCAATAAATTTTCAAATTATTTTATTAGGTTATACCATAGACATATGAATATTAGTAGACCTGCCCTAAGTGATTAAAAGCGTATTATCCCCACTCCCCATACCGGTTCCATTGGAACCGGCTGTGCTCGCGTATGGCCTCAAGTGAAATTTGAAAACGTGACGTCATCATTCTTGTGCGAACTATGGTCGAGGCATCATCGGCTCATTTTACGAAATAACACGGCAAAATGTTGACTTGTACTATGAAAACTTGTAAAAATAGATGTGAAAAAGAGAATAAACCCAATTGTCGTATTACATACCATATATAAGCATTATTTTACTTTATTTTAAGCATATTCACATCGTATAATATAGATAAGTTTTAGAAACATATACTATCACATCGAGAAACGTCTGGACGCGAAACACAAAGCTGGTTGGTTGCTGGGAAGTAAATTATGAACATTTATAAAAGTGTCTTAACTAAATACTTAAACGAAATATTCGACTCTGAAAATAGAACCGAATTTTTTTTGCCGAATTTGGACTTCGCAAATTTGTTCATAACGTGGCGAGTAATTTGCGCTCCCATGTAAAAATGTCTATTCATTCAAAAACAGATTTTACTTTTAAGAAGTAAATGGTGATATTATAATGCGAGATGCCTATTTACTGTCAGATTGATTTATTGACGAATCACAGTCAGCCTTACGCCCTTCGTTCTTCAACAGTTGATTTTACCCCTCGCCATTATCTTTTTGTCTATTAATTCCTATGTCTGTGGGTTATACCTATTTTTTAAATCTATTCGATCGCAATATATTTGTATGCAATCGGAGACAGCACTACTGGTAGTATATTCTAAATAAATATATATACTTTAAAAACACTCATGAAGCTTACTGCGTGTAAAACTAATATATTTTACATAATTTTATTAATATTATTTAGTTTTGACTTAGTGTCACCTTCGTAAGATATTCTCAAACGGATTTAATTTGTGAGTTAGTTACTGCTCTGATTTTCAGTTATAAAGTTTATAGAACACTGTTAACGTTATTTATAATATGATCCGTGCGTTCTGATGGCCTCCGAGGTCGAGGAGTAAGGCTCTCGACTAGCAATCTGGAGGTCGCGGATTCAAATCCCGGTGAGACCAAGAAAATTTTATTTGCTAAATTTGTGTTACTCCACAATTACTCATTTAAAATAATATGTTCTATACTTGCAGCAAGATTGAGAGCGGGAGACAATCGCCCTTGTGTAAGTCCACCATTCAGATTTGATACGTTGATTGAAATGGCTTTAGCCGTAATACCCAGGTACTTCCCCTCCCCTTACCCGTCTCCTTACCCTCCCCACTACCTTCAGCCTCACAACATTCCCCAATTGGGGTTGCCATAGTCTCACTGGCTCACAACATACCCCAATCAGGGTTGCCATAGTTTCAATGGCTCACAACATACCCCAATCGGGATTGTCATAGTCTCACTGGCTCAGAACATTTCCCAATTGGGGTGGCCATAGTCTCTCTGGCTCACAAAATACCCCAATTGGGGTTGCCATAGTCTCACTGGCTCACAACATACCACAATTGGGGTTGCCATAGTTTCAATGGCTCACAACATACCCCAATTGGGGTTGCCATAGTCTCACTGGCTCACAACATACCCCGATTGGGGTTGCCATAGTCTCACTGGCTCCGAACAGTTGGGAGCAGTTGGGACTTGCATTTCAAATATTTTTTTTAAGTGTTACTGTTTCTTTGTGTCTAGGCCTCACTTCAATGATTAATAAATTAATAAATTATTTCTCGGATGACATAAACATATTTTCGAAGGAAGCAAATGCCATAATCTCACTGGCTCACAACATACCCCAATTGGGGTTGCCATAGTCTCACTGGCTCACAACATACCCCGATTGGGGTTGCCATAGTCTCACTGGCTCACAACATACCCCAATTGGGGTTGCCATAGTCTCACTGGCTCACAACATACCCCGATTGGGGTTGCCATAGTCTCACTGGCTCCGAACAGTTGGGAGCAGTTGGGACTTGCATTTCAAATATTTTTTTTAAGTGTTACTGTTTCTTTGTGTCTAGGCCTCACTTCAATGATTAATAAATTAATAAATTATTTCTCGGATGACATAAACATATTTTCGAAGGAAGCAAATACTTTGGGGTGTGACATATTGAATGAAAAAACATACACTTAGTAAGACACCACTTTATTTTTGAATCAATAACGATAGCCAACCGGGTTTCGCTTGTCCCAAGCTTCATCAGGGCTAAGTATCAACTAAAGCTAATTAGATACAGGCACATATAAATATAGGTAAATGAAAACAATGAGTGAAAGAGATACAAAACAGATAGAAAGAGATGCAAATAAAAAAGGTGGAGACAAATTATTAAGGATGATGAGGAGGGAGGGGGGGGGGGAAGGAAATAACAGTTTCAGTGGCGGAATAAATTTAATATGGGACTATCAGATAAATTAATTTGGTTATTTATTATATTTAAATTATTATTAACTGCTTTTTTTATTTCAAGGGCTTCTAAGTTGTTTAATCTAATTCCAGATCCATTTTTATGCAATATTTTAGTTCCAGAGATTTTATCGAATGAATGATTAGATTTTATTATGATTAGATTCGCGAATCATTTAATAGAATCTAATCATTCATTCGATAAAATCTCTGGAACTAAAATATTGCATAAAAATGGATCTGGAATTAGATTAAACAACTTAGAAGCCCTTGAAATAAAAAAAGCAGTTAATAATAATTTAAATATAATAAATAACCAAATTAATTTATCTGATAGTCCCATATTAAATTTATTCCACCACTGAAACTGTTATTTCCTTCCCCCCCCCTCCCTCCTCATCATCCTTAATAATATGTCTCCACCTTTTTTATTTGCATCTCTTTCTATCTGTTTTGTATCTCTTTCACTCATTGTTTTCATTTACCTATATTTATATGTGCCTGTATCTAATTAGCTTTAGTTGATATTTAGCCCTGATGAAGCTTGGGACAAGCGAAACCCGGTTGGCTATCGTTATTGATTAAAAAATAAAGTGGTGTCTTACTAAGTGTATGTTTTTTCATACATAAACATATGCTTGACCATCCATTTGTGTGCAACGAGTCACTGGAGGGTTTCGTTGGTTTTAATTTTGTTGTTCTTTTATTTTAAAAGGGTGAAACAAAGATATTAATTCTAAGCCCATTTCTTGTGCGTAGCGTGAATTTACACGCACTAGTTTTACCGACTCCTTTTTGACGGGCAATGCTATGTATGTATTGTATACGTCAATGCCGGGGCCCGAGTAAGAGTGCCATCGACATTATGGCACTATAATAATGGTCTAACATAATGCCATACAAATTGGCACCGGCCGTCAAAAACCGTCAAGTAAAACCAATGCTGATTTCTTCGTGCTTTCGTAAGTACCCGTAAAATATCACGATATAAACTGAAAATACCAACACGAATTAGTAAATAATTTCGGTTAATAAATAGTTAGGTACTTAGATAAAATAATAATAACATAATATAAACTTGTAATGCTTTTCATTGTGAAAATTGTTATTTACATCAGATAAATATTGTAAAATACGTCCCGGATGATCATTGTGAATTATTACATAATATTGTCTTTGCAATTCTTTAATGTTACAACTTTTATTATTAATATGTTCTTGCTTTAAAACATTGATTGTTTTAAGATCTCTTATCAAGAGAACCATGATTATTTTTCGTAGGCTTACTGTGAAAATCATCTAACCGTGGTGTTTTAAATATGACAGAGGTACTGATTTATTAAAAAAAACATCAAACGGTTAGAAAGTTGAATGGAGAGATATGCACTCTGTTATAGAAGTATTGATTTTTTTTTCTCTTGAGCTTTGCGTCATAAATATTGCTCCATTAAACAAAATAAGTAATAAATTAATAAAACTGGATGTTTTAAAATCGGAAGGGAAAATATTTTCTTTTTATTTGGTGAATATTATTTGCATTTTTTTCGAATGCTAAATTTTCTATGAAAAATGGGTGAAGTTAAATAAGGTATGTTAAGTTCATAACTAAACTTAAATCAATAATTACATTATATGATTAATTTTAATTAAAGCAACCCATCTTGACTTGGTAGGTATGTATTAAATAATTCTGCTCTTTATAAATTAATTCTCTTTGTGTCTTTAAATACAATGTATACAGGGTTTAATAGTCTGTTGGCCAAAATGTATTTTCATTCAATTAATTCATTCTGCGAGGTTACCAAAGCGTCGCAGAATCCGAACGCGTGGGAGAACACCCTAATCGGAATTTTTATTTTATTTTATACATTTTTAACTACTTGGGTTTTCTACAGCTTACATTTTATCCTATATATATAAAACTTACATAACATAAACTATGTATCATAAAACTTTAAATTGATAATAAATAAAATAAAATCAAGTTACGATAATCGAAAGTAAAATTTTAGAAACTATACAAATTAAAAGAGTAAAGGTACATAAGTATAATAAAAAAATGTGAAAATAGTAGATTAATTATACATTTTCAATTAAAGAAGAAGGAAGCGCAACACGGCATTATACCCCAAAAATAAATCACGATATTCCATTTGGCAGTGAAAATCTCAAATATCCAAAATCAGATTTAAATAATTCTTATACAAAGTCCGACATAATATAATATTTAATTGGACATCGCCTGCGGCCGATGCGACTTTATGGTCAGCCGCCTTTGTGCCCATTAGCGCATTTCACATATGAATTCGGAGCCTATACATATGTAATTTGTATGTGATTTGTTCTCCTGCTACTGGTGACCTGTTGCAAAGAATGTTTTTGTGTTTTTGGCCGTGAAGAAGTATGGAGTCCTTTCGTTCGGACAAATGAAGTTCTGCATGATGTAGTCCGGCTTGACGATCGTCTTGTTTCCCAGAGGCTCAAGAAGATTATTCCACAAGAGATTGGCAGCTAAAAACATTACAAAAGATGATTACATAGAACTGATTTTTGATTTTACAAACCTCCTAAATGAGCTGCATAATACGGTAAACATTAACATGCTTCCTGTTTATAGTACTTAACCTGAGTCGTATAATTTCATAGATGACAATCTGAGATTAATGAGTTATAAACTTGGCAAAAATGAGGATTTCAAACTCTAAATATGTGTTTCAGAATTCCGCACCGAAATAAATCGGCCTACAATTTAATTTGAAAAGGCAATTTATGTTATTTTCAATCACTGAAATCTGCTATAGAGTGAGAAGCAAATATGGTAATCTGAAATATCGACCATTCAAGGAGCTCCATTGTGATGACGTAACACAATGGCGGAGCGCATCGATTCATAGAAAATACAAAGAAGTAACTTAATTACAAATGAAAAAAAAGTGGCAATATGTAAAAATATTACAAACGTAACCGGTCACAATCTGACAAATAATTTATGCAATGCACGTTAAATTTAAAAAAAAAATCCTTTCAATGAACCAGTAATAAATATACTATGCAAAATGCAACACATTTATGTGATTTTATCCAAGTATTTTGGGTTTAAGGTTTTTTGGTCTGCTGAAAGAATGAAGTAACATCAGATTGCCGTCGTTGAAATTATACGACTCATTTAACAGATAAAAACAAATTCGATATAAATATCACCATATCAATGGCTACCTGCTCATCCATCTAAATAAGCATGCCATAAAAATCCTATCTGTAATATTTACTTCGTGTAGTATCCCAAACTTGGACTACCATAGTAACTTCACTTTCCCAAATGCGTTTTGTCTTTATTTCTGTCTGTTTTTGCTCACATATGCACTCTGCATAGGACCCTGAGAGCAATAATATTGTTGACCTATCGTTGAACATAATATGCTCCATCAGCTCTACTCTTTGCTGTGTAAAGTATAAATGCTTCCGATTTTTTTGTCCGGGTTAAATCTTCCCCATAGGAAAAACTAAACCCTTCCACTCACTTTTCCACAAATGATCATCTAGTCAATCAACACTATGAAAGTGCATTATATAAGCAAAATAAATACAAAATAATACAAAAACAACACGTCAACTCATCAGAGATCAAATGGGAAAATAATTCACCGACTCCAGATATTTTCGTATCAGAGGGTTCGGCTCGGTAGCACTCCTAACAGGGCCTATAAATCCTAATGATCTCTCAACATAAATATTTAAAAAATCTTTCGTTATCCTACATGTATTCAAAATGACCGACTTTTGCATCTTTATATATAAATTTTTTGATGGATCTAATACGCCTAAATTTTAAATGAGAGAGCTAGGTATAATGCTAGTAGCCAAAATAACGAATGGTAATATTTTTATAGTCTGAGAATGCCAAATTCTTTTTATTTCATTTCCTAAATCTGTGTATTTTCTTATTTTTTCATTAACAGATTTTTGAATATTACAGGAATTCGGAATAGCGACATCAATGATATAAGTTATTTTTTTAATTTTGTCATGTAAAACTATATCGGGTCTATTATGACTAATCGTTCGGTCTGTTAGTATAGTTTTATCATAATATATTTTATAAAATTCGTTTTCTAAAAATGAATTTGGTTCGTATTCATAATATGGTACCTACTATATTACGGCAGTCAATCAAGTTATGTTTAATAACCAAACTTTGGTGAATTATTTTTAAAACTTGATTGTGCCTAAATGTATACTCGGACGGTGCTAATATAGAACATCCCGATATAATATGTTCTATAGTTTCCGGAAAAGCCAAACATTTTCTACACAAATCATTAATTTGATTTGCATCTTTGATTATATGCTTCCTATAATTTTTAGTATTAATGACTCTATCCTGAATGGCAAACATAAATCCTTCTATTTCTGAGCTCAACTCTCCAATACTCAACCATTTGTTTGACGAAAATTATGTATATAATTAATTATTATTACCTTAATTACTATTCATTTTAACTGTAGGCCATCTATAACTAACACAATCTCAAATTGTTACATATTATCATTGAAGACAATATTAGCGACTCTCAAACGAAAATTTGAAACAGAAAAATCAGAAAAAGATTCTGTCGCATCTAGAAATTGAACCCAGGACCTCCTAGATACGACCAAATCTTTTTCTGTTTGATATATTATCTTCAATAAGAATATCACATGCTTACCACCTCTTGGACATCAAACCCAACCCTGTCTGGACCAAAATAATGTTTGTTATTTTCCATTTTTTCTTGGCCATACTGAGGTATTCCGGAATACTAGAAGATATTTAATTTTTGGAGTATGAATATGACTACGAAAAGCTAGTTATAATATTACACAAACTAGCAAGGCACACACTATATGAGATTACTTTGCAAGTTCTGTTACAATCTATTGCATATCCAATAGTTATGTTAATGAATCTTCCTTCGTTTATACTACTGAACCAAACCAACCTAAGGCGTGACCTTTCTGCGAGAAATGGAAGCAGTCGTGTGTGACGTAGGAGGAGTCGATGACCTCCTCAAACCTGCGCTCCCTCTCCCTCGGAAGGTTGAAGAGCTTCATGAAGGGCTGGATGACCACTGTGAAGTCGTCCTTTTTGTCGTATCTGCCTGTCGCCACCTACAAATTTAAAAAAAATAAACGTCAACTAAAATAGAATAAGTTGCAAAAGCGATGTGTGATGTTCATAAATGAGTTTAATTTAACTAAATACCAAACCATTACGTTCTTTATCAGGAAGAGTTAACAGAGATAATGTATCGTCATATCGTCTTGGCGCACTCTTTGCTTTATTCACATTTATACACCGACAGGTCAGTGGCTGTGAGTTGAGAAATATGCACCCAGGGTTCGTACGTTCAATTCCTCTGCTAGCTAAGTCCTGCATCATTCCCCAAGTGTACAGTTTTTTTTAAATGTCGGGTTATTGCTAACCCGGGAATGTTTGTCCTTCTTTTAATTAAAGTAAATACATCGTCGCATGTTTACTCTTCTGTTATTCTGACTCTTGACATGACCCAACTGAAGTATTATTTGATTCGCTTTATTATGCAATTGCGCACAATTCACACACGGATCTGCTGACGGCAACACAAACGCAGTTATCGGGACATTCGAACATTCGAGCAGCGAGTATATCAGAGAAATTATAAATTAAAAATATCACAGGGAATTTAGTACTTGCGTACCTCGTACAAACTCATTCCATCCATTAGTAGCGTCCATTCACACGAACACAGATTGGCTCGTGACGGTCCGACGGTCGGACGGACAGACTAGACCGACAGATGGATAGCGGACCGATGGACCGATCCGATTTCTCATTTTACTTCTTTATTCATACATCCCATCTAAATTAAAAAATATATATATACCTATATATCCATCTAACCGACTATATCTTAATCTCATTCATTACGCTTTGTAATATATATGGGAATGTTACGATGATTGGATTTCCCAACTGTGTACACCTATAGCTTCTTAGTCTTGATACATAGAACAAAATTAACTGATTTATTGAAAAAAAAACAGTTTTATCATATAAAAAAATTAAGAACATATCATTTACACGACAAAAGTGATAATAAGTTTTTTGGGTTGCTAACATGTTTGGGTTATCTAATTTGAACCGATCGTTGCTATGATCGGACCAAAGCATTTTGGATTAGGGTTCAACCACAGCTCTTTTTTTAAGTTTAATTTTAGTGCGTCTTAGGATTTAAAAAAAACAGTAGTAATTGAAACTAGAAAACAAAATAGTAATAACAAACGGTTTAAGCGTAAGGTAATAAATATTTACATAAATTATTGAAAATTTTATTTAAAAAAAAAATACCGAAAAACAATGTACGTCAAAAACAGAAACACAATAAATTTAGATAATGAAGCTAAATATATATTTTTTTAATTTGGAGTTTTCGTAAAATTCAATTTAATTTGGTTGTGCTTTTTCGTTTAAAATTTATTTTGGTGTAGTTATTAGTCTTACGGGTAATTCAGAAATATAATTTTTCCTTTTTTGGTTTGAAAATTTAAAATACAACAATTTTTAAAAAGTGAAGGTAGGTGACAAAACTTAAAACTAGAATACTTCCATACCTACACGATTCCTTAGGACCAAGTTTCTGCAGACATTCTGGAACTAACTACCATATGTATTCCTCTATGAACTAAGAACAATGAGTGTTGCTGATTTATTAAAATCCGCTTAGAAACAGGATTGCAGGCCATTGCCAGTTAAACATTGAGCACATTAATACATCGGAACAGATGCTTATATTGCTTATGCACCTTCATTTGTACTGATAACATTCAATGATATTTTTAGAATTTTTATCAACACGTATTCCAGATCCTTTCCAGTTTAGGAAGTCAATCGATGCATTCGTTAAAGGCCTGCAATCCTGTTTTTAACCGGATTAGGAATAATTTGAATAAATTCTTAATAAATTAGCAATATTTTATATCAGTAATAGTTTTCTCAGTGAGCGCAAAATACAAATGAAAGGAAATAATTATGCAAGTCAGTGGACATTTCCAAATTACCACTAAACAAACAAAGAATTGTTGCTGAAGCATTTCTGTTATGAATGATAACTACTATATGTAATTATTAAATATGTATAGTGTATAATTACTATCCATATTAATAATAAATATTTTAAAGAAAATTTATTTTAACAAATTATTATAAGCAATCTCAAAACATGCGAAATATCCATAAAAATTGAAAATTTCTTCCGAGTAAAAATAAATGCCGCCGGCGTAATTTGGTCGTCGGCAGAATTCGGTAACATTCAAACTATCCCTATATTGCATGGGTCTATACTCTGCACATCTATCCCTATATCAAACTATCCCCATATTGCATGGGTCTATACTCTGCACATCTATCCCTATATCAAACTATCCCCATATTGCATGGGTCTATACTCTGCACATCTATCCCTATATCAAACTATCCCCATATTGCATGGGTCTATACTCTGCACATCTATCTATCCCTATATCAAACTATCCCTATATTGCATGGGTCTATACTCTGCACATCTATCCCTATATCAAACTATCCCCATATTGCATGGGTCTATACTCTGCACATCTATCTATCCCTATATCAAACTGTCCCCATATTGCATGGGTCTATACTCTGCACATCTATCTATCCCTATATCAAACTATCCCTATATTGCATGGGTCTATACTCTGCACATCTATCCCTATATCAAACTATCCCCATATTGCATGGGTCTATACTCTGCACATCTATCTATCCCTATATCAAACTATCCCTATATTGCATGGGTCTATACTCTGCACATCTATCCCTATATCAAACTATCCCCATATTGCATGGGTCTATACTCTGCACATCTATCTATCCCTATATCAAACTATCCCTATATTGCATGGGTCTATACTCTGCACATCTATTATGTACATCTGTTATATGTTTAAATGTTAAAATTCATATTATACTCTAATACCAGTAAAAATGTAATCATTTTTTACCCTTTGTGTAAATAGTGCAGTAAATTGATAAGATAGGAATAAATTGAATATCCAACATTAATAACGATAATAATAAATATTATATTTGATTTGTTATTATTCGAAAACATACATCCACCGTCATGACCATTGAGCATAACTAAAGGAAACTACACTGAAGTGTTTGAACTATGAACTAATAATTATTGCCATCGTATATTTCTATGTGAATAACGCACAAAACTCCCTTTTGCTCCCAATAATCTGGTAATTATTCTTGCGTCTAAAATATTTTCTTTCTATTTTCTACCTTGTAAAAATAATACTAAAAATCAAATAAAATATACTTTTACAGTCACAATACTAGAGCACTGTAATAATTAAAAAAGGGTTTTTCGATAGTAGAACCACGTGGTTTTTATTACAAAATATTATTCATCGGATAAGTCAGCCAAGTTTACTACATATTTTGAATATTTATTTATTTATTATAATGGATAGTTATTTTGTAACATTGTCGAGAGGGTGGTGAAATACACCTTGTTAATAAAATTGTAGTGGAATACAGGTATGTTTAATTATAATTCGGCATCTGAATAAATAATTTTAAACTAACACGCCGTTTTTCCTTCTGAGTTTCATACAAATTCCACTAGATGTCACTCATCGAACAAATAGGTTTTTTCAATACATGAAATTAGCTTACAATTAATTCCGTAAAGCTTAAATATAGTAAATAACAATAAGGCTAGTTGCTTTTACGTCCAACAGATGGCGCTGTTTGTACTTAAGAAAAACATGTTTTTAACTATCGCAGGTGACATCCATGTAATATAGGTATACATAAACATGCGTATTTGAATGCAACGTTGTGTAAAATTTTCAAAGCAATCAGTGAAGAAATTTAGGAGATTTAAGATTTTTAAGAAACGAACATTTACATTTTTTTTATTTATATAGATGTCATGATAGTCGATGGTTGATGGTATGAAGTGATTTAATTTTACTAACCAAAGCCTCCAAGGCCCGCTGGTAGCTTACGGCAAGTTTCGCTAGATGGCTTACGTGGTCGTAATTGCCTTTATGGAAGCAAAGACAGAACAACCTGTGAAGAACGTGACACATCGGAGACCTCTTCACTCGAACAGAAACTGTGACATCTGAAATTAGAGACAATCAATGATATTTATAAATTTATGTCAGTTATTGAAGGAGAACATAAAACCAACAAATCTAAATAAAACGTGAACAGTAAAAATATAACGGTCACTAGGATTCGAACCGGGACAGCGTCTTAACCATTGGGACCTAGTTTTTATACGTCATATTTGGCGATCTCATATTTCAAATTCAGAATTAAAAATGTAAATTAATTTAGATATCGATTGATTATAAAAAAAATGATGACTTATTTTTTTATAAATTTTTTCAAGCAAGTGTATAAAAGTTGTCTAGTCGGTAACATCTGACCAGATTTAATGCATACACACATTTTGTAAATAGAAATTCACTTGTAACAAATTAATATGGTAAAAAGTTATTGGGCGTTGTTTCAATGGATGGAAAAGGGAAAAGTGAATGTGTATACTTTATCATTTGAAATTTAACAAATTTCAAACAATGTTAACAAATATTTTTTTTTAAATGGAGTCTAAATAAAATTTATAAACTGTTAGGAAAGAATTTTAAGAATATCCAGTACCGAAAGACAAAGAATAAAATTATTTATAATATTAAAATCTGAAGAAAACAATGGAGACAAATATGTATTATGTGTATAAGGGACTAGAAAGGGTAAGAATGGTGGTTTTAGAAAATCAGGTAAAATAGCTGTAAAAGTAACAGTTACCAATAACAGATACCAAGTTGATGAATGTCCTTGGAAGGTTCTCCTGCAGATAGTCCAGTCCTTGCTGGATGTTCTTCACAAAGGTCGATGCAGAGGCGAGGTCCTTGTTGAAGCACTCCAGGGAACACTGGTCATTCGCTCCGAAGAAGACGGTGACCATCTTCCAGTCTTCCTTGAAGTTGACTTTTGGGTCGCGTTTCATGCGGTTCACCAAGATCTGTAATTAATAAAAATACTAGTATTTAAATAAAACATTGACCACGGTTAAACAATCTTCATATTTTGCTGATTTTGTCGACTAAGATGTTCCTAACGAGTTAGCAGATAACAAATCATTTGTGTTAGTACAGAATAAAAAAAAATAATTGAATCATAGATTTCACAATATTTTTACTTGAATTTTGTTGGCATTGTGGAGGGATGTTTATAAATTAATAAATAATAATTGTTATTTATAAATATGTAGTTAGAAATCGCCTGGAGAGTAAGGTTATGTATTCTAAATAAAAGTTACCACACATCATAACAACTATTGTGTATATATTCTTATCATAGGTTAATGGTAGTTCGACGCCTAGTCATTAAAAACTCACACAGTATTATTAGCTGTGAACATTTGATCTTTTCAGTAGGTACCTACTATCTCTTCCGTATATTATATCTTAACTCTTCCTTTACTTGAAGACTTACCGTTCTAAAGATTCAATGCATGTACGTGTCTATTTATTAAATTTTACCATTCTATAAGGAATTCCAAACAATTTTTGTTATGAGTGTTCACCATCTAACTTAAATACCAGTGTTTACAAATGTTTATTGCATGGTTAAAATAATTTTCAAGGTTTGTATTTATCAAAGGCCACCAAAACAATCGAAATCTAACGGGGTACGCGTGACGTCATACGTTCATCGGTATTGACGGGTTGTCGGTAAGGTAAATCCCACTCGGGTCGGTATGATGAAATACACGAATTCTTTTGAAATATGTAATTTGTAAGCCACAGTAGTAAGTGTGCGAATATACGCAGAAAACTTGCCACAAAATTGTCCGCATTCTCAATGCAACCGGCCTGTCAACCCGTGAAGGAGGAGTGCTCTCAGACGCGCCGACCAATCACAGGGCGTTTGAGTATCCCACAATCGTTTTTAAATGACGATTTATTAATTCTACGTGTAAATATGTTTTTTAAGATATATATTATTTTTCACTCAAATTCCTTATTATGAGATGCCAAAGATTGCTATTCGCACTTTATTGGAATTTGTTATTTATAGGTCAACAAAAGAACTGGAATGTGCACATTGTACCTGCATACTATTTTAAAGTTAAAATGTATTAGGTAAACACATTTTCCACAGAAAATATAATTACGATATTAAATTTATGATACGTTTGAGTTTTCTGTATTTCTATTGCATTTTTTACAATTTGGTGTTAAGTTTAAATTCAAATAGTATTTAATAGAAAAATATGTATGTACGATGACAGTAACAGCTTATTTTTTTTTAAATTAGTTCAAAAATAGCGGTCATCAAAAATTTACCAAACCCTAAAGGTCATCATAAATCGAAGTCTGATGGGACCATAGATATTCATATGTCTATGAATGGGACCTTTTAAACGTTAACAAAAAATAGTATTATAATTTTTCAATCGCTCTTTTATGATGTTTTTATTATTTGTATTTCATTAAATTTACATAGTAGGTTGGGCAAGAATTTTTTTTAAGTAATTACAATTAACTCTTTGTTAAAAGAGTTGAATCCAAAATAATAAAAATTTAATTATTTAGTAGCCTTTATATTATATTTTAAAATACAACTTTGCTATACAGCAGTTCTTCTTATTCCTCCATTTTAATGTAATATGTACATTTTACGAGTATTTACACAATTCACAAACCAGTTAAAAATCAATTAAATCATTTTACGAGTTCTTACATAATTCAATGATTGTTGCCAGTTGATTTTAGCCTTGAAGGATAATCCTCCAAGATTTTAGCTTTTACCCGAAGAGACGAACGCTTTATTTGAATTAATAATTGCATCGGAAAGACTTCGAAACAAAGACTAAAAGCCGATAACCAAAAATAATGTTGCAACTCTGGAGTACATGAACACTTGTTGTCTGTTGTAATAGTTGTTTTACTTGGAGCTATGAACAGTTGTTTGGTAGCATCTAATATGTTGCCCGTGACCGTACTTCATATGATTGGTTACGTAGGTACATAACTTTAAAAAAATACGTCAGTATCTAAAGTGTACGTACAAAAAGTTTTTCTGTTCTCGTGGTATGGGTTATGAATGTCATGATGCCATACATATTTTTTCAAACTGGGTCTAGGGCAATGGGGTTTTCAACCATTTGTAGTGCATAGTAAAAAGCTTGCAGAAATGTAAATACATAAATTTGCTTGAATAGGTACCCACATTTTGAAAATTGTACAATATTTTTTACCTCTGAAAGGTAACCAACCACGGGCAACAACACAACGTAAGTTTTAATTTTGGGTTTAGTTTTTAACATGGCGTTTGCTAGATTTGGTCGTTATTTGAATTGCGAATACTTACGAAACAGAAGGTAATAAAACAGAGACTCATTAACAAACCGCATTATATTTTATCTATTTAAAACGAATACACTGTGGGAAATTATTCTGTGCCGAAGTATAAGGTTAACGTACCTTTCAAAACGGTGGATGAAATAATTGGATTCATTGTTTTTTAGAAAATACGTATTACTTCACGGAACTGTTTTAGCTAACAACACGATTGTCACTTATCCAATTTATAATGATTAGAATTAAGTAAAATTATATTTTCTTAAGCAAAAAAGAAAAATATTAAACGGAGAAAAGAAAGTTGACTGTAAAATATAAAAAAACAAGTCGCCCTTAAAAGTCAGATTATTTAATCTATCGATCAATCTTCAAGGTTTCTTAAAATCATAGATAATATAAATAAACTAAATGGTCCATGAACCATTATCAGTATGAAAACGAGACATTGACTTCACCTCTTTGACAGTTTAGTCGTAGATTTTTGTCAGAATGCTTCCATGTCAGATCTCCGTTTGTTTCCATTATCTCTTGTTTTATCACTGTCGTAGGTTTTATTTTGCTGTCGTTCATTTCGTTTTAATTTATTTTACTCTCATTTACGTATACGGGTATATCCCCAGTGAAGCCCACATTATCAAATAATGAAAAAACATGAAATAGACAGTGTTGTGGCGGCGGACACCCGATGACAGGCGATATTGCTTCAGGCTGGTTTCGGCGAGTTGCCTGCAACACGACTGAAAGAGTACGTCAACACCTTAGAAGAAATGTTATATAAAACATTGCCACTCAATAAATTTTAGAGTAATCTTATGTTTATGAGTTTATTTTTTTACATGCATACGTATTTACTGTAGGGAGATATAAATTTGGTTATTTTTTGTATACATACAAACATGATTAAAAAATTCTTGTTTGAAAATCCAAAAAAAATACTATGGTTATTGTATCATGATCGCTGCTCAATCGCCTTACCGGGTTTATAGAGCAGCGACCTGGCAAGGCTGGGTTCAAGTCTTAGATGCGACCATATCTTTTTTTGTTTCAAATTTTTGTTCAAAAATCGCTAATATTATCTAAAATTACAATTTGAGATTATTCATTGAGTTAATCCAAAAATTAAAAATATAATAATTTATTGACGCCCTTTTCAGGGGCTTCTCCATATTAATAGTAGAAATTATATATGAATACACTTCATCATTATTATACATAGCTAAACTGTCTCAGTTACAATCTTTTGTATTTGTTGAGTTATAAAAAATAATGGTTCCTCCCTCTGTTCACCACTCCCTCATTCGCGTCTCCAAACTAGCTATGGACTGGCAGGTACATTCCGTAAGGGACTGGATCGACAATCTTAAATGTAGAAATTGTCAACTCTATGGACATACTGCGTCAAAGTGTAACGCTGACACGCCAACCTGTTCCCACTGTGGAAAACCTGGACACAATCGTGATACTTGCCCGACGCCCGACAAGCCACCATCATGCGCCACCTGCAAGTTCTTCAGGAAACCGGCCACACACAATACTGGCTCCCCTGACTGTCCAGCCCGCCAAGCCGCTGAGAAACGGGAACTATCTCGTGTAAATTTTTTAGGCTGAAACGGAATAGTCATCCCAGTAATACAATTTTCTATTCCTATTATCAAAATATTCGCGGTCTCAATGCTAAATTAAATGCCTTCAGATGTTCCGTAAACATAAGTCCTTATGATTTCTTATTTTTCACTGAAACATGGTTATCAGACAATATTGCTTCAACCGAACTTGGACTGCATAATTATAATATTTTTCGCTGTGACCGCTCCTCCTCTTCAAACAAGTCTAGAGGTGGCGGGGTTATGATATGTGTTAAAAAAAATACTCTTGCCACATTCTTGATTCTCGTAATGATGTATCTGAAGAACTATTTGTTTGTGTTCTTCTTGGCTCCAAGAAACTTATCATTGGTTGTATCTACATTCCCCCATCCTCTTCAACAGATATCTACAAGTCACATACTGAAGCAGTAGAACGTATTTCTATAAATGGCGATTCATTAATTATTTGCGGTGATTACAATCTACCGAAGGTAATATGGCTCAATGACAATCATGGTGTGAAAACTCCTAGTAATATTTCACTTCAAGCTTCTATAATAATGAATCTATTTGCCTACTTGAACATGTTCCAACTAAACTCAATCCATAACTGTCAAGGTTACTGTCTTGACCTGATCTTTACTAACACGCCTAGCGTTTGTGTTAGTGAAGCTTCTGACTCATTACTACCAATGGATAAATATCACCCACCACTCGATATCAACTTCACTAATCCTTTCAAAAATGTTACCTTAAAATCAACAGTTACATACCACTACAAATTTAACAAAGGTGACTATACTAGCATGAACAGATAACTCGCCCAAACTGACTGGACATTTCTTGAATCGGACATCAATATTAACGATGCTACATTTAAATTCAACGAATGTATAACTCATGCCATAGACTTATTTGTACCTAAGGGAACTTATTCCCAGCCTAAGTTTCCCATTTGGTTCAGCATGACACTAAAGAAGTTGATAATCGAGAAAAAGAAAATACACAAATTATTCAAATGTACGAACAACTTGGCGCATTACCATAAATTTTCTCAGCTAAGAGAACTATCCAAAATCGAATCTGTTAGGTGCTACAAATCTTACATCGAACTCACTGAGACACAATTAAATCTTAACCCTAAACAATTCTGGAAATTTGTTAAACAAAAAAGTACTAATGATAATGATCTCCCTCCAAGTATGTTCTTTCATGAAAATCATGCTACCAACGGTCTCGACATTGCTAACCTTTTCGCTGAACACTTCTCCTCCGTCTATTCTGATACCTCGTGCACTGTCCATCCACTCAACTATACTAATACTATTGATTTAAATAATTGCCAAATCACACTTATAGATGTCTTTAACTCCTTAAAAAATCTCCCCAGCAAAACAAGCACTGGTCCTGATGATATTCCAGAAATATTACTGAAGGAATGTAAATTTACTATATCTATGCCAATTTGTTTGTTATATAACTTGTCAATATCATCTGCCACTTTTCCAGACTCCTGGAAAGTTTCTTATATCAGACCTATTTTCAAATCAGGCAATAAGTCGAATGTAGAAAACTATAGACCCATATCGATATTATCCCATATTCCTAAAATATTTGAGTCAATAATCACGAAGAAAATCACACCTATCTTTAAAAATGTACTGATCGAGGAACAGCATGGATTTAGATCTGCTAAATCTACTACTACCAACTTACTATCCTTTACCAATTCCATCGTCAATGGCCTAGAAGATAACTCACAAATAGATGTTCTATACACCGACTTCTCTAAAGCTTTCGACAAAGTAAACCACTCAATCCTTATGGCCAAACTATATGTTATCGGTATTAGAAACCACTTGCTATCATTTTTTAATTCTTATTTAAGCAATAGAAAACAAAGAGTTAAATTAAACAACTTTGTGTCTACTATTATTGAAGTAACGTCCGGCGTACCTCAAGGAGCACATCTAGCACCGCTTCTTTTTAATTTGTTTATAAACGACATTATTAGTATTTTTTCTCATACACGCTTTTGGCGTTTTTGCGGACGACAATAAGATTCTAAAGATAATAAAAAATCACGATGACTGCCTTCTTTTCCAATCGAATATCGACTCTTTCTATGATTGGTGTAAAATTAATTGTTTGAAACTAAATTTCGATAAATGCAAAATTATGTCCTTCTATACATCAACAAAACCGATTGTTTTCGAATACAAACTTAATAATATTTGCTTAACAACTGTTACATCTATTAAAGACCTTGGTGTTTCTCTTGATAGCAAGCTTTCTTTTCGGGATCACATAACTTCAATCGTAAATAAATCCCTCAAACTACTTGGTTTCATCACTAGAATCACTTCGGACTTCAAAAACGTAAATACCCTTAGAACTCTTTACTGCTCCTTGGTTCGTCCCCATCTTGAATATGCTTGTGTTATTTGGTCTCCTTTTTATTCTGTTCACATTCGACGCATTGCATCTGTTCAACATCGGTTCTTAAGAGGGATTGCTAGTAGGCTAGGTTTAGAAAAAGGCAAATACTCATATGATGAAATTGAACTCACTCTAAACCTCTCTCCTTTGGAAGTCCGTCGTGAAAAAAATGACCTCATTTGCTTCTTCAAAATTATAAATGGTATTATTGATTCACCTACTCTATTGCAACTCATTCCCTTCAATATCCCCTCGCAAAGACTCAGAAATAATGAACTGCTCTTCCTCAACCATCATTCGACAAATTATGGATATTATTCACCATTGTCCAGAATGTGTAGACTGGTCAACTCAAGTCAAAACCTTAACTTTTTTGGGATAAGTCTAAATGATTTTTGCCAGTCGCTAAACAAGTGACGGAATATTATAAGTGTCCTGTGGTCCTGACCCACGGCGTTTTCTTGACTTGATTCGACTTGTCACTTTATTTTCTTATATTATATCTACCTTATGTCTTTGCTTTCATGTACCTTTGTCTACTCATATATTTTTCATTTTACTTTATTCGTGTTATTATTTTGTAATTTGGACGATGTCCGTTAATAAATAAATAAATAAATAAATTAGAGATATCTACTGACTCGGTATTATTTCCCTCCATAAGTATTCTGGGCAATGAGGAATACATATGGTAGTAGTACCTGAATTTCTGCACTGAAATAAATCCCAATATCTAGTATTACGTAGTGGAATGCCAAATCTTATGAATGCAAGCAATTCTATACCAACAAATGCATCATTTAGAATTTTTCATAGAAATACAATCAGTCAGTGACAATCCTTCTGTCAGAAAATTTAAGCATTCTCACTTCATTTAAAAGAGTGTTGTAGTTCAATAAAATTGCTGGAATACCCATTTTAAAACTCAGAAAACGTAAGTGTTTATTTTGAATTCTTTCAACAGCTTTTACATGTTGATCATCATTATTTTTATTCATCCTAGACTTGCAGAAAAGTAAATAGACGTCATACATTAAAATTAAATAAGGACATATTTATCTATGACACTATCTAGATTACATTTTGTTCGAGTAAAATCTTGCGATCAAACATAAAGATGTTTAAAGAGCAACTAATAAAAATGTGCGGTGAGAAATTGAAGATAATGTTAGTAGTTCTTATTCGCAGTACACAGTTAAATATGGGGTCCCATTAGCTCAGTTGGTAGAACAGTACCCCGCCAAGGCAAAAGTCCTGGGTTCTAGTACTAGGTTTGACCGTGTCTTTTTTTATTTCAAACAATCGTTCAAAGATCGCTAATATTATCCCTAATAATTAAATATTACAATTTGAAGTTTCACTCACTAAGTTATACCAATAATAAAAAATAAAAAAGCATATTATAAATATATTTTTTACCTTGGCTTGTAGAAGAGCATCCATAGCCGACGATACTGGGAAGCCGATGTTCATATGGGAATTAGGAGCTCTGTATTCGCCAGTTCCAGTGGAGAACCCTGTCACACGGGGGTTGAACTCTCTTAAGATATTTGGTAGCGTCATCACCTCCCTCCAAGACTGGTCACCCCCTGAAGAAAAGATAATGATCAACTAGTCCATGTATTGTAATATTCTCTCACACTGTTAACAGTCTTACTTACTCGTAAAAATTAAATTTAATAACTATGCAGCTATGTACTTTAAAATTGATTCAATAAATGTTCGAAGGAAACACATAGATGCATTGTTCTTGTCGATGTGTAACATTTGGAATTAGGTCGCTTACAATAACACTTGTTATGTAAATGGCGATAAGGTTCAAATTCCCGCTTAACATCGCCAAAAATTGTGAACTCAATTTCCCACTTTATTCAACAACCAAAAAGGGGTTCGTAAGTAGGAGATTTTGAACTTGAGAGCAGTTTTTATAGGCCAGGTGCTTTACTTTTTTGTGGGCTTAAAAAAAACTTGTGAAAAAATTCTACGTTATTTCAACGTATATGTGTTCTACTCGCACTATTCAATAAAAATGTCGAAAATATATCAAAGCGATCAAATTTTCAAATTAAAACACATGATTTTGCATTAGTTCTTAGTGCTTTGCCTTAACAGTAATATTTAATGCCACGCAGTTGTGAAATAAGGTTTGAAACCTGCGTGCTCCACGCACCCTTATATCCCACTAAAAACAACCACTGTAAAACAGATTGTACACAAAATTCTTGCTGGAATAAACTACGTAATGATTTCAATAACATGTCATCAAAAGTGGACGACTTCAATTTCAAAAACTCCTTAAAATATTAAAAACTTTTCCGATGTTTCACGCATAATTTTTCGAAATTTAATATAAACTGTTACCTTCCACTTGTTTTTTAGGTCAAGTGTACAAAATTTCATCAGTCTCGTAATAAAACCGTAAATTTCTCTACAAATCAAATTACCTCTTCCGAAAAATTCCGAAAGGCTCAGAGCTTTAGTAAAATTTTGCTTGTACACACAAAAAAAATCTTTCTCTTTATTTTCTGAACCATTGCGTAACATCTGGGCATTGAAAATGAAAATATTTATACCTCTGTACAAAACTTAATAATTCATTTCAAAATCTTCGTCATTAAATTATAATATGTTATCTGTTATATCATTCATTCCTCAGCTCATTAATTCCATATAATTAACGACAAAAAGTGAAGGAGGCATACAATAAAGGTTCTATAAAAATATTCCAAGGCCGTAAAGTTTTTTCGATAGCCATATTACACCATTGTTTGCTGATACGAAAACATTATGTCGAAAGTTGACTAAATTCTAACTACTGTTAGAAATATTCATTATTATTTTGTTTACACGCGTATAATAAAGTCATGCAATGAGGCATTATAATTAGCGTGAGAAAAATCTACCATTTATTCACTGAAGGTGTCTCAATTTCTTCATGAAACGGAAATAACGCAAGAAAGATTGATTGAATTTTTATAAAATTTAGAAGGTTTTGGTTTGTTATTAACGTCAACACGCAAGCATCTTCGTGACAGAAATATTTCGGATAAAACAATAAAATTAGCTATTACTTAATACGAATCGTTTATTTCGAGGTTTTAACAGTCAGCGATCTCGGTATAGCGTGTCTTGTATGCACATATCTTGTTATATACATTCAACCACAACAAAGATTATGACTATAACTGCATTGCATTTAATGAAAACTTAAATAAAACTGGATCAGGGACATTCTGAGTTCTAAAAACGTTGATGCTGATTGATACCTTCCGATAATACATATATATATAATTAGAGAATATTACAAAATAAACGAAGAATTATTCCCCTAAGTAAATTTATTATGAAAGAATTTTAGCAGTATTTTTAAAATGTATCGATTTGTAATATAAATTATAACAAATATTTTCAATTATTTTACAAGCAATAATTATTCGCCTGAAACACTCATCCACATTGAAAAATCTCCTGATAAAAGATACATGACGCCAACGGGACTCGAACCCGTGTCCCTTCGATTTCCGGTCGACAGCTCTGACCACTGAGCTATGGCGGCTTATCTCTTACCCGCGAAATAATTCAATATATACTAGTGTTTCATTCAACAATTACTGCTTGTTAGATTTTTTTTATATTATAAATAATTGTTACCCTTTGTGCTATGCATAAAAAATCTTGTCTTAAACGTTAGTTTACCAAAAAAATAATAATAAATATTTTCAATTTGAAAAATTCTCATTTAAATCTTGTGAATGTTAGTAAATAAGTGGGTCGTTAAGATTGATAAATAAAATTAAGATTGATAAAATAAAATTAAGATTGATGAATAACATTAAGATTGATAAATAAAATTAAGATTGATAAATAAAAATAAGATTGACAATAAAATTAAGATTGACAAATAAATATAAGATTGATAAATAAAATTAAGATTGATAAATAAAATTAAGATTGATAAATAAAATTAAGATTGATAAATATAATTTAGATTGAAAAATAAAATTAAGATTGATAAATAAAATTAAGATTGATAAATAAAATTAAGATTGATAAATACAATTTAGATTGATAAATAAAATTAAGATTGCTCTTTACCAATTGCCTGGTTTAGATATTGATACTTATTTGTGATTTAATATGTGGATGTTTACCTGCACACCATGAGACTCCCCTGTGCTCGAACACGGCCCCCATGGCCCACTCCTCCATGGCTCCGTTGGCGGCCACCAGCGAGTCCCCCAGCGCGCCCACCACCGTGATGTCCTGCGGCCGGAGCGCGTGCACGGAGCGCGCCCGGGGGGCTACTTCACCCACGTTGTGCGCGCAGGGAAAGGCCACCTGGGCCCCGTAGATCGGCTGAACGCGTGCTAGACTGACTCTTCGCGGATATCGGAGATGTAAATTCTGAAAGCAAAATTTATTTTTAGGAAAAATTCAAGAAAAGTACCGGACAATTAAACTTTATAAAAAAATAATCTATGAGAAATTAGTCAAAAGAAAAACATTAATACATTTAAGAAATGTGTAAACTTTTTACATTGGATTAGTTAAGATCGTGTACTAGTAGTTCAGTGAATAGTAGTCTTCGTGTCAAAAAAATATTATTTCTAATTTATATTTTAAATAAATAAAAAAAAAATCCTTTTAATTCATAAGCTTCGTTCCTATGCGGAGAAAAAAGAGCGTTGCTAATTTATTAAGAAGATAATTAAAAAACTTGAAAGGAACCTGAAACATAACAAGACACAGATAATAAAGATAACGGTTGGTATCTGAGCTACGTCAAGGTGTGAGTGTTTTATTTTTGATTTTTGTAGGTTTCTGTGCATTATTTTTACCGGTGGATAAGGTAATTGCTATTGTGTTCAATAATGGCGTCTTTGGAAAAAGTAGCTGATTGAAAAAGAAGAAGATGAACTTGTATAAAATAATAAATTCAATAATTGAGAGCCCTCAACTACTTTATTTGATTTCTTTCCATGTACCTCCCAAACCAAAATCGAGGCAATATCTACCGTATTATTGCAACAACTCCAACACGTCATCACAATTGCTTACTCCCGTTCGTCGTGCATAATTAGGGTTGTGATTATAAATATGTTGTTGACATAAATGTTAGATCTGGTGTTGTTTCACAGATTCATTATAACATAATTGATAGCCCTGCCATGGTTGCCACTATTAAATTCCATTTGCCAACTAGAAACCAGTGGCGGCTTGTGACTTTTGGGAAATTTGAGTTTAGATGAAAATCTTCATCCAAAAAATCTAATTTTCTAAAAAAAAAAAAATTGTTTTCAGCTACTACAACATCAATAATGCCATTTGTGTAACTCTATTATACCCAAAAGTCACGAGCCGCCACTGCTAGAAACACAAGACAAAATGTAACAATCTTCTGCAATACATACACAACCAACTATCAGACACACTCACTAACCAATAGGATGGATGATCTGGGTAATAAGTTTGGGGGACCTATTGGCATATTTACTGACTCCATTCATAGAATTAAGCGTAATCTATACCAGCATAATTTGTAGGATTCAATATCCTACAAATTATATTATCGTTGTTGATGTAGTTTTAGTGATTTGTATCATGTGTCGTATTGTTATAGTTTCTATATTATTTTATGCTACGGTTACATTTTTTAATAATATTTTTTCTCATTCACTTTAACGTTATTTCGTTCTTTAATTTTGCGTATCATATTCGATTTCTCACGAGGTATATTCAGTTCTTAAAATCCACGCAATGGCTCAGCTGGGCGTAAAACCAAGTAAAATAATCACTAAAATATACAACTACTTTTAACAAAGAGGCCATTATTAAAAACAATATCAATGAACTTATCCCCCAGTGAAAATAATGCACAGAAACCTACCGAATTCAAAAATAAAACACTCACACCTTGAAGTAGCTCAGATACCAACATTGTAAATTGTGTTTTCAACAATTATTATGAGAGCTTTAGTATAACAATGCCTATTTAATCAGAAATAATCAACTTCTTGTATTACGTTGGCAGACAGCAGACAATCGGAATGTACATATTTAAATAACATTTGCATTACAATGAAGGCGTAATAATATGTGTCACTGCAAAGAAATTATAGTTTCACCTGACTCCTGCATAATTCATGTTATTCTAGGCACACTATGGCGGCTGTAATATGTAGGTAGGCACCTGGTTAACTAAGCTGTTACGTAAATGTGGGTGACCGCTTATAAATCGCTATAATTCAGTATTGCGTTCATTCATTCTTGTTATAAAGTACAGGGTTATTCAAAATGATCGACTCAATTTCGTAACTCCATATTTCAAACTACGAACTACCGTATCATTTTTCTGTTATTTATTTCAATAAAAAAATTAAATCACTAACAAAATTATAAATAACTTATATCATTGATGTGGCTTTTCCAAATTCCTGTAATATTCAAAAATAAGAAATTACACAGATTTAGGAAATGAGATAAAAAGGATTTGGCATTCTCAGACTACAAAAATATTACTATTTGTTATTTCGGCTACTGGCATTATACCTAGCTCTCTAATTAAAAATTTAGGAGTATTAGATCTATCAAAAAATGTTTATATAAAAGTGCAAAAATCAGTCATTTTAAATACATGTAGGATAACGAAAGATTTTTCAAATATTTATGTTGAGGGATCAGTTGGATTTATAGGCCCTGTTAGGAATTCTACCGAGCAGAACCCTCTGATATGAAAATATCTGAAGTCGGTGAATTATTTTCCCATTTGATCTCTGGTGAGTTGACGTGTTGTTCTTGTATTGTTTTGTATTTATGTTGCTTATATAATGCACTTGCATAAAGTTGATTGACTAGATAATCATTTGTGGAAAAGTGTGTGGAAGGGTTTAGTTTTTCCTATGGGGAAGATTTAACCCGGACATAAAATCGAAAAAAATAAAAAAAGTTTAAAAAAAAACAGTTTGTAAATGTTTAATATGGTTTCATGGGAACTCTGGAGTGTGGCAATTTAACACACTTTTGAAAAGCAATATAAATGAATTAAAAGTGATGAAAAAAATTACTTATACACCTAATTTAACGTAACCGTTTGACGGTCTTCGTGGTCGAGGGGTAAGGCTCTCGACTCGCAAACCGGAGGTCGCGGGTTCAAATATCGACGTGCACAAGTAAATTATATTTTATTAATTTGTGCTATTTCACAAATTACTGATGTTAAATAATATTTACTATAATTTCGGCACATTCCAAAGTGGAAGATAAATTAAGTATCGCCCTGGTGGAAGACAACCATTCAGAATTGAAAAGTTGCTTGAAATGGCTTTGACCGTGTTTGTTGACCAGATCTGAATAGCCATGTACTTCCCCACCTTCTCCCTCCCAATCTCCTTCCCATCCCCATGACCTTCAGCCTCACAACATACCCCGATTGTGTATACTAGTGGCTCGGCCAAAGTTATTTGTTAACTCCAGTATGATCAAGTGCAATAAAAATTACTTCATATTTGTCACCAGTTCACAGTTTCAAATATAGAGTTACGATATTATTTTGAATAACCCTGTATATGAAACAATATGGCACCATACTTTGGCGGGTGCATTGGCGTGGTGAGAAATACCCAGGCCCCGGGCAACTTAGAATTCCAATTACATTAAAGAACATCTGGCATTTTGTTGTTCTAAGTAAGTACCACAGAAGAGTCCCAACTGTTCCCTACCGTCTAAGCATGTGATGCTATTTGCACCCCAATGATAATATTATGAGTTAAAAAACATTGTCATATTCATGTAGAATCTATATGAATACGAGTATATATTTTGATAGATCAACAAGTGCTGATTTTGAATATATAAGGTTTACCATATATTATTACAACCAAACAGAGACACTCAAACGCCCTGGGATCGTTCGGCGTTCTGACAGCACTTAAACAGCTACCTCACGGGTTGGCCGGTTGCTTGCATGTTGTGCCAAGTTCCACTGCTTTTACTGCAGTGATAAATAAAAAAAAACACAGTGCCTTCCTTAAGAGTCTTAAGGAAGAGACTGTGTTTTTAATTACTGCTGCAGTATACTCGGTCACGGGTCACTACTGCGGCTTACAAATTATTTCAAAAGAATTATTGTTTTTTTGAAATCTTGCAGTATATTGAAATTGTTTTTTAGTTTTTGTTTAAATACCTGCCCGAGTTGGATTGACCTTACTGTTAACTGATAAAACCGAGGTACCTATGACGTCACGTGTACCCCGTCATCGGCATTGTAATTTCATACATATCGCAGCATTTCTATTTGGCTCAGATTATAGTTTTAACAAGAATACGCTTATATGGTCTCATTTCCACTGTTTTCAGTTTTTTGTTTAGTTTTTTTTTGCTTCTATTTATTTTGTCCCGCTGTATTATTATTAGTATCGAGATCCACCTACAACATCTTTACAAATGCTAAGTTATTACAGTTGCTCGTGTGGGATAAACATAGACATATGAATATTAGTAGACCTGCCCTAAGTGATTAAAAGCGTATTATTCCCCACTCCCCATACCGGTTCCATTGGAGCCGGCTGTGCTCGCGTATGGCCTCAAGTGAAATTTGAAAACGTGACGTCATCATTCTTGTGCGAACTATGGTCGAGGCATCATCGGTTCATTTTACGAAATAACACGGCAAAATGTTGACTTGTGCTATGAAAACTTGTAAAAATAGATGTGAAAAAGAGAATAAACCCAAATGTCGTATTACATTCCATATATAAGCATTATTTTACTTTATTTTAAGCATATTCACATCGTATAATATGGATCAGTTGTAGAAACATATACTATCACATCGAGAAACGTCTGGACGCGAAACACAAAGCTGGTTGGTTACTGGGAAGTAAATTATGAACATTTATAAAAGTGTCTTAACTAAATACTTAAACGAAATATTCGACTCTCAATATAGAACCGAATTTTTTTGCCGAATTTGGACTTCGCAAATTTGTTCATAACGTGGCGAGTAATTTGCGTTCCCATGTAAAAATGTCTATTCATTCAAAAGCAGATTTTACTTTTAAGAACTAAATGGTGATATTATAATGCGAGATGCCTATTTACTGTCAGATTGATTTATTGACGAATCACAGTCAGCTTTACCCCCTTCGTTCTTCAACAGTTGATTTTACCCCTCGCCATTATCTTCTCGTCTATTAATTCCTATGTCTGTGGAAATATTAACGTAAATAATTGTACACGCATTAATCAACACGATTGCCTCCGCTAAACGCGTATTGCGAACTGAGGAACTCGCCAACAAGTAAACGCTCTTTGCGGGTTGGCCCCAAGATCCTCTGATGTGTGCACCAAAACCGACAATAATGGGATTGGCCAGCCAACGTTGGCGGCCAACGTCATCCTCTAGACCAGGGGTCCCCAACGATTCGTATGTGCCCGCCACTATTCGACAGTGAAATAATTTTTCATAAACATTAATCAAAAATGTGAATTATTTGTTAGAGTTTTAATTTTTTTGAGTTTGAGTTTCTAGGTTTATTAAATACGCTCGTATGTTTGCGATATTGTATGTATGAGTGGTTCCTTTGCTGAAAGTACTTGTCGCAACCTGTCTATCGGCGAGCCAGACTGTACTCTTCACACTAGCCTGAAACGGAGAGTTCTATTTGCACATCACTCCTTGTACACGCAGAACTCTCGAACTCTACCAGCTCTGTCTGTCAGTGAAAGCAATAAGCATGGCCCCGACAGCCAAACTGACAGGAGTCACGTGCTCGTACCGTCCCGATTGGTTCGGCGATCATCGGCTCACTTCGGGTTTTCATCATGTACAAGGAGTGCAAATAGCATTCCCCTCCTGGAACCGCGTTGTTGTCATTTTGATTGCGATTAAAAATATGTGGTGCCCGCCACCCTACCGATATTTTAGAATGTGCTCTAGAGTACAAAAAGGTTGGGAACCCCTGCTCTAGACGTTTGGCCAGCGCGTTGGCCAAATGCATTGGGTGAACGCGTACTCGCGCTATAAAATGTGCAGTGTTCCAATTGAACGTTATCGATGAAGTAAGCGTGGTTGGGCGTATTGGTGATATTGGTAGACTAACGTTGACAATACAACTCAGTTTGTCGTATTGATTCTGCTTAGTTGTCGATATGGCCATGATATATTTGAAAGAAGGCCTTGCGTAAATGATAATCTGATTATCATTCAAGTCACATAAGTCGCGGCTACTTCTGAATATTTATAGTCACGGCCCGCAGAAGGAATAATGAGGAGCGCGATATTACGCCATTTTCTTAAGTAAGGAAAGAAAGGTACGGATTTCAAAGCGTGCGCTTTATCTGTGTATCTAGGTGACGTTAACATATTACGCTATTACGATTGTATCGAAAGATATTAGTTGATGCGAGAAAGAGATCGGTTATCTTTCATAAGAAGGTACTTAATAATGTGTTCAATGCATCGACATCGATGGTTTAATGACAAAACCGAACAAGAAGAAATATGAAAAAAAACCTACCTCAACCTAAACTGACCTCATTTAACCTAACTTAACCAGTTATTTTATCATGTTCTATTTAGTTTTAGCCGGGCATCGTAATAATGATAAAAATTTTGATTTACCTAAATCTTTCCAATTATACCAGGACTGAGACGTTTAAATACTAGCTTGTACCCAGATGGCATGTTGGAAGGGGGGGGGGGGCTGATACGATGCAGATAAAAAAGGCTATAATATCGTTTTTCCTCAATTAATATGTACACATTCTTACTGATTGCATGTTTTGTCTTGTTTCTTTTTTTCTCCTTTTCTTTTCCCTGTATTTGTAATCATCCATAATTTATTTTTACCTATATATTTTGGCCTAAGGCTTTTAGCTTCTTTAACGGTTCCATGTGACTCAACACAGTGACTATTCAACACACCTTTAAAAAGTGATTTAAAGTCATTAAAAACGATGAAAAAATATTTTTTTTAACCTAACCTAACCTAACCTACTTAACCCAGTTATAAAATAAAGTTTCCGTTTCATCACTTTCCATGACTTTATTTAAATTTTTAAAGTTACGATGAACTATCATTTTGATGATTTATCCGGTCACCTCTTTAACATCAAATTCAAATTCAAAAAATATTTATTGCACAAAAAGAGCACAAAGGGTACAGCTTATAGGTTACATCCTATTTCTTCCAACTAACCCAACAAATACACATTATATTACATAACCCAACAATTACATGTTAATAAATAAATAACAGTAAATAAAAAAAAAATAAAAAAAAAAAAAAAAAAAAAAAAAACAGAGGTATTTAATTCATGTAAGGTATTCATTTAAGGTGTAGTGACATTTGTTTAAAAGAAATGTTTTTAGGGTTGATTTAAATTTAAGTGTGTCGGTTATTTGTTTGATGCTACGTTGAAGGTTGTGAAATACTTTAATGGCCATGTAGTGTGGTCCTTTTTGAAAAATAGTTTTGTTTGCCTTTGGGATTATTAGGTTTTCTGTGAATCTTGTAGAGTGTTTATGTGTTGAGTTTTTTTGTGGGAATTTTTCTGGAGATGATCGAACTAACAGGCATAACTACATTATATATATATGTCCGTCACTGTCAGAAGTTTAAGATTTTTAAAAATTGGTCTACATGAATCCCGGTGATCAGAGTTTGTAATTTTTCGTAGGCACCTCTTTTGGATGATAAAAACATCTTTGGCGTTTACTGAGTTTCCCCAAAAAACTATTCCTAAAAACATCCGTCGGAAGTTCATTGAATTTTTTTTAAATAGTGGTTATATTGGGCTGCAAGACAAATTTCTTTTCAGAAGTTTAAAAATCTTGTATGTCCATGTTTTTTTTTATTATTTTTTGGTCTGTTGGTTCTAATAAACCTATATTTTGTTTTTTAATGTCTTTTATGTGAAACATTTAATTTTTTAATCAAATAACCAATTTAAAATTGTACCTGTTAACTCCAACTTATGTGTCGTAAGTTCCTCCCGTGATAAAACGAGTTTTATAACTCATCAGGATTGTTCCAGCAAGAAAAAAAAGAATATAAAAAATCTATATATAAACAACCTCTGTAATGCACCACTTTGCTAAAGCTTCTTCGAGGAATAAATATTTCTTATTTTTATGCATGTTCCGCACAAGAGACCCAACGGTTCCCAACCGTCTGGCACTAGTGACACTATGGTATTACCAATTAGAGTATGTTGTAAGACTGAGGGTGGTGAGGGAGGAATGAGGAAGGGGAAGGTGAAGAAGATCCTGGCTATTCAGAACTGGTCACGAAATACGACTAAAGCCATTTCATGCAACGTTTCGATTATCAATGGAATTCTTTCACCAGGGCAATACTGAAAGTGTCATATTTATCGAAACGAGTAATACGCCTTTAAAAAATGTGTACAAATTAAAAGAACTTTTGCTTTGAATTTAAGTGTCCTTTCTAAAAATGGAAGTATTTGTTTGGATAATTCAGACAAAATTCACACGTGAATCTTGTATTCTATGAACAGAATACCAGGGCCTCGATTCTCGACGAAGTCATTCCACTCGAACAACTAGTGGATCGACCCACTCGTTGTTCGAGTGGAATGACTTTCGACGTTTGGCGTATGTAAGTATGTACCTTCGACGAGACTCAAGAATAAGAAAGTCGACCAATGCATATACTTTCGACGGCGATTGCAAGCGGTCTGAATTAGATAATTGATTCCCAGGAGCACTGAAATGTCAAGAGTTAATTTCAGGAGTGGCGTTAATGTCACAATTAATTAATAATATATGAAATAATAATGAAAAACGTCAAAATGTACCTGTCGACAGGAACAAAATATCAGGAGCACAGAAATGTGGTTGGGTATTTTCGTTTGGTTATTATTATAAACATTTCTATACAAATTTTATTGAACCACCTATCACATTGAGAGATAAAGGGAAGTCTAAATCCTCTATTCTCGTACATTGACGTGCCACCTATTATAGGTAGATGCAGTCACAAGAGAAAATTTAAAATAACGTCATTACTACGCTTTGATTCTAATGCCAAACAAATTATTCATCTGAAACATCGTTAATAACACTATCCCGTACATTATATACAATTTAATTCTCTCGTGAATGCATTTTGCCCAATTACGCAAAATTATACAGGCGCTTAATAAATAATACGGATAATTATTTGTCTTTGAGAGTGTATCGAATAACAAATATTGTTAATAACTACCTATTTGCATGAATAACTTGTATACATTATTACACACTTGAAGTAATTAGTTTCAAAATGACGATTAGATATTGTTAAAGCCGTTTATTAGTGTTTAATTTGGAAGTATGTAGTATTTATCTGTAGAATAAATTGAATAGAGTGTCTGCCCAATTAGAATTTAATTTAATTTAAATTATTAATATTAACAAAACGTACCTCTCTTAATTCGATATCGTTACCTTGTAGTTAATCTCATAATAAATCATAAATTGACAGTTGCCACTTTTCAGAATTTTTCATTACTGCGAAAACCTCATACGTAGGTATATAATTATTATATGAAAATAATTTCCTTCGGGGCCTATGTCACCTTTAGGGATGTTGTGTGTAGGGTCTTATTTAAATAAATGGAGGAGATGAAGTTCAGGGAATGTAAAATTTATGAGGGTAGGGTAGGAATCTAGGGATCAGTGTGTCCAGAATGACGGACATATGAACATATCCTTCCCACTGCGGCGCAAGGCGACGGGTTGAGAGACCAGTTGGAGGGGCCAAAGGGTCTCCCCAAACCAGCCTCTCCCGATGGGCAGGCGCATCCTAAACACACATCACCCGATGAAACCATGCCCCCATGCTAAATCACCAAACGTAGCGAACCACTTGGGGTGACCTATAGCAGATGTGTTGCAATGGTTCCCCGGGCGGCGGTACACAAACTCGCCTCCCAATTTGAAAATGGTTTTAATACATTTTATTACTGCAAAAACCTCGTACACATGTAAATAATTATTATATGAAAATAATGTACCTCAGGACCTGTGTCATCTTTTGGGATGCTATGTGGGAAGTATTTTTTTGGGAAGTATTAAACATGAGTCTTTAAGAGATCCATGTTGTAGGAGGGAGGTAACACAGATGCCAGCAAATCATAGCTTGTTGCTCTAGAACGAGTCGTAGAAACGACCCGTTCTCATGTGACAAATGTCACATGTGGCGCCCGTTTGGCTTGTTGCCCGAGTGGTCAATGACACTTGTTTCTCGGAGCTTATCTTCCAGTGAAATACTACGAGAATAATGACAGCATTACCACTGACGTTTGTAGTCTTAAGATTGCAATCCGTTTTTGAAGATAGGGGAATCTACCAATAAACCCGTTTCTGCAAGAGTCTAGGATCTTTTCAGGGGGGCATTATGAGATTTCATAAAATAAATTACCTATGTAAGTTTAATGCATGATCGATAATGGTATTAAGCCATCATAAAAGAATACGTAGTACTGTTACTGCATTACAAAACATAACCAAAACAATATATTATTTCTTATCCAAAATTATCATAAAATCGTTGACAGCCCTGTTAAAGCCAAATTGCGATACTTGCCCAGCTATTCCAAGTAGAATTAATTTTGAAGGTAACAATAAACTCATTAATAATTACTCTATTATAATATTTTGCTAAATTATACATTTGAAAAAGTCACTTTAAGTGACTTTTTCAAAAGTCAAAAGTGTTCAAATAAAACATTCTCTATTATTATAACATTCTAGGCTTTAATAGAATTTACTTTATATTTATTTATTTATTTATACTGGGTTTTACAGATGATCACACTTACGTGAGAACAATCCACTTATAAAAACTCAGTTATTGTACAATTACAAAAATCTACAATTAAATAAAGATACAAAAAATTAAATACAGATACATACAATTAAATACAGATACATACAATTAGAAAACAAAAACATGAAAAAAATAAAAATAAAATACACAATCATATACAAGCTCGCTCAAGTAACGCATTACATTATACATTATTACAAGTGGTAAGAGGCATAAGAAATACGAGAGGTATGCATAGAGAGAAAATTGACACAATGAATTAGCTAATATTTTTTAATAGCGCCAGAACTTTTTTTCTGAATCCGTACAAACTATCGACGAAAATATCTATTTCAGCACACTCTATCTTGTTATACAGTCGACACATCTGGGTCAGAGGGCTAAAGTAGGCGATATTATTTATAAATGTATTCAGGTGAAAAATATTATGGCGTCTTAAACAATGCGAATTGGGGACATTTATTTTAATATTGCTAAGACATAATGTAGTATCAAGTTGACCGTGAATAATTTTATGTAAACATATGAGATCAGTCAATTGCCTTCTAGTTTTAAGTGTATCAATCTTGAAGTGATCACGACGTACGTCATATGATCTAAGATGGTCATGTAATCCACATTTGAAGGCTAACATTCTTAGCATTTTTTTTAATGGATCTACAATGTTTTCATATTTGCAGTAATGTGGATTCCAAATAGAGCTTCCATATTCAAGTTTACTTCTAATTAAGGCATTGTAAAGAGTTAGAATTGATTGAGGATCTTGGAAAGGTTTACATATTCTGTGAATAAATCCCATCATTTTTAATGATTTGCACTTAATGTCGTTAATGTGTACATCAAATATGAATTTAGAATCAAGAGTGATTCCTAGATCTCTTATTGAAGATATTTTTTTGAGAATAATATTATTAATAACATAAGAAAAATCCTTTATAATTCTATTTCTAGTGAAGTTTAAAATGTAACATTTTTCAACATTTAAGTGCATATCATTGACAGTACACCAGTTATTAAGTGTGTCGAGGTCGTTTTGAAGCAGTTGATGATCGGAAACACACTTGATTTTACGAAAAATTTTAAGATCATCGGCGAAAAAAGCATAATCACAATTTAATTTCGAGCCAAGGTCATTTATGAATATAAGAAAAAGCAGGAGGCCAAGATTTGAACCCTGTGGTACACCGGAAGTTACAATTATAGTGGATGATTTGTATCCATTAATAAGAACTAATTGAGTTCTGTTATACAAATATGATTTCACCCAGCGAAGTAGATCTCCATGTATTCCTATTTGTTCAAGTTTTTTTAATAATGTACCGGACGTACCTCCACCGACTTTAATTAATATGCATAAATCTGAATTTACGCAGAGGCAGTTCCTTTACAAACTCACCTCTGCGCATATTCGAATTTATGCAACAAAATCAAACTTGTAAAACTGTAAATCTTATCAGAAAATTAATTAATAAATAAAACCACGGGGTCGAGCAGTCATCATTATAGACAAAAAACCAGGCTTGACCCCCCAATACCCTCTTATAAATTAAAATACCTATCAAAACATGGAAGACTTGCATGAAATTTGAAATTGTGCAGACGCAGTTTCCTTTACAAAACTTGCCGTTTGCACAAAATTGAATATTGTGCAAAGCTTCCCTTTTAAATACCAACTCCCTTTAATATGTAAATTTGCACAAAATTGAATATTGTGCAAAGCTGCCTTTTAAATATATTTTCCCTTTTTAATATGTAAACACTCACAAAATGTCTAAGAATAAAATATGTCCCGGGCAAGTGGATTAAATAAACAGTCAGGGACCTAGTCAAATTCGTCCCCAACCGAGTTGCGCAACAGCGGCGCTCTGCCCTGTGAAAATTCCGGGAACCCGAAACAATTCTCGGAATTTCTCGCTAACAAAGGGAGAGCTAAGCCCGTTGGTCCTTTAAAAGGCGAAAAACTTGCGCAATTCGGCAGAGAGCCAGCAACCATCGAACCGACCACATCTCTCCTGGACTGCCCTGACTGCCTCTTCAAGCCTCTTCTGCCCTGGACCTTCACTGCAACCTGGCCTTCTTCTTTCTCCCGGCTCCCTGGTGCTCATCAAGAAGAAACTTCACAATAGTCGAAGCGTCCCTTGTCAGGGCGCAGGTTCCCCCCTACCTTCCTCCCTCCTGCCTTATACCTTTCTCCCACATTTTCCCCATTTCTCCCTTTCCCTATAATTTTCCCCATTTTTCCCCACATTTTTCCCTTTCCTCATATTTTCCCCATTTTCCCCACATTTTTCCCTTTCCTCATATTTTTCCCCATTTTTCCTTTTTTTCAACATTCTCCGTCCTTTTTCCCGATTTTCCTTCCAAGGCGTCGAAGCGGCCAGCCGGCCACTCCCGCTATATCGTCTGTGCGGTAGTGATGGAGTGATTAACTTTATCAAAAGCTTATTGGAAATCAGTGTAAATTGCATCTACTTGTAATCTTTCATTAAAAGAATTACATACATAATTACAAAATTCCAAAAGATTTGAGTTAATAGATCTTTGAGGAACAAATCCATGTTGCCTAGTGCAGAGAAGGGGCTTAAAATGCGAAAAAATATTTTATATTATATTAATTACTATTCATTATCATAAAAACCTCATACCTCGATTTATGTCAGGTTTTATACAAACCTAGTATTCATTCAACTGTTTCTACACTAGTAGATATTTCTTTTAATTAAGTATTGTTTAACTGCACTTCTATTAACAACTGTATCACTTTCAACAATATTTTTGTGTACACGTTACTTGTTCTGTAATCACTCTATTGTAAAAGCCATTTTATGGCGTTTAAATAAATAAATAAATATTGAAAATGACAAAATCTTAGAATTCCTACTAGTGAGTATGTCTTCAAAATGTAGTTCCAAAAAGTGCGGAATATTGTGATGAACATATATTTTTTTAAACTTTTATCTGATATATTAAGAATCTAACAATACATTCGTTAATAATCAGTAGATTTTCTCAAACAAAGTGTTTAGCTAGCTCTCTAAATATTTCAACTTTGTTTACAAAGGAGTCATAAGGAATGTGTGGGAAATCCACTGTATTTCTGTCGATTGTTTGTAGACTGCTCATTCTTATGTCAGTTAAGTTTTATATTCATTTCTCTGTTTATTTATCCTGACGATGATCGCATTGAACACAATGTGTGAATTTTTAATGCATTTCTTGGTTAGGTTAACCGCAGAACAATGATTATTGAATCGATATATTGTTTTGATGGCGTTGGGATCAATACAAAGTTGTTTTAATTGTTCTTTATCCAGCAAAGAAAATGTACATTCGTCACAGGAAAGTAGTCAATATTTCTACTACTACTGCTACTACCTATGAACGAACGCTAGTCTCAATTCTTTTGATTTAGTTACACATATCCTGAATGTAAATTGTACATAGGTGGTTACTATATTTGTTGACATCTATAGCGAAGTGGTCTTAGTATTTGAGTTTGAATCAGGAATTTTTAGGTTTTATACCCGAGTAGCACATTTTTTTCTTCATTGATTTTTACTTTTATACAAGGATGAAACCAGGTTTGGGCGTTGTATTGATGGCTTAGCTTAAGAAATTGTATTAATTAAAAAAGGGTTGATATCAAATGAGTACGTTTCACGTAATTACAAACTGAGTAACCATATCCAAAATGTCTTTTTCAAATGTACAAAATAGAAAATGTTTGCATGACGACCGTTCAAATATGGCTTCATATAATTCAGATTTGTTTTATATTGAAACTTTAAAGAAAGTCGCATGAACAAACTGTATTGCTAATTTATTTTAGAAAACTTAGTTAAAAATGTGTAAATTTTGTTTATTACCTCTTCATTTACTTCTGGTTCTGATGAACTTTTATCTTCCTGTCCTGACACCAAACACAGAAATATCACTAATACAACTGTGCTTCTTGATTTGCGTAGATTTTCCATCTTAATATTATATAAATATTTACTTTACTTTGTCTCAATTTCTCTTTGACTAGAACTTCAGAGCATCAATTACTAAAGCTTTCACTCTACTATAAGTTTATTTTTAAGGTTATTTTAAAACTACTTCGTCACACACTTCCATGGATTCGACGTTCTTCCCGCTCTTCTTCTTCTTCTTAAAAAGACATTATCTGAAAACAAAATTCGAAAGTATTAATCATACAATTATTGATAAGAGTGAATATGATAAATGAATATTAGGACGGGTTGTTGCAGAGAATTTGAACAATTCTTCAAATTTCATAGGTAATTTTCATGTTCTGATAAGAAGAACTTTTCTAACCCTGCTATTATTTCAGTTATGTCAAGCAACTAGCCAATAATTATGTAACAACAACACATGAATAGGAGTTTCACAGAACCCGAAAATGAACGTTGAAATTTGATGATTTGTTCAAATATTTCAATTCCAAATGGCGCTGAAATCTAACCGACGGAGAAAGCGCTAAACAACATTTGTACTACTCATTTAAACAATAAATACAACACATATAATATTATATACATTAGGGAGAATATTAATGTGAAAGTCTAAAAAGGTTTTGGTAGAGTCCCTGGTTTAGATGTTATTTTTTGTATGTCGTTTTCATGCTTAAAGTATGCATTTTGAAAGCCCGCCAAAACGATCGAACTCTGTCGGGGTACGCGTGACGTAATACCTATCTCGGTTTTGTCGGGTAAGATGTATCCCGCTCGGATCGACTTGAAATCAACAAATCGATTCAATCACAAGCTCGTCTTTATGAATAGTCTGTTCATAATGCGTCCCAATCGCGGAGGAAAGAAAGGAGTCCATGGTCCCAATCAAACCAGGCATGAAGTTTGATGTCACAATCTATCAATAAAACACCTTGTAATTAATAAAAACGTTAATGATATGTTACATGTCATAGTTGCATCTGATAACATAGAAATAAATGCAATCGTTTTTTACAAATATTAATAGCCGAGGTTGATAATTATGCAACTTAGCAAAAAACACTTTATTACATTTCGGTCATAAATATTCGGTATTGCAACATTCGCCAGGCTATGAAAATTCGTTTCTATTGATTTCGCGAAGGAATTATTTTGAATCACTGATATTACTGTATAAATAATATTTGCATCTTCAAAGATTTTTTAACCACTATCGGTGTGCACATATACATTCAAACGTGCGCTCTTAAATATAAATTGTTGTAAAACTAGAAAGTAGCCAGCTATTTTGTTTTAGTTTAGTGGAGAAGTTGAACTCGATATGACCACGACCGACTACGACGCTCCTCTCTTGGGAAATAAAATATTTCATAATTTCGCACACTAATTTGTAAATTATCATAAATTCGTTGTGATATAAGTCTATTATTTAAGAGACTAGATCGACCATTTATCATCAACCCACATATTTCGTGCTGGTTATTATTAGCACGATTAACGATATTTTAGTTTGGTGAGTACAAACACCTAGAATGACCTGTTTTAACCCTTGAGATACGACCAACTACAATAAAAGTTAATTGAAATCACGACTACCTTCAGGTGCACTGCAATATGCAGTGTATAGAGCTAGGTTTTATAAGTTTTGAAAACATTTCAATATTGTCCATGAAAATTCCTAGGTAAAAAACGTTGACATTGAAGATGCCTGTCAATTATTTAAATATAATTATCAATATTATATTTGGCTTTGAAATATTTACAAAATATAAACTGTCTTCTAAGAGTTAATATAAAAGAGAGAATACATAAATTGGTAGGTTTTCGACTCAGAAAATAAAATGTCTAATGAGGCAGGTGACGTAGGTACATTTTCAAGAAAAAAAACATTTCATTAAAATGTGGACAACAGAATGTGCACACACAAGCGGACAATGACAGAATTGTACAATGTGTACATACAAGCGGAGAATGGCAGAATGTGTACAATGTGTACATACAAGCGGAGAATGACAGAATGTGTACAATGTGTACATAAAAATGTTTTTCGTAAGAAATATTTAAAAATGATTGAATTTAATGTAGTTTTTGTTGCATCCTCTACAAAGAAAGGAACTTATGAATGAACCGCGTAACTCAGTATCAACTAACGAACCACCGAACTCCTTTTTGACTCTATTAAATCATAATATGTCTGCAGTGGATTCTTATATATAACGAAACTTGTTATTAAAAAGTTATAAAAATGAAATAATTTCGATTTCGATTTCTCGGAATAATTTAGTATTAGAAAAAGAAATATCTGTTTTCTTAACATGTTTGTAATATAAATACTGCTACTTGTTAGTTTAAATTGGCATCATGACACTTACTATTTTTACCTACATAGATGCACCGTAGATTGTTAAATAGTCACCGGTTGCAACGTATCTGTGTACAGGGTGATAAAATAATATTTTTTATGTGAACATTTCACAAGAGTGCTCCCAACCGTCTGGAGCCAGTGAGACTATGGCATCACAAATTCGTTATATGTTGTGAGGCTAAAAGCAGTGAGGAGGGTAAAAAGATGGGAAAAATGACGGTCGGAGAGTACCTGGCTATTCAGATCTGGTCATCAAACACGGCTAAAGCCATTTCAAGCTATGTTTCAAATTTTAATGGTGGTCTTAAACCAGGGCGATACTAAGAGTATCTTTCACACTGAAACGTACATGAAAGTATACTTAACAATATTTTTTAAATTTTGAAATGACACAAATTAAATTAATGAAAAAATTTTGCGACTTTCGACTTGCTAGTCGAGAGCCTGGAGCCATGGAGGCCGTCAAAGGCCAACCATGTGCTGTCATTGGAGGGTAATAAATCTGTCAAATGTCAATTAAAATAAATTGTTAAGAGTTAATATTAATGCAGTGCTGTCAAATGTAATGACTTCATCAAACAATATAATATATTATCATGAAAAAGAGAAGATTCATTAAACAATATATAACATAATTTGCGAACGAGTGGCCAATGAATTCTGCGGTCTTGGATCAGTAACAACATACGAGTAAATGGCAAATTCGTAATAAGTATGTTATTTTATTATGTTGTTTAAATAATATGAACTTTTTACTAAACAAAAGCGATTAAAATTTGGAAGTCCATATTAAATGGAAAATTGGATGCTTACCGATATTCTACAGAGAAATGTAATTTTCACATTTTTCATCGCCAGAGAAATATAATTGCAAGTGATTCCATTTTCTTTCGTTTAATACTCAATTAATGCACTTGAAAGAAAATTAAAAACAACAAGTATTTTAAATCGTCTTATAAAACCATAAACATTTATAATAAAGATTTACGTAGAAATTTTCAGTAAGTGTAAGTCTAAGGTAAAAAAAATGGAATGTGTAACGTGTATTGTATAATGGATAACGTTAAAATCTACAAATAACACGCAATGAAATTTGCTGTGTAATACTCACACTATTTTGTTGTTGTTTAGACCCTGTTATTCGATTGACTTTCAAATTCTTTGGACCATTTTTAAATGTAGGCAACCTTCGCAAGTAGTCAACACACTCAGTCAACACTTACATGTTGATAAGGAAGGTTCAAAGAAAACATTAGATGTTGGTAAGGAAGGTTCACAGTAAACATTAGATGTTGGTAAGGAAGTTTCACGGTAAACATTAAATGTTAGTAAAGAAGGTTCGCAGTAAACATTAGATGTTGGTAAGAAAGGTTTACAGAAAATAACAGATGTTGGTAAGGAAGGTTCACAGTAAACATTAGATGTTGATAAGGAAGGTTCACCATAAACATTAGATGTCGGTAAGAGAGGCTTGCAGTAAATTTTGTATGTTGGTAACGAAGGTTCACAATAAGCTTTATATGTTGGTAAGGAGGGTTCACAATAAAATCGTAAGTTTATTTTATCCATTTTTCTTAATAATCGAAGACATTTACTGGATTTTGTTGGCTTCTTAAAATATTCCGAAAGAATTATCGCATTAGTACAAGTGTTGGTAAACAAAATCAATAATAATGGGCTTACAATATAATATATAACTATAATTAATTTTAATTCGGTAGAAGATATGTGAAATTAAGTAAATTACGTGATTTCATCTAAAAGAGATTTAGATGCTTCTTTGTTCTAGTATGTGAAAATGTAATTCGAATTTCAATTACATTTGTGAACAAACCCTAATAAACAATGTGAATTTATTATAAATTTTGTAGTAACATAAATTACATAATTCAATTACTGATTCGCAGACGAAATTCAGATTTTAGTTAAGATTCTTATTTTTCGTTCATTTAATATAGCAACTAACATTAACTGATGGAACCGTTGGAATAATGTATGTTGGGAGAGAAATAAGAAAGTTGGGAAGTAACCATGTTTGTAAGTGGTCTAAATTTACCGTAAGTATAGAATAAATAAATTCATTCACATCTAGTCACTTAGAATAACTAAATCTATTTGTCGTTACGTCTCCATTTTGAAAGAAAAACACAATTTATTTATTTTTATTTTTCATAATTCAATAATATTAGAAGGGATGCTTTATGAATAAAAGCAAGGGGTGAACCTGTTGCACGAAAGTCGTACTTTTTTATTTAAAAAAAAAAAAAAAAATTAATTGGAAATAAATAATACAAGAAAAGAAAGAAATCCCAGTTAAAAATTGTAAAAAAACAAATCTGGACATTCTTAGAAGAAAATAAAATAATTAATTATAACCAATTCGGATTAAAAAAAAAATACAAGTACTCACGACGCGATAGCAAAAATAACTAACTATCTATATACGGCCCTAGATTCCGATAAAAAATGTATCGGCATATTTATAGACCTTAAAAAAGCTTTCGACAGCATATCACATAAAAAATTAATAAACAAATTAAAATCTGTAGGGATTAGTGGAAAAGTCTTAGCATGAATAACTAGTTATTTACATAAAAGACCTAAACAATTAAAATTACTCAATCAAGTCAGCGATTCAAAATATAGCGACTTTTCAATACCACAAGGCACGGTTTTGGGACCATTGTTATTTATTATATATATATTATATATGTCAATGATATATTCCATATTTCCAAATATGGAGACATTGTCTCTTACGCTGACGATACAGTCCTACTACTAAAAGCAAACACCTGGTCTGAATTAAATAACATGGCAAATACAGATATCAATGAACTAAAATTATGGTTTTATGAAAACCTGTTGACTCTAAATTCTAAAAAAACTTATTATTTACCATTTTTCATTAAAAAAAAGAAACACCTAAAGAAATAAACATAATTATCCACTCTGTGAAAAATACAGAAAACCACAAATGCAATATATTATGTACAAACATAGAAAGCAAGACCGATATTAAGTACCTAGGCATAACAATAGACCAGCGTTTAAAATGGTCCCCACATATAAATATTCTGAACGACAGAATAAGGAAATTAACATATATATTTAGATGTTTAAGAGATATTTTAAACGAAAAATTACTTAGAACCACATACTTCGCTTTCTGTCAATCATTTATACAATACGGCATTATAGGCTGGGCGGTACATATAAAAATCAAACACAAACAATTTACATATCACAAAAACTAATAATAAAAACTATATTAAAAAAAACCCTATTCATATTCGTCCGAAATTTTATTCAAACGATTTAAGGTCGGAAAATTAAGTGCATTATACTTCTACCATGCAACATTACAAATTTATAAAAACAATATTCAAAATAAAGTTGCACCCTTTAAAAATAACAGAAATCTTAGACAAACGTCAATACTTCCAACTCCTAAATGTAAAAGAACAATAGGACAGTTCAACCATGAATATCTCGGAGTTAAATTTTTTAATTCATTACCAGAAAAAATTAGAAACATGAATGTAAATATAAACGAATTCAAAAGCCACCTTAAAAAGTATTCCGAACACTTGAACTGAATCATATCAAAATTAAACCAAAATAACAACACCCCCCATACACACAAGCCTTGCTTATTTATGGGGGTACATCAAATAGATATATTATATTATGTAATTAAAAACTGTTTTATATTGTGTAATGTAATTCGTGTATCTTTTTTTATTAATAAATAAAATAAAAATAAACTTTTTAGTAGTTTGTCTAAATAGCCTGGTTCAAAGGAGGGCTTATTGCCAGATGGCAATTTCTTCTAATTAATCCAGTTGTGTATCTTTGTTTTATCGTCAACATATTTAAAAAATCTCTCAAACATAATGTCAAACTCACAAATACAAGACATTTAAAAACGAAAAATTGTTTAACAAAACATACGTAATATTGAGTATGGCACACGTTGAGAGTGTTTGTATTATGTTGTGCGTAAGCAAACGAACTCTTACTTCGATATAATATTATTATCAAGTACTTTGAAAGTCGTGATGAAGATTTCAAATGAATAATAGCGTCGGTGGCGTATCTTCCTGGTCATTAGAGAACCTTCGGTCGAGAATAAGCCAGCACAATCGTCCAAATCGCACTTTAGCTGGGCAAAAATATAATATTATGAATATTCAAATTTTTAAAAATCATTGTTAATTGATACAATTATTTGATATGGTACAGTACTGAAATACGCAGACCCGTGAAATATTTGTATTAGTTATTAAAGTAATAAATATTATTCATATTCTGAATTCAGACAAATTGTCCGAATTCCAATTTTGAAAATAATAATTAAATCATTTTCTTTAAAATATTTTTATACTTCAGGTAGGTACTTAATCGCTTTGCTGGAATCTTAACAGAATTAATTCCAATTTAGAAAATGACACGTGAATTCAAAGCATTTCCAAATTTCATTGAACCGAAATTTTTATTTTTGATTTTAATGCCCTGAAGAAGCTACGGTAATAGTGAAACCTGGTCGGCAATAGGTATACAAAATGAAAATGATGTTTTCAAATTGTTTGTTTTATTTTTTAAAATAAATTAGATCTTTCATATAGTTACTATTTTTTACTCTTTGATTTAGTTTTTAATCTAGAGGGTTTAACCTTTGCCGCTTGGATGGGGACCCTACGCACCACTTAGCTACTAACCGATTATTTCAGTATCTCCATTTGGTTTACATGTTTGACCAGCTTGCAAAATAAGGTTGTGAGACCATTGTGCGGTGTATTATTATTCTACAACGGCCCCGCTAGGCATCGGAGATGTGTTTTGTGTGAGACCTTTCTCATCCCGCATAATTATGTCATTAGAATCAATGTAGAATTCCGAATATTTCATTTGCATAATACTTTAAAAATAATGCACATGTAAAAAAATCAATTGTTTATGTAAACATGAGTTCTGATATTTTGTAATATAAGCTCATATTATGTGTTTTACTCTATGGATGTTTAGCGAAATGTATTATATCATTTTCGTAAAATCCAAAGTCATGTTACTTATGAATACTCTTTAAATAATGTACTATTGACATCAGTCGCTCAGATCAGCGACTTGGGGGTTATTTTTGATGAAAAGTTAACATTTACTCTGCATGTAAATCTAGTGAATTTCATCGCTGCTCTGACTTCGAACTGGGTTGACCAGCGCACGTGGCGTGTTCCCCGTTCCAATTTACTTCATTCCTCTCCTCCCCGAAATATTATTTCGGTTTTTGCAAATACCCCCTTAATTGGTATGTATCACGATTTACATGGTACCTATTTCTTGAGAATATATGATCTTTGAATTCCGCATCCAATTCCACATCCAACACGAATAAAATAGAACAAATTACGATTTTGCACAATGTGATTAAGATGAACAACAACGGATGATATTGGAGAGCTAAATAACATGTATTTTTACGCAATATTACAAATTTAATTAGTAAATCAGTTGATGCCCTTTGAGATTCTTAAAAGTAAGTTAATAGACATTAGGTAAAACTAACAATCGTGTTTTATTGAGATACTTTGTGCCAAGTTTAAATGTTAAGTAATAATAATTATTCCTGGCGTTTTAGAATATCCAAAAAAATCTTTACAGCCTCTCATCATTTGGTTGAGAAAAACATAGCTATCGAAATTTCTTACGCAACAAGTTATGCAGAAAACACCTTTTCTGGGTAGAAGCTTCTACTTGTTCGTAAGTTTTTTCGTGCTTGCGTGACGTACAAAAAAATCTTATTTATTAATGCCGTGAGGAATTATTTGTTTGCTCAACATAAAATATACAACTTCTTCAATAGTTGCAAAGGTTACTCTGTGCCGTCATATTAATTATACGAAGATGTTATACTTTGTATATACCACTTTAAATCAAAAATAACTTTATTATAAAGTGGTTAATTTTTTTTTTCATTTATATAATCTCAAACCACAAAGTGTTTTTTTCAATAATCTTTAATATAATTCAATAATTATCTACATGGTTCAAAGCTAATGACTTCTTCGTCAGGATAATGAAAATTAACAAGTTTATTTTTAACAAGAAGACATTGGCTTTGAAATATGAAGATTATTAGAGTTTTTACCGGTGTTTGTTTCAAGATCGTTTCATTTTTTCTTTCTCGGCAATGGAATGAGATACGGAGTCGAATTAAGGTCTGTAAAACGTAGATTTATAACACTAACAATGTGGTATACTTCAACTTGCCCCTAGAGGTCACCGTAAGCCGCAAAAGGTTACATTAACGCTAAGAAACGAAATGTACAGGCAACGATTGCGATAAGTTTGAACATTGATTGGTCTGAAAATTTTGTTACGAAATTCTTCGTCAAAGGTAATTTAATTTTCTTAAGGCGATGCACTACGCCGTGTAATATTTTAAATTGAGCCCCTATCAATAACAACCCTTACGTAGATGGCGATAAGGTTTAAATTCCCGCTTAACACCATCCGCCTGTTTTGATTTATGCAAATGGCCAAAAAGTGCCTTTTATTTTATTTTGTGGATGTTCAGGCATAAATATATATATTGAAGTGAAACTTCTTTACGCGCGTCATGCAATTTCGAGGACCGGAGTAAAACCGACTCATGACCGAAACGAAAATGCGGGACCACCGATTAAAGTTCATTTGATCTAGTCAAAGTTTTGAAGTAACATATAAATGCTTCTTAGCTCATCCCGACAACTGGCGTTGGTGGTGTAATGGTCAGCATAGTTGCCTTCCAAGCAGTTGATCCGAGTTCGATTCTCGGCCATCGCACATTATTTTTTTGTTTTTAACGCCTTTTTCATTCAATATCTTATTTTTTAGTAGGTCAGAACATTTTTTAAAAGAAAATAATATTGCAAAATAATTAAAACACTTATCTCACTGTGATAAAACATTACTCCGCTAGAGCGCGCTTTGCGTTATTGTGTTGGATTAAAATTATTATCTAATCCGTATATTATGATAATTGTATTACATTTATTTAATTAATTTATTTATTTTGATAATATGTAATAATTTACAGAAAAAAAAATTAAAACTATCTCCCTCTGATAAAATATCCGTTCGCTAGAGCGCACTACGCGATCTTGTGTGGGATTCTATTTCTGTACATTGTACATTATTTTTAAAAATATATTATATTTTGGGTGTGATGTAGGTAACATTATAAAACATAACAAGCTCTCATATTTTCAGAACCTACATAATATAATCAATTTATGCGGCTTTGCTTACAGTTGGTGCTCAGCGTGGTTGGCTTTCAATCAGTTAAGCGAGGTTCGATTCTCGGCTGTGGCATTTTTGAAGTGAAACCTTGTTGAGGTGGGGGAGCCGCTCACGAACGTTCTCTCTCTTCTCTTCTTTCCTCTCTCTCAGACACCAGCGAACTGCGCCACGCCAAGCATCAGCTGAAACTAGAAGTTTCACTTCTGTCTTGCGTAGGCTTGACACACCCACTTTTTTTTTTTGATCATTTTATAAATAACTTAATTTGCCACATTATACAATAAAACCATAACCGAAATGGGTTCGTAAGTAGGAGATTTTGAACTTTAAAGCAGTTTTCATAGGTCTTATACATTATTTTTTTCTGGGCTTATAAAAAAACTTATCCAAAAAATACTCAATTATTTCAAAGGCCAAGATGTATTCTACTCTCTGTATTTAATTAAAACATCTAAAACATTTCTACACAGCTGATAAAGATATTAATAATTATAAAATGGAAAACGCCTGAGGAAGATACGACACGATCAGGGAATCAAGTTCTTATGTATTGTAAAATGGAAAACGCCTGTTGAAGATACGACACGATCAGGGAATCAAATACTTATGTATTGTAAAATGGAAAACGCCTGTGAAAGATACGACACGATCAGGGAATCAAATACTTATGTATTGTAAAATGGAAAACGCCTGAGGAAGATACGACACGATCAGGGAATCAAAAACTTATGTATTGTAAAATGGAAAACGCCTGTGGAAGATACGACACGATCAGGGAATCAAATACTTATGTATTGTAAAATGGAAAACGCCTGTGGAAGATACGACACGATCAGGGAATCAAATACTAATGTATTGTAAAATGGAAAACGCCTGAGGAAGAAACGTTACGATCAAGGAATCAAATACTTATGTATTGTAAAATGGAAAACGCCTGTGGAAGATACGACACGATCAGGGAATCAAATACTAATGTATTGTAAAATGGAAAACGCCTGAGGAAGAAACGTTACGATCAGGGAATCAAATACTTATGTATTGTAAAATTGAAAACGCCTGTGGAAGATACGACACGATCAGGGAATCAAATTCTAATGTATTGTAAAATGGAAAACGCCTGAGGAAGATACGTTACGATCAGGGAATCAAATACTTATGTATTGTAAAATGGAAAACGCCTGAGGAAGATACGACACGATCAGGGAATCAAATACTTATGTATTGTAAAATGGAAAACGCCTGTGGAAATACGACACGATCAGGGAATCAAATACTTGTGTATTGTAAAATGGAAAACGCCTGAGGAAGATACGACACGATCAGGGAATCAAATACTTATGTATTGTAAAATGGAAAATGCCTGTGGAAGATACGACACAATCAGGGAATCAAATACTTATGTATTGTATAATGGAAAACGCCTGTGGAAGATATGACACGATCAGGGAATCAAATACTTATGTATTGTAAAATGGAAAACGCCTGAGGAAGATACGACACGATCAGGGAATCAAATACTTATGTATTGTAAAATGTAAAACGCCTGAGGAAGATACGACACGATCAGGAAATCAAATACTTATGTATTGTAAAATGGAAAACGCCTGAGGAAGATACGACACGATCAGGGAATCAAATACTTGTGTATTGTAAAATGTAAAACGCCTGAGGAAGATACGACACGATCAGGGAATCAAATACTTATGTATTGTAAAATGGAAAATGTCTGTGGAAGATACGACACAATCAGGGAATCAAATACTTATTTATTGTATAATGGAAAACGCCTGTGGAAGATATGACACGATCAGGGAATCAAATACTTATGTATTGTAAAATGGAAAACGCCTGAGGAAGATACGACACGATCAGGGAATCAAATACTTATGTATTGTAAAATGGAAAACGCCTGAGGAAGATTACACACTATCAGGGAATCAAATACTTATATATTGTAAAATGGAAAACGCTTGAGGAAGATACGACACGATCAGGGAATCAAATACTTATGTATTGTAAAATGGAAAACGCCTGTTGAAGATACGACACGATCAGGGAATCAAATACTTATGTATTGTAAAATGGAAAACGCCTGTGGAAGATATGACACGATCAGGGAATCAAATACTTATGTATTGTAAAATGGAAAACGCCTGAGGAAGATACGACACGATCAGGGAATCAAATATTTATGTATTGTAAAATGAGGCGTATGTGATGAATGAAGAAAAGAGTGTAAGGAGAGTATACGACGTGGAAGAGAAGGGTAGAAGAAGTCGAGGACGTCCGAAACACATGTTTAAAAAAATAAAAATTTTCGATTCTAAATATTATTTTTGTCTTAAAACTACACCCAGTTTTCAGGTAAAATGGAATGCACAACCTCAAACTTTTTTTTAAATGTGAATACCGCACTACTCCCAACCGTCAGGAGCCAGTGAGACTATAGCATCCGCAATAGGGTTATGTCGTGAGGCCGAAGGTAGTCGGGAGAGGAAAAAGATGGGAATGGGGAAGGTGGGAATTCAATTCTGAATGGTGGTCTTACACCAGTGCGATACTGGGAGAATCTTCCTACTATTATTACTATACATATTATTTTCAATGAATAAATTGTGATTAACCCAATTCATCAAATAAAATTAACTCACGCATGCCGGGATTTGAAGCCGCGACCTTCGGATTGCTAGTCGAGAGCCTCACGTCTCCACCACAGAGGCCGTTACTTCAAACCATTCTTAACCCCGCGCGAACGCCGGGTACTCGTCCGTAATGTTAAGAAGTTATGTATAAATAAAGCTCTAATGGTTATTAAAATAGTATGTCAGTGTAATAACTCAACAAAAGAAAGTGGATAATTCACACTATGAAGGAAATGTTGTTTTCGTGTATCAGTCTATATTGGAGATGTTACTTTGTAATGTCATCACATTAATGTGTAGGTTTTAGTGGTTAATCAATGCATATTTTTTTACAATAAACAAAATGTTATAATTATGTAAGCAATATTATCTTACAGCGATGATGATGGATTCGTCACATGTGGCGACTTAAGGTGCCTAAAAAAGCATACAAAACTTATACTTTAAGGCGATGTCATACGTAGTAATGCAAAATCATGTGTTTTTGGTTTGAAAATTTGGTCACCTAGAAATGTTTCAGATGCTTTAATTAAATACTGCGAGTAGAATATATCTAGACCTTTGAAATAATCGAGTATTTTTTATAAATATCTTTTTATAATCCCAGAAAAAAATAATGTATAGGCCTATGAAATCTGCTTTAAAGTTCAAAATCTCCTACTTACGAACCCATTTTCGGTTATGATTTTATTGAATAATGTAGCAAATTAAGTTATTTATAAAATGATTGGAAAAAAATTAAATATTTATACCTGAACATCCAGAAAATAAAATAAAAGGCACTTTTTGGCGATGTTTTTTTCTTGCATAAATCAAAACAGGCGGATGGTGTTAACCGGGAATTTAAACCTTATGGCCATCTACGTAAGGGTTGTTATTGATAGCGGCTCAATTTGAAATATTACACGACATAGTGCTTCGCCTTAATAATAGCTCTTAGAGGATTAGAGCTGGCAAATTCACTTGGCACTTCATCACAATCTTCGATTATACATCTACCCTGATAATGGACACTGTAATGCTGTCCGAACGTTGGCTAAAGAAAGAGCATAAACACGGCATAATATCCCAAAAATAATTCACTACTAGGAAAATTGCGCTTCATTTTTTTATACTTTTTATTGTTCCATGTAGCAAAATGACTATAGCTTATTAATTAAGAATCTCAAAATATTGGTAATTAAATTGGTTCCAGTTAAAAACGGCATTGCAGGCCTAATGGATTGAATTAAAAAGTTTTTAAACTTTTCATGAAAATCCGAATATTTTTGCATTTCGTCATTATATATTATCAATGCAAATTTGATAATTTTGACCTCGCTAGGTATTTGGTTAGGATGGCAGAGTTGACAAATGTACGTTCCTTGATAGACAAAGGGTTCTGAGATAGTCTCGTTTACCACACAATCTTCTTATTTTGTAATTTGTGTGGTTGCCACTTTATTGAGTATTTAATAATATTATAATATAAGAGTGTGTTCCAGAATGTATGCAGGGATAGTACAATGCAATACACTATAAATCAACCAGCTTCGATTCAGCTTGAACCATCAACGTTGCAAAATATTCGAAAACAAAATTATTTTGTTCAAATTATAATTATGCATAGCAACAATGTGACAATTGCCTGCGAAAGCTTTTAGCTTTTATTTTCTATGACTTTTTCTATTTTCTTATTCTCTGAACATTGTTAATACGCTTTCAAAAATCAATAAATTAAAACAACAATTTTATTCGTGAGAACAGCGCAAACATGTTTTAAGTGTTCTTATAAAAGTGTTGCAAAGATACCCGTTTGCTTAGTAAAATTTAAGAGAAGGAAGAATTTCAAGTAGGGTAAAGTAAGGTATACTTTAGACCGTTTGATAAAATGCAATGTTTGGTATTCACGTTAGATTTAACTATCTGGTTAAACCAATAATTTATTGAACTATTTGTAATCAATAATTGATATTGTAACATTACATAAAAACCGGTAATTTAACGCCCGGATCACGGCCGACCGCTTTAAAAACCACTTTGAAAATGTTTCTTTTTTTTCTCCTTTGGATCATAAATCGAGCCAAAAGGTTATGATCATAGACATATGTTCCTATGTCTGTGGTTATGATGAAATATTATAAAATTTATTAGATTAATGGGACGACTTTATTTTGTGAGTTTGTTGGACCGATATTTAATAATTCACATCCTTCAGGCCAGACCGTAAGAAAGTAATGATGTTTATCAGACAATATTTGTATTTGACTCAACGTGATAACTTGTTCATTTTACAACTAGGAGAACTTGAAACGGATTATGGCCGAGTTTTATGCAAGCAAATCCTCTATACATTGTCCAAGCAACATTTTCAGCTGTTATGAATGGATGTTGGGAGAATGCGAAAAATTGAATCTGGAATATTTATTTTATTAAGTACATTAAAAAATATCTTAGTATATAAAATTCACGTGTCATCTCCGAATACGCCAAATCGATTTCATTGGGATTTTTTGAATGTGTGTGATTGGTTCCAGCTTGAAAATATGACAGTTTTGGACACAATAGGTGGCGCTGTTGTCGAGATCTTAAAATACTACAACCACTTCTTCACTTCACTTTTAACTTCTCTAAATAGACGGCGGTCTGTGGCAGGACAACGTTTTATGTTATAAAATACGATCCAAATGGTTGAGTTAAATTCTAACTGGTTACTAAGATTAATATATAAAAATTTAGCCTGCATATCTTTGTGCTCGCAAAACTTGAAAAGTAGTCAAAGTTTTAAAATTTCAAAGTTTGTTCTTATTAGTGATAGGAGTTTTTAGAGATGTTTAAATGGTAGAAGAAGTCTGGGACGCCCGAGGAATACTTAAAAAAATATCTCTGCACCGTAATGAGATACGGAGTCGAACGAAAAGCGATGTAATGTGGTATAAACTAGTGAATGGTGGAAGAAGTCGGAGGCACCCGAGAAAAACATTAGCCATAGCGAAACATTGCGGGAGATCCACTAGTATATCTATATATTTAATGTTAAATAACAGTAAATACAAGCTTTGGACAAAGACACTATCAATACCATGCTATAAAAGCATTCAACAGTCTAACACTTGAAAATAAAATTGAGGAAAACAAAAATAAATTCAGACACAAAATTACAAAATGGATTAAAGAAAAAAAAAACAATATTACCAAAATTTCATAACATAAAATAATAAAACCGACACGTAACACACAAAACCAATTTAAAACCACCTCACTCACCAACACACAGGATTAGGAATATATGTTTCTCTTTAAATGTATTATGTATATTATTATTTTTTTATTATAAAATAAAGGTCTCAGCACGGGTAAGCCACCCAGTGAGGCCAACATTACTGGATAACTATGAAATGTAAAAAAATATTGTACCAAAATAAAAATATAAAGCAAAAATGTATCATGACGAAATGCAAAAATATTCGGATTTTCATGAACATGTGTTCCTACGTCATAATTGTATATTCGTAATTTACAAAAAGTTTACCGGGAAACTTGTGAATTCAATCCCGTTTTTGACCGGAATTACCAATAATTTGAAGAGATTCTTACATTAGCAAAAGTCATTTTCCTCAGTGTGATGTGGGTTAAGGAATGGGCTGTAGTAAAGGACTTTGGTGTGGATATAAAAGCGGCTGGCATTAAACGAGGAGTAAAAACAGATGATATATATATTATAATAAATTAAGCATTTTAAAGAAAATCATCAGAATATTATTGATTACAGTGATCACCTACCTAGGCATTTACAGGTTTTGACTAGGGGCTTTAAAATTTTACTGGCGGAAGGTGTCGTTTAACCGGCCCTGGCAGTGGATCTGTCGAAATAACGAATCAATAATCAGAAAAACCGCGGTCCTTTTCACTGATTCAAACAGGTAATTAGCATATTTGAAAAGTTTTAATTCTGAAAGTTGGCAATATGGCAACCCTCATAACTTTTAATAAATTAATAGGCTTAATGTCTACACAATATGATGCAAGTGGACCACGTCTTGCGATTAATAGTGCAGGTTCGCGTTGCATTCGAGTGGCCCCAATAAAAGCTTAGGAAATGCTTGCAAAAGATGCGGTAACAGAATCGAGCACAGATATTATTTCCACCATATTATATACTTTATGTATATCAATATCAATAGCGTAGATTCGCAGTAACAAACTCAATTCTCTTCGCTATTTACGTGGGATTATTAAACGCCTTCAAATTTTCATCATTGATGCAATAAAGATTCATATCAATATCATGGTCCGTTTGTCGGCTTTTGCTAGATCATCTACAGTCCACGATAACAGTTAAGGTTTTGTCATTACACACTATATAAAGCTGTCTAAAAATCGTTTTCAAATGGTTAGTTTTTTAAATTAATGAACGCAAATAGATTCATAGCTTGGGGAAACACAGTCACAATGATTATTGAGTACTTTTTTTATTGGTCAAAAACGTAGTTTATCGTACCGATTCTGTTTAGTAGATTTGACAAATTTTCTATATTATAGTGTTTGAATGCTATTTATATTAATACCAGTATCACAAATTCGTGACGTGGGTGTAATATTCAACGAAAACTTGACATTCATTCCACTCATTAACGATAAAACTAAGGAGGCTCTAAAGATGCTTGCCTTCCTTTGTAGAACTTTAATTCATTTTATGTCCTTATATTGTAAGAGAAACCGCTATATTTCATTAATAATAATAATAATAATAATTGGATGACTTGTCTATACAAGTTCATTACATACGCCATTCACTTATTTTGTCCCCTTTGTATAAAGTTCACCCTAAAAATATATAAAAAGTTCAGCATTATTTTCTTAAGTACGTAAATTTTAAGATCGAAATTCCAATTGAATGCATTAATATTTTTTTATTTATTAAACCCCCAGAGGGCTTTTACATATAGGTGGTACAATTTTTTTGACTGACAATTTTGTCAGTTTGATGAATCAATTGCATCTAATAACGATGTTTGACAGGAGAATTATTTCAGACACGGCTGTGTTATACAAAGTCAGTAAAAACTTAATTGACAACCCTGCCATCGTTACTACCATTGAATTTCATGTGCCGACTAGGAACGCAAGACAAAATGTAACATTCTTCTGAAATACATACACAACCAACTATCAGACACACTCACTACTCAATCGGATGCATGATCAGGCCAACAAGTTTAAGGGTACTATTGATATATTACTAACTCTATTTATAGAACTTAGCGTAATCTATACCAGCACTTTGTTGAATCCTTCAAATTATAGTACCATTGGAAATATTATAGTTCTAATGGTTTGTCTTATATGTAGTATTGTTCTAGTTTCTATATTATTTTATGTTACTGTAACATGTTTTACCAATATTGTTTCATATTCAGCTTATCAGTTTAACGTAATTTCATGCTTTAAAAACTTCGTGTTTAATTTTCGATAGCTCAGTATATTCTAAAAATCCATGTGAAATACTGGCTGGGCGTAAAACCAAATAAAATAAAATAAGAAAAAATTGAATTCAGTTAAAACAATAGCAATACATTTGCATGTGTAAGTTGTCAAATTGGCAAGCGAGCTAAAACGTTTGGCTCGAGTAATTAATATTAGCCAAAACATAATTCAGCATTAACGTACAATAACTTGTTAAAGGAATGGCCACACTAATAAATATTCGTACACACACTGGTCAGGCCACTGAGTAGGAAGTTGCTAGAAATGTGGTCTATACCGATTTGAAAGGAAACTGCTGTCGCCAAGACCTTTCGACTCCCTAAGTCGCAGACGGGTCAGTTAAATTGATTTTCTGTTTTATAAAAAATGCGATATTTGAAAATGTTAAATAATTTTTCTTCGAACTAAAATACACTTCTATAAGTTTATCTCGTGAGTGACTGAAACCCAGATTTATATCAACCGATAATTCTTTTAATCATTCGATTTTTAAATGTGAAACTGCACACGAGTCTTACTGTCTGGAGACAGTAAGACTATGGCATCCCTAATAAAGGTATATTGTGAGGCTTAGGGTAGTGTGGAGAGGAAGGAGATGAGGAAGAGGAAAGTGTGGAAGTATTTGGCGATTCAGATCTTGTCGCTAAACACGGCCAAGCAATTTCAAGCAACGTTTCAATTCTGAATGGTGGTCTTACTTAAGCACGGGTCTGAGAGAATTTTCCACTCTGGAACGTATCGAAAATATTCTATATATTAATTTAAATAAGTAAATTGTGAAATTAAACCAAAAAATCAAAAAAACTTACTTGTGAACGCCGTAACCTACAGCTAGCTAGTTTAGAGGCTTACCCCTCGACCATCGAGGCCGTCTCCACTGATATTCAATTTCTAATTCCTACCAATTGATCATTTATAATATAAATGATATAATTTTTTATCGTTATTAAATGTTGTTGATTTACCTAAAAATAATTTCAATTGAGTCCAATTTAACAACAATAATATTGTTAATTTATCTGGTCTATTTTCACTCTCAAATATGTGCACGTTGTTTCACATAATATTTTTAACGATACTCAATTTGTACAACAGAAAAAAAAAATCAAAAATTTTGTTAAGATTGATGGCGATGCGAATAAAATTAATGTATCTATAGCTTTATCAAAAGAACTCAAATATATATATATATATATATTTACATCGCTATGTTGAAATTAACACTCTACCAAGACAATCATCAAAAATCGTCTTTAACAAGACATCAAAAGTGGAACATTTTTTCAGTAAGTTAAATAACATTATTTTTCTAAAAAAATTTACCTATTTCATCTTAAATATTAGCAAACACGTTTCATCTGAAGATAAAATTAATCGAACGTCTTTTTTTAAAATCGCTAATTAGGCATATATGATTCTAACGACACCAGAATACGTGTGATAAACTATTATGCGAAAATTACACAATTTTTGAGATTTGTAAGGTTTTAACTATCTATTTGTAAATTCCAATATTCGCACTAAAATTTAATTATTTTTGTTGTTCACATTTTTGCTTATTATATAACAAAAATAGTTAATGATGTCTGTAACAGTATGTCAAGGCAATCATTAATGTTTTACCTATATCCAGTTAGTAGATTTTGTCCATCACTATTCATGATTCATTGCATCACTACGATATTAATGAAAATGCATTCTGTCGAAAATTCATGCACTGCGATTATTTCTTAAGTACGCTGACATACTTTCTTCTGAATGAACTCCACCCATACGTTGAAGGTTGTCGTTCATTACAAATTGATATTTTTATTACGGTATCATAACGACTAACAACTAAAATTAAGTAATAATACGTATCAATTGAATTAGCATAATATTATATTCTAAATGACACCAATGAACTGTGAGAAATTAGATCTTATGTTTCGTGTACTGGATTAGGAAACAGGTAAATAAGTTAGGATTAAATTTATTACTTGTATTTTTTTGAGTATCATGCAGTTTTTTTCATTCTTCTTCTTCCGTATGGTGGGGGGTCAGAGGCGAACATCTAGGTCAGTGAGCCAGTCCAGGGCCTCAGATGGTGCCCTGTTGTACCTCATCAATCCCGCCAGGGAATGCAGCGGGCATTCTTTGATCTCATGTTCGGTGGTCTGCACCGCACCACATTCACACATCGCCGACTCTTTAAGGCCCCACCTGTGACCAGAGTTTACGAGGCAGGCCGTCTCTTAGTGGGGTCGTGCACGAAATTTGCATTTCTCACGTCGGCCGATTGCCACTCAAGTTTCCACCTATTTTCTGGAGTGCGAGGTAATCAGAGGATCCTCTCTCCTTCCAAACAGAAGAGTTTTCTGGACTTCAATCAGCATGCACCTCTTCTTGCCTATATTACCGTGTATTTTGATAAATATTGAAGAGTGTTGTTAATTTTTGTGGTGAATCATGAAACTTTTACATAAGCATTTTTAAAAATAAAATTGTACATATATAAGTAGGTATCTAGGTAAATTTCCAGTCAATTCTTTTTTTTACTTTTTTAAAGCTGAGTGTGTTATTATTGGCGAAATAGTTGCCAAATTTGACACAGATGAGGCCGTTCAAATTCTATAATAATAAGACAGAACTCTCCATTCGAGGTTTTTTTGGCTAAAATTCAGTTTTCTTATTGTAACTGGTTTATCTACAGTTTTGAGGACTGACGCAAGCATAGGGAAAATGCGTAATAAGGTTTGTAATATTCTAACACAAATACTATGTGTCATGTTTCGGCTATTTCATAAGAGTTTTTTCTGAGTGTATCCTTGTCGTGAAATCTAGGCCAGGCCGGCGGATGTCATTTGAGTTTACACTGTTATATCATTTTTTACATAAATGACCCAGTATCCTTACTTGTTTGTCTTACCTAATAAAATGTTTGTAAGTTTAATATATTCTTAAATTTTGATCCTTCTTTGGATTTGATTACAGAAACCAGTTTTGTGTCGTGGTAACAGAAACATAAATAAACTCTAATTAGCAGATAATGCAAGTTATTCAAGAAGACATTTGTTTTGTGATCTTTTAAACTTGATTTTTATAAATTACATTTTGTATTACCGTAGATCTCAGTCTCATCTACCAATATCAAAATGCCATTATGGCATTTCCAATCTGTGGAAATCATACGGTTGTACGACACATGAAGGGAGTTGTAAGACTGGAGTTAGGGGAGAAGCAGTGGTCACTGGCAAAGCGGATAGAAGGAATAGGAAAAGAAGAGGAAGATCACCAATGCGTTGAACCAATGTAAGAAACATTGAATGCATAGAACTGGACAAGTAGGACTCGATAAATGCGTTAAGTAAGAATAATTGAATGCGTTGAACTGACCAAGTGGGAATCGACGATGTTCGACAGAGTTACATAAAGAAGATAATAATCTATGCTCATAAAAATAAACATAAAATTAAAACAATCGAACACCAACATTAAACCAGAAGCAAAGGCAGAAATGACCATTATATTCCAACAAGTACCACAGCGGCTTATCAAAAAATATTTTCATACCTGGGACCAAAATTATATAACAAAATTCCTTCGCAACTAAAACTGTGTGAAATGCCATCCTTTGGCCCAAAAATAACAAAATGGTTACTAGACTTAGGCAGGTTGGAGTCAGAAATACTGTTAAAAAATATTGTATAATAATTATGTGATACAAGCGCCTGATTTATTTCTTAAGTCTTATTTCGATGTTAAAAAATATTGTATGATAATTATGTGATACAAGTGCCTGACTTATTTCTTCTGTTTACAAATTTAAATTTTTATTTAAATTTTATTTTCTTTTATTTTAATTTTATTTCTATTATTTTCATTTTATTTTACAGTTTATTTTATTATGTATTAAAATATAGTAAAATAAAGGCTACATGTATCCTCGCTTTCACTCTTGTAATCTCTCAAAATAAATTGTGTCGGTGATTTCACCATTAAGTATATTCACTGTCAATTTGAATGTCCTAGAACGGGAGACCTTCCTAGTTGGACAGTCAAAATCTATGCTGTAATATTTTTGTAACAAACAAATAAATAAATAAAATAAAATAAAATAAAAAATTGAATACGTGAAACTAATCAAGTAGTACTCGTTGAACACGTTGAACTGGTCATGTGGAAATTGTGGAATCCGTTGAATTGATCAATTAAAACTCATTGAATGCACTGAACTGATTAAGTAGGAATCGTTAAACACGTTGAACTGATAAAATATGACTCGTTAAATGCGTTGAATTGGTCAGGTAAGAATCGTTCCATGCGTTGAACTTATCTCGCAGAAGCCGAAAGTGAAGAGCCTATTTCATTAGGGTAATAAGAGTGTGGGCCACGATCCTCGATCAATATTTACTCGCTCATTTTTTTCTTCTGGTATCTACAGCAAATGACCCAATGCCACATATAAAAAATGATTTAATGGAACCATTTCTCTCTAATTCACTTATTTTTTTCAATCTCAGTACGTAAATATGTACAATGGAACGGGCCTCCGCTACGGGTCTAATCGTACACTAATTGAGAGCCACAACATAAGAAACCAAACAGAAATGAATCACCGGGTCACTGGTCGCGTTAAGGCTTTAAATAAAAACGAACACAATAAATGCCATGTTGCCGTATTTTGTGATCCAAAAGTCTGACCATCCCTAACTTAAATTTCGTACGCAGGACGGTGTTTCCCAATCATTATGAAATTCAAATGGGATAGAAATATGTGATGAAGGGCAAGTGTGAGAGAGAGTGCTTGCTTAATAGACTAAAATCAAAAGGTATTAAGTCATTGGTGACATCGGTTTCCATTCAAAAATATACGGAAGGCATTTTTAATGTTCTTTTTCGTGAACTGGTTTAAAGGTGTAGGGGTTTGAATTGTTCGGCAAATATAATTCATATTCATTATAGAACGGCCCTGTGATAGTCAGTTAAACTGCCCTAGCTATGTTGATATTTTCAAAATGGACATATAAAATTTATTGCAAACTTTTTAGTTTTGCTCCTCTTTAGATCCGGCAATAGTGAGGAGAAATTTTAAAATTATTTTTTTTAATGTAAGTGCTGTATATTTGTTATTGAGTGTAAATATGATGCTAACAAACGCTGTATATAGGGACACTGCAGTTGTTCATGATAATTAAATGTTATATACTGTGCTCCCAGCGCATATAATGTCACCCATATATTCCACACCATAAAGGGGGTGACAGATTAGGTTATAAGTTCAAATCGTTTAATATAACTCCACATTACTCACTATAAAATCCCATACAGACCTGTCACACCGTAAAAAATGATGTGTTATAAGTGTGGGCTTGGCGACGATATGAGCTGTGATCTGCTAACCATGCTATAGTTACAAAATATGCGACCCATTCTCCTACCTACGACAGAAGAGGCGGCCAGAATAATTTACGGAACGCCGTAATTACGCGGTTGTCATCTGTCAATGTTACAGATCCCATACAAAGAAATGATATTCCGCGGCAGTCCCCCAATTGATCTAAACCCCTCTCCTGAAGAAGATTATAGGGCCGTGCCCAAACATATAATACGTATATGCCACACCCAAGTTATACGCGCATAATATAGCGTAATGTATTTAAGGCTTAAAAGTGAACATAATTTACTTAAAAACGTATACCATGGTAATTGTTGCAACCTTTTTTACATTGCATGCTGTGTTGCTAATATCTGTAGCAGAAAGTTTCTTTTAAAATACCTATTGAGTAGTTAAAGATTTTTAAGGTCCCTCTCTTTATTTTTCTTCCAAAGTAATTAATATTATTATCCTATTTAAAAACAACCATTCAGAATCGAAAAATTTCCATTTTTGTGTTGTTTTATGTGACCGAACAAGAGTCTCAACTGTCTGGAGCCACTGAGACTATTGCATCCCCAATTGGGGTATTTTGTGAGGCTAAACGCAGTGGGTAAGATAAAGATGTGAGGAAGAGGAAGGTGGGAAAATACCTGGCTATTCAGATCTAATCACCAAAACGACTAAAACCATAAAATGGCTTTAACATGTTTTATGGTGACCATATCTGAATATCCAGGTACTTTCCAACCTTCTTCTTCAACGAGATGCCATATTCCTACTGTCTCCGAACAGTTGGGGCTTTTGTGCGGTATTAACATAAAAATAAAATGTAAAAGTTATTTCAGTCTCTGCAAATGTGCAAATTTTATAAGGCAAGAACTTAAATTTCATACAGATTTTCTGCTTTTTATTTATGAAAAGCGTCAAAACTTAAAACCATCTCAAAAATTATTGATATATTTCAGTTTGAAGCGTTATCCATACTTTTCCGGTGATTAATAACAAATATCCGCACCTTTATATTATAATTCCACTCGAAAGTACGTAGATATATGTGAATAATTATTGTCCTTGACCGATACAGCTCAAATCAAATCTATTGCCTGAGAAATGAAAGTTTACGAGAGCTTTAAGCGAAACTGAATTCCAAACATTCCGGTTTGGCAAAATGAATTTCCAGCAAAAGTGGTTTGGTAAAAATCCAGCAACCGGTTCGGTGGCACAGTTAGGAAACTTGCAGTGATTTGTTTTCTGGGAATACTAATGCGGGGGATTTAACAAAAGGTCGACATCTCACCATAATGATTCAAATCGCAATCAAATATTGCACAAATAATCTTCCAATATATAAACTATAAACAATAAACTGTCTTTGAAAAAATACACCCACAAATACATAAAGTTTTTGCGAATGTCACACGTGAAGTCATCACCGAACAAAAACAAAACAGGCGCAAGAGCTTTTTTATAACGTGATCGTTAGCTTGGTGCACGGCTGTCAGTTGAAAAGACTGAGTTACTCCCTTTTCAAAACTTATAATATTAGTTTTCTAACATACTTTATGTCTAGTGAAAATGCCTCTACTATAAATATAGCGGTAGTCCTCGAGAAATTTTAAAAACGGACATGGACCTTTTAGAAGCAAGCTACAAAGTATGTGCATAATATTTGAACTTGTTGTCAATGATGGTAAGGCGATACCATTCACTCTGTGTAAGTAAAATAAGTTTTACGCCATTAAAGGTACAAGCTTTTATTATCAACGAAATTCTATTTATAGTTAAATAAAGTAAATTTGATATTCTAATCGGTACAGGAACTGTATTGGCTTACAAAAAGGTTGAAGCTGATTTGTAAACAAGATATTTTATTATTTTTTTTTTTGGTAAACTAATGTTTAAGACAAGATTTTTTTATGCATAGCACAAAGGGTAACAATTATTTTACAAGCAATAATTATTCGCCTGAAATACTCAACGGGACCGTTGGCGTCATGTATCTTTTATCAGGAGATTTTTCAATGTGGATGAGTGTTTCAGGCGAATAATTATTGCTTGTAAAATAAGATATTTTATTATTGAAGACAATATTGGCGATTCCTAAACGATATTTTTGGTGAAAATGATAAATAAACGGAGTGCAGAATATTCTAAAAGATGAGTGAGATTATAGTAGCATGATTTAATGAAACGCAGGCACAGAAAACAATATGAAATACAAACAATGTTTATGGAAATTATTTGAAAGATCTGAATAATTAGGTATTTCCCATTCTTCTTTCTCTTTCCAATTCATTCCCCCTCCATCCTCCATAAGGTTTTAGTGATACAAAAATAACTATCTCTTTCTAAAAGTCGTAAAAAATGTCAAAAATAAAACAAACCCAGATTATTTAAGGCCCCGTAGTAAGCGTTCAAAGATGGTTTGAAAGAGAGATATAAATACTAATGTTAGAGGGAGCACGCTTATATTAAAAAAATGATAATAATTAAGCGAAAATTGTGAAAAAATTGAATAAAACAAGACTCGTTTGAAATAGAGCAAAAACCTCTAGACAAATGCTTTAGTTACATTTAAAGATACATTGTTATTTTTTCATGCCTATGACATACTAAATAACAGAACAAAGCGTGTTTTTAACGATTTTCGAAGCTTAATTTGCGTTTTTTTTTCTACCGAGGGAATTTCATATAATTAACGTTTCCGCATAACAAATGTATTCATATATTATCTTAAAAATAACATATATATTATTGGAACTCATAAACATAAAGAGTTATAAACGAGAAATTTAAAGAAAATCGATAGAAATTGGGTATGCGTGGCCTTAATATATAGGTAGGTATATAAGGGTAAAACCCGGAACATGGTGTTACCACCTTGTGTTTAGTAATTGATAATGAAATGATTGTGCCTGCAACATTTTTTAATATTTATTTTGAAACAATTTTTTGTATGCTTTGCCACAGAAGCAATAAAAGTTTTGACCAATAAAACTATAGCTTGCAGTTCCACACATATTATGGTATGGTCTCGAGTGGACTACAGCCAAAGATTTTGTAATACTCGTCCATAATAGGCTACCAATACATAATAATAACAAGTTATTGAGCCTACTTACTTACTAAGATGTCGATGAAATCATAATAATTATTTAGAATCGGTATTGGCATTACTTAAAAAGTTTTTTTTTTCATTCACACAATAGTTTTGTGAAAACTCTTACTTAATAAAGTTTTTTGATCTAATTAAAGAAAGGATCATAAACATGAAAGAAAATACATTGTATCAGAAAATTTTAGGTCTAAATTTATTTAACACGGCTTCTGCCACGATAAAAGTTATAAAGTATGTTAGTACTTATTTGGACGATGTTAAATGAATACAAAATTAACTGCGATCTAAATCTAGAGAATCTAATTTTGTATTTGGTCAAGCAATCGTAATGTTTTTAGGTTAGGTTACGTTAGGTTATACTGCATTGCACTTTCTTATTCTTTTGCCAACGTTTCAAAACGCGTTACGGTGGCCATCATCAGGTTAGATGTGTAGATTTTGTGTTTATGTATATGGAGGTGTCAACCGTGTTAATCATTTAGGGCCAGTATTTCAGTATAGTTAAATTAATGCAGTTTTCGGCATTTTTGGCGGAGCCGTTAAGAACTGGATATAAAGAACTATAAAGTTTAGCCACACTGTCTCTATTGAAGCGTTGCAATACGTCGTGTAATATTTTAAATTGAGCCGCTATCAATAACAACCCTTACGTAGATGGCGATAAGGTTTAAATTCCCGCTTAACACCATTGCCTTTTATTTTATTTTGTGGATTTTCAGGCATAAATATTTAATTTTTTTTCGATCATTTTATAAATAACTTAATTGCCACATTATACAATAAAATCATTACCGAAAATGGGTTCGTAAATAGTAGATTTTGAAATTTAAAGCAGTTTTTATAGGATTTATACATTATTTTTTTCTGGGCTTATAAAAAGATTTATCTAAAAAATACTCGATTATTTCAAAGGCCAAGATGTATTCTACTCGCAGTATTTAATTAAATCATCTGAAAAATTTCTAAGCGACCTAATTTTCCTACCAAAAACACATGATTTTGCATTACTACGTTTTTTAAAGGAGGAAGCAGGAAGCACAACAAGAAATAATAACCCAAAAACTATTTACAATAATACTTTTGGCTGTGAAAATCTGAAATCATATCCATCGTAACCCATATTTGCCAAGAATCTCAAATGACAGAACACCAAAATTCTTTAATAAATTGGTGACAGCGTGGAAGGGACCCAGACCGACTGCGTGGTACGGGAATGGAACAGAATGAAAAGACCTGAGAAGTGGAAATGAAATTTTAGGGACCGAAGACAGTGAAAACGTTCAGTAAGATAAGATAGACTTTTTAATTATCTAATCCAGGACTATCTATTGTTGCTCAATATTGTTCTGTGTTTCATATAGATGAATGCTTTTTTCTTTAATACGCGTTATGTGTTATGTGTGGTAGATATATTTTTCAAATGTATGTTTAGTGTATCCAGGAAATATTTTTATAAAAGTAAACGCATTTAATGGATATTATTTAAAGCTATTTCATAATAAAGAAGAAAAGAAAGAAAGTGCTCCAGTAGGTTTGTGCTAAGGAATTGTGTGGGCTTGGCGCTGAGTGGGTGCGCACTTAGATATGAATTCAAAGGTCCAGAGTTCAATAACTTATCGCGTAAATTTAGAATATGCAGACAATGACTCTAGCACACGGAGAAAAATGAGTATTGCTGATTTATTAAAAAAATCTTTATAATTATTCGTAATCCTGATAAGCATCATAATATTGATAATATATAATGACAAAATGCAAAAATATTATGATTATTATGGACATGTGTTCCGACATCGTGATAATATATTACTCTTTTACGAGTTTAACAGGAAACCTAGCAATTCATTCGTTAAGGGCCTGCAATTCCATTTTTATTCGGATTACGAATAATTTGAAGAGGTTTGTTAATAAATTAGCAATACTAATTTTTCCATACAGCACGCGCTACTCCCGAGTGGTCTTTCATTGAGCCAAATCTCACGCTATACCGTAACTACAGTTAAATCATGTTGTCAATCTATTGTCAGTTTTCGCTGTCGGCAACCTGTGTATTTATAAAAAAATATTTTTTGTTTTAAAACCACGAGTTTTTAATAATTTTTAGAACCGACCGGTTTCACTTTACTCAAGCATCTTCAGGTTACAAATTATTACTAATAATAAGTAATAGTAATAAGTAATAATTTGTACCCTGAAGATGCTTGAGTAAAGCGAAACCGGTAGGTTCTAAAAATTATTAAAAACTCTTGGTTTTAAAACAAAAAATATTTTATTTTATTTTATTAAATATGTCAAACCACACAGTGATTGTTTTCTACAATAATAAAAAAATATTTGTTAAATATCTTATATTACTTAAATGCGTGCAATGGGAATGTGTCCTTGCCCTCCTCAGCAGAGAATATATTTAAGTTCTGAAACGCTATAAATGATGTAATTATCATTTTCTAAACTAATCCTGATAACACAATTTTAACCACTTGAGTGCTCGCGTCAACAACTGGAATATGAGTTGAGTGATTGGCTTTCGAGTTGGAAATTCGTCGCCCTCATTTCAAAAAAGTCATACCTCTGAATTTTAATGTTGAGACATATAAACTGAATATAGTGTTATATAACCAATTAATTCTTTACCGTTTATCCACTATTTTTAGGATTTATAAAAAAAATCGGTAATGCGCGAATTCTGTGAGTCAAAAATGGCGTGCGATCACTCAAAACGTTTTGCAAACTCGGCATAATATGCCGAAAATCACTCGAATGGTTAAGGCGATTTAACCAGCGGACGAGAATTCAAATTTCGTTAAAAGACGATCTCGCGATCGGACGTTTTTTTAGACCGAGACAGAAATACTGAATTCATTCCGCTGCAAGCCGTACACTCGCGCGGCAGTGAAAACTACAGCATGGTTCCGATGAAATAACAATTATTGTTGTTTAATTCTTGGTTGTAGCTTTCTTCCTTATAAGTAGTTACATACATATTTGTAAATTATACGTCGGAGTGCGTAAACATAAATAAATACAAATGCAGTTTGTTGACATGGTAGATATAAAATATGTAGGTATATAAATATACATTTAAAAAAAATTTCAAATATTTGTTTAATTTGTTTTTTTTTTTTAATATTTTACACGAGTTTTCCAAAGGTGAGTAAAAATCTTTTGTTTTACTTATTTATTCGTTTGTCCGAAAGGTATTACCGTAAGTTTTATTTCTAATACTTATCTTCAAAGTATTACTTGATTTGATATGTATGACATTGAAAAGAGGGTTTATTCCTTACAACTGAAGTAGTTTATATATTAAAACTAGGTTTTATTTCCAACTATTTTCTACGGTACCTACCTACATATGTAGTTATGCGATTGCATAATATTGTATCGCTTTCATGTATTTGTTTTCATGATTAACGGAGCGACCTGACTCGTCTAATTTTCGAAATGTTATTAAATTCACGAGTAAAAATCATAGGTTTGTATGTCAAAAATAACCTTGTTTTTTTTTCCTAAAACAAGAAGCTCAATTCACAATATGACATTATGAAACTGACAAAAAGTAACACAAAAAACATTAAATATGTTGAATTATACCAATGTAATAGTGAATTGGACAATAAAATAGAAATTATGAACAAAAAAATTATTTGAATCGCACATCACGAATCGAAATTCATTTGGTTCGTGTCACTTTTTGACTACCAATCACAAACAGTTTCACGTACTTTGGCATAAGTTTTAACATTTATACATGAAAAAACGATAACAGACATAAACTCCTGTCCATAGTTGATTATTTTCCCTGGAAATTAAACAACACAAAATTATCGCCAAATGTTATAAAAAATATGTGCTTATTCTGACTGATTCTTTCGAACGACCCTGTAGCATATAAGTACGAACAATGTACACGGATAATTAAATATCACTAACCTTTGTTTTTTCTGAAAATATATCTCCCACGTACGTTTTTGATGTCGTAATTTTTGCTATCTAATAAAACTTTTTTTCGAGGGTATTTTCCTCCTCATTTTTAAGCGAGGAATTTCTTTAAAATGTTATCAAGTAGACTGGCGTGGAATAGACGTCCGCTCGCCGCCCTGTCGTAGCGGGGAATGATAAAATTTCGGCTTGCGCCGGGGCAAGTCACAAACAACAAACGCGAATCGAAATTAATTACTATTATATACTTTAAGAATATATTTTTTGGTCATAAATTATTTCTAATGTTTCAATTATGTCTTGGTAAATTATTTTGCTAAAAAAATCTGAACTATACCAATTTGTAAGACCATAAATAAATAGTTCAATTGAGGGATTTTCGTCACAAAACGCGTGCTCGGATTTATTTATTAGTAATTTTATTTGAAATAAAAACACAATTCTTATACATACATATGATAGATAATTTATTGATTGTTTATACATTATTATTCAATGATTTGAAATATTTGTTGTATAATACAACTTCACCTTTGAAAATGCAACAAATCTGCGCATTGTCCAACGATAACACTTTATTATGATATGAAAATAATATTATTTTTCAAAATTTTACATCTTACTTTACAAGATAAAATAACGATCTTTCGAAATCAATTTGTGTTTTTTTCTAGAAAAGTGTCCATACGTCTAAAAGTGGCCTCAAAAATGCCAAATTTCAGGTCAAGTCTACCTATTTCGCCATGGGATGCAATGCAAATAATATTGCAGGTTTGACAATTGATGTACTAGTAAATAAATGGTTTTATGGGAACTCGTATATTACATATATAGTATTGATACACAGACGGTGTATTTAAAAAATATATAACTAAAAATTCTGTCTCAATACAGATTCGCCTAGTGAGGCAGGTTATGTCCAACATAAAATTAGCTCCTAATAGTATGTACATTACTGTACAATGATACATTTTTCTATTACTTTTCTTATTTATCTAATGTTACCTTCAATAGTATTTATGTTTATATTCCTGTTATTTTTTTCATGATAAATAAAAATGTAAATAAATACACAGTGCACACCCAACCTCAATCTTTGGAATAAACGGTAATTTTTTTATTATTTCAAGCCACACTAAATAAGCACAACATCAAAATTAACATTCACTTCGTGCAAACATCCTCTAGCCCAGGCTAAAATACTCAAAGGTTAATTATTATTTAACTCTTTTCTCTTTCACCAAAGCAATTAGTTCAACGACTAGACTACCTTTTATATGGTTACACAATCCGGCAGTCTATACGCCTTTTGTCACCAAATTCCAAGAACAAATCCAAAGATTTTGAAAGAACTCTTCACAATGCTTCTTGATATATTATGATGATCACTTATCTTTTGTGCTTGTTTACCTACCTTATATGCCTTTCTCAATGGCCTTTAGACTCAACGTCTCAGAAGTATCTCAGCTGGATAAGTTGTGGTCGATAAATGTTGATTTCTCGTCGAATCCATTCATACTTTTGTAAACAATGCTTTCTCTGGGCTTAGAGCCAACCACATGTTGCATCACTGACTGCAGCGATGCATTCCCGGCTAAGTGCATCCCATGGAGGATGTCCCAACAATCTAATGCGCCATCGAAATACCATCTTTCAAACAAGGTCATAAATATTTATGCGTTTGAACTATCGATATAGCAACCATTTGGTCGATGGTTCGAACTCATAATTATTTGTTGCTACATCTTTTCACAGAATCACGAAATATATTATTTGGACCACCGCGCACGCAATGTTATCAATTTACACATGGTTTTTACGATGGTAAATAAGTTGCAACATATTCTTATTAATGTCCATGGCGATACCATTATTCATCAAGTTTTGTATAATTTTTGTTGGTAAATGGTCGCATCTATTTCCCTTGGATATGTTTTTCATGTGTTCATTTGTCATTCTTCATTTAGTAGTCTGAATTCTTTGAAATCAATTCCATTTTTAATTGTGGAAATTATAATAATTTTCTGTTAAAAAGGTAGATACTATCACTTGTCAGAATTCTTCAGTTAAACAGTTAAAATTTTAAAATGACCGTTAAATTCAAAGCAAAATCGAGTTCTAAAGTTCATCGAACCAGAGTTACAGATAGACACAACCGAAATTAGTAATTTGATTTGATCAAATGATATTTATATCAAATTGGTTAAAAAAAAATAGCGTTGATACGTAATGCAAAAAACTTTGCATACTCATTTTAAGTGTCGAATAAATCGTATTCAGTAGCGGATCGCTCTCTCCACGGGTGAGTTCGGGTACAGATTTGTACGACTCGCTCGACAATACATCATATTCTGGTGACGTCTCTGAGATTTGTGCCAGAATCTCACTGTTCGATACGTGGCCTTTGATTAAATTGAATTTTTTTTATTAATACATAAATTTCGGGTAGTACCTATCTTAATAATAAAGCAAAATATCAGTGTGGGTACTAAAAGCTTGCGATACTTTTTCAGAATGACATGTCTAGATCAAAATATCAGTGTGGGTACTAAAAGCTTGCGATATTTTTTCAGAATGACATGTCTAGATCAAAATATCAGTGTGGGTACTGAAAACTTGCGATACTTTTTTCAGAATGACATGTCTAGATCAAAATATCAGTGTGGGTACTAAAAGCTTGCGATACTTTTTCAGAATGACATGTCTAGATCAAAATATCAGTGTGGGTACTGAAAACTTGCGATACTTTTTTCAGAATGACATGTCTAGATCAAAATATCAGTGTGGGTACTAAAAGCTTGCGAAAATTTTTCAGAATGACATGTGTAGATCAAGGAATTATATTTTCTCGAAACGTAATTTCCACTCTCAGGTAGCGTCGATGAGGGTAAGTTTAGCAATGGCGGGTTACTTTGGAAGTTTTGAAATATTCTTTCATATTCATCAATTGTCAATAAGAAAAACGTTTTTTTGAAAATTCAAGTTGTAAACGGTCATTGGATTCAAAAAAATTGAAAATGAGTTAGAGTATGAGTAGGTACCTTTCATGATTACGAAAATCAATCTAAATCTCAAGTCCCACTAATATTTATTTTACCAACCGCTTCAACAATCGGTAAAAAATCAACTAAGTAAAAAGAAAGGGGCGTAGTAAAAAAAGAGTTTCATGAAATCGCTTGATGACTGATTATTTTGTGTCATGACATCGATCGTTAGTCGTAGACAAATGATAAGATTTATCTTATTTCGATGGTTATCTTCGCAATATAGACACAACATTATAATGTTTTATCTCCCAATCTGCAGGTCTTGATAATATATGCAATATATTATGAACTATGCAAAATATTATGCACTATGTTCATAGTTGTTGCCTACTGACTTTACATATATATTCGTTATATTTTTAGTTTATTTTTTTATCGGGCGTAATGTGGTTCTTACAATATATTGTAAATGATGCTCTTTTCATGGATTGCGGCAACGCATTATAATATTTCTTCACGTTGCAAAGAACTGCAAAGAATTGCATCGAATTGCAATGAACTTGCGACGAACTGTTTTAGGCATTGACTTTTTTGGTAGTCTGATTGAGATTCGTTGCACATCCTTGTGTTATATCTCTGAATGTTTTTGTTGTTTACAATTGTAGTATTTTGGTAACAGGTTGTTAATTATTGAATTTATAAATATCGTTGCGCCAAAGTATTATTCTCATTGATCTATTTTGGAGAATTCGTAATTTATTTTATTGCATGTCGTTACACAAGAAAAAAATTGTTAAACAATAATTAAAATGTGGAGCAATATTGGAGTAGTATATATATGGTAATTGCACTTATTCTGGAATTTTTTTTCCAGAATTATTCACAAAAAAGAGATCTATCTACATTCTTTATTTATACTATCATAATATTCACATTTTCATCGAATCAAGTGAATGCATTATCTCAAATAAGACAATGCTGAAGTTGATTTTTAAGTCTGAAATATATTTACATATGTAATGGGGTACATGCCTGATATTCTAAAGTCGTCACAAAAAGCTATACTTATGTACTAAAGACATCAAAAAAGCAATACTTATCTACTAAAGACATCACAAAAAGCCATACTTATCTACTAAAGACATCGCAAAAAGCAATACTTATCTACTAAAGACATCACAAAAAGCCATACTTATCTACTAAAGACATCACAAAAAGCGTGCTTGGTTACTGACGGTGATGTGTTCTACAGGCTACTTGCTACATGCGTAGAATTTTTTTTTTCTTTATTCAGTGTTTTTTTTTTATTCCAATTATTGGGTTAAGACCACCAAGCTAGGCACATGCCAGTGTTTGGTGGTTGATTATATATACAGTGCATTAAAATAATAAATCAAGTATGAAATATAGAAGAAATTAAAATAAGTATATAATTTAAATTAAAATAAGGGGTATATACTATATTATAATAAAACAAATATGAAACTTTTTTTAACTTTAATTAATTTAATTTAAAAATTAAAGTGGAAAAAAGTTTAATATTTTTTTTATTATAATATATTATAATGGAATTCCACCATCAGTTTCAAAAATAGAAATATTAAAATAAAAAAATATATATATAAATTCAATTTACGAAATCAATGAACTAATAAGAAACAAATTAACGTCTTTTTGTAAGAAAATATATTCCACCAAGTAATTAATAGGTGACCACTCAAATCAGTAATCTGATAGTATTATTACGCTAGCTTCTGGACAATCTAGGCCCTCTGATTGGTCGAATTCAAATCGTATGTTTCGGGTAAATCCCGAATAGGGGGTCTGCAGGCGAAATTCGACCACTCTGCCCCTCTGGCGGTATAAGAACGAACCAAATGACTGGCGCGAATATTTAATTATGCAGCTAACAATACGCAAAATTACTTGACCATTAACAATCTCTTTTAAATATTTTCCCACTCAACTGGTCTTATCGGTCTAACGATATTGTAATTCCTAATTCTGATAAACCCCGCCCACTCTAACCCCTCCCCCCTCTTTCCGCTTCTTCTTTCCAATTGTAATCTATATGTAATTTTTGACTTGGGAGTAGACTTACTCCTGATGAGGTGAACTTCGTTCATGAAACATGTAGTGTTTGTATATAATAAAGTGATGTAAACATTTTTTTTTTGAGTTTGAAATAAAGTTTAATAAGATTACATTATTTTATCTATTTCCGTTGTATATCAATGCATATGTACGCAATAATATGTAAACATTATATTTATTTGTTTATTTACAATTTGTATAACGCCGCTTTCGTGAGATATCACCTCAGGGGCGCTATATTGTAATAATATATTAACAATATATACTCACCCTCTCTCTGTGAATGATCTAATATTTACCTATTAAATGTAACTGTTGTTAGTATCACTTAAACTGGGCGAAACCCTACCAAGTTCCGCCCGCAGGGCCTAGCAGTAAAATTACCGCGGAGCGGGTTTTTAATTGCTAGTGCTTTATATTATGCAATCACGATAATTAAGACCCAAATTATCAACTTATGAAACGGTTACTCAAATTAAGTTATTTTTAAATTGAATTAAATATTTTTGTTTTGAATCATGACATGTACGCACAATTGACCTTTGACTGTGAAGAATATTACCTACATACATAAAGATAGTAATACGCGCTGCCCTTTAAATTTGATAAAAAAATGATTACCTGTAATTCTTTTGATTAGTAAAGTTAAAATGCCTTATCATCGTTTTATGAAATTATGTGATATACGAAACTGATTGATTCGCGTACAGTTCTCTGTGTGCGAAGCTTCGAATAATAACGGATTGACCGCTCAAAATATTCTAAAATCATTTTTTAAGGAATTTTCTTATTGAACATAGGTTTTTTTTGATCAGTTAATATTTGCTCTTGGACAGTCAGTTTGTCTTCCTACGCTTAAAAAATTAAAAAGAATGTTATGCAGTACGACTGTCAAGTGGACGCAAGAATATCAGGGTTTCCCAATGTCAAGTCGAAAAAGCCGAAGAGTTTTTCCGAGACGATGTATAAATGTGGATGAAGCATCGAGTGTATACCAGGATAGGCTTTATGGACAGGTATTCCACCTTCTGTACCTCTCTACCCCTATTGGATAATTTGTTTACGATAAGTTATTTTTCTACAACACACATCTTTTAATGTTGACTGTGGGATGAATTCGGTATTGCGCGAAAATAACTTTGATAAGTTTTGCTTAAACACTGGAATGAAAACTATGCCCTTTTTTACGATTGTTTTTTGATTACCAAATAATATATCCTGTGATCATAAATATTTTATGTTTTAAGGCATTTCTCCAGAATAGCTAAATTGAACAACGACAAAAAATCGTAATTTGAGAAACAATTATTCCAAAAATTTATCTTCACGGACATCAATTTTTTCGAGTTTATCTTGACTATGTAATATTTAATTATAATATTTAACAAAATACGTTACTTATCCTATGAACCATTTGGTTCAAGGTCGGTCCTGGCAACGTCTACAAAATAAAAATAAATTCTATACTACTGTTACCACAAGCGCTTCTGTACCGTAACTCGTTTGTACATAAAGGTAAAAATCGCAATTTAGTGAATTTTTTGGCATTTTAAATAAAATATTTGAAATTTAAAACTTACTTAAAAACACAATTGCGAGTAACTGGTTAAAAAAACAGTAAAAATAATCATGCGGCACCCAACAAAATTAAAAATAACATCTCCATTCAATTTGAACATATCTTAATCTTTGAATACTTGTCTCAGTATAACGATGTACCAGTCAATCAATCGTAAAAGATAACCTTCGCACTCACAAAAAATTTACGTAAATTATATTATTGTAAGCTTCATACAAGTTGACTTCTAATAATTGAAGTTTTTTATGGATAATCTTGCATCACGGCACTCCGTATCAGAATAAAATATAGTTTACACATAAGATAAACATGATCATACGAGAGACAGGTTACCGTTGTTAGATTGTTACATAATTTCACCTGTACTCGATTCCGTTTATTTACTTGAAAGCTGATGTTCCATGCAATTGGTACTGGTTGAATCATTAGTTCATTATTGAAACATGACAAATTAATGTCATCTGGAGTAGGAATCCGTTACAAAATTATCAGATCGAGCAAGATAATGACATTAGAATATGTATACTGGAGAAGTTAATGAAATACAACATCATGAGACCAACAAGAGGAATAAGTCTAACTGCCCGAAGTCACAAAAGCACATGTTGGGTTTGAAGCTGAAGGAAGTTTGAAGGGGGTAGAAGATGGGAAAGATAAAGGTTGGAGAAAATCGGAATTTTCATTTTGATCAAACAATTGACGTTGCGCAATATTTTAAAGAAGAACTGTTATTTTTCCATTTATTTTGTAAACTGATTTTTTTTTTAAAGAAATATTTTAATGTTCATTTTTTTTATGTCATTACCGCACAAGAGCCCCAACTGATCCCAACCGTTTGTAACAAGTGAGAATATGGCATCCCCAATTAAGTAATGTTGTGAGGCTGATGATAAGGGGAAGAGGAAGAAGGCGGGCGGAGGAAAGAGGAAAAAGTACCTGGTTATTTAGATCTGGTCACCAAACACGGCTAAAGCCATTTCGGGCAACATTTCAATCCTGAATGGTGGTCTTACACCAGGGCGATACTTAGAGTATATTTCACTCTGGAACGTGGCGCTTGTATTGCATACATATATTTTTTTTAATACCATCCTCCTAATATTATTTAATAATTTTTTTTTACAAATCTACTCATAAATTCATGTATTTTTTTATTTTAACCTAGCTTACTTTAACTATTCATATAGTTACATTAGAACTAGTAGATATTATATTATAACGTAAAATTATTAATTAATCATACAACATTAATTTTTTTGGATATTTTACCTACAAACCGACAGTGCGTTTGTGGGTTCCCATTACTTAAATTGGTTTTATATTTTATTTTATTATTTTTTTACATATAGCTAATTTTTTACTCATCTGTGTAAAAATTAGCGACACCCCCAACCTTGAGAAATACGTTTTCACATATGTAGTAGGTTGGATAATATTTATAAATTACCCGTTTTCTTATTATTTTCCGTACCCTGTCATGGTATTAAAGTTGTAATATCATAATTAAGTCATTAGCTATTATGAAACCAGTAATATTAAACAAGCATTGTTGCAGAGTGCGTTTAATAATCACATCTCGATCTCTGTCACCCCTCGCAGCTTGCGCGTAATAGTGACATTAGTGTTAAAAATTATTCCTAGCACCGAGTAAAGTTCAAGATGTACTTAATTGCGACACATAATATTATATCACAGCAGCATAATTCAAGTATGTAACGATTCTCGCTTTCTATGGACTGGACAAGAACATAATATTGAAGAAATGTGCAAATATTGTTAGTGACAAAAAAACACGGCTCGATGAAAAAAAGGGATTTCTATGGGATATCTCATAAGAACAATGGACAGGGAAAACGGATTAAAATCGCCACCCAGTTGAGAGGCATGTTAAGGTAGGGGCTGTAGGAAGGAATTTATTAAGGCGGGTGTTGAAGAGGTCTGGATTATATGATGGAGGAAAAACAGATGCCGAATCGTTTCACATACGAGCCGTCTTATACAAAAAAGTGTCAAAGAAGCGGCTCATTCTCATGAAGCCAATGTCAAGTTTCACACACGTGCACCGGGGATCAATGCTGCTAGCTCTTTAGAGCAGGCTCCTTTAAAATACCTATAATACAGACTCAGCATGTCCACATTGCGCATTTGAGATGACAATAGGTCTGTTAACGGTGGATTGTCAATCAGAATCAGTCAGAACCAAGTACGTTTGTAAAGTATTGTGGGGCTCCAGCCCAGAGGTGGCTCCCAAATTTAATTGCTGGATGTACTTGAGATTTGTATAGGATTAGAAACTGGCTACTATTGAAGAATCTGAAGCCCTATACAAAACGCCCAGTTGTTCATCCAATTGTAGATACTTTCGGTATGCTCTGGTTACAGACAATCAGTTCAGAGCAGATGAGAAAAATCTATAATATATATAATACATAAATATACATAATATTAATTTTGTGGTCTCAATTTTCATATATCCTACCAACAATGACAATTACTGACTTTAACCCAGCGATTTGAAATTAATATAATTGTGTCAACTAAAAAAATGGTGCGAAAGCTACGTTTCCACGACAATATTTTTTTTACTAGTAACTTCACCATGTGCCACGTCAAACCGGTTAACTCTATGGAACCAGTTTAAAGAAAGTACACATTTCTATAACATGCGGTCGTTTTATGGGAAACTGCCCGTTTAGTTAAAGCAAAAATCTGTTAACGACTCCATTGCGGAAACACAGAATAGGGGACCGGCAGGTTACTACGTTTATGGTTTACTTTACGCTAACCTGCAAACCTGGAATGCGCTTAACGTTACTGTTTGTTAAATAATAATATGATAACTTGGTGTCAAAATGTTACAACAAATAATGTGCGTATTTTTATTTTTTAAATTGTTAGTGTAAATATAGACAGCGCTGATTTACTCAGCCTAATTACCTTTCATATACCAACTTTGACTACTCGATAGAAAATCATTTTTTGTTGCAATAACAATTTCAGGATTAAGTCATTCAGATATTCACTTATACCTTTGGCAATAGATATACGGAATATAGTTAAAAGAAGGCTATAATAACACACGTCAATAATAATTTAATTAATTTTGGCATAGAACCATTCTTCTGCATGAGTTCTATATAATAAAAATAGCAAATTTTACTTTATGATTACTGTTCCACTAAATTATTGTGTATATTACATGTTTATACCCATATGGGCGTGCAATTTATAAACAGTAATAAAAATAATCGTTGGGCATAATTATTTATAATGTACACAATAGTTATGCATAAATTGAATTATAAATAATTTCATTTCAATTAATAATTTTTAATTAATTTTCTTTTTAAAATAAAGACAAACTTTCCCGGGTTACGAATAACCTGACAATATTTGAAAATCTCCTACTACCACTACAGTAAGTGGAAAATGTTGCTTTTGTTGTGATGGAGGCCTTGTGAGGAATTGTTTCGAAATATTTAACACTCCATTCAAATTTTGTTGTTGGCTGAGTTGACATCGCGTTTGGGTTCCATTCAGGCGTAGTGTGTTCAATTTCTCGGCTGGCTAATTCCTTCATCACATTACAAGCAATATTTTCAGCTTACTGTGGTGGTAGTAGGAGATTTTCAAATATGATCAGGTTATTGGTTACCCGGAAATGTTTGTATTTCTTTTTAAAAAATAATTAATTTTAAAATCTTATAATCTTACTTAATTGGTTTCCAAACTAGAATTTTTGTTGTAAAACCTGTAAAATGTTCTTATTATTTTACCAAAAACCTGTTGCCGTACACTATTAGAGTTACCGACTAGAAAAACGGAACCCACAGGTCGTAAATGTGACGCAACATCATACATTACACCGCTGTATCTACCGGTTCCTACATTCAACGGCATGTCCAGCAGATTGTCCACGTGTACTTACGGCATAATACTTACATTGTAGAGCCTTTACACCTTAAGGCAGGGGTGATCAAACGGCCGATAGCGATCCAATGGTCGAGTTAGAGTTAGTCATCTATGGGTCGTAAGAATTAGAATTAACATACGTTTTCCAGATTTGGTCACAGAAATAAGTTCATATTTTATTATTGTAACGTGTTCTATTACACGTAAATCAACTGTAAATCAAATCCACAATAAATACGACAGTAAAAAGCTCATTTAATTGGTTTTGAATAAATCACGGGAAAAAGTGGAATGAAGGAACAGCCTACCTTGAATTCCCCCGAATCACGGCAATAGGGCTGTCGACAAACTTGCACTGTTCACGGGGTCAAATTTCCTCCGAAACGAGATAATCTTTAATATGATTTTGATATTTGCAAACTGAGCACAAAGCATGTGAATAATACAATGATAACACTACAATTCCACCTTCTTGATACACGACACGAATTCTTTCCATCTTTCTTTCCTAAACTGTTTCAATACTAAAGAATTATATTTGTCTCATCGCGTATTTTTAATTTTGTATTGATAGTTTGCGTAAAAAGAAACATGTCATCACCATTTTTAATTCGTTATATGATTATTGCAATCCACTTTTATGATCCATTTTTCACTTTTGGAAAGGAAACATAAAATCAAAATACTAAAATTTTTAGAAGTGCCTTTTGTATACAATGTACCTTCCATTGTATACGAATTATGTCGAGGACATTATATGCACTTCCATACATCTAAAATATGCTAATCCATGCATCATTAAAAACATATATTTGATTTCGTGGCATCTCAGTTAGCAAGTCAACTTAATATGCAATTGTTGGAATTTCCATAATTTTGTTATTAAAAGGGGATAACTATTCATAGAAAACATAAAGTACAGACGTCTTTCTTAAATAAATAAAAGGTTGACTACTACGTTAAAGGAGAGAAGAAAATAAACGAATGCTTCCACAAAGATGAAAACGTGCTAAAATAACTTTCCCAGTTGAACAGAAAACCAATCGAAAATTCGTAATTACACTTAATTAATTTTGTATAAATTTAATAACATTTGTATTTTTTTAAATTTATGAATAAGTGCCGCGTCCTGCTTCTGTTATCAAACTATGGTGACGTCACTTATATACGACCTGTTTATATTATTTATGATAAAATAGCTTAATTTTATCTTTCCCTTACGGATTTCCGAGTAAATTGTGATAAAGTATTACTTGTCACTGTTAAGTTTTACCACTCACTTGTTAGATCTCTGCTTAAATTACAAAGCAGAACTTTGATAAAGAAACATTTTTTTAAATAAAATAATGCTATCATTAAATTTAAAAATTGAGTTCTACAAATCAAACTTCAAACAATCTAGAAAAATTAAATACATTTTGCATGTTTCCAAGTGTAAAAAAAATTGTAACATTTTTTTCCTTTCTTTATTTCATGTTTGAATCATTTTATGATGAATTTTCGTAAATACTAGTGTGAAAATCCCTGCGTCACGGTTTGTACAGGTGATAGTAAGAGCGAACACGTGTAGGATGCTGCGATCATTGCCCGTTCTGAGATAATATTTTACAGGTAGATGGTACCGAGCCACGCTGGCCCGCAGCGGAACATGGAGTAAATATCTCCCGCTTGAATGGTCGGGTATCTTTCATTCACACGCTGATAACTACACGACGTTCAGTAAAAAACAACAACAATAACATATCGATTGAATGAACCAATTATTGTAGTTCTCGTTTGACAGGAGTGGATCAGTACGATTTAACCTAGAGTGTCCGCATAGAAATAATAATTCGACAGCCTTAATGGTCGAGGGGTAAGGCTCTTGACTAGCAGGCCGAAGGTCGCGGGTTTAAATCTCGGTGTGTGCAATAAATTTTATGTCATGTTATGGTGTTATTCCATGACTTATTCATTTAAAAATATTATATTGTATATTTACATTGGAAGATATTCTTAGTATCGCGCTGGTGTAAGACCACCATTCAGAATTGAAACGTTGGCGACCAGATCTGAATATCCAGGTGCTCAATACCCAATTGGGGATGCCATAGTCTCACCGGCTCCATACGGATGGTGGCAGTTGGGACTCTTCTGCGGTTTCACATAAAAAAGAAGTAGAATTTTTAATTTATTTAAAATTTAATTATATATCATGAACCAATATTGTGCGCATGGGTACTACATATATAAAATCAGGAATCTATATCGATCAAAAAAGCAAAAAAAAACAAGTTTAATTTGATCGTATTTATCATTATAAAATTGTGAATATTTTACCAAATTCAAAATTCCTACAGCAAAATAACATAAGATTATTTTTATTAAAGTGATACGTATATACGCATTTTCAAATGATTCAAAAATAATAACTAATTAAAGTAATCTGCTGGGTTATTTTACCATTTTATAAATTATTGGTTTTGAAAACACTGCTTTCGAAATCGGTTTTCTTATTTTTTTAAAATTTAACGTTGAACAAATCGTATGGTGACTTACCGTAAATTTGTCAGTTCACTTTTAGTAATATTTTAATGCCGATACGAGCTAAAAGTAAATAACGTGAAAAAAACGTATAATTCGAGTCTGTTGCTTCCGAACACAGAGTTCTCACTTTACGGTTAAGAAAACAGATTGTGCAAATCTATTTTCCGATCGGCCAAATATAATATTATTCAATTTGTCTGTTCCGTCTTAACAAGAGTGTACCTTAATTAAGTCTCCGATATCCGATTGACCGATGCCACTGACAGAATGTGAAAATGCTATAAATCCCAATATGCGGCCATAATGCCAAGTGGAAGTTTGGAGAAAATTTGAATAAAATACCTGTTCTAACATAAGTCTTTAGGAACAACTCAAATGCCATGTTCGGCATTTTATGCCATGCGGAATGCCTTATTATTATCTGAACAAAAAACAAACCATTTATGATTACAGCTCTCGAAGCGCTGTTTCTGAGGCAGATAGCAAAGAACGGCACAAAATTTTATCACTGCACATACTCCTTGTCTCATTCACATTCTTACATACTGTTCTCTTAATCTGACTCTTGACTCATGCCCAAATTAAGTATTTGATTCCTCGGGCGCCCCCGACTTCTTCCACCAGTTACTTCCCTGTCATTTCTTATCCTTTAAATCCTTTATTCGCTCATCCGCCATACATACCTGAACCATCTAAGCGTCCATTATCTTAATCTTGTCACTTACGCTTACTTAAGCCTTGCATCTCCTTATTACTATCTATCGAAATCGTTTTTAGCATGGTCATACATAACTTAACCTGACATAGACCTACGAGACTAGCAAGTATTAGGTTGCGAGTTCAAATTCGGCCTGCGTAAGTAGATTTTATTTGATTAATTTGTGTTATTTCACAATATACTCCTTTAACCTCTCCAGCGTTTTAGGGTCATATATGACCGGACGTTTTTTTCTATCATCCCGAAATACTAAAAAATAAAAAAAAATTCCAGTTTACCTCAAATATTTATACTAGAATTCATGAATAACATCATAAAAAATATCCAAAATGAATAATTCTTATTTCGAGCCGCTATCGTAACAATCGATTTAACTCTAAAAAATATTTCTTATTTTTCATTATATGAAAGATATAAAAGTAAAGGTACAGTTTTTTTATAAACAAAACGAATTCTCTCGATTTCGGAGTAAGAATCTGGTTAGTGTTTTTGGCAATATTTTTCAAGATTAATATTAAAATTAAATTATTTAGAAAAAGTAATGTTTATTTTAAATGCATACACTGGAAAGAATATTTTATCAGTATTTGTTTATAATGAAAATTAAAAAATAAGATGTATATAACAAATTTGAAATACACAGAAAACATTGCAAACTGCACAAAAGTGATGAAAGAACTAAATGGTTAAAATGATAAATAGTATATTTGCGATACGTTCAAGAGTGGAAGATACTCTCAGTATCGCCCTGGTGTAAAATCACCATTCAGAATTTAAGCGTTGCTTGAAAATACTTTGGCCGTGTTTGTTGACCAGATCTAAATAGCCAAGAACTTTCCCACCTTCATCTTGTCCATCTCTTTATCATTACCTTTAGCCTCATAACATACCTCATTTGTGGATACCATAGTATCACTGGCTCCAGACTAGTGTGAGCAGTTGGGACTCTTATGAGGTTTTACATAAAATTGTTTTTAAATATACGCCTCAGGAATCTCACTTTTATAGCATTCAATCTACTTTCATTTTCCTTTTGCCTGATCTATGATCGTCTATACGTGACTTCACCACAGTTTGATTTGCCTCCAGAAAGCGAAACACCTGTTGCGCGTTTTTATAACTACACAGCAGATGAAAATAAAAATATGAACTTAAAAATTAATGTAGACTTTGTTCGCCAAATTCCGATGTGTTACATTTTATGGTAGTTTTTACAATTTAAGTTATAATTTTAATGATTCTTGAAACTTTATAGCATGTTTTAAAAGTGACCACACTTTAAAAGTAAAACCCAGCAATAAACGTAGTATGGTTACCTCACGGTCAAAAATGTAGTAACTTCCTCCGGAACAATCGATAGGCTGACATTGTTTAGTCAGCCAATGCTCTAACATTGGTTTTCCCTTGCGTCATAAATTTACACAATTTTAACAAATAATGAATGATATTTACCAGTTACTACCTACTGATCTTTGCCATAGATTAAAGATTGAAGAATATTAAATAAAAATATTGATAGAAATAGCGTTGCATACTGTAAGTAGTTACGTTGACTATAAATTCCATGTGTTAAACTTTATTCTAATTTCATAACGCCATAGCGTATAATCGAGAGATTTAGATTAGTTTCAAAAAGCAGATTTTCTAAGCTATAACACGAAAAATCCATGCATGGTAAAGTCTGAAAAATAATAACCTTGACCTTTTTTTTCAAAAATTATTTATATATTTAAAACCTAGCTCAGACATATTTTATTAAACATTTTAAAAGACGATTATCATACAACAATGTTTGTTTTATTAATTTAGTAGCCATAGTCATCAGATTTGATTATAATTTTATTCAAAACGATTCTGATTCAATCGTTTGAACTCTGTTATGATCCATAAGATTAACACCAATATTTTTGTGGTTCGTGATTTTCATGAGAGTTGACAGTAATTTCATAACTTACATCAGAAGAACTAGATACAAAATTAGTAACTGCGATAAATTTAAATTGCCTATCCTTTTATATTTGCCAAAAAAAAATTGCAAAAATGCTATAACAATTTTAATACCTGAATTTTCATTATAATAAAATAATTACATTAACAAAATTTTCTTCACTTGTACATTTTTGTTTCATTATTATAACATAATATATTTTCAGGAGAGAATGACCGAGCACCGAGCATCAAGAACCAAAGTCCCTGCTGAGCTCAAGACCGATAGGGAGAAGGAGCCTGGGAAGGCCAAGGTTAAGATGGAGCGACAACGTCCTCAAAGATTTGTCTGCCTTGGAGCTTCGAAACTGGAGAGAGCTGGCGCGGGACCGAGATGAGTGGAGGAAGACTCTTGAGGAGGCCAAGACCCACCAGGGGTTGTAGAGTCAAAAGTGATGATGATGATGATATTTTCAGGAACAGTTATGAGATAAATTGCACAAACTACATTTCTGTAAAGATAAAGAAAATCTTATGCCCCTAGTACGCGTTGGCCTAACGCATTATGACAATGCGCTGGCCCAACATGTACACATGTACATGATTACTTTGCATATATTCTTGACCACAAACGTTTACCTACCAACAAGATTATTGTCGGTTTTCGTGCACACATCAAAGGATTTTCGCACGATTTTTGCTTTGCATATATTGAAAAGTTAACTGTACAATTCAGGACAGTGGCAATTCACAACTTTAACCTACTCTTGTAAAGTGATATAAAGTCATGAAAAGGGATGAAAAAAATATTTTGTTCATTACTTTTAATGTCTTTACATCACGTTTCAAAAGTGGGTTGAATTTCCACTGTCGTGAGTTGGCATGGAACCATTAAAACATATTTTTTACAGTGTTTTTTCAACAACCATGGCATTTTAACTAGACTAAATGATTATTTCTTCAGTAAACAAAAGATTTCATTTTTTGTATTTATATTTTGAAAAAATTATCATATTTAAAATGAGCCAGAAAAAGTTTTGACTGGGCATGAGGAATCTTGTTCAGTTCTCAACTCCTTAGTTATAATATTAGAATATGATTATCATAAAGCAATAGTAATTCAATAGAAGTATTGTGATAACCAGTATTATTACATCCACCATCCTGACTAACTAATCAATGATCAAGGTGGTGTGTTGTGTTTAGAATCAAATCCCCAATCACCTTCAGGGGAAGCCTTCATCCAGGTGTGTATTAAACATTACTGTTATGCAATATATTATGTAATTCAATAAACTGTTCCCATACGTTTAGTATGCATATTTTGTAAATACCCAGTTATCTTTTTACACATTTTCATAGATTTTTGGCGGTTTCGAATCCCGGCGTGCGCAAGTAAATTTGTGTTATTTCACAATTTATTAATTAAAAACAATATATAATACATTTGCGACAAGTTCCAGATACTAGTTCCAGTTGAAGATACTCTCAATGTCGGGTTTTTTAAGACCACCATTCACATTTGAAACATAGCTCGAAATGGTTATGGCCATGTTTGGATACCAGATTTGAATATCCAGGAACTTTCCCACCTTCCTCTTTCACATATCCTTCCCCTTCTCACAAATTTCAGCCTCACGACATTACCCAATTGGGGATGCCATAATCTCACTGACTCCAGACGGTTGGGAGCATTTAGGAATCTTGTGCGGTATTCATATGAAAAGATATAAAAATAAATAACTCTCCATAATACGTTACTATTGCCAGTGTTCATAATAAAAAACATTTCCCAAACAAAATATTTCAACGCGCGGATTAGCTCAAACCTGAGTCAAGAGATTCTGCGAGAATCCACTCATATAATAGGTATCAATTGTTCATCAAAAGTATCATCGAACGCTGTTTCCAGCAAATATTATACACATGCATATCGAAAGAGTTCGTGTAACAACTTGGTTATATAACGAAAGTTTCTAACAAATGGTCAACACTTATTTTTTTGTGAAAAACCAGTTTGTCATACAAGAAATTTTATAAATTACACAATGTTTACATGAAAGCCCATTTTTTAATTCATACAGTGGAAACAATTTTAATGTTTTTTTTTATTATTTTATTGCTCAACAGATTCTTACTGAAAATGAGATACCTTATTAGAAATTTCGCAAATGTTTGGAAAAACTATTTGCCAATAGTTCTTCCAAATTTTTGCCATATATGAAGATTTCTGATAAATTTGTTATGCACATGAATTATTGAGGGGAACAAATCAGTTCTTATAGTATTATTAGGTAACCATTATAATTTAAGACACGCGTTTGGAACTTTTATTATGTGGTGCGAATGTTGATGACATACTTTGAATTCACATTTTAACACACAAGAAATAAAATAAAATCATGTTCTTTCTATGATAAATATTCGTCAATTGCAATTTTCTAATGCATGCTGTAAAATAATAAACATACAATTATTTGAGACTTTTAAAAAATGAGCAATCTACCAAAGTTTACGATTATTTCGTTTTACATTACTACTTGGACACAAATACAAATACCATACAAAATCACTTAAAAATTAAACATTTTCCTGTATTACAATACATTCGTATTTAAATTTAAATCGACTAATAGTATTACCGTGTTATTGATTAACAGAAATTATACCAATCCTGATTTATGGCAGTGATGCATGGAACTGGCCGAGGAAAAATAAAAGTAGATTATTCAATTTACTTTCCTCTGAAATGAGAAATGAGAACACTAAGGCGTAAATGTGGTAAAACCATGAATTACCACTTTATAAATGTGGTAAGATCATGAATAAACACGTTTAAATGTGGTAAAACCATGAATAACCTCGTTAAAATGTGGTAAAACCATGAATAACCATGTCAAAAATGTGGTAAAACTGAGAAAGGCCACGTTAAAAATGTGGAGTTCTCGAAATAATGAAAAACTCGAAAAATGAAAAATAAATGAGTAGTCGACTTGAATTGAAATCTGTTGATTCACGAAAAACTGTTTGCATAACTTAAATATACCTTTTATGCTAAATATAAGAAAAAATATATATTATTCTTTTGATATTTGGCGATAAATATTAATAATTTATGTATTTTCAAATTTCTTTAAGCACTTTTTATGAATGTATAAAAACCGGCAAAAACTTCCAAAGTGGGTTTTGCAAGTCGACGACCACTTAAATAAAAAATTAGATTAATTAGGTACACTTAGATAGTTCAGACATATCAATCACATGAATGAAGAAAGGAGAATAAATAACGCGAAAGTGTATGGAAGAAGTCTGGGACACTCGAAGAAGACATAGCACTGTCAAGAGTGCGGGCCATGTCCATGAAGAGTATGTATAAATGTGATTGAAGCAAGGAATATTTGCCATGACGAAGTTGAATGGCAGTCTATCCCATCTGCCTAACCCTGTGGGTAAACTGCGCGATGATTAGTTTGTAAGTTATTATGTAATTTATTTATTTTAAATTTAGTTCTGGACATAAATCACGATTGTTATGGATGAATTTCTCCAATTAATCTAACCTTTATCAAAAGTTTCATTGAGTTATTAACTCTAATTTACACAAATCGTAGAAATTAATAAAGTTTTGTTTTCTGTGTATTCTGACAATTAGCGCAGGAGTTCATGTTTCAACACCTTCATGGTAAATTTTTTAGAGTTCATAATAATTATTATCAACACATTTATTATCATCCGCATTAAATCAAATATTGATGTTTATTATAACAATGAAAAATAACTGCTAACACCGTCAAATCGATTGATAAATCTTTCACACGATTATTACCAGCAATTATTATTCAGATTTTTGTTTATATGAACACGAAGGTGCATTTAATTTCATGCTTCCGAACATGCTTCTTTCTAGGTGAGATATATATTGCCAAATGCTAAATGAAATAAATAAGTGCTCAATTAATATTTTTAGGAATTGGCTCAAAGTCGTGAATATCACGGGTTATTATTATTCATTAGCATTTCCTAGAAACGGTTTACATAAAAATTAATCTAGGAAACAAACAACAAATATGTTACTATTATTTTTTGTGGTTTATTTTTTTCTCGTATATATTTGAGTAATAATACATTTATGTGCGATTCATTTTTAAGTTTCATTTGCTTGTATTATTTTCGACAAAACACACAGAGAAAATTTACTTATATGAAATATTATAAAAAAATTTAAATGCTGGTCAAATTATTCGTTTTTCTGTTGAAAACGGGACTGCAGGCCTTTAACGAATGAATTGACAGAGTTCCTAACAAATTATCAGTTAAATACGAGTGCTTTTTTAGGACGGCGTTTTCATATAAATACTGATGTTGATATTAACATGCTGATATTTACTAGGAAATGAACACGTGTTCACCATATATTCTAAACGGCTAATATTTTATCGGGAAATTGGCATGATATCACTTTTTAACAATATTGTTTTTCCGTGCAGCATAGATTTTTTCAGAATATAATATATTGCCATTATTTAAACAAAATAATTACTAAAAAAAGTACTTAATATGGATACATTAAAACACCAATTAGAATCAGAAAATTGGAATAAATTATTACAATGTAATGATGTCAATATATGTTGTAAAATGTTTGAAGAAAAAATATCTAAATGCCTAAATGACTCGACAAATAATAATATAATAACCAAATCTAAAGTGTCGAACTTGAAACCTATAAAACCATGGATTTCTCATGGTTTAGTAGTATCTGTACGACATAAGCAAGCTCTTTACAAATTAACTACTCAACAACCAAATAATAAAAATTTAATAAATCATTTTAAAGCATATAAAAACAAACTTTCGTATATTATAAAAAATACAAAACAAAAGTTGAATCAGGCTGAAAATGATAGTAAAAGAGTGTGGACAGTTATAAATGAAATAATTGACAAGAAAAAAAAACAAGAATAACGACATCGCTACTATATTTCATGACAACATGAAAACATGTTGTAAAGAAAATCCCTCAAAAGCTGCAAACATATTTAACACCTTCTTTGCGAACGTAGGGGAAAATCTTTCCAATCTCATTCATACTGACCCAAATATAACATTTCCAGACTGTAGTATTGATACTGACAATAATATAGCAACATTCCAAGTCACCACAGAGAACGAAATAATATCAATTATAAACGGTATGCAAGGAGGTTCTGCCCCGGGTTTTGATGGAATAACAGTTAATATTTTAAAAAATATTAAAAATCAAATTTCTAAGCCGTTAAAACACATAATAAATGTAAGTTTCCAAAGCGGAGTGTTTCCATCAATCTACAAACAAACTACCATTACTCCAATATTTAAATCTGGTAACCCAGAAGAAGTTAGCAATTACCGACCCATATCAGTAATCTCGAACATAGCAAAAATTTTTGAAAAGATAGTTAAAAAAAGGATAAACCAATTTGTAAAATGTAATAAATTAATTAATGAAAATCAGTTCGGTTTTATGGAAGGTAGAAGCACTCAGGATGCAATTGCAAAATTAACTAGTCTTGTTCATAATTCATTAGATAAATCATTAAAATGCATTGGAATTTTCATAGATCTTAAAAAAGCTTTTGATAGCATATCACACGACAAACTTATAAGTAAATTAAGAAACATTGGATTAAGTGGTACAGCTATAGAATGGATAAATAGCTACCTTTTCAAACGCCCTCAAGTCGTAAAAATCAACGATGTACTTAGTCAACAAAAAACAAGTCACTTCGGCATACCTCAAGGTACGGTCCTGGGACCGTTACTGTTTATCATTTATGTAAATGACATATTCAATCAAAGATTAAATGGAAAAATAATATCTTATGCTGATGACACTGTCATAATAATTGAAGGTACTGATTGGAATAATGTTAATAACTTAGCAAATACTGATATTAATATACTGAAAAATTGGTTCGATAAAAACCTCCTCTCATTAAATACTGAAAAAACAAAATGTATCCCATTTTCTATCAACAAATTTAAATTAATACCAGAATTAAAAATTATAATACATCAACTTAAATGTAACAGAACTAATTGCAATCAAGAATGTTCTATACTTAGTCTAACTTCTGAAATTAAATATCTTGGTATATATATAGATCAACATTTTAAATGGAAAAAACAAATTTGTGAACTTGTCAAAAGAATTAGAAAATGTATTTATATATTTATAAGACTTAGAAATATTCTTAGACTAGAAAACCTAAAAAGAGTGGACTATGCAATTGTACAATCTATATTACAATATGGTATTATTGGCTGGGGAGGAACTTATAACAATATATTAAATCCACTTAAAATAGTTCAAAGATTGATAATTAAAGTAATATTGAAAAAACCATCCAAATTTTCTACTGAGATTCTCTTTTCAATATTCAATGTACCCACAATAGACAATATATATAAAAAATATTCAATTCTACAAATTTATAAAGAAATACAGTTAAATAACTTACAATTTAATTCATCAGCAAGATATCAAAAAACTATCAAAATCCCAAAACTTAATACAAAGCACACACAAAATACCTATCTCTATCTAGGTATAACATATTTTAACATCCTTCCATTATATCTAAAAAATATTGAAGATATTCGGGAATTTAAAATAAAATTAAAAAATTACCTAAAACTACTATAAAAGTCCATATCTTACTCTTATTATTATTTCCTTCAAACATTGAAACTGTATTACTGATAAATCTTGCCTATTTCTTACTTATCCCATTGGTTTTGCAAATATATTATTTACTTACTTACATGATTCCATATAATTGAGCTAAGATTCACTCACCAAACACAAGAGCCTCGTCTCTTTATGGTGAGGAAAAGCTATTATTATTTACCTTTATAACACTGTATAATATGTATAAATTGTATATTTATTGTAAAAAACATACAAATATTAAATAAATTAAAAAAAAAAAAAAAAAAAAAACTTTTCACTTAAGTTGTTGTGCATGATAGTTATTTATTAATTATAACGCCCTATTGAGATTTTACAAAGAACTTAAGACTTTATTAGAGTATCTAAGTATAACTGCATTCATTGATTTATACATATTTATTTATTGGTTCCACGTTAACTTAACACAGTGACAATTCAACACATCTTTAAAAAGTGATATAAAATCATTAGAAACGATGAAAAAAATTTTTTTGAACCTAACCTAACCTACTTAACCCAGTTTATAAAGTTTTTGTTCACTTTCCATGACTTTATATAACTTTTTAAAGATGTGATGGATTATCATTTTGATGATTTATCCGGTCACCATATTTATTGTATTGTGTAGTATGTAGTACACATAGCATAACTATGTAAAAAATTAACATAAATACTAAATTCTATGATTAACATCGAATCCAAATAGTAAGACCTGTTATTGTAAATAAAACAAAGCATAAAATATAACAAGTAAGTGTGTACACACGTATATGCATACAATTATTCATTCAACCTTTTTTTTTCAAATTAGTTTGATTCATACGAGCACCTTTGCTATAAATTATCAAAGGTAATATTATTAAATATTACCAATAATACATTCAAGAACGCTTAATTTTCCCACTCATTTTTAAAATAATTTCCTACTCAAAACGATTAACAAAAACTATTTTTTTCATCCTTCCATCATTAAACTGTTCAATACACGTGACTTTTGACAAGAATACAACTCAGTTAAAAGTCATAATTTATACGAAATTAGGAATTCTAATGTTGGTAAACCACACACATGAATATTCAATAAACTAACCTTGACCAACCTTTCCCTAATCCCATATTATAATATGTTATATTCTTAATCTCATGGTCGACTTCACAAATAATTCATTGTATCTTCATTTCAAAACAACGCCTTCAATGGGACATTCAGTTCGCTGAAATCGCCTTGTTAAGTAACACAAGAATACATTATAATATTATTAGTGTCATCGAAAGTGAATTCACGTTTTATATTAAGATTTGCACAATAATTATTTATTGACAGAATATGTTAACTTTTATTTTTATAAAATAGATGATGCTGCAATTTGTTGGCAAACAATAAACGTCATATTAAGGATTACCCGTTCTGATCTGATGATATTTTTAAATCTCGAAGCATCAGTAATTCTTGAAGTCAATATAAACAAAATATTTTATTTTTTACTAACAGAGTGATAACAAATAAAAACTATTGATAGAAGTAGGTAAGAAAATCAGAAAGTGCACAGCAGACAGAGGGAAAATATTTATAAATTACAAAGTATTTATACCAACCGTCCAACGACGGTGTACAACAGTACGTTAGTTCAAATGATCTGCAGAAGGGTAAAACATATGTTCCAAGCTGTTAATTAATACCTCCCTTTAGGAGGGGCGTATCGCCTTATGTGTTTAATATTAAATAATTCTAGGAATACTGCCATACATACAAACTTTGAAATTATGAACTTTTGTGTAAAGAATAACAAATGTCTGTACGCTAAATACTACAATAATAATGAACAATATTTTATAGAAAATATTCATGTCTATATATACATATATATTTTTTTACAATAATTCTCCACACAACCAAATTAGTTTGAGGTAAAGTGTTTTTTAAGTTTATTCTTAAAATTTTAATGATTTTTTTGAGCTTGGGTAGTTTGTTAAAACATTTAATGGCTGAGTATGTGTAATAATGACGTGGTGCCGTTGTTGTATTGAGTTTAAGAATTATTATTCGTCCCGTGGTTCCCAGTGACTCTATTATCAGTTCATCTGTGTGGATTTCAAGTAATGCAATGTGTTGATAGATTCTATTTTATTTTAAAACTTTAAATTGTTGGAATAATCAACGAATTGAATAATCTGACGATTTTTTTAAGAATTATTTTAAAAAGTCTTCTTTGGACTACTTCCAGTGGGACAAAGTTAGTTTTATATGCTTCTCCCTAGCCTATTATTCCGTATTGGAGAAATGATTGGGCTAGTGCATAGTAAATCTGGATTGATTTTTAACTATCAGTATTGAGCATTTTGGTAAGATGCAATTGTCAGAACAATTTTTACATGAGTTATGAACAATAATTAAAAAAAAATTGTTGATAGGTTTTTGACCGTTAGTGTAAATTTTATGTAGTAAGTTTTGTCCGAGTTTAAGGATAGGTAATTGTCATCCAACATTGTCATAACCTGTTTATTTCTATGATATGCTTCTTCCCCAGTTTTTTATTGTTTGAATAAAACTGTGTCGTCGGCGAAAGATATTATTTTTCCTATCTACTATCTTTGATGCTTAAGATTTCCTGCCCGTCCTCTAATTTCAATTTTAGTTCCAGAAGTTCAATGTTGAATGTGTTTATGTTAAATAGTATATATATTTTTATCAATCGGATCAAATACAAGTATAGTGAACCGTTATGCTAGTTTTCCAAATGATAGGTGTAATTTATGTAATTTTGCATTTACATCTTTGAGGTTCTCAATAAATTGTTGAATTTTCGAGCCGTGTAACCTGATTATTTATTTTTATTTGTAAAACTAGACAGTCTGTGAGTGTCATGTTTATTTCTTTATAAGATATATTTTGGTATTTCGGTTTAAACACAAGATTGCATTGATCGAAATTATTACATATTTGGTTATCTGTTGAGTGTGAATAAAATAATATTATAAGGAAGAATTTATTTATTGTAATAGTGTAATAATAATTAATGGTGTTATTATAACAATGTAGCACGCTTTACAAATAGAGATATTGTATGGGTATGTAATATAGGTATTATCGTCTCTTGCAGTTTAAAGGTTTGAAAGTCTTAGCAAAACATAATTTCACATTATCAAAACCTTGATATACATAACTTGGTAATCAATGATTATGTTTGCATCGATGTAATTATTCAAAAACAACGTTAAAAAATTCTGTTTTGTTGTGATATATCTATGCATAACCGAAAAATAATTGATAATGGGTGTAATTATTCATAACCGATAGATTTAAAAAATAATAATTTCTAAAATTTCACTTACCATGAATATCAATTTGCTACAATTAAAAATGAACGCATGATGTATCATGCACACTTAACTTTTAATTTTTTGTCTAAAACGTAACTTAAAACGAAAAAAATATTTTCATTAAAAAAATTAACACTGTTTGTCTTTTTTGTATTTAGCTTCAAAACAAATGTATACAACGGTCGAAAAATGTTTGTCTTTTTATTAAGTGTCGAAAATTCGGTATCGCACAATAGATTCCGCAGTCGACAGAAGTGTCCGACATAACATGCGCGTAGAGAATGCGCGTGGCCCGTCTTCCATACAGGTTGGGCTAACACTACTGCGGTATCAATACGCTGTTAGCAGCTCAAATAATATTCACATCTCCCGCGCATACTAACTCGCTAACGGGGGTAAGTATCACAACTAGAGTTACGAAACTACCAAGAATACGTTTCGTGCTTCAGCAGACAATCAAATATGCACATGCGACAGGAATTTTCGAATGGGTTTTTACAAAAAAAAACAATGAGCTTCGATAAGTAAAGGTTATTCACAAAACTTTAAGCGTTCTTGTGATATTTCAGAAAACAATTGAATGTTACGTATTTTTGCAAAAGTTGCTGTTTAATTAATAATATGCATATTGTTTATTTGATTTCAGAACACATTGCATGTATGCAATATTTTGTGAACATTACACACCTTTGAGTTTTTGTTTTCAGTGTGAATACATTTTAAATTTCGTGAAAATCACCTCTAGGGCGCAATGAACAAATATTGAAAAGTCAGCGATCAACCTTGTAGTTTCAAAGTAAGTAGGTAGGTACCTAATTGTTTGCAATAGTTATTCCAAAGGGCCGCTAACCGAGATATAAACGACATTACGAACTGATAGTAGTTGCTATAATAGATGTTGTATTTAAGCCTGTTGCGTTTTTATCAATAATTTATTTGTTTATTAACAACTTTTATAAATTAATCAATCATCTACATTATATTTTTAACTATTTGACAAACAATTTTGTAATTTTTTTTTGAAGAATATTATTATTTCCATGCCATTAATAATTTCTGGATTATTAAATAATTGAATTTTCTTTTTTAAATCACATTTTATCAGACATTATTTTCATAAATTTTATTTTTGTTTTTTTGTTTTAGAAATTTTAAATTGTTGTAATGTTGAAAAATTATCTTCAACAATGCATAAATTATTTTTATAGTACCAATTTTAATGTTAAAAGTTTTCGTTTGAAACTTAATTTACAGCTTTTTAATACTAGAAAGGCTTTTTTATCTTGTAAGAAAGTTGCAAATTTTTGCATGTTTGTGTGAACAAACAAGATTTTGTGAAAGAATCATTTTTAGTGCTAACTTAATAAAAACATTAAAATGCTATCTTAAGCACTTTGAAAGGTATTAGTATACCTTAGTATTAGTTTTTACAAAATGTTCTTCATTTTCTGCTCCTCTAGTGAGCCGGATGACATCAAGGCAACCTGAAACAGTATCGGACATACACATTCCTAAGTCATTAGAATCGCCTTTTGCTAGCTTTAAACGTTTATCAATATCCATGTCATTTGTATCTATGTACATATTGTACATATCTCTGCAGTTAGGGTTCTTACAATAATACATGTTGCAGACGTATGGTGTGGCACAGTTTTAGAATGAAACAACTCCATCAACATTGTTTTTGGGATGATGAGACATAAAGATTTTTTCTTTACTACCAAATACTCATACTAATAACAACACCATCCGCTTGCACGTAGATATGCTAAAAGGTGTTAAAAGTTAGTAAGATGAAGTCGAATTTTTTGAGGTTTTGAAACTAGATTACACCAATAATTAAAAAAAAATTTTGACTTGGTCAACTTAATTGTTTCATTAACCACGTGTATGAAAGACGAAACTATTACACAGTACTCGAATATTATAACTCTAATCAGTGATTCCCAACGTGACTTTGAATTGGGGGGCGCTGAGGAAAAATATTCTTAAAAGTGCGCAATGGGCCCAGAAGTAATAGACCCTCTGTTGTAAGCATAGAACAACGGTGCAGAACGCGATACTTTTAACTTGTTTATTTTACTGTGTTAACATTTGTATTTATTTTTGAGTGACTTCAAAATGCGTAAATTTTCACAATAATGAATAATGACTTTCTTGTTCATACAATTTGTTTTTATGTATGAAAGAATCACAAGAGTTCCTACTTAAAAGATCCAGTAAGACTAGGATTTCCCCAGATGTTTCAGTTCTGAATGGTTCGGCTTTCACCAGGGCTATACTAAAAGCTGAAAGTGATATTGTTGCAATGTCACTTACCCGCTAAACATGGTATCCAGTGTGAATAAGCCGTGCGTCTATATATAACCACACATCTATTAGGTTGTCCATAATCTTCCAAAAATAGTTTTGTTATTTCAAAACCATGGCAGAAAGTTATGGAGGTATGTATTGTATATCTATATTATAGATCGTATCAGTAGTACCTAAAGTTTCTAAAGGGAACTTGTTAAACGTGTTGTGGGTTAACATTATCATCTACTGTTAGATGTTTTATAATGCGATGATGTAAAGGCATTTACGGAAATTATAATAAGAAATGCTTTTCTCTTCATCGATGCACATAATATTTCGTGTTACCTTTGAATAGCAGGTGAACATTTTTTTGTAAATTTTGATCAAAAATTTTTTTTTTTTTTTTAATAACTTCATGAGTAAAATCTCAAATTGTAATATTTAAATATTGAAAACAATATTAGTAATTCCTAAAAGAATATTTGTGCTCCGCCAAGGCAAGGGTCCTGGGTTTGAGTCCTAGATGTGACCGTATCTTTTTCTGATTTTTCTGTTTCACATTTTCGTTTAGGAATTGCTAATATTTTCTTCAATAATCAAAATTAATTTGTTACTGTGCGGATATCCATCGCATTTCTACGTATAGCGATGTTAGAATTATTAACAAAAAATAAAAGCTATGGCAATTTTTTGTGTTGTTTTATTCAGGCAATATTTTAGATATAAATTAAAAATAAATCTCTAATAGACTTATTAAATCTTATTTTATTTGTTAAGGTGTGGTATTGTCTCAAAACAATTTAAAACATAAATTTTGTAAAACCGAAAAAAAGAAGCAACACCTACCTAGGCAATAATAGGTAGGTACCTTGAGGCCCTTGAGGTGATTCAGCGCCCTTGAGGAGATTTCTCACGAAAACGGCGCTATATAAATTAGCCAAATATTATTACCATAAACCCAGCAGTGACAGAGTTTAAAAAAATAATAATGCAAATCTTTTGAACCTTTGAAAAATACGAATGAAACAGAAAAAAATTGAAGATCTCAAAAAATGTTCGTAGGTTTGAATGGAAATGACATTTCTGAAAGCAGTTGTGTTGACCTCAAAAGTCCAGACATAAAAAAAAAACTATGTGACTCATTCGAGTAATCTCACTGAATCACGCATACTGTTTTAGACATTTTTTATTAGTTCAAACCTAACAACTACATTGATTTTTATTATTTCCCCGGCTCTTCATTGCACAGTAGGGTGTATCGATTTTTAACTTTTTTTTTGTTTTCAAATTCCAAGTTGAAATAAAGTTGCTACTAGGTACCACAACTTACCACAAAAAATTTCGGATTTTTAAAAAAATGTTTAGGTCTCCCGCACAAGGCCTAAAGTTTTAATTTTTTTCAAAAAATATCAAATTTTTTTTAAATTTTAAAAAATAAAATCGTAACTTTTGTGTTTATTCCAAGTTAAAAAACAGTAATATTAGGGCATAAAAATAAGTAAGATACGATTTTTTTAAATAAAATATATATTTTAGGTCTCCCGCACAAGCTCTAAAGTTTGTTAATTTTGATGAAATTTTGTGTACATATGTGAACCATATTTTTTTCAAGTTTAAACCACCGGAATTAATTGTACTTTTCTTATAGAAGGCATAAAATGAGACAATATATATACATAATTATTATATACATACAGTAAAAATATATACCACATATATACTATATATATAATATGTATATATATATAGTATATATGTGGTATAAATTTTTTGTGGTATATGTATATAGGTATACCTGAAAAAAGATAGTTGGACGGTGTAAATTGTATGAGAAAGGTGTTGAAAGAAACTAATGTTATTTGCTTTTTCTGTTGTTTATTGCAAAAGTATAAAAGGTTATAACATGTCATAAAATGTAGTATAAAAACTAAGTACAAAATGTTGCTGATTACTTTCCATACGACATGAGTGGCAGTTTTCTTGTTCTACTGCAAATTTACTTACTTGTTTAAGTATTCGTCCTTTCATCTTGGCTTCAAAACCTTAAATCAAAGTTATGTATAGTATTTACATAGGCCTAGTGAAAATTTTATAAATGTTATTACAGTTCCCAAATGAAATTTCAATTTAATATGAAGACAATTCTATTACAGAAGAGTTGGCCAAACGGAACCCCGGCAACATCTTGCACGCCAGGTGGCTTACTCTGGCAAATCGAGTCCTTCGTTTGTATGTAGCCACCGATGATCCGACCCCTCAGCTAAGAAAGCTTGCAGAGTTCATAATGAAGGTCTACATACCATCATGGTTCTCAATTAAGTGCAATCCCCAAATCCCGCAAGCTTCCATTCCTTAAAAATGATTCTTTTCAGCAATTACTTGGAAGATGAGCTAAGAAAAGTCGTCCATGCAACTTTACAGATAAATGCTTTCATGGCTCACCCAGAGCATGTTTTAATAGCTATGCTGTTCGATGAACGAAAACGTATCAGAGCCTTGGCTTATAAGAGAATCCAGAAAGCTCCCTAAGGGTATTTAAACCCCCTCAGATCAATTTTGATGTTGAAGACTATATAGATATGATTGACTGGCAATCCACTTTAGTATCCGAACCCCCTCTTGTTACTGATATGAGCCTAGAAGAGTTGGAGTCAATTGCGGAAACTGGCAGAAGTGGATGGGTTGAATTTAGAATTCCTTCACAAACTCAAGCGGTGGAACGAATTGTCAAGGAAGTCACAGAAGCTTCAAATCAAATCAAATCAAAAATTATTTACTGCAAAATAAAAATTACAAAAGGTGTAGCTTATGGGTAGACCCCATTTCTTCCAGCTAACCACATTTATTTAATTACAATGTTTATATAATATTATTTGTTTTATTATAATAATTACAATGTTTATACAGATAAAATAACAATATACCAATGAAAACATAAAAATACAAATATATATACCAATAAAAATAAGCGTTTCATTTACGTGAGGTATTCACTCAACGTGTAGTGACATTTATTAACAAGGAAAGTGTTTAGTAACGATTTGAATTTGTGTGTATCTTGTATTTGTTTAATGTTATGTGGAAGGTTGTTATATACTTTAATGGCCATGTAGTATGGTCCTTTTTGGAATATTGTTTTGTTTTTGTTCGAAGCGAGTATGTGGGCTGATCGAAAGAGATGGTTTTATCCGTGCCAGACTGGAAGACCGTAAGAAGCTACCTACGTTTGAGACCAAGAGCCAGTACAAAACCTCTGCAAAGGATTAGAATTTAAGTAAGTTTTTTTCGACTATTTTGTAGTTATAATGTTTCTAAATAAAGTCTTTATCATACTGTATTCCATATTAAGTTGAAATTTCATTTGTGAACTGTAATAACATTTATAAAAATTTCACTAGGCCTATGTAAATACTATGAAAGGACGAATACTTAAACAAGTCAGTAAATTTGCAGTAGAGCAAGAAAACTGACACTCATGTCGTATGGAAAGTAATCAGCAACATTTTGTACTTAGTTTTTATACTACATTTTATGACATGTTATAACCTTTTATACTTTTGCAATAAACAACAGTAATAGCAAATAACATTAGTTTCTTTCAACACCTTTCTCATACAATTTACACCGTCCAACTATCTTTTTTCAGGTATAAAACATATTATATATATAGTATATATGTGGTATATATTTTTACTGTATGTATATAAGAATTATGTATATATATTGTCTCATTTTATGCCTTCTGTAAGAAAAGTACAATTAATTCCGGTGGTTTAAACTTTAAAAAAACATGGTTCATATATGTACACAAAATTACAAAATTTCATCAAAATTAACAAACTTTAGGTCTTGTGCGGGAGACCTAAAATCCATATTTTATAAAAAAAAATCGTTTCTTCCTTATTTTTATGCCATACTATTACTGTTTTTTAACTTGGAATAAACACAAAAGTTACGATTTTATTTTTTTAAATTAAAAAAAAATTTGATATTTTTTGAAAAAAATTAAAACTTTAGGCCTTGTGCGGGAGACCTAAACATTTTTTTAAAAATCCAAAATTTTTTGTGGTAAGTTGTGGTACCTAGTAGCAACTTTATTTCAACTTGGAATTTGAAAACAAAAAAAAAGTTAAAAATCGATACACCCTATTGCACAGTATATTTAGAATTTTATAAAACATGTACCAATATAAAAAAATATTTTTTAAATTTTTATGATTTTTTGTAATAATCGCGAGATATGTAAGGACGGGTTGTTTCAGAGAATTAGAATAATTCTTCAAATTTCAAAGTTAATTTTCAAGATCTGTTATTATTTCAGTTCTGTTAAGTAACTGGCCTATAAAGATGTAATAACAGAACATGAATAGGAACAAACACAGAACTCGCAAATTAACGTTGAAATTTGATGAATTCTTCAAATTCTACGAAACAACCCATCCTTAGTGTATAAAAGGGCAACGGCAATTCAACATATTTGTTTACACACCTGTCACAGGCAATATTACACCTCGAACGAACAGTTGAAACTCGTTATGTGAAACGTGAAAAAACGTATTTCGCCTTAGAAAAGTACATGAACCGTATAAGTCAACCAACCATTCCTTGTTATAAGTCAAGCAACGCACATTGGACCAGATTGTAAGATTTGCAGTCGGAAAAGCCACCTTCTATCTTATGAAAATAAGTCTTCATTAGTGCAAAGACTCAAACAATTGGTTTAAGTTTTATTTATTTATTAACCTAGGTAAATTTTACATGAAATTAGTTATGGTACTTTTAGTTAGAATTTTCAGCTTTTTTATTAGCCGAGGAATTCCCAGAGGTGATTTTGCACAAAAACGGCGATATATAAATCATCCCAATATTATTATTCATTATTATTATTATAAGAATTCTATATTTTGGGTTATTACATTTACGGACATTATTCGAGTTTTAAAGAAAGGGGAAAATTCTTCCTAGTACCGTAATATATATTTTTCAAACGGTTTTATAACTGTTGCACTTGATATAGGTTTAAAATATGTTTAAGTGGAAAAAATTAAACCAAACTTCAATTAATAAAATGAAAGTAAATAATTTTGTATATACCACTATCCAATATATTAATATGTTTATTTTAAAGAAACAAGCTCATATTTAACAATATAACATCATGTCACTAAGCATTCATCCATGAGCGACAGAAAATGGGAAAATATCACAAATAATCATTAATAATGACGACTGTTCCTTTCAACAAAATAAGTTTGCGCAAAACAGCTTTAGTTTTCTGTTTAAAACTTTGTGTTTATCTTCCTATAACATGGGCATATGCCTAATTTGATAGTCGCTACAATTTTAAACAATATAAACATTTATTAGTTATTTGCTTCTAAATTCATTTCCTGACCCACTGTGCGACCGACGGTTCGTAACGCTACTTGTGGCGAAAGTGATACAATATTTGGGCATCGGAAATGACGGACGCACTATAAATTATAATTAACTCAATTGCGACACCGTTTAGCTTTTTTACCTCGCGTGCTTCGCCTCTAAATCGAACGCGGCTCATCATTACGTGCCCAGTGGGTCCCGTTGCTAATTTCAATTGATCAATCGGATATTATCGATCGCTTTCTTTTGCGGAACATTCCAATATTCAATTCACTCGATTGGTTTATTTAAAAACTAATATTAATCAAATCTACTTTTATTTAAACGAATAATTTTTTCATGAGAGGCAATAATTTACTACAGATACATTTTTTTCAGTGATTTAACGGTAAGTCTTTTTTAGGGTGGTAAATTTTTGTTTGAAAATATAAATTTGCAATGCAATTTTTTTTTGTGTAAATTGTAATGACTGCCACGAAACGAAATGTCAATATATATAATATGAAGATGTTCTAATTCGTAGGAAAAATCAAACAAAAACGGCGCATGCAGTAATACAAGTGATTTAACGGTTACATTATTATTAAAAATGCACTCACATGCACAACACTTTTTTATCTGAATTAATTAATGCTAAAGCTGCAAAAATTCGTTATTAAATTTGTGTATTATACGGTTAACTGTAGTTTTTTAACTTTTGCAATTTTTGTTCATTTCGGAATTTAATGCTGGGTTCATCCTGAAATACCAGTTTTAATGCCAATAAAACAAAATAATACATTGTTTGTTCTGCTTTCATTGTTTTATTTTTTTATTATTGAATGAAAAAAAGATTTTTTTTAAATGTTTTGGAACTCGACCTAAGCCGGGTAGAAACTACCAGTTATATAATTATTGTATAAGGACTCAAATTCAGTTCTGCTTATAAGGACTGATCGATCCTGCACACAACGTGATTGTTTGAAAAACGGTTACGAAGTTCCTTTTTTCGTGCTTCGAATTCATACATAAGTAAGTACCTGTGTTGTCTATTCAGCTGTCCCACATTTCCTTCACTTATAAGATCTTTGGCTCTGGGCCAATCGGTCACATGTTCAATTACCGGCGAATCTAGAAATACTGTTGAATTTGCCCTATCAAATCTCTAAAATGAAATGGGTATCTTAACGACGTAAGTGATGAAGTCTTGTAAAAACAACATTCGGCGCGCCATCCGGAGTAATGGACGGACCTAAAGTCGTACTTAACCTAGCAGACTTAGAAAATCTTTTTTTTTTAATTATTCTCGATGAAAGTATTACTAAAATCTCAGATGTTTCTAGAGGAATCTCTCAGGAAGTTACTAATTCACTGTCTAGAAAAATAAAATCTAGTACTTACCGCTAATTTTATAGAAGAAAAACGTTTTATAAAATTTTTACACCGTTTTATATAAAATATTTTAATGGTAAGGTACTGATTTATTTTATTTCAAATATAAATAACTTACATCCTTAGGGATGTCTGTATATATTTATGTATATACACATATATTCGTTACGAATTTGTCGGAATTAATTAAAATGTGAGCCTTGAGCACACCGCCGTCTTGTATAGCCTTAACTGACATTATGTTATATTTTACAATTGGTAACGAATATATATATTTTTGTTTTCGTTGTATATTTTTGTAAATAGAATAAATAAGTATAAATATTCGTCGAATTTAATTAAAATGTGAGCCTTGAACACACCGCCGTCTTGTGTCTTCTTAAGTGACATTATGTTACATTTTACAATTCGTAACGAATATATATATTTTTGTTTTCGTTGTATATTTTTGTAAATAGAACAAATAAGTATAAACATTCGTCTGAATTAATTAAAATGAGCCTTGAGCACACCGCCGTCTTGTGTTACCTTAAGTGACTTTTTGTTACATTTTAATTTTTTTATTATTATTTGAATCCGCACACGATTCGCAACTGAACCCAACCACAATCAACCAAAAATAAACACATTTTTATACAAAAAATAATTAGTAAATTAATACCATTTTCAAAACTTTAATTGCCTTCCCTGTAAAAATGCATAAATACACTTATGAATTCAGCATTCATGTGACGAAATATTTATAATAAATATAGCATATTGGCACTTCGTTCCAGACTTTGTTTACAATTTTATGGTTCCTGCTTCCTAACTATACTCTTCACCACTTTTATTTTATTTATTTTATTTTATATATATATAATTAATTAATTACAAACAATACAAACAAAGTGATCCTTTGTCTGTCCAACTGGGAAGGATTCCCGTTTCAGGACAGCCAAATTGTGTATTTAGTACATAATATTCTTATAATGGAATGGCGATGCTGTCAAAACCAATTTTAAGAACATTGTTGATTGCATTCGAAGTGACAGGATGGTTTCTTTATCCTTGAAAGAATAGCAAAGATGTAATTTATTACCAGGGTCAATTTGGTTAACATAGTAATTGCATTCAGAACAGATGAATGGTTTCTTTCGGGACATCACATGTCTGAGATTCTTTCCAGGGCATTTTGGAGAACATTTACGATTGTATAGTTAGAATTTCCACATTTATAAATCAGTATAAGACATATGAATCCTATAGTACTTTTTTTTAGAATTTCTTAGATGATAGAAATTACACATTACTAGACCAGAATATATGCCGTAAGACATATGAATTATTCATATGTCATACAACATATATTATTTACTTCCTTCACTTATTCACTACATCCAGCCAGTTCAGCCTCATCAGTGGGTGGGATACTGGGATCCTTTAAAACACATGTTTTAAATTCATTATTAGTATACCAGAGTGCATATATCAGTATACCAAGACATGCACAATTCCTTGTCCCAAGAAATTCAACTTTTTTTTTTTTTTTAAAGAAAGACAAACATTCCGGGTTACGAATAACATGACAATATTTTAAAATCTCCTACTACCACCACAGTAAGCGGAAAATGTTGCTTGTGTTGTGATGGAGGAGTCGAGGAATTGAACACACTACGCCTGGGTGGGACCCAAGCGCGATGTCAACTCGGCCACCGTCCGGTTGTACATACTCGTATCTGATATACATATTGCAATTTTTTTACTTCTTTAACTATAGTGATTACCTAAATGGCATTACTAATCATATTACAGTATTGCCGTATAGATAATAATAATACAGTATATTCCCATTACTAAAGTACTTTTTAGTTAAATTTTATAATTTTTTTAAATACAATAAATAAGTACATAATGCTAATAATATTTTATTCCCATTTAAAAAGATTATTTTTTTTAAATAACTAATTACTTACCTTGGATGCCAAATAAACAAAAAAAACTTCTTGAATAATAATTTCAAATAATAATCTATTTTAATTAGTTATAAAGGAACACTGTTGACAGTGGTTAAACTGTGTAATTTATTTGTGTTATATCTTGAGCGATCGCTTGCGATAATATGGAAAATTTATAGTACCTGAAAATATGAGATAGGTGGGGAAATGTAGGTTAATTCATTGACTTTAAACCATGTAAATATGTACATAATATTAAACAGAAAAACATTCTAGGTCAAAGGATACATAATATCTTTATGAAATTAGAAAAACTATAAAATTATGTAAACTCTCTCAAATGACAAATAATACAAAGATAAGCAAGATGAACAAAAGATACACATAAAAACACAAGTGATACATAATATAATTAGCCCAACAATTGTAACACATTTTGAGCAATAGTAGGACATTTTTTTTTTAAAACTGTATAAACTATCGACGAATATGTCTACTTCATCACATTAATGACTGATTATTTCACAGAATTTAAAAAATTTATCAAATTTCAATGTTAATTTTAAAGTTCTGTGAAAATCCTATTCAAAGTCTGTTATTATTGCTTCACAAAACTTTAATAAAACTGAACTTTCACAGAACTTAAAATTAACTTAAATTTGATTAACTGTTCAAATTCTGTGAAACAACCCGTCTTAAGTGTTCCATTATTATTTAAAACAAAAAAATCAATAATTCTATCATTATTATACGTCTAACCATTTGTATGTTGCAATTGAGACACCCGAAAGATAAAAAAAGAAAGATATGGCTACTTTCCTATGCGTTGCTAAACAGAATAATTAATTTATCAATTACACCGACGCTATAGCGACGAATGCCATATTAATTTAACTTGTCAAACAAACCTGATGAAATAATAATTAACTTAAATTTGATTAATTGTTCAAATTCTGTGAAACAACCCGTCTTAAGTGTTTCATTATTATTTGAAACAAAAAATCACTTATTGTATCATTATTATACGTCTTACTATTTGTATGTTGCAATTGAGACACCCGAAAGATAAGAAAAGAAAGATATAGCTACTTTCATATGCGACGAATGCCATATTAATTTAACTTGTCAAACAAACCTGATGAAATAATAATTAATAGAAATTATAGGTTTGCAACTAACTTAGCAATAGCCGCGGAACATGAAATAATTTTAAACCTCATTTCATGTCCGTGAAGGTCGGGTCAAAAATTATGCAAAACAACAGGCGATATATTTTTTTGCTGTAAAACTGTTACGTCATGTTACCCACAGGCATCTAACTAAACCAGATAGTGACACGTGTATTGCAAACTTTTGTGTAAAACCATGGCGTAAGAGACGATAATGTGTTGGATTCTTCTGAATATTGAAACTGTGCCGTTATTTCAAAACAGAAACAGTAATAAACAGTCTCGAAGACAGTAATTATGACATTTGTGAGTGCTTAGGCCTTAAAACGAGCGTATTTATTTCAGTGCCTCAAATAATTTAACATTTACAAAAAATCTTAATGGGTCAAAAGTATATTATTTAAATTACAGAATTTTGTTTTTAAAAATCCTAACTGCTCCCGACTGTCCCAATCCAATGTGATTGAATTTTGGTGTTAGTTTGAAGAGAATGGGAAGGGGAAGGTGTGGAGGTACCTGGCTTATCAGATTTGGTCACCAAACACTGCTAAAGCCACTTAAAGTAACGTTTCGAGTCTGTATGGTGATCTTCCACCCAGGCGATACTAAAAGTATCTACCACATGTATTATCACAATATATGTGCAAAAATTTATTTATTTGCGCACACATTTGAATCCGCGATCTCTGGTTTCATATTCAAGGATCTTAACTGCTTGACTGTGGAGTTCGTAAATTTATTTAAATATGTCAAAAAAAAATTATTTCCTAAAAATCTTATTTAGTTAAATATTTATTCATAAATGAACAATTGTTTTTTAAAAATTTATTTATTAATAAATATATACTATTAATAATTTTTTTTTAAATAATAATATAATATCGTGTTAAAACGTAAAAAAAACTAAGTTTTAACAATATGTTTTACATAAATTAATTAACTTATATTTATAGCAGAGCAAGACAGCAATAAAAATATCAAATAAAGGTAGAAAATAATATGAAAGAGAAAATTAACCGAAGTGGTCATTCAAAGGAACTAAAAGCAATTTGCTTAGCTAAGTGATGTTATCATATAAGACCATTCCAGTACCTACCATTGCCATTACTTAGTTAGTTACACGGAAATGTTTTAAATTTGTAAGGAAGTATTCTTGAGTTACATTACCTGAGTGCCTTTACAAATAATGTACAATGTTGCCACTCAAAATGAAGTTGAAAGCAGGTTGAACCAATGGAATTTAATGGTTTCTATGCCATAGGTCCCCCCAAGTGGTTCGCTACGTTTGGCGACTTAGCCAGGATTCATGGGGTGAGTTTTATATGGGTCTTGGCGGTGGATGGGTTTGCCCACCTACTGTGTGGCTGGCCTAATCAGGAAAGATTGCTAGAGGGAGAATTTTTCACCTCTCCAGCCGGACTCACTCGACCCATCGCCTTACACCGTAGTGGGGGGGATGGTTTCATTCATCCGTCACTCCTGGATATATTGACCCCATATTCCTACACACCCCTTATACCTTTTTACTTCCCGGATCTTTCTCTACTTCATTTCCATAAAAAGGCCTCCACACAGCATCCCCAAATATGACATAGGCCCCGAGGGAAAAAATTGCTCAGGGCCTCTTGTGTGGAGCTAGTGAAAAAAAAAAATCTAGGAAACGAATGAACGCAGGATTCGTAAAAATATATTAAAAAAATCTTTCATCACTTTTCAGTATTGCACTCAATAAATGTTTAAAAATGATAAAGTTTCCAGGTAAACATATCGATTTGAACACAGTTCTATTTATTTGGAATGTTAGGGTATTTGGAATCTTAGGAAGACGTGAAACGAACAATGTCATTGGAAAATCATATCAGCTGACCAAGATTGTATCGTTATTATATTGCCTTATTTCTTAAAAGATAAGACGTTAGTTGCTAGGCGAAACCAATCCAACAAAAAACCTAGTTTAAAATTTTATTTATTTTTTGTAATTCTGACATTTTTTGGAATCAAATGACAAATTTGCACATTAAAGAAGACGAAAAATTCGAGATGTTTACTGAAAAATTACTAAAATATGTGTCACTTAGCGTGTGCTACTATTTAATAGTAATACTTCCCGAATAGTTTGACTGAGGTATTATATACCACTTAGCAGAGTCGGTAGATTGTATCTGTACTCCAAAACTAAATAATATACGTGACACACAAGAACGTAAAAATAATTGTGTCATTTTATGAAGAGTGCAAAAATATGAATATTCCGGTGAAGTCATCTGGGTTAGATAGTATATGTTGGAATAGGTGAGTTTGAGTTATAAAATAGCCTATAATCGTTAGGTCTAACGACTTCTTACTTAATAAAGTGATACGCGACCGGATTTCTGATTTAATTTGTTAAAAAATCGGAAGATGGCTAAATATGGTAACTTTTTATTCAGACATGTATCTGCAACCTAATTATAATATTCAATGACCTCAAATAAATAGCTGAAAGCTACTTTGCTCTGGACCCTTTGAAGCATTCAATTATCATTAAATATATTTTTTCCTTAGTTATTCAGTTAGTCAGCTTGCTTTTCATCATCCTACATCCTACACTAATATTTATGGAAAACATGTTTGGTTTTATTTATGAAACTATTTCAGAAACACAACCAAACTTATTATTATTTTTTTAGTTATACATATTACATTAAAAAAAATCAGTGTTAACAAAGTATAGGTTACATAATAAATATCAGAGTTAAAAAATATGTTAAATAAAATATAAGAGTTTAAAAAATAAAGGTATGGATAGAGTACAAATAAGTGAGACGAAAAATAGAAAATCTGCCAAAATCCTCCAAATCAACCATAATGATAATAAGAAAGTATAACAATAGTTTACAAATTAGGTAAAAATAGTTCGCACATACTCCGTTTAAAGTTTGCCAAGTTCAAATTATTGTCAAATACATTTATATTGTTTAAGTATTTGTTACCAAGACTGTGTAAACGTTGTATTGGAGAGTGAAAACTATAGTTGGAATGAGATGTATGTATGTAAAATGTTGATATTTGCCTAGTTGTTCGTGTAGGTATGTGCAGATTTATTAAATGCAGAAGTTCACAATAATCGAATTTAGAGTTCAATAATTTTAATAAAAAGGTTAGGTCGTTTATTTTTCTTCTGTTTTCTAATGTCGGAATATTTAAAAGATTCAATAATGACAGGTAATTTATGTGTTCTAAAGGGATGTTAAGTTTAAAATTGACGAAGCCTAGAAATTTTCTTTGAATTCTTTCAACATTATGAATATGTACATTGTAGAAGGGCGACCAAACTATGAAGTTATGTTCTATCAGGCTTCTAACAAGGGATATGTGCAATAGTTTTATGATTTGTAAAGATTCAAAGTTTTTAATTGTTCTTAATATGAAACCTAATGTTTTCATACCCTTATTCACAATTTGTTGAATGTGGCCCGTAAAGTCTAGTTTAAACTAAACAAGATAAATAAGATACTTTAAGATAAACAAGAGTCTCAACTACTCGGAGCTAGTGGGAAATATGACAAATATGCCAACTAGAGTATAACTCTACGTTATGGTCTCCCTTTTACATTCATTCCGATAACATCGAAAAGATTCAACATAAGTTCCTGAAGTATATAAACTATAAATTGCATATTCCTGTAGAAAACATTGATTATAACTACTTACTAGATAAATTTTCCCTATTAAAACTTTCAGAAAGAACAATTAACACAGATTTAATAGTACTACATAAAATACTTCATTACAAAATTGACTGTCCTGAGTTACTCCAATTAATCAGCATCCACATACCCAAAAGATCTTGCCGAAATTTACTACCCTTTTATTTTTACAACACCAGGACACTGTCTTATCAAAATTCCCCGAGTCTTGGAAATAAATACTCTGATCTGGGAGATTAAAAATAATCAATATAAATATTGTTTATTTCAATTCTTTTATATATCGAGACACAAATAGACATCTATAATTTCCGCAATATATATATATATTTTTTTTTATTTTGAATATATATTTATGTGAGACTTCTTATCATTTTTACTAATGTATCTTATTTTATTATATGCTTCTGTTGTAACATTTAATATTTTTTTCTTTTTTCGGCGCAAGGTGGTCAAGAGAGATCAGTTGTAGAGGTCAAAGGTTCTCCCCAAACCAGCCTCTCCCGATCCGGCAAGCCACACAGCTGGTAATCAGGCGCATCGCGAACACACCTCACCCGATGAACTCGGACACCCCTACTAAATGACCAAACGTAGCGAACCATTTGGGCTGACCTATGGCAGAGGTTTAGGTTATCCACAATAAATGGCAAAGTCAAGGAATGCTGTGAACGTAAAATCTATTGATTCTTGCAAAATACTCGTAGTCGCTGCATACCTGATGGCAGATTCCCAAAGTTTACAACGCTCGCACGGTTAACCGCTGAAGCGCCACTATTATGATTTATATCAATTATTTATTAGAATTGAAAGATTTCATGTATATCTAGTTCTTTTGTGCTGCGAACTCGCATAAAAATATACGATTTAAGATTTTCAAGGCCAAAAAAAGTATTATAGTGCTTTATTTTTGGGGTATTATGCCGTACTACCTCCTTCTGCCACATCACATCTGCCCTGATGATGAACACTGTAATGCTGGCTAAAGAAGGAGGTTACACGACACGGCATAATACAGTTCTAAAACAAAATTCGGTTCTAAAAAATTAACTCGTATAATCAAAGTTTTATTTAACTCTAATACCTACATTTATTTCAAAATGTCTATTAAAACATAAAAAATTAATTGATTGAGGAATGAACCTTCCTACCCAGGAACTGGAGCCGACAACTATACCAACCTCGCCAAATGACCGGTCGGTGGCCGAGTTGACATCGCGTTTGGGTCCCACCCAGGCGTAGTGTGTTCAATTCCTCGACTGGCTAAGTCCTCCATCACAACACTAGCAACATTTTCAGTTTACTGTTGTGGTAGTAGGAGATTTTCAAATATTGTCAGGTTATTCGTAACCCGGGAATGTTTGTCTTTCTTTAAAAAAAAATCCAATCGGGTAAGAGCGATGTTTAATTCGTATATTATATATAATAACTGCTGTAATGTCATTATATTTCAGTGTACGTTATTGCCACCAAAAGTTGATAGAATGTATTGTCACCGACAACGAGTCTATCAGCTTTATTGGATGTCGGAAAGTGGGTTAATTTTCTTTTCAAAAATTTGCATTCATTCATTCCCGAGAACAAAAGTGAAATTCAAATAGATCTATATAAATCGTACCGTCAGTATTAATACTACCCGATATTGAATACAGTGACTATGGGACTAATCTAATCTTATTTCAAAAGGGTAACATGGCATTTATCTAATTATTAAGGTTATGATCATTTTGATATTGAACTTTGTAAATCGAGCATTATACCAACTAGTAAATCAATCACCGATCAACATTGGAGAGTCTTGTGTAACTGATATTGGATGTTTTTATAGTCGTGATATTCAAACGTACAAACGTTTATCAGTTGCTATCTGTTTTTAGTTATTCCTATGTAAATAGATAGTGTCGGTAACCTGCTTCTCGTGCTCAGATAGAGGTGTAGGTATATATTGTTTACATTTGTGAGGAATAAGACAAATGTATTTAAGTATATGTAGCACATAGCACTCTCTTTAGGGTGAATTGCCTAATACAAAAAAGTATATGTATGTTGTGTATATGAATATATACATGTATGTATGTATATATGCTTGCGTGTGCATGTGTATGTATGTATGTACATATGTGTACTTTATATATTTGTGTATATTTTATAGAAAACTTTTTGAGTTAATGAAAACATTTTTTTACCAATTTTCAATTTTTTTTTATAATTCTACCAAAATATGTTTTCACTAGACTTAAATTCAAACTATCCATTCCTCCATTGGGCACCATGAAACAGGCAGCTACCTAGTCTGGTGTTCTAATGTATCTTCTCTAAATAAATTTATTAATCATGTAACATGTACTTATAAATAAAAATATATATATATGACCGCCTCTCTATAAAATAATTTTACATTGAAGTGCGCTCTTTTAAGTAAGTTAAATTAACTTACATTTAAGGCGAAGCTTAATGCCAAATCACTATTTTGGTAAATCTTTATAACGAATTGGTGTACATTATGAATACCAAAAAAATAGAAATGTATGAACACATACAGGAAACAACTTTTTAAAAATACTCTATTATAGCTAATATTATCTGTGACAGTTTCACTTGATTAACTTTTTTTGCTTTCTTATATAATTATTTACAAAATAAATAAAAACCAGTTTTGTGCTTGAAATCGAACGTTTCTAGACTCCGTTTGTCAAGCGATTTTAATGCCTATTACCTTCGATAAAAAGTAAACCAAGAATATACACATTTTTGGCTTGTAGCTTCCTCTTAAAGAGTCTCAGCGGTCTTTTGACTCGAGCTGAAGGTCGCGGGATCAAATCAAGTAAATTGTTTTGGATTAATTTGAGATATTTCACAAACAATCATTTTAATTAATATATAATGTATTTTCGGCACGTCACAGAGTGGAAGATTCTCTAAGTACCATCACCATTCAGAATTGACGCGTTGTTTGAAATGGCTTTTGCCGTGTTTGGTGACCAGATATGAATAGCCAGGTTCTTCTCCACCTTCCTCTTTCCTTTCTTCCTCCCCTTCCCACTACTTTCAGCCTCACAATATACAACAATTAAGGATGCCATGGTCTCATCACTGATACTACACTATTACAGCTCCCTTGAGGTGATTTTACACAAAAACGGCGCCATACAAATCATCCAAATATTATAATTTACTACACTGATTCCAGATGAGACTATTGTGCGGTTTCACTTTAAAATAAGCCATTTGGTGTAAATGTCATATCGGTCGCTCCAACTTCATGCAGCATTCTGTTTTCTTGGAGGTTATTTCACCACCTTTGAGTAAAATCATCAAATAACTTTAATCATGGGATTAAAATTTGGTTAAAACCAGGCATTTATTTGACTGGTAGTGATACTTCGCGGTGGTGAAACAGAAAATATACGTTACTCGACGATTAGCGCTAATTGTCAGTATTTCGTCCTGCGTACAATCCACCCATCTTCATTCCGCTTTAATAAATCCCTTCCTATAGCCCCTACCTTAACACGACTCACGACGCTGTCCTCCCGGCTGGCGACACGCGCCCCTGTCTTTATGCCGTACTGACGACGCTTTTGTGTGCTTCAACAACAAAAACCATTATGTTTGTAGCGTTCCGGAGTAGGTAAATATTTTTTGTAGACTCAACTATTTTTTTTAAATAGATGACAACCAATAAAATTAAACTATAGCTTCTATTTTGGAAGATATATATTCAGTTATTTTCCTGCAATCTTTTCACGTTAATAAAACATAAACAAAATGTTAGTTAACTGAGTTATCAAAAATGAGTTACAACATACCCGCTTAATAAACACATTATTTTATCAAATTATTTAAAAACATAAATCAATGTGGGATTTCATTGCAATACAATATGCATAATATTAAAACTAATAAATTAGTTGCAGTGATTATGTAGAAAAAATATTCCACGTATATTTTGTTGCAAAATCGAATTCCAAAATGAAGTTTTCAATCAACACCTTTTCATAGGGGCACTTTTGAAATGTGTATAAAATAATAAAATAATACTAAAAAAACGCTGCCTTTTTGTAAAGTGTGCCGACAGAGGCGCTCTAAAAGACCTGTTGAAAAAATAAAACAGAAAATAAAATGTTCGGATGAACTCTTAGGACGGGTTATTTCGGAGAATTTGAACAATTCATCAAATTTCAACCTTCATTTTCGGGTTCTGTGAAAGTTTTTTTAAGTTCTGTTATTATTACAGTTTTTTCGAGCAATTAGCCTATAATGATATAATAACAGAACTTGAACAAGATTTTCACAGAACCCGAAAATGATCGTTGAAATTTGATGAATTGTTCAAATTCTCCGAAACAACTCGTCCTTAGAATTGGTATTTTTTTTAAATTTTTATAATCTTACTAAATGTCAGATTCAGAAAAAATCTAATTAGATGCAAAATCATGAAACAGTAAGTAGTCCATTGTTTTTTCTAAGTAGGCTACAAGTTTATAAAATATCTTCTCGAACAGCATTTGATATTTGAACAATGCGATCATAATCTAAGAAAAAAATTCACAAAATATCATCAAATACGAGTTTTAGTCAGTCACCTTTAAATAACATGCCTGAGGTCTGATGTTATATAAAATAACACCAGTTTTGGCTAAAGGTAAAAAACTTTTTTTTTTGTTTTTTTTCTAAACGTCTTTTGTACCTATTTCAAAAGAGGTCGCTTCGTGTTCGAGAGATAATCTCGTATCTTTATTACGTGCATATCTCTTGTTACTTATGTATTAGTTCTTTCGAAACTCCGATATAAAACTGCATTTTTATCATCCATCGAGTATTTTCGCAATAAAACTTGTGGATTAGATGGTTTTTAATAGCAGTTACCTATTGCCTTTTAAATAATATACAGGGTGTTAAGGGACGTGATTTACTTAAACCAGTGATTCCTTAGGTGATGACACATAAAAGGTCATATTGTGTTTTAGAAAGTTTAGTTACCTAAGCTCTATTCCCTCTGTCAGGACTGACTCCAGCGATGCTTCATAAATCGTCGGTTTCGGAGATCAAAGAGGGAATATACTCATTGAAACCCCTTTATTTAGAACAAATGCTTAAGATAAGGGAACAAATTACGTTCCGTTGGGAGGAACGATACAGGTGTGACCTGTTTCCTCAGTGAACCCATAGAGTGGTTGTTTAAGTTTGTTACACTGTCTTACTATTGTTGAACGGCTATAAATACATGTCATACTTGCAAATTGATTGTACTAAAATAAAGACTAATTGTGCTTACCGTTAAAATTAATAATTAAATTAATCTTATTACAATTCTCCTTTTTGTGGTGTTAAAATGGCTTAGGTAATGTCCTTACAGCCGGCTGCCAGTCGGAGTGTGGCTCAATAATTTAAGGAATTTTATGATACTGTAAGTGATAAGCGAACGAATTTGCAAGGGGAATGTTGGAACGTGTCTGGCTGTATACATACTGAACTAGTTTATAACCATAGCTAGCCATCAGCAATGTTCGAATTATATATGTTTGTCCCGCACCTACATTGTACACCGATAATACAGAACAGAGACAAATAAGAATAATTTTGAAAAATCATGAAAAGTTACCAAAAAAAAACTTGTTTAAATTGTTTAGACTAGGCTAGGTTAGGTTAGAGAGGAACATATTCTCAGTGGTGGCCGGATAAATCATCAAAATGATAATTTATCACACCTTTAAAAAGTTATATAAAGTCATGGAAAGTGATGAAACAAAAACTCTATTTAATTATTGAAAACAATATTAGCGATTTTTAAACGAAAATCTGAAACAGAAAAATCAGAAAAGGATACGGTCACATCTAGGACTCGAACCCAGGACCCTTGCCTTGCCGGGGCACCGCTCTACCACTGAGCTAATGGGACCCTATCCGCTTCGGTCACTTTTAACTGTATCATACTTCGAATAAGAACTACCAACAAGGATTTACCAGAAAAGGATTTCTGATTTTTCCTGTTTCAGATTTTCGTTTAGAAATCGCTAATATTGTCTTAAATAATTAAATATTACAATTTGAGGTTTTACTCAATAAAGTTATTCCAAAAAAATAAATTTTCATCATAGACTTGGAGAAAAGTCAATAGACGTCGCACGTCGCACATTAAAATAAAAAAAAAATAAGATAGGTTTCTCTTAAAGTCGCTGTCTAGATTGCATTTAGTTCGGGTTGAATCTTGCGATCATACATAAAGATAGTTGCCAATAAATAATGTGCGGTAAAAAAATGAAGACATTGTTATGTATCCTTTTCTGTTTCAGATTTTCGTTTAGAAATCGCTAATATTGTCTTCAATAATTAAATATTACAATTTGAGGTTTTACTCAATAAAGTTATTCCAAAAAAATAAATAAAAACTTTATTAACTGGGTTAAGTAGGTTAGGTTAGGTTAGGTTAGATTTAAAAAAAAAAATTCATCGTTTTTAATGACTTTATATCACTTTTTAAAGGTGTGTTGAATAGTCACTGTGTTGAGTTATCGTGGAACCATTAAAAAATTGGCCTATATCAAAACTACCCGTCTTCAGTAACATCCATGACCATCACTTTAATTTAAGTAAAAACATAATTTTCAAACCCCGACAACACGTTTTTTTCAAGGCACATCTGTAGAATTGAACTTAGGGCAGTTCACAGATTTTGTCTTAATTCTATGGACAAAAAGAAACAGGTTGGCTCTATTTATACTAATTTTTCTAAGGTGAATCATGACAATAAACCCGAAAAAATTAGTTTATTTAGAAATATTCTCAGATGGTTCTCATCTTACATAAAAAATAGTCATGCTGTTGCCCTAAAAAGATACATGTCACAGATAATAAGCATACCCTCGGGAGTACTTCAAGGTTCCCGTTTAGGGCCCCTGCTCTTTACTTTATACTTTTATGACATCAAACATGTCATCAGTCCTTCTGATTTTATTCTTTACGCTGATGATATCAAAATATACGATTGCAGATGCTCAGTAGATGATTGCAAAAAAATACAAGAAGATATTAATTAAAGTTATGAATTAACCATTGAATATCAATTATTTCTAAACATAAATAAATGTAATGCGATAGCATTTTTACGTCAAAATCATCCAATCATCCATACTTACCACCAGAACCACATTTCCCTTCAAAGAGTTGTAAAAATGAGAGACCTTGGAGTATTAGTTGACTCTAAATTCCTATTTAAATATCATGCTTAACACATCTCACAAAAAGCCTACTTACAAATGGACTTCATTCTACGCATCACAAAACCATTCAATGAACCTTTTACACTAATTGAACTACTATATATGGCATACGTAAGATCTCATCTCGAATTTGCATCGGTCATCTGGAATCCTCAGACGCAATACCATATCGAATACCTAATTTTACATACAACATTTCCAATCAAAGTACGCCCAAAACTTTTTACTCGGACGTATCTGCAACACTTATACCCTTAGAGATATTGATATTATCCTCTGTACGCTAAAAACTTTTAAAAACAAATTTACCTAAATCCAAACGATTATTTTTATTATTCGTCAATTATTATTTACCAATAACTTTAAATATCTACTTTCTTCCTTACCTGTAACCATAAAAAAGATTGTAAATGGAACTTATCTGGTTTATTTTATATTCAACTTAAATGTAAAATTAATTCACATTTACAAGTCTGTTTCCTAAATTAACAAAAAATAAACCTGTATAGACTTTTATACTTGTATAGAACCACCTGCATTAGATGTTAAATTATTTTTATTTGTCTTTGACACTACAGATGTCGCTGTCTTATCACGGAGTTCATTAAAATATTATCAAGAAGTCGTAGAAAATATATCTACCAAAATACATAAAACTTAAACATATTCATAGTTAGTGTGATTTCTACAATAGTATGTATAGAATTATCAATATGCTAGGTAAACAATAATCAACAAAAAATACCAAACTGCTTGCAGGGCTCAACGCCTTCATTTTTCTTCTACTTGAACTACATGTTATGACTATTGCAGACATCTTAAATACAGGCGTGCACTTTTCTGTGTCAATTATTGTTTTTCTCACATATTATTTTTAATTATGTTCTATTTATTTTTATATATTAAGTAGTGTTCTTGAAGTCTTTGACATTATTTGATGTATATATGTAGGGAAATGCGACAGTCGGGCAAAGGAAGTTAGTGAAAGTTCCATTCCATGAGCGTTGTTTTTTCCCAGGAGGTTGTAGCATGTTGTTCCAAAGAGCGTTAGCAGCTGAAAAAAATAGATATTTCAAAAATTGGCATAAGACTATGTTTCCATTATTTATATAAAATATCGTTAGCAACAAGTGAGGATTTCAATTACATATTCTATTAGATAAACATTTTAAAGTCTAAGACCTTAAGGCCCAGCACTATAACATACAAGTACTTCCCTTGAACACTTAAGAACTTAAGCTTTAAAAAATATTACTTTTAAACATATATTCTCAATGCATTTACGATTAGAAAAAGAAATTAAAGGAAATCCTGTCAGCAGAAAGAATGGCAAGGTATGTTCAAGAAATTATTAAAAAAACACTTCTTGTTTTGTTTTTAACATGTTGAAAAAAATCACGGTGTTTCATCCTGACATCCGTGTATAGATTTTTTCTCTATTAGCGTTTCGGCATGACAAATGTATAGATATTATCTTCGAAAATTACATTTTTTGTAACTTAAAAACTTAAGGAGTTAACTTGTTATAAATCGGTATTTCCGGGGGTTTAAATAAGTATTTTATTTTCACTTACTGCTGTTAAATGTAAACTTTTTTTAATAATAGCGCGCTCTCTCTCTCTAAAAAATCTACTTTTAAAACAATCTATTCCTCTTTTATTGACTAAGGAGCCATAATACATAAGGCCTTGAATTGACTTAAATGTAGATGAATTTTTTATCTCAACGAGTCAAATTTATGAAAAACAAACAGCATAACAACAAATGGGTACTGCAACATATCTTTGTATGCTTTCAAATAAATATAGCAACATTTAGCACTACGGTATTTATTAATTTCTCAAACAAAAGCAAAAAGTATAAATTTCATTTTTTTTAAAAAGCAAACCGTAAAATGGGTGTAAGAAAATACCTCTTTCAATAAAAATAAATTGTGACACGATGTATTTATAATTTATGTGTTAGCTTTTCCCACGGTTCACTACAAATATTTATCAGATTTTCAGTCTTAAAGTATTCTTAAAACAATTTATAATTTGCTCTACGCAAAGGAAAACCCCATTTGGCACATTATGATTTTTCAAAATATTAAAATGAATATGAATTAATAGTTTTGTCCGTATACAAACACAATTCTTTCAAGAAAGGCATACAAATACAATATTAAATTGAATCACCGATGCAATATTGGATCTGTATGCCTTCCTTGAAAGAATCGAGTTTGAAAACTATTTATAGAAATTAATATTGCGTATGTAAGGGCGCAAACAATAATTCATCTTAATTCATAGTATTTTTTTCCTAAAATAATTCAATTAGCGCCATCTATGAAATATTTTATGTATACTCTAAGTAACGGTGCCTAAGTATATAGTATACCATGCTGATCTCATCGGGGTCATACTATTTTATTTTAATCATTTCTAAGTAAATAATAAGCAAAGTAAAAAAATATAGTGTTTCTTACCCCAAGCCATTCCCTTTTGACTAAAATGAAAACAATCGGCAGAAAGCAGTGAGAAGTCTGTTAGTCCATTAGGTTTATGAGGTAGAGTGAGGTCAATGTCAAATGGCTGCAGGACTACGGCAAAGTCTTCTTTGCCTTGGAGTTCTGGGGCGTTTTCCATCTGTAACAAAATACACCTTAATTTATGCCGCTGATAGATTTATTGCAACCAGTGGCGGTTCATGCAATGAGGCAAGGGAGGCTGTGCCTCTTTTAAAAAAGTAGAGGAAACGTGAGATAGATACACGTATCCATACATCCAAAATTTTAAATAACTTCAACTAAACACTATGAATTTATAAATTGTATAAACCCTTAGGTTATTTCAATTTAAATATTACTCATTTTTTTTATTTCACTTAGACTGGAACTCATCATACCAATGTGACGCGGCCCAGTTACTACACAAAGTAATACAATAAAACGCTAGTGAGGCAGAGATAGGGAGGTGGCGAAGTCACATGGAATGGAAGTTGACATGGTCGCCCGTCGTAAAATTTAAGGCGCGCCTCAAACAACGAACGCTTCTGGAGTAGAACCGATCATTCAAGTTTGCGCATTTGTATTATTATATTTATGGATTAGGTATTCAGAGTATTGCTTAGGTACCTAGATGTTAAAAAATGTTTGTGCCTCCCTATTTTACCCTACGAACTGCTACTGATTGAAACCTTTCCAACTTTATCATGAACAACGCTTGTAATGGAAAGAGAGGACAATAGTATTATCAGTAACAAGAACACGGTATTTCTATACTTGAACGGCGCGTACAAAAGAATTATTACATTGTTTTTTTTTTAAAAAAGAGGATCGTAATTTTTTTGTTTTTAACAAGTAAAAATAACGGCGGATTATAGTAATTATCGAGCGGCGGATTTGAATTAATGTATTCATTGTTTAAACTCATCTTGCAGAGGGTTGCATACATAAACATTGAAATTACTTCTCATCAGAAAAAAAACGATGAGCCCTTTTTTGTATTCACTTCAATTGTATTGTGAGAATGTAAATATTTAGAGGAATTGTATATTATTACAGATTCTGTTGTTATGTATCATTCATTTCGTTATAATTACTGTCTTCTAACACCAATTGTACTGTTATTTAGTTTATAATATGTTTATTGTCCTGATGAAGGTTGAGATTAAACGAAACCGGTCTACGTGTATAAATCAAATAAAGTGGTTTTAAATAAAGAACTTTTTTTCCTTGCACATTTTTTTAAATTAAATTCATTGTAATGGAAAGCCAGAAAGTGTTTGCTTTCTTCGATAGTTTATAAAATATATTTGAATGATGAATACACACATAATTAAAATTACATGAGGCATTATCAAAACACCAACACTTACGTGTTACTTTGTTAATCAACAAAGGTGAAGTATCACTTCATAAGTAGCCTGAAATTTTATCACCGCTCATGAGAACAATAATTTGAAACGAGTTTGAATTTTAACGATTTTAAGACACTGTACGTAATATGTATTTTTACCTTACGTGGGTTAGCCTTTATTTGTTTGAAATAAATACATGTTATGTTTTCACTTGGAATATTTGTTTTGTAAATACAAACAAAGGTCACATGATAAACATAAAATTATGTATTCCATAATTATTACTTTTATTTCTAAGAATTTCAATTACTAATGAGCTCATCGTATTTGTGTTTATTTAAAAAAAAAACATTTTTGTTACCTCAATGTCAATCTGCTGCCATCTTCTGGCAACTTCAGTCAATTCCATTTGTCTATGTGTTCGGGGTCCAAATAAGCACGGACATTCCAACACGTGGGTTAAATCACATAAGGGGGGCGTTCCTACGAATTTATTGAAGATTACCGCCAAATCTAAAAAAAAACAGTTTTTCATAAGTAGCTTATTTATGACAGCCTTATAATCAGTGGCAGCTCTTGACTTTTGGGTGTTCTAGAGTGCTAATATTACAAAAATTGCATTATTGATGTTGTTGCAGCTGAAAACCATTTTTGTTTTCGATAATTCTATTTTGTTGTATGAATATTTTCAGTAAATTTCAATATTCCTGAAAATCTTCATAAAAAAAATCGAATATTTGAAAAATAATAAAAAATGGTGGTAAATACTAGTAAAGTCTAGAAAGCGTGAATTTATCCTACACACCGGTTGAATTATACAGTATAAAACCGATAGTAGAATTCCAAGAAATCCAGTGATGATTAGTGTATAGTTTTCAACAGAATAAGACATTAATCATGGAAAGATATACATGCAAATAAGTAGAAACCTTATCCCCAGAGGAGGTCCTAAAGGAAAGAGGTTAGTTTTACTGTGCTGGGGTCTTTCATGAAGATAAGTGATCAAACCTGGATCTTGTGATAAGAATTAAACGGTCAGTATGAGGAACGAAGAAAAAAATACCTCAAACATTAAGTACGCCAACAGATAAAAAGAGAACTGCTGAACTCGGATGATTGCGAGCATAAGAGTCTGACACACTGAAGACAATGAAAGAAAACTTATGCCTTAAGCTGGTCGTTTGAGTGCTGCAGAAGATAGAGGTTTTAAAATAAAATTTAACCACATACTTGGAGATGGCACTAAGTTCACGAAGGTTCTCGGCAAGTTGTTCTTAAGAACAAGGAGAGCTTCCAACAGGTCCTTCCGATGTCTCTCGAGATCCTTGAACGGTGACTTGCGATAGCAAATATCCGAGCAGAAGTCATTTGATCCTATTAAGATAGTAATAAGCTGGAATAAACAATTCAAAATATTGATAAACATAAGCGAAGTTCATAGTATTGCTGTGACATAATCTTATACAGCGGTTATATTTTGACTTGATATAATTAGGTTAAATAAAGCTAATTCGTTATTTTAACCATTAAATACATTTAATCTGTCCACCGGTTACTGAAAAACCGTTTTCTCGGAACATTGTTTATATTCCTCATTAAGTATAATATATTCGTAATAGCCAAAAAAATCCTTAACTTATCAGTGTCGGTCATCCCTATGGGCGGACCAATTGGAATGTGTTACATTAACACATTCGCGGCCGGGAGCTTTTGTTACCATATAAATTACATATGGATCCGCCCATGAGAGAAAAAAGATAACGGTCACAACTGAGAATCGAACCAGGGATCTCGAGTCTTACTCGTCACTCGTCGTTAAGACGCTGTCTCGGAAAGACAAGAGATTCCTAGGTGTTACCGTTATCTTTTTATTTTCTGTGTCTTGTGCTGTTTCATGTTTCGTTTAGATTATTTAGTAATATACTATTTTTTCAATGATATATTACATTGATGGGTATAACCTTAAAAACAAAAAAAAAGTTGAACAAAAAATTTGTTCCAGTTCTTTTTTAAGTTTAAAATAGTCATTTCAGAGCCAAAAAATGTTTATCGTGAGTTTCTTAATTCTTACTTTCCAATCTCTTTTCATATTAACCCTTCGATCTCTCTTAAGCCTTTTGACTAGTTCTTTAGCCATGTAAATAATATCGGTGGACCTGGCAGCAATCTCCGCGATATTGAACTGCGTGGCTAGATGGTAGCCGTTAGCATCGTCCAATGAATAACCGATGAGGTTCGGATTATACACTTTCAGAATGTTGGGCAGCGTAAGGTATTCCCTCCAAGTCCCTTGACCACCTGAAAAACGTCTTCGTAGGTATGAAATACTGTAGTCACAATCACAAAAAAACAGGATAAAAGAATAGTAATAATAATAATGAGTTTTACCGGAATAATTTTTTTTTATTTACTTTCCAAACATGACACCTTGTATCTCTGAGATAAAGTGAAGTTAGACCCTCTCCAACCAAAGTAACGATTGGCTTGGTGTAAAAACAAATGCTAGCGTAAAAAACGCATAGCAAAGTTTACACGCCAATTTTGTATTGCCCGTCTGGCGTTCACGACGACGCGACGAACGGTTACACTACCACGGTGTAAACATGCTTGTGGCACGTAACCGGTTAACAATTTTTTTCATAGTGGAACTTTGCATTTCAAAATCTCAAAATCAAATCAGTTACAAACAACAACAAAAATGATATCAAAAACAAACCAGACTTAAAACATACGACAGATTTTGACATTACCTATAGACCAAGACATGCCTCTATTTTCAGTAAAAACATCTAAAATATTAGATGCAACCGCCCCGTTTCCTGCAGTTATTGAGTCTCCCATAGCTGCAACAATGTCTATGTCTCCTGGTCATAGGCGGTGGACTGACGTTGGTCTGACTTCAGACCTGGCTCTTGGGAGCTCTTCATCATAAACCTTGCTCGACGTCCACCCCAATCGACTTCTCGTTGTCTTATTGGTCGGTTGGCCTTTTGGTCCAATGAAACGGCAGGGAAATTCCGTTGATGGAGGAACTCTATCCTGGATTCTCTGAATATTGGAAAATATAGTAATGATTATAAAATCCTCACTGGGTAACAAATTACAGATTTAACTAACTAGACACTACGCCGTTTCTCCCCAGCGGTATGCAGAAAGGATATACCGCAAAACGCATCTTTCGTGGCACACACATCTGGTTTCATTAATATTAATATATTCTCTCGTACATGCTCTTCTGTTTTTCTGACTCTACAATACACCGCGACTAAAGTATTTGAATCGCTTGATCATGCCATAGATATTCTCTTTATATTTCTTTCTTCGTTCATTCGCTCTACATGTCCAATAATCTAAGCTTTTCTTTCTTAATCTTGTCTATTAGGCTTACATGAAACAGCCTTGCATTCTCTGTGGATCATCAGTCATACAAAGTCTTACCATACCTTAGAGATATCTTTTCAACGGCAAACAGTCTACTACAGATTTATATCGACTTCAAATAGGTAAAATACTATTATAAGCTACAAAACGATAAGTTTATGAGAATCATAATTAGAGACTCTGTAACTAATTTAAAATATTGAACGATTATTGTAATCGCAATAGGTGAATCAAGAGTGAGCTGTAAAAATTAATTGTGAATTTTGAAGTTGACACAACTATGATTGGAGATGGTTAACATGTAGTAAGGAAGGAATCCGACTTACCCCTTTGATGTTCTTCAAAGATGTTGATGGTTGGTTTCACTCACAGGAGATATGATTTATTTGACACACAAGTTTCCATAACATCCAGGTTGGATAAGAAAGACACTGAGGGAACCGAATATATTCACTGCACATGCTTCTTACCCTGAGTTGATATCAATAACAGCACTGATAGCAAAGAGATGTTCATCAAACAAGCTTCATCAATAAACTGCCTTGACATTTACTATTATTGTTGTAAAATGTCGCACAAAAACGTGGTTACAGTCGGATAATGACAGGTACTTATAGGTAAAATAGGATGGGAAAAATTGCGAGGATAATGTTAATAGAAGATTAATAGTTGCGTCAACAATTATAATATTACCTAGATAATAAAGCAAAGCCATTCTATTTATAATGACTACATATAATATTGAGTGACGACTCATTTCATCTGGGGTTTTTTCCACTCATCCGAAAAAATAGTAGGAAATTATAATTCGGTGTTTAGCGTAAATAACGCCATCAAAAGCAATTCATTAAATGTCAAAATGTGACTAATTTTTCACATATATCCGGTCAATATGGTTAAATTAGGATTTGGTTAGGTTTGCGTGGGTAATTTTTCGTTTTATAAGTCAGAAAGTAGTATTTATATACCTACAAGCGATTTAACATAATTATCGTTCGAATAACTATTTTGTAAATTGTATGAATCACAAAACTAAAGTTTTCCCCTATCAATTGGTTTGTTAATATAATGTATGTTTTACAAAACTTACTTACTCACATTACATCGCATGGCTTCCTGTAAAACTTTCGGCTCCCTTGAACTTCTGCCAATGATTTTGATGCCCATGTCTCTCAAATTGTGAAACCAAGCTAAATCCTGACGGAGCTGAGCTGAGCAGAGTTCTAATATAAGCATTGTGCTAATGAACTGCCAATGCAATTTACAGATGATCTGAAAAATACAAGATTTTACTTATTAAACTGATTTTACTGATTAAACTGATTTTACTGATTAAACTGATTTTACTTATTAAACTGATTTTACTGATATTTTTAATTTTACTGATATTACTGATTTTACAGATTTTACCGATTGTACTGATTTTATTGATTTCACCGATTTTACTGATATTACAGTCTTCACTGATTTTACTGATTAAACTGATTTTACTTATTAAACTGATTTTACTGATATTTTTAATTTTACTGATATTACTGATTTTACAGATTTTACCGATTGTACTGATTTTATTGATTTCACCGATTTTACTGATATTACAGACTTCACTGATTTTACTGATATAATTCTTTTCAATGATTCTGTGATACGACAAATTTTGCCGATCTTAGCTAAAATACACGGAGGAAACTTATCGATATAATGAAATGTTGCATTTTTTTCCCCACACAAAAGGCTCTGAGGAAAATAATTTCCTTCGGGGCCAATGTCATCTTTGAGGATACCGTGTGGAAAGTTTTTTTAAGGAAATGAAGGAGAAGAAGTTTTGGTAAGGAAATGAGTAGGTATGAGGGGTGGGTAGGAATCTAGGGACCAGTGTGTCCAGGAGTGACGGACGAATGAATGTATCTCTCTCAAAGCGATGGGTCGAGAGACCACTTGGAGAGGTCAAAGGGTCTCCCCAAACCAGCCTCTCCCGATCTGTCCGGGTAACCCTGCCAAGTCACCAAAAATAATGAACCACTCGGGGTAACCTATGGAAGAGGTGTTGGTTATCCAATGAATAGTTCCCAGGCGGCAGTGCTCAAACTCGTAGCCTAATTTAAGAATCTCTTCAATTTATTCGTATTCCAGTTAAAAGGGGGACTGCAGGGCTTTAACGAATGAATTGAAAGGTTTCCTGTCAGTAACTATCAGTAAAACACGAATGTGTTATGGCGATGTCGGAACACGTGCTCATAAAAATTCTAATATTTTCGCATTTCGTCATTGTGAACTTATTATCAGGACCAACGCAGGTGCATGACCACGTATTTCGATATTTGTTTTTTTATTGAATGTACAAACACATTACAATAATTTACAAATGTAGATATTTCGAGGCTGATTGCGAAAAAATTAGAATTTTTTAACGAAAACTGCCCAACTCAATTGAGAAATTATTTCTCGTGTTGGAGTTGGGGCGTGTTGGGAGTCATTGTGGTTTATAGATTGTAAAATTTCACTAGTTGATGTAGCTAAAAATGAACAAATAGTTATAAAACTAGATGATAAATTTGATAACACAATACAATTAAGAAAATAAGAAATTTAATTACAAACTAAAAAATATAACTTAAATAATATAATAGTTATTAAACTTAGAAAAAATAAGATATAAAAATAAAAATTTACTTATTAGATACGAAATAATAGAAGGTAGGTACAGAACTGGTTGTAAATTGTTCAAAGACCGAGCTGGCAATCTTGTATGAACTGGGTACTAAAATGCAACAACAATAAACGCATATTAGGAAGCGCATAATATAACTTTAGAGGATATGTAAAAAAAATATATGTAGCTTTTTTTTTTTTTAAATATTACATTTTGTTTATATTTAAAAAAAAAAAAAAAACTAACTAACCATCACGCCGTTTCCCCGCAGGGGTAGGCAGAGAGGACGGACCGCCAAACAACTCGGTCTTGGCACACACTTCTTGCCTCATTCACATTCATACATCGTCTCATACATACTCTTCTATTGTTCTGACTCTTGACATGGCCCGACTCAAGTATCTGATTCACTTGGTCGTGCCATGTCTTCCTCGGGCGTCCCCGACTTCTGCTACCATTCACATTTGCATCGTATATTCTCCTTACACTCCTTTCTTCGCTCATTCGCTCTACATGCCCAAACCATCTAAGCGTCTCTTTCTTGATCTTACTCATTACGCTTACATCAGCCTTGCACTCTTTGCGGATATCCACATTCCTCACACGATCATACATGGTTTTACCACACATACGCCTCAGGGATCTCATTTCAACAGCATTCAATCTACTTTCATCCTTTCTTTGCCAGTTCCATGCCTCACTTCCATACATCAGGGTAGGTACCAGCACTCCATTGTGGACTGCTAACTTCGCTTCTTATATTTTTTAAATTAATCATTAATCACTTTTCCTAAATTCATAACGTGAATTTAGGAAAATTTAATCAATAAAAATTACAAATGAGTTCATATAAACAATTATTTAGAAAATGTATCCAATGAAATTAAAACTTGTGATTACCGTTGGATTTATCTAAAAGTTGTTTGATTTGTGATTTGAAAATTTTGTAATTTTTTTCAGTTTTAATTTTATCCGGAAGGGCATTAAACAATTTTATACCTTGATAAGTATAATGGTGTTGACCAGCACTAGTTTTACATTTAAGAATTTCTAAGTTACCACGTGATCTAGATCGGTTACTTATTTTTGTAGAAATTGTTGAATTGAAATGGTCTTCATGAATTTGTAACAGTGCATTCTTTTTGAAAATTTTGTTTAAGCTAAGAACCCTAAACGAGTCAAACAGCAGCGTGGTTGGAAATATCGATGGTTTTCTTAGGATGACTGTCAAAATTAACCTCTGAACCTTTTCTACAGGTGAAAGGTTAGTTATGAAAGTCCCTCCCCAACCGATTATACCATATTGTAATATTGATTGGGCAAGAGAAAAATATATGATTTTAATCGTACTGGATAATAGGATTGTTCTTAATCTAATAAATTTTGATTTGCTCGCTCTATTTTAATTGACTGTCAACTATAACACCCAGATACTTAATGTTATTTTTTCCAGTTATGGGTAAACATTTCACATAATTACATTCTTTTTTTATTTTCACACTCGGCAGAGTGGATTTTAATTCGAACATTATTTTCGACGTTTTTCTCTTTCAATGAGAATGGGATAAAATATGTTTTCTCAGTGTTTAGTGACAGGCAGTTTTGGTCAAACCATATTTTTAGAGTGTTTATGTTGGAATTTGCTATCCTCGTTGTTTCCTCCCATGTTTCTCCCTCTGTCATCAGTACAGTGTCGTTTGCATACGATATGATATCTCCAACTATTGGGAGTGTGAACATATTATTTACATAAATAGTAAAAAGGATTGGGCCGATGACGGTTCCTTGCGGAATGCCAAAAGAGGTAGTTTCGGGTTCACTTAAGGTATTATTTATTTGAACATATTGGAGTCTCTCATTTAAATTACTTTGGAACCATGATGGCGCTATTCCATCTATTCCAATTTGCTTTAGTTTTTCTATTAGTTTGGAATGTGATATGCTATCGAATGCCTTGCGGAGGCCAATGAAGATACCAAGGCACTTTTCTCCATTATCTAACTTTTTCATGATTGTCGATGTTAGTTTGGCAATTGCATCTTGTGTGCTGAAATTGTCCCTAAAGCCAAATTGATGAGGACTCATTATCTTTTTGTCTTTTATGTAGTCGTTAAGTTGTTTCTTAACAATTTTATCATAAATTTTTGCTATATTTGCTGTAAGAGCTATTGGACGATAGTTAGAAATATTTTCTTCATCACCCGATTTAAAAATTGGGGTAACGATAGTTTTCTTTTAATTATTTGGAAATACACCTTTTTTAAACTGGTGTTAATTATATGAGCAATTGGTTTGCTGATTTCCTTATGTACGGCTTTCAATGTTGTAACCGTTATATTGTCGTTTATATTATGAATGTTCTAAAAGTTTATTATCAAACGGCATGCTTTCCCGTTTCTTACTGGTTTTTAATAAAGCGGTCAACTTTGATTAACTTTCTGGGATTCCATTTATATTTATACTATAACATCCCCAATTGGGGTATGTTGTGTGGCTGAAGCTAGTAGGGAGAGGAAGGAGATCAGGAAAAGGAAGATGGAGTTTATTCAGATATGGTCCTCAAACATGGCTAAAGCCATTTAAAGCAACATTTCAGTTCTGAATGCTGGTCTTACACTAGGGCAATACTGAGAGTATCTTCCACTCCGGAAAGTGCCGCAAGCATACAATATATTATTTATTAAATGATAAATTATAAAATTAGGAAAATTACAAAAAAATAATAACTTTTAAGCCCGCGATCTTCGGCTTGCTAGTCGAGAGCTTTACCCCTCCACCACGGAGGCAGTCGAACTGTTGTATGTGCATACATGTGTACAAACGTGTGATGTGCAATGCACGTACATGGTGCCTATGACATAATAATACAAGAGACAATAATATACCTACCAACTTTTTTGTAAAATAAACCTACCTCACGCGAGTGCTTTCATCGTTTGGATTGTGAGTTTGGGAAGTACTCGAACTACGGATGATTTTGAGCCTTGAATTTTTATTTGCATAAAACTACATTTGTAAAGCATCGTCATAATCGCGTGCTGTGTTACTTCTTTTAAATTGTGTGTACACAATTACTTGCAAGATTTCCCTGACATCAGCTGTCATTGTAGGTATTTTCAGTGCTAGTGGTTCCCAAATGGTGTTTATAATTGCGACGTTTCTTTCTCTATTACCAAATCAGTTTGTTTCTATTCCTGCTTTACTTATGACATAGTTCGTTAAGTAACAGCTAATATACAGGGTGTCCGGTGGTAAAGTGCAGTAACTTCGGGAGGTGATTCTTCGTGATCGTAGGAGTAAAAAAGATAAATAACTTTTTCTGAAATTCCAACTTTTAGATGTACTTTTAAGCTAATAACGAAAAATTTCTCCGACGTGCCTAGACGGCATTATTTTTTTCGTCGTTGCCAAATCTACATCCCGCGCCTCCTCGGTAACTAATCCCCGCTACCCCCGGCACCCGAATTCAGTCGGTCAGCTGGTAAACTGTCCCCCGCACCCCCTCCTGCACCCCCCGCTTATAGTAAATCGTGCTTTGAATTTAATGTGTCACAAAATTTGACGGGCGGAGTAAACAACTTTGAAAATTTAATTTATCTAAGAATTTTTGAATTCGTTCACTAGATTTATTGTTTGTTCTCTGCGAACTTTTCATTTGGTTTGAATTTTTGACAGATGTGAAGAGAACCCCGTACAATTTAGATGTCGTTACGTGTTTTAGAGGTATAATGGTTATGGTGCCGGTTTTTTCAAAATCAAATTTTATAATATTCTTATTATTATTATAATTTACAAGTACAAGTATATTACATTGGATTTATTAATATAGACGTTGTACATTATAGTGATTTATGATCAATAAGATGGATCAAGGAAAAAAATATTTATGAGATGTAATATTTTTGGTATGCCTCGTTATTCTGCTGTGTCATTCGTGTGGAAAACGTTCTTTTTTTTAATGATTTTCGGCTATGTAATCATTGTTTTTTCTCACCTATAAAATTATGCCCCGTCTTTCCGGTTTATAAAAAAAGGTCTGATTTTTCGGATTGAAATTTTCAAAAAATCCCCAGGGTTTCAAAAATACGATTAAAAAAAAAATAATAATACAGAATGTCTTAGAATATTTTCCTTAACCGGAAAAAAAATTAAAAAATATGATGCAAGTGGCCTATTAGTAAAAAGCGATGAAATTAGTTAAGTGTTCAATGAGTTATTAATATTTTTTATAATAAAAAGTGTAACGTGATTTTGGTGCAGTTCTCTTTTTGAATTTGGTAAAATATCAAAACATACGGCGAACTCTGTGTTGTTATTGTTTACAATTCACATGCGGTTTCCATGGATACGCGCCACTCACAAATATGCAACGTTGCCACGTTCACACTTGCGAATTTATCGGGTAAGTTTGCACCTACACTATGGCTTTTTAGCAGGTATGTCTTTTTGTATGAAAAATAAAAAATTGGAATTTCGGAAAAAGTTATTTATCTTTTTTACTCCTACCATCATGTAGAATCCCCCCACGAAGTTACTGCACTTTACCCCCGGACACCCTGTATAATGTACACGTTCCTATGATCCCACTACCCAAAAGTTACCATTAGAACTTAATATATATATGTAGAATGATGTTCTCGGTTTACCCACGTAACGTAGTCCTTAAAAGGACTTTTTAATTTCTGACGTTTCGGACAGATCTCACTGTCCATCTTCAGAGGCCTTATGTCCTGAATTTTGTCTCAAACTGAACGCTTTCGCGTGTCTGTTTGGTCCAGAAGTCAAGATACAAGTGGGTGCTTATCAATTCTTATGTCTAGGATAAAATATGCGTGTTGATAGTGATTTGACGGTAGAGGGGGTGGGGGCGGGGTTGGCAATATCAGGCAGTATGCGTGTAGCGACCTGATTGGGTTGCTTTGAACTTGTTGGAAGTACTTCTGAGAATTTTGGAAAAGCCGGTTTTGGGTTATTTTGGTCAAATATAACTTTCCAGGTGTTGGGAATTCTAATTGAGTCATTTCTTGAATTCATATTATTTTTATTAGTTTTTTTTATTTTTTATTAGTTTTTGTATACATACATATGTAACATAATCATGAGTAATTAAGCTGCAACATTGATTAAAAAAATGTAAAAACACATATATGTATACAATATATGTATAACCTTTACAAGAGTTAAATTACTCGTGTGTAAAGGCGGGAACATAGAGAAGTTTATTAAAAATTAAAATGATGTTTTATGTTTATGAATTTCAATTGCTTCGCGGTAAATTCTTTTTGGCTCATTGTATATGCTAGCTATTGTTGTGGTATTACTAAAGTCCATTTTATGACCTTCATTAAGGACGTGTTGAACTATGGATGAAGTTAAGCGTTTATTAGTGACATCCACCTTATGTTCTGCAATTCTACATGATATTTTTCTATTACACCGTCCAATATACACCTTTTCACATGCCCCACAAGGTATTTTATAAATACCATGTGACTCGAGTGGAATGTGGTCTTTCGGACTTCTTAATAGAGATGAGATTTTATTTTCCGATTTATAAATGGTTTTGATTTTATTGCTTTTGAGGATACGACTAATTTTATCTGTTGAGCCTTTGATGTATGGGAGAATTGCTATAGAAAGGGGTGGGTTCTTCTTCCGTTTCAGGATTAGTTTTTTGCGTCTATTTATGGATTTGTCTATTAAATATTTGGAGAAGCCATTTGCTTGAAGAGCGCTACTAAGAAGATCTAGTTCTTCGTGAATATGATCTTTGTCCGCTAGTCGTTGTGATCGGGTAACTAAGGTATTTATAACTCGCTGTCCTAGTTCTTGTATATTCAATAGACCTTTTTTTGCAAAACTGAGTTATGAATGCCAATATGTACATTAGCCTATTGCGCATTAATGAAGTTCAAAAAAACCATATTTTTGGGTTTTAAAGTGACATTTTAAGCATTTTCGAGTGCCAATATCCACTCACAGAATAATGTTTCAGTTCTTATTTGTTCAATCTCCTGGATATTGAACATTCAAACACTCAAAGTTATGAATATAATATTTTTTTAAAAGTTCATAGATATTTGTTCAATATCCCGCAGAAGGTTGAGGTCTTGAATGTTCAATCTCCACTGTGAACCAATCAGGAGCCGGCTAGTTAAAATGTGCGGCCATGTTGATTTTTAGTTGTTTTCTAACACGAAATTGTTCCACTAAAAATACGTTTAATTGCGAATATATACTGTTTTTTAACTAAAAAATGACTTCACCGACTCCAGAATCAATAAACCTTAGAACAGTAGCTCAAATAGAAAGGTAAGTCTTAAAATTATGTCATTTATAGGCTTTTTCACCATATTTTACATGTACTTCTTGAATTTGCTAGGCAAATATACAAAATGCTTCATTTATTATTTATTCATTCAATTATTTATTTACAAACTTAGGACTTTTACCTAAAATGAGTATTAATAAATTATATTAGTGCATTAAAACTTATTTTTATTCAAGAAATACAACAAAAGAGCCAGGAAATGGAAATGTGCAAAAAGTCGACTGTCCTCATAGTCTGATTGAAAGACATCTACGACACATATTTTGTCCGTTATCACTGCTGAGATCGCTGGTGAAAACGAAGTCCAAATATTTCAATTTTGAATTCATTCAGTTAAAAGTTTCTGATTTTTTGTTTTTTTAGTCACATAAAAAACAATAAACATTTTCTTATATAGGAACTACAATAAAACCAACTAGGCAAACGACTAACAAAAATAAATGTAATGTTAAATAGCGCACACCCATAACCCAAATCACGGGATATTATAATTTTAGGATTTTAAGAGCTGAAAGTATTTAAAAAAATAATATTTTAATAAGACCTTCCGAAAGAAAAAAAAATCTTTCTAAAGTAAGTAAACTTTAAAAATTACATTTATCAAATATAGGTAACGAAACAATAAAAAAAAACAAATTTTCAACTGAAAATTGAACTTCAATAATTTTACGCATCACTCGGGATTTTTTTTATGAAATACCGCACACAGTCTCAACTGCTCCCAACCATCTGAAGCCAGTGAGACTATGGAATCCCCAATTGGGGTATATTAGTATATTGTGAGGCTGATGGTAGTGTGGAGGGGAAGGAGATGGAGAGGAGAAAGAGAGGAAGGAGGATGAAGGAGAGGAGAGATGGTATGTGAGTATCTATTCAGATCTGATCACTAAACACGGCTAAAGCCATTTCAATTCTTATGGTGGTCTTTACACCATATCTTCCTCTCTGGAACATGCCGCAAATAGACTATATGTTATTTTAAATGAATAATTTGTGAAATAACATAAATTAATCAAATAAAATTTACTTGCGCACGCCGGGATTTGAATCCGCGACCTCCGGATTTCTAGTCAAGAGTACCCCTAGACCACGGAGGCCGTAATACGTACGATGTAAGAATATTTCACATCACGCATGCACTGACAACCGATAGTAGTATATTAGCGGTAGGTACCTTTGTACTTGTGCATTGTTTTCAAACTTCCAAAATATTGGATGACTTATATTATTATATAGAGCAGTTTTTGTGAAAAATCAACTCGAGGACTCTGTTTGTATATTTTAAAGTAATACTTTAAGACTAAGATAAAAGTAAAGTATTTGAAATCTGAAAATCACCCTGTATATACAATTTACCACTAATTGGCTAATTGAACAAAAAATACCTCAAACTTATGGGAGCCGAATTGTTCAATCTCCAGACGATATGTTCAATATCCAAAAAATCATTCATCATTTTCAAGCCATGTTCAACGTCCACCTTTAAAGTCATAATATGGGCATATTATAGCTTCAATCTTCGAAAAATGATCTTTAATAATTTCCTGTTACACATATGTATTAAACGAAATGACCAAAATCGAGAATTTTTTAGAATTTGCCTGTAAAAACAAAAAAAAACGTCTCCTGTAAAATTTGCTAAATGGTCTATTGAACATACAAGAACTAAGGCAGTGAACTGATGACAATTGAGATGGATTGTGATTTGAGTTAGCGTTTAAGTATCTATTTGTATGTGTCGGTTTACGATATACGGTATAGCCAATGCTGCCGTTATTTTTCTTTTTAACTAAAATATCGAGAAATGGGAGACAATCGTTTTCTTCGATGTCCATGGTAAATTTAATATCTTCGTGGATGCTGTTCAAATGAATAAGAAAGTTATTTAATTCTTCAATTCCGTGTTGCCAAATAATGAAGGTATCATCTACGTACCGACGCCATAGTGAAGGTTTCAGAGGAGCGCTCTCTAGTGCCTTTATTTCAAAGTACATCATGTAAATATTAGTGATTACCGGGCTAAGGGGAGAGCCCATGGGAGCCCCAAAAATTTGTTTACGTATTTGTCCCTCAAACTGAAAGTATGTATTTTTAAGGCAATGTTCCGTCAAAGTGATAAAATCAGCGGGAACGTCTAGTTTTGTTAGGTTTTTTGGTCAGGTGCTCTACTAATTGGAGGGTTTTGAATAAGCCGACATTATCCTTCGTGCTATGCATAAATAACCTTGTCTCTAAAACTTTTTTTATCATTGAAAATAATTCTGCCTTTTTGCTTCGGCAGACGAATGTGTAAGAAAAATAGATTACTACAATGTTTGGGAACCTCTGAGGTAATGTGATTATGCGTTACGCTCGATCTTAAGGTTCATGGTTAACTTAAATTTAAAAGAAAGGAATTTCATCTGTTAGTAATACTACAAAAATACTGTTTACGTAGTCCAATGTTTCCCATTATGTGCCACTAGCATTGTTAATATACGATAATAATTATTATTTTTATTTTTATCCCAGGATGTGGGGAGGTTAGTGCAATTCCAAACATTATGCATATTGATAATATAATAGATAGATAATAACTATATGTAATTGTCCGTAATGACATGAATCTTTGTTCGATTTACAATAAAATATTTACGTTTTTTTTCTTCAAGTTTGTTTTTTCTCTAAAAACCTATTGGTTCTTGAAAGACGTAAATAATAAATTACCTTAAATTTGTGTAAATTTATCTTTGAAAATACATACAGAATGTTAAGTACTTGAGTCACTTTCATTAGTCATCCTGACATTATTTGGAGTATAAAATGTAAACGAAATTTTGTTCTCCAGTGACTTTTTTATGTTTTTTTTCCTTCTAAAACATATAAAATCAGTAAGAATTGGAAAGCTAGAGTCGATGTTAGGTGTTAGGCGATTATTCGTCTGAGTAACCAGTGGTGACATGTGGAAGAAAAAAAAATTTGTAAAAAATGTTTTTAAAGTCACTGGCGATTAAAATTTCATTTAATTTTTTTTTCTCCAAATAATGTCAGAAATCACTGGTTAACTTAAGTCTAAAAGAAAAAAACATTTTTTAGTAGCTATCCTCGAATATCGAAAAGTTTTTCACTAATTGATTTTGATTTTTCGGTTATACAATATAATATTTTGCAATATTTCTAAAACAGAATTATAATAATTATTATTATGATTAATGATTTATTTGCAATATCTTCTCACCTCAGGGCTCACAAGTGACAAAAATAAGTCTATTCATAAAACATTACAAATGATTTTTTACCCGATAGAAAGGTAAAGTATTTACAGATTTTAGTAGTAAATCAACACATAAATCGATATATTAACGCGTTTTCACTGAAATAAATATAAATTTTAATTATAAACCAGCTTTTTGTTATAACGCGTTCTTACTAGTCAAAACTAGATTTCACTGAATACTTTTGTTATAACTATATTTTACTGCTGATCAAAAAATAATTAATGGTTAAAACTAGTTTTAACTAGACAAAACGCGTTTTCACTATTTTTTTATCTAAAAGTTAAAATTTCTTTTATCTAAAAATCAAAACATGCCAGTATCAACTAATTCTAACTAGAGAAAACGCGTTCTAACTAACAACCGGTTTAGACTGCAATATAGTGAGATATATATTACATCCCAAACAACGGATTTTACAAAATCTTCACATGTTAACTGCTCTTGAAGTATCAGTTTTTTAGCCACAACGCACAATATTATTTTGAATAAATAATGTTTAATGATACTTTTGATAGCTTCATTTTGTCATGATTTTCTAACAAAAACAGTATCAAATTCTAATGTATTAAAAGTTTTCTGAAATTAAAATCATTGAACAAAGGATTTGCGGTTATGGCATTCTGAACACTGGTTATAATTCTATCGAATAAAGATAAACAAGATATGATTTGAGATTTTCACGGCCAAAAGAATTGTGGTGATTTATTCATGGGGTATCATGCCGTGTTGCGCTACCTTCTTCTTAGGCCAACATTTCGGACAGCATTACAGGGTCCATCACCAGGACAGATTTGTCCATATAGTTTCCATATAGTGTCCATACAGTGTCGATACAGTGTCCACAATCAGGACATATCTGCCCTGATGATCGACACTCTAATACTGTCCGAAATGTTTTATAAAGAAGAAGGTAGCGCAACACGGCATAATATACCACAATTAAATCGCCATAAAAGATGAACCAGTTCAAAAAATTGTCTTCCGGTATTAAACCACAAAAAACTCACCTTCATGTTAATTAAACTTCACAAAATCTTTATCTAACAAAAACTAGTTGACGATTATTTAAAGATTACACACAGATTAATTAAACTCTTTTTAAACTCATATTTTGTGCAACTGCTCTCACCAAAAGTTGAAAATCAAATCGGATTGATATATAATACAATAAATTAATAACACAGTGCAACATTAAACGGAAAGAAATTTTAAGTGTCCATGTTTCAATAAATCACTCCCCTAATTTAGGCAGTGTTGTTTAAACCGTGTGTTCTATAAGAATGACAAAATAAGCAGTCTAGTTCAAGTATCCATGGTAATAAGTAATAAGATAGGATAGAATCAACCCGAACAGAGATGGATTGGAATAGAGATGCGTTCCGGGAAATCCCAGTTTGTTTTTGGCCAGAAATGACAAAAACCATTTTTTCTTCGTTTATTTGATGTATACCTTCATAAATACGTGAATAAGAAGAGGTTTTAATAAACTATATATTTTATGACAAACTACATTATTTGGTTTATTGTATTATTAGATGTGTTTTACGGAACGGGTTGATTTTGTAAGGACAATAATTTATCGTGTTTGTTGTTTTGCATAGATAATGGATAATAAATGCCAGTTTTAAGCATCCTTTAAAAGCCTTAAGACAAATCTTTAAAAACCACTATTTATGATGAGTAAGAAATGAAGATAAACCAAAGTTTTCTTTATTGTATCTTAGTATTGCAAAATGAATACTGCACATGAATCTGCTCATCGACCGCACGGAGCCAGTGAGACTATGGCATCCCTAATTGGGATATGCTGTGTGGCTAAAAATTAAGAGGAGGAGAAGAAGTAGGTGAAGAGAAAGGTGGAGACGTACCTGGGTTTTTCAGATCTGGTCACCAAACACGGCTGAAGCTATTTCAAGCAACGTTTCAATTCCTAATTGTGGTCTTTTGCCAAGAGAGAGTATATTCCAATGTGGAACGTGCCGCAAATATACCATACATTATTTGTAATTGTGAAACAACATTTTTATTAAAAAATGTGTTAATTCTTCTTAATAAAACTAAATTATATTAATAAAACACTTCATGTCAACAAGTACATAAATGTTTGAATTTTATTCAAATGGATAGATACATAGTAAAACAACATAACTATGTTCAGGTAACAATTATTTTACAAGCAGTAAAAAACTCTCTCACTAAAAGGGTTGGTTGTTTTCAGGTGAAAAATTGTAACAAGCAGTAATTGTAGTGCTATGCACAAAAAATCTTGTCTTAAACATTAGTTTACCTAAAAAATAATAATTAATATTTGACAAGTTCTAGTATTTCACCTAAAAATGTAGACAATTTGTCTCGACGCCATCTAGTGAGAGAGTTAGCACTTACAATGCCTTCCTCATATAAAATAAAGTTGGTTGTTTTCAGGTGAAAAAATGAAACAAGCAGTAATTGTTGAATGAAACACTAGTATATATTGAATTATTTCGCGGATAAGAGATAAGCCGCCATAGCTCAGTGGTCAGAGCTGTCAACCGGAAATCGAAGGGACACGGTTTCGAGTCCCGTTGGCGTCATGTATCTTTTATCAGGAGATTTTTCAATGTGGATGAGTGTTTCAGGCGAATAATTATTGCTTGCAAAATAATTGTTACCCTTTGTGCTATGCATAAAAAATCTTGTCTTAAACATTAGTTTACCAAAAAAATAATAATTTATATTCAGGTAAGTGGAATATAATTAGGTAAAAGTAGGTATACAGGTATTACCTAAATGACAGTAGGTACCCCAGAGTTAAAATAATATCTTCATAATAATGTTACACATAATAGAAAAAATCAACGAGTAATAAAAACACAGTTTTTGTTTTTACTATAATACATCTGTTTTCAATTTTTGCGACATCTCTTCGGCCGTCTAGTAGCGAATTTCAGACAATTATGTGTGTTCGTGAGCGCCACCAATTGATAGAATGCATTGTCATCGACAACAAATCTATCCCCGAGTTTCGACTCGATCGGATGTCTGGAAGTATGTTAATTTCCACTTCCAAGATTTGCATTCATTCACGAAAAAGAAATAAAAATTCATATAAATATATTCAAAAATTATTCAGTAAAAAAACAAAATGTCTGTAAAACTTTAAAAAATAATAATAATTTTAGTTTGACTGAGGATTGAACAATCCCACCCAGGAATTGGAGTCGACCAATCTCATGGACCAACCTCGCCAAATGCCGTTCGAATGGGACCGATACTTATTTCGTATATTAACTGCTGTAATGTCATTCGATTTCAGAGTAATGTTTATATGTTCCGCGTGTAGGTACGTGATTGACGCCAAGCTGCTAGAAAGGTGTTGAGATTTGTTTGGGCTTGATGAAGTCTTCAATAACAGACGCATGTTTTTTTTTTGTTTTTACTGCGCAAAACTTTTACTTTATTTAATGTTACAAAGAGTATAATTATTCCCGACCCGGGCAAAACACTTTTACTATTGTTTGTAGACCATAATGACTGCTTGTTACTAGTTTATAGGAGAGAAGAAGTCAAAAATCCAGTCGGCGAGGCTTTTTATAATCTCACCAAGTAACATACATTGACAAGCTAATTGTCAAAACAAACACTGTCAAAGAAAGCCAAATGATAAGCAAAACATCTGTTTTATCTGTTAGCCCTAGTTTTACCTCTGACCGCTAGGTGCTAGGCAGGAGCCTGTAAAGTAACTGGTGGTGAACTTTGCTAATGGTTCGTAAATTTTCAACAAAAGGATTGTCATCGACAAAGAATTTATCTGCCGAGTTTCAGCTCGATCGGATATCGGAAAGTAGGTTAATTTCTGTTTCCAAGATTTTATTTCATTCATTACCGAAAACAAAAGTGAAATTCAATTAGATTTATATAAAAAAGAGTACTTTTCACAGGAAAGAACATACTACGCATCATAACAAAATATTATGCCTAATTATATGACTTCACAACTTCTCCAATCCGTACCTGGCCCTAACCACATCAGGTGTGAAGATGACCCCAGTGGACTTGTTTAGCCTATCCTTGATTTATGTATGCTGATATTTAGTATGTACATTTTAACTAATACGTCACTGGGCTTTACCTTAAAGTAAGCCCACAAAAAATATTACGAGGGCGGTTCGGAAGTAACCACCGTTTGACTGTAAATAAAAAAACCAGCTTAGATACAAAATTTTTATTACAGCTTTCCACTATTTTTCAACATGGTCGCCTTTGAATTCAAGCACTCGTTTCGCCAATTTTAAAATTCCTTCTGCTTAAAACTGCTTAGGAATGTAGCCAACATGACACAGCATTTTGATGATCTTTATTGCCATCGGGCTCCACACAGTCCGGACAGCTCCATCTGATTTCTATCTAATCACTCAACTGTAGAAGTAGGGTGCTTGGAGACCAGCACTTCGATAGAAATGATAATCTTCAAAATGCTCTGACAGGCTGGATACATTTCCAGGCGGCCGATTTTTATGCAGAAGGAGTTTGCAAATTGATAAAACTCTATGATAAGTACTCAGATTTAAATGGCGGCTATGTTGAAAAATTGTGGAAACCTATAGTTTTATGAGGCACGTGTATTTGAACCATAGACATATGAATATTAGTAGACCTGCCCTAAGTGATTAAAAGCGTATTATTCCCCACTCCCCATACCGGTTCCATTGGAGCCGGCTGTGCTCGCGAATAGCCTCAAGTGAAATTTGAAAATGTGACGTCATCATTCTTGTGCGAACTATGGTCGAGGCATCATCGGTTCATTTTACGAAATAACACGGCAAAATGTTGACTTGTGCTGTGAAAACTTGTAAAAATAGATGTGAAAAAGAGAATAAACCCAATTGTCGTATTACATTCCATATATAAGCATTATTTTACTTTATTTTAAGCATATTCACATCGTATAATATGGATCAGTTGTAGAAACATATACTATCACATCGAGAAACGTCTGGACGCGAAACACAAAGCTGGTTGGTTGCTGGAAAGTAAATTATGAACATTTATAAAAGTGTCTTAACTAAATACTTAAACGAAATATTCGACTCTGAAAATAGAAGAAATTTATTTTGCCGAATTTGGACTTCGTAAATTTGTTCGTAACGTGGCGAGTAATTTGCGCTCCCATGTAAAAATGTCTATTCATTCAAAAGCAGATTTTACTTTTAAGAACTAAATGGTGATATTATAATGCGAGATGCCTATTTATTGTCAGATTGATTTATTGACGAATCACAGTCACCTTTACCCCCTTCGTTCTTCAACAGTTGATTTTACCCCTCGCCATTATCTTCTCGTCTATTAATTCCTATGTCTGTGATTTGAACACATTCCGTTTTTTTATAATTTGTAATATTTTTTAAATAATAAAAATTGATTTGAATTGAATCATATGTGGATTATTGCAGACTTGCTAGGCAGTAGGCCTGACCTTCTGGTGACAGTCTACGCACATTCGGATAATACTGAGGCGGGTGGTTTTTCTGGGTACTAGCACCGGTCATTTTACCTGCCAATCCATTTACTAGGTTATGCCATAAAAGTAGAAAGTGCTTGAATTTAAACGGCGGCTATGGCGACAGCTTAAGAGGCACGTATAAATGAATATATGCAGGCTTTTTTATTCACAGCCAAACGGCGGTTACTTTCCGAACAACCCTCATATAATAATTATTGTGATTTTTTTCTAGTTTTCAGCTATTCGTGTATTATTATAATCGAAGGTCGTGGTGTGTATAATAAACAAAAAATATTCTAAATAGCTTGAGGCCCATTCAAAATTTAATTTTTATTAACATTATTTTTTTTATAAACATTTGATATACCGACCATTGCGCGTTTATTCAAATTTTGAGACCTTTTTTACCTTCAAATTAAACATTAAGTAACCTAGGTGGCCTTGAAACCTAGTATCCGCACTTGTGACAAATTGAGCAACTTTTTAAAATATACGTGTTTAAGGCAGTTCGTGAGAGTTCGAGCTATGGTCGGGACCGTGTGCCGAAATCACCACATTTTATCTTACTTTTGATAAAATTGATCGTATGTATAAAGTAATTATTTCTTGAACAGATAATTTAATTTATTGGCCTATCTGGGGCCTAGAAGTCTTCCGTAAGTCGGCGAAAACATTTTTCTTCATCAACACTTCCAGAGATTGTCTGTTCAGTGGTAGGTACTATAAGCTAACTTAAAATAATTTATTTACGTATTATATTATATTGTGATTGTCCTATTTCAAAATTTTGCCAAAGGACTTAATGTCTGCACTCATTAATTACCGAAAAAAATATATATGGCAACTATGCATGGCTTCGAGTGGCAGAGCCTTTTTTACGGAAATGAAGGAGAGGAAGTTCTGGGAAAGGAAAGGGTATGAGGGTTCGGTAGGAATCTAGGGATCAGTATATCCAGAAGTGAAGAAAATATCAATATATCCCCGAGAGACCAGTTGGATAGGTCAAAGAGTCTCCCCAAACCAGCCTATCCCGATCTTGCAAGCCACGCACGAAGAGCAGGCGTATACTGAAGACACCTCACCCGATGAACCCGGGAAACCCTGCTAAATTACCAAACGCAGCGAAGTACTTGGGGCACTATTATGGTAGAGGTATTGATTTTCCAATAAATGTTATCGGGGGCGACAGTACCCAAGCCCGTCTTCCAAATTGGTAATGAAATACCCCCTTAGTGTAGTTTTCGTGATTTCACAAATTTTGGTGTTTTTTTTGACGAAAAAATCGTTTCGACAATTTGAGTGGAAATAAGGTCACACGGAGAAAACTTATTTTTATCAAATTTTGCTAATTTATTAAGAATTACTTCAAATTATTCGTATTCCGGTTAAAAACAGTACTGCAGGCCTTTAACGAATGAATTGACAAGTTTCCTAATAAACTATCGTAATAAATAAATAAATATTTTCGCATTTCATCATTGTGTACTATCAAGACATACGCAGGTGCATGAACAAGTATTCCAATATATTATTAGTGTACTAAAAGTTTATTTGAAAACGGCATGCCATCCCGTTTTTAACAGGATTTTATAAAAAGCAGCAGTACTCATTCTCCATGCAGTCTGGACATTACTAAAGGAGTAAGAGGAAGCATCATTAATGGGGTTTCTTTTTATATTAATTAATGCTTTATTTTGTGTTATTTAGAATATCCAATAATCTTTACATTGATGGAGTCTTGTCAGGCAGTGGGCATTCTTGTGAATGATATTTTATATTAAATTTCAACGATTTGAAATAAAATCGCGATACGCCCCTCTGAATAAATACCTACATAATAATATGTCACTCACTGTGTTGTCTGACGTACAAACTAGCGTATAACTGATTCAAGGTGCGAAGTATTGATTTTAAGTGTGAATTTAATATTATGTACCTAAATATCTAATGACGCTGTAGCGTATTTATTCTAAGTAATGGCATTAGTTTTTTTTATTCAATTTTATTGTTATTGCATATAATTCGTTTAGGGACGCAGATTTTTTTGTATTAAAATCGTCATCAATCTCATGAACAACACATGAAACTACATCATAAAAAAACAGATTTTCTTTAGTTATTGTTTGCTACAATTTTCAGCAATTGTTGCCAAACTTTATTACAAACGCCACACTCCCCATAACAGCATGCAATGCGGCCCAGACGATGTTTCTAAATTCATCACTTGTTTCATCGACAAATAAAAATTATGGATACATTTTACTGACTAAAAAAAATTCTTAAGAAAGTAAATATTTCAATGTTACGAATGACCTGACAAGATTTCAAATCCACCTACTTTTATCTTTATTAGTTGAAAACGTTGCTTGTGTAATAGAGGAGGACTTAGCAAGCAGATGATAGAATTCGCGACTCCTGTGTGAAAACCAGATGATTTGGACCACTCCGCTATCAATTGGTTGCTGATAATACCAAATGTAATAATTTTGTTGAGAGTATTTTATAATTAGACAATGCAGGTCAACTAGCGATTTCTATTAGAGTTCTATACAAGTGTATCACTGAGAAAATGGCTTCTTTGGGACAGTGAAAAATGCAATACATTTTTGAATCGTTGACGAGAATTCACTATACTCGTATTATGTAGTACCTATTATATGCAACGATTGACCTCCGTCGATCGTTGGTAAAAATGTGTAACTAATAAAAAAAATATACAAGGGTCGCGGCAACTCAGGTTTAATTCAATACCACTGTATCTTTGTACTAAGAGTTGCCTAAAAGTTCGACCAATGTTACCCAAGAATGTCAATAGTTTACACCCAATATCCCTGTACAAAAAGGGTTCATAATTTTTTTAGGTTTAAACCCACGTCTTATAAGAATCTTATAACAATTTAAAGATACAGTCATACAAAACCACTTGAAAGTCCCTTTGATCAATGAGCACGAATCTAGCAAAACCGTAATGTCTATGAGCAAAACCAATTTGTCGTACGACCACGTTATTATTTTGTTTCATAAAAAATTGGGCGTGTTCTTATTTCCAATCGTAATAATTGGAAATGACCGACTGGGAAATCTTGATCCACAACTCATCGACGCCCAAACGTTATCGTCCACTATCAACTGAACACATTTAATAATGATATTGCGGTAATTTAGGTGTTAAGCGTACCATCATCAAAAATTCTTTTTTCAGCGGTTCGTATGTCCTGTTTAACCAAAACTTCGTAGATCACAAGGCCGGAACATTCATTCAAAGCAGCCTCCTAACTTGTATGGGAATTTACAAAAAAAATAGTATCAATTTTTTTCTCAATTATTCTTATTTATTAATGCATCCTAAAATATTTTACTTAATTTAAAAAATAATAATAATAATACATCTTTTGGAGGTTCTCGTACAAGTTAGGAGGCTGATTTCATTCAGTGTCCCGGCCTTGTGATCTAGAAGGTTTTGGTTTAACTCTGGTTCAATGAACTCTGGAACATAGATTTGTTTTGAAATAAAGTGTCATTTTTTAAATTGGAAATTATCGTGTGAAGAATATACATTTTATATACCTACAATATACATTTTAAACAGAAAATTATTTTAATTTTTATTTTTGAAGTTGGAACTATTTTTTCAAGAATTCATACTATCACGTAATTTTTACTTTTTTTCTCTTTACTTTTGTGTAACAATCTGTAAAAACACAGAATATATATTTTTTAAATATTATGTTGGATTGTATGAATATTAAAGACGGTAAATATCTTTTATTATTAAATGCCGTGCTGTAGAAAATGAACTGACAGATAAAGAGCCCAGTTTTCGGACTTTCACACTAAGTTTAGCAGGGTTTGGTACTAATCCTTGCTACTTTACTTCTACTATAGGTACCTGTATTAATGATGGAGGCGCTAAAGTCCTTCATCGTCATTAACATCGATTTAGTAATCACAATTTTACTTGTATTCTGCCTTCTGGTGAGAGGTCCGGTCGTTTGGCACCGTATTGAAGATTGAACAAAGTCCTTCAGATTTATATATTCCCATATTATTTGGCCTCTGTCATTTCTTTATACAGGGTGTATCGGCACGTACCCGACAAACTTTAACCAGCTATTCCTTGGCACATTTGGAGTAAAAAAAGTTATGGACACTTTGATGTCTGGTAACTTTTTTTTTTAATAAAAAATTTACTATTCATATTTTCACCAAATGTCACCAATGTTTTATCCTTTGTCAAAGTTTGAAAACCCGTCTGGAAATATTTTGTTCGAGTTTCGTTGAATAATGTACGTACGTACCTACGTTGGCGCGCTTTTACAATCACAATGAAATGGCACGGCACCATTCGTCTCATTTTTAACTATTATTATTTAGTGTGTACGAAAGAGCGAGGACACTTTTTGACACACTTGCTAATAACAGCTGTTGAACACGAGAAACAATGAAAATGACAGTGACGGAGTGTGGATTTTTTATTTATTTTTGGTTTTTAATGGAAAAAAAATGTTACCGGACAGTAAAGCGCCCATAACATTTTTTACTCCAAATGTGCTAAGGAATAGCTGGTTAAAGTTTGTCGGGTACTTGCCGATACACCCTGTATATATATTAATATTTCTTCATTAAGCGTACAATTATTGATTACAGATGTATTTAAAACTTACGATCGTGTCCTTTTAACAGCTGTCGAAATATATATTTTTTTTATTAATTTATTTATTCAAAAAACAGTTTTTAACATAAAAAACATACTCTGCACATCTCACTAGGGCATTCCCGTAACAAGATGTGCAGCTTTACAATTACATCATTTAAAAAAATACATACATGTAAACTTAATATAATAATAAAATTAAATTTAAACCCAAAAAAGAAAAGTTAATGACACGGTTGTTTCGAGACCGGTGGACAAAAATAAACAAAATTTTAGTAACAAATGTACGAAAAATAAAACAAAAATGTCAACAAAAGAAACATTGGTACGTAAGTTGGCAACAATAATATTCGTCTGTTAATTAAAGTACAATGTACCTGTGCTGGCTTATCAGACACAAGCACAGGGTAACCATACTAACAATTACAACATGGATAGTACGAGTATGAATAATAAATTATAAGAAAAAAATAAAATAACTAAATATAGTTTTTTAAATTCGTAATGAATGTTTAAAATATCTTCCATTGCTACGATACACAATATACATGAAAAATGGGGTGATTTTTAAGCAAAACGTTCTTTCAAATCCACAACACCTGACATTGTGTCACGCGCCAACAGAATGCATGGATTTGTTCTTCGTAATGCGAGATCATTTACTATTGGAATCGCAATACGGAGAACATACATATAGCGACTTTTCAACGTAACTTACTCACAGTTCAGTAACTATGTTTTGCGGGTGACCGGATAAATCATCACAATGATAATTCATCACATCTTTAAAAAGTTATATAAAGTCATGGAAAGTGATGAAACAAAAACTTTATTAACTGGGTTAAGTAGGTTAGTTTAAAAAAATATTTTTTTCATCGTTTCTGATGACTTTATATCACTTTTTAAAAGTGTGGTGAATTGTCACTGTGTTGAGTTATCATGGAACCGTTTTGACGCATGTCACAAAGTAGTGAAAGGGTCCCCATGACCTTTTGTACTTACATGTAGCTCAAATTTGTAATCTGCTCATCAATAAACAGGTAACATAAATAAAGTGAAAAAAATTACATTAGAAATTAGTGAATTAACTATAATAACAATGTATTTATATACGATTCACAGATCTACTGAGTGAAAAATTAATTTACTTGGCGAAGCCAGGTAGAAAAGTTAGTAATCAGGTACTTAAATGCATAGTTTTTTTGTGATTAAAATTAAATTAAAATACAGTGCATACAATGCTTCTTATGATATACTTTATAAAGCTTAATATTTATATACATTTTTCTACATATTGAAACAATGTGAATAATGCTCAAACATTACATTCTATCCAAATGCCTTTAAGCAAAATAAATTGTAACATGGTTGGCAAGAAATACGTGATTTATAAAAACATCTAGGAAAGGGTAGCGCAATCGGTATGGCTTGTTGTCGGCAAGTCGAAGGCTTTGAGTTCGATTCTCGGACAAACCCTAATACTTTGAATTTGGGTTAATTCTTATTGTTGAATATTTTATTTATCTTTTATTGATACATTAGATAAATAAATATTATTTGGTAATGTGAGCCTCACCAGGTGCTTACACTGCTTACCCGCGCCGAGGCCCCTAATATACACTTGAAGATTTTTTCAAAATGAAATACTTAAAAACTTGCTGTAGGAATATAATTTATTTATCTCATCACGCTTTCATTTTGTGATAAATTTGAACGCGAAGTTGTATTGTTCAATCCTTTGTTATTTTGTAGTGTATAAATATATGGAAATTCTAAAGTTGGACAAAGGAAATTTTTGAAAGCTTTCTCCCAATTCCGTTGTTTCTTCCCAGGAGGTTGAAGCATATTGTTCCACAGAGCGTTAGCAGCTGAAACAAAAATTGTTCTTAATTAATATTTAATGATTGAGCGTTTTAAAGTCATATCTTAACTCGACCGTACAGTATTTCATCTGTCTGTATATTTGGTTGTGTGATTGGTTTCCGGTTGAAGGTGGTGGCCACGGTGGATACTACATGTTCCCGCCAGAGTTCATATGAACGTGGATGTCATATACGAGCTGTTAAATCGAAATAATCAATACTATGGTACATCTACAAGGAAAAAAATTCCAGATAAAAAATGTTACTAATTTATTAAAACTCTCTACAAATTATTCGTATTCTTGTTATAAACTCGGTTGTAGGCCATTAATGAATTAATTGATACGTATCCTAAAAAACTTTAAGTAAAATACCAATTTTTTGTCACGATGTCCGAACACGTGTAAGAGTCTTCACGTTTTTGAATTTCGTCCTGATAAATTGTTAAGACCATCGCAGGTGGATGAACACGTGTTCCGATATTATTACGAATTTACCTACACTTTATCAGGAAGCCTGAAGAAAGTTTGAAAACAGAATTTTCATTGAGATTGTGGCACGACTTTGGAAAAATTGTATAATCCCTTATTTTAATAAAAAATTTACCGAACATATAAAAGGTTTATAATTAATTCTTCTTCTTTATGTGCCGTATCAGGTCCCCCCGACGCGACGTTGGCGATCACTCTAGAAAATGTATCTTTGTCTTGCGCTGCCCGGAATGGCTCCTCCACACTTCTAATGCCGGTCCACTCTGGTATATTTCGCAGCCAAGACATTTGTCTCCTACCAGGCCCTCTGCAACCCTCTATCTTGCCTTTCAATATTAACTGGAGCAAGTGATACTTCTCCCCTCGAAGTACATGACCCAGATATGAAATTTTCCAGATATAATTAATTAGGTAGGTATTTAAGTAGCTACTTACAAATCTAATGATTTCAGAGTAAATTTTGTTTTTATTAGAAACATTCGTTGTTGGACGTAAGGTCTACTGTTCACAGAACTTCTAGTTAAATTATTTGTTAACAAATAATTAAACACATGGCAGAATGTATGTTTTCTGTGTAAATCTAAATCTGTACCTAAATCAATTTAAAAAAGAAGGAACAATGGAGCCCAAAGACTTTTAATTTATTTTAATTATTTTCAGAATACAAATGGCGTGAAATAATGTAATAATACTCAATTATTTCTACTAAAATATTATTTTTAGAATAAAGATGTTAAATTTATATCCTGCTGCAATATTACTGCAATGTAAAAATTAACACAATAATGTTTGTGGCAAAAAGTTTCGTTGGATTCGACTCCTGATTTTACTGCCTACTCATTTCTCGAACTTAGATGTTACTCATATTGCAGTCATTAGGCGTCACTGTATAAATGTTCACACAAGATACATTCAATTGATTAGTTACGAATGTTCGTGAATTAATTTAGTTTTGTTTTTTGAAGTGAAACTTCTTTACGCGCGTTATGCAATTTCGAGGACCGGAGTAAAACCAACTCATGACCGTCATGAAAAACCGTGATCATTTCGCTATACGAGCCTAGCCAATATCATATACCTACTTTAGGTCACTCTCCAAACTCAGCTTCGCGGTCTAGAGGCAGAGGGCCCGATTGTCGTCGTGAAGAACCGAGGTTCGATCCTCGCTTTAACTATTTTTTTTTTCTTTTTGTGATTTTTTTAATAATAATTTTTTTTAAAGTGATAAAATGCTCTCGTGCTGCGACTTTTAGATATTTTGACTATATGATATTTTGGTCGAATACATAATAACCGCGGTCTAGAGGCAGAGCGTTCGACACTCGTTATGCAGGAACCGGGTTCGAATCCCATATTTTTATAACTTTTAATTTTTTTTTATCAACGATTTGTAATAATTTTTTTTTTTATTATTTTAATATACATCATATGGGTTACATTAATACATACATATTTTGCAAAATATAATATTAAGGTTCGTAATTGGTCATGTATACCTTATCAGAAAAGAGGAGCTCTTGTGCCTGATAAGGGAGCCACGATTCTTACTTAGATTCATAATTCATAATGTGATATAATAATAATAATATAATAATATATTATATATATATATGTATATATATTTTTTTATTTTTGTTTAATATAAGTTTTTTGGAAAAAAAGGTTTGATTTTATTTATTTGTTCTTGTTGGTTCGTAATACAGCACAATTCGGAAGGGAGATTATTGTAGTTTTTTATGGCTTGGTAAATATAATGGTTTTGCATTTGAGTTGTTTTAAAGATTGGCGTAATAAATTGATTTCCATTTCTCATGAGTTTGTAAAATTCTTGATATTCTTTGTTATTTTTTTCTTTACACATTTTTTTTTCATAATGTTGTAAAAAATTAGATAAATTTGTTAATTTAAATTTAATTTACTTTACGGTACCTATATGATATTTTGGTCGAAATATAGCTTACAAATCGAGCCGGTAGAGTCGCTCGGTATTTTGATTAATTATTTTTATTTATCAACGATTTGTAATAATGTACTAAAAAATTACATAAATTTGTTAATTTACCTTTACTTTAATTTACGATACCTATATGATATTTTGGTCGAAATATAGCTTATAAATCGAGCCGGTAGAGTCGCTCGGTATTTTGATTAATTATTTTTATTTTTAATCATTAAAATTACTAATCAAGGCCGATAACGCCGCGTCGCGCGAAATATCTTTCCTCGCGGTCTAGAGGCAGAGCGTTCCCATATCCCATATTTTATAACTTTTAATTTTTTTATCTTATGCTACTTATAAATATGTCAATAGACAGAAAAAAAGAGAGAGAGAAGAATAATAAATGTTTCACTTCCGTCGTGCGTAGGCTTGCCACACACTGTATTTTTTTTATTTGAATCATTATATCAGTATTTTGAGTGGTGGTCATCAAATTGATTTATTTCTATAAATCTGTTCGGAGAGTAACATGAATTAACTTGCTAAACCTTCTAACCTTCCCTGAAGACATGAATGCCGCTCACAACAAAGAAATTGGGGTTATATTGAATCTGGTGGCCATTTGAATATCAGTAACTTATGTCAAAAGGATTTTAGAAAGAAAATTCCCGTAAAGGTAGCGTTAGAAAACATATATTTTTTTCTTCCTTGTAAGGAAATCAGTAATAAAAGGTGTGCCTTACTCCATGAATACGCCTTTTGACTGAAATGAAAGCAGTCCTCTGATAAGAAGGAGAAATCCGTTTGTCCGTCGGGTCCATCGGGGAATATGATATCGAGATCAAATGGCTGGACAACTACTGCGAAATCATCTTTATCGTTTAGTTCTGGAGCGTTTTCAATCTGTAAATAAGTAAACGACCACTCAAATTAATCTCAATTCAAACACATGTTCTAATAAATATAAATTTAATAAAAGAAGTTGTATTTATGCATAATCAGGTTTCCGAAAATTCGTAAACAAAATATGAAATTTCAGGAAAACTGACATATATAATCAGGTTTCCGAAAACGCTTTGACCTTATATAAAATTTTCGGAAAAACGATGTAATTAGGTTTCCAGAAACCTAAATATGAAATTTACGGATACTGGATCATAGTGAATATAATTTTGGTCATTGCTTATAACTGTGTTGCTAAAAGAATTGAATTTTCGGAACTCTCTAATAAAAATATTATACTTTATTTTTTATTTAAATTAATCTGATCATATTTGCGGCGCCAATAAAGCTTTTCAGCTGGATCAATAGGGTTTCAGAAAACCTTCTGATCACAATATGGTACATCTGGAAAGTGGAAACCTGATTATATTTGTCGTGCCACGATGAATTTTCAGCTAAAATAATCAGGTAACCGGAAACCCCTGATCAACATATGGAATTTTTGAAAGATTAAGGTCTTTATTTTTAACAGTAAATAACATAATATTTTATGTAAATGGTTTCAGAAAAAAGTGCCTTACGTCCGTGTCTATCTGTTGCCATCGTTTGATAATGTTCGTCGTTTCCCTATACTTATGCTTCATTGGTTCCCCAAAGAGGCACGGGCACTCCACCAGGTGGGTAAGGTGACACCTGGAAGGCTTTCCTTTGAATCTCTTCAATACTTCTACATCTGAAACATGATAAAAATACTGATTTAAATAACTTGAAAATAATATATAGGGTAGCACGTTTAGTGTTTAATGTTTTTGCAAGCGTTTAGCCAATAATTGTAGGAATCTTAGGTCATTCAAAACAATTAATGACATAAAATTGTTGATTTCAATAATAACGACAACCGTATTCATTTACAGAATGTTAGGCAGAAAGAAGATGGAGATGAGGAAGATCTGTTTACTACAAAATAGACAAAGCCATTTCAATCAACTTTAGATTCTCCCTGATCACTCGCCATTGCAGAGTGAAATGAAGTGCGAACAACCTTTTTTCTGCGCAGGGTTTCAAGCCTTTAAATTCAGAGCCGAAGAGCTATCTGCTCTCTCACGAAGGTCATCTAAGTTAATCTTGTTAAAAAGGTGATAGCAGGCCATTTACTAATAAACCTTTAGTACTTTAAAAATATATCAGAACACGTGTTCATGCAGATTCGTTTTTCCTGTTATTATCGCCATAACACATTCGTGTTTTACTGATAGTTTATTAGGAAATCTGGTGCTTCCTTCGTTAAAGGCCTGCAGTCCCGTTTTTAACAGGAATACGAATAATTTGAAGAGGTTTTTTAGTAAATAAATTATAACTAACAATAACTAGTTCCAAAAAAAATATTTTCACAGAGACGAAACATATCATTGTTATATCGGAACTTGACTGTCTTGCCGGTACAGGCCTTATTATGGCACAAAATATTGATTCAACATATATCTGACTCCGAATATAAGAGGAAAGTGGAACATGAACACAATACTAGGTTCACAAACAATGACAGAATGCTTGTACCAAAATATACCAAAGAATACGTACAGCGAACCCTGGAATACAACGTGCCCAAAATATTCAACATGTTACCAAGCAATATTAAAAAAAAATGGTGAATTACCTAAGAGATTCAGATATATGCTGAAAACATGGCTACAAAGCAGAGATACTCTATATTAGTAATCTGATAGTATTATTACGCCAGCGTCTTCACGGTTTCGGCCCTCTGATTGGTCGAATTCAAATCTTATGTTTCGGGTAAATTCCGCATAGCCTCCGTAGCAAAATATCACGCATTCTAGGGTTCCTTGAAAATGTCAATCCCTCCTTTACCGGCCGCTGGAATAGTTTCCCTATTGGCGGCATAATGGTGAATAATTTCATTTGAAATAATCCATAACAAATACGTACAATTTTAACATAATTGGTTAATTTGTATTCAATTTTTCTAAGGCTCTCTTCACTTGTCGTATGATTTTATTGATTTATAAATTCTTTGACCCTATTAACAATATAAAATAGTTAATTTATACCCGGTGCTGGAACTAAGTTCACGAACGTCCTCGGCAGGTTGTTCTTTAGTATAAGTAGTGCTTCCATCAGTTCTTTGCGATGCTTAGAAGGAATTTTCTGCGGTGATTTTTGATAGCAAACATCCAAGCAGAAATCGTTAGGTCCGACCATCAGTGTTACCAGCTGAAACAATTAAATTTTATAATTATTTAAATATAATTTCGTAAGAAGTAGCCGATTCAAAGCCTATCTCGAGTTTTATTATTATTATGTACACTTTAGCAGGACGTACCCGACATGCTTCTAATAGCGTTTTTTGAACTTATTTTTATTAATAAAAGTACCCATGTACATGCAATTTTGCAGTCCGGTGACATTGTTTTTGTTAAAACTAAATATATATTTCACGCTTTACAGCATGAACAGGTGATGAGACACTAACCCACGTACCCAACGCAGAGATCTTAACAACTTACAATCCTTTTATAGTGATTTGTTTTTGAGGGATTGTGCCGTGCTGCGCTACCTTCTTCTTTAGCCAACGTTTCGAACAGCATTGGAGTGTCCATCATTGCGTACGTGGGCCCAGTGTGTCTTTAACTTAACGCTTGACAAATGATTTTGTTTGAAATGGCTCTGTCTGATTGACGATTTGACACCAACGATCGAAAAATCTGACGTAGACTCAAACAACCGAATATAAGCACCAGCTCAGCGTTATAGATAGTTTTAAAAAATAAGGTCGACATGAAAATTGCGCATCATTATCTGTCTGGAATTTGTGTACTACCGCATCACAACGAACAGTTTCCAACGTTTTATCCGTCGTGAGTATTGGAAAACGTACAAAAGCGGATAGTAACGAATAGAACGATAAAACTATAGAATGTTCAGTTGTTCACTACTTTAAATTATCCTATTTGTAAGTGACTGAAAAACTTCCAGGTCGTCGTATGCTCACCTTCCAATCCTTTTTGAGATTCACTCTTGGATCTTTGGTCATTCTAGTCACCAGCACCTTGGCCATGTAGGGGATATCTCTGGACATGGCGCCCAGCTCGGCCACGTTAAACTGGCTGGCTCTGTGATAGCCATAGGCGTCGCTCAATGAGAACCCGATCAGGTCGGGGTTGTACACCTTCAGGATGTTGGGCAGGGTCAGGTACTCTCTCCAGGTTCCTTGACCTCCTGAAAAATACATAATTAAAATAAGATACCTTCTTACATGGCGGTCATTGATGGGAAAGACAATGAGAGGTCACTTAAGGATGAGAACAAATCTGTTAAAGTTTTGTGTTGCAGATTAATAATCATCCATTTACAGTAAAAGATTTCTTTGTTTAACATTTGGGACGATTGATATCTTGTAATATTGAGTTTTTTAAAGAATAATTAAATATATCCACTATTTTGGAAACTTCGTTCAATAGGAACATTCCTCTTATCATGCTGTGCTGTGCTAAAAAATCTTTTCTACTGTGTGGAATCTTAGACAAGTCATGGTAACGACTACGGCCGAGATTGCAGGAACGTGTACGCAATAGCATTTCAAGATGAAGGGGATATAAATAGTATTGTGCACTATATTAAAAATAAGTATTGCAAGATTTCCATGACGTCCGTTTTCTAGGTTAAAACTATTCGTTGCCTCGAGTAAGGCCATATGGTGCATGAATTTCGGATAAGTTCCATGCGTCCGCATATAGAAGATATAGCAAAGGATTTTTTTTAGATTTGTTGCGGCATATTTATGTATTTGGTTATATGCGGAGTCCATACAAAATTGGCATACTCTAGCTTGATTCTTATAATTCTATCAAATGTGTACGTTCAACGTCCAAAGCTGGACGCTAGGTGGCTCATGAAGAAGAAGAGGAATGTGCAATGGAAAGATTGTTTGGAAGGAATCTCCCTTATGAAAAAATATGACTGTGAAATGACTATTTTTTGGTAAGAATGTCAAACACGGGCTAAAGAATTTAGAGTCAATGACCAAATTATCATTGTGGACTATCGCCGTAATTTTAAAGAATGTTTACTCAGTGTTGAGACTGTTGAGTCGGCACGTTTCTAATACATCCATTAATAGTATGATTCAGCGATGATTCATCGTCAGGATAATCAAATTGTTCTTAGTTGTACCGAATATCCGAGATTCAATATATGGCAATCTTTTCCATAAGACTATACTGTGTTCATGCACACTTCGTTTCCGTTTGCTCCTCGATTACTTGTGATTTGATTATGATCGTAATAATAAATAAATTAACACGCTTACTTTAATGGCGCATACACACTTGCGAGTCGAATTATTCGTTGTTCGGCTCGCGGTTTGGTTCGCATATGTATACGTGCCATTTTAGAATACTTAACTGTTTCACCGTCTTACCAAAATGCACGAATGAAAGAATGTGACCTTACTAGGGTACTTACTACTAAATATGTTTATTTTTTTAAAGTATGTAAAAATATTACAAGAGGAAAATTATATAGCAGAATCTGGAAGAAATATATAACATTGCGTTAATCTTTGTAAGGTTGGAAAATTGTGTCCATAATTCTTAATACTTCCTATACTTATATTAAATACCTTGATACCTCTTTTGAATGTGTAATTAAACATAGTAATTATTTGGAAGTTGGTGCATGGGTGAAAACATTCCTGCAGTAACATTATTCAAGTTCAATGAACATTATAATTTTCAAAATGGCAACTATTTATTGGAATTAGGTACTTATCATATCAGACTATTTATGTATTTATGTTTATTTAGAGCGGAGACGGTTTACAAATAGTTCCCGTGAGCACTTAGGCCATGGGCCCATTGTGTCTTGTGTCATTGTGTCAATATCCTATTTTACACCACTCTTAACAGTCACCTGGTCCCTTTTGTAATGTTCACCATGGTTGTCGTTGGATAGGATATGTCTTCTGGTTCTAAAAGAAGTATTACCAGGTCTCATATCGCCTCTCCAATGCCCCCTGTTTCCCTGAACGCCCGAGGAGAGAAAAGGATCTCATCTCTCCTCTTCGCTCCTCCTTGGTTCCCTGAAGGCCCCACGAGAGAAGAGAATGTCATCTCTCATCTCCACTCCTCGTTGGTTCACTAAAGGCCCCACGAGAGAAGAGGATCTCATCTCTCCTATCCATTCCTCTTTGCTTCCCTGAAGGCACCAGGAGAGAAGAGGATCTCATTTCTCCTCTCCACTCCTCCTTGATTCCCTGAAGGCCCGAGGAGAGAAGACGATCTCATCTCTCCTCTAAACTCCTCCTTGGTTCCCTGAAGGCCCCAGGAGAGAAGAGGATCTCATTTCTCCTCTCCACTCCTCCTTGGTTCCCTGAAGGCCCGAGGAGAGAAGACGATCTCATCTCTCCTCTAAACTCCTCCTTGGTTCCCTGAAGGCCCCACGACGGAAGAGTCCACTCCCCCTTAAATCACTGAAGGCCCCACAGGGGATGTTGTAATTTGGCAATTTAGTAAATTTCTTCTTATGTAAGCCATTTATTATTATGACAAATATATATTATAAATAAGTTTTTTTTATTCCAGGACATGGGGAGGTTGGTGTAACCCCACATTTCCCCTATATGTATATATACTAATACTATGATATGATATACAAATAAAATAGGTAAAAATAAATTAAAATAAACATTTATGGTCTTGGGTAAGCTAGGGCCCGGCGCTCACTCGGGGGTCCATGAAAAAAGTGTTTTTAATAAAATTATCTAAAATTTATCTAGTTTAAAAAGATGTTTGTTTTCCGACATCTTCAAAAAGAAGAAATATAAGCCTCACTTAAAACACCTTGGAAAAATTCCGAAATTCGATGAAACATTTCAAATTTATAGAACAGATATATTTGGCAGTATAAACAACGTACCTACATATCTCTCCATGAATTATTTTAAGGCTGTTTAATGTCAGTTTCTATAAATAAGTTTTTTATGTACACGTATTTCACCACGTTTTATTATTAAGGCAGTAACACTATAAGTCATATTATTTATTCAAGTCAAAATAGTACCTAAATTATTGTTCAGTATTCATAGCTAATTAATTTTAATCGCAAGCAAATTTAGTAAATAATTTATATCTTACTTACCAATAGACCAAGAAATCCCTCTATTCTCCGCTACAACGTGAAGAATGTTTGAAGCAGCAGCACCATTTCCCGCTGTCAAGGAATCTCCCATTGCCGCTATGATATCAAAGTCTCCAGGCCTCAGGCGGTGAACTGACGTCGGCCTGACTTCAGATCTGGCTCTGGGAAGCTGGCTGATATCAAGGTCGTTGGAGACCTGCTCGAATCGGCTTTTCCCCTTCTTGCTTTTGACGGCTTCATTTTTTCCGATAAAGCCACAAGGGAAGTCGGTTGACTCAGGGATCTTATCTTGAATTTTCTATTTTTTTGGAAAATATTGAATTAAGAGTCTTGGGAACTGATTGCAAAACAAAACAAAAATACTAATTTTTCTCCATGCGGATCAAATGTGACTGCATGATCGATTCCCAATAAAATTTTAGTCATTCAGAATATATCTGAACATATTTTCACGCAGGTGCCCTTGTCAGAATATATATAATGACCGAGATGCGAAAGTATTATTATTTTAAAGAACGCGTGTTGCGACTTGTTTATAATATATTTGTGCCCTACCGATAGTTTGTAATGAAATTTGTCAAATCATTCGTTATGGGCCTCCAGTCCCATTTTTAATAAATTAACAATATTTCATATCAGTATGATTTCTCCGTGCACATTTCTCACACGCCCATACATTGTTTTAGCACGCACACGCCTCAGGGATCTCATTTCTACAGCATTCAGTCGACTTCAATCCTTCCTGTGCAAGTTCCATTACCTTATTGTAATAAGCCGTCTTGAGTGTGTCGAAAGTCATCTGTACTTTTTGCACAGGTTTTATGATATACTGTGAAGTTGTTTTGTGTTATTATCAAAATGGTTTATTTTTATGATTTGTCATTAAGTTGTTATTATCTTATTATATATTAAGTACAATTGTTTCAAATCACATATTATTGCAATAAATCTCTTCATGACCGTGACCAAAGGTTACGACTCTCAACACTGACAATAAAAGTGTGAAATTAATACAGTTTCCTTCTTCTAATTTAAAAAAACTTGTCCTTGATAATTTTTTTTTTTTCTAAAATGATTCTTTATATTTAGATCTAGTAGTTACCCATGAAAATTGTGCATTATAACTTAATTTGCAAAGATAAAAACTCCGAAATATTGTTTTTTTTAAGTAAAAATAGTCCACATTTGAAATGCAGAATAAAAATAATCGGCTTTCAAATAATTGTAGATATTTTACTTTATTGCTTGTCTGGATCTGAAAGGGCATATTATAGATTTGGTACTTTATCGTTTGTCTGGATCTGAAAGGATATATTATAGATTATGTACTTTAGCGCTTGTCTGGATCTGAAAGGATATATTATAAATTTGGTACTTTATGGCTTGTCTGAATCTGAAAGGATGCTTTTCGTAATTTGATAATTTTCAACACTTCTCAATTCACAGAATTCATCAGTCACAATTTTGAAAATATCACCCAAGTACACGGAAAAAAATGGTACGGCTGATGTATTGAAATCATGTTTAAAACGACAATTCATTTCCTGATAAAATATTGGTCAATTCAGAATATATCGGAATACGCGTTCATGCAGGTGTTCTATTTCTAATAAATTTAATGACGAAAAGCGACAATATATTATAGTACATGTGTTCCACCGTCCTCATAACACATTCGCGTTTTACTGATACTTTGTTAGGAAATCTGGCAATTCATTTGTTAAAGGCCTGCAGTCCCGTTTTTAACAAGAAAAACAGGAAGCTATATAATTAATTAGCAATTCATACGTCCGTCACTCCTGGACACACTGAACCCTAGATTCCTACCCACCCCTCATATATTTTTCCTTCCCACAACTTCAGCTTCAACTTGACGGCCGGCATAGTCCAGTGGTAACGCATTGGACTGCCATTCCGAAGGTCGCGGTTCCGAACCCGGCGTGCGCAAATAAATTTTATTTGATTAATTTGTGTTATTTCACAATTAATTAATTAAAATAATATATAGTATATTTGCGGCACGTTCCAGAGTGGAAGATACTACCAGTATCGCCCTGGTGTAAGACCACCATTCAGAATTGAAACGTTGCTCCAAATGGCTTTAGCCGTGTTTAGTGACTAGATCTGAATAGCCAGGTACTTCCCCACCTTCCTCTTTCCCTTCCCCACTTACCTTCAGCCTCACAACATCCCCCAATTGGGGATGCCATAGTCTCACTGGCTCCAGACGGGAGCAGTTGGGACTCTTGTGAGGTATTCACTATAAAAAAAAAAAAAAAAAAACTTCATATCCTTCCTTTCCTTAAAAAGACCTTCTACACAGCATCCCCAAAGGTAACATAGGCCCTGAGAGAAATTATTGTCTTCAGGGCTCCTGCGTAGGGTTAGTGTAAAGAAAAAAAGATTCAAACATCAGGACAGACGTAGCACCTATATCAGGGTCCATAATCATTGTAGTTAATTCTGCCCTGATTATTTAGACTTCGAGGCTGTTCGAAACGCCGGCAATCAAAATAATCCTTGTGGTCTAGAGAATCTTAAATTATACCTTTATCGTTTCGCATTTTATTGCATTTAATTATTGGCGCATTAATACTTACTTACATTATTTCGCACGGCTTCCTGTAGAAGTCTCGGTTCGCCCGTGCTCCTGCCGACGATTGTGGAGGTCAAGTCTCTCAAAAAGTGAAAGAAAGGATTTTGTTGGATCAGTTGACCATCGCAGCCCCCTGATATAAACAGGGTGACCGTCAGAAGCCATTGAACTCTGTATACTTCAACCTGCAATAAATAAAAAAACGTACATAACTAATTAAGCATATATATTAATGGGGCGATTTCCGTAAAAAAAATTACATAATTACCCACGGAATGAGTATATTTCTGCTAAGATCAATTTTTAAAGATGTATTAGTTACCTATTCATTAAAATTGTAAGGATGAAGTAATTCGATAATAAAAAAATTTTATAAGCAATAATTATTAACCTAAAACGCAAATATAAATTGAATAATTCTGGGAGAAAAAATAATAAATGACGCCGACGGGAATCGAACTAGCACCTTCTGTTTGCCGGTCAGGTGCACGGAACCACTGTGCTACGTCGGCTAATACTCGTATTTATTTCAATTATTATTGCTTTTTGATTTTTTTCACCTAACAACAACCAACTTTATGTTTGTAGGATAGGTATTGTTAAATACTAAATGTATTACCAGGTGGCGTCGAAATATATTATATCTTCATTTAATGGTGATATATTTTGACTTGTAAAATATTGTTATTTTTTATAGAGATGAATTTATGTTTACAAGACAATGTTTTTATGCAAAGCACAAAATGATGACAAAATAAGCAATAATTATCAGCCTGGAACACAAATAATAATTGAAAAAATGCTTTGCATAAAAGCCTTGTCTTGTTAACGTAAGTTTACCTATAATAAAAAATTAATTCCTGTTTCAAACTAAAGGTCAAATTTTGTTCGTATTTCGATAGTGGTTATATTTTTAACAGGTGGATTATGCTAAAAATCGAATGTCATGTGCAAATATAACATTATTCGTAATATTTATTTTACATTATCAGAATTTATTAATCGTAAAGTTCTTTTAATACGGCATTTTACGCAAAAGTTTTATTTTCTTTGAACATGGGACCTATCGGTACACGGAGAAAACTATATTGTTAATTTATTAAAAATCTGGCCGAAATTTTCGTATTCCTGTTAAAAACGGGACTGCAGTCCTTTAACGAATGAATTGACAGATTTCCCAAGAAAATTTGACGGCGGAACACGTGTTCATAAAAATACTAATATTTTAGCATTTCGTCATTGTATTTATCAGGGAAAGAACACTTTTATGAACACGTGTTTCGATATTTATTATTTTTTCTCCGTGATTCCCATATTTCATGATAAGTTGTCAGACAACCATGACAGTTATGACACAACAAGATAATTATTAATAGAATACCCACATTATTCACGCATTTTTCAAATAATAATCCATTTCGATATAAGTAAGTATGCATTATTTGTCACAAAAACCTTCCAGAATTAAGAATGTATTCCGAAATCACATTGCTGAAAAAACACATAAATCGCAAGCAATTCATAAGGAGCGGTGAAGAAAAAAATGCAATTTAAATATCTCCAAGATATAAGGAAATATTTTATACTTTTTTTGAATTTCAACTAAACATGTTTATATTGTTCAAAGAATATATAACATCCTCGATGTTAGGAGTTCACCTATTGTGGAGGATATTTTACTGCAATTTCAACAAATTCCAACTCAAATAATTTTTTTAATTTTTTTTTTATAACTTTGTGAGTAAAACCTCAAGCCGCGTCCAAATACGTGGCAAGCCTCTGCAAGCGTCCACAAGCCCCAGCGTCTGGTGCCGCGCGTGTGGCTTGGCTTGCGTAGGCTTGCAAGAGCTTGCGAGAGCTTGCCGCCGATCCGATCGAGGTCGGATATTTTGGCCCAAGCGGCAAGCGCTTGCGGCAAACGCTGGCGTGGCATCCACACGTTAGTACAACTTACGGACTGGCGGAAGGTAGACGTGCTTTTCGTTCCGAACTTGACGTGCTTTTCGTTCCGAACTTTTTATACAAATAAAAATTCCAAACATGAATACCTGGACAAATGACACGACATTATTTTTCTTGGAATGTTACCAAGGGGAGTCGTGCATTTGGAACCCAAACGATGTGGATCATAAAGATAAAAAAAAAGTGTCTGATGCGTGGACTCGTTTGAGCCAAACTGTGAATAAGTCCGTAAAGGAAATAAAATCAAAGAAAGAGATTTTGATGACAACTTTTAGGAAACATCTAAAAAAGAAGCAAGATTCCATACGATCTGGCGCTGGTATGGATAATTATTTTTATGCCTCTTTACCTTATTTTTGTTTCAATTTATTTGAGTAAATTTGTAAGAGAAATATCATTTTTTTTCCTTTCAGGCGTTGAAGACATATATGATCCCATTTGGTTCGCGTACAAGACGATGGAACTTTTTTTATTGCCTATATATACCTGTAGAAATACAATAAATACCGAAACGGTGAGTAAAAAAACTTCATATTACTTTAATGGTTTATTTTTAGGTTTAATTTTATTGACATGACATGACATTGTATAAAATATATTGGTAAAATGTAATTTTATAAATCACGTCCTGAAGAGCGATTCTATATCTTTTGTGAGATAACGGATGTGATCTCCTGTCAGATTTGTGTGATTTTCTATGGCTGTTATTAATAGGAATTAGTGTTTAGAACGATCTAAGCTAAAATATGTGACAGCTCACATACAGTGGCGGCTCGTGACTTTTGGGTGTGCTAGAGTGCTAATATTAAAAAACGGCATTATTGAAGTTGTCGTAGGCGAATTTTCTTTTATTCTTTTCGAAAATCGGTTTTTTGTATGAAGATTTTTCAGGAAATCCGTGTGACACACGGCCAAACTAAAAATTCATAAAATTTTTCATACAAAAAAACTAGCACACAAAAAAGTCATGAGCCGCCACAGCTCACAGCTAAAACCTGACATCGGCCCATAGAAAAATCAAATAACCGCTATAGAAAATCACACAAATCTGAAAGGAGATCGCGTCCGTTATCTCGTTACGATCCCACTAAAGATATAGAATCGCTCTTCAGGTAGTGCTCCTACAAAAATATGAAGTAAATTCTTCCCTAATTTGAATGGCGTTCAACGGCGACCTTCGGGGTATGTTTGGCATGTTTTGTATTGCATTATATTCATCCTGGTTTCTTCGCCATGAACCAAGTCTCATAAGATTGCCATTTTCATCATGTGCATCAAACGTACCTGGGGGAGTATATCTTGCTGAAGAACTTTCACTTTTTCTGAGAAAATTATGTAGGAGTACACAAGTCATCGTGATTTCCGACACAGTATCTGGTTGCAAATTAATTGGTCGTCGGAAAAATTCTGAAAACTGAAGTTAAAACCCCAAATGTATTTTCCACGACAACCCGAGACCTAGATAAGCATTGGTTAAATTTCCTTTTTGGTGAACCTATTTCATGATTTCCAGGGTATGGCTTCATTATATGAGTGCTTAGGGCAAAAGCACCGTCGGCTAAAAAGACGTAAGGCACGTCATTATTTGATCCAGGAAGTGGGCAAGATGTGGGGAAATTAGTTTCGTTTCTACAAATTCTTTGCCACAATAATGAATTCTTAAAAACACCACCGTCACTAATTCTCCCTTGACTTCCTATGTCCGCAAATGTAAATTTGTATTTGCTATCGACTAATGCCATAAGAACAATGCTAAACGTTTTCTTGTAGTTGAAATACTCAGTACCACTATAAAATGGACTTTCAATAACTATATGTTTGCCGTCCAACGAACCCACGCAATGTGGAAACTTGCTCCTGTATCCTTCTTCTATTGCCAGCCAACCTTCCGCTGTTGAGGGCATCTGAAATTATAACATATTAGGTATATCAGTAATTAATAAAACAAATAATCTGTAACAAATAACAATTTAATACTGTCGGTTTATATTTTTTCAGCAATCACGACCGGAAATCGACGAGATAGAAATCGAATCCGAAGAGATGGATGGGGACTTATTAGGAGAAGACAACAATCACCCGCTGCCATCGACTTCTTCGGCCACACCTGTTTCTACGCCGAAACCCCCTCGCCGTGGTCCTGACTTTGCTGAGCGACAAATGACCACAGCTTTAGGACAATTGACAAACATTTTAAATAAGCCACCGCCTCCCAAAGACGATGAATGTGACCTCTACGGAAAGTTATTAGCTTTGAAGCTGCGGGAGCTTTCTAACAATGAAAGGAAACTTTTTATGTTAAAAATTGATGGATTGTTTGTGGAAAGACTTCAGCAAAGTGAATTCATAAGAGAAACCTCAATATCTCCTCAATATTCAAATTTTTATAGACCTCCATCGGCATCCAGCGTCCATTTTCCCAGCCGACCTTCATCATCTCAATCTTCCCATTACGAACCCTTGAGCACACCAATTCCAAAACGCCCTTCATCCTCCCAAACTTCTTACGAGCCCTCTATGAGCTTATTGAACCCAAAACCTCGAAGAACCAAAAAATTTGTTCCATTTAACCAGTACCCGATACAACCCGATACTTTCAATCCGCATTCATCCAATCGTCAACCCCAAAACGACTGCAATTCTACCCGTCCAATAGAAATAATATCGGCAGAAATACTTCAGCCCCCTCGAGAGTACATTGCAAACGCAGATTTATTGAAAGCGTATGAAGATTTCGAATCTTCTAATGACACGAATCAGTAAATTGTTAGTGTCATTAAAATTTTAATTGTTCATTAGTGTCTAATGACACTAATCAGTAAACTTTTTTGTAATTGTAATTTGTAATTGTAATTTGTGATTGTAATTTGTAATTGTAATTTGTGATTGTAATTTGTAATTGTAATTTGTGATTGTAATTTGTAATTGTAATTTGTAATTGTAATTTGTACTAACAAAAAAGAAATAAAAAATATCATAAAAAATATTATTATTGTTTTCCTTTACCTTTATTTCGTCCTTTAGAACTGCAATAATAGCCTTGCAAACTTCTCGTACGATTGTAGATATGCTTTGGCTCGATACTTTAAATAAATAATGAAGGCTTTTATAACTGTCGCCAGATGCCAGAAATCTTAAAGTTATCGCAAGACGATATTTCGCTGGTATAGCTTCCCTGAAATTGGTATCTTGCTTTGAAATCGCAGGTGAAATTTTGTTCAGCAAGAATTCAAAATCAGCCGAGGTCATGCGACAGAAGTTATCAAACTCCCCAGACGGCTCACAAAGAAGTTCATTAAACCGTTCTTCAATTAGTTCTCTGAAACAAAACAAAAAAAAAATAGCATCTACGAACACAAAACACACAAATAAACAAAATATTAGAATATAAATGAATTACCTGGTACGATTTCTGTGAATTTTAATCATCCACCATCTTCTTCTCTTTCGAATTTTCCGTTTTTTTTCATTTTGTTTCGCTTTATAATAAAAATACGTTAGCGCAAAAATGACAGCTGATGCAGCTGCTTCGACGTCCGCCATCTTTGGGCTCTGCGAATATACTGGCGCGCTTGCAAGTGTGGGGATGCCAGCCATTCGCTTGCCAGAGCTTGCCTGAGCTTGCGACAAGCTGCTTGTCGCAAGCATTTGGACGTAGCATCAAATTGTAACATGTATTAATTGAAGACAATATTAGCGATTCCTAAACGAAAATCTGAAACACAAAAATCAGAGAAAGATACGGTCATATCTAGGACTTAAAGATAGTTGCCAATAAAAATGTGCGGTGAGAAAAATGAAGAATGTTTGTAGTTCTTATTCAAGGTATGGTACATTTAAATATGACCGAAGGAAATAGGGTCCCATTAGATCAGTTGGTAGAGCGGTGCCTCGGCAAGGCAAGGGTTGTAAAGGTTTTTATATTGTCTTCAATTATCAAATAATTCTTTCTGATTGGAACTAGCATTTTGTACAATTTGTACTCAAAACTAAACAATAATTCTTAATAATTAAAAGAAAATTTTTTACAAACACATTTTCTTGTCGTACAAAGTGATAGACATAGTGAAATTAAAATTCTGATTGAATGATTAAAATAATAATTTCCTTGTTTTCTGAACACGCTCACTTTACACCCGACCCACGATTTATGCCCTAATGTGAATGCAAAGTGATTCGAAAAAACGTGAATGTCATTCGTAAATATTCAGATTAGCATAGAATGCACGTTGATTAGATGAACAGCAAATATGTAAAGCCGGTATCAAATTTATTGAGCGTTTGTCAGGAAATAGTCACCAAGGTCAGATAACCGGAATATTCGCGTAATTTGAAATCCTAGCACAATTAGTCTTCCATTAATTATCCTTTGTTTGATAACATATTATTATGTTTTTTGTTAAATCAATGTAGATGTAACGAATATCAATGACTTCGTCCAGACTACGAGAGGCGTGCGACGCATGAGGAAAACAAGTACAAACAAGTATCAAGCAATATTTGAACACTAATGAAAATGTTCGAATATATTAACGATCACGAACTTCAATGATTTCGTACACTTTATTTTGCCCATTTAATGGCAATTTATTTGCTATTGTTTATGGATCACGTGCGATGTATGTTGTTGTATGTCTTGTCTGGATGAAGTTACGTGGAATCTTTATCGTATGCTGCGATCCGGGTTACCCATCTGAAGCACTGAGCCCTAGCCGGTCTTTAGAACTGCTGTAAACTGCCAATACCAATCTTCAATAAAACCTACTTCAAATCCAGTCACAATTGATTTTTTTCCGTTCTGTGTTTATTGAAAGCACGAAAAAAGAAAATACCACACATATCTAAGTAATACAGGGTTTTCCAATAAAAGGTGTTATTTTGAATAGCCCGCTATTTCGGTAGATGTTACTTTTAAAGCTGTCATTTTTCGACATTTGACAAGTAGAAACTACGCCATTAATAAAAATAGAACGATACACGCTTTAACAACGCATTGAAATTATTAAAATTCACTTGAGTGAATCAAATGCAAATCATCTTGAGTGATGAGGCCCTTTCCACCTCGGTGGCTTCGTCAAGAAGCAAAATTGTCGCATCTGGGGCTCGGAAAACCCGAGAGTTATTGTTGAAAAGCCTCTTTATCTTCAACGTGTTACTGTTTGGTGCGGTTTATGATCCGGCGGAGTCATTGGACCTTACTTTTTCGAAAATGAGGCTGGAGCAACAGTTACGGTGAATGGATTGCACTATGGAGAGATGATTAATGACTTTTATGGCCGGAATTGGATGGTATTAATCTGGACAGCGTTTACTTTCAACAAGACGGCCCTACGTGTCACACAAGCAACAAAACCATTGATCTTTTACGATTTAATATCAAAATAACACCTCTTATTAGAAAACCCTGTATTAGTTACAGTAGAAGCAGAAATTAAAAACGTTTTACGATTTTAAGTTTTTTCTTTTCATATTATGTTATTTGATTAGTAAAAAATAATTTATTTGAGTTCTAAAAACAAAAACAAACATTAAAAATTACTATAAACCATAATTATTCGCCTGAAACACCCATACAAAGTGAAAAAATCTCCCGAGAAAGAATAAATTCCGCCGACGGGAATTGAACCCGCAGCTTTCTGACCATTTTTAGTTGCTCTAACCATTAAGCTACGTCGGCTTATTCCAAGCCAGCCAAATAATTCAATTTGTACTAATATCATTCAATTACCGAATCGGGAGAGGCTGGTTTGGGGAGACCCTTTGACCTCTCCAGCTGGTCTCTCTTGACCCATCACCTCGCGGTGGGAGGTATCGATCATTCGTCCGTCACCCCTGGACACACTGATCCCTAGATTCCTACTCACCCCTCATATATTTTTCCTTCCCAGAACTTCCTCTTCTTCCTTTCCTTAAAAAGACCCTCCACACAGCCTCCCTAAGATGACATAGTTCCTGAGGGAAATTATTTTTCTCAGGGCCTCCTGTGTTAATGTAAAAAAAAATCATTTAACTATTATTTTGGTATGATTTGAAATTTTCACGGCCAAAATTATTATAGTGATTTGTTTTTGGGGTATTATGCCGTGTTGCGTTATGTCCTTCTTTATCCAACGTTTTTGTCCACATCTGCCCTGATGCTGGACACTGCAATCCTGTCCGAAACGTTGGCTAAAGAAGGAGATAGCGCAACACGGCATAATACCCCAAAAACAAATCACTATAACAATTATTTTTATTACATTTTTCCACCTGAAAACAACCAATGCTGTAGGAAAAGCTTTGTTAATGTTGAATCTCTCACTAGGGGGCGTCGAGACATTTTATATCTATTATTGGTGAAATATTTTGACCTATGTACAAATATTATTATTTTTAATAATATACTAATGTTAATAAAACAAGGTTTTTATGCTTAGCACAAATGATAACAAATAATTGTGAATCATAATTAAAGTGATATAATAAATATAATTTTTTTTATGAAAAATATAAATAATAATAGTACCAAGGTTTTCTTAGAGACTGTTTTCTCACATTTCTATTTCCTTTAAGTTATGCTGAACCGAATAAATTTGAGCTATCATCAAATTGTAATTATAAATTAACATATGTTTTATTTGTTTCTCATTCGGTTTGCTAATCTCACCCAATGCAGCGTCTGTGAGAATAAATTCTTTAAATCTCGAGATCAGATAAAATATAAAAGTGGCTTTTATTTGAAGGTCAATTAAACAACGATCAAAGGAAAAGTTCTTGTTTTATTTGCTCCTTTTAAAACAATATGTTCTCCCCATCCCGTCTGCAACACCGGTATTACATAAAGCTCATTTACGTATAATTATGTCTTTAACATTGTCTGACTTTTTCAAAGTTTGTCCTCCACGGTAATGTTTTATTTTTATTTTTAATCGGTTACGGACTAGATTCGATCAATAAATAAAGAAATAAAAATGTGCAACTTTAGTCGATGTACCCCTTAGATGGGTAAAACAAATGTTTTAATGTATAAACCTCATAAATTCGATTAATTATGCATTACAATTACTAAAAAAGAACCTAAGCAGGGGCGACCTCCAATTTCACTGCCATCGTATTCTCAACTATAAAAAATAATTGCTATTTTTTTGGTAAACTAACGTTTAAGACCAGATTTTTTATGCATAGCACAAAGGGTAACAATTATTTTATTTTACAAGCAATAATTATTAAAAAATTTTTGGTAAACTAACGTTTAAGACAAGATTTTTTATGCATAGCACAAAGGGTAACAATTATTTTATTTTACAAGCAATAATTATTGCTTGTAAAATAATTGTTACCCTTTGTGCTATGCATAAAAAATCTTGTCTTAAACGTTAGTTTACCAAAAAAAAATAATAATGAAAACAATTTTGATATCTCATCTTTCTTTTAGAACAAACATAAATATTTATGACTAATCGTATTTTATGATCTGTTACGCGGTGATATTGCTTCGATTAATTGATGGATTGTGGAGAGTACTATTTGATTTCCGATTTTGTAGCAGAAATAAGAACAACGTGTACCAAGTGTTCCAAGCGTTTATATTTTTTTATGTAGTTATTGAATCGGAATTTCATTGCCCTTATAATAATTATTATTACTATCAAACAGCCTTCCTAAAAATTACTTTCAAACTGTGAAACAGTGTTTTTGTTACACATTGTATACAGACTGTAGAAGTTTTTATACGAGTTGGTACTAAAAAAAACCATAAACTCTGTTTTTTAAATTCGCTTTTAACAATGACATCACGCATGCGCATTCTATTTATTTTTTGCGCTGAGATGTGTTCAACTAAACACATCTCTATAATTTTCTTGTGCGTCCGTATGATATATGTTCGAAATCAAAACTGATGTATGTGTTATAAAATTAATTAATCATTTTGTGAAGAAAGCCTTTTTAAATCCGCAATCACCCACGATTTTGTAATATCATTAGGACATATATTGCTCTTTGGTTATTCCGAAACCGGTCGGCGTTAATAAAAACAGACAGTTGTTAAAAATTATATTTTTTCAAATACTTATAATGGTTAACCACAAAATGATAGCTACATCAAAAAGTATAATATATTAAATTGGATCAATGGGCTCATTTTAAAAACAGTTTTAAATAAATTAACAAAATATATCGTCACGATTACTGTTTTAATATATTCGAATTTTTGTAACCTTTCCCGGTCGTCAACCTGTGTGGAATGTAGCGTGCTGGGGGTTTTTATTTGCTCCAAGGGCAAGAACATCTCAAGGGATCGAAGGTTGCAAGGTTGCAAAATATTTGAATGAGCAGAATTAATGGTCAAGGTGGAAAATATCAAGAAAATTAAATAATTGATTTCATCTGGTAAACCTGAAAAGTTAGGCAGAAGTGCTCTTTTATTTTAATTAACAGTCTTTATTGGATTTAGAGGAAGGTGTGTTTAACAAAACAAAAATTACTAATTTGACTTTTTTACGACAATCGTCAAAACGAAATATTTTTATAACTTGATTATTAAATATTTTTATCATTGATATGCAAGCCGTTGATAAGTTGGTGTCTTTAACTAACACAAATAAGCTCGATGGTTTGCTGAACATGCCAATTATTGTCCATGTAATTGTCCATGTGAAAACACGGTGTGCCAAAATTTAATTAAAAAAAAAATGATTTCGTTCAGCTCGTGCCTCTTGAGATTGAGATTTATCCAATTGCGACATGCTCACACGCACATTTTTGGTATCTTGTTGGATTTGCATGTCTGTTCTTTCTGCTCTACTATTTTGCATGTTTGTTGCTTTATTCGTTCGACGGCCCAAATGGCCCCCTTGCGTCTTGATGGCATTGTTGACTGTAATACACGCACACAAATAGATAAATTAAAATAAATCGTACAAAACTAATGAGAATAAGATACATAACAAATGCCAAATGAAATGTCAAAATGTCGCGACGCTTCTCGTGAATGACTTGCACATGTGTGGATGAATGTTCGATGAGGCGAACGCAGCGCCATCTGTTATTCAACTACGTAAATAATTTCGTTATGTTTGAAATATGAACGACGCGTCGCGACGGTTAAATTTTTTCATACATAAATACTAAAATCACGATTAAAAAATGGAAGGGTGGGGGTGGGAGGGTGAAAATTTAAGATTATAGATATTTATTGATACCAAATAATAAAAAACACAAAAAATATTATTTGTTAAAAAAACCGGAAAAAAATTCCGGATAGGGACACCCTAATCACCTAACGGTATGAAATATACTTTAAAACCTATTATCATTCCTAAAAATTATACATAAAAAATTTCATAAAAATCGTTCTAGCCGTTTCGGAGGAGTGCGACCACAAACACCGTGGCACGAGATTTTTATATACATATATAGATTTTATCAAAAATTTTATAATAGCAAACGTTATTCTACAATCAAATAAAACAAAACTGAGATTCTCGTATACCAAAACGTACAACTTCATCTTATTTAAATTATCACAGTAACTATACTCTTCAGTTCCCTTGAGTAATTTTCTTTCCTTTCCGTGCAGCAAGCCTTTTTAAAAGTTATTTAATTACCTTTGTGCAGAATCGTAATCGCCTCATCACGTGTGTACCATGTAAATTAATTAAAATTTTTATAATAATACTGTATTATTATATCATCTATTACAGCAATGTTTGTACATGTAAATGATCCAAGCAAACGGTTACCAAGGAAACTCCTGTTCGTTAGTTCCTCTGCTGGACGCCTGCGCATATAAATAAACATCCATTTGTGGACGCTTACTACTTACACCTCCTGGTACTTCAATTAAGAAAACAGGTATGAGGTAGGTAATTATGCAAAGTGTTCACGATGTTTGCCTGTTTAAATTATTGCAAAATTTAAGTCTATTAATAATCAAGTATTTACTTACAAATTTCCGGATTCCTCAATTCCGGATTATATTTATTATGTATGACATTGCATTGTTGAATTAAATGTCTTTGGTACTGTAAATTAGGATGACTTAACCAAATTTTATGGGTTGAAACCTAATAATTTTTTTCTTTTGAAAAATCTTGTTATATATAACGATTGATACTAATATATTTTAGAATATAAATAACACGAAGTTATTATAATCGTTGAGAAATTTATTTACATTTCTTTTCTCTTTGCAAATATCTGAAAACAGCTTCACAGTTCTGAGTGGAAGCGTTGATAAGGGTAGAAAGAATTATCCAAATATTCGCGATGATCAAATCTGTCTCCTGATTCAAAAATCTCTCCATTGATGATGCAATTGTAATGTTCCGACTACCATTGTCGTAGATTATATTGATTTAGTATTAATTTAAATAAAGTAAAATAATTATTTCAAAACTGTACAATCGTAATTTAAAAAAATAACATAAATAGCATGAACAAAGGAATGCCTCGATTCATGTCATGTACAATGTAAAAATATTAAAATAGTTTGAATGTGGATAAAGCAAGGAGTGTCTGCAAATATGGATTTATTTGACGAACGATCAAAATCCCATGAATAGTTCTGAGGAAAAAAAAATCGAGAAAAAGCGTGACATTTTTTGAACCGTTTATAAATGTGGTATTAATGTTTAGACAAATGATAAACTTTAAGACAAATAATAAAATGTTGATAATTTCATCTTGATAGTATGATTACTCCACATATTTCCCGTTCAGAATTTCTTGATAGTATGATTACTCCACATATTTCCCGTTCAGAATTTCTTGATAGTATGATTACTCCACATATTTTCCGTTCAGCATTTCTTGATATTATGACTACCCCACATATTTCCCGTTCAGCATTTCTTGATATTATGACTACGATTTTTATAACTGGTCTATAACATTAAGCATATTACATTATAATGCTGTATTCAACAAACATTGCTTATTTAAATTACAAATAGAAGCATATTTTACGGAACACATGTACGATACAAAATTATAATACTGATATCTCGTATTTTTCTTGCAAGGTCCCCTTTAAAAAAGTCGTAAGGAAGTTCTTGTTTATTATTGTTGTTAATAAATCCTCAGTGTTATGAAAATTGAAAGGAAAAATCAATATATGTATGCTTATTTGATTGCTAAATTATCATTTTTAGTCAATTTAGGTAAAATACCGATTTATGTTACAAAAATAAAACGTTAATTGATTATTTTTTTAAACATAGAAACATCAAGAAGCTCTTAATATTCATGGTGTATAAGATGTCTTATTCAATTAAAAATAGATTTTTTTCATTGAACAGGATATAAAATTGACGTGTTTTATTGTTTTCTTTGACAAAAAACCATAAAATTTGTGTTTTAGTGTCAGCAAAACGTCTCTTGTCTCCAACGCACATTAGAAGTCATACAAATGAAACAGTTATTTCTCCTTTGAATTTTTGGGAAAATTACACTAAAAAACTTACGATTTTAATCAATATTAAGAATTTAAGGATTTAAGAAGTGGGTGAAGCACGAGAAAGGCATGGCACGATCGAGTGAATTAAATATGTGAGTCAGTCATGTCAAGAGAATATAGAACAGAAGAGTGTGTATGAGACGACACAAGAATGGGTGAACGCCGAGACAGAGTTGTATGGCGGTCTACTCTCTCTGCCTACCCCTGCTGGAAACGGCGTGATGGTTAGTTAGTTAAGACAAGACGAGTATTATTTTCCGTACGTTATGAAAAGTAAATGAAAAAAAGGATTCGACATATAAATAATGACATTTGAAAAATTAAAAAAAAATGTAATTCGTCTTTCATTTCCCATGATCTTCAATAATTGCAAAATCACTTTGCGGCGTCATTTGTATAAAAACAAAATACTTTGTATTCACCACTATTTAATCATAAATGATTGAAATGTGTATTTACGTTCGTCCTGACCAAGAAACCATTGGTTTTAAAGCATGCCCACCCATTTTGAACAAATATACACAATATATGGTATATACAAACTATTTTTTTTTACTTATTAACGCCCTTTTAAGGGGCTTTTACATATGAATAGTAAAAATTTTATTTTAATACAGTTCATATTTACTATATATAACTTAATTGTCTCAGTAACAATTTTTTGAATTTGTTAAGTGATTAATTAAAGACGTCGGTACTAACTCGATATAATTATTTCCCTCCGTAACTCTTCTAGGTAATGACGAATACATATGGTAGTTAGTACCAGAATTCGTACTCTGAAATAAATCCCGACTTCTAGAATTACATATTGGAATCCATCAATGCAAGCAATTCTGGACTATCAAATGCATAATTTAAGCATATCAATTTCGTTTAAAAGAGTGTTGTAGTTCAACAAAATTGCCGGAATACCCATTTTGAAACATAGAAAACGTAAGAATTTATTTTGTATTCTTTCAATAGCTTATACATGAATATTGTAATGTGGGTTCTAGATGGAAGAATTGTACTCAAGTACAAGTGACTTCTAACAAAACATTTTAGTATAAATACACTTTAATATTGCTGAAATTTTTATAAAGGTTGTATTGAAGTTCTGTTATTATATCACTTTTAGCCAGTTGTTTCATAAAACAGAACTTGAATTGAACATTCACTGAACTTGAAAATTAACTTGGAAATTTGATGAATTATTCAATTTCTCTGAAACAACCATCCTAAAGTTTTAAGTAGATTTCATAGGTCCAGTAGACACTCTTTTGCAGCTCGTTCATATAGATACATATTCTATGTGTGAGCTATGCTGCATTTTTTGTTCGATTAGTCGAATCGAATATAACGTGTCTTGGATTTTTATATTGTCATTTGACAGATGTAACTAACTTTTCAAGTTTTTCGATAGGTAAAATACCGAAGACAACAGTTTTTTTAAATACTTTCAGTTTAACAAATCCTACAATTATAAAGAGTTATAATAAGATTCAATTGATGTAAATACATGATTATCTTTATAAAGCATAGTAAACAACAGATCTAAAGGAAGTTTACGAACAAAAAACACAATCGACCTACGACGTACTCAATGTACATTACAAATACTAATCGAGTTTATTACCTGTCAATTATCGTAAATCAAAACAATAATAAATTAAACTCTACTTCTCATTTTTCGCGATTGGTTTTTTCCTGTGCGACTTTAAAGAAGTTTTTTGACTGTTTAACAAGTGACGTAACGGATTTTTTTTTCAATTCCCAGCAAACTACTGCACTTTTAGCAAACTTTTTTTTATAATTTACCGAAATAATTCCATTCAAGGAGGCAAGTAGACTGTTTTAATGTTATTTTGTTATAGGTATTATGAAGAATAGTCTTAATTGTATTTTAAAACCAGCTGAAGCCCCGGCGTTGCTGGGGCTTTACGTAGAGTTTTTCGAAATCGGATGTAGACAGTCATTATTTTAATTAATATTATTATTTGTTAACATCCCTTTGGGGTTTCACATAGAAATGGAACGTCAAGTGTGCGAAATTTCATCAAGTATCAAAATTCTCCTGAAAGGGTTGGGAAAATGTGACGAGGTGGTTTTTCGAAATCTCGTGTAAACACTCACCTTACTCTTGTTTTCAAGGTTAAGTGTGCGAAATTTCATCAACGTCGGAATAAAACTGTAGATTTGTATAAAAATCAAATTCACGCTTCCATCCACTGACACTTTTCTTTATATTTATAGGTAATATGAGGTATTACTTTTTTAATATTATTTTAAAACAATGTTGGAAAAATTCTCTCTGTAGTACATGATGTAATAAATTTTAAATAAATTCTTGCTGTCTCAAAATAAACCTAAAAATTGTATTCACCGATTAGACATATACAATAACTCTTATACCGCTTAAAATGCACAAATATTCCACATGCACAGTATTGTACAGAGCGTGAGGAAAAATGAATGAAGTCAGTGAAATGCGAAACCATTTCTTTTTTAATGGTTAAGGAGTGATCATTGAACGACTTTTGATATTCAATGGATTTGAGGCTGCTTTATATATATATATATTTTTAAATAAATTAAAAAAAATAAAAATTAAAAATTAAAAAATAAAAATTAAATTAAATAAAAATTAAACTTTATGAAAAATTTTCTTGGTACATGAACAATTAAGAGAAAAAAATAAGTGTTACAAATGAAAAAAAAATGTTTAAAACTTTTGCTTAATTAAAAAGCAACCCTGCGAGATAAACTAATTCCTGTTAGATAAGCCAATATGTACCTAGATATTTATTTATTTGCATAGTCACTTATCCTTGTCAATAGTAATATTTATGTATTTTATGATAATAACTATTACCTTTCTGATCACAAGATTACTCTCGGTGAGATCTATGAATATAATAGTTACGGCCTCACCATTGGAATTATCATTTGTTATAATCATATTTGCATTGTTACTATGATTGTATTATTATAATAATTTATAAATTTAATAACATTGTCCTAGAAATAAATCGATGAAAAACATGGTGGATATTATTTATTAAGGACAGGTTGTTTCACGGAATTTGAACAATCGATCAAATTTTCAGAGTTCATTTTCAAGTTCTATTCAGGTGATGTTAGTACTCGTATAGACGGACAAAACTTCCTTGTAAAAATATTGCTAATTTATTAAAAATCTCTTCAAATTATTATAGGCCATTAACTAATGTATTGATAGGTATCCTGATAAACTTTAAGTAATATACCTATATTTTGTTACGATATCCGAACCCGGGTTAATAAAAGTCGTTTTTGCATTTTGTCACGATATATTATTAAGAACAATGCACGTGTTCCAATATTTACCAATACTTTATCAGGAAGCGGCTTGCAGTCCAGTTTTCAACAGGATGACTAATAATTAAAAAAGATTTTCAATAAATCAGCATTACTAATTTTTCTCCGTGAATCATTATTGGTCAATTGTTTCAAAAAACTAAAATAATAACAGAACTTGAAAAGAATTTTCACGGAAATAGAAAATTATCTTTGAATTTTCATGGATTGGTCAAATTTTGTGAAACTAATGACCCATAACAATCATAATTTATAAACAGTATTCGTCACTTTAAAATAATATAATTTACATAAAACGAAAATGTATTTTTAACTAAGATTTAAAATAAACTTTTATTAAGATTTCAAACAAAACGAAATAAGATTTTAACAAAAAAATTACTTCTTCTCTCTTCAAACTTTTTTCATACAACGATAAATGGCAAAAACTTTTTTTAATTAATTCAACCCTCATAGCTACGACCCGCAAAAGAAAACAAATTTAAATACCTACCAACATTTTAGTTTTGTACGGTTATGACAAATGAATGTTTTTACCTATTACCTTTCAAAGAAAGATATAGGGTAATTACTCAATGTACCTACCACATATTATAACAAAATCTTACTCACATTCAAAACTCACAACTATATTTGAACATGTAAATATCAAATAAAAAGCTGGATACAAAACATAGCGAGATCAGAAATAGATAATATACTAACACCAAATACAGACTGAAACTGAAAGCACTCAACTGAACAAAATAACACCATGTAATACATATTATATTGATAATTAATTAATTTAAATTGTCCATACTGCTAAATTTTGATCATATGGAAATGAAATCCTCAACACGGGAGATCCCAGTTAAGATAGCATTATATCTATTTATTACAACAACAACAAAAACATAATAAATACTTGTTATTATTATCAAAATTTTGAAGGAAACTTGCTTACTGTGAAACATGATTGTAGCCTATGCACGGACTGTTTTGTTTCTAAAATATAAATAAAAAATTGTATGTAAAATCAAATTTAAATTAAAGTATGGAATTTCAACTTTTATTTTTCCACTGTTATTTTAACTAACTTTTATCCCTTTTCTTACGAACGCCACATATGCATTAATAAGTAGAATAATTTACTCACCTTCATTACAGATACAGCCTGCTGCAGGTGAGTTAACCTTGGACTAGATGCAGCACTGGACTGGTGACTGCTGCAGGTACTCCACTTCGAACCTTATATGTGTCCACAACAAGCATTTGTATCACTTTACTTACACAGTTTTTTAAAATGTTAATATTACTATATTCCAAACCTTTTGGTCAACAGATAACACACCGACAAAGGTGTTTTTCAGTGACTAATATAGCAAAAAGGGGTAAGCACGTTAAGAGGAATGCACGATATAATGCGCCATATATCACCATGAAAACAAATAATGGGCATAAAACTCGCTTGGTAAATGGTATCTAGAAACGGTTGATTTTAGCGAAAAAGTGTTTTTTATTCATTTTGTAAATAATTCTATAAGAAAAAGAAATGTAATCTAGGCAAACTTTCACAGATATCTTAACAAAAAAGCAGTATTTTTTAAGATGTTTCTTATATGAGTTCAAAAATATATATTTTTAGTAGTTTACACACTAATATTTTTAACAAGTATAAGGCTGGCCGCATACATACGTTTTCCGAATTCGATTTCCGAATTCGTTTTCCGTATTCGAAATTCCGTGAGACTAGCGCAAACGTTCGTTTTTCTTCATTCGGAATGTATAAACGTCAGTACCAGTGTTGCCAACAAGGGCGATATATCGCCATTTAGGCTACTCAGAGCGAGAATCGGCGCCGAAAAAATCTAAAAGGCGACTGGTCGCCAATTAAGCTACTTCAAAAACATCAATTTTAAACATGTCCCGAAATTCTCTAGCCACCCCCCCCCCCCCCCCACGAAATTTATATTTTCACGTAAAAACATCAATTTTAAACATGTCCCACCTAACAGCAAATTCGGCTACTTTACGCTACCTTGTGTATGAGAAACGGCGATATTAGGTCAAGATCCGTTGGCAACACTGAATTACGAACGGAAATTTCCGTACGTTTGCGTCGGCACAAACAAACTGTATGCAATAGCTGCGTTCCACATGACGTCATTAGGTTTTTTCCATTCGGTTTCTCCGAACGCGCCGGCTCGCATTCGGAACGTGCGTAAGGAATTTGTTCCGTTCGGAACTAAAACGAACGTGTGCGGCAGTTAATGTATTTTCTACTGATTCCGTGCATTCGGATGTCCGAATACGGAAAACGAATTCGGAAATCGAATACGGAAAACGTATGTATGCGGCCAGCCTTAAATAGTTGAAAATTTTATCTTAATTCCATTCAGCAAAACAATGAGTAAAGCCTCAATTTAATGCTTTTTTTTGTTAGTCATAACGTAAACCGATTTATAGTAAAGATTAATTGAAAGTAGTGATTTCACGTTAAGCTTCTCGATTGTGTGACATTATATATTTCCAAACCAGCAATGCTAACAGTCTACAATGGAGACCTGATACCAATCCTGATGTTTAGCGGTGAAGCATGGAACTGGCAGAAGAAGGATGGAAGTAGGCAGAATGCTGTAGAAATGAGATTTCTCAGAGTGGTAGAACCATGTATGAACGTGATAAAAATGTGTGTATATAAAATGGATAAGATTAAGAAAGGGACTCTTAGATGGTTTTAGCGTGTAGAGCCGATGCATAAAGAAAGAAGCGTATGTCGGGAGAATATAATATGACAAAGTAGCCCGTAATTCCCGAAAAAGACATGGAACTATCAAGTGAATTAAATTATTGAGTCAGGTAACATAACAGTAGAGTATGTATGAGACGATGTATGTATGTGAATGTAGCCAGGAGTGTGTTCTTTGACTTTGACTTTGTGTGCACTCCTGGGTGTAACGGTGTGATGGTTAGCAAGATTGTATAGATATATATTAGATTTATAATTATTGATTAATAAATAGTTTTCTTTCATATTATGCCATTTATTTTTACTAACCGAGGCTAAAATCGATTAATTATCAAAAATACCAATTTCGACTTTCAGTGTGTCCAGCGTGATTGTGGATCAATCCACTCAAACTTACTTTGAATTAAGTGTAATTTTCAAATTTGGAACTGATTGTGTGAAACCATCAGAAGCGTAAAAGTAGGTACCTCCCTATTGTATAATATTATTAACAGAAAATAATTTTATCTATCATTTTCAAAATTGAAATTGACATTTCAAGAATTCAGACTATCCCGTGATTTTTCACACATGTGCGCAAGTTATAATATATTATGATTACTTGTTTGGTTAGTTTATGTAACACGCTTCTTTAAAACTGTTTGATTAATCAATTTATTAAATATTGGATTGCGAAGAATTTATAACTTATTTTGTATTTTTAAATTTATACTTAATAAAAACAGCCTTCAAATGATCATACTAATTTCTTTGTTTTTAACACTTATGTGCTAAATATTTCAATTTGATTAGCTCACGTTATGAAGCTCTATTTACTTAATTTTCAATATAAAAAAAATGCTGCTTTCAATAAAATGCGATTTAATTTATTTTAAAAATATTTTTAAATATTTTTTATGAAATTCAATGCCAATTCAAAATGTTGATACTGTTAGTCAACATGTTGAACGTGTTAATATCTTAACCCACCACGACAATTAATAATGACGAAAATAGAAATGATATACAACGTGTTGATAAACTTCAACGGAATCTACAATGCCTAACATGAAAAAAGATCAATGAAAATTTTAAAATAATAAAATCTTTATCGTCGTTTGATCCCAAAACTCCAAAAGCAGAAAACAGTCCTATTTCTCAAAATTTAATATATTTTTCAAGTTCTACAAATATGTATGTCTAGTGATGGAGATTTTGTAAACACTTTTCTGATTAACATAATCTCCTTCCTCTTTATGGTATCACGACAAATGTATTTATCAATAAAACAAGGAAAAAAAATTGCTAACATTTCCTCATTTTCAGAAAAATCATCTGTGATGTAGTTTTAGAAAAAAAATGTACCTGGAACAACACAACCCCTATAATAGAATTGTGTTTAAATTTGTGATATAATAAAATATCACACAAGGACCTTTCATTTTTTCATACATAGAAAACAAATAACTTTGCATTTAATCCCTTTAAAAAAAAAATTCTTGAAGAATCAAAATATGTTAAATCAAGTAAGGATCAAAATAAAGCAAATTATTCACAACATATTTATAGTAAATTCTTGAAGAGTTAAAATATATTAAATCACGAAAGGATAAAATTAAGCAAACTATTCATAACATATTTATAGTAAATTCTTGAAGAGTTAAAATATATTAAATCACGTTAGGATAAAAATAAAGCAAATTTTTCAAGGATCAAAATATATTCAATTATTGGAGGATGTAAATAATTTAAACTATTGAAGGGTCAAAATATAATAATTTTTTAAAAGATCAAAATATAGTAAATCATTGAATGATCAAAATACAGTAAAGTATGGAAAACGGTCAAAATATATTAAATTATTGAAGGATCAAAATATTGCAAATTCTTGAAGGATCAAAATATACATTGTAGGATCAAAAAGTTTACCTTGTAAATTTAAACACAAGCAACCCTCTGTATAGTATTTTTTTAAACGTAGAAAAATATAGTTTTAACACAGAAATTTACGTAACTGAATATTTTCACTGAAAAATTATAGTCTTTGTGGTAAAATAATAACTTTAAACCTTATCAAAGTCACCCCTTTTGCAAGTAGTAGCAAAGTGCTGCCACTCCAATAGGTGATATGTGAATGAGATAAGTCAGGTAAACTTGACCTAGGCCGCAGAGTGAGGCAGGTAGTAAGTAGGCAGTGAGGTAGACACGACAGTAGTATAGTACTTACAATTAACATACTAGAGGTGGGCAGGTATTTGTATGGCTCGAGGTGTCGCCCGGCCATATCAGCTGCTGTTTGGTTGAACCCGGTCAACTTGTCTTGTCTACGGAATGGCTTGTTCGGATATTGGGTGCGCGTTACAAATATTATTTAATATTTTACAGACATACTAAATAATATCCGTTAATTTTATGAGGTATTTTCAAATGCTGGTTTCGAAGTCCTGATTAATGTGAAGGTAATGAAAAAGGTTTTCACGATATTATATCAAAATATTGTCAAATTTAAATTGTTGTGACATTTCAATTATTTTTTTTTAATGTGGCTCTCTCCAGAAAATATCGAATAGTTTTGTTTTTGTTATGACCTAGGTTTACACAAAATAGCATTTCATTTCCTTAACCATTTATAGGGCAATCTTGAAAAACGGGTACCCACCTACAATGAAAGTTATATTTCATGAGAGACACTATGAACATGAAACATAACGGCCCAACTCGAGTGAAGTATATTTGTACAAGAACATGTCAGAGGGGATGTTTGTGCCAGTTGGAGGTTAAGAATCATCACATTCGAACTCTTCAGTGCATGCTCCTGAGTTTCGTTAATTTTTGTTTTAAATCTCCGATGAATAAGTTGAAAAATAATGTATGAAAGTCATTATTATTTCTGTACAATATTTTGCCCAATGTTTTTTGGCCAACTGTGACACCAGCGATAATTTCCTTAAACAGTCAGTGGGGACAGATGTTCCCACTTGGAAATATGAATATTTAAAAAATATATCTATATTTGCCCTACAAAGAGTTAATTGAAATACATATTTGAAAAATGTATTATAAGACAATGTACGTATACATATGTATGATGCCAGGAATGTGTGTTAAAACAAGTTTATGTGACGTTTCATCCTCTATTTACCTCTTCAAGTTAGTTGCACGGTTATTTGTTAAGCCTATTATTATTTTTTATCATAATGTTATTATAATCATTTAAAATCGTGTTTTGCAAAAAAAAATTACGTACTATCACTTTTAATCGTACCCATTTCAAAATTGAAAGAAAAATATTTCTATTGGCTCAAATCAGTTTGTTTTATTTTTCGCATACTCTGTAGAAATAATGTTTTTATTATATACTTAGTTTTATAACAAGGTTGATTTCCATAAGAATGAGTTAATTATGTACCAGTACACAGTTTTACATGTCATTATGATACGGCCTTTGACGGTTCAACCTCTGGGGCAAACTTCTGGACACAAGTAGTTTGAACAGACTATACGACAGAGGTTTGTTCGACACTTATTGGATTAATCGCCGGAAGCCTTGGGTGATAAGTTGGCGAAAAAACTTACCGCGATGCTCTTGAAAATAACATAAAATAATAACAAAAATATTTACGTTCGAATAATCAATGACAGTACAATTTTTTTCGGAAATTAAATAAATTATAATACCTAATAAATTCCTCAGTAAAAAAGTCTAAGGTTGGAAATAGTGCCAAACGTACGTCGGTCGCGTAAATCGGTCGCTCGCGGTAGTATATAGGCGAATGAATGAGGAGCTGCAGTGCAAAGCGCAGCGTACGACGACCATCGGACATCGTCGGTTGACCGACGGGATGCTTGGCACTATTTTCAGCCTTAGTATCTTGGCATGTAAATTATTGAAAACACAATGGTTTTCAATCTGGGTAATCGGCAGAGGACAATTATGGGACTAGGTATATGTTTTAACCTGTGAATATATTTTCTTGTACAGTGTAACTGGCAACTGGCACCAAATAAAAATAATTGATACATATAATTCTAGTATCCTGTTTATGTATCATAAACGTATTATGTTACATATAAATTAGTTCTGTGAACAGTAGACCTCGGGTCCAAAAAAAAATTGTTTCTAATTTTCTCTTATTTGATAAATTAAATCCAAAATTTCTTCTGAAATCATAAGATTTGTAAGAGGTTGCTTTAATACGTTCCTACTAAATTATAACGTACATAATATTTCAAGTAAATTTTTTGTTTGAAATTTAGAAATAAATAAATTGTCGAAACAAATGTCACTATCTCAATGAAAATTATTTTAAAACCTTCTTGATGAAAGAAGGTACCATAATATTTAAAAATTCAGTCAAAGTAAGCCTTCTACTCAAAGTACGCTTGAAAATAATGTAGATGCAGTAGATTTTCTAAAACACAAATCAATCTATTCAAAGTTAGCAATTATAATATTATAATAGATTTAAGTAATACATACAGAGTAGTGTAAGATATGATAAGTTAAAAAGAATGGCAGGAAAACATGCGAATATTATAATAAATCAATATGATACAGATACAATACATATAAACACAGCAAATAGGATGCCGATAAGAGACAGTTAAGATGCAGATAAGGCAGTGATAAGATATGGATAAGATTCGTACACGATTCATAAAAGATGCAAATTTTAAACGGAACCAAAACAAAAACGATTATGGTAAGGTAAAGACTCAATATTACAATAAATTGTAGAGTTTTTTTCCTTCTTTACCTCCTTGACAACGTTTCTTCAATACTTCACATCAAGTATCAACACAAGTACCTACATACAATAATACCGGTAGATGCTTGCCAAATACTGAACACAACCCAAATATAGGATGCTTGAATAAAATTAATTAAGACTTAATTTAAATAGGTTACATCATCCATAAGCTGGTAATGTTGAATTTTATATAAATGTACACGAGCACGGATTATAAAATCATACAAAAAACATTAGTAAATCATTAAATGAGACTTTAGTTTTCTTATACAAACCATTATTAGATGACAATAAAACAATAAAATTTTATTTTATCTATGAAAGGTAATTTATTGATTTTACTAATAGAACTTCACTAAAACCTGTTCTAGAACACCTTGACGTAGTATTAATTTAATTATTTTAATTATACTTACGCCATAATCAGCATACAGTCAATTTAGTATTATTAGTTCTCTGAAGAGTAGACCTTGCGTCCAAAAAGTAGGTTTCTAATTTTCTCTTCCAAATTTCGTCTGAATTCATAAGATTTGTATGTTGGCACCTACTTTAATACATACCTACTTAATTGGAAAACATAAATATTTTACGTCATTTTTTTTACTTCGAATAAGGAATTATACAGTTTTCCAAAGAAATTTCACTATCCCAATGACAATACTTTTTCAGAGGAAATTTCGTTTTTGATTTATTTAATAAGAGAGAATTAGATACACGCTACATTGGCGCAAGGTTCACAGAACTACTAGTAAAGTTATATCGATTTATTGAAGTTGTATGGTGGTACATTATTAATCCATGCAGAATAATCCATAGAAACCATGTAGGATTAATTGTTCTTTTTATTGTTTGTAAATATATTATACGGCTTTTTATGAAGTCATAAATGTTCTACTAATAACAAAACATCTTAGCTTTTTCAACCAATTCAAAGGTAACATTGATATTATATTACCCATTTAAATTAAGAATAAAACTTGATCCATTTTCATAATAATTGGTCAAGGTCTAAGAGACCTAAAATATATTTTCTATTACGCATTCAAGGAATGCAGGATTTTAATAAGTAAGCTTCATTCGATGGCTTCCGTTTTTTTAGATAATGATAATAGACATTCGGATATCAATGGCAAAAGTTAGCATTTGAAAATCTTTGAAAATATTTGACAAATAAATTAATATATTTTATACCTTGTGTTGCATTCGAAACTGCTTACGAATTACATCTTCAGATGAACCTCTAAATAGGCTGTAAAAACTTTAGACAAAATGAAATGGTATTTGCTGGAATTGGGTGATAGTCCAATATGTAATATAAAACAAGGTATGGAAATAAAACGGGATCACTAATCACTTGCCACTGCGTCTGCGAAGGAGTACACAACACTAATAACAACATGATTAGTTCCACCAAGACACTTCGAAGTAATTATCACCACAAAAAAGGAATGAGTGCTTAAAACTATATTATGTACTTTAAGATAGTCAAATTCCATATTTTTACTTAACAATGAGACTGTAAACAGAAACAAAACTAACAACTTTCTTCAAATGTGGTCTAAATCCTTTTTCTGTTTTCAAAACAACCGCACTTGAACTTGCACAATTTTCTAGCAATTGCAATTGTTCTAAATTTCAAATTGTTTTCCAGCAGGATGATGGTTTCAAAGAGGTTGAAACTGGATAAATGTTATTTCGGTAGGAAGCAAGCATATTCTAATTTGAAGACCAAACGCCTTGTACCTCCTGCTGTTTCTTTACATATATTATTTGTAGGCACCAAAGGGTGATGGTCTCTACACTTGTCCTTCTACCTACACCAAGGTCTTGGTTATCATCCTTACTTGCTAAGTGTCTTGCCGAATGGAATAGTAACAGGTTTATAAATCTTCGGGCAGCTTAAATCGCCGGCTTACTGCCAGAAGTCATTAACTAACAAAATGTTGAGGTAGGTGACACAGTATTTGTTTTCGTTTACTGTGTATGTATTATCTTACAATATTTTTATATTTACTTGATATATTCTATGTATAATATGGAGCTCGTGGGATTGCACCACCCTCCACGAGAACTGGAATAAAAAAGAAAAAAAATTACGCTGTACACATCATGGCTTGGCCTATTTCAGCGTATGGCCATACACTACCAATGGGAATGTATGGCGAGCGATACGCTGAAGTAGGCCAATCCAAGCAAATATAGCGCGCTTATAGCGTGGTCTGTCACAGGCTTGAATGTAAGATAACTTTTTAAAGTTTTGTCTATCTGTAATCAGTTATTTCCAAGCGATAGAAATAACAAAGTTGACTTTTTGAAATGCACTTTTATTCATCTATATCAACTCCTTATTTTTATGTGAGAATTTATTTTGTTGTTTTATTCATATTAATACGATAAAATAACAAAAACCTAACTTGGTGACTTTTTGAGAACATCAGGTAAAGGATAATTGAAAAAAATGGAACTTGTGCGAGGACTATATACAAAGCTACTCTTAACATATTGAGATTAATTTTGTTTTCAATATAGGATTTTTGTTAGTGTCTTAAATTGTAAATTGGGTATTATTAACCTTATTATGCATGCACATTGAAGTAAATAGGCACTTGTATCTACATAGGTTTCATCGGGCATATTGTTACATCAATGAAATCGACTAAAGGTCTGGAGCCCTTGAAGAAAATAATTTCCTTCAGAGCCTAATGTCGTCTTCTGGGACATTGCATGAAGGGTCTTATAGAAAAGGAAGGAGATTAAGATCTGGTAAGGTAAAGGTTGGATGGGAATATGGGAGGTCGCGGTCAGTATGTGTATATATATGTCAGGAGTGATGGACGTATGAACTCATCCCTACCACTGCGGTACAAGGTGATGGATTGAGAGAGTCTGGCTGGAGAAGTCAAAGAATCTCCATCAACCGGTCCCTTCAGCCACGCAGTTGGTTAACAGACGCATCCGCCGCCAAGATCTTGACAAACCTCACCTCATGAATCCGGGCATCACTGCTAAGTAACCAAACGAAGCGAGAAACTTGGGGTGACCTATGGCAGAGATGTTGATTATCCAATTAACAGTTCCACATTGAATACTTTTATTAAGTTGCATTAAATTAAGTAGTCACCTCTAATTGATATCTACATTAAATGTAATAGTAATTACTTACATAACTATTCACCTGCTGTGAATTTGTGTTTGTTAAATTTGGTGAAGATTTTAGCCCTCAAATAGCATGCAACATGACTACGGAATTTATAGTCACGCAAATGGTATTATTATTATCGCGACGTGACCGTGTTTCCAAAGTTCATCCAGTGTTGTGCAAATAAAACTACATTTCATTTTCATTGAACTTGACCACGATATGAAACAATTGGCATTGAAAGACGTGAGGGAATATATCTGAAAATAGTGATGTGCATGATAACTGATAAATTAAATTCAAAAATATGAATTATTTTGTGAATTGAAATACTTGTTTATTTTAAATATCAATCATTTTTCCGAGAATTATTTTAATCGGGCTTGCAGACACCTTAAGTATAGATACTTTTCTACGGTATAATACATTAAATAATAATAATATTTGGATGATTTATAGTGCGCCGGTTTTGTGCAAAATCACCGAATGCACCTGGAAGGCGAACCGCTAAGCCGAAACTTTGAACCTTAAACCTACGTTTGATCGTGGTTGGCGGTTCCAGGTTCGTCGAAAAAATAATTTCGTCGAACGCGTAAATGGTATACGCGCCATTAGGGATAGAATTTTTTCAAAAGATCGATAATTCTCACTTTGGTCCGTTATATAATGTATTGCACCTTTTTTCGTGTTATTAGTTGTTATTAGTGATAACTTGAGAAAAGAAAAAAGTTTTTTTAACAAGATCGCCGGTTCCTTTTCTATTTGGACTGAGCTTTATATATACAGGCGGCACTGGTTTAAGACACAAATAAACCTTATTACACTGTCGATTTGATTTTGGAATATAATTATTACGGTTACATAAATTGAAACCGTTGAGTCATTTCATTCGATTGCCAACACGTTTCGATTATAAACACACTTCTATTGTCAAAAACTGTTTACCATCAACCGGTTTTGATTATCAACAAGCTTCCATAATACCCATCACTATTTGTAAACAAACACGGTAGTAGATAACAGGTAGTCAATATTTACTTGTCATTATTTTACACTCCACGCAAGATCGCCATCGCAATGGAATTAATTGATTGATAATTGATTCCAAAATGATTGAGCATGTTGCTAATTGACGTAATTCTGATAACGATATGGAAGGTATTAAGCGATATATAATAATTCGTTAAATTTAAAAAATATATATATATGTATATTATAAAAATAGCATAAAGGTTACTTTCTAAAATTACAAATAAAATAAATGTTTTCGCCAACGTTATAATCGTTACAATCCCACAAACAGTTCTCCAACTCGTCGTGGAAGGAGATTATAAGTAATAGGTTCTTGTTATAAATCAGGGATTTATTATACACTTCGCGTATTACAATGGTGACTCGATAGTCGACCTAACTAGAAGCTGGCTAAATGAGATCTGGGAACAGTAAGTTTGTCTGGGAGCATTCTCACTGGCCCTGGCGACTACTGGCCACTAGCTGCCATCTTACGGAATTCCAAGCAAGCTTTTTGCACTGCCCTCTATGAGTGCATCTGTGAAGCTCTTAACTAACTCACTTATCAACACTAAGGTATTTTACACTATTGATTTACTTCTTAATTGAAAGCAGTTCATTAATAAGAACTTACACGAAGCTAATATTTATACTAAACAATTATTTAATTCAATCTTACTGGAATAACTCTTGGAGGTTATATCTACCAACGTAATATTAATCATCGAAGAAGATAATACTGATAAATCTATACGACACATTAAACAGAACAAGACACAGAAAATAAAAAGCTAATGATCGCAACGGGGAATCGAACCCAGGATCTCTGAATTATCAGGACAACGCCTCAATCCACTCCCGGTAAGACAGAGATCCTGGGTTGATTCCCAGTTGCGACCATTTCAATGTTTTCATCTTGTTCTGTTTGTTAGGTTTCGCGTAGATTTATTAGTATTCTCTTCTTCTTCAATGTTTAATACCATAATTAATTATTGCCTTTGGTGGGTATCATCTTCCATCTCTACATATTATTGTTCAGTATGCACGGCGTGAAATAAATAAAATGTTAAATGGAATACGATAACACAAATCAAATAAAAACATTTTGCATGGAGGGCGATGCAAATAACAATATTACTTTCAGATGTTTGTTCAGTCCTTTCGTACCTTACTGAAAAAAATATGTTTAAAAATAAGTGTTCGTCAAGTTTGGCACCTCGATATTTAAATGCGCATTGTGCCAAAAACAACATATGCGTTATGTTATACAGTCCAGTGTCATTTTGCAGTACTATATTTGTATTTAAGCTGTTATTAAATAAAGCTGTTTATTGGTTGTATTCAAGTAAACAATTTATGTAGTTTGTCAAATTATTTTTTGGGTTAAAACTGCACTAGATTCTTAACCAGTAGTGCCCGGAGTCAGCTTAACCATGGAATCTCCAATCGGGAAAAGGAATGTATTCCTTTAATGAAGGGAAGAATATTGGGCTATTCATATCTCACTAAACATGGCTACTGCCATTTCGGCACTGGGACGTGCTGCTAATATAATGTTGAATATTTACATATTTTGTAATAAATACACGATACAAGGATCTTAAGAGGTTGCCATTGGGCGGCGTGGCCTTTTTCATAAAAATCTTAAAAATGCATTTGAGACTAAAATATCTAATGAAACTGAATGTTTTTTTAAAGAATATGAACACCAAATATCTAGTACGGACATATGCCTTTTTTATTTATTTGTGTTTTAAATTATAAAATAATCGTTGGAACTCATTTAAGGCTGACCGTTTATACATTAACAGCCATTGTGCCCAATCTTACTGATCAACCAAACCGAAATTTTAGCTCAACATTTCTGAAATGCACAACTACGCTCTTCCCAACGCAACTCTCTGATCAAGCTAGAGCTGTCATTCCCAAAGTTTTCTAGATCGACCCCCAGGGGTCGACTTGAACCTGCAGGTGGTCCACGTCAATGAAAAAAAAATTTGGGGGTGCATGATATGTAAATGGGGGCCCACGAGAGTAGATCCTATTTAGGCAAACAGTCACCAAAATTTTGGCACCCCGTAAATGTAATACACCAAACACGGATAGTACTTATGTAGGTACTTTCATAATACTTTTTTATAATAGATATAAGCATTTCCTAATTATTATATCAACTGTGTGTTTGGTAAAACCCGTCAAGTCCTACCTACCCAAAATAGATAAAAATTGTCACGTAGTATACGGGAAAACAAAGTTTGGGGACCCCTGAGCTAAGGGATCCAAACATAATAATAACCATCTGGCTCAGTAAAACGTTTAGTTTTAAAAATTATTAACATAGTGAAAAATGACAGTGAAATGTCGAACATCATTCGGCTCACACTAGTGTTGGGTAGGACACGATATAAGAATGAGTTTGTTTAAGGTACTCAAATACTGAAATAATATATTGAGGTGTCCCACCTCAAATACACGTCGTTGTATGAGTAGTGCTGAGTCCGCTCCGGGCGGTTGGGAACAGTTGGGACTCTCTCTCCCTCTCACCTCTTTCACCTCACCCACTCTTGCGTGGTGCTCACATTATAATAAAAAAATTGCTTCTAGTAAAAGTCAGCTACTGCTTTATTTATATTTTAGTAATAATAAGTACATTTAACTCGATAATATTAATTTAGTATTAAACAATTTATTGTCCATGAAAGCGGAAGCACTCGAGATTATCAAAGATAAAAATGTTTGGAAGCCGGCGAATCGGGCGTTACTAAACAATCCACTTGGCTGATCGGAGCCTCAGATTGATTGATGACTTTGAGACTCAGCCATCGAAAAGTTGGGAACAACGGCCGTTATTTTTTAAATAATATTTATGTTTTTTTTGTGTTTCTTTATTAATAAAAATTTAAATGATTACAGTTCTTTGTTTTCTACAGCCACCATACTAGGCACATGCCCGTATTATGGTAGATATACTAAAATAGAGAAGCAGGAAATATAGCATACCCGATTTGGGGGATTCTATAAGGATAAAGTTAGTGAAGCAGGAGAAGAAGAAGTGGCATTAACAATTGGGAAGTTCCCAGCTGTTTAGAACTGGAAACTAAATACTGATGTAAATTGTTCCGGTTATTGTGTTTCTAGCTGATTTATTTCAATCAAGGTCTTACAACAAATTACAGAAACTCGTCGTCTTACAGGTGATCCCGGAGTTTTTTTCAATTTGCATGAGGTAGCTAATCCATTGATTTTGATGATGGAAAAATACATCTAAAACCGTCAGTTCTGCTACTCCTAGATATGCTGAACAATTCCTGTAACCGGGAAAACGGTTTTTCGGTACGGTTGAAATCTCGAAGAAAATGATAATTATTATACTAAGAGATTTGTTCAAAACATGCATAATAAAATACGTCCTATGAACCAAAAAAATTTTTAACCTGTGAATTTATTTATACGTCCTATGAACCAAAACATTTTTTAACCTGTAAATTTATTTAGTTTTTGTAAGAAGCAAACTGCTTTTGTCAGATCATTTTGTTTAATCAGATACTTGAGCCGGTCCATGTCAAGAGTCAGAATAATTGAAGAGTATGTATGAGACGATGTAGGAATGTGAATGAAACAAGGAGTGTGTGGCAAGACCGAGTTGTTTTTGGGGTCCATCCTCTCTGCCTATCCTTGCGGAGAAACGGCGTGATGTTTAATTAGTTAGTTAGTAAAGAATGTCGACATTATTACATCGTGCGGTGTAATACGCAGGGGTACATTTTCCAAAGGTTATTTCTGCATGCCGGCAAAACGCAGGCCAAAATGTCTTCTTTGGTATGTGGGGCAAGCGGAAAAAATACTTGTTACCAAAGCCATTGTTCTTACAGCTTTACCATGGAGATGGTGTACCATTGTATGTTTAATAGATTGCTAAAAATCACTGCATACTTTTCATATTTCATAATACAATATTAAATGGTATTGTAATTACTAGTCGAGATGAAAATTAAACCAATACATTAGATGTAATTTGTCTATTTGCTCCCATATTATTAATAAATTTGAAATAGACGCATATGTACAATGTGTGGTATATTATACATAAACATAACGTGGAAAGCGAGAGTGATGATACAAAATGACACGTGGCAAATTAAAACGATTTTAATGAGATGAAAATGAAAAATTGCTTTAAAAATTTGATAATAAAACAAATTTACCGAATTAGCTACAAAACAATTAGGTAAATATGTGAAATTGATAGGAATTTGATGATCGTGGGTATACTTTGTGATGATAAGGTTAGGTTCAATAAAATGTTAACGATTTTCGTAGCTAAATTCCCAAATCAACTAAATTGTTAAACTTTCTAAGTAAACACGAGCAAAAAATAAAATTGGGATGTTTTTTACGAGTGTACCTACCTAAAATACGTTATTTACGCTGTTCATCTTAAAATAGTTTTGGCGATATATTATTTTACGCAATTGGAATTTGTACCCGCCGAGTTACAGCAAGAAGCTTGCCAGCGGAGTGCTAATTTCTTGAAAACACTTAAAAAAATATTTTGACAAAAACATTTCAAAACAAATAACATATTTTTTTCCGTAATTAGGTAGATTTTCGTTCAAAAGAATCGTTTCGGATGTTGACATATTTTGAATCAAACTGCTGCGCTCAATATGCGCTCGATATGAAAACATAAAATTTTACATTGTTTTGAATATCGTACAAGAGTCCCGACTGTCCAAAACCAGTAGATTGTGAGGCTGAAGGAAGTAGGGAAGAGAAAGAGGTAGGGTTTATTTTTTTTTAATTAATTACCTTTCACTCACAAATAATTGCCAAAGTTGCCTCTAAAAACATGAAAATCAATTTCTTCAAAAAATAAATGAAAATACGCCTGATCAGTAGAAGATAATTGCTATACTTTTTGATTTAAAAAAAAAAAACAAACATTCAGTTTGGTAAAACTATGTTTTGTATGAAAAGGGCCGCGCAGCAGTACCTCCTAAATTTTGAAGTTATTAAATGTGGTTATGAGGTTGTGGTTATCTTTTGAGCTGAACTTGTTATTTTTTTTTATAAAATAAACGCATAATTACTAATTAAAGCACGATACAAATATAAAATTTATAATCATTTGGGTGTTCCAAAGTAACACCTTATGTTTATGGCCAAGTGGCGGTTAAGCGACAAAGGTATTTAAAAAATGGACTGCAATAATTGTTATCGAGATTTGAAGATCATTTAACCCAATCTAGAACCAAGAAACTACTCGATATGGACAGAAACTCGCTGAGGGAACTGGTAAGACTACTAAAGGGACACTGCCACCTCAGGAGACACGTGCAGATATTGGGAGTGGAAAACACCAATAGATGTGTAGAGGATGGAGAGACTCCAATTCACCTATGGTACCAATGTCCTGCCCCGACGGGAACTAGGCTCAGATACCTGGCGAGACATACAGTAGAAACAGAAGACATAACCACATACCCAAAAACAACCCTGGTGAACTTTATTATAGGGATTGGGTTGTTGTTAAAGGATTGAGGTAAAATGGGAGATAGCACAATTGGCCTATGGCCTTAGTGTTCACGGGAACTGCGTGTAAACCGTCTTCGCTTTAAAAAAAATTATCTTCAAATCTCGATAACAATTATTGCAGTCCATTTCGAAGATCATTTAGCCCGATCGAATGATCTTCAAAATGGACTGCAATAATTGTTAACGAGATTTGAAGATCATTCGATCGGGTTGGAGAGATGGTGAGTTTGGTAAAGATCACTACACATGTTGGTAGGCGAATTTGGAAGGCGGGTTTGTGTACCGCCGCCTCAGGAACTATTTATTGGATAACCATTACCTCAGCCGTAAGTCACCCTAAGTGGTTCGCTACGTTCGGTGATCTAACAGGGGTGCCGGAGTTCAGCAGGACCCTTTGACCTCTCCAACCAGTTGCTCGACCCTCGCCTTGCGCTGCAGCGAAAGGGATAGATTCATACGTCCGTGACTCCTGGATACACTGATATCTAGATTCCTATCCACTCCTCATTCCCTTTTCCTTCCCAGACCTTCCTCTCCTCCCTTTCCATAAAAGGACCCTTCACACAGCATACCCAAAAATGACATTTGCTCTGAGGTTAATTATTTCCCTCTGTGTGGGACTAATTAAAAAAGATATATATAATTTTCTAAATAAACACAATTATTGTTATATTTCCACAACATGACTACTTTTAATCTCACCACACGACGACATTGAATTTTGAGATGTAATTTACCCAATTTAATGGCCGATAACATGCACCAAACAGCGACGAGAATACGAATGTGTAACATTTGTCATCTTACTGTCGAATGGGTTGTTATTTGTTCTTCTTTCTTGTAGTAGTTACCTACTACGACTACTACTTAGAGGGAAAGAGAGGAAAAAAGAGAGATACCAATATTAGATAGAACCTTAGGATATGGAATAGTCCCAAAGTTGTTTCACTAAACAGTGTACATTGTTCACAAATTATATTGTGATGGTCTACATGGATATTATAATATTTTTACACTAAATCTATTTTTATTATTGTTTGGTTTTTCTTTAAAAGAAACGCTATAAAATATTTCAAACAAATTTATTTTTTTACTGTGAAAAAATAATTTTATTGAACAACAACAAAAACGGTTACACAGTATAATATACAATTATTGTTTTTTTTTGCCAATAGATGAGCTGGATGCAATAACAACTTATGATCAAAATGGTCGTATTGAGTAAAACGCGTTCAAAGTTTTTTGAAATACGTAGTATTCTCTTGTAACTAGTGTTCACAGTTAAGCATGTAACTCGGTTTGTTTAAAACCTATAGAAAAAATATTTACATAGCAGTAAAGAAGGGGTCGCGGTTATCAAAAAGGCAACGTGAGCAAAAACACCCTGTGAGCTTTTAAATTGTTTTCGCATCCAGTTCCACAACCAGGTATTTTGCTTTTTCCGAAGCTATCTTAAAACTGTTGGTTTAAATTTCTAACACAATTATTTTTATTGATAAATAAATGACATACAAAATAACAATTTTTATTACAGGCAAATTCAATGAAAATTATTTTAACTATCTTGTATATATAGGATGTAACAGCACGTACCCGAAGAATTTTTGAGAATATTTGGTAGATATCATTTTACTGTTTAATGATATTTTTTTCAATTAAATATATAATTCCATCACCTGTCACAACTGAGAGGTAGGGTTGTGCCTAACGCGTCACGTGATAGGTACGCAGTCCATCTCGTTCCATCAACTCGGTAACAGAGGAGAAAGAGCGCCCATATCACGTGATCCCGTCGCGTGTGGTAGAATTTTTGTTGTTGTTCTTAATTGTAAAAAAATCATAACCGGTTTGCAAAATGATTTCTACGTTTTGGAATCGCGGGTTAAAATCCTTTGGGTACGTGTATTGTACACCTGTATTGTATAATATTAGTAGTTCTGTAAAACGCGTTAAAAAAAACTTATTTTCTCTTATTTTAAATTAACTCAAAAATTTCCTCTGAAGTCAGAAGAATTTGTAAGTAAGTACCTAAATGCCTCCCTACTTTAAAAATAACCACGACTATTTCAGATTTAAAAAAGGATCTTTACTGAACCATTAACTCGTTGTGTGACAATGCTAAATACTCGCCGTGCGCCAACTGATTCTATTTTCGTAAATACTTACTTGTTTTTTGTAAAATGTACCAGATATTTTGTAAATTTATTTTTTTATAAAAATAGTGTATAGTTTAATCATTAGTACTTTCCCCAGAATATCTATTTACAATCAGATAAATATTTTTAAGTTATTTCTTCCGTGATCGTGCCTATCGGTTACAGAAGCGCGCGACAGGTTACAACGGCCACTAGCGACCAGCAAACAGCCTATTCACAAGTGTTATGTAATGTAATAGTGAATCTGAAAACTTTAAGTAACATGAAAATAAGTATATACAAAATATAACAAACTTATTTTTAAACACTGTAATATAATGTACCAACGTACTCTTAATTGATAAATCAGTATTTACTAAAACCTAACACTAAAATAATACCTCTGTGCCTAATTATGTTTATTATTATCTACTCCACTACAAAATACTTAAATTAGTTGCACAATACTGTTTAAATATATTGTTTCAAATACGTACGGTCTGCGTGAAAAAATATTTACAATATGCAGATTGAATAAAGGAATTACCCCACAAACCTAATTTAAAAAATATCACATCTTAATATACGCGTAATAATCTACAATCCGTTTATTGACAAGTATTTTTTGTTACATTGAAAGCATTTTGTGATTTTGTGGGTCAGAATAGAGTTTTTTCTTCACGTTGTTCATTTTCATATTATGCTTATGTAAATAATGTCGTTACGGTTATTTATATAATCTATGTTGAATACTTCAACGACCTTCTGAAATTACAATCACTTAAAATAAATATTTAAGAAAATATCAAAGATTATACAGATTTTTTTTTGAGAAATCTACTGGAAACTCCAAGATGCAGTGCTAAATGTTTTAGGCAAAATCAATCAACAGATAAAATAAAAATTGTCGATTTCCTGAAATAATGAATAAATCAAATTTTTGATGAAATTACTGTTGTCTGCAGAGTGACAATCAAATTACAATAAAATGACAATGTACATTGGGTGTCTATGATGCACACAAACTACCTGTTACCTACTATCTATCAAACTATCCTTACCCGCAAAAAAATTACAGACCATAGATTTTTTTCATTGATCTACAAATATTGTTTTTTCATCACTGGGTCGATTTGGGCACAGTTTTTTTGGGTCAATATACACATCTTCCCAATCATCAGATTTCCCATGCTCCGCCAATTCTGGAGTAGAATTATTCGTAAAACTTTCTTTATAAATTCCCAAAGTATCCAGATTTTCGACGATATCATTTGACAAAGCAAAGTTCAAAAAGCTTGGTGAATCACCGTCGACCTTTTCATAGTCGTTTGATTCGTTGAAATCCCCAGGAACAACTATTTCCACAAATGGGTTGAATTCTTTTGTCTTCTGTATCGGAGTTTCGCCTGATTTTGGGACATCTAAATCAGCATTATAGTTATTATTTAAATCGTTTCCTGCGAGATGTGTTTGTGAAGTAATACTATCGTTTTGGTCGTATGTATATGGAAGTAAAACTACTGTTGATCTTGCAGAACAGTCTTGATCCATAATGTTGTCGCTAGGATGTAGGTTCACTAGATTTTTAGTGGCGTGAATTTCCGGAAAAACTCTTATTTTGGCAGCATCAACATCGATTATGGATATCTTTGGAACATCTTCTTCGTAGGCCGCATTGACTGACCAGACATCGTACTCTCCTGTTTTTTGTGGTTCAAAACTCACCTCTCGGATTTCTTTTGTCAGTCTCCTATTGGCAGAGTAAGGTGGGATCTCAAGATTCAGACCAACGCTGTGTTGGGAAGTTTCTTGCGGTGTTGCTTCATCATATTCAAAATTTAGGCTGACGAATCCGTCGTCACTCGGAGAATATGAATTGTTTAAGATGGTTAGAGAGTTAGCAGTGTCTATCTCATCGATAGGCAAAGAAGTTGAATGCAAAGAGTCTCTTCTCTGAATTACCGCTTCACTGATTCTCCTATCCATTATTGAAAATCTTGGGACTGGTGGTGTTTGATCATCATTTTCATTTTCATCTTCTGGCTTGTTATCGACAATCGTGCTAAAAGTTTCCCTTTTCCCGAAAATCGTGGTAGTTGGCCGTCGAGTCCTCGCTTCTGATCTAAATCTTGTTGACACAACCGTCTCGGTCTTTTTGTATGTTGCCTTTATTAGCATATGGACCTAAAATCAAAATACGAATAATAAGACTTCCTTTAAATATTCTAAATAGAAACATATTCAAAAGTTAAACAGTAGAGTATGTTAAGTATAAAATTTATCTAAAAAATAGACATCTAAATTGAGTCTAACATAAAAATCAACGGTACAACACACAGTCCTAGTAGCACTGACAATATTAAATTATATTAATGTCTCTGTAATTATTCAATATTGAGCGGCATTATAATGGAAATATATTTGGCAGTATAAATTATGTATTTTCTTAACGAAAAACATAGAAGTGTTATGCAAAGTTGCCAAGACATTTTAATAATGTTTCAATCATTTGATAACAGATGGCGCTGCAAATATCACCAGTAATAATAATCGATTCATTTATAAATAAGAGATCTGACGAAGAGTGCAACAATATAGAGATAAATATTGAAAACATTATCATTATTGTACTATAAAGGACACAAAGGTAACCCAATCCCTCGATCATTACACTGTCTGTGCATCGATATATAAAACTCGATATTGGTTGTCATTTCTACGGCAAGTAATAACATTAATAACTTAGTTTCCTACCTCTTTGTTCAGATAGCAGTACAGGAAAGCCACCATGACCCCTTGCAGTCCGTCCATGACGTATGTGAAGAAGTAATACCCTTGCTCCCAGTCGCAGGATGTGGTTTTTGGTCTCCAGGCCGTCAACAGGAATTGGACTCCGAATAGGGGCATCAAGAACAGGGTAGCCTTCGTTGTGCTCCTAAAAAGAGTCATTTTTTCAACTCAGTCACTAACCGGTCACCATTGAAAAGATTATCAGAGAAAGAAACATGAATATTATGTTACATTTCATTTGTAAGATCACACAATTTTGCACCATTTACTAAAAAGGTGATGGTATATATCTATCTTCCAAAGATATACCCCAGGAACACCGATAAAAATTAGTAAACTAGTAAGATTATAAATTAAATTAAAAACAACAATAACTTAAACGTTTTTAAATTGTGAAATATAGGCCAATAAATAATTCAATCTACTTATTTATTAACCCCTGTTTAGCTTTTACCAGAAGTTTATAAATTAAATACAAAAATATTTTAACTTAACAACGGTAAATTAATAACACAAGCATTACAACATAAATAATTAAAAATAAAGCATGAAACACAGGACACTTGTTATGTTAATAACACGCCAACTGAAGAACCATAAAAATATAATATGAATACTTAATCTGCTTAAGCACGTGCATAGATTATGATAAATCGTTATTTACATTTACTTAAAAGTGCTGATAAACTAAATGTAACAGAATTTAAAACTAAAATATCAGCGACATGTCACTGCCAAGCCTTGAATCCTTTCTATGATAGAATTGATCACAAAGTTATTGCTGTGAAACAATATGTCCCATCTAGTATGCTTCGGAAGTAAATGGAATAACAACAAATTTATAGCGTCAGGGCAGTCCAATCTTGAAACAGCATCAAATATTTTTCGCCTTTCAAATAATTTCGATAAATTGAGTTTACTTTGTAAATTCACATAATTGATTTCATTTATGGGAATACCAATTTTGAAATTAATAAAGCGTAAAGATTTATTGAATTTACATAATTTGTAAGCTGTGAGATTTAAAATCAGGTGACCAAATGCATGCATTATATTCTACCTGATATCTAACCAGATAATAATTGTATGGTTTCATGGTTATTAAAGTCTTTTGCGATTTTAAGAATAAATCCAAGCAATTTTAATCCTTTACTGGTAATAGTTGTGATATGATTCAAAAACCAAAATTTTGAGTCAAAGATAACACCAAGATCGTTGAATTTATGGACCCTTTTAAGATTGAAATTATTAATTGAGTATTCGAAGTATAAGAAGGGTTTTGATCAGTGAAAACTAATCGTTTGGCATTTGTCTGTATTTAGGTTTAATTTTTTTACGAGGCACCATTTATAAAGTGTATTAAGTTCAATTGCAGAGGCAAACTATCTGAAGAATTATTCATGTTGAAATGCAGTAGAATTATCACTTTATGATAATTATCAAAATTTAAGATACGTCTTTATGTCTTTAAAGGAATTAAATTTCTTGTGATTGAATGAATTTGTTATCTGGTAGGTGTCTTAAAACATCATTAACTGGATTAAATTACTGAATTTCGATAAAAAATGAAATAAGTATTTAATTCAAAATAATAAAATAATTATATGAACATTTGTACACGGTTGACGTTTGTGAAATTAAAACGAGTGTCTGAGCCCGAGATATTAATGATAACAAAATGTCCATAGATACGTACAGCTGATTAGAGCTTTCCTTTCTCTTTAGTTTTGTCAGCAGTATTCTCAGGATGTCTATGAGAAGGATGGTGTTCACCACAAGCATGCCGATCCTGGGGCCATCCAGGGTCCACTGGATACCAGAAACTGAGTAAACTATCCAGCAATGGTCATTGTTCATGTAACTCATCAGGAAAATCCATATTACCACAGGAATTACAGTCAGAGCTGAAAGAAGAGAAAACGATTTAATGCTATTAGCAAAAGTAATAATTAAGTATTAGGTAGAGTTGTCGATTATGCGAGATCTCCTCTCAAGGAATATTATTTTATTTGATCTCCTTTTACTTCTATGTCTTGACTCGAAGACTTATAGGTCTTTGGTTCCTTAAATGGTGGCAAATTAGTAGTTGAAGTGTGGTCTTTTTAGGTGCCGCCTGATTTATTTGCTACTCGTATTTATCTAATTCTTGTGCTTAACTGTTGGGCTATGGAACAACTGACCGGCTTTTGTATTTCTTTACAAACTGGATCTATTCTCTCTTCATTGACTCCATCATCACTAAGGAATCCTCAAAACAGCGTCTCCAAAGAATTTATCTAATAATGCATTCACTGCTTCCCGGGTGGAGTTTGAACGTTAGCAAAAAATAATCTGTGCTCATGGCAAAAGGATTAAAAAGGGTGTAGAATCTAATAGAATCTGACAAAATAATATCACTTATCGAATCCCACTGAAGATATAAATTGATATAAGCTGTTTTTTTCTTCTTCTGGTGAAACTAACCAAACCCATGCAAATATCGAAATTAAATATTCTGAAGGAGATAACCCATTTCATTAGGCTGTCAGAGGCCTTGGAATCAAAGGTCTTATGTAAATTGGCGACGTCAGTTTTCTTTTAAATCAGTATTTATCTTCAGTGTCCAAATCACTTTCTGATAAAATATCCATATTCCGCTTCCTTCTAAATATGCCCAAATTAATTAAATAACACTTGTTTTCAACTAAATTAGTACAAGAAACAAGTATTCTCTCCTGGGGTGGTGGAAAAATATGCACAAAATAGGTTATTAAGTTCTTAGTTTGGGTTATTTAAATAATTTGTGCGTATTTAGATTGACGCTGAACCTTCTGGTAAACGTCACATCGTACTAACAAAATCAAACATAGCGAATGTCATTAGTAGATATTATAATTGTAAATTTTATTTTTTTATAAGAAACGAAACAATTTGAATGCATCTTTTACCATCTCCTCCTCTGACGTAAACGGTTGTTTTTTATATTTAAATAGTTATTTAAATAATTTGTGGGCATTGAGAAGGAAGAGCAGAATGGAAAATTTTACCATGTTTTTTTTTAGATCTCATCCATCTTCATTTTTAAAATTCACATCATTTTACATTTGGATCGTCCGACACCGTAGTGTACTAACTCTGAGTTTTAAATAAGGACACCAAATCATTATGTAGGTCAGCCAGAGGGCACTATCAATCTTACTTACTAAGATTCTATTTGGATAAGACGGTGAGGAGGTCCGTATACTGCTCAGGTTAAAATATTTTTTAGAATGGCACTACTTTATTCCAATCCTCAAAAACACGGTCATTTTTGCATTTCGCGTTTAGTTGCTAACATCACATTTCTTAAAATGACATTTGCGGTGTCATTGATTTGAATATGCGTTCCGCATTTGCAATATAAATATCTCCGTCTTAATACCACAGTAATACCTTCCTAATCCTGGGGGTTGGGGGTTTAAAAATCGTTCAGCCACTAAAACTGGGGTATTACGGCCGGTATACGCAGTGCGCACGCGCGTGCTTACGTGTAACATTTTCTACTAACCTATTCTTATCCTTCCGTATTATCTATTATGAGTAAGACGGAGAGAGTTTTTCAGCATGTGAACCGATCAGAGGCAAGCATCCTTCCATTAGTAAACTCTAAACTAACTCAGTACATGCTCAGCCAAGATGCACGACTGTTGGCAGAAATGATGGCGTTTCGGAGTGAAATGGCTGAATTTTTAATTTAATTAAGACATATTGTAACTACGGGTATAAAACTAGATTATTTGACTCTCACGCAGAATTTATTTTGAAACCTATTCCTTGCAGAAGTACCAATCATTTCGATAATTCATTTTATAATTATTAAATTACCAATAGCAACTGAGTAAACAATTTTATGATTCAGTTCCCTCTTGAAGACGGCAACGATGGAACGATGTAGGAAGATACCGTCCACCAGCATACAGGTGAAGGCAGCGCTGGAAGCCAACTTCTCCAGACTGGCCAATACTTTACAGGGCGGCTCGTTCAGGGACATGTTTGTTGGAACATATTTGTCTGGATCTCTCGGGGAGAGCTCGTCCAGAACAATCTGAAGTGGAAAAACATAATTCGATGACTTAATTTGTAGAATTCGTAACTCCATTGTTTTTTTTACATACATAATTACAATGAAAACCTTATGTCTGTATGGTAATTAGCTAGTTAAAAATCGTTTTGAATAAAAGAAATACAAAGGAATAATATTTTATTTATGTAAGGGTAGCATATTATATTTTCTCTTTCGATTTTTTTGCGATTCATAACTTTGATCTTTGAGTAAAACATAAAATTCATCATACTTCAAATATAAACATTTTAAAATTGCACAAAAAATTATTTTACTATGTACGTAAAGCGTATCTCAAAATTTTAAAATTCAGGTTGTTACAAGGTCTGAGCTCATTTGGTGTAAAAACTAAAGATGACAAGAACCTATGGCTAGCACAATTATATCATGTGATATGTACCAACCCGTTCCAAAACCATCTACACCATATTTATAATATTTAGCACGGTCGATCGAATATCGATAACTTGTCATCTTTCCCCAGCATGACTAACAAACAAACAACAGTACATGTTGATATAAATTAAAGAGCACTTAGTCGTTGAGAACCGTTGTTTGTTTGTTAGCGATCTGAAGTCAAGCTCGGGAACGATGAAGTGATCGATACTATCGATAAAAACCTTTATCGATCGACCGTGCTAGATACTCAGGTGATGTATTCTGTTCCCACATCACTGGGCAGTAAGGGACTATTAAGGGGCAAGTCTTTAATCGGTTAGCAGTTAGTAATTTTGAGTGAGCATAGCGATGTCCTGTTTTAACTCGACCGTTTGGCAATCCGTCTATCTATAAATTAGCTTGTGCGTTTTGAATCCGGTTTCGAAAATCTGCTGTATCCACTTTATTTTGCAATCAAGCCTTACTTTGACTAGATGGCTTACTTTGGCTGGGCTCATTATTGTATAATTCCTAATTTGGAAGAAAAAAAAATGTTACATTAAATATTATATGGATTACAATTAAGGAGGTAGGTATTGAAGTACCTACTTAAAAATGTTTTGATTTCAAAGAAAATTTTATTTTGATTCATTAAATAAGAAAAAAATTGAAACATACTTTTTTGGATGCATGAAGGAGAAAAATCAGATATCAGTTGCTTGTTCCACAAACGAGCCGACTTACACAAAAACAAGTCGAAGAAACCACCCGTTCTCATGCCAACATCAACTGTGAACGGGTGTTCTGCTCCTGTCCGTCTTGTGCGGAATTCAATAAATAAGTAATGGTACAGACATTTTTTTTTGAAAAAGGATTAAGTTGGTAACTCTAAGAATCGAACCCGATCCGACAGACTGCTAGTCGAACGTCCTTCATAACGGACTATGAAAGTACGGTGTACTTTCTATAACTGGTCACTGGCAAAGTGGAAGCCAGGAAAAGCAGAGGACGATCACCGAGGACGGAACCAATATTACTGCATCGGAGTCCTTGGCACTCCGAGGAGTGGAGAGCCTTGTGCAGCAGGGAAATTGGAGTGGGGGTCTCGACCCTCAGCAATGAGGAAACAACTAAGGAAGAACTTACCACAATCTTGGTGATGATGACCAGCATGTTCCTAAGCAGGATTGCGATGAGTAGATTCCGATGCAGCGCCAGTCTTCGTGCCCGCAGCCTCTTGTAGGACAGAAGCACGATCACGGCGGGCAGGCCCAGCCCGATGGCGGTGGCCAGACACGCAATGTGCACCTTGGCGCGCGTCTGCAGCCGGGATATGATGCTGCACGTGGAGTAGTTGGTCGTTTGGTTCCACGTGGCGTTTTGGTAACATGTCTTTTCGCTATAGTCTGAAACATATCATCAGCATAACATTATACACGGTATCCGGAGACTAGTGGTAGTTCCTTTTTTCGGAAACTAAAATGTCAAAAAATACTGCGCTTCGGCACATATTAAAAGACAGTAAACAGCTGATAGTACTTTTGATCAAAAAATTTCCATCTTCGGACTCGAAGAATTTACTAGAAAAACAAAGCCAATTAAAAAAATATATACCACAAAATCGCATTGCTATCCAAATGTTTCCGGACACTGTAAGTACCTACATTATATTAAATAGGTTGAAAATCTTTAGAACAATGAAAACAATAATCACTAATAATCACCGCTAGCAAAGGATGGATCCACCGATGCGACGCCACGCGCGACGCATCGGTGGGAAATGATACTTAAACCGATAAACTATGATTAAACACGAATTATTTTATTATAATCGTTATTCACTACATCGATGCTTAAACCGATAAACTATTATTAAACCACGAATTATTTTATTTTAATCGTTATCATCATATATGTTTGTTTTATAATTTTAGTAGATGTTTAATTATTATTGAAAATATATGAAAATTATAATTTTAAAAAGATGCTATTATTTTAAAAAATGCCGGTGCCTCAAAATGCTTTGGTGCGATCATAGCAACCCGGTGGTCCAAACTATAATATTACAAACAAAGTATTATTACTTTATATAAAATATAATATTTACTTATATACAGGGTGCCCGGGGGTAAAGTGCTCTTACTTCGGGAGGTGACACGATGGTAGAAGTAAAAAAGGTTAATAATTTTTTTAGAAATTCCGATGTTTATTTTCCAAGTATTTTTCCCTATTTTTTTTCCCATACAAACAATTCATCTTTTTTTACCTAAAAACTACCTTAAAACGTTATTAATGTGTATATATATATATATTATTGTATGTATATATATATATATATAAGCCCTGATGAAGCTTGAGATAAGCGAATCCCGGTTGGCAGTCATTTATCAACTCAATAAAAGTGGTCACAAAGCATGTTTTTCTTCTGGCTTTTAATTATTATCGACTTGTGGACAACATTATCTAGGAGACTATAAACTAGCTATATTTTAATCGATTGCAGGCATGTTAGCGGAATTATTATATAGTTCATGTTGACAATTTAAAGTTTAAATTCTGGACCCCTAGGTCAAATTCGTTACAATCGGCCAATCGAAAACGTGTACCGGAAATCCAAATGAAAATTCCAAATATTTCAGTGCATTGGACCTTTAGGTATCTTTTAGAAATTAAATGATGATGATTAGCACTCATAAAACGTTTTGACTAAACACATAAATTAAAGAAGAACACAAAAAATGCGAAATGGCTATATAGCACGGTCAATCGATAAAGGTTTTTTCGATAATATCGGTAACTTGAAATCGTTTCCAAGCATGATTGCAGTTCACCAATGAATCAACAACAGTTCATGACGATTAAGTGTTCTTAATTTATTTGACGTGAACTGTTGTTTGTACGTTAGCGATCCTCAGTCGTGCTTGGGAACGATGAAAAGTTATCGACGTTATTGACAAATGCTTTATCGATCGACCGTGTTAGATACTCTGTTTGTGTTTCGTGAAATTAGTCTAGAGGTACTAAGTCAAAAGCTACATCGGTTTCCATTCAAATTTAAGAGGATGGCATTTGTATTTTAAGGTTTTTTTAACTCCACACGGGAGGCCCTGAGGAAAATAATTTCAGTCAGGGTCTATTTTATCTTTGGGGATGCTATGTAGGGTGTTTTTTCAAGGATAGGAAGGAAAGGAAGTTCTAAGAAGAATAATGTATGAGGGGTGGATAGGAATCTAGGGTTCGGTGTGTCCAGTAACTGACGTATGAATCCATCCCTCCACCAGCTGGAGGGATCAAAGAGTCTCCCCAAACAGGTATCATCCGTTCCGTCCCACCACGCAACTGGTGAGCAGGCGCATCCGCCGCCAAGACTTGAACAACGCCTCACCTAATGAACTCGGGCACCCCTTCTAAGTCACCAAACGTAGCAAAACTTGGGGTGACCTAAATAAGTATGTGTAATATCTGTTCAGTGACTAAAAGTGAGTAAATGTTAGCAACACGCTTACGGTAGCAATCAGGTCCGGTATTTGAGTAGGCGAACTCTGGACAAACTTGTTTGGCGACTTCTCCTGCTTTTTCCGAGTCGAAACAACTCCAGGCGTCCCACACGGCTGGGCAGGATTCTTCTTCTGAAATAAGTCAAAAAAACTTTATTATGGGACATCGCATACGTTAAATGCTTCCTAGCTATAATTAAAAATGTACGAGCGTATACCTGTGAAAAATCACGGGATATCTTAATTGTGGGATTTGTGAAGCTGAAAAGTGTTTATAAAAACAACAAAAAATTAACAAAATTAAATATACCAATCAAATGTTAGTAAACTTAAATTATTATGATACTAATCCAATGACTTAAAAATGTGAGACGAGTTATATTCATACTAATCGAACAAAAAATGTAGCACCGCTTATGAAAAAGGATGGCCATCCAAAGAATACGTACCTATATAATAAAGTATGTCCACTGGACTTGTTCACTGAAAGCACGCGCGTTGTCTCAGTAACATAATATTTTCACTCTATTTATTCATTATTCGAATAAAATAAATAAGCATTACGAATAAGGAATTAGTTCATAAAATAATTTTGGTATCCAAGACTTTTCAATAAAGTTCATTGAACTTAAATACTCTTACGCATTACGCACATTACTCAGGCATCAACAACTGACATTATTATGTATATATTATTATGCATTATTAAGTTTATATTTATTGTACTGTATTTATGTTAATTACTGATATAAACATGAAATAATTGTGAAATAACTCCTATGCCAAGCTCAAGAGCTAGCACTCTTCATTGGAGTGGAAATTCAATAACATATGTTTTTCACTATTACCTATTATTACCTAATTGTATGTACAATGTAACAATGTTATAAGTTAAACAAAAAAAATAATATTATAAAATTATTATAAAGCGAAAATCTGATGAAGCAGGAAAAGCACACAAGCAAGACTCGAACGATAAACCGGAATTTCTAGGAAGCAATTGTTTTTAGTTTTACCTCACTAGAGCTTTGAGGCACACGGTGTTAACCTTTCCGGGTTCTGTACGTTACCGTCCGCTTGTGCTTTCGCTAAAGGAATATGGTATTGACATCAACTACTAACTGATGTCTTGCGCTACATTTAAATTCTGTCCATAAATATACAGTGTACTGCCATCTATGGACGTAATCCTGTTACTTTTTACCATTTTCATTTGTTTCGTTTCGTTACCGACACTATAGAGCATGTTTCTTTATTTCGCTGGACGTCACAATTATTCATTAATACACTTTTTTTTAAATAATTAATATTTCGCACTGCATAATAATAAATGGGTATTATGGGCGGGCTACAACTTATACCAACCAACCCGAACCAGTTCAACCAGTAAGGCTTTCGACTAGCAAGTCGGGGGTCGCAAATTGAAATGCAGGCGTAAATTTTATTTAATTAATTTATGTTATTTCATAATTAACTCATTTATAATAATAAATAAGAGTGGAAGATACTCTCAGTATCAGCCTGGTGAAGACCAACATTCAGAATTGAATCGTAGCTTGAAATGGCTTTAGACGCGTTTGGTGACCAGATTTGAATTGACAAGGACTTTCCCACCTTTCTATTCCTCATCTCCTCCCCCCTACTACCTTCAAACTCGCAACATACCCCAATTGGGGATGCATTAGTCTCACTGGCTCCTGACGATTAGGGCTCTTGCGATTTCACATTTAAAAAAATGATAAAGCATATAAAGATTGGCCATTTTTTTCACTATGGTAACAACATTTTGTTTTATTGGTATATAATATTGATGTATTTCTATGGTATATAATAAAACATTCATAGACACAAGACCTAATGAAGCTTAGCTATAAATTATTCATTTATATTCTGTAATAGAAGTTTTTTTAGCAATCAACTATTTATTGAATTGAAAATTAATTAGTCTGAAAGGTCGGTTTTTGAGATTATAATGCTTAAAATATGGAATGAGGTTAAATTTTTTTAAAACCACTATTAAAATTATGAAAATTCCAAACGTTTTAGTACGAATTTTGAACAAGCCATAATGTAATTATTTTCAATGTGTCAATTATTCGTATTTTTACATAAAAAACACAAATATACTACAATTATATAACAAATATTGAAAAGGGATTATATTATGTACAAATGACCACAATATACAAAATAAAATATTGAAAAAATTATTATGTAATGTATAAATGAACACATTATACAAAATAAAATATTGGAAAAGGATTATATTATGTATATGAACACAATTAACAAAATAAAATATTGGAAAAGTATTAGTGGTACGTATTACATATATTATAATCGGATAAAACAGAGCAGTGACAAAACATAACGTTTTAGGTTAGTTTAGGTTGGGTTAGATAAGGTTGTTAATTTTTATCATCCTTAAATAATTCCACAAAAAATTCAAACCTTATTTGTTTATGATTAACCCACATTCTAGTTCCTACCCAAATTGCATTTTCCCTTGTTCTGTTCCATTCCTAAAGGTTTTATCTTAGATTAAAGATTTAAAATAAGGAGACTGTATCGTTTGTTTTTTATGTTCGAATTTTCGTCGTTGAAAGTGCTTGTGATTTTCGCTCCTTATAAAAGTGTAAAAAGTGGGTAAATTATCATCTCCAAGTTAAAAACATTAAATATTGCCGTGTGGTGATCACAAAATAGCTCGTGTCATTTCATGTAGTGAAATTTTTTCATGTCATTTAATGTAGTGAAATATTTAATGTATCAAAAAATATGTAAACATTTTTAATGTATCAAATACGTCTGTCTCGACACAGGTTTATCCTAGTGAGACAGACATCGAAAAAAAAAACCTGTAAAAGAAACTTTATATTGATAATAAAAAAAAAAATTAAAAAAAACAACGGTATACATTTATGAACTAAGAATTGTCTTCCCCACTTCCAAATAAAACAAACATCGTTCACAAGGTAAGGGCCTCCTTTTCTCCATTCTTAATTTCTACTGTGATAAACACACCAGATTGCTTGATTCTTTCTATCTCGATAAATTAGAGTATTGTTTTATAAAAAAATGATTACCTGCAGTTGAATTAGCCAAAACATCATTGCAACAGCTTCTGGCAGCTTCCGTGCACCGGATCCACCTCTGAACTATGGCATCAGATAAAACTGCTTTTCGGATCAGTTTTATGGCTTCGGAATTCCTGACATCCAACTGGTGACATTTCGATTCACCTGTCGTACGATTGGTCTAAATTTATAAAAGCAAAATTACTTATAAAATATTACAAAGTAACATACATTTTGTAGCAATGCGTAGGTAGGTACCTGATAGACTTTAAACAGTAAATTCTGAGCTTACTTGGAGTAAAAAATGTGAACAGCATTCTGAATTCTGAATATTACACTATGTTTTTAACTTTGACCGGTTAGTTGTTAAGTTGACAAATGTTGACTGAGTTCACACGTGTGTCAAATGATGTTTAGTTCTACATCATTGCACAAGCAACATTATTATAATGATGGGAGTTTTTCAAATATCTTCAGTTTGTTCGTTGATCAAGAATGTTTGTTTTTCTTTTAAAAATGAAAAAGAAAGGGGAAATGATGTTTTTGTTAAATACGATCATCCTTGTAATTCGCCGTAGGTAGTCCATTCGACGAAGCTTTGGAATCTAGGGTAACTCCATCGACACACGTAAGTAATATCGATGGTTAACTCCGATAATGAATGTATAGGAGATTAATAATAATATCATTTATTAACTGAAAATAATAATAAACACTTTAATGAGTCAATCCCAATTATTGAAAATTTAGTTTTATTTTTATTTTAGCGACTATATAAAACAGGGTACGTACAAAATATTACGAGGAATGTATTATAATAATTCAATACTATCCTCGACTTGTAGATTAGTCAAAAAATTAACCATAGAAATAAAAATCAGATAGGTATTATTAGTAAATATACGATACCACATCTAGATTGCAAATATTTTTCTGGATAGCATTTTATAATCATTCGAAAGATGGCAGAGTATAAAAAATATGTAAAAATAATTAAGGGTAATTTTTAAACTAAAGTATACGAGATCGATAACAAATACAGAATTTAATTAGGTCTCAATTAAGTTCATTGGTATCCGTTGCAGTGAGCATGAGTAATGAGCTTTTCGTGCCTGATATACGTTCATAGCACGATCATAGTCTGCCCGCATAACCGGAGCATACCATGACCGAGCTAAGAGCGTATCAGGCACGAAATGCCACAGATGCTTACGACCTAAAGGCTGACGAATACCTGCTGAATACCGACTGAACTGCCCACTGCCGGTGATCACCTAGAGGCTGGCCAATTCCTGCTGCATTGATGCTGACAACCTAGAGGCTGATCAATTCTTCCTGGCTACCAACTGAATTAGCCATTGATGCTGAAAACCTAGAAGCCGGCCAATTCTTCTTGGCTACCAACTGAATTAGCCATTGATGCTGAAAACCTAGAAGCCGGCCAATTCTTCCTGGCTACCAACTGAATTAGCCATTGATGCTGAAAACCTAGAAGCCGGCCAAATCTTCTTGGCTACCAACTGAATTAGCCATTGATGCTGAAAACCTAGAAGCCGGCCAATTCTTCCTGGCTACCGATTAAATTAGCCATTGATGCTGAAAACCTAGAAGCCGGCCAATTCTTCCTGGCTACCAACTGAATTAGCCATTGATGCTGAAAACCTAGAAGCCGGCCAATTCTTCCTGGCTACCGATTAAATTAGCCATTGATGCTGAAAACCTAGAAGCCGGCCAATTCTTCCTGGCTACCAACTGAATTAGCCATTGATGCTGAAAACCTAGAAGCCGGCCAATTCTTCCTGGCTACCGATTAAATTAGCCATTGATGCTGAAAACCTAGAAGCCGGCCAATTCTTCCTGGCTACCAACTGAATTAGCCATTGATGCTGAAAACCTAGAAGCCGACCAATTCTTCCTGGCTACTAACTGAATTAGCCATTGATGCTGGAAACCTAGAAGCCGGCTAATTCTTCCTGGCTACCAACTGAATTAGCCATTGATGCTGAAACCTAGAGGCTGGCCAATTCTTCCTGGCTACAGACTAAATTAGCCATTGATGCTAACAACCTAGAAGCTGGCCGATTCCTGCTGGCTACCAATTGAACTGGCAACTGCTGCAGCAGTTGCCCACGCCATTTACTGTATCATATGGCGCGATGATTCCGTTTTCTATCTGTGTTTTAAATCCCAGTTGTATTGAAATACATATAACTATTTCTTGTGAATTGGGCTGGCTGTAAAAAATAGGAAGTACCTATAAGCTACACCTCTTTGTACGTTCTGTATACCAATACAATACTTGTAATTAAAATGTGAATTTTGATTCGAATCGTCTTTCTTTTATGATGGTTTGGATAGAACACCTCACGGTGTTTTACTTAAATCATTACCCAGGTTGAGGACGGATGTGTGCCGGTGCTTATTATTTACAGTCTTTTCTTGTGCAGGCAAACACGTCCCGTACAATATTATTGCCGTAGATTGTAGACCAGATTGTTGCTGGTCCGCTCATGGCACGCTACGGTGTTTGTCGGGGACGGAACGGTCTAGTGGACGTTGTTTCATATTTCATAGAAATAATAATCTTGCTTGTCAAGGTCATGGTGTGATACGTTTGATTTCATATTTTCGTTGAGAGTAAGTTGTTAGAGGATTACACTTAAATTTGGATATTTAATCTCCTTGGTATGTAAGGAAGGTATTTACTTACAATAAGGAAACAGGGCACCGGGCCTATGTTGTCATAAATGCACGTGGTAATATTGGGCCGAGGAAAGGAAACGTTCATCAGATTGGGCTGCATGTAGATGAAACACCCGGTATTCACATGCCACTGATAGATGACCTGCGGGTACACTTCTCCCCGGTAATTGCATTTTGGATTGAAAACCAACTTTTCGTCGATCTAGAAAAGAAATTAAAATACAAAAATGTGTTTGTATAAAGACCATCAAAACATTCTTCTTATAAAAAATATTCTAATCTTGGTCAAAAATCACTGAAACAGATATATTTTTCTTATAAGTCAAAAATCACGCAGTCTTTACGTAGATAGCGATAGAAATTTTCGCTTAAAACCAGCCGCTTTTTTCGATTTATCCAAAAAAATCATTGCCATAATACATCTTAAAATGTTTTTGAATCATTAAGTAAAGAACATAATTATCCATATTATGCAATAAAACCATATCCGAAAAAGAGTTCGTGGAAAGGGGATTTTGCATTTTAATGAAATTTTTATTGGCCTGATACTTTATTTTTTCAGAGCTTATAAATGACTTCAAAAAATGCTCGATTATTTCAAAAGGCCAAGATGTGTATTCTACTCGCAACATTGAATTAAATCTTCTATAATACTAAGAGATCAAATTTTCAAACAAAAAACACAGTATTTATACAGCCCTATTTACTCCTTGAAAGAATTTAACCTCTTTTCTTTTTATTTATATTTTATATCGTTTATAACTCATTTTTATATCATTTTACCAAGCAAAAAAGTCTGTAATACTTAATATATATTATGTATAATTTTAAAATTTTAAATAGTGGAAATATGTTAAAAATTATTATAACACCCATGAACAGGCTCTGCCTTTCCGTGATTCTTTTGTGTACATTTATTTTTTATTTCTTCTTGTATTGTTGTATTTTTTTTTGCTTTTCGATGCAATTACGATGATGTACAAAACTCATTGAAGGAAGAGAGGAATTTACAATATATAGGTAGGAATTAATAAGTACAATTTAACATATTATTTTATTTGGTTTTACGCCCTTCCGGGTTTTTAAATGGATTTTAAAAACAGAATATATTTAGTGAGCTATCGAAAATTATACAAAAAATGTAAAGCATGATATAACAGCACACTGATAAACTGAATATAAAACTATACTAGTAAAACATGTAACAGTAACATAAAATAATATAGAGACTAGAACAACACTACATATAATATAAATCACTAAAACTACATTACATTGGTATATTGATATCAAAATTATAAGTTTCACATATAAAACAGTACAGAAATAGAAAAAAAGGAGGATAAGTAGAACAAACAATAGTAAACAAAAAAGGTAACAAAGAGGGATATACACATAAGCACGAAGTCAAGGTAGGAATTTACAAGAAGGTACCCACTAATACTTTGGTAAAAACATATTACTTTGACTATTTAACTGTTACAAAGTAATACGAGTACAAAATTTCTATAAAAGGGTCTCATCTGTCCATATAAAGATAATATTTTGTACGTTAACCATTGGGCAGCCTTTATTGGGTTTATTTAAGATTGTCTTATTAACTGGAGCATTGACCATATATAGATATTTTAACAAATCGTTTGCAATAATATGATTACCGGTTTTGACACTTTACAATACTATGCCTTTAGTGTTGCTTTGCAAAATTTCTGCAAAATAATGTGTTATTATCATTTTGCAAAAATTCGGTTCTCCTGTGATTCCTCAATTAGCTTTTCAATTATATTTTGATGTCTTGGTAATCTGATGGTTTTTCGATATAAAAAAATCTGGTATAATGTGGATTATCTGGTAACATTTTTGGCAATTTAGTTGCATCTGGGCAAAACATAGACAATGACATTGTATTTCAAATATTCTGTTTCACAAATATAAATGTTATTACCTCACATGGGTAATTGTCCTCATTTAGCTTCAGATCCAATTCATAATCGTCCCATAATGGAACGTCCCATGCTGGATCCCAATCGTCTGTTTCAAATGTGTGGATCTGAAAAACAAACTTGAATTAGTGAAATTTTATGATAACAAAAATAGTTCTGTAACTGCTTGTTTATAATCGTCCCATAATGGAATGGCCAACGCTGGATCCCATTAGTCTCTTTCAAATGTGTGGATCTGAAAAAAAAATTTGCAGTAGTATCGGCTTATAATAACAAAAATACTCATAGTTCTAACTGCTCGTCGCCAAAGGGATGAGAACTGGATATTCAGATCTAGTAACTAAGTGTACCGACATGTGAAGTTTTGATTCTTAATGGTAATTATTATTTTTTTGGTAAACTAATGTTTAAGACAAGATTTTTTATGCATAGCACAAAGGGTAACAATTATTTTACAAGCAATAATTATTCGCCTGAAACACTCATCCACATTGAAAAATCTCCTGATAAAAGATACATGACGCCAACGGGACTCGAACCCGTGTCCCTTCGATTTCCGGTCGACAGCTCTGACCACTGAGCTATGGCGGCTTATCTCTTATCCGCGAAATAATTCAATATATACTAGTGTTTCATTCAACAATTACTGCTTGTTACATTTTTTCACCTGAAAACAACCAACTTTATTTTATATGCTTGTAATAATAATAATTATTGCTTGTAAAATAATTGTTACCCTTTGTGCTATGCATAAAAAATCTTGTCTTAAACATTAGTTTACCAAAAAAATAATAATTAATATTTGACAAGTTCAAGTATTTCACCTAAAAATGTAGACAATATGTCTCGACGCCATCTAGTGAGAGAGTTAGCACTTACAATGCCTTTCTCATATAAAATAAAGTTGGTTGTTTTCAGGTGAAAAAATGTAACAAGCAGTAATTGTTGAATGAAACACTAGTATATATTGAATTATTTCGCGGATAAGAGATAAGCCGCCATAGCTCAGTGGTCAGAGCTGTTGACCGGAAATCGAAGGGACACGGGTTCGAGTCCCGTTGGCGTCATGTATCTTTTATCAGGAGATTTTTCAATGTGGATGAGTGTTTCAGGCGAATAATTATTGCTTGTAAAATAATTGTTACCCTTAATGGTAATGTTTTAACCAAGAGAATCTTTCACTTCAGATAGAGGACAGGAAGCCATCGGAAGGACCCGCATGATAGAAATTGTGATGACTTGAGCTATAAAGCACCGAAGGCTTTAACAAAGAAGCTTTGATAGTAGTTTTAAATACATATAGGATATATTATACCGCTTTGCTGACTGGCAGATTAAAGGAGTATTTCATTATAATAAATAAATATTCGCAACGCTTAGAAACTCGGCTAGCTTATCCGATATCTTTAGCCAATATTTGTGGGTTCGCATACTGAATAGTATTCGGGTAAATAGTTCTCGCATCGGGCTTCATAAATAAATTGTTAAATCGTTAATCGAAAATAATACTCTCTCGTTTGAATAGTGGACGGAGAAAACAAAATATTTAATATTGCTAATTTACTAAAAATCTTTTCAAACTATTCGTAATCCGGTTAAAAACGGGATTGCAGGCCCTTAAAGAATGAATTGATAGGCTACCTATTAAACTTTTTGTAAGAAACGAACGTATTATTATGATATCGGAACACGTATCCATAAAAATCCCAATATTTTATTAAGCATTTCGTCATTGTATATTATCAAGGTGCAAATGCAGGTGCATGAACACGTGTTCCGATATAATGGGAATTTCCTAAAAGTTTACGAGGAACCGGCCAACAATTCTTTTTTAAGCCGGATCACCAATAAATTGAGGAGATTTTTAATAAGTTGGCAACACTTATCAAGAGGATGATTAAATACCCCTAAGAATACCTAGCCAGATAACAATGGTTTCCTTGCGGTTCTAATAAATTCTCCTCGTGAAGTATAAATTGTAGATGGCAGTGAGTTTTATCATTCTACATTCTGAGGTCATCACAACCCTCAAACCTGATAACGACGACTTTCTCCTCAACAGTTTTTTGTCGAGATCCAAGCTACAATAAAAAATATTGTACCAAATAAAAAAAATAAAAAATAAAAATAAAAAGCGATGGTCTCTTACGGGTGCATTGAAGTAAACGAGCGTGTCAATATTTACATTTCCTAACACAACACAGCAGAATATCCACGAGTAAATACAATAATAATAATAAAATAACTTCAATTTAAATACAATAATAATTCTTTCAATCCTAATCTACATATTTTACATTAATTCCACGTAAGTGAGGTCCTTTGGAAAATAGTTTCGTTCTGTGTCTGTATCATTTTTGATGATGTTGCGTGGAAGGTCTTTTTAAAAAGAGGGAGGAGAGGGAGTTCTGGGAAGAAAAAAGGAAAGAGGGGTCGGTAGGAATCTGGGGGTCGGAGCAGAGGCGCTCGTAACCGAAATTTCCAGCATTGCATTTTACTTTAAAATTTGTCTAATTTGTAATATCGGTGTAGCAAATTATTGAATAGGGGTACTGCAATATAGTGGATCTCACTCTACTATGCTACATTTGTAAGATAATTTAGTAAATATTAATGCTCCGTCAACGATTGCAGTTTCATCTCAAAAGTAAGAGCCACGCAATCAATCGGTGAACATCTCTCGAAACCATTTAAATTCACCGCGCACAAATCTATGAATGTTGTAGCGCTGACATTGTAAATTAGTATTTATATACAAATCTATTTCGAACGCGATGGATTACACATGATCAAAGATGTTCGATATTCAAAGAAATTATTTAAAGAAATATTATATATTATATACATATACATATATGCAGTGCTTCAACACGTGATTTTCCATTAGTTCAATGTTTTATTGTAGTACCTACTGCACGTTGCATGTGTAATAATAATAATATGTAATATTGATGAAACACTGACTTTGTGTAAGTCGCTTTATTTATAGTAAAAACGCCAAGTGGTTTCGAGATAACCGTATCTACTATCTTTAGGTCAGATAATTCAGGGTGCCGCAAAACAGACTGTGCAAAAACAGACATTTGAAGGGCCGTTTAAAAAAACGGCGCAACTTACAGAAATGGGGTTTATTTTATGTTATTCGGTAAATCGTGCCGTTTGATGCATCAAGTCCCGAAGATGACATCAGAAAGATAATAACCCCCAGCGCGATAAATTGATGAAGGCGATTTCTGTTGTTTTCAGCCGCATTTTGGCACATCTCAAATGTTGGCCGGACCAAACCACAGTAACGACCCCTGACGGAATGAGACCCCTCCCAGGTTCCTACCCTCACCATATGGGATATACCAGCCCTTCAAAACTGCACTCTGAACTGAACTGTCTGTTTTGCTGCACCCTGTACAATCAAACATAATTATTTCGGTTGTCTGTGATCTGCGTTACTCCAGTGAGAAATTATTCACGTTCAATGCACTCAAGTTTACGTTGAATGTGCATTTTCAAAATTGGAACTCATGGTTTGAAGAATAATTCTGACAATTAACTAGGTACCCACCTACAATCACAAAATTATTTTATTATTAATCAATTAATCTTTCTTTATTTAATTGTCTACTTCTTTTTTTTAGTTTTTTTATTGATTTCGTTATGTTTCAAGTTTATTAACGGCGTTCATTTGAAAGATAATTTTCTGATATTCTGTCTAATTTGTCAACAAAGCATATAATATTCAATTATTGAAGATAATATTAGCGATTTTTAAACGAAAATTTGAAACAGAAAAACACAAAAAGATTTGCCTTGCCGCGGCATGCCGTATGTTTGCTCTACCAACTGAGTTGACGGGACCATATTTGCTTCGGTAATATTTAACTGTATCATATTTCCAATAAGAACTACCGACATTAACTTCATTTTCTCACCGCACATTTTTATTGACTGCTATCTTTATATTTTTCAACTCGATTTAAAAGCAATCTAGATTGTATCTTGGATAAATATATTCTATTTTTATTATAATTTATGACATCTTTTGACTTTTCTACTGTCTCCGGGGGCCAATGTCGAACTAGAAAGTTGCTTTTCTTAAAATTTTAACTTAGAAAGGTTAAATTCTCTATGGGCCTCAATAAATTTTAAAATCTGACATTGGCTCTTTAAGAAGAAAGCCACAGATGGTCTTGAAGAGATTTAACGTCATCTCTAGCGTAGGGAGTGTGGCGAACCCATCGCTCAGGGAGTAGAAACACGACCTGCAATAGCCATCCCAAGCTAAGGTGTGAGATACCGTGCTCAGGGCTGAATGACACTGGGGAACAGTGTCACGAACGGTTCCTCCGAGACACAAGGTCGCATCTCGGAGTATACAGACCTTACCCCAGCATTCGGGGCTCTGCTGGGGTGGACCTTTTATTTCCCTAGATACTCGTGGGACCAAATATGGACTGTAAAAACAAAAACCAAAACAACACTGACTAGATCACTAAAACCAACACTTAAGGAACCTAGGGGGAGTGGAAGGAGGAGTTGAGGCCGCCTCGGTGGACTCATCCCTCTTGGGGCCTTTGAGGAACCAAGAGGAAGTGGAGAGGAGAGATGGGACCACCCTGGTGGACTCTTCCCTTGAGGGGCCCTCTGGGAACCATAAAGAAGGACCTCCGACGGACGCAACACGGCGGGATCCCCCAGGGGATCCAGACGTGGAAATGCAGGGACCATCAGGGGAAAATAACTTCTTTAAGAACCCCCGACTCCAACTGGGGCCCTCGGGGAACCAGCGGAGAGGGGGGGACTTAAAGAAGAGACTTACTCCAACAACCACCGCTGAGGAAGACAAGGTAAAGTCCCTGTCAGACGATGTGAAAAAAATTCACATCAGTAAGAAACTCAGTGGGGCTGCGAGGAGAAAACTCAAAAGAGAGAAGCAGGGGCGGCAGGAAGGAAACCAGGAACAACCTGGGACTGTAAAAGTCCGCTGGGGACAACCAGGGACCTCGAAGGCCGGAACCAGCAAACCAGGGACAGACCGGAAGCTAACGGGGACCGCACAAGGTAACCGGGAGCAACCTGGAACGTCCGGGCAAAAGAAGGCTGGGAAGAGGAGAAGAACCTCACCAGAACCTAAACCCTTGGGGCTTTCACCGGGAAATGCCAGGAAAAAGCCCCGAGGAATTCTCACCTCTGCTACCTATGCGGAAGCCGCTGGAAATAAAATTCGAGTGGCTGTTGTCCATAGAAACAGAGAGGAAGAATTTACAAAAGAGCAGGAGGCCCTCGTGAGTGAGGCGGCCGCGGATCTGATTTTGAGCATCCCAAAGGGGCAGTTCAAACCCAGATTCGACGAATGCTTCACTCAGAGGGGCGTCCTGAAAATGACCTGCTCCGACAAGGAGTCAGAGACATGGCTGAGGGAGATGGTGCCGACCATACGGAAATGGCAGGGCTGCGACCTGGAGGTGGTGGGGTTGCAGGAACTGCCAAAGTACGTAAAGGTTATGGCAGTAATCCCCGAAAATGGAGCAGTAAGCACCGAGAGGTTGCTACAACTGCTGGAGAACCAGACTCCCCGGCTACACGCAAAAAAATGGATCGTCCACGACTCGATCAGGGATAAGAACATGTATCGCCTGATCATGAGTGTGGACGAGGAAAGTGTGAAGGTGCTGAGGGAGATGGGGATGACGGCGCATGTCGGGATAAGGAAGGCCACTTTCATGGTGCGCTCTCCTAACACCGAGGAGCGTAAATAGGAGGAATGACTTAAGGATTAGGCAGTAATGGCTAAAAACTTACAGTTCATTCAAATAAACTTGCACCGCAGTCCGGCAGCGACTGCAGTGCTTAGCAGTAGAGTCACTCGGGACAGTGTGGACGTCGCGCTGATCCAAGAACCCTGGACTTATAGGGGGAAGGTCAGAGGACTAAACATGAACCAAGGTCTAATCTATTATAACGAGTCGGGGGACAGACCCAGGGCCTGTATTCTCATCAGAGGGATACCTGGCACACTGCTACCCGAACACTGCAGTAGGGACTTAGTGGCTGTGAAGCTACAGATCACGCTGGACCAAAGAAGCAGGGAAGTAGTTGTGGCATCAGCATACATGCCCTATGACTCTGTGGAACCACCACCCTCAAGGGAAATAACGAGACTCGTCCAGGACTGCAGGGAGAAGGGTAGGGAACTGATACTCGGAGCAGATGCTAACTCGCACCACACTGTGTGGGGGAGTACGGACATCAACAAACGAGGACAGAACCTCCTGGAATACCTGATGACAGTGAACCTTGAGATTCTTAATAGAGGTAGGGAACCCACCTTCGTTATAAGTAACAGACAGGAGGTGATAGACCTGACCCTAGGAACATTAAGAGTCTCAGGATGGAGAGTATCGGACGAACCATCCCTGTCGAACCACCGACACATAGAATTTAAACTAGAGGGAGAAACAAGCAAAACGGGGACCGATACATATAGGAACCCAAAAGCAACTGACTGGACTAGATACTCGGAGGAACTAAATATAGGAATGACAAGATTCCCAGCTAAATACGGCTGCCCCAAAGAAATTGAGGACGCAGTAGAAGTACTGAGGGACTCAATGATAAGGGCATACGAAAATAACTGCCCTCTGAAGACAAGTACCAGGGACAAAACACCGTGGTGGAGCAGAAGACTGCAGGAGCTACGGAAAATAGTAAGGCAAGCTTTCAACAAGGCCAAAAAGTCAGGAAACTGGGATGCCCACAAGCAATACCAGAAAGAGTACAAGGTGGCAATCCAGAAAGCCAAAACATGCTCCTGGGAGAAATACTGTGGGGAGGTGGAAACCATCCGACAGACTGCAAGAATCCAAAAAATTCTTGCAAAAGACCCAGGGGCAGCAAAAGGCCCATTCAAAAAAAGCTGATGGAGGATATACCAACAGTTGGGAGGAGGAGTTGGAGGTACTGCTGGGGAAACATTTTCCCGGCTACAAAAAGTTAGAAGCAGATGATACCGGTCCACCACCAGCCCGAGTTACACGGGAAGGTAAGGACTGGGACCCTGCGGCTAAAATAGTTACTCCCTCCAGAGTTAAATGGGCAATCAGAGGGTTTGACCCTTTTAAAAGCGCAGGAGAGGATGGAATCTTTCCGGCACTTCTACAGAGGGGCCTAGATACAATCCTACTTCCGGTAACGAAGATCCTGAGGGCATGCTGTGCCCTCGGATACATCCCCATACCATGGCGGAAGACAAGGGTAGTGTTCATACCCAAACCGGGGAGAGCTGACTACGACCAACCAGGTGCATTCCGCCCAATTAGCCTCACCTCATTTCTTTTGAAGACAATAAAGAGAGGCTAATGGACAGGCACATAAGGGACGGGGCACTGAAAGAGAAGCCCCTCCACGAGTTAAAGTTTGCTTACCAAGCAGGTAAGTCAGTCGACGCGGATATAGAGGTAGCATTTAACTGCACCACTATTAAATCCATTGATGAAGCGGCAGAAAGACATGGACTCGACAAAACCACCAGAAGGTGGCTGAGGAACATGCTCTCAGGCCGGATACTTACGGTGACAAGGGGTGAGGTAAGCATCAAAGTGCTGGTGACACGGGGGTGTCCACAGGGAGGGGTCTTATCACCCTTGCTGTGGAGCCTGGTGGTGGACAACCTCATCCGGAAACTCAACAACAGGGGCCTATATACGCAAGGGTATGCGGATGACATTGCAACCATAATAAGGTGTTGGGATGCAGACACAACCCGAGGCCTTATACAGTCAACACTGGCAACAGTGGAAGAATGGTGTGAAGAAACAGGACTGTCAGTCAACCCAGACAAGACAGAACTAGTAATCTTTACGCGTAAAAGGAAACTAGAAGGATGGAGCAATCCAACCTTCTATGGAAAGGAATTAGAACCCTCTGACACGGTTAAGTACCTCGGAGTCATCATAGATGCCAAACTGAGCTGGAAAAACCAGGTGGAAACTGTAGGCAGAAAGGCCTGTGCTCTGATGTGGGCAACTAGGCGAATCTGCGGCAGAACGTGGGGTCTCAAACCTAAAATGATGCAATGGCTTTACACAGCCGTTGTAAAACCAAGGATCATGCACGCAGCCCTGGTCTGGTGGAGGAGAACAACACTGAAAACAGTGATGGTCACACTCAATCACATACAGGGACTTGCATGCAGAAGCATCACAGGAGCCATGAGAACCACTCCAATACTAGCCATGGGAGTGCTGCTGAACCTACCCCCACTAAACATATAAATAGAGGGGGCGGCGATGGCGGCAGCCTACAGGTTACATTGCAATGGCCAATGGAGAGGAGAGTTGCCCAGAAACAGTCACACGGAGATAGGAATAAGACTGAGGGCAATTAGTCCGACGGCTGGGATGAAGCAGGACGGCAAGCAAGCCGAATACTTCTTCGGACAGCTGTTTAAAGTGACGTACCCCACAAGGGAGGAATGGGACTCGGTCCCAGGTCCAAACTCCAAACAGGAACTAATCTGGTTCACAGACGGGTCCAAGATGGAGGAAGGAACAGGGGCCGGGGTCTGTCTACAGGGATCTAAGAGGGAACTCAGTATACCTCTAGGAATGCTCTGCACTGTGTTTCAAGCTGAGATGAAAGCCATCTTAGCCTGCGCACAGGAGAATATGAGTATCGGGTACAGAAATAAAAACATAAACATATGTTCGGATAGCCAGGCGGCCTTAATGGCACTGGAAAGTAACCGATGCGACTCCAGACTGGTGATGGAATGCAGGACTATCCTAACAGAACTGGCGACCATCAATAAAGTAACCCTGCTCTGGGTACCAGGACATAAAGGTATTGAGGGCAACGAGCGGGCTGACGAACTAGCAAGGAAAGGGGCGAAAGCACCACTTGCGGGATCTGAGCCGGCCGTAGGAGTAGCAGCTTGCCACACCAAACTACATATCAAGAGGTGGGTCAAATCCCAACACTGGAAGGAATGGAAGAAGGCACCCGGAATGAGGCAATCTAAAGTACTCATAAACGGACCGGACCCTAACCGAACCAGGCAACTACTCGATATGGACAGAAACTCACTGAGGGAACTGGTAGGACTATTAACGGGACACTGCCATCTCAGGAGACACATGCAACTGTTGGGAGTGGAAAACACCAACATCTGTAGGAAATGTGAAGAGGAGGAAGAGACTCCGATTCACCTATGGTGCCAATGTCCCGCTCTGCTGGGAATAAGGCTCAGATACCTGGGAAGACACAGTGTGGAACCAGAAGACATCGCCACATATCCAATGACAGCCCTGGTGAACTTCATAAAAGGGACCGGGTTACTGGCAAGGGAATGAGGTAAAATGGGAGATAGTACAATGGGCCTATGGCCTAAGTGCTCGCGGGGAACGTAAGTAAACCGCCTCCGACTATAAAAAAAAAAAAAAACGTCATCTCTCCACAATAGTCCGCCCAACTATTGAATTTGGGAGCCACCTTTGGGCTGGTGGCCCAAAATACTTGATAAACCTGCTTGAGTCTGTGCAAAGGAGAGCGATCCGTCTGATTGACAATCCGTTGTTAACAGACCGATTGCCTTCTCTGATGCATAGACGCAATGTAGGCATGCTGTGTCTGTTCTACAGGTATTTCAATGGAGCCTGCTCTAAGGAGCTAGCAGCATTGATTCCTGATGCACCGGTGCACGTGCGCGAAACTCGACGGACACGAACTGAACACCCGTTCACGGTTGACGTTGGCTTCATGAGAACGGGCCGTTTTTACGACTCGTTTTTGTGTAAGTCGGCTCGTATGTGGAACGAGCTACCGGCATCTGTTTTTCCTCCCTCCTATAATCCGAGCCTCTTCAAGGCCCGCATTAACAAATCCCTTCCTACAGCCCCTACCTTACTCCGCCTCACAACGCCGCCCAACCGGGTGGTGACATAGTTCCCCTGTCTGTGCACTGCACAGGCAAGGACACTCTTGTGAGGTGTCACATAAAAAAAAAAAAAAAAAAAAAAAAAAATGTCCAAAAGCATTTTTTGGCATGGGTCCAAATATGCACATGGTTTGGTCAACAGTCTGAATTGGTTTGTCTTCCCAATCGGCATAAAATAATATGACCAAACCTGAACGATTGTTACACATGTAAAGAAAAATATAAATCAACTTATATCATAAGACATCAAATACAGAAATGAAGTAATAAATAAATCGTAAATTAAAAAACTAACATAAAATTTAATGCAAATTTAAAAAATAATTCGATTTAAAAAAATAGGTTAGTAAAATATCAGTTTTGAGGGGCCATGTAATCTTTCAATTATTATATTTCTAATTCCTTTAGAAATATGTGTCCCTCCACGCACCCATCAGGGGGTCTAGCACAGTGAAATCGATAAATTTACAATGTCGGATCGATAGGCGTAACTACCGACGATTTTATACCGATGCGTAAAGCCCAATGCCAATACGATATTGATGAAATCCGTCATCTATGGTCAGTTAGCGATGTTCGCGAGCACAGTCAAAGTATGATTCCGACAGTCGGTAGATAAAAGCCGCTACTTTTAGCGAGGCCTCCGAGGTGTTGGATGAGCTGTCAATATGCACGACTTTTTGGATAATGTCGTTCGTTATGTATAAATTTCAACATACACAAAATAACACTAACAGACCAGTTAGACTAGCGTACAAAGAAAACATAAAAGCTCCGACAGTAAATTCAAGTTTTGGACAAAGACACTACCAATACCATGCTAAAAAAGCTTTCAACAGTGTAAAATTTGAAATTAAAATTGAGGAAAATAAAAATAAATTCACACACAAAATTACAAAATGGATTAAAGAACAAAAAAGACAATATTACCAAAATGTCATAGCATAAAATAAAAACAAAATCTGCACTTAACACACAAAACCAATATAAACACACATCACTCACAAACACACAAGATTATTTTCAATGTATTATTTTTTAATTTTAAATATAGTATTATGTATTATGTATTTTTAATTTTAAATGTATTATTTTTTCTTTAAATGTATTATGTAGTTTATATTTTCATATTATAAAATGAAGGCCTCAGCACGGGCAAGCCATCCAGTGAGGCCTACATTACTGGAAAACTTAAAATGTAAAAAATATTGTACCAAATAAAAATAAAAATAAAAAATAACTGGCTAATTTATGAATGAAGGTAAACTAACAAATCCGTTGAATGAAATTGTATACACAATCCATGGACAATCGAAACGCAATCAATTGATTCCGTTCCAACTTGGGGGAACAAAAGTTGTTGGCCATAACTAAAGACCCCATCAACTAATTAACTTCCTTTTAGAGTCAAAAAGTACATGTCGACAGCCAAACAGTACATATTAATTTTGCTATTCAAATTCGACATTGCCAATGTATTAGTATTTTTTTTACTTTTGCGTAGCCGTCTGACGTTAATTCATTTCTCAGCTGGCAGTATTTCCCGCGTATATCGATTTGCATCACGATATCGGTTGGTGTATCCGTAGCTCGACATGCTAGCTAAATCATAGCTAAGCAGAGTGTCTAATATGATGCCAATAATATGCCCGCAGATTGTGTAAATGCAGCAATACCGTTAAAAAATACTGTTCAACGCATTCTGTACTGGCCTGTATACGTGTGAGACATGGTGTCACTACCGAACTTGCTCGATGGAACGACTCCGAATTCAATATAATGACGCCTGTAGAATAATATTTGGATACCGAAGATACAGCAGCGCATCGACAATGTTCACGAAATTAGGACTAAATGGATTTGCCGGCCTGATGAGACACTGGATCACTGGAGCCAGGATGTGGCTAATGGCCTCCGCCAAAACGTTGGTGACCGCAGCCTACCAGCACCAAACGCAACTCCTCAGTGAGCGCTGGGCCCAAGCTCACTCAAGACCACGCCCTGCATATTTGTATTCTGTGTTAATTTGTTCTTCTTCATATATTTTTTTCATTTTTCACATACCTATTGTGCAAAAAATATGTATATATATGGAACGTGTGGGATTGCACTAACTTCCCCACATCCTGGAATAAAAATTATTATTACTATTATAAATCGCTACAAAATCGTTGGTAGTTCCGTCTATCCGATATTGTAAAGTAATTGATATATACGGGCAACACTAGATTATTCTTACATTCCGAATCATCAAACGTCATATTGGCAATTAAAAGCGATTGCATTGGTTAATGAGGTCTTTATTAAAGTTAGTTAATTGGTCAATGAGTTATTCAGCCATAATACGAGATATATGAAACAAGTGTCTGCATTTCAGATCTCCAAGTTCTAACGGATTTAATCGATCGCATAAATGAAGTCTTTCATTCGGAAGGGCTTCGTTAATATGCCTCTATTCATTCATAAAGCAGTAATTTTCAACAAGATCGTAAATCAACAGTCATTGAAATTGAACTGATAGCCAAGGAGATGTGGCGGGCTTTCTTTGTCGGAATTTCTTATCAATCGTTGACCGTGTTAGGGAATGTTGCTAACTGACCATAGATCACGAATTTAGTCATTATCGTATTGACATAGGGCTTTATCGATCGTCCGTGCTAGACCTCGTGAAGTTAGCAGTCATTTTTGATTCGTCAGCTCACTTCATCTGTGGATGACCTCTGTTTTTTTTTATTGGACGCCATTCAATGATATGGAAATTCCAACGGTAATCTATTATTTGTAACCAGGCAGCGTGATATGACGATTACATAATAACATACCCCGTTTATCAAGATTAACCCTAAGAAATACAAATTTCAAATATAATTAAAATATTTTTCTGGAAAAAAAACATTGCATTATATGTAGGTACTTTATCGCCAGTTCGAATTCTTTTTTTGAAAAATCAGTTTTAATTTTGAAAATGAAACTCAACATAAAAACAAATCCTTGTTTAGTGTACCAGAGTTATAATCTCAGAGAGACCCACAACCGAAATTAGTATTAAAACGCCATTATAGTTTCGATCTCCAAGATGGAACACGAGATTTTGCGTCTGCGGAAATTTGGCATACTTCGACTCGGATCTCAATATTAGCTTCAAATTAGGTGCAAATGCTCGTATTAAAAATAGGTATTAATTAATGTATCAAATGAATCAAATAATATCATATTCTTGCTTTAATTTAATAATTTTTAATTGGCATCGTCATTCTTCTCCAAGTCCGATATTTCCTCTAAACTGATAAGCTTAATGATAACATTGTTTTTAGTTGAGAATTGGGTACATTTAATATTCATTTTCCCTTGATAATAAAAATATTTAATTAGCAACTTCGTGGCAAAATATAAATAATTTTTTTGAAGAGTAAAGTATTATTGGCATAACTCGTTGTAGGTTGCATCATTTATTTATTTTTCCTCCGCTGCTAAGCACACTAGGGAATTCCTTTGTTGAGATGATCTGCTTTTCAATTATATTTAATCAAATAAGTAACGTACATAATACATACAAAGTGGATTATATCGAATGTAGGGTTTCTACGGTGATTTATGACAGAAGCTATGATATGGGTAATCCAAAATCACCACTCTTAGCCAGTATGGAATTTTCAGCATTTTCTTGAATAAATTTAACGAAGCTATTGTTTTCATATTTTTACTGAGCATATTATAAAGCAACGGAGCCTTATAAGAAAAACTCCTTTATCCAAAGGATGTTATATTATTCACCGGCTGATATATTAAAGAAGATACCAACATAGTATTGCGCACTTTTTAAAGGCTTTTGGCAGTATCAATGATGTTGAAAATTTTGAAGAGATCCTGGATCATGTACAACTGCCTTACTGACATCATTTTACTTTCACTATATAATAACGGTGAGGAACACAAAAAAGCTTTTCTTAAGCATTATTTTTTGTTCAACATTTAGAGGCTCTAGAGTAGTCTTGTGATAAGTACCCCAACATACAACATTTTATGAAAACATTGATAATATAGAGAGAATTTATAACAGATAAACTATTCCAGAGTACCAGGGTTTTATGAATCTAAATCAATTACATTCAGCAAATACTTATTTCATATAAATTTGTAAAGTTTCTTTACATAGAATTTTATAATATTCCTTACATTTTTTAAAATTGCTTTCCTGTCAACTATTCTTATTTGCAATGTATATACTTAATTTTTTTTTTGATAATGCATACTTTTTACTTTTTTTATTATCCGCTACCGTTTTCGACACGATTCGACCATGCCATTCATAATCGGTTTTTTTAAACTAACTTAAAATAAGTAACAAGTAGTAGTGAACATTATACAATAAAACTTTCCAAAAGCCAAAATATCTAAACAGTGTTACGAAGTTTATGCCCAAGAAACATAAAAAAATCGCAAACATATTTGTATTATTTATTTCACTATACTTACAAATTAACTTGACTTTACTTGAATTTATGCATACAGTTAATACATACGATCTACGTGTTCATAGATGGAGTTAATTTAATATTTAATACACTTTTTGCAAGTTATTCTTTACATTATTAAAATGAATTTGTTTGCGCTCTTACGTACGCAATATGAATCTAAATAAATAGTTTTATCCGTATAAACACACGATTCTTTAAAGAGAAGCATACAAATTCAATATTGTACCGACAATTCAATTAAATATTTCATTTTTATGACTTTCTGGAAAGAATTGAGTGTTTACACGGACAAAAATATTTATTCATATTCATAAATGCTATATTCGGTCGTAAACAAATAAACCATAACTAAACAAAAGGAAAATGTTGACCTTAAGGAATGTACTTGAATTTCTTTAACAAGTGATTTCGGACAGTATTTTGAGTAAAAACTTTTGGTCTCCGGTGACTTTTTTTAATGTTTTTGTTTTCACATTTTTTTTTTCACAACCAAACAACAACAAAAAATCTTCCACTGGTTACTCAGGCGAGTAAAAACTCAGCCCAACTCCTCGCCAGATCCTAACTGTCTGTGATTTTTTTCTGTTTTAAGTTAAAAAAAAAACTAAGAAAAACATCAAAAATGTCACCGGAGACCTAAACATAATTATCATTTTTACTCCAAATAATGTCAGGTATACTGGTTATGGTAAGTCAAGTAAGTTCCCTTAACATCTTACATATAAACACAATATTGTGACAATTACTCGGGGTATTCCAGTATGGAAAGATTTGTTTCCCATTGTAATGAAAAGATTGGTTTTAATTAATATATTAAAATTATATTAAGTTTGGTGATAATAAAGCTTTTCGATCCATCTTTGTAAGAATAAAGGCCAGTCGGTTTCATCCCGTTTTGTGGAAATATGTCTGCGCTATTATTTTCATTACATACAATAAATGTATGTCCTGTCCTTAATAGTTTGTGGTGTAATGGTCAGGATTGTTGCCTTCCAAATAGTTGATCGGAGTTCGATACTCGGCCATGGAAAAAAATTCTGTCTGTATTAGGTTTTATTAAAATTATTGGTTAAACGTGTAATTTGTAATACGATGTGAGTACGTAACAATCTTAAATCCTAAAATATGTTATTCTTATTTTCAGTACTTACGTATTATAATGAATTCGTGCCCCCTTTTATCTGTCTATTTAATTATTAACGCCCTTTCTAGGGGCGTTTCCATAGGAATAGTAAAAATTATATAGTTTCCTCCGTCTTTTTAAACATGACTTTACTGTTCCAGCAGCAATCTTTTGTATTTATTGAGTGATAAATTGAAGATTTCCACTGACTCAGCATAATTATTTAAGTCCATTCTGGGCGATGCGAAGTAGGAACAAATAATGGTAGTTAGTCCCAGATTTTTTGTACGGACATAAATCCCCACTTCTAGTATTACGTGGTGGAATCCGAAAGCTTTCATGCCTGCTCATGACTATCGAATGCATCATTTAAAATTTTATATAGAAGTACCAAGTCAGTGAAAATTATTATCTCTGCTAATTAAAGCTATTCAGATCAAGTGTTGAAGTTCAACAAAATTGCTGGAATATCCATTTCAAAACTTAGAAAGCGTTCTTACGATAGTTGGTGGTGTAATGTTCAGCATATTTGCCGTCTAAACAGTTGATCGGTGTTCGATTTTTGGCAGAGAAAATTTTTTGTTTTTAATACAATTTTTTATGTACATTTTTTAAAACGTTTAATTTAAATGTTGTATCCTGTGAATTTTTCACGGGTCCTCGCTAGTAATAAAATTATGCTCTTGTAGGTACAAAAACATATTTTTCAATAAATAAATTTCATGTTGGAAAGAAGGAGAGTGAAAGGAAATTAGTGGTGGCACATTTTTCAGTGAAGGTTATATGTATATGACAGTTAAATAATATTTTCAATGGATTTGAAAAGGTTCTTACCTTTCCAGCTAAAAGTACGATGACCAACAGATATAAAGCTCGTTCCATCTTTCAACTAGAGTCCATTATCACGTTACACATTTAACTTTAATTGTTCACAGTTTTAAGACACTTTCACAGTTCACTTATATATCCAATTGTTTATTATAATGTCATCTCCTAAAATCAATCGTATAATAATAAGAAAACAATATAACAAGTCATTTTAAGTCATCATTTATAGATTGATTAATAAAATAAAAGCCCACAAAGCTTTCAAATTCCTATCTTTATATTTTTTGCTGCGCATATTCAAATATCAACAAAAATATTTTTTGTTCATTTTTCTACGAAAATATGACGTCTTCTTTTACTGGTTTCTATTTGTTGTTAATAAAATCGAACAACAGTAGCGTTGTGACGGAGATTCATGAAATTACGGAAAGCTGTGTAGCTGCACTAACAAGAACAAGGCTGTCAAATGACCTCGTGAATCTCTCCGTGAAAAGGCAAAAGCAGATAATATTAATTAATACTGTTATAAAATAATTATATTTTCTACACATGTTTGTCGGTGATCTTTGACCCTTTGGGAAATCACTGATTGCAGTGGGAATATTGACCGAACTATCAACGTAAATAGCGTGTAAAATATATTTCAAAGGTCAAAATAAAAAACAACCTTTAAACTACTTATACGACTAGTTTTGATACCCGGATTCACTCGTGATTTGTGATTTCAGAAACCCTTATCAATCTACATAAATAGCATTCTGTATGGGTTAAAATAAACCACAACCTTTCAACTAAAGTAACAAGTTTAATTATACAGGTTTTCCAGCAATAAAAGAGTTTATTAGTTTCAGAATCCCTTATCAACGTAAAGTGTATTAGTTTCAGAACCCCTTATCAACGTAGAGTATTAGTTTCAGAATGACTTATCAACGTAAAGTGTATTAGTTTCAGAATCCCTAATCAACGTAAAGTGTATTAGTTTCAGAATCCCTTATCAACGTAAGATTAGTTTAAAAATCCCTTATTTTATCTTCATTAATTTATTATCTTAATGATAATTTAATATGGGCAAATGGAACAAACAATGATCATGGATTCTTTTAGTTTTTAAATATAAATGAGAATTTCATAGCTCCTAATGAAAATAATGACTGTTGGACGTTGAAAATAGTAGCGCTGACGTGAAGTTCCATTCCTATAGAAAAACCTTCACTTTTTGTGTCGTTTTAACATTAATTTAACTTCTTATTTTAACGTTGGTTTTGCTGTTTGGGCATTTTCACCACAATTTGTACACGTTTTTATAATTTTTGGTACTAACTACCATAGCATTTAATTTATCGCTAATGTCTAAAAGAATTAAATAATATAATCTTTCCAATATTCTACAATACGTAACTATAAAAAACAAGTCAAAATCGTGGGAAAAATCAAAAACGCAATGTAAAAACTTCGGCGAAAATTCTTATTAGCAGTACTACCTACCAATCTCATATTTTTTCTATTTTTTTTAAACGAGTAAAACAAAATTTTAAATCTTCAATAATATTGATTCATTTTTTCCTCTCTTATTTTTGTTTTTTAATATTTTACGTACTTCTTTAATGTAATTAACACTTGGATAATGTAAAATTCTTGAGGGCGTAAATCAAATTTAAAAAATGTAAAAAAGGCTGTACGAATTTATGTATTAAGTGGAATATTCGGGATTTTGAAATTTGACGCACAAACATCGTGTCAGCTTTATAGTTAAGATGACTCGCCAAAACTCAATGGCATTTTAATTACTTTTAAGATAAACTTATCGAGCAATTTTATTTTCTAAACCTACTTTAGTTACCTACTGGATTTTACAATTCATATTATTCGCAATGAAATGATAAGGTTATTTGTACAGAATAAAAGATAACTCATAATTTTAGAGAAAAATAAATTTATCAGAATAGTATCAATAATATATTTTTTAATAATCGCCTTATATATGTAGCTGTTTTATTTACAACGAAATTTTTTATTGTAAAGCTCTAAAACTCATAATGGAGAGAGATTTTCAGAATTAAGCTGTGCTGGGAATTTTCTTAGTTTACCAGCTTACCTTATCAAGTTTTCATTTCAATTGTTTCCCGTTGCACATAATTATATATTTGCATTAACTACTCTTCAACTGCTGGCATCATTTGACCACAACCAAGCTAATGCCAAATTCGGGTATTGTTGCAAATTAAACTGAATCTAGTTTAAAGTTTTGCAACTGAATGCATTCGTTCTAAGTGCATTCAATATAATCCCACAACATGAGTTTTGCTTCTTCACACAATCATATATTATCTGATTGCATAGTTAGATTAAACAATAATGCTAGTCTCACACGTATGCTAAACTCTCATATGATATAATATGTGGGCTTGGCCTATTTCACCACGCATATATATTTGATATGATGAAAAAGGTCAAGCCAACATGATATATAATGGGAGTAGGTAGAGCCTTCGAGTAATGCTAACTTAAATTATACAGCATTTGTTTAACAGCTTTAAAGGGAATACATAATAAAAAGTGAACAAAGAGTGTGTAGGTACTTATTATAATTATTTTGATTAATGTAAAAGCTTTATTAAAACCACGAAGAAAAGTACTTGATTCAAATTTTCCGTTTCGTCGTAGAACCAGTATAATTATTATTTCACAATATAATTTCCTTGTCCGTGCGTACTAGTGTGACATTTACGTAATTAAGACTGATTTATACCTGTTTTAAGTCAACCGTTCGGCATTTCCTTAAACTTACCAATTTAATAAATCTTCATATTCCGTCTAGATCAACCCGACAATCGGATTTATTTTATCTACCCTCGTGTAAAACAAACATTCGAAAAAATTCCCCAATTCCCCGTATATGTGCACAATATAGTACAAAATTTTACAGCATTGAAATTTTTGGTAATAACCTAAAGAAATATCGATATGAAGTAATGCGTACGATCGATTATTAATATGAGAGTGTGGAATGTATCGGGAGCATCTCCTATCCTCTTCCTATTTTTCTCTTCCTATTTTCCTCTTCCTCTCCCCTTCCCTTAACACCAAATTAATTTTAAGATATTAAAACTTCATTTCCAATGAACTTTAGCATAAGAAACTGTGGCTTGACTTCAGTTAAATTGTATATTTATATCTATCATTGTATATTATGTAAAAGCTGTTTGTTTCTTACAAAATAAATCAATAAATTTCATCTGTTTTTAAGTTCTTAAATTCCCTTTAATATTCAAGCAAGCCTTGTTTAATTACATGACTAATTTTCACTGATCTTTTCAATGTTATGGTACCTTCTACCTACCTGCATGGAGAATGTTTAAGAAAATAATTATCATGCGATAGTGACCTTTCTTTCGACAAAGGTATGTATTTATTTACGTACTTAGTACTTACTAGTAGTGGTAATTAATGATTATTCATTTTAATTGGTAAATCTTATGATATCAGAAGAAATCTTAGTATTTTTCAATTGATAAGATAAAATTTCACAACCACTTAAATTCTATTTCGTAATACAATACATTAATTTTTTTTTTTTTTTGATTTAGAAACAAACTTTCACAGCTTCCATTATGGCAGTACGAAATGAGTTGAGAAATATAAAAACAGTTAAAATGTGTTGTTTTGTTGAGAACGACAACATTACAAAAAATATTTTTAATATCCGCAGGTTTCATCATTGAGAGAGATTAGAAGCAAATCATCGTTTTCATTAAGACAAAATAAGAAATGTGATAAACTTTGGTGATGGGATCAATACAAAAGGTCACTTCCCGAAAGCCAAGACTTAAACTAATTAAAAAATTTTGCTATGCAATTTTAAATTTTTTTTTCAATAACTACTTGTGTCAAATTTTTTTTTTTTTTTGTTTTTTCAGTTCAATATAAATATTATTATTCCGTGTTCAAACAATAGTTTTAATAATTCGATAATCATTCTAGAATTATAATCTGTTTTCGTGACGCACGCGGCGCTTATCTATATAAATTAAACATATTATTATTAATTTTAAAAAAATAATAATGATGTAACAAATTGAGCTTGCGTAATGAACATTTCATCTCGCAAATATTAAATTTGGCAATTATCGCAACGGTTGTTTTTGTTAAATTTATATACTAAATTTTTTTGGAATATATTTTTTAAGAACTTTTGAAGGTTATACTCATTAAAGAAGAAGATAATACTGAAAAATCTAAACGAAACATGAAACAGAACAAGACACAAAAAAATAAAAATGAAACGGTCTAAACTGAAAAACGGGGACCGGGACAGGGCCTCAACCAACATAACATTTATAGGCGTCCCATAAAACTAAAAATCGGATATGTTTATCTGTGACACTATCTAGGTTTCAAATAAATTCGTTAAATTTTGTAATCATTCAAAAATATTGCATTCAAAATATGAGAAAAATTAGTTAAAGGTAATATTTTTAACCTGAATTTGAAATATGGGATCGAAAAAAATGACGTAAAATAATTAGGTCCAATGGCCGAGGTATTGTCTCGGTCAAGACAGAGGTCAGAGGTTCGATTTCCAGGCGAGAATATTTCTTTTATTTATTTTTCTGTGTCTTGTTCTATTTCATGTTTCTTTTAGATTAATTAGTATTATCTTCTGCAATGAAATTATTTATATTATTACGAAAAATAAATTTCAAAAATTTTTTTTTTCATATTTCAATCCAAAAATACAGACAACTTCTTATATTATAAAATGCATTCCAAATGGTTGAGTTAAATTCTAACTGGTTTCTAATCTTAAAATATGAAATTTCGTTCAAATCGTATGCTTGTGCTCGCAAATCTCGAAAAGTAGTCGACCGATATCGCTGAAAATGTCAAAGTTTGTTGTTATTAGTATCAGGAGTATTCAGAGCCCGAGGAATACTTAACGCAATATCTCTGCACCGGAATGAGAAACGGAGTCGAGTTAAAGTAGTCGATGTAATGTAGTTTATTAACAGTAATACTTTGGTATACAGTAGTGAATGGTGGAAGAAGTCAGAGGCGCTCGAGAAAGACATTAGCAATAGCGAAGCATTGCGGGGGATCCACTAGTACAGGAAATATGCAAGAAATAACAAGGTAAACTTCTCTTCACTCGGTTGGGTTATAGAAAATTAAACCATAAGTTGTAGAGTACAGAAGCAAGGCCTAGTTAGACAAACATACATATATATCTGATGTTAGTTAACCCTGCAGTGGTCGCGCATCTAAATGAGACAGCAGAAGTCGCGCGGACTACAGACGCAGTCCATTTTTAAATTGAAATAAAATAAAAATTAAGCATAATATCTTTATTTGACTTATGAAAATATAATCAGTTTAGTTTTCTTAACTAGATACAATAAACAAAACTTAATCAAATCCTCTGTTTTATAATTAATATAATATAAATAAAAATCCTCCAAAAATTGGCACAAAAATCACAGGTTTGGGTCTAATTGAGATCACAATAAAACTATAGGGTTTTCCAATAAGAGGTGTTATTTTGAATAGCCTGCTATTTCGGTAGATGTTACTTTTAAAGCTGTCATTTTTTGACATTTGACAAGTAAAAACTACGAAATTAATAAAAATGGAACGATACATACTTCAACACCGCATTAAAATTCACTTGAGTGAATCAAATGCAAATCATCTTGAGTGATGAGGCCCATTTCCACCTCGGAGGCTTCGTCAGCAAGCAAAATTGTCGCATCTGGAGCTCGGAAAACCCAAGAATAATTATTGAAAAGCTTCTCTATCTTCAACGTGTGACTGTTTGGTGCGGTTTGTGGTTCGGCGGAGTCATTGGACCTTACTTTTTCGAAAATGAGGCTGGAGCAACAGTTACGGTGAATGGATCGCGCTATCGAGAGATGATTAATGATTTTTCATGGCCGGAATTGGATGGTATTGATTTGGACAACTTTTAACAAGACGGCGCTACGTGCCACACAAGCAACGAAACCATTGATCTTTTACGATTGAATATCAAAATAACACCTCTTATTGGAAAACCCTGTAGTTTCTAAATTGTAAATCGCTCTCATAAAAAGTTGCTATATTTGATTATATATATTACATTATGTTATGTATCTCATGTGTTGTTTACAGTTATGTCTTTAACGTTTTCCCTTTCAGTGCTCATAAACGATTAGCTATTCCCTTTTCCGTTCAATCGTACTGTCAGTACTGCGCAACTGATGTCAATGCCGATGAAACAAGTTTTCATCGGCATTGGCCGGCCTTCAGTTAAGAATTTCCCCAAGATACGCATTAACTAAACTTAAATGATTGAATTAAATACAAACCACATATTATGTGGTGAAGCATGATTCGGATTGGATTATTAGGATTACTATCCGACAGCAACTTTACAAACGTAAATATGTCTTTGTCTTTGTCTAGTGATTTCCTTACTATGTATAAATGATTGAACTGTGCATGTGGAAAATCCAAGAAACACTGCGCGTAGATATTGTTCCACCATTTTTCCACTGTTCCAAGTAAATATCTTCGTTCTTTAGAATCCAGACTTTAGAATTCTTTCTCATTATATTGTTATTTTAATTCTATGACGAGTGCATACGTAAAAAGACAGAAACCACTGTTCTGAATGTTTATAAGTACATAAAGAAATATATATAGATAAGATTAAATCTCAATTATTTTATCGGATTCGATAAGCAAAGACTTCTAGGAAATGTCATCGTCATTTTTTTCATCATTGGTGTTTGCAATGAACTCCTGTAATACAATACATCCGCGAGCCAAACTGCCGAACTGAACCTCAACTTTTGGGAAAGAAACGAAGCAACCGCAAAGGGCGCGAAACACCGCTTTCAGCTGCTTCGTTCCTTTCCCGTAATTCGTGGTACGGTTCGCGTTTCGGTTCGCAAATGTATACGTACCCTTACGTACCTAACCTAACCTAACTTGCCATACAATAATGCCAGGCAAATTTCCACGTTGCAATGAAACTTTCCATACAATTAATATGCAATATAACTTGTCATACAATTATGCCATATAACTTGCCATTTATGTTGTCATACAATTATTATGCAATATAACAATTATGCCAATGAACTTTATGTTGCCGTAAAAATTTTTCTACAATCTAGCCACATATCTTGGCATTTACGTTGCCATTCAACTTGCCATACATTTATGCCATAAATTCATAAAATTATCGCATATTACTTGCCATAATTTGCCATTCATTTAGACGTACCACATGCCATACAATTATGCCAAATAACTTGCTATTTATCTTACCATACAATCATGCTATACAACTTGCCATTTATTTTGCCTTTCAACTTGCCATCCAATTAGGCCATGTAAATTTCCATTTATTTTTGCTCGACTTACCATAAAATTGTGAATATTTATACCAATATCTTCATATTATCTTGTTTTGTCAATTGCAACCTCACAAATACGAAAACAAGACAGGGAAAGTGATATCGCCTGTCTTTGTTTAATTACGGCATGGTTGATAATATTGTAAGTAAATTGATTTTAAAATTGTTCTGGAAATTTTCTTTGTTAATATTCATAATAGTTATTATAGTTGTTATCTCTTATCGTATTGTAATTCTTAGAAGGTACATTATTTAAAACTACTTACAGGTATTGACCTTATTAAAATTGGGGTAAAATTTATGGCAAAATATAAATACCTAAAGACTACGAGATGTGTTTGCATTAGACGAAGAAGCACACACGAAAAAACAAGATAAAGCAGAGATACAATCTCGTGTACACTGTTTGCAAGAGCATGAACAGCCCCTATGGAGCCTCTCTCTCAGAATATGGAACTGCAAAGAAGTCCAGTGGGTGGTGGGATAGATCCTCCCGCATCAATAACCCGCCCACTGAGAGATGAAAGAAAATCTTTCCGCAATCTCAGCATCAAGCCATATTAAAACAATGTCTATGTCCCCTTAGACTTTGGACACAGGAGGAACTTACATGAATATAACCCAATAATATTTAATGCAGTAAGACGCAATACATTCTTTTGATTTCATAAGCACTAGATTTTTTATTGTGTTTCACTTCAACACCGTTCGAATGCATTAAATTACACATTGATTAAATTTCTGATCCAGGCAAAAGAACGAAAATTTTAACACTAAAACTTCGTTAAAATCACATCAAACGGCACCGAATATCACTAAACTCGCTTACTTCGTGCGTTTTACACGAGTGAACACTACATTAAATTATTCAGAATCACCTGTGAAATGTTAGCCGATTATTTTCACAATTTAAAAAACTGCTATTTATGCGGGAGAACACAACTAAACACGTAATGGCAAAGTAAATAATAATTGCCAATTGATGGAACATTATCTCCTAACATTGTTCGTTATCATAGATTAGATAAGATTTATAATTAATGGATAATAATTTTTCTTGACATATTTTTTATCTTTCTTTCCTGCAGGCACAAAATAACAATCAAATACGATATGACACAGGTAGAGTTACTCGAGTATCTGCTAGATCCGAGTGACTATTTACATGCCACAGTCATAACACTTTTTATCGTGATATAACAATATTGTCACATTGACAGAAATAATTCACACGCATGATTGTAATATTATATCTATACTGTATGGGAGTAAGAGTTTTCGGATTTTAAGGTCATCTACTTTATATCTAAACAAATGATAACATTCTAAAGAAACGTCTTTTTTTTGGTTTTCACCATTCAATGGTGTTTTAGTCCATCATTTCAAATTATGGTGAATTAATCAACACAAAACAATATTTATAAAGGTTTTAAAATGATCAATGAACTCCCCATAAAAGTTAAGGACGCAAATGGGCAAACTTCATAAAGAAACGTCTTGCCGATGACATTTTCTATAATTTCAACACCAATATAATTTTTTTTAAAGTGTCAGTTTTTATAAAAAAAAACTATACATTATACGGAATTTATGTAAGAGGACTTATCTTACTTTTGAGCTGATCGTACTAACAAATGTTTATGAATTTAATTTAGGTCTGCGGAGAATTTTTTTAATTTCGAAATTTATCAATAATATTTCCTATACACACGCATATTTAATACTCAAATTGCAACACTGAGATCCTGCGTCAATTATTATTAGACCCGTGGTGTTATTCCAATAATCATAGTTGTTGTTTTTGAATTATTATTGTTTCATGTTTATTATCACCGCACTTTGCTATGCATTGCAAAAATTTTGACCGATAAGAGTGTAACTTTTCCATGTAAGCATATATTGTGTTAGATGATCATGGTGGTATGGTCTACTTGAATACTTGATTGTAGAATATACAAATTTAACACGTTTCAAACTTATAAATAATAGAGCAGAATTAAAGACAATCACGTGTCACGACTCAACTGACAATAATCAAAAACTTACTCTAAACATTATAAGATTGTGTGGCTTAATATTATAATTTCCGAGTACAATTTATTTATGCAATATCTTTTTATGCAATTAATATTTCGCAAATCATCGGTTTTATCGAAGCAAGTCATCTGCATTAGAAGTACATCTTATATGAGACGATATAAATTATGTACTTAACTACATTAGATTTCGGCTCTGCAGCTCACAGGTGAAAAGGACGCTCTTTTTAGCTTTTTATTACCGCGTTGTACACATACGAGCTCTGGGCTGAAAAATAAACTATGGAAAAGCTTAGAATTTAATACAAAAAGGCCTACCGCATGATGTTTGAACTTTCCAGAAAATGCAGAACCTCGTCTATATTCACGAAAGGGTGAGTTCCTGAATTTACATCCTATTAAGAATCAGGATGGCACGAATGAGGAAAAGGATCATCAACTCTATTAAGAATTAGGGTGGCAGGAATGAGGAAAAGGATCAACACCTCTATTAAGAACCAGGGTGGCAGAACCAACCACTCTATTAAGAATCAGGGTGGCAGGAATGAGGAAAAGGATCAACAACTCTATTAAGAACCAGGGTGGCAGAACCAACCACTCTATTAAGAATCAGAGTTGCAGAAATGAGGAAAAGGATCAACAACTCTATTGAGAATCAGGGTGGCACGAATGAAGAAAAGGATCGACAACTCTATTAAGAATGAGGGTGGCAGGAATGAGGAAAAGGATTAACACCTCTCTTAAGAACCAGGGTGGCAGAACCAACCACTCTATTAAGAATCAGGGTGGCAGGAATGAGGAAAAGGATCAACAACTCTATTAAGAACCAGGGTGGCAGAACCAACCACTCTATTAAGAATCAGGGTGGCAGGAATGAGGAAAAGGATCAACAACTCTATTAAGAATCAGGGTGGCAGGAATGAGGAAAAGGATCAACAACTCTATTAAGAATCAGGGTGGCACGAATGAGGAAAAGGATCGACAACTCTATTAAGAATGAGGGTGGCAGGAATGAGGAGAAGGATCAACACCTCTCTTAAGAACCAGGGTGGCAGGATCAACAACTCTGTTAAGAATCAGGGTGGCACGAATGAGGAAAAGGATCAACAACTCTATTTAGAATGAGGGTGTCACGAATGAGAAAAAGGATCAACAACTCCAGAAATGTTCTCGTTAGTGAATACCGTCTGACTTCAGGATCAATTATCGAAAAACATTGGATTTAACAGGTAGAATTACTCAATAAATTATTTGCTTTTAAATATTTATATCTTGTTGATACAGATTACTTCCTCTAACGATTCACTCTCTTCTTGTTTATTATTTTATTTTTCTAGATTATAATACGTTATTTCTTGTATGTATTTATGTTTAATCTCTGTGGATGTGTGGGATTGCACTAAGGGCGAATATAATGTGGGGGTTATTGGTTCAATAAATAATACCAATTATTTAATTAAATTACTCATTAATTAAAAAGTTTGTGTGTGTATTCATACATATACAACTATCAATAGGCTTTGGTTTTGGATCATAAGCTATGTAACGATTTTGGTAAAGAGAAAAAGTTGCTGACATTTTTACAAAAATTACGTCACCATTTTTCCAATACGAGGACAAAATATATGGGAAAATGCGTTGACACAATTAATTACTTTCTCCATTTCAATTATCTTCTGTTTTTCTTCATTGTCTTTCAAAACCAAATAACAATTTATTTCCTTGTATACATTATTTATCTTTAATCTATTGCTTTTCAATAATTGCTCTTGCTTATTTTCTTCCACGCTTCGTTACGTTACAAAAAATATTTGCGATTGATTATCCTTACCTTTGCACCGTAAAAGCAGATAAAAGATTTGAATTACTTCGGTTTGTTGAAAAACATAAAAAAAATTAATCACTTTTCTCTGCATAACAAGCACCTATAAAATTATCAGTTTACCAAAAGCTGAATAATGAAATCTGGCGTCAACTCAACAAATTTCAGATAATTTATAATAAATAAATCACCTTTTTAAATCCTCGCGACTTTTATTAATTTTTAAAAGTTTTACCGGATATTCTGAGCTGTTAATTCTGGGCAATGTAAGTTGGACATCCCAGGTGATAATATGAAACGTAATGGTCAGTCTGATAACGCATTACATCTAGGCTTTAATACTATCTGCCCGGAAGTATATATCTAATTAAATACATTCATCATACAGATTGGGGGAGAGGAAGCTAATAGCGCTCACCTCTCTCCAACAGTCCAGATGAATTTTGTTTAATAAAAATTGTTTTAGGTATACTTTTATCTTGTGGACTGTTTAGAAAATAGTTTCAAAACATTAGAGGTCATTGGCTGATGCCGATCTATTTATTTATTACAGAAATATAATAATTTAAGCAAGCAGATTCTCCATAGTACGCCTGGTTGAAATTTTATAATTTACTACTTTTTTTACGAACCAATTTTATTCGCAATAAAATTTTATGATAATTTACAGGTAAGGAAAAGATTAAGAATTGTTTAAGATGATTTCATGGATAAATCAATTCTAAGATTTTTTTATGGTATACTCGTATGAAACGAATTCAATTATATTAGCGTATTCTATGAATATGATGAAATCATCAAACATCTTGAAATCATTTAAAAAGTTAAGTTTTCTTGGGTAATATCACAGATAATAGAAAAAAAGACATATGGCATAGAAGAATGCCGACATCACTGTCATTAAGCTTCGACCAAACTGCACAGACTGTCAAATCGACAAAGGAATGAAAGCTTTGCGTTTGGTGCGTACGTAAAATAGGGTGGGGCGCCGCTGTGCGCATATGTGATTTTCAGTAGTACTCTCCCGTGTTGCATTAAATAATTAATATTTAATATAATATCCACATAATTAATATTTAATATGTCATACACGAAAAAAAATTACACAAACATGTTTTTTCTACTCACCAAATAGAAGATTTTCACTGAACATTCTAAACATTTTTATTAAGTTTTGAGATAATTTATTAATAAAAATGTTTGTTATATCATTGACCATTGATAACTTCCGGGCACGTGGTGGGAAGATTGCCTGAATATTTGGCACTCCACTTTAATTCAGTATATCTTGAACATGAAAAACAAGATAACATTTTTACCTTTTTCGGTCAAATTTGGATCACAGAGCACTGAACATATTTCGGGGTCAGAGATATTATAATTATGTATATATGAAAATAAGTTTTATCAAAGTTACCTACACATACACAGATATACGAAAAATAACATGTGATGATTATGAGATTGGTTTTAAACGGCTCTTGGATTCGTTGCTTAGAAATAATATTGCATCATTACAAGAGAAGCGTTGAATTTTTTTAATAAGCTTTAACGCTTGCTCGACCGAAAAGCAAGTCTACAAATTTCGTTAAACATGGTACATAGTGTTGTATACCTAAATGTCAGAAACGAAACATCTAATAAAAATAATTAAATAGTCTCGTTCATCCTAGGATAAAAAGTATCTTACTACAATTAGTTGCAAGCGACAAACGAAGTTCATCTTAAAAAGTAAGGTTATTATTTGAATCTAGGAATGCCTTTATGATGATGATGTTTTGTAGCCATTAGTAGAATTATGTTGTCCAGTTTTCTTCATTTTTCTATTTGTGATATGACAACCATTGTTGGTTGTTTTAGAGAGTTTTTTATAGAATGATCAATCGTTGCAATATTTTTAACTGAGCGAACTGCTTTAATTTGATCGTTTGGCATTTCATGCATCTGTAAATTTGTTTGTTTGTTTGTTCCGTTTCCTTTTTAGAAAATCTGCTACATCCATTTTATTCTTCAAGTAAGCCATACTGGTGATTATGGTCCAAAGAAGAATCTCTTTTTCAAATTTGAAATCGTCCTGTTTATTTTGACATTTTTATTCGCATTTATTTAAATTATTATACCTGCCTGCCTGAAGATGGTTTAAAAAATCATTGATTGTTGTATTAAATACATATTGCATAATTAATTATTAAGAATCAAATTAATGTTACATAAAATATATGGTATTGTAATGAAGTAGGTAGGTGTTTAAGTACCGATCTTTTTACAAATCTTCGATTAATTTCAAAAGAAATTTTAGTATCAATTTGAAATAAGATAAAATTAGAAACATTGTGCTTATATTTTAATTTCGTTAAGTCTACTGTTCACGGTAATACTTCACGCAAAAATAAGACATTTTTAATATCCTGGTCACATCGTAGGGGGCAAATAATACGAGTTTTCAATGAATCATCTTTGCTGGAAGACGTGGTAGAGAGATGTAAAGCCGGCCACAGATTGCCGTGCATGGCTACGTTTCACACGTGGCTTTAGCTTTTTCACTATGAACCGCCATATATATCAACACATAGCGAGCCACGCACACGCTACGTGACGGGTATGTGATGTCAGAGGCACACGCGTGTGTTGTAATGGATTCGCCGGCCGAGCGAAGCTGTAGGGACGTTACGAGTCCACGATACCCACGTTTCTTCCCCCGCTCATCCGCTAATTTTGTTTTATTTTTTTATGTGAATACCGCACAAGAGTCTCAACTTATCCTAACCGTCGGGAGCCGGTGGGCATACGGCATTCCAAATTGGGGTATGTAGTGAGCCTAAAGGTAGTGAAAAGGGGAAGAAGATGGGGAAGGGTAATGTTGAGAAGTACCTGACTATTCAGATAAAGTCGCCAAACGCGGCTTAAGCTATGTCAAGCAATGTTTCAATTTTGAATAGTGGTCTTACGCTATACTGATAGTATCTTCCACATTATCTGATGAACTATCAAGCAGAAATATTGAAATTTAGCAAAAACACGTGTGCTCTCTAAGACTGCCCATACGAAAATGGGTGTTGTCGTGGCGTAGGTCAGTTAGCAATCTGTTGCCGCATCGTTGTATCAAGCCATATAGCTCTCGTGTCAATCGTGGCCGTATCTGTGACTGACTTAAGGGATCATCCCACCTTAAACAGCTGAAAAATTAGGTATTTTGGGGAATTTTTTGTATGGTTCCTTGGGTTGAATCTTTTTGGGCTTCATAAAATATCTTTAAATGTATGATTTTTTTTTTACATAATATATCTATCCCTGGTAGCACAATCCACGTAGCCACGAAAAAAGGCTATTTCAGCTTCGTTGTGTTATTTATGAGTGCATTTATCTCAACAAAAACAAAAACCAACAAAAAACTAACAAAAACCATCTACCAAAAACCAAAAAGGTTTGAGTTCAGTATGTTTTTTGCGACGCGACGGTTCGAACTAGAATTATGACTTTTTTTTATCTAAAAATAACGAAATGTAGTTGAAAAAGAATTCTCCAAAAATAAGCCAATTTTTAGTGATATTTTAAGTTTTAAAAGTATCTAAAATCAAAATTTTCTAAATAATTCTAGTTTCAGCAGTAGCCATATTTGTGAAGAATTTACATTAAGTTCTGGAAAAAAAATCAAAAAAGCAAGAAAAAAGGCGTTAAAAGTTTTTTTACTGACAAATCTATCAGGTAATCAGAGAAACCAGCACAATACAGGATCCTTTTCTCTAGTCCAAGCAGTTCATTTTCTTCAAGTCTGGCATCTCTTCGGCTCGTTCTGGCTGTTTATGAATTATATAAAGCTGAGTCTTAAGAAGGAGTAGAGCAGCTGGGCTAACTTATACCTGCTCGCTTAAGTAAAAGCACGCCGGAGAACAACCTTCAATAAACTCTAAAAAATAATACTTAGGACGCTTTGATAATCTATTTTTAAAGTTGATAACTTGGGAGGATACTATAAGGTTTATTAGACTAATGCCATGTGACCGCTGCAATGTTGCTCCAGGCTGCAGTCTACGGGACGAAAATTACTCAGATCTTGGAAAGGAGAGGAACCACCAGAAGTAGAATAGTATTTGACTAACTACGGAGATAATGAATAATATTTGGTTTTGATGTCTTCAATTTCATTTATCATAAAAAAACAACTAATTTGTATGTTACATAACGTACATGTGGATATATTTTTCTCTCAATTTCATGAAATGGAAGCTTATGATGCCACTTAACAACAAGATAAGATATTATATATTCCTAAACGACACAATATTTCTGTTTCAGTGCCAGCGATCCGGACATTTAATTTTTGTGATTTTTTAACACAGTTTTCTTTACCCGCATCACTAGACAAAGTCTGTTCTGAGGCGGATAATTAACGGACATTTTATATATTATATTAAATATGAATACACGCTTATATATTATGTTTTATTATTTAATACAATTGCATGCAAAGTAAACATAATTATTATTTACGAAATATAAAAATACACATATAAATACAAAAGATATAAATTGCTTGAAGTGTGTCCATAATATGTAGTGAAAGTTATTTAAAATATTTGGAATATTTATTCTTTTTTTTTCAGACAACCAAGTTACAGATCTTTTCAACGACTAATTCAAATTGTTTGGGTTGATGTAAGTTTTTGTTTGTGTATTATAGATATTGAATATGTGCGGTGCCTTCTGATTGATGTCTTTTGCGAAAGTTGGTTTGATATAGGGTACTTGAAAGTACCCTATACCGTATATAGTTTGTTTATTTATGCTCTTGTGTTTTGCGAGTAAGGTATATGGTTTTCAACTGTAAAGTTCCCCTGAGGTGATATCTCACAAAAGCGGCGCTATACAAATTGTCCAAATAATAATATTATTATTATTATTATTAGTGATGTTTTCATACAGTTTTATGGATGATTTTCTTAATGAATAGTTTATTAACGTCTCGCAATTTAATTTTTATGTTTCTCATTATTTTGAAGATTTGTGATTGTTTCTATATATTCTTGCGATGAAATTAATATTGAGATCTGTTTTAGTTTATGGTCAATAGTTACGCCGAGATATTTAATAATATCTGCATATTAATTTAGGCAGAATCGCAGCATGTATTATTTGAGGAAGTATGGTACAGGGATAAAGAAGTAGTTCTGGATGATTATGTGGTTGACCAGCTTTTGTTTTGCTGAAAGTTGTGTATTTTGTTTTAGAAATGTTGCATGTTGGTTATTTTCTATTTTATTATTTAAACTGTAACTGTTTTTTTCATATTATTTCGTCTTCTGTACCCATTTTCGATCTAAATCAAAATTTTTGGGTTGAGAGCAGATTATGTTTTTCTAGTAGTATAGATAGTGAATTTAGCAATGGGATTAGTCTGTAATTTAATATCACGGTTTGTTTTTTTATGTATGAGTAATACGTCCTATTTTTAGGTGATCAGAGCCAATGCCGATCTTAAAACGTTGAAAAAGTATTAGTATATATTCTCGTGGATTTATCAGGACTGGATTGGAAAGTATATCCGGTCCGACCGCGCAATTTGGTTTGACGGAAATAATAAGAGCCGAGATTTCCTTCGTATTTACTTTGTACAGATTAAACGAGAGTTTTGGCATATATTGGTTAAAGAGTCTTCTGTTCTGTGTTTTTCGGCCAAGACCAACTTTGCAAATTGTGAGTGAGTAAAGTTAGCCATTTTAGTAGGTTCATTTTTTACTAAGACTTTGTCTCCATTCATTAATAACTCTTTAATATTTGATACTTTCTTCGGACTGGAATAAACAAACTACACAACATCCTTGCCCCAGATATAAAGGGAACAGAAAAGTTTAATGTTAACAAATCAAGAATAAAAATCCGGCTGAAAGAGATCAAGAAAAAAAGTCTTAGAAAAAGAAAAATAGAAACTATATATATATATATATATATATATATATATATATATATATATATATATATATATATATATATATATATACATATATATATACATTAATATATATTTTACAGCTTTCCATTTTTTCCGTTCATCTTTATCAATTTGTATTTCTAATTAACTTATCACATTGGTTTCTATATACAGGGTGTTAAGGGACGTACTTGACTCATTTTAACCAGTTAACAAGTTATTTTATCCTGGTATTATTTGGAGTCAACTTAAAACATGAAAGTCATTTTTTTTCCAAAACTCAGCAAAAAAAATTATTCTATATGTCGTCACTAGTCTGTCAGTCTAGTAACCGACCAACTCCTCACCCCAATGTCTTTTACCCTTTATTTACTATTCCCATCTCTCGTTAACATACTTCCTAAATACACAAACTCATTCACTTGCTCCAAGTATTCCTCATTCGCACCTTTCGTGATCCTTATAAATCATTTAAGCAATTTTAACTTTAAGCATATCAACGACTTCTTAATACACAAATTAGACAGTCGTCCTTGGGGTAATTTTATCAAAAATGGTCCTTTATGAATTTGATCAGTTATATCATGATCATCAGAAAAGACATTTAGAATAATTGCCTACGTTTAATTAAAAATAATTGTTCCACAATACAAGACTCGCTCATATTACAAATATATCAATTACAATAAATTTAAATTGCCTCAATTAATTAATGCGTAGAATTTTGAGCCAAATCAGATTAAATTTATTTTTTTTCTTTAATTTTAATTTTAACGAACCGCAGTTTTTAATGTAACTAACCTCTTTCTTTATACTGCGACTCGAATATTTACCAATCAATTTAGAATATGACGTTGGCAAAAATCGGTGTGTTATCTTTTTAATAGTAACGCCTTATCTCGAACGTCTGGGCTTCGACTTGTTTCATCACATGAATGTCCACCATTTTAAATATTACTCATCAACTTATTATGCATTATTTTTCCGTGAAAGAATAACAGATAGTTAAAGATATTAATCGATTTTATGGAAATCTCCAACTAAGAAATGGAAATCTAACCTCATATGAAAAATGGATAAACCTTGCGGTTTCGTCCTTCTGTGCCACTACACATATTGTATGTTTGTGGCATACATATGTCCGTACAGTACCTACAAGTATGACACAAATACATATTTCAGAGATCCTGGGTTCGATTCCTAATTGTGACGTTATCCTTTTTTTAATTTTCTGTGTCTCATTCTGTTTCATGTTTTGTTTAGATTTGTTAGTATTATCTTCTTCTTCATTGACATATTTTATGTTCATAGCGTACATGGGCGAGGAAATAAAAGTACGGTGTTGCATGTAACTCGAAGAAACTGATTTCAAAGTTACCTAGTAGCGTTAACTAGGGCGTAGCTATAGCTATAGCATTTACATGGGGGCGTTTGACCCTAAGAGGGGGTCACGATCCTGAGGGGGGGGTTAAGGGAGAAAGAGAAATTATTAAAATCTTTTTCGGAACCTCTGTTTACCGCAACATATTATTTATATCAAATTGATGAAAGAGATGGTGCAAATAATATCTTTGTATTTTCTAGGAATGTAATCTACGAGTATTATTCTCATTTTTTTTCTACGCAGAACTCAGACCAATAATGAGAATCGAAACATTGCAATGTTTTGTGACAAGATCTGAATAGCCAGGTTACTTCAAAACCTTCTTCATTCCCATCTCATTCACTTCCCCGCTTCACAATGAGATCACACGTCAACTATGTCGCTATCCGCACGATAAACAAAACTATTTCTTTACAAAAATCAAACATAGAGATTTATATTATAGTCAAGCCAGTAAGATTTTCTTTGTTACACTGACTCCGGCGTGTGATCAGTGGATCAGGTGGCCTAGTTTTCTTATAAATAGATTGCCAAAAATATCAATCGGGAATAATAGCCGGTTTTTATTAGTAATCGTTCTACTCTGATTTTCATCTGAAGTACACGGAATTAGGCCCAGAGCAAAGCGAGTCACTAAATATAAATATCGCAAAATATACAACCGCACGTGCTTTCGAAACGTTAAACAATATAGAACGGCTATTCCGTAATGGTTAAACATATTTAATAATAAAAAATAAAACTAATAATTGAAATTTTAATTTATAGGTAATAGTTGAATTCTGCCTTAAGGGGTGGGAAACTTACCCTTTAAAGCTGTCATACCCTTAAATTAAATATACCATTCCTGAGAGAATGTCCATTTATATCCAATTTTCTAATTATTTCCGAATTCTGTTTCTAAATTTCACTAATAAACAATTAGTTAATGTTAATTAAGTGTTAATCTCATGTGAGCTACCAGGTAAGTATTGTACCTACTGTATATTACCTCCATAAATTGTTAGTAATAACATAGATCACTGTAGAAATGTATTATAAATTTGTACAGCGCCCTTGAGGTGATTTTGCACAAAAACGGCGCTATTCAAGTCATCCAAATATTATTATTATTATTATTAAAGTGGACGGGTGATTTTTTGAAATCTCATGTATACAAGACCTTTCTCTTGTTTTGATAGTCAAGTGTGCAAAAATTCATTAACCTTGGGATAAAACTGTAGATTTGTATAAAAATTAAATCCATGCCACTACAGACACTCTCCTTTATGTAAATAGATTTGTATAGTAATCAAATCCATCCGCTACAGATACTCTTCGTTATATAAATAGATTTGTATAAAAATCAAATCCATGCCGCTACAGACACTCTTCTTTATATAAATAGATTTGTATAAAATCAAATCCATGCCGCTACAGACACTCTTCTTTATATAAATAGATTTGTATAAAAATCAAATCCACGCCGCTACAGACACTCTTCTTTATGTAAATAGATTTGTATAAAAATCAAATCTATGCCCCTTCTTTTCTTTATATAAATAGATTTATTATGCTAGATTCACTGCATAGATGTCCTAACATAATGTTGCTAAATATTTAAGTGGACATTTTATTGCTTATTATATAAATCTGTTTCGAACGCAAATAGTTTCAATTACCTAAAAATTCTAAATGCAAAACCAGATTGTACAAATTTATTTCCACGTTCTTCAATGTGGAAGCTCAAGAGGGTTTTTCTCTGCTTCAAACATACAGGTTTTTCTATCTTTGAAACTGCATTATCGGGGCATTGCAATATGATAATTTTAAACTTTATTATTTGATAAACTGGGAACGGACCAGTTTTACCTAGACACGGGCATCTTCAGACTTGTGTGCGTAACTAACCATTACTCCGTTTCCACGCCGGGGTAGGCAGAGAGGACCGACCACCAAACAATACTGCTTTGGCACACACCCCTCGCATCATTCACATTCATACATCGTCTCATACCTACCATTCTGTTATTCTGACTCTTGACATTGTCCGACTCAAGTATTTGATTCACCAGATAGTGCCATGTCTTTCTCTGGCAACTCCGACTTCTTGTACCATTCACATTCTCGTCATACATCATCTTTACACTCCTTTCTTAATTTATTCGCTCTTAATTCCCAAACCATCTAAGCGTCCCTTTCTTAATCATTCTTAAACATTCTTAAGCTTTGCACCCTTGTTCTAAAATTAATTATGAAACCTAATATTATAGAACTTCCTTCTTCTTCTGGCGCTAGAAAAATTAGAAAGGGTATTTATCGATGCATTTTTAAATGTAAGTATGATACCTATAAGTTTCTAAATATGTAAATATATAACTTTTACATATGTAGAAACTATAAATATATATATATATATATATATATATATATTTCATTAAGACAGTAGTTATAGACCTTAGTCGTAAGTCACTAGTTTTAAGTCAGTAGTTTTGGTATTTATTATTTATAATAATTAAGATAAAATAACTTTGAAATATATATAATAAAGTGGTATTCAAACAAAGTTATTTTATTTTAATTATTATAATTATGTATACCGAAAAGTGTTTGCTACAAGTGAAAAATGTATTATTAAGGAAATATATTCGCACAGCGCCCTTGATGTGATTTTTCTCGAAAACGGCGCTATATGTATAAATTTAGACAAATATTATTATCATTAAAAAGTTAGTTATCGGTCCCTACTTCAGTACTTTTTTAATAAAAGTAGGTTGTAAGATAGATACAGGTAGAACATAATTTCTTGTTATTATTGTGAATTTGGGTCTTATTTACACAAACATAAATAATGTTCAAATCTATATGCTGCTTTTGTGTAAAAACTACCCTTAAAGCTACAGATTAACGTAGTTTTATTTGAGTATTTTGTGCCTATTAATTTTCTACCAGAAACGAGTTTATTTATAACCTTGTTTAAGTTTTGATTTACACAGAGCTCCACATAATATGATGGCCATGAATAGCTGAATAGGCCAATCAATATTTGTTGCACGAGCTGCATTCCCGGGAAACCACCCCAACTCTCCACCCCTCCCCCCGCCCCACCAAACCCTCCCAACTAAACCTATACCCGCACCTCTCAAAACTACCTCTCTCGCTCCTATATTCACTCCACCTTAGTACTTTACTCAACACTCTATTGTATCCATAATTTGGGGGCCGAACTACCCAATAATGTTTTTTTTTATAATTTAATGAGTAAAACCTAAAATTGTAATATTTTATCATTGAAGACAAAATGGCAAACTCCTGGCAAAGACTATGGACCTGGGTTCAATTCCTAGATGCAATCAAATCTTTTTATAAATTTTTAATACAGTATTCAAACATAAACATAATAATTTATTTATTATTAATCAACGTCCTATTGGGCTTTTACAGAGTAAATTGACAGTTTATGTATGTAAGTGTAACATAATAAATGGATAATAACATAACTAAATACAAAAAAATAAAAATCAAATGATAATACTAACATTAACATAAAATCCAAATAAAGTAATATTGTAAATAAAGCAAAGTTTCAAGTATAAAGTATGTATGTACATTGTACATTCGTATATGCATATAATTATTCATGTTTATTGCAAAACCAGTAAGACTGAAAACAGTAAAATAATTTACTCGTAAGGTAAATAGAAAATAAATATATGTAATATACTGATATGTGTTATAAAACAAATGTTTAAAAAAAGAAGAAAAATAATGTCTGTTGTATTTATAGAGAAAAATTAATAAGTAATGGCAACGAACGCCGTTATTAATATTGAATTTAAATAATAGTACTTGAAATGGTAAAGTAAATCAAAGTATAATATACATATCAAGTATGACCGTACATGCATACAGTCATTAATATGCGTCCAAAAAAATAAATAACAAATAAACTAAGGAGTATGTGAGTTAAACGTTGGAAGGTATAGAGACAAGACTTTTTTTAAAGGTAATAAAAAATACAAGTTAATAACTAGCAAATAGGTCTGAAATTAGTTGCCTTTTGAAACTCACAAAGTTATTAACACCAAATATACCAATAAGTTCACAGTATTTGTTTGCAAGGTGGTGAATTCTTGGAATTGGTGAATACATAGAGTAGTTAGTATTGAGGTTATTGTTACATAAAAGTGTCTTTGCTTCGAGTTTGTCTGGATCTACATTCATATAAATTAATTCCAATAATTCAGGGCTGTCAATTAGAGATCTGATAATTTTTAATAAAAATAATATATCAGTTAGAACTCTTCTATCTGATAGTTTGAGAAGTCTGGTTTCGGTACGTAAGTTATTATAATTTATAAATTCGATGGAAATATTCATTTTAAAATTGATGTACCGAAGAAATTTATTTTGTACCTTTTCTAAGACATGAGAATGGACTTTGTAGAACGGTGACCATACTGTTGAATTATATTCTAATTTACTTCGTACTTTTTTTTTATGAGACACCTCACAAGAGTGTCCCTGCCTGTGCAGTGTACAGACAGGGGAACTATGTCACCACCCGGTTGGGCGGCGTTGTGAGGCGGAATAAGGTTGGGGCTGTAGGAAGGGATTTGTTAATGCGGGCCTTGAAGAGGCTCGGATTATAGGAGGGAGGAAAAACAGATGCCGGTAGCTCGTTCCACATACGAGCCGACTTACACAAAAACGAGTCGTACTAATGAGCAATATAGATATTTTATAGTTAACACATTTTTAAACTTTGCCCCCATTCTCAAAATAAAACCGAGCATTCTCATTGCATCGCTTGTAGTTCCATCGATGTGTAAGTTAAACTGTAGACTTTCGTGGAATAAGACACCGAGATCTAGAATCTGTGAAACTCGAAGAAGATTAGCGCATTATTAGCGATATTGCATTACTAATATTTAGTTGCAAATCATTTTCTGAACACCAAGCAAATAGTTTATTCAGGTTCGTCTGCAAAATAGCGCGATCATTATCATCTTTAATTATTCTGTAGATCTTCAGATCATCGGCAAATAACAGAACTTTGACTTTGCTAAAAATATTTACTATGTCATTGATGAACAAACAAAATAATATTGGGCCCAAATGAGATCCTTGCGGTACTCCACTTGATGCCGCAAGTTTGTAAGAAGTGAATGAATCTACCTTTACCGCTAAGTACCTTCCCAACAGATAACTCTTAAGCCATTCAAACATGCTCCCTCTCACTCCCAACAATTTTAATTTACGTATTAAGATTCTGTGGTTTACTTTATCAAATGCTTTACTGAAGTCAGTATATATGGAGTCAGTTTGATATATATGTGTTAAATCCATTAACGATATCATTAGTGTATAAAATTGGAAAGCGTTGATCTTCCTTTAATAAATCCATGTTGAAGTGGTGAGATTACTCGTTTAAATTGAGATATCAGCTTGTCCAGTACTAGGCTTTCGAAAAGATTGGGTAAAGAAGACATTATGCATATCGGCCTATAATTTGTTACTTCGCTCTTATTTCCTTTTTTGAAAATAGGCGTCAAATGACTAAACTTCCAAAGGCCAGGAAACACACCTGATGAGACTGACTTCATAAATAACTTATGTATGGGATGTGACAATGAATACATACAATTAACTAGGAATCTAGGTGGAACTTTATCGGGTCCTGCGGATTTGCGGGAATCGAGACTCTTCAGCTTAGATATAACGTCATCTCTAGTTACTGTACAGTCAAATATATAAATGTTCTCAACCAAATTAGAACAAGAGTACTTACTGTCTACACTTTTACTAACATATACACAACCAAAAAAACTCAGCAAACAGATTAACAGTTTCCTGTAGATTTTGTGATTGTTTACAATCGAATGACATAATACTAGGTATATAAGTTCCATTTTCTTTTTGGGATTTAACATATTTCCAAAAGAAATTTGAGTCCTCTATGAGAGAGCCTTCGACAACACACATGTAACTGTTATAACATTTATTGGAGAGCTAATTACATTCTGCTCTCAATTTTTGAAAGGCAATATAATCGATAGCCAGGCGACTTTGTTTAAACCTCTCGTGCGATATTTTTTTGACGTAAATTAAGTCAATCAGTTCTTTTGAGAACCATTTCGGGAATTCAGTTTCCCTGTAAACTGTCAAAGCTACAAAATTTTTGATTGCAGAATTAACAATAGAGTAAATTTTTACAAGGTGTACATTAATATCAGCATCAGTGTCCAAGAATGACCAGTCAATCTGTTTAAGAAAGTTAGAAATTTGAACATAGTCTGCTTTTTTGAAATTGCGAGAGTCTTCTATCTTTTTTACAGTGGGAATTGGTTTAAGATTAGACATACATATTTCTAGTGGCGGATGGTAAACATCGACGGGCAAAAGTATTTCTGTACTTCTCACAACACAGATATCAGACACATTAGACAAGACCAAGTCCAACGTACGGCCACCTGTATTATGAACACAATTACACTGAGTTAGTCCCAAGAACAGGGCCATATCTCTAACTTCACGAATTTTAACATTGGAACAATAATTGTCAATACTTATATTACACCAGTCGTAATGTGGCAGGTTGTAATCACCATAGTTTATTATATAGCTTTACTATATAGCTTCACAGCTCGGATTACCTATTATGTAGCTGTAAAGCTTGTATATTATTTTTTAAAGGTTATAGTCAGACTGGAACTCCATAGTTCCAGGTCCAACTACATAATATTATATAGCTACATAGCTTTTAGCTCGAGCTCCTTTATTATGTGGCTACATATATGTAGATTTTCAGTTCAAGCTACATAAATCATCAAAATGATAATTCATGGAAAGTGATGAAACAAAAACTGTATTAACTGGGTTAAGTAGGTTAGGTTAGGTTAAAAAAAATCATCGTTTTTAATGACTTTATATCACTTTTTAAAAGTGTGTTGAATAGTCACTGTGTTGAGTTAGCATGAAACCAGTAGACAGAGGTATCTACTATTTGATATTTGGTGTAGTATCCAATAATAGTTAAAGTATTAATAGTTTTAGGCCAAGCTAGGTATGATTAATTTGTTGTCAAGAGAAACTGATGATGAAATTAAAAAAAAATACTTCTTAATTCAGCTTTGTTTATATTTTATACTTGGTAACTTGTTACGTAGGTATTCGTACGCAATAAACAACTTATGAGAGTCGAAATAAATGACTGTCCGAAAAGCTTTACATAAGCCCTGCTCGTATTTGTGTTACATTGTATAACTTATATTTATATTTATGCGAATAACCTGACAATATTTTAAAATCACCTACAACCACCACAGTAAGTGGAAAATGCTGCTTGTGTAGTGATGGAGAACTTGAACACACTACGCCTGGGTGGGACGCAAACGGGATATCAACTCAGCCACCGACAGGTCTAACCTAAATCAGATATACTTATATTATGTAGACTATCTTCTCTCGCCTTGAAACACTGATCGATTATACCTTATTTATTTATATGCCTTATTATTATTAATAGTTATTAATTACTCCACGAAAACGTGTGTAAATTCTAAACAGAATAAAATGATGAGTGGAAGACGACCATTCAGAATCGAAACGTTGTTTGTAGCCGTATTTGGCGACCACAACCTACCTTCCCAACCTACCTCGCTTCCATCTCCTACCTGTTCCTGCAACTAGTCTCATTTTGTCTCACATGGCTTAAGCCCCAGCATACCCAATTTGTACCGATTTACAAAAAGTTTTTGGTTAACTCTTTATGTTTTTAAGTTCCAAAAGAAGTGTTATTTTTTAAGATAATATTAATTATATGAAATTCCCTCGATAGAAAAAATCGCAAAGTAATCTCCGAAAATTATTTTAAAAACGTTTTGTTTTGTTATTTAATATGTTATAGCTATGAAAAAATGCACAGTCATTTAAATGCAACAAAAACATTTGTCTAGAGATTTTTGCTCTATTTCAAACGAGTCGTATTTATTATCTTTTCCGATTTTATGACCGGGTTAAATCTTCCCGATAGGAAAAACTAAACCCTTCCACACACTTTTCCACAAATGATCATCTAGTCAATCAACATTATGCAAATGCATTATATAATCAAAATAAATACAAAACAATACAAGAACAACACGTCAACTCACCAGAGATCAAATGGGAAAATAATTCACCGACTCCAGATATTTTCATATCAGAGGGTTCGGCTCGGTAGAACTTCTAACAGGGCCTATAAATCCTACTGATCCCTCAACATAAATATTTAAAAAAAATCTTTCGTTATCCTACATGTATTTAAAATGACCGACTTTTGCATATTTATATATAAATTTTTTGATAGATCTAATACGCCTAATTTTTTAATGAGAGGGCTAGGTATAATGCCAGTAGCCGAAATAACGAATGGTAATATTTTTATAGTCTGAGAATGCCAAATTATTTTAATCTCATTTTATTTTTATTAATTATTTTCACCATTTTGTCTTAATTATTATTGTTTTTTTTTAATATTAGCGTGCTCCTTCCAACATTCGTATTTATACACCTCCCTTTCAAACCATCTTCGAACGCTTACTACGGGGCCTTAAGCCGTGTTTGGTGACCATATCTAAATAGCCAGGTACTTCCAGACTTTTCTCTTCCCCATCCTTTCCCTCACCCCTCCCACCAGCCTCCCAATATAAACCAATAATAGGAGATGCCCTAGTTTCACAACCTCGTATTATTGCTCAAATCAACCCACCAAGTAAACCGTAAGCCAATACTTTTTGTGCGTAATTTCGCGATATTCTTTTCCTATAACTAATCTACCGAAAAAAATCCATGGCATAATAGCGTGCTTCGTGTTATGTATTTACACTTATCTTAACTATATAATAACCATTACATGTATCAACTTGGAATTCACGGAAAACGAGTGTACAAAAATTTGCATGTCATTATTCATTATAATAACAAATAACAACAAGTAATTTTGCATTATATGTAATCTGTCGAATTGTTATGCTTTTAAACATTAAATTGTTTTAATTATAATATTCTGCAATTCATTCATGACTTGCGTTTTTAATTATTATGTCTTTAAATCCGAAGCAATGACTATTAAAATATGATCATTATGTATATATATATTATTTATGATGAAATATTTTTGTCATCATACATGTGAACTCTGAGAAGAATATTTTAATAGGTTCAGGGTTAGAGCTTTACTAAAATAAAATGACCCGAACGAAACGTTGAACCGTTCAAGGTGAAAGCTTTGTCCTGAGAAAAATGAGAGAAACGTTATATTGGGAAGCGATTATGTTCAAAGGTGTTACAATGAAAGTAACTTCTTAAATTGTTCAAATTAATTAAATTATGGTTAAAAGCTATACGTGTGGAGTTGCATCCCTTCTATCAATAATTGATTTTTTTTTCAAATATATAACAAATCCATTTTAGTAGAACCTAGTAAACGGATTTTCGTATGATTTTTACGCACCTTGGTCGTGATTAAAAAAATTATTTTAGATATTTTTTTTGTAACTTTGAACCGTGAAAAATCATGAGATGGTCTTAATTTTTGACAAATTAATTCCAATTTTGAAAATGACAATTAAAATACTTTTCCATTAAAATATTATATTAAAAATGGACACTTTATGGTTTGCCTGAATTATTCACACATCAGTTCAATATTGGAAAATGATTCTTAAATTCGAAACATTTTTGAGTTCATTGAACCAAAGGTACACAGACAGACAAATAGAAATTATTATTTTTAATAGTGGCCTGTGAAACTTTCCAAATAATAACATATAAAAATCAAGGAAAAGTGCTTTTATTTTATATGTCTGTGTACTTTATAAACACCATTTCAATCTAGTTTCGTACACAACAGGTGTGGAGAGTGTACAAGGCAGTAAAACAGGTGTGGAGGGTGTACAAGGCAGTAAAACAGGTGTGGAGGGTGTACAAGACAGTATAACAGGTGTGGAGGGTCTACAAGGCAGTAAAACAGGTGTGAAAGGTGTACAAGGCAGTAAAACAGGTGTGGAGGGTGTGCAAGGTAGTTAAAAAGGTGTGGAGAGTGTACTCAGTAAAATAGGTTTTGAGGGTGTACAAGGCAGTAAAACTTACTTTTCTGAAAATAAATCTTACATTTAGTATTCCAAAGAAAGCCACAATTAGGAAAAAATGTATGTTTTCCAAACAATGATAAGATTGGGAATAAAATTATAACCAAACAAGAATGACCCACTTTGCTTTATCGTTATTGGAAAGGATGAATGAACTCTGGTGGTTCAGCTCATATTGATTAAGAGTAAAGGATTATTTTCTAAGAAAAATATAACAATTTCAAATTAATTATTGTTATATGTTCACGTTAAGTGTTAAAATACTTTTCGAAGACCGTTTAAAAGTTTTTAATATTTACCGCATATATTTCGTCTATTCATGTATTAGGTAGGTTAGGTACTACTTTTATTTTCATTTACTAATACATTATACCTGTTTATAGTGATGTTCTGTGTAGGTATTATTCTTCTTCGTATGCTAAATATCTAATAATGCATTCAATGAATCGTTCAATAGTATTCGTCGATGTCTCAGGGGAACTGGTGTAGTTGATAATCTGCAACTATTGTTCCGTAGTTTAAATCTATCCTTATCCACAAAATGCAGATTACGCAGATACCTTCAATTCCCATCTGTGCACGTTAAAATTTTTCAAATATTTAATTGATGGCCTGGTTGTGTCATAGTCGCTTCTCTCATATGAAGGAGCATATGTGTGGCATAGATGGAATTCTGGTGATACGAGAACTAATCCAAAACTGCACTCAGAAAATGAACTCTCGATCTTTGATACCAGTGTATGGTCGCATTTGTTTACTCGAAAAGCATTTTGCCTCGACTCCTGGCAGTGTGCTTACTTAGTGTGCATTAACATCCCGGGTAGAATGTGGTTTCCTTCAAGAATAATGTTCTCCACTTCATCCTGTACCTCAACTTCTCTGACTTTAGATCCTGGTCCTTCTTTCCATCTTCTTCCGCGCAGTTGTTCCACTTCTTCCTCGGTCTAATCACACATTTTCTCATGTTGTTCGGTATTCCGCACCTGGCATGCCTTCAACTAGTACGCCATGGGGTAGTTTACAAAGACACCACGAGGGATCTTTTTCTCACGATTACTGATAATAATCAGCTGCCAGTAGGGCCCATTGTGCGAAGAAAATAAAATCTTAGCACGGATAACTGAACGATGACAGCAATTTAGTTGTACCAATGGTTGATACCAATTTTCACTGTTTTCACTACCTGCCAGCGACGCAAGTGACACAATTTTACGGAGACGCGTACGTGGGGGAAGCACTGCTACGAAGGTACTGAAAGAGCATAAATATATATTAATTATTAGTGACTGATATAAAATAATCACTAACAATACGTAGTTTATGTAGATATGTAGTACGATCATAAGTTCATAATAGTGCAATGGGAGCGTAGGTGCAATGACAGTGTTTTGCAATGATCGGTCTTGTTCAATTTGTTCAAAAGAATGCTCATTTGCTTGAACTGCACTGAAAAATATAAATATCAAATATAAAAATCATAAAATATTTATATACCCTATTCATATATTTTGTAGAGCTATTATATTTTGCATGAAAAATCGTTTAACAGATTCTGAGCAACAGACAAAATATGTTATTCAAATTGCACATAATTTTATCTTTGTATGTATTTAATTTGAGTTTAATGACCATACCTTCAACAGACAGTTAATGCGTGTTATTTTAAATTATGATATTATATAAGCTAAAATATTTTCCATAATTAGTTTCATAATGTAGTCCAGTTAGGCTTTCACATGAAATTACGACAAACAATTTTATTGTATTTAATGCTTTGAAAAAAGCACGATTGTGTCTGAGACTGGTTTGAAATTGGCTAATAAAGCTGGTATAAAGATTTTTAAGTATAATACTGTAGGTAGGTACTGCTGCAATACAAACTTACGTGCTATTTATCCAAATATTATAGACAATATATTATTTTATTTTGTCATCATTTTTACCCTTAGAATGAAAAACAACCCAATAAATGCAACGGGCGCGTGTTTCGTCATCCAAAAGTCTGAACATTCTTTGCTTAAATCTCAAATACAAAAATTCGTTTCATCATCGTCTTGAAATTTTCGATCAAATAGAATGGCGATATATGACGTAATAAAGAGAGAGCGCGTGCTAAAAGGGTTAAAACCAAAAAGTACTAAGCCAGTGGTGACATCGGTTTTCATTCAAATCTACACGGAAGGCATTGTTAGTGTGTATTATCTGTTCAGTGTTTTTACCCATTAGCAATGTATTACGATGGGCCAAACTACCATAAAATAATATATATACGTATAGTAGTTGCATAAACCTAATTGAACTATTAATAATTATTTATAACTGTCTTGGAAACAATGTAATAATTTGTATGATAAATTATTGAAGCAATAATATTTAAGAGGAACGGCTGCGCGGCCTTTTTCATATAAATCTTAAATTTGGATTTGAGACCAAAATACCCATAGAAACTGAATAATATTTTTTTTTAAATCCAAAGGCATATCTAATATCTAATACGCCCTTGAGGTGATTTTTCACAAAAACGGCGCTCTACAAATTATCCAATTATTATTATTATTATTATTACGAATATGTGCTACATTATTTATTTGTCATTTAAATTATGTTATAGAGGCCATTCAAGAATTCAATTTAGCGTGATTTTACAGATAAGTTTGGAATTTATTAGTGATTTAATTGTAACTAATAAAATAATAATCTTGCCTTATCTACTGCTTTAGTAAAATGAAAACATCGTGAAAAGGCGTGATTTGGGTAGAATTTTTAATTTACATACGACAAATTTGTGTTCCAATATAAATTTGTCATTAGTATTTTAAAAGTAACGCCCATCAATATGTTTTTTTAAATATAGCCATAGTAAATAAAGCAAAAAATATTTTTTAGTATTTATAATTAACTCACAAATAATTGCCAAAGTTTTCTCTAAAATCGTGAAAAATGATTTTTTTAATGGCCTTTATTTTATAATTTACGTATAATATAATATAAATTTTAAAATGCAATCTATCTGCTAAAAATTTAGTAAAAGCAATAAATACTTGGGCAATACCTCTATTAACGTACTCATTTGGCATAATTAAATGGTCTAATACAGATTTAGATAACTTAGAAAGATTAATTAGAACTACGCTAACAAAGTTTAATTGCCATCATCCAAATTCAGCTATAGAACGAGTTAATTTACCTAGAAATTTAGGAGGTAGAGGTATAATCAAAATAACTTCTTTGAAACATAATCAGGTAGAAATGCTAAGAACTTTTTTCCATAGGAAAGCTCATAGCTCAGAAATGCACAAAATAATTTGCAAGGCAGATAGAAATATTACACCTTTAAATTTATACGATGAGAATGCCAACATTTTTATAAATCCCAACCAGGAATTATTAGATTCCTGGTCAAATAAAATTTTACACGCAAAACACTTCAATTATCTCAACCAAACGTATGTTGACAAAATTTCGTCAAACAAATGGTTGAGTATTGGAGAGTTGAGCGCAGAAATAGAAGGATTTATGCTTGCCATTCAGGATAGAGTCATTAATACAAAAAATTATAGAAAGCATATAATCAAAGATACAAATCAAATTGATGATTTGTGTAGAAAATGTTTGGCTTTTCCGGAAACTATAGAACATATTATATCGGGATGTTCTATATTAGCACCGTCCGAGTATACATTTAGGCACAATCAAGTTTTAAAAATAATTCACCAAAATTTGGTAATTAAACATAACTTGATTGACTGCCGTAATGTAGTACCATATTATGAATACGAACCAAATTCATTTTTAGAAAACGAATTTTATAAAATATATTATGATAAAACTATACTAACAGACCGAGCGATTAGTCATAATAGACCCGATATAGTTTTACATGACAAAATTAAAAAAATAACTTATATCATTGATGTCGCTATACCAAATTCCTGTAATATTCAAAAATCTGTTAGCGAAAAAATTAGAAAATACACAGATTTAGGAAATGAAATAAAAAGAATTTGGCATTCTCAGACTGTAAAAATATTACCATTCGTTATTTCGGCTACTGGCATTATACCTAGCTCTCTAATTAAAAATTTAGGCGTATTAGATTTATCAAAAAAATTATATATAAAGATGCAAAAGTCGGTCATTTTGAATACATGTAGGATAACAAAAGATTTTTTAAATGTTTATGTTGAGGGATCAGTAGGATTTATAGGCCCTGTTAGAAGTTCTACCGAGCCGAACCCTCTGATATGAAAATATCTGGAGTCGGTGAATTATTTTCCCATTTGATCTCTGGTGAGTTGACGTGTTGTTCTTGTATTGTTTTGTATTTATTTTGCTTATATAATGCACTTACATAATGTTGATTGACTAGATGATCATTTGTGGAAAAGTGAGTGGAAGGGTTAAATTTTTCCTTTGGGGAAGATTTAACCCGGACAACTAAATCGGAAGTAGTAAAAAAAAAAATAAATATAATATAATAATCAGTACTACGTATTTGTTACAATTTTGATTTAAAAAAAATCAGTTTGGTTAAGTGTTTTGCCCTCAAATCTAGATTTAAGTTTTGTATGAAAAGGGTTTACAAATAAAGAAGAATCAAAAGTATTTACCCTACTGCGTTCTGTAAAAATGACAGCTACAAAAGAAAATGAACACCAAAAATCACAGCAATATAAGTTCATTAACTTAAATGAAATTTCGTCATGTTTCGAATGTTATCCAGTTATTTCACAGCGTATGTTTTGAAAACATCATTGAAATAGCAACTCGCTAATAATAATAATGAATCGTGCATACATAATATAATTATTATTATTTGACAAATTTGTTTAGCGCCGTTCAATATTTAAATCGTCAATGATTAATGTCGATTTACGTAGTTTTTATTGCATATTGTGGCTTATTTACTTCCCAATCTCCCTCCCATCCTGACTGTCTTCAGTCTTTCAACTTCCCATAGTGCCCATAGCACCACCCAACTGTTTCCGGCTAGGGCGTATATCTTCGTATTTCTAATATTTCATGTGTTTTGTGTTTATGAATGTAAAGAAGTATTGTTTTAGAATATGGTTGTTTAATTGACATGATGATAACTAATTATTCAAAGACGACTATCTCAATTTTCCCGCTTTTTTGGAAGGGCAAAAACTATATCTTGTAATATTTTTGTGTTTGATGTACATAGTCACTTTTTGCTCAAAAGTAATGACAGAAATAGATCCAGCGCCCTCGAACCAGTACGAAATTACTCAATAGTAGGTATTTGTGAATGCAGCATCTTTCCAAAGCCTTCGACCGGGGTCAGGTTGTACGTCAGTATGCGATTGTGCTCCTTTTCAATAGAATCACAATACAACCTGACTCCCAATACTCACAATGGCATGCCGTGTCGTTTTCAAATTCAAACCCGTGTACCTAATCTACACATTGATCTCTTGATCCGTAGCACTAGAGGTGGGACTATCTATAGAACTAGCGATGTGTAGGTTCAGCCGGATTGAGTCCTTGAGCCCGAGTCCTTTGCGGGAAGCGGGTCCTACTCCCACTCCTTTTCGTAATCAACCACTCCCAGAGAACTCGGTCTGGGACTCGGACCCGAATGCCTCCAATCAACGACTCCCCGAGAACCCGGACCCGAGAATGCCTCTAAGGACTTGGACTCGTACCCGAATGCCTCTAATCAACAACTCCCAGAAAACTCGGACTCGGGGTCTCGATTCGAGATCTTACTGATTTTATTTTTCAATGCTTTTTATGTCTTATGAATAATACGGGGGGATTTTGCGATATTGCTGATTCTTTTAACTGTTTGTAACAATTTGTATAATTTAATTTTTCAATTCGCAATTTAAAAAAAAAATATTACATTTTTTTATGTTCATTTTTTTTTATGTTTTATCTTGATTTAAAAAATTCAATACGAAGATATTTTGAGTTTATTTATGATTCTTTTGACTGTTATGCCTATTTGTACATTTTTTTTTTCGGATTCAGAATTTAAAAAAAAACTTACTGATTTATTATTTTTATGTTCAATTCTTATGTTTCTTTTGTTTCATGATCTTGTTTTAAAAATCAACACGTTGGCATTTTGAGATATTGCCGATTAGTTTAACGGTTTTTATGTAAAATCTCAATGATTTATCGCAATTCTTTGATGTTTTATATTTTTATTTTAGCCCCTCATATTTATAGGCGCTAGGTACCTACTGTAAGTAAAAATTATTGTTTTATTTTAAAGTTTTATTTTAATTATCGTTCACTATTTTTATTTTTTGTGTTATTAAAAATACAAATTTCAGTGGTGTCTGTCTGTGTATCCGTAACTCTGGTTCAGTGAACTCTAGAATATGGATTTGCTTTGATTTTAAAAATTGGAACTGATTGTCAACTGGTATTGGAAAGATTCAGACAAGCGATAAATTAGGTACCAAGATTATTTTATTCAATAATTGTTTATTTAAAATGGCTATCTTTTGTTAAAATTTTTTAGCTATGTCGTAATAGTGTTCATTCGAAAGGCAAATTTCTGGCAAATGTTTATTTTTAATGATCCTGAGACATATATATGTATATATTTGTGAAACCAAAAGGAAAAATATACAAATCAAGTATATAATATACACAAATCCTACAATAATATATTGAACAAAGTGTGTATGTATTGTAAAAGTAAAAAAAAATGGACTGGAATAAATAGATATTAAAACATGTTGTTAATTGTTAAAATTTTAATAGTTCAATGCTGTACCTAACTACTTCCTGACTTTGTTTTTAAAACATCTCGCCTTTACTGAGTTTCATTTGATAGAGGCTTCGACCAAGTACCTTTATCTATATCGATGGACAGAGATTATGAAAACGACAAATTCTCAACGACAACCGAAATTTATGTTACTACATTTGATTTATTACTGCTTACGCGTGTGCTAAAATTATCATCTGGAACTTGGAACATAATACTACATCCGTTACGGCCTCGCATTAGCCGTAGCCCAATCAGCTGGAACACGACAAGACACGAATGGATTTTGTTGAACTTCGCCAAAATGTAAACTGCACAACTCGCGACTCGGGTGCGATGGGTGACGGGATTGACTCCGTGTTCTCGTGTGGGTCCGAGTTCTTGTGCGGGTCCTTGTCCTGCTACGGGTCCGAGTTCTTTCGCGGGTTCTATCCGAGTCCGAGTGCCGAGTCCTTGGCCGGACCCGTGCGTCCCGGTAGTCGCCCAGTACCCAGTCCGCACCCAAGAACTCGGACCCGGGACCCACTCCAAGAACTCGAGTTCTTTTAAAAGGAAGCAGTCCTCGGATGCCTCCGGAAAAATGCAGAACTCACCCACCTCTATATAGAACCCATTATTATCTTTGATGTAATAAATTATTTTAAACACAACATTCGTTACAATCAACGCGTTCATAGATGGCATTAATTTAGTTATTTTTATTAAATGCAAATTTCGCCAATTATGCTTCAAAATATTAAGAAGAATTATTTGTTTGCGCCCGTACAAACGCGATATGAATATGAAGAAATCGTTTTGTCCGTATACAAACTCGATTATTTCAACAAAGGCATACAAATACAAAAGTGTATCGGTGATTGAATCCGATATTGTATTTGTATTCCTTTCTTGGAAGAAGAGAGTTTTTATACGGACAAAACAATTTACTCCTATTCATATTACGGATATGTATTTTAAAGCATAACCTGCAAAAAGTGTATTTTATTAAAATTATTAAATTAACGCCACCTATGAATGCGTAGGTCATAACGTATGTGGCGCTTAACCTTAAACAATAATATTTGAAAGGTTATTTATAAACATAAATTTCTACAATGTTTATGAAAAATGGTATGTAATCTATTTGTTTTGACAATAATAATAATGCTGTGGTGTAATGTATCGTCCCACGGCCTGTTTTCCGACAAGTCAAGCCGAAGGGTGGTGGAAACGGTCTCGTCCGTTGTGGCCTGGTAACTTAAAAGGCGCTGTGCGAGGGGGCCTGTCGCGACCTGTCGTCTGGTATGGCATGTGTTTGCACAGGCTATTGTACCTCTCCTTTCCACGGGCTTATATAGAAGGGTGGTGGAAACGGTCTCGTCCGTTGTGGCCTGGTAACTTAAAAGGCGCGGTGCAAGGGGGCCTGTCGCGACCTGTCGTCTGGTATGGCCTGTGTTTGCACAGGCTATTGTACCTCTCCTTTCCACGGGCTTATATAGAAGGGTGGTGGAAACGGTCTCGTTCGTTATGGCCTGGTAACTTAAAAGGCGCGGTGCGAGGGGGCCTGTCGCGACCTGTCGTCTGGTATGGCATGTGTTTGCACAGGCTATTGTACCTCTCCTTTCCACGGGCTTATATAGAAGGGTGGTGGAAACGGTCTCGTCCGTTGTGGCCTGGTAACTTAAAAGGCGCGGTGCAAGGGGGCCTGTCGCGACCTGTCGTCTGGTATGGCCTGTGTTTGCACAGGCTATTGTACCTCTCCTTTCCACAGGCTTATACAGAAGGGTGGTGGAAACGGTCGCGACCTGTCTTCTGGTACGGCCTGTGTTTGGACAGGCTGTGGTACCACGCCTTTCCACGGGCTTATACAGATTCTTGTTTTGGGGGGTGAGGGGGTTTAAGAAAATAAAACGATAAAAGGGGGCGGGGAGGAAGCTGGTCGATGCTAAGCTGAATACTGGTTCTGTGATCGTCCAATAAAAGAAAACAATCACAGCGATATCAGTTCGCGTAAATCTGTAGTGTAATTTATAATTTGTGAGGTAGATATGGGTACCGTACCGCCGCCCGGGAACCATTGATTGAATAACCAACAAACACTTCTACAATAGGTCACCCGAATGGTTCGCTACGTTTGGTGACTTAGAAGGGGTGCCCGGGTTTGTGGAGAATAGTTTGTCCAAGTCTTCGAGGCAGATACGTCTACCTATCTTTTACGTGGCAGGCCGGATCCGGGGAGGACGGTTGAGGGACACCCTTTAACTTTTTCGGTCGAACTCTCTCGACCTATTACTCTGTATCGTAGTGGGGGGGATGGATTCGTACATCACTGGACACGCTGACCACCAGATTACCTTTTTCCTCACCTCCCTTTCCTTAAAAAAAACCCTCCACGCATTATCCCCAAAGATGATAGGTCCTGAGGGAAATGGTGATCCTCAGGGCCTCCTGTGTGAAGTTAATGTAAAGAACCTGGGTACATATTGAATACAATGTTTTGAATGTTTCGGGTGGAACCATGGAACTAGGTTGGGTGGAACCCACACCCCCCCCCCTGGCTACTCACGCAATGTCTTTCATTCTTCCATATGTAAAATAATGTATACATTATGCCGATATAGAACAGTTTATTTTCATTTAATTTAAAATGATGCCAATAATTTTGCACTTATCTGAAGTAAAACATAAAGCAGTAATAAAAAAAAATGAATGAAACATGTACATTTAACACTTGTATTACGGTAACTTGAAGGTAACTCCCCATCCAAGATAATGTAGGGGAGCGCTGTGCCACTGGGCTACATCCTGGACGAGAGTGTTATTGTAATTATCTAACTATTATTATCCATGTAATAATAGTTAGATAATTTGTAAAGAGACGATACCCTAAAATAAGTGAAGAAGCCATACTATTGAATTTGCCCTAGAAAATCTCTAAAATAATGTCAATCGTGTACAAACAATTATCGCCGCGCGGCACGGCGTAATGGACGGACCGACAGTCGAATTTGCCCTAAATGAATCCTTTGGGAAGTTACTAATTCATCGTATTGAAAAAATAAAATCTGGTACTTACCGCTAATTTTATAGTGTATACGTTTCATAAAATTTTCAAACCGTTTTACGTAAAATATTTTAATGGTGAGGTACTGTTTTTATTAATCTTAAATATAAATAACTTTCTGTAGGGATCGCTCTATAAGAAAATAGTATAAAAAATAATTATGGTTACGAATTCATCGGAATCAAATAAAATGTGAGCCTAGAGCAAACCCCCGTTGGGCGCTGTACAAATATGAATCCCTAGGCTCTATCGAATTGTGTGCAATAGATACAGAAAACTTATGTGATACGTCAGACAGGGATTGCACTATCCTCCCAGTCCTGTTGAATTGAAAACTTAAATTTAAATTAAATAATTGATTTTAGGTAACCGCTATTCGGCTAGCTTGCTAAATTGTCTGAAAAAAGCTTTAAGTTTAGCTTTGAATTCTCCGCTGAATGTTCTGAAATCTGTGATAATGATCGACAATGACGGGTTGTTTCGGAGAATTTGAGCAATTCTTCAAATTTAAAAGTTAATTTTCTGTGAAAGATGTTTTCAAGTTCTGTTATTATTTCAGTTCTGTCAAGCAACTTAGCCTATATTGATATAATAACAGGACTCGAATAGAACTTTCACAGAACCCGAAATTATTATTTTTTTATGATAGTTGAATACACCCAAGACACTTGTTTTGGGCATGCTGTTAGGAGGCTTTTTTGAGGAAAAAAAGGAGTGAACCACGGTCTCGTGGAGGTAAGAAATACAGAAGCTGACAAATCAATCCGCTTCTGAGCTTTTGAAACCAAGAACGAGTCGTAAAAACGATCCGTTCTTTTGTGGAAAAATAATGTTAACCGTCATGTTGGGCATGCGTTTGGTGACTCGATCAGCTGTGCGTCGTTGCTGAAGTGATCAGTAACGATAGTTCTTCGGAGCATCCTCCCTTGAAATACCAGTATAACAAGGACAGCTTTCCTACCAAACGTCAATACTCCAAACATAATTCAATAGCATTCTACAATTTAAAACTTTTACTAAAATGAAATAAAATGATGTCTGATGTCTGATGACTGATGTCAGCCCCGACTCCGAGAAGCGAGATTTGAATAAGTAACCTTATCAAGGGACTGAGCGCGAAACAATTGGGAAGAATATTCATTGCTCCGGTCCCACGTCGATTCACGCTGTAAAATGTATGTGGCCAACTGAAAATCTATTAGCATTAGCAACATGTTACTGGGATATTATTCAAAAATCGTTCCGACGTTTTAATCTCCGTTTAGCCTGTCAACTTCGCAGGGGTTAAGGGGCCAACCATATATAAGAGAGAGTTTCTAATAAGACGTTAGTACTTACCTACCGTTCTCGAGAGCAGTCGTGTGTTCCACAGTGTCACTTTATCAACTCGTGATAGCTACCGAAATAATAATAATTCTAACGGAATATATATAATCGGTTGTCAGTTCATAATATTGCAATAATAGCTGTGATATTTCACCGTAAATCCAAGTTTCAAATCATTAGTGAATTTTAAAAGCAATCAACAAGCTCTGGCAACAGTTTCCCTCGTCTATCAGTTTTCCGTTTATTCGTTTTTGAATTTGGCGGTTCTAATAGACTACGTGCGCGCGAAACTCTAGACCAATCAGACTCCTCCTTTCAGTCAGCTGACCCATTTGAAGCGAGGTTATAAATACAAGTGAAAATCTCCGGCAGGGTCTCTTTTCCAAAGTATTCGTGAGGGGTTGTTGGGATATCGAGTGTAGAGAGAAAAGGTTTAAAATGCCAGAAACCGTCAAAGTTAACGGGTACGCCAAGACCAACGGGCACAACTACGAGACCGAGAATGGATCTACATTCTTATTCACATCGGAATCCGTCGGCGAGGGACATCCAGGTTAGTTTTCATTTTTCATTCTAGTCGAAAAAATATGGCCGACGACGCGACATGTGCGCGTCAATATATTGTAAACAGTTCTTTATACCATAGCGGTTCGATATTCCGGCCGTTTTTTGACAGACACTCTGTCTTTGTTTCCAAATGTATTGTAAACAAAGTTGTCATTTTTGCGTTGTGGGTGAATATTATGTTGTGCCCCACGCGGTAATAATATATCGCTGAAATGCACGTGGTCCCAGGTGCAAGTCTCTGAACGTTTATGAAAGCGATGAAGCAAACCGAATGTCAAATTGTTTTTTTTTTAATTTTTTCAGATAAAATGTGCGATCAAATAAGTGACGCAGTTCTGGATGCCCATCTCGCACAGGATCCCAATGCCAAAGTTGCTTGCGGTAAGTTGTTTTCCTTTTGAGTCATACAATAATTTTATTTGTTATTTTCACTTACGTCTCTAAAACTAATGTGTATTGTTTTCAGAAACTGTCACCAAGACCGGCATGGTTCTATTGTGCGGTGAAATAACATCTAAAGCCGTCGTGGATTACCAGAAAGTGGTCAGGGATACAGTCAAGCACATTGGATACGATGATTCTTCCAAAGGTAAACATTTCTATCAAACCTAACCTCAAATTTTCGTAATGATGCGATGTACTGATACGAAATTAATATTGTTTTCTTTTTTATATTGCGCATTTTCTTTCCGATTGCGTGATTAACAATGCATTGTGTTTTCGATCGAAATTTGCGAGTGGAATCACTCACAGATAATAAATTATTCAAGATCTGGTAATTATATCTCAATTCATGGAACTTTATTTTTGAATTAACTATTAAAACATTTAATAGCTTCCAGTGCAAGTAATTGTCTGAAATGAAAAGTTACATAAAAGCAATACATTACATCTGCAAAGATGATGAAATTCTACGTTTCGGTTTGTGTTGTATCCCAGTGATGAAATCCGAATGGAACAGACTTCTAGTACATACATAGTGGAGTGCGATAACCTACAAACATGTGTTATTATTATTGTGCACTTCTAAACAATTCCCTCAACGATATCAATTTATTATTCTGACCAATTTAATTAAATTAATTGTTTCTCTGTGATAGTTGACATTACCAACTAATTTTTGATAGCAAAGAAATAATTCTATTACCGCACGCACCACTGTTTAGAGTAGATATTTTTCTCTGATCACAACTTTATGTGAATATTGTTCCATTTTCCATCACAGTAAATTCTGACATTAAGCAGCATAGTGAAATATGACATTTTATTAATATGCGTGGAATTGCTAGTTTTTGTAAAATATGAAATATTTTCAATTACAGCACAAGTAGTGGTGTAAGTGATGGATCAAAAATAATCTTTTTGTGATTTAGGTAGGTGAATAACTAAACGTAAAAATAACATTGTCAAATTGAATTGCGAGTCTAAATTTACATAAATAGAATTCATAAACATCACTAAATATCCGCCCGGTATCTTTGGGCATCTGCGGGGTAAGAGGGGACTGTGAGTAGGTGTTCTGAACTAGTTTAAAATACTATTTTAAACTTTGATCGGTGAGCACAAAGACATTCAAACGTGTCCTCTTTTAAAATGATTTGCCTGTGCTTTTATATGAAAAATAAATAATTATTAGTTCAGCTGACAGCGTGTTAGCATAATAATTCAGGATAGTTCATAGTATTAGAATGAATCTGACCATATTTACGGAACGTAGGATTTGACTGGAGAACCCTCAACCTTCTGGTAGCCTTGGAACAGCAGAGCCCTGACATTGCCAACGGTGTCCACGTAGACAGAGAAGACCTGGAAATTGGAGCTGGTGACCAGGTACTACGGACACTCTGGGAAGCATTTCTCTGCCTGCTCATACGGCGCTTCCCTGATCTAGATTTAGGGGCGCCGCTGATCATTTCATCGCATCCTCCACTCTTGAATGCCCGGGTTTAGAAATAAGTTTTTTCCCACAGAAGCTGGTTCTCCTAAAATATGCAGCAATGTGCTCCTGAAGTCCGTTGGAGATAAATGTCAAGAGGAAAAATAAACTTTAACTTTGGTGTTCGACTTTTTTCATTTTTTATCTTTAATAATTAGTTTTTGATAACGTATTTATCTTCCTCGATATCTTTTTGAAAGAAACTTACGAGGTTAATAGTGTGAAGTGACTATGTTTACTTTCTATGGCCTCGGCTTTTGTTAATTTTTATGTTTAAATCTTCTGTTACTGACTTACTAACTACATAATTTGAATTTTCTTGAAATTTAATAGTTTTTTTATAAATTTCTAGAAACTTACTTTTAATTATTTTAGGAAAACATTTAATTGCGGTACATTAACCAAATTCGTATAAACTGCAGCATGTTTTGGGATTTCAACTGCCATTGGTGCATGCCACGACTGGGAAAAATATTTGAACTTATTACACAGCACATTAATATCTATTTTTAAACGCAATCTTTCTTTGGGATTTTTTCCTTCATAAAGTTAATGGTTCGTTGAGAAAATAAGATAATGATAACTTTATTTAAATTGAACAATTATTAAAATTCAGCTTGATAACCTTTATTGAACCCTGGCAACATAATAATTTAAAGCTGAAATTATTTTACCGGCTACAATGTGATATATATTTTACTAAAAATTACATATCACCTGATAATACTTGTATTACAAAAAATATTGCTTAAAACAAATCATTGGTTTTGTTTTTCTGTTGAAGATTGTTTTTAAGTTAATATCCTTATAATATTAATTTTATATGATTATTTAGTGATTAAATGTTGATGACAATGATGATTTCATCGTTTGCATAAGAGTGAAATTTTCAAAAATTTATTGTACAAATAATCATTTATTGATTCTTATTAAATATACATATTATATTGATCTTCATTTATGAGCTTTGATGTCAATTTTACTAATAAAATGTTGCTGTCTGTACTAGCGGTGTGTAAGTTCAGCTGGAATGAGTTCTTGAACCTGAATCCTTTCCGAAAAGCGGATCCCACTCCTTTTTCAAATCAACTACTCCCAGAGATCTTGCACCCGAATCCCTCTCGTATCACCCGCATTCGCCTCACTCGCTCCCGAGTTCTCGGTGAACCAAGACCGTGCGTGGGTCTGAGACTCGGAACCCAAACCCACTCCTTGAACTAGTGTTCTTTTAAAAGGAAGAAGTCCTCGGAGACCTCCGGCAAATTGCAGAACCTACTCATCTCTAGTCTTCACATCAACAATGCTTAATTAAAGATTATACATGTATTTATGCATTCTCTCTAAAGTACATTATTAATCTGTTGCTTCACAGTTGAATACATACTTTAAAGTATTTTAAATTATCCTGTATTGTTGTGGAATGTGTATTTTTTAGAGGGTAATGTTTGAAAAATATAAACTTTTCTTTGCAACAGATTTGGTGTGTACATGTTACATAGGACATATCAGTGAGCACAAAGCGGCTATATCTTTATAAAATAATCTTCATGTTGAAATATAAATATCGTCCCTGAGAATCCATCACCACATCAATAAATGAGTACATATGTGAAAGCCTAGTGTATTTCCTTTTAAACAAAGTGTTATTGCGTTGAGATGAAAATGGGTTCTATGCGAAGATGTATATATTTTAGGGATTGCTTGTGAGTATTTGACAGTCCCGGCTTATTTTGCATGCTTGTATTAAGATTGTGGTGTCCTGGTCATGTCAGGTTTCGACTACAAGACGTGCAGCATCCTTCTGGCACTGGACCAACAGTCTCCAAACATCGCATCGGGAGTGCATGAGAACAAAACTGACGAGGAGATCGGGGCGGGAGACCAGGTCAGATGATGACTACTATTCTGTCTTCCTGCCTTCTATAAATCTTACATCTAACACTTTTGACTCTTTATTTAGTTATAATGTTTACTTAATTATCTAAGAAAGCTTTACTTTGGTTTTATTTTTTTAACTCCTAAAATTACTAAAATCAAACGGGGCAATAATTAAATAGTAAAAAATTTGTAGTCATGCTAATGGAAATTAGTATACATTACTTTGCCAAGTGTTAAGTCATGAAATATAAATAATCCTTGTAAATGTATGTATTTTAATGTGCATAATATATGAAAATCTTTCAAACACATGCTTCTAATTGTAAGCAGACAAAGTTAACATCTCTGATACTTTCCAGCCATTTTATCTATAATATAGCATGTACTCCATTTCACTACTAACATTTTTATAAATTTAATATTTATCACAATTTATTAATAATATTACTGCAAGGTCCTGGGATCATTTGATTACGATTTTGTACAACATGTCCGATTAACATGCGATATGAGAAGTAATTTACGTATTGTTTTGTTTATTAACAAAAATCATAACGATTTGAACTAGAAATTACTTATGATAAATCAGCGCTTTGTTCGTTTGGAGGCCAGTTCATTCCTGATTAAATTCATATCTTGTAACGAATGCGTTGGGTCAGTGAGAGGACGGACAATTTCTTCAAGATATTACTAATGATCATTATTGTATTTTGTTGGGTGTTAGTTATTATTTTGTAATAGTGTGAAAGGTCATTTCTTGCAATTAGATTTGATAATGTGAGATACCTTGAGTTCATGGACATACTTTATGGCAAATCTTAAATTGTATGTTTTGCGATAGCATTAAATAATTGCCATCACATACTCGAATTACAGTTAAATAAGCCCAAATCCATTAACAAGTAGAATTAGCTCTCGCAACTTTTATGTTTTAAATTAATTGTTAGTTTTTATTAGTTAATTCAATTAGGAACGGTTAGATTATATCGATTCCCAGCTACCACAAAGATATTGGTAGAGTAATGCATAAATGATTGGAGCACAAAATGAAAATTCAAATTCTATTAAACGGCAACGTAATTCAAACTCGTGTCTGAGATTATATGTATTCTAGATGAAACTAGTAATCTCAATTTCAAATAAAACATTGTTATACTAATAAAATGATGACCTACAAACGCAGTCATTTCATCAGAACATAAGTTCTCTCTCTCGCTGTACATAGTAACATTAAAAAGCAAATTACTGATAAAATTAAATAATAGTTGGATCAGTTGCTTAATTCTCTGACCACTTGTTACTTATAAGTTTATTTGGGTAATGTATGCTTTACAAGGCAGGTATTTGACATCCATTATTGACACACGTATGTTATGTCTCCAGGGCTTGATGTTTGGCTATGCGACTGATGAGACAGAAGAATGTATGCCCCTCACCGTGGTGTTAGCTCACAAGCTGAACTTCCGCATTGCCGAACTTCGCCGTAATGAAGAGTTCTGGTGGGCCCGTCCCGACTCCAAAACACAGGTAAACATCATCACATCAGAATTGTCCCAAAACTTCACTCAAGTCTACTCAATCTACTATAGTATATCTGGTTTTTCCAATTTCGAAATTCAACCAATATTTTTTCTTTCATTAACCAAAAATTTAACTTATTGACAATTATTTTTCGCACTCAAACTTGAAAGTCTCGGGTTAGTGAGATTATACAATTTGAAATTCACTCCTATACAACTTTAAAAACTCCTCAGCCTAATTGGTTCAGTTTTGGTAACAAACAGCTAGTACCCGTGGAGTCAATTTGTTCTCTTTTCAAACAACACTTGGCCTTACTGTCGGTTGGAAATATGAACTAAACGGCGTTGAGAAAACCCCAAGCTTCATATATAAGCTTTATATTCAAATATAGAAGTTAAACCACAGAATAATTTAATTGTACACCCCTATCAAACCAATGGTTCCGACCACAATTCGAGTGAAGTTATGAAATTTTGTGATAAATTTTTTTTTTGTTTATTTATTTATTTATTTATTTATTGTTATAGAGTTACACACCAACTTGGCACTTAGAAAAATGGGTCTAAAAATAAAATTTGATGCAGCTATTAAATATGTTAAAGAAAAAAAAATACTCATGTACATAGTACTTCTTTTGAAAATTCTTGCTGATGTAGGCAGTGGCGGCTCGTGACTTTTGATTGTAATAGGGTGCTAAGTTTGACAAATTCGCCATTATTGATGGTGTTCCAAAACGATGTTAAATTTTTTTTTCGAAAAATCTGTTTTTTTGTGAAGATTTCAGTTTGGTCGTGCGCCACACGGATTTCCTGAAAATTTCGAAAAAAAATGCCATTTTTGTAATATTAGCACTCTAGTACATCCAAAAGTCACGAGCCGCCACTGGGTGTTTATTTTCTGTCAGGCAATCGTCTGAAAAATAAAAAAATATCTGATTTTTTTTAAATTTTGTCGAAATACTGGTGTTTGAGAAAAAATTTCGGTTTTGAGTTTAAAATATTTATAACTTGTGAACGTAGCATCCATACATTAAATCCTACGCTACATTTTAAATAATATTAAACAAAATATGTTTGTAAATTTTAACAAAATCAGAAAAGCATTTTTTTACCTGTCACAGGTGACATCTATATAATATAGGTATATAAAAACACGCATATTCGAATGCAATGTTGTGTCAAAGCAATCGGTGAAGAACTTTTGGAGATTTAAGATTTTGAACCAATGAACATTACATGTTTATTTATATAGATAGATGAAATGACAAATAGTGAGGTGGCTATAATGTTTAGATGAAAAAACGTAATTAGAGCCATTTTTAAAAGTTTTAATGTTTGCATTCACTATTTAAATACTTAAAAAATTATGTTTATTCCTAATAATAAAATTTGATAAGTGTATTGTGTCACCTCTCAAAAAAACAGTTTTCGGACATTCAGAAATATCCCATTTCTTTGAATTTTATTGAAAAACGGAAATACATACAAATTGTCTGACTTTGTGACAGCTTCTATAAGAAATATAACGGTCAATATGTCAGAGGCCTAAAGGTTTAAAAATCTTACTAAATGATGTAACTTTCCGTGAATGATTTGCTCTGCCAATGCTGATTAAAACATTATTTGTGCACATTTACTGATCGAATGCTTAATGAACATTGCTTTGCTTTCAGGTGACTTGCGAGTACTTGTTTGACAACGGAGCCACCATTCCCCAGAGAGTGCACACCGTTGTGGTTTCCATGCAACACTCAGAGAAGGTAACTGTCACCGCCCTCTGCCTTGATAAATGTTTCTTTGGCCATACCACTCCTATAACAGAAAGTGACATTACAACTTGGCCATAATCGGCTGTTTTCATTGTTTTTTGTTCTCAAAAAAAAATATTATGATGAATTACCTATTTTTAGGTTCATGAATAAATTTTTTCTAGCGATTTCAAATGTGCCATTTTCGATTTGCCGCCAAAATGACATTCATTATTTGTGAATATGGCCGCGTTGATGTTATTATTATTATGTAATGAGCAGGCAGCATTCTGCTGATGCGCTCATATCCGATTTCACTACAAGTTTGACAGTAATTGAGTTGTTTTAAGTTTGAACTAAGTCCTTTCTTCTCTCCAAATGTGAATCCAATAGAGCTTTGAATTGATTTATATTTGTTGCATCGATGACATGTTGTGGGAGTTTGTTCCAAGCATCCACTACTCTATTTGCAAGGAAGTGTTTTCTAGGATTAGATGCAAAAGGCGTTTTGGTAAAATTTTTTTAGTGTCCACGGAGATTTATATTTTTATTAGTAGTGAAGATTTCTTGGATGCTAGGGCAACTGTAATGTCCAGAATAATGATCAGAATGACTTTTGATGTTACACCGGGCAACGTTGGTGACAGCGGTCTTATCAGCCAGTTGCGTTTTACCCGTCATGATGACATAGCCAGTTGGAACTGCTTCGGAATGTGCGGATTTAGATCTTTTTTTAAATCAATAGTAGCTCATAATAATAAAGTATTAAAATTACAAATTTTTAGAACAATGATCAGAATGACTTTGAATCTTCCATTCATTTTTAACGGTATTCATAGTTAGTGAAAATTCCATTATTCATGCATATTTAGAAATCTTGACGGCTTTAGCAGAGTGTCTCTCAATTGGTCAATTTGAATAGTGTATTTTTATTTCCGCATTGAGGACACTTTGTAAAATAGCATTTTATATTATTGTATGTACACAGTTTGTTGAAATGGTTTGTTTTGGTTTAGATATCTCTGGAGGAGCTGCGCGAGAAGGTGATGGAGAAGGTTGTGAAGCATGTGATCCCAGCGCAGTACCTGGATGATCAGACTGTGGTGCACATCAACCCTTGCGGACTCTTCATCATCGGTGGACCACAGGTTAGTTTCTTTCATTCACAATCCCGGCACTAAGAGTTCATAACTTCAGTGCCATGATGTTAACCTCTGCATACAAGGAAATCTTTTCGCCGTCTTTACATCAAGGCGTATAAAGACGCCGGGTCTCGCACAGTGTTTTTGCTTCCAGTGGCTGGTGGAAAACATGTAACTGTTTACAAAAAAGTTTTGTGCGCAGTAGACCCGGCTTGAGCAACACAAATCTGTTTATGCAAAAAATCGATGAGAAACCCAAATAGTTTGCCAGACTAATCTTTTTTATTTGACAAGATAAACCATTTTCTCGACATCTTTCTTACCTATCTGGTACCTGTTTTTGAATAATTGTTAAATATTTGCAGTCCGATGCTGGTCTAACGGGGCGCAAGATCATCGTGGACACATACGGCGGCTGGGGCGCACACGGCGGAGGAGCTTTCAGTGGCAAGGACTTCACCAAGGTAGACCGCTCCGCTGCATACGCTGCGCGCTGGGTGGCCAAGTCTCTCGTCATGGCCGGGCTCTGCAAGCGCTGCATGGTACAGGTGGCGTACGCCATCGGAGTGGCTGAACCTCTCTCCATCACAGTTTTTGACTACGGCACATCCCATAAATCCCAGAGCGAACTCCTAAGCATTATCAAGAAGAACTTTGACCTCCGGCCCGGCAAAATAGTAAAGTGAGTATGGCTGCTGTTGCATGATAACGGTGTTTAATAGTCTGTTGAGTACAAGTAGAGACTAACGGTGTAATTAATAGTCTGTTGAGTACAAGTAGAGACTAACGGTGTAATTAATTGTCTGTTGCAGGGAACTGAACTTGCGCGCACCTATCTACCAGAGGACATCCACCTATGGCCACTTTGGACGCTCGGGCTTCTCGTGGGAGACCCCCAAGACCCTGATTGAATGACTCCAGCGCTGAGTGTGATTGTTGTAAATAATTTATTGGGTATTGGTTTTGTATCCCAATTAGCTTTAGTCGTCGCCGGACATGGCGCTCTCGTATTAATCTCAGCGTGCCGCGCACATAGCTAGGACGTTACTGTTACAAGATGAAGATGAGCCCACTTCACTAGGACCAGGCCACAGTCGACTGGGGGAGACAGAGTCCCCCGGCCGTCTGCAAATACTCGTGTACGAGCGGGAGGCAGATGAACACGCTTGATCTGCCATTGACGAAGCCTCCGCTGTACACGCTTTGTGTTGTGTTTACGTAAAGGAGTCATATTGGAAAAGAGCCATTCCGAAAACACACCGGCCCTCTTAGTGAATTGGAACTTTTTCTTGCATTTACCTTTAAGGTGTTGTCGTTTTACAATTCGTTTACTATTTCCCTTTACATTAAGTGTAAACTACAATTTACTAACTGTCGGGCTATTCCCGGCTACACACAGAACTTTGTAGGAATAGAGAGAAATGTGTATTTTTATTTATCCTTGCATAATTAATTATTATCATGTATGTATTTTGATTCAACATGTTCATGAATTTTTATTGATAAATAAATGTATTTGCTGGCAAGAACCAGGGTAAAGGCATTTTTTAGTTTGTCATTGTGATCCTTTCCTCTACTTAAACTAGAACACACCCACAGTGCATTGCCCAGTGCCATAACATACAGTCTTATGAGGAAGATGAAACAAATCATTGAAGCTTCATACATATAATATTATACTGATCTGCCACACTTAGGCGACTTAGAGAGGTGTTACCTTAGGCGCCACTCTAGGTCGCCACGCAGAAAAGTAATGTCAAGTGTACGTGTGGCAGAGGCCTATTGGTGACCCAGTTCACACAAACTGTCTGCACCTCATACATGCTCATTAGGGTGTCCCAAAAAAATTAAAGTTGTTATTTTTTAATGCATACCCTCTAATTTTGTTTTAATAATGACAAAACACTTATAAAAAAAAATTCGTTTACTTTGGACAACTGCAACCCGTGCCGACTTGCATCGAAAGATGTCAGTACTTGTTCATTAAGACGCCAGCGAGCAAACGTGTTGATAAGCTTGTAGTAACTTGCTATTTTGTTAGTAAACGAAAATCACTCGTTCAGGCAAGATGTTATTAGATTTACGCACTTCTAAAAAGAGTATATTTTTAATAGGAGTCGTAAAACACCAAATATCGGGTTCTAAACTGCCATCTAATGGACAAGTTCTTGATGTTTTGTTCTACAATATCCGGAAAGTGAATTTAACTGTCAATATACAGTGAAACTCTCTTAAGAAGTTTTCCAAGGGACCGGGGAAAAAAAACTTCTTAAGTGGGAAAACTTCTTAAGTGGGATTCAATTTTAGCCATTTAATAACTCGAGTCCGGTGCATACGTCATTCCTATGTCTACCTACGTTAAATTGTCGTGAAAACAAGCTCATATGATCCAAGCGGTCAAAAAAAAAATATATATATGTATACATCTTCTAGTTATCATGGTAATTAGTATTACATATGTATTTAGAAAAAGGTGGGAATGTGAAATAAATGAAAAATGGTAGAACATAGTTGATTATCAAATCAAAACAAAACCATCCCATGGACAAAGTAAACACAATTTTAAAACTGTTAAAGTACATCCCTCGAAAAAGCCACTCGAATTCGGATAGTAAAAGTTGCAGCATTCCAAAAGGTTCATACTGTTGATCTTATTTTAAATTGGTGTAAAGGCAATGGATTATACATATTTACTTGTTAGTGATTACTCACTCTTAACTTGACAGTTGAAGACAGAGCTGTGGATATACGCCGTCTCTTTTTTACGCTTTCGTTTACTATATGAACTGAGGGAGAAAGAAAGACTTGTTGTGGTTAATTTTACCAAGCGGTTTGATAAAAGGACACCGCAAGTAATTTTGTTAACCGCAAACTAATGATAGCGGGTTCTTTGCCTCAGAACCGTTTGCGTACTGCAACCCTGCCATGGCACTGCACAGAAAAATCTCACAAAGTCTACGCGGCAAACTGCTTATTAGATGGCGGACTTTAACTTTTTTGCACGCTTGCTGCTTGCTCCAATGGCATTTGAGATTTGAGAGACTATTGTTATGATGTATTTTCGCCAGGCACAGTCGACTATCGTATATTTTTAAAGATATTTTAATCCTTTTCTAGAAATTCCTTATGAAAATAATATGCGCAGCTCAATATTATGTACCTGTAGGTTCATTTATGGTCCTACCTAACTAGCAGACATCGAATAGCTACGATTTCGCACATAAATAAATGGCTTGATGCTTGAATCAGAAAGTTATATCATACAAGCTGTTTGACGCTGGAATTATGTATAATCTGTGAACGCATCCAAAAACTACAAAAATCATTTGCGAAGTTTCGTTTCAATCTACATTTTAAATTTATGCATATGTATTTCCTAACCTTCAAACTTAATTTACGACAAATGTCAGATGAAACATGATGCACGGCAATTTTTGATGTTTGAATGAAAAAAACGTAATTATAATGCATATTTTACCATCTCCCCCGCCATATAATCATGTTGTTATGTATTTAAAGGTGAAATATTCCGTATTAACCGTGATCCGATAGATTATCAAAAGTTTTTCGTGTTTTACAAATTCGCTGGAATAAAAATTTTATACAATAATATTACGAAACATCTCTATGTTCATTATCAAAGAGAAGATTATTGAAGGAGGCGTCAAATGTATGCAAATGTAGATCTAGCCCACGTTGTCATTAAGGTTGAGTTTAATATAATCTTTCATGTTATTTCGGCCTTAAAGACGCTTGCATATTTGTTACATAATTCCGCATTGTTTATTCGTTCCATTGCTATTTTACCTAGTTAGGGGATTAGGAGACGGGGTATTTGGTTTATTTATTGGTTACGGCAAGTTACGGCTTACGGCCCGGCGGCCGACAAAGGGTTTTATGGTCTCAGGTACTAGGTATGGGTTTCAGTCAACGTCTTTCAATTTATGACTTGGAAAAAGGTTCATTTTAGATATTTTGCGACACAATATTTCGTTTGTGTTGATTTTACCGCCGGATTTCTAAAACCTCTTAAGCGGGAAGCAGTTTTAGCTCTAAAACTTCTTATGTGGGAAAAAATCGTGTTTTTTGTATGGAATTTTCAAGGGACCAAAAATCAAAACTTCTTAAGCGTGAAAACTTCTTAAGTGGGAACTTCTTAAGCGAGTTTTACTGTATACCAAATATAGCCATAGTTGGTTTTTTAAAGCTGTGTTTGAAGTAAAAATCAGTCAAGCGACTACAAGCCCTGACATGCTACTCTTCAAAAAGTTTCGAGATAACTGTAAAAATGTTGATCCCGATAAAATTCAGTGCTACAGAGAAAATCTCACATTGCACCTAACCGCTTCCGAAATCAATGATTTGCTTGACTTTTACCGTACTGCATTGACAACAAAAATACTTTTAGATGACTATTGAGAGTTTTTAGAGCTCTGTGTGATAGTTTTAGGAGGAGATACAGCGAGAAAATTTAAGATTCGGCCTCCAGGTGCTCGATGTTTGGCAAAGGCGCTTTATTCCTTGAAAATATCATTAATTTGTGCGCAATTTAAAATTACCGGTAAGGATAAGGCGGCACTTTTAGATGTTTGCCTGTTCATAGTAACATCCTATGTCAAGCCATGGTTACAATCAAAGATATTAGAAGAACGAGATATGCTATGTTGGCCGCCGGACCGTAGGCGGAGTACTAACTAATTAGGGTACTTTGAACGGTATCGGGACGTGTACGCACAGAAATCTGTTCTATGTATTAGTGCGGATACCTTAGCGATGCCTTAGCGTAAGCGAAGGTGTGCAGTAGTATTGGTGAACAAAACCGGCGACACTCGGCAAAGCAATTCCACACAGTATGAACTGCTCATAGCACATCTCGTTCTTCTAATATCTTTGGTTACAATGTATTATAGCAGTTAAAGCACCTTACCAGGACTTGTGCTTTTTGAAATCGCTGAAGGCTTAAGAAAAAATTGATGAAAACATCTCAATAGCAGCTTTATTTCTGTTCAGTAGGCAGTTATGGTATTTGACCGATGAAGGATCTATTTTATCGCTGTTTGACGACGCTGTGGATCAAACAACTAAAATAAAAATTCTCGAAATATCAAAAAAAATAATTTATCAACCCATGACAAACGTTACATCCCATCGAAGGAAGATCTTGATGGTAAATTGTATGGTAATTTTATTAAGTAGTTTAAATTATGTTTTGTATTGAGGTTTTTGTTCATATCATAATTTAGTGACTTTTGTTTCAGAGAAAAATATTTACGACTTCATTTCAGTTAAGAGCAAGTATTTGTTTGATCGTCTGAACACAGATGCCAGTTTTCTTAACGAATTCTCTACGATGTGGTCAAATAATGCTTCGTATCAAGAAGTCAGAAAGAAGGTGTCGCCGCTGAGGGTAGTGAATGATACAGCTGAAAGAACTGTTAAGTTAATGCAAGATTTTCATGGCTTAATCTCACGGTCAAAGAGGAACAAAAATATTTTTTGTTACGATGCGTTCAAGAACACCGGAAGATTTATCCTCACTGTAAAAAACAAACTATGAAGAAAAAATTTAATCAATAAACCATTTTTAAATATAAAATACTACATAATTGAACATTTGTGCATTTTAAAATTTTATTTATCCGACAAAAATGAAAGTTGAAAATCCTTCCATATTAACTCTGTACCATATGTTTGGCATCAAGTCGGCACGGGTTGCCGGTGTTTAATCAAAATAATATTTATTATATGAGTTATTGGGATCAAATGGAATAAAATAAGAGGGTATGCATATTTAAATTATGAAGAAAAAAATTCTTCCTTATGTCCTGGGACACCCTAATGCTCATGCACAACTAGTTAGTGAAAAAATGCAGGAAAGTTTGGATGATGTGTACTTTCAAAAGATAACGGTGGTATGTAGATACTTTGTTGCGCAATGTTGGTTCAAGCATTGGGATCTTAGGTACGTTGCTCTACTTGCTCTTTGTATAGATGCAGATTTAAAAAAAAATCAATTAAGGAACTCCAGTCTATTTTTTTGTTTGTCAATCAATAATGACCCTCTAACTTCTATTCAGGTTTCGCAAAAACACAATATCGATGTCCTGTGACATTACCAGTCTCCTAAAGCCTACGTTATTTTTCAAGAGATGCTATATTTTGTATGGGAGTAGACGTTTTTTATTTCTTGCTTTTAACATTGAAGAACACTAGGTAATGTTGTTTCAAGTGAAAAGATGCATCCATGACTGCACCTGATAAACAATTTACTGGTGTTTAAAAACTTGCATTGAAACATCTTCATCAGTTGAAAGGTTGTATATGCATTGGCAACCAGAGTTACCAATTATTATGTTACTTCAAATAAATTAGGATATCAGACAATTTTCTGACCACTGCCTGATTACCACCTCTGTCCCATCCTCCATGAACCGTCAACCTGACAAACATGTAAAGAGGAAGGTATGGCACTACAGGGCAGCAAAATGGGACGGCATGTGGTCTCTCTTCGGCGCCTTTCCTTGGAGTACTGTATGCTTTAGCTCCGAGGACCCATCAATTTGTGCACGCGAGGTAGGAAAAGTAATCACATCAGCAATGGATTGCTACATTCCCTTCTCCGTCAAATCCTCTGGAGCGGACACAAAACCGTGGTTTGACCATCGCTGTGCTGAAGCTGTCAGACTCAAAAATACGGCTTTTAATGCACTCCGGAACCCGATTAGCTCCATGAATAACCTTTCGATTTTCGCGGAAAACTCAACTCTTCAAGATAACGGAGAGATTCCCCCTTCCATTCTGCACTGCGGTTTTCAAATGGAGGAACCGAAGATCCGGAACAGAGAGGTTCTCCGAGTCTTGAATGAGCTGAAAGTCAACAAAGCCAGTGAGCCGGACGGAATACCTGCCTTGGTCCTCAAGAGGTGTTCTGCAGAAATAACTCCAGTGCTCGCGAAATTATTTAGGCTCTCTCTTAAAGGTGGAAAGGTGCCAGATCTTTGGAAAAAGGCAATCGTCCACCCAATCCCAAAAAAGGGGGACCGCTCCGACCCTTCTAACTACCGCCCCATAGCCATCACTTCCATACTCTCAAAGGTATTAGAAAGGGTGGTTAACAACAAATTGCTCACATATCTCGAGAATAACAATATCCTAAGCGATCGGCAATATGGATTTCGTCGAAACCGATCGTGTGGCGATCTACTCGGATGTGACACATATTTGGGGCGGTACATGGAGCGTTTTGGTGAAACTCAAACCGTTGGGTTGGATATCTCCAAAGCCTTTGACAGAGTCTGGCACCGGGCGCTTATCGGGAAGTTACCATCGTATGGGATCCACCCAATACTGCATAGTTGGATTGCGGACTTTCTGAGGGGAAGAACAATTCAAACCGTGGTTGACGGCTCTTCTTCCTCACCGCACCAAATCAATGCGGGGGTGCCACAAGGATCTGTGCTGTCTCCGACGCTGTTTTTGTTGCACATCAACGATCTCGTTGATAGTGCACCAATTCACTGCTACGCTGATGACAGCACCGTTCACGAGGGTTATCTTTTTGACAGGCCCCCTTCCACCTATGATGTCCGAACAGGGAAGTTTTGAAGCAAAAAATTGACCACCACCTCGAGATGGTTCGTGCCTGGGGTAAGGCCAACTTGGTCAGTTTCAACGTCACAAAAACCCAAGCGTGTCTGATTTCGGCAAAGAGGGAGATCAATGACTGTCTGGTGCAATTTGATGGGAGCACTCTCCCCAATAAAGACTCCATTGAAATGCTTGGAGTTACTATATCAGACCGGCTCAAGTATCGGGGATCCATAGAAGCCCGAGTAAATCAGGCCTCCAAGAAGTTGGGCGTCTTGTACAGGGCTAGGAGATTCTTCAACAGTGACCAGCTGCTGACCCTGTACAAGTCTCAAGTCCGCCCAACTATTGAATTTGGAAGCCACCTTTGGACTGGTGCCCCAAAATACTTAATAAACCTGCTTGAATCTGTGCAAAGGAGAGCGATCCGTCTGATTGACAATCTGTTGTTAACAGACCGATTGCCTTCTCTAATGCATAGACGCAATGTAGGCATGCTGTGTCTATTCTACAGGTATTTCAATGGAGCCTGCTCCAAGGAGCTAGCAGCTTTGATTCCTGATGCACCGGTGCACGTGCGCGAAACTCGACGGACACGAGCTGAATACCCGTTCACGGTTGACGTTGGCTTCATGAGAACGGGCCGTTTTTACGACTCGTTTTTGTGTAAGTCGGCTCGTATGTGGAACGAGCTACCGGCATCTGTTTTTCCTCCCTCCTATAATCCGAGCCTCTTCAAGGCCCGCATTAACAAATCCCTTCCTACAGCCCCTACCTTATTCCGCCTCATAACGCCGCCCAACCGGGTGGTGACATAGTTCCCCTGTCTGTACACTGCACAGGCAGGGACACTCTTGTGAGGTGTCACATAAAAAAAAAAAAAAAACAAAGGCGTACTTTAATTATTTATTTATGAACAAAATAATAAATGAGAAATGTAAATATCGTTAAAAAAATGGCATTTTTTCAATTCTCAGAGAAACTTGTCACCCCATCCGATCCGAATGCAATTATCAAGATGGACATCTGAGAGTCTGTTTTTATATTTACTTTTATGGTGCTGCCACACGCAAAGCTCACATCAACAGATAATATAAAGCACAATAGCGCTCGCCATACAATCCCATACAGACCCGACACACGTAAAAAGATAACGCGCTATAAGTGTGGTTCTGAACTTCGCTAACCGAATTTATTTTACGTATCCGCTCCCGAAGCGATATTTGAAAAGTTATGCGTCCCCCTCTCCGCCGTAAAAAGGAGAGGGGGTCATTTTAATTACGGAGCTACCAACTAAGTTCCGTGTTCCCTTAGTAAAGTTGTCACTTTGACAGATGAAATTATGTTCCTCGGCCGCTCTCGAATTCAACTGACCCCCTCTCCTACCATAGGAAGAAATATTTGATAGCGTCGTGTGTCGGTAGAAAAGATGATGCGCTGTACATTAACTTTTGATGTGAGCTTTGCGTGTGGCAGCAGCTTTAACAACCTTCTTAGATGAAAACAAGATTCACATAAGTAGGTAGAACAAAACAATACATTTGTTTTGTAATGTCGTTCCGCGTTGCTTTTTTTCCCTACAGCTGCACTCGCAATGCACAATAAACAAACACATTTTCTTTAATTTCAATGAAGAAATAATCCTCTTCCCATTCCACGTGATAATTATAGGTTTTAATATTTTATTGTTATTAATTTTTTGTTGACAGGGTTTAAAACAAAAAAAGTAACATTGTAAACGTCAAGCTTTGATGGGTCGCGTACCTACGGACGCGATCGAAAAGCAGTCGTCTGTTTGGAAGGTTTATTAATTTGACCGGTAGGTGGCTACCCCCTATAGAGGACGAAGTTTGTACTTAAGATTTGAAATATTTCATTTCATAGTCGAATTATTAAATTTGAGAGGCAAGTTTATAAACATAATAAAATACCCGAAGCTAGGTACCAAAAATGCTGCTCCGAGCTACCGGTAGCTCGCGAGTGACCTACTTATCCAATCTCTGAGTTATCTCTTAAGCCGAGCTTAACATATTCATGGATACATTTCTGTTTAGAGGAGATGTGATATGACGCCATGTACAAGACGTGTCTTTTATCAGGGATGCAACAGGACAAAATGGGCTGAAATCAAGTATTGTATTGCAGTAGTATTTAGCCTTTCTATTTGCGTCACAATGCGAACATTTCTATACATATTTGATAGTGTCATGCTCAAAATAAATACTTTGACGAGTGCTAAAAGCAGAGGTGGTGGAGTCAAGAGGAACGGCTGCGAGGCCTTTTTCACGCAAAACTTAAATTTGAATTTTAGTCCAAAATACTTGACCAAAGTAAATAATATTTTTTTTAAATCAAAAGGTGTCACAAATGAATATGTGTTACTTTATTTATTTGTATTTTAAATTAACAAATATAGGGCATTGTAGAATTCTATTTTTCAAATTTAGAAATTTTTGTGAATTAATAGTAATTATTCAAAAAATAATCTTACCGAACCTACTATATCAATATAATGAAATAAAAAAATTAAACATCTTAAAAGATGAATTTTTCTGGTAAATTTAAAATTTATAACTATGTAATATTTTTTATTTCATATTTCATTATATTTGCATAGTAAATATGGAAATAATATTTGCTGTGAAATTACATTAACACTTGAATAATTGCCAAAGTAGTCTCTAAAATTGTGAAAAAATCGATTTATTTAATGGCCTATATTTTATTATTCGGAACACGAATAAATAAAGTACTACCGTACTAGATATTTGTTATATCCTTTGATTAATAAAATAATTTTTTAATTTGGTTCGATACTGTTCCAACCAATAGACTGTTGGCTAAAATTAGATTTCTAGGCTTAAGAGGACAACTTCTCGAATGAATCAAATCCTTCCTCACTGATAGAAAATTACAAGTTCCAATTGTGACCAGTGGTGTCCCTCAAGGATCACTTCTGGGTCCAATTCTGATTATTTTGCACATCACAGATCTGCATAACATAACAAAATCAGACTACAGCTGTTTCGCAGATTATACAAAATTCTTTGCCAACCCACAAATACATCACAACCAACTGCAAAACGACTTAAAGCAAGTATATATACCGGTCATTGGGTGAGTTGGCATCGCATTTGGGTCCCGCCCAGGCGTAGTGTGTTCAATTCCTCGGCAGGCTAGGTCCTCCATCACAACACAAGCAAAATTTTCCACATACTGAGGCGTTTTTCAAATTTTGTCAGTTTATTCGAAACCCGGGAATGTTTGTCTTTCTTTTTAAATATAGATATATTTTTTAATATATACCAATGGACAAAGGATTGGCTTCTAAAACTCAACGTTGAAAAATACACCGCCCTACATAATGGAAAAACTAACCCTAAGCTTGCATACAAACTTAAAGGAAGACGCCTAAAAGCAGTGACGTTATAACAGGACCTAGGAGCAGTAGCGGCCAGTAAATAAGTGTTGCGGAGTACTGAACAACCAACAAACTTTCCGACGTAGCTAATCACAACACAAAACTCTGTTCGGTTATAACATCTTCCAAAGATCTCATAAGATCCTACTAAGCTTGCGTAACTTGCATTGCAACTATGCCTATGTTTGTAGCTGTTCATTTTTGATTGCGATCCAGAATTTTACTACTCTGAATAATCTGTGAACAGTCGAAAGCGTGGGTACATATGATTCTTTCCCAATATTAGCATGATTATTAACTGAAACATGGTTAAATGCAGATATCGGCTCGTCAGAATTAGGCCTAAATCAATATACTATCTATCGCCTTGATCGAAGTCCTAATTCGAGCAAAAAGTCTAACGGAGGAGGCGTGATGTTATGTGTGTCTAAAAATATCTCATCCTGTAGACTACCGGTCAAGCACACAAATGTTGAACACACTTTTGTAATGCTCAACATACCTTATAGTAAAATTATTATAGGTTGTGTCTACATCCCACCTGCATCGGATTTGCAAATATATAAAAACCACAATGAGGACATAGAAATGCTGAAATTCAAATATCCGAAAGCAAAATTCATAATTGCTGGTGATTATAATCTGCCGAACTGGACCAGCCAAGATGACATCGGATCTGCCACAAACGAAGTTGAATTACAGTGCGCTAAATCCAGTGAAATTCGTGATATGTCCATATTCCTAGGACTAACTCAATCAAACAATGTGTCTAATTCTAATAATCGAATGTTAGATTTAGTGTTTTCAAGTGATTCAAAAATAGTGGTTGAGAAATCTGACGAATTATTATTGCCTCTAGATAAACACCATCCACCATTAGATATTATCATAACAAATATGTCTGGAAGATCTCCAAACCTAACTACCACATCGTATAACTTCTCCAAAGCCGAATAACATAATATTAATGAGTACCTTACCTCGGTAGATTGGTCATTTTTAGACAATGAAAATAATTTAAATAATCAATTAGAACAATTTTACTCAATTTTAAATACCTCGATAGAGCGCTTTGTTCCTAGGGTCAACTTCACACCATCTAACTATCCCAAATGGTTTACGAGAGAATTAAAAAAACATATTAATTATAAAAAACATATCCATAGAATATATAAACATACCAGAAATCCTAATGATTATATAACTTTTACTAAATTACGTAAGCAGTGTAAAGAATTATCAATAAAATGCTATAGTGATTATGTAAGCCTAATTGAAAAAGAGGTACACCAAAATGTTAAAAAATTATGGAGTTTTTCTTAAAGTCAACAAAAAAATGATTGTGGATTTCCCAATAACATGTACTTAAAAGAAAAATGTGCCGACAGTATCGAAGGTATAGTTAATCTATTTGCTTATTCATTTAAAAGTGTTTACGACACAGATATTCGTGTCAATACGATTCCCGATATTTCAGTGGAAGAGGTATTAAATCTAAGCCAATGTTTCATCAAAAAAGAATCTATAGAAAAAGTCATAAAAGAATTAGATAGCAATAAATCTGCTGGACCGGATGGTATTCCTCCAATATTTTTCAAAACCTGTGTTAGTAGTCTGATATATCCGCTTTATAAACTCTTTAACAATTCTTTAAGTTCTGGTTCTTTTCCAGCTCAGTGGAAAAAGAGTTATTTAACCCCTATTCATAAAAAAGGAGATAAAAGCGATATATCAAACTATAGACCAATTTGTATAATGTCTGCTTTACCGAAAGTTTTTGAGAAATTAGTCCTAGATATCATTGTAAAACCTATCAACAACATTATGTTCCTAACCAACATGGCTTCATCACAGGTCGCTCTACCTTAAGTAATTTAATGATTTATGAAAATTACATATCTGAATCTCTGGGTCTCAAACAACAAGTGGACAGTATATACACTGACTTTAGTAAAGCTTTTGATAAGGTTCGACATCACATACTTATTTATAAACTTCGATCGTTGGGCATCAAAGGTAAATTATTGAGTTGGATTGTTAGTTATCTTAGCCATAGGGTGCTTAGTGTTAAGATTAATTCTGTACAATCTTATATATTCGAGGCCACAAGTGGGGTTCCTCAAGGGTCCCACCTCGGCCCAATATTTTTCTTATTATTCATCAATGACATTGTTGACCAATTTAATGATGTAGAAGTTCTGCTATTTGCTGACGACTTAAAAATATATAAAAGAATACGAAATGTATCCGATTGTCAAATTTTACAGAGTAATTTAGAACAACTTCATCAATGATGTGAACAAAATGCTTTATTTTTGAACATTCAGAAATGTCAAGTAATACGATTTTCCAAAACTCGTTATAATATATTACATGAATATACATTAAATAATATTAAATTAATACCAGTATCACATATTCGTGACTTGGGTGTAATATTCGTTGAAAACTTGTCATTCATTGAACACATCAACTATATAACTAATAAGGCTTTAAAGATACTTGGCTTCCTTTGCAGAACTTTAACCGATTTTAAGTCCATAGATTGTATGAGAACCCTCTATACTTCATTAGTCAGAAGTCAATTGGAGTATAATTCACCTATTTGGTCCCCTTTATATAAAGTTCACTCCAATAATATAGAAAGAGTTCAGCACAAATTTCTTAAGTACGTAAATTTTAAGCTCGGAATTCCTATTGATTACATTAATTATGTCAGTTTGATGAATCAATTGCATCTAATAACACTGTCTGACAGGAGAATTATTTCAGACCTGGTTGTGTTACACAGAATCATTAACAACTTAATTGATAGTCCTGCCATCCTTGCCACTATTAAACTACATGTGCCGACTAGGAATACAAGGCAAAATATAACATTCTTCTGTAATACATACTCGACCAACTATCAGACACACTCACTGACCAATAGGATGCATGATCTGGGCAACAAGTATGGGGGTGTTATTGATTTATTTATTGACTCCATATATAGAATTAAGCATAATCTACATCAACACTTTGTTAAATCCTACAAATTAGAGTAGCTTTGGTAAATTAGTTTTAATGATTTGTTTTATATGTAATGCTGTTGTAATTTCTTTTTTACTTTATGTTATTTTTTTTCCTTCTTTAAAATGGATTACATCTATTTACTGTCAATATCTCCTGTATAATACATATTCTCTTATTGTACTGCATCATGTATCACTTCTATGTAAAAGCCTTTTTAGGCGTATATATATATATAAATAAATAAATAAATAAATGATCGCGGACGGCGTTCTTGCTTCTACCACCACATCAGAAGGTGCAGTTTGCAGTGATGCGTGATGTTGTTGTTGAAATTGTGTCTTCAATTAAACATCTACTCCTTTTCAGCCAATGTTCCGCTCACAGCTCTCTTCGATTCAAGTTACAAAATGTTATTATGAGATGAGTAAACTGTTGTTGTCGAGCTGTCTGGGAAGAAGTCCTCAGATCTGGGGGTTTTGAATTTTAAAGGGAGAAAGGGAGTTTCTCGATAAAAGATACGAAATGTAGCGAATTTTGATAAATGCTATAATCAAACATTTTGTTCAGTGGCCATATATCAATAAGATAGTTCTAGAGGTTTTCTCTAAACAAAAGGAGCGGAGAAAAGAGCCTAGGAAGTTACCATATCAGAAGACTTGAAATGGGAACCAAATATTGCTGGCATTGTCAAAAGAGCAAATCTGATAACATATTTAATCAGGAAAGCCGTCCTTGACCTTACCCCGGACTTGAAGTTAAAAATATATAAAACATATGTGCAACCTCTCCTGGAATATGCTTTCCAAACATGGCCTCCTTGGTCGAGGGGTAAGGGTCCACGATCCATAGGGGAAGATACTCTCAGTATCGTCCTGGTATAAGACTGCTATAATGGCTTCAGCCTTGTTTGGTGACTAGATCTAAATAGCCAGGAGAATTTAAAACAACTCGATAACTATTAAATTATTGTGAAATCGGATATGAGCGCATCAGCAGAATGCTGCCTGCTAATAAATTTTAAAAAGACGACAATTTTTTAATACACTTGTCCTGTGACTAAAGACGTTTGATAGCATGTCTCTTATCTTTCTTTCCCGAAAGTGTCTTGTCAGATTTATAGTACCTTTTTACCAAGTATAATATAAAAATGAGTAATTCTATTATCTGCTGTATCAAACTCGATTCCTCTATTTGCTCACCAAGTATCTCATTCACTAAGCTATAAACCACATCTTCCTTTTTTATAACTAACTAAACATCACGCCGTTTCTCCGCAGGGGTAGGCAGGGAGGACAGACCGCCAAACAACTCGGTCTTGGCACACACTTCTTGCCTCATTCACATTCATACATCATCTCATACGTACTCTTCTATTATTCTGACTTTTGACATGGCCCGACTCGAGTATCTGATTCACTTGATCGTGCCATGTCTTCGACTTCTGCTACCATTTGCATTTGCATCATATATCCTCGTTACACTCCTTTCTTCGCTCATTCGCTCTACATGCCCAAACAATCTAAGCGTCCCTTTCTTAATCTTACTCATTACGCTTACGTCAGCCTTGCGCTCTTTGCGGATCTCCACCCTCCTTCTTTACAAAGGCAAGAATAGCACATGTTCTAGTGTTGATTGATGTTATGCCATTCAATTATTTTTAACTTGTGACAGAGAATTATTTTTTTAAACTTATATGTAATTTACGGCACCATTATAAAACTTACAGTGAAAGACCAGTGTTTCAGAACCCGCAAGAAATTCTGAAAAAAAAATACAAACAGCTATTTTCAATTCAAGTAGACTGTTGAAAATTCCTTAGATATGACTTTTATCAGAAATATTATTTTACATCTAAGTACACTTAATTCTCCCTCACATAGATAACAATAATCAAATCATCGATATGAATCCTCAAGTATGATAAAAACATATACTTTACAGATAATCAATCAGTTACATACTCGGGCTGCTTTTAGACATAGTTTTTTCTAACAGTGTCTATTATCAAAAAAATGAGTTTTTTCCGTAAACATCCAGAACATCCAACAAGAAACACTAATGTGTACGTACACCATATTATTATTAACATAGAATTAAAAGTTTATTTTTACAACATCATGTGCATTTTAAAAAAAAAATAACAATTCACCACACTAAACTTTTGAATAGAATTTCAAGATTCGATCTAAGATCTAAGCTACATATCGAAAAATGGAGCACTGTTACCTCAACTACTATTTCCTGATTTACAATCTACTGATTTAATTTGTATTCTAAGGTTTTTAATAAACGTAAATTAGACATTAAAAAATGAAAATTATACAATTACATATTATGCAAATTGTTAGCATAATGTATTAATGTTGCTCCACTTGAGATTTTTTGTGAATCATTAGATCTTCGATTTATTCTTAGAATTCTATACTTAGGGGGTATTTCACCACCTTCTCGGTAACTTTCCATCATAATAAATAAATATTCATAATATGTAGAAAACTTACCTAATTTATCCAATATATATGGCCATTATTCATGGGTTCGAGTACCGAATAGTAAACTTGGGACTTAAGAAAAATAATATGTTATCCTACGAATAGTGCTTTTCGAGAGTATGGTAAAATACCCCCTTACATTGGGGGCTAGTGTTGAGAGCCAACAAATAGCAAATTTCGAAATTCAAAAAAAAAAACAATTTTGGTAGTTTGTCATCTCCAACTTCTAGTTTATTTTCTGTATAATATGAATCTTCATTTTTCATATTACAGACTAAATGCTCACGTTTCCACCTGGTCATTTAAACAGCTCTACGAAACACTTAACAATTCAAATGATGAAGCACTATTAGAGGTATTTTCCGTGGCTGATATAAAACGTTTGTATTGTATAAATGTTTTTGAAAGACAAAACATTTTGTGCGCTGGAGACCCACCTTATTTGTTTAAATTAATTAAAATACTTTATTATATTTTCTTCATTGCTCATATATAGTATGAGCAATGAAGAAGAAAATATTATTACTCATTACTCACTTTTTAAATTAATAATATTTTTTGTAAATTTTATACTTTTAGATATTTTATTATTTTAACATTTTATACTTTTCTTTGAGTTGTACATTTACATTTTATACTTGATACTTTTCTTCTAGTTGTTCTACTATTACATTTTATACTTTTCTTTCAGTTGTTGTACTTTCACATTTTATACTTGTTACTTTATACTTTTCTTTGAGTTGTTGTACTTTTCCATTTTATACTTGTTACTTTACAGCGCCCTTGAGGTGATTTCTCACGAAAACGGAGCTATATAAATTAGCTAAATATTAAATTTTATTACTTTATACCTTTCTTTGAGTTGTTGAACTTTTACATTTTATGCTGGTTACTTAATACTTTTGTTAGAGTTTTTGTACTTTCACTATTCTTACTTTTGTTGATGGCATGCCGTATATATGAAAAAAAAAATATTATTATTATTATTCTCTCTTTTTTGTTATCTCACTGAGATCTCCCGTGCTGAGGATTTAATTTACAGATTGTCATTACAGTTGCAAAAATGGAATCAGGCCCAATATCAGCTATGTGCATAAATTTAACTGTTATCGTTCAAAACTCATTCAAACATTGTTTGTTGACGCATACAAAAGTAGGAAGTTTTTTGCGAAATTTGGTCAAACTCACATATCCGGTCTCGCATCCACAACGACAATATTATAAACTTTAAATATTTTGACAATATTAAGTTACATTATTATAATGTATTATGTTATGTTCTTGGTGCAGTTGTGTTGTGTAGTTTTCTATTTCAGATCTCCCATGTTTTGACTCCAGTATTTTATTATTGTTTCAAATGTTTATGTTTGTGATTTTTGAAGGGGGTGTGAGAATAACATTATGTACTTTGAAGTTATACTTAGACATAGAATAAAGAATAATACACAAGAAGGGCTTGGTGGGCGGGTTACGTGATCCAAATATTTACCTAATCGAGGCTTAAATTTCCAATATAAAACTGCATTTACGAAATTCTAATGGGATGGAGGTCTACAATTTTGGTGAATATAAGTGAAACGGAGAACTGGGCTATTGGGCTAAATGGAACACTTATTTCCATTCAAATTTGTATGGAAGGCACTTCTAGTGTTATATTATTATATGTATATAATGGTTATATTTCCCTAATGCAGGCTTGTCACAGTGAATATCTTCGCCGAGGCCACGCTTACTATGTCTGGAAACAAGCCTCTCAGGGGAATATAGAAAGGTAATATGTATATTCTATCACATTAGAGGTGGAAAAGATTCTAACGTTAATTTCATATCTTCTTCATGAGCCTCCCTCCCATGGGCATCCCTCTTTTGTATCCAGTTTTGTCAATTCATGACAGTTCTTTTGCTTATCCGAAGCCATTATGCAAAATTATGTTTTAGTAAATTGTACCACCGTCTTATCAGATAATGAGTTTATAGAAAAATAGTATATAATCTGCCATAAGTAGTTTCCCCAGAATAGTTATATTCAGTGATATGATTTTTTAATAGTATCCTTGAGTATACGCTGGCGATCGGACTGCACACATCTGCCTACGTCAAATTATTAATTTATTTAATTTTTAATAGGGTAAATATTATGGAAGAAAACAACGCCTTTTCTTCAGAGAACGGGAGAAGTATAGTCTCCAAACCAGGTACACACGATCTAACCAAATGGAACTCAGATCAGATAAAAGCCTGCATTGGAACTTCAGATGATACAGAATTACTGAGGGTTTGTAAAATATTATATAATATTATGAAAAATTATAATTATAAACAGTCAATGTAATCTATAATTTTTATGATTTATCAACTATAAATTATGCTTTTAGGCTTGTAGAATCGAATGCAACCGCAGAATAACTGAATATGAACGTTCCCTGGGAAAACTGGAGCTCAGAGCCATGGAAGAGATTCAAAAATTGTTTTTGAAACAAAATCAACAAAACAATGAGAGGATGTCAAGTAAGCAAGCTCTTATCACAGTAGGATCAAATTCATAATATATAATATTACAGATAGTGTCTAATTAGCATTCCAACTAAATATTATCTTCTAATTAACTAATTGAGCATCGAGTCGTTTCACACAGGGGTAGCCAGATAAAATGGACCGCCACATAACTCTGCCTTGGCACCCACTCTTTGCTTCATTCACATTCATACGTCATTTAATACATACTTTTCTATCATTCTGACTCTGGACATGGCCGACGTATTTTTTTTTTTTTTTTTTAAATGGCTTTTCACCCCAGTGGAGTGTTCTGGCCAGTGTCAAGTAGAGAGTGTGCGGAGTATTTGTATTTGTGTATGTGTAGGTTAATATTTACTTACCAAAGAACTACAAATACACAACATAAATATATAATATACAGTTCACTAAACACACTAAATACGAATAAATAATAATAATAAAAAGATATATATATATATATATTATCTATACACACATACATACATATATACGCACATACATACACATACATACATATATACATACACGTATGAATAATTCGGTAAGTAAATTTACAAGTTGATGCCATTAACTTTAATAAAATAAGAAATGATTTTATATACTCGTTTGTCAATGGAAGATAACAAAAATGCAATGTCGTAGGGGGGCAATATATCTGTATTGACTAAGTATTTGGTTCAGTTAATCGTGCTATAACATTTTCTACCATTTACTTTCACATCACATATTCTCCTTTCACTCAATTCTCCGTCCATCCATTCTACATGCCCACACCATCTAAGCACCCCTTTCTTAATCTTAACCATTTCGCTTACATCAGCCTTGCATTCTTTCCGGATCTCAATATTTTTAACATGGTTCATATTGATATATCCACTGTTTTAGAAATTTCATTCAATAGCAGCATTCCTCTTGTCATGCTATGCTCTGCCGTGTGATATCTTGAAAAGTCGTGGCGACGACTTCAGCTGTCTTACTCGAGACAATAGCATTCCAGAAGGAACGGGCTATCAATTGAGTTATGCAATGTATTAAATTGCAAGATTTGTATAAAGTCTGATTTCTAGGTTAAATCTATTAACTGGTATAAAAATTAAAATATATTAAAAATTATTATTATATAATTAATTAATAATAATTAATAATTTATTTATTAATTAATAATTTATTATATAATTAATTAATTAATTATTATTAATTAATTATTATTATATCTGGTATTTAAATCTATTAACTGGTATCTATTAAATCTATTATCTTTTGTCTGGTCTCGAGTAATCCTATATGGTGCCTGAACCTCGGATAAGTTCATATGGACATACCTTTTTTAATTGGAATTGAACTTATTTAGAAAGTGGAACTTAGAATTCTTTCTGGATTCCTCAAAAAAATTTGCCTCTCACGCGCAATTAGATTTTTGTGTTTGCATAGTATTGTTTATTCGTCAACGATATATAGCCACTAAAAGAAAATGATTTTAGTAGTTCTTCCTAAAATTACAACCACTTTCATCAATCAAACTGAGCGACAGTTAAGCTGAACGTAATTCTGTCTTAGGACGGGTCACAGAATTTGAACAATTCATCAAATTTCAAAATTAATTTTCAAATTCTGTGAAAGTTTTGTTATCATTTCATCATGGGCCGGTTGTTTCACTCAATTTTTCTTGATGAAAGAAGTTTTAGTCAACATATTATAAAACGATTATACATATTTATATAAGTTACTTAGGACGGGTTATTTCGTGCCTCACTGCCATGCATCATGGATTGTGTCAGCACTGCATTATGGACTGCTAGCTTCCCTTCTTTGGACAATTAAATATTATCTTCAAAAGGTTAAGGCGATGCACTACGTAGTAATGCAAAATCATGTGTTTTTGGTTTGAAAATTTGGTCGCCTAGAAATGTTTCAGATGCTTTAATTAAATACCGCGAGTATAATACATCTTGGCCTTTGAAATAATCGAGTATTGTTTACGTAAGTCTTTTTATAAGCCCAGAAAAAAATAATTTATAAGACCTATGAAAACTGCTTTAAAGTTCAAAATTTCTTACATAAGAACCCATTTTCGGTTATGGTTTTATTGTATAATGTGGCAAATTAAGTTATTTATAAAATGATCAGAAAACATTTAAATATTTATGCCTATAAAAGGCACTTTTTGGCCATGTTTTTTTTTTGCCTAAATCAAAACAGCTGGATGGTGTTAAGCGGGAATTTAAGCCTTATCGCCATCTACGTAAGGAGTATTATTGATGGTGGCTCGATTTAAAATATTACACGACGTAGTGCATCGCCTTAATTCAAATAAATGCATTTTTTAGGGATTTCTCGGGCATCATCCGCATTTGATGCATCAAATCTCTCTCCAGAGAAGGAGAAATCAAACTTCTTTCCAGGAGTTTCACACCTTTATCCAGAAACTAAACCAGATAAAGCACTGGAGCACCGCTGCTTTAAAGTGTCCGTGGTAGGTCTGGGACAAGGTGCCTACGGCTGGTGGTATGGACATTTCCAAGGTCAGAAGATTTGTAGGGAAATGGAAATTGTGGGACATCAGCCGCCACTTCTATTGATCGAAGGTCAGTCTTATCACTTAAACAATAGCCGATTTATGTGTCATCTTGATAGGAACCCTATTACGCCATGATGTGTTTTTAATCCTGGCGGCCTTAATTGAGATTAGTGCTAGCAACTGAAACAATATTTTTGTTTACCGAAAATTATCAATCAATGTTGCAACATTACGAAAGTTCTGTGTATCATTAGGTTTTTTGCTATTTTTATATTTGTCATTGTTTAATGTTATCAAATAATTGATATTGTATTTTTTACAAAGCATTATTTGCAGGTTTAATTCTTTTGGTGTTTAAAGGTTAATCTAAAGGTTCATTGTTTTTAATCTTTATATTGTGCGCTTAATGAGTTAAATATCATTTTTAAATTTTAGGCAAAGATGACGCATTGATGTGCAAACTAAATTTGAATGAAACAGGACTGCAAAACAAGATTGGTGCTGGGATTCGTCTAGAAGATTTTGAGAAAGAGTGGCAAAAACACCGCACAGCTATCCAATCTGCCAAATCAATTTGAGCTTATATTATTAAGTGCTCAATTAAATTATTATGTAAATATTGTTAAAAATGTAAATATGAATAAAAGCAATGCAATAAAAGTTTCCCAATGAAGTTCGATCATTAAAAAAAAAAAAAATGGCACGCCATCTCGGTACTTAACCCATCCAATCTGAAGTTACTTTGGTTGAAACTGACCACAGCAACTGAATTCATGTTTGTGCAAACTTATCTTGAATTCATGAATGTAGTAAAAATGACATAACTTTCCATTTTTCTATTTAATTTTTTAATAAAAATTTATTTAATAATTATTTTGTCGAGAGGCATAAATTATGGCGGCCGGAGAGAAGGCCTTCTAAGACAGCAGCCCTAAATTGTGGCGACTTGGAGAGAAGGCCTTCTAAAACAGCAGCCCTAAATTGTGGCGACTTGGAGAGAAGGCCTTCTAAAACAGCAGCCCTAAATTGTGGCGACTTGGAGAGAAGGCCTTCTAAAACAGCAGCCCTAAATTGTGGCGACTTAGAGAGAAGGCCTTCTAAAACAGCAGCCCTAAATTGTGGCGACTTAGAGAGAAGGCCTTCTAAAACAGCAGCCCTAAATTGTGGCGACTCGGAGAGAAGGCCTTCTAAAACAGCAGCCCTAAATTGTGGCGACTTGGAGAGAAGGCCTTCTAAGACAGCAGCCCTAAATTGTGGCTACTCGGAGGGAATGGGTTAAATATTCAGATATAATTAGCATATTTTTAAAGAAATTCAGAATTAATAAACATAAATAATTGATTTAATAAGTGTGGAAGCTATTTATTTCCAGTAACAAAATATTATATGTTAGTAATTTTATAAGATAATATATGTATATTGTAAAATAATAATATATATGCATGTGCAAACTTTCTTTTTAATATCCTTGTACTCCTATCCATTATAGTGTACTATCCAAATAAAATAAATTTATACAATTATTTGCAAAACACTTAACAAAATAATAATTAACTATAACAGAAATTAAATAAGGTTAAAAAAAAGGTACATTTTGAGGTTTTCAACCTATTCTTCTGTGAAAAATAACTTCGTCAAATTGAACTTGAATGGGATCATTAATAATTAAAGCAGAAAAATATCACAAGCAAGTTTATATCAATTGATTACTTGATTTTAATATTTATTTAAAAAAAAAATTAAAGAGCATCGCATGGTAAATATGTATTGTGCTTTTTGAGTAATAAAAACTATGCTCTGCTAACTAATTTTACATAACCCTTTCACCGCATTCCCGGTGTACACACAATATGTATATGGAATAATGGGCATATGCAACACTCACAGTCAAACAGTTTCTTGTAAAATGAAAATAAACATGTATGCACGCACAGCGCCGTACGCCCAGCGCCTCACGCTCAGATTATTAGTGCATAGCAGCAGATGGGTTAATAATTCTGACTAATAAAATTTGATACAAAAAAAGAATATGTGTATGTATTAAATAATATGTAGGTAATTTATTATAATCAAAGTAAATTATATAAAACGTAATAAATAGTTAAACGGAAGCCCTCGAGCATTTAATTCTTCTAAATAACATTTAAGTACAGTATAATCATTGTAACGAGATTCTTGCTTGTGTAGTGGTGTGCTGTATCGTAGGACTTCAGTGGGGTAAGAGGGGACTGCGGGCGGGTATTTCAAATTATTTCAAACCCGTTTGAACCACTATCGGTGTGCACAAATACATTAAAAGTGTGCTCTTTAAAATGATTTGCCTGTATGCATGGGTCTTTTATGGGATAAAAGAGTGGAGTGTTGTAAAATACATTAAAAAATAGCATGTGTATAAAAAATATGTAATAATAATATGTACTAACAAAAAAAAGGGATGAGCCTAAAAAATTAATGCTTTCTATGATAACATGCTACATACATTTTACATTACGTTATTATTGTTAAGAAATTTTTTTACCAAAATTCTATTCTTCAATTATTTTGAATGTGCTATAGCTTTCTGATATACATATTAATTCTGTAAGATAGCTTCCTTAAATACAAATGTATGTAATGTGTAAATAGTACAACACTTATGTCGTTTTTAAATTCATTACATGTGTGACAATATTGGACCGAAAGATTTAATGCGACAAATGAGTCCTAGTAGAGAATACATACTAGAATATTTTATAGCTATTTGACGGATGCAATTACATATACCAGAGAAATGATCAAATAAACCATGGGTTACGTTGTCATTTGACTGAAACATGTAAATAAACCATCAATGAACACAACCCACTTAGATAATAGTGCACATAAGTGAAATAAAGTCAATTATTCAATAAAGCAAACATTAATATTGGTGTTACACACTTATTTTAAAGTAACAGTTTCAATTCAAAATAAAAGTCATATTACAACACAACATTTGGGAATCCACAGATTTTGTATGTACAGTGAAACCTCTTTCTATGAAATAAAATATGTACTCGGAAAAACAATGGATATGGGAATATGTATGTAGTTCGGTGTAGGGAAGTTAAAATTTATGGTTGTTTGTACTTTTAGATGAGAAATCTGAAAAAAATTAAATCTTGATAACAGCTCCACTTATCGGGTCCAAAACTATCTTTCAAGCTTGAACCAAACATTCACAAAATGTCATTGAAATCGGTTGAGCAGTTTTGGATATTAGCGCGCACCCACTGGGTTTGATAACCACACATCGCGTTTGGGTCCCACCCAGGCGTAGTGTGTTCAATTCCTCAACTGGCTAAGTCCTCCATCACAACACGAGTAACATTTTCAGCTTACTGTGGTGGTAGTAGGAGATTTTCAAATATTGTCAGGTTATTCGTAACCCGGAAATGTTTGTCTTTCTTTTTAAAAATAATTAATAATAATTTAAAAAAAAATTTGAATAACCGCGCACACACTGGGTTTGATAACCACACGTTTGAATAACCGCGCACCCACTGGGTTTGATAACCACACATTTGAATAACCGCGCACACACTGGGTTTGATAACCACACGTTTGAATAACCGCGCACCCACTGGGTTTGAACGTCTAACGAAAACTAATGTCTAAACGATTAATGCGGTAAAACGATGTATAGAGGAACGATTTATTTTTGCAAGTTTTGTATGAAAATAATAATGGCCTGGAAGAAGTAACAGACACATGTAGGAAACGATCAATGGAGATTTCACTATAGTAAAGAATGTAAGATAGCCAATCACCGAAGAAGCTTCACTGTAATAATCCAGCTTCTCTATATAAGGAGTGTTGAAGAAGTAAATGTGGCTGGATGGTGAGGAGGTAAATACTGCCTTTTTAGAAGTAAGGAACTGGAGGGAGACAGCAGGAGACTGGTAGACTGGAGGCTTTTCTAGAGGCAGTCAGGATTAACTAACAATTGTTATGTAGCACCTATGATGACAGATGTTGTGTGTATTCAGGGGACATCTCTAGTTTGGCATTACGGAAATACAATATTGTTTTGGAAATCAAATCATTAGTTACAGTAATTTGCCATATCATTAGACCCGAGCAAAGAAATAAGTGTTTTATTTAAAGGCAGTTCAATGATGTTTGAACTCGACCTTTATTATCTATGATTTTGTGGTTTATTTTTACTAGAGAGTTTTTTAATGGGAGTTAGTTACATACTTGCAACACCACGACGTATGCAATCATTTGTTAATATGTATTACCTAAAAACTTATGTGAACGGTTAGTTAACAATATCTTAAATTTTGATGTTTTCGTATTATGTTTGTATAGGTGTAAACCAATAGCCAATTTCAAATTGAATAAATATATTTATTTTACAACAATTATAAAATTTAGGTGGGGAACCACTCTGACCTGTCGCCGAAGAAAGTTAGACAAATATCAGGACTTCTGAAGGCTGCTGGCCTATCTAAATATGAGATTGCAAAGGCAGTTGGCGTCTTGAGAAGTTCTGTGAAGAATATAAAGTAAAAAATGGACTCTGGAGTCAATTTAAAAATAAGAAGAAAGGGTTCTCGTGGAAGGAGTCGAATCAAAAACCCATGGTGACCTGTTTGTTTAATTACTAAAAACATAACTGATGAAGGGACGACAGTTTCCAGTGAACACTGTGAGACATTGAATTGGGATTCGTCGCTAGGAAACTGGTCTGAAAGCCAAAATTTACTCCAAAAATGATTAAGAGGCGTCTTGCATGGGCTCTAAACACAAACATTTCACTGTTGAGGATTGGAAAAAGGTAATACATAGTGCTGTCAAACAATCCCTCTTTAATGTTTATATGGCTAAGGACTAATGGGAAAAATGTTCAAAACTTTGTTTGGGTCTAATGATATAACCAGGTATCGTACATAGATTCAATATACAGGGACTTGGAAGAATACTAAGGGGAATTCAAGTAGGATTAGACATTAAAAAATGATTACATACTTCTTTATAATATCACCTGCAAAGACATCCAGCAGAGTTATTTAGCTTTTGCATAAAAATATCAATTACATATTTATGAATCTACATATTAATAATATATGAGATACATACATATTTGTGTTATACACGATTACATTATAAACTAAGATTTACCTGATCCCTTATGAACGAGATTGACAAAACAAACACAAAAATACATATAAATATACAATATATAAAAGTGTTTAAACTTCCAATGCATAAATTATAAAAATATCATATTAAATATATGAACAATTGTACAGAATGCTTTTAGTTGGTATTAAAAGCAAAATCACAATATTTATGCGGCTTTGATATATTTATATAATATGAATTGATTCTTATAATATATCACTGAAAAGTACTTATTGGTAACTGACCGCAATATAAAAAAGGCCGAGCAGGATTTAATTTCCCAAATCATTAAAAAAGGGCAGTCAATGAAATGTATTGCTTTTATTGAAGGCTCGGTTACTAATGAAAAAATAATACAGCCAGCATTTCTTCAAATTTGTTAATATTGGAGGAAAAAATAACTTTTTTTTCTGTATGTTACCAGTTTTTAATCTCATTCTATAACAATTGTTTGAAGAGTCATTGATAAAAAGATTCACTGGGACAGCTCAGCTGGGCAGAACATATAGCAAACACGTTCTGCCCAAAAAGAAGTTACAAATCATTATAATAATCTTGTAGGAAAAAAGTGTTGGTAGACTAACACTGCGTTCTTAGCCTAAAAACCTGGAGTGAGACAGCAGGAGTGGATGGTTACATTAATTAACCTTCACAATGCTGGCCTTTTCAACGCCATTTCCTGTCATGAGGCACGCTTTGACACGATATATGTGTTTTAGTGAAAAAAATCACATACTTTGTCATCAGTTTGTTAGCCCACCCTAGATTCTTTATTGTTGTGTTGTAATTGTTTGCAAAAATAATTAAGAAAAATGCCAAATTTTGTTTTGAAATCATTCAAAATATAGTAAGTACTTTTGAGGATTTAAAATAAATTTTAATTATTTATTTATTTATATGGTAACACTGAAAACAAACAAAAATTAAAGTTGGTCAATTTTTTTTACAAACAATCAATCAGACCAATGTGGACATTTCGGGTGGGCTGGGTTACTTTGAAGTGATTTTAACATTTCTTGTAAGCCTTTAACATCTATTGTTGTTTAAGTATTTCAATACTTATTTAGTTTTGTTATTTCAAACATAAATAGATTTTTTTACAAAAAGTTTTAAGTAAAAGTCTTAAGTGAATGGAGAGATAAAGCAGTTATGAAGTTTCTTTTAGCTGAAAATACGTTTTTACAAAGTGAAGTCGCTAAAAAATACAACATTTAAAGACGTTAGGTCGGGCCATTGAAAAAAGAAATGTGGCCAGGGAATATAAGGGAATAGCTGGCTGTGGATCAAATATGCATCGGCCACGTAGATTAGATTAAGAATATTCTCAACCGAATAATTTTTCTGATATTGAGTGATATTGACAGGTTCGAGATGGTACTAAACAAAATATTACTTTATTGTGCAATACTTTAAATATGCATGAGATTATATGTGATTATTTCCACAAGCTATAAGAGTGCAAGTGATGTAAGTTAAGGTAGTAAGCGAATTGCATAGTGAGGTTCCTCAACGTGAAAGCCCTTAAAATCCAAGAAAATCCAAGGTTGGAAGAGGTGGGTCGGGGCTGGGTGGTGTAGAGTGCCGACAGCAGGGCCTCATGTCAGTGCGCCTCTCGCATGAGCTTGGAGCACACCTTCACCAGGTGCGTCTTGGCGTGTTCCTCGGGCAGAAGGATAATCTTGCCCGTGGTGCCCGAGCTGAAGAGGCCTGCCTTCTTCCCGTTGGCTGCGGGAACGAAAACCCCTTTGTCCACGGCCGTGGGAGCACTGGGCAAATCTTGCCAAGTGTACGCCCATACAATCTGCAATACCGACATTCATAAATTATGTACAATAAGCCATTTTTGGTTTGCTGCAAAAATGGCGTGTTCATTTATGTTTGTGAATATCGCAATATATAAGCTGACCAACGTCGGTAGAAGCCGTCTAACCTGCCAGTAGCGTTAACTACATCATAATTACTCAGCCAGTTCAAACCGTTTAAGAAAGTGCGGTTGCAGCCGCCTAGTAGTAGTAGTAGTAGATGTAGTAATTATAGTAGTAGTAATAGTGGTAGTAATAGTAGTAGTAAAATAATAGTAGTAATAGTGGTAGTAATAGTAGTAGTAATAGTAGTAGTAAAGATATAAAACATAACGAGTCAAGTCCCTGGATAGAAAATGAAGAACTCAATTTTTCAGGCATTGAACAAATGAGTTTTTCTAATATATCGGTTGAATTGTTAACCAAAATTATTAAAAATACTCATAATTGGAAAGCCACGGGTTGCGATTGGATACATAATTTTTGGTACAAACGTCTACTACTACTTTACATCCTCTTTTGGCAAAAAATCTTTCAAAATTTGTCAGTCAACCACAAAATTTTCCAAATTTTCTAACTAAGGGCATTACTTATATGTTGCCCAAAAGCGAAAATATTAATAATCCCTCTCAGTACAGACCCATTACATGTTTACCGACAATATACAAAATATTAACCTCTTGCTTGACAGATTTAATATATACTCATTTAGAAAAAAAAAATATTTTATCTGAACAACAAAAAGGTTGTCGCAGAAAACATATGGGATGTAAAGAACAATTAGTTATTGATTCTGTAATTCTAAAACAGATTCAAACTCGAAAACGTAATTTACATACTTGCTATATAGACTACCAAAAGGCTTTCGATAGTGTCCCGCACTCGTGGCTGATCAAAGTATTAAATATATATAAAATTAACTCCATTATTATTAGCTTTTTGGAAAATATTATGTCCTTTTGGAATACCAATTTACTTATCAATTTAAAAGGTAAGAAAATAGTAATACCGGGCATTTCAATTAAGGGGATGTTACCGCAAGCGCAGCATAATTGCGGTTTTTGACGCAGTTTTTTATAAATATCCATATTGTTTATAAGAAAATAATATTATGTTTTGAACAGATAATTTATTCTTCTAAACAATGAGAAAACAAAACGCTTTAAAATGTTTAAAACAATTGCGTAAAAAAATATTTACAGAACCTCTTAAAATAGCTTTAAGTTCGATTATATCCTTTAATTCTAAATGCAGAAGAATTTTAAATGAATACATTATCACCACGTCAATGTCGTCTAAACGATGAGAAAATAAAATTATTTAGAAAAGCATTAAAACAATGCTTAAGTAAATAAAAACAGTTTTTTAATACTAAGATATTGTTCCTTGTATCACCGCATTATATAAATCACAACGCAAGTTATTTATCTTCAGTAACCGAGGTGAGTTCGACGTGAGAGCACGTTTCATTTTACAAAAAATAAATACGTAAATGTGTAGGCACGTGAGAAAAGAGATCACACTAAAGGCTAGTCGTTATGTTATTATGTATCATTTCTAGCCCAAGTTGACTTTTTTACTATAAATCTCGTTTTATGCAACACTTGGCCAGCTGGCTGACTACCAGCGGCACAGAATATTTGAGAGTGCCCCATCACTAGAATCGTATTCCTAGTTTTATTTATTCACGCCCTACTGTGCTTTTACATAAATATCTAATTATACAGTTATATTAGTTGTAACAATAATTTATCTAAAAAGAATTTCAAATACATATTATTTTCAATTGACGTAAATAAAGTAAAAGTTTTGTTAACACAGGAAAAGAAGAAACCCATTATTCTGGAAGGAAGAAGAATAGTAGATATACATTTTTTTTAAATCAACAAAATTTCGCAGCACAACTCTCTTTATGAGTGTACATTATCTAACTTGGAGATAGTTGAAGAGAAGCAATCAGGATTTAATTCAGTATTGACATTTATTTGTAATATGTGCAAGAACAAATTTAGTATTTTTACCTGCGAAGACGTGAAAGATGATATGAATGTTACTGATTCAATGGTTTCTGGAATGATAAGTATTGGATCTGGCTATTCTAACCTAAAAGAACTAACGGCAGTAGCAGGGATCCCTTGTATGAGTAACAGACAGTACAGCAAATCACATGAAAGGGCGTGTGAATGGTGGGACCGTACTAAGGTTAAGACGATGGCAGAAGCCGCCAAAGAGGAGGCTACTTTAGCCCAAATTGCCGGTGATGTTAACAGGGATGGGGTTCCAATGATTACAGTTGTGGCAGATGGGTGTTGGTCTAAAAGATCTTATAAGACAAAATATGCTGCTTTATCTGGCGCAGCTGTAATTATTGGATATAGGACAAAGAAAGTTTTGTATATGGGTGTCAAGAATAAGTTTTGTATGACTTGCACTCGGGCCTCAAATAAAAGCGTGACCCCACACGAACATAAGTGCTATAAGAATTACGTAGGCTCTTCAAGCGGCATGGAATCCGAAATAAGCTCATTAGCCACACACGGATTGATATATTCCAAGTTAATAGCAGATGGCGATTGTATTACATATAAGAAAATATTAGAAGCTCGACCCTATTCAAATATAACCGTAGAGAAAATCGAATGTCGGAATCACCTTCTACGTAATTATATAACTAAAATCAATTTACTTTCATTAGATACACAGTACCCTATACGATTACGCAAAATTATTAGTGAAAGATTACTCCGCTTGCGTAGATCAATTACATCTGCTATTAAATATAGGATTTCAGAAAAAATTTTAATGGATACCAAAGTCGGGAATTTAAATAAAGATATTCTAAATAGCATTAAACATGTGTTTGGCGACCACGCTACCTGTGACGACTATTACTGTAAGCATGTGGATGAGAAAAACTATATTCAAGATTTAAAATTGTGCAACTTATTTTCTAAACTCTCCCAACTTTGTTCGCGTTTAGCTTCAAATTCCCGCAGCTTAATATTTAACGTTGATAGCAATATTGCGGAATCATATAACAGCGTTGTCGCCAAAATGGTAGGTGGGAAAAGAATAAATTTTTCAACAAAACAGTCTTATACTGGGAGGTGCGCAGCATCTGTTGTTGCGTTTAATACAAAACGGCCACATTATGTTCTCCATAAAACGGTTTTTGATAGCAGCCCGCGAAATGTCTTGAAAAGTTTTGAAGCATATAAACGTAGAAAACTTAGTAACCAAAATTATAAGTACAAAACAAAAAAAAAATAATAAAACACTAAATTATACAATGGAGATCAGATAGGCGAATTATACTCTACCTGGTTTCTTACTAAAGAAGTGTACAATGTTTTCAAATATTCAAGTGACTTGAAACCACTCGCTGTTCTGCACATGAAACCAAGCATTTTTATAGCTTTCTTTGTTATATCATTTACATGCAGAGTAAATGTTAACTTTTCATCAAATATAACCCCCAAGTCGCTGATCTGAGCGACTGATGTCAATAGTACATTATTAAAAGAGTATTCATAAGTAACATGACTTTGGATTTTACGAAAACGAATAACTTGGCACTTTTGAATATTAAGAAATAATTAGTTGATCACACACCAATGATACAATTTATCCAAATTAGATTGCAAAATATGGCAATCCTCTATAGTACGTATCATTCTATATATTTTCAAATCATCAGCGAAGAGCAGAACTTGTACATCTTTAAATACACCAACAATGTCATTTATATATAATAAAAACAGAGTTGGTCCGAGGTGAGATCCTTGGGAAACTTCACATGTGGATTCGAAGATGTAAGATTCTACAGAATTTATTTTAACACAAAGCTTTCTTTTACTAAGATAACTGTTGATCCAGATCAATAAGGTTCCTTTAATGCCCAAAAGACTTAGTTTATACACAAGAATATGTCTCCTAACTATATCAAAAGCTTTGGAAAAATCAGTGTATATCGAATCCACCCGATGCTTGTGGATAAGGGAATCAGTTATATAATTTTCATAAATGATTAAGTTACTTAAAGTGTTTCTATCTGTGATAAAGCCGTGCTGATTGGGAACGATTATATTATTGATTTGTTTTGTAATGACATCTAGTAAATTATTATGTAAATTATTTTTACTATTCCTAACTGATAAAATAATAAATGATGGCATTTATATAAAAAATTGAATCTTATGCTTTTTACATTACATAATTATTTGTTTTATGTAACTTTTTTGCAAAAAATAATAATAAATATTGAAAATGACCGATATTTTATTTATCTTGCCAATATATTCAGATATAATTATGATCAGATATTAAGAAAATAAATACCGTATTGTTTTGACATCTGTCAATGAAGAACACGTCGGTTACGTGTCATAAGGTACTGCTTACCGTCTAGCAGTGTAGTTGATAGTATCGATAATTTATCAAACAAGTTTGATAGAAATCTGATAATCTCATCTAAATCTCATAAAATCATGAGCTCCTTCTGCAATTCTTCTATCGAAATTTACCTAAAAAATGCATACTCAACTTAATAAACTTTATTTGAAAGACGCTCATTATTAAGCGTTTCATGTTCAAACCTTACTCATGGGTACCATCTAGTGGATTTCATCGCTGCTCTGTTCGAACTGAGTTGACCATCGCACGTCGCCGCGTGTTCCCCGTTCCAACATACTTCATTCCTCTCCGCCCCGAAATATTATTTCGGTTTTTGCAAATACCCCCTTAAAGAAAGCTATAAAAATGCTTGGTTTCATGTGCAGAACAGCGAGTGGTTTCAAGTCACTTGAATATTTGAAAACATTGTACACTTCTTTAGTAAGAAACCAGGTAGAGTATAATTCGCCTATCTGATCTCCATTGTATAATTTAGTGTTTTATTATTTTTTTTTTGTTTTGTACTTATAATTTTGGTTACTAAGTTTTCTACGTTTATATGCTTCAAAACTTTTCAAGACATTTCGCGGGCTGCTATCAAAAACCGTTTTATGGAGAACATAATGTGGCCGTTTTGTATTAAACGCAACAACAGATGCTGCGCACCTCCCAGTATAAGACTGTTTTGTTGAAAAATTTATTCTTTTCCCACCTACCATTTTGGCGACAACGCTGTTATATGATTCCGCAATATTGCTATCAACGTTAAATATTAAGCTGCGGGAATTTGAAGCTAAACGCGAACAAAGTTGGGAGAGTTTAGAAAATAAGTTGCACAATTTTAAATCTTGAATATAGTTTTTCTCATCCACATGCTTACAGTAATAGTCGTCACAGGTAGCGTGGTCGCCAAACACATGTTTAATGCTATTTAGAATATCTTTATTTAAATTCCCGACTTTGGTATCCATTAAAATTTTTTCTGAAATCCTATATTTAATAGCAGATGTAATTGATCTACGCAAGCGGAGTAATCTTTCACTAATAATTTTGCGTAATCGTATAGGGTACTGTGTATCTAATGAAAGTAAATTGATTTTAGTTATATAATTACGTAGAAGGTGATTCCGACATTCGATTTTCTCTACGGTTATATTTGAATAGGGTCGAGCTTCTAATATTTTCTTATATGTAATACAATCGCCATCTGCTATTAACTTGGAATATATCAATCCGTGTGTGGCTAATGAGCTTATTTCGGATTCCATGCCGCTTGAAGAGCCTACGTAATTCTTATAGCACTTATGTTCGTGTGGGGTCACGCTTTTATTTGAGGCCCGAGTGCAAGTCATACAAAACTTATTCTTGACACCCATATACAAAACTTTCTTTGTCCTATATCCAATAATTACAGCTGCGCCAGATAAAGCAGCATATTTTGTCTTATAAGATCTTTTAGACCAACACCCATCTGCCACAACTGTAATCATTGGAACCCCATCCCTGTTAACATCACCGGCAATTTGGGCTAAAGTAGCCTCCTCTTTGGCGGCTTCTGCCATCGTCTTAACCTTAGTACGGTCCCACCATTCACACGCCCTTTCATGTGATTTGCTGTACTGTCTGTTACTCATACAAGGGATCCCTGCTACTGCCGTTAGTTCTTTTAGGTTAGAATAGCCAGATCCAATACTTATCATTCCAGAAACCATTGAATCAGTAACATTCATATCATCTTTCACGTCTTCGCAGGTAAAAATACTAAATTTGTTCTTGCACATATTACAAATAAATGTCAATACTGAATTAAATCCTGATTGCTTCTCTTCAACTATCTCCAAGTTAGATAATGTACACTCATAAAGAGAGTTGTGCTGCGAAATTTTGTTGATTTAAAAAAAATGTATATCTACTATTCTTCTTCCTTCCAGAATAATGGGTTTCTTCTTTTCCTGTGTTAACAAAACTTTTACTTTATTTACGTCAATTGAAAATAATATGTATTTGAAATTCTTTTTAGATAAATTATTGTTACAACTAATATAACTGTATAATTAGATATTTATGTAAAAGCACAGTAGGGCGTGAATAAATAAAACTAGGAATACGATTCTAGTGATGGGGCACTCTCAAATATTCTGTGCCGCTGGTAGTCAGCCAGCTGGCCAAGTGTTGCATAAAACGAGATTTATAGTAAAAAAGTCAACTTGGGCTAGAAATGATACATAATAACATAACGACTAGCCTTTAGTGTGATCTCTTTTCTCACGTGCCTACACATTTACGTATTTATTTTTTGTAAAATGAAACGTGCTCTCACGTCGAACTCACCTCGGTTACTGAAGATAAATAACTTGCGTTGTGATTTATATAATGCGGTGATACAAGGAACAATATCTTAGTATTAAAAAACTGTTTTTATTTACTTAAGCATTGTTTTAATGCTTTTCTAAATAATTTTATTTTCTCATCGTTTAGACGACATTGACGTGGTGATAATGTATTCATTTAAAATTCTTCTGCATTTAGAATTAAAGGATATAATCGAACTTAAAGCTATTTTAAGAGGTTCTGTAAATATTTTTTTACGCAATTGTTTTAAACATTTTAAAGCGTTTTGTTTTCTCATTGTTTAGAAGAATAAATTATCTGTTCAAAACATAATATTATTTTCTTATAAACAATATGGATATTTATAAAAAACTGCGTCAAAAACCGCAATTATGCTGCGCTTGCGGTAACATCCCCTTAAAAGAGGAATTTTTCAAGGAGACTCATTGAGTCCTCTTTGGTTTTGTTTAGCATTGAATCCTCTATCTAAAATGTTAATTAAAAGCAAGTTTGGAATAAAAGTTAAGGGTAATATAAGGGAGAGTAGTACAATTTCGCATTTATTATATATGGATGACATAAAATTATTTTCGAATTCTGAACAAAATTTAGAGAAAATGATCGAGGTAGTTAAAAACTTTTCAGATGATATCAAAATGACTTTTGGTTTAGATAAATGTAGAACGATCCATATAGAGAAAGGCAAAATTGTAGATGGGGACGAGAGTATATTTAGAAATTTCCAAATTACTAGTATGAAAAGGGATGAGGTTTATAAGTATTTAGGATACCCACAATCAAATAGATTAGACCATAGTAGTATTAAAAATGATATTAGGATTAAATTTCAAACTAGGATCAGGAAAATTTAAAAATGCAATCTATCTGCTAAAAATTTAGTAAAAGCAATAAATACTTGGGCAATACCTCTATTAACGTACTCATTTGGCATAATTAAATGGTCTAATACAGATTTAGATAACTTAGAAAGATTAATTAGAACTACGCTAACAAAGTTTAATTACCATCATCCAAATTCAGCTATAGAACGAGTTAATTTACCTAGAAATTTAGGAGGTAGAGGTATAATCAAAATAACTTCTTTGAAACATAATCAGGTAGAAATGCTAAGAACTTTTTTCCATAGGAAAGCTCATAGCTCAGAAATGCACAAAATAATTTGCAAGGCAGATAGAAATATTACACCTTTAAATTTATACGATGAGAATGCCAACATTTTTATAAATCCCAACCAGGAATTATTAGATTCCTGGTCAAATAAAATTTTACACGCAAAACACTTCAATTATCTCAACCAAACGTATGTTGACAAAATTTCGTCAAACAAATGGTTGAGTATTGGAGAGTTGAGCGCAGAAATAGAAGGATTTATGCTTGCCATTCAGGATAGAGTCATTAATACTAAAAATTATAGAAAGCATATAATCAAAGATACAAATCAAATTGATGATTTGTGTAGAAAATGTTTGGCTTTTCCGGAAACTATAGAACATATTATATCGGGATGTTCTATATTAGCACCGTCCGAGTATACATTTAGGCACAATCAAGTTTTAAAAATAATTCACCAAAATTTGGTAATTAAACATAACTTGATTGACTGCCGTAATGTAGTACCATATTATGAATACGAACCAAATTCATTTTTAGAAAACGAATTTTATAAAATATATTATGATAAAACTATACTAACAGACCGAGCGATTGGTCATAATAGACCCGATATAGTTTTACATGACAAAATTAAAAAAATAACTTATATCATTGATGTCGCTATACCAAATTCCTGTAATATTCAAAAATCTGTTGGCGAAAAAATAAGAAAATACACAGATTTAGGAAATGAAATAAAAAGAATTTGGCATTCTCAGACTGTAAAAATATTACCATTCGTTATTTCGGCTACTGGCATTATACCTAGCTCTCTAATTAAAAAGTTAGGCGTATTAGATTTATCAAAAAAATTATATATAAAGATGCAAAAGTCGGTCATTTTGAATACATGTAGGATAACAAAAGATTTTTTAAATGTTTATGTTGAGGGATCAGTAGGATATATAGGCCCTGTTAGAAGTTCTACCGAGCCGAACCCTCTGATATGAAAATATCTGGAGTCGGTGAATTATTTTCCCATTTGATCTCTGGTGAGTTGACGTGTTGTTCTTGTATTGTTTTGTATTTATTTTGCTTATATAATGCACTTACATAATGTTGATTGACTAGATGATCATTTGTGGAAAAGTGAGTGGAAGGGTTAAATTTTTCCTTTGGGGAAGATTTAACCCGGACAACTAAATCGGAAGTAGAAATTTAAAAAGTAGTAGAATAGTAGTAGAATTATTATTATAATTATTATTCTTTCGGAAACTAAATATCAATCATGGTTACAGTTTGACATACTTAACTTTGCAGTTGGCCAAAAGAGGAACTAGATAAGATCCAACCATTTTGTTATTCATAGATTTTTTTTTGTATTCAAAATATCTACAGTGTTGACCCCCTGACTGGAAAATTTAGTGTGTCAATCTATACAAGTTTCTTGCCTAGGTTGGGTGAATTCACAGGCATACTTTACAAGGAAAAAAATAATAAAACAATGATAATTACCTGCCACCCACCAAACACAGTGTTCCTCTCGAGATACGCAAGTCTCTTGTCTGTGCACACCACCACCTCCTTGAGGGTCACAATCCACACGTGGTAGATGTAAACATCGGTGGCTACATATTTACCCTAAAACACAATCAAAATAAGTAACACAACCAACATATCGTCCACGAAGAAACAACACAGCGTAAGCGACATACAGTCTAAAAATCACTTTTATGTGAAATTCAATAGAGAAGCGAATTCCGCCACGTCTGTTCATAATATTATAACATATACCATATCGCTCACAGCGGCAAATAAGCAATACCAGACAGCCGACATCAGTTATATTTTAAATGAAATACCGCCTATCTCCAATACTCCCGCCACAACATAGTTTTGACGTACCATCGAAAGTTCTCGAAATTAGATTTTTGTGTTTGCACGGTATTGTTTATTCGTCAATGATATATAGCCACTGAAAGAAAATAATTTTAGTAGTTCTTCCTAAAATTACAACCACTTTCGTCAATCAAACTGAGCGACAGTTAAGCTGAACGTAATTTTCTCTAAGGACGTGTCTCAAAAATTTAACAATTCATCAAATTTTAAATTAATTTTCAAATTCTGTGAAGTTTTGTTGTCATTTTAGTATGGGCCGGTAGTTTAGCTCAATGTTTCTTGGTGAAAGCAGTTTTAGTCAACATATTATAAAACGATTATACATATGTATTTATATAAGTTACTTAGGACGGGTTGTTTGTGCCTCACTGCCATACATTAAGGATTGTGTCAGCACTCCATTGTGGACTGCTGGCTTCCCTTCTTTGGACAATTAAATATTATCTTCAAAAGGTTAATTGAAATAAATACATTTTTAAGGGATTTCTCGGGCATCATCCGCATTTGATGCATCAAATCTTTCTCCAGAGGAGAAATCAAACTTCTTTCCAGGAGTTTCACACCTTTATCCAGAAACTAAACCAGATAAAGCACTGGAGCACAGCTGCTTTAAAGTGTCCGTGGTAGGTCTGGGGCAAGGTGCCTACGGCTGGTGGTATGGACATTTCCAAGGTCAGAAAATTTGTAGGGAAATGGAAATTGTGGAGACATCAGCCGCCACTTCTATTGATCGAAGGTCAGTCTTAGAAAGTTATTTAGGATGGGTTGTTTCACAGAATTTGAACAATTCGTTGAATTTCAAAGTTGATTTTCATGTTCTGTGAAGGTTCTATTCAAGTACTGTTGTGATTTCAGTTTTGGGAAGCAACTGGCCAGTAACTATATAATAATAGAAACTTTACAAAACTTGAAAATCAACTTTGAAATTTGATGAATTGTTCAAATTCCGTGAAACAACACATCCTTAGTTACTATAATTAAAAGGTTTAAAATATACCTTATCCAAATCCCTGAGCAGCTTATATCCTTCAGCCTTATGTTTAGAATAGGGACGAACTAAGCCATCTGCTTCCAGCCATCTCGGGGGACGCATTCTGATCACTTCTACATTCAACTCAGTCGCCCTGTAGAAAAAATCAACATCAGCACACCACTACATTTTTTTTAAACCATAGAAAAGCAACTCGCAGCAAAACGAGACAAAGAAAATTGGATCTATGCTAGAAAAAAGATCATACAGCACTAACATGAACTATGAACTCCAGAAACTAATAATAGAGTATGAAAACATTCAATGATTCTGCAGGTCCAAAGACTGCGAAGGTCTGGTTATGTGAAAAGAATACCAGATCACAGGGGGTATGTTGTGAGGCTGAAGGAATTTTTTTTTTATTTCAGTACTTTTTATGTTTATTTTGTGATTTTTTTATGTAGGTACTTTCAATTGTATTTATTAAGCATTTTTTTCATGCGAGTAATTTTTTTGATGTAATATTTTTTTAATTATAATATATATAATTGCATTTAATGCAGAATAAAAAGGTTTTTGAAAATACTAACGATTCACAGGTCGCCGGGAAGAAAATGGGATGTTGTGCCGTGATGATTAGCCTAGTGAGATTAATGTAACGGTTGGTACATAATGCTACCAGAAGAGTGACATACCTTTTAACGGCGTCAAGAGATCCAGAGGCAAAGTCCACTACACCGGCAGTGGGTCGGGCCACCAATCCCACGGCCCCCTTGCCCAGCCCCTTGAAGAAGCCCATGGCCCCTTCCTCGCGGGCCCCACTGATGGGTTTGGTGAACACTCCTGACACTCCATCCACCACACCCTGAAATACACGACTTACTATACATACAATAATGAATACATCATGACGATACTACAGTACAGTACTTTAGTACATATTAATAGCAATAGTCACAGAAGCAGATTCAGAGGGACCTGTCTCACTGGAAATTTGGATGTTGGAACTATAATATCCTCAATTGGAGTATGTCGTGAGGCTGAAGGAAGCGGGAGGGGGAAGAAATAAGTGAAGAGGAAGGTTGGGACTAACCCGACTATTCAGATCTGATCACTAAACATGGCTATTGCATTCCGAATGGTCCTCTTCTACCAGAGAGGAACAGAAACCAAAAAAACAAACTATATAACACTTATTCAATTTGGTTATCTGGGACACCATTCCATTTGATTGGGACAAATTCCCATCTGAAGTCAATGCAAAATGTGTCTTAGTAAACGAATTTCAGTTAAGGGTAAACATGCAGTATGCGGCGCAGGTGAGGGGTGGGGATATAGAGTAGAACCCCGTTAATTCGAACCCCGATAGTTCGAAAAAACTCGTAATTCGAAATTTTCGCCAAAAAAATTTCCGCAGAAAAATTTTTTCATACAAAATTTTTTTTAATTCGAAATTCGTTAATTCGTAATTCGAAATTTATTTTTGTCCGCGCACGAAAATTTGTTCGTGTAATTCGAAAAAATTTGATTTTTGCGAAAATAAATCATAATATTTCGTAAATCTGAATCTAACATCAAAACGCCGAAAAATGTATTTTTACGTGGTTATACATCGTCCTAATAAGTATTATTATTTTGTAAATCTGAATCGATTTACACTGGAATGTCGTACTTTTTCAAATTTATTTCGAATATCTGAGTTTGAAGGGCCGAGAAAATACGTTTTACGCGGATATATGTCGTAGTTTTACGAGTTTACACCAAATATCTCAACTTAAAGGGTCGGCCGCGACGAAACTCGGCCGCGAAATTTCGATTTACGCGTAAATGTATCGTATATTTACGAATTTATTTCGAATATTTGAATTTAAATGGCCCGCTGCGACGGAAATCGGCCGCGAAATCTCGATTTACGCGTAGATATATCGTATTTTTATTAACTTTACTTCGAATATCCGAGTTAAAAAATGCGGCGCGACGGAAATCGGCCGAAAAATTTCGATTCACGCCGAAATATGACATATTTTTACGAATTTACTTCAAATATCTGAACTTAAAAGGCCGGCCGCGACGAAAAACTGCCGATAAAATTCGATTTACGCGGAAATATATCATATTTTTAAGAATTTACATCAAATATCTGAATTTAAAGGGTCGGCCGAGACGGAAATCGGCCGCGCATTCTCGATTTACACGGAAATATATCGTATTTTTGCGAATTTATTTCGAATATCTGAATTTAAAGAGCCGGCCGCGACGGAATACGGCCGCGAATTCTCGTTTTATGCGGAAATATATCGTATTTTTACGAATTTAAATTCAGATATTTGAAATAAAGGGCCGGCCGCGACTGTAAATTACCGCGAAATCTCGATTTACGCGGAAATATATCGTATTTTACGAATATCTCAATTTAAAGGGTAGGCCGCGACCGAAATCGGCAGCGAAATCTCGATTTATGCGTAAATATATAGCATTTTTACGAATTTATTGCGAATATCTGAAATTAAAGGGCCTGCCGCTACGGTAATCGGCTGCGAAAATAAAGAAATAATTGGTATTAATACGAATTTACAACTAAAATACCACCCGGATTTGAAGAGGCGGCCGAGAAAATCGATTTCGGCGTTTTTTTTTTTTCATAAAATTTCGAATTACGTGGGAATTCGTTAATTCGAAATTTGATTTTTGATGTCCCGTGGATTTCGAATTAACGAGGTTCTACTGTACCACACTACGGGTGTTCAGAGTTCATTCAGCAGTAATTTAGTAGTTTATTCAGCTGTTCGCCGTCTGCCGACATTTGTCAACGTGATATTTTTCAGTTCTCAGTACACTGACTTAATTTTTTGGGTTACTGTTTTATATGTAATTGTTTGTTCATATTTTTATTTACTTGTATCTACCTACATTTGATTATTTAATTTTTCATAAGCACATAATTATTTTTTTGATAAATTAACATTTTTATCAAAAATTTTATAATGTTTTATAACACATTTGAGAGAACTCGATGAAATGTAATATGTTTAGGTAGATATAAATAAAGCTCTGTAAATATATATGAACACACTGGCGGAAGGATATTTCTACCTTTTACGCCGGTCCTACTTGAATGGCGAAAAAGGCATTGCTGTCCGATAATTTTATACAAATATTTAATAACAATCTCTTTGTTCCTTAGGCACGTATTTAAAAATGTGAACCAAGTCTTCTCCATCTTAAAATTTTTGTCTTTTGTGTGGAAGAATATTTTATCAAAAGGAAACTATATTTAAACCCGCAGAACGGATAATACATCCTTACACTTACTGCACCGAAGATGTGGAAGATTTTTGGTTTTTTTTGTAATAATTTGTGCAAAAATGAAAAAAAAAACTGTAAACTAATAAAATATATACATTTTTTACAAATAAATGTAATAAATTACCCAACACTGACTTAACTTCAGTTTAGGGACTCGTATTACAATATTCAGACAATAATTTTATGGTTGGGGTGTTGTGAGTACTACGAAAATTTTTTTAAATTAAAATATATGTATTATTTTCAAAGATTTAAAACAAAATTAATTTTCTCGAGGACCCTTGTTTTCACCCGCATGAAGGGTATTAATATTTTTTTTATACCCCTTAAACTTTGCATATTTGGGACAATAGGCCTTATGTGTCCCAAGTAAGCGGAATCGACTGTATAAGTTTTGCCTTTGTTTACTTGCACCGAGGTGTTGTGAACACATTTTTGAATTGCGACTTGCACATGCCAACAGACAGCAGCAATGCCAAGAAGGTACAACTAAATATATATGTACTTGTTTGTAGCAACTCACCATAAGCAATCCTTTTCCACTACGCGCTATGCCTTCCTGCAAGTTAGCCGGTGGCTTGCTGATGTTGTCACGTCTCTTGCGCTGGTATTCAGAGTCTAGCGATAGAGCCGCCAGTCCTACAATTAAAGAGGGACTTTTACAAAAAGATAATCCGTTAAATATAATTATGTTAGTGTAAAGAATGTAAGCAAAATAAGCTTTAAGTAAAATGAGATTGTAAGCATAATGAGTTGTAGCTTACCGTGCCCCATGGCTCCAGTGATACGAGATACAGCTCCAGCGGCACCGCCCACAGCATGACCAAAGAGAGAGCGCACCCCTAACATCAATCCTTCGGCAAACTCTCCCGGACCTTGGATAGCACCCTATTGAAAATAACAAAATCATGACAGCAATTGAGGTGATCGATAGCTAGGTAGGACGATTAGTTAACTCATAGAGTAGAGAGTTTCTTCCTTCTTAAGACAGGTTGTGCTTAGTGAAAAGGTCTGCACCATGAATTATAGGGTTCATAGATATTGTATTCAAGATTCCAATGGATGATCTTGTTTTAACCGAATAATATGTAGAACCTTGACAAGACACATTAGTTTATTCCTTTCCACCTGTCAAATATCGTCGACGAATAAACAATACCGCCTAAATGCCAAATGCATAATTGAGCCTCTTGGACAGAAAAAATTTTGAGGAGCATCAACTTTCCGTGGAACATCAAAAGTATTTTGTGAAGGGAGAATTGGAGATGGGCAGTATTTCATTCAAAATATAACCAATGTCGATTGTCTGGAATTACTGTGTGCGATATCTAGTGGTAGTATTATGAACTAAGTATACAACAGGCGAAAATCGGATCGAAAATCATTAAAAAAGTGATTTTTAGACTGTATGTCACTTAGTATTGTTTCTTCGTCGACGATATGCTTATTTCTGTCTGGGATTTCTATATTAATACACAGTTCCATCAAATAAACCACGCCCTTTGTGCACATGGCAAGAGATGCTTGTGGTTTAGCCACAACAAGTTATTTATATCTCATATAATACCTGGAAAGGTTCGTAGAAGAGATCCTCAACCCCCTTGGTCAGCCCGATGACCAGTCCATAGGGGTTTCCGATAACATCGAGCCCTAGCACCAGCACGTAGAGCTGCTTCAAGGCCTGCCCCGTGTAGTGGCTGGTGGCCGTGGCGATCAGCTCCTTCTGTGACATAAACTCATAGGTCCTCTCGTAATAGGCCAACCTGAAATATACAATTGTAGCATAAACTGACTGAATTAACGTCTCATGACTTTCCCTGGACTACGCAAACTTGTCATGCATTTAATGGATACAAATTGTTACATGTTAATAATATAGTATAATAGATCATTTTTTACAAAGCACGAGAGATATAACCGAAAAATATAGATTTTTTTTTTTAAATCAAAGGCAAACATTACCGGGTTACAAATAATAACCTGATAATATTGAAAATCTACTACTACCACCACAGTAAGCGGAAAATGTTGCTTAGCCAACGGACAAATTGAACACACGACGCCTGGGTGGGACCCAAACGCGATGTCAACTCAGCCACCGACCAGTCAAATATACATTATTTCCCACTTTTTAAGCAAGTTCATCCCCTGCCACCAAGAGCTACGTTGGTGTAACGTCCTCTCTTTCTGATACATGCTTCATTTATGAGAAATACAGTCTAAAATTTTTTAAATTTTTCTTGCATACTTGTAATATAGGCAGGAAGATAGGATTTTGCTTGTAGGTACAGTATTTTTTCTGCACTCTGTAGAAATCAGTGTAGATTTTAATTTGAAAACATAACCTACTTGAAGATGACATCGTTCATATCCGTGAGCGTGACCCCGAGACCTTGCAGTAGGGTCCCTACAAAGGTGGGCAGCTGCTGGGCCCCTCCCAGCGAGAAGGACACGTGCACCTTCAGCGGGGAGAGGTGGAGCAAGTCGTAGAAGTGCTTTTGGTCGGAGGCCGTGTATTCTGCCACCACGGACTCCAGAGGTCTGCCAGCCGCCTCCATGTCCAGGGCAAACATCTCCGCCTGCAAACATATCAACGAGACTATGTTAAATCTAGTCACTAACACCCAATGGCAAACTTATACACAGTATCTGAAAACTCATAGTACAAATAGGAAACCGGTGTAGAGAATTTTTTTTTTCTATATGGGCATTTTGAATTTTTTTTCTTAACTTTTTTCCATTTTTTTCTGCAACTAACGGGTTAAAAACTTATGGAGCCGAATTTAGGCATTTATACATTTTAAAGGACATTAAACAGCTGATGTTAACACCCCAGTGACCGATTTTTTCAAATTTGACCTAAAAAATTGCAACTTCTAACTCGATTTACTCGAAAACGAAAGCTCAAATCAAAAAAGTTATATTTTGTATTTCTTATCGATGCCTGGAATCCATTATGGGAGAGAGCTTGCTCTTTCGCCCTTTTTATTTACGTTTCGTGCGTGTTTATTCCCTTGAAAGCAGTTTGAAAATGGCCTTGAAAGCTGAAACAGCTGTAACAATAACAAAAAACCAAAAAATACTTGCAGAACTTAATAATTATATTATTAAATTTGATTTTAATTAAATTTTAAAAAAATTAAATGGAGTTCTACGAATTAAACACAAAAACAATAAATACCTTGTGGCCAGTTTTCGGACCAAAACCAATTCAGCCAAGCACAAAAAAATGGGCTGGAAATTGACAGGTTCAGAAAAAGACAACATCAACCCACTTGAATGGTTGAGTAAAGTTGTTGCCCTCTCTAAAGCCAGAAGAGGCCCACTACTGTTTAAGAAACCTGTTTAACTCTAAGAACCTGTTTGTGACCATATTAGGAGAGGCAAAACCCGCAATGCAGACAATAATAGGGGGTGGATTAAATCAGTCCTCAGAGAAGCAGGAGTCCACGCAACCCCAGGAAGTGTAAGCTCGGCTGTAGCCTCGTTAAACTGGTTGGAAGACTATCCTATAGAGGAGATACTCACAAGATATATACTATACTCCAGTATAAATAGCATCACATATAATGCAAGTTTTCACATCACCAGCAGACACATCTCATAATGGATACTAGGCATTGATAAGGAACACAAAATAAAAACATCACATAACCTGAAATGCGCATCACTACAGTGTTGCCAGCAGAGAGAGAAAATGTGGCAAGTCGAGAAAAAGGGCAAATTTGGAATAACCACGCGCGAAATGTAAATGATAAGGGCGAAAGAGCAAGGTCTCTCTCATAATGTATTCCAAGCATCGATGGAAACCAAATATAAATTTTATTGGTAGGTAAAATTACTTTATTATATAAAAAATATGTATAGTTATATCGAAAGCTCGAGTCAAAATCGACTCCACATGTGATGTAGATTCATCAATCTCCAGCTTTACAACGAGTTTCCGGGCACCGTAAATATATTGTCCCCAATCAGGCAAAATTCACCAAACCACAAACAAGTTTTGAGATAATGTTGGAGATAAGATCTTGTAGTCACTGCTGGTCACAGACAAAAACACCCAACAACTTGTAATACACTAGAGCCACTAGCGGAGAATGTCCCGGATGCTGTTATCCAAAAACAAAAGCATTAGCGACAGAGGGTCACATCCCTTATCATTTGTTACTCTTGAATTATTTGTAAAATATCTTGAACTTAATTGTTAAATGTAATATGCAAACATGTATAATAAACCACCTTCTGAACTATGGTAAGCCTTATTATTACAGATACACATTACTCAGATGCCGGATTTATACTATAAATCCCTAAAATATCATGCAACCATTGACCAATGCGCACTTATACACCATTCCGGTTCAGGCAAAAGTCACCAAACCATGCACAAGTTTTGAGATATTGAAATTTGAATGTTGGAGGTAAGCTCTTAAGAGGAAGCTACAAGCCAAAAATGTGTATATTCTTGGTATACCTTATATCGTAGGTAATAGGCATTAAAATCGCTTGACAAACAGAGTCTAGAAACGTCCGATTTCAAGCAAAAAAACTGGTTTTTACTTATTTTGTATATAATTTAATAAGAAAGCAAAAAAGTTAATCAAGTGAAACTATCACAGATAATCTTAGCTATAAAACTGTATTTTTTAAAAGTTGTTTCCTTTACGCGTTCATACATTTCTATTGAAAAAATATTTTTTTTTAGTAGTTTGCATTTATATTTTTTATTGAGTAATTTATTTTTTTATTTGTATTCTACTCAAGCGAAGCGATAGGAAAACCTTCAATTTAACTAAAGCATATTTTTTGGTTTTCATAATGTACAACAATTCGTTATAAAGATTAATCAAAATAGTGATTTGGCATTAAGCTTCGCCTTAAATGAATCCGTGAATTTGTTTCAGGTATTATTCAGGTATAGATAAAACTTTAAAAACAAACAATTTACCACCTTCATATTACCCTAACTATAAAAGTATGTTTTCTCAAAATTGTGTTGTGGTTTGATGATTTTGCCTGAAGGAGGATAATATTACATAGCTGTTAGAGTACCCACCAAAGATATTAGAAGAACGAGATATGCTATGTTGGCCGCCGGACCGTAGGCGGAGTACTACCTAATTAGGGTACTTTGAACGGTATCGGGACGTGTACGCACAGAAATCTGTTCTATGTATTAGTGCGGATACCTTAGCGTAAGCGAAGGTGTGCAGTAGTATTGGTGAACAAAACCGGCGACACTCGGCAAAACAATTCCACACAGTATGAACTGCTCATAGCACATCTCGTTCTTCTAATATCTTTGGTACCCACTTACAAGAGTGGAATTTTAATAAAAAAGGGTAGAAAAGATAACAATCATGAGGTTAGATAAAAATGTGGCTCTTGGTAAAATCTGACATTCAGCAAGATTCGTTGTACACAACAAAATGATTTGACAATATTTGGGAAGGGATTTGACTCACGGCAGCGCTCTCTGATATCTCCTCTGCTGGAAACATGCCCAGGATGGCGTTGATGAGGCCCATGTCTATCTTGACGTGGAACTCCTGCACCAGTAACTTGTGGTACTTGTACTGCTTCACATTGGTGTGCTCCATGAGGCGCTGCACAATGCACAACTCCACAAACGGCTTCATGGCTGAAATGGTATCATTTACTTAATAACATATGTGTAATGTTTGGTGAGGCATGGACATAACACTGTAACTATGTGTAGGGGGATACACTCAATGTTTCATTTGTTGCCATAAGACATTTTTATTTTTTTTATTTTTTATTTATTGAAACATATAAACAAGGTTACAATATTATAACAATATAAACACCAATATTTCAATCACTCTCCTAATAAGGCAGCTGCTTGTGTTTAGGAGAGGACAACAAAATATTTTTACATTTGTTTAAATTAACTCTTTGCACGCGGCCGTATCAACTGTTGTTACGGCAAAAAGTCTATACTCCCACGCGGCTGTATCAACTGTTGATACGAAAACTTTGAATGCCGATATTCCAGCGGTCTTTCGACATAAATTTATTTCCCGCTCGCTTGAACATTCGTAGAACTATCACGATGCTGACATCTACAAGAATTTCTCGAAAATAAAATTGTATTTCATTAAAAAAACATCGATAATCAAGTGAGCCTCTTTGCGCCTTCGAGTGCTATAGTTTACAATTTTGTCAACGGATGGCGTTAGTCCAATTTTGTTATTATATTACGTGACATAAAATTTAAGTGTTCAGTTTTAGAAAAAGTTTTCATAACTAAAAATGATAAGTGATCATGGTGTCCCACTTGTGTCACCTAAGTACACACACGCCGAGTGAATGGCGGGACCACATTCAAAAGATACGGTACGTCTTTGTATGAAATTTTATGTTTTTGTTTTTATAAACATCTAAGAGTGTTGACACACGAGGATTTGTTTTCTTATTGTGGAGAATAATCTGTTCTGTCTATATAGTCCAATAAATCATGCCAGAATGCTATAATTTGACATTTAATTGCGTGCATAGGTATTTGAAAATATGTACCGCGTACGGGTATAGATAAAACGGAGCAAATTAACGCGTTCAAAAGGTTAAACAAAAAATATTAGTAATTTAACAAATAATAACAATAAAAGTAATAAAAATATAGGTTAGTTAATAAATGATTCAAAGAATTGAAAAGGCAAAAACATATTTCTAAACAATAAGTAAAGTTATGAGGTGGTACAAGAGTATTTTAATTTAATTTTTTTTTTATATTTTTCGTAGTTTTCTTCCGATCATATATCAAGGGGTAATTTATTAAATAATTTTACACCCTTGAATATATAGTGATGGTGTGCTGTTGTGGTTCGTGCTAGTGGCACGGTTAGTCCTCCAACAGATATTATTCTTTTGCTAATATTCAGTTGTGGTAAATTATTTTTACTAAAGAAATCTTTATGTATTTGTAGAAGTGCAATTTTGTCATAAATGTTTGTAAGTGGGGGAACCCGGAAATCTTGAAAAACATTTATAGTTGGGTAGTAATATGGCTTTTTTAAGATGATTTTTATTAATATTTTTTGAATAGTTTCCAATGGGAGTAGGGATGATTTATACGTATGTATTACCTTGATGCGAGGCCACACTGCGCGGGGGCGGTACAGGCGCCAGCACCACTGGGAAGGTGGGTGCTGGGAGCTGTTGGTCAGCCTGCAGGCGATGCAGCCGCGCGTGCAGCTGGGAGCGGTGACTGCCCGCGCCGTACTGCGCCCACAGTCCGGGCTGCATGGTGCGCCGAATGAAGCGCTTGTTGGGACGGAGCATCTTCATGGACTCAAAGTCAACCTGAATTAAATAACAGTTAATTAGTGATGACCAAATTTAGCAAAAATACTTCAAAAATGTATGGAATATAGCGGAAGTCGCCGGCATTGAGTTTACACAGAGTTTTCCAAAATCAGACTTAGGACGGGTTGTTTCAGAGAATGTGAACAATTCTTCAAATTTCAAAGTTAATTTTCACATTCTGTGAAGGTTCTATCTAATTTAAGTTATTATTTCAGTTTTGTGAAGCAACTGGCCAATAATGATATAATAACAGAACTTGGATAGAACCTTCCCGGAACTTGAAAATCAACTTTTAAATTTGATGAATTGTTCAACTTCTGTGAAACAACCCGACCTTAGACAGTGACCTTCCTCTTATTTTGAAGGTCAACTTTTCTAAATTTCTTTATTTGCGCAAATAAACCAGCGCTACGCACATACAGGCAAATATTTTAAAGAAGACATGTTTAAATGTGTATAGTATCTAAAGTTTCAAACTCGTTTAAACTCGGAAAACCCTCCTCCGTCTCCTCTCACCCTGAAAATGCCCAAAGATATTGGGTGCGTAATGACGTTCATCAAATACGTTTAAATTAAGACTCACAATTCAATTCAATTCAACATTTTTTCATTCTTCATTTTCCCAACAGAAACCAAATAACTATTAAATTTAATTATTTTTTTATCCATACAGTACACCATTGGACAAGCAATCATTTCTTTAAATTGATTTACCTGTACACATGTGATTTAATTTTCATGAAAAATTTAATAGTGCCACAAAAAGGGCAGCGCATACCTGTTATCCTTTATAAGAGGAAGTTGTTCGAGGAACGAACAAGGGTTGGGATAGCCGAACTTTAAAAGGCTATTCCACACAGATAAAGCATAAATGAAGTCTATGGCTTGTGACAGGCGAATGCGAAAACACAATTCGTAAGGTTAATTCACAATCAACTTACCGGGTGGCGAATGAAATCTGCATGGTGAGACTCATCTGTCAGCACTGGAACGGCGATCGTGGTTCGTTAGCACTCGTTATTTTAAATTAGATTGCGATAAAATACGTATTAAGTGATTATTTTGATAAAGAATCGGCGATGGTGTTTTGACAGGACGAACGGTTTTTGTGCGATAGTTCGGCTCACGGCCCTCCGTGGTTATAGCTGACGTGTGCGAATTTAAACTACACAGTTCAAATTCTGACCATACGATTGGTTAGCACACGGCCTGTCAAAGCAAACGGCGTGACGGAACATTCCGCCCACCAAAATACAACGTGTATTTTAAAGAAAATTTAGAAACCAAAACAGGCAATGCTGTGAAACGTTGCGTAAACGAAGAGACAGTGAAAAGAGAGAAAATATATATATGTATATATATATTAATAATGATAATAATAAGAGAATAAAACCATAAAAATAAGAATAACGAAAATCGATAAGAGAGAATGCACCGCGAAAGCGAAGATGATTAGTCACATTGACTAGGCAATGGACATAATTTGGTTAATGGTCTCGTGAGAAGAGAACCATTCGATGTACGAACCGTAGCGATACGCACAACGCCGTCGGGACCTGGGTGCAATTTGTCGACTCGCGCGAGAGGCCAGTGCAAAGGGACAGTATTTTCGATTCGGATTATCACTACATCATTCACAGAGAGTGAGTTGCAATTTTTGGTCCCCTTGGCGCGCTGAGTTAGTGATTGGAGATATTCAAACTTCCAACGTTTCCAAAAATCCCGTTGGAAACGTTGAATGAGTTGCCAGCGACTCAGACGGTTGATTTTTAGATCAGTATAATCCTCGTCCGGCACGGAAGTCAAGGGTTCTGTCAAAAAATGACCTGGAGTCAACACGCACAAATCGTTTGGGTCAGAACTCAACAGTTCAAGTTCTGACCATACGATTAGTTAGCACACGGCCTGTCAAAACAAACGGTGTGACGGAACAGGAAGTTGTTGCTTGGATTGGTTTGTAGTGACTAGCGATGGTGTGCACTAGTCTCTGACTCGACATGTTATCCTTTATAAGAGGAAGTTGTTGCTTGGATTGGTTTGTAGTGACTAGCGATGGTGTGCACTAGTCTCTGACTCGACCTGTTATCCTTTATAAGAGGAAGTTGTTGCTTGGATTGGTTTGTAGTGACTAGCGATGGTGTGCACTAGTCTCTGACTCGACCTGTTATCCTTTATAAGAGGAAGTTGTTGCTTGGATTGGTTTGTAGTGACTAGCGATGGTGTGCACTAGTCTCTGACTCGACCTGTTATCCTTTATAAGAGGAAGTTGTTGCTTGGATTGGTTTGTAGTGACTAGCGATGGTGTGCACTAGTCTCTGACTCGACCTGTTATCCTTTATAAGAGGAAGTTGTTGCTTGGATTGGTTTGTAGTGACTAGCGATGGTGTGCACTAGTCTCTGACTCGATCACCAAAAATGCACACAACCAAGAGCCTTATAAATTGAATAGAAAGGTGATTTATGTAGATACCTCTGTCTTAGTATCGATGAGCACCCTTCCGGGAACAGTCTTCCCGGCCACCTCACACTCTGCCAGGAACCTCTGATAGGCGTCCTCCACCATGGCTGTCTCCGTGATGCTGAGCGCCTTGTAGCGCTTGTCCACGTGCTTGCCCACCTCCCAAATCACACCCGAACTACAAACATATACATCACATCAATAACATTTATAAAAAATATCACTAAAAAAACACTGAAAATACACATAATAGGACTTTGTCATGATTGTTTATCCTTCTGGATCAACTCCCTCTAAAACATAATTAGCAAAGTAAACAAATGGATTCATTTCATACATTTGGGCGCAGTAAAAATATGAAACTAACAAAAAGGTGAGAATTGACATGACTAGAAAACTAATTTCTTGTGATTTTAAGCCTGCAAAATATGGGCATTAATGCGAAACCGAGAGGGCATGCACTGTCGAAATTCTAGGAAAATTTAAAATGATGCAATATTCTCAATTTGCAAATGAATAAAGCAATGACAACCGACAACAGATAGTAGGTGCAGTTCCTTCATCCACCATTTGGATGCTAAGCATCCCTTGTGTTCTAGAGTCAAAAATAATAGGTAATGATAAAATGTAAAAATAATTATTTATTTGACACAAACAAAAAGCTTTCGACTTATTTTTTCTAGTCGTAAACTGCACTACTGCAATTTAATGACACCGTCCCGTCTTTCGAGACCTAACACACATGACGACGTGACGCACGGAGCGAGTCGAAATACATATACATTATAATGCTCAAATATCTATTGAATTGCGTAAATAGATAATAAATAGATTCCAGCAACAATGTGGATTCTATCATTATTCCTTTATCCACAAAGCTCGAAAGTATTTGACTTACTCGCAGTCCCACCTACCAAAGTCTGCGAATGCTGTATATGGATTTGACAACAACATCCAACATACAAAATACGAATCGAATTGTGAATTGATTGAATTGATTGATTGACACATTTGATAGTTTGGCTTGAATTAGTGAAGCTGAATTATTGAAACATTGGATATCCCTCAATTACCTATTTATTAAGTTTAATTTTGGATTTGTAATTGATGTTGCAGAGCGTAGAAGATTTATAGAGCTAATTTGATATACATACAATTTTTGTTAGTAATTGCATCTCGTTTGTGTCTGTAGATAAGATGTATTTGATAGTAGGATATACCTACTTATTGTCCATCATCCCTTCTACAAAAAGCCACCGACCGCTACCGCCAGATATGTAGCAGTAATTTGAATGTATTTCTTGCAATAATTTTACTATAAAACGATGTGAACTCAATTATCAATACACATTATATTGTTTGAAAATAATTTGTGCACAAATACCCTTGTTGAATAACACATCTGACTATAATAATAACAAAATAGTAAAAATATATGTTTTTTAGTATTTCTACACCAATGAAGAGAACTAGCTCTTGAGTTTGGTGTAGGAGTAAAAAGTAATATCATAGAGTGTATGATAGTACAGGATGTGTTAACATTATAATATATAAATATGGCTCGAATTGAACTTACTGCATTTTTTTGAATGATGTTACGCATATTCAGTTTTTTAAACATAGTTTTACTTTTTTCTTTAATAATATCAAATTTGTTATTTTTTTTAAATTCTTATACATTAAAATATTTTATCCCTTTGTAAATATAATTGTTGTGTAGACAATAGAGGAATTTGGATCTTATATTTATGTCTTAATGATGATTTAAGTTTTAATTATATGATATGGTATATTGTATAGTTATAGTTATAGGTAGTTGTACGAACCTGGCTATACTGATGTACATGATCTCTTGGCGGATGTCGTTGTTCACCAACGACAGCCCGATGCCGTGCATGGACAGCGTAACCTCCGTCTTGATGGCGCCCGCCTCCCCGGCCATGTGCGCCGAGTGCGCTACGGTCACCTCGGGTGTGAACAGTAGCACTCGCTGCATGCCGTCCAGGAAAGAGGACCAGTAGGCACGGGCTTCATTTCCCAACCTGAAAATACATAACAAATTGCAAATTAACTAACTAACCATCACGCCGTTTCTCCACAGGGGTAGGCAGGCAGAGACCGCCATACAACTCTGACAAGGTACACACTTCTTGCTTCATTCACATTCATGCATTGTCTCATACATTCTGTTGTTATTCTGACTCTTGACATGGCCTGACTCAAGTATTTAATAATAATGATGAATATTTTATTATCTTCATTTTATTTTAAACAGAGATAATGATATCCTCACTGGGATCTCCTGTGCTGAGGATTATATTTACATATTAAAATCTAATAGTATGAATAATATGAAGTACATAATAATAAACACAGGATGTTTTTTTCTCTGAAAGAATTATAAATATAATATGTAGTGTTTTTTAGTGCAGTTGTGTGTTTTCAGTTTCACTCTGTATTTGATATCAATACACATACATATTTTCTATTCCTGATCTCCCTATGATATGTATCCAGATTTTTATTTGAGATTTAAATCTTATAAAGTTGTTGTGATTTTTGAATAAGTGGGATTTTGCTGTAGAGTTTAGTGCCATATAGTATAAGAAGTTTTTTCATTCAAATCTTGTATGTATTTGTTGTTACTTGTAGGATATGTTTTTAACCCTGAGATCTCATCACGTAGAATAGCAAATTGCATTTGAATAAAGCACTAATAAGAACATAGCTGTAGTAAATATGAAGAAGGTGAAGAGACCCCAATTCATGAACATCCTTAGTGGAAAGAAGGCTCAGACACCTGGGAAGACCCGCTGTGGAACCAGGAAACATTACATAACACCCGATTACAACAGAGGTGAGCTTTACTAACCATACCGTTGCCAATAGGGGTAAGGGATAAAATGAAAAAGGTGAAACATGAAAGATATGATCTAAGCGCAGATGGGAACTTGCGGACCGTCCCCAAAGAATTGATAATGAGAAATAGCTTATTTAATTCGTCACGTAATAGTCACCTCACCCAAATATAATCGTCTATCTCATTATTGTTACCACTACCTACCAACCTGAAAATTTTTGTCAAATATTTTTACTTTATTGAAAAATGTACTTTATTTTAATTTTATAAAATATTTGTAAACTAGTCTGTCTCGGCACAGGATTTCTTAGTGATACAGGCAAAGCCAAAAAAAAATATATGTAAACCTTTTTATATAGATCCACATAGTAAATAAAATAAAAATAAATAAACAAATTATTTCATTCTTACATATATTCACCAAATCCATCTTTCCGAAGGTCATTTTCGACTTCCTTCTTCTTGAATCCTTCAAAAATGATAATTCTCGGTCCAGCTGGGTTCTCCCATGTATACATCATACTGTGCATCCCTTTTACAGTTCTGTAAATAAATAAATACAAGTTATACATATTATACAACACACGAAAACATATTTTTCATACTGATATAGTGAAATTGCAAAAGCATAAAATACATGAGTGAAACCCACTTATAATCAGTGAAACCCACTTTAGAAGGTACCACATAAGATGTTTTTATGGATAGCAAGTTTTGCACATGTAGAGAAGTTTTCCCTCATAAGAAGTTTTTTTCTGTCCCTTGGAAAACGGTATAAGAGAGTTTCACTGTATAGTAAATATGTTGCATTACAGGTTATTTTTTTAAATAATAAATATGTGATATCTAGTGTGTGTGTGTATATATATATATTAGTAGTAAAAAAAGAAGATTACCTCTGCCACAGGTAGGGATAAGGAGGGCAAGAGCAGGTTAGGAAGTCGCAGTAACGGACACAATTGTGAAAGCAGTAACTATAAAAGAATCAACTTAAATGATTCATAACACATTATTCAAAATGATTACTACACATTATTAAAATACATTCTATTTATTATGAAATAGGTCAAACTTGGTTATGACGAGCACGAAGGGACCGATTAATCGTCATATCCGAACTAGGTTTTTTAAAAGTCGTATGTACCTACCTATCTGCCTCTACTATCATTATACAGTAGAACCCCGTTAATTCGAACCTCGTTAATTTGAACCCCGATAATTCTAAAAAACGCGTAATTCGAAATTTTCGCCCAAAAAAAAAAAACACAGAAATTTTTTTACATACAAAATGGTTTTTTAATTCGAAATTCGTTAATTCGTAATTAGAAATTTATTTTTGTCGCGCACGAAAATTTGTTCGTATAATTCGAAAAAAATCGATTTTTGCGAAAATAAATCATAAAATTTTGTAAATCTGAATCTAAAAGAATCGGTTTCACCTCTTCCTCATACTCCATAAATGCTGGTGTCCCACAGGGATCGGTTCTGTCTCCGACTTTGTTTTTGTTGCACATCAATGACCTTTTGACATGTGCACCGATTCATTGTTACGCGGATGACAGTACAGTTCATGATAGCTTTTTGTTTGACAAGCCCCCAAAGGGCACACAAACTCCAACGGCTCGGAGGGCTTTGAAGCAGAGAATGGCCGGTTATCTCGAGAGTATTTCCTCCTGGGGTAAAAATAATCTCGTCGAATTTAATGTTTCAAAGACCCAATCCTGTCTGATTACGTCTAAAAGGGATCCAAATGATAATCTAGTCTCCTTCAACGGAAGCAATCTTCCGAACAGGCCTTCCATTGATATGCTTGGTGTAACTATAAGTGACCAGCTCAGGTACGGGGGCTCCATCGAAGCCAGAGTAAAGTTGGCCTCTCAGAAGCTGGGCGCACTGTACAGGGCCCGCAGATACTTTAATAGTACACAACTGCTGACCCTGTACAAATCGCAAGTGCGCCCTACTGTCGAATTTGGCAGCCATCTCTGGTCCGGAGCCCCTAAATACCTGAAAAAAACCCTTGACTCTGTGCAAAAACGGGCGGTCCGTTTAATAGATTCCCCAATCTTAACAAACGGACTGCAATCTTTAGAGCACAGGCGTCAGGTAGGTATGCTGTCCTTGTTCTATCGGTATTACAATGGAAGATGCTCTGAGGAACTAGCGTCATTGATCCCTTCGGCACCGGTGCGTAGTCGGGATACACGCCAAACGCGCGCCCAACATTTGTACACGGTTGACATTTGTCACATGAGAACGGGTCGCTTATACGATTCGTTCTTAAGTTCAACAGCTCGGCTGTGGACGAGCTGCCGGCCTCTGTGTTTCCTCCCTCCTACAACATGGGACTCTTCAAGACCCATGTTCACTCCTTCCTCTCCACAAAAAGAAAAAGACCCTGCACACAGCATCCCCAAAGATGACATAGGCCCTGAGGGAAATTATTTTCTTCAGGGCCTCCTGTGTGGAGTTAATATAAAAAATAAAAAAAAAAAGACAGCCGTGGCAGTAAAATGCCGAAAAATCGAAATTTCGATTTACGCGTAAATATATCGCATTTTGACGAATTTATTTTGAATTTAAAATGGCCCGCTGGGATGGAAATCAGCCGCGAAATCTAGATTTGCGCGTAAATGTATCGCATTTTTATGAATTTATTTCGAATATCTGAATTTAAGATGGCCCGCTGCTACGGAAATCGGCCGTGAAATCTAGATTTACGCGGAAATATGTCGTATTTTTACGAATTTAAATTCAGATATTCGAAATAAAGGGCCGACCGCGATGGAAATCGGCATCGATTTATGCCGAAATATATCACATTTTTACAAATTTATTTGAATATCTGAATTTAAAGAGCCGGCCGTGAAAATAACGGAATAATTCGTATTAATATGAATTTACTCCTAAGATACTACCCGAATTTGAAGGGGCGGCCGAGAAACTCGATTTTCGGCATCTTATTTTTTTTTTAATAAAAATTTCGAATTGGTGGGAATTCGTTAATTCGAAATTTGATTTTTGATGTCCCGTGGGTTTCGAATTAACGAGGTTCTACTGTATTCGTAAAAGTACAGTATATTTTCAAAATACGAGTAGGTATTGTAAGTTTTTAGATTCTCAAGGCCAAAAGCATTTTTGTTGTTTGTTTTTGGGGTGTTATGCCGTGTTGCGCTAACTCCTTCTTTAGCCGACGTTTCGGACAGCGTTGCAGTGTCCATCATCAGGGCAGATCCGGTAGATCCGAAGATGTGTAAATTTTTTTTTGATGAATTTTTTTTGAATTTTTAAAAAATTTACACATCTTCGGATCTACCGGATCTGCCCTGATGATGGACACTGCAACGCTGTCCGAAACGTCGGCTAAAGAAGGAGTTAGCGCAACACGGCATAACACCCCAAAAACAAACAACAAAAACGAGTAGGTATTCCTTATTAAAAAAATATAATTTTATTCCTCAAATATCATCAATGATTGTTTTAAAGATTTCGCTTTCATGATTCTCAATTTCCTCTTCAAAACAATCAAATAACTATCATCACCTCGTTCAAGGCTTCCAAGAAAAATATCATGAAATTGTCTTATTATCACTACCTTGTGCTTAATGTACCTACCGCTTGTAAAATCGCACTTGTCATAAATAACTAGCTTGCTGGATTATTTTGGTTTTCGGCTGTAAAAATTTACTTGTCACAAAAATATGCCAAGCGTCAAAATCATCATACGTATGCATGTACATATTACTGTTGTGTGAATAGCGCTTCGCCCCAACCCCTTCGGAGAAGTTGGGACTCTTGCACGGTGTTCACATAAAAAAAAATTTGATTCCCCCCCCTCCTTTACCGCCACCTTCCCACCCCACCAGTCAACCCCTTCGCATATGATTGGTATAGCTACACTGCTGGGGATTTGTATTGTTTTAGAACTCCAGTACTACAAGAGTACCTAATATATTTTGTATGAGGTGTTTGAGGTTCCACATTCAAATGACCCATGCAGTACGGCTTATCTCCTCACCACCTCACTTACGGCTATGGTACAAAAAAATTTCATACACGAAATGTAGTGATGTAGTACCAATACACAAACCACCACACTATCTCATTTGTAGCAATACAAAGAAAGAGGTAGCGGGACATTTAGCTAAACCAGGACATTAGTAGTGCATCTTGTACAAGATACACTAGTCACAAGCCGCCACTGATAAATGGTTAAGCAGTACCACTGTATTCGACTTAAGAGTGGGAATGGAAAGGTTGAAATATAGTACTCACTTAATGTTGATGCTCTCCTTCTCCCAGAGCTTGATGTCGTAGGGAGTGTGGTTGATGATGAGTGCGGGGGCGAGCCCGGGTCGGTACTGTCCCAGAGTCACGTAAACCCCCCCCTCTGTCACCAGGGTCTCTACATTTATGCCACCATACTGAAATAAATGGAAATATATCACAAACGTTATTATCACCTCACTTTTTGTGATTTCATATAAAAGTAATTAATAATTTTTTTTTGGTTAAATAAAGGTGAACATTTTAATTATTTTGTGGTAAACTTTTAGATTTGAATATATGAGATGGTGTTTTCTATCAAATATTATATATTTATCATATTTCTCACTATAACACAAGGATTTCTATGAGACACATGAGTTAGTCACATTAGTCTGAGGGGTTATTCATATACATATTTAGTATTTGATCACTTTTGATTCTCATTCTCATGCAAAGAAGTATTCTTATACCTCATTGCCCAGTTTGAGTAGTGAGGTGTGCTGGTCGGTGTATATGAATGGGGCGCTAATGCCCGGCTTGTCAACTGCTTTAACTTTCATCAGCTTGTCCTCCTTCTCTGACTTGGGCCAAAGGGGTGTGCTTGAATTGGCGCCAACCTGAAATGTTCACAATACATCAATGTTAACAAAGTCTAACGAAAATAAATATTTAAAAAAAATAAACCAAAAAACTATTTTGGAAAAATTAAAAATGAATTGTCACTTACTTCAATGTATTTATCTCCAGGCCTGTCAACTTCCTGGCATTCTATGGCGAAGGGGGCATTGTTGATTAGGAGGAAATATGGTGTGAAGGTGACTTGCTTTGTCAAACTGTTGTATGTCAGATGATTAGATACTCCAATCTGTTAATTCAAATAAATCATTCATTTTAAAATCTTTACACGAAAACTAAATTAAACAAATTAATCTTAATAAATTAATTATAAGAACGCTCCCGGAGCTGCACCATTTCAATTATCACTACTTTTAGGGAATTTTATAATCATAATAATTACGAATACACACAAAAATGGAGCCCTTATGCGGAAAAATCGAAATAACGCTGTTTTTGTGCAATTTTTTTTTTTTTTGGGTTTCACCAATTTTGATAATACGTAATCGTCATTATTAACATATTGTAATATTTATTAAAAAAATCACCTGGTACACGGTCCCGCTGGTTTTACACACGACCACTCCAGAACTTCCGGGGATATCCAGCGAGAACTTCTCAGACCATTCTCCATTGCCCACACGAATGGAAGCTTTCTTCTTGCCAAAGAAGTTCTTTGCTCGGAACGAGAACAGAATGGGCTCCTTGTAGTCTGCTGGATGGTACAAGAAGTTACTCAATTCTTCAGAACTCTGAAAAACACAAGACAATGTTCACAAATTTGTAAAAACTGTGTTTTCTTTTAACTACTTCCAATATCTTGTAAAGTAGTAAGAAATATAAGAACATCATGCAGAAACTTAAAATAAATATTAATTCTTACTAGAGATACATATACTCATATCGTATTTGGCTGATTCCATGAACAAAAATTTAACAATAAAAATTTATTGAAATAAATTACAAAAATCTACTTTATATTCAAATTATAAGAGAGAAAAAAATTCTAGACATTCAAGCAAAATTAAAACTAGATGTACATAAAACTACAGTTATGTGCCTAGACGCTGAAAAAATATTGTAAAAATTAGTGTTGTAACAATGTGTGCATAAAATTTAAAAAGATATGTAATAATTAAGAAATAATAATTTGTTTTTCAATATTGGCGCTCCCAGACAACATCAGTAATGTTATGATTTTATATTATCACTGTGAATCTATCAATGCATTAACAACTCTAAAACTCATGCAGCTCTTCGTTTATCACGTCTCAATGTTGTGAAGTCTAAATATTAGTATGTAGGTGATAGAATATTATTGTAGTATTTTTAGAATAGGTATATACTAGATATAAAATGTTGAAATTTATAACTAAATAAAATATACTGTAAAAAAAAAATACATATATTTTACATATATATTTTTTTTAAGGCAGCAAATAATTGTCATCGGCAGAAAGACAATAAAATTTTTTAAAAAGAGAATAATAATACTACAGTAGAACATCTTTAATTCGAAATCCACAGGACATCAAAAATATAAAATTTCGAATTAACGAATTCCCACGTAATTCGAAATTCTAGGAAAAAAAAAAAAATAAGTCCCCGAAAATTGAGTTCCTCGGCCGCCCCTTCAAATTCCAGTAGTAACTTTGTTTAGTTATTCAATGTAAATTCATAAAAATACACATTTCCGCGAAAATCATATTTTCGAGCCGCCTACTATCGCGACCGGCTCTTTAAATTAGAATATTCAACATAAATTCGTAAAAATACAATATATTTCCGCGTAAATCGAGATTTCGCAGCCGGTTTCCGACTCAGCCGGGCTTTTAAATTAATATATTCAAAGTAAATTTGTAAAAATACAACGTATTTCAGCGTAAATTAAAAATTGGCAGATATTTTCGTCACGGCCGATTTAAACTCAGATATTCGAAGTAAATTTGTAAAAATGTGATATATTTCCGCGTAAATTGAAATTAGGCTCTATAAATTCAGATATTTGAAGTAAATTCGTAAAAATATGATGTTTCCAAGTAAATCGAATTTACTCGGTCGATTTTCATCGCGCCCGGCATTTTAAATTCAAATATTTGAAGTAAATATTTTAAAATACAATTTCGCGGCCGATTTCTGTCGTGGCCGGCCCTTTAAATTCAGATATTCTAATTAAATTCATAAAAATACGATACTGTACGGGACGTGTTTGCCTGCACAAGAAAAGACTGTAAATAATAAGCACCGGCACACATCAGTCCTCAACCTGGGTAATGATTTAAGTAAAACACCGTGAGGTGTTTTATCCAAACCATCATAAAAGAAAGACGATTCGAATCAAAATTCACATTTTAATTGCAAGTATTGTACTAGTATACAGAACGTACAAAGGGGTGTAGCTTATAGGTATTTACTATTTTTTACAGCCAACCCAATTCACAAGAAATAGTTATATGTATTTCAATACAACTGGGATTTAAAACACAGATAGAAAACTGATACAATCGGAATCTTTTCAGCGATAATTTCAGATTGGAGCACATTGTGCATCATCGCGCCATACGATACAGCAAATGGCGTAGGCGACTGCTGAAGCAGTGGCCAGTTCAATTGGTAGCCAGCAGGAATCGGCCAGCCTCTAGGTTTCAGCATTAATGGCTAATTCAGTCGGTAACCATGAAGAATTGGCCAGCCTCTAGGTTTTCAGCATCAATGGCTTATTCAGTTGGTAGCCAGGAAGAATTGTCCGGCTTCTAGGTTTTCAGCATCAATGGCTAATTCAGTTGGTAGCCAGGAAGAATTGGCCGGCTTCTAGGTTTTCAGCATCAATGGCTAATTCAGTTGGTAGCCAGGAAGAATTGGCCGGCTTCCAGGTTTTCAGCATCAATGGCTAATTCAGTTGGTAGCCAGGAAGAATTGGCCGGCTTCCAGGTTTTCAGCATCAATGGCTAATTCAGTTGGTAGCCAGGAAGAATTGGCCGGCTTCCAGGTTTTCAGCATCAATGGCTAATTCAGTTGGTAGCCAGGAAGAATTGGCCGGCTTCCAGGTTTTCAGCATCAATGGCTAATTCAGTCGGTAGCCAGGAAGAATTGTCCGGCTTCTAGGTTTTCAGCATCAATGGCTAATTCAGTTGGTAGCCAGGAAGAATTGGCCGGCTTCCAGGTTTTCAGCATCAATGGCTAATTCAGTTGGTAGCCAGGAAGAATTGGCCGGCTTCCAGGTTTTCAGCATCAATGGCTAATTCAGTTGGTAGCCAGGAAGAATTGGCCGGCTTCCAGGTTTTCAGCATCAATGGCTAATTCAGTTGGTAGCCAGGAAGAATTGGCCGGCTTCCAGGTTTTCAGCATCAATGGCTAATTCAGTCGGTAGCCAGGAAGAATTAATTAGCCTCTAGTTTGTCAGCATCAATGCAGCAGGGATTGGCCAGCCTCTAGGTGATCACCGGCAGTGGGCAGTTCAGTCGGTTGTCAGCAGGTATTCGTCAGCCTTTAGGTTTTCAGCATCTGTGTCTGGTTCCGTCGGTAGCCAGGAGGAATTGATTAGCCTCTAGGTTGTCAGCATCAATGCAGCAGGGATTGGCCAGCCTTTAGGTGATCACTGGCAGTGGGCAGTTTAGTCGGTTGATTATAAGAGCCGGCACACGGAGACGCCCCATTATTTTAATGATGACAGGTGCATCTGACTCAGCTGATAAAGTGCCGGCCGTAAAGAGCTCGTTAGAAATAGTTGTAATCTTTAAAATGATTGTGCCGTGATGGAGGAACAGAAGCGACTACAGATTTCAGTTAACACTCAGGAATTTATAATTATAATTAACAGGTCGCTTTTTAGGTGTTCCGTCCACTCGTTACATACATACTCCATACATAAAGATAGTTGCCAATAAAAATGTGCGGTAAATAAAATGAAGACAATGTTAGTAGTTCTTATTCGAAGTATGATACAGTTAAAAGTGACCGAGGGGAATAGGGTCCCATTAGCGCAGTTGGTAGAGCACTGTCCCGGAAAGACAAGGGTCCTGGGTTCGAGTCCCAGATGTGACCGTTTCCTTTTCTGATTTTTCTGTTTCAGATTTTCGTTTAGAAATCACTAATATTGTCTTCAATATTTAAATATTACAATTTGAGGTTTTACTCAATAAAGTTATTCCGAAAAATAAATAAAAAAATACATTTTTCGGCGTTTTACCGCAACGGCTGTAATTCAGATCTACGAAATTATATGATTTATTTTCTAAAAATTGAATTTTTTAGAATCACAAACAAATTTTCGTGTGCCGACAAAAATAAATTTTGAATTACGAATCAACAAATTTTGAATAAAAAAATTCTCTTTTCTCATATATCATATACATTTAAATGCAACTTTATATCTACCATGCATTGTGTGTTCATTTTTTAAGATTATTATTTTTTCTTTTCAAAAAGTTCTTGTTGTCTTGTATCATGCAGTAAATCATGTATAGTATAAAAGTCATAAAAATCTTGTTAATTTAAAAAATATCAACGGTAAACCTCAAATAAGCTCTGAATAAATGAAACGACCACTGTTATTTTGCCTATTTTATGAGCTATTCTAATTTTTTTCTTTTAAATTAAAGAGTATGAGTTTTGTAACTCATCGGGATCGCTCTAGCAAGAAATAAAAAATAATAATATAAATACGCGATATGATAATGTGGCAATTTGAAAACTATGTCTAAGCAAATAATAAATTTCAACTATATAAAAACTAAACAGTAATGTGTCATAAACACTCTCAGGTTTTGTACCTTCTGAGGACTGTCTGTGGAGTTTCTTCCTTCGTTTTTGCGTGACTTCTGCAATACAAAATCTATTTGCAAAAACCACACAACCTCCAATATGCAGTGCCAAAATGAGCAGTGCCAAAATCACAATTAAAACTGCAGGGGAAAATAATGTTAAAAATAAGTGTTTTCAGCCAACTTGTCAGGTTAGGCACATACCTTACTTCAATCTAGTAGTACTAAAATAAGTGTTTTTAACCAACTTGTCCGATTAGGCACATACCTTACTGCAATCTAGTAGTACCAAAATAAGTGTTTTCAACCAACTTGTCAGGTTAGGCACATACGTTACTTCAATCTAGTAGTACCAAAATAATACACTGAAACATAAGCAGGGAATTTAATCACACTTAAGGCGGGACGGGTACTTTTACCTTTTTTACCCTGGTCATTCTTTAATGGCAGAAGGGCATTGTTATCCAAAATTATTATATGATTATTGTATACCGATCTCCAAGGTCCCAACTTTATTTATGTTCATATGTAAATGACCTATCACCGACTTTAACTTCAAATTATCGAGTTGTATAACAAAATATACATTATTTTCATATATCTATATCAGCGCCCTTGAGGTGATACCATACGAAAGAAAGAAAGCGCCCTTGAGGTGATTTTACACAAATGTTTTGAAATCAAGTCGTAAGCAAAATATTTTCTGGCGTATACATTGCTAAAGCTGGCTAAACCTTATGAGATACATTAACCCTTTCCTTCCTGACGGTACAAATTTGTACCTGTTGATTTCCTGCCTAAAATCTATGCCGCATTATCGTCTATACCTTTGCTAAGCCTGACGATACTTTCCAGTACCGTCTAGCTAGCCAATAACAGCAAAGTATTTGACATACGGCGATTTGGCGCCAAGTAGGGCAAATAATAAGTCTTCGCAACGACGACCGTAATGCGTGGTGTCGTGCTGTTGTTTTAGAAAATATTTAAAAATAGTTATTACTTGGTAAGTGCCATTATTGTTTATTACACTTGGAAATTAAGGTTTTGTTTATGTAGTAAATGTGTTTTTAGTGCATAATTCTAGTTATTAGTGTTTGAATAACTCGAAAAATCGTTAAGGACTAATAAGTACCGTCAGTAACTTCTTGTTATACTTTATTTGTTTGAGACATGAGTGAAATTTATTATTTTTATATCGAACAAGTCCACGAATGCATATGAGACAACAATTTTTTTTATTTTTTTTTTGATTTACTAGATTCTTATATGCCTTGAAGAGGTGAATCATTTAAATTTACTGAATTTAAAGTTAATGTTCTTTATACAAATAGAACGGCGTCATATGCGCCTCGCAATTTTTACCTCATGTGGGTATTTTAAAAATAAATTTTTTTATACAATCGTCCCGTACAATTTTTTTACGCTTTTTTCAGGTCTTCGAAATGGATATTTCAAAAAATAATGGTTTGATTGAAGCATTACTTTTAGAAGACCTTCCGGATTGCGATGCGAATTCAGATGTGGAGTTGTCTGACGAAGAAAATATTGAAAATATGCAACTACATACATCTAGAACGTTTGATCAAATTTTCGAGGAAGCGTTGGAACAATCTTTAGATCAAGCTGAACTTGAGGTTACAAATGAGATCGAAGAAAAAAATGGAGAATAAGTCAATGCGCATTACCCTCCGGTTCTTCAGAAACTGTTGCTTTGATACCATCTAAAAAGAAGAAGAATATTGAGCCGAATCGTAAATGGAAAAAACGCGATTTAGAAACTTATCTTCCAGAATATTCTACAAATACGGGTGTGGTCGAAGAATGTTTTGCTGGATGTAATACACCCACCGATATTTTTTTAGTTTTCATTGATGATATTCTGGATATAATTATATATCAAAGTAACTTATATGCAGTCCAACATGATAAGGTCCTCAACCTAAAAAAGGAAGAACTGATGGCTTTTATTGGAATGAACTTTTACATGGCCTACAATACTAGACCTTCATGGACAGATCATTTTTCGTCGGCCCCTGATTTGAACAATCCTTTGGTAAGCAAGACCATGCCCAGAGATAGATTTGCAATTATTTTGTCCAACCTCCATTGCAATGATAACTCTCAACTGCTTCCTAACTGCAAAGACAAACTATACAAAATCAGACCTATAGTTGATGCTTTGAACAAACAATTTCAAGGGTGCTACCACGGAACGAGAGAAGTGAGTGTTGATGAATCAATGATATAATTCAAGGGAAGGTCAGTCTTGAAACAATATCTTCCGATGAAACCAATAAAGAGAGGCTATAAGCTATGGTGTCTGGCTGACCAAAGAGGTTTTATAAAAAAAATCATGATTTATCAAGGAAAAGACGAAGTAATGAATGCAAAATTTTCCGATTGCACTTTAGGAGAAAGAGTGGTTTTGGAATTGACAGAATCTGACTGGGGGAAGGATAAAGTAGTTTACTTCGACAATTTTTTTACATCGGTAGCTCTACTGGAGAAACTGAAGACTGAAAGAACTTACGGATGTGGAACAATGAGGGTTAATCGTAAGGGTGTACCCAACAATCTGTTAGCTGACTCTAAATTGAAACGTGGAGAATGTGACTATCGATTTTCTAGTTTGGGCATCGGGTTTTGGAAATGGAAGGACAAAAAAGTCATAAACATTGCTTCGAATTTTCATGGCAACGAAGAAGAAACTGTAACTCGCAAAGAAAAAAATGGATCCAAATCGACAGTATCTTGTCCAAAATCTATCAAAGACTACAACTCTTACATGGGCGGTGTAGATACAGCTGACAGATTGAGGGCCTTGTACTGTGTAGACCGAAAGTCTCCAAAATGGTGGCACAGATTGTTTTGGGGAGTTCTGGATATAGCTTTTGTAAATGCATATGTTGTTCATGGGCTGATACTTGAAAAGATTTCTGTAAAAGAGTTTAGACGGTCAGTTGCACAAGGATTGATGACAAAAAAAGATCTTGACAAGAAAAAAAGGTTATCGAGGGAAAACCAACCCAGCCCTGGCCCATCTAAAAGGCGCAAAGCAAACTATTCGACATTGAAAGATGTTAGGTTGGGTAACAGAGGCATACACTGGCCTACTTTTGTAGAAAACAGAGGCAGATGCGAAGTATGCAGCATCAAGAAGATACAGTCAAAGCCTCACTCAAAATGTTCTCACTGCAATGTATTCTTATGTCTAAATGAAAAGAAAAACTGCTTTACTGAATACCACGAGATTCATTTTTAATTATTTATAACTATTAATATTTATTTAACGATTTAATTAGTTTAAAAAAAAAACCTATGTTTTAAAAGTTCCTATTATACACATTACTATGATACACAAAGTTCCTGACGGTACAAATTAGTCCAGGTCACAGTAATAATACCTAGAATGCAAATAAAAATCTAAAAAAAATTTATGTGTTTCCTTTACAACATATTATTAAGAATCTCATATAAAACCATTAATTTTGTCCTTTTTTCTCATAGCCGTTAGGAAAGGGTTAAAATAATGTTCCACGGGCTTGTATATCTTAAAAAGGCCTACAGATATTTCCGCGATGGTATCTGTCTATCTCCTAAGGATATCACCCACATCAGCTAGTTTTAATATAATACTTATAGCTGGGGTGTGGTGAATACTATGTAAAAAAAATCATTCAAGTATATGCACTATTTTCAAAGATAATTTAGCAGTTTATGAGTAAATCCATTTTCTCAAATGGGACCCTAACTTTCACCCGCTTGAAGTGTGTTAAAAACAAGTGTTGAGGTCTTCATAAAGCTAACAGATACTTGTTAGGTTAGGTACATATCTTACGGACTTCAATCTAGCAGTACCAAAATCACACAGTAAAACTGCAAGTGGGAAATTAATGTTAGAGTAAATATGAAGAGGTTATATCGGGTTATTTTTCTTGATTCTTCCTGAACTTTTAAGGAGTTATGAAATTAACCACAAGGAACAATGTTGTCTTATCTTCCATACAAAATACATAAATATTGCATTAGTGTTAGATAAACCTTACCCGGTAAGCCAGGGAGAGTCCTGTTTTGTTGAGCATCCAGAAGGGACAGTAGAGGGAAAAGTTCTGAGTACCGTTGATGACAGCGCAGTGCATGCCTAGGTCCATGGTCATCTTCAGGGTACTGTCGTGAGAGTCAAACGACCACACGCTGAACTCCGGAGCATTGTCAGGAATCTCCTGGGTGCACACCCAGCATTTTTCCAAGTATTGCGGGAGCTGCAATTACAACTAAATATGTATATAACCATTCTTGCAAGCCTGACCTTAAAACCATGAATCGGTTTCATGACAAAACTGAAGAAAAGTGATAAAAAAAACTGGTAAACAAATAACTCGTCAAAATGATAACACAACTTTAAAAAGTGATATAAAGTCATGAAAAGTGATTAAATAAAAACTAGATCAAATAGGTTATGTAGGTTAGGTTTACGTGTAAGTTTTTTTTCATAGCGATTATCATAATTGAGTTATCAAGGAACCGAAAACTAATCTAACCTAACCTTTTATTTTATCAAGTTCTGTTTTGTCCGGTTACCCCATGAATTATAAAAAGTAGTATGAATACCATCAGCATTTCAAAATATAAAAATGGGAAGATCCGGGGAAAGAATGTGAGGCTGATGTAAGCGTAATGAGAAGGATTAAGAAAGGAACGCTTAGATGGTTAGGACATCTATAGCGAACGAACAAAGAAAGGAGCACCAGGAGAATATACAATGTGAATGGTAGAAGATGTCGGGCACGCCAGACGAAGACCTGGCACTATCAAAGTACATATTTCAGTTGGATCATTCCAGGAGTCAAATAGCAGAAGAGTATGTGTGAACCCATGTATGAATTTAATGAACCAAAGAGCTGTGCCTCTCTAAGACTCTTCTTGTGGTGGTCCATGGTCTCTGCGGACCTCTACTTCATCTTCTTTTTAGACAAAACATTAAAACAATTCAACTCCAAAACATCATATGTAGTTCCAAATTCATGTTCAGCAACACTCTTATAGGTGATAAGTGATCTTAAGTGATAAGTGATGACCTGGATAATTGATAGATAATTTAGAATTACCATAATGACAATACTAGTGGATCCAGGTTCAACTTGTGGCAGGTGCAGAGTATCTCCTGGCTTGACGTTGTGCTCCACCGGGTTCTGAATGCCCTGAGCAGATACCATTATCTCTACCGGGAGGGTGTTCTGCAACACCACCGCCGGACGGAGGCAGATGTTAAAGCAAGCCGAAGCCATTGTGTGACGAGTTGTATCCTCCAAGAAAACTTGCTCCATCTCTCCAACAACCTGAAATATAAATCATTATTTATTTATGTAAATATGTACTATAAATATTTTTTAACGATAACGATAGCTGGAACAACAGAAAGACTTATATCTTACTATGGATTGAACTTTTAAGCTTTTACATAGATGTTCTTGCCTATAAAAACGTTTTAACTTAACACCTACCATAATGCAAATAATCTCTTTTTTTTGCAATGTGGTTGTGTTTAAACTGGTCCCAGCAAGGCTCATGCGGTCGTCATCGACGTCCGTCCTCTTCGTTCTAACGCGTCTCGTTTGGAAACGAAAAAGACAGAAGATACTAGAACGATGATGCTACATACAATCTCTTTCTGGGACTAGTTTAATTTAAATTTTATCATACAAAAAAAATAATAAAATTTCATGTATTCATCAATTTCATTGGCCTGTTTGGGACCTAAGAGTCGAAAGGTCTTATGTAATTTGGTGACATCACTTTTTTTTTGAATATGTGTAGTTCACACTTTAATCAGTTCACATAATTTATTTTTTATTTAGTTGTTATATGTAGTCTTGAAAAAGTCAATTTTTTACAAAATTAGTTGGCTTTAAAATCAAATGAAACGGAGTACGCAAAGATATTTTGAATTTTTTTACTTCATCAACTTACCTTCATGAAAAATCTGTCTTTCTGATTGCGATTCTTGGCCCCGCAAGAGAGCAGCTTCATCTGCTTGATGGAGTTCTGCAGATCCCTCCAGGTGAAGGGCTGAAGGGACACATTGTAACCCTCAATGGAGAAGAAGATCTCACAGGTTGGTGTGTGGACGGCCCTCAGGGGCAGATTCATCACCCCGTTGGGCTCCACAAAGCCAAGGGACTCCACCACATTACCTGTCACGGTCATGAAGTGGACCTCCACTCTAACTGAAAGGCTGTTGGTAACCTGAAATATTTAAAGAATTTGTAAAATTTAGATTATGTCAAATTATTAAAACGAGGGAGATGAGCAATGACAATCGTGTAATGACACAACATATGCGTACGGGGATAGCCACCAATGGATCATGTTCGCAATAGCACATCTGCTATAACCAACAAACAAAGCAGAATACGTCATGATTCAGAAACTAACCTGTATAACACTACGCAGCAAGATCTGTATAGTGCCCTCCACCATGGAAACCTCAGATATGACTCCACAACCTTCCAGAGAGGACAGTCCAGTGGATTCCACCTGCGCTGGGGCCAGCACGCCACGCAGGGAGAAGTAGCGCTTGTCAGCACGCACCACCGGCAAGCACAGGGGATGATCATTCAATTCCACAATCTAAAAATAAATATATGTATACCAATTAGTAAAAATAAAAATCAAAACCATTAAGGCGATGCACTACGTCGTGCAATATTTTAAATCGAGCCGCTATCAATAACAACCCTTACGTAGATGGCGATAAGGTTTAAATTCCCGCTTAACACCATCCGCCTGTTTTGATTTATGCAAGAAAAAAACATGGTCAAAAAGTGCCTTTTATTTTATTTTGTGGATGTTCAGGCATAAATATTTAAATGTTTTTCGATCATTTTATAAATAACTTAATTTGCCACATTACACAATAAAACCATAACCGAAAATGAGTTCGTAAGTAGGAGATTTTGAACTTTAAAGCAGTTTTCATAGGCCTTATACAATATTTTTTTCTGGGCTTATAAAAAGACTTATCTAAAAAATACTCGATTAAGTCAAAGGCCAAGATGTATTCTAGTCGCAGTATTTAATTAAAGCATCTGAAACATTTGTAGGCGACCAAATTTTCAAACCAAAAACACATGATTTTGCATTACTACGTATGACATCGCCTTAAATCGAACCCTTGGAATAACAATGGCAATGTTATGCGATAATGAACTCTAAAGTAGCTTTCTCTAGAGTCAACTAGCTAGTCAGATGAAACATTGTTATTATGTATATAAATATGGCATCTTGTCTTGTTTTGAAAACAGTTGCGTTGACGTAGAAACTTCAGACAGAAAAAGCTGCCCAAATTTCATGATGCCAGATTTTACCATAGGAGTGTTTTTGCTACTGCAATCAAACAAATAAGTTTAAGTGAGGAAAATTGATAAATATTATCGTACGCACTTATCATTGCAATACAGAAAAACCACGTTAAATCGGAATCCACGGAATCTCAAAACCAAATTTCAAATTAACAAATTCCCATGTAATTCGAAATTTCATGAAAAAAAAAATAAAAAATTTGCCAAAAATTACAAGGTATGTATAATTTTTTATGCACAGACCAAAGTAAATTCTGAATTGAATTTTTTCAATAAAATAATATACATTTGGCATTTTTTTTATTTATGATTTTTTTCAGCAAATATTTCAAATTAAGCTTTTTTCAAATCATCGGGTTCAAATTAAAGGTGTTTTACCGTATCATAATAATGTTACCTTAGTGTACAATGTCCATTCAGGAAGCTTTTTATTGAGTCCAGTGGAAGGGGACAGCCCAGCTCGAAGTTTCAGCGGCAGAGATTCTCCAGATACCAAAACAATGCTGGAAATAAAATGTCATGAAGGGAAAAACCTTTCAAGTCATACTAGAACTTAACTGATAGAAGAGATACAACTACAATTTTTGGTAGAGCTTTAAATAACAAGAAAAACCTTTCAAGTCATACTAGAACTTAACTGATAGAAGAGATACAACTACAATTTTTGGTAGAGCTTTAAATAACAAGATTTATACAGCGGAGCAAGATGGCCGACAGTCAAAGAAGTTATAATAAGTCTGCAGGAGGTAGAAGTATCAGGAGGCCTAAACTAAGGTAACTGGACGGGGTCGAGGCCATCACTGTATCCCTAGGCATTTTTATTTTAAAATTAAATTGTGTAAATTCATGTCCAATAATATGTGGATGTAGTGTTATACTTGTGGCACGTTGCAGAGTGGTATGCACAGAATTGAAACAGAACTGAATAGCCAGCTACTTCCCCCCCTTCCTTGTCATCTTTTCCTTCCCCTCCCTAGTCCCTTACCCTCAAAATATACCCCAATTGGGGATGCCATATGCTCCGGCTCCAGACAGTCAGGAGAAGTTGGGATTCTTGTGCGGTATTCACATTAAAAAAAAGAAACTAGAGGACAGGACCCTTCAAGTGATGAAGTATGTAAAAGGGGAAATCTAAAAGAAACAACAGTTTCTTCCACTATTCTTTTAGCTGAATTATGCACCTTGCAAATTGCAAATTGAATAAATTTTTGACTCACTCGCCAATGACAGGATTGACCATTTCTGACACGCTGGTGTCCGCAGACTCTACGAAGTTGGCGAAGGAGCCCTTGTCCAGCAGCAGGGTCACCGTCAGCCCCGTCTCATTCTTTATGAGGTACGGGGCGGTCACGGCGATGAACTTCTCCAGCACGCCACCGTGGACAGCCGAAGAAAAGGACTTGCCCAGTTGAGTCAGCACCTGAAACCAACGAAAGTATTCATATTTAGATGACATTAATAACTAAGCAAGCTATATAAACTATTTATTTTTATGTTGTACTGCACTACAACACATATAAACTGTTTAGAGCCAGCGGTACTGTGGCATTACTGCATTCATTCGTACTGGATGCATGGACATTTTCATCACACTTTCCCACTAAGTTAGGTCAACAAGTGACACGTACTATGTCTTGTTTCAGCAGCACCGTGCAGATGAAACGGAGCGCGAATCACATGTTCCGTTGTGACGTGTGGCAGTGTGATTTGTGAAAAAAAATAGCATCAGCAAGCAAAACGACATTTTTTACTCCCGAGAAATATTGAGAAATGTTGAACAACGGATACTGAACATAGAACTAGAGCCATTTCAAGCAATGTTTGAATTTTTAATTGTAATCTCTCTACTGGGAATAACTGTCAATGTGGAGCGAGGTTTCATACAAGATTATATTTTCATTTTTCATGTGAAAATTTTTTAAAATTATTTTTGATCACTCAAACCGGGTTTTGAATACATGGCTCTTTTCAGTTCAGAGTCAAGTAGCTTACTGGTCTACAATGGATATCATCGAACACGCTCTATTGTAAACTTTGTAATGAATACACAGTAGGATTTCTATGAAGAGCACAAAAACACTCAAATCTCAATTTAAAAAAAACTCAGGAACGGTTCCGTTGAAATCCTATTGAAATTTCAGTCTGTCTCTCACTGTAAACATTTTATTGAAATTTGGATGTTATATTAATCCATATGCTACCACTGAATGATGATTGTATCTTCTGATGCAAAGCTTTTTAAATGGTTTGAAAATTGGTAGCCTTATTAAAAATCGGCTTGGTGGGAGTTAAAGCCATTGCGAAGATTGTCGGGTGCATATCGTGAATAGGTATATTACATTTGAGCCTGAACAAAGTAGCTCGACAACTTCCGTTAACAACATTGATATAAATACTTCTGTATAGAAATGGTATGTGGACACTGACCTGAAGAGCCGTATTGGTGATGGTTAGCTCCAGGTGTTCGGAGCTGGTAAACTGCACGGCCATGCTCGGCTGCGGCAGGTTTATCTCTGTCCCATCGACCACGTCCCCAGCAGGGTGGTCCACTATCGGGGAAGTGGCCACACTTGGGGTAGTAGCAGGAGTCTCTTTGTTCATTTGGACCTGGAAAACAACATTTAAGTGCTTGATAAAAAGATTATCGAAAAGAAAACATTTCATTATGTCTCAGGAATCCTTGTTTTCATGTATTCTTTTTGTGAGTGCCCTCTCCTTTCGGCAGTTGACAATCATCAGGGCATTCTTCATTCTGCGAACTGCAGCCAGGAGCAAATCAGACGAGCTGCACTTGAACCAGTCACGTAGGTTTCCGAGCAATTGGAGTCAGCCTCCAAGATCAGGTCTTTTCTTCCCCACCTTCCTCATCCATCTCATTCCCTTCACCGCACTTAAAGAGGTAATTATAAATTAGATAGTTTTAGTAATGATCTTGGTTAGATAGCAATACTCACTTGCATCTTGAGTTCCCAGGGAACATGCTCGTACAGACTGCCCTTCAGCACTTCCACTGGTTCTATGAGGGGCTCCCACAGGGCCATGGAGTTGTTGTAGTAGGACATCTGCATGGCCCAGGTGGACTCCATGCTTAACTGAAATCAAACAAAACGCTTTGAATACAACAAACATAAATAAATACAGTAGAACCCTGATAATTTGAAATCAACGGGACGTCAAAGACCAAATGTCGAATTAATGAAATTTCAGTAAATTTGAAAAACTGGAAATAACCTTCAAAGTCGAATCCGCAGCCGTTCTGTAAAATTCAGATAAGTATTCAAAGTAAATTGAAATCAAAATTTACCCGCCGATTACCAGCACGGTCGGGCCATGAAATTCAGGTATTCAAAGTGAATTCGTAATAATACAACATATTTCCATGTAAATCGAAATTTTGCTGTCCATTTCCAGCATGGCCGGCCTGTAAATCTCAAGAATTCAAAGTAAATTCGTAATATTATTTATTATTTTATGTATAACGTATTTTCATGCAAACTTAAATATGGTAGCTCGTAATCTCAGGAATTTGTCAAAATAAGATCACAAGGTGTCGTGAGTTCAATTCCTTGGCTGCTTAAGTCTTCCATCACAGCTCAAGCAACATTTTCCGCTCACTGTGGTGGTAGTAGGAGATTTTCAAATATTGTCAGGTTATTTTCACCCGGAAATGTTTATCTTTCACAAATTTTAAAAAAAACAATGTAATTGGAAATATCACGGCCAGCCCAATAAATTTAGGTATTCAAATTGATACGATATATTCCCGCGTAAAATCAAATATTGTGGCTGAAATCCAGCGCGGTTCGTCCGACAGATTCATATTTACAAAATAATTACATGAATTACTATGATATATCAAAATTTGATAGGGTTTTACTGCTATGGCCGCCCGGCCTGCCAGATTTAGATTTACGAAATTATGTGATTTTTTTTTCGCACAAATCGATTTCTTTCGAATTACGGGCATATTTTCCTGCATTGACCAAAATAAATTTCAAATTACGAATTAAAGAATTTCAAATAATTTATTTTTTTCCTGGAGATCTTTTTTCCCAAAAATTTTATTGAATTATCAAGCTTGGAGTTAACGGGGTTTTACTGTACATACAATGATTCATTGTTGACTGTCCATCAGACAAACAGACTTTTGAGTATCGAATGAAATTTTTTTTTTTTAAAAGGTAGAGATTAAAAGGGTGTGTTACCTGTCCACTCCAATCCTTGATCTTCCCCTGCAGGGAGGCCTGCATGCACAGCATGGGGATGGTTTCAGTACCCATGCCCGCGTCTATGGAGAAGGCTATGACGGGGGCAGACAGCATACAGATCTCTCCCGAGGGGGCGGGGGCAGGGGGCGGTGAGGTGGGCCGCTCCACCTCAAAGGCGCCATACACGTCCAATGCGTCTTCCGCAAGTTCTACAGATCATTTCAAAATACAGTCAATTCTATTTTGGCGCATTGTTTTGGAAAAACACTGTCCATGGTAATACAGGCGAAATCAAAATCGAACGCATGGATACCTCCTATCGCTCAAGGCATAATTATTGTAAATACGTCCTCGTTCAAGTGGTTAAAGTGTCATATTTAAAAATTGAATAATATTTGTATGGAACCTAACCCGTTGAGTATTATATTCAATCAGGAATTCTATCTTTTAGCTTTTCAACTATTCGGCTATTTCAGAATATTCAAAAATATTTTTTTAACCTTTTTCCTAAGCGGCTGTCGCAAATTACACTAAAACACATACATTGTGCCAAAACATGCCTTGTGATGGGATAGATTACATTGAAAGGTAAAGATTAAAATTTGAATTATGTTGAGGATAATTTATGCTAACGCCGAACAATTAAAAATAAAGTTTTCTACAAATTCTTGGATGAAACGTACCTGTTTTGAGGAACCAATACATGTGTTGTTGGAAGGGTTTAATATCCCACAGATCTTTGTAAATGCTGACGGAGTCCTCTTGCAAGGCGGAATCATCGTCAGCCTTTGTCATCGTCACCAACACTCGATTTAGCAAGTCAATTGTAGCTGAAATAAAAACCAATGATCGTTGTAATCGCGCAAATTCTCTTCTTCGCCAAAGTTAAAATTATAAAGAAAATGTTTACCATATCGCTCGAATTAGAATAGAAAATCTTAACACAGTCAGACAAAAGAAAATCTAATAAATTTATTAGATTACATAAGTTATTAGTTTCGTAGAAAGTAACCACTTGCGGTATGAAATACAAAATTAAATATAATTACACGCCACCTCAATTAGCAAATTCCATTTCAATAAAGTCCATTTTTACAACTTCACAGGAGAAACAAAAAACAATTTTCAATCGAAGATCAAAGTTATGAATCAAAAGTGAATCTAACCTAACCTAACCTAAGGTTCGACATGGCCTCTGTGGTCGAGAGGTAAAGCCCTCGACTAGCAATCCTGAGGTCGCAGGTTCAAATCCCAGTCTACGCATGTTGTTTTTATTTGATTAATTTGTGTTGTTTCATAATTTATTCATTCGGTATATTTGGGGCACTTTTCAGAGTGGAATATACTCTCAGTATCGCTCTGGTATAAGACTACCATTCTGAATTCAAACATTTCTTGAAATGTCTTAGCCATGTTTGTTGACCAGATCTGAATAGCCGAGTACTTCCCCACCCTCCTCTACCGCATCTCCTTGTCCTCCCCACTACCTTCAATTGGGGATGCCACAATCTCAGTGGCTACAGACGGTTGGGAGCAGTTGGAACTCTTGTGAGGTATACACATAATTTAAAAAATAACATTAAAAAAATCTTATTTAATAATTTTATTTATTAATATTTATTTTACTTGATACTAACTAACCTATCATACAGAAATGAATTTTTTGGGAAACACATTATTTAAAAAATGCTAAAAGATGGCACTCAAATCTCAATTTTTGAAAAAATGGACTTTTTTTTTTTTTATTCTTTATATTGGCTTTCACCCATTAAGAGTGATCTTGGCCATACATTACAACATTTTTCTTATTAATAAATACAACAAATTACAGGATAAAATTGACATGATTGACAAAACAACATTGATAAAATAACATAACATAACGTAACATAAATAAACCAAACATAACATAAACATAACATAAATATAACATAACATAAATATAACATAAGCATAACATAACATAACATAAACATAACATACTTAACATAAACGGTACAGAGCTGGTAACAGTAGATTATCACAAAATTATAAAAATAGGAACCTGTGTACAATATAAGTGGGCGCTTTTCGTTATTTAACCAAAGATTTTTCTAAAATTAGTAGCGTTTTTTTAAAATAGAATTATGAAATTGGCAATCTTATAAACAAACACAGCATATGGGAGTAAACAAATGTGATTATAAAACATAAAGATAAACATAACACAAACATACTATGAACATATCGTAACATAACATGCACATAACATGAACATAACATATCATAAACATAAACCTACCATAAACATAACATGGGTGAAACATAAACATAACTTAACAAAAACAATACAGAGCTGGTAATAATGGGTAATTACAAAATTATAAAAATAGGAACCTGTGCACAATAGTAGTGGGCATTTTTTGTTATTTAAAAGAACAGATTTTTCCAAAATTAGAAGCATTATTTTTTTTTAAAACAGTTCTATGATATGAATATAAACAAATACAATAAAAGAATCAAGAAAAATATACAAATGCATAAAGAATAGTGTTTTAACTCAGTCAAAATATGCAGAGTTGGGATTAGTAAAAATAGATGAAAATAGGAACCTGAACAAGTGAATACAAATGAAAGTGAAAGAAATTTGGTTTATATTTATTATTTTGGTCACATATTAAGGGCCCACTATTCGAATTTCATCCAATTTCTGAGATATTTTCCTTAAAAGTTTGAAGTTTTTAAGCTCTTAAAAAAATATATGTTATTCTTTAAGATAGTATCTATTTGTTCCAAAAGCCGAAACGGTAATTATTTGAAATTCCCTCGATAGAAATAAATCGCAAAGTATGCTCCGAAAAATATTATTAAAACTTTTATTTCTGTTATTTTACAAGTTATATGTATGAAAAAAATCACAATGCTTCTTTTAATGCTACTCAATAGACCCCAAAAGTGATTTTTGCTATTTTTGAAATACGCCGTGATTTATTAAACATTTTCACAACAGTCGCTTACGTCTTATGATTCTAAGCATGATTATTGCAGCCCCTCTCACTTCCTCACGCGCGTACGCTATCTGCCTTTCAGTCACTGCTTAGAGAGCTTCGCGGACGGTCGTGTTGTTCTCCGTTTCGTGATTTCTACTAAATAATATTTGTATCAGACGCAAGTCCTTTACATTGACTGTAAATAAGGGGTGCTGAATCTTCTAGTCGGTGAGCTGCTTTATGTTCGGGCCTTTTCCGGTTGCTGTGATGTCGTGTATCCAAGGAGAGAGTAGTAGGTAGTCCAAGGAAGCGAGAGGTCAGAAGTCAAAGGCGGTTGTAATGGTTCCAGCGGGAGAAGCAGTCCAGAGTGAAGCGGTCAGAGTAGATGTCGGAAGAGAGAGCCTTGAGATCGCTTTACGCGCGGTATATATAGGACTAGCGGGGGCGTACACACATCGGTGTGCGCGCGTATGAAACGCCCCGCGTAAACGAGGTGCATCTTTGTGCAGCTTCGTGTGTTTTCATATGACTTTAATAGTCAATATTAAAATTATTTATTCAATAGTACTCTTTACGCCGCTTCATCTCATGAAAACTGTTTTTCCCTAGCATTTTTAATGTTTTTATAATAAATTGTACAATATGAGTCAGTGGGTCCTCAGACCGACAGTGGTGTGAGGAAATCCTTATAACTACTTAATATTAATGTTTACATATTTCAATATTACTTTACAACATAGACGCGAGTCCAGCCTTTCAATCTGTATATTTTTATTTAGCATTATGGCGGCGAGACTCACGCAAATCTAACATTAATTTGCGCAATTATGTATGAAAAGAGAAATATTTCTAGCATTATAGTGGCTTTGCGCTGATTGGCTGACCAACGCTGTTCAGTGTTTGGCGTTGCTTTGCCTGGGCAAAGGAGAGGGGATGCGACGTAAATACTGGGTCCACGGCTTGCGATGTGCCCAATGCTCTCCAGCCGGGGAGGGGATACCACGTAAATACTGTGTCCGAGCGCTCGTTGTGCTCAGTACTCGCCGGCCGGGTAAATACTAGCTTTCTTATCCTCCCATGGTCAGAAAGCTGCTTTGCGGCCTTCGGGTAACATTGCGTATTGCGTTCGATACATCCTCCCCCCGGTGCAGTATCGGCTGCGCCTAGCAAATTCGAACGTGACGGGATGCTTTCGTCCGGCGGCGATCCATTCGGCCGGTTCCTTTTTGGCGGCGTGGGGGGGCCTCTTGTGATTTAGGGCCCGTGTTTGGTGTCGTCATGAGTACGGCAATTTTGACCGCTGGGCGCACGTACACTCCGGTGTTGGTCTGGACCCGAACGGTCCTTACATGCCCATCAGCGGCGGGCATTGTTTCAATGATTCGCCCGCGGGGCCAACTATTGCGGGGCAAAGCGGGATCCACGATTAGCACAAGATCACCCGTTTTGATAGGGGTACCTGGCTGGTGCCATTTTTGACGTGCGGCTATAGTGGGCAAGTATTCCTTCATCCATCGCCGCCAAAACATATCTGCTAATTGCTGGCTGATTCGCCATTGTTTTCTTAGGCAGACCTCTTCTTCTTTTGCCGCATACAGTGACAGGTGTGGCCGCTTTCCTGCTGATCCCAGCAAAAAATGGTTAGGGGTTAGCGGTTCCTCATCTCTCGGGTCGACGGAGACATGAGTCAGCGGGCGATTGTTCACTATGTACTCTGCTTCTGCCAGGGCCGTGAGGAGAGTTTCTTCTTTCGGTGAGCGCTCTTTCATAGTTGACTTGAGGGCTCTCTTTATAGAGCGCACGAGGCGCTCCCAAGCTCCCCCCATGTGGGGAGACAGGGGGGGGATAAATTTCCACGATGTTTTTTGTGTTGCAATGTAGTTTTGTACTCTGGGGTCTCGACTGATTGATTCCAGCGCGTCTCGGATTTCTTTGTCAGCGCCATGGAAATTAGTCCCGTTATCGGAGAATATACATTCAGGCTGGCCTCGTCTAGCTGACATTCGCTGCATTGCCATTATAGCTGAATCGGCACTTAGTGAGGCCGCTAGCTCGAGATGTACAGCTCTGGTTGACAGGCAGGTGAATAATGCCCCGTACCGTTTCTCTCGACGCCTGCTGATTGTTACTTCCATAGGGCCAAAATAGTCTAGGCCGCAGTGCGTGAAGGGGCTCACGTGGTGGGTAAGCCTGGCAGCCGGTAATGGTCCCATCAGTGGTGGCAGTGGTTGAGCTCTCCTAATGCGGCATACTAGGCATTCATGCGCTATTTGGCGAAGGTTGGTGCGCAATTTCAATATAAAAAAGCTGCCTCTGATTTCCGCCATGGTTTTTTCGGTGCTCGAATGGTCCGCCATTTGATGATAGTGGCGGATCAGGAGCCGGGTGTATGCCTCGTCACCATCCAGGATGACTGGTGTCCGTACTCCGCTGGCAACTCCTTTCAGGGCTTTTAACCGTGAGCCCATTCGTATAATGCCATCCGGGCCAAGGAAAGGTGTTAGCGTTCGCAAGCGACTGTCGGCGGGTAGTGTATCGCCTTTTTGGGTAGCGTGAATTTCGGCCGCGAAAGAGTCTGCTTGAGATTTCTTTACCCATAATATTTCTGCTCCTCGGGTCTCTTCGGCACTCAGAGGACCTTCTGATGATTTGTAGGGGTTCGGCCGACATCTCCTTATGAAGCGGAGAACCCATCCAGTGGTGTGTATGAGTCGATGCCACGGTGAAAATCGCTCAATAGGAGGTAATCCGCCTCCTTTTATTATTGTGAGGCAGACATATTGAGGCCTCACCTCCAAAACTTGGTTATCAGGTCGGATGACTGGCTCCTTTTCACGGGGCCATGTAGCTTCTGGGTGGGTAATAAAGGCAGGACCGCCAAACCACCTGCTAGTGGGCGAGAGGTCGGGCGGCTCGATGTCTCTTGTACCGATATCGGCCGGGTTAAATTTAGTAGGTACCCTTTTTCGAGGGCTTGGAATGGCCGCCTCTTGAATATTTAATTTGCGCGCGTATCCACGTTCGATCAGAGAATTAATTTTCATTTTATATGCTGCTTCTAATGTATTATTTTTTGCTAGCTTTCTCTCTAATGTGTACAATCGTTTTAGCGCGCACTGTTTGTTGTCAGGTAGGCGCGTATTGTCTTCTTTCCACAGTAGGCCCGTTTCCCACCGGTCGGTGTCAAATGGCCGAGTGGTGTTTTCCATAAGAGCCTCTGCTCGCTGAATGGTCGCATTTACGCGTGTCGCTGACGTCACTCCAAGTGAATCGATCGCAAAGTTTTGTTTTATTAGCTCTGAGAGCTGTTGATCTCCACTCTCGGCTTCGCCGATAATGCTCAGCGTTATATTTTCTACGGGATGAACGCCTCCATGCGCGATCCAACCGAGTGCAGTACGGGACAGCATTCTTTTCTCTGTGTCTTCGCGCACCTCTCTTGACACGATAAGATGCACGTTGTCCTGTCCCAATAATATTTTTGGTTTCACTTGGCACCGACCAGCTATGTTTTGTTGCGGTAGGTCCAGGTTTCGCACTGTATTCGCCGTAATAACATATTCGTCACCGTCCCCGCGCACTGATAGTTTAACTCGCCGGGATGTACTATCTGACGAACACATACCACTCGCCCCGTGAATACGGAGCCCGCGGGTCGGCCCGGTCGCTCCCACTTTGTCCGCTGTTTCACTGTCTAGAAGGGTCACAGTTGACCCCTCGTCTAGTAGGGCATAAATTGACACTTGCCCGTTTGGGCCACATATGGTTACCGGTATCACTTTCAACAGCACGGATTCATGTCCATACGATGTGGTATTGGTTACAGTTTGGTTTTCACTATCGCACGAGGTACCGGCAGATGATTTCACACGCGACGGGTCGTGCAGTAGTTTATGATGAGGAAGTCGACAAGAACCCACTCCACACCACACACGATATTTGCACGCTCTTGTATGGTGTCTTGCGTCTAGACATTTATGGCAAAGTCGGGAATTTTTAACTTTTTCCCATCGCCCGGGGACATTTTTCCCCAAAAACACGGGGCACTCTTAAATTTTGTGCGAATTTAAACACTGTGAACACTTTTCGCTCTCCTTATCAGTTTGAGAATTTTGCGTATATACTTGTTCCCGTCGCGGTCGCATTGAAGCCCGAGCATTGTCAACTAAGCCCGAACGCGGGATCGCGTTTGTGAGCCGCTTTAGAAATGCGGCTAATTGTTGAATTGTCGCACTTATCCCTTGATCGGCTATTTTATCCAACCACGCCACTCTGAGCACAAGAGGCATTTTCGATGCAATTTCACTTAGTAGCGCGGGGTTAGATAAATAATCAAACTTAAGACTGCCGAGTGAGGCCACCACGTTTTGAACTGTACCCGAAAACTCAAAAAGTGCGTCGTTTGATGCATCTTCGGGAAGCCGCGGCAACTTTTTTATTTTTTCAAACATCAGTGATGCAATAGTGTGAGCACCACCGAACCGATGTTCTAACACGTCCATTATTTCCGGTACTTGTGTGGGGTCCAATAGGAGTGGACTTACTGCTTCACGAGCCTTGCCTTTCAACGCTCTCTGAAGGCGCATTAGATTTTCTGATTGCGTCATCCCACATGTAGACGTTGATTGATAAAATTGAGCGCGCCATGCTGGCCATTCTACGGCGTCTCCGTAGTATGATGGGAGATCCTTAGCGCTTGATTGGCGTGCGATAAGGGACGCCATGCGGTTTTCTTCTTCGGGCTGCTGCCGCGGAGTACCGCCATTTTGCGAGGCGCGGAAAGCCTCCGTCATAAAGGCCGCAAACTGTGAGAACGGATTTGCTGGCGCCGTTTGTTCCGTTCTATTATTGACCCAATCTTGGGTTTGTCGCGCCGTGTCATCCTCCGTGGGATGGCCCGGGAATGTCGCGTATGTGTTGTTTGCAGGCGGTGTCTGGCCGAACTGCGTATGTGGTGAGCCCGGCTGATATTCCGGGTTGTAGGATGCTGCGGGGATCTGCGAGGCCCCTTGAGCTGTAGTTTGGGTCGGCTGTTGTCCGGATATTGTGGCCGGATACTCCGTGTTGATGATAGCAGGCTGCAGAGGGGTTGTTTGGCCTCGCATCGTGGTGTTGGATGCTGAAGACCGGTACTCTGCGCTGTTTTGATGTGCGGCACCTTGCATGGAGCCTTGTAGGGCGCCCTGCATGGCACTTTGTTGATGTGTGGTTGCCTGCTCTATATGTGTGTCAGGTTCAACTAAAGGCGCTTGTTTTTTCGTAGGAGCCCCTATTGAAGCGATAAGGGCCTCCTGTAATTTTCGATTACGTCGCCTTTCTGCTCTCAATTCTCGCTGCAGTTGTTTGAATGAATCTTCATTCGACGCTTCGCTGTCTGATGATGAGTCATGGATGGGTATCTGTACCGGAGAATGTTCCGATATCGCCATTCCAGTGGCTTGTGGCTGGGCGGCAGGGTGCGGGGTACTGCCAGCGGCTTGTGACTCATCTTTTCCGGTTCCCTCCAATGTATTCTTCCCGGAGCGTAGAGATGGTGTCATCTTGGCAGCTGGAGACTAGGAAATGCGGCTGCGAAGGACCACACAATGTATCAGACGCAAGTCCTTTACATTGACTGTAAATAAGGGGTGCTGAATCTTCTAGTCGGTGAGCTGCTTTATGTTCGGGCCTTTTCCGGTTGCTGTGATGTCGTGTATCCAAGGAGAGAGTAGTAGGTAGTCCAAGGAAGCGAGAGGTCAGAAGTCAAAGGCGGTTGTAATGGTTCCAGCGGGAGAAGCAGTCCAGAGTGAAGCGATCAGAGTAGATGTCGGAAGAGAGAGCCTTGAGATCGCTTTACGCGCGGTATATATAGGACTAGCGGGGGCGTACACACATCGGTGTGCGCGCGTATGAAACGCCCCGCGTAAACGAGGTGCATCTTTGTGCAGCTTCGTGTGTTTTCATATGACTTTAATAGTCAATATTAAAATTATTTATTCAATAGTACTCTTTACGCCGCTTCATCTCATGAAAACTGTTTTTCCCTAGCATTTTTAATGTTTTTATAATAAATTGTACAATATGAGTCAGTGGGTCCTCAGACCGACAGTGGTGTGAGGAAATCCTTATAACTACTTAATATTAATGTTTACATATTTCAATATTACTTTACAACATAGACGCGAGTCCAGCCTTTCAATCTGTATATTTTTATTTAGCATTATGGCGGCGAGACTCACGCAAATCTAACATTAATTTGCGCAATTATGTATGAAAAGAGAAATATTTCTAGCATTATAGTGGCTTTGCGCTGATTGGCTGACCAACGCTGTTCAGTGTTTGGCGTTGCTTTGCCTGGGCAAAGGAGAGGGGATGCGACGTAAATACTGGGTCCACGGCTTGCGATGTGCCCAATGCTCTCCAGCCGGGGAGGGGATACCACGTAAATACTGTGTCCGAGCGCTCGTTGTGCTCAGTACTCGCCGGCCGGGTAAATACTAGCTTTCTTATCCTCCCATGGTCAGAAAGCTGCTTTGCGGCCTTCGGGTAACATTGCGTATTGCGTTCGATACAATATTTATCGTAAATAATAATATTGTATTCCGAAAATGGGAAATAAGCGAAAAAGTGCTCGTATTTCTAAGAAAAGACTATTTCGTTCGAAACAAAAACGCATGGTGGACATTGTAAGGTAAGAAGAAAAATATAAATTTTGATTTGATGAATATATTATTATTTACTATTACGTAGGTAATATTTATTATAAAAATAAATTATTTATATATTGTGTAACAAAGGTGACAGGTATTGTTTTATTTTTCAGAATGCGTACTTTGGGAGATAAATCTATTGCCTATTTATAGATAATTTTAAGCGTATATCAGTTCATAAATATTGTTTTTTCAAAGATGGGAAATAAGCGAAAGACATCTCGTATTCCAAAGAAAACAACATATCTCCAAAGGGTTCAACGCATGATAGGTGAGAAGAAAAAAGTACAATATTTGATTTACAAGCTTGTATTTATTATAAACATTTGTAATTCATATTTTTATTTATGTATTGTGTAGTAAAAAGTTATAAAAATTATTATTTTATTTTTTTCAGAATACGATAAACGATAATTTATTATAAAAATTAATTATTATTTTTATTTATGTATTGTGTAGTAAAAAGTTATAAAAATTATTATTTTATTTTTTTCAGAATACGTACTTTGGGAAATAAAACTAATTCCAAAACATTAGAAATTACAGGGCAAGTTCTTATTAATTCTGCTCCTTAGAGTAATATTACTCTAAGATCTGCTCTAATGATTCACAATGCAACGATGTCCGAAATATAATATAATATGTAATAATAATATTTGGGCCATCTGTTTCAAATAACAATACTCGAACGTGGAATCCAGAATAATAATGAACGAGCGAGCGAAAGAAGCTATTGAAAGTTCTGAAACTGTGGGGAATATAATTTAATAAAATAAAATACTTTTTTGTTTTAAAACCACGATATTTATTAATTTAAGAACCGACCGGTTTCGCTTTACTTAAGCATCATCAGGGTACAAATTAATACTAAACAAGAAGTACATAATGTGTGCATATATATAACAAAATATAGAGGGAGACAACATGATACAAATATAGGCAACACAAAGACGGTCATAAAATACATTAACATAAGTGCACAAGTAATGGAAAACCGCTAGATAATTATGTAGACTAATGGGTTATACGAATAAATCGGGAGAAACAAAACATCAACTGGCAAGGTGGTAAGGAGGTAAGGAGAACTGGGAATTTTTTATGGGTTTATTGGAAACAGACTTAATATTGGACTACTTGATATGTCTAATTGATTATTAAGTATCTGACTTTTGGTTTTTACAGCTTTTTTAATTTCTAGTGCCTCTAAATTGTTTAGTCTGTTACCATGCCCGTTTTTATGTAAGATGTTAGCACCGGTGCTATGACAGAATGTATGATCTTTATCGATCAAATGATTTGCGAATTCGGAAAAACCGTTATTATTGAGGTTTTATTGATGTTTTGTTTCTCCCGATTTATTCGTATAACCCATTAGTCTACATAATTATCTAGCGGTTTTCCATTACTTGTGCACTTATGTTAATGTATTTTATGACCGTCTTTGTGTTGCTTATATTTGTATCATGTTGTCTCCCTCTATATTTTGTTATATATATGCACACATTATGTACTTCTTGTTTAGTATTAATTTGTACCCTGATGATGCTTAAGTAAAGCGAAACCGGTCGGTTCTTAAATTAATAAATATCGTGGTTTTAAAACAAAAAAGTATTTTATTTTATTAAATATGTCAAACCACAAAGTGATTGCTTTCTACAATAATACAAGAATATAATTTAGTTCAGTGATGTTATTTTTTTATGTCGGAAGGAGGCCCTGAAGAAAATAATTTCTCTCAGAGCCTGTGTCATCTTTGAGAATGCTGTATAGAGGGTCTTTTTTGAGGAGGAAGGAGTGAACCTGTCCTGAATGTCAACTGTACAATTTCTACCCAGAATTAACTTTATTGTACGTTTTTTGACTAACCGTACCTTGGTGTTCTATTTTCAATAAACTCTTTAATTATGTTTCAGATGTGAAATCTATACTCCGCTACAGAATGTTTTGCCCAAGTCTTGTAAAGATGCAAAGGCACGGAGGTAATAATAAAAGAAGTTATTAAAGTTATTGTTTAATTTTAAATAATAAAATAATTTTAAATAATAAAATCATTTGAGCCCTTTACTGTTATTTAAAAGGTCACTTGAAGTGCAGTTATAATCAATGATTTTATTTTTTTCTAGCTTCCACGAATAATCTGAAAAGGCATTATCTAAGGATTATACTCTTAAGGAGAATATAGAAAATGTAGAAAGGTGAAACGGATTTAAGATTTTCGATGAAATTATTGTGTTGTGAAATATTTATTTTGTTATTTATTACTTTATTTTTTTACAGTTTTACCGTACGCGGTCTTGTTGTAGAGTGGTATATCTAACTGTCATGGAAAGTTTTTTTCTGAGCTTTAAGAGAAAGGTTTCTTAAAGATACTGGAGTTATTCTAGGGCTATGTTAGATTTTTAACATCGATCACCGTAATGCTTGCCTTCCTGAATAAATCTAATTTTATTTAATCATTTACGGCCAAGATATTTTTGACAATGGTGTGTTTTTATCTTTCTGTATTCCAATCATTTAGCTTTGCTTCTAGGGTTGTGCCCCAATATTGCTTTTTGGAGACTGTAAACGGATCTCTCGGCATTTAATGAAACTGCAGCAGAACAAAGGCTGTTGCTATATTGACGTTCATGGTATGTTTTGCTCAGATTGACGATAAGGTTTCCAGATCCGCATTTCGCTCGAAGCATGTTTAGGGTAATAAGTTTATAGTTTAGGGTTCTTTCACCGTATTTATGGGAACATTTCAGAACCACCAATCTTTCATTTTGAGTGAATCTTGTGTTTGTGATTAAATTATATTTGACAATTTAAACAATTAATATTTAGAGAAGTTAAAAATAAAATTGAAAGTTCACTGAAAGCTTAAACTATTAAAAGTAGTAATTTCATAAAAATGTAAATAAATAGAGCCCCTTTCACATTTTAGAATGTAATTTTATGTTGCTTACATGTTTTATTACTCTTTATAATTATTGAATTGTTTAAATGAATAAATAAATATGTAATTACAAAAAAGTCTTCTGATTTGTAAGTCCTCAGGAAGCACTAAGGATCTTTCTATCTATCTTTATAATATAATAAATTTGATGAGCATAAAAATGTTAACGTGTATATAATTTATATACAGTGAAACTCTCTTAAGAAGTTTTCCAAGGGACCGGGGAAAAAAAAACTTCTTAAGTGGGAAAACTTCTTAAGTGGGATTCAATTTTAGCCATTTAATAACTCGAGTCCGGTGCATACGTCATTCCTATGTCTACCTACGTTAAATTGTCGTGAAAACAAGCTCATATGATCCAAGCGGTCAAAAAAAAATATATATATATACATCTTCTAGTTATCATGGTAATTAGTATTACATATGTATTTAGAAAAAGGTGGGAATGTGAAATAAATGAAAAATGGTAGAACATAGTTGATTATCAAATCAAAACAAAACCATCCCATGGACAAAGTAAACACAATTTTAAAACTGTTAAAGTACATCCCTCGAAAAAGCCACTCGAATTCGGATAGTAAAAGTTGCAGCATTCCAAAAGGTTCATACTGTTGATCTTATTTTAAATTGGTGTAAAGGCAATGGATTATACATATTTACTTGTTAGTGATTACTCACTCTTAACTTGACAGTTGAAGACAGAGCTGTGGATATACGCCGTCTCTTTTTTACGCTTTCGTTTACTATATGAATTGAGGGAGAAAGAAAGACTTGTTGTGGTTAATTTTACCAAGCGGTTTGATAAAAGGACACCGCAAGTAATTTTGTTAACCGCAAACTAATGATAGCGGGTTCTTTGCCTCAGAACCGTTTGCGTACTGCAACCCTGCCATGGCACTGCACAGAAAAATCTCACAAAGTCTACGCGGCAAACTGCTTATTAGTTGGCGGACTTTAACTTTTTTGCACGCTTGCTGCTTGCTCCAATGGCATTTGAGATTTGAGAGACTATTGTTATGATGTATTTTCGCCAGGCACAGTCGACTATCGTATATTTTTAAAGATATTTTAATCCTTTTCTAGAAATTTCTTATGAAAATAATATGCGCAGCTCAATATTATGTCCTACCTGTAGGTTCATTTATGGTCCTACCTAACTAGCAGACATCGAATAGCTACGATTTCGCACATAAATAAATGGCTTGATGCTTGAATCAGAAAGTTATATCATACGAGCTGTTTGACGCTGGAATTATAATCTGTGAACGCATCCAAAAACTATAAAATCATTTGCGAAGTTTCGTTTCAATCTACATTTTAAATTTATGCATATGTATTTCCTAACCTTCAAACTTAATTTACGACAAATGTCAGATGAAACATGATGCACGGCAATTTTTGATGTTTGAATGAAAAAAACGTAATTATAATGCATATTTTACCATCTCCCCCGCCATAAAATCATGTTGTTATGTATTTAAAGGTGAAATATTCCGTATTAACCGTGATCCGATAGATTATCAAAAGTTTTTCGTGTTTTACAAATTCGATGGAATAAAAATTTTATACAATAATATTACGAAACATCTCTATGTTCATTATCAAAGGGAAGATTATTGAAGGAGGCGTCAAATGTATGCAAATGTAGATCTAGCCCACGTTGTCATTAAGGTTGAGTTTAATATAATCTTTCATGTTATTTCGGCCTTAAAGACGCTTGCATATTTGTTACATAATTCCGCATTGTTTATTCGTTCCATTGCTATTTTACCTAGTTAGGGGATTAGGAGACGGGGTATTTGGTTTATTTATTGGTTACGGCAAGTTACGGCTTACGGCCCGGCGGCCGACAAAGGGTTTTATGGTCTCAGGTAATAGGTATGGGTTTCAGTCAACGTCTTTCAATTTATGACTTGGAAAAAGGTTCATTTTAGATATTTTGCGACACAATATTTCGTTTGTGTTGATTTTACCGCCGGATTTCTAAAACCTCTTAAGCGGGAAGCAGTTTTAGCTATAAAACTTCTTATGTGGGAAAAAATCGTGTTTTTTGTATGGAATTTTCAAGGGACCAAAAATCAAAACTTCTTAAGCGTGAAAACTTCTTAAGTGGGAACTTCTTAAGCGAGTTTTACTGTAAATGTACAAAAGTAGATATTACACGTGTATAAATATTATATTGCGCATATTATACAAGATGTCGGGGGTAAAGTGCACAAACTTCGGGAGGTGATTCTAATTGATAGTACAAGTAAAAAAGAAAAAAAACTTTTTTTGGAATTCCAACGTTTTAAGATAGTTTTCGAGTAAAAAAGTTTAATTTTTTGTATAGAAAAAAAAACAATTTCTTCTACGGAAAATAAATTTTTGTGGAAAAAATTTGGAAATTCGAATAATTTCCATTTCTTTTTTACTTCTTCTAGCATTTAGAATAACCTCCTGAAGTTTGAGCACTTTACCCCCGGACACCCTATAAAGATAACCATATAAGAAAAACCTTATTGATGTAAAAATATATTTATTGATTTTATAAAAGTTATAAATTACTTTTATAAAAGTGATAATAGTATTTTAGTAAAGTAAAGTAATTTGTATACCTATACAAATAACTTTCGTAAATGTTTTTTGTAAAATTTAAAAAAAAATTAATTAATTAAATCCGTAATAAAACCCATATTTTGAGAACCATCTTCATTTCGACTTCGTTCATTTGCTCGGTGCTAACTAAAAATGGGTCTGTTTTTCTAAAATTGCAATAGATGTCGGTAATTTAATTTCATTATTTAAATTATTAAATAATCCCCAAAATTATTCCCAATACGAATTCAGACACCTCTGTCGGATTCTTTTAACACTAAATATTGTTTATTTTGTGGGTGTTGCCCAAATCTAAATTCTTTACGCGGAAAGCGGGCCCTTAAGGCCATTTTTATAAATAAATTTTGCCAACAAATGGTAAATTTCAGGAGTGTTTAAACTAAGAAGGCAGGGAATGCTGGTAGGCAATTTAATATCAAGTTTTACCAATTCATGCATGAAGTTTGGAAATTGGTCATTGATAGGACACTCAAAAAAATTATGGTCCAGAGTATCCTCTGACCCACAATCACAGTACGGCGAACTGACTATGTGGAACCTGGCAAGATGGCTAAGACAACAAGTGTGACCCAGCCGCATTCGGGTTAAGGAAGAAATATATATTTTTAGGCATGGTAGTGTATTTGTGAAACCAGGGCTTAACAGGAATAGAAGGTTGAATTAATGAGTACTGGTGACCTTTTATCAGAGAAGATTTTTTCCATTCAGAAGACCATCGGAGTTGGTACTTAGTTTTTAGAATAGGGAAATGGTCTCTAACCGGAATAGGGATATCACTTAACGGACCATGGGCAGTGGCTTCCTTAGCAATATAATCAGCCATATCATTCCCAGTAATACCGAGGTGTCCCGGTATCCAGGCTAGGACCACTGATGCATGAACCAGTGACATGGAATGCAGTAGGTCCCTGATCGAGCAGATTAGAGAGTCGCTACTGGAATTGAGTGGGGATGCGCTTATTTTTTGTAGTGAGCTAAGCGAGTCTGAAAGGATGAGTGCGTTTTTAATATTTAATGATTTGACGAGTTGAAGAGCTTCTATGATAGCTATGCATTCAGCAGAGAAAATGGAGCATTCTTTGGGAAGTTTGTGTGGGAAACACAATTTTCTGTGAGGAACATAGACACTGGCCCCGCAATGGGAGTCCTGACTGAGTTTGGAGCCATCTGTGAAAATTTTTATGTAATTTGGCCAGTTGTTTTCAATAATTGTGTTAAATTCTGCATTATTTAATTGAGTTGAGTTTTTAATGTTTTTTTTACTTATTCCTATAAATTGATGGACCTTCGGATAGAAAGTAAGGCTTTCATAGGGGTAAATGGACTTAATTAAATTAATAATGAATGTGACGAAATTGGTTGGTGTATCATATTCAATTGATATTTTAGATGTGGCTCTAGTTTGGCTTGCCACCAAGCTTAACAAAGACTGTTTAATATATCATGAATTGTTATATATTATAGCATGCATAGCAGTGTAATTACTACAACTAGGTAACTCCGAAATCAGCTTTTTCGAGATACACACAAATAAAAGAGGAAATAAAGAACACAAATAAATAACTCGAAAAGGCTGATTTCAGAGTTACCTAGTTGTAGTAATTACCTCACGATATGCACTATGTGTGTCGATACAGAAGATAAGTTTAAGAAGGTTATAGTTTGTTGTTGTACCTGGCGAGACACTGATGACAATGGCCGTGAAGGAGATGTCCACATGCCATCCACTGTTGCCGGTAGCTGATGCATTCAGAGACACGTCGCACGGCTCCAAAACTGAATATCGTCCCGCTGTCCTCACACCAGACCTGTAAATTATAATAATGTCATTTGAAATACCTGTAAATTAAGCCGATGTGTTTGTCCAAACCTATCTACCCTAAGTATGGTAATGTCTTACCTTCCGTAACGGCATGTGAAGAGCTGCAGTTGCTGAATTGAGCCGTCCATCACCTTCTGGTCATCTGTCATCCGCATTTTGAATGTTACTTCATTCTGCAATTTGTAAGTACCTACATATTAAAAACCTATTCAGTCGATCCTTTGATCTGCACAAAATCCCATTAACCCTTAGGATGCCAGGGGTAAAAATTCAATCGCCCGCCGTACATCGGTTTACACTATTTTCGTACTTACTTGTAATGTTACTAAAAAATATATATATATATATATGATTGTATGCCTGATTATTAATCCATTTCCAGTACAATATTCTCATTCTGACACTCAACATCTAGGAAGATAATTATACAAAAAAAGGCTACTTAGAGAGGAATTAAATACATTCTTCATGTCATGCTATGTTGTGCTAGAACATATGTTCTGCCGTGTGGTATTTTGAACAAGTTATGGCGACGACTACGACTGAAGTTTTTAGGTAAATATAATGTAATGAAGACATACAAAAGTATTATTGAGATTTATTATATTTTATAGTAAAATAAGAATTCATTCGATAAAAATAAATCATATGAAGCTTTCCTATAAATAAATACAGTACTAGGACTTTAAAAATGTAAAATTACGCTCTTTACATGCAATTTTGTGACACACTTTTTCACAGATAAAATAAATGTTTTTTCAAGTGAAGAAACGACAATCTAAAATAATGTTAAGATACATTAAAATATTAGTATGCTAGGAGCAATTTTTTAACCCGTCATATCCCGGGACCGCATATGTGAGTGCGGCACATTATCTACGAATTAAAAAAAAAATAAAAAATTATGTGCGATTTTGACCCTTATGTATAAGGAATTTGTATGAAGAACAAGGTCACAATCACTTGGGCTATTCTCGTTCTTTACGCAGCAAATACCGGAATGACTTCTAGCTTTTCAGATTTTTTACAAAGAATTTTTCTGTGGAATGCCAACGAAATATTTGCCGCGTTTTTAGTGTCAAAGCGTCTTCTTTCATTATTTTTGATATAAATTGATTGTGGAAATAATAGATTTGAGGTATCATCAGAAAGATTTATCTACATTATTTTGATGTAATTTTTATAATATTTAACCCAAGAAAAGTGATGAAAATTAACTTCGTAAGAAATGTCAAAATTTTAACGTCATAATGAATAATTATATTTTTAGCATTATTTATTTACAGGTTTCTTGTACAAAATAATATTATTAGTAACAACAGTTGTATAAACTACCGAAATCTGGAAGAATTGTTATCATATACTTATACAATGCGACACAAAAAAAATTTAAGTGGACACTTGACGTTTGATTTTGGAATTTGAGCCTTTGGAAATTGAGCTTGGAATTTCCTGGGACACCACAGGTTAAGGGTCAAAATACCATAAAATCGAGACAAGAGCGGCGAGCTACTAGGAAATCCACGGTGATTGTTTTGGCACACTAAGGGTTAAAAAAGACTACCTTCCTTTACTCTACAATAATAGAACCAAGGGACATCATGTATTGTATAATAATTATAAAATAATTTCAAAATATGACTCATTCATAGTCAAGTCTACTTACATTGAGTACCAGCGCCTTGCAATCGTTACCCTCCATGGACTCGACCAGTATAATGTCTGGCTTCTCCACTTTCAGGTTGATGGTCATCATTCCCTTATTCTCCGCCTTGGCCGCCTCTACTTTGGGCAAATCCTTTCCACGGATTTTCTTGGACAACTAAACATATTAGAAAGTTCATTTATTTACTGTGTTTGATTTATAAACATACATAGATACAGAATGTTAAATGGACAGATACCTCTTTTCCAACCAAACATTAGTTTCAATCTTGAAATAACTCACATAAATGGAAAAGGCTCTTGCTCTAGAAGTTACTTCAGAAGTTACTATAGAAACTCTTGAAACTCTCGAGGCTCTAGAAGTTTTGATGATATTTTTGACTGATGTTTTGAATGTGGATTTCTGCACAGGAATTGTTTTTTTAAATTAATTAATATTTTAACTACTTCATTCATATTAAGAAAACTACCCAAAAGTATATACACTAGACGCTACTATGATTTTAAATACAAAGAATGATTAGTGGATAAGCACAATTGAGGAAAAGAGGTTTTCTAGGAGATAAACAATTATATTCAAAATAACGTTGTTTGAATACTTAACACGTTGCACGCCATTGTGGAAATGAAGAAAAATTACCATTTTAAATTTGAAAAAAAATACTCAGATGGCATCGGCGACCATCAAAACGTATTCCTTTTTTTTTTTACCAAAATTTTGCACGAAAATCAAGAAAATTAACTGCGGTGACCGTCATGGCGCTATGGGAGAAAAATGACGATTTTCGTTATGAGGTCACCGGTGACCTACATGGCGTTCAACGTGTTAACAGAGGCCATCTTAATACATGAATACATAGTGCATGTGTAACTTTATTCACACATTTAGTTTCGAAGTAACCTCTTTCACTCTGTTATGAGCTTCTCAGACTGGTACACTTTAAACATAGTTTGTTTATCTGATCAGTTGTCAAGCATAACACTCATCAAAATATGACCTAAGACTGACTGGCCGAGAATTGGCAGCTAGTTTCGACGTAATTGCTTTCACTTTATTATGAGCTGTTTTTTAAGTTTGTTTATCTGATCAGTTGTCAAGCACAACACTCATCAAAATAAGACCAAACACTGACTGTCCGAGAATTGGCAGTTAAAGGGGGTCATTATTTGAAGAGGTAAAAGTGAAAAAATCAAAATGATGCTGACTCTGACTCTGAGAGAGTAAGGGCTCCAATTCGCATTTCTCATATTTGGATATGTCAAAATATCTAGTTAATGGTCATGGTAATGTGCATTAAAATATTTATGTCCCGGTTGCCCATCCTGTAGTTGTTTCACATTGAAACTCTCGTCGGGGTCACCACTTTGGCGATCAGGTGAGAGGCACGAAATGAAAGTCGGTGTTGAAGGTCACTGTGTTTATTGAGTCAGAGTAGCCGTAACGAGAGTTGACGCTGGACAGATGTATTCACCGGATGCTGGCTGTGATGGCAGGTCAAGCGCGGGTCAGTGAGTCGACGCCGGGCGCTGGTGACCGGGACTCGATGGCTGTCAGGCACTGGCGATTTTGGGAATCAGTACTCCAGTGCTGACGGGAAGGCCGAAGGTGCGGCGGACCTTGTAGGCGGTTGAGCAGGAGCTGCGTAGACCAGTGAGGATGCTGCGTGTCCTCGTGGTGGTCATGATGCGTGGATGAAGCGCTGGTCAGAGACGCTGAAACCAGGGCGCTGTAATCCGTGGTAGCGCTGGCCAGGGACGGTGGCCAGGGCGCTAGGATGATGTCCCGATGGAGTCCATGATTGTACGGGCGAAGCCGGGTGTATTGTCCTTCGCGGGGGGCGCGGGGCTCACCGGTTTTCACTCGCGAGATTAGTCCACTGACGGCAGATTGATGACTGACTGACTGACTGCTCGCTGCGTCGGGCTTATTTATACTGTTCGGCCGGTGGCAACAGTAGGTAGATGAATTGCAACTAAATCAGAGCCACTCGCTCAGTCTGGGCCTTTCGGGAAGTTTCGGTCGCACTGTGTTAACGCATAGGCGATAGGCTCGAACCTTCTGGCGAGTTGTCGTAATGTGCCAGACCGACTGCGACGTATTGTTGTAGGTAGGCGAGTAGATACTTGAAGCAGGTAGGTTGCTTTGTTTTGTTTACGATTTCGGCTGCAAGTACGTACCTAAGTAGCGTCGAGCTGCTTATTATAAATGAGTTAATCTGGATTCTTCTTGATGCTACAGTGATATAGGTTTAGGTTCCAGTTTTAACATACAATATGGCTGTCAAAATCAATGTGTTATAAACTTTTTAGCAGGGTGAAATAATATGTACTACAGTGATTTGAGATGATACAAAAAATGGTATAGAAAAACATACCCGGGAAGGTTGAAGCCGTACATTACTGGCCCTGTAAGATGTGGGAACATTGGCGCTAGAAGCCTCTTCAATAGACTCAATCACATGCTGGTCGGGAACAACTGAGGGTGGGGGAGGACTCAACGCAGATAGCCCACTCGTAACAAAGTCTCCTATCTTCATTAAGAAGTCCATAGACAGAATCAGATTGAAACTGAACACTCGTACATCCACTAAAAACACAAAATATATATTTCGTTTAATGTCATTCAAACTAAGAGAATACGTGTAGGGAGCATTGAGCTATATAATAGTGTCGCCACCTCATAGAAGAAATCCCTTTGAAGCAGATTCAATTATTTGTAACATGCTTCGAAAAACATTTTACATTTGTAGAGAGGTGAAAGGGAGGCAGGTTCGGCAAAGCTCGGTCTTTCGTTGTGCGAGCGTAGAGCTTTGGACGATGATCGCTAGAACTATTACTACTAAGAGTTCCTTACAAACATTTAACATAATAATATGTACATATATGCAAAAAGGGTATTATTGCAATAACATCTATGAAATAATAACATGCTCACATATGGAAAGTTAATACGTCGGCTTTACAAAACTTTTTGGCATTACTTTGGTAGCAATGCACACACAACACAAAGCCATTTCAATATAGGCTATAGTCAAACACCAACGATGGTTGAAGATGGACTAAACTGGTGGGATAATCAGTGGATACAACAACCTCCATCTAAATGGAGCCACTTTTTCACTTCTGTGTCTCGGAGTCAATTATAATGTATCTATGTTAGAGAGGTGATTTATATTATAGCATGTAGCTCATTTTTTCCTGGGTTATAAAAAAAATTATGCAACTTACTGAACGTATCCGATTGCTTCTGCGTGTAAGTGACATCAATCATACTCCTCAACTTCTCTCCCGACTCCCGGGAGATGTTGCTGATGGAAGTCTCGCTACCGGCATCGGCTTTCCTCTCCATGAAGCGGGTGATTTTGGACTCGCGGTTTGGGCGCGTGTCGTCCAACAGACAGTCCACCAGCAGCAGGGAGGTGTACATGGAGTTGTCGGAGAGCATCCGCCCCTTCACAGAGAGAAGGAGCAGACTGAACCGAGCGAGGCCGACCTCGTCCGTACTGCTTAACGGTGAGAGGTGAGACTGGAAATCAGAATACGAAACAAAGTGTTAAAACATAACAATAAGTTTAAATATTAAATTTTCTTAGAAAGTAAAAAAGAAATTTCCTCACTTATTCAATTGAGAATAGGACATTGTGCTATTCCTTCTCACCTTTATAAAAATCACGTGCTTGACTCCTCAGATTGTACATTCTGTGGTCTAGAAGTTGGACATTTCAGAACACCTTCGTAACCTTCACTGGCTCAAGTGCCCTGAAAGAATCCAGTACAAACTGTGCTGGATGGTGTTTAAATCCATCAATGAAATGGCCCCACCCTACATCTCTGAACTATGCTTCCCGGAAAACACTGGTCTGAGGCAGTCAACGCTTAGATCAGCAACATCAGCATATTTTTTTGGCTGTCCCTCTCTAAACAAATATCCTCTCTTATATCGAGCCTTATATATGTATAATTACATCCCCTCCATTCAACATCTGATCTCTTCTACATAAATTCACCTTCCCTCTCTCCAAAACTTAAAATGATGGCCTAAAGCACCCTTGTAGGGTGAAAGCCAGAAACATTTGAAAAAAAAAACACTAATTTCTGAACATCGTTTGATGTCGAGTCAAAAATATTTACTGGAACCAAGTGCTTTTTTAAGTAGCATCCTTTTTTCTTTGAATCATCTTGGTTTTGCCAAATCCATGTAAAAGATGGCAGCGCCCTCCATTTTTTCAACACTTTCCTGAAGGACTGTAAGTAACTGTAAGTCTCACTTGTCTTTCTGATGCTTTGCTCATCATCTCGATGGTAAGGCTGTCCATGGTAAAGGTGAACTTCATGATAGTCCTAGTGGGGGCCAGCAGAACCTCCGAATCCTTCCTCTTGGCCCCGTACATGGCCATCTCGTTCTTCTTCAGCTGCTGGGTGCGCGAGGACTCCATGCTGTCGCTGGACTTGAGGCGGTTCAGCACTGGTGGTGCGGGAGGCGGTACCACAGTCTGCTCCTTCCCCTCCGTTAGGTTCTCTGCTAGGATTTTCATCACCATCTTGAAGTCAGAGTTGGCCACTCGAAGCTGAAAACGATAAAAAAAATATTAAATGATTTTTATTTATCTAGTACATAACATTTGCATTGCAGCAGAAATTGAACCCACAATCACCTCACTGAAAGTTTAAAGAGTAGACCACTACACCATTGGGTCAATTTGGTGCTATTTTCGGGAAAACACAAAAATATTACGAGCAGAAAGGGGTTAAAGATTTTCAGTCCTATTTTCACAAAAGTGCATAAAGAAATTGGCATGATATTTTCCCCTCCCTTTAAAAAGGTCTTTCACTGTATTCAGCATAAATTTATAAGATATATTAACTTTAAACTCGGTCTACCAATAGAAACTATAAATTACAAACACTTGTAGTAAAACAAATAAAAACACTCTCTGATAAAAGACTCGTTTCCGACTTGACTTTTATCTTTAAAATTGCTAATGGAATTATAGACAGCACTGATTTATTGAGCCTAATCACCTACAATATACCAACTAGAATTACTCAATCAAAAATTCATTTAGATACTCACTTGTATCTAGATTACATGCAGTTGGCAATAATTTTGCAGAAATTGTAATGTGTTCAACTGCACGGAATATAGTTACAAGAAGGCTGTAGTAATATACCTCAATAATATTAATAACTAAGCTAAGCATAATACTATTCTTCTGCATTGAATTTCTATATAACTAATAGCAAACTTGATTACTGTTACACTAAACTATTATGTATATCAAATGTTTGTAAAAGCCCACATGGGCGTAGAATCTATATAAATAAAAATGTAAATGTTCGTTTGTTCAAAATCTTATATCTCCAAAAGTTTTACACCGATTGCTTTTAAATTTTGACACAATGTTGCATTTGAATACGCATGTGTTTTTTTATATCTATATTATATAGATGTTACCTGTGACATGTATAAGCATGCTTTAAAAAAAACAGCGCCATCTGTTGGACAAACATGCTTTTATAGTAAAACAGCGACATCTGTTGGACGTAAAAGCAATACGCGTTATTGTTTCTCTATCTGCACAGACAGACTGAGCCACAGCGACGTGTGGCAGTACAGTGGGTACAGCTAGTATATAAATAAATATATTAGCGTTGCCGGTGCTGTCAACTGAGTAGACATGGTTTCTAATTATGTATTAAAATATCTCTATAAATATACTGGTTCCATGCTAACTCAACACAGTGACTATTCAACACACCTTTAAAAAGTGATTAAAAATGATGAAAAAAAATTTTTTTAACCTAACCTACTTAACCCGGTTAATAAAGTTTTTGTTTCATGACTTTCCATGACTTTATATAACTTTTTAAAGATGTGATGAATTATCATTTTGATGATTTATCCGGCCACCAAATATACATTTATATTTTAGGTAAATACATTATTTATAGATTGGATTGAATAATTACAATACATAAATATTTCTACTCCATAAAACAGTGGTGCACCAATATTTAACCCTTAGGAACCGGGAAGGATTTCAATGAATTGGTTGCCTGGACCGGCATGATTTTCTGAAATTTTGTGTCATTGTTTAAAAATTTATACAGCTGCACCAAACAGGTTTTAAGTTATAAATTTTATTTTATGGCATTCTTAAAGGTTGAGTTATTGTATACGTATATCGAAAATTAGGTTTTTAGTGTCTGATTTTGTGTTATGTTAAGTTTAAAAGCAAATTTACCTTCAAAATGCCGCCACTAAAAATAAAATCACTCATTGTTTATTTATTCATTATAATATCGAAGAATTTTTCTTCACACATAAATAATGTACCTTTGTCAGTCATCTTATGAAGATTTATCTGCAGTTTTATTAACACATTGATTACAATTATTGATTTCTTATTACGCAGTCGCTTTTTTCCCCGGGCCACACATACACTTACAAGACATCATGTCCATATTAGATATGGTTACCATAAGAGTATTGAGCGCTGCGGACACTTTAATTATTGAAACTTCTGTACAGTATGATATATTTTAAAACATGTAGTAGGGCATAAGGCAACTTCACAGTCCGAACACCAATAACGTGTCTGAACGCGACGTTTTGGATTGAGTTTTGAGTGTTTGCAAACGTAACACTCCCGGCAAACCGATTTTCTCTTAGAATTTGCGGCCTGTGGAACATCCGACAGAAAATGTCTGGCAATTAGCCTCAGCGGATTTTCGCCAACTCGATTAACTCTTCTGGATGAGCCGGGAACATGATGTTTTTGAATGAGTTGCCTGATAACTTCTAAATGAAAATCTGTGAGGCTCACATCTTTTTTAGTTTTGTACTTATACATCGCGTGGGCATTTATTAAAACTACATCGATTGTCCGAAACGCAATTTTTTTGTACCACTTAACAGTTTTACGAACACAAGGTTATCAACATATCTGACCTATCAACCCCCCCCCCATATTCTTATTATAATTTACTATACAACTGGGTTTTACTATTGGATCCTTTGTTTTCCAATTCGCTTTTCCTGTTTCTACCATTGAAGTGTTGTGTGATGTGGTCAGCGTATGAATGTCCCTTTTATCATGCCATTTGATTGCAAGTAGGCTCCCAGATTTTTTGCATTCCATATCTCCTTTTTTTACATCACCAAATGGTGGTAAACATTTTCGCGTCTTTTTAACAGTGCCACAAGCATTAGTGGTTTTACTATGTAAATTACTAAATAAAAAAGGGCTCGTATACCAGTTATCTGTGTATACAGTGTGGCCCTTTAGAGCATGCTTAAAATGGATAAATATCGATCTCTTGACATGGTTTCTCCAAATATTGGCGATGAAATGAGCTTGTCTAGTGTCCAATATTGACGGATTTTTCCCTTCTTGCTTCTTGCCATTAGCATAGTCAGGGCAATGAACACATACATTTCCTCTGTATCAACATTTTTCCATTTATGTTAACTCGAATTTGGAGCAAATACTTTTTGTGATTTTACAGTATCAAAATATCTGTTGGTTTCGGTTGTTATGCAACCCACGATAGTTTTATTTAGGAAAAGTTCAAAAAATTCAACTTCACTACTCTCCTGATTGAGTTCACAATCTCTTAAACCAGATTGTTGATTAAAATTGTGTTCTTCAGGTTGGAAATTAATTCCATTTTCCCATATTGGCGAGAAATTCATAAAATTTATATCAGGGGAGGAATGTTCGTCCAAACCAGAAATGTCAATTTCATTATCTCCGTTTTCTGATGATTCATCTAAACTCTCCAAATCTTCTGGAATATAATCTTCATCATCACTCATGGAAAAGTCCGAATCACAATCTAACACAAAGTTTTCGATGTCTTCGTTATTCATTTTTAAGAATTAAAAACCCAAACTATTTATGTGAAATTATTGGAGATAATAAAAAATGGACCATGGAAGAATATGCACTGCAATGGAATATTTTTGAAGACACCTGAAGAATAAATGTTCCTAAATAAAATGGTATATCTAAAGTAATCACTTCACTAATGTAAATATTAACAAGATTATCTTATATTGGACAAAGGATATCACATTTCTCAAACAGTTTATTATTAGCTATAAAGATAAAAAAATCTAATAAACAATTATGTTCACCGCAAGTAGCAATAACTCAGCCTGTAATGTAAACACACTTGTGGCAACGGGACGACACGCATACAGTATGCGAGTGACAAAAAGTTTGATGAATTGTGAAGGGATACATGGATACAAAAAAATTAATTAAAAAATCACTGTAAGTAAAAAGGAGTTCCTCTTTAAATGGTATGATAGAAAACATTCAGTTTTAGAGTATGAAGCTTTTACTTCGAAAATTTACCAGTAAATCAACTCAATATTTGGAGATGAACATGACGAATTCTCCAAACTGCTATTGTAGTGGGTCAGCTTGTAGGAGAATTTTCCTTCAACTACAATTGTAGTTGGTCGGATCCTTCAGGTTAACAGAGAAAATTACACCTATATACGCGCGGCTGCAGTAGCAGGCGGTCGGCTAACACTGATGCACGCATCATGTGTTTTTTTTCGTTTTCATCACTTATACTCAATATTTTATATGTTTATCTAATATTATTATGATGATGACTATAAATAATGTAAACTATTCATATGACTTAAAGTCATAAAACTAAATGTATGCTAAATGTACAATACCGGAGTGCGTGGACTTTTTTAGCACTGTAAGGAAAGGGTTAACTACATTTGAACTTAGCGACTGTTCAATTTGATAGGCGTAAGCGGACACAAGTGTGTCAAATACCAATATTCCTCAGGGTTGCATTGTGACTATAGTTCCATTACAAGAAATGTGAAAGAAGCATGGGAAGAAATTTGTGCAGTGAATAGATAACGAAAGTGATAAAATAAGACAGTACTGGTACCTTAATAGCTTTCATCCGGCCCGACATGTCGATATCAGGAATCTTGGAATACCACGACGATGACAGATTCCTCTTGACTGTGAGTTTGAAGGTGGTCGGCTGGAGGAGCATCTTCTCATTGTGAACCTCGTTCTTCTCACTTAATTCCACGCGAGATAGCTTGAACTTATCCAAATGTAGAACAAGTTCATCTACTACCACCACATGTTCTGCCTGTAAATAATGATGGGAATAAATTCTAAATCAAGCGGTAGGTGCAGATTGCTCCAACGATAGCCAACATTTGATAGGAGATAGAAGAAATAAAGCAGACAGTTTCTTTGCTCTCGTGTCATGAAATATGCACAACATTTTCTGACTGAAATATCTAGGCTAACGCAACTATTTTAAGCTTTGAAATATTCAATAGACCATTCAAAAATAAGACAAGAAGCCGTACTCTTTGTTCCAATTTATTCAACATTAAAAATTATTGTAAAAAGAAAAATTAAACTCGGGGAAGCCAGGTAGCAAAAGTAGTGATTTATAAAAACAAGTTAAGGCGATGCACTATGTCGTGTAATATTTATATATCATTAACACCCCTTACGTAGATGGCGATAAGGTTTAAATTCCCACTTAACACCATCCGCCTGTTTTGATTTATGCAAGAAAAAAACATGGCTAAAAAGTGCCTTTTTATTTTATTTTGTGGATGTTCAGGCATAAATAATTCATTTTTTTCCGATCATTTTATAAATAACTTAATTTGCCACATTATACAATAAAATCATAACCGAAAATGGGTTCATAAGTAGGAGATTTTGAACTTTAAAGCAGTTTTCACAGGCCTTATACATTATTTTTTTCTGGGCTTATAAAAAGACTTCTAAAAAATACTCGATTATTTCAAAGGCCAAGATGTATTCTACTCGCAGTATTTAATTAAAGCATCTGAAACATTTCTAGGCGACCAAATTTTCAAACCAAACACACATGATTTTGCATTATTACGTAGGGTAGAGGTCGGCAAAGTGCGGCTCCGGAGCCGCATGCGGCTCTTTAGCCTCTTAAGTGCGGCTCCCGCGCAAAAGTTCACGGAAACGCGCGCAAGACGCGCCGATGGTATCGGCGGGTGACACCTGTGGGGTGCGCGGTGCGAGGGAGACTCTTCTCGCGTTTCAATAAGTCTGGTTGGCGTTGGATAGCAGTCACATGGCAGTCACCTCGCCAGTCGCGTTTGTCGCGCACGTGTTACAAGGGTTTTTTTCCATCCAGCTGCACATTCTACGGGTATTTACATAATTAATTTAATATTTATTTGATATATGTATATGATAATCATTTAATTATAATGTTATTTATTTAGTGTTGGTGTCGGAAAAAAATTATATTATAATATGATAGTTATTTAGTATTGGTGACCGAAAAAAATATTTTTGGGATTTTTTTATAGGTCCCCTATTTCACATGGCTACCAAAAAGAAGCAAAGAAAAACGGAAGATGAAAACCGTGAATTTAGAGTAGAGTGGACCGAGACTTTCGCGTTTATTCAAAACTTAGATGGCCTTCCGACATGTCTTATTTGTAAGGAAAAATTGGCGCATAACAAGAAGTAAAATTTGGAGAGACATTTAAAAATAAACACACTTCATTTAGCAATAAATATCCTGTCGGTAATACAAGGAAGAAAGCAGTTGAGGAACTCCAGAAGACTCAAGAGACATTAACTTCTGTATTCAACAACTGGATGCAATCTTTCAGTAATGTTAATATGGCAAGTTTTGTTGTTAGTCGAGAGATTGCTAAGAGAGGGAAACCGTACACAGACGGCGAATACATTAAAAGTTGTTTTGTAAAGGCATCCGAAGAACTATTTCGGGATTTTAAGAACAAGGCAGAAATTAAAAAAAAAATTAAAGAGTTCCGTTGTCTGCCAAAACAGTGAAATATAGAACACTTAAAATGTCTTCGAATATAACCATCCAGCAAATCGAAGATCTAAAATTGGTTTAGGCTTTATCAATAGTAGTTGACGAGTCTTGTAACATAAATGATACAGCGCAAGTTTCGCTTTTTGTAAGATTTATTTCTCATACAGGTCCTAAAGAAGAACTTTTAGGATTATTGCCACTCAAAGGTCAGACGCGTGGAGAGGATATCGCAAACGCTGTAATTGGATGTGTGGATAAACATCAAATTTCTCTCGAAAAAATTGTGTCGATTTCAACAGACGGTGCCAAAAGTACGACCGGCCACAGAAAGGGGTTTGTTGTTCTTTTGAAAGAAAAAAATAATCACGAGATACTTCCTTACCATTGCATCATTCATCAAGAAGCGCTTTGTGTGCAGACATTTCCAAAAGAAATTTGTAAAGTTATGGAATTGGTGATTACGATTGTTAACTCCATTTTAGCTAAAGCTCTTAATCATAGCCAATTCAAAGAATTTTTAGTTGAAATGGAGAGTGAGTACGGTGATCTTTTGATTCATAACAAGGTACGTTGGTTATCAAGAGGGAACGTTTTAAAGCGTTTCGAATTGCTGTTTACAGAAATCAAAGCATTTCTCCTTGAGAAGGGTGTTAACTATTCAGAACTAACAGACGATAAGTGGATTCAAAACTTTTATTTCATGGTAGACGTTACGTCTCATCTAAATAAACTTAATCATAAACTACAAGGGAAAGGAAATACAATTTTTTCGATGTTAGAAGAAGTCGTTTCATTTGAAAACAAATTATCCCTCTTTGCTGAAGATTTTGCAAGAGAAACATTGTTTCACTTTCCGAGTCTGCTGAAGCATCGCCAAGAAAATAATTCTTTCATTGACAAGCACTACTAAATATGGAGCTCTAAATTTGAACGTCTTTGTGTTGATTTATAAATACTGGAGAAGAAAAAATGTGAGCTTAGTTCACAACACAAGTGGTCTACCTTGAAAGACCTAGAGAAGGAAGACATGATCATATTCAACGCTTGGAATAGTATTCCCAACTCTTATGACCAGTTGAAAAAACTCGCTTTTTCTGTACTATCCCTCTTCGGTTCTACATATTCATGCGAACAATCTTTTCAAGCATGAACTTTATCAAGAGTAAACTGAGAAGTCGTCTTATTGATGACAACCTGGAATCGTGCCTAAAATTAAGAACAACAACATAGAAACCTGACTTACTCAAACTTTCGAAGGAGATGCATGGGGCATCGTTCGCATTAAGTACTTATTATGATTGTCATTGTCATGGTTTTATATATATTATTTTTAATCTGTTTTTTTAATTTTTCTTTGTACAATATTTTACGTTACTTAAATCTTACAAAACTGATCAATCAGTTTGATTGTAAGAAATTTCTCATTTAGCCTGTTTATTTGTTTGAAATAAAATAATTATATCTCAACTTAATATTTGAATAGGTAATACATCATAATTACGTAATAGTGTAGTACTTAATATTAAAATACTTAACTGATTATTATAATGCTTTGATAATTGGCTCTTATTTTTTTTTATAAATCGTTGTAATGTACATATATGGCTCTTTGGCAAATAAGTTTGCCGACCTCTGACGTAGGGCATCGCCTTAAATGCTGGTTCGGTATTAGTTCTACAGTGGGAGAGTAGTTTTGTTATGTCACTGCATCCAAAAAAGGATATATCATGGATGAAAGGCCACCAAATTAAAAAAACAACAACTTACATTAACATCTAGTTCGATGAATTTATTTTTCATAGTGATATAACCCAAATCGACCATTACAGCGAAGTAACTTTGGGAGTTCTCCGGTGCAATCACAATGGGGGCCTTTAGGCTGATGTCCATGGCCACCTTGGTGGCCTTCTCATACGCATTCTGCACATTGGCCTTCGCCGATTCTGCCGCCATGGCCGAGGCATTCTTTATCGCCTCTGTTGCTGCTTGGAAATTATTGAGGAATTTCTAAAAATAAATCAAAACGTTAACAAACATGATTTAAGATTTTCACGGCCATAAGTATTTTTGCTATTTGTTTTTGGGGTGTTATGCCGTGTTGCGCTAACTCCTTCTTTAGCCAACGTTTCGTACAACATTACAGTGTCCATCATCAGGTCTGATGTGTCAGATGACAGATGTGTCAGATGTCAGATGACACATCTGCCCTGATGATGGACACTGTAACATTGTCCGAAACCTTGGCTAAAGAAGGAGTTAGCGCAACACGGCATAACACCCCAAAAACAAATAACAAAAAACATTAACAAACATTTTTCTAATTGTTAAATAACCTTTACAATGCATGCCTTATTAAAGCAATCTATTCCATCACGTGGCATATTTTGGCACAGTGTAGATGTTTTATTGAAACTTTATGAATCACATAATACGCGACATTTACGTACAGGGGTTGCTGCTGATGAACCACATATCCGACAGCCAAGGCTGATGAAAGCATGATGAGTAAGATTAATGAAGGGACGCTTAGATGGTTTGGGCATGGAGAGCGAAAGAGCGAAGAAAGGAGTGTAAGGAGAATATATGACACAAATGTGAATGGTAGCAGAAGTCGTGGATGCCCGAAGAAAACATGGCACAATCAAGTGAATCATATACTTGAGTCGGGCCATGTCAAGAGTTAGACAATGTATGAATGTAAATGAGGCAATGAATGTGTGTCTAGGCGAGAATTGTTTGGCGGTCCGTCCTATCAGCCACGGTGAAAAGACGTGATGGTTAGTTAGTTATTTAGTAAATACAATATCGTCGCCAGGCGTGCAATACCTTCAATAAAAAAAATTTACAAGAGAGTGTAGGAACTAATTTTGAAGCAGGAAAATGAAGGAAGAATAAAAAGAAATGGAAGTTTATCTTAATTTTACAATCTCTTGTAAAATTTCTATTTTTTCACATTAAAGGTATTATGTGCCCAGCGGTGATATATATGAAACTTGAGAGATTATATTTTTCCTAGTGAGGCTAAAAATTGAAATGTTATCAATATTCAATACCATGTGAAGAAATATTAAACATTAAACAAACTTTACTTTTGTGAACTTATAATACAAATTGTGAAATAATATTTGTATATGAAATACAGTAGAACCTCGTTAATTCGAAATCCACGAGACATCAAAAATCAAATTTCAAATTAACTAATTCCAAATTTTATGACAAAGAAGACGCCGAAAATCGGGTTCCTCGGCCGCCCCTTCAAATTCGGGTAGTATTTATTTCACTTTCCGTCGCGGCCGACCTCTTAAATTCAGGTGTTTGATGTAAATTCATAAAAATATGATATATTTCCACGTAAATCGAATTTTCTCAGCCAATTTTTACCGCGGCTGGCCTTTGAAATTCAGTTATATAAAGTAAATTCCGTCGCAGTCGGCCTTTTAAACTCATATATTCTAAGTAAATTCGTAAAAATACGTTGTATTTCTGCGTAAATAGACATTTCAGGGCCGATTTTCGTCACGGCTGGCCCTTAAAGTTCAGTTATTCGAAGTAAATTCATATATATATGATATATTTACGCGTAAATCGATAGTTCGCCGTCAATTACATCCCGATCGTCCGTTTAAATTCAGATATTTGGTGTCAATTTGTAAAAATACGATATATTATTTCCAAGTTTTTCTTGGTCCTTCAAACTCAGATATTCGAAATAAATTCGAAAAAATACGACATTCCAGTGTAATTCAGATTTACAAAATAATAATCCTAATCAGGGCGATGTATAACCATGTAAAAATATATTTTTCGGCGTTTTACCGCCATGGCTGTTTTTCAGATTCAGATTTACGAAATTTTATGATTTATTTTCGCAAAAGTAGAATTTTTTCAAATTACGCCAACAAATTTACGTGCGCGGAAAAAAAGCTTATTTCGAATTACGAAATAGCACATTTCGAATTAAAAAAAAAAAAAATTGCTAAAATTTCGAATTTCGCGTTTTTTTGAATTATCGGGATTTGAATTAACGGGGTTCTACTGTACTGTAACTTCATGTGCATCAATGTATTTAAACGAGCCCACCAAACAGGTTGGCACAACTCCGTGCGTTGTTCAGGGCAGATATAATGATATTATAAAGAGTGCAATATTCACTTACCAGCATAGATGTGACGAACCAATTCAGGAAAAGAATTCTTATACAACTGATCTGTGCATCAATGGTCATATCATTGCTGTCAACATTTGTGTAATGGTCCATGTTGTACAACACCAATTGTAAATTGAGAGCATCTCCTCCCACAATGGACAAAATCTATAAGAACGATGAAAAATCAGTACAAAACACTGGGTGAGAAGTGATCCATCGATAAAGCTATATTGGATGTCAATAATTCAGTATGTATCTGTCATACAATTTCTTTCTGGTCAATAGAATAATCTTCAAAGTATGTATGACGATAATAACACTTACATGGATTTGTCAAAACAAATTATTTTATAATATTTATAAAAATACATAGATAATCCAGCACACGTCTCGAAGGCACTACTTATCTTAGTACTGGTAGTTTTTTGCACACACAGTGTCCGGAAACTCATAGTACAAGCGGGAAACTGGTTAATTATATCACATAGAGAACCTAAAAAAAATTGTTTATTATTTTCCTTTTTTTCAGCTAAAGGAAAAAAAAAGTGTACCACAAAATTGACTCCAAATGTTATGTACATTCACCAGTTTCCCGCTTGTACTACGAGTTTCCGGACACTGTATAATGTTATGATTATGTTTTTATAACCAGTTGAACGGTGGCTACCAATAATTAGATCTCATCGTTCTGGGTCTTAAGCGATGGCTGCCTAAATTTAGGTAGACAATTTTATAGAGTTTTTTGCAAAATTCCTGCAAACATCTCAATTAACTATAAAACCTACAAATATAGGATAAACGGTAAAATATATGGATTCATTGGCTTTAAACTACAGTAAGCAGTTTATTATGTTTCCATATTAATATTAGGAGCTTTGATTTTGTAATGAGTGCGACCAAATCGAAAAACTGAATGCCCGGAAATCATCATCGCTCAAGGCATTTAAGTTGTAAATATCCCATCGCTCGAGTGGATAAACATATTATGACATTTGTGACAGTCGAGGATCTGGTTCCATACGTTACATCACAGTAATTTCTCATTCTTGGTAGTAGTCATAGTGGTAGGTATACATAGTATAGTAACGAAAAACTGAATATCCAGAAATAATAATATGATAATAATTGTAATATGAATAATGAACCTGTTTATGTACGGAGGCAGGGTTGCGATCGATGATTTGTATATCCTGCAGAGTGGCATTGACTTGTGTGTAAGAGTTCTTCATGATGAGACCCACTTTGAGGCCCGTGACGGCCATCAGGGCCAGGGAGCGCTCCTCCGTGGCTATCTCCACTCCCACCTGCTCCATGAACATCTCCACCTTCAGCCCAATCGTTTCCACGTGGCCTCTCTTCTTCATCTTTGATATTGTTTCTAAACAGATAAAAAGATTATTAATTACAAACATTAAAATTTTCACCACGTTCTGGAGAATAATAAAAAAAAATTATATAGTATAACGGGTATACGCAATACTTTTTGTTTCATACATTTTCAGTGAAAATTTAAGCATACATGGGTGTGTGTAGCGGTGTACGAATTAGACACTTGTTTGTGTTCCACAAACAATTTTTAAAAAATAATAATTTTAGTACAACAAAAAAAACATAAAAAGGAAATTATATACAGGGTGTCCGGGGGTAAAGTAAATAAATATTCTTCTCGGGTAAAATATTTTAGTATGGGAAAAAAGTTGTGAATATCGAAAAAAGTTATTCTTCATTTTTACTTCTACCATCATGTAGAATCACATCCCGAAGCTAGTGCACTTTACCCCCGTATACCCTGCATATGTACTCACGAGCAGCAGATTTGGGCTTATGGGTAGACAATAATTCTTCATCTTCGTGAATGGTTGATAGCGGAGTACCGGCTGTAGCCACTCGGTCCTGGACACCCTGTACCGCATTCAGTCTTTTCTGAAATATGCATACGATATTAACCACTACAAACTACATATGTAACTGAAACTTTCAATATTCCTTTCCAAAGAACCAACTTTACCTTTCCCAACCTCTTGTGCAAATGTGTCGACGAAATAACCAGTGGCGGCTTGTGACTTTTGGGTGTACTAGAGTGCTAAGGCCATTTTTGATTGTTGTAACCAAAACTTTCATCCTTTTTTTTTTTAAATTCAGTTTTTGTATAAAGATTTTCAGTAAATCGGTGCAGCCCTTGGCCAAACTGAAATTTCCTACAAATCTTAAAAAATTAAATCTGTAAGAAAATTGAATTTTCGAAAAAAATTATAAATCATTTTGGACCAAATTACATCAATAATGCTGAAATTTTCTAACGCACTCTATCACGCTCAAAAGTCATGAGCCACCACTGGATATAACATCCATTGTAGATACCGGACTCTTTTAAAGATAGCCGACAGAAGTTTACAAAATTTCTCGAATATCTTGTATTCACTTGCGTTCGCTTGACCGAAACTTTATTGAATCTTGTTTTACAAATTGCTTATTGTTGAATACCGTTATTGGACGGATAATAGGTATTTATTATTTGTAATTGTTTTTTATGTCAACATCTGTTGTGTATAATTATAAATAAAATAAAATTTAAATGATGTACGAACCCTTTCTGCAAATGCACATTCACTTGGTCAAACATATGTGTTACATATAAATTACTAAGCAGCAATGACATAATATACCTGGTAACGACTCGCCACCGTCATTAGCTGCTGTATCCCCTCTTGGTGCAGCAAGAGTTGGAGAATTGTAAAGTCCAATTTAATCAGTTGTTCAACTGAACCATACCGGCTGTGAAAGTCAGGACAAGCCTTGTTTACCTGAAAGAAGAATTAAATTAATTTTCTTCATTTCATATTTTTTAGATTAGATCGATTTAGATTAGATTTGTGCTTTATTTATCTTTGACTTCACTTTTCTTCTGTTGTGTTGTTCTGTTTTGGAATGGAAAAATAAAATGGCAACTCACATTGCTGTATTCAACGGTGAACAAGTAAGGCCTCACATCCTCTTCCCCGCGGGGGGTGCGAACAAGGTGCAGCGGTTCCGCGGTGGAGTAGCGGTACAGGACCATGTCTGCCCCGCCCAGCCGCGCGCTCGCCTCCAGCGTTAGGGTCCTCTGCACGGCATGCAGCTCGAGCCCGCTTAGAGCAAACGAGATCAGTTGGTGCATCGTGGGAAGGCCCTCATTCTTGGGGGCTTTGGAGCGCTTGCGCATCAGGGTCAACTTGAATTCTGAAAAGAAAAAATAATAAATTATTGTAAATAGTAAAACCCTCTTATAAGGCTACCATATAAAAAGTTCTGTTTTTGATGTCTGTTTAAAAACTTATAAGAGAGTTTCACTGTAGGAAAAAATGTATTTACTATTTTTTTTTAAATTTACAGACAAATTGTCCACTAACAATATAACATTATACATGTGCAGTTGGGAAACATGCCAAATGCGCACCCAACATTTACACAGTTGACATTTATCACATGAGAAGGAGTTTCTGTGTTTCTTCCCTCCTATAACACGGGTCTTATCAAGAACTAGGTTCAATCCTTCCTTTCCACAAAAAGACCCCCCACACAGCATCCCCAAAGACAACATAGGCACTGAGGACCTCCTATGTGAAGTTATTGTATAAAAAACAACAAAAAAATACAGAGTAGACCCGCGAGAGGAGAGCACATATACATAAGAATAACAATGAAAAACAAAAAGATGAAAGTACAGTAGAACCTCGTTAATTCGAAATCCACGTCGACATCAAAAATCAAATTTCTAATTAACGAATTCCTACGTAATTCGAAATTTTATGAAAAAAAAAAAAAAAAAAATCGATTTTCTTGGCCGCCTCTTCAAATCCAGGTGGTATTTTAGTTGTAAATTCGTATTAAAACCAATTATTTCTTTATTTTCGCGGCCGATTACCATAGCGGCGGGCCCTTTAAATTCAGATATTCGCAATAAATTCGTAAAAATGCTATATATTTACGCGTAAATCGTGATTTCGCTGCCGATTTCGATCGCGACCTACCCTTTAAATTAAGATATTCGTAAAAATACGATATATTTCCGCGTAAATTGAGAATTCGCGGTAATTTTCCGTCGCGGCCGGCCCTTTATTTCAAATATCTGAATTTAAATTCGTAAAAATACGATATATTTCCGCGTAAAACGGGAATTCGCGGCCGGCTCTTTAAATTCAAATATTCGAAATAAATTCGCAAAAATACGATATATTTCCTTGTAAATCGAGAATGCGCGGCCGACCCTTTAAATTCAGATATTTGATGTAAATTCTTAAAAATATGATATATTTCCGCGTAAATCGAATTTTATCGGCAGTTTTTCGTCGCGGCCGGCCTTTTAAGTTCAGATATTTGAAGTAAATTTGTAAAAATATATCATATTTCGTCGTGAATCGAAATTTTTCGGCCGATTTCCGTCGCGCCGTATTTTTTTACTAGGATATTCGAAGTAAAGTTAGTAAAAATACGATATATTTCCGCGTAAATTGAAATTTTGCGTCCGATTTCCGTCGCAGCGGGCCCTTTAAAATTCAGATATTCTAAATAAATTCGTAAAAATACGATACATTTACACGTCAAACGAAATTTCACGGCCGAGTTTCGTCGCGGCCGACCCTTTAAATTCAGATATTTGGTGTAAACTCGTATAACTACGACATATATCCGCGTAAAACGTATTTTCTCGGCCCTTCAAACTCGGATATTCAAAATAAATTTGAAAAAGTTCTACATTCCAGTGTAAATCGATTCAGATTTACAAAATAATAATACTAATTAGGACGATGTATAACCACATAAAAATACATTTTTCGGCGTTTTACCGCCACGGCTGACTTTTAGATACAGATTTACGAAATATTATGATTTATTTTCGCAATAATCAAATTTTTTCGAATTACACGAACAAATTTTCGTGCGCGGACAAAAATAAATTTCGAATTACGAATTAACGAATTTCGAATTTCGAATTAAAAAAAATTTTGTATGAAAAAATTTTTCAGCGGAAATTTTTTTGGCGAAAATTTCGAATTACGCGTTTTTTCGAATTATCGGGGTTCGAATTAACGGGGTTCTATTGTATAACATACACACAGAAGTCCCTTGTAATTTCTATGTGTCTAAATAGGGATAATATTGTAGTAGTTGCTTCTTCATTGGTTTCTTTTTTTCTGTTCTTTGCTTTATCAGTCAAGTTTTACATTTTATGTTGTAAAAAGAAGAGTTACAGTTGAGATAATACGAAGGATAGCAAATAAAACAAGGAATATATTTACTTACCACCCATATAGAAATTGGCCTCAACTTCTGTGAGTTGCACAAAATCTTCTTCCAGGATGGTAGTTGACTTCCGGTCATTCTGGCGTTTCTTATTCTCCGCCGGGTCAAAGTACTTCAACAGAGACAGGCTGGATGAACGAGATTCAGCAGGCTGGAAATAAAATCAATTAATATGTAAAGAAAGCCACTAAGGGAGCCAATAAGTCAATTATAACTAGACCGGAAGCAAAAGAAGATGCGTACAAGGCGCAGTCCCTCCATATATGCTTTGGATTCACAATATCAAATAAGTATTTCAAGATCAAATATGTATTTGGCTAGAGTAGTGTCTGAAACATTTTTATGAATATAAAATGGGATTTGTTCCGCGGTACACCAAATAAAAAACCTTAAAGTAAATGTACTTTTATGAATATGGAATATGGAAATCGTTGTATAGATAACTTTTTTTTTTGAATTTTTATTATTTATCAACATATATGTATATGGTGGTAATAACTTTATTAGTGAGAAGGGTGCAATTGATTTTTTGAAAGAATTCTGTCAAAACCTCATATACCATCTGAAACCACTCTCGTTTTTGGTATTCATTTTCACGTGCGCTGAAAAACCATATTCACTTAGATACGACGATCCAAACGGCAACAAAGATTTAATTGCATTAGTATAGACAATTGAGGATATTAATTCCAAAGAAGTATCTAAAATACTGACAACTCTAGCTCAGAAAATAAGGCTATGTGCGCAGGGTCTTTCTTTAAACCTATTAAAATTTCCTCCTCTGTTAGTGTCAGGTGGGTACCGTTGAATCTTGCGAATTGATGATGTACATTTAATGGTAAAGTGGTGGAAAATACCCAGAAAATGAAGCAGAAATTTTAAAACATTTTAACAAATTTCAAATTTCCTCTGCACTTCTGGAAAAATAATTAATTTGTTTGAGAAAGCGTCTATTGGGAAGCAATCAAGCTGTGAGTTTTTAACTTCCACAGTTCTAACTTCTCAGCGAAAGATTTTAATTTTCCTGCAATTGTAGTGATATTTTCGTTTGCTCCTTGCAGGCTTAAATTTTAACAGCCTTACAACTAATAAACGTGTTTTAAATTTTCCACATTTGATAAACAAGTATTTATGTATGGTAAAAAATTGTATATCAGTTGTGTAAAATTGAAAAAACGTTTATTGGTAAGCCTGTAAATGTTTAACTTCTTAAAAAGATCACTCTCACTCACTACGCTGCGCTACTGTATGTCAGCGTCACTGTAACCCTCGCGTCGACCACTATGTACGAATGTGACTAATATTTATTCCAATATGTAGAGGTTGAATTTATTTAAAATTGAAGAAATTTTAAATTAATAGGAATTATTTAACGTAACATTTTGAGTCTTTTTCCTTCGCGGCACTTCTGAGACATCTTGCATCACAATATATAAGCACACACAGTTTGACAGACACTGGGCTAGAGCATCCAATATGCAAAACACAACATTAATGCTTATGCATATAATGCACAAAATCGAGTGGATTGTTTTTAGTTAGTGTGATACATTTTAATAGTTTGGCTTGAATAACTGTAGTTGAACATTATTGAAACATTGAATATTTGTCGATTATTTATTAATTTAATTTAGGATCTGTAATTGATGCAGCGGAACATAAATGATTTATAGAGCTAATTTTATATACAATTTTTGGCAGCAATTGCATCTTGTTCGTGGGCTAGTCTGTATGTTTGATGTAGATATTTACTACTACAAAAAGTTATTCATTCCAGACACTAGGGAACACTAATATGTTTTTGGTCAAACTATAACACGTTCGGGGCAGTCAAGAGTCAAGAGCACGAGCTCGGCCCTAATTCTAATACAGTGAAACTCTCTTAAGAAGTTTTCCAAGGGACCGGGGAAAAAAAACTTCTTAAGTGGGAAAACTTCTTAAGTGGGATTCAATTTTAGCCATTTAATAACTCGAGTCCGGTGCATACGTCATTCCTATGTTAAATTGTCGTGAAAACAAGCTCATATGATCCAAGCGGTCAAAAAAAAAAATATATATATACATCTTCTAGTTATCATGGTAATTAGTATTACATATGTATTTAGAAAAAGGTGGGAATGTGAAATAAATGAAAAATGGTAGAACATAGTTGATTATCAAATCAAAACAAAACCATCCCATGGACAAAGTAAACAGTAAACACAATTTTAAAACTGTTAAAGTACATCCCTCGAAAAAGCCACTCGAATTCGGATAGTAAAAGTTGCAGCATTCCAAAAGGTTCATACTGTTGATCTTATTTTAAATTGGTGTAAAGGCAATGGATTATACATATTTACTTGTTAGTGATTACTCACTCTTAACTTGACAGTTGAAGACAGAGCTGTGGATATACGCCGTCTCTTTTTTACGCTTTCGTTTACTATATGAACTGAGGGAGAAAGAAAGACTTGTTGTGGTTAATTTTACCAAGCGGTTTGATAAAAGGACACCGCAAGTAATTTTGTTAACCGCAAACTAATGATAGCGGGTTCTTTGCCTCAGAACCGTTTGCGTACTGCAACCCTGCCATGGCACTGCACAGAAAAATCTCACAAAGTCTACGCGGCAAACTGCTTATCCACTGGAGCGCTTCGTGTTGCGCAATCAATTCAGCCATTCGATACAATTAACATCATTCCTCAAAATATTAGTAAAGAAACAATATGAAATGATTACTGCGGTTTATAGCCAGTGAATCCACCTAGATTTCACAGTTTATCCCATATTTTTAGACTCAATAAGTACTCTAGGATGTACCTAGAGGTACTACTAAGATATTGCGCAATACTTGCAAAAAATTGTCGCAAAGCGCTCCAGTGGTTATTAGTTGGCGGACTTTAACTTTTTTGCACGCTTGCTGCTTGCTCCAATGGCATTTGAGATTTGAGAGACTATTGTTATGATGTATTTTCGCCAGGCACAGTCGACTATCGTATATTTTTAAAGATATTTTAATCCTTTTCTAGAAATTCCTTATGAAAATAATATGCGCAGCTCAATATTATGTACCTGTAGGTTCATTTATGGTCCTACCTAACTAGCAGACATCGAATAGCTACGATTTCGCACATAAATAAATGGCTTGATGCTTGAATCAGAAAGTTATATCATACAAGCTGTTTGACGCTGGAATTATGTATAATCTGTGAACGCATCCAAAAACTACAAAAATCATTTGCGAAGTTTCGTTTCAATCTACATTTTAAATTTATGCATATGTATTTCCTAACCTTCAAACTTAATTTACGACAAATGTCAGATGAAACATGATGCACGGCAATTTTTGATGTTTGAATGAAAAAAACGTAATTATAATGCATATTTTACCATCTCCCCCGCCATATAATCATGTTGTTATGTATTTAAAGGTGAAATATTCCGTATTAACCGTGATCCGATAGATTATCAAAAGTTTTTCGTGTTTTACAAATTCGCTGGAATAAAAATTTTATACAATAATATTACGAAACATCTCTATGTTCATTATCAAAGAGAAGATTATTGAAGGAGGCGTCAAATGTATGCAAATGTAGATCTAGCCCACGTTGTCATTAAGGTTGAGTTTAATATAATCTTTCATGTTATTTCGGCCTTAAAGACGCTTGCATATTTGTTACATAATTCCGCATTGTTTATTCGTTCCATTGCTATTTTACCTAGTTAGGGGATTAGGAGACGGGGTATTTGGTTTATTTATTGGATGTTTATTGGTTACGGCAAGTTACGTCTTATGGCCCGGCGGCCGACAAAGGGTTTTATGGTCTCAGGTACTAGGTATGGGTTTCAGTCAACGTCTTTCAATTTATGACTTGGAAAAAGGTTCATTTTAGATATTTTGCGACACAATATTTCGTTTGTGTTGATTTTACCGCCGGATTTCTAAAACCTCTTAAGCGGGAAGCAGTTTTAGCTCTAAAACTTCTTATGTGGGAAAAAATCGTGTTTTTTGTATGGAATTTTCAAGGGACCAAAAATCAAAACTTCTTAAGCGTGAAAACTTCTTAAGTGGGAACTTCTTAAGCGAGTTTTACTGTATTATTGGTTTCAGATTAGTAACAAGACCACTGTTCATTTTTACCTTAATGGGAGCAACTTCTTCATCTTTCGGGAAAGGAACACTGACCAGAATTTCTATCAGCGATATCAACCTACAAATTAAAAAAATTTAAATTGAAGTGCGAACATTTATATTTGTACAAGAATGGATGTAATTCAATATTGTACATAATGTATTTTTGTTTACCTGTCTTCTGAGACATCAATACCAATATGGGGTAAGTGACCAGCCACCTTGATCTTGGGCAGCCTAGGATCATCGATGATGAGGCACTTTTCTATCTCTATCTTAAGGGTTGTGGGCTGCAGCAGGTGCAGTGGGGTTGGCTCAGACTGTATAATGCTGGACTTCCAATCCTCGCCCTTGTCTGCTATGACCACCTGAAAAATGTGACAATATTAAATTAGTCACATCCTTTGATCACATTTCATAATATTATTCATACTGTCTACGTAAATATGGATAAAGACACACTGAGGAAGCTGGTAGACAGATGACGCGACCACCTCAGGAGACACGTGTAGCTTGTTGGGAGTGGAAAACACAATTAAATTTCTGTAGCGAATGTGAAGATGAAGAACAAGCAGAACTTGTTTAAAAATAAACTGTTTTTATAAACCCAATAACAATATTATTGAATATATAAAATATAAAAAAATAAAAATAAAATAATAAAAAAAATAATAATAAAAAAATAAAAAATAAAATAAAATAAAAAAATGTCTATGTCAATTATCTATGGTTCCAACTTAATTGGAGCGTTGTGGAATCATGAGACATAGCCATACAACCAATGAATGTTAAGGTTAGCGTTCATGGACTCACTTGTAACTCAGTCAGCTCGAGGATGAATGTGTCGTAAGCGTGTTTGGCGGCCTGCTTGAAGATCTGTTCATCGTCAGCCCCCTCCTTGAAGAGCTGATGAATGTTGAGCGCCGTCTCCGACCTCGGGGCGGACTTCACTTTGATGGCACCAAAATTCACTACCGCACAAGCTTCGTTCCTAATAAATTGAGCAATTTTTTTACACACATTAATTCCAACTTATAGAATACATTGAAGATGGCATTTTTAATTTGGGTGAAATTCTAGAAATACACATCACGCTTTATACGCACAATTGATAGAAATAACACTTTATTTCAACAGAGATGGAGAACGGGGGAGATCGAAAAACATGCACAAAATAGGTTATTGGATTCTTAGTTTGAGTTATTTAAATAATTTGTGTGTATTAACACGTTGCTTACGGTGTGCACATTGCTATAAAAATGGTTGGCCGCTAGTTGGAAGCCAGTGCTATATTATGGTTACCCATCATCTGGAGTTGAACCAGGGTTATAAATTGGTTAGCTCAGTAAAAGGGTAGGCAGATGAAACTCGAATTCAAATCAGGGGTGGGGAACTTCTTAGTTCATCTCTTCGTCCATTGGGTCAGGGATTGGGGCAGGTCAACACAATAATTACTCATGAGTAAAAGGCACAGGTATATTTAACATCTTCTAAAGAAACACAGGGTTGAATTGGAATCTCTACTCTCTCTCTCTAGGACGACCGGGTGAAACGGGGATTTTACATGAATTTAACGATTTGAACACAAGAAAGGGTATACCGAAGAAGCTTACTGGTTTCCAGGTTCTCCTCGATGAGCGGGCATGACATAGCGAGCTGGTGATGGCCCGCGCTTCCGAGGGGATCTGCGGTTAAGTTGGTATTGTGACGCACTTAGGATTTCACCGGAAGCGAGACTCCAACGAGTAAGGTTTGAGTTGAGGTGTCGAAACATGTTTGTGAATTGGCAGCGCGAACTATTTAGTTATATTCCAGAACGTGTCCGCGTCTAATAATGTGTAATTACGCGTCATGTTTTTGCGAGCGTTGCAGTTTGTTCCGGACGGGACACTGTTCGCGCAAAGCTGGGTGATTTACGACTGGGCGCGGCGAGTGTGGGAGGCAGCTGGCGGTATTCGTTTGACCATTTGTTTGGTGGAAGGGGTAACACGTGCATTTAACATGACCGTAGCCAAAGAGGAAAGTGGGGTAACATAAGTTGTTAAGCGATTGTATTACGTAACAACATATTTGTGCGTTTCAGAAACCTTACATTGCGGCGGGGCGCACATTTTTGTGCATTTCTACGACCTTCAACTTCACATACAAAAAACACATCTTAACTTGTAATTTCTTCTGTTATATTGGCTTTGCTGTGTATCGGTTAGGTGCCGCTATAATAAACACAGCATTATGGATTCTTTTCTGGTTCAAAACATTGCTAAAAGTCATCATTCATTTCAATGAAATATTGTAAATTAATTTTAAACAAAGACAATAAATAGGTGGTATTTTTTCTTCCTCGTCAAAAAATGAAATAAAATATGTAGATCATTGACCTTTACTTTAGTCGTTAGCTGATACTTATGATGAAATAAACTCAAGTGGGGAAGCCCTAATATCATTTTTTATTCGCAGCTGTTGTGATTTCAGCGCTTGTTAAACTGTGTTGTTATTATGGAATATTAATTTTAAACATTATAAAACGCGTATATGACTTTTTTTTATTATTGTGATTTGTGGACTTATGTGATTTTATTTTGAGACATTAGACAATTACATTTGTATTTTTTCGAGTTCATTTGAGAGCATCATCGTGGAATAATTAAATGTGTATTTTATTATTTTTTTTACTTTTGTGATTTGATTTTACGCCTATTGGGATTACGATTTTTTTTATAAACCTAAAATGGACGATAGAGAGGATACTTTCATCGAAGAACATTTTGAAGACTATCTTTCAGACGTACCCAATGACGCTGAAGAAGAAATCAATGACCTTCACGAAGTTTACAGTGAGGCTGAAGAATACGAAGAAGATGATGAACCAATTTTACGTAGAAGTTCAAGACCGCGTGTCATGCGTATATCATCATCTGAAGAATCTTCAGAAGACATCCCTGATATAACCCTGGATTGGTCAGAATTTGATCCTTCTAAGAATTTGCCTGATTTCGAAGGTGTACCGGGTCTAAAAGTTTTCCCTGAAAATCGATCAAGTGTAGGGGATGTTACATAGCTATTTATAGGAGATGATTTGTTCAACAAAATAACCAATGAAACAAACATATACCATGAAAGAAATCATCACAACTATGCGACATCAGCTCACGCCCTAAAATGGAAAGATGTAACTATTCAAGAATTGAACAAATGGTTTGGCTTAATTCTTATAATGGCGCTAGTCCGAAAAAATACCATGGGCGATTATTAGTCCACAAATTCTCAGATAGAGAGCCCATATTTCCGAAAGACAATGAGCCGCGATGGATTTCGACAAATTTTACGAAATCTCCATTTTTCTAATAGTGACGAAATTCCGACCGCTAGCACAAACCGTCTGATCAAAATTCAAACTGTAATCGACTACTTCACGAAGAAATTCCAGGAAGTGTATACGCCAAATCAAAATCTATCTCTAGACGAAGGGATGATTCCGTGGAGAGGTCGTCTGAAATGTCGCGTGTACAATCCCATGAAAATTGTAAAATATGGAATCCTGAATAGGATGATTTGTGAATCAAAGAGTGGATATATCTGTAATTTAAAATTATATTCAGGTATAAGTGCTACGTTAGATTCCACAATAATCCAATTGCTGTCACCGTACCTAAATAAATGGTATAATATCTATGCGGATAATTATTACAATAGTGTGCGTTTAGCCAACCATCTAATGGGGTTAAAAACTAGAATCTGCGGCACAATTAGAAAAAATCGTGGCATACCGCCAACACTAAAAAATATACGCCTTCAAGTCCAAGAAACCACATATCTACGAAAAGGGGATGTACTTCTTCAAATGTGGAAAACCAACAAGAAGAGAGATGTAAGGATGATCTCTACGATACACCAGGCGGATATAGTGGATATGGGAAAAATTGATAGAACAACAGGGTTGCCCATCAAAAAACCAAAATGCATTGTAGATTACAATAATTTGATGAAGGGTGTTGATCTTGCAGACCAACAATCCAATTTACAGAAAATCTTTAAAGTGGACCCTTCTTATACCTTATTCACTGTGGAATTTTCAATGCTTTCCAAATTTTTAAAAAACTTACATAATAAACTTATATAATAGAACAACGGTAGGATTATAATTAAAGTTAGTCTAAAAGATTGTGCAAGAGGTGCATATTAAAAATAAATCAAAGTAAAAATAAAGATTGTAAGATAATATATATGAATTAAAAGAACACAAAATAAAATAATAATAACTATACAGAAACAAAATAGAAAAAGTAAAAATTAAATTAATAATGCTTCAACATTCGCATTGTACAGCCACAACTTTAATTCTTTTTGGTATTGCGCTAGTTTAGTTGTTACTTGATAGTTCTTCCGCAGCAGCCACACCGTCCACATCATTCACGCAAGATTTGCAAATAAGTACACCTACTTGTGTCACGGCGAGAACTCCTTTTTTTGATCCACATGATAGACTGTCTGGCATTTTGAAAAACCACGAATTGGTAAAAATAACGAGTGAGAAAACTAAAAACTTAGTAAGACGCAATTGTCGAGTTTGTGCGATGCTCAAAATACGGAAGCCAAATGCGTTCATGTGTAAACAATGCAAAATTCCGCTTCATGTTGGTAAATGTTTCCAAACATACCACACCAAGAAAAAATATGTTTAAATTTAATTAGTTTTTTGTGTTCTATTTTTTCCTATCATATTTTATCCTATTATATTTTTTTCCTATTATATTATTGTGATAAGTAAACTTATTATTTATTACCCCTGAGTCATTATTAAATATTAAATATTTTTTTATTACTAATTTTTGTTTTATTGATATAAGCTCCACAGTTTGAAGTTTGCTGACATACATCCAGTAGTGGGATTGCGATCTAATTTCGCCCGCCGCAAGTGGCAGTTTTTTAACAAACATCTCCGTAGCTAGTGTGTTAAAATTGAAATAGATCCTCCAGGCAAAGGTGACATCTAAACTAACAAAAAAAAATATGGCCGTTGAAATGTCAAAACATGTAAAATTTTGAACTTTATTATTATTATTATGTAATGAGCAGGCAGCATTCTGCTGATGCGCTCATATCCGGTTTCACAACTAGTTTGACAGCAATTGAGTGTTTTATGTTTGAACTAAGTCCTTTCTTCTTTCCAAATTTATCTCTACTTTCTTATCTCCACTTTGAAAAAAAAATTTTACTTTAATAAATCTTCTATCATCTCCAATGATGTAAATGCATGTGTAGTTTAATAATTAACACATTCTTTTCGGAAAACGAGAAAACTCGTGATACGCTTTTTTACAGCAAGACGCGGGAGACGAGTTCACTCGTTTTGTTGCGCAAAGCGGTAAGGAGCAGGAAACTTGTAAACAAGGGGTTCTAAATAGGTGCAGGGTCATGTTTTTTCTATTGTCGGCTGTACCCGATCTATCTGCCTGTCAATACAACGAGTTTGAAACACAACAAAAAATAACAAGGGTAAAGATAAACAGTCAGAACATTGCAATTATTTACCCGATATACCTGATAATTTTAACAAAGGATTTTGTTTTTGCATTTTCGTTCGTCTCGCCAGTAACTGCTTTATACCGCTTTCGTACAGACGTCTTATATTCGTGTTTCTGAGTTCATTTTGCTTTTATTACACATTTTTGGATATTAAATTTTCGTATTAAATACCTAAGAACTATTTTGTGTTGGTGAAAAATCTCAAGTTTTTTGAACTGCCTCTTGTTTCTTGAGTGATATTGTTTTTGATAAATATTATTTTTGAATGTTATACATAATTTAACTTTCCTAAAGATTATAATTTTACTTTCCCCAAAAATGAATCAAGATACATACGAGAGTGACAATGAATTGTTTGCTGACAATTTATCTAATTTTTCATGCCAAAGTGACATAGAAAGTTTATCCGATTACGATCCTTGTGAAGAAGATGTTATTCCTCTTCCATCAACGTTTACCCGAAGAAGAATAAGTTCATCATCTAGTTCTGTTTTAGACCATGGCAAAGAATGGTCATCAAGAGATACTCCACGAGTTTTGGAGGAGTTTCTAGGGCAGCCAGGATTAAATACCGAGGACGTTCCTGACAGCGTGGTAGATGCCGTAAATTTGTTTATCGACGACAATTTGTTTGCGTTCCTTGTGGAGGAATCAAACCGTTATTAACCGTTAGTCAGAACCGGCAAAAATAAAAACGTTTTACGTCATTGTCGCGTATGTTCCGCTCACAAACTACGCAGTGAAATGCGGTACATGTGCAAGTTTTGCAATGTGCCCCTGCATAAAGGAAAGTGTTTCGAACGCTATCACACATTAAAGCACTATTAGGTTTTAGTTTTTTTTATACTTATTGAAAATTTCTAAATAATCTTGTAATTTTGTATGAATAAAGTTATTTCGATTGTGAAATACTGTTTTTTCTATGATTCCCAAGGAAGTAGAATGTTTTTGTTCATAAAAAAAAAGGAATTACACATACATTGCTAAGTAAATAAATAGAGACATCTTTTCAAAGTAAAACACTGAAAGTTTCATCGAAAAATATCAAATACATAAATCATAGATATGTTGGCGCTAAAATTTTAAAAAACACCCGCGCTACGCCTGATTTGGCGGGATAATGCCCGACCATATAGTGTTAAGTTATTAATAACTAGCGGACCCCGCAAATCTTCATTTTCGTTCATGTCTTTATACAATATGTTAGTATACAACAATGTTACTGTTAAAAAACTACATCACTACATCGACTTTAATTTGACTCCAAATCTCATTCCGGTGCCGAGATATTGTCAAGTATTCCTCGGGCGTCCCCGACTTCTTCTACCATTCAAACCACTCTATAAACACTCCTGGCACTAATGAGAATAAACTTTGAAATTTTCAGCGATATCGGTGAAGAACTTTCGGAGATTTAAGATTTTTAACAAACGAACATTTACATTTTTATTTATACAGATTTTTTGTAATAATTTATGTTGAACAAAATTTTATTTCAATAATTTTTACATATAAAGCTTGAAACTATTATATAAGAATTTTACCTTAATTTTAATTTATTGTGATATACAATAAATTAAAATTAAGTTCCAACTGTTTGGGTTTGAAACTATGGCAACCCCAGTAGGTAAGGAGAAGAAGAGGAAAGTTTGAATGGTAGTCTCCCACTCCCCACCATCTTTTACTTGTAAAGGGGTTATATATATTGCATGTAAATTATTTTTTTTAAATTCAATATTATTTTCTTTGTTTGATAAATAAGTTTTTTTTTGTTAATACCGTACTGCTTACTTGGTATAAATTCCAGAATGCGGTAGAATCAGATATGAAGAACAGAATTCAATATCAATATCAACAATAGTGTGTTGGCTGACGGCATATTGAAGACCCAATGATGATTGCTCTTTCAAGTTGGATAGCCTCGTTACAGCAGCAGCCTGTAACCTAAAAAGAGAAAAAAATAGTTAGTTATCAATAAATTAATAATAGTTTTTTTCTTTCTGTAAATTTAATAATGCTACGCACTGTGACAAAGCGGATGATTCCGGTGGAATTTTGAAGACTTCAACAATTTTGATGATGGTTTGAGCATCGTACACCATCTGCAGAGGGCGAGCAGACACTTTGATGCGCTGTCCACATTTGCCATCTGAAATAACACAAAAAAACTATTTGAATTCAGTTAAAAATAACGAGAACTACATATTTATAACATATAATGAATGAGCACCAATCATAGAACAATTAGAGGTGCTACTTCATATTTAATATCCCACTGAAGCGGGTTCCACTATGAGGAGCTAGAGTCTTTCACCGAGCGAATGCAGCATGCCGTAGGGCAGTTGTTGGTACTAGTACTACTGCTTTCTTTTATTTATTTTCATTGTATCCATAAAACAGTTGTATACCAACATAAAGGTAAAGTAAATGTAAAGTAAGTGCGGCAGATTCACAGCTCTGCGGCAGCCCTGCAGACTTGAGAACTGCGTGGTGACTCACTGACCAATTACTATTAGCAAACTGCAGACTGGAATTTTCGAGACGTGCGGCAACAGCACGCAGCCCTTTCGGCAGTTTGGAGAGTCGTCAGGAACGTTCTCCGAGACACCGGGAGTGCTTGTATAAATTCAGCATCTGCTGTCTGCCAACCAGTACTAATATTCACTCACTCACTCACAATTCAAGTCACTCTCATCCAGTCAACTACTTACGATTTGCGTCTCGGGCCTACACCGGGCCGGCAATTTGAAACTGACATGCTTCCCGGACTCGATCAACGAGATCTGCCACATCTCATTCTCTCTGTAGAGTTGGTGAGTAAATACTCTGATATTAACTTTCATGTTTAATCATGCTTCTACCGTCTCCATAGTACCACACAACTAATAATAATAACAAATAGTAGAAGTAAGTACATAACAAGTGTGTATTAACCTTTTGAACGCGTTAATTTGCTCCGTTTTATCTATACCCGTACGCGGTACATATTTTCAAATACCTATGCACGCAATTAAATGTCAAATTATAGCATTCTGGCATGATTTATTGGACTATTTAGACAGAACAGATTATTCTCCACAATATGAAAACAAATCCTCGTGTGTCAACACTCTTAGATGTTTATAAAAACAAAAACATTAAATTTCATACAAAGACGTACCGTATCTTTTGAATATGGTCCCACCATTCACTCGGTGTGTGTGTACTTAGGTTATAGACACAAATGGGACACCAAGATCACTTATCATTTTTGGTTATGAAAAGTTGTGAATGACATACTAGTACTAACGCCATCCGTTGACAAATATGTAAACTAAAGGACTAAAAGGCGCGAAGAGGCGCACTTGATTATCGATCTTTTTTTATGAAATACAATTTTATTTTTGAGAAATTCTTGTAGATGTCAGCATCGTGATAGTTCTACGAATGTCCAAGTGAGCAAGAAATACATTTATGACGAAAGAGCGCTGGAATATCAGCCATCAAAGTTTCCGTATCAACTGTTGATACAGCCGCGTGTGAGTATAGACTTTTTGCCGTAACAACAGTTGATACGGCCGCGTGCAAAGAGTTAATGATTTAAAACACTCTATCACACAGAGATGTTAATCTGTATGAAACAAAAAATGCAAGAGGAGACATTATTTGCTGTTATGATGGTATAACTGGAAATTAAATACATCAAAGTGGAACTATAAAAAGGTCATGGGGGCAGTTTAACTAATTTGTGACAGGTAGTCGCTAAACTGATTGTTAAGTGATGTTGAAAATGTCAACAGTCAATCAGGTTTAATATTGAATGATAAACCTTCTTAATGTGGTAAAATAAAAAATGAAGGAAAAATACAAGCCAAAAAGAAATGATAACACATGAATAATTTGACATGGTTTCCTTCTAATCGGTTTAAAACCAGGTTAAGACGTGAGATATCGAGTAGTTACCGAGAGGATTTGTTTCAAACAAGACATCTAGAAGACTTATTCCAGGGGTGATCTGCTTGGAAGTGATGAGGCGGGGAGTCATTCCTTTCTGTTCCACACCGGATACCGTGAACTCCTGCATGCGCACAACCACACTGCAAAATAAAATGTATAATTCTAAGGAAATGTATGAATATTTTTACAGTAAAATTTTAAAAAGATATTTCAGTATTCAAAAAAATTATTTCATAACCCACTGCGTACTAAATTGATTTGTAATGCAGTAAAACCACCTCAGTAGGTTACCATATTTAAAAAAATCATGTTAAATTATTTTAGTTTTTTACCCATTAGATTTCGAAAACCAGAAATAAAAAAAATGGTTTAATGTAATGGAATTCCACATATGTAGATACATATAAAAGGTTTTTTTTATACAGCAAAAATTACTTCAATAACCATAAATGAGAGTTTTACTGTATTTTCGGACAAGACAAAAATATAGCTTTAAAAAGGATAAAATTATCAAAGAGCTATCGAAACCCACATTTTTGGTAAAACTGTATTTTTTTGCATGATTACATAGACTTCATATAATATCTATCTTTTAAGCCTAGCTATTTTCTACCGATACATAAATAATATATAAATAGTACAAAACATTTTTGTTTGACTTGTACATTTAGAATCGATACTGATTTTTAAATTTGGGACGACTTTTAATATGTGTGCCCCTTAAAATATGCCCATTACAGGTTACAAAATATATGCAACCGATTTTCAAAAATACAGTGACGTTTGCCCTAAGAGATTAGTAAACAATGACTAATACTGTACATTCTACATGAGAGACGAGGTCAGTAATTCAGGATTGATTAGGTTAGTTCGGATAAGAAAAGTTAGGTTATCTATGGATAGGTAGGGATGGGATAGGACAGGATAATTACGTAAAATGTAAGAGCAGGCGGGAAGATCGAATGTCGAAATAACCATACTTTAAGGAATTAGCACTAGGTCTTTGCTTAAATGATGCTTGGACGTGGTTGAGCCTGGATGTTAACACATCAATCTTGTCGTCAGTAACGTGAAGGAGCAAACAGCCCAGGGTGAAGTGGCACTCGGTGGCTACAAACTCAATGGGCAGATACGTGGGAGCAGTGTTCTCTTGGTAGTCTATCGCCTGGTACAACTTCGACTTCTCATCGGGAGTCATAGCGTTCTCAAACTGCTTCACTGAAAAATAATAAAGAGGATAGTAACATAAGATTAATTCGAGGACTTAAGGCGATGCACTACGTCGTGTAATATTTTAAATTGAGCCGCTATCAATAACAACCCTTACGTAGATGGCGATAAGGTTTAAATTCCCGCTTAACACCATCCGCCTGTTTTGATTTATGCAAGAAAAAAACATGGCCAAAAAGTGCCTTTTATTTTATTTTGTGGATGTTCAGGCATAAATAATTATTTTTTTTCCTAACATTTTATAAATAACTTAATTTGCCACATTGTACAATAAAATCATAACCGAAAATGGGTTCATAAGTAGAAAAAGATACTCGATTATTTCAAAGGTCAAGATGTATTCTACTCGCAGCATTTAATTAAAGCATCTGAAACATTTCTAGGAGACCAAATTTTCAAACCAAAAACACATGATTTTGCATTACTACGTATGGCATCGCCTTAATGTCAAACCACATTACCTACAAAAAACATGCAAGCAATTCCGGTCAGTGGTTGAGTTGGCATCCCGTTTGTGTCCCACCCAGGCGTAGTGTGTTCAATTCCTCAGCTGTCCTCCATCACAACACAAGCAACATTTTAAGCTTACTGTGGTGATAGTAGGAGATTTTCAAATATTGTCAGGTTATTCCTAACCCAGGAATGTTTGTTTTTCTTTTTAAAGTTAAAAAAAAAATAAAAATCTAGGTCTTAAAATCAAACACGTAATCTACACAAAAACATATCAATAATAATTATTGGTAAGTCTTTCTGTAGATAACATTATTTGACTTGAAGCCCTCGAATTATTGGTATGTTTACGTTATCTACAAAAGTAGATAATGTAGCGTGACTTTAAGCCCTAAACTAATTTGTAGATAACATTGTTTGACATTAAGTCCTAGACTTATAAAGGTGAACCAATATGAATCTTAATTGCCATCCGATCACATAGATATAAATCAGCGACGATCAAAATAAATTGATGTTTATCAGCGTCAAATTACACCATACATACAAAATTTCCAAGACACATTAATCTAAGCTCAAACAAACTCAACTTCACCTAAACTTCTGTTTTCCCTCCGTAACACACCTATGACGGTGACTTTTGTTTATTTTAATTTTAAATGGAACAAATTTAAATACTGAGTAAAATCTATTTGGAAAGTACCCAATTTTGTTGCAATATAAAATTTTGAGGAAAAATTCTTACTTATATCAGTGTGCTCTGATAACGCCTCATCTTTCTTGCCTCCCCCTCCCCACCAAGACCCAAACCATCCTTTGTTCTTGTTGGCTTCTTCTTTAGCCTTGCCTAACCGCTCTACCTATGAAATAAAACCAAAGGATTAATAAATACATCAGATAGTTAGATAGTAAGATCACATTGTAAGGTTGTCAGATCATCAGATAGTCAAAACATCGAATTAATGAATCCTAGGATCACCGAAACATTGGATTGCTGGATTATTGGATTGATTCATACGACCATTGGATCATCAGACTTAATAATATTTAAAAATGAATTAAGGGCCGGTACATTGGTTGCTCTTCATGTTCGCTAAGAGGTATTTATGTCCATCAAGCTACTCTCTGGTAGGAGACCTAGGTCGATAAACCTAGTGATACCATTACTAAAAATTACTGATATACTGAGCCTAAGAATACTAAGAGAGATCCTTACTTCCATTTCAATTCTCTGCCGAATGACCACCAGATTAAATAGGTCCAGAGTCTTTTCGCATTCATCCAACAAACACATCAAATCAGTAGGGACTTTATTCGCAGGTGTCTGAAGTTTGGTCTGGTACGCCACCGCATACCGCTTGCACGTATTGCGGTGATGAGATATGTGGGTCCAGTCCCAATTCTTACGTTTGCGTCTCACTTCACCCTCCAGGATACAAGTATAAGCAAACCTCCACCATTCTTTGTAATGGTTTCTGTACGTGTTCAAGAATGGACGGTACTGCCTAAAAGAATGATAAAATTACATAAGCCGACATTTTTATGAACTCAAACGCAGACTCTGCAAATTCAATGTTAGGTTGAAATTAATACAAGATTTTTAATCCTAGAATCATCGACCATTGGACTATCAGACTTAATAATATTTAAAAATGAGTTAAGTGCCGGTACATCGCTTGATCTTCATGTTCGCCAAGAGATATTTAAGTCCATCAAGCTACTCTCTGGTAGGAGCCCTAGGTCGATAAACCTGAATAATAAATAAAACAAAAAAATCCATGATGTATTTCATCACGTCAAAATTATTTGATTTGATGCAATAATGACACAATTCAAAATTAGCAATTATTCTAATAATATTGTGAAGCAATATAGACACTTACTGCTGTCTAGCGGCAACTTTTGGTAGTTCAGAAAAAATTACAAATGAAAATGGTTAGTTTAGACCAAAAAGTCGGATATGGATATTTTTTATGCTTGATTTATGTCGTTATTGCAGCAAACAAACAATGTGAAATAATAGGTACTTACACCGTTAAAACAAAAAATCATAGCGAATATAAGGAGCTTGTCGTAGCTATTTATAGAACAATTAAGAAAGCATGGTATAAAGCTGTTATAATAAATCATGCACTTTTCTACTTTGCACGAACAGAAACAGTTATCTTAACTAAATAAATATCTCGCCCTTTCTTCCGCATGCCAAGGCATAGATAGCGGCTGACCCTGTGTTCATGAATTCAATCTTGACACACACTCCTCTACTTTTATTTTTACAGTATAGCAGTCACCTATGTTTTCTAGTAACCGTCGCATGTGTTTTATTATTTTTGTTATAAATTATTACAATTTGTAATAAGTTTACAAAATGAGGTCTTCTCGCAAGTGTAAATATGACTGCTTAACTTGAAGCCAAAAATTAAATTATTTTACAAAAGACCGATAGTGTTCTGATAATAAGAAATACCTGTTTTCATTTTTGAATGCTCTATAATTCGCCGCTTTCACTAATTGGATACTTGCCTGGTTTTTTTGGTGGCGGATCAGTGAGAGAGTACTGTATATGTAATAGATTTTAAATTCGGGCTCAAGCTAATTTGTTTGGTTTTGGGAACAAACTTGTTATTACCCGTGGAGTCAATTTTTTCACTTATGGAAACAGCTCATATGGTCTAATAGAAATTGTTTTATCTCTCTTATGTCTTAGACACATTACACATAGTGGCCTACACGTATATATGCTGAGGAGTCACACTATGCCATAATCTTCCTCAGGAGAGGGGAATCAGATCAATTGGGGAATTGACAGATGACAGCCGAGTAATTACAGCGCTCCGTAAATTGTTCTGATCCCTTCTCCTGCCGTAGGGTCGCATAATTTTCAAATATCGCCTGGCTAGCAAATCACGGCGCTTCATCATCGCCATGCCCACACATATAACACATCGTCTTTCAGGTGTGACAGGTCTGTATGGGATTGTATGGTGAGCAATATGGAGTTATATAAAACGATTTGAGCTTATGGCATAATCAGTCACCCCCCATCAATGTCATGGTGAGAAATATGATCCGTGTTAGAAAGAGAAAACACCACGCTTTATATTCAAATCTTGAAGTTAACCACAGAAGAATTAAAATGTACACCTCTACGAAACCGAAGGCTCCAACCGTAATTTGAGAAAAATTTATGAAACTTTGTGATTTTTTTAATAATCATTTTTACATGAAACGAGAAAAAAGTGAGGTGACAGTAAAGTTTATATTACATTTGTCTAAAAATGTTATGTTTCTTTCATTATCAATAATAGTTCAGTGTTTAGACGAAAAAACATAAAGTGAGACATTTTTATAAATTTTAATAATTCCAAAAATTATATATTTTTTTCTAATAATAAAATTTTAAAGGGTATTTCATTTACCACCTTATGTTCAGAATTATTCCAATTATTTGTATTTTATTGCAAAGCGGAAATACATACAAATTCTCTGACCTTCTGACAGCGTCTTTAAAAAATATAATGGTCAATATGCCAGAGGCCTGAGGGGTTAAATAAATAGATAAAAAAAACAACAATTAATTACCTAAATGGCATTCCTTTGGTCATCCTATCCATTGAATCAACTAACATCATAACATCTTGATACTGTTTTTTGGTGATGCCAATGGCCAGTTGGTCCATATCTAGATTGAGTATTACCTTCGGAATAACAAACTTTGGTTCATCTTGTTCCGGTTTAGGATTCAGTTTAAGCTTTGCAGTTGCATTGATTGGTCCCAAGACTGTAAAACAAATATGTACAACAATGAAGCAATAAAATGTGAATTATATCAACATTAAAATAATAGTTAAGACATGCAAAATATATTCTGCAGTCGTTAGATGTCTTTCAAATGAACAACCAGAGTCACATTTTTCAGGTGATTATCAAAAATACAAATTTCGGTTGTGTGTCTGTCCTATCCAGGGGGATATAACTCCGATCGAAAATTGGAACCGTAGAAAACACACGGTAATCTCCATGGCTTGTGACGTCATATTGCTGCCTAACTATAACCACCAACGAAAAATTCTGAATGTCTTTGGAAAAAACTGTTGACAGCCGAGTACTGGTTGAGTGGTAAATTTATGGTTGTTTGATATTTTGGTCTTGAACAACGCCATTGACATGTAGTTTTGGCAGATTTTAATATATTGTCTATCCAATTTTAGCGAGATGTTGGTCAGTTTGTGGCGCTCATTTCTCAATCGAAAGCAAAAGGCCGAGTGGTTCGGTTGTGAAATTACGCATTGCCAACGCTTAATCTCGACATCTCAAACACAAAATAGAACATGTGTTTGTAACCAAAAAACAGGTGAGAGTCTCTCTTTGTTTCGTTCTTAATTTGCTAATTTGTAATAGCCTTATTTTAACATCACTGCAGAAATGAATCTATTTTCTTTTACAGTCAGCATCAGTGTTTCTGCCAGGACTAGTGTTTCTACTATGAGGCTGTACTGGATCGTGATTATATTATGCAAGGTAGAATTCCATCGTTCTAACTAACTAAATAACTAACCATCACGCCGTTTCTCCGCAGGGGTAGGCAGATAGGATGGACCGCCAAACAACTCGGTCTTGGCACACACTCCTTGCCTCATTCACATTCATACATCGTCTCATACATACTCTTCTATTGTTCTGACTCTTGACATGACCGACTCAAGTATCTGATTCACTTGATCGTGCCATGTCTTCCTCGGGCGTCCCCGACTTCTGCTACCATTCACATTTGCATCGTATATTCTCCTTACACTCCTATCTTCGCTCATTCGCTCTACATGCCCAAACCATCTAAGCGTCCCTTTCTTGATGTTAGTTCTTCGTGAGGTAATATTTTGACATTTTAAACATTTTAATTTTTTAAATATTTAAGCTAATACTGCTGAATGAGAATTATTGTCTATGGTTGCGCGTTTTTGTGAGTTTACTCTATCCTAGTCGATGGTGTGTGGACTTTAGCATTATAGCACTCATAAAATTTGTCTAAATATTGGCATATCTATGGTTAAATAGAGGACCAATTTGTTTCATACAAAAAGCCCAAAGATATCGATCTAGTTAGTGGTTTATTTATGATGACTAGTGTTGAGAATGGTAACCGGATAAAAAATAACACAGTAAAACAATAGGGTTAGGTAAGGTGTGTTGTGTATTTCATTAATTATTTTTTTCTTCACTTTTCATCGGTGTTTTTTTTCTGTCGATAAGTAACTATTTAACCTAGTTTTTGTTTCATCACTTTTAATGACTTTATATCACTTTTTAAATGTGTGTTTAATTGTCATTTTGATGAAATATCATGGAACCGTTACCTATCTAGAAGAGCACACGTTTATGGTTACATTGTCACATTGGAATTTAGTGAAACTCGTGTATTCTATAAAAAGCTCATCCCCTTTCAAATATCGAAGTAGAAATACTTACTGTACTTGTACTGAGATGGTTTGTCCAGCTTTGTAGCAATTTCTGTTAGGAATTTCTGCAACATTTCTACCCGCGTTAAGTTTGAAAAGAGCAATGAATCAGGATTCCAATACATGGCCAGACCTTCTAAATTCAATTCCTGAAATGAAAAATTTTAAAATATTAAATTCAACATTTAATGTGTGTTAAAAATACTCTTACTACTATGATTTATTTGGAGATGATAAAGGGAGAGGTTGGGAAGATATGGCTGTTCAGATCTGGTCATGAAACACGGGCCTAGTGACATGGTCATAGATAAATAAGGATGAGTTGAAGGATGAAGATAAATAAGGGTGAGTTGAAGGATGAAGATAAATAAGGGCGAGTTGAAGGATGAAGATAGATAATGGTGAGTTGAGGGATGAAGATAAATATGGTGAGTTGAAGGATGATGATAGATAAGGGTGAGGTGAAGGATGAAGATAAATAAGGGTGAGTTAAAGGATGAAGAGAAATAAGGGTGAGTTGAAGGATGAAGATAGATAAGGGTGAGTTGATGGATGAAGATAAATAAGGGTGAGTTGAAGGATGAAGATAGATAAGGGTGAGTTGATGGATGAAGATAAATAAGGGTGAGTTGAAGGATGAAGATAAATAAGGGTGAGTTAAAAGATGAAGAGAAATAAGGGTGAGTTGAAGGATGAAGATAGATAAGGGTGAGTTGATGGATGAAGATAAATAAGGGTGAGTTGAAGGATGAAGATAGATAAGGGTGAGTTGAAGAATGAAGATAAATAAGGGTGAGTTAAAGGATGAAGACAAATGATATTTTGATTTAATTTCAAAAGTATTTTCTGAAATTAGGAGGAAATTATTAAAATAGAACTATAGTTTTAAAGGAAATTATTAAAATAGAACTATAGTTTTAAAGGAAATTAAAACATTTGCATTTCATCTGTAAATTTGTTTATGCATTCCGTTTCTCGTTAAATATGGTGGCCGTTTTAATGGTTCAGTAAGGATTCTTTTTTCATATGTGAAATCATTGTGATTACTTGGATTTCTTATTTGCATTTTTTTCTATAATATTGTACCCACCTACCAGGCTGAAGAAATTAAGAGAAAAATAATGATGGGATTTCTTTCGGCAAATTGTAAAATTCCTGATTAGAAATAAAAATTGTTACATAAAATGTAAGTAGATGTTTAAGTATTATAATTATTTTTAGTATTTACAAATCTTATGATTTTGGAGAAAATTTTAGTTTTAATTGTTTATTATTAAGTAAGAGAAAATTAGAAACATACTATTTACAGAACTATTAGTTATTAAGGCGTATTAACCAGCGGCCGCGAATTCGAATTTGGTCAAAAGACGGTCTGGCGATCGGACGTTTTTTTAGAACGAGACAGAAATACCATATTCATTCCACTGCCAGCCGTACACTCCGCACGGCGGCCGAAACCTACAGCATGGTTCCGATGAAATAACAATTATTGTGTTTGAATTTTCGGTTGTAGCTTTCTTCCTAATGAGTAGTTACATACATATTTGTAAATTATACGTCGGAGTGCGTAAACATAAATAAATACAAATGCAGTGCGTTGACATAGTAGGTACAAAATAGGTAGGTATTTGAATAAACATTTTTTTTTAATTTTTCAAATATTTTTGTTCACTTGTTTTTTTTTAAATTTTAGTTTACATAGGTTTTAAAAAAGTGTTTAACATTAAGTTTGACTGTAAAAAATCTCTCGTTTTACATATTTATCCGTTTGTACGATAGGTATTACCAGTAAGTTTTATTTCTAATACTTAAAGTAAGTATGTCAAAATAACCTCGTTTTTTTTCTCCTAAAACAAGAAGCTCAATTCACAATATGACATTATGAAACTGACAAAAAGTAACACTAAAAATATTAAATATGTTGAATTATACCTATGTAATAGGGAATTGGACAATAGAATAGAAATTATTCACCGTAATATACCATACATTTCCCGACACCATGTATACAAGGGTATGGTTTTGTGCGTGTAACTCGCGTAATGCCGGGAATTATTGATATTTTATAATTACCGCGATATTCACGGTTTCAGTCACCGTAATTTCACCACGAGTTTCCCGACACCGTGTACACGTGGTAATGTTGCATGCGCGTAAATCGCGCAAAACCGGGTAGTAAATGCTTGTTTATAATTACCGCGGTAATTAGAGTTGAATCGGTCACAGTAATAATATACTACGCGTTTCCCGATACCATGTATACAAGGGTATGGTTTTGTGCGTGTAACTCGCGTAACGCCGGGAATAATTGCTAGTTTATAAATACCCCGATATTGACGGTTTCGGTCACCATAATATCCATGATTCACAATATATTGTAGGTATTACCTATTTACATAACAAAATAATAATAATATTAATGTAAATTACACATACGGCTTTGACGGCCGGCGTGGTCTAGTGGTATACGCTTTTGACTACAGATCCGAAGGTCGCGGGTTCGAACCCGGCGTGCGCAAATAAATTTTATTTGATTAATTTGTGTTATTATTTCACAATTAATTAATTTAAAATAATATATAGTATATTTGCGGCACGTTCCAGAGTGGAAGATACTCTCAGTATCGCCCTGGTGTAAGACCACCATTCAGAATTGAAACGTTGCTTGAAATGGCTTTAGCCGTGTTTGGTGACCAGATCTGAATAGCCAGGTACTTCCCCACCTTCCTCTTCCCCATCTCCCTCCCCTCCCCAATACCCTCAGCCTCACAACATACCCCAATTGGGGATGCCATAGTCTCACTGGCTCCAGACGGGAGCAGTTGGGACTCTTGTGCGGTATTACTGTAAAAAAAAAAAAAAAAAAAAAATACCGACGGAATTTTAGAGACAATATTTGCTTCAGAATCACAATCATTCGTTGGTAGTTGATTATTTTCCCTGAAAATTAAACAACACAAAATTATCGCTAAATGTTATAAAAAATATATGCGTATTCTGACTGATTCGTTTGAACGACCCTGTAGCATATAGAGTACGTACAATGTACAAGGATAATTAAATATGACTAACCCTTTTTTTTCTACAAATATTTCTCCCATGTACGTTTCTGATGATGAAATTTTTGTTTTCTTATAAAACTTTTGTCCGATAGTATTTTTCAACCCATTTTTAAACGAGGAATTTCGTCAAAATGTTATTTACTAGACCGGCACGAACCAAACGACCATTCACCGCCCTGTCGCAGCGGATACTGACGAAATTTCGGCTTGCGCCGTGGCAATCAGAAACGACGAACAAACAAAAAACGCTAATCGAAATTAATTACTATTATATACTTTAAGAATATATTTCTTGGTCATAAATTATTATTAATGTTTCAATAATATCATGGTAAATTATTTTTGTAAAAAAATCTCAACTATACCAATTTGTAAGGTCATAAATAAATAGTCAAATTGAGGGATTTTCGTCACAAAACGCGTCCTCGGATTTATTTATTAGTAATTTTATTTGAAATAAAAACAAAATTCTTATACATATATATGATAGATAATTTATTGATTGTTTATACTGTATTATTATATGATTTGAAATATTTGTTGTATGATACAACTTCGCCTTTGAAAATGCAACAAATCTGCATATCGTCCAACGGTAACACTTTATTATGGTATGAAAATAATATCATTTTCCAAAATTTTACAACTTACTTTACAAGATAAAATAACGATCTTTCGAAACCAATTTGTGTTTTTTTCTAGAAAAGTGTCCATACGTCTAAAAGTGACCTCAAAAATGCCAAATTTCAGGTCAAGTCTACCTATTTCGCCTTAAGGCTTAATTTAAGTATAAACATAGAAAAAACGAACTGCGAACATTTTAATTTTAAACTTTTTATCGGCAAAGATGTATCGGAGAATCTGAGATATCGCTATTGTTGCATCCCTAATTGAAATGTTCCATAAAAATTTCAAACATCTTACCTTAAATATTTTGGTAACGGCTTGTTCGACCACCGACTTTCTGCCCTTCTCATCCATGGTTTGAACAGAGAGATTGTGAAGGGTTACCCCGAGGGAAAAGGGGGATCCCGGGTGTGTTATCTTGTCTTCATATCTTATGTGGATGTCCTTTATGTTTAGTTGGACATTCTTTATTATTTGAGTGACAAGTTTCTCAACAAAGGAATCATCCACCTTTGGTTTGTCTGGAAATAGTATGTGCTTTTAATATTTCAGATAATAAGTTTAAAAACAACTACAGGGTTAGGCTATTGAATAATTGAAAAATTAGGAACAAACAAAATGGACCTTGTCTTGCTCTCACTCCTCTTCTCAGAGCAAACATTTCGGACAACCAATATCCATCATGTCAGACAGCAAGGCTGCCCCAAATGCTGGCTCAAGAAAGATGAGGAAGTGCAATACGGCTCAGTAACCCATAACATAAAAAACAGCATTAAGGGTATTTCAAAGCTGCATCGTTCATGATGAAAATATCATTGTTAGTTGAAAATAATTGCGTTTATCTAGAAATTTTAGCATATTTCCTGCTTTGTGGTTACCCTTTCAGACCTGAATTGACTGGCAGTGACAAAAAACATTTTAAAAATTTTGGTGTAGTTTTTTTCAATACTTCAGAAGTTAGTTATTGCTACTTTCATCTGAAAGAACATTAGGTCTCTAAAAGAGTGTTTCACTTAAATACTTTAGAAGTAAGTTATTGCTACTTTCATCTGAAAGAACATTAGGTCTCTAAAAGAGTGTTTCACTTAAATACTTTAGAAGTTAGTTATTGCTACTTTCATCTGAAAGAACATTAGGTCTCTAAAAGAGTGTTTCACTTAAATACTTTAGAAGTTAGTTATTGCTACTTTCATCTGAAAGAACATTAGGTCTCTAAGGGCATGTTTCACTTAAAGACTTTAGAAGTTAGTTATTGCCACTTTCATCTGAAAGAACATTAAGATTCCCAAGTTCTATTATAATGTAAGAAAATCTTCACGTTGATTTTATTTAATACAAATTAGGTTATTTCAACTCCAAAAAAGATTCCGTTATATTTGAATAATCCATTTCAGTGTTCCCCGCCAAATCAGGCAATTTTTCCAGAGAATTCGATAGGAATTCATTTTTAGGCCGCAACACTTACAAGTTGTCTTTGGAATGCGTCTTTGCCGCCTGTCATCTGTCAAATTTCTATGTTTGTACATTTTGCGTAATATTTCTTTACAATGTATGAAACATAAATGCTTGACAATGAGCATAGTTTTTATTTGTATATATTAAAGTTAATATGGTAACATGCATTCGTATTACTGATTTATTCTTTCTTTTTCCGGGATGGGAGGTTCTTCATAAATATAGCCTAAAAGCCAATGAGGAAAATGGTGCTCAAATGACACCAGAATCATGAAAATAGATAGGAAATTAATGTAATGCCCAGGGAAATAATAATTAAACCAAACTATGTGACTGTGAAACATTTAAAAGCTGTTTATGTAGATAAAACATTGTGCGAGGTTGGTTACAATTGATACATACTTGATATTTCTAATTCGTAATTGAATTTCCCTAGCATTATTTATAATGAAAGCCCTATGAATAACTTTACTGATAGCATTGAACATAATAGAGACAATGTGATAAAATACAACATGATGCCGTCAGTTTATTATTATTATCACATATAATTCTTAATTTTGTCTATTTTATTTATCTTGTACCAGTAACGGATGAAGTACAATGTATACTACATCCGCACTTGAAGTGAAACAACACAAAACTGCACTATATAAATGTTATGTTATTATTATTATTATTATATTATATTATTGATACTTGTTCTAGCATCATCGCAGTCTAAGAGATAAAAACTACTTATGTACTGGAGGAATGCAACTGGTCTATGATATTATGACAAGCCTGTGTTTTGAATGGTGGCTGTTCCTATGCAGAAACCAAATTATCTCCATGTGTCCATATCAACTCCCCAATTAAACATACAAGGGAAATGAACAAACAGTTTTCCTCAGAATGAACTGTAGTATTATTTACTGTTAATTTGATATATGTGGTATGTTATCTTGATATTCACTCTTAATGTATTATGGCAGATTAGGTGTTTTTATACAGCCATGACTAGTAGGTAATAAAGCTTTGAGATTGCTTCACAACACATATTTTATACCTGATATTAAAGAAATTTGTTTTAATCTGTCTTCTAAAAATTTTAATGCCAGTTACAGATTTGTGCTAATGTATCCCAAACTATGCAACATTCATATGTGGGGGTTTAACTAGTCTGTCCGAAGGCCAGACTTTGCCGGCCTTAGCGGTACGATTGTCCTTCACGCAGATATCGGCTTAGTATGATGGTGCCAGTCCGCTCAGCGCTTTATTCTGTATTTATAAATTGAACTCTTTCTGTGACTCAAAGCCAGTGTAGGAAATCATGTAAAAGGTAGAGCGAATCCTGAACACCTCTTGCACAATATATATATTATGTATTCAAATGTTTATTAGGCAGACTAGCCCACAAACTTTAATTGCACTAGGTAATGTTGCGAAGACTACAGTTTTACCAGAATATCGTTGGAAGACATTTTATGGATTGTTTTTATAGTATAAAACCATCCCGCCGTTCCCGCGGGGTTAGGCAGAGAGGATGGACTGCCAAACAAGTTGGTCTTGGCACACACTCCTTACCTCATTCATATTCATACATGGTCTCGTACATACTCTTCTGTTATTCCGACTCAAGTGTCTGGCTCACTTAATCGAAAATGTCAATCATATGAAGAAAGTTTGGTAAATTATCGAAAAATATACATTTTTACAGTTGGCAATAGTTTGTGATACATTGTCGACAAGAGAAACAAACTTGTACTATATCAATGTTTTTACCAGTTTTCAATCACTGAAACCAAAGATATAAAAACGAATTTCGACAATATTATATGTAGAAAAGTTATCTAAACTTCTTCCCACAAAATCGTTAACTTCATAAATTTTAATCGTTGGGTTTTCTTTACGTTATTTGCCAAAATAGCTTAGTCGTTATCACCAGTAATCAGTACTTTGTAGTACATACAACCGGTCAGATCGCAATTGTGATATTTGTGCATGCGTCATTCTTAAAAAAATTGGATTAACGCGCTAACCGGCCGATTTCGGGTGATCACATTTTCATGAATTTTTCGTTGAATTTTCTCTTGACGGACGATGAAACAACCCAATTTATGGAAAATTGAGTCAATTGTCGATGTGATGACTTTCTCACATGTGATTTTTTCCGAAACATCTGGCCCTAAGTCTCTTAGGGCATGTTTCACTTAAAATGATAAATCATTCATTGTATGGAAAAAATTAAACCATTTATTCATGATGCAAAAGTTTAACCGTTTGAGTGCCAAAAAAATTCATACAGTTGCTTGTAAAATGCCACCAAAAAAACATTACTTTTTATGAAACTATGTATATATTTTTTTAAAACCCCATAAATTCTTTGAATTTTCAAGGATTTCGATGATTTTTTCGGTGTTTTGTTAAAGAATATTGGTTTAGAATCACGCGGAGGATCCCGAAGTCCAGGCGTTTCGAAAAAATGAGAATTTTACGTACAGACGTACGCGCGAATCAGAACACGACTGACGCAATCGACGGAAATCGACGATCGGCAATCTTCGTTAAAACACGAATCGACGAAAATCGACAATTGGCACCCAAACGGTTAATAATATAAACTTCCTTTATGTTAAGTAAGCTAAAAGTCTTGCAGTTTTTTAGTATAGTTTTAGAATAGATATTCGCTAGATATAAAATGCAAAAATTTTATAGCTAAATAAAATATGCATTTAAAAATAACAATTAAAAAAATAATAATAATTAAAAATTTAAAAGGTGCGGAAGTCGAGATACAAAAATCACCTTTCAAAATATAAATACGATTACCGCCTGTTTGAGTAGCTAAAATCTAATGGAAAAAAATAGCACTTAGAGCCAGTAAAGTCAACAATTTGCAAAAAGAAAAAGCCAATTTTTATTCGCTGTAGGAAACAATTCTAAACCTTTACAGCCTTACTAAAAAACATGGTTTAAACTTTATTTAATTTAAAAGCGACCGTGTACGTGAAAATAATAAAGAAACTGATATAAAATGGTTCATAGAAAGATATATATATGTACATTGTTTACATAGCCATAGAGATTTGTTTATCTTATTTTTTTTTTATTGGCAATTTTTTTGATACATACAGGTACATTATAATTATATAAAACAGTAACAAAAAAATCCCACAAAGGCGAAGTCTGTGCATCGGCATTATATGTTATGTATTCAAAACAGTGGTGGTTACATTATCTATGGTTTAAATGAAAAAAGAAATATGAATAAAGAAAAAAAATATATAGTACAGTATCTGTTGTATAAAGTTGAAATTTTCATAATTTTGGAATAATTCTAAGGTATTGTAAATGTGCTATATATATATTTCTTCTTTTTGAAGATGTCATAGAACAAATACCTTTTTAAGAAAGTAGATAAAACTACCTTTAAGATTTTTGTATTTGATATTTATGAATTAAACTATATCAAATTTCCCATTCTCTGCATTTTACTGCAAACTGCAAACGTCAAAAATTGCAGAGAATGAGAAATTTTGAAAAGACATTCCTTTTATTTGGGGAATCTGCAAGAAAACTGTAACCTCACTTTTTATCTCGTTTATACAATAAATTATTAAAATATATTATTATTCCCAGAGAATAACGACAAAAAATGGGATTTTGAATTCATTGTTAGCACAATATAAAAACTGATTTATATGATTTATATATACCAACACATACATAAAATATTTACGTTATTAAAAAACATCACTTTCATAGAATTCTTACTAAATTCACAAGGTAACAGTCAATTAAAAAATAATATGTCTGAAATAACCTCACTTTTTCAAGATGGGAATTTCACATGTCAGTCTGCTGAAATGTGGCGTTGCCAGTTCTTTCGGAGCCCAGTTAAAGATATTTTTTATTTGTACTAACTCCAATCTAAACTTTAACAGTCTTACAATGTGTAAGTAAAACTCCGTTTAAAAGTTGTGAAGTAATTTTTATAGTAAGGCTGCATGTATTTTCAAATACACATGCACAAACTGCATTCAATATTGTGTAATAGAATATCTTTAAAAATGCAATAATGACCTTTTTCCGCTTCCCTCTTCTTGGCATCTTCAACCCTCTGCAGCTCACTTTGCTTGCTTTGCAGGAGAATACGGTCTTCCTTCTCCGGATCATATTTGACTTCTTGGTTAGGAGCGACCAGCAAAAACAATCTCTCAACCGATGCTTCTACAGAAGCTCCATACAAATTCTTCCATGGTATTTTGAGCACCAACTTGCCTAAATCAAAGAAAAATAAATTTGATTAAAAAATTAATAACTCCATTCCTTTTAAAGACTGGACCGCTTTCACTCTGTTATGTGCATTATCAGACTCTTTCGTTATTTTATATGTGATTACCGCATGAGTATTCCATCTGTACGGATATAGTGGGTCTCTGGCATTCACAAATTGGGGAATGTTGTGAGGTTAAAGAAAGTGGGGAGGGGAAGGAGATAAGTGAGAGGAAGGTTGGGAATTACCTGGCTATCTCATCTGATCACCAAACTTGGCTTATGCCATTTCAAGCAACAATTCGATTCTGAATGGTGAACTCTCACCAGGCGATACTGAGAGGATCTTCTAATTTTATGTGCGTATTTCATTATATTGCGTTCGTAAACATTTAATTATGAATTTATAATAATCTCTTATAGGCTCCTTTTAACATATCTATGTACCTATCTCTTCCTTTTATACTGTCTGTAACTCCGGTTCAACGAACTTTTGCTTCGAGTTTAAGTTTCTTTTTCAAAATTGGAAGTGTTTGTTTGGAGAATCCAGATAAGCGATAAAATACTTAACATAATATTATTTTAATTGACATTTTCTATTTGTCGGAAATTAAAACTATCCCCATTGATGTATTATATTCAGTTGAGAAATGTAAAAATTGGTTACACTTTTTTACCTCGAAGTAGTAAAATTTGACCTTCAATGCTTTAAAGCCGAACGACTGGAAACTACCGAATCCAGTCCCCACGTACTGTAACTATGCCATGATGTTTCACGGGTATGCGCTACTTATTAATAATAACTAATCTCTAAATAGTATAAAATTAACTATGCCATGATATTTCACGAGTATGCGCTACTTATTAATATGTAATAACTAATCTCTAAATAGTATAAAATTAACTATGCCATGATGTTTCACGGGTATGCGCTACTTATTAATAATAACTAATCTCTAAATAGTATAAAATTAACTATGCCATGATGTTTCACGGGTATGCGCTACTTATTAATAATAACTAATCTCTAAATAGTATAAAATTAACTATGCCATGATGTTTCACGGGTATGCGCTACTTATTAATAATAACTAATCTCTAAATAGTATAAAATTAACTATGCCATGATGTTTCACGGGTATGCGCTACTTATTAATAATAACTAATCTCTAAATAGTATAAAATTAACTATGCCATGATGTTTCACGGGTATGCGCTACTTATTAATAATAACTAATCTCTAAATAGTATAAAATTAAGTCGCTATCGGCGTCTGCCTGTTTGTGCGCGTAGTCTTCTAAACACGCAACGGATTTTAATAGGGTTTTCACTATCTCTAACGGACGTACTGCTCCGGGCTTGGCCACAGCCGCCCCATATTAAAATTCACTCATTCGTCCAAACACGGCTCCCGATTCTGAGAATCGAAGAGAAAGCGGGACCCGTGGGAGCGTGGGGCCACTGCCCGTGTCTTATAAAACGGGCACAAAGCCCTTAGAAAGACTCGCCTTCTTTTACTCTGACCCCCGCCTCATCCTGGACCACGGACTTGCCTACCCCTTCGGACCAGACCCGGGATCAGCAACAAGAACTAGCGACAAGCAATCGGACCAGCTCTACAGCGGCTTCAGAGACGGCCTCGTTCTACTCCCCCACGCCACTGAAGGACGACATCTCACGCCTCCGCGGATTGGGACCTCCGGCCTTTTTACAGTCTTGTGTATCTTACTCTGTCTGATACACTATCATTGAATTTCTTCCGGAAGGTTTATGTATAAATAATGCATGCATATTATAATTATAGAAAGTAGACAAAAATCGATGATTTGGAATCAAGTTGTAAAAAAATTTTTTCCGGGAGCTTACATTGCTAACGTTGGCTAAACCTCCTGAGATACATCAGAATAATGTACTACGGAACTGTATATCTTTAAAAGGCCTACAGAACAGTCCCATTGGTGTATGTCTATCTCCTAAGGATAACTCCCAGCAACGCTGGGTACACTTCAGCTGGTGACAGTTAAAGGCACATTCTTTGAAATGACTTTAGCCACGTCTGATGACCAGATATGAATAGCCAGGTACTTCCCACCTTCCTCTTCCCCACCTCATTTCCCTCCCCAATAACCTCAGCTTCACAACAAACCCAATTGGGGATATCTGCAGGCTCCCGACAGTTGGGACTCTTGTGCGGTATTCACACAAAAAACAAATCTTGAATAATATTTTTTTAGACAAGACGTATGTATATTACATAAAAGTGGTGTGAGAATTGTAAAAAATACATATTCTTAGATAAGAGTAATGAATGTGATTCAATAAAAACAATGTCAAAAGATAAAGTGGGCCATGCTATTTGACCTGTTGGCCTGGTGCAATTTGAGCTTGTCACTTAATAGAGTAATGTCAAAATTACTCATCATTAACACAATATTACATGACTAACCATGAGAGAATCTAACTCCTTTCATAAAGGCTATTTGTAATGGGATTATTAAATAAATGCACAATTTTAATGGTAAATTTTAACTTGTTCGCCAGAAGGGTTTCAATGAGTACATTCTCCCTCTGGGTTAGATTTACTCCGAAGCAGACAGTATACGTAGCGTCTCTTGGGCCAGACCTGCCAGAGGTTCACTGAAGCAGCGCGGGAGACACCTGTTAGCCATAAGTTCATAATAGTTTGTTTAGTCTATAGTTAGAAATAAGACTGAGCATTGTAGAAATATATTACATATTAAGCCCTTAAGGTGATTTTTCACAAATCATCCAAATATTATTATTATAATAATTACTGCCATAAATTAAACACATTTTGTAGTATGGGTATTTCAAAGTTCCATAGCTCATGAAGGAAATGATGCTGCTCGGTGAAAATAACTATGTTGACCTTTAAATTCCGGATAGATACAATACGGAAATTTTTTTTATGAAAGTTCACCAAATAACGGTATTTGTTATTTTTTTTACTATTGTCGAAACTGAAACAATCGAAATCTGGTGGAGTATGCGTGAAATCACACGTACCTAGATTTTGTCGGTTAACAGTAAGGTCAACTCCACTCAGGTCGGCATGAAATTAACAAGTTAAACAGTAAGGTAACTCCACTCAGGTCGGTATGAAATCAACAAGTTAAACAGTAAGGTCAACTCCACTCAGGTCGGTATGAAATCAACAAGTTAAATAGTTAGCAAGATTTCCAAAAAACCTGAATTCTTTTAAAATAATTGGTATACCGAAATGGAGAACCATGTGCGAGTCTACGCAATGCAACTTTACACAATATTGAATACATTCTTAATGCACACGGCCTACCGACCCGTCAGGTAGAAGGGTAAGTTCTCTCAGAATCAACCAACCAATCACCGGGCGTTTAATCTCTCATTTTTAAATGACGATTTATTAATACTATGAATAAATTATATTTAATAACACTTATATTGTATATTCAGAATCAGCATTTGTTGATATATATGAATATATGATTTTACAACATAATATTTTCACTCAAGCTCCTTATTTATTTATTTTTTTTATGTGAAAGTTCACAAGGATCCCAACCGCTCCCAGCCGTCTGCAGCCAGTGAAATTATAGTATCCCCAATTGGGGTATGTTGTGTGCTGAAGTTAATGGGAAGGGGAAGGGAATGTGGAAGAGGAAGGTGGGGAAGTACCTGGCTATTCAGATCTGGTCGCAAAAACACGGCCAAAACCATTTCAAGCAATGTTTCAATTTTGAATGGTGGTATTACACCAGGGCAATACTGAGAGTATCTTCCAATCTGGAACGTGCTCCAAATATACTATATATTATTTTAAATGAATAATTTGTGAAATAACACAAATTAATCAAATAAAATTCACCTGTGCACGCTGGAGTTTGAACCCAAGAGAACCTTGAAACCTTGATTCGAACCTTGCTAATCGAGAGCGTTACCCCTCGACCATGAAGACTATCATTATGCAAATTACATGATGCAATCACAGTGTTACCTTATAGATAAGATTATTGTTGTTACAGCCATACAAAGGCGTAATAAAATGTAATGTGCAGAACTGTAAGCATTCTCCGATAAACTCAATCTAAATATCACACTTTAAACCAAGAGGTTGCAGAATTTTCATTATAACACAAAAAATAAACGGGCCTATAAATTCCAGAATGAAAAAGCAGTGAAAATTTCATGTCTCCAGAGCTCACCGACCAAGAGTATATGCTGCTTCATATTTCCAACTTTATAGACAAGATAAACTAGAACATTTAAAGTGTCCTTACTATCTAAAATCCACATAAACACAATAATTGTTACCGCATTTCTAATGTTTTTCTCAAGATGAGAAATAGTAAATCTTCCAGATAACATTTATTTACTGTGATCTTCCTACATCATTCGCATCGATATTAAAGTAAATTATATTGCTTTAATACTTACATTAAAGGTTGAAACTTAATTTTAGCATTGCAATTAACATATTCATGTAAAATGCGATTCTATACGAACGCCACTTAAAGGATTTTTTTTATAAATTACCTGCATTGGCTGAATGCCACATTTCTACACACGTTACTGAGTTCCAATGAAGAGGTAAAAACAAGTAGTTAACATTAAAAGTCAAATGTTCAGCAACAAGCACAAGTCTTATGATCAACATTAACTTAACTGTGCAAGATATTAAAGGAAGAAATAGGGTAGTACCCAGGGGGGTATAACTCCGATCGAAAATTGGAACCAAAAAAAAAAGACACGGTAATCTCCATGGTTTGTAACGTCACACAATCGCTAACCACATCCACCAATGAAAATCTCTGAATGTCGATCGAAAAACTGTGGAATATCTATGGTGGTTTGAAATCTTTTATTTTTACGTCTTGTCGTTTCTCGTGCGTTTTTTGTTGTGGTCCCGAAGCCGACGTAAGTCAATGTGAATATCTTATCTGCTGGAAAAGTCGATTCCTAAAGTTCAGTGTAGTGTTAAAGGCTGTTCACATTTCAATTCATTTCGACATAAGTTTCAAACCTATTTATGTTGCAAGGAGAATCTATTTTGGAAACGGTCGTGGAGCATACTTGAATACATAGAACACCCGATATTTACTTTTTATTATACTTTTAAAAAATGTGTCTAAATATTGGCATATCTATGGTTAAATAGAGGACCAATTTGTTTCATAGAAAAAGAATGAAGTTATCAATCTAGTTTATTTATGGCAGTACATGTAGTAGATACATTCCTATTTTTGAGGACAAATTTTAAAAGATGTGCGGTCGCCCACCCGCATACCTTAGAGGGAACATTACTTATGCTCCAATTTCCTTATATGTCCTCATATTACTCACATTTCTTGATGGTTTTCCTTGTACATTCACATGTATACCGACTCCAGCTTTTGTTAAGATTGAAATATATATTTCTAATAGTAAAACTCACCCAGATGGCCGAAAACCGTTTGCACCGGCAGATCCAAGTCATTGAGAGCATTTTGCTTTAGGACGAGATTTTCCAACACAACATCACCTAAGATAAAACACAGAAATCTATCATAAAAATTATTTTTAAAATACAATATATTTGATACTAACTGTACCCCGCCACGCATTGCTGAGTCTCTCCGTGCAAATAGAGAAACAATAGCGCGTGTTGCTTTTACGTCCAACAGATGGTGCTGTTTTTTTAAAAAAAGCATGTTTGTCCAACAGATTGCGCTGTTTTTTTAAAAAAACATGTTTTTACCTGTCACAGGTGACATCTATATAATATAGGTATATAAAAACGTATATTCCAATGCAAAGTTATGTCAAATTTTAAAGCAATCGGTGAAGAGCTTTCGGAGATTTAAGATTTTGAACAAACAAGCATTTTTATGTATATAGATAGATTGTGAACAACATGCTTATGTAAATTTAACATCCGTGTACATGCAACCGAGGTGTTACCCAAAAACAAAAAATATTAATTTTATTAATCTACAAACAATTTGTTTTGACATTAAGTGGAACACAATTAAATTTACAATAATCTGGTAGTGTACAAACCTAGACCACACCCATGTTCATCATTAAAATACAAAATAATGGATCCGAAAATACACATTTGCGCAATATTAAGTTTTGTACACACATATATATAATTGAATATTATATCCTACCTATAGGAATAATTAGAATATATTTTCATAGGAAAAATCCCAAATGTCAATAGGTCCATACCACCGGTGGGTTTCTGAATAATGATAGTAGGTAGGCAATAAATTCCTCTCACAGAGGTGTAATAATTAATAGTCTTCACTAGTTCTACGTATAACAAGATAATGTTATTGAAAATAGTGTGAAAATAATTTTATCTTTTAGGGAAATATGTCGTATATTTTGAATTGCGTGATAATTTTTTTAATTATTACGAAATCCGTAACTTTAGATCAATCATAACACTAATGTTAGAACTGCAATATTGTTAAAATCAAATCACAACTTCAAAAAAACGTAATATGTGGCAGGTCATATCAATAACTTTCGAAATCAAACACGTTTTCAAATGGGAGAAGGTTTGAGAGCATACCGGGTGATTCCGGGTGAAAGAAAACCGATACAATCAGCAAAATATTGTAATAATATAACCTAACTTACCACCCCAAATACCAATTTTTAATTGGGATCTATCCAAATTTTCCACATAGTCGCCAAGAAACCTATTTAAAACATCCGCAACAATGGTTTCGAACACCATATTAGAAACTGTTGTTTTTCATGAGGTCACATTTATTCTAGGACCCATCAAATCAAAGCGCTGTCAAATTTGATTCAACATACAACATAACCAGCGTTGCCAGGTAAATAATTGAAACCATATTGAAACTCCCAGCAGCGTTACCAGGACAAAAAATAAAAACTCCCTAGCCAAGACAAAAAATCCCTAAAAATACCCAAAAATGCGGTGACCAGATAACTAAAAAAAAACATTTTCATAACGTGATTTTTCAACACATACGTATTGCTCACATACATAAATCATATCGCACCTCCGGTGCTAAACTGTCACTTATGCAAATAATGTAATTTTTCAGGAGAAGCGTTTGAAAATTCGACATCCTATTATAATGTATAGTTCTTCTTGTCTAAAAAATGAACTGGTAATTATTTAAACTACAACTTTAAACTTCATATCAAAGTAAAAGCAAACGTCTCACAACTTTGTAATAAAAAAATATATACATTTTAAATTTACAACCCTCCCAGAAGTGACGTTATGGCACTAGAAAACAATTTACCAGGCAATTATGTCATAACAATCAAAACACGATATCATACTTTTCTAAAGTTTTATTAATTAAAATATCAAAGCAGTATAACAAACTTTCTTAATTCTACATATAGAACTTTACCATTAATCAGACTTTTTAATCTCAGTCTTCTTACCATTTTACGAACGGTTTTCAGCGACGTTTCATATTAAATCAGTCATTTGTCACGTATGGTACCTATTTAAATACTATAATTACGCAATTAACAACAGTATCAAACAAATACAATTTCTTTTACTTATTATTATTATTTTAATTAGCATTAATTTTGTACTAATTGGGTACTCTTAAAAAATCAAAAACCTTAAATTTATTGTCACATTTCCAGGAAAATCAGGGAGTCTTTAACACTGCGGTTTCAAAAAACTTGTTTTCCCTGCAAGTGGAAATGTGACTTTATAGAATGTTAAAAGTACAAAAAATGAAATGAGATCATTGTAGAAACTTTCATAGTATCTTGGTATGATATTTGCCTCCACTAATTGCAATAAATCACCCTTTTTGCGTTCTGTAATTGGTATTTTTGAAGTGTAAGCTTGCTTGAAGGGAATTTCATCTATTCTTTGGGCGTTGCCTCTACTTCCGCGTAAATTTTTTCCACTTGGTTGAATTATAGCTTTTGCTTCCTCCCAGTTTTCAGTTTTGTAAGTTGTTCGATATTGGTAATTTTCACAATTCTTTGTGAATTTAATGCATTTAATATCACCAGTTTTTATTACATCTCCGTTTAAATTTTTTGCTATATTGAACTTCATGTTTTCCTTAAGTGACTTCAAATCAAAGAAATCATCGTAATTCATTTCTTTTACCACAAATGGTTTACCAGTCTTCTTCGCCCCACGAATCAGTGATATCGTCGCATTAATTCGTAAACTGCGTAACTCCAAATTTTTCGAAAATACGTTTTTAATGCCATCTGGTGTTAAAATTAGACCCACATCGACTAGTAAAACTCGAAAATTTAAAAAAAAATTATCCTTTTAGATAAACACAAATTAGAAAACTGCGTAAAATTATGGTGCCATTTTTACTCGCGAATACTTCGTAACTCCTTAATTCAGTATTGGCCGGTGAGCCGTGCACGCTTGTTGTGTTTTTGACTGAGGAAATTTATTTACGGTGTAATAGTTTTACCGTGAAATTAACTGAGATAAGTTGATTAATCAATTTTGAACATTTTATAACCTTAATTTTAATTGTGAAGTCACGAATAGTGTTTTGTATCTGTAGTCTAAACTGACGTCTTCTGCACCGTGTGACGCTCTGCCGTAGCTCTCTTGTTTTATGTGCCTCTGCGGTTTCGTAAATACCTAATAGGTCCTTGTTCTGTGATTATCTCTTCTTCAAGGTCACCATCTCTTTGCAAGTGGATCTCCTCCTGATGCATATCCGGATCCGGTTCTTCACTGTCCTCTTCAAACAAACCCAAAATATTTACGGTGGAACGTGCGGCAATTCCATCTCGTCTCTCCTCAGACACAGTCCGTTCTCTGTCAGGCATCTTCCGCGGGTCAAGCACATGTCTTGGTATGCCATCTACTTCGATGTTGTTGACTGAAGTAAGTCCTGTCACCCTTCCATGCACGATGTGCATCTCCCATCTACTGGTTTAACCGCAAGAAGATCGCCCACTTAGAGCTCAGTCAATACTTCCTCTTCTATATTCACTTGCGCAGAAGGGTGTCTCCACGAGTGTGAAGTGTGAACTATACTAGACAGCGCAATACCTCGATCATCCTGACTTTTTGCAGCCAAAGATTGTACCGAAACACTGCCTGCAGGGGATCGCTTCCACTTCTGGCTGCAGTTCTCTTTATTGTTTGATGATGTCGTTCAACTATACCGTTTCCAGCTGGTCGGTATGCCGCGCAAAATCTTTGACGAACATTCCATCTCTTACACTTATCTGTAACACTGTAGGAACAAAATGCAGTACCATTGTCCATGAGAACTACTTTGGGCGGGCCTCTTTCCCGAAACACTTCTTCCAAATGTCTGATAATCGAAGCTGCATTATCTGACTCGATTTCCCGCCACACGGCAAATCTACTTGGACCGCAATCGATAAATGTGAGTAAACATTTCCTACCGAAATGAGTAACATCAACTGCCAAGCGACTCCAGGTTGTCACAACATTAAGATTACCCGCTTCATGGGATGATGGTGGAGGGTCAATTGTCCTGCATTGTACGCAGGAACGCACGCATCTATCGACGTCCTTTCTTCTCGCCTCGGGATCGACCAGCCGGGCAAGATGAAGCGTTCACTTTACTCCAAAGTGATGCTGAGCATGAAGAGTTTCTACGCTTAAAGCACATGTTTGCTCACCAGTTCCACTTTCAAGTCTCTCCCACCTATCTTCACACTCTGAGGAGTCTCTTTCACAACGTTTCCTGTCATGGCTACTCTTTGCCCGGGTCTTGCAAACCCTAGTAAGTACATCAGTTTTATTTCTACAGGACAACAAGGGTGATCGACAATGTCAGATCAAATTCTTCTACAATCTCCTTCATCAACTCCAAGCGTCACTTAACGATCATCTCTGACACGACTACTCCCGGTCAGTGTAGATCTCACCCAGCACAAAACCGTCGCCGAATCTGTAATGATCTCCAGAGTTTGAAGATTTCTTTCTTGTCTAAATAGACTGCCTCGACATACACATACATTGTTGTGTTTTATTTTGTAAATGTAAAATTCCTATCTCCCAAATTTTCCGCTAGGTTGTTCATAAAACTGTTCGCAGAAAAGTATGTATCTTTCGTAAAATGCGTATCTCCATTCCCGGTTTTTACGTAAACTTCCTAACTCCGATTTGAAATAGAAAGCCTTAACTTACAAAAGTTTAATGATTGAAAATAAATTTCCAAATATATTATATGTTCGAAACATAAATAAAAAGAATAAGCCGTCTTTCATTTTTTTTCACTACGAGGTTTTTTGTGCCTCCTGTAAAATTTTACATTTGGGAGTTACGCATTCTACGAATTAATGCGACGATATGTATTGGTCGGGTACATAAATACAGGAGGGCGATTCTCGTTCTTTTAGCCTTAAGCTAAATGATAGCATTCGTCAACGACTGCTATCGTTTGCGAAAGATAGCTGTCCGTCGCTTGTAACATCTTTTCTTAACTATTAAGCGATTCTCGTTCTTCTGATAGCCTTACAAGATCGATTTTTGAGAGACCTAGTAAAAAATCCTAAAGAAGCGTGGTTAAGAGCATCTACGATATTGTTAAGAGATTATTGAAAACACAAATTGGTGAAATATAATTAAGTGACGCAAGGTTTGTAACTAAAACTTAAAAAAACAAATACCTTGTATTATAATGCATTTTAATAACTGCTTATTTTATTTATGAATGACATAAATAAGCCATTTATCGAAGATTTACGTTTTGTGAAAAGGTACTTACCTCGCTGGATAGTAATGACTTTTTACAGATTCACCACTTCTAAAGTGACGTTTGCTGTCAAACTAACGCTGCCGAATGGCGCTAACTGTCACCCAAGTTGATTTAAGAATGAAAGGGATTCTTATTTCGTTGTGGTTAACTTCAAAACCCACAATTTCGAGCGCCAGCCAGAAACTTATTATTATTTATGTAGAAATCCTCAATGGTATGTGTAGTTTATTGTAAATTAAATCACTTATCTGGCTTTCGCCATGTTACGTACTTTACAAACATCGCAATTACCTGATTCAATTCATTTAATAGCATTATTGTGCCACAAACAAGTCACTAATCATGTTTACAGTCAATACTTACGATAATATTAAGTTTTCTCTTATTAAAACTACGCAAATATTGCTAATTGTCAAAACGTCACAATTAAATGAAGCAAATTCTCCGCGAACGCTAGCGTTCGGCCGCCGAATGACAGGTCTAGGGGTACCCTTCGCGTAAGGCTAAAAATTTTGGCGCGCAATCGAAAATCTAAGGATTCCATCTGTCAACGAGAGAACCGGAATCGCTTCATACGAATAAACCGAGAAAAATCGTTCATTTGAATGTAAGGACGATTTTAGTGTCGTTAAGTAGAACGAGAATTGCCCTCCAGCATTTTTTGCTCTTGTTACAGCTTTTTCAATAACCGAATGTATACGTCGCCTTCGTTTTGCGTATGACCTCGAATCAAAAAGTTATGTTGAATGGAATAAATGTCAAACTTACTGACTGCATAATAGTACATCGCAAACACAAACCTGTTCTTTTGTTGGCCACAGCAATTGTCCGAGTAAATAATTATATCGGAGCCATGACTTTCAAGTGCAATCTGCTCCAGGTATTTATACACACACGATCCTATTTCTATGGCTCCTCTATTGCCCAAGCCTTCGTGCCAAAAATAACAGGTTGTTTCTTTCTTTTTTGCATTAGACATTATTAAGTTATAACAATTTAGTCTCGATTTGTAGTAAAAAGAGCTTGATTTGCCAACAGGACAGGGTAACACTGCTTGTAAGTCATAGATGAAAACAATTGTGTTGGTGTCAGGTTCATGAAACTTTTTCATATCCCTGTCTTTTTCAAGTCTACTTAATTTTTTTTCTTCCTGGAGTAACTTGAACTTGTCATGTAACATTGTCACAATTGTTAATCGAACGAAAACTTTATACCATAAAACATAAGGATTGGGGAAACAATGTCACTACGTACACAAGTATCTTTATTATTTCAAGAAACAAATGTCACAACAAACTTAAGTGTTGTTATTGCTCCAAAATCATAAAAATGAATTGTCACAATTACCTTAGTGGCGTTGTAGCTCCAGGAGACTGCTACTCATAAATAAACCAATCACCTGCTACTCGTGCGGGGTGCCGCGCGCAACCAGTGTTCCCGAAACTAAAAATTCAAAATCGGGAGAATTTTCGCCTAAAAATCGGGAGAAATCGGGAGAAATTTGAAGAAATCGGGAAAAATCGGGAGATGACTAGAACTATTAATAAAAATTCTCCCTTGTCAACAATCCCAATCCCGTTTACTATTTCCGAAGCAGACCATTAACAACGATCTAAAAAATCAAGAAGCAGCATAATTGTAGATGTTGCCCATGGAATGACGCAATTTTCCGTAACATTCGATGGAGACTTATTTTTACGTCTGTCAACACAGAACACAGCTAAAAAAATAAAATAGAATAAATAATGTGCCTCGAAATTAGGAACAAAAGTGAGTCCACAGAACAAACAATAAAAGTAGCCTTTGGCAATATAAATAATTTATGAAATTACAAATTAATGCATTTGTCTAACCATTGTATTCAAGTTATTTATAATTTATGCAAAAATACCACAATACAAAAATACTAACCTTCCTTCACTTGATCTTCAAGGACCTTTTTCACATTCCCTGTGCTTGCGAAACTAGAGATCGTCGGTTGAGACAAAAAAAACTCCTGCTTTTTATATGCAATTGTGAGGACGAATGCCTTGTCAACGCATCTCTTCCTGAACAAATATTTATATCCTTGTTGCAACTTTTGCAGAATGCAAAAGTTGCGTTTTTTTTTTACTGGGAGCAAGCCAGCCTTCATAACTGGATAAACTTTCCCACTCTTTCTTATAATATTGCGAATATATTTTTTTAGCACCCATGCTCCTACTCGTTCCTGCACCGCGATCAGAATCTGAATTCGAACTCGACATGTTAAAAAGAAAATAATATGTTCGAGGAACGAAGAACCAAAAAAGCGAATCGCGTTACGTAATAAATTCTAAACTCTCGCTCGTAAAATTCATAGATTATCGATTTGTATAGGTCTAATCAGGGGCATTTAACTAAGTTTTGGCCTTGAAACTCATTTGAAACCGCCACGCCCACCTCAAAATTCTTATAGAAAACGAATAATATGGCTAAAAGCTCAGATCTCATTGGTGAGAAAAGAAGGATTGGTTTGATTTCTCGCTCTCTACCACCATGACTCGTGTAACAGAAAGAGATGACGGAATTTTCCCGTTTGACAGTTTCAAATCATTCAAACAAAATGAGTGTGGTTTACTTATACACGCGGGTTGTCATTTGCTGCCGAAATACTATCATATCCGTCGAAAATATTGCGTGTTAAAGTTGTTCGTGATAAAAATACAATATAAGCCAGTATAGTGTTAGCGAGTTACAAACATATATTCAACCTACCTACGTAAGTTCAAGTTTAAAGTGAATTGACATTTTTTAGGTTATTCGTTCGGTTTTTTGAACAATGCTTCATACTTGGCATCTTTGATTATATAAATGTCTAGATTGAGCGTTCGAGCGACGAAACGCCAAAAAAAATATCAGCCAACTGTTGGCTGACAAGCTCGTTTAGTCCGCTCAGTTACGAAACTATCGCTGTGCGGTAAACACGTGTTGCGTGACATTTGAAAATGACGATTTGCGCTATAACAGTGTGCAGAAATTACAAAGGACGATTGAAAATAACTAAAAATGTTACCTATCATAGGTAAGTTACCTTTTCAAAGCCATATAATAACCATTTAGTTAAAGAAACAATTCAGTTTTAATAGTGTAATTTAGTCTTACGATCGTCTTGAAAACGCCATATTTTGACGCATTGTTTACAGGGTTGCCTGTTCTTCAAATTAAAATACCCACATATGGTAAAAATTGCAAGGCGCAAATGACGCCGTTCTATTTATAAAGAACATTAACTTTAAATTCAGTAAATTTAAATGATTCATCTCTTTAAGAAATATAAGAATCTAGTAAATAAAAAAATTTCCCATGAGTGCGTTGTTAATTTTAAAATAGGTTTTAATAATTACCCAAAGTACACTATATATAATAATATTATAAATGTGAAAGTTTGTCTTTGTGTTTAAGTGTTTGTAAATTCTTCGCGTTGACACTATATTTAAAAAAGTTATGAATTCGAAATTTGTTTATCTATTAAAATTACAAAAAAATGTGACAGGTTTGTTTGGTGAAGTATCAAGTAAACTTTTAATTTTATTCATGCATATTTTACAGAATACCTAATGATCCTATATTAAGAAGTAAGAGGTTGTGGGCCACCTTTTTTAAATTTAGACACAGCGATACCTGCCGGCCATTTGGCAGCGTCTAGGAATGTATCTTTCTTATTTTCCGTAATTCTTGTTTATTTGTTAAAAATAATCAAATAAAAATAAATCTCTTTTAACAATGATTTTCTTTTCATTTATATCATTGTATTTATGTAGAAAACTATCTTACTTAAATGAATTCAAAATTAAACGAATTATAGGTCCCGCAAAATCGAAACATATTTTTTCCCAACTTTTTTGGGAAATACTATGGAGCTGGTATCACTCAATACGCCTACAGTGACGTTAAGCGCTTACGTCAACGATATAAATTGCGTATACTTGTGTGCGTGACACGCACACAAGTATTTCAAATCTGGCCTGTTCTTTCTGTCGGAATAACAGTGCGACACTCTATCTAGACATTTATATAATCAAAGCTTGGCATATGTCTTCCTCCACAACGTATAAATGTTATTTATTATATCGATAAACTTATTCATGTTATTGATTAGTGTTATCCTGTATTATCTTATTGTTTTGGTGAAATTAAAGATTTTTAAACATATGTAACCATGAGTTCACGAGGCTGAAAAATGTCAGAATTCTTCGTCGTACTGTCGGACAATCATGTTTTGGAAATTTTCTTCAGTGTTTTTGCAAATTTTTTGTCATTTTGGGTTTCTTCTTCTCAGATTAACAAGTTTCATCTTAAGGAAATGCACTGTAAAAGTTTATTTTCTTAGTCAGATGAACCTTGCCCTTGGAAAACATTTCGACATTTTTCTGCTTCAAGGACATTTTTATTTTTATAATAGTTTTTTTGGGCCAGTGAATGAATAGAGTAGGCCGAGAGCAATTATGTTGTCTATGGTCGCATCTTTTTTTAAATGGCCTTGAGTTTCCTCTACCTTGTCTACTGCTCTGCTCCGCACGGTAGGTACTGATTGTATGCTGCTTGTATATCTGTGGTTAAGTACTGTATAATTCCGTTACATACAAAAAGCCCGAAGATATCGATCTAGAGAGTGGTATATTTATGGGTCTAATACATACATATGCTTAGATAATCAGTATTCTCTAATTATTCTTGTTAATACCCTATTCGGGGGAATTATTTTTTTTTGCCAGACACAATTTTTTGCCTGTTGCGCAGACCATAAACAAAGAATCGACGAGTGACGACGATTCGCTGCTTGCTTTGAAAAATCGGGAGATATTGATGCCATTCCGGTAGATCGGGAGATGAAGTGAAAAATCGGGAGATATCCCGAAAAATCGGGAGATGAAGTGAAAAATCGGGAGATCTCCCGAAAAATCGGGAGCTTCGGGAACACTGCGCGCAACTAACCAATGAAACGTTGTTTCTCCCAGTGGAGGTTAGATTTGCACCAAAACCATAACGACATAACTGCCCTCACGCGGAAATTATACGCACTACACAAGCGATGATGACGCACCAAGTAAAGAGGTACATTATAGAGGTGAGTCGTACTAGCTCTTCTTGGTACTCAGAACAATTGGTACAAGTATGAATAAATACCTAGTCCAAATACCTGTTCCCTAGTATTTCACTTGCTCATTACATGGGGGGGGGGATTGTTAGAGAATTTCTAAAAAAGTAATTCCCACAAAAAAATGTGATTCCCACAACGACTTTTCAAATCCATTATGGGGGGGGGGGTTGCTAGAGGTTTTCAATTTCAGGTTTCGGAGATTCTCATCTTACCTAACCTAATTAATTTGATAAATGAGTCTTAGCACGGAAAACTTGCTACCTAAATAAGAGGCCCCAAGAAGTTAAATTATTAAATGACTGTCATCCCATACAACGAAAGCGAATTTTCATTTTATAATGAAAATTAGAATGTTAAAATTTAAATTTCCCAGATGCAGATTGCCTTTTATAGTAATTAAGGTGAAACAAAAGGACGACACAGTGCTACTAATAAACATGGACGGAAATAAACAACATGGCCAACACAGATACATCAATGAACTAAAAGAAGTGGTTTGGCATAAATTTACTACTTAACACTATGTTTAAAAAAAATATATTATATACAATTCTGCATAAAAAATAAGGAACACTAAAGAAAAATAAATTATAATCCACTCTAAGCAAATACACAACAACATATCTGCAATATCTTGTGTTTAGTGATAGAAAGCCAAACAGAAATAAAATACCTATACATTACAGTAGACAAATTAATGGATAAAATCGTCCACACACATTAACGTACTCAAAGACAGAGTGAGGAAACTAAGATACATCATCGATTGAAAAAAATAATAATTAAAAAATAATTCCTCTTATATAGGTACATATTCATCAGAACTTCTGTTTAAAGAATTCAAGTCAGAAAACTAAATGCATTATTTTTATATCACGTAATTTTACAAATTTACAAAGAAAATAGTCTAAATAAAACTGCACCTTTTAAAATAATAGAAAACCCAGATAAACATCAACTCTCACAACTCGAAAAAGTAATTAAAAAAACAGTGCAATTCAACTATAAATATCTTGGAGTGAATTTTTTTTAATACATTATCAGAAAGTATTAGAAATAACAATAAACATTTTAAATACCACCTTAAAAATACACTGAAAATATAAACAGAATACTCATAGTAAAAATAACGAACATAATATTACACCCCCACATACACAAGCCAAGCTTTATTATGGTGGTGCATCTCAACAACAAAGATTTTAAATGCCAACAAAGAACACAGTGAAAATATTTTTTTATAAAGCCCTAATATTTTATTTCTAGATGGCGCCACTTTTGTTCACAGTTCGCACAAGATAGCTTCCAATTTTCGAAAGCGAGAAATAATACATTAGCCGTGCACTAATTATGTGCACTAGGTAGGAAGCGCCCGGCCGGACCTCGTCTCCGGCGATGCTTTTGTACTCTTGCTAAAACCTTTTTTAACTGGTGGACGCATACTGTCGGAATTTATTGACAATACCAGTCGAGATCGCGCTGATCGCGATCTACTAAATTCAGTATCATATCCTTTCTCGCTTACTCACCTACATAAGAAGAGTGTTTCCCTAATATTTAAAGATTAGGGAAACACTCTTCTTATGTAAGCGAGTAACGAGATGCCTATACATATGCCCCGCCCTCGGTATGAATACGCGAGACGCGAGACGCGCAAGACCATAAATAAACCAATCACGCAAGACTAGCAAGACGCGTAAGACGTCCAATACTCGCAAGACGTGCAATACTCGCAAGACTCGCAAGACGTCCAATACTCGCAAGACGTGCAATACTCGCAAGACGTACAATACTCGCAAGACGTGCAATACTCGCAAGACGCGCAAGACTCGCAAGACGCGTAATACTTAAGAACAAATAATAAGTACGAAAGTCTCTTTGAAATATCTGTTCCAAACATCTGTTCTAGTAAATACGCTTCACCTCTAGTACATTAGTTATTTTTTCTCATACTCAGATCAATTTTGACAAAACTTGCATAAGTGACAGTTTAGCACCGGAGGTGCGATATGATAATTAAACATGGTAATAAATAAGAACGGTTATGATTGAAAACGATCGTAACTAAGAATAGTGATTTTCAAAAACATGACATATTTAGCCATTGATTTATACAACTCAATGTATTTAGCACAATCTGCCAATTTTTCTACGCAAGTGGTATGTCGACCAAGCAGGGAACTACGCTTCACGAGTGGTTCGCGGTACCGCCGGCAATTTATAAAATATTTGTAGGCAAGTATCACCATCCCAATATGGCTTTAGGGAAAATCTAAGCACCAATGATGCCATAGAAAATCTAACAAGCATAGCCATAAAAAACATAGATGAAGGGAAAAAGTGTTTGGCTTTATTCATAGATCTTCAAAAAGCTTTTGACACAATAGACCATAAAATATTACTAACTAAGCTAAAAAAAATAGGAATGGCCGAAACAACAATGAACTTATTAAAGTCATATATAACAGGGCGAGAACAACAAGTACAAATTGGCAAACAAAAGAGCAAACCACTATCTTTAAACTATGGCGTCCCTCAAGGAAGTGTACTGTGACCGATCCTATTCATTATCTATATCAACGATTTAACTAACCTTACCATTAAAGGAAACATAATCAGTTTTGCTGATGATACTGTTTTATTATTTCAAGAAGAAAATTGGACGGATACATTTAATGAGGCTGAAAAGGGGCTTAGTGCACTTCAAAATTGGCTTAAAATCAACTCGCTTACCCTTAATATAAGCAAAACAAAATATATAACATTTTCAATAAACGCAAGGAGCCAACCAATAAAATCACTAGAACTAAAACTACACGAATGCCATGGAAATAATATACAATGTTACTGCCCCGTCATCGAAAAAACACAAAACATAAAATATCTCGGAGTAATAATCGACGAAAATCTTAGATGGGACCTACACATCAAAGGTATTACGGAAAAACTCACAAGCCTTATATATTTCTTTAAAAATCTAAGAAACGTATTAAATAAAAAGGATATGAAAAGGGTCTACTACGCATTATGTCATTCTCGAATTGAATATGGAATCATAGGATGGGGATCTGCTACACATACGTACCTACACAACCTGAATACGATTCAAAAAGGAATCATAAAGACCATATTGAAAGTACCAATTAGAACGCCTTCAATTGAAATATTCAATTCCTTTGACGTACCAAATGTACAGCAAATATATGCCAAAAATATATTATTGAAGCTCTTCAAAAATAACAAATCCTCTACTAGACTGTGTATGCATAACACTAGATCGAACAAAAATGATATAAAAAATATTCCAAGATATAAAACCACATTCGGACAAAGAAACTATACATACTTTGCAACAAAACTCCATAACATCCTTCCCCAAGACATAAAACTAATAAAAAATCCTAATGAATACAAATCATTAATAAAAATATGGCTGAAAGAGGTCAATGAAAAAACCCTAATGAAAACACTAAAAACGATATAGAAGACACTAAAAACGACATAGAAGACACTAAAAACGACATAGAAGACAAATAAACCATATTTAAATAACTTTAGTCCGCCTCGGCACAGGACCCCCTAGTGAGGAGGACTAAGAAATACAATATTTTATACTTAATTTCACCATTATATTTTGTATGTAACATTTATTTTATATAGTCGCTAAAATAAAAAAAAAAAAAAAAAAGTAATTTAAATCCAAAATCTCTTGATAAGCACGGAGAAATACCACATTGCTAGAATTTTAATATATCTCGTTATGTATCTTATATAATTTTTGAGAAACGAATTTATTAAAAATATTCATATAGCATTATTCCAACATTATTTTTTAAATGATTTGGTGATACGTTTTACAAAGATGTAAGGAGAGGATAGTAAATTTCTAATAGAACATGCAAAATTCCGCCATGCAGAATCTTATATGTCCTCTTATAAGGACTATCTATATCTATCCCTTTGAAGGACATATGTGATTTTTACGAAAAATTAACTACTCACAATTATACAAGTAATTTACCCAATGGATAAAATTAAATGTATTATGTCAATTGGGTCAAAACCTTAACAAATGATTTTCGAATTTGGACGAAATGATATATATTTTTTTAAAGAAAGACAAACATTCCTTGGTTACAAATAACCTGACAATATTTGAAAATCTCTTACTACCACCACAGTAAGCGGAAAATGTTTATGTTGTGATGGAGGACTTAGCCAGCTAAGGAATTGAACACACTGTAATGAAATGCCTTTTTGGACTTATATATATATATATATATATATATATATATATATATATATATATATATATATATATATATATATATATATATATATATATATATATATATATATGTAGAATAATGTTCTCGGTTTACCCGCGTAAAGTAGTCCTTAAAAGGACTTTTTAATTTCTGACGTTTCGGACAGATCTCACTGTCCATCTTCAGAGGCCTTATGTCCTGAATTTCGTCTCAAACTGAACGCTTTCGCGTGTCTGTTCGGTCCGGAAGTCAAGATACAAGTGGGTGCTTATCAATTCTTATGTCTAGGACGAAGTATGCGTGTTGATAGTGATTTGACGGTAGAGGGGGTGGGGGCGGGGTTGGCAATATCAAGCAGTATGTGTGTAAGGCTAGCATTACACTTGTAAGTTTTTTCGTAAATTTACGACTTCTAGCCAATGGGCATCTTGCATTTTGAAAATCCAATGCGCCCATTGGCTAGAAGTCGTAAATTTACGAAAAAACTTACAAGTGTAATGCTAGCCTTACGACCTGATTGGGTTGCTTTGAACTTGTTGGAAGTGCTTCTGAGAATTTTGGAAATGCCGGTTTTGGGTTATTTTGGTCAATTATAACTTTCCAGGTGTTGGGAATTCTAATTGAGTCATTTCTGGTATTCATATTATTTTTATGTTTATGAATTTCAATTGCTTCGCGGTAAATTCTTTTTGGCTCATTGTATATGCTAGCTATTGTTGTGGTATTGTTAAAGTCCATTTTATGACCTTCATTAAGGACATGTTGCACTATGGATGAAGTTAAGCGTTTATTAGTGACATCCACCTTGTGTTCTGCAATTCTACATGATATTTTTATATTACACCGTCCAATATACACCTTTTCACATGCCCCACAAGGTATTTTATAAATACCATGAGACTCAAGTGGAATGTGGTCTTTCGGACTTCTTAATAGAGATGAGATTTTATTTTCCGATTTATAAATTGTTTTGATTTTATTGCTTTTGAGGATACGACTGATTTTATCTGTTGAGCCTTTGATGTATGGGAGAATCGCTATAGAAAGGGGGGGTTCTTCTTCCGTTTCAGGATCAGTTTTTTTGCGTTTATTAATGGATTTATCTATTAAATATTTGGAGAAGCCATTTGCTTGAAGAGCGCTACTAAGAAGATCTAGTTCTTCGTGAATATGATCTTTGTCCGCTAGTCGATGTGATCGGGTAACTAAGGTATTTATAACTGATGATAATTGAGATGGATTGTGATTTGAGTTAGCGTTTAAATATCTATTTGTATGTGTCGGTTTACGATATACGGTATGGCCAAGGCTGCCTCTACCGTCAAATCACTATCAACACGCATACTTCGTCCTAGACATAAGAATTGATAAGCACCCACTTGTATCTTGAGTTCCGGACCGAACAGACACGCGAAAGCGTTCAGTTTGAGACGAAATTCAGGACATAAGGCCTCTGAAGATGGACAGTGAGATCTGTCCGAAACGTCAGAAATTAAAAAGTCCTTTTAAGGACTACTTTACGCGGGTAAACCGAGAACATTATTCTACATCTTACACCCGTGAAAACCTTAACCATGACATATATATATATACACCCCCACATATATATATATTTCTCCTGGTCACGGTAAATCAAATGTGATGAAATGGGTTTTCTTGACGAACTGCTCCTAATCACGTGGACCAATTGTGATTAACCGACCTTCGGAGCTACCTATCTGAGCCTCTCGACTCATTTACTAATTAACTGAGCTTACCCGTGGCTGTTAATGGAAAATAATCCTTCGTGGGTTTAAAGCTTTTAAACTTTTTTTTGAAATGTAAGGAGGTTCTAACTCCTATTGCCTAAACCTCCACGAGTCCCTATGATTTTTTCACATAGTAAACAAGATCTTCGTGGTTTTATCGTACAATAAACTTTCATCTAACGTTGTGTGATTTTTCGTTTTAAGATGTGGAAAGGTTAATGTAATTCGTTGGTGTGGTAACCTATGTTATTTTCAAAGATATTAGAAGAACGAGATATGCTATGTTGGCCGCCGGACCGTAGGCGGAGTACTACCTAATTAGGGTACTTTGAATACTGTCGGGACGTATACGCACAGAAATCTGTTCTATGTATTAGTGCGGATACCTTAGCGTAAGCGAAGGTGTGCAGTAGTATTGGTGAACACAACCGGCGACACTGGGCTAAACAATTCCACACAGTATGAACTGCTCATAGCACATCTCGTTCTTCTAATATCTTTGGTTATTTTAGAAGGTAGAGTGAATGAAACTCAGCTATTGAAAGACTCAAAAACATTTAAACCAAATCTAAATATAACTAATCTTTTTATTCTGTTTTAATTCCGATCCTAGACATGAATTCTAACTATTTCCTCTGCCGTAGTAATGAACGGTGTGTACATAACCTATTATAAACACAAAATAAAGAAATATTAACTTTGACATACATTCAATTATTAGTAATGGTAACAATTTTCAAAAGAAGTCCTCTCTGTCTGCAACCTCCATCTAACATAAAAATTTATATAGTTAGTAAACACTTAATTGTCTTGATCGGTAAACGGGAAATGTAAAGGAAAATGGAAGGAAAATTGGTTCAAACTGAGTTGGCTCCTCCTTCACCAAGTTAATTCTGGTGGATAGTAATACGAACAAAGCCATCAATCTCCACGTGTCCTGGATAGTTCAACGGCCGGTTTACATCCACTTCGACGGATGACCGTGCTCCGATGACATCCCTTCTCACGCCGAAGAAAAGACAAACTAGGTCTCATACTAATTCCAAAATAACCTCAACTTCCTTCACCTCCAGGATTACAAGCTACTCGACTGAATCTAGAAGAGGAATGTCCATTTCATCTCTTGTCATGGCTCTACTCGCGAAGTGTGATATGTCTTTGTATAAGCCGCTTTTCCCATACACATATCACCTCTAGAGAATATTGCAACTTGACACTCGCGAATTTGCATTTTCCTCTAGGTAGACGCTATCACGATATGCTATGACACTGTTCCCAGGACGTTCAGTTGTGTGCTTACGGCCCGTAACATCTTCACATACTATGACTACGAATTCTAGGCGTTCATGACCAAAGGTAGGGATAGGACTGTGTGTAAATTCATTTGGTTTCTAGTTTTTTTTTTAATGAGGTCACTAGCTCCTCGTGTAGTAGGTAGGGAGGTTTGGATACCTAACCCTTCAGGTAGGTATAAATGGTTAGGGAAGATTGTTTCGGCGAATGTTTTTATTGAGGTCACTACCCTCATGAAGATTTGAAATACGCGTTTGAGTGAATTATTCATCTCTGACGTACGTAGTTAGGTATTTGGAATGTTTTCTTGTTGATATTATTTTGATTTCTAGCAAGTGTATAAAACACACATGAGTATGCCTGTTGTGATTTGGTATGAAGAACGTGCTTTGAGAAACCTGCCCTTACCGGACCCGATGTTTTTGTTTACTATCGAGTTCATAACAGCTGGAATGCAGTTTGTTTATTTAAAGGGACCTTGACCTAGTAAGGTCTTATGAATTCCTTGTGGGTAATTTATCTGTCATCAGTGGGACGTGATATCTACTATCAGCTGATAGTTTAGAAAGGTCAATCGTTCGTTATTGTTTTGATTGTCATAGTACATATAGGTAAATAAGGCTTGCCTAATTTCGAAAAGGATATTTAGAAGTAAATATTTGTGTTTGACACGAATGTGATTATAGGTATTGGTTCGTGGTAGACCATTGTGAGAGTAGGTATTAGGAATATTAAGATAATAGAATAGAATATTATATAAGTGGTAGAAAGTTATACCATGTAATAGGTATCATATGTACCTAATTCTTGGGGTGGATCTAGTTTGCTGAAATTTTCTCAACCAGAGGCTGGACCGGTTTCATAACCTGTTATATAAAAGTATAAAATATTATAAGATTTCGCCTGTTAATCTCTCCCTCCTCGGCTTCCTGGAACGCTGCCTCTTATGATTTCTGAAATTTAATATTTTGATTTTAAACTCACCTGCTTTGATCTGTGCAAGTATTCCTGTCGGGTTAAACAAAACGACCCTTGCGATCAAAGTTCCAAGTACTACCTACTTGCCGTTTATAATGTAGTCTAGCGAGCAGAGCGAGCGATGAGCGAGCGAGCGGAGGATTGAGCGCAGTTTGTGGTTTTAAACTAAGTATCCGATGAATTCTTTATTTTTTAAACTTATTTAGGTAATATTACTTTTAAAATAAAGAGACAATATTTATTATTTTTATTATTTTCACTTTTTAAAGTACTCGCTGATTTTTTCGTACTTATTTTAACTGAACAATAATATCACAAAGAGATTAAATTAAATCAAATCCAATCATTATTATTAATTTTTTCGAACTATTATTTTTTAAACAAAGATATAAGTTTTTTTTTTTTCAATTTTTAAAGTACTTCTGAATTTTTTCGTAATTATTTTAACTGAACAATAAAACCACAAATAGAGTAAAGTAAATCAAATCCAATCATTGTTATTATTTTTTTGAACTATTATTTTTAAACAAAGATATAAGTATTTATTATTTTTTTAAACAAAATTGATACTAAATTATTATCTATTTTTAGGTACCAATTCACAATCACGTTCACTTTAGATTTCCGAGAAAACACTTAAATTGAATTTAAATAATTCGCCATTCATCTACACTTTTCACTTTGCTATAACCACTGAGTTTATACTTTATTTTATTTTTCGCTGATTAATTAAATTAAGTCTGACTTATTAAAATTACACTGATGGAAATTTTTCAAAGAAAATTTTAATCAACACTGAATTTAACACTTGCAGAAAATTCACAAAATTTTCAGTCCAGAGACTTGTTTAATTACCTGATCCGACATATCCACGCGTTAAACTGCACCTTCCTAACTTCTTCCGAACTCTCCAAAAACTCCGACAAACTGTCCCGAAATGAGGCTCTGCACTTGTATTTATACTGTCTTCACTACCAAAATGACTTAAGTCAATCCACCTTCCACACAATTTGATCACTAATGTAATGATCTGCACTTTTCAAACTTTTCTTTCGGCGATGAATTTTCTTTAAGTCCCATAGGTAACTTTTCCATAAGGCTTTGATTATGTATATATCCGGGGTAGGAATATCCTCCCTGCCGTCTGTACAAGCCTTTGCTCCTCTCTTTATTACACACCCCTTCAAGTGTGTGCATCCTAGTTTGTCTACGTGTTTTACGACCTTGAACGTAATTATTTCACGTGACGGTTCAGTATAAAAAAGGTCTCACCGAACGTTGTGTTGGTTTTTTGTTTCTCGGTATAGAAACCTGATTATCTATGTATGTATGTGGTATCCCTCGGTTCTTTTGAGATAGAGTGAGTTGAATCCATTACCGCTGTGTTTTAAAGCCATTTCATAAACCTTATTTTCTGTCTCGCCTGCTCTCCAACTAGCTACGTGATTCTACCTGTTGTAGGGTAATGTGAGTATGATAAAGTGTTAGATTTTATATATGTGATATACATACGATAAATTTATGGTGTTAGTTGTCGGCGCCATCCATATGTATATTTTGGGAGGGAAAGGAGAGGAACGGAAATGAATTTGTTCAAGCTAAGTTGGCTCCTCCGCTTACCAAACAAATCTGATGGATGATAATTAGAACAAGGCAACCAATCTCTACGTGTCTGGATATCTGAATCGGCCGGGTCTCCCCTTGTTCTAATTGGCAACTCTCACGCCAGAATAAAGAAAACCAGGTCTTCTTACCAATTTCAGAAATGCCCCAACCTCATTACACCTCCAGGAAAATCTACTTTACTGAATGTAGAAGGGGAAAACCATGACATCCCTTGTCACGAATCTAGTCGCGAAAATGTGACACGCAAGGTCTCAAGTTACATGCCACCTCCAGAAAACGCTGTAAATTCCACGTCGTCGGGAACTTACATCCCTTTCTAGGTCAATAACACAGATAACACACGACGATCTTGTCGACATTATGTCTGCTTCTATGGATAATTTGTGTGCTTACCCATTCAGCCAATTATCATGTGAGATATATGTAAGGTTTACTCGAAATGTCAAATTTAGGATGAGGACTGTCTGTATTTTAATATTTAGTTCCAGTAATTATTTTATGAGGTTACTAGTTCCCTCGTGTATTAGGTATGGGAATCTTCTATTGAATACCTATCCTCTCAGGTAGGTATAAACGGATAATTGGTTTGATTTTGGCATTTAATTTTATGAGGCTGCCTACCTCTCGAAAGGGACCTGTTGAGAAAAGTTGGTAGTTTTATTTCGGAGATTACCATCTCCCCTTTTTGACTCTAGATTTGTTCTTGTGTATCCCAATTTGTAAATTAGAAAGTCAAATAACAGATGATAAGTATTCATTTTTGTTCTGTCTGGTTGCATCCGATCGCTTTCTATTCGGGCGGTCATACGCTAGCAAAAATCCCTCCCATTCGACTGACTATACTCTGCCTCTTGCCCCGGCTGGTGGTGTTTGCTGTTTCAATTGTACGCCAGTGTTGTGATAGGTACTCTGTGGATAGGTATTTTTATACTGTGAATTTATATTGGATGGCCTAATTTGTAATAGGTATTTAATGTTTTCGTCGGCGATTCAATACCTATCGCAGGGACAACGCCACGATTTGATTCGTAATGTTTTTAAAAGAATAACAGATCGGCAGATAGGTAAATTTTTAAAATGACCTCCGGACCGAGGCATTCCCTAACTCAAATGTTATCGGCCTACATATGAAAGGTCATTGGCCCGTCTCCTTCTTACAGCTGATAGATAATCTTGTCTGGCGCATTCCTTTAATGAAAACATTATTTGGAAGGCAGGTGTTGTAAACCTGGTTCCTGTTCTTCGGTTGCATCCGTCTTTTAAAGGGTCTTCTGGAATTTAATAAATAATATTAAAAAAACTCACCCTGTTAGCCATCTCCCAATCCCAGTATGAAGCTTACTTGGTTCCACCCTATATAGCTAAATCAGTTTAGTTTAACTTCTCTCTCTCTCGGCATTCCTTCCTCCTTTTAGCGAAGTCCTTGCAATTTGTTCAGTTTTTTGGTCTCCTCCCTATGTCTATAGAAGAGTAATGAAATAATTCTGTAAATAAAATTGTACCTCCCTAAAACCTCTGTCAGGATTCGAACCCGCAGTCTTATGATCTATCCCAGAGTTACATAACTTCCTATTTAATTATTTGTCTGATTCTTTGGTTTACAGTCTCTGAAGATAGGACGCCATCTCGCTAATTATTAATTCCTCCCTAGCTCGATTAACCGATATGGTAAACACTTTCTGTCGCTAAATACGTTCACTCTGTTTTTAAAACGCAATTATTATTATTATTATTTTCATGTTTTTAAGACAAGTAATTTAGTTTGAACTGTTTACGAAATCACATTTTATAATATAATCGCGATCGCACAACACTTAGCGCCCTTGAGGTGATTTTTCACAAAAACGGCGCTCTACAAATTATCCAATTATTATTATTATTATTAATTGTATCCTCACTGAGTCCAACCACTTTCACTTGACACAAACACCGGTTCCATAATATTTCACTTTAATTTAATATTTAACAATAATTTTTAACACCATCTGAATTCACTAACTAAGCGTAATCTCATACATCACCACTGATTTTAATTGATTTCTCGGAGCTCTCTCCATATCCAAGTTAAAACCCAGACTGTATCTCTATCGAAGTTTAAACACCGACTGTCCGTATTTTCAAACACGCTGCAAGGTCTACAATTCCGTGATAAAGAACTCATAACTCTCTTTGAAGGGCCTGCCTGTTGTATTTTATGTTTTACATTTTATGTTGTTAATCTAAACAAAATTTTTTTTGGAGTACGTTCGTCTCGTTTATATTATGTAAGTGTTCAAATCATCACACTAATCAACTCTTAAATTTGAATATATCTCCCATTTGTTTCGGATATTTAATTCTTGTCACTTATTCATATGACAAAATCATATTTCGACAACGCTTCCGAATCACCTCTCCTTGTTTTTGTAGGAGCAGGGCTGGATCAGTATCCTCTTATTATTTTCATAGAGTTCGTCGTAAGGTTAAATGTGTTTTTCTAGCTGTGTTTAATTTCGTTTGTTTTCTGGGGTTATTACCAGTCCAAAACTGTATCTCCTATGCACATTTCATATTCAACGTTTCTTATCTATTTATTTATTTCTTAAAGAATTTTCCCACTAATTTTTGTTCTTTTCGGGATTGTGCTTCATAATTCAATAACTATTATTCTTGTCTTAGCAGGTAAGTTTATGTTCGCACTGAATTCCCTTAATCCAATCATGTTTGTTAGTGTTTATCTTCATTTTCAACCTTCCTCTGGTTATTATGTTTCTTTTAATTCGTTTCCATGCTCATATGATGTGTGAAAACTTTCCCAATACAGTATTTTTGTTGTATCTATCTGAAAATTTCATAGTACTGTTATTCTTGTGTATATTCCAGTTCTTGCCAATCTGTCAGTCTGTATGCGTTCTTTCTTCCAAAACCCCGCTTTCTATTTAAATTTCACTTGGAAAACAGAGCTCAAATGTTTTCATTTATACCCTTATGCGAAATTTATCTACTCATTGTTAAAATTCAATATCCTATGTGTTCCAATGTCATTTCTCTCAGTTTTCTTATGTTCATTCAAATTTTTCTGAAGTTTTTCTCCATCTTTCAAGCACTTTTCCCGGCTTCATTTCCTAATCTGACTCTGTAAAAGGGCAGTGCTTTTCTCACGTTTATGGTCTACTCCTAATTTTTATCTGTTGCTTTCATAGTAAGCAATTAAAATATAGTTTATTACCTTATTTGTTTATCGATCTCACATGTACTCTGATATTTTATTGTATTTTGGTGTCTGTAATCTACGAACTAAACAGATCATATCTACTCCACGATAAATAATTGAGCAATAAAATATTAATTGGCCCCTTAATTACATTGAACCGTGTTATGTTTAAATCATAAAATTTTATCGCTTTCCATCGTTATTTCCTTTGTTCGCGCTTCAGGGGTTTGTAACCTCGCTACTAACACCGTATCACGATAGTCCAAAATGCATCATTTATAACTTTCTTTTCCTCTCCTTTTTTTCAGTCCCGTGTAGTAATTCAGTTTATTCTTTAATTCGTGTCTCCCGGTTTCGCAGAATGTTCGTTTCATTCCAAATTCATATAGTTTCCTCACTCTCCCGACCTTTTCAGTGGTCAAGATTATGTATTTTGACATTGGTATCCGTTCATTTCTTATATTTCGATTTATCTGTCATCAGATATTGTCATTTATTTCCCTAAACTGACTCTTTTGGACCTTTCACTTCATTTATGGAGTTCATAACCGGATGTTCTCGATGCCTTTCAGAACAAAGAATCCATTTGTTTACATCTCCGAACGTCGACCCTATCGTACCCGTGAGACAATTTCGATAATAAATTATTCCTTTGTTCTGGTGTAACTATCTCCGATTGGTCGCTAAAATGTGATCGTCACTCCCACAAACACGCCTCTTTTTTTAATTACAGTTTCCTGTAGTTAGTCCAATAATATTCGCTAGGTGTCGCCGGTATCTTATTTTCCTCCGTATTTCTTATTGTGTTAATAATCTTCGTTTTTTCCCAGGGTAGGGATTTTCTTTCCGGGTGTGAAAACTTGGGAAAGTTCAAATCATCACAACACTACGCCTGGGTGGGACCCAAACGCGATGTCAACTCAGCCACCGACCCATAAATAAACCACTCACACCGATCAAAAGTAAATAAAACATCAAAAATGTTTCATACTTCTCCGCCTCCATCGAAACCTACCCCCCTCTCCAATGAAAATTGGTATCCAGGATAATAATTTTAAGATCGTAGATAACGCGAATTTTTATGAGAAATTCGTCAATTACACGCAACAAACTTACGTGAATTTTGCAATTTTCACGCAAATAACGCGAAATTCTGGTATTATAAGAAAGTAAGTGCGTTCTAAATATTTATCGTCTATCGTTTCGACAAACTTACCTAAACAGCGATAAAATGGGAGGCAAGTTTTGGCGCGTGAATGAATGGAGCGTGCTGAATCCCGTGTGACGAAAATGTACTATTCTGAGTTTGTATTATCTGAATCTGTGATATGATGAGCCATGATGAGCTATGACTTTGTTGAATTATCATGTGTTGAATAAATTTGTTCTGAAAATTCATAGGTATAATGAATTCTCATATTTTGAGTTATCATGGAACCATGATACGTGATTGGTTTATTTATGCATGATACATGCATGATACCATGAACAATGGAACCTCCTCGGTCATCACGATATTATCTGCAACATACTTATACATCGTACGCCAAAAGATATCTAAACGATCAAATAAATTGAAAAAATGTTTGACAGGAATGCTTTCCTAATGTTTCACTTACCTTTGATACTCGTGCCGTTTTTTTATTGAAAGAAACACTACTCGTTGGTTGAACATTAAACTTTATATTATTTTTATGCTAATCTTTTATAATTAGCTGACTGAAAGTTTGAAAGAAATAGAATATCAACAATGGCGTCACACGTAATAATATACAGCGTACTTGACTTATTTTAACCAGTGATTCCTGATATTAAAGTGGAGTAAAAAAGTAAATCAAATTTTGGAATCCGGTGACATTTTTGATGATTTTGATTGTTTTTCAACATGAAAAATCAGTAGGTATTTGATGGTTAAAATCGGGGTGAGGGGTTGGTCAGTTACTAAGCTGAGTGACCAGCGGCGACATGTGGAAGTATATTTTTTCTTGGTTTTGAAAAGTCACCATTCAGGAATCACTGGTTAAATTAAGTCATTGGAGGTTGGCCAACACTTTCCAATGGCGTTCTAAGGAAACGTATGGTTTTCTTCTTTACCGTACACGTCAAAACTCTAATAGCTGAATTACATCTCATCTCGAAAAAAAATATTTAGAAAAAGAGAAAAAAAACTACAAGAATTATAAGAAAAAATATTTAGATGAGATTGTGACTTGACCAAATCAGCTAAGTTGCAGTCGTCTAGCAGTCCTACCGAGAATCAGCGGAGCGGTCGGACAAACCGTGGAGGCCCGAACAAACCGCCGCGATCAAAGCGCGTCCGCGATCCCGTGCACGGTGGCGATCATATGTTGTGTATGAACTTGTAGCAACGTGTTCACATCGAAGCGTTCTCAGATTGGCCGCGGCGTCCTGTGCAGGGGAGTCGCTATATGCACAGCGACTAGTCGACAGGGGGCGTGGCCAACATATCCGAGCATACCCGAGCTGTTCCGAGTTGCAAAATCAGTGAAACGAAACGTCAGAAATGGCGTTGTAATAATATAATGTAAACAAACCTTTTTAGAACTACGCTAGGTTTGTGTAACATGGTTTGTGATTCAAAAGAAAGTGTCCCCTTAATACCGCCTGCTCGCGTCAAGGCAAGAAAAACATCCCAGTTTTCAATTAGTTTAGCGGCTACGCTAGGTTTGTGTAACACGGTTTGTGATTCAAAAGAAAGTGTCCCCTTAATACCGCCTGCTCGCGTCAAGGCAAGAAAAACATCCCAGTTTTCAATTAGTTTAGCGGCTACGCTAGGTTTGTGTAACACGGTTTGTGATTCAAAAGAAAGTGTCCCCTTAATACCGCCTGCTCGCGTCAAGGCAAGAAAAACATCCCAGTTTTCAATTAGTTTAGCGGCTACGCTAGGTTTGTGTAACATGGTTTGTGATTCAAAAGAAAGTGTCCCTTTTATACCTATACTTCACTTCGGGTATGCTCGGATATGTTGGCCACGCCCCCTGTCGATTAGTCGCTGTGCATATAGCGACTCCCCCTGTGCAGCGTCTGGACGCGGCGATCGCTCGCGTCCGCGATCAGTTGCTGCTTGCAGAATCTGCACGCTGAACGCAACGTAACTATCTCTGAGTTTGTGGTATTTCTCATGATGTCGAATACAAATACAGAGAGAATGATCAACGAAATTAGCATCTGCCGATGGTTTTTTCATGTTTTCAGCAATCAAATTACAATTATTATCACTTTTGATATAAAATATAATAAACATAATCGATTAGCTATGAATATTCATATTTTTCCGATATTAAATCGCTTATTTTGAGATGTGTATTGACTACACAGCACCGGAACGCGTGTATTTTTTTAGCACAGTTCTATGTTTATATTTTGTACAAAAGAGGTTGTAATTATTACATATGTGTTAGATTAATTTGTTTTATGTAAGTGTAAACCATTCTTAAGAATTTTGTCCCCATTAATCTGATATTTAAAATATTGATATCGAAAGAAACTCTTGTAATTAAAATTTATTAAAAAATAGTTTATTCAAATATACATAAATTCTAACAAAATTGCATTATAGGTTTCATTTTATCCTACCAACCCGTCGAAATTATTTATCTTACCAAACCGTCTTTTAAGTATGTATCGTAACTAACAAAATATCCGACCATTATATAACAGGAGTAGCAATCGGGAAAGAGGTACTTACAAAGGATTTAAATAAAAAAAGGGAAATCATTGATAGTAAATTGGTGTATTCTAAATTAAAACTAGTAAATTGGGGAAAACTATTACAAACTGAATGTCCCTCAGAACTGTACTATACTTTGAAAAATATATTTGAAAATATTTATTCGTCCTCGAAGAAAGAAATATCATTTGAAAATAATCTTAGACACAGCAATCCATGGGTTACTGAAGAAATTAAGAACATGTTTAAAAAAAGAGATTATCTTTACCGAAAATGTAAGAATAGCCCAAATAACCTGGTATTTCGTTTAGAATATACTCGATATAGAAACAAAACAAACAAATATATTAATATTACTAAAAACGCATTCCACAAAAATGTAATAAATAGCTTAAACGGAAACCCGAGGAAACTCTGGGACGAAATAAACAACCTAATAGGAAAACCTAAACAAAATCTAGATAAAATAATCCTTCAACGTATGGGAAATCAAGGAGACACAAAATTTTTGTGCGATAAATTTGCTACAACATTCGTAAATGAAATAAAAGACATAAGACACAATTGTACTACAAAATTCTTAGATCGTAACATGTATACAACTCCTGCTATTATGTCAATGAGATTTATACCTGTAACAGAAAAAGATATAAAAAAAATAATTAATGATATGGATGTTAAAAAGTCAGAAGGTAACGACCAAATAAGAATTAAAGACCTGAAGTTAATTGCTGATAATATAATTCCAGTACTTACTAAATTAATTAACCTTTGTGTAAATAAAAGCATCATGCCTGACGAACTTAAAACATCCATCATCAGACCTATTTATAAATCAGGAAATCACAAAGATTTCACAAACTATCGACCAATTGCGATTCTCTCGTGTATTGATAAAATTATTGAAAGAGCTATCTTTAACCAAATACAATTTTTTATAGAAAAAAACAGAATCATAAATCCCATACAGTACGGATTTCAAAAATAAAAAAGTACTACACAATTACTTTCTAATTTCACTGACCATATAAATTGTCATTTAAATGAAAAATATTACGTTGGTATAATTTTTATAGACTTTAAAAAGGCCTTTGACACATTGGACCATCAAACATTACTAAAGGCAATGGAAGAATGTGGTATTAGAGGTCCTTTACATAAAATGTTTAAAAACTATCTGTTAAATAGAAAAATTAAAGTTAAAATTGACGGAATTTTCAGTGATGAAATGTTAACAGACACTGGAGTAGCAACAGGGTCGATATCGGGACCTACGTGTTATATAATGCAAGTAAACAGTTTACCTAACGAAATAAAACGTTGTAAATGTTAAATGTTTGCCGATGATACTTGCATCATATGTGCTGACAGAAATCTACAGAAAATTGAGGAATTTTTACAAACAGACCTAAATAACATAATTAAATGGTCCCACGACAATGGAATTATTATTAACGCAAAAAAAATAAAATATATGCTTTTATACTCTCCATATGCAAGTTGTCAGGATAAAGAACTGCATATAAAAAGTCATTCATACGATTGTTTACACACAAAAAACCAATCAAACTTCCCCACCTTCCTCTTCCCCATCATCCCTCCCCTCCCCAATACCCTCAGCCTCACAACATACTAAATTGGGGATGATATCTTTATTGGGGATGCCATAGTCTCACTGGCTCCAGACGGGAGCAGTTGGGACTCTTGTGCGGTATTACATAAAAAAAAAAAAAATCTCTGCCATGTAAATGCCCAAACATAAAAAAGTTTACCAATATACATACCTTGGTCTTACAATAGATGTCAATTTTAACTGGTCAAATCACATTGAAAATGTATGTAATAGATTAAGATCCATTTTAGGGAAATTTTATCACCTAAAAAACTTTGTTAATAAAAATATATTATACTGTATATATAAATCATTAGCGGAATCAATTATAGGATACGGAGTAAATAGTTACGGATTAACGTATAAAACGTACTTAAATAAAATAGAACAATTACAAATCCAAATATGATTTAAGATTTTCACGGCCAAAAGTATTTTTGTTATTTGTTTTTGGGGTGTTATGCCGTGTTGCGCTAACTCCTTCTTTAGCCAACGTTTCGGACAACATTGCAGTGTCCATCATCAGGGCAGATGTGTTATTTGAGGTTGTGTAAAAATGTGAGCTTATGTATGAGGTTGTGATACCGTGTTGCCAGCTCCAACCCTCTGAGCTAACATTAACGTATCATTTTTTTTTTTTTTTTTTTTTTTATTATTTAAAGTGGTTTTCTTCGTTTAGCTCTGGTGTATCCGTCAATTACCGGATACCAAGAACTATTGAGCTTAGCTCCATCGTCTCTATTAATGTTTACGGGATTTTTATGAATTTCAATGGCTTCCGTAATCAGCCGTGCTCTATAAGTTTTGGGTCTCCCCAGGATTTCAGGAACAAATCCAAAGTAATGCCCGGTGTCAATCAAATGCTCGGCAATTGCCGATTTGTCAGGGTGGCCGAGTTTACAAGCTCTGAAGTGTTCTGAAATCCTTTTGGAGATAGTCCGCTCTGTCTGGCCTACATAGACCTTGTCACATCCGGAACAGCTGAGTTTATACACTCCATCTGTTCCAGAGGAAACTTAGTCTTTGCAGACCTCAGTAAGTCCTGTATCTTTGTTGTTGTTCCGAAGACAGTCTTGATACTTTCCTTTCTCAATAGCCTGGCAATTCTGTCTGTTACATTGTGCACATAAGGCAGGAAGGCACAGCCTTTCGACTCTTGTTCAATTCTGTCTTCGTTTGGTGCAGATTTTGCTCTTATGATTTGCCTTGTCTGACTTGCTGGGTAACCGTTACGCTCCAGTGCATCGGTCAGCTTCGTAAGTTCCGCTCCGATTTTATGGTCTTCACATATTCTGGTCGCTCGGGTCACCAATGTATGGATAAGTCCTCTCTTCTGCGCTGGGTGGTGGTGCGAATCAGCGTGTAAGTACCGATTCGTATGGGTTGGTTTCCTATATACAGTATGTCCTAGGCTACCATCGTGTTTCCGCATCACCTCCACATCTAGAAAAGGCAGGATTTTATCTTCGTTTTCCAGTTCCATTGTGAATTTTATTTTGCTGTGGAGAGAATTAAGATGGTCTAGGAATTCGTTTAGTTTCTCCGTTCCATGAGGCCAAATGGCGAAGACATCGTCGACGTAGCGCCACCATACTTTGGGGACAGCCGAAGCTGTGTCGAGTGCCACTTCTTCAAACTTCTCCATAAAAAAGTTGGCTAGTACTGGCGACAACGGACTGCCCATCGCAACTCCCTCCAATTGCTCAAACAGTTCACCCTGAAACGCAAAGTATCCCGTTTTGAGGCAGTGTTCAAAAAGTTTGCAAATGTCTTCCTCATATATCTCCCTGAGCATTGTCATGGAGTCTTCTAGAGGCACATTTGTGAAAAGAGACACGACGTCAAAGCTGACCAGAAATCCCGTAAACATTAATAGAGACGATGGAGCTAAGCTCAATAGTTCTTGGTATCCGGTAATTGACGGATACACCAGAGCTAAACGAAGAAAACCACTTTAAATAATAAAAAAAAAAAAAAAAAAAAAAATGATACGTTAATGTTAGCTCAGAGGGTTGGAGCTGGCAACACGGTATCACAACCTCATACATAAGCTCACATTTTTACACAACCTCAAATAACACATCTGCCCTGATGATGGACACTGCAATGTTGTCCGAAACGTTGGCTAAAGAAGGAGTTAGCGCAACACGGCATAACACCCCAAAAACAAATAACAAAAATTACAAATCCGTTTCCTAAAATTGATATCAGGCAAAAAAAAAACAATTATGTGAAGGCGATTATAAAAAAATGTTTTCTTTGTGTAATGTACTCTCTATACATAGTAGGATAGATTACCAACTAACGCTAGATGAATTCTGGAACACAGAATTCAAAAACCCTGTAAACCATAACTACCCTACTAGGCATAGAGAAGCACAAATGTTTATTATTAAAATATCGCAAAATGTATACGGAGATAGAACAAAAAGACATAAAATTCCGGAATTATTTAACTCATTACCAGAAGATATTAAAAATGAGACATGTTATTCAAAAATTAAAACGAAAATTAGATCGTTCTACCTCCGTCAAACATAAAAACAATTAATATTGAGGATCAAGATATCAAGTTGAAATTAAATATATTATTATGAGCTAATAAATAGAAAAAGTGAGAGATTTCTTACAATTAAACTGATTGATCAGTTTTGTAGGATCTAAGTAAGAGAAAATAATGTACAAAAAAAAAAACTGAATAAACACATTAAAAAAAAAGTAAATTTACACTTTTCAGGGGCTTTTTCACCATCTTCCCAATAGCTTATCTACCCTAATAACGAATATTATTAAAACAAAAATAAAATACTTGCAGTGGTTAAAAAAATCGGCCAACTTATCCAATATATAGCCACTATACATAGGTTCGATTACCGAATTATAAACTCCAACTTAATAAATAAATAAACCGTAAATCGTAAATCGAAAATATTCGTTATTAGGGTAGATAAGCTACTATCTTCATCATCTGCAATAGCCGCTAGAAGTAATAATTCTTCTTCAGATTCGTCTCCAAACATGATTATGATTATTTAAATGGTTCCCGCTCCGAGCTATACCTACCACACAACCGACGCGAATGTACGAGTACCACGGACGCCAGCTGATCGCTAGTTGATCGCTAGTTTGGTGTGAACGGTTCTGCACGCACACGGGACGCTCACCGTGCACGCCATCGCGGACGCAAAATGATCGCGGCGGTTTGGTCTTGCCTTAAGCGAGACTCGGCGTCCGCGCTCCTTAGCTAGCTTCCCGGTAGGCCCTCGAAGAATGTATTGGGATTGAGGGGGAAAGAACCCGAAGACCCTAGGGATAAAAGTGAGCATCGGGTCACCAGAGGCGAGGCGAAAGGGCTCTGGTCCCCTGCAGTCGATCCTCAGGCCCGCTCATGGCAACTGGGGAGGCGCAGGTACGGAAGCTCCATCGAAGCCAGAGTAAAGTTGGCCTCTCAGAAGCTGGGCGTACTGTACAGTAGGGTGGATCGCCATTGTATGGAATTTTTTTATTTTTATAAATTAGTTTTCGCGGGGTGCGGAATAGATGCTCTAGGTACATACAATTAAGCATACAAAATATCAATTTAAAATTTTGATAGCAAGTACTGCCCCAAAGCAGTTGAATTATTTAAAATCTGGTAAAAAATTGTCCCTTTATAAAACAGTTTTGTGTCAATATTAATACTTTAATTTTTACTTTTACATTTCATAATGAATAAAAATTGCCGCGCCTTATTTAATAATATTAAAAAAATGTGATAATATTTATTTTCCCGCGAAAATTTGACAAATTGCCGAGTCCACTTTCTCGCGCCTCGCTCGCGCACCGCGCATCTTTGGATCAACCGTCCATATATCGCAGTACAGTTTCAAGTTTTACTAACGTTGATCTTCCAACTGACCAACATTACTTTGTTTCATCTACTCCTTCTTCTTTTATAAATCCAACAGACAGTGGACTATCTGTTGTATCCAGAACATTGGATCGATACAGTATTTCTGATCAGGCAGGTGCTGCCATCGTCTGCGTTACATTGCAAGATATTGGATTAGTGACAACAGATAATCTAACAAACGTGATCGATCGTAATAAGATTCGACGTGCTCGTGCCAAAACTAGGACCACACTGACTGCCATCAACCAGCCCCATTTTGATTTGTGCATTTGCATATCGTTTGACGGTCAAAGGATAAAACATTAATCATGGAGGATGGACGCAGAAAAGTTGTGATAGAAGAACATATCAGTCTTTTGAATGAACCTAGCTCACAATACATTGGCCACATGGGCGTTAAGTTCGGCGATGCTAAAACAATAGCTCACAAATTGTTTGCATATTTTGTGGCAAAATCCATTGATTTAGCGTGCATCGTGGCTATCGGATGTGACGGAACAGCAGTCAATACTGGAACTAAATCTGGCATTATTCGACTTGTTGAAGGAAAGCTCCATCGTCCACTTCAGTGGTTGGTCTGTCAGTTACATGCTAATGAGTTAAGTTTGAGACACCTTTTCGAATACCTTGATGGAACGACAACAGGTACTAGAAGCTTTAGCGGCCAACTAGGAAAGTTACTCAAGAACCGTGAACATCTTCCTGTGATAGAATTTCAAGCAATAGAATGCAACTTACCTATGAACCTTACTTATAAAATTACAAAATCCCGTGACGACCTTAGCACAGACCAGCTTTATTTATTGGAAATGTGCCGAGCAATCGCCGAAGGACAATGTAATGAAAACTTAACGAAAAGAAACCCGGGTAAAATCTGTCATTCGCGTTGGTTAACAGCCAATACTATTCTCCGACTTTACACATCAACCAAGAATCCGACAGAAATCAGGTGATATTGACTGAATTTGTGCTAAGAGTGTATGCTCCCATGTGGTTTAAAATAAAAACACAGCCTTGGAGATAACCAAGAGCAGACTTCAACCGGCGAGACACCTCCACGAAACCATAAAATTATCTCGTTACCTTCCAGAGCATTTGAAAAAGGTGGTAAATCCCGTAATTCAACGCAACGGGTATTTTGGCCAAGCGAAAATATACTTATTAGTATGTTAAACGACGAACCAAGACAGATTAGAGAGTTGGCTCTCAGACGGATTCTAAGTATCCGAGAACTTACGTTGGGGTTCTCTCCAATGAGAGTATTTAAGCTACCTACTTTTAATTTCAACGCAGAACACTATATTGACTTGATCTACTGGGAAAAAACATCAGAAGCACCTCTTACAAAACTGATATCTAGCGAGACAATAATTGATGCCATTGCAGACCACGAAATTATCGAATCCAACATTTTGTGTAAGTTCCGATTGATGCCCTGTCACACGCAAGCCACGGAAAGATGCATCAAAGTGGTAACGGCATCATGTTCTGCTGTTTGCGGCCCTGAAAGACGTGAAGGGTGGATACAAAACAAGCTAGAATCTTGTCGTATAATGCCATTTTATTGTTTCTTGATTATTTTTTTTATTTTTTATTTATTCACATTTAAGCCCGCTAAACTACTTATGTAGTTTGTCAGCAGGGACATAGAGACAACATTTATACACTCATAAGATACAATTTGAACGGTACATAATTACATAAATTGGTTACATTGCAGAAAAGTTTAAATAGCAGCATAAAAGCCTTATATAATAAGCAAGTAAAAATAAATGTATGAACAAATTAGTATTATCAACAAGTACATCAATAGTTTCATAAATAGAGGTAGGTAGTCAGGTATCACAAAATAATTGTTTTTCCATTTTCTAAGAATATGAATTCCATTTCAGGGGCATCAGTATAGATCATTATTATCCAATAACCATTTCCTTAGATTATATTTAACATTAGCAGTATACATGTTATTATTTTTAATTGTCATTGGTAATAGGTTAAAAATTTTGGGTACTATATAGTTTAAAGTTCTTTCACCATATTTATTAGTACATTTCGGAACTACCAGTCCTTCATTTTGAGTGAATCTTGTGTTATGTTTATGGCAAACTCTTTCCCTATACAATGAATCAGACAATATAACATGTTGACTTACAATATTATAAAACAATAATCCTCTGACAGGTAAAATATTCAGAGACTTGTATATTAATTTAATGTTACTTCTGTGTTGATTGTCATATTTATGGATTATCAATTTTATAATGGAGTTTTATAATGTTTGTATATAGCTTATATTAGTTTTACAAGAATGTCCCCATACAAGAATGAAAGAATGTGAAGTAATTCCATAACGTATAGTGGATTCAGCCAGAGATAAGTAGATTAACTTTAAAGTACTTATAGGCACGAAATATTTTATTTTATAAATCCTACACACAATAGCTCGTAGACGTTTACAAACATTAGCAATGTGTACATCCCATTTCATGTAGCAGTCAATAGTAACACCCAAATATACATAACTTTTGACAAAATCAATGGTTTCACATGAACAGGGCTGTGCAACATTTTTATGTATGCAGTCAAATGTGTGTGTATATAATGAAGGAATTACATTACATCTGGCGTGTGGAGATCTGATGTGCATAATTTTAGTTTTTTTGGCATTTATAAAGAGGCCTGCATCATGCGACCATTTCAGTAGGGCAATAAAATCATGTTGCATAAGGTTCATTGCAGTAACCAGATCTTCGTGCGATATTACGAGCGCCGTATCGTCTGCATATACAGGGTGCGCCAGAGAAACTTACTTATTTGAAAAAATTCCCGACCGTTGAGTTGGGCAGGTAGAGGGGCGGGAGGGGGCGCATCTGGAGGGGGACGTCCCCAAGTTTGTTTCCCATTCTCGTCAGTTGCCATTATGCTGTGGTCTAGAGAGCAGCGGGCCTTCGCCGTCGAGAGTTTCTTTTGTAACGGTCGCTCAGTTGTTGCTACGCAACGTGCCTTTCGCGCTCGCTTCGAAATTCCTCCTCCGGATTTGACTCCATGTGATTTTTTTTTATGGGGTTATTTGAAATCCCTTGTTTATGTCGATCGACAACGGACCATAGATCACCTGAAGAACAACATTCGCGATGCTATTGCCAATATTCCGATTGAAATGCTGAGAAGAGTGGACGAGAACTTCAAAAAACGACTTAACCAGTGTATGCGCGATGAGGGTCGCCATTTAAAAGATGTAATTTTTAAGACAGTATGAAAAAAAACTTGGTACATTGCATTTTCAAATAAAAAAAGAATTACAAGAATAACTACAGTGCTTTTGTTTTTATTGAACTTTCAAATAAGTAAGTTTCTCTGGCGCACCCTGTACAAAATGTTTAACGAATGAAAACAATTTTCTCATAATTGAGACATAAATAATATAAAGGGTTGGCCCTAGAATTGACCCCTGTGCAACACCTGTTGAGATATATTTTCTTTTGCTAAATCTTTTAAGAATTTTTACTCTTATTTGTCGATCAGTTAGTAAATTTTTTAATAAAACTAGCAGCTTTCCTCTAATTCCTATTGTCTCCAGTGTTTCTAATAGTTTATTTGTATCAATGGTATCAAATGCCTTAGAGTTATCTATGAATAAAACCAACACTTGTTTTTTTAGATTTAATTCATAATTTATGTGATTTGAAAATTCCTGAAGCAGCATTTCCATACTTTTTTTCTTTTGAAATCCATATTGGTTGGGATCCAACAAAGAGAAAGATTCTAGATATTTATTAAGTTTTATGGAAATGTATTTTTCAAGTATTTTTTCTAGGGCTGGCAATATGCTTATTGGCCTATAATTTTGAATATCTGTATGTTTGCCCCCTTTGTAAATTGGCCTAATGATGCTACTTTTTAGTTCATCTGGTATTACTGCTTGCGATAAAATTAAATTGATAAAGTGTGTTATAACAGGCCCTAAAATATTAATATGTGTCTTAATGTCAAACATTCGAATGTTGTCAATCCCTGGTGACTTTGAATTGTTTAATTTGCTAACAATAATATTGATTTCTTGGCAGGTAGCTCTGGGTAGGTACATACTATGTTGCACTTCATTCGACCTGACGGTCGATGCTAAATAATCACATTTATGTATCATAGAGCTAACACTATTTGTAAAATATTCAACAAACTTATCTGCTACGGTTTCTTCATTATTCGTATTTAACATATATTTCGAGATTATTTCGTCACAACTACTTTTGGACTTGCGTCCTAATAATTTATTTATTTCATCCCAAGTTTTTTTTGTATTTCCAAAATAATTTTTGAATTTATTGTTAAAAAAGGTAGACTTACATTTAATAATTTCTTTTGTCACCTTATTTCTGAAAGTTTTATATTCCAATTCAAAGAATTGATTGCTAGGAAAATTCTTCCACCTTCTGTAAAATGATTTTTTTTTATAATGTTTCCTAAGATATTAGAAGTTATCCAAGGTTTTATTGACAGAGGTCTTTTTTGGGTTTATAATTCATAACGATTTTACTCTGTTCATACAAATTCTTAAAGTTGTTTTTAATTTTACTATATAATATATTGCAATCTTGTTCCTCAAGCAAGGAGTGCCACTTAAAATTATGAATGTTTTTGTCGATTTTGTTTTGCGATAAAAACGAAATTCTTTCCCCGTGTTCTGGGGCTTCTTTCCTTGCACTATATTTAATATTAACTGCAGTTAAAAAGTGATCCGCTATAGTAATATTATTACATACACATGAGGAAAGAGAATCGCTTTGTTTACATCCACTGTTAAATCGGACAAATATGTGGTCTAAACAAGTACGAGTAACTTTTCCTGCTGAAACTGCTTCTCTAGTTACGTCACAAATACATACATTTGATTAAATAATTATCCGACATTATATTTTCATATGCCATAATAATAGGGTTTTGACAATTTAACAGGTCTAGATTAATATCTCCTATAAGTAAAACATTTTCTTTGGGGCTTATAGTATGCAGAATGGCAGATATTTCATTAAGAAATTGTGGTTGGCTAGAGTTGGGGGGACGGTATATTGCTATGATGTTTAAAATACTCTTGTTTGGAAGTGTCATAGAGCCAAGCACACATTCAAAATGATTTGTTTCTATTGTTTTCTGTTGAAATGTGAATTCATTTCGAACATATAGCAATATACCTCCTCCAGATTTTTTAGTTCGGCAATAGTTGTAACAATTAAATCCAGGAATATTATACAGACAGACAAGATTCGGTGTTATAGCCGTTTCACATAACATTAACACAAGAATATGCTTCCAACAAGTATTTAAGTAGACATTCAAAGTATCCCAGTATTTATAAATCGATCTAACATTCAACTGAACAAGATTAATATTTTCCATATTGTAGTTCCTATGAAACTTTAGCCAATCACAGAAATTATGAGTATTTTCCTAATCTACCTCGTCATCTTCTTCAATGTAATTAGACCCCATAATCAATAGTAGCAAAGTCCTTGGCAAGGGCAGCCTTGTAGACCGGGCATGAGTCCTTGTCCCCAGTCGGATGTGCAGCGGGCTTCCCAAATCTTGTACAGGTGGCGCAGACAGGCTCGGCGGCGGCTTTTGGGCAGTTTATCCGGGCGTGACCTTCGCCTGCGCAGTGTCCACATCTTTGCTGGTCTTTGCAAAACTTGAAGGAATGTCCGATCATTTGGCACTTGGAGCACACTGTAAGTCCAATGAAGTCACGAACACGGCACACATTCCAGTCCACAAAGACTTTCCCCTGCTCCACCAGCACGTGACGAATGTGGGCAGGAACCTCGAAGACCCGGTGGCAAGTTGATCCAGTTCGAGCGCCAGCAAGGTGACTTAGCTTGCAACTTTTTACTCGAAATCTAGGCCTGCTTTGTCCTGGGCTCCTGTTAAGGCATTTTTCAGGAAGCACTCGTCCGTTAGGTCACGAGGAACGTTGAAGAAGATCACCCTTGGAAGCCGTTGTGTTGGTAATCGAGCGCTTAGAGTGTCCGAGTTTGCTAGACATGGGGTTTTCAGAATTTTATCCTGATCTTCTTGTGTTGCAGTATGGATTACAACGCCTTTGTTTCGGATACTCCTAATGCCCGTCACACGGATTCCAAGTTCTGATGGTCGTAATGTATCTTTTAGTAGCTGTTTCGTATCGTCGCTATCTTTTGTAGAATCCAGCTTTGGGAAGATGCATACAGCAGGTTTGGGGGTCCCAACGTTAAGTCCTGAGCGGTTGATTGATGGTATCATCTTCTGTGGGCCATTTTTCACAATATCGGCAAACGATAGGCTTGCTTCCGTGGCATCTGCTACTCTACGCATCACTGGTCCTAGATCCGACTCCAACTGCGATATTTTTTCTAACCTGTGTTGGTTTTCTGCTTTTTCAATCGCGATCTCTCCCTTTGCCACTATTAATTTGGCATTGACTGTTGCCAGATCAGCTTTGAAGCCCTCTCGTTCCAATAACAGCTGTGAAACTGATCTGAATACAGCGGATACATATGCGCTTATCCGCAGTTGTTGGTCCTTTGAGACTCTTGACTGCTTTTCAGCAAGGACATCTTGGAGTGCTCTTAGACTTGCTTCAGTGTCGTTCAGTATCTGGACTGAGGACACTGGGATTTCACTCTCATTTTCAGACACGTCGGAATAGTCCGATGCTCCGTCAGATTCCTCATCTTCAACCACTGCAGGAATCATTCCCGAGGCCTTTTTTTGTAATGGGGACGTCATCATGTCCAGCATTCTTTTTTTACGCCGATGGCAGCATTCATCAGGCATCGGTGGGATGGACATTTCAATGAGAACAAACACACAATCTTAGGTTGTTTTAAAACTTTCGATAAAAATGTTTAGAATCCGCTAGAATAGTATTATTTTATTACTGTTTTATCAAATAAACTTTTTTGGCTCTTAAATTTTCCATATAAATACTGTTTGCACACGAATTCGGAGGTTTTTTTTAGTTTTTTTGCAAGAGCAAAGTGTAAACACAAACTGTTGTCACTGCGATTATTGTTGCAATTGATAATATATATATTGTAGTAGATAATATTATTAGTAATTTTTTTTTATATTTAAACTACTTTTATTGAGCAAAGATTAAACCCTTCTTTTTCTATATTCACGCTATTTTTTTTAAAATTTGAATTGTCTTGGGGCAGTACTTGCACTCGAAATATCATGCTGTCATAATGACTTTTAAAGGTATCCCCATAGAGCATCCATTCCACACCCCGTTGCTAAGAAAAAAATAAAAACAAAAAATCGATCCACCCTACTGTACAGGTCCCGCAGATACTTTAATAGTACACAACTGCTGACCCTGTACAAATCGCAAGTGCGCCCTACTGTCGAATTTGGCAGCCATCTCTGGTCCGGAGCCCCAAAATACCTGAAAAAAACCCTTGACTCTGTGCAGAAACGGGCGGTCCGTTTGATAGATTCCCCAATCTTAACAAACGGACTGCAATCTTTAGAACACAGGCGTCAGGTAGGTATGCTGTCCTTGTTCTATCGGTATTACAATGGAAGATGCTCTGAGGAACTAGCGTCATTGATCCCTTCGGCACCGGTGCGTAGTCGGGATACACGCCAAACGCGCGTCCAATATTTGTACACGGTTGACATTTGTCACATGAGAATGGGTCGCTTCCACGATTCGTTCCTAAGAACGGGAACCTAAGCTAAGCTGTTGAACCTAAGTTCAACAGCTCGGCTGTGGAACGAACTGCCGGCCTCTGTGTTTCCTCCCTCCTACAACTTGGGACTCTTCAAGACCCATATTCACTCCTTCCTCTCCACAAAAAGACCCTCCACACAGCATCCGTGGGCATCAGCATCAGCAGCTGCTGTGGGAGTCATATCTTAGGTTGATGCCGGGACTGGGTCTAGTCCACCCCCTTGATGGGGTGAAGAACAATACAAAATAATAAGATGAGTACAGTTCCAGCTCCTTGTGATAAAGCAAGTCTATGTACAGCTGTAGAAGATGGTATAATAAAAATAAGGTATTCGTTAAAATGTAATTAACCAGTTACAATATAAAAAAAAACATGAAATCCGGTCAATAAGATTAAAAGTGTTATCTAAAGGATGACAGTGGACGCCAGGAGAAATCGCACTTGGATCGACTTTAAGCTCAGGCCATTTCTCAACTCAGAGATAGTATCTGTGTTAGGTGATATGATCCAAATTTATAAAAGCCCCTTCCATTCTGGCTTTAACCGACGGGAAGGAGAAGGTCCATCTACCCGTATTCGACCTGTGCCAATGTTTTTGGCATTCATTCAAAGTGAGTTTGCGCATCTCTTTCAACCGTTAAGGGAGAGGTACGGCCCCACCAGGTGTTAAATTAACACCCAGGTGAACAGCTGGCCTTCACCTGGGTTCCTCTTATTATCTCTTTCTTGGTCAGCACCTAACTTATTTCCAAGTCAATGGGCAAAATGCCGGCACGAACCGGCAAAGCGTCCGAAGCCACAGTTCTGTATGCGGCATAGTGTGCCAGCAAGAGAGTTCGCTGGCTCCGCTTAAGTTAAGAGTGGATCAACAAGTTATCCAGATGATGCTCCCACACAGAGGCTGCATACGAGATTTGCGCCACGTATACCCCCCTATAAGGGAGACAAAGTGCCGGAGAACACAATCCCCACAACCCTGTTGAGTCTCCACAATTTCAGAAACAGAGCCTAGCCTTGCTGGACACTCACATGCGCCAGAAAAGCGAAGTTCAGCCGGTTTCTCTTTTCCCACTCGTCAGCGTAATCGACCGAGATACATCCTTCAGGCAAGGGCAACCTGGAGGAATAGTTGGAGAGTATATTCCAAAACTCTGGGCCAAGGACCGAACCTTGTGGGTAACCCATATATACTTACCGGTTTATGATGATGACACTATATGAGAGTGTAATGCTCCTCTAGTTTAGATAGTTTGAGACAATCTTGAATAGCTTTGCAGGACAGTTCTAGTTTTTGATTTTTAACATCGGCCACCACGCGTGATCAAAGGCACCAGTGATGTCCAAAAAGACTCCTATAACTTACCTCTCTGGACAGACTCTCACCCATTCAAGCGCAAACTTGATGGTGTTCTCCGTAGATTTACCCGGGACAAAACCAAATTGACGGTTGGTGAATGAAGACAGGGTTTGATGTACCATGATGAGGTCTAATGTCAGTTCTTGGCTTGTCGTTACCCTTGGGTATAATCTGGAGCACTCCTCTCTTCCATTCTGTGGGGAAAACCCCTCGTCGCAAGCACGTATCCATAACTTTGGAAAGTTCCTCCTTGGCATGGATCTAGACATTCTTCACTATTATGCCATTCAGTCTGTAAAAACCGGGTGCCTTCTTTGGACCTAAATTTCATGAAAACTCAGGGGCACATAAATTGACTGGCGCGGAAGCAGGGTACTTACTGCCTTTCAAATTGTAAATTGTTCCAAATTGTTTCACATAAGTTCTCTTTGAAAGCTCACAACTTCATTTCATTTTTGGAGATTTGGAAAAACCAATTTTACTATCGTTATCGACTTTTTATATAAAATATATTTTCATTAAAACAATTATTTTTTTTATTTATTAACAAAATATGTATTTTAAAATACCCTGAATATAATTTATTACAATTATAGATAGTTCAACAAATCCGTCACATTACAGCTTATCTGCAGGTTCTACCCAATCAATATTTCTTAATATTTAATACATAATACAATATTTCTAAATACATTTACAGCTTTACTACCCCCAACCCAACTCAATTCCCAACCGTTAAACAGTGTTACAAAACGGTTTTGTAAAAGAAACTTTTTTTATATTTTAAATGTGTTTTTATTGCATGAACGAGTTGATAAGTGAAATGACAGTTTCTCGCAAATTCCTTAAATAAATGATTGTGATTCGAAATTCCAACGTTTTAAGGTTAAAAAGTTGAATTTTTTTTAGGGAAAAATATTTTTGGTTGGGGAAAAAAATAATGGAATTACGAAAAAAATTAATTGTGTTTTTTACTTCTACCGTCATGTAGAATCACCTTCCGAAGTTTGTGCACTTTACCCCAGGACACCCTGTATGGAACACTTAAAATACACTGGAAAAATTTCAAAATTCAATGAGAAATTATTTATTATTAACAGTTTATATAACAGATAAACAACCCTCTTTGGCTGTATAAACATTGTATATATGTGAACAATTCTATTTTACTATTAGTAAGGTTTCACATACACAGTTGTTTATCAGTTGTATAAAATTTGTACGACTGTTAGTGTTTTAAAGATACATTTATTCTAATTAAAAAAATAGTTATATTTTCCTTAATTATAAGCACATGTAGTTAAGTATTTAGGTAGGTACATAAAGATATTCAAAGATACATCGATTGCTAATTTATTAACCAATGCTTTGTCATTTTGGGGCAGGGTCTCTCATTATCCTATTTTTAAGGTCTCAAAGGGCTGGCTGTGTGGAAAGAATTCCAGACAAGACACTGAAAGCGGATGCCCCAATGGAAGCGACGGAGATCAGAGACAATCTGAGGAAGAGGTGTGTGGAAGAAGACTGGAGCAGGAGGGATATGGCTTGGGGAACGACGTCAGTGGAGAACTTTTGCGGACGAGGCCAAAATCCACCTAATGCCATAATGACGTCGACTCTACCTATACATACATACATACATGATATAAAAATATATTTTTACATAAATTTGATCACACAAACAGTATAAAAGTTCACAAATTAATAAAAAAAATAGAAGATTGTGAAAAAATTTTAGTGTTCACTTGTGAGCAAAACTCGGGTATAATAAGTTGATTTATTAAAATTCTATTTATTTAAAAATATTTGGTTTTGTGAATCAGTACACATAGTCTTTAATGCACTTGGTACATATCTCCACGAAATTCCGTTTTGCCAGTTCTCCATGTATGTAGATCACTTTCTCGTTGGCCCCAGAGCTGAATGTAAGTTTGTCCGTCAATTTTATGTACACACCGTTGTCCAACTCTTTGAGGGGACATAAACTAGGCCAATTGAACGACCATTCCACCTGTGGCAATACAATTATAGTTAGTACATAAGTGATATGCTAATCTTATAAGTGTTCTTAGCACCATTTAACAAGATAACCATTTAACAATTTAACAAAACAAACATCAACAAATTGACTGTTTCAAGCCTAATAGAATTAATGATATGATTAATTGCTACTTTTCATGGAAGCGAAAGCAGTCTAAAATTTATTGTAAATAGTTATACTATGTACATATATAATATATCACTGAAGATAATGCTCAATAGAAGTTCCTTTCATGTAAATTTGAATGAAAAACAATGTTGGCAAATGAATTAAATACATACCTACAAAAATAAGAGTATGTACATTAATCTGAAAGAGGCTAACCGAACACAACTTATTAAGAAAGTGCTTGATATTACATAATTTATATGTTAATATACTTATTATTACTATTATATTATTCTTTTGCCTGTATATTTTACTATGTAGGTTTAATTTTGATATTTTCAACATTATTCTTGAATTAATAATTATTATAATAATGTGCAAGTATAATTTTTATTTTTATCTTACACAAAATGAAGTAGTCTAGACTACTTACTACTTGCTCAGGCCTAATTATTACAACACGGCCCAAGCTAGTGTAACAAGTTAGGAAAATCAGTAAAATGTTACAAAATGTAATAAAATAATAAAAAGTAAAATGTAATTAAATTATAAAGGATTGAATTACATAATTTTTTTATTTAGTGTAAAAAATATCAGTGTCCTGATTTATAGAGAACAGAAAAGATTATTTCAGGGGTCAATTACCTTTTTTCCTTTCTCTAAATATATAATTCTGTTACTGGTACAGAGTACTACATCTCGAACAGGAGACATCAACCAAACATGATGTACGTAAATCTCCGAACTAGGTTTTTTCTGGAACAAATAACAGTGGTTTAAATTCATTAATTAATTATGTTGAATAAAATTATTTTTTCAATCAAACAATAAAATTATTCTTTCTTTTTTGTTCATTTTGATTAATATTTTTATGATAGAATGCGCACCTATTTTTAGTAAGATTTTCCATTATTTTGCAAATGATAGACATTCACAGATACTTGCTGGAAAACAAGCATTTGTGATATGACACTTGCAGTATTTTAAATAAAGTTAGTTTCACATTGGCAACTTAGAAGCGCGATTCAACAGAGTGCATTGTTTTGTATATTAAGAAAGATTGCACAAGTGAGTTGCTAATTTGTATATCCTTATATTATAATAATCCCTATATTATGTGAGTTGCTAATTTGTATATCCCTATATTATAATAATCCCTATATTATGTGAGTTGCTAATTTGTATATCCCTATATTATAATAATCCCTATATTATGTGAGTTGCTAATTTGTATATCCCTATATTATAATAATCCCTATATTATGTGAGCTGCTAATTTGTATATCCCTATATTATAATAATCCCTATATTATGTGAGTTGCTAATTTGTATATCCCTATATCCCTGATTTAAGTACAAAACGTTGTACGCGGCTGAATTACGCTGATAAGTCGACAATATGAAACCTGTATAAGAGGATCGAAATGTTGTGTTGTATGTTGATAAAAATTAGTGATAAAAAATGTTAACCGCCAATCAATAGTCTTTAGTTTGACATTATCAAGTGAAGAAGAGTTTGCATTGTGACACAACTACAGGTACACTACTTGACTTCCCTGTCTGCAGTGTTTACTGTGTTGTTTCACATCCCTGATCAAATTTTACTTATTTTTTTACATTTGTATTTTACAAGTCTTCCAAAACTGAGAATTATTCAGTTAGATTGTAAGAAATTTCTGATTACGTACATTGAATATAACAAAATATAATGTAATAATAATATTCATAATGTATACTGTGTCATATCACATTTCCTCTACAATGACGTCCATAGAGGTTGTGTGTGTGTGTGTGAATGTGTAAATGCGGGTTTCCGCAAATGAGTATAGATAACTCAAACATACATAGTTCCTCAGCCTTTTTTAATCTGTCTTTTTAAGTTTCATAGTTTTGTGGTGCATCCACCCCATGTAAAAAAGGGTCAATTCCAGTTTTGCCAAATAGAATTTAAAAAGAGCAAGTTTAATTAAAAAAAAGCGATTTTCTAGTGTAACATTGGACACTGAAAATCTATAATCCTTTTTCAAAATTGAAAGGTTCTTTTAGAAATTGGAACCCAATTTTGAGGTGAAATCGCAAAAATATGTATATTGAAAAATGGATGTTAGACCTTTTAGAAGCAAGCCACCGATATATACTTGTGTAATAAGGAGCATGCCCATGTTTTAAACATCAGATTTTGTGCAGTGCCTGTGGCCTGTGGTTGTGCGTTTTACTTTTTAACACCATAAAATGATTTTTACATTTTTTCAATCCTGGAATCTCGAGAACAGGAATCCGGGGAATTGCTGACCTTTGTCAGCACCGTAATCCCGGTGCTGCGCTTGTCTTAATCCCGGGTTTACAGGATTTTTGTCGCTTTTACAACCTTGGTTTAACCGTGCGAATACATTTTTATTTATTGGCAGCCTGTCGTAACCGCACAGATCTTGAGATCTTGGGATACAGGATAAAGGTCATAAAGATTTTAGGGTAGGTTATATTTATTTCGCTGTTTCTAGAAGTAAAGAAAGTTATATTGATGTCTGAATAACAATCAGGTCTGTAGTCTTGTGACATGACTACACCGGGATAGTTTAGGTAGACGCATTTTTATTTCCCAATTTTAACTAGCAGTAGAAGCATTTTGTCGTCATGATGCAAAGCTTCTGTCAGCTGACACAATGATTTTTTTCTTGATGAACAATTTGGGCAACAGTGGTTTTGCTCCTTTATTGAAAGAGACACTTGCTCATTGAATAAATGAAAGTTGGACCTTCTTTGTTCAAGTTTTTCACAAAAGATATATAATATACAGATACATAATTGTAGATATGTTCAACTGCACAGAGTATAGTTACAAGAAGGCTATAATAACATACTTCAGTAATAATAGCAATTAAGGTTAGCATAATACTTTTCTTCTGCATGGGTTCTATATAATTTTACTTTTGATTACTGTTCCACTGAATTATTATATAAAAAGCCCATATGGGCGTATAATACATATGAATAAATAAATAAAACCTAAAAAATAAAATAAATACATTTGAAAATAATTTTTTTTGAAAAAAAAAATTATTTTCAAATGTATTTTTTTTTGAAAAAAAAAAAATCCCTATTTTTTTAATAATAAATTAAAAATTTGAATTCCCGGTGCCAGGGTTCCCAGGATTGAAAAATGCTAGCAACGTAATCCCAGTTCTGAAAAAAATTCTCAGGATTGAAAGCCCAAGTAGGTACTAAAATTTCAGATTTATGTAATGCGAAATCTGAATTATTACCTTGCCCAAAATTTTAAGCAGTTCTTGTCCTTCTGCTTTGAATTTGGAATAGGGAAGAACTAGACCATCAACTTCGAAAAACCTCGCAAAACGCATTCTGGATATTTCAGGTGTCACATCACTCGTTCTGGAAGTACACAATAATTAAAATTAGCAATTCTCTGAGCACTATACTAATCACACTATATCACACTTATTAACCAGGTTTATTGTTATAACAGTCTGGCAGAGGAAGGATTAAAGTAGACTATAATGCAGTACAAATGAGTTACTCGGGGCACAAGAGTTCAAAACCATTTACTACTGAATTATTGTGCATGGACAGGGCTAATTAAGCAAGCAGTGTGTGCCAATACTAAATTAGATAATTATACAGGTTAGTTAGGCCCAGTTGTTTCACAGAAATTCACGTATGACAAAGTCATCAAATGAGCATTCAGCGTCATTGTGTTTTTTTTTTACATTTGAAAGGTCCCCGTTAAACGCCGTTTCTAGGTTCATTTCAGCTTTCTATCAAATTGTAATAAGCTGATAAGCTTAACGATATGATAGTTGTCTTAAGTACTTACATTATTACAATTTGATAGAAAGCTGAAATGAACCTAGAAACGGAGTTTGACGGGGACCTTTCAAATGTAAAAAAAACACGATGGTGCTGATTGGCAATTTGATGACAATGTTTCATTTGAATTTCTGCGAAACAACTGAACCTCAATTACATAATCAGGTTGTGTAGAAAATGCTACAATATAATAATGCCAGGTAGAAACTTCTAATGAGAATATAAGACACAAATTTGTATGATAGAAGAAGCCGAGGAAGACAATGGCATACAAAGTGACTCAAATACTTGAGTCAGGTCATGAGACAACGCATGAATGTAAAAGAAGCAAGGTGTGTGTGCCATGACAGATTTGAGTGGTGGTCTATCTGGATTATGGTTAGTTGTGAACTTAAACGAAGTACCTTTTAACGAACTCAAATGATCCACAGGCAACATCCGCCACTGAAGTAGCGGGATGCGCCACCAGCCCCACGGCCCCTTTGCCTAGTCCCTTGAAGAAGCCCAGGGCCCCCTGCTCGCGGGCCCCACTGATGGGCTTGGTGACCACGCCTGTCACCCCTCTGAAAACCCCCTGGGAACAAATATTACATCTCATATTAATGTTAACAGATAACAGATTACCTGATGCTCTATGGTCTATATACAGTAGAACCCCGTTAATTCGAACCCCGATAATTCGAAAAAACGCGTAATTCGAAATTTTCGCCAAAAAACTTTCCGCAGAAAAATTTTTTCATACAAAAATTTTTTTAATTCGAAATTCGTAAATTCGTAATTCGAAATTTATTTTTGTCCGCGCACGAAAATTTGTTCGTGTAATTCGAAAAAATTTGATTTTTGCGTAAATAAATCATAATATTTCGTAAATCTGAATCTAAAAGTCAGCCGTGGCGATAAAACGCCGAAAAATGTATTTTTACGTTGTTATACATCGTCCTAATTAGTATTATTATTTTGTAAATCTGAATCGATTTACACTGGGATGTCGTACTTTTTCAAATTTATTTCGAATATCCGAGTTTGAAGGGCCGAGAAAATACGTTTTATGCGGATATATGTCGTAGTTTTACGAGTTTACACCAAATATCTGAATTTAAAGGGTCGGCCGCGACGAAACTCGGCTGCGAAATTTCGATTTACGCGTAAATATATCGTATATTTACGAATTTATTTCGAATATTTGAATTTAAATGGCCCGCTGTGACGGAAATCGGCCGTGAAATCTCTATTTACGCGTAAATATATCGTATTTTTACGAATTTATTTCGAATATCTGTATTTTAAAGGGCCCGCCGCGACGGATATCGGACGCGAAATTTCAATTTACGCGGAAATATATCGTATTTTACTAACTTTACTTCGAATATCCGAGTTAAAAAATACGGCGCGACGGAAATCGGCCGAAAAACTTCGATTCACGCCGAAATATGACATATTTCTACAAATTTACTCAAATATCTGAACTTAAAAGGCCGGCCGCGACGAAAAACTGCCGATAAAATTCGATTTACGCGGAAATATATCATATTTTTACGAATTTACATCAAATATCTGAATTTAAAGGGCGGAAATCGGCCGCGCATTCTCGATTTACACGGAAATATATCGTATTTTTGCGAATTTATTTAGAATATCTGAATTTATAGAGCCGGCCGCGACGGAATACGGCCGCGAATTCTCGTTTTACGCGGAAATATATGGTATTTTTACGAATTTAAATTCGGATATTTGAAATAAAGGGCCGGCCGCGACGGAAAATTACCGCGAAATCTCGATTTACGCGGGAATATATCGTATTTTTACGAATTTATTGCGAATATCTGAATTTAAAGGGCCGGCCGCTACGGTAATCGGCCGCGAAAATAAACAAATAATTGGTATTAATACGAATTTACAACTAAAATTCCACCCGGATTTGAAGAGGCGGCCGAGAAAATCGATTTTCGGCGCTTTTTTTTTTTTTCATAAAATTTCGAATTACGTGGGAATTCGTTAATTCGAAATATGATTTTTGATGTCCCGTGGATTTCGAATTAACGAGGTTCTACTGTAATTATGATTTAAAAGGTAACACAAGATGGCTGGAGCCTACTAGTTGCAAACTAAGTCGATAATATCCATCTATATTCTATTTCCTTCCCGCACCGGAGGGCGGTAATACACATCCCCAAATGAGAGTTTTGTGCGATATCCATGATGATTTTACATCACATACATACTTTATAATATAGGTAATCCTAGAAAAACTATTGGGAAACTAAAAAAAAAATTATCCCATCACGTTTTTTTAAGATATTCAATAAATTCTATCCGATTTCAACGAAATTACTCTCCCCGGCCCAATATGGTCCCTGAATACTGAGAAAGCTTCTAAAAATAAAATTTTGTATATTGGGGGCACATTTATTTATTTATTTATTTATATATATATACGCCTAAAAAGGCTTTTACATAGAAGTGATACATGATGCAGTACAATAAGAGAATATGTATTATACAGGAGATATTGACAGTAAATAGATGTAATGTAATGGAAAAAAAAATAACATAAAGTAAAAAAGAAATTACAACAACATTAGATATAAAACAAATCATTAAAACTAATTTACCAAAGCTACTCCAATTTGTAGGATTCAACAAAGTGTTGATGTAGATTATGCTTAATTCTATATATATGGAGTATTCTATAGTGAATAAATAAATCAATAACACCCCCATACTTGTTGCCCAGATCATGCATCCTATTGGTCAGTGAGTGTGTCTGATAGTTGGTCGAGTATGTATTACAGAAGAATGTTATATTTTGCCTTGTATTCCTAGTCGGCACATGTAGTTTAATAGTGGCAAGGATGGCAGGACTATCAATTAAGTTGTTAATGACTCTGTGTAACACAACCAGGTCTGAAATAATTCTCCTGTCAGACAGTGTTATTAGATGCAATCGATTCATCAAACTGACATAATTAATGTAATCGCCGCATAAATAATGAACCGCTCGTGCGGTGATCTTCTCGCGTATGTGACGCATGTTTGGGGGCGGTGCCTGGAACGTCACGGTGAGACCCAAACGGTCGCACTAGACATATCCAAGGCCTTTGACCGGGTCTGGCACCGAGGACTTGTCAACAAATTGCATTCTTACGGACTTCCTGCATCCCTGTGTACGTGGATTGCTGACTTTTTAAGGGATAGGTCGATTCAGGCGGTTGCTGACGGTTTCACCTCTTCCTCGCACTCCATAAATGCTGGCGTCCCACAGGGATCGGTTCTGTCTCCGACTTTGTTTTTGTTGCACATCAATGACCTTTTGACATGTGCACCGATTCATTGTTACGCGGATGACAGTACAGTTCATGATAGCTTTTTGTTTGACAAGCCCCCAAAGGGCACACAAACTCCAACGGCTCGGAGGGCTTTGAAGCAGAGAATGGACGGTTATCTCGAGAGTATTTCCTCCTGGGGTAAAAATAATCTCGTCGAATTTAATGTTTCAAAGACCCAATCCTGTCTGATTACGTCTAAAAGGGATCCAAATGATAATCTAGTCTCCTTCAACGGAAGCAATCTTCCGAACAGGCCTTCCATTGATATGCTTGGTGTAACTATAAGTGACCAGCTCAGGTACGGGGGCTCCATCGAAGCCAGAGTAAAGTTGGCCTCTCAGAAGCTGGGCGTACTGTACAGGGCCCGCAGATACTTTAATAGTACACAACTGCTCACCCTGTACAAATCGCAAGTGCGCCCTACTGTCGAATTTGGCAGCCATCTCTGGTCTGGAGCCCCAAAATACCTGAAAAAAACCCTTGACTCTGTGCAGAAACGGGCGGTCCGTTTGATAGATTCCCCAATCTTAACAAACGGACTGCAATCTTTAGAGCACAGACGTCGGGTAGGTATGCTGTCCTTGTTCTATCGGTATTACAATGGAAGATGCTCTGAGGAACTAGCGTCATTGATCCCTTCGGCGCCGGTGCGTAGTCGGGATACACGCCAAACGCGCGCCCAACATTTGTACACAGTTGACACTTGTCACATGAGAACGGGTCGCTTCTACGATTCGTTCTTAAGTTCAACAGCTCGGCTGTGGAACGAACTGCCGGCCTCTGTGTTTCCTCCCTCCTACAACATGGGACTCTTCAAGACCCATGTTCACTCCTTCCTCTCCACAAAAAGACCCTCCACACAGCATCCCCAAAGATGACATAGGCCCTGAGGGAAATTATTTTCTTCAGGGCCTCCTGTGTGGAGTAAATATAAAAAAAAAAAAAAAAAAAAAAAAAAAATCAATAGGAATTCCGAGCTTAAAATTTACGTACTTAAGAAATTTGTGCTGAACTCTTTCTATATTATTGGAGTGAACTTTATATAAAGGGGACCAAATAGGTGAATTATACTCCAATTGACTTCTGACTAATTAAGTATAGAGGGTTCTCATACAATCTATGGACTTAAAATCGGTTAAAGTTCTGCAAAGGAAGCCAAGCATCTTTAAAGCCTTATTAGTTATATAGTTGATGTGTTCAATGAATGACAAGTTTTCAACGAATATTACACCCAAGTCACGAATATGTGATACTGGTATTAATTTAATATTATTTAATGTATATTCATGTAATATATTATAACGAGTTTTGGAAAATCGTATTACTTGACATTTCTGAATGTTCAAAAATAAAGCATTTTGTTCACACCATTGATGAAGTTGTTCTAAATTACTCTGTAAAATTTGACAATCGGATACATTTCGTATTCTTTTATATATTTTTAAGTCGTCAGCAAATATCAGAACTTCTACATCATTAAATTGGTCAACAATGTCATTGATGAATAATAAGAAAAATATTGGGCCGAGGTGGGACCCTTGAGGAACCCCACTTGTGGCCTCGAATATATAAGATTGTACAGAATTAATCTTAACACTAAGCACCCTATGGCTAAGATAACTAACAATCCAACTCAATAATTTACCTTTGATGCCCAACGATCGAAGTTTATAAATAAGTATGTGATGTCGAACCTTATCAAAAGCTTTACTAAAGTCAGTGTATATACTGTCCACTTGTTGTTTGAGACCCAGAGATTCAGATATGTAATTTTCATAAATCATTAAATTACTTAAGGTAGAGCGACCTGTGATGAAGCCATGTTGGTTAGGAACAATAATGTTGTTGATAGGTTTTACAATGATATCTAGGACTAATTTCTCAAAAACTTTCGGTAAAGCAGACATTATACAAATTGGTCTATAGTTTGATATATCGCTTTTGTCTCCTTTTTTATGAATAGGGGTTAAATAACTCTTTTTCCACTGAGCTGGAAAAGAACCAGAACTTAAAGAATTGTTAAAGAGTTTATAAAGAGGATATATCAGACTACTAACACAGGTTTTGAAAAATATTGGAGGAATACCATCCGGTCCAGCAGATTTATTGCTATCTAATTCTTTTATGACTTTTTCTATAGATTCTTTTTTGATGAAACATTGGCTTAGATTTAATACCTCTTCCACTGAAATATCGGGAATCGTATTGACACGAATATCTGTGTCGTAAACACTTTTAAATGAATCAGCAAATAGATTAACTATACCTTCGATACTGTCGGCACATTTTTCTTTTAAGTACATGTTATTGGGAAATCCACAATCATTTTTTTGTTGACTTTTAGAAAAACTCCATAATTTTTTAACATTTTGGTGTACCTCTTTTTCAATTAGGCTTACATAATCACTATAGCATTTTATTGATAATTCTTTACACTGCTTACGTAATTTAGTAAAAGTTATGTAATCATTAGGATTTCTGGTATGTTTATATATTCTATGGATATGTTTTTTATAATTAATATGTTTTTTTAATTCCCTCGTAAACCATTTGGGATAGTTAGATGGTGTGAAGTTGACCCTAGGAACGAAGCGCTCTATCGAGGTATTTAAAATTGAGTAAAATTGTTCTAATTGATTATTTAGATTATTTTCGTTGTCTAAAAATGACCAATCTACCGAGGTAAGGTACTCATTAATATTATGGTATTCGGCTTTGGAGAAATTATACGATGTGGTAGTTAGGTTTGGAGATCTTCCAGACATATTTGTTATGATAATATCTAATGGTGGATGGTGTTTATCTAGAGGCAATAATAATTCGTCAGATTTCTCAACCACTATTTTTGAATCACTTGAAAACACTAAATCTAACATTCGATTATTAGAATTAGACACATTGTTTGATTGAGTTAGTCCTAGGAATATGGACATATCACGAATTTCACTGGATTTAGCGCACTGTAATTCAACTTCGTTTGTGGCAGATCCGATGTCATCTTGGCTGGTCCAGTTCGGCAGATTATAATCACCAGCAATTATGAATTTTGCTTTCGGATATTTGAATTTCAGCATTTCTATGTCCTCATTGTGGTTTTTATATATTTGCAAATCTGATGCAGGTGGGATGTAGACACAACCTATAATAATTTTACTATAAGGTATGTTGAGCATTACAAAAGTGTGTTCAACATTTGTGTGCTTGACCGGTAGTCTACAGGATGAGATATTTTTAGACACACATAACATCACGCCTCCTCCGTTAGACTTTTTGCTCGAATTAGGACTTCAATCAAGGCGATAGATAGTATATTGATTTAGGCCTAATTCTGACGAGCCGATATCTGCATTTAACCATGTTTCAGTTAATAATAAAATGTCATATGAGAAGGTGGGTGAATTCCTTTTAAGTTGTTGCAATTTCGTACGGATTCCTCGAACATTTTGATAATATCCATTGATTCTTAAGAGTGTGTTATGTTTGTTTATCAGTTTTTTACGTGGCTTTTGATAATTTTAGGAATTCCATTAAAATGTTTGATTTGTAAATCAATTTCACCCTTTTCTTTTCTCTCCTCCATTTCCTTCCAGAGGTCAGTCAAATGTTCTCTTTGTTGGAGGGTCCTATCCGGTTTCATTTTTATTCCATTAGGCAAAGTATTTTTATTAAAGAGAATAAGTTTTGCCAGCTTAGGGTCTTCAAATTCGACTTTAATGGGCCTGATTTTGTTTGAAATTTTACTACCAAGCCTGTAAATTTTTACTTCTTCCGGTTTGAACTCGCTATTTATTTCACTAACGATAGTTAAAACTTTTTTTTTATCTTCCAAGATATTCTCCATGCTTGAGTTGGAACTAGACTCGGGAACGTTAAGTAAAATCACGTTCTTGGTGCGGATCTTGCGTTCCTCTATCTCTGCGAGCAAGTCACAAATTGGTGTTGTTTCTTGGGGTAATACTTTCTTTTCTATGATTTTTTCAAATGTCATAACTTTCCCCTCCAGGACTCCTACATTTACTCCTAGGTCCTGCATGGTACCAGAGAGGTTAGATAGTTTGGTGAGTATTTTTGCCATTTGATCTTTAGTGATTTTTAAAGAGGGATCGGTAATGGCACTATGGATACCAGTAATCTCTTCCTTGGCTTTATTTAGAAGAGAAAGTGCTTCATTCATATTCATTTTGAAAGCGATATTCGGCGGAATTTGGCAATATAATTATTAAGAAGAAACAGATTCACTGCACACAGAAGTTTAAATAATAGTTTTAATTGTTGGCTTGTTTGCAAACACTATTTATTTGTTAGTATATATTTTTATTTATTTGGTTTTATAGATTTTGATATATTTTAGCTAAATACTTGTTAAAAAAACATTAATTATTGAGAGCAAAACAAAAACTCGACAACTGTCATTAAGAGGAACGGCTGCGGTGCCTGTTTCATACAAAATTTAAATTTGGATTTACGGCTAAAATACTAGAGTAAACTGTTTTTTTTTTTTTTTAGTTAAAAGACATGGTATATATAAAGTACGCATATGGATCAGATTTTCGATTTTTGCCTTAAATTATAGAATATAGGCCCCAGAAGATGACGATTTTACATGATTTTACGAGGCATCTTTGGCAATTTTTTGTGACCAAATGAAAGATATTTTTTGAAAAAATCTCACATATCCCGTCTCAGGCATATAATGAACTATACAATAAAATTTGAATCTTCACTGAAAAAAGTTTTATTTGCTTCAAAAGCCGAATTTGGTGGCCACAAATTCAACGTATATTTAACTAGCTTTTTTGTTATTGTCTCATTCGCACTTTCTTGAGTCGGGCTGGCTAGGGTAGGTGGAGCACGGGCCGGGGGGCAGGGGCTCGGGAGAGATCGCCCGCCTAACAAATACATGCATACGTCAATCGTCCTTCATTTTTTATTATTATTGCTAGTGTATGTATATGTGTTAGTCGGACATTCGCTCGCAGTCAGCCCGCGCGGACATATAATTGACGAATTTGTTACTTTGTTTACGAATAATATTATTTTTAAACTCCACAGTTTTTAACCGAAGCATCCCCAAATAATTTATTTCATTCAACATGGATAAGTAATCATTATTTGAGCATTTTTAACAATGATAATTAGGTTATGAATTAGGGTACTTACGTTATTGATTTTTATAAAATGTTATTTGTGTTTTAGGTCGAAAGTGGATACGTGGTAAGCCACCCAGTATGCACCGGAAAAAGAGTTTTTATTTATTTATGTAATTATTTATTTGCTTATTTATATTGGAGTCTGTTCTTACTATACAGCTACTACCTGTCCGACTTTATTTTATTTTTACCTTGTGCACATGTATTGTGTAGATTATAAAATAGGATTTTTTTCAGTATAAAAAATCTGGGACTAACTACCATAAATGTATTTCTCACTGCCTAGAATGGACGGAAATAATTATACCGATTCATTGAACATTTTTAATAAAATATGCTTGATGCTATTATTCTTGCTGTTATTGTTTTATTACTGTGCTGCTATTTTTATGGTTATTTTTATTTATAGTTGTATTACTTAATTTTTTTGTTCACATAATATTCTTCTTACACAACACTTAAAAATAATCTCGACCAAAATCCCAGTGATAAAGTCAGTGCGTGTTCGGAATTATATACACAGCGACACGACTTTATAACTTTCTTCCAGATAAAATAAAGAAAAAATGTGATTCACAAAAAAATTTCAAAGGTAATGTAAAAATTAAAAAATAAAAGATTATGTCAACAGTAACGGTAAGGCCTTTACCGGTGCACTTACACAAATTTTAAGTAAGTGTAAATTTCTATTCTCTACAATTATATTACTTACTATTCATATAATATTATTTACTGCTGTTAATTCTATGTACTTATCTAATTTATAAACTTATACACCTATTATTACTATTATTATAATTTCGTCTGTGGCCAGCTGCCACAGTAGCACGTGTACAATTTCCGTATCTCCTACAATAATACACGTATCGGCTAATTTAAATGAACTAAACAAAAGGGTGATTCCCCGTTTTGATGCAAATATATTCACGCACAAAAGAAAAAAAGCATTTTCTCTTTTACTGGCCTTCAATGCGTGATATTGTCAGTGCCTAACGTGTACATGCGCATATACCAATACTATTAAAGAATAGGTCGGAAGCCCTTGTATGGCTGTGTCTGCTAATGGAATGAACTAAACGAAAGGGACATTTCACCGACTTCGTGCAAATATTCAAGCATTGAACTTAATTTCTTTTTTATTTAATCTCATATTATCTAACTTTTTTTGATCGCTTGCAACGTCAGCCGTACTAAAAGCCAGGTACTCCCTCTCCGTTCCCCGCTGCACGCTCCGTTAGAGAGGGACACAGGACAATAATTATTTTTGCGGGAGTCGAAATTTCGTCCGCGAAAACAACGCTCTTAAGATGTTATTGTTACAATATAAATTAAATTCTGATGCGGGGATTTCAACAAGCAATCAAACATTTTCTTCACTCCATGGTTTACTAAATCCAAAAACAAAACTAACAGTTCCCAAAAATTGGCCATTATTTATTTTTATCAAAAATAATCATTAATTATTTGACGTGTAAACTTGCTCATAAAACAAAAACTTATTACATCAGGAGGTTGTGGGTTATTTTTGTTATTTCACAACAAATTCATTAAAACTAGTGTTAGTATATTTGCGGCACATTTCGGAGTGAAAGATACTCTCAGTATCGCCCATTTTTGAGAATTGAAACATCGCTTGAAATGGCTTTAGCTGTGTTTAGTGACAAGATCTGAATAGCCAGGTACTCCTCCACATTTTTCTTGGATCTTTTCTTTGATTTCCTTCCCACTACCTTCAGCCTCAGAACATACTCCAAATGGGAATGCTTTAGTCTGGCTTGCTCCAGACAGTTGGGAGCTGTACGGTATTCACATAAAAAAAAAGAAGAAGAAAAAATCCCAAATGTGTGAATGTTGTTAATGACGGCTCTTAAATTTAAAATAGCTTTAGATGATTTCACCCGCCAAGCTTGGAGACAAAGAGCAAAGGTGTATAAATAAAGGTGTAAAACTGGAGTCATTTGACAAAGGAGCATGTAAGGCCCGTCTTCCATAGGGATATGCAACGATACGATACTCATGTTGTGTACTGCAGACAACTTGTTGCATAGAGTCTATACATGTCACCACCAATCATCGTTGAATTCTCGAAATGTCAAAACTAGAATGCTTTCGTAACCTCACTCACAACCAAACAGTTGCTGTAGCTGCCATTTTTATATTCTGTCATTCTTTGTTTTTCTCATTAATCTAAAGAACAAGCATTATGCCATGGGACCGCAGGAGACTGGCGCCGCCTGTGTACGAACCTCCATGCAGAGGTACGGCGGTAGTCGCAAGATAGTTGTAAGCCTGTGTAAGAAGGGCCGCAGTGGTTAAACCATGGAGATCTGTTGAAGTAATTAGTATTGCGTGTAACTCACCATAACCAAGTCTTTCCCACCGCGTTTGAGTCCTTCTTGCAAGTTGGCCGGTGGTGGTTTGCTCATCTTCTCTCTCCTATCATTTTGAAACTTGGAGTCTAGTGAGAGGGCTGCAAAACCTAAAAATATATAAAACAGGAAACAATGGTGTATCTTTTAAATATGTAGTGTGTTATTAAAATGCTTATAACTAACTAACCATCACGTCATTTCTCCGTTGGGGTAGGCAGAGAGGAAGGACCGCCAAACTCGGTCTTGGAACACACTCCTTGCCACAATTACATTCATACATCTTCTCATACATACTCTTCTATTATTCAGACTCTTGACATGGCCCGACTTAAGTATCTGATTCACTTGATCGTACCATGTCTTCCTCGGGAATCCCCGACTTCTGCTACCATTCACATTTGATTCATATATTCTCCTTACACTTCTTTCTTCGCTCATTCGCTCTACATGCCCAAACCGTCTAAGCGTACTTTTCTTAATCTTACTCATTATGCTTACATCAGCCTTTGCAAATAGCCACATTTCTCACACGATCTCACATGTTAACACAAAAGCAGGATCATGTTTATTTTGATAATACTGTAACATTTGTTTGGGGAAAACGTTTAAAATATCACCATTTACCATACTCTAGAAATCCGTGGTGCCATATAATGGGTAATTACTACAACTAGGTAATTACATACTATAACTAGGTAGTTACTTCGGAGTTCCGAAATCAGATTTTTCGAGTAACACACAAAGCCATACCTTTACTTCCCTCGCCCATGTATACCACCACATATTATTATGCATAATAATAAAATAAAATACTTTTTGTTTTAAAACCACGAGTTTTTAATAATTTTTAGAACCGACCGGTTTCGCTTTACTACTTGTCGGTTCTAAAAACTTATAAAAAACTTTTGGTTTTAAAACAAAAAGTATTTTATTTTATTATATATGTCAAACCACAAAGTGATTGCTTTCTACAATAATATTATTATGCACTTTGTGTATGCCACAAATACATAATATGTGGTGTGGCATACAGAGTTATGGTTTAGCGTGTGACTCGAAAACACTGATTTAGGAGTTACCCAGTAGTAGTAATAACCCCTCGATATAAAAGCTATTATCCCTGGTGTAGGTTATGCAATTAAAGTTGACCCAAATAATACAAACTTTTATATTCAAAGGAATATGTGTATTGGCGCGTATATACAAATTCCTAACAGTATTAGCAAAAAATTTCATATTAGCGAAAAGGGGACAACAAGATTAGGACGGGTTGTTTCGGAGAAGTTGAACAATTCATCAATCTTCAACGTTCATTTTCGGGTTCTGTGAAAGTCCTATTCAAGTTCTGTTATCATATCATTGTAGGCTAGTTGCTTGACAAAACTGAAATAAAAACAGAACTTGAAAAAATCTTTCACAGAACTTTTTAAAGTTCCGAAACGTTTAATGAACGTTGAAAATTGATGAATTGTTCAAATTCTCCGAAACAACCCGTCCTTAGTGTTACACTTCACACTGTGTTCGGGTGAACTCTGATTGCGATACCTATACATACATATGAACTAAATAATTACTATAATATTTTGTATTAACTTACCATTAGGTTGTTTGCCACGGAAAAAGCAAAGGAAATTGATACCATAAATAACCCATGATAAATATTATGATACATAATAACAATGTTATTTCTTCCGGTTTGTGAGCTCTTTGGTTAGAGTATACAACAAACCAGTGAAACTTATTATTTTTCAATGTACGGTAACAATAATTGAAACTGTTTTCCTGATACATAGACCTTACTCATATTTGACATGAAAATATTTTTTTTAACCTTCTAACCCTAAAACTTTTTAAAAGGTTTTTGTGAAAAAGCTTAAATACCTACTTTTTTATGAATGAATAAATGGCATAAAGGTATATTTAAAAACAGTTACAAAACTTTATTTTGTGAATCTATTTTAGATAAATTAAAACAGAGTTCCTATAGAGGAAATATGACACATGTTTAAATACATACAGGATGTACTCGACAAACTTTAATCAGTGATTCTGTTTTAAATGTATATTATGATTGTTTCTCTAATATAGTCAAATTGAAGTTTAAAGTGAAAACAAAACACTATCTACGTATCTTTACTTATCTATGTAAAAAAATATTTTTTTCAAATATTAAATAAAAACAAAAAAAAAAATAAAAAAAAAAAACTCACCATGCCCCACAGCATCTGAAATACGAGAAGCAGTGCCGGCCGCCCCCCCCACAGTTTGTCCCAAAACTGAACGAACACCGTATGCAACTCCTCCAGCAAAATCTCCCATTCCAATATTGCCCTGTAAAAAAATCATTATTCATGAAAACTGAATATTGGATTAAATAATTGAATTATGCATATCATAATAAATTATTGAAATAATGTAAATAATATTGAAACAATAAATACATTAGAAAAACAAACTAAAAAATTTTAAAAAATTAGGGTGCAAATTGAACCGGGAATCTCCCATTAGCCAGACGGGTACGTTAACAAATTCCTCCACATCGCCATTTTCCTACTGCGAGGGTTTTTATAAAATAATTAGGGTGCAAATTGAACCGGGAATCTCCCGTTAGCCGGACGAGTACGTTAACAAATTCCTCCACATCGCCATTTTCCTACTGCGAGGGTTTCATAAAATAATTAGGGTGCAAATTGAACCGGGAATCTCCCGTTAGCCGGACGGGTACGTTAACAAATTCCTCCACATCGCCATTTTCTTACTGCGAGGGTTTCATAAAATAATTAGGGTGCAAATTGAACCGGGAATCTCCCGTTAGCCGGACGGGTACGTTAACAAATTCCTCCACATCGCCATTTTCTTACTGCGAGGGTTTCATAAAATAATTAGGGTGCAAATTGAACCGGGAATCTCCGGTTAGCCGGACGGGTACGTTAACAAATTCCTCCACATCGCCATTTTCCTACTGCGAGGGTTTCATAAAATAATTAGGGTGCAAATTGAACCGGGAATCTCCCGTTAGCCGGACGGGTACGTTAACAAATTCCTCCACATCGCCACTTTCCTACTGCGAGGGTTTCATAAGAAAAATTGGATTTCCTGAATATCATTTACACTGTAACAACTTTATTTTTGTCAGCAAAGATTTGAACAAACTAAGATAGTCTCGGGGAAACATCCCTTTTAAATTTGACTATTTATATTAACAAGGGGGAAATTAGCTGCAACGAAATGAAAAAAATGGGTCTTGTTCTTGTGTGAATGCATTAACAACACCAAACAAATTTTTTTTAGTGAAATCATATCAACCAACTTAAAATACTAGTACAACTAGGACAACGTAGGTTTACAGACAATTAAAAAAAATATTTAAAAGTACACTAAAACATCTACATATACACTAAAACAAACACTTTTGAACACAAAAAAGAGTCATGTATGAGACCCATTCTCATGTGACAATTGTTGCTGTGTACAGATTCCGAAGGGATCAATGACGCTAGTTCCTCAGGGCATCTTCCATTGAAATACTGAAAGAGCAAGAACAGCATTCTCACCTCACGTCTGTCTTCTAAAGACTGTAGTCCGTTTGTTAAGATAGGGGAATCTATCAAACAAACCACCCGTTTTGCATTCAAGGGTTTTTTCCAGGTACTTCGGGGCTCCAGACCAGAGGTGGCTGCCAAATTCGACAGTGGGGCACCCTTACAACTTGTACAGGGTTAGCAGCTGTGCACTATAAAGTATCTGCGGGCTCTGTGCAGTTTCTGAGAGGCTCATCTGAACTCTGGCTTCGATGGAGCCCCCGAGATTGAGCTGGTCACTTTAGGTCACACCTTGTTATTGCTTGAGAAGGCTTTTTGGGAAGCTTGCTTCCGTCGAAGGAGATTAGATAGACACCCTTAGTTTCATAGAAAGACATGTGAACTAAGGGAGATTTTAGATACTATTTATTGAAGACAAAATTAGACTTTAAATTTATGTAACGAATCTTACCTGAAAAGGTTCATAGAAAAGGTCTTCAAACCCTTTGGTTAATCCAGTTGCTATTCCAAATGGATTGAAAATCAGCACATACAGTTGTTTGAAGATCTGCCCTCTGTAGTGGCTTTTCGATGACTGGAACAATTCTTTCCAGGATAGAAAACAGTAAGTTCTCTCATAATAAGCTAACCTAAAAAAAAAACAGATTTGGAAGATCAGTTAATCAGCTTCATTTGGATTTCTTTGATAGCCTTTGATAGGGTCTGACACCGGGCGCTTGTCAGGAAGTTACCATCGTACGGAATTTATCCAACCCTGCATAGTTGGATTGCGGACTTTCTCGAAGGAAAAACAATTCACACCGTAGTTGACAGCTCTTAATCCTCTCTACACCAAATCAATGCGGGGGTGCCACAAGGATCTGTGCTGTCACCGACACTGTTTTTGTTGCGCTTCAACAATCTCGTTGAATGTGCAGCAATTCACTGCTATACTGATAACACCAACGTTCACGAGGTTTATCTTTTCCAAAGAAGTTTTGAGACAAAAAGTTGAAAATCACCTCGAGAAGGTTTGTCCCTGGGATAGTGCCAACCTAGTCAGTTTCAACGACTCAAAAACTCAAGCGTGTCTGATTTCGGCAAAGAGGGAGATCATTGACTGTCTGTTGCAGTTTTATGGGAGTACCTTCCCAATAAAGACTCAATTGGAAAGTATCTCAGACCGGCTCAGTATCGGGGTTCCATAGAAGCCCAAGTAAATCTGGCTTCCAAGAATCTGGGCGTCTTGTATAGGGCTAGCAGATTCATCAATAGTAACCAGCTGCTAACCCTGTACAAATCTCAAGTACGTCCAACAAGTGAATTTGGGAGCCACCTCTGAGCTGGAACCCCAAATACCTGATAAATTTACTAGATTCTGTGCAAAGGAGGGTGGTCTATCTGATTGACAATCCATTGATAACAGACCAATTGCCATTTCTAATGCACAAATGCAATGTGGGCACGCTGAGTCTGATCTAAAGGTGTTTCAATGGAGCCTACTCTAAAAAGATAGCAGCATTGATCCCCTGTGCACCGGTGCACGTGCGCGAAACTCGACAAATACAAGAGGAACACTCGTTCATGGATTGTTTCTCTGACTTGATTTATGTAAGTTGGCCTGCATATGGAACAAACTACTGGAATCTGTTTTGAAACCAATGTCCCCACTGACTTTTGGTTCTGGCCCCATTTCGCACACATCTCTCTTACACTTGCCTGACATTGTATATTGCCATCCCATTTGATAAAAAATGAAAATTTCATAATGTTATTGAAATTTAGTTCTGTATTTTAAATTTAAGGCTCAATTGGACCGAATTTGGGATCATGAAATACGTCTACATTGCATTTCTTGTTTTTTCTTTCTCTGCCAGAAATCTTCATAAATAGTAGATCTTTATGTATAGAAATCTTCACACATAGAAATCTACATGTATTGGAGTAGCGTTCATGGAAGAGTACAATCGTCTTCGCACCACCGATGGAGAGCAGAATTAATATTATTTATTCTTGGCGGTTAAAAATTATCGACTCAAAGAAGTCCACATTGATGTCATCTTGAATAATTATGTATATTTTGAATGTTTCATGCAATTATTTAATTGATATTAATTTTGAGTAAAGATACATTTTATAAAAAATTACTCAGTTTAAACACCAACTTCTTATATTTTTTGGTTAAACCCTAAACTTTCACAGCTAGTAGCGACCCCTAAAGCAGCTTTAAAAATAAAAATAAAGTTTTTAGACATTTGGAAATATAAGAAAAGGTGCCCTGTGGAAAATTCGGAAAAAAAAATTTTTCACACATTTTTGAAGCAGCCTTATGTAAATGTATGTAATCTAATCATTATGTGTGTCGTTGCTTATCCAGAATATATAATGTGAGATATCGCGCTTATTTCTCGCCAGCGCCGTCGCATCTGCTGCCGTAATCTTGAATTTCCCGCCTTTCTTTTTGTAACACCCTTCAGTTGTCTATTGTCACCTTAGCAGTTGGCGTCCTGAGACGCCATCTTGATTCAATTTTGGCGTTTTTTCACCCACGCCGGTCGTGTAATTGTCGTTTGGGATTGTTTTAACGAAAAGAATATCTGTTGCTACCCGCAAATTGTCGTAATTTTTCATGAAAATTAGTGCTAAGTGATAGTGCGAACATTTTTGACAGTTATTAGCGTCTTCATTTTGTGCACGGGGTTAAAATGGCCTCAGACAAGGACCATGTAGAAGATGACGTAACCTCTAAACGACGTGATCGAAAGAGGCGACGCCGTTCAATATCAACAAGTTCGTCGAGCTCGCAATCTAGCGGTTCGACGTCGCAAAATAGTAGGCGACGCAGGCGCACGAAGAGACGTAAGCGGAATGACAGACATCTGCTCAAAAGATTAGCATGTCAAGTCAAGTCCCTGCAAGATTTTGTCATGGACAGGTCAACGCAGGAAGCCACTGTCAGCACGCCAAGTATAGTGGCACCCTCGCATGCATCTGGGAGCGTTTGCTCGTTGTCGCCTGAAAGGCAGTATCAGATGCCGGGTCCCTCTACTGTTCTGAAGGAGTCTGCAGCGCCAAAACCTTCTGCAACACATCTGGGTTTGGTGGAGAATCTCCAACGCTTCAACTCGAGCGAGTGGGCCAATGTCCGCTACGCATCCGCTTTAAAGGAATATTTAGCTGATCCAGGCTTCAAGGAGCTGGAGGTGAACTGCGAGGTGCTGGCATTTGACACCGCCTCACCAATATTTCCGGCTATGGAAAAGATGCTGGCTGCGGTAACGCATGCCTCATTGAAGCAGAGAGAGTGCCTTCAACAGGCTCTCCAAAAACTCATCAAATGGGGAAGCAGTTCAGAAAGTTCTCTGGCAGGCGAGGCTTTAGAGGAACAACTGGACAGCCTGTTAGGAGAGGACTCCGAGTTTATAAAATGCTCTGACGATATCTTGCAGATAACCTGCGGAAAGCGAGCTGAAATCATTCAGCACAGAAGAGATAAGATTTTGAGCAGCTGTAAGACTGGAGTGGAACGGAAGCTATTCAGCAGAATTCCTCCTTCTTCCACTCATCTTTTTGGGGAAGAAGCACTGTCCACACAGTTGCAGAAACTGGGTGGTGTAACAAAGTGCTTTAATCCAGTGCGCCTACCTCAGGGTAGCCACTCGGCGCACAACCGCCCTTCAACATCTAAGGAGGTTGTTGCCTTTCCCCCCAAGCAGACATCAAAGGAAAAGATGGCATTTCCCTCGTTTCCCCGGCGGGCAGACCACGGGCGAGACCCCCAGTATTCCTCCCGTGCGAGGGGTAGGGGTAGGGAACAGAAGCGTGGCGCGAGGGGGCAGACCTCTCGTGGCCGCTTCAACAGATGACTATCAACCATTTCGGGCCGGTCAACTACAGGATTATTGGATAGAATGGCGGACCCTAGATGCCCCAGAGACCATCTTACGTATGATAAGAGGATACCGCATACCATTCATCCGAAAGCCCTTGTTGATAAGTCCAAGCCAAGCTCTCGCAAGGAGATTCAAAACAAAATTAACCCCGGAAATGACACTCGAAATAAGAAAGATGATGAGAGATGGTACATTGGAAAGAGCTGGCGACAATGCCTCCTTCCTATCAACACTTTTTCTGGTTCAAAAGAGCGACGGCTCAAGAAGACCAATCTTCAATTTAAAAGCTCTCAATTTAGATGTAGCTTGGAAAAAGTTTTCTCTGATATCTCACCACAAGGTCCCACACTTTCTTCAAGCCAACGATTGGATGACAAAAATAGACCTCTCACAGGCCTACTTCCACATACCGGTTGCAAAAGCTCATCGTTGCTTTCTGAGATTGTATTACGGAGGCCTTCACTTACAGATGACATGCCTGCCTCAAGGCCTGAGCAGTGCACCACAGGCCTTTGCAGCCATCACAAATTGGATTGCAGAAATCCTGCGGAGACGGGGTATCAGGATCATTGTGTACCTAGACGACTTTCTCCTGGCTCATCAGACCAGAGAGGTCCTCCTCAGTCAAACACGAGAAGCTCTTCAATTATTGGAGCGGTTAGGTTGGTTGGTAAATTTCCAAAAGTGTGTCCGTCAGCCAGCACAGTCAGTGGAATATCTAGGAATTGTTTGGAACCCCCATCTGAATCAGAAGACCTTAACCGAATACAGACGACAAGGTCTTTGGAACTCACTTCAGAGCCTCGTGACAAAGGGAAGATGGACTCTGAAAGAAGCTCAGAGTATTTTAGGAAAGTTGAATTTTGCTACCTTTGTGGTCCCCAGAGGTCGACTCCATACTCGACTGATACAATTACAGTTGCAGTTAATGCTGAAGCTGACCCCTCAGCAGAAATCTCCGATAAAGAAGGAAGTCTTGTCGGAAATGAAATGGTGGATGAACAACTTAGATCATGTTTCAACTCTTCATGTTCCCAGCCCAACACATTTTCTGACCACAGATGCGGCCGATCACGGCTGGGGAGCCCTGATCGACGATGTACCTCTGTCGTGTTATTGGACAGACAGTCAGAGGTGGGGACATTGCAACATGAAGGAGATGACAGCAATCTTAAATGCCTTAACATCTCTGACTCAGAATTTGAGAAGTTCTTCGTTACTCATTCAATCAGACAACAGGACAGTCGTAGCCTACTTGAGGAACGAGGGAGGCACCAAGTCAATGGGTCTCCTTCATCTGACATTTCAGATTCTTGCGCTTTTGGACAAGCACAGAATCTCTTTACAAGTGCAGTATTTGCCGGGACGCTACAATGGCCTCGCGGATCATCTATCCCGAGGGATGACGTTACCAGAATGGCACCTCCTACCCCCAGCGGTAGGAGCTGTCTTTCACAAGTGGGGCAGTCCAGTAGTGGATCTATTCGCTTCTTCGAGGGCTCACGTCGTGGATCAGTATGTCTCGATAGATCCCCACGACAAGAGAGCGATGTTTCACAATGCGTTCAGCAGGAGTTGGCATTTCCCCTTGGCATGGATCTTTCCTCCCCCCTGCTTAATGCCACGAGTGCTGGCACACCTGAACAAGTCGTCAGGGGTGTATCTGGTTGTAGCCCCAGATTGGCCAAAAGTGTTTTGGTTACCAGACCTAAAGAAAAGAGCCCTAGACCAACCTCACATAATACCCATGTTGGTCGACAACTTGATAGACTTATCGACAGGACTTCATCCTCAACAGGTCCAGAAGCTCCAACTACAGGTGTGGAAGATTGGGGGTGGAGTGAAGCATTGAACGATTGGTCACAGCAAGAGAAAGCTCTGTTGAATGCGGGTTGGCGCAAATCTACGCTTTCAACTTATCACATGGCATGGAAGAGCTGGAAGGAATGGTGCTCCATTAACAATACCTGTCCTAATAACCCTTCGGGATCTCAGCTGGCACGGTTTTTAGCATACCTAAGAGTGAAAAAAGGCTTGGCTCCCAGTACCATAGCGCTTCACAAGTCTGCAGTGTCGGTTTTGTGTGACCCCAATGGCGATTTGAGGACTAGTAATCATCCCTTGGTCAAGCGAGTGATGAGAGGTATAAGGAATTCTGTAAATGAGAAGCCTAGAGCATTTACTTGGGATCCAGGACTCTTGGTGTCTTGGCTTTGTAAAAATCCTCCAAAGGACCTGACTCTTTTCGAAGCATCTCGTAGATGTGCTGTTATTTTACTACTGGCGTCAGGAAGACGAGTACATGATCTGACCTTGCTACATACATCTCCTGATAATCTTGTTGACAATGATGATCACATTATATTATGGCCAATTTTTGGCTCTAAGACGGACACCTCTACACATAGACAGTCTGGTTGGAAGCTTTGAAAAGCAGAGGATCGTAATATAGATCCTATATTTTGGTTGAGAAAACTTATGTTCTTGAGTGAGAACAGGAGACATGAAGCTGGTGTTGAATGTCTGTTTATTTCCACACTGGGGCCTGCAAGACCAGCCTCAAGAACTGTTATTGGTGGATGGATTAAAACTATTTTGAAGGACGCTGGGATTGACGCCTCCCCTGGGAGTTTGAGATCAGCAGTAGCCTCAAGGAGTTGGCTGGAAGAGTGCCCTATAGACACCATTTTGGAAAGAGGAAACTGGCGTTCAGAAAACACTTTCAAGAAATATTATAGAAAGCAAATCAGAGTTCTCAATGTTGAGGTGCTGAATCCCCCCATTCACTCTCAGTCTTTGACTAAGTTATTTCAAGCAATACAGTAATAGTCACAATTTTGGCTTTAGAATTGTCACCAAGCGATAACAAACACTTCTCACATTATATATTCTGGATAAGCAACGACACACATAATGATGGAGTTTTACCTACCATTAAAACTCTTATTATGTTTATTTATTTATTATTATTTATTATTGTGATGTATTGTGATGTATTTATAATTTTACTGGTCTTCCATTAAAAGCCTTAGCTTGTGGATGGAAGAAGAGTTAACATTTCACATATTATGTACAAATAAAGTCACGTGTACAGTTAATACAATGCAGTTAATACAGTTAATACATTTTATATAATTATAATTACTATTTACTATAATCATGTATTTCAATATATATGTATGTGTAGGTAATATAGACACATGGCAATCAGACCCGTTAACTAAAATATGTAAACATATATGTATTCAGTAAGGAGAAAAACAAGTAAGATTTTTAGTGTGACATTCTCTAAATTACTTTTTGATGGAGTTCAGCAATTGAATTTTGTTCCTAATGCTTCTGATTTCTATTGGTAGGTTATTGAAAAAGAATTTTCCTTGGTGAGTATAATGGTGTTGTGCAAAAGAAGTGTTTAATTTGGGGGACACAAATACATGTTTAAGTCTAGTACGATTTTCAGTTATGAATGCGTATTTATCTTTTTCTTTTATAATTTGTATAATTGAATTTTTTATAAATAAGTTTTTAAATGTTGGAACTTTGAATTCTTCGAATATGCTGTCAATTGGGAAGTCTGGAGGTTTTTTTAGTATAATTTTTATTATTAGTTTTTGAACAATTTCTATGGGGGTCAGATTAGTTTTGTAAGCTGCTCCCCAACTGATAATGGCATACTGAAGAATAGACTGTACTAATGCGTAGTATATTGAGTATAGGTTTTTCGTTGATAAAAAGTTTCGTATCCGTAAGAATATATGAATTAACTTCCTAACTCTTTTTATTGTATGGTCGATGTGATCTTTCCATTTTAGGTTTTTATCTATGATTATTCCAAGATATGTAATTTTATCCGCTATTTTCAGAAGTGAACATTTTTGTTGGCAGTGATTAGTATCGTGTTGTGCGAGAGAATGATTATGTAAGAATATTTGAAGATTTGGAGGTACAATGTTAGTGTTAATTTCGAAAGGAATGACATATGTTTTATCACTATTTAACGACAAGAGGTTATTGTCAAACCATATTTTTAGATTATTTATGTCTTCTGTAGCTTTTAGATTAATTTTTTCCCAAGTTTTTTCTTTTATTATAAGGACTGTATCATCAGCGTAAGAGATAATTTGGCCATGCAATGGTTGAATAAATATGTCGTTTACATACAAAATGAACAATATTGGTCCAAGCACGGTGCCCTGTGGGATACCAAAATTTGATGTTTCTTGGTCGCTAGTTTGGTCATTTATTTTAACAAATTGTGCACGATTGTTCAAATAACTTTCTATCCATTGGACGGCTTTATCATTGATGTTATTTAATTTCAGTTTTTTGATAAGCTTTGCGTGTGAGATACTATCGAATGCTTTTCTTAGGTCTATGAATATTCCTGCGCATTTATTTCCTTCATCAAGTGCAGAGTATATAAATGATGTTACATTTGCTATTGCATCTTGTGTGCTTTTTGTTTTTAAGAATCCGAATTGATTGGAATGTAATATTTTATTGTTTTCTAGAAAATCAACAACCCTTTTTTTCACAATCTTTTCAAATATTTTTGCTATATTCGATATTAGTGATATCGGTCGATAATTTGAAACATTTTGCGGGTCGCCGGTTTTAAATATAGGGGATATTATAGATTTTTTATAATTTGTTGGGAATATGCCTTTAGTCAGACTGAGATTGATAAGGTGGTTTAGTGGTTTCAGTAGATACATTTTCATTTCTTTAAGAATTTTCACAGAAATGTGGTCAAAACCTGGAGAGGATCCGTCTTTCATGCTTTCTATTACAAGTTGAATTTCAGTTTCGGTAGTTTTTTTAAAAGTGGATAGTGTATTTTGTTTTTGGGTATTAGTTGTTATAGTTTTAGGTGTGTGTACAGATTTAGTGATTTTATCAGCGAGATTGTTTCCTACTTTAGAGAAGTAAGAATTAAAAATGTTTGCTGTTAGTTTTGGGTCTTTGGATACATCTATGATATTATTTTCATGTTTTAAATATTTTATAGAATTATTTTTTTTCTTATTTTCAATTGCATAATTTACCGTTTTCCAAATAACTTTTAGATTGTTTTCTGAAGTAGAGATTATTTTTTTTAAAGTAGTCGTCTTTACTTTTTTTAATTAAAGCTGTTAATTTATTTCTATATTTTTTGAGAAAAATTTATTTCTATATGTTTTGTTGTCTTGCTTATCCAGAATATACTTAAGCTCTGCTTGGTGAGTCCAAATTGAATCAAGATGGCGTCTCAGGACGCCAACTGCTAAGGTGACAATAGACAACTGAAGGGTGTTACAAAAAGAAAGGCGGGAAATTCAAGATTACGGCAGCAGATGCGACGGCGCTGGCGAGAAATAAGCGCGATATCTCACATTATATATTCTGGATAAGCAAGACAACATAATAAGAGTTTTAATGGTAGGTAAAACTACATCATTATGCATAGTAATTTAAAAAATGTATACTATCTGTAAATGTCTATGTCGAATATCACGATTTATAAATAAATAAAATATATCTTATAAAAAAAAAATTACTTGAAGAGAATATCATCCATATTAACCGCCTTGGCGCCCATGGCCTTCAGCAGGTTACCGGCAGCGGAAGGCATGTGCAGGATGTTCCCCAGCAGCAGGGACATGTGTATCTTCAATGGGGAGAGGTGGAGATGATCGAAGAAGTGCTTCTGGTCGGAGGCCGTGTACTTCGCCACCACGACCCCCAGCGGCCTCAGGGCGGCTTCCATGTCCAGGGCGAACCTCTCGGCCTGAAACAAGGTGACGAAATAACATATTCTGAAAAATAATAAGATCAGGATCAAGATGTAAAAAAAAAATATTCTTTGATATTTAGCAAAACTTACTTTCAATTTATTTCAAGTACTTTTTTGTGAAAGCATCAGCAGAATTTTCCAGAGCGAGGTTTTTCAAAAAAAAATTAATTTTAATCAAACCAAAATAATAGAGTAGACCGCAGTATAAGCATATAAGTTTGCATGAATCTTTAGAAACTGAATTGCGTTCCCAACACAAAAATGGGTTTTCTCGGGAGCATGGCAACTTGTGAGCCTGCATGCATGATTTTTGTGATAAAAGAAAAAATAATTGCATTCGTAACACGAGAATCCTTTTCCTTGACTTTTCTGTTATAATTATAGTATAATTAATGCGAACATGTGAATATTTTGATAAATTCTTTCAAGACCAACTAGATTCAATCGAACTTTTAGCCGTCCAATATAAAATATGTACTGAACTTTATGGAAGCTAGATGTACTAAGCCTTCAATAGAGTCCCCCTTTTTTTTAAATTTGAATTTTGCAGTCCCAACTGCACCCGTTAAGAGCCAGTGAGACTATGGCATACCCAATTAGAGTATGTTATAAGGCTGAAGGTAGTGGAGAAGGGAAGGAGACGGGGAAGAGGAAGGTAGGGGAGTACCCTACTATTCTCAAACCCCTTGACCACGGAGGCCTTCATAAATGGTTTGCACTTCTTTACTCGGAGCTAGGGCTGAAATCCCATTGGTGGCTTATAAATGTACTGTAAGTTAGGTAATACCCTATTACCGGAAAAAAAACATTATTAAAAAGGGATGTAAATATGTAGTATCAATAATCGTACTTACAGTAATACTTTCCGATATTTCATCTTCAGGATGCATCCCCAAGAGGGCGTGGAGGAGTTGTATGTCTAGTTTGACATGAAACTCTTGGATCAGCAACTTGCAGTACTTAAATTGCTTCACATTAGTGTGCTCCATGAGGCGCTGCACGATGAGCAACTCCATGAATGGCTTCAATGCTGAAATATTACATCAAACCCACTTAAAACTTTAATTAAAACCTTTGTTGACAAACTAATAAAGAAGACACTTTGTCGACAAACTACTTAAGGCGAAATAGGTAGACTTGACCTGAAATTTGGCATTTTTGAGGCCACTTTTAGACGTATGGACACTTTTCTAGAAAAAAACACAAATTGATTTCGAAAGATCGTTATTTTATCTTGTAAAGTAAGATGTAAAATTTTGAAAAATAATATTATTTTCATATCATAATAAAGTGTTACCGTTGGACGATGCGCAGATTTGTTGCATTTTCAAAGGTGAAGTTGTATTATACAACAAATATTTCAAACCATATAATAATACAGTATAAACAATCAATAAATTATCTATCATATGTATGTATAAGAATTTTGTTTTTATTTCAAATAAAATTACTAATAAATAAATCCGAGCACGCGTTTTGTGACGAAAATCCCTCAATTGGACTATTTATTTAAGGTCTTACAAATTGGTATAGTTCAGATTTTTTTAGAAAAATAATTTACCAAGACATTATTGAAACATTAGAAATAATTTATGACCAAAAAATATATTCTTAAAGTAAATAATAGTAATTATTTTCGATTCGCGTTTGTTGTTTGTGATTACCCCGGCGCAAGCCGAAATTTTATCATTCCCCGCTGCGACAGGGCGGCGAGCGGACGTCTATTCCACGCCAGTCTACTTGATAACATTTTAAAGAAATTCCTCGCTTAAAAATGAGGAGGAAAATACCCTCGGAAAAAAGTTTTATTAGATAGCACAAATTACGACATCAAAAACGTACGTGGGAGATATATTTTCAGAAAAAACAAAGGTTAGTGATATTTAATTATCCGTGTACATTGTACGTACTTATATGCTACAGAGTCGTTCGAAAGAATCAGTCAGAATAAGCACATATTTTTTATAACATTTGGCGATAATTTTGTGTTGTTTAATTTCCAGGGAAAAGAATCAACTATGGACAGGAGTTTATGTCTGTCATCGTTTTTTCATGTATAAATGTTAAAACTTATGCCAAAGTACGTGAAACTGTTTGTGATTGGTAGTCAAAAAGTGCCACTAACCAAATGAATTTCGATTCGTGATGTGCGATTCAAATCATTTTTTTGTTCATAATTTCTATTTTATTGTCCAATTCACTATTACATTGGTATAATTCAACATATTTAATTTTTTTGTGTTACTTTTTGTCAGTTTCATAATGTCATATTGTGAATTGAGAAAAAAAAACAAGGTTATTTTTGACATACTAACCTATGATTTTTCAATCGAAATTTACTCGTGAATTTAATAACATTTCGAAAATTAGACGAGTCAGGTCGCTCCGTTAATCATGAAAACAAATACATGAAAGCGATACAATATTATGCAATCGCATAACTACATATGTAGGTAGGTACCGTAGAAAATAGTTGGAAATAAAACCTAGTTTTAATATATATACTACTTCAGTTGTAAGGAATAAACCCTATTTTCAATGTCATACATATCAAATCAAGTAATACTTTAAAGATAAGTATTAGAAATAAAACTTACCGGTAATACCTTTCGGACAAACGAATAAATAAGTAAAACAAAAGATTTTTACTCACCTTTGGAAAACTTGTGTAAAATATTTAAAAAAAACAAATTAAACAAATATAGGAATTTTTTTAAAATGTATATTCATATACCTACATATTTTATATCTACCATGTCAACAAACTGCATTTGTATTTATTTATGTTAGCTCACTCCGACGTATAATTTACAAATATGTATGTAACTACTTATTAGGAAGAAAGCTACAACCAAGAATTTAACAACAATAATTGTTATTTCATCGGAACCATGCTGTAGTTTTCACAGCCGCGCGAGTATACGGCTCGCAGCGGAATGAATTCGGTATTTCTGTCTCAGTCTAAAAAAACGTCCGATCGCTAGACCGTCTTTTAACGAAATTTGAATTCTCGTCTGCTGGTTAAACCGCCTTAAGAAGTTTAACTTGCTTAGGGGGTATTTCACTATGTCGGGCTAAATATCTGAATAGCTATCCGTTGGCTGGCTTTAAAGTTCAGAATAACTTCGTTATTCAACGGCGACCGTTTCACCATTGTTTCGAGCTGCCGGATAGATAACACTCGAAATAGTCTGGCAACATCGCAAAATGTTTGCTGTTTCTCCATCTACTGCCACGGCTGTCATGCGTCACAGTCCGCACACCGCGAAGTGTGCATTTTTTTGGTTATGTTATGTTGATTATCAGGTCATTTTAGATAGATTCGTGTCGAATTAATACATTGTTTCTTATTTTGAACACAATCAAATAATTCAGGATGGATCATACAAGCATTCAAATTCATTCTACAAAATTCGACTCACTTCTCAGCTGTTAAACTCGGAATGTTTTGACGCCATCTTTGATTCGAGGAATAGCGCCTAACGTGAAGTTCGAGCACTGATTAGTCAAATCTAACTTTAACCCGAGCGTTAGCGTTATTCAGATATAGTGAAAACGAAAAAATGACTAATCCGCAGATTAGTGCTTGGTCAGAACATAATCAGAGATAGTGAAAAACCCCCTTAGAATACGAAAAAAATAAATTAAATAAACAACAGGACAATCTTTAAAATGGATTATATATATTTTTGCGTGCATTGGACACAACCATAACATCTTCTTCTATAATTAAATAAAATCATATGAAAACCAAATCGGCCGATATGGCTAAATTTGGAGTATGTTTCCGATTAATTTCTATGTTGGGACTTACTCATTTGTTGGCAATTTTTATAGCGCCATCTAGTAAAGAATATCACCTAAGAGGAGCTTAGAGATAATTATATATTTGACACTTTGATAATTTCATCTTTTTGGAAAATTATTTTATTATCATTATGTAGAATCGTCTCCCAATGTTAGTGATAGTTTATCCCCCGACACCCTGTATGTGTACTGAGGCTGAAGGTAGTGGGAAGGAGATGGGTCCAAGAAGATGGTGGAGGAGTACCTGGCTATTCAGATCTGGTCACCAAACACGGCTAAAGCCATTTCAAGCAACGTTTCAATTCTGAATGGTGGTGTTACACCAGGGCTATACTGAGAGTATCATCCAGTCTGGAACTTGCCGCAAATATACTATATATTATTTTATTTGAATAAATTGTGAAATAAATCAATGAATTCACTTGCAAACGCCAGGGTTTGAACCCGCGACCTCCGACCTCGACAACGGGGACCGTCAATCATCGAACGTAATGCAAAACTATTTCCCATGCAATCAGCATTTTGACAGTTCACTTGACCACTTAATACTCGTTTTTTTTTTAACAAAAATGAAACTAAAAACATCAGGTTATTTTATTTTTTATAAAGAGTTAACATAATTTAAAAATGACCAGTTCAAAAAAAAAAACAAAACAGAAGCAATAAAAAATGTAAAAAAAACTTAACCATATTCAAAAAATAAAACAAGACTAACTATAATAAAAAATAAAAACAATAAAAAAATCTGGCGAGCGCAGTTCATTTGTTTATCTTGTATAACGCAAACAAGTCAAAAGACGCGAGCAGTGTTCGGGTTGTCGCGGCACGATTCACGCGTCGTCCGCGAACACCGCTCGTTCAAAAGCATTAAGTGGTTAAGAGAAATACATTGCAAAATATCAGAGGATCTAGGGGTTAAAATAAAAATAAAAATTCAAAATTTGTATTGCGGAGAATATCCATGCAAGTTCACTTAGGCACGGTATTCCTGTAGTCCTAGTTTGTAATACCTTGCTGGGAGGCAACACGCCTAGGATGCGGTATAGGCGCCAGCACTACGGGGAAGGTGGGTGAGGGCAGCTGCTGGTCGGCCTGTAGGCGATGCAGGCGTACATTCAAGTGGGAGCGATAGCGCTCCCGTCCATACTGCGCCCACAGTCCAGGCTGCGTAGAGCGCCGGATGGGGACCTGTTGTGGGCGGAAAATCCGCCACGACCCAAAATCAACCTGCCAAAGATAAGAAATGTTTCAATCCTTCAACTTTGAAGTAATGGTGTTTTCGTATTATCTTGAAACATTGTGAAAATGTAATCTAAACCATTTAAAATCATCATCTTCACAACTCTACATCTTAGGGTGGGATTTTGTCTCCTCTACAAATGCTCTCCATTGGCTACAGTCCCTCGCCATTACCCTTTAATCTTCCACGCCCTTCCCGTCTTGCCATTGGGGCAGGCACTTGGCCATAAGGAACTTTAAGCATGGTAAAAAGTGAATATTTTAAATCCTCAGGCTAATTTGTTCGGTTTCAGGAACAAACAGCTGAGGTAGCTATAATGTTTAGAATACATATATGAAAACAAGTCGTTTTTTTTTGTTTTTGTTTTCAGTAGTTCAGACAAAAAAAAGTTTTTTGTTTGCATTTTTTTCAAAATTAATAATTAAATAACCATATGTTTATTTTTAATATAATAAAATTTGAATGTGTGTTTCATCACCTTTCAAAAACAGTTATTAGTTTTCGGATACATTCAGAAATATCCCATATATTTGGATTTTATTGAGAAATGTACTGTAAATATAATCGACCACCACAACACGGGCATGTGCCTAGTCTGGTGGTCTTAACATACCCATAAAATGTAATAACCAAACATAGTGAATAAAGAAAAAATAAATAAAGCAGAAATTAGACACACACAAATTCTCAGACTTTCTTCTTTAACACGTTGAACGCCATTGTGGAAATGAAGAAACATTACCATTTTAAATTTGAAAAAAAAAAATACTCAGATGACATTGGCGACCAACAAAACGTATTCCTTTATTTTTTTACCAAAATTTTCCATGAAAATCAAGAAAATTAACTGCGGTCACCGGTGACCGTCATGGCGCTATGGGAGAAAAATAACGATTTTCGTTATGAGGTCACCGGTGACCTTCATGGCGTTCAACGTGTTAAGAAACATAACGGTTAATGTGTCAGAAGCCTGAAGGGTTAAGTAAATATTGTTGTATTCGTAAACTTCGAGGAGTTTCCTTAACTTTGCTTTGCTCTGAAAGATTTTTCTTAATGAAATGTGGCTTTTGGAAAGAACTTTTCTGGCGGAAGTAATATTATCAATCCTCTGAAAACTGAAATAAAAAGTGCTCTAATTTGGAACCCACATATTATCAAGTATTAAGATTTTCAGTGAATGTAGTAGTTTTATATTAATGGTATTTTTAACGATTATTTACCTCGGTCTTAGCATCACTGAGCATCATGGCTCCGGAGAGTGTCTTCCCAGCCGTCTCACAGTCGGCCAGGAATCTCTGGTAGGCTTCCTCCAACATGACATTCTCCGCGATGCTGAGGGCCTTGTAGCGCCTGTCTGTCACCTGGCTCACCTCCCAAATCACATCAGAACTACAACATATAAACACCAAATGGCTTAACCCCCAGCAGGCGAGAAGCATCTATAGTCATTTCATCGCGCTTGCCTCTCACGTGGAGCCAACTATAGTTATTTCTAGCAACGATTCAATTCTGGATGGTGGTCTTACACCAGGGTTGCACTGAGAGTATCTTCCACTCTGCAACGTTGGGCAAATATACCTTATACTTTTTTTAATGTTTAAATTGTCAAATAACACAAATGAATAAAACAAAATTTGCTTGCGCGTATGCCAGGATTTGAACCTGCGACATTCATATTGCTAAGCGAGTGCCTTACCCCTCAATCGCGGAAGACGTGTTTCTTGTTTTGTTTTTTAGAGAATTTATGTTTAGGAACACAATGTGTTTTAATTTAAATATAATATTTAAATTTATTTACATAATATTTTTACCTCCTAGTTGGACAGTCAAAACATTTTACAAATGTGTAATATGTATATCCTGTACTAAATAAATAAATAAATATTTTAACTAACATAGTGCCCCGAAATCTGAATTTTACATTGATTAATATTTATTTTAAATGTGATTAATCTCTCTTTATAAGGGAAAAAAATTCATGTTTATTCTCGAAGTTTAAAAAGAAAAATGTTTCGAAGATTGCATACCGTGTACTAAATAAGTTCGTAAACAAACCCATATTTATTAAAAACACTTGTGATATCGGTGCATAGATCAAATAGTGTGACATTAAAATTCAAAGGCAAACAGAGGGACCGTACCAGGAGGTACATCTCGGCTGGCGTTGATATTCAGTAATTTTTATTTATTTGTTTTCTTTTTATTTTATTTGAGTACATAAAACAGGCATGGTGCCCAAAAATTTATATACATAGATGTTTAAATACATTGTTATAAGAAAATGATAGTAAAAAAATAATAACAAAAATTATAGTAATACCAAAATTAGTAACAAAAAGAATTAGCTAAATATGCAGAAGTAAATGACAAATAAGAATGGGTAAAAGGTAAATACAAATTCCGAGAGTTCCGCCATATTGTCTACCAGTGTTGACGTATTTTGACAGCTGCTTCAATTTACCTAGCTTTAACAATCATAATACTAGAAAATCAAACTAAAAAAGTGGTTACTCGTCTAATCAGGATAGTGCGCGTTGGGACAGTGAATTTTTTATCCCACAAATTATCTCGCTAAGGCGGTATACTCGTCATTATTCTGGTGTTTGTACCACAAAATACAATTCAGTGCAAAAGTGACTCGATCATTATATAAACACAAAAAACCTATCCCAAAGGCGTTTTTAGCGTCACAAAGGCTCTGCCATCTCTCTTACAAGAAACAAGCATTGTGTCGTTTTTTTCTTTTTGTGTGAAACTTTGAAAAACTACCTTTAAAATGAATACACTATGCTCCATCTGTAAAAAAAACATTGACACCCCGTCAGACTTCATCTCATGTTGTATCTGCGACGATAACTACCACTTCATTTGTGCCGATATCGCAGAGACCTCACGGCGAGGAACTAAGATTTTACAGTGGCGCTGCAAACTTTGCACAAAAACACAAAAAAACTCAAAAAAAAATACGTCTGAAAAAAATCTAGAACTGACATCTATCGAGAAACCTAATAAACAACCTTCATCAACACCAAAATCTACAATTGCCGCCTCATCATACGCCAGTGTGAACTTACCACCAACAACCACAGATGGCACTAGTAATCTGACAATCGATCTATTTCTAACTGAATTCGCAAATTTCAAAGACTCAGTTAATGAATCTGTTGGAAAAAAATACGATGCAATCCCGCTCCAAAATAATGAAATATTAAAAACCATTCAAAACATATCTCAACAGCAAGAAGATTTAAAATATCGAATAAATAATTTGGAAAAACTACATGAACAAGTAAACTCAGCCTTAAATTCAAGACTTGAGGTCTTAGAAAAAAAAAGCGAAAAAAATAAAGAAAATGAAATAAAAATTTGTCTCTTGACAGAACGAAATGAAGACCTAGAAAAAAGAATAATAGCGATCGAGATTGACCAAGAAAACAGGAACAGAAGAATCAACAATACTTGTTTGGAACTTCGAGGGCTTCCAGAATTCAAAGAGGAAACATCACAAACCTTAAAAGACATTATATTCAACACCAGTAAAATAGTAGACTGCCAACTAAATACAAATGATATTTATAATATATATAGAGTATCACAAAGAAACAAAAATATTCCTCCAACAGTTAAACCTAGGTCAGTGGTAATTAATTTTAATTCAATACCGTTAAAAGAGGAGCTCCTTAATGCTATAAAAAAATATAATAGGTCTTGCGAAAAGATTGGGGACAAACTAAACACGGGAACAATCGGATTGTCTGGCCCCATTACACCCATATACGTCTCAGAACTCCTCACGTCTAAAGGCAAACGGCTTTGGTATCTAGCTCGCCAACATGCGACTGAATGTAAATATAGGTACGTCTGGACGAAAGCAGGTCTAATCTACATGAAAAAAGATGACTCTTCTCGACCTATTTTAATAGACTCAGAACAAGCTATACCGAAGCTCTGACTACCTGCTCTTTATTCTGATTATCGTGATAAAACTACTGATTACCGCTTTATATCGCCATTTCATACTCTATTACATAACAGCACTATATTATATGAACACCTAGGTTTTTACATAACTCCAATTTGTACTGGAACAATTTTAATCCTAATTTTAAATTTAACTTTAATTTTAATCTTTATTCTCTCTAGAATGGTAACTACACTTATTATAAGATTATTATTTGATTTATTAGTAATATTACTAATAATTCGGCAAAAGAGAACTCTAATCAACATATTTTATATAACCCAGATATTACTTATTTTTCATACTTATACTACTTTTTACTGTCTTTTGAAAGAGAAAATGCCACACACTAACTACATACGTTATTTATTTCCTGGATTTTATTTCAGATATTATTTCTTACTCATATATATTTTATTTTTCCTAATTACATCATTTTGTTTACAGTTTTGTCGCTACACATTTCGTACTACAAGTATTTATATGATAATAAAATACTGTTTTAAAACTTTACCCAGAAAACAACAATTAATTTTTGAATTCTAATGGTAATAAACGATCTTCAACATGAAATCGATAGTATCTTAGTGCCAAATACTGAAATAATTTTTGAAAACATTAACAAAATTATGCAATTTAATTGGGAATCTAATAGGATTAATATTGTTCATCAAAATATTAGAACGATGGGAAACTTGGATGATTTTCTTATATTTTTGGAAGAAATAAAAGCTGTGGTAAAGTTCCATGTACTAATTCTCACTGAATGCAGGTTAAATGATTTATACATAGCCAAACAAATTTCAGGCTATAACGAATACCATACAACATCGCATATTAACCAAAATAGCAGAGTAGTAGTATATATCGACAACACATTAAATTCCTTAGTACAAGAAATAAACATAAATCAGTGTAATTGTTTAAAAATCAACATTAATGAAAATTTAGGTATCCTAGCTATCTACCGATCACCATCGTTCAATGACATCCAAGATTTCCTGGAAAATCTTATTGGTGAGTTAAAAAAAACTAAGGATTATGCACAATATGTACTGATCGGGGACATGAATATAAATACTATTGGAGAAGTATTGCATAGGCAGTCCGACGACTACTTATGTGCTATGGCTGAAAGTAACTTTATTTCCAATATTAATTCTCCAACTAGGGTACAAGGTAGCTCAAGCTCATGTTTGGATCATATATATACCAGAAATATAACAAATTCAAATGCATTTGTAATACATAATACAATCACTGATCATTACACCACTGCAATCAGTATCCCAAACTCAACACCCAAAAAACATAAAATTAATCACAAACAGATTATCGATTACGAGGCTTTATTAAATGATCTTAATAATAAAAATTGGGAATATGTTTATAAAGAGACTGAAGTTAACAATGCTCTAAACTATTTTATTAATGAAATCAATACATTCATAACAAAACACACAATAACTAAACGCATTCCATATAGTAAAATACATCTCACACCATGGATTACCAACGGCATTGTTAAATCTATACACAAAAGAAATCACCTTCATAAAATAGCTAAACGAGACCCATTGAACGATACTAAACAGCAAAACTATTACCGATACCGTAATATTTGCAAAACCGTTATTCGCAAATGTAAAGAGCGTTATTATAAATTCTTACTTGATAAGGATAATTCCAGCAAAAACATGTGGAATGTTGTCAGAGACATAACTAAAAGTAAAAGAAATACCAATGCATCTGTAACTGAATTAAATACCGGAAATTTGATTATAACTGACAATCAATCAATTGCATGTCATACTAATCAATATTTTGCATCTGTTGGATCAAATCTAGCAAAAAAAATTTTATTAGAAACCCAGAAAACGGAAGACTCTTTAGCATCGACAATTGAAACAAAGGAACAATCTTTTTCATTTAATATTAAACCAACTACTGTAGAAGAGGTCTTAAAAATAATCAACAGCCTTAATACTACACATGCAAAGGGTCCAGATAGTCTAAATACACAAATACTAAAAAAAATTAAAAATCAGATTTCTGCTCCGCTATCATATATTTACAACTTAAGTTTTACATCAGGAATATTCCCTGATCACTTCAAAAAATCAATAATTGTCCCAATTCACAAAAGTGGACCTAAATCTCTTGTAGAAAACTATAGGCCAATATCACTATTAAGCGCGATATCCAAAGTCATTGAAAAGCTTTTCAAAACTAGGTTAAACGAATATGTGGAGAAACATAACATTCTAAGTCCTAACCAATACGGCTTTCGGTCGGGTAAGGGAACGGATGATGCCATCGCATGTCTCACTGAAACTATTGCAGGGAATATGAACCGTGGCAAGAAAACTATTGCCCTTTTCCTGGACCTGGCCAAGGCATTTGACACTATATCTCATAAAATTCTTTTACAGAGACTTAGAAATATAGGAATAAATGGAAAAGCTTTTCAATGGATAGAAAGTTATATATCTAATAGATTTCAACAAACCAGAATTAACGAGGCTATTAGCACTTCACTAAAATACACTTTTGGGGTACCACAAGGAAGTACACTTGGGCCCCTTCTCTTTATTATATACATAAACGAACTTTGTAACCAACACATTGGTGGCAAAATTATCACGTTCGCTGACGATACAGTTATTTTGTTTGAAGGAGATGATTGGAAAGATACACACCACCTTGCGAACACAGGTATAAACAGAGTAAAACAGTGGCTGGACAGTAATTTGCTTACACTAAACATACAAAAAACAAAATATCTCACATTTAGCGCTACCCTTGCAGGTCAACCCAAAACACCTCATCACCTCACAATACATAATATTAAGTGTAGCCTTGGAAATAATAACCATACTTGTAAATGCGAAACCCTTGAATGTGTTAAATCTATTAAATATTTAGGTATAATAGTGGATAACCATCTTAAATGGAAACAACAAATTGAAAACACAGCTAATAAAGTGCGCAAGCTTATTTATATATTTATAGCATTGCGGGAAATTATAAAAACTCAAGACATTAAAAAAATATACTACGGGCTCTGTAACTCCGTCATAACCTACGGTTGCATTGGATGGGGTGGATCAGGATTAACAATATTATACCCGCTACTGAAGGCACAGAAATCCATTCTACGCGTCATTATGAAGAAACCCTTCAGATACTCGAGCGACGCTCTTTTCAAGGAGTTTAATGTGCTTGATGTTCGACAGTGTTACATAAAAAAAATAACAATCTGCGTCCACAAAAATAAAAACAAAACGATAACAGTCGATCATAATCATCAAACCAGAAGTAAGAGCAGAAACGACCTTTCTATTCCAACTAGCAATACTGCGGCTTATCAAAAAGTTTTCTCATACCTGGGGCCAAAAATATACAACAAAATCCCCTATCAATTTAAACTGTGTGAATTATCAGCCTTCGGTACTAAAATTACTAAATGGTTATTAGACTTAGGTAGGACAGATTCCGAAAAATTATTAAAAAACGTAGTCTGAGTTGATTTCTTCGATTTTGTATTTTGTATTTACCTAAAAAATATTTTTTTATTTTTCTTTCTTACATTGATATATTATATTTTTATTTTATATTTTACATGTACCTATATGGATTTTATTGTTTATTACTGCTAAATTGTATTTTCCTAAAAAAAATATTTTCTTTCTATTTTTCTTTCTTACATTTATATGTTATATTTTAATTTTATTTTTATATTTTACATGTACCTACCTGGAATTATGTACACGCAACCTGCCAATTTGACTGTCCTAAAACGGGAAACTTCCTAGTTGGACAGTCAAAGCTTCCTTTTATATTTGTATATCTTGTATGTAATAAATGTAAAAATAAATAAATAAATAAAAAATAAATAAATAAATATGTTCATAAACGATTTGTTATTGTCACACCTGTACTGGTGAGACACTGATATTTGGTAGGTACAATATTGCCTATCTTTAAATAAAGGGCTTCATCACAATATCAGCTTGATGTGAGTAATGTTTTATCTGCTCGGTAATATTTCGATTTATTTATATAAAAAATTATTTATGATTGTTTCGTCACGATGTTTGCCATTTTTCACACACATCACACCAGTAGCTTCATTCGGCTCCACCAATCACAGAACAGGATTTTCAATAGTACATTTTGAATCCATGCTTCATTTTTGTACGACAGAACGCAGTTAAATGCGCCAAGTCAGAGATCAACCTCAATCTTCTCAGCATGTGAGGAGATACCCACTGAAGTAAAAGACGCTGTGAAATTCAGTGATTGTTGCAAGTGATGTCCGCCGTTTGGGGCAATGATTAATTTTAAAGTGATCAGTGTTTTAAATAAGTCATCGATCGATTCCGATCTTTTCATCACGTGAAAAGAGATACCGACATAAATGAGAAACGCAGACCAATATGGCGTCTGGGAAAGTTATGAGATCAGTATCTACTGATATTAAACGTTCGAGAGATAACACCATTAAACTTCATTATTTATACTCTTCATTTATTATAAGGGAACGCTGAGTGTGTGTGCATTGGTTGTGTTTTGAAAGTGACTTGTGATTAACTCATTTATTGAAGATTATATATAGCCCAGTCAATGAAGGTTTTGTGTCGGAACTAATTCCCCGAAAGCTGAATTTTTCACAGATGTTAGAAGACCTTTAGACATGTATTTTTACAAAAGTCCCCGACTTTCCCCCTTGTGCTTCCTTCCCCACCCCCTCTTAAATATATTTTTGAAAGCCTTTCGGAATACGCTAATATCTCCTTAATCGTTTTATAAAATCAGATTATTTATTTTTCGTTTAGTTTTTAATTAGTTATTCTAAAAAATTGTATTCTTTCATTTTTGCGAGAAAAGCTATACAATCTCTACATTTTATTAGTAAAGGAAAAATATCAGTTTTTAAAATAGTATTTCAGAATATATTTGCACATAACTTTTTTCTGAGCCTGTTAACGAAAAAAAATAAATCAACAAAACTTGTAGACAATATTTTTAGCTATAAAATAATGTATATAACGATGGGTTTTAATTTATAATAAGGCACGTAGGCTGTTAATAAGGAGCACGGCGCGCGGCGGCTCGAACGCGCAGCGGTTCGCGGCGTAGCGAGAAATTACAAAAACCTAAGGAAAGTAATGATTAATTCATGTTTTTTTTTATATATAACAAATTCGTCTAACGTTGAAGAGTTTTATTGTTATTTACCAGTTTTAGTTCGGTGGGGAGGGGGGTAATATAAATATTTTCCCCTGCCCAATGAAGCGCTTTCATTATCCACCAACCGCCGTGCCTCGGTCTGGCTAAACAGTCATATTATGTTGTATGATTGTTTGTTACTTATTATTTAAATAAAGGTATGTGGGAAATTATTGGAATCAGTTTACGCGTCCTCAACAGTAACCCACATGCTCCATGGACATGAATATTCTCGGGCAAACAGAGCCTACACTTTAACAGCAGCGTCTCTTGTCCGCGTAATGAGAGAAGAATACCGAGATATTGATGGGAAATTAAGACAAATAGAAAATATGTATCAAGATTTAGTTACGTGGAGAAAAGATATGGAGGAGGTTAATAATGATGACAATCTAAAAGAGAAGATTCCATATACTGAAGCAAGTGACAACAGGATTAAGGAATCATTGAGTAGGACTGCCAAGTTGTGGCTTTACCTTCTACATTGCATCGACCTCATTCTTAGATTTATATTTGCAGAAAAGTCCGGGAATCGGAAAATGCACCTAAATACTATTGTTGATATGCATCCATTTTTCCACCCGGCAGGACATTTACCATACGCAAAATCAGCACATATGTACGTTCAAAGTATGCTGCAACTCGAATCAAGAATAACTAAAGAAGAATATAAACTATTCACTGAAAATGGGTACTTTACAATAAGAAGAAGCGACAGATATTGGTCCGGTACGTGGACGGACATGATCATCGAGCAGTGTCTCATGCGACCAATGAAGTCAGTAGCAGGTTTGACACTTGGGCGCGGAATCACTGACAGCGCTTTGTCAAAGTGAAAACTTGGAACCACTTACTACGTGAAAGTGCAAGAGAGCATTGAAGAATTCATCGGTATAGAATTTAATTTTACTGAACAGCATGTTGAGCTGCACGAATCACGGAAGAAAAGGGATGAGCTAGATATAGGAAAATATACATCATGGCTAAGACAGCACAGCCCGTTCACCAAGCTCTCGGGGGAGCTGGTGTCTTTATCTTCAGGGTTTATTTCAGATAATAGTGTCAATTGTGATAACGCTTATGAGGTGGGCCTGGCAGCTATGCAAAAATTGATAGGATTTAATTTTGGAGATATACGACTAAAAAGGAAATACACTACCCAGCAAGATTCAAATCAGCAACTGTCAGGACGAGACAAGTTGCAGTAAACCCCCAGCAGCTATTTAATAGAATGCTGTGCATTAGTGATAGTCCTATCAAGCTTTCGACCTACTTAGGATATGAATTGGCTTCAAGACCCCTTCTATTTTTGATGAAGTCTCCCTTCGTAAAGGAACAAAATCATGTATGGCGAAATTATTCATGACGAAGTTGATTTGGAAAATGCTGCAATAGTCGTCGATGGGGGATACCTCCTACACTCTTTTGTTTGGCAAACTGAAACTACTTTTAGAGACATCATTAAATCATACTCACGTTTCGTCCATACAATTTGGCAAACATTCTCTTGTCGTTTTCGATGGATACCCTGAAGAACCAACTGTAAAATATGAAGAGAAAAGACGAAGGTCGGCTAACAACTCATCGTGCAATATTTAATTAAACTTCAATACTCGTTGTTTGACTAAGAAGGAAGCTTTCTTATCTAATAAGAAAAACAACAAAAATAACGCTTGAAGCACTGTGTCATGAACTTAGTGAATCTGGTTTGAAAACAGTCACGGCCGCAGGTGATGCCGATATTGACATTGTACTAACCGGCATCGAACAACTCAACATCTTCTCAAAAGTGATTGTTGTTGGCACGCATAGTGATCTTTTGGTATTACTTGTAAGTCTTGCTCCTGAAGGAAAATCTTTTTTTTTCTGTAAAGATGTTGGTGGAAAGGCCCCTTCAAGAACTTTCTACATCATAGAGAAACCTATAATCTTACATAAAGATATTCGAAAACACATGCTATTTACCAATACCATTACGGGCTGTGATACGACCCCATCTTTATATGGGTTAGGAAAGATAAAAGCTGTTGACATGATGAAAAACATGAGGCATTTCAGGAAAAAGATGCAACTGAAGAGAACTTGTTGCAAAATGGAGAAAAATTCGCTCTCGCCATGTATGGTCTTGGTAGCTACTCTAATTGAAATGAAGCTCGATACTATAAGTTTACCAGACTAACGACAAAATCAGCTTTTAAATCTAAATTTGACTTGGCGAAACTACCACCTACTTCAGAATCGTGTCATCAACATTTGTTGAGAGTTTATTTGCAAGTACAGTTTTGGTTAGGAAACAAACTAAACCCTATAAACTGGGGATGGAGGTATGAAAATGTAAATGAAAATGGTGGAAAGAAGAAATTTTTGAAACCATTTGCCCCTGATGACCTTCTTTCTCTCGTGTCCTGTTCCTGCAAGTCTGGATGTGAAAATTACTGTGGCTGCAGAAAATCTGGATTTACCTGCTCTGCCATGTGCTACAACCGTAACGGATTATCATTTCTGAACACACCCCAGTATGACGAATAAATGGAAGACTCTCTTGACTAGAAAATTATTTGAATATTTGCCTAATTTTGTCATAGATAATTTTGATAAGTATATAATATAATTTACAAACCGTTTTGTCATTATAATATTTTTTGAGGTAAATTTTAAGAAGCTTGTTTGAAAGTAAACCATTTTAGATCTATGCACTATTTTAAGTGATTTGTTGTTTCGGTATTTTATTGTTGATAGGTGCACATAATAAAACAAGTGAAAATTTCCACAAAAGATTTTTTAGAACTTCGCCATAACATAAGGTCTGCAATATTTTAATGTTGTGAAAGGGTAGTCCCACGCTGTTGTAGGTATTTTTGGCTTATTTCACATAACTTTATTTAAATAATATGTTACAAACAATCATACAACATAATTTGACTGTTTAGCCAGACCAGGGCACGGCGGTTGGTGGATAATGAAAGCGCTTCATTGGGCAGGGGAAAATATTTATATTACCCCCCTCCCCTCCGAACTAAAACTGGTAAATAACAATAAAACTCTTCAACGTTAGACGAATTTGTTATAAAAAAAACACATGAATTAATCATTACTTTCCTTAGGTTTTTGTAATTTCTCGCGGCGCCGCGAACCGCTGCGCGTTCGAGCCGCTACGCGCTGTGCTCCTTATTAACAGCCTACGTGCCTTATTATAAATTAAAACCCATCGTTATATACATTATTTTATAGCTAAAAATATTTTCTACAAGTTTTGTTGATTTATTGTTTTTCGTTAACAGGCTCAGAAAAAAGTTATGTGCAAATATATTCTGAAATACTATTTTAAAAACTGATATTATTCCTTTACTAATAAATTGTAGAGATTTTATAGCTTTTCTCGCAAAAATGAAAGAATACAATTTTTTAGAATAACTAATTAAAAACTAAACGAAAAATAAATAATCTGATTTTATAAAACGATTAAGGAGATATTAGCGTATTCCGAAATGCTTTGAAAATATATTCAAGAGGGGGTGGGGAAGGAAGCACAAAGGGGAAAGTCGGGGACTTTTGTAAAAATACATGTCTAAAGGTCTTCTAACATCTGTGAAAAATTCAGCTTCCGGGGAATTAGTTCCGACATTGGGTCTTTTTTTCCCTCCATTGACTGGGCTAATAGTGCGGGCCCCACTTGACTTTCAACATACCAGCATACAGAATTATTATCAAACCTGGAAAATACAAATCTTGCATTATTACTCTGTACTGAATTACGTCTCCCTAAAACCGAGAGAGGTTCGAATTTTTTTTTCTGACCCAGTCTGGAATGTGACCTAAAACGTCACCGTTCAATTATTAGTTAAGATATAGATGCGTAATTTGAGTAAGGTTTACATAAAGAATGATCATGTGTACAATATACTTTTACAGTTTTAAAAAGTATTATTGGTCAGCGAAACGAGATGAAAAAATGTGCTGTGTGGAAATGAAATCACCCATACATTTGAACGCAGCTCGAAGGTTTCATAAGTAATTGGTAGGGACCTAAAAATGTTACTTTTTGGTGAAATTTGACATTTTGATTTATTATGATGTAGTACATCATTATTAAACAATTAAGATAACATTAATGTGGGAAAACAGACTTCAAAATACCCCCCACAGAATATATTATCTATTGTCATAATTATTTTATTAGTAAATCGGTTTAACTGGTAATAAATCATTTTAAATTGGGAGGGGTAAAATAGAATCATATAAATAAGTCATCTAAACGTGGCTAAAACCACAGTTTGAAAATGGCCTTGAAAGCCAAAACAGCTGTAACGATAACAAAAACCAAAAAATACTTGCAGAACATACATAATTATATTATTAAATATGATTTTAATTAAATTAAAAAAAAATTAAATGGAGTTCTACGAATTAAACAAAAACAATAAATAAATGGAAAAATATGATTTAAAGAAATGGTTTTTAGTAGTTATTGTGAATACCGCACAATAGTCCCAATTTTCCGGAGCCAGTGGGAGTATGACATCCTCATTTAGGGTATTTTGTGAGGCTGAAAGGAGCGGGATATTAATAAAACCATTCACAAAGACACAAAAGAAAGCGCTGCAGACGAAAATTTGGCTAGGTCAAAACAATAAACTAATTTGAATTTTATCATTCGGAAAGTGAGTTTCCCTACAATATAAATTTAGTTGCAAAATCTTTTAGTATTTTTTAAGCAGAGTTTTTCCCCAACTCCTTCCTTTCTGCGCTTCCATCAGTCTCACAATATTTAATGCTAATTGGAATGTTTGTAAATACCTTGCAATACTAATGTACATGACCTCCTGGCGCAAAGCAGTGTTGACCAGGGACAACCCTATCCCATGTATGGATAGGATGACCTCCTTCTGAATGGCCCCCATTTGGGTGGAGTCCATCGTCACAGAACTTAATAGCACCACTCGCTGCATGCCATCTAAAAAGGATGACCAGCAGAAGAGATCGTCATCACCCAGCCTGGAAATAATGTTAACCTAAATAAGTAAAATTTCAATATTCCAGCACTACATGAAACGTAACAGTGCTGGAATACTGAAATTACTGAATTACCCAAATTGGCAGATTACTTGTTGGAATAAGTTGCTTAATTGTCAGATTACTGAAATTAATAGATTACTTAAAATAGCTGTTTACTATAATCAATTAATTAATTACCGAAATTGTCAGATTACTGAATTTGCCAGATTACTGGAATTGCAAGTTAACTGAATAATACGAAAATCTTATAATCATAAAAATGTGTCCCTTAGGGCCAGCTATTTGACCCACTGTCATGTTTCAAATTTCCACAAATCGACGATTGTCATCATGTTGAATTATGTAGTTGACTATATAGTCGGGAACGTCAAAGAAGACATGGCATGATCAAGTGAATATCATGAGTCGGGTCATGTCACCCATCAGAATAATAGAAAATACATGAATGTGAATGAAGCAAGGAGTGTATGCTGAATTTTTATTGAAGTGAATGAGATATTTGTATAGTATAAGAGTTTTGTATTTAAAATTATAATAAACTAGTGGGCCCGGGCAGACGTTGTCCTGCCTCAGACCTTCCATGTAGACCGCATTTTATATAGACCTCATTTTATGTAGACCGCCTTTTATCTGTTGTTGGATATTTTATGCATTTGACATAAATGCGCAAGCCTCAGCCATTCGTAGATATTGTTTTTGTGATGTATGGTAATAAGGTTGGGTATTTAATCGATAGATGGCACTAGTCATAAAGCTTACTCCAGAGTCCGTCAGATGTCGCTAGGGTGTAACAGGTACTTGTGAGATGATATTGTTAGACTGACGGAGCCAGAGAATTACCTAATGAACAGTGTAGCTTAATCCAGACCTTTTTTTGTAACGTAAATAAACACAATTATAATAAGAACCTTTTACTAATTTCAAAGAGTTCCCAACACCGAAGTCTGCATAGTAAAGGCAGATATAATAGTTTTGATGTTTCATTGGATATCGATCATTTCAGCAGATTGTAATTATTGTTCAGTACAATAGAAAATACCGTTCCGGTACCGTTCTATACACTTAAAACTGCCTTGAAGTATATGTCTTTCACAGTGTGACAGATTGCCTTAAGAATACGATCCATAAAAAACACTTTCGAAATACATTTTTTATTTCATTTTTTTATTAATCTCATATTCAAGTGTAATAATAAAAAGAAAATTCTTAATGGATAATGGATAAAAATTAAATGTTAATGATATAAATAAAGATTGATTCTTAAGTCTAAACAATATTGTTGTTTTAAATTATAGTCATGAATTTTAATTTAATGTAGTGCGATTTGGTGAACAATATTTTTTGTCATCTGTCTTTTGCTAATATGAATAGATAAAGCTTACACAACTTTAAAATGAATTACAGCAATTTTTTCCTATAAGAAATCCTTAAAATCGGGGTGTAAAGAAGTTAAAATTTGTGATTGTATGTATGTTTGGATGATAATATATACCTGTACTTGGCATTCAGAGGGTTAAAGAATTAAAGAAACTATTAGGAAAAATAATATGTATCATCCAAAACTTTAAAACTCACTGAAATTCACCGGTGCCATCTTTGAGCAAGTCAGTCTCGACTATTATATCTGATGATCCAGCTAATATGAGCATCCTATTCGCAACTGGGTTTTCCCATGTGAACATAACACAGTGCTTTCCTTTAACAAGTCTGAAAAACAACCAAAAGTCACATACAGGTGTGTACATTGATTATTAACCAACAAGTATTATAAAGCTTCGAATAAACGGGAGAAAAAAATGTAGTTTATATGCAGCATAATATTGCGTAATTGTTATTATTAAAATAAAATTAGAAGAACATTTCACACAATGAAATTGATTATCTGTAAGAATTTCGATTTTTTTTATTTTCTACACTGGAGGCCCTAAGGGAAATAATTTCCCTTAATTGCTTCACTTGTGCATTTATTTCTTCAGTGGTTGCAGACTACTGGGCATGTAGGGCGGAGGCGTCGGACTGACTCAGAGACATCCATGTTCCCCTTTGGCCATAGTACTGAGTACCACAGTAATAAGAAGAACAATTCAAGTATAAACAAACAAGGTAACACTTACTGAATGTTCTCCATGTCCTCCTGCCACAGATTAACTTCATAGGGAGTGTGGTTGATGATAAGAGCGGGAGCGAGGCCAGGGTGGTATTGTCCCAGGGTCACGTACACCCCGCCTTCTGTTACCAGAGTCTCCACATTTATGCCACCATACTATACATAACAAAATTAATTAATAAAAGCGTCAATTTTAAGACATTGCTCCATACGAAGTGTAGTACATATATGTGAGTTTGAAAGAGTGAGATAGGTGACGCAAGAATGACAGCTTGAATGTGTCTGCATAAGTTTTAATTTTAATTTTATTTATTATGTGCATCTATATAAAAAGGTTTACAAATATTTTATAATATTAAAATAAAGTACATTTTTCAATAAAGCAAAAATATTTGACAAAAATTTTCAGGTTGGTAGGTAGTGAGATAGAGGATTATATTTGGGTGAGGTGACTAATTATTACACGACCTATTTCGATGATCCATTGTTTGATCAGGATTTTGTATTTGTTAATATTATTCGATTTTCTTGTTTTTTCAGGTAGGTTGTTGTATATTTTAGACGCAATGTATTTTAAATTTATTTGACCAATTGTTGTATTTGTTTTAGGTGTTTGTATGAGTTCTTTGGTTTTGTGCCTCGTGTTTACAATATTTTGAGTATTTTCATAAAATGGATGTGTTTTATTTTTAAACAGATGAGTTAAGATAGTTTTTGTGTAAATTTGTTGAATATCTAATACATGGAATTTGTAGAATATATCTGCAGTACTTAAATATGATTTAAGATTTTCACGGCCAAAAGTATTTGTGTTATTAACACATCTGCCCTGATGATGGACACTGCAATGCTGTCCGAAACGTTGGCTAAAGAAGGAGTTAGCGAAACACGGCATAACACCACAAAAACAAATAACAAAAATCTGCAGTATTTGTTTCTAAGGGAACTTTAAGAATAACTATTAATAACTATTAACTACTAATAACTATTACTAATAATTATTTACCTTCACTTATTCCCTCACATTCTTTGTTGTATAGAAAATCGACCACCATAACACGGGCATGTGCCTAGCATGGTGGTCGAAAAATTCCTCAATGCATGTAACTAATAATTTCATAGAATAAAGAAACTTAAAAAAAAAACTTTCATAATTAATTTTTGTGCCTTCTATAATGAATCTATAGCTGATAGTGTTGCACCTCCCCATGCGATTATTCCATACTCAATGATAGATTGACAAAGAGAGTAATAAACAATTTTCATAGATTTGGAGTCTAGTATGTTTCTAATGTTTTTGAAGAAATATGTTTTCTAAGTTTATTCATGATAAGTAGGCAATGTATTCCACTTAAGATATTGATCAAATGTAAGACCAAGGTATTTGATATGGTCCGTTCGATCTAGGCAAGGACATTGACAGAATGTATTGTGAGTACAAGAACATTCATGTACTTTTATTTCAACATCTTGATTATGTTGACCAACGATATTCATAGTAAAAGTAATGTATTTTGTTTTGGAAGTATTTAGTGCAAGAGAGTTAATATCTATCCATTTTTTAACAGAGTTAATTGATTTCTCAGCCATTTTGTATGCGTTTAACCAAGTGTCTGATTGAATGAGTAGCACAGTATCGTCAGCAAAACTTACAATTTTTCCATCTATCATTAGGTTACAAAGATCGTTTATGTAGATGAGAAACAAAGTGGGGCCTAAGACACTTCCTTGTGGAACTCCGTAGGTTATAGGGAGAGGTTGGCTGAATTTTTTTTTGATTTTGACACTTTGGGTTCGATTAGTTAAGTAACTTTCAAGAAATTCTAGGTCTTTCCCTCTTATACCAATGGCATTTAGTTTATTAATAAGAATGTCAAGGGAAATAGTAACAAAAGCTTTTGAGAGGTCTAGGAAGATAGAAAAGCATTTTTTTCCCTTATCTAAATTTGAAACAAGAAAGTCTGTAACAGCAATAATAGCATTGGCAGTGCTCTTATTTGACTGAAAACCAAATTGATTTTCAGAGAATAGCTGCTTGCTTTCCAAAAATGATTTCAGTTGTTTTTCAACTACTTTCGAGAGTGAGTTAAGTATTATTATGGGCCTGTAATTGTTAATGTTAATGTAATTGTTGATTGTTAATAATAGATGGCCATTGCTAATCTGGGATTACACGAATGACAGATCGGGTATGTGTCGTGTATAAAGACATAAACATTGTGTAAAGTGTTCAGTCACAAATATAAGTCATAAATCCGAGCTAGACTTCTTAATTACTTCCCCTGATGTATCAAGGACATCACACGAAGGAAAAATAGATATTTAAACCATCAAAAATATCACATTTTTTATTGTTTCTTCAAAAGCAAAATTGACAAAACAAATCCGGAATTTGTTAAAATACCTGTAATAAAACCTGTTAAAAAAACATTCAGTCATTTTTCAACTAAAGATTCTGGTGGGAAACACTGGTAAAAATAATTAAAGCAGCGTGTATTTAAATGGTCATGTTTTTTTTTTTTTAAATCACAGCTTATTCATAGAAACAATTTTGTATAAATATTTAGCATTTTGACAAAAGAAAGATTTTTTTTTTCAAAATAATAATAATGTATTTTCCATTTTTTGTAACACATAAAGATAATGATATCCTCACTGATATTTCCCGTTTTGAGGTTTTCATTTACATTACTAAAAAAAATTGTAGTAAGGATAATATGAAGTAATTATAAATATATTACACTGTGTTTTTTAGTGCAGTTGAGTGGTTTGGGTATTTGGTGTCAGTATATTTTCTATTTCTGATCTCCCTATGTTATGTATCTAGCTTTTTATTTGAGATTCAAATGTTATAAAATTGTTTTGAGTTGTGAATGAGAGTGGGATTTTGTTGTATAGTTTAGTACCATAGTACAGGAAGCTTTTTTGCGAAAATTATTTTATATTTATTAAATTATTAAAACTATTTAGTATTTGTGTTTGCTTATTTGATATGTTTTTGACCTTGAGATCTAGTGTTTCTAATATACGTTTTAGTTTAAAATAAGCTTCATAAAATCAAAAACCACCCTTAACGTGACATTTATTGTAGAAATTACAAAAAATATCTTACACAAAAAATCACTAGGAAAAAAATTACCTCATTATTTAGTTGGAGTAGTGTGGACTGCTGTTTTGTATATTCAAATAAAACACTAACTCCAGGCTTGTCAGCCACTTTTAGTCTCATAAGCTTTTCTTTCTGGGCACTCTTAGGCCAAAATGGTGCACTCGAATGAGCCTCAACCTGGAATAATAGTAAATAACAATATAATGCCTACAATCATATGTCTGGTCAAATAGTAGTAGATTCCCCCATAATCGCCCTGGTGTAAGACCACCATTAAGAATTGAAACGTTGCTTGAAATGGTTCAGTGAACAGATCTGAATCCCCACTCGCTTCAGACCCACAATGCACCTTTAATTGTGGATACCATACTCAGTAATTAAATAAATAAAAGATTAGCCATGATATAATCAGGAACAATGGATGTTTATGTGCATGTATTTCATATTTTTTAGTACCAAAAGATTTGGCCACGTAAATCACTCACTTTAACGACATCTCTGGATTCTGGTTCCTGACACTGTATCGCAAATGGAGCAGTGTTGATGAGGGTGATGTATGGAGTAAAGGTCACCTGTCTTGTCAGGCTGTTGTAAGTCAAGTCATCGGATACACCAAACTGTAATTAAATTTAAAAAACATTATTTATCTTCCCATTCCAGATGGGGTTAATTCATATCCCCCAAATCAAAGTTTTGTGCGATTTCAGTCTTATTGAAGTTACTTTTACATCACATACTCTATAATTTAGGTAATCTTAGAAAACTATTCGGTAATTGAATTTTTACCTTCATCAAAATATTTATTCACACACCAAACTTCTTCATTTTATACCTAAACAGGTTAATTGTTTAAATTGCACATTATGTTGATGGCAAATTTACTTAGAAACAAAATTGTTTTTTAGCAAAGTTTGTTCTTAAAAATTAATAAATATACTAATTTCTGTTGTTGGTTCATGCGTAATGTGATATATTTCTACGTAATGCATAACATTATTCAAGTTTATTAAACTTTTAATTTTCAAAATTGTAACTACTGTCATCAGGAAAGCAATAAAGTAGGGAGCAATATAATGTTATTAATAAATTATTCTTTATTCGAACTGTGTATTTGTTTTGTTTAAATGTTTGCCAGATACTTATATGAATTAATAGATTGAAAATACGTTACTGAGACAACGAATTTGGTTTCACTGTACTAGATCCAGTGGACATACTTTAGTGGGCCATTCATATAATCAGCCAAAGGTGCACGCACACAATCTCAAAAAAATGCATTCAAACCAGAGACAACTAATTTTAATACGGATGGTTATAAAACCGTTACAAGAAAACTAAGGAGATCGAGAAATATTATGGCAACTGGAACAGCGATGGAGAACTCCCTCAAAATAGCTGAGTTAAAAACAACGCTCTCTGTGTCGAGGTTCGACAATAGCGTAACTGAGGACAATATTCAAAACTTTATCAAAAGTAAAATAAAAGGAAGTAACATCCAAGTAGAAAAAATAATACAACGAAATACCACGCAGTTTAGATCTTTCAAGTTGACTATACCGAATATAGATTTCAAAACCTACATGAACAAAGAATTTTGGCCGATTGGTACTGTTTTCCGTAAATTTATTGAAAAAAAATACAATGGAAAAGAACAAAATTAAGATAACTTCGATAAACTGCTAAAATTTTAAAAGAAACGTCAGCTTTATTATAGATATGTGCGATATCTACGATGTAATACTTTTGCAAGAAACGTGGTTATTACAAAACGAAACATCGAATTTATCCTAAATTCAGCCGATCTTCCAGGGATGGGGTACTTCTGCTGTATATTTATCAAACGGACCGCTACGGGGCCGGCCCTACGGAGGAGTCATAGTACTTTGGAGGAACGAGCTGCAAGCTTCACTAATACAGTGTGGAGATGACCGATAATCACTAACGGAGGGACGATAAGCGTATTGACTGCCTACATGCCGGTATGTCATGCGGACAACCTTACCAACTACCTTTCCAAAATACATACGATCATTCAAGATAACGAACACTCTGAAACCAATGTTATGGGATATTTCAACGCTTACCCATCCTCCATATTCGGGAAAGAACTCTCTCATTTATACACCGAAAATAGCTACAGTTGTATCAATATTGAAAGACTACCGAATGACACATATACATATATTAGCGGATGCACCCAATACCACTTCCTGGCTCGATCACTGTATATGCACTATTAATCTTAAGAACAAAATAGATAGTCTGAAAATACACTATGATACCGACTGGTCCGATCACTGGCCGACATCTGCGTAATCGCTGCTGAAAAACTACCCGCAACTATTTTTTATGTTCCACAACAGCCTAATAACATAATATGGAGAAGGAATAATAATAAGAAAATCACTGAATATACGTCTGTGGCAGAAGCATTGCTTAGTGTAATCTATCAAAGACACTCAATATGTACACAGACATTGTTGAAGCCCTAAGTAAGGCTGCCAATAGTGTATTTTATCGGCAGAACGATCAAAGTAAACCAAAAACACATAGTGACATTGCTGGGTGGAATCAATAAGTTAAGGAACACTACGAAAATTCCAGATCGGCGTTGATGGAGTGGATTATAAATGGGAGACCACTACTTGGTCCATTGCGAATGAAAGAAAACGGAAAAGGAAGGAGTTCAAAATAGCTCTTAAACACTGCCAAAGCTTTTCTGACAAACAAATATGGATGATATCGTGAAATCACTTGACACAAAGCAGTTCGCCTAATTCTGGAAGAAAAGCAATAACCTGATCAAACAAAAAACTCGAATCGCCAGCCAATTTGATGGGTCCACTAACATGGAGGAAATTGCTAATACTTTTAGAAGAACCTTTGAAGATATTTCCGGAAATGGAGTACTGACTGTCCCTGATATTATGGAATATGATAGACAAAACGTTTACCTCTCTGAAAGTAATATAATGAAGGCCATAAAAGGCACTAAGGCTGCTAAATCTCCGGGACATGATAGTCTAAGTATTGAACACATAAGATACGGAGGTAGATACATACCTAAACTTCTAAACATACTGTTCAAAGCAATCCTTAAACACAACCATCCACCGGGTGCAATGACGAAAACAATTATAACTCTAATTCTGAAATCGGGACAGCCTGACATGACTAACTCCAGCAATTACCGGCCAATATCCTTAGCAACTATAACTGCAAGATTATTTGAAAAGGTAATATTAAATGAAATACATGATAAATTAATGTCTAAAGATAACCAGATGGGCATTAACTGCTGCTTTTAAACTAGTCACGCTCGCGCGATAAATGCATTCCAATTTCTGCTAGCCCGAGTGACACTCGCCGGTTTCGACTTGCAGCATTCTATTTTTAGCTAACTCGAGTAACGCTCGTTAAAGTTAGCGATGTATTTTACTCAGTTTGAATTTGCCTGCAGTTGAGATCGAACGTGTTTTTGAGCTGCTTATTTCGTTTTTACTATATTGTTTTCACATTTTCGTAATTGAAAAATGTATAAACTTTGATTAAAACATTTAAAAAAAAAAAGATTTTTTTAAAATACTTTTTATTAAGAAACCCTAGCATTAAGTGGTTAAATGTAGATTATCCATGGCAATATACACTACAAAGCAAATAATAGAATTCTACAAGAAACGAAAAACTACCGTATACGGGTGCTTCTTAGACATAAGTAAAGCCTTCGACAGGGTCTGTTATAAAACATTGTGGGATAAATTGAAAGCTAGGAATATACCGACCATATATATAAAATCACTATCCCGATGGCACTCCCAGCAGGAAAATGTTGTACAGTGGGCAAGTACATACTCCCAGCCGATATACTTGCAGTCAGGTGTAAAGCAAGGAGGGTGCATGTCCCCCATCCTGTTTAATGTATACATGGACGAGTTGTCAAGTCACCTAGACATCAGAGCGGGCTGTCGTATTAACAATGTATGCATAAATCATATAAACTACGCGGACGACATGATTCTCCTAGCTCTGTCGATCAAGGGATTAAGATTACTGCTAAATATTTATGAAGAATAATAGAATATGGTGTATAACCCGAAGAAACCGGAATTGATTGCGTTCCACCATGGAAAAAATCCAGATTCAAGTAAGATGCTCCCCGTACACCTTAACGAGGCAAGAATAAATACATGTTCAAACATAAAATACTTGAGGCACATTATTAATCAAGACCTATCAGACGATGGCGAAATCATAGTGTCTAATATGATTGCCTGCAGATTTTGCAAATGCAGCAATACTGTTAAAAAAATACTGTTCAAAGCATTCTGTACCGGCCTGTATACGTGTGAGACATGGTGTCACTACCTTACTTGTTCGATGGAACGACTCCGAATCCAATATAATGACACTTGTAGAATCATATTTGGATACCAAAGATACAGCAGCGCATCGACAATGTTCATGGAATTAGGACTAAATGTATTTGCCGGCCTGATGAGACACTGGGTCACTGGAGCCAGGATGCGGCAAATGGCCTCCGCCACCACAATGGTGACCGCAGCCTACCAGCACCAAGCGCCACTCCTGAGTGAGCGCTGGGCTCAAGCTCACTCAAGACCACTCCCTGCATAGTTGTCCTTAATTGTTAATTTATTCTTCTTCATCTATTTTTTAATTTTTTAAATATCTATTGTACAAAAATATGGATATCTATATGGGACGTGTGGGATTGCACTAACCTCTCCACATCCTAGAATAAAAAATATTATTATTATATAGCTATTTAATTTACACACACATATTATTTGAATGGCTTTCCATAAGCGGTGCAACATTTTTTGTTCGATTGTATATAAAATGTATCGTATCTTTATAATGTCTTTGGATAGATGTCGTAATTTTTCAAGTTTACTAACATTCGCAAAGGCATTCCTATGGCAAATATTTTTTTTATATATACAAATTTACAATTATAATATCCCATGATTTTTCACAGCGTACACATAATATTATATAACTACACAGTAATTGCTTTCTATAAAAAATATACACACGGTGTCTGGAAATTTGTAGTACAAGCGGGAACTGGTGAATCTACATCACATTTGGATTCGATTTTGAGAGAGATATTTTGTAGTAGAACTTTTTTGATTGTTTTCGAGCAAATCGAGTTCAAAGTTGAATGTTTTTTTGTCAAATTTGAAAAAAATCAGTCACTGGGGGATTAATATTAGCTGTTTAATATCTTTTAAAATGCATTGAAGCATAGACATGGATCCAAAAAATTTGTAACCCTTTAGTTGCCCAAAAAAATTAAAAGGGTTAAAAAGTAAAAATATGGAAATGCTCAAAATAAAAATAAAAATTTCGAATTGGATATGTGATGTAAATTCAGCTGTTTCCCACTTGTACTATGAGTTTCTGGACACCATATTACTTAACCCTTTCAATGTGTTAAACAAATATAGATATAGATTCTCCCATCTCTTAAACTGTAGGGTAATTACTATTACTAGATAATTACGAAATCAGCTTTTATGAGTTGATAAAAAAAAAATTCAGTCGATTCATGCGTCCAATGGGTAAATAATATATTTTTTAACTGGAGAGTGAGAAAAGTGCATGCGATGAATTTAATTAAGTTACATAATTATTGTACACAGAATTTATTTGTTGAAAATATTTTACCTTGTATAAGAATCCTGCATTTTCACATGAAACAACTTGTGATGTTTTGGGAATATCTAGTGAGAATTTATCCGACCACTTGCCGCTTCCAATGCGAACCGCTACTTTCTTTATGTTAAAGAAGTTCTTAGGGCTGGACGAGAACAGAACCGGCCCTGTGTATATGCAAGGATGAAATATGGTCTGTCTCATTTCTTCAGTCTGAAAATTTTGTAAAACTTCATTAAGTAGTTGTATCATACGTATCCAGACATCCAGGATTTTTCAAGAAAATTCATATTTACGTAAAAACTGCAAGAACACTCAAACCCCGAAACCGCTTGATACCGTGTCGCCGACACAATTGGAAATCTTTACATCATAATTACTCAATCAAATGATGTGCTATATGTGATTAATCAAGATAATTACATAGCGATATAGCAGCAGAACCTGAAACACATCTGAAAATAACCATCCACCACCTCACTCGGAGCCACCAATCTACGAAATGACCACCGCTAAGGAACCGACTCAGTATTTACGTTGATCCCCCTCCACTACTCACCAGATGGAATTCCACGATGGCCGCCGTCTTCAACCAATCACAGCACAGCATATTCCATTGAGATTTTAATCAAACAATGATTACAAATTCAAATGTGACTAATGTGACTATTTGTGATATCATCAGACTCAATTTACAGGAAAATGATTGAAAATATAACCACGGAATAAATATCAACATCAAGAAATGATTATATGCTAACATAATAACATGAAAAATTATACCTAAATATATTTGTTACTCTTTGGGAAATGTTCAAACCAAAGATATTTAACTTCAAACCCAATATAAAAATTTGTATAATTTATTATAAAATAAACGAGACTGGGGGAGATGGTTTTGGTAGATTGAACTGACTCGGTTAAAGGTATCATATTAAAATATTACTTTCCTCTCAGCAAACTAATTACGGAGAGGAAAAATACCTAACCAATTTACTCCTCACTAAAGAGGAAAATCTCCTCCGAGAGGGCCCGATTTGAATTTGTTCTATAAATAGAGAACCGAATTCCATACAAAGTCAGTTCAACAACTTACCTCTGAAAGAGAATCCTCTCTCCTGAAGAACCATCTCCAAGTCTCCAAGAAATATTTTAAAGTGTTTTATTCAGTATTAAATTCAGTTTTTGGGAGTAATAAATTCTTTTCGTCAGCTCAGATTTGGAAATAAATTCCTTTCTGAACCTGGCTTTAAACTTCACTACAAGCCTCCACTACATCCACCAAGACTGAAATGTTGACAAGTGTACCCAGCCTCCTACGTATACACAGTTATTGTACGGACGGTTAATTATCTCGTACAGTAGTCATAATTCAAAAAAAGCAATTTCCATTATATTAGTTTGATATTCAATAATTCAAATGAGCACCAAAGTTTTTTTTATGGTGTTGATCAGGTTGGTGGTGTTTGTTGAAACTTCTTACGATTATTTAAGTTATCAGTTACCTAAATGTGCAAAAAAACCTTAGTTAGGTAAGAAAATATGTTTATCAGAATGCGAGTATTAGTCTTAGGCAGCTCCCTCATGGGCCAGTAAGGAATTAACACAAACCGGGTGCAGTAAAAAGCATGATACCGAGAGCACTACATTGTGTACCTATATCTGTATTGGCACCCGCACACAGATTGGGAGTGGTGTCGCGTACTTCTACCGCCTATATTCTTTCCTCACTCGGTTTATGTAGATTCCTTAGTGATCTGTGAGGGACCAGGATTATATTATAGGTTATGTTGGGTTACCATTATTCCAAATAAACAGAATTAAATTGAAAATATGCCCAACTTTCGTCACTTTGTGGTCAAAAAGGCAAATCCCTATAATTTGGTGACCAGCAAAGACAAAACCATTGATGTTTAATCATCTTCTTGTGTTTTCTATAAGTTATAAATCTATGGCATACCCAGTAAGATAGGAAAAGTCCAGTTTTATTAAGCATCCAGAAAGGGCAATAGAGGGAGTAATGATGGCTTCCATTGACCTCCACACAGTGCATCCCCAGATCCAGTACCATTTGTTCCATGGTTTCCTGTGACTCAAATGTCCATACATCTAATTCCGGAGCATCGTCGGGAATCTTGTGGGTACACTCCCACGACTTATTTAAGTAAGAGGGTAACTGGAAGTAATAATGCATTATTAACAACATTCTGATAGTTCAACAGGCATTTAAACATTTTAACTTTATGGATCAATAAATCCAAAAATAAAAACCCGCAGTTTACAAAATTAAATGGCGTGACCAACTTCATACATTTCAACAGTACAATATTCATAACAATTCATTTTTATCAAAAATATTAATAAATACTTTCAAGTATAAACTTACTCATAAATCAATAACTTGACACACAGCTTAGAAAAACATTTTAATGAAAAGTATTTTGTTGCAGACACATTATATAAATAGTGTCTCCGGGTTTGACATGTTCTATGGGATTAGTATGCCCTGAGCTGACACTACATATAGTATCTCTCGCAGTCAATCTATTTGAATATCGATTTTGAATGAATGAATGAAATGTTATCTTGGAAGAGGAAATTGACCCACTTCCCGACATCCACTTGAGCTGAAACTCGGCAGATAGACTCGTTGTCGATGACAATGCATTCTATCATCTTTTGGTGGCTATCATGCACACACATGCAGACATATAAGAAGGTGCAATCCTCAGACAAACAAAAAAAAAATTGTGGCTACTGGCTGGCCCAAAAGATGGCGCAACTAGATTGAACATTGATGTATTCTAATAAAAAAACTTTGTTTTTACAGGTCGAATTTTTTAATTTATAGATTACTAAACTTCTCAGAAAAGAAAATACATTTGTACATTTTAGAAATTACCTTAAGACAAATACTATTGCGGCCAGGTAAGACCAGTGGCAGATGTAAAGTATCTCCGGGCTTGGCAGTAAGCTCCACCGGGTTGTAAATGTCCACAACTGACACCGTTATATCCACCGGGAGAGTGTTCCGCAATACCATTGTAGGACTGATGAAGATTTTTGAACTTCTCGTTGGGTAGCTTGTTGAATATTTCACAAAAGTGTCTACCTTCGTGCCACGTACCTGAAATAACTCCAATTATTAATTTTCCCAAATTAAATAACCAAATGCAATTATTATATATCTTTTTTTATTTATATTTTATATTTATCTTTGATTCTATGTAAATTCGCATTATCTAAAACTAAATCAAACTCCCACCACCTCAGAACAGGCTCAGCCTAATGAGGTTGATTATACCAAAAAAAATGTATGTTAGTTTATTGGTTAATAAATAATAAAAAAATAAAATGTTGGCCATCTTTGTTATTAATTCACTGTTCATCTCAAGTGAGTTTGAATATATGTAATTAGAAAATACACTAAGTTTCACGCTCACAACGGAAAACATACCGGGGGTGGCTCGCAATTTGAAAAAACTATGTAGATTATTGATGTTGTTCACACCAGTTCGTAGCACTTTTGTCACCTTACCGATCTAGGAAGCCATCATGATTCCTCCTGCCCCATTCCTTGTTTCCTAACCCAAGTACCATCAGTTTCTTTAAAACCACTGCACTGTTTGCACTCACTACCTACGCTGCAAATCTATATGGAAACGCGCCGCTCCTCTATATCTGATTTAATACCAATTGAACTACAGCACCGCGTCACAACCATTAATCTAAATCTTCTAACCTAATTTACTGACATTTTCTGTCCTGTAGTTGTGCCTAAAAGTGCAACATGTAAGATCGTCTGCATACGTTAAGTCATTGTTTGAAATCCTTTACTGAATTATAATAGCAAGCATTTACGGTCCTTTGAAAATGTTTTACAATATTTATTAAAAACAGTGCACCCGCATCACCAGATGTTGTGGTCCGAAAGAACTTGACAAAAAAAATCTATATTTTTGAGTGTTTGCCTAATATATTTCATATCTGAAAAAAAAGTGAGTTTAGGTTTTTTGCTGTGTGTAATTCTAGTAGGTGCAATTATCTCATATACCAATGTAATATTGGTACATGAAATTCATGCAAGTGTAATTTCATGTCAGTTTAATCTCATCATGTAACCTAGGAGAAACAAAGGTAATTTTTTTTTTAATATATAAAATTACATCCTTACCATAATAAAAAATTTACTGTGATTTTCTGGAATTTCAGATTCGCATTCAACCAGACTAGTTTGAGTGTTGTGGGTTTGGTCGCGAACATTTTTCCAAATGTAGGATTGGACGGAAGGTTTGTAACCTTCTACAGAAAAAAATATTTCATATGTATAACACACTGCCTTTAGGGGGAAGTCCATCAGCCCTTTGGGTTGCACATAGCCCAGGGACTCCTTGGATTTGTTGTTTTGCTTATAGAAAACCTCCACGGGCACCAAAAAATTGTTACAAATCTGTGGGATTGTAAAAAAATTGTTACAAAACACTGGGATTCTAAAAAAATTAATTGCGTAAAATGAAAATTCGCTATCATTTTATAGGATGACAGCCATTTCAAATAATTTTTCATTTTTTTTTATAGTAATTAAGGTAAATCAAAAAGTTTTATTTAAATATATTTAATATTAGCCGTGGCCAGCGATCCTGAATAATTACCAAATTAATATTCAAATTTTGTTGTTATTTTTGGTAAACTGGTCGAATTTCAACTTAAATATCTGATAGAGATGACTATTTATGCTGGGGGTTTAAGTAAAAATGCACAAAAAAGTTTTTAGGGTGTTAGTTTGGTTTATTTTAATAATTTAAGCGTATTTCTTAACCTTCAAACTTAGCTTGATTGAGAAAAAATGGAACTTTATCTCCCATGACATAAATTGTTATTTCTTGTAGTAATTAAGTTGAAACCGAGAGGTATTTATATTTTTTTGTTTATCTTATTTCTTGCGCTATAAGATAAAACACTCGCTATAAGATAATTGCAGGAAAAAGTTTTGTGTTTGTTTATATTTTTTAAATGTACATATCAAAAAAGGATTTATTAGAATTTAAATAAGATTAAAAAAACTTTGTGAAAGAAGCGCGCACTTTTAGCTTTTTGTTAATAGAAAAATTGACGTACGTCAGATTTGAAAGTCAAACATAATTTCTTGTTCTAAATTCGGTGTTATTCGGTAATGCCATAATAATGACAAAATTTAGTTCCATTTTATTATAGTACCTACATTATTTTAGGTCTTCTGCAAATAGTGTCAAAGGAAGGCACATAACCTTTTATTTGCCATCCCATACTCAATTTGAGTTATTGACTCGCACTCGTCGAACCCGCTCTGGGTTAAAATATAAATTATATACCCTTTAAGGCTTAAGACGCATTACGCTATACGCATCAAAGCTTATTTGGGAGTGGCCTATGCAGATTATATGTTGAGGTGTGACACTACGCCTTGATCTTCCTCAGGAGAGGGTGTCTGAACCGCAGCGGAATATCATTTCTTTGTGTGGGACCTGTCATCTAGACCTCGACTAGAGGAGATCGGATCATTTTTAAATATCGCCTGGCTAGCAGATCACGGCGTATCATCGTCGCCACGCCCACACTTAAAACACATCATCTGTCAGGTGTGACAGGTCTGTATGGGATTGTATGGCGAGCAACATGGTGTTATATAAAACGCGTTGATGCGTATAGAGTAATGTGTCTCCCCATTATACTAAATATCAACATAATTTTTTTGATATTTAGCGAAAAATATGAATAATTTATTTATTTTTGTAATAATTAGTAAATAATGAGTAAAAAAAAAACTCTAAATCTAATATTTAATCATTGAAGATAATATTGAATTAATATTGATTCTTAAATGAAAATTTGAAACAGAAAAATCGGAAAAAGATACGGTCACATCTAGGGCTTGAACCCAGGACCGTCGCCTTATGTTCATTTAAGAATCGCTAATATTATCTTCAATAATTAAATATTTATTTTCAATTTACTTCAAGCACTTTGTGTGGATGGATCAGAACCAGCAGAAATTTCCAGAGCGGGTTTTGCAAGTCGACGACTCATTGTTTTTATAACCCATGGGCAAAGGGCAAAGTGTTTTTCTCTAAAACAACTTTTCACAAATTTAATTTAGGTATTTAACAATTTAAAAAATTGCAGCTTTTTATTTTACGAATATGATGCACTAAATATGTAAATGCATGAGGAAAAAACATTACCACTTTTTATTACTTTAGTTGAAAATAATGTTTACCTGTACGACACTGTGCAGTGAAATACGCATTGTGCCCTCCACCATAGACACCTGAGAAACGAGTGAGCAGCCATTGAGGGTTTGACCATTAATTTCCGGTTGCCCAGGGGCAAGCTTACCCTCGAGTGGGAAGATTCGACTATCTGCCCGCACCACTGGTAGACCTAACTCACAATTCATACCACCAACCTAAAAACCAAAATACCAATTATATTAGATTCTCACTAATCTGACATTACGTAAAATAGAGTATAAAACAGGTAAAAGGCGCTTTGATAAATGACAAAATTCATTATTTGAGTAAGAAGCCTCGATAATATACATGACAAAAAAAATTGTAAATTCATGAAACGTTGATCATATATCCTTGGCAGTATAAATGAAGATTCGAAGAGTCCGCCCAAAAAAAATTGTTATAACACACAAAATTTGTGCAGGGGGGAAATTTTTTAAAAATACATGTTTCCATTAACTAGGTCGAGTGAGGTATCGTTTACTATGTTTTCATTGGTACTGAATCATATAAGACACTCCCAAGTCGATAATATTAATATTTGGTGAGATAAAATAGTTTTTTAATGAAAATAACACAATTATTGAAATGACTGTAGTCAAATTTGAGTAATTATTATTATTTACATGATACTAATGTCTTCACTATTTGAATTTTAGTGCATATGGGACATGTGCATGCTCTCTCACACTCGCAGGTATTGCATCACTTTTTTTTGTGGGGACTCGGCGGATTTTCATTTATACTGTCAAGATCAAAAGAGGAACGATATTTGACAACTCTGTGCAACTATTGGCTTACGCTGATGATATCGACATAATTGCGAAAAATCCCGATGATTTACAAGACGCCTTCATAAATCTTGAAAGTTCTGCCAAAAATATGGGTCTTGTAGTAAACCAGCAGAAGACCAAATACATGGCCGTAGGATGTACCCAACAAACCCCATCTCTCGTATGTGGAAGCCAAAATTTTGAAACGGTACCAAGATTCACATACCTGGGCTCCCTGATAACAAACAATAACAACACTACAGAGGAGATCCAGAAGCGCATCGTGAATGCAAACCGCTGCTATTTCCGCCTACAAAAACATATAAAATCCAGACTGCTTTCCAGAACCACCAAGGTATTAGTGTACAAAACACTAATTAGACCAGTGCTTACGTACGCAGCCGAAACGTGGGTTCTAACTAAGAAGAATGAGCAAGCACTGGACGTTTTTGAAAGGAAAATTTTGAGGCGCATCTTCGGACCGGTTCCAGAAAATGGATTTTGGCGCAGACGTTATAACAATGAGCTCTATACTCTGTTTAAGGAGCTAAACGTCACAAAATTCATAAAACTGGGAAGACTTCGGTGGCTAGGTCATGTGGAGAGAATGACCGAGCATCAAGAACCAAAGTCCCTGCTGAGCTCAAGACCGATAGGGAGAAGGAGCCTGGGAAGGCCAAGGTTAAGATGGAGCGACAACGTCATCAAAGATTTGTCTGCCTTGGAGCTTCGAAACTGGAGAGAGCTGGCGCGGGACCGAGATGAGTGGAGGAAGACTCTTGAGGAGGCCAAGACCCACCAGGGGTTGTAGAGCCAAAAGTGATGATGATGATGATGACTGTCAAGATCAAAGTTTCGTCAATGCACGAATTTTGTCATTTATTTTGTGCATTTTGATAATAACTAGAATTGCCACATGATATATATATATAAGTAAATAAACCATGCTCAAGTTTGCCACTGAGTTCGCTACGACTCTTCAGGAGAGTGTCTTGACTGAAGCAGTCTTTCGCTTTTCCAAAAGAGATTTCTGGTTATGAGGTGGTTGGCCAGGAGGTTTACGTGGTCATTTTGCTGTCTCTCATCTGTCAGTGAGCGTTGCGACATTCGAGAGAGCAGAGAGCCATTGTAGTGGGGTAGAGGGAAGTGTATCACTCACTGTCCGCATATTAGTGTTTATTGTTTACCCACACTGAAGCACAATAATCATTTACCGAGTGGACCAAGACGAATCAAAGATATTGAAATCATAGATATTGTAGGGACCTCAAAAATAGGTCTATTTTGAATTTTGTTGCTAGCTTCACGTTTCTTCAGTTGTCATTGACCAGGTGTGTTTTTATTTGCATCGATTTCCGGCTTCATCCGTGTCCCATATTTGCTTTGGTAAATCGATATTTCATTTTAAAATACCCTTCCGATACTTCTGCAAATGGGTATTACATACTGCTTTTTTACACTTTCATTACGCGACTGATCGATATATGTCAAACTTCACGAAAAAAGTCAATAAATTCCGACATTCTTCATATTACCGGCGCTATCCGGGCACTATACAAAGGGGCCAGCCGATATAAATCTTACAGCTACTAATACAGCCGGTATACGCATCTGCACTGATGAGTAACTTTTTCCACTATCCCAAACTTATAGGTCCATATAATATTTATGCTGCGATTATGAGTAAGACAGTAAGCGTGCCAATGCATGCCAATTAATAATTGTGAGTTGCTCAGGTGGAAGGCAATTGTTTTCTGTATTAGCTTTTAATTTCCATTAAAAGCTAATACAGAAGTATTTTTCCTTGGCAGATAGGTCATTTTTAGCAGAGTTATGTAGGACTAACAATTATTAATATTGTTTGTATTGGTAAATAAAGTAATAGTTTTACCTTTACATACAACATCCAGTTCGGTAGGTGTTTATTGAGCCCGATGGAATTTCCTAGCCCAGCACGAAGCTTTAATGGAAGGGAATCTTTGGGATTCACCATTATTAAACTGAAAATTTTATTAAATAATTAGTGTGTAGGCATAATAATTTATACTCTGCATAAAAAAGCAGTGTTATGATACACTTTTTTACTAAATTTTATGGAATATACAGGGTCTAACAAGACATACCCAACAAGACTTTACCAGCGATTCTTGAATCGATTTGAATCGTCATTTTGACCTCCAGAATTTTTTCAATTAAATACTATAAAAATACTATCACATGTAGCCGCTGGTTGTTCAGGGGGGGATGGGGGTGGCGGAAAAACGTTATTTTTTATTTAAAAAAAAAGACCACTCAGCAGCTAAATGAAGCCTATATTTTCTACTCCAAAAAACTCAGAAAGTCTGTCAAGCACATCTTGTTACAACCATGTACGGAAATAAAAATATCAACATTATTGAAATTTAAAAATATGAGGTCGGATAGAACAGATTAATTATAATCAGACAACAAGTTAGGTTTTCAATAAATTCCTCACTAAGCCTACTTGTTGTCCACATAAAATCGTATTAAAAACAAACATGTAGTTTCTATAATATTACAGAAGTTGCACTTATCAAATGAATGGACCAATCAGTAAGCAAGAAATTGTATTTTTCAAAATAGTAATACATACAAATTCTAAATACAAGTCAATATATTAACTTAGTTGTATTCAACTGGCGGTATAATGATGTTGGAGATGTCAATTTAACCCTCCCGCACCGGAGGAGGGTAATGCACATAAACCAAACAAGAGTTTTGAGTGATATTTTAGTTGTTTTTTATATCACATACTCCACTAATTGAGGTATGTAATTGTAAAACAAAAACTATTGACTGACTGCCGGGCGAAGATGTGTGATGTTTGGATAAAACAGTAGATATAAACAAATTGTACTATTATGAGTGTTACTAAAATGGACAAAGGGAAAATTAAGAGAAATGATCGCCCCACGATATATGAGGTGATACATGATTTTACCTTCAGTTACATAAAGATTAAAAAACCAAAAACATAAATTAAAATTTGCAACACTTTTAACTGTTGGCTATGTTTTCAAAATCGTTGCATCAAGGTTATGGTAAACAGGTTTACCATAAAACTTTCAATAATAATTGTTATCGACTCTGTCATCAGTATCTTCTTTGTTCCTATGCACTTATATTTCTATCCGTTCAATCCAAATTAATAGTTATCACTTACTTGTTATCAACTCCATTTTGTCTGTTTAAAGTGCCACCATCAATAGATTCAGTGAACATCTCAAAGGAACCTTTATCTGTCATCACCCACACTGTAAGTTCAGTTTCATTCTTCAAGAGGTATGGAGAATATATTGATTTCTGGTACAGTTTGGAATTAATAGCCGTGGTAAACGAGGAATGCAATTGACGCATGACCTGAAATTAAAAATGAAAGTATATTTTAAACATTGAAAAAACAAAGACCTTACTCTTCATCATCTTCCCCTCCCCGCTCACTTCAGTCTCACAATGCACTTTAATTGGGGTTGCCATAATCCCACAGGCTCTGGTAGTAGGGACTCTACTGTACTTATTATTTATTATAGGTACATATACATATTTTTAGCGTTGTTTAGTTTGGAATGGTGGTAATGTAATATTATCTTCAATATCCCACCCACACATAAAGAAATTAAAAATCATTGATTGAAATGGTGGCCCATTACATGTAACTTACTAGTGTACAAGTATCCCATGATGTGAAAATATAGATTTTAAATGTATGATGACAGTATTGTCATTAAAATTGTACAACATTGAATTTTTAATATATTTTGAATAAGAAACATTAATACATATATCATTGAAGAAGAAAATAATACTAATAAATCTAAACGAAACATGAAATAGAATAAGACACAGAAAAATAAAAACCGGTCACAACTAGGTATCGAAACCAGGATCTCTTGTATTACCAGGACAGGCGTCTAAACCACTCGATCATTAGGAGCTATTTATTAAATGTCATATGAGTAAATAAATAAATATATTTGTCAATATCATAATTCAAATTCAGAACTAACAATATTATCTGGCAACTAATTTTTCCAATATTTTTGGCAGCTGCCTTTTTTAAATGTTTACAAAGTTTCTAATGAAATTGTTTTGTAAACTAGATAGTGTCTCAGATAAACATATCAGATTTTTATTTATATGGGATACTTATTGACTTTGTTAAGTCTAAATAAATATTCAGGAACAACTTTATTATATTTTAGGTATAAATTTATGTTGTACAAAATCTGACATTGATACACAATGTTTTAAATAACAGAGTTAATATTCAGCCAAAAAATCATATTTCTGACTAAACCTTTTGATTTTGACATACCTGAGTGACCCTTATGATTTCAAGACATAAAATTGAACTAAACCCTTAAAAACCAAATCATTGACAGAACATGAATTTCAGCTTGAAAATTGTAATGCAGTTTGACTCGTCTTTTTTACTCGACGGTTGACCGGATTTGTAATATTTCACGAGTTAATAAAGAATTTCATAGCTTCTGTTATTGAATTCCAGTTTTAAGAATAATTTTACAGTTTTCAATTCGGATTATAAATTGTATTAATGAAGAAATAATGGTTCTTCCAATAATCAAGAAAAAGTACTAACCTGAAGAGCTGTTGTGGTGATGGTCAACTCGAGAGTTTGGGAGCTGGTGATCTGGACCGACAGATTCGGCTCCATAATGCTCAGTTCCTTATTGGCCGCAACCTTCTTATCCTTTTGCACCTGCAAGAAAATGTTATACATTTCTGTAACTTCGAATCAAATTTAAAAAAAGAAAAATGTTTATTATTAATAATTAATTTCACCGATTTCGTAATCAACCAATTAGCTGACCTTGTGATACTTTTTTTATTGGTAGGAATTCTAATTATGGTAGTTCACTTATTCAGGATTTATTTTAACTTTTTAATCATATTTTCAAAACTGCGGCATTTAAAAATAATACATATTTATTACAGTTTTAATGCCTTTTGAATCAGAAGCATTTATGTCCCAAAAGAGTGTTCTTACCACTTAATGCTTTTAAACGAGTCACGCTCGCGCACTAAATGCGTTACATATTTGCGTTTTATATAGTAGCATATCTATTGTGAAAATATCTCCCGAGTAAAAATAAATGCCGACGGGAATTGAACCCGCGCCTTCTGATGTCCGGTCAGACGCTCTGAACCACTGAGCCAGTGCGGGTTCAATTCCCGTCGGCGGCATTTATTTTTAATCGGGACATATTTTCAATTTGTATTGATATTGCAGGCGACTAATTATTGCTTATAATAATTTATGGATTTCCAAGGTTCTTGAACATGCTTGAAAGAGGCTCATAATGGGTAATGCAGGTACTATACTACATACAATGAAACTCTCTTACCCTTTCTCATCAGGTGGGGTTATACACTCCCCCTAATGAGAAGTTGTTTTTTTGAATCACAAACTCTATAATTTACACAATCTTAGAGAAACTATTCGGTAAACGATCAATATCACGAAATAATATCTATCCAATTCTAACAAAATTATTCTCGCTTTTCCACTCCCGGATATCCATAATTTTTGTTTTTAACCCTTGTTAAACCTTGCTGGTAACTGACACACCAGGAGTTTTGTGAAGATGGAGGTAGTGGGGAGGGGAAGGAGAGGGGATAGAAGATGGTGGGGAAGTACCTGGCTATTCAGATCTGGTCACCAAAAACAGCCAACGCCATTTCAAGCAACGCTTCAATTCTGAATGGTGATCTTATACCAGGGCGATACTGACAGTATCTTCCACTCTGGAACATGCTGCAAATATACTATATATTATTTTAAATGAGTTATTTTTAATTAGATCAAATAAAATTTACTAGCGCACGCCGGGATTTGAACCCGTGAACTCCAGCTTGCTAGTCGAGAGGTTTATCCCTCGACCACGGAGGCCGTCATAGTACCTAGCAAATGTTTGCGAAAAATTTCATAACTATCAGTGCATGTCTCATTGTTTTAGAATAACGCGAAACTGGGCTGTACAAAATTATTATTATCGATTTCTTGTAGTCGCTTCGAGTTCGAACCGCCGGCTGCACCTGCAAGGTGGCAGACATATCTGAGTAAGTACCTAGCTCAATCTATGAATTTTATTCATAATAATATATAACATAATATTCATTGCACCGAACAATATTCGAACATTTGTAAAAAAAGCAAAACGAATATTTTATCAGATTCACAAATCATTTCATGCAATCTTTTGACCTTTTTACTACAAACATATTTAAACTTTATATAACACTTTAAGGTACATAATATAATTATATAACTACTTTAAGATATAATTTACAGAACTACTTTAAGATACATAATACAAATGTGCTGAAAGCGGGCTCGATGAATGTATACCTTGACCGCTTTTACAAACAAGTATGTCTCATTCTAATGTCAGGGTGGCCACAAAAAACGGATTTCAAAATTCCCTGATAATTCCAGGTTTTCCAGGGCAGTTTCTATATTTTTCCCTGATATGTTTTATTTGGTATAAGGACATATCGTTCAAAATGTTATTTTTGAAACACATATTTTTATCTACGCCAGAAAATTAGAACAGATACATAAATAAAGGGAATTCCGTCATCTAAAGCATTTATTATTTCCTTGCACCACAATGATCTATTCAAAACAAAATACACTTATTACAAATTTATGATATTTCGCCTGAAGACAATTTGTGTACAAATGAAAAGACCAGACAAAAATAGACAAATAAACAAAAGTAAGTACAGTAGAACCCCGAAAATTCGAAAAAACGCGTAATTTGAAATTTTCGCCAAAAAAATTTCCGCAGAAAAATTTTTTCATACAAAATTTTTTTTAATTCGAAATTCGTTAATTCGTAATTCGAAATTTATTTTTGTCCGCGCACGAAAATTTGTTCGTGAAATTCGAAAAAATTTGATTTTTGCGAAAATAAATCATAATATTTCGTAAATCTGAATCTAAAAGTCAGCCGTGGCGGTAAAACGCCGAAAAATGTATTTTTACGTGGTTATACATCGTCCTAATTAGTATTATTATTTTGTAAATCTGAATCGATTTACACTGGAATGTTGTATTTTTTCAAATTTATTTCGAATATCCGAGTTTGAAGGGCCGAGAAAATACGTTTTACGCGGATATATGTCGTAGTTTTACGAGTTTACACCAAATATCGGTATTTAAAGGGTCGGCCGCGACGAAACTCGGCCGCGAAATTTCGATTTACGCGTAAATGTATCGTATATTTACGAATTTATTTCGAATATTTGAATTTTAAAGGGCCCGCCGCGACGGAAATCGGACGCGAAATTTAAATTTACACGGAAATATATCGTATTTTTACTAACTTTACTTTGAATATCCGAGTTAAAAAATACGGCGCGACGGAAATCGGCCGAAAAATTTCGATTAACGCAGAAATATGACATATTTTTACGAATTTATTTCAAATATCTGAACTTAAAAGGCCGGCCGCGACGAAAAACTGCTGATAAAATTCGATTTACGCGGAAATATTTCATATTTTTACGAATTTACACCAAATATCTTAATTTAAAGGGTCGGCCGCGACGGAAATCGGCCGCGCATTCTCGATTTACACGGAAATATATCGTATTTTTGCGAATTTTAATTCAGATATTTGAAATAATGGGCCGGCTGCGACGGAAAATTACCGCGAAATCTCGATTTACGCGGAAATATATCGTATTTTTACGAATATCTCAATTTAAAGGGTAGGCCGCGACCGAAATCGGCAGCGAAATCTCGATTTACGCGTAAATATATAGCATTTTTACGAATTTATTGCGAATATCTGAATTTAAAGGGCCCGCCGCTACGGTAATCGGCCGCGAAAATAAAGAAATAATTGGTAATAATACGAATTTACAACTAAAATACCGCCCGGATACGAAGAGGCGGCCGAGAAAATCGATTTTCGGCGTATTTTTTATTTTTTTTCATAAAAATTCGAATTACGTAGGAATTCGTTAATTCGAAATTTGATTTTTGATGTCCCGTGGATTTCGAATTAACGAGGTTCTACTGTATTGACACTTTGTAAAAATGTTGATAATGATGATCTTTAAATTTTATTACGACCGTACTGGGTGTCCGACCCTTTTGACACTTTGTTGTAACTTTGCTAGCTTTTTCTTTACAGATTTCGCACCTACATAGTACCTATAGGGGAAAAACCAAGGTTGGTGGTTTACGACATGATTGTGTTGCAAGGGCTATTTACGAAAATAATAATAAAAAAATACCTACTTAGCTAGTTTGTCTTTGTCGGCATATCTTTTGTTAAGTAAAAGTAATAAAACACAACTTTGGGACTTCACAAATCGTAAATAACGAATTTCGTTTTATTTTTGGAATTCCCTGATATTTTAAGAATATTTTAAAATTCCCTGACATCTCCCTGATAATTCCCGGTTCGGTAAAATTCCCTGATAATTCCCGGTTTTCCCGGTTTTCCAGGTCTGTGGCCACCCTGAATGTAAGCCGGGAGTACCTACCTATATTGCAGGGTGTGTGTTTCAGCTACCAGTGTAACTAACACCAGCATAAATGGGATGAAAAATAAATACTTTTGCTAATGTAATAACTTGATTAATATAAGTGATATAAAAATGAATTAGGTATTTGCGCCAATCTCATTTTTAGTATTATTTTTTAGCACTAATATAATTAAAATAATAGAGGTAGTTTTCGAGTGGGGCATGTAAACAGATTGTATGAGAATTGTCGCTTATGTATGTATGTTGAAATAAGTCACATATTGTTTGCTTGCTTACATGCATCTTGAGCTCCCATGGGATGTGCTCGGAGAGCCCACCTTTTAATACTTCCACTGGTTCCAAGAGGGGTTCCCATAGAGCTTGGTTCTTGTTGTAGTAAGAAGCTTGCGTAGACCACGTACATTCCATAATTAACTGAAAACATAAAAACCAACATGGAAATTAATCATGCACTGCATAAATCAACTAAAAGAGATTTTTTATTGATTTTTTAAATCAATAGTCAGGGAAGGCTCGGATCATTTTATGCAATAAATCGGAGAAACGATCCTTTCTTTATTCTGCTCTTGTTTCCCGAATTCTCGCAGGCTTGCGCAGTGTGTGGATCAATACTGCTAGTTCCTCTGCATAGGCTCTATTAGAAATACCTGTTAAACAGTCTCAACATGTCTACATATTGTCTCATAAATGTATTAGAACAATAGATTGTTAATCAAACAAACTCTGAAAAATACTGATAATTGATGGATTTGCACTAAAGTTATGCATAATCTTTGGTGGGATTTGGCCTCTTCCACAAATGCTCTCCACTGGCTCCGGTCACCCGCCTTTAACCTCCAGTCCTCAGTCCTCAGACCTTTCCGCCCTGCTCCAATCCTCATCAAAATTTATTAATACCATTACTAAATATTTCATGCACTGTTTGTTTCTCTTGTACACTGGTGATATAAAAATATATGCCATTGTTAAGAATTTAAATGATTGTCTGCTCATCCAAATAAATTTAGTCAGGTTTGAAGCATTTTGCAATGAAAACAAAATTTACTTAAGTTACAATAAATGTAAACAAATAAGCTTTACTAAAAATTACAACGCCGTCACACACAATTATTATATTGGAAACTATTCACTCGAATGCATGTAATATATAAGAGACCTAGGCGTACTTTTTGATTGCAAACTTCATTTCGATGCGCACATCGATAATATTGTGAATAATACTAGGCTTTGTTATCAGAAACAGCCATGTGTTTTGAAATACTGAAACCTACCTTCTCCTTTACTATACGTTGGTCCGTTCTCAACTTGAATATTGCTCCTCTATATGGACTCCACTTTACGGTATTTATAAAGACAATATTGAAAGCATCCAAAAGAAATTTCTGCAGTGCCTCAACTTCAGAATGAGGTTGAGGCACTCTAACCGGCTAATATACCCTGATCTCATGATCCTGTATAAAGTTTGCAATAACGTTATCGACTGTCCTGATTTACTCAAATTAATAAACTTTAAAATACCACCCAGAACAACTAGGTTTAACGAATTATTCCATATTAGCCGGCCGCGCGCAAATGCTGATGTCAGGGATCCAATCAGAAGAGTGTGTGAATTGTTTAATCAAAACATGAAGGATTCTGACATATTTTTTGATGCATGCTTCTTTACATCTACTTTAATAGAAAATTGAAAGCTGTTTTCCTATAAAATAACATTTTAAAATTAATTTACTCTACCCTCTATTCTCTAAAAATTATGTGTAAACATTTGTTAACGGATATTGTGCACTTTCTCCTATGTTTTAATTAACAATTGTTAACATAACTTACTTTGTAATATTATATTTTTAAAGGCTGCCATGTTAATCTATGAGAAAGAGGTTAGGATGCAGGCGAATTCTCTAATTAATGTTTTTTTACTGTCATGTTTACTGGCGGTCTTCTTCCATGCATATCTTAGTGGTTAGCAGCTTAACAGTACTTGTTCACATTGGTTTCTGATAACCTCAAAAAAAAGTTAGCAGTTGTTCCAGTCCTTGATGATCCCATTCGAAGAGGCCTGCATGTTCAGCATGGGCATGGTCAGTAGTTTTACAGTACCTGGCTGTTCCAGTCCTTGATGATCCCATTCAAAGAGGCCTGCATGTTCAGCATGGGCATGGTCAGTAGTTTTACAGTACCTGGCTGTTCCAGTCCTTGATGATCCCATTGAAAGAGGCCTGCATGTTCAGCATGGGCATGGTCAGTAGTTTTACAGTACCTGGCTGTTCCAGTCCTTGATGATCCCATTGAAAGAGGCCTGCATGTTCAGCATGGGCATGGTCAGTAGTTTTACAGTACCTGGCTGTTCCAGTCCTTGATGATCCCATTCAAAGAGGCCTGCATGTTCAGCATGGGCATGGTCTCAGTGCCTCGGCCAGTCTCAATGGTCAGGACTATAGTGGGAGCACTCAGGCAGCATATCTCTCCAGTAGAGGGATTGCTCTGGGCTGCCATTATCACTTCGAATTTATCCAAATACATTGCTTCTTCCGGTTTTTCTGCAAAATACATAAGAGTTGGAATACATAACTAATTAAAGTGGTAATAAACTAAGTAAAACTACAATTGGTATATTATGCAATAACCGTAGCTTAACTGTAGGTAAAAGTCACTTTTCACCCGAAGGGGGGTCATCAGGTTCCCCCATTTATTGTGGAGCGATCATATCTCTTAACTTTTCTTTTGTCCTTTCGAGTAATACGCAGATATTAGTTACTACTTACCATTTTAACCAGACATCGTCCATCTTCATCCAGCAGTCAATCATTAAGTAATGCAAATCGGCAAAAGAGATAGTACGAAGCGTATCGAGCGTAACATTACAATTATTGTAGCTCCCTCCAGTAAAATGCATGTATTACTTCAACAGGCTTCCGTGGCTTGTTTGCTCTAAATTCTATTCTATTAAATTAATATTTAATCTAAATTAAATTCTATTCTGAATATATATATTACTTGTATATTTATCGGTTCTTAATATCGTGCACACCACTTTTTTCAAGTAACACCCATTGAAAATAAGAATTTATCATAAAAAATATAAGATCTTCGTCCATTATTATTAACCCTGCAAACTCAACCTTCTTGCTTCAAATCTAGCAGACTAAAGTTAACACAAAATCGTTGTACGTGAACAAGCACTCTTTTTCATTAATTTTATCTGAATTTCAGATATACTATATTGTATTTTTCTGTACACAATATTATTATTTATTTTTACATGAATAACATAATAACTAAAATATTATGTCTTGTGATGAACAATTGCCCTGGTAATGGACTCTACAAGACACAGCATGGGTCCATATCCCAAAAATAAAATAATACTTATTGACCATGAATATAATATCTAAAAATAGCAATAAAACAAGGCGTCCGGCACAATAAGTGCAGTAACTCCTGGGGGTGATTATACCTGAATACTTTACCGCATAAAAAAATATTTTGCCTACAAGTAGTAATTTAGTACCTTTAAATTTTGTAATTTCGAAAAAAAAATTTTTTTTTGTTTTTACTTGTATCATATAGAATCACTTCCAGAGTTACTGCACTTTACCTTGTATGATGTTATTAGGTGAACATTATTTTACCTTTGTTAAGGAACCAAAATGTGGAGTTTTTGAATGGTTTTACTTTCCACAGATCTGGGTAGAAGCCAACACAATTTTTTTTCGAATTCACATCTTCATCAGGCTTAGCCATTGTCACCATAACACGATTCAATAAATAAATTGTAGCTAAAAAAAAAAAAGTATCATTAACCTTTGAAATGCCAAGCTCCCGCGACCTATCACCTCTATAGTGTGCCGAGGGTAAAAATCCCACAAACAGAAAGGTGCCCGATAAAAACATGCGTTTTTTAAAGAACAGCACGGTCTTTTTTTATTTTTTTTTATATTAACTCCACACAGGAGGACCTGAAGAAAATAATTTCCCTCAGGGCCTATGTCATCTTTGGGGATGCTGTGTGGAGGGTCTTTTTGTGGAGAGGAAGGAGTGAACATGGGTCTTGAAGATGTAGGAGGGAGGAAACACAGAGGCCGGCAGTTCGTTCCACAGCCGAGCTGTTGAACTTAAGAACGAATCGTAGAAGCGACCCGTTCTCATGTGACAAATGTCAACCATGTACAAATGTTGGGCGCGCGTTTGGCGTGTATCCCGACTACGCACCGGTGCCGAAGGGATCAATGACGCTAGTTCCTCAGAGCATCTTCCATTGTAATACCGATAGAACAAGGACAGCATACCTACCTGACGCCTGTGCTCTAAAGATTGCAGTCCGTTTGTTAAGATTGGGGAATCCATCAAACGGACCGCCCGTTTTTGCACAGAGTCAAGGGTTTTTTTCAGGTATTTAGGGGCTCCGGACCAGAGATGGCTGCCAAATTCGACAGTAGGGCGCACTTGCGATTTGTACAGGGTCAGCAGTTGTGTATTATTAAAGTATCTGCGGGCCCTGTACAGTACGCCCAGCTTCTGAGAGGCCAGCTTTACTCTGGCTACGATGGAGCCCCCATACTTGAGCTGGTCACTTATAGTTACACCAAGCATATCAATGGAAGGCCTGTTCGGAAGATTGCTTCGGTTGAAGGAGACTAGATTATCATTTGGATCCCTTTTAGACGTAATCAGACAGGATTGGGTCTTTGAAACATTAAATTCGACGAGATTATTTTTACCCCAGGAGGAAATACTCTCGAGATAACCGTCCATTCTCTGCTTCAAAGCCCTCCGAGCCGTTAGAGTTTGTGTGCCCTTTGGGGCTTGTCAAACAAAAAGCTATCATGAACTGTACTGTCATCCGCGTAACAATGAATCGGTGCACATGTCAAAAGGTCATTGATGTGCAACAAAAACAAAGTCGGAGACAGAACCGATCCCTGTGGGACGCCAGCATTTATAGAGTGTGAGGATGAGGTGAAACCGTCAGCAACTGCCTGAATCGACCTATCCCTTAAAAAGTCAGCAATCCACGTACACAGGGATGCGGGAAGTCCGTAAGAAGGCAATTTGTTGACAAGTCCTCGGTGCCAAACCCGGTCAAAGGCCTTGGATATGTCTAGTGCGACCGTTTGGGTCTCACCGTGACGTTCCAGGCACCGCCCCCAAACATGCGACACATACGCGAGAAGATCACCGCACGAGCGGTTCCGCCGGAATCCGTATTGACGGTCGTTGATAATTTTGTTCTTCTCGAGGTATGTGAGCAGTTTGTCGTTGATCACACGTTCCATCACTTTGGACAGAACTGATGTGATCGCTATGGGGCGGTAGCTGGCCGGGTTGGAGCGGTCACCTTTCTTGGGAATAGGGTGAATGACCGCCTTTTTCCAACCAGAGGGCACAGTGCCACACTTCAGGGACATTTTGAAGAGCTTTGTCAAAACTGGAACTATTTCCGCAGCACACCTCTGCAATACCAGGGCAGGTATTCCATCAGGTCCACTAGCTTTGTTAACATCGAGCCCCCGTATAACGTGGAGTACATCCTGATGCCGGATCCTCAGCTTTTTCATATAGAAGCCGCAGTGAGGAACCGACGGCGGAACAGCACCTCCGTCATCGAGGGTCGAGTTTTCCGCAAACATTTTCCCTAATAAGTTAGCCTTTTCGGTGGCGGTGTTTGCTAGTGAGCCGTCAAGTCTGGTAAGAGGTGGCAAACTGGGTTTGCAAAAATTCCGACCTATTGAGCCCGCAAGGGACCAGAATGCTCTGCTGCCATGCGGGCAGGCAGCCAGCTTTTTGCGGATCTGCAGGTCGTGTTCGAATTTTGACCTATTAATGATTCTCTTGCATTCCTTTGCCGATTTGTTGTATGCTGGTCTGCTTTCGGGCGTTCGAGATGTGTTGTAGGCTCGGTAAGCCGCGTTTTTTCGTCGAACTGCTTCGGAGCATTGTCGACTGAACTACGGCTTTGAGCCCACACCAGTTTCTTTAGTAGTCGATTGTATGAAGCCATCCATCGCCGATTTGATGACTTCACCAATCTCCTGGGCACATCTTGAAGGGTCCGAAGTCCGAAAACAAACAGCTGACCACGGAAAAGCGTTGAAATGGGCCCGCATACCGAACCAATCTGCTGACCTATAGTGCCACACTTTTCTCCTCAGCCTCTCATTGGTTGGTCTGAGGCTAACGGGGATTGATGTCGTCACTAGGCAGTGGTCAGATGATCCCAGAGGCGCTGTGACGTCAATCTTATAACCGTGTGGCACAGTAGTTAAGAATAGGTCTAACAGATTGGAACGGTGAGTCTGGACATCAGGAACCCTTGTAGGCTCCTGAACCAGTTGCTCTAATCCGTAGCAAATGGCAAAGGATTCCGCCTGTCGGCCAGCCGAGTCCGTTGGGCCTGAGAACTTCAACCATGGTTCGTTATGAACATTGAAGTCCCCCAGAACAATAAACTCGGCCCAAGGGTAGCGGGGCAAGAGATCATCAATAGTATCTCTCAAATGTTTGAAGAGCTCGGAAGTGTGTGATTCGCTATGGTTCGGTGAGCGGTATAGACATGCGTAGAATCTTGCCGTACTGGCAAGATTGACGCGCACCCACATTACGTCGAATCTGGAGTTTTCCAGACTCAATAGTCGTACACAGTTGACGTCAGCTCGACTATAGAGGCAGACTCCTCCTTTGAGTCGGAACTTGCTTGCAAGGGTAAAGCCCGGGCAGTCCAGATAGGAGGAGTCTGGCGGCTCGGCTATCTGAGTTTCGGATAGGTAAAGAAGGTTGGGACGTTGGGACAAAAGATGGTGATGAACAGAATTTAAATTAGTGTGCAGACCGCGAATGTTGGCAAAATTTACCAACAGTTTTGGCCCGCACCGGGGACGCCTGCTACTCGCCGCTGAAATGATGTTAAGTTTGTTTTTTTGTATATTCATGATTTTAAATTTTTTTTTTTTTTTTAATGGTATGAGGGGAAAGGAAGGTCTGGAATGGAAAGGTATGACGGGTGGGTAGGAATCTGGGGTTCAGGCTGTCCAGGAGTGATGAGCGTTTGGTTCCAGCCCACTCACTGCGGTGCTAGGCGATAGGCTGGGAGAGTCCGGCTGGAGAGGGCATCCAATGCGCCCCAAACGCTGCTGCTGGGTCCCCTCCGGTCACGAACCGGCACAACAGCAGTGGCAGGATTTTTTCACTCGCTGATGGGGCAGCCCACCCTTAGTCGTGAGCCTGAGGGTCGGGCCCCTGTACTATCGAGCGGCCCGGACAGCGGTAACCGGTTGTAAAGGGTCTCCCTCAACCAGCATCTCCCAACAGGCCCGCCACGCAGAAGGTGGGCCGACGCACCCGCCACCAAGACCCGGGCAAACCTTAACCCATGAACCCGGGCACCCCTGCTAAGTCACCAAACGTAGCGAACCACTTGGGGTGACCTGTGGCAGAGGTGTTGGTCATCCAATAAATGGTTCCAAGGGCGGCGGTACCCATTCCCGCCTACCAAATTGGTCTGTTGGACAAACATGCTTTTTTTTTTGCAAAACATTGCCATCTGTTGGACGTAAAAGCAACACGCGCTATTGTTTCTCTATCTGCACAGAAGGACTGAGCCACAGCAACGTGTGGCGGAGTATAGCTAGTATTAAATATTGATACAAAATTAATAATCAGCATAATATATTAGAAAAACACATTTCGAAAAGAGTTATTAGTGCGATCGGAATATGAACCGCTATCCGGTGTATAGCTCTTACCACCGAGCTATCACGTCAACATCCAGACCAATTGTGTTTCTCCAGTACATATAGTGTTTTTGAGATTAAGTGGAGATTTATGATATTGTCGAACCTGGTGAAATATTGATTGCAATTTCGGTGAAGGAAATTTCTACATTCCATCCCTTTTGTGGTGAAGTAGTGGCACTTAAAAGCACCGAACAAGGAGCCAAAACTGAACAACGATTAATCGATCGTTCACCAAACCTGAAAACACATGCAAGTGGTTAAAACTGAATGATTGCAATATATCGTCGCCGGGCGCTCTTTACAGGAAAGTGAAATAAATCATTTTGAAGCAGGAAAATGAAGGTGGACCTCCGAATAATATTTATTTATATTAATAATGTTGTGCACAGTAAATAAAAATAAATGGAATTCTCCCTTCATCTTCCTGCTTAACCCATTCCCTCCGAGCTGCCACAATTTAGGGCGACTATCTAAGAAGGCCGTAATTTAAGCCTCTGGACAAAATGTTTATTTTCACATAAATAGTAGTCATCTTAAGTAAAACAAAATTAATATGAATAATTAATTTAAGTACTTTTATATTCAAATAAACTTGATTGACTTTAATTAATAAAAACAATTATATAATTTTTTACTACGTCAATAAATTCAGGACAAGTTCGCACAATAATTAATTCAGTTGCTGTGGTCAGTTTCAGTCAAAATAACTTTGGATGAGATGGGTTAAAAATGCATTTTTTCATCCTCCTGCAAAATATTTTTTTTTTCATATCATGCGCCAAGCGGCGACGTGTAAATGGATCAAAGTTATTGGAATAGTTCCATAAAGAGCTAGGATCGTAAAATATCTATTTGAGTGTCAAAAAATAAGGCAAGAAGTCATATTTTTCGAATGTTAAATAAGAAAAGAGCTTTGGAATAAAGGTTGCTGAAACTTAAGACATTTAAAATTTCCATTCTAATGAGAAAAATACTTTTCAGTTCCCATTCATCAGTGAGATAAAAATAAAGTTTACAAAATAGTACTACCTGCCAAAACGACAAGCAAAAAGTTGAAGATCCTCTATGGAACCCTTCATATCCTTCTGGTCATCTTTAATGCTCATTTTGCAATTAGCCTTACTCTGTAATGGTAGAAAAACAGTTTTAGTGAAATTTTTGCCGAGTGCAACATTATAACAAGCTTTTAAATTTTAAAAGTTTAGTTACGTTGAACACCATTGCTTGGCAACTCTCTCTACCCTCCATGGACTCGACTAGAATTATATCAGGCTCTTTTAACTTCAGGTTAATGGACATCATTCCCTTATTACCACGTTTGGCTGGCCCCAGTAAACTGGCAGCCGTTGGGATATACTGGCTCACTCCTAAATCATTTGAAGCCTAAAACATAACATGCAACACAACTATAATAAAGATACCTAAGGCTTTGGTAAACGAGCACCTTTTTACAACAATTCCTTGCCGGCAAGGTTCTCAAAATTTCCATAACGTCGGACAAGATTGTGGTGTATTGCCTATTCTTTACAATATATTGGTTTGCCCTGCCAGTGAGTTCACTAGGCCACAGACATTATAATATTGTAAGGCCAAATCTATTTACTTCTTGCTCTGTACATGTGTGCGTCTCTGTTCGCCACCTACCCGCTACCAAAACTGTCAATTTCGAATGTGATTAATATTAATAAATAATTTCGCTATCTTGCTTCCAAATTTATACAAGTTTGATGGGAGTTTTGCAGTACCTCGATTTTTTGAGTTAGGAATTTGTTTTATACATCACGGGACATGTCAATATTGATGGCCAAGACTATTGACGGTCAAGAGAAATGTTCGGCAATAGGCAATAGGCCACTTATCTTGCTCATTTACCAGCACCTTAACAAAATTTATAAAAACCAACAATAAAGCAAAATTGTAGGACTAAAAATTTGCAATACATGGCAACACCGACTTTGGAAAAAAAATGAGGAATGTACATTCAGATATACAAAGATTGATTGATTGATTAAATTAGAGACAATATAATTTTTCAAATAAATTGGGAAAGATGCATTCCCGAGTGCCCTTGTAGGTGAAAACCATAAAACAACATATTATTAAACTTCTGAATGGTGAACCTACCTGACCTACCCTCGAGTGAACATTTTGTCTATATCTTCCGTACGGTTGGGATGGTCGCCTTAAGACAGAGAGTCCACTAGTTAAAAAGTTTCCGATCTTCAACAAGAATTCAATGGAGAGAACCAGCTTGAAATTTGACACTTGCAGATTAACTGAAATGAAAAATAAAAAAAAGGAATGAGTTGAAGAAACCGCTTAGGTTAAGGTTACTAGTACAGTAGGTGATAGTACAGAAAGGTGTTCAACCTTAAAATACATTAACCCTACACAAGAGGCCGGGAGTAATATTATGATTTTGTTGTAATTTAGTGATATCTCTTTACTTAACATTTTAAAGTATCTAGCTGTGAATAAGAATAAAATATTTTTCACAATTTTTAGAATGCGTTAAGAATTTTTCGATTATTTTTTATGACATTAACACCTGGTGGAAAATGGTTCTACTTTAGGACGATTGTCTCTACGAGACCACTAATTTTTAACTATCTCGTAGGCACTTGTTTCAGAATTGCTAAAATGATGCGATATTGCAGAAATTCTTCTTGGAATTACGTCACAATCAATCGAACAGTCTTTATAATTATCAAATAGATATCAAAATACCAATATAAAATTGTACATATTAACTCCCACTTGATCACTACAATGAGCTTTGTAACTCACCGGGATTGCTCTAGCAAGTAATAAAAATAATTTAAAAAATAAATGCACGTAAACTACCGTCAGCCGAATCATTTCACAAGTAATCTGCAAATATTTCATCATTGCTAACATAATTTCTGGAAGCCAATCTATATATTACATAAAGAGAGTGCCTGTGGATTTTTTTTTATACAAATCTTCAGTTTTACTCCGAGATTGATGAAATTTTGCACACTTGACAATTAAAACAAGAATACCTACTCTGTGAACCGCCTCGACCACGCAGGGCAGGACAATGAGACAATACAATAATTCTACCGTATTTAAAACACAGAAAGCTGTCAAAATACAACACGCCAACGTGCGTTACGAGCGAGTTCGTGAAAAATATTACATCTTCTATACCAAAATATATTGTAGTGTTCCATTTACGTGACACTTTTAAGTTGAAATACGAGATCCTAGAGCACTGAGAGCCGAGATACGTATGCACGAAGCGACTGGCTATAATTCTACTGTTTAGTCAAACCGCCTTTACACATGGACAACGCAGCCGGGCGCGGTGGTGGGGGTAAGACACTATCTCTGGGACAGTGTATTGGTTCATAGTGATATACGCACAGCAAAAACCATTGTGATACATTATCTGTTATTAAAATAATTAATTTAAAAAGTTCAAAATATTACGTTATGTTATAATGTCAGGAACATAAAGATTTAATAATTTTTACTCTTACTTTCAGTTTGGAGTGGTTTCTGATTATAAAAAACTTCGATCATGCTCGAGTCTTCTGTAGAAACATCGATCAATTCAGTAGGGTCCTCGTAGGACTTTCTCTCCATAAAGCGAGTTATCTTTGACTCCCTGTTAGGCCTTGTGTCATCCAACAGGCAATCTTTCAGCCCTAGATTGACCTCCATAGACTGATTGGAGAATTTAGTTCCTTTGATGGACAACTGAAGTAAGCTGACTTGTGCAAGACCATCTTCACCTGAAGGACTGATGGACGATTGTGTCTGGAGCTACAAAAATTAGTTTCTTTGGTGTCATTTATTTAATCATTTATTAAGGTAGTGCCCAAATTTAGATTCCAGTACATTGAAAAATATTTTGAATATAGATCTAGATTTACTACCCCGGGCTTTGCCTAGGTATCAACATTAAAAAAAATGAGTTAAATTGTTGAACATTAAAAAAATACAGTGTCAAAGTCTATGATAGTTGAATGGACATTTCAAAGCTTCATAGCTCATGATTGTAATGATGTTGCAAGCAGTAAATATTTTCGATCTAGAGATCTCATATATAAAAAGCTTTACAAGTTTCATGAGGCCAGAGCTCACCGTTCGAGAGTTAGTAATGGAACATACATACAAACGGGTTTTCTGTTTTATGGTTTTGAGCCATATTCTATCCAAAAATATTTCTCCAAGTACCAGATTTTCTACATCTATTGAATGTCACCGGAATGTTATTTGCAAACCGGTTTTTTATTAGATGTTATGTAATATGACTTTCTATAAAGCTTATCATAAATGAAATATAATTATCAGGAATCAGGACAATATAAATGTGTTTTTCACTCACAGTTGCTGAGCCTTCTGTCATCAATTCGACAATCAAACTCTCTATGGTAATGGTGAACTTCATGAGAATTCCGTTTGGAGTAGGGGCTTCCACCATACCTCCAATTGTATTAGCTGTGTCCGTTTGGATATCTGTGGCACTCCTCGGCTGGGAAAAGGTGTTACTAGAACCAGGTCTTAGTGATGGACTTGCTTCCACATTCTGACTTCTTTCCTCACTCAAGTTCTCCCGAAATATTTTCATCACATTGTTGATGTCTGAGTTTGCCACTTTTATCTGAAAAGTTTTTAACACATTAATAATTTACATGTTTATTACAAAGTATTAAACAGATGATAACAAAAATAAACAATCCATTACCTTAATGGCCGTCATCTTTCCAGTAAATTGCATTTTGGGCATCTCGATATACCAAAGGGATGACAGATTCCATAAAACGCGAATCCTTAAAATGGTGGGTTGAAAGAGCATTTTTTCACTACCAACCTCATAAGCATTGGACGTCAACATAACTTGAGACAAGTCGAATTTGTAGAAATCTAGCATCAGCTCTTGAACAATTACCCCATTTGTTTGCTGTTAATCGAATTAGAAAATGCATAATATTATTATAAAAAAAGAGCTATTGAAAACCAAAGAAACAGGTGAGAAAAATCACAAATCTTACCTCCAATTCGAGTTTAGAGAATTTAGTTGTTAGAGTAACTTCACCCAAGTTAGCTAACACAGCGTTGTAGCTTTTTGAATTTTGGGGAATTATTATAATAGGGGACTTCAACTGAAGTTGCACACTCATTTTGGTAGAATGCTCATCCGTATACATTAAATTGACCTTTGTCCATTCAACTGTTCCAATTAATGCTCGTTTTATACCATCAAGGGCAGCTTCAAAGATGTGGAGGAAATTCTAAAAATAAATGTATGAGCTTAGGTTCATTTAACACGCACCTATTAAGCCTATTAATAACAGAATAATAATGTATTAACTTTTATTTTTTTACTATGTATTTGATAGTCAACTATGTATTACAATACTTACCAGCATTGATGAAACAAACTGATCCAGAAAAACTATTTTAATACGGCTGACGTGTCCAACAACTTTCATACTTTCAATGAGGTCAATATTTGTGGGAAGATTCATGTTATGCATCAGCAATTGAATTTTGAAAGCATCCCCATCAACAATTGATAATATCTGGAAAAATTAAAAAAAACTGGTATTATTTATATGTACCTAAGGTGACAGATCCAAAACCTGGCAGGACTCCAATAACTGGCAGGGCATCAATAAAAACTAATAGGCTTCCATATTGCAATATGTTTCATAAAACTGTCTTAATTTGTAAAATGAATAATTTTTTAATGTGGAACAGTTTATTGTACAGCTATTTTTATTACGTACTTTGTAATATTTATGTAAAAATATTGACCGCACGTCATTTGATTTTATTGTGAATTGTAAACATGAGTTTTTTTTTTGCTATTTTTACTATAGAGGTATGTCAAACCTATAAAAAAACATATTTATGTATTTTGTTGCTTTTTAATTCAATGTATCTCATGTATTATAAGGTTTCTTTCTCAACATTTCAACAATAATTTTTATTTTTTTAAAAGAAAGATAAACATTCCCGGGTTACGAATAACCTGAGAATATTTGAAAATCTCCTACTACCACCACAGTATGCGGAAAATGTTTCTTGCGTTGTGATGGAGGACTTAGCCAGAAGAGGAATTGAACACACTATGCCTGGGTGGGACCCAAACACGATGCCAACTCAGCCACTGACCGGTCGGTCATTGATTTTTCGATATTCATTCTGAACACAGGAATGGTTTTTGAGTGCATGAAAATGTAATTTTTTAGAGATAGTGTTATGGAAACATTAATAAGGGTTGCATTCAAATCGGTTGACAGAACCAGCTAGGAAGGGTTAAAAAAAATTATGTGTTAACTTGTTCATTCTATTTTGTTATTTTAGTAGCTCTCAGAATTGTATTATTTTTTCATTAGACAAAGTTATTATTTATTTTAGTAATCATATAAAGTTCAACACTAAATAAAATGTTATTTTTCCTCAACCAAGCTACCAACACCTATTACGTTAGTGTACCAAGGGTAAAATTCCAAGCAGCCCGCCGTGCACCGGAGAAGTGTGTGCAGGTTGTTGGGGAGTTAATGTTTAGTATGTGTGTTTGTCTTTTTGGTTAATTTAAGTAATGTTTTTATAAAATATTTAGCATACGATAAAAACATCTATTACATTCAATCCATAATTTAACTTTTCAGTCATTCAGCGTGCACGTAGAATGAAACACAATGATGCACAAAATTAATTAAAAGTGCATTCATTTGAAGGATATTTTGATTTATGGCAAATGCATATGTGTAACTTAAATATGGATAAAGAAAAAATCTGGACAATCTACTAAAGAGTTTAAAGTTTAGAAAATAATAAACAAAGCCCACAGGAAGCGGTTAATACAAATTGTCAAAAAAGCTTCAATCAAAATTCTCATAATTCGCAGACAGTGAGAAGATAAAGAAAATATCTGGACAATCAAGACAAATAAATAACTAAACAATAAAGAGTTAAAAGTTTAAAAAGTAATCAACAAAGCGCACTGGAAACGGTCAATACAAATTGTCAATAAAGCTTAAATTCGCAGACAATGAGAAGTCTTAAATGGCGATCGCTTTCATTGCATCATTGACTATTGACTATCTCCAGGGGACGGTTAAGTTGGCAATAATCCTTCCGTTTCCGAAAATAGTGAATGGTAATGTTACCTGTTTATGTAAAGAGTCTGGGTTGTGGTCAATGAGTTCGATGTCTCTTAGAGCAGCCATAATTTGGATACCTAAGTGGGTTATAACCAGTCCTGCTCTAAGTCCTTTCACAGTCAATAAGGCTAGAGGACGGTTATCATTTGATATTTCTACCCCAACATCCAACATTATTATATTGAACTTCAGCCATTGATTCCTGCCATCTTCATTTGACGAAATGGTTTCTAAAAAAAAAGTAATAAATGAGTTTAAAGTTTTAGAGCAAGCATACGTACAAGTATATTCGTAAAAAGAAAGTAGAATTTAAAAAAAAGACTGCTCATACGAAACAATTGTTAGCAGTATTTCAAAATATAGTTCCATCATACGGGCTCCATCAGAAATATATAAGATATATTATATATTCTGATAGTGATGATTGATTTTTAACACATTAAGGTCAAACGTAGCATATGTTATAATCTATGCGTTCATAGACGGTGTAAATTTAATAATTTTACAAAAATATATCTGCAAGTTATACTTTAAAATATTAATTATTTGTTTGCATACAATAAATAGTTTTGTCAAGAAAGGTATATAAGTACAATATTGTATCGGCGATTCAATCAAATTTCTATGTTGTATTTGTGTGCCTTTCTTCAAAGAATTGAGTTTTTATAAGGACATGAACGTGTAGATTATAACATATGTTATGTTTAACCTTAAGTTGTATTGCTCTTCCTCTTCCTTTCATCAATGTTTCGTGCTATCCGGTATTGTATGGTCATTCCTGAACTGAACACAAAAAACATATACTTTTCCACGACAATCTACACATCTACCCGACGATGGACGCTGCAAGGCTGTCTGAAACCTTGGCAAAGGGAAGGAGGAGGCGCAACCCGCCTTAACATCTTAAAAATCAATCATCATAATTACTTTGGCTGTGAGAATCATTAACATATTCAATTGAAATAATGGGTAGATGTTATGTTAGCATTATAATATGAGAGTTTATACGTAATAGATATACTCCCAGGACCCAATAATTAAATTTTACAATTTGAGGTTTTACTCAATAAAGTTATTCCAAAAATAAATATTCATCCAAGACTTGCAAAAAAGTCAATAGATGTCGCACATTAAAATAAAATAAAATAAGATAGGTTTATCTAAAAAGACGCTGTCTAGATTGCATTTAGTTTGGGTTGAATCTTGCGATCATACATAAAGATAGTTGCCAATAAAAATGTGCGGTGAAAAAATGAAGACAATGTTGGAAGTTCTTATTCGAAGTATGATACAGTTAAATGTGACCGAAGGGGATAGGGTCCCATTAGCTCAGTGGTAAAGAGCGGTGCCCCGGCAAGGCAAGGGTCCTGGGTTCGAGTCCTAGATGTGACCGTATCCTTTTCTGATTTTTCTGTTTCAGAGTTTCGTTTAGAAATCGATAATATTGTCTTTAATAATTAAATATTACTATTTGAGGTTTTACTCAATAAAGTTATTCCAAAAATAAAAATTAATCTTTACTTATACACGGTCCGGTGAAAAAAGTCCGTACATACACTTCAAAATTTTTTTTTTTTTTTTAAATATTAAACATGTATGTACGAATGAAGCTTTTTTCTATATTTCACATTCATTGTTTTCTCGCAAATATAGTTTATTTCATTAGGACCCTTCAAAAACAATGGATAGATACTGTACTAAATTATATACCACTAATAAATTTATATGACTATTATTTTACCTCTTTGGAAGATCGAATACATATATTTTTGAAAAGTTTTTAATTTTTCTATCACATTTGGGTTTGATTCACTCGAACTAGGCTCAGGGGCTTCATCAGGCTTGACCATTGTCACCAGCACGCTTCGGAATAAGTTGATTATAGCTAGAAAAACAGTATCATGTAATTATGCTTTGTTGTTTTGTAATGATTCTTAGTATATGTAAAGTGTTAACAAACCTGGAGAAACTTTGAGTTTATAACCCTCTTTGAAAGATATTTCTGCGAGCCAGCCGTTGTTCAACTGTGTTGATGCTTTAAGGTATGCAGCGCATGGCTCTAGGACTGAAACTCGATTAGCTATTTGCTCGCCAGACCTAAGCAGATAATTCTTTTAATCACAATCATTTTCAAAACACAAAGCTTGCAGGGGTCAAACCAGAAACTACAGTGTACATATTTGGAAATAAATTTAATTTTTTTAGAACTATAGCTATAGACTTCACCGCCTGCAAGCACTCGGTTATTGCAGTTAAATATATGAAGGAATGGTTGTTCCCAAACCGGGCGGAGTTAATTAAAAAAATATAGTGATTTAAAGAAAATTATATTAATTGTTGAAGACAATGTTAGCGATTTCTAATACGGTCACATCTAGGACACGAACCCAGGACCCTTGCCTTGCCGGGACACTAGGGTCCTAGATGTGACCGTATCCTTTTCTGTTTCAGATTTTCATTTAGAAATCGCTAATATTGTCTTCAATAATTAAATACATAATACAATTTGAGGTTTTACTCAATAAAGTTATTCCAAAAAATGAAAATTATATTATTTAATTTGATTAAAAATTAATAAAATACTTCGTTTTAACCACTTTTATTGTTTATTACCAACATGTTTCATGAGCAACGCTCACTTCTTCAGGGTTTTTTGATAAAACTAATTATAAATAATAGACATAAACAATGGTGTCAATAGATAAATAATAGACATAGACAATGGTGTCATTAAAAAATAATAGACAAAAACAATGACAACAGTGAAAAAATAATAAAACGGGTAGGGGAAAGAGAGGCAATATGGAACAATTTACAAAGGGAATAGGTTTAATATTGGGTCGTTTAAAAATAATTTTTGATTGTTAATAATATTCAATTTTGCGTTTACACTCTTTCTAATCTCTAAAATTTCTAGTTTATCTAACTGGATGCCATTGACATTACAATGTATTAATTCTATTCCAGTATTGAAGTTAAAAGTATGACTAGTTTCCAACAAATGGTTGGCAAACTCCGAGAAACTGTTATTATTTAAAGATTTCATATGTTCTTTAATCCTTATTTCAAAGTTTCTCGAAGTTTTTCCTATATAAAAGAAACCACAATCATTACACTTCAATTTATAAATTCCAGATTTTTTCATTTTTGAATCTCTGTCTTTATTATTTAATATGTAATTTTTAAGTTTATTATTTGCATAAAATACAGGAAGAATTTCATTCGGTACATTTTTTGTTAAGGAATTAGAAATTTTATTATTAAAATACATAATTTTCCTCCATTTATTCTTTTTCTCGTCCTTTTGTACAGGATAGATGTATGATTTAAGAAATTTATTCTTATATTTTTTATTAAGAATGTTTTCAATTAAATTGGTGTTATATCCATTATTGGTTGCAATTTGTTTAATGATATTGAGTTCCTTTGAAAAATTGTTAAGAGATAGGGGTACATTAACTAGTCTATGAATCATAGAATGGAAAGCAGACATTTTTTGAGAAAATGGATGATTTGTGGTGTTATGGATTACAATGTCTGTGTATGTATTTTTACGAAAAATATTAAATTCAAATTTGTTATTAATTATTGAAATATTTAAATCCAAAAAATTTATACTCAAATTTTGGCAAATCTCTACGGTAAATTTTATGTTTTTATGGAGTTTGTTTAAGAAATTAAGAAAAATATTAAGTTGTCTCAATGTACCTGTCCACACACAAAATACATCATCCACGTATCTCTTCCAACAATGTATGTATTTTAATAATAACGCACCGCTGTTAAAAATCTTGTTTTCTAAATTATTTATAAATATATCCGCGACCAAAGGGCTGGTACTAGCACCCATTGCCAAACCATCTTTTTGTTTGAAAATATTGTCATTGAATTGAAAATAGTTTTGTTTTAAAACAATATTAAATAATAAATTTAAATCCTGAGATAAGTCATTTGATAAAATTGATGAAAATAAAAGTTCTTTAATAATAGGTTTACATTCTTCAATTGGAATACTTGGAAATAGATTAACAATGTCAAATGATACTAAAATTGCTTTGTCAGGAATTTCCAAAGATTTTAAGTGTTCAATCAAATCAAATGAATTTTTAATAGTGTATTTAGGATGAAAAATATGTGAATCCATAATAATTATTAAATCTGGTTTACATTCTGCAAACAAAGCTAAAGAAGCCTGGCTTAAAGAGGACTTAAAGTGTAGTTTTAAAAAACGTAATAACTTGAAACTTCAAATCAAAATTTTACATATGGAATTAGCTAGCATATTACACCCGGTTGAGTGGGACTTATTAGATGACCATGTTAGATTCATCGCAAGCATTAAAGCCTTTAAAAAGAAACAAAAGTTAATAAAGAAGTTAAATAATTTGTGTTTTAAAAATGATAAATTTCAAGATGAACAAATAGCTAACATTGACAATATTAATATTATAAGTGACAATAATATCCAAGAAATAACTGATTTTAATATGAATCAAAACAATATTCCTAATAAAATATTAAATAATATAAACAATAAAAATAATTTTAAATTCTATCACCGTGTGATTAACTTATCTAAACATGAATTTAATAAAGAGGAGTTAAATTTGTTGTCAAAAGGATTAAACCATAACCTTCAAGTTGATAATAATAATAAACAATTGGAGTTGTTAGCAGTAGATGTCAATTGTGCTTTAAATAATCAACATATTTCTTATCAATATAAATGTGGTGAAGTCATAAAAAACATCAGAAAGAATCCTAACTTTACTAAAAAACAAAACAATTAAGAAAAAAGAATTGCAATTAATATATCCAGGGCTACACGGGAAAATAATTTGATTATTACGAAAGCTGATAAAGGTAACAGTGTCATCATTATGAATAAAGAAGATTATGTGGAAAAGACAATGGATTTTTTACAAGGTGATAAATTTGAAAAGTTAAAAATTAACCCAGTTAATAAATGTCAAGAGCAGATTAGGGATGCTCTAAAAGATTGTAAAAGTGATATGATTGTTAATTTAATTAAAAATAGGAGACTAACTGTAAAAAATCCACAAGTCCCTAAATTGTATAGTTTATTAAAAATACATAAAAAAGATCAACCAATAAGACCAGTGGTCTCAAACTTTAACGCACCTAACAATAAAATATCTTCAACAATTAATAGAATTATTATGGATTCACATATTTTTCATCCTAAATACACTATTAAAAATTCATTTGATTTGATTGAACACTTAAAATCTTTGGAAATTCCTGACAAAGCAATTTTAGTATCATTTGACATTGTTAATCTATTTCCAAGTATTCCAATTGAAGAATGTAAACCTATTATTAAAGAACTTTTATTTTCATCAATTTTATCAAATGACTTATCTCAGGATTTAAATTTATTATTTAATATTGTTTTAAAACAAAACTATTTTCAATTCAATGACAATATTTTCAAACAAAAAGATGGTTTGGCAATGGGTGCTAGTACCAGCCCTTTGGTCGCGGATATATTTATAAATAATTTAGAAAACAAGATTTTTAACAGCGGTGCGTTATTATTAAAATACATACATTGTTGGAAGAGATACGTGGATGATGTATTTTGTGTGTGGACAGGTACATTGAGACAACTTAATATTTTTCTTAATTTCTTAAACAAACTCCATAAAAACATAAAATTTACCGTAGAGATTTGCCAAAATTTGAGTATAAATTTTTTGGATTTAAATATTTCAATAATTAATAACAAATTTGAATTTAATATTTTTCGTAAAAATACATACACAGACATTGTAATCCATAACACCACAAATCATCCATTTTCTCAAAAAATGTCTGCTTTCCATTCTATGATTCATAGACTAGTTAATGTACCCCTATCTCTTAACAATTTTTCAAAGGAACTCAATATCATTAAACAAATTGCAACCAATAATGGATATAACACCAATTTAATTGAAAACATTCTTAATAAAAAATATAAGAATAAATTTCTTAAATCATACATCTATCCTGTACAAAAGGACGAGAAAAAGAATAAATGGAGGAAAATTATGTATTTTAATAATAAAATTTCTAATTCCTTAACAAAAAATGTACCGAATGAAATTCTTCCTGTATTTTATGCAAATAATAAACTTAAAAATTACATATTAAATAATAAAGACAGAGATTCAAAAATGAAAAAATCTGGAATTTATAAATTGAAGTGTAATGATTGTGGTTTCTTTTATATAGGAAAAACTTCGAGAAACTTTGAAATAAGGATTAAAGAACATATGAAATCTTTAAATAATAACAGTTTCTCGGAGTTTGCCAACCATTTGTTGGAAACTAGTCATACTTTTAACTTCAATACTGGAATAGAATTAATACATTGTAATGTCAATGGCATCCAGTTAGATAAACTAGAAATTTTAGAGATTAGAAAGAGTGTAAACGCAAAATTGAATATTATTAACAATCAAAAATTATTTTTAAACGACCCAATATTAAACCTATTCCCTTTGTAAATTGTTCCATATTGCCTCTCTTTCCCCTACCCGTTTTATTATTTTTTCACTGTTGTCATTGTTTTTGTCTATTATTTTTTAATGACACCATTGTCTATGTCTATTATTTATCTATTGACACCATTGTTTATGTCTATTATTTATAATTAGTTTTATCAAAAAACCCTGAAGAAGTGAGCGTTGCTCATGAAACATGTTGGTAATAAACAATAAAAGTGGTTAAAACGAAGTATTTTATTAATTTTTAATTAAAATGGTGCCACAAAATAAGTTTGCTGAGTTAGAAGAAGTATTTAATTTGATTAAAATATATGATTCTAGCTGAAATCCCCACATTGCATGGGCTTTATCCAATTTTAAGGGGTGGGAAAAGATGATGAGGGTGGTAATTCGAAATCTCATGCAGACACTGACCTTCTACTTGTTTTGAATGTCAAGTGTGCAAAATTTCATCAATCTCGGAATAAAACTGTAGATTTCCTCTCCTTCCTTTACCAAAAAAGACCCTCCACACAGCATCCCAAAAGATTACATAGGCCATGAGAGAAATTTTCATTTTATTTTTGGAATAACTTAACTAATGAATGAAACCTCAAATTGTAATATTCAATTATTGAAGACAATATTAGCAATTCTCGGTCGCATTTAGGATTAAGTCCAAGTCCTAGTTGTGACTGTATCTTTTCTGATTTTTCTGTTTCAAATTTTCTGTTGAGAATCACTTATATTTTCTTCAATAATTAGAAATTATTTTCCTCGGGGCCTCTTGTGTGAAGTTAAGGCGATGCCATACGTAGTAATGCAAAATCATGTGTTTTTGGTTTGAAAATTTGGTCGCCTAGAAATGTTTCAGATGCTTTAAGTAAATACTGCGAGTAGAATACATCTTGGCCTTTGAAATAATCGAGTATTTTTTAGATAAGTCTTTTTATAAGCCCAGAAAAAAATTATGTATAAGGCCTATGAAAACTGCTTTAAAGTTCAAAATCTCCTACTTACGAACCCATTTTCGGTTATGATTTTATAAATTAATTAAATATTTATGCCTGAACATCCAAAAAATAAAATAAAAGGCACTTTTTGGCCATGTTTTTTTCTTGCATAAATCAAAACAGGTGGATGGTGTTAAGCGGGAATTTAAACCTTATCGCCATCTACGTAAGGGTTATTATTGATAGAGGCTCAATTTAAAATATTACACGACGTAGTGCATCGCCTTAATGTAAAAATATATCATTTTTAAAAAGATATCTTTCTTCCACAGTAAAACGGATCATTTATATATTCTCCTTTTAAATATACATATATTTTTAATATCGGGTAAATAAATTCGATAATTCCAAATGGATTAAAATGAAGGAAAGAACACAGCTATATTACACCCTGTGTAAAAACATAATTATTATACTTGCCTCCCGAAACTACTTGTGAAGAGTTGGATATTGTTAATGGAACAGTCTATGACCCTCTCATCCTCTTGTATCCGCATCTTGAACAATACCTCACTCTGTAAAGGTTAAACATATTGTGCATGTTAGTAAGGGCCAGTTGTTTCACAAAATTTGGACAATTAATCAATTTTCAAGTTCTGTAAGAGTTCTATTCAAGTTCTGTTATTATATCATTATTAGCCAGTTGTTTAACATTACTGACATAATAACTCTCCACAATATGGACTAAAACTCATATCAAAGAATTGGGAAATTGTGATACAATTGAAGATTTAAGCTATAAATTGTCAAAAATGTTATTATAGCAATGCAGCATTTTCGATTTATACATATTTATAGCTTAAATTTCCAACTGAATTTGCAATACTTTTACGAAAATTGGTCACTAGTATGGATAATTGTTAAAAGGTCAAAAGTATTGTTGTTTTAATTCAAAGAATTTAAATGTGTAGCACCCGGTATTTTGTCTAACGCACGGATCTGAATACTTTCTCCCTCACGCATAGCGCCGCTTCGCTCGGCAACTATCGCCTTGCTGCCCGGCCGAAAGGACACCCTCAAGCTCCCCCCACCCTCCGTCGCCAGCCGGCCGCTGTAGGCCCCACCCGGCGCTAAGGGGTATATAAAGGCGTGCTGACCTATATCGAATCAGTGTAGCCGGACTTCCGGTAGAGCTAAGCAACAGCATCCTAGTGGTCAGTACTAAGTTAACAAACCACTACCAAGTCGAGAGAACCCTCTGGGTCCTCCTTGGGAATTAAAGTAACCGTGCCCTAGTGGTCATTACTTGCCGTGCATCTTTTGCCCAACTAAGAGACTGTGGGCCCTATGTTGGAGTGTTTACCTAAATACGCTGTTTAGTGAGTGTTTAGTGAGGACAATCGTGAAATTTCTTTTAAACTCTCAGTGATTCTATTTTATTACAAACTCTTTACTAAAATTATAAGTTGTGAATACTATATAAGTTAAATAAAATTGGCATTGTAAAAATCGACTATTTACTTATATATTAATACCCGCCACACATGTATATATACTCAGCGTCACAAAAATCGCACATCTCACACAGAGCCCCGAGCCCTGAGCGCCAAGCCAATACATCTAACCCAAACAACATTGATATCAATTGAAAGTACATTTAACGACCTCTTATCAGATAGTGGTTTCATTTCATAAACGATACAAATTTTCCGAGAACGGGACGTTAAAAAAATGTTGCGCATATACTCTTTTGGGGATCTAGTAAGGAGACATGCAATGAAAGAGGTTGTGAAGGTCAGTGTTTTTATTGAATCAGGATGCAGTAAATCAGATGACTTCAGGACCGATGATGAAGACTCCGGATGCAAGCGGTGAAGTGTTGGTCAATGTGCGGTCATTGAGTCATTGAGTCGACGCCGCTTGCTGGTGACCAGACTCGTGGACGTGTCAGGTACTGGTGAAGACCATGGGTCTTCCGGGTGCTCCAGTGCTAAACGGGGAAGCCGGAGGTGCGGTGGACCTGCTCGGAGGTTGTGCAGGAGATGCATAGACCGGCGAGGATGCCGCGGGGTCTAGGTGCGTGGATGTAGCGCTGGTCAGATGTGCCGGAACAAGGGCGCTGTGATGATCCGATGTAGCACTGGCCAGGAATGTTGGGGCCAGGGCGCTGTGATGATCCCGTTGGAGTCAAAACCGTGCAAAGCCGGGTGTACCGTCCTGCGCTCAAGGCGCGCCGGTTGTCACTCGCGAGACAGGTAGATTGATGGCTGACTAATGACTGACTGACTGCTCGCTGCGTCGGGCCTATTTATATAGTCCAGCCAACGACGGTAGTAACTACGCGAGACCGCTGGTAAACTGAAGGTTGCTCGTTCAATCTCGATCCTTCGATCGTGCTGGGAGTAAGCCTAGGCAATTGGCTAGAACCTTCTAGCGAATACGCGAAATTTACCTAGTCAAATTCGCAATGTATTTACGTAGGTAGTTCGCTGACACGTAGCGACAAGTAGGTAGCTCGTAGGCAGGTAGCTGGTACCTATTTACATTACGTGATGAATTATGTTGCGTAAAATGTCTCGTACGTTCTGGACCCATGCGTTTTATTCTGGCCTATTTTCTGGAGCATTCCAGAGACATCGATCGCTACACTCCCTTCACTATCACAACATATGTATTTGGTGATCTGGTGAGGAGGCACGAAATGAAAGACGTGTCGTGAAGGTCAGAGTGTTTATTTGATGAGTCGGGTAGCCGTGATGAGATGATGAAGGACAGATGTAGAATACTCCGGACGCTGCGGTGATGTGCTGGTCAAGCGCGGGTCAGTGAGTCGACGCCGGGCGCTGGTGACCGGGACTCGATGAAGGTCAGGCACTGGCGAAGAACGTAGGTCTTCAGGCACTCCAGTGCTGACGAGACGGCCGAAGGTGCGGCGGACCTTGTAGGCGGTTGAGCGGGAACGGCGTGACCAGTGAGGATGCTGCGTGTCCTCGTGGTGGTCATGGTTGCGTGGAAGAAGCGCTGGTCAGAGACACTGGAACCAGGGCCCTTGTAATCCGAGCAGCGCTTGCCAGGAACGGCGATCTGGACAAGGAGCTAAGATGATGTCCCGATAGAGTCCATGATGGTACGGGCGAAGCCGGGAATATTGTCCTTTGCGCTAGTAAGATTAGCGCGGGTTAACACTCGTTGATCCTTGTAGACTGACGGCGGAATGATGACTGACTTGATTATTCATGCTGTCGTTTTTAAAAAAGGTGAAGAAACTTCTGGAACAATTTGGTTGCTATGTAGAATTTTCCAAACAAATAAATAAAAGAACATCCAAGAAGCTTGTTTGGAAAAATCGACGCTTCTAGAATTTCGTTCGAATGAAGTAGTTGCGTACCACTACATGTATGTTCCTTTCTTCATTTATCTGCTTCACAAGAGATCTTATTTCTCACAAGGGATCTTATTTCTACCGCATTCAGTCTACTTTCATCCTTCATCTGCCAGTTGTGGTGTACACCACAATTCAATACATCAGAATTAGTATCAACACACCATTGTGGATTGCCAGTCTTATTTCTTTTGAAAACTATCCATAACAGCCTTTCAGTCTCTCGTGAAACTTCCCAAAGTAGTATGAAAAATGAATTGTACTTACACTGAGGACTATCGCCTGGCATTCTTGCCTTCCTTCCATAGACTCCAATAGAATAATATTGGGTTTTTCCAACTTCAGGCTGAAGATCGTCTTTCCCTTAACTGACCTTTCAGCTGACCTCAATAGACTGGCTGCCGTGGGGATATTCATGTAATGGAGGAATGCAAATCGTTCAGTCATCTGAAAATGTATTCATTTTAAAAGTTGAATGCAAACATTCGCTAATCAACATTAGCTTACAAGTCAAGTTCCCCAATAATAAACGTAATATAGCTCGACACAGATTCCTTGCAGCCGGTGGCATTGCTATAGCTCGACCACAAGCAAAAAACCATGCGCAGACGCCTGTCATTTGCTCATAAGAATAAATTACTGTAGATGATTCTTGTAACGTAGCGACAGGTTGAAAAATTGACAAATTTTACATGTTGAAAAAGGTTATTCCTACGCAAAAAACTCCAGGTGGCATTGAAGGATTGCCACATTTTAGACAGCGGCTGACAATACTGACATTTACTTACTTCTCGTAAAACTCGGTTTTCGTTGGAAAAAAATGTCAATCACAACGCAAAATATTTATCGAACGACTGGAGATAATGTCTTGGGGAGACTTTTGGGAACTCATTCAGAAGAATGTTCCATAATATATTAAAGTTTGTAAGTAAAACTTTTGTTTCACATTTTTAAGTATCTTATTTGGAATAAAAAATATATTTGGTATTGAGGGACTATGTTATACGGGCTTGCACTCCCTTCCCCCCCAGTCTCCTTGATACCGGACGACGCTAGGGAATGGTATGTTGTTTGTGATTCAACTTTAGTGAAGATTTTATGGAAACGAAAAATTTTATGATTTAAAAATCGTTATTTCCCGTTTTGGCCACCTGCAAAATTATCTGTGTCAAGCAGTACACATTTTCATCATGGTGTTGGTGATGATCCTGCCTGTCTTACCCGGGAATGTCTGATGTCTCCTCGTAAGCCAGCTCTATCTGGTATAGGTGGAACGATTGCAGAGTACTGTGGTACTTTGTAGGCAGATAACCCGCTTGCGAAAAAATTTCCAATCTTTATGAGAAATTCCATGCAGAGAATAATATTGAAGTTAAATATCTGCCAATCCACTGAAACATAAAATGAAGACAATAGTCATCACATCACCAACTGTCAGTATATCTGTTTGTAATTATTTAATTAACAAAATTTTAATTTTGATTGAAATAAAAAGCGCATTAGTCACGCGTAATAAAATATACAAATATGCATGTGCATATATGTATGTATGTGTTATATGTATATAAGTTTGTGTGTATGTTTGTGTGTTTAGATGTGTGTGTATATATGCATATGTGTATGTGTGTGAACATGGTGACCGGGTATGTCATCAAATGGTATGTCAAGGTTGAATAGGTTACATAGGTAACTATACGTAGTTTTAGTTTCATCACTTTTCATGACCCTATATCACTTTTTGGAGGTGTGTTGAATTTTCATTTTGATGAAATATCATGGAACCGTGTGAACATATATATGAATGCGTATGTATATGAATGTAATTAAATACTTATGCATGTCTTATTATATTTTCTACTTTCCTTTTTCCTCATGTTTATATATTTAATTCATATGTTTATACTAGACTTCATACAAAATAACTATGTTCATTTGTCACCATGAGACAGGCGGCAGCCTAGGTATGGTGATTTAATATATATTATCTGTAAATGTCTATGTCAAATATCATATATTTATAAATAAATAAAAAAGATATGATGCCCGAAAAAAAAAGTGACAACTTTTCCATTACATTTGAGTTACACTTCTATTGTCACCTGTAGGTGTATTGATGAAATATTTCATCATTATTAAATTCCACTACATGGTAACCATATTCAATGCTATAATAATAATATGTACGTATATTCTGTGTTATCCGAGAAATCAAAATTAGATTCCTCCTTAGTATTAATGAGAACATAATCATGATTATTCCCGACTGCTCTGAATAATACAGTTACAATTTAGTTACAGTATTCAATGCTATAGTTAGGTGCAAATCGTATTATCAAGGACACGTTCAAATATATTGTGCACACCGATAGTATCGAAAGTTTCAAAAAAGTTTTTCAATCTAGTTTGTAAAGTAAGCTATGCTAAATTATATATTACATTGTTTGATAATGGCTTCCACAGGCAAACATGCTATTATGTATAATAATAAATAACAATAACACAGTTGAACTGTTTGTTACAACCAGTACTTTTGACCTTTTAATGATTTCCACACTAGTGACCAAATTCTCGTAAAAGTATTGCAAAATCTAAGATTCAATTGTTGATTTATGCTATAAATCGACAAAAAAACGTTAATCGTTCCAAACTAGTTTGCACACCCACCCTTAGTCCCTTCTAATACTGGGCATGTAGCGACTTCCATCAATTAATATATTTATTCAAAATATTATAATTGAATTTAAAATATTTTTGTCACCATGCATCCAGTACCCTTGTACTCATAAAAACAAACTGTTAAAATTTAGACTTGCGTTTTAGGTATATTTACAATTTATAATGTCCACGTATATTTTTTACTTATTGTATTTTGGGTTAATAAATATGATGTACCTATAAGCTATACCCTTTGTATTTTATTTGCACAATAAACATTTTTAATTTGAATTTGCATCGAAACGTTAAGTGTAAGGTTATTTATTAAGAAAATCATAATTTTTTATCCATCCAGTATATCGCTACACAAGTGAGGGTCTCTTTAAAATGATTTGTCTGGACATGTTTTTTCATAAAGTTTAATAGGTTTTATAGGTTAATGGTACTTTGAAATACTTACAGTTACTATCAAACCCTTTTTTAGTAAAAGCAACAACAATCATGTTATCCCCTGTATCCATACAATTCCTAGAAACAGTCACATTCGTCGATTTTCCCATAAAGTGAGTTATTTTGGTTTCTCTGTTAGGCCTTGTGTCGTCCAACTCGCAGTTTTTCAGAGTCAGGTTGGTCGCAATGCTTCTGTCACGGTTAATATTTCCTCTAAGAGTCAAGAGACGCAAACTTAACTTTGCAAGTCCAATTTCACTTGAAGAATTGGGAGACACCACGGGCTGTAAAAATGAATTCATCGAGGATTTATTTAACACATTGTAGTCGGGCGCTTCAAACAATAGACTCTAGCCTATAGCGGGTGTTTTTCGCAATTAGCGCAAAAATATATCGCTTTCTTAAAATTTCTAAACCAAATAATATTTTCAATTGAAATTTTCAAAGAAATCATATATGACATTTGATCATCAAAAATAAATTATAATTGCTTTGATTACATCATTATTTCACCACATTTCAAAGCTGAATATAAAAACCTGATATTAATTCAGTAAATAGCATTCAATATTCAATATTTGAAAATTCCATGTAAAAGATAACATGTTTATTTATATCATATAGTTATATAATAAATAATAATATATATTTGCCATGCCCGCAATTTTACAATCGCTGGATGTGTGAAATCTGATGCGTAAATATTGAACAGTGACGCCTAAGGTCGAAGGCGAACACTGAATAACTCATAAGTTTAATTGCTTCTGTCAAAAAAGAGTCTTTTGCGGTTGCCTCGCCAGAGCCCATTCCACTTATGAATGATAGTATTTATTCTTTCAAGGAATCAGTACACTTCATATGTTGATAATCCATCACACACCATAAGTGCATGTATCATTGGCTTGTAAAGACTTTTTCGTAGGAATAAAGTCCTATACAATGATAATATATTCAAATAATAAAATACCAAACAGTAAACAAAACAGTGCGAGCGGTATGAAAAATACTCCAATACGTGAAATGACTCAAACTAAACTGGAGATTGAGATCGCATAAAAACTGTAGATTTGTGGCGACGCCTTTACAAGCGGCACACTAGCCAATACGGACAAGGCATCTCAAATAATGTCGACAGACTGTCGCCTAGCACCCAGGTAGCAAATTACCCTTCAATGCGTTTTATTTCACGCTGATAACAAACCTGTATAATGCCGTTTCCCGCCAAAAACTGACAGTCGACAAAAACGGCATTTGCCGTGTCCCGCAGTTGACCGACAGTCCGCGAAAAACGGCAAATGCCGTGTCCCGACGACAATGTGTTAATAGGAGAATTTTACACAGCACCATTCATCTATAAATATAAATAAATTTTATTTATACACTGTGTTCTCACGTTCAGTTATTAACGCCTGCAGCAGGGGAGCCGCAATAACGGTGCGGGATACCGTAAGTTAAATGGGGTTCTGCACACAACTTAGCGACTTGCTGCGCTTCTCCTTTTATCCGCAAAAAAATCAGATTTGTGTACAGGCATTATACAATGTAACTTCATTGATTCATAAAAGTTTTAAAAAAACTATACAAATATTATAAGAGACTTTTTAATTTGCATCTGATTAACACAGAATTAGAATAAATGTATTCCAAACTTATATTCATTTGTAACAAACATTAAGGACGGGTTGTTTCGGAAAACCTGAACAATTCTTCAAATTTCAAAGTTAATTTTCAAGTTCTGTGAAAGATATTTTTAAGTTCTGTTTTTATTTCAGTTCTGTCAAGCAAATAGCCTATAATGATATAATAACAGAATTTGAATAGGACTTTCACAGAACACGTAAATGAACGTTGAAATTTGATGAATTGTTCAAATTTCAATGATAATTTTCAAGTTCTCTGAAAGATTATTTGAACTTATGTTATTATTTCAGTTCTGTCAAGCAACTAGCCTATAATGATATAGTAACAGAACTTGAATAAGACTTTCACAGAACTTGAAAATGAATGTTAAAATTTGATGAATTTTTCAAATTCTCCGAAACAACCCGTCCTTAGGATGGGTTGTTTCAAAAAATTTTAACAATTCATCAAATTTCAATGATGATTTACAAGTTCTGTGAAGGTTCTATTCAAGTTCTGTGAAGGTTCTATTTAAGTTCTGTGAAGGTTCTATCCAAGTTCTGTTATTATATCATTACGGACCAGTTATTTCACAAAACTGAAATAATAACAGAACTCGATGAATTGTTCAAATTCTGTGAAACAACCTGTCCTAAATTTCATTACAGCAGACAACCTGATTTAACATAGAATCAGAAATACTCACACCCAAAGAGACTTCACTCATTATGTCAATGGTTAAAATATCCATGGTGAGGGAGAATTTTATTCCAATCTGACTGTGCAGATTGGATGGCTGTCCCCGTATATTGGGTCTGTATCTGGCAATCTCCCTCATTCTTGTGTATTCCAATATTGCCTCTCCTCTCTCAGCCGGGGGGGACTGCACACCGAACAGGTTCTCTGATAAAATACTCACCAAAATCTTGATGTCTGAGTTTGCCAATTTCAACTGGAGACATGAATTCAACATTAATAATGATCATTTTTTAATTAATACATGTATTGGGTGTCTCTTTTAAATGGGATTTAATATTAGCATTACGTTAATTCATATAGATCAGCGTTTCCCAAATCATGAAACACAAAAGAAAATTGAAAAGCTGGAAGTAAATAACGTTAAATAAATTAAGTGAAATGAACCCTTTCTCTCGAAATAATGTTTATCAACCGCCAGAAAATTTGAAAGGCTTGAGGACAACACGCAAATCATTAATTATTAGTAAGTATTTATTACATTTATTTGTTAAAAAATCGCTATTGTGGAAAAAAATATTTTGTATTGCAACATTGATTTTACAAGAAAAAAGATGGCAACACTAGTGCACATGTGAACACGAATCGTATTGAGGTTGGACTAGCATTCCCTTGCAAACATGCAAATTAATGAAATGCGTAGTGAGGCTTCCCATTGCTATTTATAAAACTATTTTTAATGATCATATATGTTCGACACCTTCCCTTTTTCAAACTTTCTATTCAATATAGACGTTAAAGTCGATAGAAAATAAAATATCGAAAGGTTTGAACATCCATAACATGGAGAGGTAGTCGTGGGAAGGAATCTAGGGGTCAGCGTGTCTAGGAGTAACGGACCAGCTGGAGAGGCCAAAGGGACTCCCCAAACCGGCGTCACCTGAATGCGATCTGAACACACCTCACCCGATGAACCTGGGCACCCCTAGTAAGTCACCACTATGGCAGAGATATTGATTATCCAAATATGGTTCCTGGGGCAGCGGTATCCATAACCCCTCTCAAATTGTATAATAAATATACATAGTTTATACTAAAAATGGAGTTAATCCTCAAATGTATGAATATTTGACCTAAAAAAATCAACACAACCGTGAATGTGAATGTAACAATTACTGTACTCATACGAGAATGTTTTTTAATTTAAAATCAACACAACCGTTAATGTGAATGTAACAATTACTGTACTCAAACGAGAACGCTTTTTAATTTAAAATCAACACAATCGTGAATGTAACAATTACTGTACTCATACGAGAATGTTTTTTTAATTTAAAATCAACACAACCGTGAATGTGAATGTAACAATTACTGTACTCAAACGAGAACGCTTTTTAATTTGAAATCAACACAACCGTGAATGTGAATGTAACAATTACTGTACTCAAACGAGAAAGCTTTTTAATTTAAAATCAACACAACCGTGATTGTGAATGTAACAATTACTGTACTCAAAAGAGAACGTTTTTTTAATTTAAAATCGATTTGATGAACATTTTGACACTGAAATATATATTTTTTAAATATTACATTCATAACTCGTAAAAAAAACGCTTTTTTCACTCTCCTAAACATTTTGTTTCAAGCTGCTTACGTGGTGTTGCATGTCGAACGACGATATATAATTATAAGTAAAATTAATAAATCATTATTTAAAAATTAATAAAGCACAAACAAATCAAAAATTTTGAAAAAATGACATTTTGGCGAAATTGAAACTTAATTTTCCTTGTTCAGACATCTGACATCAAAACCTCAAAAATGCGAATCAGGACATTCAGCGAGGAAAAATTGTTTTGAGTGGAGTTATGGTTGTATTTTTGCATTTAGGTACAAAGCAACAAGATAGTAACGAGACGCTGACATTTTATGTATTCTCTGACTAAAAGCGGTTAAAATTCAGTACTAAATCTGTCAAACGACAAAACTGCCTCTCTATGATGTCACTCTTGACCCGCCATAGATATTGTACTGACTCCCTCTCCGTAATTGAATGTGTTTGGTCAAGTATATTAAATACTTTTCAAACTGTTTGACTCATTGAGTGCATTTTGTCAATGGAAAAATCTTCCCCATATTTTTAAAGAATTTTCACAATAACAGCACATTGTTCCTTTGTGTAGTGCTTCATGACCACTAATCTCAACAATGACCAGTTACAAGTTGGTGTAAAACTTTTTGTGTTGCCTAACAGAACGACAATGACGTGAAATGAAAATCTGGTTCTTCTTATCTGGTTCTCTTATTGGAATACCTTTAGAATTTAGTTACATTCTAATTAGATGAAGTAACAAAAAAAATGCATTTTCCCCTACCGTGATTGCTCCCAATTTGGCATCAACATCAAAATCAGGGATCTCATTATACCACGACGAGGAAAGGTTCCATTTGGCAGTAAGGTCGAAGGTGGTGGGCTCAAGGAGTATCTTTTCACTTCTTATATGGTAGGCATTGGAGATGAATACAATCCGTGATAACTTCAATCTAACCAAATCTAAGTTCAGTTCCTGAACAATGATTGGATCACGTCGCTGTAACACAAATATAATACTCAAATTTCCAATAATATACATATATTTAATAATAATTATGGAAATAAAACTCGTAGATTGACTAACATTAACAAATTTTTTATTGAATTTTGTTTTGACTGTGATGGAACCTAAATTTGCCAAAACTGCATCATAGCTCTTTGAATTCTGCGGAATTATAATCGTTGGGGTTTCAAATTTAATATTCAAAGCCACTCTCTTGCGAGCCGTTATCAAATTGTCCTTAACCGTATCTAGTGCCTTATCCCATGCCTGTTTGGCAGCTTGAACCACAGTTTGAAAGTTTCCAAGGAATTTCTGAAAAAAAAAAACGGAATTAAACATGCAAATATATTAATAAATTTATCATTGTTAACCTGGAATAATATTCTTCTTCACTGGAGAATAATTAATTAACATTATAGTAGTATACATATATTTGACTTACCGTCATTGGTGAAACAAACTGATTGAGAAAAACCATCCTTAATTGGCTGATATTTGCTTCAATGGCAAAATCATTTCTGCTATCATTTGCCAAATAACGCTTGTTGTACATCACCAAATTCAACTTTAGTGCATTATTATCTTCGATGACTGACACAATCTAAAAGAAAGATGCAAAATCTTAGCGGGAAAAATAATTTCGAAATTCACACTCCATTTTCTTTAAAAAATATTATTTAAGAGTAACAGCTATGCGTCCTTTTTCGCACAAAACTTAGGGCGGCTTGCACCATAAGTTAAATTTGATTTAAATATAATTTTAAACACATTATTTGATTTAAGTCGACTTGGCGTCTTGCACCACAAAATTTAAGTCGTTAAATGCGTTTAAAGAACTGTCAAAGTTAAATACCCAAAAGCGGCTGTTTAACCGAGTTAAACGTGTTTAGCCCTACTCGTAAAGCAGTACTGTCAAAAAAAATTTAGGATATCTCTTCGATTTCTGATTGTGGTTAAAATCTATCTCATTTTAATTTGTATTCACAATGAACATTTGGGATTTGTATTCTGACGATCATGAAGAAATTATAAATAACTTAAATAAATTATAATATAGTCAGAGAAGTAAACAAGAGAACAAATTTATTTGAAACACTCAGTGCCAAGAAGTTTCAAAGAAGATTTCGTCTCAGTAATGAAATGACATCATTATTAGTGCAAGAAATTGAACCTCAGTTAAAATTCAACACCAATAAAAACATCAGCGAGGTGCTCGTCACTTGGAGCTAACACTCCTTATCGAGGAGTACTTTGCAAGGTTGTAAACTTTTAATCATACCTGCAGCATTCTTATAATACTTTAAAACAATATAATATGTAAAGGAAATAAAAAAAACAAAATTACTCGGATAATTGTTTTATTTTTAATTCCAACAACAGAAGCTCTTTTTGTCTTATTTCATCATTATGTCTATTTGCTTTAACTTTTTCTTCATAAAATAAATGAACACACTATTAAACCACACACACAGTCACAAAATATTTTGACACTTCAAGTAAAATGAAACATCGTAGCTGTTTTATTTACGCGTTAATGGCGGTAACCACGCGGTAACTGTTTTACCGACGCGTTAATGACGTTTAACTAAAATCGTCACCGAACTGCGTGGTGCAGGACGAAACTAAACGCATTTAAGTTAAATGTATTAAGGGTCTTAAATGCGTTTAGTTAAATAAAATTTAAGATAAAATTTGCGATAGTTGGTGCAAGCCGCCCTTAATTTCAGATTTTAAGCTTAAATACCCAACCAAACTGAATTCTCTTTTTTTAATCAAAGGGTGTAACAAATGTCTAGTACAGCTCAAAGTATTATAGTATATTTATTTTTGTAATAAATTATAAAACAGGCCACTAAAGAAATCTACCAACTCCTATATAATATACCGTAAGTAGTTTCCCCAGAAAAGTAGTTATGTTCGGACAAATGATTTTTAATACACTGGCAAACAAGATATTACAAATGCGTTGTACATATGATGTATTATTATTTTTCTTATTCTAATTATGTATATTTTTAAAATATGGAATGTATTGCATTGCACTACCCCGGCATACATTCTGGAATAAATTCTTATTATTATTATATAGTTTTGTGTTAGTGATCGACAAACCGGTAGATGCAATCTATCAGCCATAAATTGATAATAGTTAGTAATAAGATAGAGCATTGTAGAAATATATTATATCATGTGTGGTTTGGTAAAAAACCCTTCTAGCCATAAAATGAAAAGTTTAAAGGAGACAATAAAAATGAATATTTATGGATTGGAAAAACCATTTCAAAATCTTTGAGTTTATATGAAAGTTGCTATTTATTTTTCAAAATGTTGCAATTCTTGAGGGTTGAGTAATTTCATATACAGTTTTCTTGAAAAATCCTAACTAACTAACCATCACGACGTTTCCGCAGGTAGACAGAGAGGATGGACCGACAAAACAACTCGGTCTTGGCACACACACCTTGCCTCATTCATATTCATACACCGTCTAATACATACTCTATTATTCTAACTCGACATGGTCCGACTCAAGTATCTGATTCACTTAATCGGGCTTTGTCTTCCTCGGGCGTCCCCGACTTCTTCTATCATTTACATTTGCATCATATATTCTCCCTAATTTTAGTATTAAAAATACCTTAACTAGCAAAAATTACTTAACCATGTTGTGCTTTGAAAACTATTCTACATGAAACCACTGAAAAGTGACATTGTCAAAAAGGGGTTTTACCAAAAGACAGTTGATATTTTTGTACCCTTGAGGTGATTTTTCACAAAAATGGCTCTTTACAAATCATCCAAATATTATTATTATTAAAGCTTTTAAATATCAATCGTTCAAAAAGGGGTTTCACCGAAAGACAGACGATATTTTTGTACCCTTGAGGTGATTTTTCACAAAAATGACTCTTTACAAATCATCCAAATATTATTATTATTAAAGATTTTAAATATCAACCGTTCAATCATAAAAAAGAATGTTGAAACTTGTGTGATGAGAAAAAGAATGTGTCGAGAAAATTTTACATTTTTCGCTTTTGGCCGAATATGTAATAAACAGGATAGCGGCTAGTGGAGGTGACCGGCAAAGATTAAAGAAAAAAATCACAAAAGTTCAAAAATTCTGAGGATTCTCTGCTTAAATTTCATACGCAGTACTGCGTTTCACCATAATTATGAAATTCAAATGGATGGCGATATACAATGTCAAGTAAGAGAGATATGATAGATAAGTAATGTGCTAAATGGGCAAAAACCAAAAAGTACTAAGTCAGTGTTGACATCTATATAGAGCTTTTCAATGGTCTTTCTTTACTCTATGACTAGATTGAAAAAATACCTGTTTATGTATAGTTGCAGGATTAGGATCATTGACTTGGATATCCCGAAGATCGACGGTAACTTCTGTCTTTGAACTCTTCATGATTATTTCGCCTTTGAGTCCCTTTACAGACATCTGGGCCAGGGATCTCTGTTGGGTGGCTATCTCCACTCCAACATGCTCCATCACCATGACCACCTTCAGTCCGGTTATTTCTTGACTCTCTCTTCTATATCTAAATGCTTTAATTTAAATAAATTCATTAACATTACAATACATAACTGTTTGAGTAATGAAAGTTCCTAGAGAAGTCATACTGTTCCGTTACAACAGTCAGGATATCAACCTATTTTACTATTTTTTGTCAATTTATTTATTATTCATTTTACTATGTGTAACAGCAGCTTTATACAAGTCATGCACTTATTCCAACCTTTTTACAAGTCAAGCATTTTATAACGGCCAGTTGTTTCACAAAATTTTAACAATTCATCAAATTTCTAAGTTTATTTTCAAGTTCTATGAAAGTTCTTTTCAAAAAATACCTGTTATCATACAGTATTTAAAGCCAGTTGTTTCACAGAACTGAAATAATAACAGAACTTGAAAATTAACTTTTAAATGTCCTTAAAACATCAGACAAACACAATTAAACATAATTTTCATGCATTAAATTAAGAACAAAGCGCACTCAGTTCAGGGATATTTCTTGTACAAAACACAATGCAGCGTTTTGGATCTAACATTAACATTTACCAAAATGATTTCACATTGAACACTTATTAAAGCCATGGAAACAAGCACACGAATTACAACTGCAGATACAACCATTTATGTATCGTAAATGGTTGTATCTGCAGTTGTGTAAAATTAAAAACTTGTTTATTAGTTAGGGGTCGTGTTTTATTTGAGAATCTATGAAACAAATTAGCCCACAACAAAGCAGAAAGAAATGCAAATAGCTCAGAGTTGAGGTTAGAAAGTGGAAGACACCTAGTTGAAGTCCCGGTTGAGGCAACAACTTTTTTAAAAATATGTATAAGATATTATTATTAGCATCATTTAAATATTGAATAACATATCATAGGAGTTGATGATGATGATTATATGACAAAATATACACGGTGTCCGGAAACTCGTAGTACAAGCGGGAAACTTGTGAATCTACGTCACATTTGAAGTCGATTTTGTGGTATAAATTTTTTTTGATTTGAGATCTTGTTTCCGAGTAAATCGAGTTCCAAAATGAAATTATTTTCGTCAAATTCGAAAAAAATCAGTCACTAAGGGGTTAATATCACAGCTAAAGCCATTTAAAGCAATGTTTCAACTCTGGACAAAATGGCAAAATTCTAATGATTAATATGCAATTTTTTTGTTGTTTTTAAATAACATTTGGTTTCAGCTTCATTACCACAAGAGACAACAATGTCGAGGGAGATGGTAAAAGATGCATTAAAGTTCCTTTTTTAGCAATCAAATTTCACATGTTTCCAGATTCGACCAACATATTTGTGATCTGACATTTGTCATAGGTTAGGGTCGAAGGTTGGGAAATACCAATATAAAAGCCCAGCTACACTACTCGCGAAGTTGATCGAAGTTGACCGAATACGATAGTGTGGGCACGAACTTCGCTTCGCTTCGGGCAACTTCGCTTCGCTTCGCCCGACTTCCGATTGTTGTCGGTAAATGCGCCCGAGTCAAAGGACTCGAAACGTTACTCGCGAAGTTGCACGAGTGTGTGGGCACGCACTTTGAACTTCGGCTAACTTCGTCGAGGACTTCGTCGAAGCGTCGAAGCGAGTAGTGTAGCTGACACTTATTATTTAAATAACCCAAACTAAGAACCTATCTTGTGCATATTTAATTACAACAATACTCTTTGACAGTGCAAACGTCAACAATTCTTCTCCAGTCTAAATAATAAAAATAAACAATCTTACAGTATATCTGAACACTAAAACGTCACATAATATTAACAAAAAGTGTTAACTTTAGTAAAAGAAAGTGTTAATATCTCAGTTTTTAGTGTCCCAGTGTCAACAAAGCAAAAAACAAAATCACCCATACAAACTACCTATCCAAAACTGTGTCAGTTAACAACATATAAAACATGAATTGTTTCAACTGTAATGGGGATGTTGCCAAGCCAGGAGTGGGAGTCACGTGTGATGGATGCAATCGAAATGTTTGCATTAAATGTTCGGGCTTATCCGCAACGGAAACCAGATGCCTAGAGCTCAAAAACCGCAGAATGAAATTCTTGTGTCCTGAATGTGAGAGTGGCCTTCAACAAATACCTGTACTACACAAACTAATTCGGGACCTCCAAGAAGAAGTCAACGCCTGCAAAAAACAGCAACAAATGCGATGCACAGAAGACATGATTAGTGAACTTAGCGATCGGCAATCCCGAGCAAAAAACATAATTATGTTTGATATCCCTGAGTGTGACTTACCAGATCCCGAACAACGCAAATTACGAGACACCGACGAATGCTGGAAAGTTATAGGAAGCATCACCAGCACAAGTCAAAACAACATAAAAGTGCTCCGTCTTGGAAAACCTTCTGCAGAAAAAAAATTCCCTCGCCCGATAAAAATAATCTTCCAAACACGAGGTGAAGCTTTGGCCATTCTCAAAAATAAAAATAAACTAAAAAAACCAAACTCAATCAAATCGGATCAAACTCCTATGCAACGGCAGCATTTAATTGATTTAAGGAATGAGCTGCATCAAAGAACAGAAAAGGGGGAGAAGGAATTGACAATCAAATACATCAAAGGATGCCCTAAAATTATAAAAATTCCAAAAAACATGTAAATAATTACATAGTCAATATCTCAATACTGTATACGAACCTATGCTCTCTCACACGGAAATTTGATCTTGTTCTTGCACAAATAAACCTTATAAAACCAACAGTACTAATAGTGACAGAAACGTGGCTAAAGGCAGAAATACCAGATACGTTAGTGGATCTTCCGGATTACACACTCTTCCGCAAAGACCGTCGAATTGAAAAACGAGGAGGTGGTGTAGCAATATATGTAAAGAAAAGGACCATAGGCCTGACAATCTCAGCCCAGGTGAACAAAGCCCTGGAAAACAGTTCTAGTAATTACCCACAAATTGACGCATTATTCATTGACATGCAAATAGACAATCTCAAAACTATCCTAGCTGGTGTCTACTGCCCACCAAATGCATCGTACGAAAACCACCAAAAACTATTACACCAATTAAAAATAATAGCTGACGTGTCAAACGTAATAATCCTTGGAGACTTCAATTATTCCAAATTGGTATGGCCCATTACAGAAGTGCGTAATTCAAACAGCCCCGAGGCCTGATTTGAGGATATGTACTTGAACAGTAACTATTGGCAATTGGTAGATAAACCTACAAGATACAGGGACAACAATACCCCATCTCTATTGGACTTAGTCCTGTGCAATGATGAACATCTCATTACTGATATAAAATATCTAGCACCTATAGGCAAAAGTGACCATATATGTTTGTTGTCAACTCTACAAGTAAGTACCAGCCATAACAACGGATCCTCCGGCCCGAGAGGCAAGAAGCCGAGACCCAACTATCACATAGCAGATTATGATAAAATAAATGAAACCTTAAGCACTCATGATATAATGTGGTCTCTCATGGAAACCACTACAACTGAAGAAAAGTGGAACTTTTTTACGAACATGTTTGAAGAGAAGATTGTGTCAAAAATACCACTATTCAAAGGCAATAAAAACCACAATAAGAACAAACCTTGGATCGACAAACACATACTAGCATTGATTAAAGAGAAAAAGAAAGCCTGGGATGGTTATAGATTATCCAGAAAACACCTGGGGAATGTAAATGAGATTGAAAATGAGTATTACAGAGAATATAAACTGAAAAATAACTACCTTTTATCGCAACTAAGAAATACCAGAAAAAAGTTTGAGCAAAAATTGATTGACAGCGGACAGAAACCATTTTACAGTTATATAAGGAAACATATTGCCTCGAAAGTGTCTACTCCAACCATACTATATAACTTCTCTAACGAAACAGTTACCAGCGAGATAGACATAGCGAACATCCTTGCAACACAATTTGAAAAAACCTATGTCAATGAACCAGACACCAGTATACCAACTATTAGTCAAGATGTGTATGTAGATAGTTCACTATGCGAAATAGAATTCACTCCATCAGCAGTTGAGAATATTTTGAAGGGGTTGCGAGAAGATAGCGCTACTGGCCCTGATAATATACCTGCTATTGTTCTCAAAAAGTGTGCAGCAACTCTCAGTCATCCCATAGCTCTGGTTATGCAACAATCCTTTTTAGATGGGAAACTCCCTAAAGATTGGAAGAGAGCTATAATTACACCCATCTACAAAAAAGGTGATAAACTCAAACCAGCAAATTACAGACCTATAAGCTTGACTAGTATTATCTGCAAAACCATGGAAAGAATAATAGTGGACGAGATACGCTCATTCCTGATCAAACTTGACATAATCTCAAACAAACAGCATGGATTTGTGCCAAAAAGATCCACGATTACCAATCTCATTCTTAACATAGATTACTGGACAAACGAGTGGGACAAACGGATTCCCACTGACGTAATTTATCTCGACTTCGAGAAAGCCTTCGATACTGTTCCAACCAATAGATGTTGGCTAAACTTAAATTCCTAGGCATAAGAGGACGACTTCTCGAATGGATCAAATCCTTCCTCACTGAGAGAAAATTACAAGTTCGAATTGGCAACCAACTGTCATCTGAGCGAAATGTGACCAGTGGTGTCCCTCAAGGATCAGTTCTCGGTCCAGTTCTGTTTATTTTGTACATCACGGACCTGCATACTATAATAAAATCAGACTCCAGCTGCTTTGCAGATGACACAAAATTCTTTGCAAACCCACACACTCATCACAACCAACTGCAAAACGAAATATATCAATGGACAAATGATTGGCTTCTTAAACTCAATGTCGAAAAATGCACTGTCCTACATGTTGGAAAAACTAACCCTACACTTGCCTACAAACTTAATGGAACACCTCTAAAAGCAGTGACATTACAACAAGACTTAGGAGTTACCATATCACAGGACTTGAAATGGGAACCACATATCGCTGGAATTGTGAAAAGAGCAAATTCACTAACATATCTAATCAGGAAAACCTTCCTTGACCTAACACCGGACATGATGTTAAAAATATATAAAACATATGTGCGACCTCTCCTGGAATATGCTTTCCAAATATGGAGTCCTTACTTCACAAAGGATATAAATCTGTTAGAGAGAGTACAGAGACGTTTCACTAAAATACCAAGAGCTCTGAAAGATCTACGATACGAAGATAGACTCAAGGAATTGAGATTACCAACCTTACAAGAAAGAAGAGAAAGGGGTGACTTGATCGAGACTTTCAAAATTTTATCTGGACATTACAGTTGCCCTAGCATCCAAGAAATCTTCACTAATAATAAAAATATAAATCTCCGTGGACACTCAAAAAAAATCACCAAAACGCCTTTTGCATCTAATCCTAGAAAACACTTCCTTGCAAATAGAGTAGTGGATGCTTGGAACAAACTCCCACAACATGTCATCGATGCAACAAATATAAATCATTTCAAAGCCCTATTGGATTCACATTTGGAGAGAAGAAAGGACTTAGTTCAAACATAAAACACTCAATTGCTGTCAAACTAGTTGTGAAACCGGATATGAGCGCATCAGCAGAATGCTGCCTGCTCATTACATAATAATAATAATAATAATATTTTTTCATCTCCACTGACATAAATACACTGGACTCTCATTTTACACAGTTTTGAAATAACACGGTGCTACACTCCTTGCATGTACTTACTTACTACTTAGTCGTCGCCTCAGTGCTTAATTGTTGAAATGACCATTTTAGCAAAAATGAGCTTTAAATGCAATACATAGTGTCATAATATTTATATTTATTTATTATAGATCTAATTTTACGTCGTTACATACATAAAACATAGTGTTACCAGCCTGTTACAATTAATTATAAGCATTTAAAATGTCAATATCCACAATAATATATTTCAAAAGTCAGTGCTTATTTGGCCAAACTCCCTTTTAGTCCAATCGCAATTGTTGAGAAATTAAAGTTGCGTACTAGTTTGTTCAAACTTCACCAATTGACCAATCACAGCATGCCGCAGTACGGTGCGATGCCGCCATGTTGTGTGTTTAAATTCAATCTGTTGTCTTTATTTTGACGAGCACAATTTATGAAGCGGAAGTAAAAAAGCATTTTAAAATATTATCAGGGACTCTATGATTAACAAAATAGCAGAAAAATGTCAAAAACTAATTACAAAACTTCATATATATGCAACAATGCGGAAATAGAGCGCTAAGTATTAGTTTTAAGTGTTTTAATTTGTACCGTATTAGTTTTCTCTGAGCATTGCGATAACTTTGTAAAAGAGTGTGTTTACTTTTCATCAAAACTGAAAACATTTTTTTTTCATCCGTATTAACACATTTCTGGCGGGTATTTTTTGCGCTGGCGCTAAGCTGTCTCCGGGCGAAAATAAAGGTCATGCCTGAATTGATTTAATTTGTTTTTAATCACTATATCTTCGAAATATATAACTCAGCATACCCAAGCTATAAAAGTACTAAACGAAAATCGAATATTATTTGAAATACAACTCAATTAACCTTGTAATATGTATATTACGGTCCACCTATCGGTATTTGCCCATACCGGCGTTCTTTAAATACGCCTGACATCTCTCGTTCGATTGCACATAGGAGTTGAGTGGGTGCGGAACAGAGTTAGAGATTCGAATCAGGTTTCACGGTCATAAAAACCTTCATTCCAGTAATTGAATTATTACAATAACAAATAATATACTATCCTTTTGTTGGAATACCGATGAAAACGAAAGACACGACGATAAATATAAAAAGAAGACATGCATTACGATTCGATAATTATGTACTTGGGACCTTTACAAAGAGATTGGTGTATAATATTCATTTGAAAACATTGAATAATTCCGTCTTTTTTGCCACTGAAATGAGGCCGGCGCAAAGGTTGAATTACCTTTCACGGCATATTAAGAAGCATCAATCGACTGAACGGGTAGAACTACCATTCCCGGCCGAATTGTGTTAATATTTTTTTTATTTCATTTTTATATTAATTTTATATTGATAATTTATAAAAATTACAATTTTGCTGATTTTCTCAAATACCATCTAGGTCGGAAACAAATAATAAAATATAAGGGAAAGGGACACATTGTGGAAAAAAAAAAACAAAATTCATATTATTTTATAGAAATAAAAATAAACATTAAACTGATTGATAAATTGATATTTCAAAAATAAAAATCAAAATATTTAAAGTTAGTTTAAAACACATGCAAAATGATACCAAAATTTTTAACACTTGGTTGATAATGGTACATACATTTGTACATGTTTACGGTCACATTGTCACTTTAACACAGGTTTAATCATGGTACGTACTTTTCTAGAAGTGTACATGTTTACGGTCACATTGTCACATTAGAATTTAGTGATATAAAAAAAATAATTAAATGATAGAGTGAATTTTTTTTTTAAACTGTGTTAGGATCTCATGTATTTTTTAAAAAAAGCTTGTCTCCTTTCAAATAGCTTTCAAATAACACGAATAGTAAAAACGGATATTGTATTTGACTGTATATTGGTGCTCGATGCATTATTTTCAGATTGTGTTTTTATTGTGAAAAGTATTTCAATAAATTATTCAAATATTTTAATGTGTGTCAATTACAGCTGACGTATAGCGATGCTACTAGAATATTCAGGAATTTTCGCTGATACAAAACGCATTGTCTCTACTAGAACTGCGCTCCCCACGCGCCTAGACCCTGCGACACCTTAGCCGGTCTACGCGTCGTCCCCGTGGCATCGTCGCCGGCCTGCATCTCCCGCGCATCTGCCGACTAGGTCAATTATACCTTCGGCTATATTCACACTGGAGTACCCGGAAGACTCCACGTCTTCGCCAGTGCTGAACAAATCCACAAGTCTGGACTCTGACAACGCGGTGTCAGAGTCCAGACTTATGTACTTTTAAGAAATAAACTCTTAAGGTGGACTTTGAAGAAACAAGCATGGAAAAGCTTGACGCGTAAGTTGTCCTATTTCCATTCCACTGTGTTCAATCTCCTTATAAATAATTCTGATGGTGCATTTTTGTTCAATCTCCATTTTAAAATAAAAAATAAAGTATCAAAAACGATAATTAGTCACTTTACTAAGAATTACTTAAAGTAATGTGACCTTGATACAAATAGCTTCATCTCAAATACGTATCATAATGTTTCAATGAAATAAATAAAGAAAACCTTCTCAAGTAAACTTGCAAATGGTAATTTGAACAACAAAGCACTAAGGCAACGCAGTATGTACTACGCCATCAACTCTGAATGCATGTTGGAGACTAATTTGGCCAGAATGTATTAAAACTAACCATCTTAGCCCAAACACATCTGAACTGCATTCAGATATGCAGGGCTGGCCCTGAGCCAAACGGCGCTTGGTGCGAGTAAAATTTTGAGTACCCTTACAGAAACCAGTAGACGTCTAGGTAGGTGATCACTGTAATTAATAATATTTGCAAGATTTGTATTTTTGTGTAGCACCATTTTTATGAAAAATAATCCAAAGGGTGATGTGTTAGGACTGTTAGGTGTTAGGTATTATCAGCGCCTTGGCAATTCGGCGCCCGGATAGACTGCTCCAATTGCGCCCGCATAGAACCAGCCCTGGGCACATGCAATTGGTTGAGAAAGCTTTGAAATGCTTTACGATCGAATACACCACTGAATTGACTGCTGATAAAGTTCTCAACGAGGAGGAAATACTCGAAACTGTTTTAGAGGAGTACACCAGCACCAAGGACAGTATTGCGTGGAATATATCTACAATGTAAAAAGGGATTCCAGTATAGTCGTCTTTTGTAGTAATCATGCAGAAATTAATGTTATTTTATTTTAAATTGCATATTAGGCGTGCGGGGGATTACCAGAGCGATACTAAGAGTAACTACTACAGTAACACGTAACAAAAGGATGAACATAGATAAATGCTAGAATGATTTAATGGACATACCTGATGGATCTCTGTCAAGTGTTCTGGATGAAGGAGTTTCTTCTTCTTCTAGAATATTTAATAGCGGAGGGCCAGCTGATCCCACTCGGTTTTTGACACCTTGTACTGAATTTAACTTCATCTGAAAAATATCAATTGTGTAAGAGTTTTTCAATTGGGAACTATGTATGTGAATGTTCACCAATCTGTTTTGTCTTAAAATTGCTTACGGTAATTTAATACGGAAAAGCGGTGGAAGTTTGAAAAAAAATTATGTAAACTTTCTGGTATTTTGCAGCACAAAATTTGCAGAAAAAATATATTATTTATTGCCTAGTTAAATACAAACCTTTTTAATTAACTATTTACATGTCAATAAAAATGGCAATACATAACAAAAAATATTTACTTTCACATCTTCAGCGATTTTGATTAGCTGTTTTATCCCTTCCAGGTGCAACAAAAGTTGGAGACTTGTAAAGTCCAGATCAATCAGTTGTTCCACTGAACGATATTGGCTGCGGAAATCTGGGCTGAGCTTATCGATCTGTAAAAATAACAAATTCACCATTGATTATAATTATTTTGTTTATTATAGACAATCGCTATAATGGCCCTAGTAACTAGTGACAATATTCACGTAAAAGAATTGGGCAATCCATGATTCACTAGAAGATTTAAGCTATAAGTGCTTTATTTTATTACCTAAAAACAGAAAACAAAGAACCAAAATTAGAGATGACATCTCCAAAGAACATGAAATAAACCCTGGAGTTCCTGTAGGATCTGTTTTAGGACCACTCCTTTTTATTATATACGAGGGTGGTCTGAAAAGTTTCCGACCTAACAATGAAACAAGAATTTTTTTCTTAAGTTTTTTTTATTTATTTTTCTACATAGTCTCCTTGTAAGTCTACACACTTCTCCCAGCGATGCTCCAATCTCTCTAACCCGTCCAAATAGTACTAGGCGTTTTTCTCTGCAAAATAATTGTTCACAAAGGTGATTGCCTCCTCATTTGACGAAAATCTCTGTCCTCCGAGCGCAGTTTTTAGATTAGGGAACAAAAAGAAGTCGCTTCGGGCAAAATCTGGTGAGTAAGGCGGATGGTCAAGCAGTTCAAACCGTAATTCGTGGATTTTTGCCATGGCAACCGCTGAGGTGTGAGACGGCGCGTTGTCTTGGTGAAACAGGATTTTCTTTTTCTGCAAATGTGGCCGTTTTTCCGCCATTTCTGCCTTCAGCTTGTCAAGTAATGATGTGTAGTACACTCCTGTAATAGTTTTTCCTTTTTAAAGATGATCAATTAAGATAAATCCATGACTATCCCAAAAAACAGCCATCACTTTCCCAGCCGAGAAAACAGTTTTTTCTATTTTTGGAGCCGGTTCCCCCGTTGCAGTCCACTGTTTTGACTGTATTTTTGTTTCGGGCGTATAATGGTGTATCCAAGTTTAATCTACAGTAATTAATCGGCACCAAAACTCGGGTTTATTGACTGCGCCAACAGAGCGCTGGAAATGTTCATTCGAACATGTTTTTGGTCTAACGTGAGCAAACGCGGCACCCAACGCGCGGACAGCTTTCTCATGTCTAAATCTTGATTTAATATGTGACAGAGACGTTTTTTGGACATTTTCATAACCTCTGCTATCTCTCTCACTTTAATTAGGCGGTCGTCTAACACTATTTGGTGAAGTTTAGCAATGTTATCATCAGTAGTTGCAGTTTTTGGACGTCCCGAGCATTCATCGTCTCCCAAGCTCTTACGGCCACGTTTAAATTCAGCTGCCCAAAATTTCACTGTGGTAAATGATGGTGCAGAGTCCTCATACACAGAGTTCAACTCATCTTTGATTTGCGTAGGCGTATTGCCTTTCAAAAACAAAAATTCAACAACAGCTCGATACTCAATTTTTTCCATTTTCACAAAAACACACACATTGACTCACTCAAACGACGGTCAACTAAAAACTGCGCGTCCAAAATGGCCGAAACTTTGGTGAGTAACTGTCAAAAGATGCACAAATACATTCGCTAGCTTTTATTGACGAGTACCGCCATCTTTGCGTTGAGGTCGGAAACTTTTCAGACCACCCTCGTACATTAAGTGCCTAAAGTACTGTTCAATCAAACATCTTGCAGATGACATACTTATATACTTTATGGCAAATACTATTGAAGATGAAATGTCAAAAATACAAAGCGAACTTCATGAAATATATAAATATAAATAAACTGAAATTAAATGTAACTAAAAGTAAATTCATGGTGTTAGGTAAAAAAAAAAAACAAACAAACTTATTACCCTAAACACAGTCAAAATATTTAGGAAGTAGAAGAAATTAAATACTTGGGCAGAATAATAAAGAAAAATTAAAACTTAACACTAACTTTGAAATGTTAAAAAAAAATTGCAATAAAGTTAACTTCTTGTAGGATAAGGGGAAAATTAGACATTAAAACAAGGAAATTGGTCTACAACACAACTCTAGCATCTCACATGAATTACTGCACAAGTGTAATTTTTCTGAGCAATAAAACACAACTTTAAAGAATGGAATAATTCAGAACTGAGGAATGAGGTCAATATTGTGTTGTAGCAGATATATGTACTTGGAGAAAAACAATGAAACGACAACTCTCTTCTAAGTGTGTGGCAATGTTTAGTCTATAATACCCTAGTATTTATTTATATAAGTTAAAAAATAAAATGTTACCAGATTATATGATAAAAAGTGTTATCAATAGTACAGTCCACGGCTATCCTACGACCAGCTGCAATGATTTTAGACTTCCTAACACAAATTTATTTGCAACACAAAATAATTTTTATTAGGTTTTAAAAAGTTCACTCCGCGTAAATATTAAGGAAACAAAAAGTCTTGCAGCTTTTCGTGTAAATATTAGTACATAGGTAATAGAATATTATTATAGTAGTTTAGATTTAATAAATTAATCGCCAAAAAATCTTTTATGAAAAAATTATCTGAATTGTCGAAATCGAGTTCGAAATCGAGTTCGAAGTCGAAATCGAAATCGAGTTCGAAGTTAGAAGTCAAACTTTTAAAAAATCGGTCACTAGTTAGGGGTTTAGTAAGTTGAAAAAAAATAGAAAAAATTTACATAAAAATAAATCGAAATGCTCAGATTGAAAATAAAGTTTTTAGGGTTCTCTATGTAATGTAGTTTCACCAGTTTCCCTATTGTTCCACTAGTTTCCGGACACTTCCAAATTAACATAAATAATGTTAATGTGGAATTCAACAGAAAAAAATATTTATCGCTTCTTTATTGATAAATGCAGTGTTAGTAGAGAAGTTGTAAAAAATCGTTTATCGCTTTGCCTTATTGTAAAATTGTTTACTTAATTATTTTTGTTGTTTGGGTAAAATGTGTGTACTTTTCACGAGACATGAAATTTTGTTCTCAGTGTTCAATTATTTTATTTTCAAGATATTTCAGTTTATTATAATGTTTTAAAAACATTAACTTGAAATAATTGAAGTGCCAAAAGACCTCAATATATACCTATTTACATAGAAAAAATACTAGTGGCGGACCGTGACTTTTCTGTGAGCTAGAGTGTTAATATTGAAATATACGACATTAGGTATTGTTGTTGTAGCGGAATTTTTTTTTTCAAATTTCAATTTTATGTATGAAGATTTTCAGGATTTTTAGGAAATCTTCGTACAAAAAATTGACAATTTGAAAAAAAAAATTTTCATCTGCAACATCATTAATTGCATCATTGTTGTATTTATCAATCTTACCACTCTAGCTCACTGAAAATTCACGGACCGCCACTGGTGCATACCTATATATAACATACGTAGCCGAGCAGTTGAGACTCTTGTGCGGTTTTCAAATTTAAAAAAAAACATACAGATCAAACAGAAAACCTCCTCTTTTTGAAATGAAATAAAATGTTTGATATTATATTATGGTGTACGCAAGCAATGCATTCGCATGGGTATTAAGTTTGCTCCAACTCTGGCTGCGATATCTATATGTACAAAAATAATAAATAAATAAATTAACGACTTACATTCCGGTATTTGATAGTAAATAAGTATTGCTTTAGCTCATCCCTGGCTGTACTGAGCAGGTGTAAGGCTTGTGCGGAGGGGGAGGGTTGAAAGATCATGTCAGCTCCTCCAAGCTCGGCACTTGCCTCCAGAGACAGGGTTCGCTGTACAGCATGCAGCTTCAGGTCTTTTAGCGCAAAGGAAATCAAGGTAAATGGATTCCTCTCTGTTGTTTTTAACATAACGACCTTGAATTCTGAAAGTTACCAAACAAAAAGTCACAGCATTTTATATTTCATTACAGGCAGGATTACTTAGGCATTAATGATATTGATAAGTAATAATTTATGTGTGTAATCCTTCACACACTTCATACTCCACCCTATGCTTCGCAGCTCCCTCCGACTATCCCGAGCGAATGCTCCATATGAACTATGGATCGTATTACTCCAACTAGTACCTCTCCCACGGATGTGCCAAGCCAAAATGTGCGTATGATGTATAGTACACCGTATCGACGAATGAACACAATTAAGAAGTATCGGGCATCAAAGTTCACAAAACATTTATTTGTGTATGCCTTTATATTATATATCAGCGGGTGTGTACCGAGCATTGCTCGGGGTTTAAATGGTTCAGAGTAAAAATAACGAATGTTTTAGTAAACTGAGTGTAATATTTCAAGGTAGAATAAATAAAACTATTTTTAATTTATATTTGAACGGCCATACAAAAAAAACAATAAAATCTCAAATGGTCTAGTGAACTGTCAAAAAATGTAATTCTTATTATGTTTATAACCACTTTAGCGATGGAGCATTTACAGAATAACATCCTTGAGCGGGAGATTTCCGGGCATTCAGTTTTGGATTCGTCCGCGCTCATTAAAAAAAATTGTACCTCAGAATTTAGAAAAATTTTAACTTCTTACTATGAAAGCCATTGAATCCATCTATATTCATCGTTTATTACATATTTGTAAGTTATATAAAATTTTCGAATTTAGAAATGAACTGATAAAATCAACAATCAATCAACAATCATCTACCTAAATTTAGGCATCCATCGCTCAATGCCTAGAGTGATGAAACCTAAATACGGGTAGCCATTGTTCGACTGGATAAGGACTATCACAACTTCAAGATCAAAAAACTTAATTTATTATTTTAAAAAACAACAGGTGTTTCAAAAAAAATTGTAGCATTTCAGTATTTTTAATAGAAAATCATTTCATTTTAATTTTTCTAATTAAAAATTAATGCAAGAAGTGGCTTATTCATCTGATCACCACAGAGAAAACATGTAAATTCTGGTCCTGGAATGGAAGTGCTGAGAAGATAGTTTTTAAAAATGTACTATCAACGTAGTAGAGTAGGTAGGTACATACCACGCATAAACAAAGTCGCCTCAAGTTCGATAAGTTGCACAAAATTATTTTCAAGTTCAGCAGTAAGCCTTCTTTCAATTTGTCGTTTATTATTCTCTGCAGGGTCAAAATACTTCAACACCGATAAGCTTGATGAACGACGTACAGTGTGCTGAAATAATGGTTTCAATGAAAACATAATACATGCTATATAATGCATTAGGTAGGTCGTAGCAGGGTTCAAAAGATATATCATAATGTAATATATATTGATACTTTTGTCCATATCAATGATATTTTAGAATTTAGTAGGTGTCTTTGTTTTTAAAAATACATATTTCTCTATGTTTAACTTTACTAGGATTCTCTGAGCACTGTTGTGTGTTTAGAACTCATTTTCAAAATACATTGCCCTTGGTATGGTAGAAATCTATGACCATTGATTTATTTATTTATTTACTAACGGACCATGTCCAATTTCAACATATTACACAAAGTTAATACAAGGAGAAATGTTACAATACAGGATAGTTAAAAAATTACTACTATGACAAAAATAGGGCACATAAACAATAAAGATAATGCCAAGTCAAGACAGAAACAAGGTTTTGATGAAGTTCACAACTTGTGCCACTAATATTACTTGCGTAATGACAAAAATCATTAAGGCTAACAGCAAAAAATTCAAGGTCCTGACTTGAGTTGACAAGTCTTGCCATTCTGGACATTGGTGAATGGTATTCATAATTTGTGGAGTGTTGAATTGATGACGATTGTTGGCCATTAGAATGAAACAAATTTGTGTCACTTGAGCAATTATTAATGCAGTAATAAGAGCTCTAGAAAGATACTTTTTATATTATGTTTGCCTTTAGAAAATAAATATCACTTTTCAAAACATATCAGTGTATTCAGAACATACTCGAGAGACTTTAACCAGCTATTCCCGAGCATTCTTGGAGTAAAAGATGAATATGTAATTTTTCTGTTTTTTTGTACTCAAAATATGCTCAGGAATCGCTGATTAAATTTTTTTGAGTGTATGTGCTGTACACATTGTATATTGGATATTTATATAAATAAGATGGTATTATATTGCACAAATAAATTATGATAATTACCCGATGTGGAGTGTCGATTTCTTTGTTTTCATCGAAATTCAAACTACATAAAACCTCCATTAGTTTTACAACCCTAAAATAAAATATTTTATTTAATAAATAATATGAGATGATCATTTAATTTAAAATATTATTCCACAATCAAAATAAATTAATCAAATATGTTTGTGTATTACCTTCCTTCTGAAACATTAATATTAACTGACGGTAATTGACCATAGAGCCTAAACTTGGGTAGTCTCGGATTGTCCATGATGAGACACTTCTCTATTTGTATTTTAAGAGAAGTTGGCTGCAGTAAGTGAAGGGGAGTAGGAGCTGAATTTAAAATGCTTGATTTCCAATCCTCTCCCTCAAATGCAACAATCACCTTATAAAACAAATATTATTATCATTATGGACAATTGCACTAAAATGGGAGATGCAGAGATATTTCAGCAAATTATTCAGAATGTAGCAGGCCTGTTATATACACTTAGGGCCTTCTTCCAGAGGGATATGCAAGTATCCGATACTCATATTGTGTACTCACGTCGCAAACAACTGTTGCGCAATCCGAACACATCGCATCTAAAATCACAAGACCCTCGTTGCCACTAATCTTTGTTGAATTCCTAAAATCGCAAAAACATAATCCTTTCACAAACTCACTCACAACCAGACAGTTGTTGTAGCTGTCTTTTAATATCCTGTCATTCTTTGTCGACTGTTTTGTCCCTGGCATTGATCTAATGCACAAGCATTGTTACAAAATGTCTGACACAAGTGATGCCTAGCTGGTCGTGGGAAACTGGAAGTTTAAAAAATGACGGCAACGCATGCTTGTGAACAAACCTCTGCGCAGATGTATGAAGATACTTGAATCATCGAGTATCGGATACTTGCGAATCCCTGTGGAAGAAGGACCTAATTCTGTTTATACAATTTCCACAGAATGTGTTGGAAAATGGGAGAATTCTAATAACTCTGGATATTTCCATTACGTTTTGTAATTTATTTATTAAAAACAGAATTGACTGTATAATTTTTGAAATAAACTCACTTGGATTTCACTTAACTCAAATAAAAATTTATCATAAGAGTGTATCTTTGCTTGTTTCAACAGTTCATCATCGCTAGCATTATTCTGTAATTGCTGTGGAAGAGTAAGTGCGCTCATCGACCTCGGAACAGAATTCACTTTGATGGCACCAAAGTTCACAATTGCGCAAGATGTGTTTCTAAATCAGACAAACATTTATTTCATAATAATTGTAGCCTTATATACATTCTATTAAACTTTTCATCATACATATTCCTAATGCAAAAACACGGTAAACACTCATATTGGGAAGCTTCGGGGGTCGACTTCAACAGCTTTGATGAACTACGAAGTGGAGAATAACAATGGTTGTAAATGCACAGAAAGTCCTTCAACCAACCACACAAAAAATTTCATTTTACCTCAGAATTTCATTTTCATTCCCTAAAGCAGTGTTTTTCAATCTGTGGGTCGTGACTCCTAGGGGGGTTGCGAAGCCTTAATCGGGGGGTCGCCGGCAAAAGGAAAAAGGCGAGGTTCTAACTACAATAAAAACACTATTTCAGTGAGAAGGATGGGCTTGTTTATTTTTCAAAAACATTTCAAATCGTGGTGTTATTTTTGATATGTTAATAATGAAATCATTTTCTAAGTTAAGTCTTTTTCTCTTTTTAGTTTTAATGTCCACCATTGAAGAGAATGTCAGTTCACATAAGTATGAAGTGGCAAATGGTACTAATAATTTTAGAGCTTCCCTTGCCAGCTCTGGATACTCTTTTTTTCTTTTCATCCAAAACACGTCAACACACTGAGAATGAAATGCCATTTTAAGCAGGCCGTCAGCAGCTAAATCTATAAGATTTTCTTTCATATTTGTGGTAAGGTCAGCCAGTTCTATTGATTTTTCTAAGAAAGGGTTTGAAATCCATTTACGCTCATTGTCAGCTTGTTCAAGTCTGAAAAGTATGTTAATAGTTTATCATGCTCTGTATCATGCAAGGAAAGTGAGCCCTTAGTGATTGGTCTGTTGCATTTTCTTCAACAGTCTTCTGCAGAGTGTAGGCCGTAGTAGTGAATATAGGTACCAGATAGAGAAAATAATTAACGTATTTAACCTCTCAGACAAAGACATTTTTTTACTATGTGTTCCTTTGAGAACTGTCAAAACGTGATAATTTTTGTGTTATTTACGAGTTTTGCTAAAAGCTTCATAACTCACGTTTTGGGAAACGTAGCCTCATTCTAAAAAATGTTTTGGAAAGATTATGAAATCCACTATCGCATTGTGTTGTAATACGTAAATATTTGCGTTTCTAAATATACATTTTATGAAAACGTCAAAAATATGTAAGAATCGCTTAGCATTATTTCAATGTGAAAAATGTACTTTTTTCTGAGTATCATAAAGAAATAACACTTTATATATTGAAGAAATATAATTAAAAACTATTAGTCACCTCAAAATATTAACCGTCCAAACTAAAATATTTTTAATAAATTATTTAGAAACGCAATAAATTATGAACGAACAAGATGACAGATTCAATCGGCTTAGATAATGCACTTCTACGTTCCATAGATATTCTTGAATACAGACGCGTAGCGTTATTCATTATCGATACTCTGTTTTTTAAATCATGGCAATCCGTATACTAGTGATGGAAATAAATCGATTTTTGTAAAATCTCGCGCGTTTACGTGAAAAGACGTTCTAATGTCTTGACCGCTATTATCATATTTACGTCTTTTGACGTTCTAATGTTCTGAGTGGTTAAATTACTAACTTTTTGTCTGTATCTATGGCCAAAGAAGGTCACCAGAATTTTTCAACCTGTAAAGGAGTCGCGTATTCAAAAAGATTGAAAAACACTGCCCTAAAGCATATATGGGCAACCGCCGGCCAGCGGGCCGGGTCCGGCCCGCCGGGCTGTTTTGTCCGGCCCTAATTTATCTATTGTTATAGTTGCAGGGAGAGATTAAATAATGGAGATGACACGGGCGCTTGCAGTGGCTCCACTCTACTGTTCAAGATCATAGTCTTCAGAATCTTTGGGATTAAATGGAGTGCACTATCTGGCATATGCACTGATGGAGCCCCTGCAATGGTTGGTGTACAGAAGGGATTTATTGTAGTAGTTCATGGAAGATCAATAGAATTACAGATCCACCTGGAAATTTTAACAAATTTTCATTTCATTGTCCACCAGCAAAATCTGCGAGCAAAATCGAAGTAGTAGTAGCCAGCATTAATTTTATTAAGTCACATTCACTTAATCACTGCCAGTTTAAGGTGTTTTTGGAAGACCTATTTCAGACTATGAAGATGTGTCTTATTACTATGAAGTGAGCTGGTGAGTAAAGGAAAAATGCTAAAACGATTCTATGATTTGAGACAAGACATTGCAGATTTTATAGACATAAAAGGAAACACAATTAACCAAATAAAAGATAATCAATGGGTGTGTAATTGAGCATTCCTTGTAGATGTCGCCGGATACCTAAATGATTCGAATCTTAAATTACAAAAACAGGGTCAGTGGTTCATTAACTGCATGGAAGATTTCTTTTTTTTTTTGTGTTTAATTCGTAGAACGCCATTTTTTTTTTTAAATTTGATCAAAATCAAATTTAATAATACAATTAGTAAGTTCTACGAGTATTTTTTGGTTTTTGTTATTGTTACAGCTGTTTCGGCTTTCAAGGCCACAATTTGAAAATGGCCTTGAAAGCCGAAACAGCTGTAACAATAACAAAAACCAAAAAATACTTGCAGAACTTAATAATTATACTATTAAATTTGATTTTTATAAAATTTTAAAAAATTTAAGTTTTTTGTAATAAACTCAGATTTTCGGAAAATCAGATAACAGGTAAAAATTGTACCATTTTTCTAGTCTATCAAGTCATACCAACATCACATATAATTCTTATGGAGATGAACTGAAGGCACTAATAGAGCAATTTGATACTAGGTTTGCCGACTTCCAAAACAAAGACTCCACATTTGCTATATTTGCTCGTTTGATGGATGCTAATTTAAATAATGTGCCAGCAAATTTACAGATGGAACTTATTGAGCTTCAGGGGGATTTAGTATTAAAATCACTATTTAACAACATTACTTTGACGGATTTTTATAAAATATATTTGGTGGAAGAAAAAAAAAATGTACGCGCATTTGCAAGAAAAATCATTTGTCTTTTTGGCAGCACATATACGTGTGAACAGTTATTTTCGAGGATGACACACTACACCGAAAATTCGAACGAGGATAACAGATGAAAATCTCTAAAATTCTATGCGATTATCCATAAGCAAAACCAACACCAATATTGATAGTACAATAAAGATGTACACCAATAAACCAACCACAACCTTGATGCTTAAGGACAACATTCGAAACGATATTGCTGAAATAATGCCAGAAGTCTGTGAAAATGTTATGAAAAATGTGTGTTTAAAGAACTCGCCTTAACGCAACAGCCAGAGGCGGCCACTTGACCGACGTCATATTCCATACATAATGTTAAAAATCATATAATCAATCAATAAAATATAAATTATAAAATTGTATTTCATTTAATTGTTATTAAAAAAAACCTTCACCTGGAACAATAAACGTAAAGACATAATTGTTTTTTTTATATCTATAAGGTGATCTTATATTTTTAGTGTTTTTGTTATTTAAAAATCAGCCTGCAAAAAATTGCATTAATTGAAAAAAAAAAAAAAAAGTTGTTTTGCACGCAATACTATTTTATATATAGTGCTATAGCTAGCCCGTCACACACTGATGACGTGGCGTGGAATGTGCTTCGAATTCGAATTTATGAATTGCCTATGTGTGTAAAGCCTTAAAATTCATTTACATATTTGATAACGCAGATCATGAAAAGAGCTCGTGATTTTAATAAAAACAGTACAAAACTCGATGATGAGTGTCACCTGTGATCTTCTTTTAGGAAAAAATGTCACGAGGGAGGCTCATGAACGGCTGACTAAATGCACGACTGTTAAAGTGTCAAATAATATCTACCAAATTCCAACGAAATTGCTCTCCCCCCAGAACCCAATTACTTTTTAAAAAACTTCAAAGGTGCATTTTACTGGAAGGGGCTACAAAATATATGCTTAAGTAACGCTTGATTCTGTACTACCTCTTTTAACAATTTTTGCATTACTTAATGATTGACTGCAGGGTGAAGATGGGCGATGTCCAGTTAAAAAAGTAGATAATAACTAATATCTGAGTGTTACTGGAAAGAGTTAAAGAAATATTAAGAGACACAATCATTCAGCGATATATACATATATGTATATAGTGACCCCCGTTTGGGTGGTACATGATTTTTACATTCAGGTATATATAAAGGTTAAGGTAACCGGGGAATGTGGCCTTGAGATGACATTCACAAAAATGGCGCTGTAAAAACTATTACTTGGCGAAAATAATAAATACAATGAAAAATACTTATTTCGGTTGTTTTCTTTCGTGCGTAACTCTGGTTCAATGAAACTCGAATATGCATTGAATTTAAGTGTTATCATCAAAATTGGAACTCATTATGTGAAGGATTCAGACATGCAATAAGATAATATTTTCTTATTATTTATTCAATACCTACATATAAGATAATATTTTGATAGAAAATTATTTTAATTGCCTTTTTCAAAATTGTAATTATCACATCCCATGATTATGGATCTGCCATGAAAAATCATGTGATTGCAATTTTGAAAAAGGTTATATCATAAACTATAATGCAATAACCACACTAGATTTTTTTCACAAATTTTGAACTTACCTTTTATAACACCCAGAATATGGAAGAATCAAGTAGGAAGAGAGAATGTCCACATCAATATCATAAACTGTACGTTCTCTAAGAGCATTTAGGAAATCAACTGATATTTCCTCTCTCAGGTCAGATAACTTATTTTTGGTGGCTTGTCGTAACCTAAATAAAATAAATATCAAATATTAGAAATTAGACTTGAATTGAGTTAAGAGAAATGCATGAGTTGTCTGTATCAAAAATTTCCTTTGAATTTAAGGCAAATATACCTGATTAGCTACATGAGCGATGGGGTATTTACAAAATTAATGCCATCAGCGATGGAAATTTCCGGGGATTCGGTTTTGGTTTTGGCCGCGCACATTCGAAAAATCATACCTCCGAATATTAATAAAGAAACATATAAACTGCTTATTGTAATTTAAAGCCAATGAGTCCACTTATATTTCATCGTTTATCTCTTATTTGTAGTTTTTATAATTGAGCTGTTTGTGGGATTTTCGAAATACAGTAGAACCCCGTTAATTCGAACCCCGATAATTCGAAAAAACGCGGAATTCGAAATTTTCGCCAAAAAAATTTCCGCAGAAATTTTTTTTCATACAAAATGATTTTTTAATTCGAAATTCGTTAATTCGTAATTCGAAATTTATTTTTGTCCGCGCACGAAAATTTGTCCGTGTAATTCGAAAAAATTTGATTTTTGCGATAATAAATCATAATATTTCGTAAATCTGAATCTAAAAGTAAGCCGTGGCGGTAAAACGCCGAAAAATATATTTTTACGTGGTTATACATCACCCTAATTAGTATTATTATTTTGTAAATCTGAATCGATTTACACTGGAATGTCATATTTTTTCAAATTTATTTAGAATTTCCGAGTTTGAAGGGCCGAGAAAATACGTTTTACACGGATATATGTCGTAGTTTTACGAATTTACACAAAATATCTGAATTTAAAGGGTCGGCCGCGACGAAACATTTGGTGTTTGGCCGCGAAATTCCATTACGCGTAAATGTCTCGTATATTTACGAATTTATTTCGAATATTTGAATTTCAAATGGCCCGCCGCGACGGAAATCGTCCGCGAAATCTCGATTTACGCGTAAATATATCGTATTTTTACGTATTTATTTCGAATATCAGAATTTTAGAGGGCCCCGCCGCGACGGAAATCGGACGCGAAATTTCAATTTACGCGGAAATATATCGTATTTTTGCTAATTTTACTTTGAATATCCGAGTTAATAAATACGTCGCGACGGAAATCGGCCAAAAAATTTCGATTCACGCCAAAATATGACATATTTTTACGAATTTACTTCAAATATCTGAACATAAAAGGCCGGCCGCGACGAAAAACTGCGATAAAATTCGATTTAGGCGGAAATATATAATATTTTTACGTTTTTTCATCAAATATCTGAGCGTCGGCCGCGACGGAAATCGTCCGCGCATTCTCGATTTACACGGAAATATATCGTATTTTTGCGTGTTTTCATCAAATATCTAAATTTAAAGGGTCGGCCGCGACGGAAATCGGCCGCGCATTCTCGATTTACAAGGAAATATATCGTATTTTTGCGAATTTATTTCGAATATCTGAATTTAAAGAGCCGGCCGCGACGGAATACGGCCGCAAATTCTCGATTTACGCGGAAATATATAGTATTTTTGCGAATTTAAATTCAGATATTCGAAATAAAGGGCCGGCCGCGATGGAAATCTTCCGCGAAATCTGATTTACGCGGAAATATATCGTATTTTTACGAATATCTCTATTTAAAGGGTAGGCCGCGACCGAAATCGGCCGCGGAATCTCGATTTACGCGTATAGCATTTTTACGAATTTATTTCGAATATCTGAATTTAATGGGCCGGCCGCTATGGTAATCGGCCGCAAAAATAAAGAATTAATTGGTATTAATACCAATTTTCTCCTAAAATACCACCCGGATTTGAAGAGGCAGCCGAGAAAATTGATTTTCGGTGTATTTTTTTTTTTTTTACTTTCATAAAATTTCGAATTACTTGGGAATTCATTAATTCGAAATTTGATTTTTGATGTCCCGTGGATTTCGAATTAACGAGGTTCTACTGTATATTGAAATAAATTTGAAAAAATCATCTACCTAAATTAGACAGCCATCGCTCAAGGTCCAGGAGTGATGAGACCTAAATATGGGTAGCCATCATTCGACGGGTTAACTTGAAAGATTTTTTTAAAGGGGGGTTATTTTTTTTCCCATTATTTCTGGCTTTCACCCATCAAGGGTGTTCTTGGCGATCATCATCCATCGAGGGATAAGGACGATTTTTTATTATATTTTTAAAAATCGACCTTATCCCTTGACGGCCTGTGGTCGATGAGTAATGCTCTCTACTACCAATCCGGAGGTAGCAGGTTCAAATCCAGGCGTACGCAAACAAATTTTATTTTGTGTTTTTCCACAATTTATTTGTTTAAAATATTACACAATAAGTGGAAGATACTCTCAATATCACCCTGGTGTAAGACCACCATTCAGAATTGAAACGTTGCTTGAAATGGCTTTAGCAGTGTTTGGTGACCAGATCTGAATAGCCAGCTACTTCCCCACCTTCCTTATATCCTTCGCAACCCCCCTACCTTCAGCCTCACAATATACCCCAGTTGCAGGAGCATTTGGGACTCAAATATTTTTATATATTATATTATATTGTACACAAAATATTTTTTTGTTGATTCAGGGGAAACTTGGCAATTATTTGCGACTAAATGTGAGTTAACTTTGAAAATACAAATTAATTACACATTAAACTAGTATGTAAATACTTTAAACAAAGAAAAGTTGGCAACATGCAGCTTCAAATAAATTTACTATTTGGTGTATTATGATGCATAAGCGAATGGAAGTCAGAGACATCCAAGGACAATCACTTCAAGAGTCGGTATAATAGAATAGTGTGTATGAATGTAAATGAAGCAAATAGTGTATTGTCTAGACAGAGTTTGTTAAAATGGATACTTATCGCCTGAAGAATTAAATTTGGCATCAAAATCTGATGGCTTGGTCCAATTGGCCGCAGTTTTTATTACCCATGAATAATTCTGAACTGAACTCACTTTGATAAGGCAGAGGATTTGTCTGGAATTTTGAAAACTTCAATAATTTTGAGAATGGTTGGAGAGTCGTACACTATCTGCAGTGGCTGAGCTGAAACTTTGATGCGCTTTCCGCATTTACCATCTGAAATAATGAACCAAACAAAACATTATTTAATTATTATCACCCTTTTTAGGGGCTTTTACACAGTAAAAATTATACATTATTATGCGTAACCCTATGGTTACGTCTATACATATACATATGGTCTATACATATGAATATTAGTAGACCTGCCCTAAGTGATTAAAAGCGTATTATTCCCCACTCCCCATACCGGTTCCATTGGAGCCGGCTGGGCTCGCGTATGGCCTCCCATGAATTTAGAAAACGTGACGTCATCATTCTTGTGCGAACTATGGTCGAGGCATCATCGGTTCATTTTACGAAATAACACGGCAAAATGGTGGCCTGCGCTATGAAAACTTGTAAAAATAGAAGTGAAAAAGAGAATAAACGCAATTGTCGTATTACATTCCATAGGTAAGCATTATTTTAATTTGTTGTAAGCTGATTCACATTGTATAATATGGATCAGTTTTAGAAACATATACTATCACGCGATGGACGCGAAACACAAATCCGTGTGCACAAGAATCAGGGATGTGCCTTCGCCTTTTGCGCTTTGATAAAATATATTTTTTTTATTTTATTTATTAATTTAAAAAAAAAAAACAATACATATTACAGTGATCTTTGGCTGTCCAACTAGGAGATTAACCTGTTTTAGGAAAGTCAGAAATAGGCAGATTTATTAAATGCGATTCTTGTTTTGTCTAGTGTATTGACTTTTACTTAATTTTTGCTCTTTATAAATAAGTTGAAAAGTTTTCTTGGTTGATATAAGAAGTTGCTAACTATATATTTTAAATAACATAAAATATATAATAGTATAATAGATATATATAAATATATACAGGGTGTATCGGCACGTACCCGACAAACTTTAACCAGCTATTCCTTAGCACATTTGGAATAAAAAATGTTATGGGCACTTTGCCGTCCGGTAACATTTTTTTTTAATAATCATGTCATCTGTGTAAAAGATTAATTTACCATTTACACATAGGTGTATTAGAAATAATAACAAATAATAGAGTTCTACCAAGCCGAACCCTCTGATATGAAAATATCTGGAGTCGGTGAATTATTTTCCCATTTGATCTCTGGTGAGTTTTATTTTATTTTATTTCATTTTATTAACGCCTAGAAGGCTTTTACATATACATGTTATGGGTTTTGTTGTTCAGTAGCATTATAAAATATTTTAATTACATAGCATAATAAATTGAGTATGAACTTATATAACAATGTGTAGGGTTATTGTTATGGTGTTATTATTTTATAAACATAAGCAAGCAAAGTTTATTGTACAAAGTACGTCGGTTGAATATTTTACAGAACATAGGTTAAACTAATACATAAACTTGAGAAAAATATAACAGATATAGGTAGGTAGTTAAGTAGATACAATTCAAGTATATAGTTACAGTGTTATTGGAATTTAGACAATGAGTTCGATAAGTTTATATAAATATAGTGTAGTTACAAGAGTACAATAATGTAAGTAGGTAATACACACAAGACAAGTAAGTTTGTTATTATTATTATAAAGATAAACACTACAGTTTGTTGTAAACCATCTTTGTAATCATCTATCTTTATTTTTTTATTTTGACGTGTTGTTCTTGTATTGTTTTGTATTTATATTGCTTATATAATGCACTTGCATAATGTTGATTGACTAGATGATAATTTGTGGAAAAGTGTGTGAAAGGGTTTAGTTTTTCCTATGGGAAAGATTTAACCCGGACATAAAATTGGAAATTTCAGCACCTATTCTATATAAAAAATATATATTAATTAATTTAATTGCCGGCAACCCGGGCGTTTATTGAATTATATTTTTTTTAGTTAATGTTAGTAAATTACCCGCCTCACTAGACAATGTATGTTCTTTTTTAATTATCGTTAATCGTATTACGTTGTTTTCGATCATATTCAATTATTAACCTATCAACTGTGGGAGTGACTCCGGAGTCCTCCAAACTAAAATCGAAGAATTTTTTTAAAGCAATTTTAACCCGTGTTTACCAAGGAACTGTATGAATAATAAGGCCAGAATCGCTTGCACTAAATATTTCTTTAGAAAATATTTTTTATTTGATAAACGCAGCTTCTTTGACGGCGTTGGAATATATTATCTTCCACTTTAGAACGTGCCGCAAACATCCTTTAAATTATTTTTAATTAGTAAATCGTGAAATAACTCAAATTAATCAAATAAAAAATTTATTTGCACGCTGGGTTTCGAACCCGAAACCTCCCGCTTGCTAGTTGAGAGCGTTACCCCTCGACTACGGAGACCTTCATATCTAGGATTTTTCGGCGTGTAATTTTTCTCACGGTCACGGGCGTCATCACAGTCAACAGATTAATACCTTCTTTCTATGTTGGTTCATCTTTAAAATATATTTTTATTCAGCTGTTATATACTTTAATTATTAACCCTTTTGTCTTTTTCTTTTGATTTCTTCCATTGTCCGTATATGTTTATATATATAACTCGTATATTTTTTTATAATATTATGCATAGTCTTAGAATACTGTTATTATGTCGGTGTATATAATACTGTTTTATTAATTTTTTGCAGACATATGATGCTTAAATGTACCTAAAAAAATGTTTATGCAAATATTATACCCAAAAAATAAATAAAAAGCACCTTCATCGACAAAATACTCCCAAATAATACCCCACACCTGGCTATGTGGTGGTGAGAAGTACCTAGCTATGTAAATCTGGTCACTGAACACGCCTAAAGCCATTTCAAGTAGTTGGGGCGATACTGAGAGTATCTACAAAAACAAGGAGCAAATAATAATGTAAATGCTACGTATTATTGTGATTAAATAATGTTTGAAATAATTCGCGTAAATTAATTTTAATTAAAAGTGATAATTACATTATTTTATTATTAATAGGAACAAAGCGGTTGTGACAACCCTAGATCATTGTTCGAATGTGGCCATTATCGAGTGTGCTTGTCGCTGTTTACTGGGGTAAGTAAATTATGAACATTCGTAAAAGTGTCTTGACTCAATAAGGAAACAAAATATTCGACTCTGAAAATAGAAGAATTTTTTTTTGCCGAATTTGGACTTCGCAAATTTGTTCATAACGTGGCGAGTAATTTGCGCTCCCATGTAAAAATGTCTATTCATTCAAAAGCAGATTTTACTTTTAAGAACTAAATGGTGATATCATAATGCGAGATGCCTATTTACTGTCAGATTGATTTATTGACGAATCACAGTCAGCTTTACCCCCTTCGTTCTTCAACAGTTGATTTTACCCCTCGCCATTATCTTCTCGTCTATTAATATTCATATGTCTGTGTGCGTAACTGAACTGCCTTAGTAACAATCTTTTTTTACTTATTTAGTGATAAATTTAAGATTTCCACTGACTCGACATAATTATTTCCCTCCATTAGTATTCTGGGCAATAATGAATACATATGGTAGCTAGCCCCAGAATTTCTGCACTGAAATAAATCCCGACTTCTAGTATTACGACGTGAAATCCGAAAGCTTATCAATGCAAGCAATTCTGGACTATCAAACGTCTATCTGTCTATCATCCAGAATTATTATAATTAATTATTATTATATCAAACGCATCATTTAGAATTTTATATAGAAATACCACGTCAGTGATAATCTTTCCGCCTGACAATTTAAGCATATTTATATCATTTAAAAGGGTGGTTCAACAAAATCGCTGGAATACCCATTTTAAAACTTAGAAAGCATGAGAATTTATTGTGATTTATTTTTGGGGTATTGTGCTGTGTTCTGCTACCTCCTTCTTTAGCCAACGTCTACAACTATTATACACCGCCTTGACGATGGATTTTGTTATGCAGACAGAAACGTTGGCTAAAGAAGGAAAAATAAATCACGATAATACTTTTGGCCATGAAATTCTCAAATCGCAGCATAAGAATTTATTTTGTATTCTTTCAGTAGCTTTTACATGAATATTATAATGTGGGTTCCAGACGGGAGATACTCAAGTGACTTATAACAAAGGCAAAATATAACAGTTTAATACACTTAATGCTGTTGAAATTTATAGTTATTATGAAAAGTAAGCAAACTAATGATGTACTTATTACTAATAATGTAGGTGCATGTATTTATGACTTTTTTGATTCAAAATATATAATATTATTTTTTTTAAATATGAATAATTTTAAAAATTTAAAATTATTGGTTTTTTAATCGAAAAAGTCATATTAAAATGGAATTCCACCATGAATTAACAGTTTCAAAATTATTTTATATTTATTTTGTTGAACTAAAACCGTATATAGACCGATGACAGTTAAAGGTCGATTCACATCTACCAGCACAGTGAGTAGCAGACAGCACACAGACGTGAGTAAAATGGCGCCGCATCAACAGCTGATTATGACACTGCATGGGTGAAGTCTGTGCGAACGCGATTTCAATTACTTTGAAATTCAAATTGAAACAAATTCTTCATACAAATTTTACTTCACTCATGCAGTGTCATAATCAGTTGTTGATGCGGTGCCATTTAACTCGCTTTTGAGCCGTCTCTGCAGTGCACTGAGCCGGTAAATGTGAATAGACCTTAAGACAGACATATTTAGTTGGACGCCCCACTTCAACGGTACGCAGAGCAGGCTGTTTGTTGGATGCTTCCCTTGCATTGATTAGAATATTAACAGCTCTCTGATCTATTTGCAACCATTATTCTAAAGTGAATTAATAATTCGTGTCTAATCAATAATATATTATGTCCGTCATGAAGTTATAGAATATTTTTTGTTGTTGTTTAATTCATAATAAAAAATAATTTAAATCATATTTAAAAAAATATATTTGACAAACTAACTAACTAACCATGACGCCGTTTCTCCGCCGTGGTAGGCAGAAAGGACGGACCGCCAAACAACTCGGTCTTGGCACACACTCCTTGCCTCATTCACATTCATCTCATACATACCTCATTCTGACTCCTGACATGGCCCGACTCCTGACATTGCACACTCTTTTCGTACTCTCTCTTTCAAATACCATGACTTTAGACATACTTACATTCATCATTAGCTGATTCTTCATACATACTTCGTTCATCCTAGAAATGAGAGACTGTAGATCTTCCATACTGTTAGCAATCAGCACCACATCATCAGCATACTACAGGCAAAATTTTATTTGATCTAAGGAAAATCAAATTTAATGTTTTTACATATTAAGTTTCGTTGTCTCGGTGTTCAAAGTCATTATCAGACAGTTTGGCCTTGAATGCCGAAACAGCTGTCACAATAATACAAACTTAAATACAAACTCAAAATCATGAACATGTATAGAAAGCCATAGAAAATATTTATGTTTTTATTACCAAGAGGATTAATTTCGAACATAACATTCAGCAGAGGGGTGTGTGTTGTTATCTGCTCGGAAGTGACGAGGCTCGGCACCACACTGTATTGTTTCACACCGGTCACAGTGAAGTTATTAATGCTTACATCGACCCTGCAAATTAAAAAAAATTTACAGAACATATCAGACATAGAGCGCAACACCAGCCTAGATAGCAAAAATCTCAAAAATTAAGTTTTTGACTTAAGGCGATCCACTACGTAGTAATGCAAAATCATGTGTTTTTGGTTTGAAAATTTGGTCGCCTAGAAATGTTTCAGATGCTTTAAATAAATACCGCGAGTATAATACATCTTGGCCTTTGAAATAATCGAGTATTTTTTACATAAGTCTTTTTATAAGCCCAAAAAAAATAATTTATAAGGCCTATGAAAACTGCTTTAAACTTCAAAATTTCCTACTTACGAACCCATTTTCGGTTTTGGTTTTATTGTATAATGTGGCCAATTAAGTTATTTATAAAATGATCGGTAAACATTTAAATATTTATGCCTGAACATCCACAAAATAAAGGCACTTTTTGGCCATGTTTTTTTCTCGCCTAAATCAAACCAGCTGGATGATGTTAAGCGGGAATTTAAGCCTTATCGCCATCTACGTAAGGAGTGTTATTGATGGCGGCTCGATTCAAAATTACACGACGTAGTGCATGGCCTTAACCGCTCCACAATTGCATGATAAATACCAAAATGTATATATTAGAAGATAGACGTAAAATAAATATTTAACTTTCTTATTATTTGAAACACTAAAATAAATTATTTAAAATACTAAACTCTAAATTAGACTATTCCTAACACCTGCAACTTATAAACCTAGGGATACCACAACACAATAATCTATTGTACTGCAGCATACCTCTATTGTACTGCGCAACTACATCGCTCATTCCCCGATACAGCGGTATCACACTATGGGAAACCAATACTGAATTTGTTTATTTGTGAATTTTGTAGATCATATTAAATACTTACTCTAACCCCAATCTGTTGTCTCTTTGTAAACCTATTTTTATTAACCCTAGATAACTATCATCGTTTCATTGTCACTACACTTTCGTCGAGTGGACCACGCAATAAAACACTATAAATAAATCAAAAATATTTAATTAAGATAGGAACTTGTTACATGGCACAAAAGTAAGGTTTATAATAAACAAATTAAGTACAAATTAATATCAGTCTACACAGTGACCACACATGTCAACATTATGTGGACCACAAATAGCCTTTCTACATCTGGTGCAACGGTGTTTGGTCATCCTCCGGGCCTTGGATGGACACAGGTAGCAAATTTTAGGCACGTTTGACATAGATGGAACCGGAGCTTCTATTGTGGAAGATTCGCCAACATTAACAATAAATATAAGAATATATGAATGTAGGTACCATAAAAATAAAAATTGTTGTTATAACTAAACTTTCGTCCAGCGGACGACGAGATGGTCATAGGGCACGTCCTAGTATGCGTGTGGCCGCATTCGCGTAACGTGCTACACAGTTTACTCTCAAATTAGGAAGGTAATGAAAGAGTTAAGGACGGGGAGAGGGGGGAAATAGGTGATTTCGAATTTCGCCGAGTAGCGCGTCGTTGCCTCGACGAGCGATTAGTTTTCTAGGGTTAATTTATTTTGTTTTGAACCTATAACAGTGTTTTTTAATTTTCGTTTCCTGTATTTTTATTTTATGTGTGAATTTTTATTTACTCTAATTTTATTTTTACTATTTCTTTCTCATGTTATAAATTGTTTTGCATGTCCTACTGCCTGTTTTTGTAAAAACCCTGAGGACATTAAATAAATAAAAATAAATGGAAATAAAATCGGCGTAACGTGAGTTCATGCAAATTTCCGAGAGATTGGGTTTATTAACCCATCCCATCCAAAGTTATTTTAACTGAAACTGACCACAGAAACTGTAGTGCCAGTTAAGTTAGTACTTGAATTTTATGACAGATAGCACTGGGGTGCGCGGACAACATACGAGTGATGCGCGCAGAATCCGAACAGTTCCGACCAATTCCGAACCTAGCTGATCGTGGCCAGGAGGCACCACTTGCTAGCGGCAGTTCTCAGATTACATTCTCACTAGAACAGGACGTTTGTCCTACAACAGTACTTTTGTATTTCTCATCGTAAATAAAACAACTTGTAATCTTGACTCCCACGACTCCCTACATAAATGAATCTGATTATTTAGTTGTAATTAAAGGACATTACAGAAACTGAATTAATTGTTGTGCAAACTTGTTTTGAATTTATCGATTATGTTAAAATGACAGAACTTTTGATTTTTGTATTTCTACAAAACAAATTAATTATTAAAAAACAAAAATTAAATGTTGCAAGATGGCAATGCATCCTACTATTTACGTAAAAATAAACATTTTGTCGAGAGGTTTAAATTATGGAGGCCCGGATGGAAGATAGCCACTAAACTGTGGTGGTTCAGAGGGAATGGGTTGGCTCTTTTTGCACTAGCATTGGTATCGTGTTTCGTAGGGCAGAACTTGCTTAAGTCAGTTAAGCCACTTTTACATGCTGGCAAATCTGAGCCTGCCCAATTGAATATATAATAATGTAGGTAGTAGTTTAAGCCAATAGCAGAGGTTCTTAAGCAAAGGAAAGTTATTTTTTTCTAAATTACAATGCTGTCCTGCAAAATCAAATGGTTAACTTATACAAAATATTAATTTACGATGTTTATGGTATTACTATTCAGTCAATTGCTTGTGCAATAGCGGCGTATCTGGAAAAAAGAGCACAGGAGAAGTGTAGTTTATTAGATTTTTTTAAATGTATACATATACCTCCCCAAGTACCGGAAACTTAAAGCAGAATAAAATATAAAAAAATTATTTGTGACATCAAAATAATTCATTCAAAGATACAGTTCGGTATTGTGCTCTAATATTATTATTGTTGATTCGCCAGTAATATCCTCTGTATGAATATTGTTTCTGAAGGAACAAATTGTAATTTTTCTTATCTGACAGATTTTTATCAACAAATGAAAATTAAACTCCGTATCACATACATAATGGCGATGGATATCTGACATTACGCAGGTCCGAAATTTATCAGCCGATAAATGAATGATTTGTGTTTAAATTGATGTGTAAACATGTCCTCAGGTTATAAACAGTCTCAGAGAAACTATTTAAATATGTAATGACATTTTATATCTCATATTCAAATATGAATATTCGCCGGTTCAGTATTCAAATGCAATATTTGCCATTAGCGGCATGAGAGTAAGCGGTATTTTTAGCCAATGGCTTTTGAAGGTAACGAACGGGCTGACAGCAAGGAAAGAGGCGGAAGCACCGCATGCGGGATCCGAGCCAGCCGAAGGGCAGTTTGCCACACCAAACAATTACAAGGTGGGTCAAATCCCAGCACTGGAAGGAATGGGAGAAAGCACTCGGAATGAGACAATCCAAAGTACTCATAACGAACCAGGCAACTCCTCAATATGGACAGAAACTCGCTGAGAGAACTGGTAGGACTACAGAACGGAACATTGCCACCTCAGGAGACATATGTAACTGTCGGTAGTGAAAAACACTCCAATTCTAGCAACAAAAATCAAACCCAGCGGCCTGATAGAATACCTGCGTCTCCGCTTTATTAAAAAATACAACAGCAAATGGATTCTTTAAAAAAAAAAAATTTATGTTTAATGTTGGAAAAAAAACCCATCTTATTTATATAGATATCGTACCTCAATCCTTTGGCAGTAGGTCGATGTTTGAGCGAAGTCCGAACACCACTGAGTTTAGAAGTGAGAACATTTGTGTTGTCATCAGAAATGTGAAGTAATAGACATTTCAGCGAGAAATTAAACTCGGTGGCCACAAATTCCACGGGCAGAGATGTAGGGGCCATATTCTCATGATAATCTATTGCCTCGTAAAACTTGGATATATCATCCTTGGTCATTGCATTTTTAATTTGTTGCACTGAAAAATAAAAATTAAATTTTAAATATTTGATTACAGATTTCATAAATATTTTGACATGAATATAATAAATTCTTCTTCTTCTGATGCCGTCTACTTTTGAGGTTGGCTACCATCATAGAAATATTCAGCCTGCAAACTGAACGCAGGAACAACTCAACGGAACTAATTGTAGTAACAACAGTTTTAAAATGTCAATTTTTGTAACTACTTATTCTTGGAGGAATTCCATTGTCCTGAGTTTAATGAAAACCAATTTTAAACTTCATTCACTTATTGTAATTATTTTTTGTGTTATTATATCGTTTTATGCTTTCTCTTTCTTTAACCAACAATTCGGTCAACTTTACAGTGCCCATCATCAGGGCTTTAGATTTTAGGTTTAGATTGTGGTGAAATGTTTATTTAAATAGAAGTGATGGTATTTAAGTAGAACCGAGGAAAATCATGCTTTTGTTATCTTTGAGGATGAGGGTCTTGTTGAGAAGAGGAAAGAGCGAACGTAGGTCTTGAAGAGACCCATGTTATAGGAGGGAGGAAACACAGAAGTCGATAAATTGTTCCACAGCCAAGCCGAACTCAAGAATGAGTCGTAGAAACGACCCGTTCTCATGCCACAAATGTCAACCGTATGCAAATGTTGGGCACACATTCAGTGTGTTACATGACTAACTTGATCCTCTCAAGGCCGGTATTTCAGTAATAAATCTTGCAACACGACACTACATACACAAACACACACTTCACCGCAATCTGCCCTGATGATGGATAATGTAACGCTATCCAAAACGTTGACTATAGAAGTAGGAAGCGCAACACAGCATAATAACCCAAAAATTAATCATGATAATACTTTTGACCATAAAAATCTCAAATCATGTCTTTATTCCACTTGTTTATTTAAATAAACGGAATAAACGGAATAAATGGAATAATTTATTGTACCTGTACCAGGCCCATAAACCCTGAAGCTACGAGGGGTAGCCAATGACTAAATAAAATATGTTATTCTCTATTCAATGTGGGTGACATCTTTGTCTACCACATGTTCCATCCATCTTCCCCTGGATTATCAGTTGAGTAATCTTGTATACTATTTTAGTACGTTGAGAGGTACATGTGATCAAAATATTTTCTTACTAAATCAGTGAAATTCACAACACAGTGTTTGTTAACTGAAGACCTTGGCATAAAAACCTGAAAATGTACTATTTTTCAGGAGAGCATTTAAACTGAATACCATGGTTCTACTGATCGTTTTATTATTTAATATTTTAAAATAATAAATCATAGATTCAGCTTTTAAGGTAAATTGGTAAATTTGTTAATTAAATATTAATTCAAAATTCTATGTGACATTTGCTGTTTTCGATTATAGTGCAAGCAGCGGTAAAAAAAGTGAACTATTCACCAATAATTTGCACTTTTCAAACAAATTTTGTGGATTATTTTTAAAATATTTAACAAGAACCGTAGCATAGACCCATGACCCTTAACAACCGAAAAATGAAATAAAAACTTTTTGAAAAAATGTGGATATTAGAGGTTTTTATCCCAAGGTCTTCTAAATTGACTTACGAATATCAATTTCGTCAGATTGATTAGTTTTTTCACCTCCAAACCAAGAGCTAAACCATCCTTTTTTCTTATCAGCCTCCTTCTTAATATTGCCCAATCTTTCCACCTTCAAGGACAGAAATAAACCCAAAATTAACATAACAGTGTAATATAAAAAAATTGCCATCAATACAAAAGAACATATTATTTTTATTAAAACACATTAAGCACGGTTTATACACTTTGTGCCCGGGCCACGTCACCTGTATATAATTTACGCCATACTTGACCATTTTGACACAGCCGTGACTTGTATCCGCGCCACATATCCACCACTAGCCACTTGTGTGTAAACCGCGCCTTACAAATGTGGCGAAAGTTTTGCGGAGACTTCGAAAAGTTTGTGAAATTTTTGGTATCAATATTTCACTTCGTTAGTCTGGCTTTAGAAGATTAATTAAAAATTTTGAGGAACAGGTTAGGAGGTTATGGATAAACAAACTCCACCGTGTCTTTGCTCTGTGCGGTTGGCTGAAAAATTGCAGTAATCAGTGAGTGATCAATGAGAATCCAGGAACATCAACACATTATCGTTCTCAATAACTGGATATTAACAGAACCAGTTTGCAAGAAAAGTCTTCGAAAATTTGATCCAAAGGGCCAAGGTATGCCAGCATAGCCGCGGTGGCCATTTGGCCAACATCATATTTCGTAATAATTAATCGCAACATTGCCCAGATAAATAATAATTGTAATGAACAATAGGTCAGTGACTACGGAATAATATATATTTATATGTATATTTTTTAATACCCCAAACTAGTCAAATGCCTGTACCATGGTGGTAACATAAAAAAAATAAGAACATATAACATATACAATAATACAATGACATGCATATATGTAGTAAAACTAATAATATAAAAACAAAATTAATATAATAAACAAAAATAATGGAGTTTGGTCCCTCGGTGTTGATGGGCAAATCTGGAGACGTCATTTTGCATAACAGCAGACTCTAAATCTGCTTTTCCAGTCTTATTTAGTCCAGTCTTGTCCAGTTCAGTTTTCAATTCAGTCAGACCATGATTTTATTCATGAAGTTTTCCGATTCTGTTCTGTAACCCTCTATCAGCCATACTGTAATTAGCTTTTTAAGAGGGTCCGTTTTATATTGCTGTTGCTGTTTGAATCCATTATAAAACTTAGGTGGTAGGAATATATGAAATCGTTGTCCAAACTTTGTATTCATTTTTGGTACTACAGTAGAACCCCGTTAATTCAAACCCTGATAATTCGAAAAAACGCGTAATTCGAAATATTCGCCAAAAAAATATCCACAGAAATTTTTTTTCATACAAAATGGTTTTTTAATTCGAAATTTGTTAATTCGTAATTAGAAATTTGTTTGTATAATTCGATTTTTGAGAAAATAAATCATAAAATTTCGTAAATCTGAATCTAAAAGACAGCCGTGGCGGTAAAACGCCGAAAAATGTATTTTTATGTGGTCATTACATCGTCCTAATTAGTATTATTATTTTGTAAATCTGAATCTGGAACGAGAAGATTTACACTGGAATGTCGTATTTATTTCGAATATCTGAGTTTGAAGGGCCGAGAAAATACATCTTACGCGGAAATATGTCGTAGTTTTACGAATTTACACCAAATATCTGAATTTAAAGGGTCGGTCACGACGAAACTCGGCCGTGAAATTTCGATTTACACGTAAATATATTGCATTTTTATGAATTTATTTAAAATATCTGAATTTAAAGGGCCGGCCGCGACGGTAATCGGCCGCGAAAATAAATTAATAATTCTTATTAATACGAATTTACTCCTAAGATACTACCCGGATTTGAAGGGGCAGCCGAGAAACTCGATTTTTTTTCATGAAATTTCGAATTACATGGGAATTCGTTAATTCGAAATTTGATTTTTGATGTTCCGTGGATTTCGAATTAACGAGGTTCTACTGTATCACTCTTTGTTCTGTTCTTAGCCTTGTCTTGTAATTGTGATATACAAGACTGTGAAGCTTGGGGTTGTTCGTATAGTACATTATAAGTGCATATATAGATATGCCTTACATCCAATAATTTGGTTTCCTTGAATAAGGCTGTTGATGGATACATGTAAGGTTTTTTACAATAGTAATAATATAATAATGATTTGTAATAGTTAATTAATGATTTATAATAGTAAACTTATGTCTCTGATGAATATACGATGCGAACGTAGGGTATAAAAGAACTGTGTGTAAGAGTGCCTCATCCATTTTTGACCTTCATACCAGTTCTACTTTAAATGTTTTTCTAATTTTATTGTACCTTTCTATTACCAAAACACGAACATTATAATAATTTAATGTGTTTAATTTTTAAATTAAATTCTACGTACCCCATATACATATGTACATAAAATAAATGTGAAAATTACTATAAATAATAATAATAGTAAACAGCAAATCAAATATATATATTTTTTTAAGAATAATAATGTATCAAATTAATAAATAAAAATAAAATATATTTTGGTAGAAAGCAATCACTTTGTGGTTTGACATGTTAATGACTAACTAACTAACTAACTAACTAACTAACTAACAAACTAACTAACTAACTAACTAACTAACTAACTAACTAACTAACTAACTAACCATCACGCCCAATATATAGGAACCCACTGGAGCAACTGACTGGACTCAGTACTCAGAGGAGCTAAACATAGGAATGGCAAGATTCCCATGCAAATATGGTTGCCCCGAAGATGTAGACGAAGATGCAGTAGACATACTGAGGGACTCAATGATAAGGGCATACGAAAATAGCTGCCATCTGAAGACAAGTACCAAACACCGTGGTAGAGCAGAGGACTGCAGGAGCTACAGAAACTAGTAAGACAAGCCTTCAACAGGGCCAAAAAGTCTGGAAACTGGAATACTCATAAGCAATACCAGAAAGAATACAAGGAAGCAATCCGAAAAGCCAAAACAGGCTCCTGGGAGAAGTACTGTGGGGAGGTGGAAACCATCTCGCAGGCAGCAAGAATTCAGAAAATTCTTGCTATAGAACCAGGGGCAGCTAAAGGCACATTCCGGAAAGTAGAAGGAGGCTTCACCAACAATTGGGAGGAGTTGGAGGAACTGCTAGGGAAATACTTTCCCGGTTACAAAAAGTTAGAAGCAAGTGACACCGGTCCACCACTGACCCGAGTTACACGGGAAGGTAAGGATTGGGACACTGTGGTTAAAATAGTTACTCCCTCCAGAGTTAAATGGGCGATCAACGGGTTTGACCCATTTAAAAGCGCGGGAGAGGATGGAATCTTTCCGGAACTTCTACAGAGGGGCCTAGATCCAATCCTACTTCCTGTGACTAAGATACTGAGGGTATGCTGTGCTCTCGGATATATTCCCATATCATGGAAGAAAACCAGGGTAGTGTTCATACCTAAACTGGGGAGAATCGACTATGGCCAACCTGGCGCATTTGGCCCAATGTGTCTCACCTCATTTCTTCTAAAGACGATGGAGAAGCTAATGGATAGGCACATTAGGGACTGGGCACTGAGAGATAAGCGCCTCCACAAATTACAATTTTCCTATCAACCAGGTAAATCGGTCTACGCGGCACTGGTTGGTGTACAAACTGGAGCAGGCACAAGCGACCGGGGAACTGGCAGTAGGACTCTTCCTGGATATACAGGGAGCATTCAACTGCACCACTATTAAATCCTTTGACAAAGCGGCAGAAAGACATGGACTCGACAAAACCACCAGAAGGTGGGAGAAGAACATGCTCTCAAGCCGGATACTCACGGTGACAAGGGGTGAGGTGAACATCAGAGTATTAGTGACACGAGGGTGTCCACAGGGAGGGGTGTTATCACCCTTGATGTGGAGCCTAGTAGTGGATAACCTGATCCAAAAGCTCAACAACGGGGGCTTATATACACAAGGGTATGCGGATGACATTGCAACCATAATAAAGTGTTAGGATGCAGACATAACCAGAGGCCTTATACAGTCAACACTAGCAACAGTGGAAGAATGGTGTGAAGAAACAGGGCTGTCAGTCAACCCAGACAAGACAGAACTGGTAATCTTTACTCGCAAAAGAAAATTGGAGGGATGGAGCAATCCAACCTTCTATGGAAAGTAGTTCTCAGGGAGGAACCCTCAATTAAGTACATAGGAGTCAGCTGGAAAAACCAGGTGGAAACAGTAGGCAGAAAGGCATGTGCTCTAATGTGGGCAACTAAGCGAATCTGGGGCAGAACGTGGGGACTCAAACCTAAAATGATGCAATGGCTGTATACAGCCATTCATAAACGAACCAGACCCAAGGCGACCCAGACAACTACTCAATATGAACAGAAACTCAATGAGGGAACTGGTAGGACTAATAACGGGACACTGCCATCTCAGGAGGTACATGCCGTTGTTGGGAGTGGAAAATACCAACAGATGCAGGAAATGTGAAGAGGATGAAGAAACTCCAATTCACCTTTGGTGTCAATGTCCCGCTCTGTTGGGAACAAGGCTTAGATACCTGGGAAGACACATTGTAGAACCAGAAGACTACCACATATCCAATGACAACCCTGGTGAAATTCTTTGTTAAAGGGACCGGATTACGGGTTACTGTTAAACGAATGAGGTAAAATGGGAGATAGCACAATGGGCCTATGGCCTAAGTGCTCATGGGAACTACATGTAAACTGTCTCTGCTCTATAAATAAATCGACCGGTCGGTGGCCGAGTTGACATCGCGCTTGGGTCTCACTTGGGCGTAGTGTGTTCAATTCCTCGGCTGGCTAAGTCCTCCATCACATCACAAGCAACATTTTCAGCTTACTGTGGTGGTAGTAGGAGATTTTCAAATATTTTCAGGTTATTCGTAACCCGGGAATGTTTGTCTTTCTTTTTTTTAAAAAAAAAAAATAAAAAATATATATTACGTCATTTTCCCGCAGGGGTATGCAAAGAGGAGGGACCGCCAAACAACTCTGTCTTGGCACACACTTCTTGCCTCATTCACATTCATACCTATTATTCTGACTCTTGACATGGCCTGACTCGAGTATATGATTCACTTGATCGTGCCATGTCTTTCTCGGGCGTCCCCGACATCTGCCACCATTCGCATCATATATTCTTCTGACACTGCTTTTTTCGCTCATTCGCTCTACATACCCAAACAATTTAAGCGTCCCTTTCTTAATCTTACTCATTACGCTTACATCAGCCTTGCACTCTTTGCGGATCTCCACATTTCTCACACGATCATACATGGTTTTACCACACCTACGCCTCAATGTGAGCATATGCAATGAGAAGAACTGGTCCATTCACCCCCTTCCACTCATAAAAGCACCTTGCACATCCCATATTTTATCCTTTGTTTCCTTTCTTACCCTTTCAATCAAAATTCTACCATACAGTTTGCCAACTGAGCTTAGCAGGCTAATAGCCCTATGATTCCCACATTCCATATGTGACCCTTTACACAGACTGACTGTGACTTCTTCAATCTAAAGGCGTGTAACCTTCCTTTAAACATTGGTTAAAAAGATGTGCACAACCATGTGAGAATTGTACGGCTATCTCATTTAAAATCTTCAGCAGCAATATTGTCGAAACCAACAGCCTTACCATTCTTCATACATTTAATCTACATTTTTATCTAATCCATGCTGATTTCAGTAACATTCACCCCATCATCATTTATATCTGATTAGCCGCTGGAATCAATGTTACTCAGGTCGCTTTTGAAGACTTTCTAGAAATACTTCATCCATCCCTCTTTTATTTCTTCCTCATTCGTCAACATTTTACCATCTTTCGATTTTATCACTTTCATGCTTTCGTTTTCTGGACCACTCCGGGACCTTTTGACTTCCTTCCAAAACAACTTAATCTTTTCTTGGAAGTGGTTTGTAATTTTGATTCCTTCTTGCTCTTCCAGGCGTTTTTTTCGTTCTTTCACTCCAACTCTTACCTTTTTCTTACATCCCTTGTACACTTCTTTCGCTCGATCTTTCTCTTCGCTGAAAGCACTGCCAGCCGCCATCAGACATAACCATGCTTTCTTCTTCTCTGAGACCAGTGCTTTAAACTCATCATCCCACCATGCATCACTTTTCTTCCTACCTTGCGTACTTATTCCAAAAACCTCTCTAGCAGATTCACAAAGACTCACTTTCATGTGGTTCCATGTTTCTTCTATGCTTTGATCGTCCATTTCTTTCTCAATCTCATCTCTGCACAATTCACATGCTTACTTCTCACATTATCGTTTTGTAGTTATTCTATGTTGACTCTTGTTGGAGTTAGTACCGTTTTCAATTTAGAGCGCCAACTGCAAAAGAGGTTTACTCTCGACACTACCAGAAAGTGGTCAGTTTCAACCTCAGTCCCTCTGAAAACTCTTGTGTTGTCGGTAACGGCTCTCAACCTAAAGTCAATTACTACCAAATCAATAATTGACCTCTCATTTCCTCTTTCCCATGTATATTGGTGGGTACCCTTATGATCGAAGAGAGTTTTCAACACAAACTCTTTCCCGTTGTCATTCCTTTTTTTATCCCCAAACATACCAAAGGCCGAATCAAATCCGTCACGTCTAATTCCCACCCACCCATTCAAATCACCTGCCATTATAATCCTTTCGTTCATATTTTTTAGTCTCATTACATTATTCACACCAGTCCAAAAATCATCTTTCACTTCGTCGCTTTCAGAATTAACAGGGGCGTAGCAAATAACAAGAAACACCCTTGTCAAAACGATTTTGAATCTGATCCACAATATTCTCGGACTTACACATTCATACTGCAACATACATTCAACCATTCTGGGAGACAGTAGCGCTGCAACACCCTGACAAGCCCTCTCCGTATCTGGTCTCCCAGACCAAATGACGAGCCTTCATTATGCTGCATTGTACCGCTCCCTTTTTTCATACTCTCTGTTATACAAAGTACGTCCACACATTTGCTCAACATTGTATCACACAATTCATTCATCTTTCTTTCCACTCCTCCTCAATATTTCAAATGTAATTTTATTCTTATTTTTTATGTTTCAAAGTATCTGTCAAATTAAAATTATACTACCAACAATGTAAAAGCCCTATGGGCGTTAAATAAATAAATAAATAAAAAATAAATAAATATTCCATGTACCAATTCGACATTTATCACGTTCCGTCCTCCTCTTTGCGCCACCGAAGAGTTGGCGATGTGGTGGATAGCGAACCTCATCGACATCGACATTCCCTTCCAAGGACTACTTATAACATCTTTCTTATTAAAACTTAATATGTATACCGTTACACACATAAAAACATACCTATTCATACAATTTTATAGCACGTGTAAAAACAATGACCATCAGTTTAATGTAATATTTAACTTAATCCTAAACTCAACCAAAAACGGTTCAAGGGTGGCTAAACGAAGAAACTACCACTAAAAATAGATATCTTATCACTGTATAATTGTTTTAAATCACTCCATATCGACAGAAAATAGTGGGCGCGGGTTCAGTCCAATTTTATCCTTCATTTCCGATTTCATCCTTCCACGCGCGCAGGGACACAAGCGGTGGGGACCGGGGGCTGCGGCTAGGGTTACAGTAGTCGCCAAATGACTCTCTTCTTGTGCAGGGGGAGATTCAGAGAAAGAACAATTCTGTGGCTGAAGCAATGGACAGATCGTATGGCCTACAGTCTATAAAGGCACGGTATGCGGCGGACAGAATAAAACAATAACTTTTTAAAGTGCACTAACTTTGGGAGGTAATTCTACATGATGGTGGAAGTAAAAAAGAAAAATTACTTTTTTCCAAAAACCAACTTCTAGGGGAACTTCACAGGTAAAAACGTAAAATTGGTCCGCCATGTGGGAATAGCATAACATATTATCTTGTGCTGTTGCTAAATCCCGTGCCACCCGCTGCATTAACATTAAATCAAAACTTGTTTATGTGGTGTATTTTTATCTAGTGTGCATTTATTAAGACTTACTTAAAAGAACATATTCATTCAGTGCGTGTTGTCTCCAAAGACTTACTTTTAACAGTGCGATTATTTGTGCATAATTTTAATTACTGTGACAATGACAGGCTTCACCCACGTAGAAAGGGCATACATTTATTAGAAATTAAAAATTAAAATAAATTACACATGGAAAGAGGACATTTTGAAAATCTGTTAAATTAGTCAAAAGCAATGATGTTAGTTAAGTGATTAATAGTTAAATAATTTTATCATTAAAAGTGTAACTACATTTTGTTAATTTAAATACAGTTCTCTTTTTGAATTTCGTTTAAAACATACACTATTGTAGAATATTGTAAACGTCAAACTCTCGGTCTGTTATTGTTTACATACGGTTTCAATGTATACAGGCCAATTACAACATTACCACACTTGTTCTCGGCAAGCTCACAGTGAATTTATCCGGTAAGTTTGTACTTCACACTAAGGATTTTTAGTATGTATGTGTTTTGTATGGAAAAAAAAAAGTTGGAATTTCGAGTTTTTCATCTTTTTTACTCCTACCATCACCTCCCGAATTTAGTGCACCTTACCCCCGGACAACCTGTATAGAAACTTATTATTGTTTTATTTTAAAAAAATAAACCTAAGTATCTAAAAATATGCTATTAAGAAGTAGTATAACGTACTTCCTTCTCGATTCGCTGCCGTATAAAAAGCAGATTGAAGACGTCCAGATTCAGTTCACACTCGTCCAGAACTGATTTAAGTTCAGGAGAGATCTTGTTCGAGGTCTGCAGCTTGGTTTGATACGCCACTGCATAGCATTTGCACATACTGCGGTGGTGAGAGATATGCTTCCAGTTCCAATTCAACTTTGTTCGTCTCACGTCACGCTCCACAACACATGTGTATGCATATTTCCACCATACCTTGTAATTATTTTCGTACGTGATCGAGAATGGACGAAACTTCCTGAAAGGAAAATCAACTTTCTAAATATAAATATGTATAAAATATATTTTAGTAGGCACTTTCAGAAAGTTAAAATGATGAGAATCCATTTTAAAGCATGGTACAAGTATATATTTATGCTTTACAGGACAAGCTTTCTTTAGGTCCTAGTGTATTTTACACCCAGCATTCAGTTTACACTTTTTCACATTCAGTATCACAAGAGCAAAACCTTCTCATAGAAGAGTTATGATTTTAAAATATTTCTGAATAAAGTTTTATGTATCTAAATGAAAAGGCTTGTTTGATGTACCTCCCAAAAAATAATAATATGTACAACCCAACCTGACAGAAGATATTGTAGGACAAGGTTTCCCAACTGATCAATCGCAACCGACCGATCAAAGCAAAATTTGATCAATCCCATAATTACAATTGCGATTTAAAAAAAATAAATAATATCTCTATATATATTAACAATGGTGAATAGGAACTATGATATTAACATGCATATTAAAATGTATGATATATTTGTAAAAATGGCACTATGCAAATCATCCAAATATTAGTATTATTATTAAAACTGTTGCATCGGCAATGTGGCCTCAAATTTTATAAAGAAAGATTGTGGATATGTGGATTATCTTTATCCTTTTTTAAAAATGATGTTAGGGGTTCTAACAAAGCAAGGGCTCCCAACCTATTTTACCATAGTTTTCATTGGGATCAACTTATAACAAGATACTTACTTACTTATTTTGCTGTTATTTTTTTATCTCTTCAGGACTTTGACTTAAACCGCTTCATTAATAGATAATAACACAAATCTAGCAAAACCAATTTGTCTTATGACCGGGAAACTATTACCGGGAACTATTTTTATACATGGTTGTAAATTCAAAATATGGAAATAATTATTATTTTCAAAATTCACAATCTTAATTACGTATTGGGATTGACCAAAATTTGCTCCACGATTGACCGGTTGGGAACACCTGCAATAAAGTAATTAAATATTGCACATGGTCTGCCACAGAGCTCAGTTATAACATCTCTTTCTAGTACATATTATTATTATTTCTGAGAAATATGAAGAGGCTACAATCCAGTTATCAGTGGTACGCAAAAGAAAAGTATTTGTATTTTATTTACCTGAAAGGATTTCTTCTAATCATGATATCCATTGAATTGGCTAACATCATAACATCCTGATATTGTTGTTTTGTGATCTGTATAGCCGTTTCTTCCATTTCTATGTTAAATATAACTTTAGGTATTCCAAACTTAGGTGTGTTTTCCTCTGGTTTGGGATTCAATGCCAATTGGGCTGTCGCATTTATTGGGCCCAAAACTGTAAAAGATACCAAATTTATCAGAATAATTCTATCATACTGGGGTACCTACATAACCGGGGTTTCAAAATATTTGCACATTTCAGAACACCTTCGTGACCTTCACTGGCTCAAGTGCCCTGAAAGAATCCAGTACAAACTGTGCTGGATGGTGTTTAAATCCATCAATGAAATGGCCCCACCCTACATCTCTGAGCTATGCGTCCCGGAAAACGGTGATCTGAGGCAGTCAACTCATAGATCAGCAACATCATCAGCTGTAGGCAGACTGATAGAACCTAAGCGAAAGCCAAATACTAAGTTTGATGATCGCGCTTTCGGAGTATCTGGGCCGAAGGCTTGGAATAAACTCTCTCCGGAACTAAGATCCATAACAAGTCCAACAGAATTCAGGTCTAAACTAAAAACTTACCTTTTTAAGCTGTCATACCCTTAAATTAAATATACCATTCCTAAGAGAAAGTCCAGTTATATTCAATTTTCCAATTATGTCCTAAATTTCGCTAATAAACAATTAGATAATGTTAATTAAGTGTTAATCTCAAGTGACCTACCAGGTAAGTATTGTACTGTATATTATCTCCATAAATAGTTAGTAATAACATAGATCACTGTAGAAATGTATTATAAATTTGTACAGCGCCCTTGAGGTGATTTTGCACAAAAGCGGCGCTATACAAGTCATCCAATTATTATTATTATTATACTAAGCATAGTACAAGTCGAAAACTACAACTTTTCAGGAGAGCAATTTCAAATTTATAAACTGTGGTTACTTGTATTGGGTGATTTTTAAATTAAATATATTTTTGTTTTGATACCATGTGAAGATATTGTCTGCAGATTGAAAAAATGAAATCATCTAAAATCATCATCGGGGCAATGGTGCAGATTGCGGTGAAGTGTGTGTTTATGTATGTAGAAGTGATACTGTGTTGCGCACGACAAACCTCTTAGGGCCGGTATTTCATTATAATAATCAGTTGTGTATTAATGTGGTTTTCAGTCATTAGTTTTGGTGTGTAGTAGCTATCCTGGGGAGACTACATAGGAGAGATATATACAATTATAATTATGGCTAAATAAGGAGAAAGGGCAACATGGCATAACGCCTCAAAAAATAAATCATTAAAATACCTTTGACCATGAGAACCTCAAATCACATCAGGGTAATTATTGTTTGTTATGGAGAAATAAATTACATAATGTTATGGGACCGAGTATTCGTTATAACCTCTTGCAAAGTAAGATCTGTATAATAGTGCCATACAATCTAACTTTTAGAAGTGTTCTTCTTCTGGTGCCCTCTCTGGAGATCTATCGGAGATTAGTTACCAGGAAAATCTTCACCCTGCAGGATCGCAGTTCCTAAACGATGAAGTATTATAAAAGATCGAACACAAATCAACTAGAGTACACTAAACTTATGACAGATACTTACTCCGTTTGTACTTAATTCGATGATCAGTTTTGTCGTTGTTTTCTTCTCGAAATTTTTGCAACATTTCACTTTGGGTAGGTGCTGGTACCGTGTACAACGTAGTATCTGAGTTCCAATACATGGAGAACCCTTCTAATATTAAGATCTGTAAAAATAATACATTTTTAAATACCTCTCATAGTAAAAATGTTTGACTACTATTTTAATATTACCTACATATCTCCAACTCAATATGTACTGGGAACGCTTAATACTAAATACTGCTAAAGACCATATATACTAGGAAACTATGAATGCTACGATGTTCTTTCAAAGACATTTCAAATAGAAACTCCTCTTTTAATTTCCAAAAAACTAATGAAAGTGCCTCAGCGAAGAATAGCAGCAAGAAAATGGTGTCAGACGGACAAAGTAAAACCAGTAGCTATACCAATTATTTGTAACCATTTTTAACCAGATTCATAAAACTGGGACGACTTTGTCGTACAGGACATATTGCAAGGATTGAAGATAGCTCACCACCAAAACGGTGTCTTTAGCAGGACAAAAAGAGGAGGTACAAAATAATTTTATTATAATTCATTTATTAATAACTAGAAGCCCCCGGCATTGCCCTGGCTTTACACAGAGTTTTTCGACATCAGATGCAGACAGTAACTTTTAATATTTTTGAAGGTCAAGTGTGCAAATTTTCATCAATCTCGGAATAAAAATGTAGATTTGTATAAAAACTAAATTCAAAAAGATTTAAAATGTGTGTTTCTCTTGTTTAAATTTTTGATAGATGTCATAATTTTTCAAGTTTATTAACAGTGTTAATTTGAAAGATAGATATCTAATCATCTTTTGAAAGTCAGCGATCTTGAGACAAATATTTTTTTAATAAATATTGAATACAATATTAGCGATTCCTAAAAGAAAATATGAAACAGAAAAATCAAAAAAAGATACGATCACATCTAGGACTCGAACCCAGGACTCTTGTCTTGCCGGGGCACCACTCTACCAACTGAGCTATTGGGACCCTATCTCCTTCGGTCATATTTAACTGTATCATACTTCAAATAAGAACTAACAACATTGTCTTCATTTTTTCATTTAGGAATCGCTAATATTATCTTCAATAATTAAATATTACAATTTGAGGTTTTACTCACTAAGTTATTTCAAAAATACTTTTAGCTTCACAAATCCTGTGATTTATCATGGGTCTGCGTAATAAAAATGAAGCAAAGTATGTAAATACATATTATCTTAAAATCTTACCTTATGTATCTGCTCAGTGACTAGAGGCACCACTGGTTTCCCGAGGTGAGTCTGCATAGAGAGGTTATAAAGGGTAAAACCAACGGAAAATGGTGATCCTTGATGAGTTGTATTATCCTCATATCTTATATGAATATCCTTTATTTTTAAAAGGATATTTTTCACTAGTGCTGTTGTCAACTTTTCAAAATATGCATTATTCCCTTTAAAAAGTTCTGAAAAACATTAATTTAAAATGTTATTCAAAAACGTTATTTTCAGTTAAAAACTTAGTACAATATCTACACTAGTACCGGTGAAAAGGGAAATAAATTGATGACTCTTCAGAATTGGCAATTTCTTTACTTTCAAATCACCCAATTTCTTTAGTAATTAAATAGAAAACCGGAAGAATATGGAAGAAAAATTATTATTGATTATTTTTTGCATTTTGTTATAAAAGATAATTAACTTTGATTTAATAAAAAGGCAATTTTATTATGTGAATAACGCCCAAGAGTCCCAATTGCTCCCAACCCTCTGGAGCCAGTGAGACTATGGCTCCCCCTATTGGGGTATGTTGTGAAGCTGAAGGCAGTGGGGAATGGAAGGAGATAGGAAAGAGGAAGGTGGGGAAGTAACTAGCTATTCATATCAGGTCACCAAACACAGCTAAAGTCAATTCAAGCAATTTTTTCATTCTGAATGGTGGTAAGGGCGATACTGGAACATGCCGCAAATAAACCATATATTATTTTAAATTAGTAAGTTGTGAAATAAAACAAATAAAATTTATTTGCACATGCTGGGATTTGAACCCGGATTGCTAGTCGAGAGCCTTATCCCTCAACCACGGAGGCCGTCATTAACAATGTAGGTGGTGGAAGAAAGACTTAATTAAAAGGTTTCAATAATCAGACAAACCATTTTCAATATTCGTTTGCTTCTTTCCTTCTTCAACTTTTTGCAGAGTACTTTGCTTGCTAAGCAAAAGTATACGGTCTTCCTTTTCTGCTTCATATTTTACATCTTGATTAGGAACAACAAGTAAGAATAATCCTTCAATCGATGCTTCTATATTACCACTAGATAAGTTAGTCCAGTCTATGGTAAGCACCAACTTTGCTAAAATTTATAATGTTAAATACATTAGGTAGGTACACTAGTACATATTTCTGTGAACAATCGACCTCACTTCAAAAAAAGGATATTTCTAATTTTTTCTTATTTAATAAATCGAAACCAAAATTTCCTTTGAAATCTTAAGATTTGTAAGTAGGTACTTAAATACCTACTCACTTAATTATAAACATATTTTTATTTCAAATAAGGGATTACGATTCTCATCTTAATGACAATTCTTTTTTCAAACTTTCGGTAAAGGTTACGAATTCCGCCTCACGGTAAATACGCAATATTTCACTTTCAAATAAATAGATTAAGGACGGATTGTTTCGGAGAATTTGAACAATTCATCAAATTTCAACGTTCATTTTCGGGTTCTGTGAAAGACTTATTTAAGTTCTGTTATTATATCATTGTAGGCTAGTTGCTTGACAAAACTGAAATAAAAACAGAACTTGAAAAAATCTTTCATAGAACTTGAAAATGAAAGTTGAAATTTGATGAATTGTTCAAATTCTCCGAAACAACCCGTCCTTAGCTTTATTAATTCAAAACATGATTTATTATGTCGGGGGAGACGGAAAAATACGCACTCTTAATTTTAATTTCGTTTATTAAGTCACTTACGCGATATGTCACACGAGATTTCAAAGAAACAAAATAATGTGACATTTGCCGGAAATACCAACCTCCCTGATACAACTAGTTATTTACCTAGCCAGTGCGCGGGTTAGGTACAGTACCTACCTACGAACTAATTCAGTTAAAGAAAATAAAATTTTGAAAATATTAAATTAATATATATAACCTAACCTAATCTAACTGTAATTTTCTATAGCAAAAAAATGCCCCTTTAATAACGCCTGCTCGCGTCCCCTTTAGAGTTACATCCCAGTTTTCAAATAGTATGTGGGCTACGCTAGGTTTGTATAGACTGGTTTGTGATTTAATTCTAATACCTATTTTCCATGTTCTAACCTAACCTAACCTAAACTACCTAAACGGAATACGTTTAATCACATTTTATTCTATTTGTTTGTTATTCGGGTTATTTTATTTAATTATATGTTGATTATTTGTTATAAATAATACATTGACTTACATATTAATATGGATTAATTATACACGATGATATTATTTATTTTATATGGCAATACTAAATTTTTTTTGGTTGGCAGCAGTGTCTATGAAATATTTTGTAGGTATGAATTACGATATTATGAATATAATCCAACTCTTGATATGAACATAGACGCCGTCTATTATAATTGACATATACTAATTGACATATCGCGTAAGTGATTTAATAAACGAAATTAAAATTAAAAGTGCGTATATTTCCGTCTCCCCCGACATAATAAATCATGTTTTGAATTAATAAAGCTAAATTCATTTATTTGAAAGTGAAATATTGCGTATTAAGAGTGAAGCGGAATAAGAGAAAATTAATAAACTTTCTTCAGGGAGGTAGTACCATAGTATTGAAAAGCTCAATCGAAGTTAGTCATCTAGGCTTGCTTGAAAAATAAAGTGGATGCAGCATTTCGAAACTGGAAATGGAATGTTCAAACAAATTTACAGTCATTAAATCCCAAATGGTCGAGTTAAAACAAGACTTCACAAAGCTTACTCAATTATAGAATTGATCACAAATTGAGTGATATGCTCGATGATTTGAGAGGTGCTTGACATCGAATTCCTACTATTCTTCATAGAAAAGTTACAGATGAGGTGACTTGAACATGTACTCAGAATGCCAGAAGACTGACTACCACGATAAATACTGGCGGCAATTCGTTAATGTTGGCTCAATGGACGGAGGCCGCTAAAGTAGCCTGGAGAAACCTTGTCAAAGCGATAGGTTCCCGATTCAAACAGGACGAGGGAAAAAAGATGAGATGAAAAAACACAAATTGCATTGTTGAATTGAATTTATATTCCATTTTTCACTCGGTTTTCAACTGAACCTAACAAGCATGCCTTCATTGTCCTTTTGACTGCTGAATATGTCGGGCGCAAATATATTACCTGATCAGAGTTAATTTTAGAAATAACTTATGTTAATCAAACATCAAGAATGCTTCAAAAAATATACATCAACACCACTGCATGAGAGCAAAATAGTCTAATGAAATGGGTTATACTCCACTGTTATATTGCGCCGGTACACAGTGGCCTATGCTCGTTATCCACAGTAAAAGCTTATCAAGTATTCTTGGAAATTGAAAAAAATCTGATAAAAACGCTGTGAGATTGTTAGTGTAGGGAGTGTAGCAAACCCATCACTCAGGGAGCACATACACAGATTTATAATTTAGTTTAGACACCTTCAAGGGAAATATTGCTTTGTTTACTCACCCAAACTTCCAAAAATTATTTGTACTGGCAAATTCAAACCATCGAGGGCATTTTGTTTAAGAATAAGATTTTCCAAAACAACATTGCCTGAAAACAAAACATTAAAATTTCTTCACTTCTTCTTTAACTGTCAGTATCATTTCACTTATTTCAATTTATCATTACGAATGTGAAAAGTACTCGTCACTAATATAGAAAACTCATCAGCCTTTGATATAGAAAAAAAATAATCATAAAACAGCATTACAGAATTTTTAATATTAAGGTGCAGGTGCAAATTTTAATATACACCTTCAGCTTTTGAGGGTCAAATATGACTGGGTGTCCATATTTTATAAAAGTTTTTTTTTTTTTTTCTATCATGCGGAAATACTTGTTTTTATGAAAAATCGAAATTGAAAAAAATTATAAAGAGAAATAATAATTCTTTCCAGCTTGAGTCAAATATTTATACTGAATGCCATTAATAAAATCCTAAAAATAGCTAAAATGAATCATTCACATTTCGCTCCGCTATCGTAACAATCAGTTTAACTTTAAAAATTATTTCTTTTTTTTTATTATAATATATGAACAATATAAAAGTGAAGGTACAGTTTTCTTACAAATTCCCCAAACAAAACGAATGTGTTTTCGAAATATCGAGTTCTCTCATTTTTCTATGATTGGAGTAAAAATGTAAGTATGTATAAGAATTAGAATAAAATAACTTAGTTTTTAATGCCAATTTATTGTATATATTTTCAATATATAAAACCAACCGGTTTCGGTTCACCCTGAACCTTCATCAGGTTTTTATAAAAACAATATGTTTTAAAAAGGTTATTTTTTTTTAATTATTATAATTATGTATATCCACAAAGTGTTTGATACATGTGAAAAATAAATCATGAAGTAAAAATGTGGTTAACATTTTTGACATTTGTAATAAATAATAATAATAAATGAAATAGTAATATTTTGAATGCATACACCGGAAAGATAATTTTATCTAGTTTATAAAACACTATTTGATTTAAGGAAAAAAAATGTATACTGCGCATTTGAAACACACAGAAAGCATTGCAAACTGTACAAAAGTGATGAAAGTACTGAAGGGTTAATGAATTGCAATAAAAAAATGTATCTAAATTATTTAAACAAATTGCCACAAAAATCAATTTAGGAATTATACTCACCACCCAATATGTTTACTTTCAATTGCGACTTATCAACATTTTCCACGTAATCGCCTATAAATTTATTCACAAGATCAACAGTGAAATTTTTTAAAACCATGTTTTAGCTGACGTTCATCACGGGGACGAACGTGTTTCAAACTTATAAAACAACAATATGTCGATTTCAGTGAATAACCAGGAAGAAAACCTATAACAGAGTGACAAATTTAATGTACGCAACAAGAAACCAAACGAAAATGCAAGATAAAGGTAGATAAGCACACATTCTGGCTTAACTTCCTTATCTTATCTTGCATTAATACAAATTATTGAGAAAAATAAAATAAAATTCCTGATAGTAAATTTATTGCTAGTTTCTCAATGCAACTGGATTAATTTTTTATATTAATGATTATTTGAAACTGCTAGTGTTATTACGTAACTATTATTTGTTACCCGTGAAAAATTACAAGATGTAACTTGACTTTGAAAACTGAGAAATTTTTTCACAATTCAAATGTAGAATAAAAATTATAACATGATCTGACAACATTTATTATAGGTAGGTACTTTATCATTTGTCTGTATTTGAAAAGACTATTTTTATGATTTTTCTCAATATGTTCATCAATTCCAATTTTGAAAATGTCACACTACCATCCGCCAGGATGCACTAGTATGTATGAATGCATGAACAAGGAAAATACAATTATTTTTATAAGCAATAATTATTAGCCTGAAACACTCATCCACATTGAAAAATCTCATGATAAAAGATACATGACGCCAACGGGACTAAATACAGATTTTTTCTGTGATGAAGAAGAGAATCATTCTTCAATTTTGTATTTAGTAATTTCATTACACGAAACAACTATTTACGCCGGGGAAGATGGTAAATGATGCAAAGTTAACATGTTTTTTAAAATCAAAGTTCAAAATTTCCCACGGCAAATCATGTTTTGCCGCAATGATTTTGTTAGTATGAAGTAATGTTTGCCGAAAAGTTCCGTTTCATATATGCAGAAATTATTTAGATAACCCAAACTAAGGAAATAATAACCTAATTTGGTAATTATTCAGGATCGCTGGCCACGTTTAGTAAGATTTCTTTTTATATAACCCTTTGATTCACCTTCATTACTATAAAAACGAAACCATCTGCATTTGGGATTTTTTTTTATTTTAGCATTGTTTTCATTGTATGGGATGACAGTCATTTAATATAATCTATTGATTACATTTTCTTGTTTTGGTATTCCTGATACTATACGAATGGCTAGAAGAGACGTTATTACCATTCACTCTATACAAATCAGGTAGGTACTATTTTGGCGAACCGTGGAAATAAAACAAAGATATTTAGGCATGATATTTTTAAATAAAAATTTTTTAATTTAAAAATGTTTTATTATTATAGGTCAGGTCAGATAGGTTGTTAAAATAAACTCGCTTAAGCCCTAATTTCTTTTTTTTTTCCAGAGTTCTGCTAAAATAGTGCCTACCTAATATGCATGAAGTAAATGGTAATAACGTTTCTTCTAACCCCACGTGTAGTATCAGGAATACCAACATATGAAAATATCGTTGACAGAAATTATTGGAGACGGTTGTCATCCCATACAATGAATGTGAATTTTCACTTTACATAATTTAAAATTAGAATGTTAAAATCAAAAATAACCCAAATGCAGATAGCTGCCTTTTGTAGTAATTAAGGTGAATCAATATGAATTCGGTTTTATTTTAAAAAAATCATATTAGGCTGGGTCAGCGATCCCGAATATTTACCCCTAATTTGTTGCATTTTTTCCATCTACCCAGCATAAATAGTTGTTTCTAATAAACTAATTAACTCTCATACTAATTAAGTTGAAATGTGGGTGGTTTATTTACGGTTGAAACGAAGTGTTACTTCAATCATTTGGGCGTATTTAGCGGTAAGCGGATTAAGGAAACTTTACAATTTTTTGTATTTCTTGGATATTGAAACACAATAGAAAAGGAAACTTTACATTGGATTTAACCGAGAACCAAATTAATAATGATTTTCACCCAAATATTAGTCCATTTCAAACAAAAAATTATATTTGAGCAGCTATTATTTATAGGTTACTGATATATTCGCCAGATATTGTGGGCGGTGAAATCCGGAATTACAATGCAGTAGTAAAAAATAATTCAAATACCTATGCGTAAAATTTTCGTTTGAGTTTCGTTAACAATTCACGGGGAAATATACATTATTTTTGCGTCATTAATAATGCCGAAAATAGCAATGACCACACACCAATATTGTATTATCAGTTCTTTACAACTGTTCATATATTAAACACTCACGCCAAGTGTCAATTTTCACAATATTATGACTTGTTATGACTCAAATTCTCAAAACATAAGTAAACCACAAATTATCAACATAATATGACAAATGACATAGTGTCCCAGTGTTACCAGAAAGCCCGCTTTAAATAAGGTGCATAAGTTTTGGGCTTGTTAAAAAAGCAACAGCTATATCCTGTTGGGGCTAAAATTAACATTATTATTACCGACTTAGCTTCAAAATCAGAATACTTAAACAATATGAGTACATTCATTAGACACTTACCTCCTCCCGAAAACAAAAATTAAGAAAAAATCAAAGCAATCCAAAAAAAAATTATATTTTTAGGATGGAGCGGAAAAAGAGAAGGATGGAGCCATAAATAAACCCCCATAAATAAACCATTCTGATGGAGAGACATTGCATCAGTGATGGTATGCCGAAAAAATAAATCTCCCCAGCTTTGTAAAAATTCCCCATATTTCATAAAAACTCCCCAGATTAGAAAAATTCTGTACTTCATCCTTGAAAAATAGACAAAAATGCCAAATACTGTGTTTAAAACAGACGAGAGTGGTTTATTTATGAAACGGGCCCAACAGATATCGACAAACGGGGAGGAGGATATTTTTTGTAATAAATTCGAAGTCGAACCCACGATCTTCAGCTTGCTAGTCGAAAACCTTACCCTCGACCACGGAAGCCATGTGATTTTGGCAAAACAATACTATTTAATGATAGTTAGTTCCTCCTACAAAACAATTTTTGATTGTGTAATATCGATACCTTATCGTGATAAATAAAAACTGTTGGTACACAAAAACCAAATGTAAAAGGAGCGAAGAAAAATTACGACAATCTACGATTATATGTCGATATGTCAGTATTTTTAGTAATGGTTTCACTGGGTTTATACAGGGTGTCCGGAAACTCGTAGTACAAGCGGGAAACTGGTGAATCTACATCACATTTGGAGTCGATTTTGTAGTATATTTTTTTTTAATTTGAACTTTCGTTATCGAGTAAATCGAGTTAGAAGTACATTTTTTTTTTTTTTTTTTTAATCAAATTATTACTGAAGATCAAAGTACCCAACTAATTAAAACTATTTGAAAGTAAAACAAATGAAGAAACTCGGATTTGAAGCATTATTTTGAAATCTCCCTTCATTTAATCCGGTGTAATCATAAAATATTTCTGCTCTGCAGGGTTAAAACATCTGTTGTTCAACCCTAAACACCAGAAAAAACTTTAACCCAAAAATAGCCGAAAAATATTTTTTTTTTTTTTTGTGAAAATGCTCAAATCAAAAAACTTTATGTTTTTTGGGGTTCCCCATGTGGTGTAGATTCTCCAGTTTCCCGCTTGTACTACGAGTTTCCCGACACCGTGTATATATCTTGCCATGGCTTATAATTATCAAAGAACAACTTGATACATGTAAATATCTCCCGAGCCAAGTTTTAAATGCATTGTTAACCCTTTCATCCCCAGTGTTAATCCAAATTGACACGAACTTTGTGATTTTTTTTACTTTCAGCAATTTAGAAAAGATGGGTTTTTGTTTTCTCATAGCTTGCAGACTTCTCTGTGGTGTCTATTTTTTTTCACTTGGTTGAAATCTTTATTCCCGCCACAAAAAGTGCAAATATTTTGACAGCTGCATATTGTGCGTTCAAAGGAAATTTTTGCCGTCATTGATTATTTAATTAAAGGTGAGATATTAATATTGTGTACTCGAATTACGTATATTTTAACGCATATATATGGGTTCTATAATAATGACATTAGTTCAATTCACTGTTCATAGTTATTTGCCAGAATATTGTAAATGAATTTCTATGTTCATTCAAATTCACTGGTAGTGACGGGCATATTTTCGACAAGTATGGCGAATTTTAGAAGATTTTTACTCTCGAATATTTCCTAATTTCTGAATGAATTCTAATTCAAATGTAATTTGTTTCAAGCCTTTGAGATTATCGTTACATTGTAAATGTTGATTGTTAACATTAAACAGTTATTCGTATGCTTTGTGTGTTATGTTTATTTTTCATTACTGTTTAAAAAATACCCTCTGACGTCCAATATTAAGCCAAATGAACGTAAAATATATATTTTTTTAAATTATCAAATATAAACCAAAAAATTCAAATAATTTTATGAGATACCATCTAGCATTACATATTTTATATATGTGGAAACAATAATGCGGGTGTGAAAGGGTTAAGAGCCCTGGCAAGTTGGCCTAGTGATACCATTACTAAATACTGTTATTTTATTTTTTATTTTATTTTATATTAACTCCACACAGGAGGCCCTGAAGAAAATAATTTCCCTCAGGGCCTATGTCATCTTTGGGGATGCTGTGTGGAGGGTCTTTTTGTGGAGAGGAAGGAGTGAACATGGGTCTTGAAGAGTCCCATGTTGTAGGAGGGAGGAAACACAGAGGCCGGCAGTTCGTTCCACAGCCGAGCTGTTGAACTTAAGAACGAATCGTAGAAGCGACCCGTTCTCATGTGACAAATGTCAACCGTGTACAAATGTTGGGCGCGCGTTTGGCGTGTATCCCGACTACGCACCGGTGCCGAAGGGATCAATGACGCTAGTACCTCAGAGCATCTTCCATTGTAATACCGATAGAACAAGGACAGCATACCTACCTGACGCCTGTGCTCTAAAGATTGCAGTCCGTTTGTTAAGATTGGGGAATCTATCAAACGGACCGCCCGTTTCTGCACAGAGTCAAGGGTTTTTTTCAGGTATTTAGGGGCTCCGGACCAGAGATGGCTGCCAAATTCGACAGTAGGGCGCACTTGCGATTTGTACAGGGTCAGCAGTTGTGTATTATTAAAGTATCTGCGGGCCCTGTACAGTACGCCCAGCTTCTGAGAGGCCAACTGTACTCTGGCTTCGATGGAGCCCCCGTACCTGAGCTGGTCACTTATAGTTATACCAAGCATATCAATGGAAGGCCTGTTCGGAAGATTGCTTCCGTTGAAGGAGACTAGATTATCATTTGGATCCCTTTTAGACGTAATCAGACAGGATTGGGTCTTTGAAACATTAAATTCGACGAGATTATTTTTACCCCAGGAGGAAATACTCTCGAGATAACCGTCCATTCTCTGCTTCAAACCCCTCCGAGCCGTTGGAGTTTGTGTGCCCTTTGGGGGCTTGTCAAACAAAAAGCAATCATGAACTGTACTGTCATCCGCGTAACAATGAATCGGTGCACATGTCAAAAGGTCATTGATGTGCAACAAAAACAAAGTCGGAGACAGAACCGATCCCTGTGGGACGCCAGCATTTATGGAGTGCGAGGAAGAGGTGAAACCGTCAGCAACCGCCTGAATCGACCTATCCCTTAAAAAGTCAGCAATCCACGTACACAGGGATGCGGGAAGTCCGTAAGAATGCAATTTGCTGACAAGTCCTCGGTGCCAGACCCGGTCAAAGGCCTTGGATATGTCTAGTGCGACCGTTTGGGTCTCACCGTGACGTTCCAGGCACCGCCCCCAAACATGCGTCACATACGCGAGAAGATCACCGCACGAGCGGTTCCGCCGGAATCCGTATTGACGGTCGTTGATAATTTTGTTCTTCTCGAGGTATGTGAGCAGTTTGTCGTTGATCACACGTTCTATCACTTTGGACAGAACTGATGTGATCGCTATGGGGCGGTAGTTGGCCGGGTTGGAGCGGTCACCTTTCTTGGGAATAGGGTGAATGACCGCTTTTTTCCAACCAGAGGGCACAGTGCCACACTTCAGGGACATTTTGAAGAGCTTTGTCAAAACTGGAACTATTTCCGCAGCACACCTCTGCAATACCAGGGCAGGTATTCCACCAGGTCCACTAGCTTTGTTAACATCGAGCCCCCGTATGACGTGGAGTACATCCCGATGCCGGATCCTCAGCTTTTTCATATAGAAGCCGCAGTGAGGAACCGACGGCGGAACAGCACCTCCGTCGTCGAGGGTCGAGTTTTCCGCAAACATTTTCCCTAATAGGTTAGCCTTTTCGGTGGCGGTGTTTGCTAGTGAGCCGTCAGGTCTGGTAAGAAGTGGCAAACTGGGTTTGCAAAAATTCCGACCTATTGAGCCCGCAAGCGACCAGAATGCTCTGCTGCCATGCGGGCAGGCAGCCAGCTTTTTGCTGATCTGCAGGTCGTGTTCGAATTTTGACCTATTAATGATTCTTTTGCATTCCTTTGCCGATTTGTTGTATGCTGATCTGCTTTCGGGCGTTCAAGATGTGTTGTAGGCTCGGTAAGCCGCGTTTTTTCGTCGAACTGCTTCGGAGCATTGTCGACTGAACCACGGCTTTGAGCCCACACCAGTTTCTTTAGTAGTCGATTGTATGAAGCCATCCATCGCCGATTTGATGACTTCACCAATCTCCTGGGCACATCTTGAAGGGTCCGAAGTCCGAAAACAAACAGCTGACCACGGAAAAGCATTGAAATGGGCCCGCATACCGAACCAATCTGCTGACTTATAGTGCCACACTTTTCTCCTCAACCTCTCATTGGTTGGTCTGAGGCTAACGGGGATTGATGTCGTCACTAGGCAGTGGTCAGATGATCCCAGAGGCGCTGTGATGTCAATCTTATAACCGTGTGGCACAGTAGTTAAGAATAGGTCTAACAGATTGGAGCGGTGAGTCTGGACATCAGGAACCCTTGTAGGCTCCTGAACCAATTGCTCTAATCCGTAGCAAATGGCAAAGGATTCCGCCTGTCGGCCAGCCGAGTCCGTTGGGCCTGAGAACTTCAACCATGGTTCGTTATGAACATTGAAGTCCCCCAGAACAACAAACTCGGCCGAAGGGTAGCGGGGTAAGAGATCATCAATAGTATCGCTCAAATGTTTGAAGAGTTCGGAAGTATCTGATTCGCTATGGTTCGGTGAGCGGTATAGACATGCGTAGAATCTTGCCGTACTGGCAAGATTAATGCGCACCCACATTACGTCGAATCTGGAGTTTTCCAGACTCAATAGTCGTACACAGTTGACGTCAGCTCGACTATAGAGGCAGACTCCTCCTTTGAGTCGGAATTTGCTTGCGAGGGTAAAGCCCGGGCAGTCCAGATAGGAGGAGTCTGGCGGCTCGGCTATCTGAGTATCGGATAGGAAAAGAAGGTTGGGACGTTGGGACAAAAGATGGTGATGGACGGAATTTAAATTTGTGTGCAGGCCGCGAATGTTGGCAAAATTTACCAACAGTTTTGGCCCGCACCGGGGACGCCTGCTACTCGCCGCTGTAACGATGTTAAAATTGTTGTGTCGTATGTTCATGAATTTTATGTTTTTTTTTTTTGTAAGGGTAGGAGGTGAAAGGAAAGGTCTGGAAAGGAAAGGTATGAGGGGTGGGTAGGAATCTGGGGTTCAGGCTGTCCAGGAGTGATGAGCGTTTGGTTCCAGCCCACCCACTGCGGTGCTAGGCGATAGGCTGGGAGAGTCCGGTTGGAGAGGGCATCCAATGCGCCCCAAACGCTGCTGCTGGGTCCCCTCCGGTCACGAACCGGCACAACAGCAGTGGCGGGGTTTTTTCACTCGCTGATGGGGCAGCCCACCCTTAGTCGTGAGCCTGAGGGTCGGGCCCCTGTACTATCGAGCGGCCCGGACAGCGGTAACCGGTTGTAAAGGGTCTCCCTCAACCAGCATCTCCCAACCGGCCCACCACGCAGAAGGTGGGTCGACGCACCCGCCACTAAGACCTGGGCAAACCTTAACCCATGAACCCGGGCACCCCTGCTAAGTCACCAAACGTAGCGAACCACTTGGGGTGACCTGTGGCAGGGGTGTTGGTCATCCAATAAATGGTTCCCAGGGCGGCGGTACCCATTCCCGCCTACCAAATTGAACAAATTTGAATTGAAAAAACTGTTATATCGGGTTACCGGGCCATTTTATGAAAACATAGAAAATCCCCTTCCCAACATATAATATTTCACAAACCTAAACCATTCCAGACAAACTATGTTATCACTATACTCAAGGGGAGTTTAATATTAATACTATTCAAGTTAAAGAAAAGGAGGAACGAGTAAAAAAAAGAAGTTACTTAGTTCGAACACTAAAATGTATTTTTAAAAAATGTATAAAGAAGGGTTAGTCTCAATCTAGGCTTAATAATAGTCTTAAATTATAATCCTTATCTGGAACCGCGGATCTCCACGTTCGCACTTATCACCGACATCACACAAGCGGCAACTTGGGTTGGATCCGAAGGGCGGAATTAGTTCAGCCTGGGCCAAGGCTCCGAAGGGCGGAGTCGGCAGGCAGTGACTCCTGAGAGGCGAGAGCGTCTTGGTAGGAAGATCCTCGGCGCCGCTCCAAGGGGGAGAGCAGGAAGTTTCTCGGCGGAGGCGAGACGGTAACTCCTGCTAGGGCAGCTCCCTGGTCGGAAGCGCCTCAGCGCCGCTCCAAGGGGGAGAGCAGGAAGTTTCTCGGCGGAGGCGAGACGGTAACTTCTGCTAGGGCAGTTTCCTGGTCGGCAGAGCCTCGGCGCCGCTCCAAGGGGGAGAGCAGGATGATGACTCCCAAGATGATGACTGTCGAGTGCGGAATGGGAACTGTCGAGTGCTGACTGGGAACTGTTAACTGTTGAGGCGAGATGAGAACTGCCCAGAGGGCAGCTTCCTCGGCGACCGCCCCAAGGGGGGGGGGGGCGAGATGATGATTGTCGGATGCCAAAAAATCAACTGTTCAGGTGAGATGAGAACTGCCGAGAGGACAGCTTTCTAGGTGGAAGCGCCTCGGCGACCGCCGCACGGGGCGGCGAGATGATCACTCTCCAGTGCCAAAAAATCCACTGTTCGACTGGGGACTGTTGGTTGCGGAATCTGTTGAGCTGCGCAATCCGGCGACCGTAGCGCGCCTGTCGTGGGGTGCTGGAACTAAAGTGGTTCCGCTTTACACCACTTTGGTGCGTTGTCTGAGTCCGTCGCGCTGGCATCGCCATCCTCACCGCTAGTTATTATTATTTTGAAATATGTTAAAATGACATTTGTACAAAAGACCTTCAAACAATTACAATATAGTCTAGCCTTGGGCGAAGGTTTTTATTGCCGGGTCGCTAGCTTAATGTGTATTTCTAAGTTGGCTTTCTAATTTTTTATTGCGGGACCGGCGAAACTATTCAGTAAATATATAAGGTCTAATAATATCAGAACTGCCGCCTCCATCTGCGTGTGAACCTACAGAGACAAATGCTGGCGCACGTGTTTACTTTGGTCTTTCTGTGAATTCAAGTCATGTATATACCTAGGGACATATCAACTATGTTTCTACACATCAGCCTTCAACACATCGCTCACAGATGGCCACCGAAATGCATAATTACACAAAATCCTTATCCTCAAAGTCCCCCAGATTTCTTACGTTTTTACAATTGAAACTCCCTTTTAAATTCAAAATCCGCCAGATTTGTGGACTTCTCCCCAGACATACCATAACGGTCTATTTACGGTCTGCAACATGTCTGCAAGTAAACAATAAACATCATTGCTAGACTTTGTCTACGTGCTCCCCCTTCCCTTTCCCTTCTTCTCGGACTTTTCATACCATCACTGCATTGCATCTTTTTTATGTGCTTATTATAATAGCAAAGTTGCCTTTACATTGTACCTCCATGGTACAATGTAAAGTCCAAAAAAACTGCCTAATCCATTGAGGTATACACAGTGTCCGGAAACTCGTAGTACAAGCGGGAAACTGGTGAACCTACATCACATTTGGAATCGATTTTTGGTATAATTTTTTTGATTTGAACTTTCGTTTTCGAGTAAATCGAGTCAGAAGTTGATTTTTTTTAAATAAAATTCTTATAATTTATTATTGAAACTATTTATAAGTAAAACAAAAAAGAGACCCGGATTTAAAGCATTATTTTGAAATCATCCTTAATTTAATCTGGTGTAATCATAAAATACTAGCAGTTAAAAACCCACTCCGCGGTTTTTTTGCTGCTAGGCCCTGCGGGCGGCACATAATTGGACTTCGCCCAGTTTAAGTGATCCTAACAACAGTTACATTTAATAGATAGATATTAGGTCATTCACACATAATAAGAATGACAGTTGTTTGAATAAATGAAATTTTACGTATTTGTGATGGATTATTTCAAACGAAACACTATAATTCACTAATAGTCCAGTCAGTGGGGAGTTTTACCTTGCAAAAGGTTAGGTAGTAGCGATTTTGATATATGTTGTTAAGATTGGGACTCTAAGGAAAAAAAAAAGTTTTCGACCTTGGGAGGGTCGAGCTCGACCCGCCATCTTGGATTGAAGGTGCCAAAATTTGTTTTTTTTCAAAATAATTGTGAAATGGTCGTTTTTACAACCAAATTGTAGAAGGCAAACTTAAAGAAAACTAAATTACCTACATTTTTTGTTGTAAGTTTTTTTTGTAAGTCTAATAGGTAACGAGTTACAGTGGCGGAAATGTGAATATTTTTCTAAAAAATGATGAAATTCCCAACTTTGTAATTTTTTCGGGTTATTCATTACATAATTATAATAATTTTGTTAACTTATTTCCACACCACCATGAGGTCGAGAACATGGCGCATTTTTTTATTGTGGTATCTCCAGTAGGTCTACTCCACAGATATACCAGCGATGGTAGATTTCGAAATTATGTTACATTACTATGAATTATGTTACTATAAATTATGTTACTTAATAACAGTCTTCGTCATCAATGTCATCATCTAACTCATTGCCTGTGATACTGAGATTCTGGGCTTCCATTGACAAAATCTCTTCTTCTTCGTCCTCGACATCGATGTTAACCTCTGGCGAATTTCGGCATGTTTGACCATTACAGCACCCACATACAATAGAACACTTCAATCCAGCTTTCCTGCAGCTACATGCAACGCCGCATCCTTTTTTACAATTGCATGAAATAAATTTTAATAAAGTCTCGGGTGCTGGTTTCTTTGTCATTCTTACTGGAACAAGCCCGTTGGTGTCACGTTTCCAGCCCAAGTTTTCTGATTTTTTCGGATTCCATACCATTTTTGGACTTGATGGTACGTTCTAAATGTATGGTACCGTGCAGCGTCAATCGTTGGTGGCAAAGAGGCAAGATTGAATTTGCTTTTTGTTGTCGACTTTGCGAAACGTTTGTAGCGGACTTCTTCCAAGGTTTCCTTATCCATGTCACCCCCGTACAAAGCAACAAGAAAGCGTGTTCCTGCAACTGCTATGTCTTCTGGTGTTGCATCATGTTGTTTGAAGATTCCTATCATGGCATTGAGTCTTGTGTCGTTTTGCACAAGCAAACAAAATTTTGTTTTTCCTTGGATGAAGAAGGACGATGTTGTATCGCAGCCGCTAAAGGCATAAAGAAACAATATTCTCAGCCTCTTCTTTGTATTTCACACTATTCGCGGAATACAGTCTTTCAAAAGTTTTGCCTCTCCCGGGTTTGCGAAGATATATACTACTTTTGGGTGGTGCTAATGCTGTCAGCAGAACTAGGAAATCAACGTCTTTGCCAATAATGAAAACAGCGTCATATGATGAACACAAGGAAATCGCAGTATTGACAATCAACTCATCAGCATCTTCTTCAGCCTGCTTAACTGTAAAATCATCCCGTATAAATTGCTTTGTAAGCATCGAAATCAGACGGACTTTGTTATTTTCATTAGCTAAAAATCGTTCTTGTGAAACTTGAACTGGCATTATTTCATCGAAAAGAACATATGCAGACATGTGTTTTTTCGATCGGCGAAGTCTTTCTGCGGTTTTTGTATTTTTTTCACCATCATCAAGCGGATATCCATCGAAAACAATGACTGCATGTGATCCATACTGATTTCTTACATCGTGAACGTACTTCTCGCAAATTGACCCAAAATGATCATTCCGATTCCATACAACTTTATGTAAAATATATCCTCCATCCACAACATTAATTTTGCTACCTTCAAGTTGCACGCCTTCTGGAAGTTGTTCGAAAACACCATAAAATGATGATTTCGTACCTTTGCGCATTCCTTCTTCAGTGAAAAGCGACAAAGGAAATGGGGTGAGTTCGAATTTAAGGAAGCGTTAGACTAGGATCCCACTATAACAAATCAACGTCATCGAGCACACGGATGATGCTATATAAGTATGTTGTAACGTAAAAATACGTTAAAATGATATTATGTAATATGTTCGTACAAAATTTATCAAGAAAACTGGAGTTTTACAATTTTTTTTCAAAATTTTCTTCTTTCAACCGCTGTAACTCGTTACCTATTAGATTTACAAAAAAAAAACTTTCCACAAAAAATGTAGGTAATTTAGTTGTCTTTAAGTTTGCTTTCAACAATTTGGTTGTAAAATCAACCACCTCATAATTATTTTGAAAAAAACAAATTTTGGCACCTCCAATCCAAGATGGCGGGTCGAGCTCGACCCCCCCAAGGTCGAAAACTTTTTTTTTCTTAAGAGTCCCAATCTTAACAACATATGTGAAAATCCCTACTACCTAACCTTTTGCAAGGTGGAGCCCTTTTTTATCCCCCACTGACTGGACTATACATGTCTACAACTGATATTAACTGTTGCCGTATCTAATATAATTTGCTCATAGGAGACTTGCGGTGCTTAAATATGTGTTACAACCGTCAATGTTTATAAGGTGAATTAATATCGTATAGTTTGTCACAACAATTAAAGATAGTTAGACCACCATTCAGAATTGAAACGTTGCTTGAAATGGCTTTAGCCGTGTTTGGTGACCAGATCTGAATAGCCAGGTACTTCCCCACCTTCCTCTTCCCCATCTCCCTCCCCTCCCCAATACCCTCAGCCTCACAACATACCCCAATTGGGGATGCCATAGTCTCACTGGCTCCAGGCGGGAGCAGTTGGGACTCTTGTGCGGTATTACTGTAAAAAAAAAAAAAAAAAAAAAAAAAAAAAAAAAAAAAAAAAAAAAAAAAAAAAAAAAAAAAAAAAAAAAAAAAAAGTTGACTGAAATAATAGATTATTACATATTGATTAATTGTACCCAGGTTTATGAATAAAAGGAGCGTTGTGCGATGAGATTAGCAGTCGGTTTATTTAAAATGTGTTAATTTTACTCCAACTGATGGTAATTCATTACTTACAACTTTTACTGTATCTAATAAAGTTTAAAGTTATAACAAAGAAGAATGAAATAATAGATTTTAAAAATATAATGTTTATATTTTATTTCGTACATATGCATTGATATCCAACGTAAGTAGATAAAATAATGTAATCTTATTAAACTTTTTTTATTAAAACATAAATAACTTTGTTTACGTCACTTTATTATATACAACCACTACATGTTTCATGAACGAAATTCACCTCATCAGGAGTAAGTCTACACCGAAGTCAAAAATTAAATATAGATTACAATTGGAAGGAAGAAGTGGAAGGAGGGGGAGGGGTAAGAGTGGGCGGGGTTTTTCAGAATTAGGAATTACAATATCGTTAGACGGGAAAGACCAGTTAAGTGGGAAAATATTTAAAAAAGAGTTTATAAAAAATTCTTGTTACTTATATCTGCTTTTATATTAACATGTTTTCTAATTTCTAAATTATTTATTTGCTATGCTTTATTTATTTATTTATTTATTTATTTATTTTTCCATGTTCTCCGTAAAACGGTTATTCACCAATACATTATGGAGAAGATTACAAATTAGACAAAAAGTATAGCAAAACACATGAAAAGGTCAGTTTCACTACTTTGTGACATACGTCAAAAGATAATTGTTAAACTGCCTGTAGGTTACGTTAAAAATGTCGATGGTCAATGCAGACTCGTTGAGCAGTTCAGTCGCTCTGTTGACTGAGGCGTTCTGATAGGCAGAAGTCCTCGCTTTTGGAGCATAAAAAAGGGTATGGGACCTTCCACGAGTATACTTGTCTGGAACATATAAGTTAATCTCTTTCAAAATAGGTGGATTATGTATAGTTCCAGAGATTATCTTAAAAAAATGTTTTCCTAAAAATATTTTTCGGCGGGCTTCTAATGTATTAAGATCGAGCATTCCTGCTAAGAATAAGGATGGATACAGGAAAGGGTAGTACATATATTCCCTCATATATAGGTAACGCATGAATCTCTTTTGTACTTTTTCTATTTCGAGAATATGGTTTTGCTCAGAAGGGGCCCAAATAATGGAGCTATATTCCAAGATACTGCGAACAAGTGCTTCATACGTTCTTCGGATTGCGATTCCGTTGGTAAATGATCTTGAATTACGAAGAACAAATCCAAGCATTTTGTTGGCACGGGAGACAATATCAGATATATGGGATTTGAAAGAGAGATTTGCTTCAAAAATTACGCCAAGGTCTCGAATCTCATTTTTACGTGTTAATTCATGTTTATTAATGTGGTAGGGGAACAGGAATGTATCTTTGGACCTTGTAAATGTAACGATACTGCATTTCTGAATACTGAAGGGTAAGTTGTTCAGTTCCGACCATTTGACAAGAGAATCAAGATCGTTCTGCAGAAGAATGGAATCAATGTAACTTTTGATTGCTTTGAAAAGTTTTATATCGTCAGCAAAAAGGAGATATTTTGAGTGGTTTATAGTGTTGCCAATGTCATTGATGAATAAGAGAAAGAGAAGGGGTCCTAGATTCGATCCCTGGGGAATCCCGGAGTTAGTTTTGTATTCGTGAGAGATATGGTGTCCGTAACTGACATACTGACGACGATTGCGTAAGTAGCTAGCCACAAAAGCGAGGAAATTCTGAGAGAATCCGATGTCACTTAATTTTTTTAATAAAATATCATGGTCGACTTTATCAAATGCTTTCTCGAAGTCTGTATAAATCACATCAACAGGTACAAAATTTTCAAATGAATTATTAATATAGGTAATGAGATTCATAAGATTCGTTGAAGGTGACAGTGTGGGACGAAATCCGTGCTGATTTTCGGTGAGTGCGTGTTTTGTTTGGTTATATATCTGTGAATAAATTATGGTTTCTAAAAGTTTTGCGGGTGCTGACAACACAGCTACAGGTCTGTAATTATCTATTTCTGACTTTTTTCCTTTTTTATGTATAGGCGTTACTTTCGTTAGTTTCCACATTTCCGGAAAGATATTTTTGCGAAGTGATAGGTTAAAAATATGTTTTAGAGGTTGAACAAAATAACTTGCATATCTTTTGAGGATTATAGGTGGAATACAATCTGGGCCGACGGAGTATTTAGGTTTTAGCTTATGGAAAGCTGTAATAATATCGTCATCGTTAATTTCATGAATTTGTACAGGTAAAGAGTTAAATGACGATGAAGCTATAGAGGATATGTCAAGTTTGGGGATATTGTCGCTAAATACTGATTGAAAATAGTGTGCGAAACCTGCGGCGATCTCAGACGATCCATTATATTTATTGTCTTTGTAGTCCATGTGGTTAAGTTTGTCACAGCCGCGGCGTTTATCGTTAGTGTAAGACCAAAATCGAGTTGGGTCTGTTATTATACTGTTCTCGGCCTCACGTGTAAAGTCAGTGTAGGCCTGACCAATTAACCGTTTGATTGATTTTCGCAAAGTTTTAAAGTTAGCTAAGGCATGTTCGGATTTTGTTTTTTTCCAAAGATAGTGCATTTTAGTTTTTTCTCGTATGAGGTGAATGATTTCCCCATTAAACCATTTCGGATATTGTCTAACATCTTTGAGCATACGTGTAGATCTTTTCTTAAAACAAATGTTGAAAATATTATTGAGCTGTTCATAAAACATTTCGACAGCTAGATTTACGTCAAGGCAATCGTAATGATTCCAGTGATGTTGTTCTAAGGCATTCTTAAGTGTGTTATCTGAGCTTTCGTGGAAAATCCAACCCATGTTTATGTCTGGAGGCAATGTGTCTGTTTGTATATGTGATTGAGTTGTGTAATCGAATGTGAATGAAAGTGAAGGGTGATGAATATCCTCTCTGACTAATGGGGAGTCATGACGGCAGATAACAGCATTTTTAGAATTTACATTACTTAATACTAGGTCTAACATGTGTGCATTTATGTTATAAACAGTGTTGAATTGTGTTAAATTATAAAAAGAACAAAAGTAATCGAAAACGTCAATTGGGTTTTTCCCTGAGGGGAAGTTAAAGTCACCGAAAATAATAATATTTTTTGATTGTAACTTTACACTTTCACTTATAGTTTTGTCGTAAAATAATTGATACTGTTCAGATGTTGTATTTGGAGGAAAATATACAACACATATATAAATGATGATATTTCTATGCGATACTTTCACCCACAAGTCTTCACCTTGGGTTTCTATGCAATCCATTCTTTCCGCGTGTGAGTGGCTGTCAGCTCGGAGGGCTAGGAGAGTCCCTCCTCCGCGACTGCCTCTATCCTTCCTGTAGACGTGGTATAGGTTTTCGAATAGCTCCGACGAAAAGGTGCTTGAAGTTAGCCAAGTTTCGGTAAGAGCAATCAGAAGTGGTATCTGGTACATTACGTTTGTCATGAAGTCGATAATTTTATTATTCAGACTTCGAACGTTCTGGTATACTCCACTAATGTCTATCTTTTTCGGACGTCGTATCGACCGTCCTAGTTTGGGGTCGTGGTCTCCGAAATGACCATTCGTTGAAGGCCACGTTTTCAGGCCAGATCGTGGGGTCCAGGAAAAAGTGGAAGTAATTTTCCGGTATGCCTATTTTGAAGGCAGCATAACGTTCATGCCTCGTAACCAGTTTTTCGACAGTGTAAATTAAATCCGGCTTCTTCTTTTTTAAGAATGAAGATATATTTTCTTCTGTGGTATTCGGGTGAAACATGAATACATGCAGATGTAGGTTTTTGGGAATAGTGACCAAGCTGTCGTCGATAGACCCTGTCCCTTTACAGATTGGCCGAGATCGTCGTCTACCGTTGACGAGGGCATCGCTATACGATGTTATTGGCTGGGTTGGCAGCTTGGGCACAACAGGCTGTATTGTACTCTGTGGTTGTGGAGGAGAAGACGCCGCTGCAGCAGATGTGGAAGCGGAATGTAGATCTTCCTCCGGTTTTCCTTTTTTAGCAGTGGATCTTGTGGTCATTTTGCGGGTAGTGAGCGGCTGGACGCCGCTAACGGGAAGGTGAGTCTGGCCGGCTAGAGCGGCTAAGGTAATAGCAGGAGCGGGGGCGGGGCCGGGGGGGCCGGGCGGTGGAGGTGTCCTAGACGGCTGCTTAGTGATATCGCCGTACGCTGAGCGCACACACACATTTAAGTCTGGCGCCGGCGCTAGTACCTGGGGAGTACCTGCAGTTACGTTGTACGAGTACTTGCATGAAGGGCACACAATTTTAGCACTACCGTCACTTAAAATTGAACGAATCGTGGTCAGTTCTCTACCGAAACCCTCGATTTTGCCACTCAAAACATCGACCGTTTTAATCAGGGACTGAATGATATCACCAAACTCTTCCATTTTGTAAATAGACTAGAACGAACGATTAAAATGAATACTATCGAGAGCCGATGACAGAAGACGTGCGTCGCGTGTTGCGTGCGTATTGTTTTATTGTTTTATATCCTATGTGAAGTATTTTAAGACCTGAAAAAAAAAACAAATAGCATTTAATAACGGTTATTGTAATAAAATGATAGGTGTAATACTAAATTAAACATAATCTCTTCACACGGTATATTTACCCTATCTCTGAAGATAGAAATAAATAATGGCGTAGAATTCTATTTGTAGATAACGATACTTCCAAAATTATAAATAAAAACATTCCTGGTACTATTCAACCGGCATTTTACACTAACAACAAAATGAAGAAATATATTCTTAATAATAAAGATAGTGATAATCAAACAAAAAATCAGGAGTTTATTAACTCAATTGTGATGATTGTAATTTCTTTTACAGAGGTAGAACGAATAGAAACTTTGAAGTCAGAACTAAAGAACATCTCAGAGCTCTAAATGGAAATAGTGAATCTGAGTTTGCAGATCACTTTTTGAATAGTGATCACACTTTTGATAAAAAATCAGGTCTTAAAATACTTCACACAGGATATAAAGCATTTCAAATAAATAATTTTGAATTTTTATAAATTAGAAAACACGTATACATTAGTAAGCAAAAAAAAATATAAATCCTCTTTTAAATATTTTTCCACTCAACTGGTCTTTCCCGTCTAACGATATTGTAATTACTAATTCTTATAAACTCAGAATTAGTAATTACCTACATATCGGCCATTTTCAAGGACCTCAGAACGCGTGATTTTTTACAAACGTAAAATTTTTTTATTGATTTTTTATCACTTAATTGTGGACAATTTTCACTGTAATGTAATAAATCCAATGGATTATTAACTTTCTAAAACATATTTTCTTCGATATTATCCAAAAATTATATGAGCTGAAGCTTTTTTTTTAAAGAAATCTCGTATTACATGAGGCGATCATATTTCAGGATGAAATCGGGTATTAATTTTAAAGTCTTATTTTTTTGGATCCGGTCGCGTGCAAACCAAAATGAACCTTACGGTTAGTTAATATTGAGGGGCAGAATGGTCGTTTTTTGCCTGCAGACCCCTAATGCGGAATTTACCCGAAACATAAGATTTGAATTCGACCAATCTGAGACGATAGTATTATTACGCTCTGTCCAGACGCTAGCGTAATAATACTATCAGATTCTTCTCTGCAGGTTAAACAGCTGTTCTTCTAATATTCATACGTATCTTTGACATACTCGTAAAATATAGCTTTCTCTATTATGATAGGTTCTATTAACATGTGAAAAAAGAGAGACGCACGATAGTTTGCAGAAATACGACTTTTGTGGCTAGACAACGAACATAACAACGATACAGTAGTGCTCGAACCGTGAACAAAGTTATTATTATTTTTTTAATAATGTAATAAAAATATTTGTGAACATATGTAGTTTGTTATATAAAATTGTAGTTTGATCTCTCGCTCTCTACCATAGCGACTTGTGTAACAGAAAGAGAAGCTAAGCATGGGTTATGCTCCGATAAAAATGAACGGTAATTTCCAAGACGCCATTTCGAAAGTTGAAGTCTAACTAACTAACCATCACGCCGTTTCCCCGCAGGGGTAGGCAGAGAGGATGGACCGCCAAACAACTCGGTCTTGGCACACACTCCTTGCCTCATTCACATTCATACATCGTCTCATACATACTCTTGTATTGTTCTGACTCTTGACATGGCCCGACTCAAGTATCTGATTCACTTGGTCGTGCCATGTCTTCCTCGGGCGTCCCCAACTTCTGCTACCATTCACATTTGCATCGTATATTCTCCTTACACTCCTTTCTTCGCTCATTCGCTCTACATGCCCAAACCATCTAAGCGTCCCTTTCTTGATCTTACTCATTACGCTTACATCAGCCTTGCAATCTTTGCGGATCTCCACATTCCTCACACGATCATACATGGTTTTACCACACATACGCCTCAGGGATCTCATTTCAACAGCATTCAATCTTATAGCATTTACTCTTCTTTGAATACCTCTGTCAGCCTTCCCATCTCTCGTAAACATGCTTCCTAAATACACAAACTCTTCCACCTGCTCCAAGTATTCCTCATTACATATTGCACACTGTTTTCGTACTCTCTCTTTCAAACACCATTACTTTAGACTTACTTACATTCATCATTAACTCATTCTTCATGCATACTTCGTTCATCCTAGACACGAGAGACTGCAGATCATCCATACTATTAGCAATCAGCACCGCATCAACAGCATGCAAGAGGCAACATACTTTCAAATTACTCAAATTCGCTCCCAATCCCACCTTTTTCAATTCTTGCATACAATTATCCATGTATAGATTGAATAACCATGGTGACATTACGCAGCCTTGTTAATCACCTTTTGTGATATCAAACCACCCCGTAAAATTACCGTTCACCCTAACACATGGAACGCTTCCCTCATACAGAGACGCAATTGCCTCAGTCAGATTCGTATTCACTCCATACTTGGACAACATCTTCCATAGCTTTTTCCTGTCGACTCGGTCGTATGCTTTTTGTAGATCTATAAAGGCACAGAAAAGTTTCTGGTTTTTTGCCAGAAACTTCTCGGTGAGCATACGCAATGAGAAGATCTGGTCCATGCACCCCCTTCCACTCATAAAAGCACCTTGCACATCCCATATTTTATCATTTGTTTCCCTTCTTACCCTTTCAATCATAATTCTACCATACAGCTTGCCAACTGAACTTAGCAGGTTAATAGCCCTATGATTCCCACATTCCATACGTAACCCTTTACCTTTGTATAATGGCATGATCACTGCCCTTCTCCAATCTAAAGGCGTGTAAGCCTCCTTTAAACATTGGTTAAAAAGATTGCACAACCATGTGAGAATTATACGGCTACCTCCTTTAAAATATTCAGCAGCAATATTGCCGAAACCGACAGCCTTACCATTCTTCATACACTTAATTGATCTTTCTATCTCATCCATGCTAATTTCGGTAACATTCACTCCATCATCATTTATATCTGATGCGCTGCTGGAATCACTGTCACTCACTTCGCTTTCGAAGACTTCCTCGAAATACTTCATCCATCTCTCTTTTATTTTTTCCTCATTCGTCAACATTTTTCCATCTTTCGATTTTATCACTTTCATGCTTCCGTTTTCTGGGCCACACCGGGACCTTTTGACTTCCTTCCAAAACAACTTAATGTTTTCTTGGAAAGGGTTTGTCATTTTCATTCCTTCTTCCTCTTCCAAACGTTTCTTTCGTTCTTTCACTCCAACTCTTACTTTTTTCTTACATTCCTTATATACTTCTTTTGCTCGATCCTTCTCTTCACTGGCAGCACTTCCAGCCGCAATAACTAATAGCCATAACCATGCTTTCTTCTTCTCTGAGATCAGTGCTTTAATCTCATCATCCCACCATGCATCACCTTTCTTCCTACCTTGCGTACTTATACCACAAACCTCTCTAGCAGATTCACAAAGACTCACTTTTATGTGGTTCCATGTTTCGTCTATGCTTAGACCGTCCATTTTCTTCTCATTCAATCTCATCTCTGCACAATTCACATACTTACTTCTCACATTATCGTTTTGAAGTTTTTCTATTTTGACTCTTGTTGGAGTTAATACCGTTTTCACTTTAGAGCGCCAACCACGAAAGAGGTTTACTCTCGATACCACCAAAAAGTGGTCAGTTTCAACCTCAGCCCCTCTGAAAACTCTCGTGTCCTCGGTAACGGCTCTCAACCTAGAGTCAATTACTACAAAATCGATAATTGACCTCTCATTTCTTCTTTCTCGCGTATATTGGTGGATACCTTTATGATCGAAAAAAGTATTGGACACGAACAGGTTCAACTCTAAACATACTTCAAGTATTCTGTTCCCGTTGTCATTCGTTCTTTTATCCCCAAACATACCTAAGGCCGATTCAAATCCGTCAGGTCTAATTCCTATCCACCCATTCAAATCGCCTGCCATTATAATTCTTTCTTTAATATTTTTCAGTCTCATTACATCATTCACACTAGTCCAAAAATCATCTTTCTCTTCGTCACTCTCAGAATTGACAGGGGCATAACAAACAACAAGAAATACCCTTGTCAACCCGATTTTGAACCTGATCCACATTATTCTCGGACTTACACATTCATACTGCAACATACGTTCAATCATTCTGGGAAACAGTAGTGCTGCAACACCCTGACACCCCCTCTCCGTATCTGGTCTCCCAGACCAAATGATGAGCCTATCATTATGCTGCATTGTACCGCTTCTTTTTTTCATACTCTCTGTTACACAAAGTATGTCCAAACATTTTCTAACCATTGTGTCACACAGTTCATTCATCTTTCTTTCCATACCTCCTCTAATATTCCACGTACCAATTCGACATTGTTCGAGTTCCTTCCTCCTCTTTGCGCCACCGAAGGGTTGGCGATGTGATGGATAGCGAGCCTCATCGACACCTGTGTCGGCCATTCCCTTCTTCGAACTGCTTATCTAGTCTAACATACTGATACTTAGGTATAAATCACTTACATACAAATTAATACAATATTTAACTTAATCCTAACGCCATCAAAACTGTTCCAGATGTCCAAATGAAAAAACTTAATTTAAAAACTTAAAAAATTAATTTTAAAATAAATTAATTAATTTAATTAATTCTTAATTTTAAAACTTAATTCTAAAACAAAAAGTATCGTATCACTATAACAATAAACTTTTCACTGCATAATTGTTTGTAATAGTTCATATAGTAAGACAAAAGACGCGGCTTCATTTCGATTTCGTCCTTCCTAGGGCGTAGGGGCACGGGGGCGGTGCAGCGGGGGTGTAGAAATTGCCAGATGATTGTCTTGTACGGGTCATCTTGTAAGGACGATGGTCGTGGGCGATTCAGTGATCCAACCACGGACAGGTTGAAGTCAGTTGAAGTGAAGTTTTTGAAGTGAAACTTCTTTACGCGCGTTATGCAATTTCGAGGACAGGAGTAAAACCAACTCATGACCGTCATGAAAAACCGTGATCATTTCGCTATAGGAGCCTAGCCAATATTATATACCTTTTTTAGGTCACTCTCCAAACTCAGCTTCGCGGTCTAGAGGCAGAGCGCGCGACTCTCGTCGTGAAGAATCGAGGTTCGGTCCCCGCTTAAACTATTTTTTTTTTCTTTTTGTGATTTTTTTAATAATAATTTTTTTTAAAGTGATAAAATGCTTTTTTAAAAAGTGATAAAAGACTTTTAGATATTTTGACTATATGATATTTTGGTCGAATACGTAATAACCGCGGTCTAGAGGTAGAGCGTTCGACACTCGTTATGCAGGACCCGGGTTCGAATCCCATATTTTTATAACTTTTAATTTTTTTATCAACGATTTGTATTTTCTTTTTGTGATTTTTTTAATAATAATTTTTTTTAAAGTGATAAAATGCTCTCGTGCTACGACTTTTAGATATTATGACTATATGATATTTTGGTCGAATAGGTAATAACCGCGGTCTAGAGGCAGAGCGTTCGACACTCGTTATGCAGGACCCGGGTTCGAATCCCATATTTTTATAACTTTTAATTTTTTTTTTATCACATGCTACTTATAAATATGTCAATAGACAGAAAAAAAGAGAGAATGAAATGAAAAGAGAGAGAGAAGAATACTAAAAGTTTCACTTCCGTCGTGCGTAGGCTTGCCACACACTGTATTTTTTTAGCGTAAATATTTTGAATTTTCTTTCACCCATCTAAAAATAATGTTGCGTGCTAGAATTCTTCAAGGTGATACATTAATGCCGTGTTGTGTTAAAGTGTGTTATCGGGTCTATCTCCACCAATTGAAAGAAGGACTCGAACCCGTTGTTAAATACAGGTACTAACCTTTCGTTCTTTGATACAATGTTCCTAATTCCTGAATGTACTTCATTGGCTAATAATTTAATTAATTTTCCTTTTCAGACCTATCCGTATTCCGACGTAATACTATACCACGTATTAGGATGCTAAAACTGCTAAACAAAGCCACGATTACATCAAACAAGGTCATTTAAACCTCTCCAGAATTGTATCATGTAAGTACCTTATTCAGATTTAACCAGCATTTTCCATAATGTTTGCTGACGACAAAGCTGTGGAAATTATATGAAACCCTTGCAGAAGAATTTGAATAACTTCTAGTGAAGTGACAGTAATAATTAACACTTAAATTTGTTACTCTTTAACTAATATTTATAAGATGTAAGTCACCTACTGAATTAATCCATCACCATTAATGTCCCCTTTTTCTTTAAATATTTTTAATTAATTTTATCCATGAAATTTATTAAATATGTGTACAATACTAGAATAGTGTAATCATTGTTCTCAAATTTTGTCTTTTTCTAGATAAGACGAAGGGCATTTTGAGCTGCATTGGTCCGACGGCAGCCCTTTCTCCCAGGAAACAGAAGACGCACTTGGAGATTATGGGGACCAGACGGCAGCTGCGATATGTATAACATGTGTATATATATAACAGACTTTTCTGTAGGCCTTTTTAAGGTATACAATTCCGTAGTACATTATTTTGATATTCTCATAAGGTCTCGCCAGCGTTAGCAATGTAAACGGCCAAAAATAATCTTTATATCGACTTTTCTCTGCTTTTTATCAATATGTGTCAATGCATGTGTTATTTATCTAAACCTTCCGGAAGAAATTCTCTAAATGATGCTGAAAACCTTATCGAAATCAGTCGCATAGTTAAGAAGAAATAAGCGCATCAACAGACAGACGCGAATGTCACTTTATTTTATACTATTTATAGATAATGGATTCCACCACGAATTGTCAGTATCCAAAATAGAAATATTAATTACATGTTCTTAATGGTGCTGCCACACGCAAAGCTCACATCAACAGATAATATAAAGCACAATAGCGCTCGCCATATAATCCCATACAGACCCGACACACGTAAAAAGATAACGCGCTATAAGTGTGGTTCTGAACTTCGCTAACCGAATTTATTTTACGTATCCGCTCCCGAAGCGATATTTGAAAAGTTATGCGTCCCCCTCTCCGCCGTAAAAAGGAGAGGGGGTCATTTTAATTACGGAGCTACCAACTAAGTTCTGTGTTCCCTTAGTAAAGTTGTCACTTTGACAGATGAAATTATGTTCCTCGGCCGCTCTCGAATTCAACTGACCCCCTCTCCTACCATAGGAAGAAATATTTGATAGCGTCGTGTGTCGGTAGAAAAGATGATGCGCTGTACATTAACTTTTGATGTGAGCTTTGCGTGTGGCAGCAGCTTAACTTCTATTTCATAATATCTTTTGTTGTTTTACAATGTGACGTCATCAGTGGACAAAATTTCTCCCTACTAAAGGCCGAAGTTATCAATCTAGTGATTGGTTTATTTATGATTTATCGTAATAAATCTGTAAACGAACGGGCATTTCTCTCAGATTTGGCCTTGAAACTCATTTGAAACCGCCACGCCCACCTCAAAATTCTTATAGAAAACGAATAATATGGCTAAAAGCTCAGATCTCATTGGTTAGAGCAGAAGGATTGGTTTGATCTCTCGCTCTCTACCATAATGACTCGTGTAACAGAAAGAGATGACGGAATTTTGCCGTTTGACAGTTTTCAAATCATTCCAACAAAATGAGAGTGGTTTATTTATACACGCGGGTTGTCATTTCGCGTCGAAAATATTGCTTGTTAAAGTTGTTCGTGATAAAAAATACAATATAAGCCAGTATAGTGTTAGCGAGTTACAAACATATATTCAACCTACCTAAGTAAGTTTAAAGTGAATTGACAGTTTTTAGGTTATTACGTAACATACTTGGCATATGTCTTCCTCCACAACGTATAAATGTTATTTATTATATCGACCAACTTATTCATGTTATTGATTAGTGTTATCCTGTATTGTCTTATTGTTTTGGTGAAATTAAAGTTTTGAAACATATGTAACAATGAGTTCAAAATAGGCAGAAAAATGTCGGAATTCATCGTCGTACTGTCGGACAATCATTTTTTGGAATTTTTCTTGTAATTTTTAGGAAATAAACTGTAAATGTTCATTTTCTTAGTCAGATGAACCTTGCCCGCGGAAAACATTTCGACATTTTTCTGCTTCAAGGACATTTTTATTTTTATGATAGTTTTTTTGGGCTAGTGAATGAGTAGAGTAGGCTGAGAGCAATTATGTTGTCTATGGTCGCATCTTTTTTAAATGGCCTTGAGTTTCCTCTACCTTGTCTACTGCTCTGCTCCGCACGGTAGGTACTGCTTGTATATCTGTGGTTAAGTACTGTATAATTCCGTTACATACAAAAAGCCCGAAGATATCGATCTAGAGAGTGGTTATGGTTTCAATAATATAACGTGCCTTGCGCCTCATTAAAGTGTGGAAACTAATATAAGAAATACCACAGCAACAGAACATCATGTATATGATTCCAGGATTTCAGAGGAGATATTAGCCTTCGTCGAACTTTTACCCTTCAGGCCTCGACAGTATTTTTTCAGAGAGTCGAAATATTTCCGTTTATAACAAATTTTTTTTTAGACAATAAATAATACCAGAAATCTGATATTGCTAGTTGCTTTTAACACTTCCAACTCAAAATGATATTATGTATCCAAAAAGATAAATGGGGACTTCCTAAACAACAATTATATATTTAGCTTTCTAAAGTACGACTATTTGCCGATGATACATTAATATATATAATTGGAGATAACTATGAAGAATGTAACGGTGTAAATGTAAAGTAGGAACATTCCAATGTTTACATGTAATATTGAGATCTACAGGATCAATTATAGGGTACAAATACGGTAGAGCAAAGTTCTCAATCTCACGATTGTGGGGTTAATTCTCTGTCAAGTAAGGAGGAAAATCAGAAATAATAAGAGTAATTACTTAATAGAAATTATATTGAAACCATCAAAAGTTACAACAAAGGAGTACAAATAATAACCATGTAACAATAGGAATAAGAGTAGGCACATACCAGATGGACTCCTGAACCAAACTAAACTAACTTTACGTGGTCGAGAAACGAAGGAATAACAACGGGTGGCGAACGAAAACTTGTCACTTGTCAACGCGCGCCTGTAGGAGCATTAAGTCCGCAGCACGTGGCAAGCAACCAGACTCGTCTTAAGGAGCCAGGACATCCTTCTCTTAGTGGAAACGGGAGGACGCAACTCCTTCAACGTGCGCCTGTAGGAACATCAAGTCCGCAGCACGTGGTAACCAATCAGACTCTTCTTAAGGACTTCGGGAACAGCAATCCGTTCCTTCGCGACGCGGGGACACTCAGCCATCAACTTCTAGCCACAGCTAGGACCAATCCATTTGCGGTTTCACAACCGAAACACGAGTACTACAAATATGACCACCGGCCAACACTGGATAAAAAGCGGGATTCCATAATCACCACTAAAATAATAATCAACACGAACTATTCGTGAAAGGTAAAACACCCCGCGCCCTTTTTTAAAGAAAAGAATAACTTCTATTCACATGATTAACTCAGATTCAAAACACCTTAAATGGCGAGTGACAAGATCCGCGAGCAGCTGCCCAAAAACTCTCGGGAGGAAGTGCTGAAAAACAAAACTGTCCTTCCTTCCTTAAAAATATTGCCAAAGCTAAAAAAAAACACCATAGACAAAATAAACCCAATTAAGCAAGAACTACACTTGTCACAAAATATTTATGTGACAATTCCCCCCTTCCCACGAAAATGTTTGCCCTCAAACATGAACAACTAAGACCACTAACAAACTAAACTATGAGTCCATCAGGTATCTAGAAAAATGAAAACAAAAAAACATAATTAGTAGTTAAAATAACAACTTAGAATTAAGTTTCTTAAAACTAAATTTCTTAAAAATAAATTTCTTAAATATAAGTTTCTTAATAATAAAGAACAAACAAGAGAAGAAAAAAATGTATGATCACTTTTCCTTGCACAGGAAATAAAGTCCAATTAGGCTTCACTTTAGGGTGGTTAAACAGCCCTCACTTACACTGAATTTACGCTATAATTAAATAGCAAAATGAGAAACCTATCTAACTAAGTCCATCCGGTTTAACAGTCTCATGACAAAAATCTTATGACAAAATTCTTATGACAAAACTTAAAATTAAACAATACTTAAAATTAAACAATACTTAAAATTAAACAAGCATAGATAATGAAAATATCTTTATAGATATACATTTTTTACAATTCAGAACAATGGAGTTCAATATTGGCAAAATTAGTACACAAGAAAATACTTTTCTTTGTTATAAGTAATATAGAATCAGTTTACAAACTGTCTATCAGACGTGACCAGAGTAGGGGTTTGTATTGGATTATTTATCCGTCATTATTTATCGTTCGTTATTGAACCAGGATTTACAATTCCGAAGAAATACCTATAAGTAAGAGGGTCGTCAAACAAGAATAATATTTAAATTATCCATCTTTCGAAAATCAAATCAGGTCAGGTTTTATAAAACAATAAATACCTGCCAATCAAGGGGACAGAATAGGATTTACATAACACAATACCTATCTATTTATCTATCAGTTCATGACAAAAGTCAATTGGTACTCAAAAGCAAAACAGAAACTAGTAAGTTAAGCTCATACCTTAGGATATACAAAAATCCATATAACAACCTGCAGCAAACACTCAACAGAGTGACATTGTTTGTAAAAAAAATGAGACCAAGGCAATACCCAAGCTGGCATTCCTTAAAAAACACTCCAAGTGTAGACAAAACGTCAGCATTTCTTGTACAAACAATACAAAATTGTGTGATCAACTATGGCTTTCAGTGAATTGACACTATTCGAGGGGTGATCAATCCAAAATTTAATGAATGACACTAGTAATACTTAATGTATAGTCTAATACTGGTATTAACAGTAAGACACTGATGTTTATCACATTTAGACTTAAAAACTATACAGATACACACTTTCCTGTATTAGAGGCAAAGTGATAATTCCAGAGGAATTATTTACTAGTTAAGCACGCCAAAGCAGTACTTACTTTGTTAGAGACAAAACAACTTTCTTATGAACTAAGACTTATATAAAGAACTTTAGGAAAGCTATACCATACTTAAAGTTATGAAAAACAAACTATCAATAATAGACTTAACAGAACTTTTGTGCATCAGAAAGTAGCTCAAGTTTCTGAATCACAAAATTCGAAGATACACATTCTCAAGTTCCCTGGAGGTTCCATGGGCCAATAAAAGGGCCTCCAGTGGACTAAAGAAAGAAGGGCATAAACTTAAAAATAAAAGCATTACAACATAATCCGTTATACAGACGGAACCAAGAAATAAATCAATGTGTGTGCACGTATGTAACTAAGTATAATATTACCAATATAATCAAACAATTGATAATACCAATATCTCGAAACCTCTGTATATTATTAATAACAAGAAAAACATAGTAACGAAGGAAAGAAATACTTAACTAACAAAATTTGGGCGCCAGTAACCACAAGGATCACGTTCCAGTTTATCGAGGGTAAATAAGCGGTTTATCGTCAATAAACTAGATTTTAGTGTCCGTACTGAGCACAAGACTTGGAGGTACCAAACTCCAAATCATGAGAACAGAACATCCACAAAAAGAAACTAATGCCATGATGTGAAGGCTTTGGTAGGCCTACACACTAAAACATTGGCCTCCTTAAAGAAAAAAAACAATACTAATCTACCTGAAAAAAAAAAACAAATTCTTAATTTTAATATTAACAAGTGGTCTAACATCTTGTCCACAATGAGATAGTGACACACATGCGTCCATGTTGTGTGTTGTAAACTTATATTTATTACTAGTAACCGCTGACGACCTATTGTCATCCTTGTGCACAGAACGCAAAAGATCGTTGGCTAGTTTTTTGAATTATACTTAACAATAACTTAATTAAAATATACAGCAAAAATAACTTCGTTTGAATATACAGCAAAAATATTAATGATATCTTGTGAAGACAATAACAGTTGTCAAAATTTAATTGTTTGTAAACACTGTAGTATATAATAGTACCTAATGTCAGATGACATCAACAACAACAACATAATCAAAACTGACAGAAGTGCGCTGTCATTGAAAAATAACCATGAAAAGTCTCGTTACCATTTTTGTTTATGAAATGGTAATATCATATAAAAGATTCTTTAATAAAGGTATTTCATTATAAAATAACAATATTGAACATTATTTGTATGTTTATCTTTCATCATGATAGATGACAAATGTCAATGAACACATTTTGACAGATAGTATTTTTAGAATGTAAACAAGGTATTTGTTTTGATAGTATTTGTGATAATAACAAGGTAGGTAATTTATTTTTGACAAAGTCGTAATTTGAATGTGTACTGGATTTATATAAAACTTGAATATTAATGTGCAAATATATTTAAAAAGTTTGTATTGTACGTATGTTTGTACCTTGTATGCATTGCAATTACAAATAAACTGAATTTTAATATCACAGTTGTTTGTATTGATATGAAAAATATACCTCCGTATTGAATATAAAAACACAATGTTTTTAACAAATGCATGTTAATTTTTTAATATGATCAGATATTATTATTCACCATTCATAAAAATATGATCGCCTTTGGTCACTGTAATCATTTGAAAGTGTAAAAATACAAAACTCGTTTTGACGTTTAACCTTTGTTTATATTAACTAATCTTGATCATAGATCAACAAATATAGTCATAGACAATCGATATTATATTTAAAGGAAAATAATTACTTATTTACTCAAACTTTCGAAAACTTTTAACTTCAACAGTAATAAATTGTGTATGCTCAAAAAATGAAAAGTTCTATGCAAAACAATAAAAATTGATAATGCAAACAACAAGATTATAGGTTATGTTTGAGAATACATTAACATAACATTGAATATCATTAATATTAAAGGTTAAAATTATTAATAATATCATTAATAGCAAAGCAAACAATAGTAAACATTAGAATAGGTAACTGTAAGTATCCAAATGTTAAGAACACACACATCGATTTAACTTTAATATTATCAACTAGTATTAATGAAAATCCAACCTGACATGACGGAAAAAATACGGCACCGAAAATGAAATATTTTAAACGTTGGGCGCCAAATGTAACGGTGTAAATGTAAAGTAGGAACATTCCAATGTTTACATGTAATATTGAGATCTACAGGATCAATTATAGGGTACAAATACGGTAGAGCAAAGTTCTCAATCTCACGATTGTGGGGTTAATTCTCTGTCAAGTAAGGAGGAAAATCAGAAATAATAAGAGTAATTACTTAATAGAAATTATATTGAAACCATCAAAAGTTACAACAAAGGAGTACAAATAATAACCATGTAACAATAGGAATAAGAGTAGGCACATACCAGATGGACTCCTGAACCAAACTAAACTAACTTTACGTGGTCGAGAAACGAAGGAATAACAACGGGTGGCGAACGAAAACTTGTCTCTTGTCACTTGTCAACGCGCGCCTGTAGGAGCATTAAGTCCGCAGCACGTGGCAAGCAACCAGACTCGTCTTAAGGAGCCAGGACATCCTTCTCTTAGTGGAAACGGGAGGACGCAACTCCTTCAACGTGCGCCTGTAGGAACATCAAGTCCGCAGCACGTGGTAACCAATCAGACTCTTCTTAAGGACTTCGGGAACAGCAATCCGTTCCTTCGCGACGCGGGGACACTCAGCCATCAACTTCTAGCCACAGCTAGGACCAATCCATTTGCGGTTTCACAACCGAAACACGAGTACTACAAATATGACCACCGGCCAACACTGGATAAAAAGCGGGATTCCATAATCACCACTAAAATAATAATCAACACGAACTATTCGTGAAAGGTAAAACACCCCGCGCCCTTTTTTAAAGAAAAGAATAACTTCTATTCACATGATTAACTCAGATTCAAAACACCTTAAATGGCGAGTGACAAGATCCGCGAGCAGCTGCCCAAAAACTCTCGGGAGGAAGTGCTCAAAAACAAAACTGTCCTTCCTTCCTTAAAAATATTGCCAAAGCTAAAAAAAAACACCATATACAAAATAAACCCAATTAAGCAAGAACTACACTTGTCACAAAATATTTATGTGACAAGAGCTAATACATATTTTAAATAATGAACTATATAAAGTATCAAGATGGCTAAAAATAAATAAGCTTAAATTAAATACAAAAAAAAAACAAAATGTATGGTAATTGGATACAAGAAGACATCCAGTGAAAGCAAAATTAAAATTGATGGTGAAATTATTGCCAATGTTACCGATATAAAATATTTAGGAGTAATAATAGATTCCAAACTCAACTTTAACAAACATGCTGAGTAGGTATACCTAAAAGAAAAATGGAAAAAAGATATCTTTTTTGGGAAGAATTCGCCAAATACTTGCGGGAAAAACAGTAATCACCATTTATAACTCCATTATTGCTCCACATTTTAATTACTGCTCAACTATCCTTTCCTGTGTAACGACAGAGAACAAAATAAATTACAAATTCTCCAAAATAGGGCAATGAGAACAATATATAGGCGAAATAAATATTCAAAAATAAATAAAATGGTAAAGGAATTAAATTGGCTAACGGTGAAACAGACCTTGAACACGATGATATTTCTACATAAAATAGTAAACAAACTGTATCATACGTATCCAGACCTCCAGAATATTTCAAGAGAATTCATATTTACGCCAAAAACCACAAAAACACTCAAACCCCGAAACCGCTTGATACCGTGTCGCCGACACATTTGGAAATCTTTACATCAAAATAACTCAATCAAGTGATGTATTATATGTGATTAATCAAGATAATTACATAGCAATATAATAGCAGAACCTGAAACACATCTGAAAATAACCATCCACCACCTCACTCGGAGACACCAACCCACGAAGTGACCACAGCTAGGAAGGCGACTCAGTATTTACGTAGGACCCCCTCCACTACTCCCCGGATGGAATTCCATGATGGCCGCCGTCTCCAACCAATCACAGCCCAGCATGTCACCTTGAATTTCTTATCAAACACTGATAACAGATTCAAAGGTTGAAGAAATATTCAAAATTGTGATATCATCAGACTGGATTTACGGGATAATGATGCAAGATATAACTACGAAATAAATGTCAACATCAAGAAATGATTATAAACTAATATAATAACATGAAAAATTATATCTAAATATATTTGTTACTCTTTGGGAAATGTTCAAACCAAAGATATTTAACTTCAAACCCAATATGAAAGTTTGTATAATTATTTATAAAATAAATAAACGGGACTGGGGGAGATGGTTTTGGTAGATTGAACTGACTTGGTTAAAGGTATCATATTAAAATATAACTTTCCTCTCAACAAGATAATTGCAGAGAGGAAAAATACCTAACCATTTTACTCCTCACTAAAGAGGATAGAACACCTCCGAGAGAGCTCGATTTGAAAACGTTCTATAAATAGAGAATCGAATCCCATACAAAGGCAGTTCAACAACTACTTCTGAAAGGGAATCCTCTCTCCTGAAAAACTATCTCCAAGTCTCCAAAGTCTCAAGAAATATTTTCAAGTGTTTTTATTCAGTAGTAAATTCAGTTTTTGCCAGTAATAAATTCTTTTCGTCAGCTCAGACCTGGAAATAAATTCCTCTCTGATCGTGGCTTTAAAACTCCACTACCAACCTCTACAACATCTACCAAGACTGAAAACGCTGACAAGTGTACCCAGCTACCTTCGTATCTACAGTTATTGTACGGACGGTATATTGTCTCGTACACAACCTGTTACCCAAATATTTCTCAAATACAATTGTATACAACAAGGACATACACAAACATAAATCAAGGACCTGCAATGAAATCAGGCTCTAGAATGGTATATATAAAGGGATAAAGTACTATAATGCCGGAAAACTTAAAGTCTCCACCAATTGGAAGGTTCAAGATGTTGTGTAAGGAGCCACATCAAGCAGGAGAAAATATAAAATACGAGTATATGCATGCAACAATTAATTAGTAATTTGTAACCTTAAATGTACAAATTACTAAAAAAAAATAATAATTGGTCAGAATTCACTCGAAAACGTAAATCGATACCAACTGCGAGAAACGTCAAAAACATCTTGGATTGCTTGACAAACGAGATATTATTCCCGTGGTACATTGTATTACGTATTACCTAATATGATTTGATATCCACTGGGATAACGCAAGTATTATTTGGTAATTGTTAAATGTTTAATTATGATATTATCTACCAAACGAAGAAGCTACGAGTATGTGTTTATCGATTCATTAATATTTTAGGTTGACTTACTTACGACGCCCGTGCATTTAAGACCGGTGGTTTCACAGAAATTGAACAATTCGTCAAATTTCAAATACAATTTTAGATTTCTGCAAAAGGTTATTTTCAAGTTCTTTTATAATATGATTATTAACAGTTGTGCCCCAAAACTTAAATAAAATAATAATAATAATAATTGGATGACTTGTATAGCGCCGTTTTTGTGCAAAATCACCTCAAAACCATCGCAGTGAAGGTATGCCGAAAATATAAATCTCACATAACTTGAATATTTGATGAACTTTTCAAATTAAATTGATCTTTTTTAGTACTATTTTTATGAAAACTCAAAGATAAAGGATCTTAAGGCTGGCCGCATACATACGTTTTCCGTATTCGATTTCCGAATTCGTTTTCCGTATTCGGAATTCCGTGAGACTAGCGCAAACGTTCGTTTTTCTTCATTTGGAATGAATAAACGTCAGTACCAGTGTTGCCAACAAGGGCGATATATCGCCATTTAGGCTACTCAGAGCGAGAATCGGCGCCGAAAAAATCTAAAAGGCGACTGGTCGCCAATTAAGCTACTTCAAAAACATCAATTTTAAACATGTCCCGAAATTCTCTAGACACCCCTCCCCCAAGAAATTTATTTTTCTGGGGACAAATTTTATATTTTCTTGAAATTCTCTAGCCACCCCCCCCATGAATTTTTTTTATTTTATTGGGACAAATTTTATTTTTTTGAAATTCTCTAGCCACCCCCCCCCCCACGAAATTTTTATTTTCACGTAAAAACATCAATTTTAAACATGTCCCACCTAACAGCAAATTCAGCCTAAGGCTGGCCGCATACATACGTTTTTGGTATTCGTTTTCCGAATTCGTTTTCCGTATTCGGACATCCGAATGCACGGAATCAGTAGAAAATACATTAACTACCGCACACGTTCGTTTTAGTTCCGAACGGAACAAATTCCCTACGCACGTTCCGAATGCGAGCCGGCGCGTTCGGAGAAACCGAATGGAAAAAACCTAATGACGTCATGTGGAACGCAGCTATTGCATACAGTTTGTTTGTGCCGACGCAAACGTACGGAAGTTTCCGTTCAGTAATTCAGTGTTGCCAACGGATCTTGACCTAATATCGCCGTTTCTCATACATAAGGTAGCGTAAAGTAGCCGAATTTGCTGTTAGGTGGGACATGTTTAAAATTGATGTTTTTACGTGAAAATAAAAATTTCGTGGGGGGGGGGGTGGCTAGAGAATTTCAAAAAAATAAAATTTGTCCCAATAAAATAAAAAAATTCATGGGGGGGGTGGCTAGAGAATTTCAAGAAAATATAAAATTTGTCCCCAGAAAAATAAATTTCATGGGGGAGGGGTGTCTAGAGAATTTCGGGACATGTTTAAAATTGATGTTTTTGAAGTAGCTTAATTGGCGACCAGTCGCCTTTTAGATTTTTTCGGCGCCGATTCTCGCTCTGAGTAGCCTAAATGGCGATATATCGCCCTTGTTGGCAACACTGGTACTGACGTCTATTCATTCCGAATGAAGAAAAACGAACGTTTGCGCTAGTCTCACGGAATTCCGAATACGGAAAACGCATTCGGAAATCGAATACGGAAAACGTATGTATGCGGCCAGCCTAAGGTTGAATTATTTTACGCATGTATTTTTTTGTGATAGAAGCAATCGGCCCGATATATAAATATTATAATCGGTACTCTTTTAATGTCCAGGTTTTTATGTCCGTGGGGATGAAATATTTTCATTATTTCTTCTATTGAAGAATGATTTCACGGAATAATGAGAAAAGTGAGGAGATTTCCAGTAGAAGTATTCAAGTATATAATATTTCCTCATAATTGGAAGTAGGTACGAAACTTATTTGTATTATTTATTCAGTTTAAATGTAGATATTATAAATTTAACATATGAAACGCATTCAAATTCGTAGTCATTAACATCATTATAATAATATGCGTAGTCATTAACATCATTATAATAACGCCGTAGTGCAAGGAGTTTGCAGTGGAAATGCAAAAAATGTATTAAAAATAATAAAAATATCAAATCAAAGCAGGCGAATAATGAAATATCATTGAACAACGAAAAAGAACCGCCATCTATCGCCATACAAGCAAAACAGTTTTCTCAAGCGCCAAAACCTGAACTCGCAATTCAAACAAACACAGAAAGCTTACCAACCTCAAATATAGATGGAGCTAATGGTCCATTAACCTCGCAACTATTTTTAAATGAACTCACTGAATTCAAATCAACCATAATGAAATTCGTGGAAGACAAATTTGATTCATATGTAAATAAATATGAAGCTCTCATGTCACAAAATATCGAATTAATAAAAACTATCCAATTTATGGCAGATCAACAAGAAGACTTAAAAAAACGGATAAATACTATCGAAAAAGCACAAGAAATAGTAAATGATGAATTAACTGCACAAAAAAATCATAATAATATACTACTCAATACTATTTCTAAGCAAGAGGAAAAAATTGATAAATTGGAGTATTTAAGCCAAATCTGTAACATCGAGATAAGAGGTGTCCCGGAGTCAAACATTGAAAATAATGCAGAAGTTCTCAAAAAAATCTGTAATATCATCAACTACGAAAATAGCGACGTGCATTCTGTAATTACAAAAATAAACAGGATTGGACCGAAGTTCTCCGACAAAAATCCAAGATCTATCGTGGCGACATTCAATACCATAACATCGCGGGACGAGTTCCTATCCAAATTCAAATCTTACAAGAAATCCACTACTAATGTGACAAACCAAATAAATACAAGGGACCTAGGATTATCGCAAACCGCCAATCACATTTATATATCCGACCAATTAACTCAAAAAGGAAAATTTTTGCTATCACAAACAAAAAAATTTGCTAGAGACCATAATTATAAACATGCTTGGTCCAGAGGAGGGCGCATTCTTTTGAGGAAATCTGATACATCCAAGACAATTCCAATAAATAATATTGCTGATTTGGACCGTGAAAAACGTCAATTACTGTGACTAATGATACAAATTACTGTGCTGCTATACCACTCCACTATATTAGACATTATTGTTTGTTTTATAATATGTTTTTATCCGTTATTCAATAATAGTCAATATGTATTCTCACTTTCCCTATTGGCTACTTTCGACAAGAAAAAACATACTCAATATAATGTACTCGCTCTCTACCTAATATTACTTTTATCTAGATCGAAAGTTTTTTATTTTCGTTTTATGAGTCATAACACCGCCATGATATTGTACACGAGATTTAAATTATTCTTATATTATCTATTAAGTATATACATTAATGTTTGCTTTATAATATGCTTTTATCCAATATTTTATAACACTACATATGTTTTCATACTTTCCCTGTTAGCTACTTTCAAAAAGAAAACACATATTCAATATAATGTACTCGCTCTCTACCTAATATTATTATTAACTAGATCGACTGTTTTTTATTTTTGTTTTATAAGTCATAACACCACCACGATATTGTACACGAGATTTAAATTATTCTTCTATAATCTATCAAGTATATACATTGATGTTTGTTTTATAATATGCTTTTATTCACTATTTTATAACACTATATATGTATTCTTACTTTCACTATTAGCTACATTCGACAAGAAAACATATACTCAAAATAATGTACTCTCTCTCTACTTATCATTATTATTATTATCTAGATCGACTGTTTTTTACTTTTGTTTTATGAGTCATAACACCACCATGATATTGTACACGAGATATAAATTATTCTCCTCTCATCTATCAACTATTTACAGTAATGTTTACTTTATAATATGCTTTTATCCGTTATTTTATAACACTCAATATGTATTCTTACTTTCCCTATTGGCTACTTTCGACTTATTAACTTTCGACAAGATAACACAAACTCAAAATAATGTACTCTCTCTCTACTTATCATTATTATTATTATTTAGATCGACTGTTTCTTCTTTTTGTTCTATGAGTCTTACCACCACCATGATATTGTACACTAGATATAATTTATTCTTCTCTCATCTCTCAAGTATTTACACTAATGTTTGTTTTATAATATGCTCAAACTCCCGCCATGCAAGTATAAATACAGGCCTAATACTCAATGATCTTATGACAGCACCTCCTAATAAATCTAAATTAAAATGATCTTAAACGCTTACTCGGAGTTAGATAATATTGGGGACCCAAATACTGAAATTATCCTAGAAGGTACTGATGAACTCAAAGAATTTAACTGGAGAAATAATAAATTTAATATTGTACATCAGAATATCCGCACAATGGAAAATCTTGACGATTTTCTTCTATTCTTAGATAATACTAAGATGACTGTGAGATTTCATATAATAATACTGTCGGAATGCAGATTGAATGATTCATATCTCGCAAAACAAATTACAGGTTATCATGAATACCACACAACACAACATTTGAATCAAAACAGTGGAGTGGTAGCCTACATTAGCGATGATATTCACTCTCAAGTTCAAGAAATTCATATCAGTCAATCAAACTGTCTAAAAATAGTAATTAATGGACATCTATGTATTTTAGCCATTTACAGATCACCATCATTCACTGACATTCAGGAATTTCTGGATAATCTCGTATCTGAACTTAAAAAATGTAGTGATTTCAAACAACAAATAGTAATGGGGGATATAAACATCAACACCTACGGAAATATACACAGACAATGTCACGATTACCTATGCGCCATGGCAGAAAACAACTTCGCATTAAATATTAAAGCTCCTACCAGGATTCAAGGTAATAGCAGGTCATGTTTAGACCACATAAATACCAGAAATATTACGGACTCCACCGCATTTATTATCCACAATACAATAACCGATCACTACACAACCGCAATAAGCATTCCGGACACATCCCATAAAAACCAAGTAAAAACTAACCACTGTATATCAACTATCTGTTATGAGGGACTAATTAAAGATCTGAATGGTGAAACATGGCAAGATTTGTGTGAAGTGACTGAAGTTAACAGTGCATTCAATTTATTTATTAGCAAAATCGACAAGTACATAACTAAAAATTCAACAAATAATCTCACTGCACATAAAAAAAAACAACTTACTCCTTGGATCAGCAGGGGTATTGTAAAAGCCATACACAAAAGAAATCACTTACACAGACTGGCGACAAAAGACCCACAGGATACTCTCAAACAACAGATTTACCGTAGGTACCGTAACATTTGTAAAAATGTTATGCGTAACGCTAAAGAACGGTACTATAAGCAACAACTCGACCGAGATACATCTAGCAAAAATATGTGGAAAATCGTTAAACAAATTACATACACTAAACATAAAACTGAACTCAATATTAACGAATTAGAAATTGGGAATACATCCATCATTGATTCGGACATAATTGCGTGCCACACAAACCAATACTTTACGATGGTTGGGTCTAAGCTTGCAGAAAACATCTTAAGTGTCACCAAGGAAACCGAAGACTCACTGGCATTGTCAATAGAATCAAAACAAAATCCTTTTTCATTTAAACTCACACCTACGACAAACGAAGAGGTTTTAAAAATCATTGACAGTCTTAACACTACACACTCTAAAGGTCCTGACAATCTAAACACATTTATACTTAAAATCATTAAACACAATGTAGCAACGCCTCTATCAAACATTATCAATAAAAGCTTTTCCTCTGGGATTTTCCCCGATCATCTTAAAAAATCTATAGTAGTACCAATCCACAAAAGTGGACCCAAAAACCAAGTTAACAATTATAGACCAATATCTCTGTTGAGCGCTATCTCAAAAATTATTGAAAAAATCTTTAAAAATAGATTAAGTAATTACATAGAGAACAGAAAACTTTTAAGCAAAAATCAGTTCGGCTTTCGATCAGGGAGAGGTACGGACGACGCCATAGCACAACTCACAGAACATATTTCTAATAATATAGATCGTGGAAAGAAAAACATCGCAATATTCTTAGACCTAGCCAAAGCTTTTGACACAATTTCTCACAAAATACTCCTCAAAAGACTACAAAATATTGGAATTGTAGGTATGCCTAAGAGTTACCTAGCAGGTAGAAGCCAGCAACTCAAAACTGGTAAAACTTTGAGTAACTCACTAGGCACTAACTTTGGTGTACCACAAAGAAGTACATTGGGACCCCTTCTATTTATAATCTATATCAATGAGTTGTGCGAGCTACCAATCGATGGTAAAATTATTACATTCGCAGACGATACGGTAGCTATCTTTGAAGGAGATGACTGGACTGACACACACAAACTTGCTGAAAGTGGAATTAATATGATAAAACAATGGCTCAACAAAAATCTACTAACAGTGAACACTTCTAAAACCAAATACATGAGATTCAGCTCAACCATAAAGGGACAACCTAGTACAACACACACAATAAAAACACATAATCATGACTGTAACTCCTATAATACTGAACCTCACTGCAATTGTGAAGATCTTGAATGTGTGAAAAACATCAAGTACCTAGGTGTTATAATAGACAATCATCTTAAGTGGAATTATCACATTGACAATCTTACAACTAGGGTAAGAAAACTTACTCACATTTTCTTTGCAGTGCGAAACATAATTAGACAAGTAGATCTTAGAAAAATATATTTTGGACTGTGCAACCCCCTCTTAATGTATGGTTGCATTGGCTGGGGAGCATCAGGAAGATCAATTCTAGATCCGCTTATGAAGGCCCAGAAATCAATAATTAAAGTCATAATGCGCAAACCATATAGGTTCTCTAGCGATGAGCTCTTTAAACAATTTAATGTACTTGATGTCCGTCAAAACTATATAAAAAAGGTTATTATCCATGTACATAAAAATCTAGACAATATTAATAAAATTGACCATAAACACATCACAAGAAGCCACACCAGAAATGACCTTATGATCCCAACGAGCAATACGGCAAAGTACCAAAAGACACACACATACTTGGGACCTAAATTGTACAACAAAATCCCCCCTGAATTAAACATTAAAACTTGTAATATTTCATACATAGGCCCAATAATAACTAAATGGTTGATTGGACTGGGCAGAGGAGAATCTGAAAAAATGTTAAAAAACGTCACGTAATAAATAGACATAGACTAATCACACACTATATATATCTTCCATTATTCTAATTATTGTTCTTACACAATGGAAACATACACAACAGCTCAAGTTCGACTCTATCATAAGATTGTAACGATTAAACATCACAAATTAAAACATTAATGAGATATATTATAGACATAGACAAATCACACACTTACTTTCATATATTTTTTGGTTTCTTGGAACGGGCAATTTGCCTAGTTAGGAATCAATAATTTCGACCTGATAAGGTACAATAATCAATAATCACAAAATATTTTAATTATATCTTGCATCATATTGTACTGTGTGTAAATTTAAATGAATAAATAAATAAAAATAAAATAAAATATTACGATCATCGCAGTGAAGGTATGCCGAAAATATAAATCTCCCTAGGTTTGTCGCCAAAACTCCCCAGATTTAATCATTTCCAATTCCATATTTCAACCTAGAAAGATATCCCAAATACGGGGTTAAAACGGCGCAACAGCTATCGAGGAGAGGAGATAATATTTTTTCGGTTAGAAATAATGTTTTATTTCCTAACATTTTTGCGATAGTTAATATTTCCTACTAAACTTTTGTTTATGTAATATTTATACCTTAGATCAGGGTTTCCCAAACTTTTCCAAGTCGTGACACACAAAATTTGATTTTTCTCACGGCACCCTAGTTATATAATATCTACCTCTGGTAACTACATTTCATATTTGTCCGACTATGAAGAAGAAACCAGGTAAGAAACTAATACAACTGGTATTTAAAATGAACAAGTACATTTTTTATTGATAGGAAAACATAGGTGAAAATACAAATAAAATGCAAATATAATTACAAAAATCTTCCACATACTCTTGAGGTGTGTGTGTTTAGTGCGACGGGTGAGCCTGCTGCTCACTGCACAATTTTTCGATAAGGCTTGATACAACTACTCTCATTTCTTTCTCCACATTAATTTTCGAGTGATATTTGCTCTTTATAACAGCAACCGCTGAAAATCCAACTTTGCATAGATATGAAGTCGCAAAGGGAATGAGGACCCTTACAGCTTTTATACTTAGAAACGGATACTCATTTTCGACTGATACCCAAAACTCCGTCAAATCCGAACAAGCGTATTTTGTTTTTAGGCTGTTGTCGCTCGAGAGGTTAATTAGATTTTCTTCTTCTTGCGTAGTAAAATCTTGTGGAGCTTGAGCACGGAGTTTTAGCCTTCCCGTCAAAGGATTAGCCCTTTTGACAGCATCACCCAGTTTCCTAAATGATATTATTGTATGCGTTTAGTTACTCGAGCTGCATTAAATAAAAAATATTCCCTCCGACAAGCAATTACTTACGCATTTATAAAAAAGGCAAAATAAATATAGGTCATGAGTAGGGGTACGTAAATTTCGTTTTTACGAAATAGATGCGATAAAAGCGAAATCTGCATTTTATTTGCGATAAAGGCGAAATTTGAAAATTAAATACTTTCGCACCTTTTTACGTTACGTGCTTTCAAATGTTGATCAGACGCGCTAACAATTATTACAACTCTGTTCAAAACAGACAGGGACGGCTATTTTATCAACCGAAAATTCTATAGATCACAGCATGATGTTGAAGACAGCAGCTCAAAAGAGCTTGGATAAATTGTTGGTACACATGGGGCCGAATCCAACAAATGAGTGCTACAAGCACATTGACAGATTATTTTGTCCATCGGAAGCAGCAAATGTGACCTCTTCTTCTGTCAATTCAAATTCCATAGTGGAAAGCTTCGCAAAAATTCCGTTTTTCAAAAGTGTACCACAAGAAGAACTAATTGACGGGTACTCACATTTTCACAGATTACTTACTTATTAATTATGATTAATTACTTCGATTGGTCGGCCAAGAAGCTCCTGTGGATGTAATGCAAGTTTTAGTTACATCAAAATCTTGCTTACCCTGGATTTGCAAAAGCAGCTGCTATTCAATGTCTCGATTGCCCTGTCAATAGTGTTGATGCCGAGAGGTACTTTAGTATCTGCAACATTGTCGTAACTGATCGCAGGCAAACAATGAAAGATGAAAATGTAGAAATTACAACACTTTAATTGAGTTTTTTAACAATGTATTTTTTTTGCGAAATAAATGCGAAATTTTCTATTTTGAGTTTTTTTTAATGCGAAATCACGATTTTTTATTTGCGAAATTTACATACCCCTAGTCATGAGTCACCTCTTACATTCCCTTTGATCCTTTGCCGCAAAGTATGCAGCTACTTTACAGAAACAAATATACTTCGTTCCTTCTGGTCGTTCACTGCGATCCGTACAGCCCTCAATTCCATATTATGCAGAAAAACAGCACTGTTTTTGTGCGGATCCATTCGAATTACGCGCCATACTTACAATTAATGTATTTGAGCAAGCTTCCATTATCAAAAAGTGTGTAAATAATAAAATATCAAGAATTCTACAAACTAGTGTGAAATGGAATGGTGATAAGGTATACAACATGACCAAATATGATCTTATAATATTTTGGTATATTCATTTAAAATGAATATTTCTGTTGAATTTACAAATTATAATAATGTAAATTTGTATCTTCACCTTTATATAATTTAATTAATTATTTTTAATCATTAATTATTATTTATTTTTTTTACTTTTTTTTATGCTTCCGATATTATGTCCGGGTTAAATCTTCCCCATAGGAAAAACTAAACCCTTCCACACACTTTTCCAAAAATTATCATCTAGTAATCTAGTCAATCAACATTATGCAAGTGCATTATATAAGCAAAATTAATACAAAACAATACAAGAACAACACGAATAATAAGACCGGTCGGTGGTCGAGTTGACATCGTGCTTGGGTCTCACTCGGGCGTAGTGTGTTCAATTCCTCGGCTGGCTAAGTCCTCCATCACAACACAAGCAACATTTTCCGCTTACTGTGGTGGTAGTAGGAGATTTTCAAATATTGCCAGGTTATTCGTAACCCGGGAATGTTTGTCTTTCTTTTAAAAAAAAAAAAAATAGAAAAAATTAATAGAATATAAAATTATAATTTTAACACTTTTTAATTTTATTATTTTTTTTTTTCACATTATAATTTGTATGACTACCATAACAGGGGCATTAGCCTAATATGGTTGATGAAAATTGTAATACTTAAAAATCTATAAAATAAAAGAAAAGAAAAAAAAGCATACTCTGGTTTCGGACCAGACTTCTCAAATTTTTATTTTATTATTATTTTTTTTCTTTCTTTCTCTTAGGTTTGTCAACAGTAATTCATATCAAAGCTCTCGAAATACAATTACATTAATTAAACTTGGTTGATACTATCACTAAGGATTCGAACTTTGACAGTTGAAGAACTCTCTTGTCTTTTTTCCGTTCGAATACAAAAAAAACTAATTTTATTGCCTTTTGTAGGTTAAAACTATATTTTTGTCCTCTTTGAGTGCCTTTATTGCTGACCAAGTCCAGTAAGTGTTATTTTATATTAATATACATTCCTTTTTGCCCCAATGGCCTATGCCATGGGGAAGAAACCACCAGATCCCGTCCCCCCTGATCCTGACCCTGTTAATTTTGAACATGACATTGCTAGCGAGGTTGAAATAATGACTGATTCCTCTACTCCCAAAAAAAGAAAAGTCAGCGTCCTTCCGAAAAAGGAATCTTCTCAGGTTACAGTTCCTGTAGAGACTGTCGCTCCTCCACTCGCTTCACTGTACCTGACTTCAGCAAAAGCCCCCTTCGTCGTGTATGTGCAAAACAACACACAAGGCCACTCACTGCATCTCCTTGATTTTGGTAAATTTATAGGAAAAAAACCACTTGGCATTTCCCCAGGTGGTTTTCTCTCTGCCAAAAAATACAAGGCTTACATCCCTTCATTCAACATCTCGCGCATGGGTCTAGTGAGAGGTATCCCCACAGACCTATCCGATGAAGAACTCATCACGGAACTTATTATCCCAGCATCTTCGGGAAAAGTTTTAAAGACTAGGCGGCTGAATTATAAAGATAGGACTTCCGATTCTATAGTTTAGAAACCCTCCCAAACTGTAGTTCTTACATTTGAAGGCCAATCTCTTCCCTCTCATGTGTACCTTTTCCACAACTCTCTCCCAGTGGAAATTTATTCATACCCGACAATTCAGTGTTTTAACTGTTGTCGGTTCGGCCATTCCAAGCAATAATGCCGTTCTTCTCCTCGCTGCTTTAAATGTGCAGAAAGTCATTTAGCAGAATAATGCCCCTCCCCTTCCAATCCCCCTACTTGCATCAACTGCTCAGGCTCTCACACAGCCATAAATCCATCCTGCCCCGAACTTTCACGCCAAAAAAACATTAAAAGTTATATGGCTTCCAATAGCGTATCGTACTTCCACGCTTCTAAAACAATAGCTCCCTCTAAAAAATCTTTTGCTGAAGTCGCCTCTCAACCCCAGTTATCTCAAAACATTATTCCTCCAAACTCGTCATACAGGAAGACTGTAATGACAAAATCTGCTTCTCGTCCTCTTAAATCCCCCGGATATGATCATCTTGGCCATAACTCCCAGCTCTTGTTCCTAAATGGTAACATCAGCTCCCCATTTCCACAAAATACCGTCTTTCCTAACAGCAATACTTTGAACTGCAATTCCTTTATCCCTGATTCAAATGGAAATTCTTTAAACAACATAATTTCTAATGACAATTCTAATATTATTCAAACTCTCATCATGTTACTTATCTCTATAATTAATAACAATAATTCCCTACCGTCCAACGCTGCCTCTTTACTCTCCTCCTTAAATTCTCTTGTTTCCAATGGCTGCCCTGACAGCAGGGATTCTTCAGTGGAATAGTAGAAGCGCCTTCTCCAATAAGGCTGACCTCATCCGCCTTCTACAATTACACACAATTTCTATTTCTGCCATCTCTGAGACTTGGTTTAAACCATCTCAGCTCTTCAAGGTGAGTGGCTACCAATGTCTGCGGGACGATCGTATTGATGGGAAGGGTGGTGCAGCCCTTCTTATCAAAAATTCCCTGTCCTTCACCCCTATTTCCATTAAACCCCAGATTCATCCTTCCAGTTAGTGGCAGCTACTGTCTCTAATATTCGTTTGTATCCCTCTACATTCCCCCTTCTACCCCATTTGACATTTCATTATGGATCCACATTTTTTTTTATTATTTTAATATACATCATATGGGTTACATTAATACATACATATTTTGCAAAATATAATATTAAGGTTCATAATTGGTCATGTATACCTTATCAGAAAAGAGGAGCTCTTGTGCCTGATAAGGCAGCCACGATTCTTAGATTCATAATGTGATATAATAATAATAATATAATAATATATATTATAATAATAATATATATATATTTTTATTTTTGTTTAATATAAGTTTTTTTGGAAAAAAAGTTTGATTTTATTTATTTGTTCTTGTTGGTTCGTAATACAGCGCAATTCGGAAGGGAGATTATTGTAGTTTTTTATGGCATGTTTAGAAAAATATCTTCTCCCCTGGTCATTCTGGGTGACTTCAATGCCCACTCCCCTCTCTGGGGTTCTTCATCAACGGATCCCTCAGGAATCAAAATAATTGACCTTATGGACTCCTTGAACATGTGCCTTCTAAATGACGGATCTCCAACAAGGTTAAGTCTGCCTGGGCAGAGCCCTAGTGCGGTGGATATAACTCTTTGTTCCCCAAGTATATATCCAATAATTTCCTGGAGAACTTCATCAGACCCCTGCGGCAGTGACCACTATCCAATCATTATAAATCTGGCTCAAGGGTTAAAAACTAACCTCTATAAAAGAAAGCCAAAATTTATCACAAAAAAAGCCGACTGGTGCCATTTTAGAGAATCTGTCCAGGGTCACACCCTTTCCCTGCCTACCCCTTCTTCAGATAACTGCACCTCCTCTTACAAATCTTGGTCTGATTCCGATTCCTGACCGATTGCTCTGATTCCATTCTAAAATCTGCAGTCAATTCTATTCCCAAATCATCCCCTGTAGGCACGAAGGCTCACCCTCCCCCCTGGTGGGATGAAGAATGCCTTCGAGTGCTGAAGGAGAGGAAAGCGGCCAATAAGACATAATGCCAACAGATGACAATGGAAAATTTCTTGAAAGCCAAGAATGCCCAAGCTGTTGCTAAACGTACATTTCATTTAAAAAAAAAAACAGCTGGCGTAATTTCTGCACTAATATATCCCCTGCTACTCCGGCGGGGGAGGTTTGGTCCATGATTCGCAGGTTTAGGTCTTCCTTTTCCCTGCCGAAGTCATCTCACAATTCTGATATTTGGATTTCTGACTTTCTTAACAAAATTGCTCCCCCTTATGTACCTAATCTTGACGAAGTGCCTGTTTTATCTTACTCCCCAAATTCTTCATCTTGGTTAGATGCTCCATTTTCCATAGACGAGTTAAAATGAGCCACGGAAGACCTAAAAGACTCAGCTCCAGGCAATGACGAAATCTTGAACATATTCATCCGCCACACTGATGACGATTCCCTTTCCTACTTTCTCTCTCTCATCAATATCTTCCTGGACTCTGGTATTATTCCCCCGGACTGGAAAATTCAAAAAATCATTCCCATTTGCAAAAGTACCAAAGATCCAAGTCTAGGCTCAAGTTACAGACCGATTGCTCTCTCTTCAATACTTTGCAAAGTAGCTGAAAGAATGATTAAGAATAGATTAGACTGGTTTGTAGAGAAAAATCATATTCTTCCCCCTTCCCAGTTTGGATTTAGAAAGGGTAAAAGTACCCTTGACAACCTTTCCTCTCTTATTACAGATGTCAAATTAGCGTTATCTAAAAACGAATATTGTATTGCAGTATTTTTAGACATCTGTGGAGCATACGACAATGTAAATATACCCATTCTTAAAGAAAAGTTACTGGCAATTGGTATTCCTCCTAAATTGGTTCAATCCATTATCAATTTGCTCTCCGAGAGAACTGTTTTTGTAGATGGATCCGAATCCTCTCCCCACATAAGACAAATATTCAAAGGACTCCCGCAAGGGTCTGTCTTAAGCCCGATACTGTATAATATTTACACATACGATCTGGAAAAATCTATTAATTTCATGTGCAACGTACTCCAATATGCTGACGACTTAACGTTTTACAAAATATCCGCCAACCTTTTCATCGCAGCATCAGCAATTAACAACGCTCTTAGAAAACTCTTGGCGTGGTTAAATATTAATGGTCTTGAACTTTGTGATATTTTATGCTTTTCGCCATTCTTTTTATTTGTTTAAAACAATATAAAATTTTCTTCTCTCTTGGCTATGACCGATATTTCTTTTTTTTCTCTAAGGCTTTGCATATGTGTTCGCAGGGATGGAAAATTCCTCCCCTACAACACATAAGCCTCCATGAAAATTGGACCCTTAATTTCTTTGATAACTACAGAAAGCTACTTAAAGCTCTCTTGTACTGTATATCTTTATAGACATATGTACTTAACTAATTAATACGTTATTTACGATCTTGAACGCAAATATTTTCGTATTTATATTGTAATTAAATTCCATCAAACGTTGTGTAATTTTTTGGTTTATGATATAGGATTTTAATTACTTTCATTTTTGTGGTAACCCTTTTGATTCTGATCGAGGCGTTGAGTTTCAAAATTGAATTGGTTTTTGCAATTGGCATTGCAAGTCTAAATTTAAATGATGTCACTAATTGAGCTAACTTTCCCTATGTAACTATTCTGATTCCCTGCACCCTAACGAAGTAGTAGTTTAATCACTGGTAAAAGATATTATACATGTTTATTTGGACAGGTAATTAAATATAACTCAAATGGTTAATTGTTAGTAAATTTGATTTTGGTAAACTCTTGTGTCTGTTTGGCGCCACTCCTTTATGATTCTGCTGCTATAAGGTACATGTAAAGATTGATTTAGTAGGTTAATGTAATTAGTTAATTGTATATTTGACGAACTCAGAATAACCCTTTGCTAGCAAAATTTGGCTCCTATCCTCCTGCAAGTAAACAAGGTGATCGGGAGTCAACTAGAAATTCGCACAATCTTGTGACACGATTCAATTGATTGGTACCTAAGTTACCGCGTCCCAAAGGAATCTTCCATCTACATCATGCACTGCCTTCAAGTCTTCCCTCGAGCCTTGAAACCCCCAAATTCCTACCCCTCCTTGGACTACAATTTACTTAGGGCGAACCGGTTTCGTCCTATATACAATCATATACTCACGGTTGGTGTGGAATTACGGGTCGTGAATCCTCATTCCACGTTTAAGAGAAAATGCTAGAGTGGTCCAGAAGACCTAAAATGCAAGCTGTATGCAGGTCCGCATTCTCCAGTAAACAGTACATACGAATAAATATATGTATACATACAGTTTGGGAAAGGTTTATAACTTGCAATGCGAGGCTATCTGCTTCGCATCCCAAGCTCGGATCTCGTACCAAGAACTCTGCGAAGCTCTAAGTTTGGTTACCGAATAGATACATAAGAATAAGGTGATACGAATAAATACGATATAATAAGATCTTATTGATAGTTTGTTTTGGAGAGCTATCGAACTCCAGGCTTTTTGTTTGGTTTTGACGTTTTTATTTAAGAGAATCGCCATCTCTATTTTGTTTGGTTAATGGTCTTGTTATAGGAGCGACCACTGTCTCCTATTGGATGAACTGTATTTATTTTAATTTTTTTCTCCAGGGTTCAACATTAGATTTAGTTCATCCTATCCCGTGATTTTTCAACTGTCTCATGTAATTGATTGCCACATAAGAGTGTACACGACTCTCAACTGTCTCAAGCAACTGATGGGATCTATGCGAACACTCCATCAATGATATTCAAATGTTTCGTATAATATTTCGATATACATCTTACTAACCCGTGATTTTCAATTGTTGTTTGTGAATGATAGGTATTTGTGAGCACGCATCTTCCAGCTGTTTCAGGTAACTAATAAAATCCTATGCGACTATCTAATCAATGATATTTAAAAGTTTCATGTAATTATTCGATATAAATCTTGCTAACCGGTGATTTTTCAATTGTCGTTTGTGAACGATAGGTATTTGTGATTGACCCAAATCGCTACACATCGCTCAATGACATCCTGATGATTATCCTTATAACCCTGATAAATTAACTAGTTACGGCCAAGGTCGTTTTCAAACTATGCTGTTGACCCAGTTCTCCAGTGTACGCTTTATTTGTAAACAAATCGATAATGTAAACACCTCCTGACACACTAACCCAAATGTGAGATTTGTTTATTTTAAAAATTCCTTAGAAGTCAGTTGTGCCTCTTTACTTTTATTGTGCATTATTAATTAAACCTCACGACTTTGGTATTTAATTCAATATTTTTTTATTCCCTTTTTTTTAGTTAAACTATTTATTTCATTTTCCGAATTTAGTAAATTTACTCGAGGTTAAATGAAGAATAAATATAAATACATATATAAGTACACATATCTCGATTGCCAAGATATGTTAAATAAGAGTACATATATTAATAAATAAATATAAGATATATGATTATACATAGACTTGAATATTAATAAATACATATTTTCTTTTTCAATAATATAGATATGTCCCCGGGTAGGTATTAAAAATCGCTACCATTTCGATGCTTCGATTAATAAATAAAATACATATATATAAATACATTACTCATATATATATTCTTTATATACAATATATTATTTTATATTTATATAGATAAATACATAATATACATATATTAATGTGTAATTCTTTGTTTTGTTGTTTTAATAATTTAATTGGGATACCATAATCAGCTGCACCTTCTCACTCCAAAGGCCTGAAAATTACTTATAAAAAGGAAAACTTACCCCACCAAGGTTTTTCCGGTTGGGATCTACACAACAAACCTTGTCAAAGAAATCCTACCTAATTAACTGTATTTTTCAACTAATTTCAAAATAAATCTTTTCGACTATCTATTCCTATTTAATATTTTATTCTTGCTTGATTCATATAAATTAGCTGATATTTAATATTTTGTGATATAGATGTGCCGGAAAATTATAAATTATTAGGTCGAACTATTTTTGTTATTTTCACTCTTTTTTATTTTTTTTTTATATAAATTTATAAGAAAATTCATTCCGAATTGCGCAAACTTTTAATTATTTCTATTCTGAATAAATTAAATATCTGTTAAAACTTTCTTCTAAATTTCACTGTTTTCACCAATATTTTAAACTATCCACAATTAATTTTTTTTTCGAACTGTTACTTTAACTCTATCGATTTATTAACACTGTTTGACTAAATTAAACTGACTTATTAAAATTTCACTGATTTTAGTACTTGTACTTTTCCCGAAATTCTCCAGTCCAGGGACTTATTTAAAATTTAACACTTAGAGATTTTTCACTGTTAATTTTTACCAAGAACGTAGTACTGCGGCGTAACCACCCTTTTTCAAAATCTCGACTGACTGTCTCCACACTGATGTGCACCAACTTTTATACCCCTCTCAGGTTCCAAAAGACGTATCTGAATTTCTTTTGATGCTTAATTCTATCTCCTATCAACTCGTAAATTTGAACATATCCGCCACTAATTTCGATTGTGCCTCCATATGATCTTCTGTCGTCCGGCTCTGGGCGGTGGCCTGTTTTTATCTCACGTCTCTAACTCGATAGGGTCCGAATTGAGTAAGTCTGCGTTAATTGCCCAAACTTCCTTTGTTCTATGGTTCATACAAAATGTAGTTAAAATATCATGATTTTGCGTTCCTTTTTTTCTCAATTCGCGATAGGTCCGTCCTCAGTAACATATATATAGATCGCAATTTTATGCATCTCGTGCGAAAAATGATTAAATCCATGTCGAAATCTTTACTATGCAGTTTTGAATTTCGATTTGTCTAAATTCTACTTAATTTTATTGTCACCTATATGAGCTTTTCCATTTTCACCCGTACCCTCTCTCTTTATGTCGCAGATTTGAGTTTTCCCTTTTTCCTTTTGAATTCAGACGTTTTTCTACACAAATTTCTTCTTTATTCTTATGTTATTTCTCATAACTCTATAACTAATTATATTCCAAGCCGTATTTATTAATTTTACGGATAACTTAGAATTGTATCGCTTTTCTTCACTTGGATCATCCCTTATCCCCGTTCTCTACCCTTTCTTTATCTTTTCCACACTTTTCCTGATGTGTGTTGCCCCCAGGAAAATTTCATCCTTTATTTATTATTAATTAACATATAATTTTCCACACTTCTATGGGAGATATACCTAATTTGACTCTGGGATATCCGTCACTTTTATTGTTTGACCTAGACTCCTCCCCACTCTCCATCTCTTTCATACCAGGATTCACATAAAACATACGCATTAACATCTGTTTACGTCTCAAATTTTGGTACTACGCTCGTAAATTTCATTTAATTTCAAACCTATTAATTTTAATATCTTTTGCTTTATATAAACATTTCATAAGCCTTACGTTAAATTTAATCGCTTTTCTAATGGATTATTACTCTAACGTAAACAAGAACCATGTTCGAATTTTGATTGTTATTGTCTTAAAATACACATGAGATCGTCAACCTTTTATCTTGTCTCATTTCTTTTGTAGTCTTGTGTAACTCCATCTATCTACCCTGACAATCATGTAAAATGCCTACGTTTCCTGAATTTAATCTATCGCTATATGTTTAGTTTTATTGCCTTCCTTTGGTACCCTATTATCATGTTCTTAGGACCTTTGTAGCAGCTCAAAATCTCTGAATTTTCCCTTCGTCCAGTCTCTGCACTGTTTCTAAAATGTCTATTTTAATGCGAGATTTTCATTCCCAATCGTTTTCCTAATACCCCCGCTCCAACTAGAATTGATAACGATTAGTTTCTAATGTCCCTAACACTTTCGTTTTCCTTTATCACGATTTACATCGAACTCGACACCCTCCCTCTATCATAAGTAATTGCACGACGGTTGAAATCCTGCCAGCAACTTCCCTTCGCTTTCCCGCCTTTCTTTTATACTATATTTCATTTAAACTTTCCATTGTATTTTCGTGTGTGTTTTTTTTCCAACATGAAAAGGTCCCAAAGCCCTCGATTTCAATGGTTCGCTATCTCATAAATGTCTCAGTTATTGTAAACATTCCCAGGATGTGTTCCCTTGAACGTCGATTGTTTACACTATAGTGCGTTCGCCTCTAATTTCTGTGAGAATAAAGAAGTCATTACTTATCTTTTTTATCGCCGGGTCCAAAGTTCATTTCTTTGTCTTTCGTAGACACACGCCTTTCCGTTCACTGATTGGTTATTCAAAATTTTATAGCTTTCGTTTAGATCTAATTGGCTGACAACCTTCAATGTTTATTTTTAAGCCTAGACAAGGGGAATCCTTGTCGTCCTAGACGATTTTACGACCTCTGTGCTTTCGTCCTATAACCTCGATATAATTCCAACTATTACAGATGCCTACTGCAAACAAACTGGATCAATTTTTAATTCAAAAGATGTCGCTATAATGACGGTTTTCATAAATAATTGATATATTTTTAATCCACGAAGTGGGAAGCTACGGTTTATCTGTTTTCACTGTGATTTAAGCCTTTCATCACAACTTTCCCCTGCCAAAAGCAAAGTTGTCATCTTCACTCGTCGACGAAAGCTTCCGGATATTCAGGTAATATTTGGCGATGAAGTGATCCCTATCTCGAAGGAAGTTAAGATCCTTGGAATGTTTTTGGACTCCAAGCTTACTTGGAACTCTCATATAAATCACGTTGTTACAAAATGTGAAAGCAACATCAATCCCCTTAGATTTCTAGCTGGAGTGTGGTGGGGATCCCACCCAGCTTCTTTAAAACTTCTATACAATGCCCTCATCCGAAGCCATCTCGATTACGGATCTTGTCTGTTTGATCCAATGTCCACGTCAAATTCTCAAATTAGATAAAATCCAGTCAAAATCACTTCGCCTTGTCTTAGGAGCCATGAAATCTTCTCCAATCAACGCAATGCAAGTGGAATGTTGCGAACCTCCCTTACATATAAGAAGGCGATGCCTGGCAGAAAAATATGTTCAATAACATCCCATCCCTTGATTCCTATACTTCAATCGTTAAAGTATGAGGTTAATTCAAATCACTTTTGGAAAAATCATACCCCTCCACTTTTTTATGATTGCTACAACTCTTTCCTGGATTTATCTAGAAACACCTATCTCAATGAATCTCTTCCCTTATACTCATACCCCTATGAAAGCCTTACTTTCTATCCGAAGGTCCATCAATTTATCGGAATAAGTAAAAAAAAACATTAAAAACTCAACTCAATTAAATAATGCAGAATTTAACACAATTATTGAAAACAACTGGCCAAATTACATAAAATTTTTCACAGATGGCTCCAAACTCAGTCAGGACTCCCATTGCGGGGCCAGTGTCTATGTTCCTCACAGAAAATTGTGTTTCCCACACAAACTTCCCAAAGAATGCTCCATTTTCTCTGCTGAATGCATAGCTATCATAGAAGCTCTTCAACTCGTCAAATCATTAAATATTAAAAACGCACTCATCCTTTCAGACTCGCTTAGCTCACTACAAAAAATAAGCGCATCCCCACTCAATTCCAGTAGCGACTCTCTAATCTGCTCGATCAGGAACCTACTGCATTCCATGTCACTGGTTCATGCATCAGTGGTCCTAGCCTGGATACCGGGACACCTCGGTATTACTGGGAATGACATGGCTGATTATATTGCTAAGGAAGCCACTGCCCATGGTCCGTTAAGTGATATCCCTATTCCGGTTAGAGACCATTTCCCTATTCTAAAAACTAAGTACCAACTCCAATGGTCTTCTGAATGGAAAAAATCTTCTATGATAAAAGGTCACCAGTACTCATTAATTCAACCTTCTATTCCTGTTAAGCCCTGGTTTCACAAATACACTACCATGCCTAAAAAATATATTTCTTCCTTAACCCGAATGCGGCTGGGTCACACTTGTTGTCTTAGCCATCTTGCCAGGTTCCACATAGTCAGTTCGCCGTACTGTGATTGTGGGTCAGAGGATACTCTGGACCATAATTTTTTTGAGTGTCCTATCAATGACCAATTTCCAAACTTCATGCATGAATTGTTAAAACTTGATATTAAATTGCCTACCAGTATACCCTGCCTTCTTAGTCTAAACACTACTGAAATTTACTATTTGTTGGCAAAATTTATTTATAAAAATGGCCTTAATATCTGACCATAATAATAAATATAAACCAAATTTCTTTCACTTTCATTTGTATTCATTTGTTCAGGTTCCTATTTTCATCTATTTTTACTAATCCCAACTCTGCATATTTTGACTGAGTTAAAACACTATTCTTTATGCATTTGTATATTTTTCTTGATTCTTTTATTGTATTTGTTTATATTCATTTCATAGTACTGTTTTAAAAAAAATAATGCTTCTAAGTTTGGTAAAATCTGTTCTTTTAAATAACAAAAAATGCCCACTACTATTGTGCACAGGTTCCTATTTTTATAATTTTGTAATTACCTATTATTACCAGCTCTGTATTGTTTTTGTTAAGTTATGTTTATGTTACACCCATGTTATGTTTATTATATGTTATGATATGTTTATGTTATGTTCATGGTATGTTTGTGTTATGTTTATCTTTATGTTTTATAATCACATTTGTTTACTCCCATATGCTGTGTTTGTTTCTAAGATTGCCAATTTCATAATTCTGTTTAAAAAAAAAAACGCTACTAATTTTAGAAAAATCTTTGGTTAAATAACGAAAAGCGCCCACTTATATTGTGCACAGGTTCCTATTTTTATAATTTTGTGATAATCTACTGTTACCAGCTCTGTTCCGTTTATGTTAAGTATGTTATGTTATGTTTATGTTGTGTTATGTTATGTTTATGTTATGTTATGTTTATGTTATGTTATGTTATGTTTATGTTATGTTATGTTATGTTTGGTTTATTTATGTTACGTTATTTTATGTCATGTTATGTAATCAATTTTATCCTGTAATTTGTTGTATTTATTAATAAGAAAAATGTTGTAATGTATGGCCAAGATCACTCTTAATGGGTGAAAGCCAATATAAAGAATAATAAAAAAAAATACTATCACTAATCACAGACAAACACAACATTGAAAAAAAACACAAGATAGAACAATTTTAACTGATATATTATTTTTATTCAAAACTATTAAATCTCTAATTGACAGCCCTGAATTATTGGCATTCATTTATATGAATGTACCTGCGAGACTAAATCGAAGCAAACACTTCTAAATGTAACATTAACCTCAACTTTAACTACTCTATTTATTCACCAATTCCAAGAATTCATCACCTTGCATAGAAACGCTGTTATCTTATTGATATGTTTGGTGTTAATAATTTTGTGGGTTTCAAAAGGCAACTTATTTCAAACCTATTTGCTCTTTATTAACTTTGATCATTTTCTTAACTTTTTTAAATCTTGACTATACCTTCCTACGACTACATTGCATACTCCTTTTTAGTTTTATTTTGTTTTTAACACACATATAAGACTGTATACATGTACGAACATACTTGATTTATATATTGTTATTTTTTGTTGTTTTAAAAATAAAAACCTTCTGTTGGCACTGTATTATGCAGTGAATAATGTAAAAGCCCATCAAGGTGTTTAAATAAATAAATAAAGCAAAACGTATTAAAATCTCAATCACAGATGATGCACAAGGCCTATTAAAAGTCAGCCAATACATAAATAAAACATTTCTTTTCAAATTTTACGATACACAGTATACCCACACATGAGAAATTTTCTTTCAGTCAATCAAGATCACTGGAATTTATTGGTCGTTTAAAAATATACATTTTACATGTCATTGGAAGGCTTCTAGATAAGAGCCACTTATATTATTTCAACTAAATCTCGAGTATAAAACTAATGCTTTTGTACCTACCTAAAAATATACAAGTTTATATAAGTATTTTATTGAAATTATAAAGCAAAGGTACAAATTAATATGTAATATGTTACAAAACACTAATTCAATTACCCAGTTAGTGTACAAATATGATAGTAAAGCCTCTAGTCTCCGTTTATCTCTTTCGTATAGGCACCATGTTTCGCAGCCGTACATCAAGATACTCCATACATAGGTCTTGATGAGGAGTATTCTCAGTTTTAGGTCTATATTATTCGATTCTATTATTTTCGACCTTTTCTGCGACAGAATTCTGCGAAAAACACAAATTAGTGATAGCAAACACTTGTTTCCAACACCACCCAAGACAGCGATACACCTGGAAATCCCCTGGAGACAGACAAAGACTGCAAATAGACTATAAAATGGTTAGACATAGATTTAAAAACCAAATAAAAGACTGTAGAAGCTATTCCGGCCCAGATATAGATAGTGACCATAATATGGTAATGGCCAAAAGTCTTCTAAAACTGAAAAAAAAAAGAGAAATAATTTCAAATGGGATACAAAAGTATTAAAGATAAAAGAGATCAGCGACAGTTTTAGGGAAAAGACGTAAGAGTGCAACTTAATGGAAGAGGAGAACGTGAATGAGATCTGGAAAGTGATAAAGACGAAGATTATAACTACGGCAGAGGAAACTATAGGCAAGGAAAAACCCCAAGCAAGGAAGGTATGGATAACCGATGAGATCCTAAATATGATAAAAGATAGAAGAGAGCTCAAAAATGATAAAAGAGATGAATCACAAAAGGAATATAAAGTGCTGAGAAATAAAATAAATAGAGAGTCAAGAATAGCCAAAGAAACATTCTACCAGAATAAATGCGATGAGATAAACGACGACCTCAAGAGGGGAAATGTAGAAAGAGCTCACGCTGCGGTGAAAGACTTCTTTGGGATGAGAGTTGGAAAGGGTAATGCAATAGAAGGAGAAGACGGTAAAATACTCTTCGAAAATGACCAAATAGGAGAAAGGTGGAAAAGATATCTCGAAATGCTGTACAATGGAAAGGGAAATTGTGACAACGAAACATTGATAGAAAGAGAAAATGAGGTAGACGCAGATGATTTGGGAGATCCAATCACTAGAGAAGAGTTTGACCTCGCACTGAAAAATCTCAAAAACGGGAAAGCACCCGGAATCGATGACGTTCCGGCTGAACTAATTAAGCCAGCAGGAAAAGGAACCACAGATGCCCTGTTTAAAATGATACAAACCATGTATAAGACTGGAGAGATACCAGAGGATTTTGAGAAATGCCTAATTGTCGCATTACCAAAGAAGGTAGGCACGACGAAATGTGAACAACACAGAACTCTTTGCCTAATATCCCATGCCTCAAAAATATTGACTAATATCATTCTAAAAAGAATCGAACCAAAAGTAGAGAACATCCTTTCCGGAGACCAGTATGGCTTTAGAAGAGGTGTAGGAACTAGAGAAGCAATATTGTCGCTACGAATACTACTAGAAAAAAGAATAAAAAGAAACCAAAACACATTCATCGCATTCATAGACCTGGAGAAGGCTTTCGACAAAGTAGAATGGAAAAGACTCTTCGAGATTCTGAAGAGAATTGATATAAAATATAGAGATAGACGAATAATCCAGGCGCTATACAAGAATGAGGCCGCTATAATTAGATGTGACAATGAAACAAAAGAAGCCAGTATAAGACAAGGGGTGAGACAGGGATGCTCTCTGTCACCTGTTCTTTTTAATGCTTATATACAGAGTGCGATTGATGACTTGAGAGAGAGAATGAGTCACAGAAAAGGTGTAAAGATACACGGGCAAAAGGTGGATATGATAAGGTTTGCTGACGATATTGCTTTGGTTGCTGAAAGCGAAGAAGAACTGCAAGAGGCCTTAACAACCATGCAAAACATTCTTCAAAACAACTACAACATGAAGATAAATAAAGACAAAACAAAGCTTCTGACTGTAGGCGGAACGCAACATCAGATGAGAGTAGAGATGGCAGGAGTTCCACTAAAGAACACCAAGGAGTTTGTCTACCTCGGGAGCAAAATAACATAGGACGGTCGGTCTAAGAGCGAGGTCGACAGCCGTATACATCAGGCTAGGCTTGCATTCAATAAAAGGTCGAAAACATAGACTTCATTTATGCTTTATCTGTGTGGAATAGCACTTTAAAGTACGGCTATCCCAACCCTTGCTCGTTCCTCGAACAACCAAACACGTTGGATAAAGCAGAAGTCACGCAAGAGTGCGCGCTTTTGTCCGACATCCGGTATCCTACATCTAACTTTAACACACAAGATTTCGTCACTTTATCCTACATCCAAATTAAAAACGTGTTTTCTGCATAATTTTAAACATTTGGAACGAATTGTACATAAAAATAATAATTTCTATCCCTTTCAATCATTTTAGTATGCTTACAATTGAGCTAATTTCATTTCGTAAAAAAACTTTGAAGTGCTATTTCTCCCGATTTAGGTTTTGGTCTGTTGGATAAAAACGAACTAGAGCGACGATATAATGTTTAACTTACTTTTTTATGGAAACATTTACTTATTCTTTAATGTTGATTTTTGTTATTTACTCCAGGCAGGTACCGATACCATTTTTCTCTCTTTTTTACTTATGTATATTACATTGATCCATTTGTTCCCATCTTATTTTTTAAATTTTATTGTTGCTGTACATACTGCCAATATGGAGAAATTGAATTGAAAATCCCATTCATGCAGCTGCGAATAAAAATATTATTATGTTAATTTGAATGCACTATGCAAAGTAATTAATTTACATTTCTTTTTTTTTCGAAGGAAGCAATCACTTTGGGGTGTGACATTATATATTAATTGAAAAACAAATTTTCTAATACACCACTTTTTATTTGAATTAATAATGACAGCCAACCGGGTTTCGCTTATCTCAAGCTTCATCAGGGCTTATTATATAACCTCTACAAATTACACTTGTTAACAATAAAAGCCATTTTATGAGTTAATATAATAAGCCCTGATGAAGCTTGAGATAAGCGAAACCCGGTTGGCTGTCCTTATTAATTCAAATAAAAAGTGGTGTATTACAAAGTGTGTTTTTTCAATTAATTTATACTTGTTTTATGTAAAAGCCTGATGGGTGTAAATAAATAAATAAAACAAGGTTTAAGAGTAACTTTGGTATTTTTCTTATATTTAACCTTAATAATAACACTTTTCATTGCCTATGTTGTAGTTGAAATTGACTAGATTCTTTAAAAGCATATTTGTACACAAGTACTGCTGTGTAATTATTATTACATGTGACAACTTTTGCAACGTCTTCTGAATGGGAAACAGCTCCCAAGCATAAAAATAATTACACAGCAGAACTTGTTTATAAGTTGCAATAAAAAAAAATTTAATTGAATAATGGAGTTCTACAAATTACACTTGTTAACAATAAAAGTAAATTTTATGTAAAAAGAAAATTAGGTACGGAGTAGATATAGATAAGGTAAATATGTAATAAATGACTAGTTATGATGAGCGAGACGATTGTTGATCCAGTCCAAATCCTCGTAATAGCGCGGGTCACTGATTTGCAAGGCAGCTTTCTTGTAGAAATAGTAATAGCAAGGAGCCACTGAAATAATGACAACATGTTGATATTATATACTTATGTATACACACATTATACTCCTCATAGGTAACTAGCCGCCTAGACCGGGGTTTGAATTTAAAAAAATTGGAAGTAAGAAAAAAAAAACGGATAATATTCAAATTTTTTACATTCAAATGGATATTTCAAAACTACATTTGCTTATGGAAGAAATTATGTTACAAACTGAATTTTTTTGCATTGATCTCGTTAATTCAGATAGAAAAAGCTGTTCCAAATTAAGGATGCCCCACAGACATAGGAATTAATAGACGAGAAGATAATGGCGAGGGGTAAAATCAACTGTTGAAGAACGAAGGGGGTGAAGCTGACTGTGATTCGTCAATAAATCAATCTGACAGTAAATAGGCATCTCGCATTATAATATCACCATTTACTTCTTAAAAGTAAAATCTGCTTTTGAATGAATAGACATTTTTACATGGGAGCGCAAATTACTCGCCACGTTATGAAAAAATTTGCGAAGTCCAAATTCGGCAAAAAAATTCGGTTCTATTTTCAGAGTCGAATATTTCGTTTAAGTATTTAGTTAAGACACTTTTATAAATGTTCATAATTTACTTCCCAGCAACCAACCAGCTTTGTGTTTCGCGTCCAGACATGTTTCTACAACTGATCCATATTATACGATGTGAATATGCTTAAAATAAAGTAAAATAATGCTTATATATGGAATGTAATACGACAATTGGGTTTATTCTCTTTTTCACATCTATTTTTACAAGTTTTCATAGCACAAGTCACCATTTTGCCGTGTTATTTCGTAAAATGAACCGATGATGCCTCGACCATAGTTCGCACAAGAATGATGACGTCACGTTTTCAAATTTCACTTGAGGCCATACGCGAGCACAGCCGGCTCCAATGGAACCGGTATGGGGAGTGGGGATAATACGCTTTTAATCACTTAGGGCAGGTCTACTAATATTCATATGTCTATGGGATGCCCGAAGTTTGTGAGTTTTTTGCTGGTTTAAAAAACAAATTTCTGCTTCATAGTTTACGATTACAATCAGAAAAAATTAACAGAATTTTCAACACTTAATTAACAAGAAATGTCACAAATAGATATAACTGTATAGGTTATGTAATTGATTATTGTACTTACGACTTCTTTGGACTAAGAAAGATAACCCAAGAAGAACGGTGATAGGCTGCAGGGGATTGTCCCACTTCACGGCTAACCAGTAGATGTGAGTAGCGATACAACATACTAAGTAAAGAATTGTCATTATCATTAATGAGCGAAACTTCTCAAAAAGGAACTCCATAAGTCCGGCCTGAAAAACAAAATTTCTTTTATAAGTACTAATCTTCTATTGCATGCACAGTCTCTCCTCACTCATCCTATGCAGTTGCTTTTGCGTACAATCTATATAAATAAAAATGTAAATGTTCATTTGTTCAAAATCTTCAATCTCCGAAAGTTCTTCACCAATTGCTTTGAAATGTTGACACAACGTTGCATTCGAATACGCATGTGTTTTTAGACACCTATAGTATGTAGATGTCTCCTGTGAGAGGTAAAAATATTCCTTTTTTTAAAACAGCACATTTTGTTGAACGTAAAAACAACACGAGCTATTGTTAGCTATTGTTTTTCTATCTGCACAGACTAAGTGAGCCACAGCAATGGGAAGCAGAGTACAGCTAGTACCATAATAAATTGAATAAATAAATACTAAAACACGTATGTAGTACCTGGAATAAATACGTTGAAAAGAAATTCACAAGCATGGCTGTGATAGCTAGAACAAGAAGCAAATCCTGGAACCTGCAAAAATATTATTTATTTTTTGAATGATGAACACAATTAGATTTTAATAACCAAGTAATGATCTCAGAAGATAAATTATGTTTGACCGTTTTAAACTTACACAAACATGATAAGTATGGCAGAGTGGCTTCTAGGAAACAGTGTTAAGCAATTCAGTATTAAATCTGCTAAAATAAGCCCATATTGAATAAATAAAACTGCAGAATATCGAGATACCGAAAGCTTCATTTTAGAATTTGCTATTTCACTATTTTAAAATAAAAATTAAGCCATTTCCAATAGTGGTGAATTATTTATTTATCGACGGTGTGAAAAAGTATAATATCGTTTTATTATGATTCGCCTTGTATCATAAATAAACCACTCTCTAGATCGATATCTTCGGGCTTTTTGTATGGCGCCATTTTGTCACCCCTTAACCACAGACGACCACAGATAAAACGGTCGTTTGGTCCAGACAGGTAAATATATTGTGGACCATAAATAAATCTCAAGGCCATTTAAAAAAGTGCAAACATAGACAATATAACTGCACCCAGCTAACATCGTTCATTCATTAGCCCACAAAAATTATATTTTAAAAATAAAAATATTGGAATGGAGGAAAAAGAAAATAAAAAAAACCCACAGCTATGCACACATAAAAATACTTTTTTTATTTTCAAAAAGACAATGGACAGTAATACAAAACAGGGTCAGTACAACCGATGTATTGAGCATTGATTTATCATTGAAGTAGAAGATAAAACTAATATATCTAAACAAAACATGAAACAGAACAAGACACAGAAAAATAAAAAGTAACGGTCTCAACTAGGAATCGAACCCAGTCTTACTGCAATAACTTAATAGAATTTAATTTGACCTTGCACAAAAATACAAGAATATATACACAAAATACATATTCAACAAATTTAAGTGTTAATTATTATTGCCACAGCACTAGAAGTTATTCAAATTCTCCTGCAAGGGTTTCATATAATTTCCAGAGCTTTGTCGTCAGCAAACATCATGAAAAATGCTGGTTAAATCTGAATACTTACATGATGCAATTCTGGAGAGGTTTAAATGACCTTGTATGATGTAATCGTGGCTTTTTTTAGCAGTTTTAGCATCCTAATACGTGGTATTGTATCGCGTCGGAATACGGATAGGTCTGAAAAGGAAAATTAATTAAATTATTAGCCAATGAAGTACATTCAGAAATCAGGAACATTGTATCAAAGAACGAGAGGTTAACCTGTATTTTACAACGGGTTCGGGTCCTTCTTTCAATTGGTGGAGATAGACCGGATAACACACTTTAACACAACACAGCATTAATTTATCACCTTGAAGAATTCTAGCACGTAACATTATTTTTAGATGGGTGAAAGAAAATTCAAAATATTTACGCTAAAAACTTCAACAGACTTTTCAACTTACGAAATGGCGTCTTGGAAATTACCGTTAATTTTTATCGGAGCATAAAGCATGCTTAGCTTCTCTTTCTGTTACACAAGTCGCTATGGTAGAGAGCGAGAGATCAAACTACAATTTTTGCTCTAAGCCAATGAGATCTGAGCTTTCAGCCACAACAGCTTTGTCTATAAGAATTTGGGTATTGAATAACTCCTCCCATCAGGGTTACAAGGTCATGTGGGAGTTATACGCCCCTGCCTTGTATTGACAATACCATAAATCATAAATAACCCACTCACTGACATTTAAACATTTTTGTTTTGTGTATTTTTGTTGGTAGACGGTAAAATATACGAAAAGCTAGAACATGGAAAGATCTTGCGTATACTCACGGATACTTATCTGAATAATAAAATGTTCCACACATCGAAAACTATGAAATTGAATTGTCTTTTGTAGATGCGCATTTATACAACCTCCAAAAAATAGATAAGAATATGTTGTTTTCATAAATGAAAACAGTAGGACTGTGTTGGTTTATTTGTGAACTGTACTTTACTAGCGATGGCCACAATCGATGAATCATCGATGATTTCGACCATTTTGACCATCAAAATATTTCGATTCATTGTCATCAACAAATCGATTCTGTCAAAATAATTCGAAGCCACAGCCGTCTCGTCACTAGTCAGAATTAATCGATATAAAAGCAGTCATGTCATTGATCAGAATTCATCGATATCAATTTGATTCTCAAATCCGGATACTTAAAAAATATCTCGAAATCGGATTGCTTGACAAATGAGATTTTTTCTAGGGTATGTATTGTGTTATGTACTACCTAATATGATTTGATATGCATTTGGGATTACACAATATTGTGTGGATATAAGCTGTTATTAAGGAAGTTGAGTGAAAAATATTTTGACTTATAAAAAATATGTTCATGTAGATCAAAAAATATCGATTCCAAATATATAAATATATTTCTATATTATTATTCTTAGAATTAGTTAAACGTTCTTGAAAAAGCATTCAATAGCAATAGACTGTATACGCTCCACGATTGGTCGAAAGAATTCTGACGTCACATGTGTCGTGACTTGTACGTACAACGGATCACCTATGGTGCATCTCTTTCTATTACATGAGAGATGGTCGGTTTAGATGAGAGAGGTGTATAGGCCAAACGTTTATTTGGATATGTCAAATATATGTACGTATTTGTTTTTATTATTATATGAAATGGATTTCTAAAGATACATATTCGTATAGTGCTTTATAATAATAGTTGTTTATTGCATAACTTAGAAGTTTTTATTATTATACATGTCACATAACATGTGATACACTTCAGGCCGCCGGCCGCCCAGAAAAGTCTCACAGTGAACTGGGCTGTAAACCGTTATTTTACTTTTGGTCTTTACTTTTCTGCGCGGTGGTCCTGAATTCGCGCGGGGCACCTCAACAAATATCGAAGGGAATACCGTACCGGGCGGGAAAAGCAAATATTCTAACTTAAAATATTAATTTAACTATGAAATCTTAATCAATTTTCTTTTTTTTTTAATCACATCAATTCTAATAGACGGTTAACATTGGTAAAAAAATTACTGGAATTCCTTGTTGAAGAATTAAATTTTTTTCCATACAAAATGCTTAAGCGACGTGGTTTTCACAGTTCGAATGACGTCACACCACACCCCGCCTCTTACCGCTCGGATTCCGCTCGTTTTGGCGGGCTTAATAAAATTTAAACTTTGAGAATTAATTTAATTATGAAAACAAACTTAAAAAAAAAAAATACCAGTATTTAAGTTTGAATGCGAACATTGATAAAAAAAAATAAAAAAAATGGACTCAACTTCCTTATTATGATATTATCTAGCCACCGAAGAAGCAACGAGCATATGAAAAATTCAGTCATTTGAAGGTTGGGATTTACGACGCACATTTTACATTTAATGTGTATAAAAAAATGGCATTCTGACTTATAATAAGTTGGGAAGATTATTAATAAAATGAAATTGATAATTTTTATGGCGCCGTTTTTGTGAAAAACTTTAAATCTATGAAAATCTAAGGTTGACATGTGTTTTAAGGTATAGTGTGTAATTGTTGTGAAAAAACCAATCAGCCCGATATATAAATTTTATATTAACTAAGGTTGACAACTATTTTAAGGTTTGTATGTAATTGTTGGGAAAAACCCAATCCGCCCGTTATTTAAATTTTATATTTGGTTTTCGTTAAGTACAAGCATTCAAATTCGTAGTCTTTGTCCGCAGCTACTGCTCCCGCTGAACTCCGAGCAATTAAATCGATTAAAACTCGATTCTTTTGATGTTTCGATCCTGCCCATCACTATACTGTACCAAAGACATAAACAAGAACTGCGCTGTTGATTTATTTATGACTGCGCTTATGTCAAACGCACTCAAAACTACGACATGACTACGACTATGACCATTTAAAAATTCTAAAATGTTACGTTTCTTGTAATTTGCCAATATTATTTCAATTAAACGCCAAAATGCTTCAGCTAAAAGTGTACGACTTTAGCGACGAAGACAGTGGGTCTGGTAGTGAAAATGCTGGTCCCTCAAACGTTGAAGACATGACGTTACATTTGAAGGGAGTAGATTCAAATAAATCAATTGCAAAGTCTTTTCAAATATGTGCTGCCCCCTCAGTTTTGCCCACCGTAAGAATTAACCATTTTCTTTCACTCCATTAAGTCTTCGACCTTAACTCTAAAAGCTGCTTGAAGTTTTATACTTCAACTTTTTAGGTTATGACAGATACATCCTTGAAATAATATCCATACAGATTCGAAATTACCCGCTGTAAATAGTAATTAGTTGCACAAATAGCATCTGCCATGATTTTATTATTTTATCGATGAAATAAATCCTAGTTTGATGGATTAACTTTATTGAATTTATTTTTGTATGTGTTTTCTTGCATGTTATGTTTTGTAAAATTTCTTGGTAGTCTGGTGGTCTTAAGTAAAAATTTACCGTTTGTTTATTAATTTACAGAGTGACAAGAATGACATTCTATTAATAAGCCCAGATTCTAAAGAGTTAACCCACAATCCGAAATATGAGCATTTGTTTGCCCCTGTTCTGGGCCCAGAAAATCCTTTCCAAACAGAACAATCAAAAGCCCCTAAAAATATGCTTTCTGGGTTTGTTGAAAAGGCTCACATTAGCGAGTTTCAATTTGAAAACCAGCGTCGTACCTTTGCCAGTTACGGACATGCGTTAGATCCTTCAGCTGAAGGAAATTCATCTAGCCACACTACGATAGTAGGTAAGAACTCATTAATTTAGTAGTTATGGCAACATTTTGTAGAATAACCCTCGAATTTTTTTTTTTTATTTTCTTTCTGACATTGCATTGTTTTTTCTTGTAGTTTCCAGTACAGTTTCAGTTCCAGAAGATAGGAAAACTGTATTTGAATCTTCAAAACTTAGACCTTTGGATAAGAGGAAAAGACAAAAAAATGATAACCCGGAAGATATAGAAGGATTTTTAGGTCCCTGGGGAGGATATGTTGATGAGCATAGGTTTGTAATACACATCTGTATAAAGTTGCAGAATTCTGCCTCACACTTAATATGCAATTTTTTTTTGCGTATTAAGCGTGTTTTCAATTTAATTTCTACAAGAAACAACTACAGTTGAACAGCGGTAATCCGTCCCCTGTCTAATCTGACATGCTTTCAACCACTCAAGTGTTCACTAAAATTACCGAAATATATGTCCAGCTATCGGCACTTTTAAGCATTTGTTTTGGAAATTTCCTGCCCTCATTAAAAAAATCATTCCTCTGAATTTTGAAATATGCATAAATTATTTAAATAAACCAATTTTTTGATGTTTTCAACTCCTCTGATGTAAATATAGTTGACCCGCGGTAATCCGACAAACGTTTTGCAAGGCGGTGTCGGATGATCGAATTTGTCAGACTATAGAGTACTGCCACCGACCCCTTGTAGTCCGGAACTTTTATGAAAAGGAGTACCTCGTAATCTGACAAATTACATACTTGTAAAAATGGAAAGATACGTAGTAAATGATATGGGACTTTTTGCAACAAACAATAAATTTTTTCTTTATACATGTATTATATACGCACATAAAAATTATGCCAATAAGATTGACCAATATTTATTTTTTTGTATCTGAGTAAAAACAAAGTTATTTTATATCCACATTTACTCATATAATTATATATTTTTTAAAACTCTCATTATATTTTTTACATAACTCGATCCAATACATAAGCAAATTTAAAAAATATATTACGTTTAAAAGTTATATTAGATTTAAAAATTTTGGTTCAAAATTAATTCGGAGCTGAAGGCCTATTTTTTAGCTCAAAAATTCGAAGACCAATGGGTTAAGTTGAAACCCATGTTATTTTTTTTTCAAATTGTGTTATGTGTATGTAGGCGGAATTTGGCAAATTTACACTTATCTGTAACAATTATGATCTTATTTATGTCAAAAAGTTTTTTTAGACTGTTGCTTAATTGCCTTAACTGACGGCCTCTGTGGTCGAGTGGTAAGTTTCTCGACTACAAATCCGGAGGTCGCAGTTTTAAATGCCAGCTTGCACAATACAGTATCATCCTGGTGAAAGACCACCATTCAGAATTGAAACGGTGCTTGAAATGGCTTTAGCCATGTTTGGTGACTAGATCTGAATAGCCAGCTACTTCCCCACCTTCCTCTCCCCCATCTCCTTCCCCTCACCTCTACCTTTAGCTTCAGAACATACACCAATTGGGGATGCCGTAGTCTTACTGACTCCAGACGGTTGGGAGCAATTGGGACTCTTGGGCGTTATTCACATGATAAAATTTCCTTTTTATTAAATCAAAGGTTATGACTCTTGTGGGGTATTCATATAAAAATAAATGAAATGTGACAAAGTTTAAAACACCCTGACCGAAGACATTTTCAGATATCCAAAAATTTGTTTGCTTCATTGTAACTCATCAATTTGCGTGTAATTAAAGTGTTACGACTCCGCATTCCGAATTTCTACCGACATGTAACATACTTCCCTTGAACACTTAAGTTAAGTTTTAAGCTCTTAAAAAAAAGTTATTTATGAAGTTAACCTCTATTTAGTTGCCTAGTTGAAAAATTACTTATATAAAATTCCTTTGATAGAAAAAATCTCAAATTATGCTCGGAAAATTATAAAAAACATATCTGGTTCTATTTTTTAACATGCTATAGTATGAGAAAATTCACAGTGTATCTTTAAATGCCACTTAAGAGATTTGTGCTCTATTTTAAGTAAGTTGTGTTTTATTAAATATTTTCACAACAGCGCGCTGCCTCTATCATTTGTATTTACATAACTCCCCTTCGAACCATCTTCTTGTTTTTGAGCGCTTATAAGGGTGCCTTAGTGATAATCAACTATTTCTAGGATTTTGAAGCCGACCGGTGAAGAAGCTGAAGCACTTGAAGAAATTTTGGCTAAAAGACAAAAGCGTGGTAAAGTTCAAGAAGAGAAACCTATGGAGGAAAAGGCCATCTTGCACAGTAAGTTATTGAAATAGTTCATTCATATTTTTTTAGCTGATTAGGCCTAGCTGAAAGTGACTGGGCCACACGTCTTATTTATTATTATAAACGCCCTGTTGGGCTGTATGTATGATAACCCTGTCTTAGTATGGAAATTACTTTGAGTTGGGGTGTTGCGGGTTCCATCTCCACGCAGTACAAAAATATATTAGCAAGGATTTCTCATAATATATGTATGAGTGCTGACCGCCAAGTATGGGTATTGACTGTTAAGTTTGATGGGCATTAATGTATGTTGATGGTCGTAAGGAATATTAATAAATAAAATTCAACTTAAATTATTTGGGTTTTGAATTCCGCCTCAGCCAAGTATTTTGATTTTTCTAATCAAATCTCCAGGACTTGTAATCAAATAAAGTTATCTACAAAAACACATACCAATAGTATTGGCATGTTATTTTGTAGATAACATTGTTTGACTTTACACCTTCGAATTATTGGTATGTTTTTTTTGTAATATACTAATAAGATAATGTTTTAGAGTTTAAGGCCTGGAATAATTTATATCTTTTCTGTAGATAACATTGATTGACATTAAGCCCTCAAACTGTTCCCTTTCTTTTCTCATGATTTGTTTAAACTGGATATTGGCTGATTTTTAGAATATAGCACGCTTATAGTCTATAATAGGCTTAATTTAGAAATAAATAAATTATCTTGAATTTTCCACAAAAATACAGCTCTCCTGGAAATAAACATTCACATAAGAGTAATGTTTTTCCAAGACTTAATTAGTCTCTGTCATAAATCTACTTTTCCACATAATATTATATTATTAATTTTTTTTTCAACTAATGTACGTACATACATAGACACCGAAATAAATCATCCCTCTTACACACACACACACACACACACACACACACACACACACACACACACACACACACACACACACACACACACACACACACACACACACACACACTCACGTTACTCTGCGTCGTCATTGAACAGCGTAACCACAATTGTGGTCAAGCTGTTGGTGGGGCTAGGCGTATCATATCAATAAAAAAAAAATTGAATCGTGATATATTTTTAAACCAATGACAAGTCTGAACTCGCATTCGGGTAATGTTTTTGCAAATATAACACCACCGGTACGATGTTTGTCTCTTTGAGTTGACTGTTAGGGGAATATTCGAGATGAAAAATCCTTTCACTTTGATCTTTAATCAGCAAATAAGCGTTACACATAAAGATGAAAGTCATCCACGCTTCGGGACTGCGAATGTAGCCAGCCGTCAGCTAGGCCCGAATTCTCCCGCTGCAAATGTAGCCAGCCGGACAATAGGTGTTAATTACTCCTTAACACATAACTATCTAACCATCACGCTGTTTCTCCGCAAGGGTAGGCAAAGAGGACGAACCGCCAAATAACTCGGTTTTGACACATACTCCTTGCTTCATTCAAAATCGTACATACTCTTCTATTATTTTGACTCTTGACATAGCCCGACTCAAGTATCTGATTCACTTGATCGTGCCATGTCTTCCTCGGGCATCCCCGACTTCTTCACAAAATTAATCTAATAATTTATTAACTAACTTGACTTACAACTTGTAAGTGATGTGCATCTGATCTAATATAAATTTAAATATAAAGATGGGAATTTATTTTTGTTACTAAGAAAGTTATTCTATAGGAGTTTGTCTCCAAATTATTGTTTATTTATTTTGATATTTTATTTATTTAAAGAGTTAATAACGACAGAAAAATTAGATTTTTGTTATCTCCTAAAATGTAAGCTTTTAAAGTGAACTTGCATAAAACATAAACAATAATGACATATAAAAGACACAATTCAAATGGCAGTTCTGCAAAACCTACCGCTGGGGAAGTCATTGTATGTAAATGACATCATCACACTTTATCGGACGACCGCTAATGTCATAATTTGAATGGCTTATGTCTTCGGTAATATTTGGTATTTTTCAAAAATTCAAAAGTTTGTGTCCTCAGCTCTAATTTATATTTATTTATTTATTTATTTAAACGCCCATTGGGCTTTTACATACATTGTTATTACATTAACTATGTGACATTTAAAAGTTTACGTACATATATAAATAAAATAGTTATTATATCTGTAGTACATAAATGTTTTACAAATAATACAGAATACCATTATGGAGAACAGTTTTTTTTTTTTTTTTTTTTTACTTAGAAAAATAAATGGATTGAAATTAATCAGCATTTATAGGGACTTAAAATCATATTCGAATTGTTATTTAAATTACAATATTAATTTGTAAAGTTAAAACATATATATTAAAGTTAAAAAGTCATAAAAGAAAAGAGTGAAAAAACAGAAGCTAAAAAGTGGGTTTTTCACTATGGAGTGGAGAAGTCATACATTTCAGCAAAGTGTTTATGTAGATTTCGTTTAAGCACTGATAAATATATATATGATATATTTGTAATATATTTATTTATAATATTTTATTTATATATTTTTTTTTACAAATATATCATATATATATATATATATATATATATATATATATATATATATATATATATATATATATATATATATATATATATGATATATTTGTAAAAAAAAAAAGAAATATTGTTGTAGGAAACAACCTCAATGCAAATTCTCGCAATATTCCCCGTTTCAGGAATATTTTCCAAAATAAATTCCCGTGAATTTACCCATCACTACTTACAACAGTACTTCATCCTTACCTTAGTACGTGCACAATTCGAATTCGAGTAACAATTAAAATCTCTGTCGTTAAAGCGCTACTCAAATTCAGAACCTAAAGAAGTGTACAAAGATTTCACTGATTTGCTGAAATACCACTAATTTTTAAAAGTTATGAAATGGTTTTGCAGCATCCCTATTGGCTAATTGAAATGAAATTTTTAATAAATAAAAGAAAAAAAATTGTTTCGTTCCAAGGGTTAACTAGTGGTGAAAATATTTTGTTAATTTTTCTTTCAGTTACGGACAGTATAGATTACCAGGGAAGATCGTTCCTGAGTCCTCCGCAAGATGTGGGGGTGAACCTTAAGAGCGAGACACCCCCGCAGCGGTGCTTCCTCCCCAAGGCACACATCCACACTTGGAAGGGCCACTCCAAGGGGGTCTCCGCAGTCCGCTGGTTCCCCAAAACTGCCCATCTCATGCTGTCCGCCAGTATGGACTGTCGGGTTAAGGTAATCATTGATCTTATTAAATGGTACCTTGATGAAACAGAACAGTGACTAAACCGATCATGTAAGAAAAAGTGAAGGGAAAAAATACCTAGCCTTTTATTTTACATGTTCTGTTTTATCCAGTTAACGATTAAATTATCAACTGTCAGATAGATAAGAGGTTCCAAAATCTGATGTACTTGTGTACATAATCTGGTGCACTTTGAAGTGCTGTATTTGTTTACTTGGGTATGCTTATCTTTTGATTTGTAATGAGTAATCGAGTAGGTACTAATATATCTGCTTTGTAATACACGCCTAAACCTGACCTTGATCTTTATGACTAATTGATTGTACACTATTGTTAAAGCAAATGGCATTTAAAATATAATATTCCCAATTATTCATTATACATCTACTGGTGGCAAAATTGTGTACAAAATAGGCAACTGTTTACATAACTACAGATATGAATTGAGATTTTCACAGCCAAAAGTAATATCGTGATTTGTTTAAGGAGGAAGCACAACACGGTATAGTACCTCAAAAACATATCAAGATTATATACCTATAGCAAGTTCTGCGTAGATAGATATTCTGGATGCATCGCACACCAGACCAATCTTGGAGAAACTAATGGTCATTGTCAAAGTTGAGGAAGGTGGAAGGAACAGAGAAAGGTCATCGATAGACTCGAGTCTCGCGTTGGGAACATTGGGTACTACCCTCTGACTTTCTCGCAGGAATGCTAGGACTAGATCGTCTAGATCAGTGGCGGTTCGTAGTCTTTTTCACGGGGGTTCGGATAATCAAGAGAAGATATTATTATTATTTTTTAGTAAACTTAATGTTTTGAGACAAGATTTTTATGCATAGCACAAAGGGTAACAATTATTTTACAAGCAATAATTGTTCGCCTGAAACACTCATCCACATTGAAAAATCTCCTGATAAAAGATACATGACGCCAACGGGACTCGAACCCGTGTCCCTTCGATTTCCGGTCGACAGCTCTGACCACTGAGCTATGGCGGCTTATCTCTTACCCGCGAAATTATTCAATATATACTAGTGTTTCATTCAACAATTACTGCTTGTTACATTTTTCACCTGAAAACAACCAACTTTATTTTTATATGAGAAAGGCATTGTAAGTGCTAACTCTCTCACTAGATGGCGTCGAGACAAATTGTCTACATTTTTAGGTGAAATACTTGAACTTGTCAAATATTAATTATTATTTTTTAGTAAACTTAATGTTTTGAGACAAGATTTTTATGCATAGCACAAAGGGTAACAATTATTTTACAAGCAATAATTGTTCGCCTGAAACACTCATCCACATTGAAAAATCTCCTGATAAAAGATACATGACGCCAACGGGACTCGAACCCGTGTCCCTTCGATTTCCGGTCGACAGCTCTGACCACTGAGCTATGGCGGCTTATCTCTTACCCGCGAAATTATTCAATATATACTAGTGTTTCATTCAACAATTACTGCTTGTTACATTTTTCACCTGAAAACAACCAACTTTATTTTTAATGTAGACAATTTGTCTCGACGCCATCTAGTGAGAGAGTTAGCACTTACAATGCCTTTCTCATATAAAAATAAAGTTGGTTGTTTTCAGGTGAAAAATGTAACAAGCAGTAATTGTTGAATGAAACACTAGTATATATTGAATAATTTCGCGGGTAAGAGATAAGCCGCCATAGCTCAGTGGTCAGAGCTGTCGACCGGAAATCGAAGGGACACGGGTTCGAGTCCCGTTGGCGTCATGTATCTTTTATCAGGAGATTTTTCAATGTGGATGAGTGTTTCAGGCGAACAATTATTGCTTGTAAAATAATTGTTACCCTTTGTGCTATGCATAAAAATCTTGTCTCAAAACATTAAGTTTACTAAAAAATAATAATTAATATTTGACAAGTTCAAGTATTTCACCTAAAAATGTAGACAATTTGTCTCGACGCCATCTAGTGAGAGAGTTAGCACTTACAATGCCTTTCTCATATAAAAATAAAGTTGGTTGTTTTCAGGTGAAAAATGTAACAAGCAGTAATTGTTGAATGAAACACTAGTATATATTGAATAATTTCGCGGGTAAGAGATAAGCCGCCATAGCTCAGTGGTCAGAGCTGTCGACCGGAAATCGAAGGGACACGGGTTCGAGTCCCGTTGGCGTCATGTATCTTTTATCAGGAGATTTTTCAATGTGGATGAGTGTTTCAGGCGAACAATTATTGCTTGTAAAATAGAAGATATTATGTTTGGGTACTACCCTCTGTTGTATCCAACTGACTTTCTCACTGGAATGCTAGGACTAGATCGTCTAGATCAGTGGCAGCTCGTAGTCTGCCTAAAAATGGAATTATTGATGTTGTAGCTGAAAACGATTTTTATCTTTTTTCTAAAATTCGATTTTTTGTATGAAGATTTTTAGGAAATCCGTGCGGCGCACGGCCAAACTGAAATTTCCTGAAAATCTTCATACAAAAAATTGAACTTGAAAAAACAAAAAGAAAACATTTTCAGCTACAACATCGGTAATGTCGAATTTTTTAAACTTAGCACTCTATCACACTGAAAAGTCACGAGCTACCACTGGGTATAACCAACAAGAATAACTAAAGAATCAGTAAATGTAACTGTTTTCTAGTCAAGAACCGAAACCAAACTAGAGAAAGCGCAACACATTATTGCATTATTAGCGACTAAGACAATTAAGACACAATCTGTTTTACTATCGGATTCACAATTGCCATTAAAAGCAAATGGTTGGAGAAATGCAGGAACACAAAAATAAAAATTTACTATAAACTACCAAAGAAAAATAACATTTAACTTGCATCTATGTAGGTACTGCAAAGATCAGCCTCCGGCTGCCAGCGCGATGCGGGTGACACTCGTCAAATTCCGGAGGTCATGTGGCATCAAACACTATCGCGCCGCACACAAGGCCGGATGATCAATTTACGAAGCCAAAAATATTTTTTATTTGATACTAGCGGACACCGCAATGCTTCTTCCACCATTCACTAATGTATACCACAATGTTACTGTTAAAAACTACATTACATCGACTTTAATTCGACTTCGTTTTTCATTCCGGTGCAGAGATATTGCGTGAAGTATTCCTCGGGCATCTCCAACTCCTTTTACCATTCAAACCCCTCTATAAACACTCCTGGCACTAATAAGAACAAACTTTGATATTTTCAGTAGTATCTGTGAAGGACTTTTGGAGATTTAAGATTTTGAACAAACGTACATTTATATGAGGCGTGTTGAAACAAAGACAGCAATCTCCACTTCTTTTCATTTTGAGTAAAATGCAATAAATGTTTTTTTTTGTATTTTTCCAATACCGTAACTATAAAGTATAGTTTTTGTTAGTAAATGTTTCCTTAAGTAACATTCTGTGTACATTTTATTGCGATTAATTGGTAGATTATTGAGTTATTTTCAATTAATAGATGGACATTGCTGCTTTTGTTCTGGAAGGTTGGACACTGCCGGTTTTGTTCCAAACACATGTGGATTTTGCTAGTTTTGTTACGAACTGAAAAGGCCATTTTTTTTTAGGTTACAGTAAAACACGGAAATCAGTAATAAGTATCATTTTACATATTTATTCGGAAAGATATTTATACAGAATGTATGCAGCGGTAGTGCAATGCGATAGATTCCATATTTTGAAAAAATTAGGCAAAGTAACAACGGTACAAAAAATAAGAACAGAACAAAATTAATGCTAATATGTAACTCTTAAAATAATTAATTACACAAAACAAACGAAATAGTTTTTTTTTTTTTTTTATATATTCAATAATATTGTTACATATTGGGTTTATAAAAACAGTTTATTTTAAACAAGTTCTGCTGTGTAATTATTGTTTCTGAAGGCATTATCAAACAGTTTGATAATGCCTTCAGAGGGCGAAACAGCTGTCACGCGTAATAATAATTACACAGCAGAACTTGTTTAAAATAAACTGTTTTTATAAACCCAATAACAATATTATTGAATATATAAAAAATAAAAATTAAAATGGAGTTCTACAAATTAAACTTAATAACAATAAATAAACAAAATAGTGACGAATAAAGGACACAGTATCCTGACATCATAAATAATATTATTATTTTCTGGAATTTCTGAAATATTTTCTAATGAATTTAATTTCAAATTAAAAAAATACAAAAGTAGCTTATCAAGTAATTATTAATTAAGTATAAAATAATATTGAAAAATGGTCATACAAAGAGCAAAAATTGTTGAGTGAGCAGGAATTGTTTTGCCGAATATCTGAAAAAAAATTATGTGGTATATTAAATAGGTTAGTACCAAATAATAAACGTAAGATAAATATTTCAGTATCCTCTTTATCACAATATTACACTTTATCTTAATATGTCACGGATACTAAAAACATATGTATGGGCATTTCACCAAACGGACAAAAGTTTGATGTTTACAATAACATTATATGCATTACTAACCTCTGTTTTTTGGCAACATTCCTCTTCGACATTTCTGGTTTTTTCGCACGCTTCCTTGCCATTTCTGGTGTAACTTCACTTGGAAAACATTCCATCTTTGATTTCAATAATGTTTACAGTAATATAAATCACTTTTTCACCACAAAAACATAAAAAAACCGAGCTTATGTATCACACCAGCTGTTCACACTTTGTATGGGGTGGCCATTTTGAATATCATATTTCTGGGTCTTGATTGGCTCAAACAAAAACTGCTGTTTTTGTTCCGTAACCTAAAGGAGATTGCCATGTTTGTTATGGAACTAAATATTAAAATTCAAAAATGTATGGGATATAGTCGTTTATGCTCCGAAACCTTTGCAGCAGTCGATAGTATTTTTGATTCTCTATCCATTTTTTTATTTTTTTTATTTTTTTATAGTGAATACCTCACAAGAGTCCCAACTGCTCCCGTCTGGAGCCAGTGAGACTATGGCATCCCCAATTGGGGGATGTTGTGAGGCTGAAGGTAAGTGGGGAAGGGAAAGAGGAAGGTGGGGAAGTACCTGGCTATTCAGATCTAGTCACTAAACACGGCTAAAGCCATTTGGAGCAACGTTTCAATTCTGAATGGTGGTCTTACACCAGGGCGATACTGGTAGTATCTTCCACTCTGGAACGTGCCGCAAATATACTATATATTATTTTAATTAATTAATTGTGAAATAACACAAATTAATCAAATAAAATTTATTTGCGCACGCCAGGTTCGAACCCGCGACCTTCGGAATGGCAGTCCAATGCGTTACCACTGGACTATGCCGGCCGTCTAATAATGCCATATCTAACTCATTTTACACCAATGGTGGAGATTGCTGTCTTTGTTTCAACACGCCTCATATAGATTCTGATCAGAAATGCTTATGAGGAGAGTACCTGAGAAATCTTTCAGAAAAATACCTAATTTTTAAAAGCAAGTTCTGTTATTATTTCAGTTCTGTCAAGTAATTGGCCTATAATGATATAATAATAGAACTTGAATAACATTTTCACGTAACCCGAAAATGAACATTGAAATTTGATGAATTGTTCAAATTCTATGAAACAACCATTCCTTAGTTGGGGTCAGGTCCTTGTAGTATTCTAATTTTAAAATATAGACATTCCATTTTAATTTATTTTTTTTAGAGATAGGATAAGTATAACATATAATAATTATCATTAAACTGTAAAATGATGATAACTTGTAAAACTGTTAATTTTTTACATTATAAATATGTAATTCTTTTCTCTTATTCTTCATTTCCTTTAGAGCAGGGTGCAGACTATTCGGTTGGATTCACAAAATAAATTCTTTAGGTTCGTTTTGAACTGGTTTATAGAAAAAATTTTAAAGGTATGTATGATTAGTTTGAAGACAATGCTTTTACTTATTTTTGGCGCTGTAATTTCCTTTGGCCATCTTGATGTGCCCAGCACAAAGATCGGCTTGTTTTGGCCTAGGTTATAATATTTTACCGTCAGGGGGATTGTCTTAGTTTGGTTTTTGAAAAGTATTTTATGCTGATTCTATAACGCACAGCATGGGCATATCGGGTTGGTATTGTACCTATTTCAAGATTAATAAGTATTTATTTAACACAAGGCTGCATTGCAACTGATATAATTAATGTATTCATATGTATGTTATTAATTGTTGATGAATCACTATTTTTCACAATAAACAATCTATATAAATAAAAATGTAAATGTTCGTTTGTTCAAAATCTTAAATCTCCAAAAGTTCTTCACCGATTACTATGAAATTTTGATACAAAGTTACATTCAAATACACAGGTGTTTTTATATACCTATATTATATAAATGTCACCTGTGACAGGTAAAAACGTGCTTTTTTGAAAAACAGCGCCATCGGTTGGATGTAAAAGCAACACGCACTACTGCTTTTCTGTCTGCACAGACAGACTGAGCCACAGCAACGTGGCGGGGTAAAGCTAGTAAATAAATAAAATCAATAAACATGAATGTTCAAAGCTCTTCATGTAGAACAGAACTGTACGTAGTGGAGGAGCCTGTTACCTCAGTTCGATGAACTGAACAACTGAAGAAGAATATGAGATATTGTGAGGTCTAATATTATGTTCCTTCTTTTTAGATTTGGGAAGTGTACAAGGAGAGAAGGTGTGTGAGGACATATTATGGTCACAGGCAAGCTGTGAGAGATATCAATTTTAACAATGAGGGAAACCACTTTGTATCAGCAGGTAAAACTATCAATAATTATATATACTAGAATCATTGGCGGCCGGTGGTCAAAATATGTGCGGGTCCACCCGAGAACAACATTAAGTCAGACTTTTGTTAAAATATGGCCACTGAACAAGATATATAAGATTAAACCATTGCTCAAAATTATCTACATTTCTTTTTCCCAAAAAAACTTCCTCTCTCCCCTTCTCCCCAGAAATAGCACCACTGCGAGACAATGCTTGACAATTACAAATCATTCATCTCATAATGACATGTTTTATCTTATATCGAAGAAAGCTTTAAGCGGAACATTGGCTGAAAAAGAGTAGATGTTAAATTGAAGAAATAATATCAACTACAATATCAAACATATACGTTCCCGTTTAACATGCTACTGCAAAAACCGTCCCTTCCAATGTGGTAGCAATTTGTTAAAATTGGGAAAGAATTGTATGTACCTGCGCTTTCATCTGTTCACAGAATATGAAAACAATGTATTAAAATTCTGAATCGCTATCGAAAACAAACTGCTATGAATATGGGCACAGTCACTCTGCAAGTTACGCACGCTTAACAGGTACCGATTTAAAGATCTTTTGAGATGTTAGAACTGAACCGAATTTCGTATTGTGATTAGCCATGTTAGAAATTTTCTAGGTTGTTTGGCACTCGGGTGCACTTATTAACTGGCTGCTACTGACTAGAATTAATAATAATTCTACTAGCAAATCTTTAGTAAATGTCTTATTATTTTTTTTTTCAGGTTATGACAGATATATAAAACTCTGGGACACTGAGACTGGAGAATGTGTCAATCGCTTTACAAGCAGGAAGATTCCCTACTGCGCCAAGTTCCACCCCGATGAAGATAAACAGCATCTGTTTGTTGCTGGAACTTCTGACAAGAAAATTATTTGCGTAAGTGAAAAAAAAGATATTGTAATACATTAAATTATTCACAAATTTGAACAAAAATTTTATACAAATTTATTATTATATTCAGTTGGTAACTAATTTTATTGTTATCGTTTTCAGTGGGATACACGTTCAGGTGAAATTGTACAAGAATATGACCGCCATCTTGGAGCTGTAAATTCAATAACATTTGTTGACGAAAATAGAAGATTCGTGACTACCTCAGATGACAAAAGCTTGCGTGTTTGGGAATGGTAAGAACTTGAACCTTTTTACCATCTATCAATGTATCTGTTGGTTCTTGAACCTCTATGGGATTTATTTATTGTTTTTGTGTTTAATTCGTAGAACTCCATTTAATTTTTTTTATTAATTTAATTAAAATCAAATTTAATAATATAATTATTAAGTTCTGCAAGTATTTTTTGTATCCATATTTTTAGTATCCATAAAAATAGCAAGAGAAATTAAAAAATGCTGTCTAAATATAGCTTTCAAAACCAATAATAACATAGGAACAAACCTTAAAAACTCCTAAGTAGAAATCCTAAACTTAATAATAGTGGCATATATGAATTAAAATGTTCGCACGCCGACTGCAACGCTACTTATATCGGACAGACGGGAAGGGCTAAATCAACTAGATTCAAAGAACATATAAGATGTTATAATAATAAAAGCACCTTTTCAAAATTCGCAGAACATCTCTTAGTAAATAATCACGTCCCGCTTGACAACAATGAACTTTAACCCTTGCACATAGAAAGAAAGGGCCTTAGATTAAATTTACTTGAACAATTAGAAATCAATAAAAGAACCAATGACCCTAATATAACATTAATTAATAGAGTAAGGAAAATTATTTATTCCCCGCTTCTAAGTATGTTCACAAAACCTAAACAATATAACACATTTAAATAAATTAATAACTGCTACATCATTATTGAACAATTAAGAAAACATTAATGTGGGGAAAACAGACTTCAAAATACCCCCACAGAATATGAAATCTATTGTCACAATTATTTTTATCAGTAAATTGGTTTAGCCGGTAATAAATCATTTTAAATTTGGGAGGGGGTAAAATAGAATCATATTAATAAGTCATCTAAACCTGGATAAACCACAGTTTGAAAATGGCCTTGAAAGCCGAAACAGCTGTAACAATAACAAAAACCAAAAAATACTTGCAGAACTTAATAATTATATTATTAAATTTGATTTTAATTAAATTTTAAATATAAAAAAAAAATTCTATTGGTGATTTTGACCTTATGATTTGGACCTTTGCCACTCACTTGCCCTATATTTTAACAAACACGGTCACGATTGCCCCGGAACAAACGGGAAACTGCGCAATGCATGAATGCATTACAAAGAATCTACCGTAATCACATCATTTTCAGTTTTTTTTTATCTTTAAAATATATAAAAAGGTTTTTATAAACTTCATGCGAGATATAAATATACTATTTTTTGATTTTTTATTGTGGATTCATTATTCTTTCAATTGATACCAAAAATAGTTACAGTCTTCCTGAAATGTTAAAATTTACAGGCTTTCAAACCTATGCGAGTATTTTGCGAAATGACAGTATAAAGCTGCGCTGACAGTTGGTGGGATTTTTACAAAAGTAAATAATAAAACCATGGTTAACCACTTAATGCTAGGATTTTTTAATAACAAACTATTTTTAGTAAAAATCATATTTTTTTTAATGTTTTATTTTAAGGTTATACATTTTTCAATTAAAATATAAATAAGAACGAAATAAGCAGCTCAAAAACACGACCGATCTCAAATGCAGGTAAATTCAAACTTAGTAAAATAATCGCTAACTTTCACGAGCGTTACTCGTGTTAGCTAAAAATAGAACGCTGCAAGTCGAAACCGGCGAGTGTCACTCGGGCTAGCAGAAATCGGAACGCATATAGCGCGCGAGCGTGACTCGTTTAAAAGCATGAAGCGGTTAAAGTGAAATAAAAATATCATCCGCTTACCCAATTAGCTTCAATTAGACGGGTTATTTGAGAATAATATTTGGTTAAACATTTGCAGAAATGTGAAAAAAAAATGTATTTACAACTATCATTATGTAGCAAAATTTTACATCCAAAGAGCTAAAAAATCTAGTATTAAATCATGTTGCAACAAGATTTACAGTCTGTATTTAAAAATATATATTTACAAACTGTTCACACAAAATATTCTGTCGGAATGAGTGTGGAGCGGACATTTTAAAGACTGACGGCGCGCAAATAATTACTATCGAAAGTTGTAATTTTTGCTAGTGTAACCTCAATTCTTATGATTTTTCTATCAAATTAATAAGGAGACTAAACAATCTTGATACTATAATATAAATAATCATTAACTTATTGTTGTCTTATGTGAACTAAAAACTGATCGCGTTGAAACAAGATTCAATTACTTCTGAAGATATTTGTTAACATTTTACACAAAATACAGAACATAATCCTTTTTTTATACAAACAGAAATGGAAAAGAATAAGTAACAAATTTGCATATAATGCTTATATAAAAAATATAGAAATATATTCATATTTGTACTGATAAATCGTCGGAAACACAAAAAATAACTGTAAAACATCACTAAACTTTAAAACATTAACAACTTAATAAATATCAGGGTTAACACTCTAAAATCTTTAGTAAAAGAAAGTCCAATTCCATTGTAGTGGTACGCCACTACTTCATTCAAACGGAATTCTAGAAGTTTCGGTTTTTCCAAACAAGCTTCTTGGATGTTCTTTTATTTTTTATTTATTTGTTTGGAAAATTCTACATAGCAACCAAATTGTTCGAGAAGCTTCTTCACCTTTTAAAAGCGACAGCGTGAATAATCTAGTCAGTCAGTCATCAATCCGCCATCAGTTAACAAGGTGCTCAACGAGTGATAATCCGCGCACCTCACTTGCGCGAAGGACATTCTTCCCGGCTCTGCTCATGGACTCCATCGGGACATCATCATAGCGCTTTGGCCCAGATCGCCGTCCCTGGCCAACGCTACATGGATTACAGTGCCCTGGTTCCAGCGTCTCTGACCAGCGCTTCATCCACTCACCATGACCACCACGAGGACACGCAGCATCCTCACTGGTCTACTCAGCTCCTGTTCAACCGCCTACAAGGTCCACCGCACCTTCGGCCTTCCCGTCAGCACTGGAGTACTGATTGCCAAGATCGCCAGTGCCTGACAGACAACGAGTCCGGTCACCAGCGCCCGGCGTCGACTCACAGACCCGCGCTTGACCTGCCATCACCGCCTGCATCCAGAGAATACTACATCTGTCCTACGACATCTCATCACGGCTACCTGACTCACAAATAAACACTCTGACCTTCACGACACGTCTTTCATTCCATGCCTTCCTCAATAGATCCCTAAACCATGATTATACGGAGAAAGAAGTTTTATTCGTGTAGCCATAATACATAAAATGTTAAAAAAATAAATAGAAGAGTAACTCGGTTGGTCGGTTTTTGCACAATATCGCAAGTCCAAAAAAGTGGATTGTGCTGCTTTAAGAGTTTCCCCCGTAGGTCCAGGGCAAAGTGGCTAAAGTCTCCACAATTTAAGTCTGCAAAAAAAAATTATATTTTTATACAAATTTTTGACACTGCGATGCTGTCCATTCAAAACAATAAAGAAGGATATCTTACAACGAACTAAATATGCATCTACGATAATTCAACCAAAAATAAATTTTACCGTTCCCTAGCATCTTTTGGAAAGAAGCGCGGTGCGGAAGTCGAGTGCAAAGTGGTAAGCCACCAACGAGCACTAGGAAACTACTAATAAATCACGTCCTCTCTGCGCATGGCAATAGATGTGCATCTTAGCACCCCTCTTTGCTTGCAGTCTGTCTATAATAGCCATGACAACGAGAAAATATACCTAAAAACGTTTCCATTAGTTAATGCTAGTTGTTTTCCAGGGACATACCAGTTGACATGAAGTACATCGCAGACCCCACGATGCATTCCATGCCCTTTGTGACATCCTCTCCCAACGGCAAGTGGCTGGCGTGTCAGTCCATGGACAACAAGGTGGTGGTGTTCAGCGCCCTCAACAGGTTCAAGATGAACCGGAAGAAAACCTTCACAGGTCACATGGTGGCCGGATATGCTTGCGGAATTGACTACTCTCCTGATATGAGGTAAGCTGACTCTCATTTTGATCCATAAACAGTTACAGCGGTCATTCAAAATACCGGTTATGCGTACAGACAGATCTGATAAATAATGTTTTACTTAACTCTTTAGGTGGGTTTATTGTTTTTTCACGGGTTTATGAGAACTGTCAATAACCAATAGAAAATAAAGTAATTTCCAATGTCGAACGAGCAGGTAAACAGGAGTAGAGAATGCGTTCCCCATGCAGTTGCCAACTTTGCAAGATGTTTTTTATTGCCCAGCCTATATATTGGAACGCCGCATTTAAGGGGCAAAAAATTGTCTTGACGATTTATCGGCACACCACACCTAAAGAATTAAGGCTACTTAGTTTTCAACAATCTAGATTTCTGTTTTATTATACATACAGTGAAACTCTCTTATATTGAACTACAAAGTAATAAATTCTGTGGGATAACCTTGTACACATATAATCATGTAGGTTCCAAAGTATTCCATTTGGTTATTTCAGTTTTCAAGGTACCGAAAACTTCTTAAGCATGAAAACTTATTAAGCGGGAACTTTAAACGTTAGTGGGTATTACTGTACTTTATATAAACTTTTGTTTTTTTGAACATTTGTGAGTGTAATAGGACGTGCAATGAAATCAGGCTACCAAAGAAGGACAAAGCGAATACCCAGAATAGTATATTTTATAAAGGGATGAAATACTATAACGCGCTGCCGGAAAACCTTAAGTCTGCCCCAATTGAAAAGTTTAAGATGTTGTGTAGGAGCCACATCAAGAAAGAAAAAAAAAAACATAGTATATTTAAATGTAATAATTAATTAGTCATTTGTAATCTTAACCCCTCCGACTTTTCGCGAACTTGAAGCTAAGATGTCTTTACCGAAATGTCAATTTCACGAAAACGTTGTGTTATTACCGCCTCACAATCAAAGCTCTATAAATGAAACATTACTGAACGGAGCAGAATAGTAAAAACTGTTTTAGAAAGGTTACAAAATAGGCTTTCAAATTGTTGTATCATAAATAAATATTAACATTTGTAAATATTTAAATTTAGAATGGAAACATGAAAAAATTGTAAAAATGACTCACCTGTAATGTTTTATGTAAAAACGATACTAAAATCACGGATAATGTAAAAAAAAAAACACTTATTTCATCGTACAAATGTACAATAAACAATTCTGTCACTTCACTTTTTGACCATTTCATACAAAATATATTTTTAAAAAAATAATTAAACTTGCTAAAATCTTGGCGCATTTCAACCCCATCCCTACCATTTCTGAGCTGTCAGAAACTTCGAAATGCTTCTAAATGAGAGGAAGTTGTAAAAATGTTGAAAAATCACGATTTTGTCATGAAATTGCTAGATGTTTTTGCTAAATATTGCGTAAGAATATACGCTTTCATGAATTTTCACCATAATGTGCCCCAATAACCGACATTTTAGTTCCAAACATCTCTTTGAAATGACAAAGAATTCGGTGGACATGACTCGCAATATAAATGCATCTAATTATACAAGAAAAAACACTTCAAACAAAGAAACAATATCACAAAAGCATAGCAAATATATATTACTATAATAAACAAATACTTACCGGGCCATTTTCGATATTATTTCACGTTAAAACTGGGATATGTGGGAGGCGGGTCGGCACGTCAAACGGCTTTCTTGGCGTCGTTTTACGATTTGGCGGGTAAAATTTGCTTCCACTGAGTAGGTCTTTTTACGGGTTTCTATGGATAACTTTGAATAGAGATGTGAAGCTTCATTCAATACGAATATTCTACTTTTTGTTTTAGGGATGTCACTAGAAGAATAACGGAGTTATGACGATTTTTGTGGAAACACACGCGTTGACGTGTAAACACGCTTATTGTACTTGACTGCTATCGTTATTTTATCGTGTATATCTGCTTACGTTGCTGACCGGTTAAATGTACAAATTACTAAAATAAAATCAATAAATAAAATAAAAAAATAAAATAATGTAAGAAATTAGTAATTTTGTTATTTTTGTCCATAGATACAAAGATTTATGACTTTTATAATGCACAGGCTGCTCACGAAATTCATAAAATGAGGACTATAAAAAAATTATGCAAATTAATCTAACAAAACCTATTTGAACAGCTTGTATTATTCAACTTATTACGTTGCAATGTAGGTTAGGTGCTACATTGGCTTTTTAACCCATTGCATCCCAGCTCCGTATATCCATCAGGTGTATGGATGTGAACAGTGATCTTTCTTTACCATCCCTGTCTCTGTCAGATCTGGTCATAATCACAGTATTTTAAATATTTACACTTTGTGACGTTTAATCGGAAAAATCTATATTACAAAAATACTTTGGTTTTATCACTACATTTGTTTAATATTTCGACTGGTTTTAGAAGTACCTTCCTTTCATTAGGTTAGCTTTAAACTCGTAAGTTAAATTTTTGATAAGTTACTCACAAGTGTGTCCAACTTATGGTAATCAATGCTCATGTAAGTTGTTTGGAAGTTTATGTAAGTATAACAAGTGCTCACACCTATCTATACACCTGTTTTTTTGCTGTGAGGTGGCTTCTCGTTAAGACACAGCCAGATGACGGCACTCGACTTTGAGTATACGTCATGTAAGAAACAATGAGGTTAGAAAGGATTGGACCGCTAATCAAAAAGAAGAGTGGTCATTTTCAGGAAGCTAAAAAATATGTGCTATCTCTTCGATTTTTAGAATCATTTTTATAGTACTTATTTGGGTTTTCCCTAGTGTATTATTTTTTTTATAGTTTTTGGGAAATAATTACGTATCTGTTTAACTTATCAATCTGATTTCATAAGCTGTTAGAAGGCTGTAAGTTTGCACGGACACAATTCTATTCTCGCTCTGTGATACCGGTAGAGTAAAGTTCTTTAGATTTTGTAGTATGTATTTACTTTTTAGTAGATTGGAAGATAGATACAAGTCAGATTTGCAATTATCATACAGAATTAATTGAACTTTCAGTCTCAATGGGTTAAAAGGTGCTAATTAGCACAATAATACATGTTTGGGATACTCTTTAACAAACTCATTTGTGATGAGCTTCATTCTCACTGAAGTGTTAATATCAAAATATATAACAAATTTTAGTGCTTACGAAATGCCATTAAATATGGTGAAACTCTTTTTCAATTCCACCTTAAAACAACTAATAAACATTAATAATTATTATGCTGCCTTTACACTCGTAAATCGCTTACGTAAGTGACTTATAGCAAAATTACTAATGTAAACGACGCTATAAGTCGCTTACCGTAAATTATAAATTATACAGAAGTCGTAAGAGGCATAAGTTTTTAACAGTTCTAATCTTGTCCACGTGGACTTACAGCCTTCTCACAGCTTATCATGTATTGTTTCATAGTTCTTTCACACAAACAGAGTATTGAATTCTGTAAGTCTAAACTTAAACTTTATGAAATCAGTTCGATAAGTTGAGACGCTTACCGCATGAAATGGTACCTAAATGCGCCGATGAGACATGTTAAAAATTAAAAGACAGGTTTTCGTAGAGTTTTTTTTATGTGAACTTAAATCTGATTAGGATAAGTGGATAAGTACATTATTAACTCCCAAAAACAATATAAAAACAAACGCTAGATAGAACTCAAATAAGTACTACGAAAAGGAATGTAAACGGAGTGAAAATTTCATTTCCAATGAAGATTCCAAAAAGCAAACAGATAATTTATTATTCATGTGGAAAAAAGCCTTCTGAAAGTGAGCATCCTTCTTTTTAATTTATAGTCCAGTGCTTTCTAATCTCAACGTTTCTGTTTATAACATTACGTATTTGGATTCGAAGTCGGTTGCTGTCATTTGGATAAAATTAAAGAACTCAATTCAATTCCACCGTTAACGGAACAAAAGCGTCTGGAGGATTGTTTCTCTCAAGCCAACTTCTATTCCAACAATTTATTTGGGCCTTTTCATCTTTATTAACAAAATTACGTAAATTTGACAGCAGCAAATCGTTGTTTACAGGAAGCCATCTTACCGCAAATAAAATTACGGGTGAAGCGGTCACTGTGAGCACTTACGTGAGTTAAACATCCACGAGCATTAATTACAATAAGATGCATATGTAAACACCTGTTATTTGTTTTTAGTTATAAAATTACCAACCAAATTTCATTTGGTCAGATGGCAACCAAAATATTTTTCAGAGTATATTATTTATTATGCAGATTTAGGGAACTGCAGAAAACCTCATAAGCAGTTGCGTGCAGTCCATAAAGGCTGAAAAACTGTGAAAGATAAATAACTTTTTCAAAATTCTTTTGTTTTTTTTTCCAATATAAAAATATTTTTCCATAGAAAAGTATTATTTTTCCATACAAACAATCCAATTTTTGTACCTGAAAACTAACTTAAAACATTGAAATTTCGAAAAAAGTTTATTTGTTCTATCACATAGAATCACCTTCCGAAGTTTATGCACTTTACCTCTGGACACGCTGTATAAGTTTTATTATGAACTAGCTGTACCCCGCCACGCGTTGCTATGGCTCAGTCTCTCTTTGCAGATAGAAATGATAGCGGATATTGCTTTGACGTCCAACAGATGGCGCTGTTTTAAAAAAAAATCATGTTGTCCAAAATATGGCTCTATTTAAAAAAACATGTTTTTACCTGTCATCGGTGACATCTATATAATATAGGTATATAAAAACATGCATATTCAAATGCAACGTTGCGTCAAAATTTGAAAGCAATCGGTAAAGAACTTTCGGAGACTTAAGATTTTGAACAAATGAACATTTACTTTCTATTTATATAGATTATTATACATACATAGGAATTATAAATCGATATTTAAAAATGAATAAAACACCACCACATTAAAACACTCGGTTTTGTTGGCACGACGGATTCAAATACAAGTCTACATTTTATTCTGGTTTTGTATGTAGGTTAAACCAATGAAACTCAGGTTTTGTTTGTATTTAAAAGATTTCATTTTTGTTGTTTCACAATGTTATCAAATGTTATGTTTCAAATTATGGACATTGGTAATCGTGGACATTCGAACAATCTTCCCATTGTTGTTAATTAGTTGAGCGGCATCATGACACAATAATATTTATATGGATATCTGCATATAACAATCTTCCCATTGTTGTTAATTAGTTGAGCGGCATCATGACACAATAATATTTATATGGATATCTGCATATAACAATCTTCCCATTGTTGTTAATTAGTTGAGCGGCATCATGACACAATAATATTTATATGGATATCTGCATATAACAATCTTCCCATTGTTGTTAATTAGTTGAGCGGCATCATGACACAATAATATTTATATGGATATCTGCATATAACAATCTTCCCATTGTTGTTAATTAGTTGAGCGGCATCATGACACAATAATATTTATATGGATATCTGCATATAACAATCTTCCCATTGTTGTTAATTAGTTGAGCGGCATCATGACACAATAATATTTATATGGATATCTGCATATAACAATGTTCCCATTGTTGTTAATTAGTTGAGCGGCATCATGACACAATAATATTTATATGGATATCTGCTTACTTAATAAGGAACTGCAGTGAAAAATATTATGGTTTAAAAAATATATGGTTACATATTCATATAGATCAACAAACGCTGATTCTGAATCTATAAGTTTTATCATACATAGAATTTTTAAATCGTCATTTAAAAACAAATAAAATACTATCCATTAATACATGACATTCTGGAATAAACTCTTATTATTATGTATTATTAAAACACACCTTTTGGTTGGTACGACTGATCCTGCAGTTTCATCACAACCAGTCTACATGTGTATTATATCTATGGTGTATATCTTTCACATCAGGGTTGGCGAATTCCCCAAATCGGCGCGAATTTCTAAAATTTTCAAGAATTGGTTTTTTTGCAGGGAGTACCTATTTGTGGGGAAAATGCGAAGATTCTGGGTATTTCTTGATTATCTGACCATATTGAAAAATAATGTTTACAATAATTGTGATAACGCACTATATTTCTTTTTCGTTCACAGAAAATTTTCAAAAATAGTCTATTTTTAAAGCTAACAGGAAAACGAAATAGAAAATGACTAGATAATTTTAAAAAAATGCTAATTTCAATAGAATTTTGTTTCTTTGTGAAGGTAAAGGAACTTGTGGGGAATTTGAAAATCGAATCATCTGTTGTGGGTATTTTAGAACATATGCATTGGCAACTTTAGTCCACATTCACATTTGAATCGATGAAAATTCTTTAACGCAGGTTTTTAAACACGGGTAAATTGTTTATCAAGTGCAGTCATGGATGAATTTGAAAATCGAATCATCTGTTGTGGGTATTTTAGAACATATGCATTGGCAACTTTAGTCCACATTCACATTTGAATCGATGAAAATTCTTTAACGCAGGTTTTTAAACACCGGTAAATTGTTTATCAAGTGCAGTCATGGATGAATTTTTGCACTTTGATTCAATACGTTCACATTAATGACGATATGCTAACATTTTACCTATTGTTCTTGGATGTTAAAAGCGGTAATCTTAATAATAAAAAACGTCTTAACTCCCATACAAAATACAGCATCGGTTGAAAAAAAAAATAGGCTTTTTGAGACTGGTGAACCAACCCCCTTAAACTGTAGACTCGTAGACCCAAAAAATTAAAACTTTTAAATTTGTTTTAACATTAAAACTAATTATAATAATTAAAAATATATAATAATAATTAAAAATGTATTTATGTTTGCTGATTTAAACAAAATGTACCGTTCCTCCACAGTTCCCTTACAGTTCCTCATTATGTATATGGGTGACCGGATAAATCATCAAAATGTTAATTCATCACATCTTCAAAAAGTTATATAAAGTCATGGAAAGTGATGAAACAAAAACTTTATTGACTGGGTTAAATAGGTTAGGTTAGGTTTAATTTTTTTTTTTTTCGTTGTTTCTAATAACTTTATATCACTTTTTAAATGTGTGTTGAATTATCACTGTGTTGAGTTATCATGGAACCTGTATATGATATTATCATTTTTGATTATAATAATTCTAACATAATAATAGGTACCACAAAGGAAAAATTCTTAATAATAACGTAATTTAAAAAGAAAATAAATGCAGTTGACACACCAAAGTGCAATCAAGCTTTAAATACAATATAGGTTAAATGCGTAGCAAACATTTATTAGAGCACCTAAACTAAACTACTGTGATTATATCAAAATGAACCCCCCAACAAAATATGTACAGTGATCTAAGTGATAAAGAAGCATTTTTCTTATTTGTCTGTTGATGGCGTCACACCATTTTTTTCATAGTTGGTGTGTAATAAGTTATGAAGTTATTTTTTTATGTTTGTGTAAGAAATGATTGTCGAAGGACCTTGAATGATTGAGCGATGACCACTGTACATAAGACAATATTTGTTGTATGGATAAAGGAAGGACTCACCATTAGGAAAGGGCACTTGTATCTTCCTGTCTTCTCCTCACAACAATGTCACTTAACACAAGCGGATTGCACTATATCGTCGCGAATAATAATTTCGTAAGATAAGGGAGACGAGATCTCGAGCGGATGCGGTTTATTGTTAGCGGTTCGGGTTATTGCAACATACTGACAGATTACCAAATGGCACATAAATTTAGCAGGAATGGGAAGGAAGGTAGGACAAAGGATAACAATACTATCTCAGTACAGTGGTCGCAGGTATGTGTATATCTGTGCATGAGATGTATGTATAAATTAATGTCTATTGCAAATTGGCCCAACCATGCCCCCCGCCTGGAAGGGGATGAAAGAATCCACTTCCATAAACCATAAAAAGGTCAGAACGCTTTAACGTTAAAACGAACAAAATTGTAGTAACACGCGGTAAAATTAGTATTAATTTGTAAAAAGGTCAGAAAAATGTTAATATGTGATGCTATTGTATTAATTTAGTAATAAAATTAATCAGCGGTAAATTTAAACTAAATTAAATAGAATAATGTAGAAAATAAAAAAGAGGGCCATAGATGTACCATCTGATGACCAAGTTGCCAAGGACTATTATTGCGACGGTAAAGGGCAGAGTTTTACTACTGCTCTGCGGTATATGCCGGTGTTCGTTTTGACATCAGCAACACGGGTCACTCCGTCCAAACCGGGATATACGTTGACTATTATGCCAATAGGCCATTGAAGAGGCGCAATATTGTCACACTTGATCATTACAATTGTGCCTGCCGTTACCGGGTTTGAACTCGTGTTCCATTTCTGCCGCGATTGTAAAGTATTTAAATATTCCATACGCCAGCGGTTCCAGAAAGTCTGGACGAGATGATCGACGAGATGCTTCCTTTGCAGTAAGTTTACAGACTCGTTGGACAAGTCAGCGGCGGGTAGAGATTTTAACGGCGTAAGTGTTAAAAAATGCGCGGGTGTTAAAGGTAACGGAGCTGAAACATCGGTGACACTAAGTACCGACAGCGGACGTGAGTTTAAAATTGCTTCAATCTGAGAAAGCACTGTCTGCATCTCTTCGTAAGTCAGTAGAGAGGTGCCTACGATTTTATTTAAATAACTCTTCAGGCATTTAATGTTACTTTCCCAGATTCCACCAAAGTGTGGAGCTTGAGGAGGATTCATTTTCCATTCGATGCGGTTTTCCCGTAGATTATTTGAGAGTTCCTTCTTATAATTACGAGACTCTATTAGATCGAATAAAGAGTTTAAATGAGACTTAGCTCCCACGAAGTTCGTTCCATTATCGGAGTATATTACACTCACAGGACCACGTCTAGATAAAAAACGCTTGAAAGCGTTGAGAAAGACTTCGGTGGAAAGATCTGAAGCGAGTTCGATATGAACTGCACGGGTCACTAGGCAGATAAATATGCAAATGTATGCCTTTTGACTTCGGACCCCCCGACGTCTATAAGGGATTATTTGAAGCGGGCCAGCGTAGTCAACACCTGTGTGTAGAAAAGCCTTGGCTTCGCGGACGCGACAAGCGGGTAAATCTCCCATTATTGGGAATTGTGGTTTAGGCTTAACCTTGAAGCACGTATTGCACCGGTGCACGCGCTTCCGGACCAGATTACGCGAGGAAAGTATCCAGAATCTTTGTCTCAGCAGAGACATGAGTAAAGTGGGACCCGTATGTAAGTTCTTGATATGATAGTAATCTATTATTAAATCGACTACATGATCACGCGCGGGTAATAGAATGGCTTCCGGACCAGATTACGCGAGGAAAGTATCCAGAATCTTTGTCTCAGCAGAGACATGAGTAAAGTGGGACCCGTATGTAAGTTCTTGATATGATAGTAATCTATTATTAAATCGACTACATGATCACGCGCGGGTAATAGAATGGGATGACGACTGTCAAATTCTATTTCAGCGTTTTTTAATCTGCCTCCTACCCTTAGAATACCGTGATGAAGAAACGGATTCAATTTTGCAATAGCTCGCCGAACCTTCTTCCCATCATTGACTGCCTTTATATCTTCGGAGAAATGTTCTTGCTGTATTGATTTTATAACAGCTATTTCTGCAGTTAAGATATGACTTAATTCGAATGTTCGCGGTAATTTCTTAATGAAACGAAAAACATAGATTACAATCCGAATTAATTTCGGCCATGAACTAACACGAGAAGCTAGTGCACACAGTAAAGGTGGAGCAATTGTTTTGAGGCGGTTATTGTTTTGAACGGACATCAAAACTTTAGTTTTCAGTTCGGGTGGATCAGATACAGATTTCGAATCAAAACGCTGTAAAGGCCAATCATTTTTAGGTAACTGAGCGAATGCGGGGCCATTAAACCATAACGGATGGTCTATGAGTTGAGCGGGGGTGAGACCACGCGACAGGCAGTCGGCGGGATTGTCTTTCCCTTTTATATGATAGAAGCATTCAGCCCCCAGGTGTTTTTGTATTTGTGACACACGATTGGCAACGAAGGTCTGCCATTTCGCAGGCGGTGAATTTATCCACGCTAGAGCAACCGTGCTGTCGCAAAAAGCTAAGGTCGTATGAGCTCTTGAATTTGATGCGTAGGTATTACTGACCGTATGCATTAATCGCGCAAGTATTAGTGCTCCACATAGTTCTAATCGCGCAAGTGAAATCGTCTTAGCAGGAGCGACTTTGGATTTGGCACATAATAAACTAATTGTGATTTTATCAGTATTCGGACAGTAAACATGTAAGTAAATAACACCTCCGAATGCGCGTTCACTTGCGTCTGAAAACCCGATAAGGGTTAGTATACATTGGTGTTCGATTCCTACAAAACGAGGAATTTTAATAGATTGCAGTAATGGCAATTCTTTTTCAAACTGTCGCCAAAGCGTGACAACAGTTCCAGGAGGAGTATCGTCCCAATCAAGCTTGTATTCCCAAAGAGACTTAATTATAAGCTTGGCTAATAATACAACTGGTGCAACGAAACCCATCAAATCCCAAAGACGAGCAATCGTCGAGAGAATGTTTCGTTTAGTACAAATTCTTTCGTTGGAGTTTACAACAAATACGAAATTATCTGAAGCGGGTATCCAATGAAGCCCTAGTATTTTTAGGTTTTCATCAGGATTAAATTCCACATGTTCCTTAACACGACGAGCTGAAGGAATCGTGGACAAAAGATTAGGAGAATTGCTAGAGAACTTTACAAGGTCAAATCCTCCAGCAGCGAACAGCTGAATTAATTCCGTCGATAACTCGGAAGCTTCCTCGACCGACGAACAACTGGTGACGAAATCGTCCATATAGAAAGAGCCATTTTCCACTAAGTTTGCAGCAAGTGGAAAACGAGGTCGTTCATGCGACGCGAGTTGGCGCAGTGTACGCATTGCCAAAAATGGGCTGCAAGACATGCCGAATGTGACGCGATTAAATTCGAACAATTGTAAAGGGTCGCTATTGTTAAATCTATAAAGTATTCGCTGATAACGACGGCATTCTTCTTGCACTACAATTTGAAGATACATTTGTTTTATGTCGGCGGTTATAGCTACTGCAAACAATCGGAACTTAAGTATAATCCGAAACAAATCACCTTGTAAATTCTTACCGGTATGTAGAATGTCGTTGAGCGAGTAGCCCGAATCGGATTTCATGCTCGCGTCCAGAACCATGCGGATTTTGGTGGTTAATTTATCCTCGCGAACTACAATATGATGCGGAATGACGTAATGGGGTAAGTCAGTATTATCGACAGGCGAAATGTACCCTTTCTGTAGGTATTCGCGTAATATTTTGTCGTACTCTAATTTTATAGCGGGTTGAGCGATTAGTCGGCGTTCGAGAGATCGGAACCGGCGCTCAGCGGCTGGCAACGATTCACCGAGGATAGAAGGACTGTTGCGAAACGGCAACGCAACAATGTAACGACCTGTCGTGTCACGGGAAGTGGTGAGTTTAAAAATGTCTTCACATTCCTGTTCATCAGGCGTTAAAAACTTCTCGTCTGGAATGTCTTCCAATTCAAAGAAGCGCGAAAGGCAAAAGTCATCATTTTTCGCGAACGTACAAAATGATGGTGTGGCGTTTATACTTAGGGTTTCAGTCATCGTTGGAGCAGTGCCTAGGATGAGATAGCCCAAAGTAGTTTCGATAGCAATTGGCTGGCCGGGATAACCTGATATTTTGTTTGCTTTAAAAATGCGAGCAAACATGTCACATCCCAAGATAATATCAATTTCACCGGGAGTGCAGAAAGTATTATCTGCTAAGGGCAAATTGTCAAGATACGACAACGAGGCGCGGTTGACGTTAACAGTAGGCAACTCACTAGTTATAGTTTCTACTACATAAGGTTCAATCATATACGAGTGAGTGTCGTCGTAGCGGGAGTATAATTTTAGACAAGTCATGCCCTTTGTCAAATTTCTTGAGTCGCCTATTCCCGTGACGTACGTGCCTTGCGATGATCTCACCGTGAGATTCAAACGTAAACAGCATTTACGCGTAATAATATCCCTTTGGGAGCCGCTATCTATCAGAGCACGTATTGTCTGCACCTGGCCCTTAGCATCTCGGGTAGTGCAAACGGCAGTTCCTAAGAGTGCGGTAGTATTTGCCTTAGGAAATGAATTTGTTACGCACAGTGATAACGGGCTTGCAGAATTTGAATCGTCATTATCGACTTCTGCTGGCGACGCGGGAGACGGTATTTGGTCTCGTTGTGGTTTTCGCTGATCAGTTTGTTTGAAATGCAACAAACTATGGTGGTTGAGAGTGCATGATTTGCACGTACTCTTTGATTTGCACGCTTTTGTGCCGTGCCTAGTACTGAGGCAGTTCACGCAAACTCGTATATTCGATGACTTGATTAAATTAAATCGCTCGCGTGGTTCTAAACCATTAAATTTAGAGCATTGATACAAAGGGTGTGATCCCCTTTGACAACAAAAACAAATTTCGACAGAGTGATTGTCGCCTTTTTCGACATTAATAAATGTCTTTGCGGAATTATTATTATTTGAGCCAAGACGGCTCGACGTAGGTTGTGCAATTTGCGCGCGATTAAGAATTCGTTGCTGTCCTCTCACAAAATCAATTAAATCAGAGCTGGACGGGAAAATTTCATCATTCCGAATAGACGATTCGAAAGCCTTCACTGTCTCTATGTCAAGACGTTTAAGGCCCAGTTGTAGCAATATAAATTCTGCGAGATCCTTGATTCGTAACTGTTTCAGTGCGGCAATGTTAGTCGCGTATGTATCTGCAAATTTTTCTAGCGAAGCGGGCGTAACCGAAGTAACAGCAGGTATTTTCAGCAATCGATCAAAGTATGACTCAGCGAGAACGCGTGGATCATTATATTTGGTACACAATGCGTCCCATATCACTTGATAATTTGTACCGGTAGGTGTGATAGTTTTGCAAATATTTAAAGCTTTTCCCGTCAACTTGGACATCAGATACTGCATCTTTTCTGAATTATCCAATGAATTATTTGAATGGATAACCGAGATATAAGTCTCATAGAAAAGAGGCCAATTTTCTAATTTTCCGTCAAAGCACGCTATTTCTAAAGGCGGTAATTTAATTTGACGGCGAGGTTTTTCAACCGGATTGGCCAGCATGTTCGCTTCGGTATATTTAATAATGCCGAAAATTTCCTCAAAGGCATTTAATTGAGAATATTCAGCGACTGCTTCTGGATTTAATTCCAGTTCACAATTAACCTTTTCATCTAAAAGCGTTATAAATTCGGACCGAATTCGTTCTAATGTACTTGCGCCTGATAAAAAAGATTGCCGATTGTTAACACTATCAGAAGCCTTCTTCATCTTGTCAAAGACTGATTGCAAACATGCAAAATTAGCGGCCAATTTTGCATTTAAACGTTTCAAGAGTCTTTCGTCCCGTGACCCGGACGCGCTTGTAGCCATTTTCTGATTCTGGTTATTTTATTATATAATGCGGTAAAAAATAATATAGTAATAATATTTATAGAAAATAAATTTATTGATATTTAATTTTTATTCAATAAATTAACTTTTATGCCCGTAGGGTTAACTCAGTGCGGGTGCCGTGAAGGGTTAAGTATAGATAATGCAGGTAGAACAAATTTATCACTTTACGTCTTATTGAAGTATTATTCTTTTTATGTATAATACATCCAATACTGGGATGTATTCCAATAAACAAATTATTTATAATGAAATGCGGTTAATTTTAAATGCGGTTGATATAACAATATCGGTATTATTATTAGAAATAGATATCAAATAGCGGTATTGGCATATATTAAATCTATTCTATTTGCGGGTAAATATGTTATTTCCGTTTAAACCATCCAGTAATATCGGATAGGAATATCCAGAATTAAAATGCGGGTAGTTATTAATTGATTACGCGGGTATGTAAAACGCAATAACACTCTTATGGTTTATTACCGAAATTACGGAAATTACGGTTCAATATCAGGCTCGTTTGGACCAACTATGGTGTGTAATAAGTTATGAAGTTATTTTTTTATGTTTGTGTAAGAAATGATTGTCGAAGGACCTTGAATGATTGAGCGATGACCACTGTACATAAGACAATATTTGTTGTATGGATAAAGGAAGGACTCACCATTAGGAAAGGGCACTTGTATCTTCCTGTCTTCTCCTCACAACAATGTCACTTAACACAAGCGGATTGCACTATATCGTCGCGAATAATAATTTCGTAAGATAAGGGAGACGAGATCTCGAGCGGATGCGGTTTATTGTTAGCGGTTCGGGTTATTGCAACATACTGACAGATTACCAAATGGCACATAAATTTAGCAGGAATGGGAAGGAAGGTAGGACAAAGGATAACAATACTATCTCAGTACAGTGGTCGCAGGTATGTGTATATCTGTGCATGAGATGTATGTATAAATTAATGTCTATTGCAAATTGGCCCAACCAATAGTAGTGCAGGTTTTGGAATACTGATAAATTATTTATTAGGTGTGGTCACAGATGTATTTTTGCAGTATTCTTCAATATTAACACATTGTCGTTGGGACACGGCATTTGCCGTTTTTCGCGGACTGTCGGTCAACTGCGGGACATGGCAAATGCCGTTTTGTCGACTGTCGGTTTTTGGCGGGAAACGGCATTATACGGGTTTGTTATCAGCGTGAAATAAAACGCCTTGAAGGGTAATTTGCTACCTGGCTGCTAGGCGACAGTCTGTCGACGTTATTTGAGATGCCTTGTCCGGATTGGCTAGTGTGACGCTTGTAAAGGCGTCGCCACAAATCTACAGTTTTTATGCGATCTCAATCTCCAGTTTAGTTTGAGTCATTTCACGTATTGAACTATTTTTCATACCGCTCGCACTGTTTTGTTTACTGTTTGGTATTTTATTATTTGAATATATTAGCATTGTATAGGACTTTATCCCTACAAAAATGTCTTTACAAGCCAATGATACATGCACTTATGGTGTGTGATGGATTATCAACATATGAAGTGTACTGATTCCTTGAAAGAATAAATACTATCATTCATAAGTGAAATGGGCTCTTCAATTAGGCGAGGCAACCGCAAAAGACTCTTTTTTGACAAGAAGCAATTAAACTTATGAATTATTGAGTGTTCGCCTTCGGCCTTAGGCGACACTGTTCAATATTTACGCGATCAGATTTCACACATCCAGCGATTGTAAAATTGCGGGCATGGCAAATATATATTATTATTTATTATATAACTATGTGATATAAATAAACATGTTATCTTTTACATGGAATTTTCAAATATTGAATATTGAATGCTATTTACTGAATTAATATCAGGTTTTTATATTCAGCTTTGAAATCTGGTGAAATTATGATGTAATCAAAGCAATTATAATTTATTGTTGATGATCAAATGTCATATATGATTTCTTTGAAAATTTCAATCGAAAATATTATTTGGTTTAGAAATTGTATCAATTTTAAGAAAGCGATATATTTTTGCGCTAATCGCGAAAAACACCCGCTATAGGCTAGAGTCTATTGTTTAAAGCGCCCAACTACAATGTGTTAAAAGCAGTTAAACTTAGGAATAAAAAATGTCCCGACTCTCGATGCCGGCATACAAAATACGGCATCTGTTTAAATAAAATGTAGGCTTTTTGTGGCTGGTAAATTGAAATTGGAATCTTGCGAATTGAGATAGCTGTAAGAAGTAGGATGTACCTATAAGCTATACCCTTTGTACTTTCTGTATACTTGTACAAGATTTATTTTTTTTATTTGAAATTTGAAATTTGAATTTGGTTATGTCACACAGACACACCGCAAATTTGTTACGTTTTTGGGAGACCTGAAAATTAAAACTGTGTAAATTATTTTCACTATTAAAACTAACATGTATAACATTAAAAAATATAATTTTATTTATGTTAGAAGGTCATTATTGATTAAAAAAAAGGACTTGAGTTCCTTATGAAAAAAATATAACAAATTTTTGATGAAAATGTATTTTTGCCATGATTTTGGCAAGGAACTTGTATGCTTATTTATTCAATTGGCCATCTCAGCAGAGTATGACAGTAAAATGGGCATTTACATGGTTTTCCTTTGGGTATTTACATGCACGTCATTGCTCTCAAGTGAAACATTGTTTTTATAAAAGCTAATTATTATTTATGTGCTTTATACAGTCATACAATCATATTTAACTTGGGCGTTTTTATGTTCCCCGCTCTTATCTCTTGTATTTGTTGGAATGGGGACTGAACCCATTCCTCTACACATACTTATGTAATCAGACTTGACGTGAACTTCACAATGACACAATCTATTTTCAAGGCAATCCATTTTCTGCTAGTTTTCATACAAATGCTGTAACCATGATTTACAAACCCATTGAGCCACTTCCATGTTTTTTTATTGTTTAGTAATGTAATCGTTTTTTGAAAATTGTGTTATGTTGTAATACCTTTTAACCCTTGGAATGCCATCCTCCCGCTACCTATTACTCCTTAGTTTACCAGAGGGGCCTCATCTCTCCTCTCCACTCCTCTTTGGTTGCTGAAGGCCCTACAAGGGAAGAGTTCACGAAGGTGGTCTCATCTCTCCTCTCCACTCTTCCTTAGTTCCCCAAAAGAGCTATTAGCAAATCCTCGGTGATTTCGCTGTCATATGATGGGTACAAATGTTAGAATTCCACAGTGGATTTCTTGGCATACTAGAGGTTAATTAAGCATTTTTTGTAAATACTCATATACATACATGTGTATTTTAAAGCAGCCGACTGCTCTCTCAGCTGTTAGTGAACTATCAAAAGACGTAACTAAAATCAGGATTAATTTTTTAAACATGGATTGTCAAAAGGTTAAAGATCGTAGAAATAAATCAAATAATTAAAGGTTAGCTAAATATATTTTTTTAAACATTGTGCGAATGCTAATATCGTCAATTTCACTGTCAGTTCAAAAGCCCTCACAGTGTTGTTATATTTTTTTAACCCCTAAAGCCTCTAAGATTTTGCAATGTACGTCTCTTAGGAGAACTGTCAGAATACAGATTTTGCAGAAAATATTTTCGCATTACATTTGATTCAAGATAAATTCGTCCTTAATTTTTTCCTTCACTTTTTTTCTCGTTTCATATAAAAATATTTTGTTTAAAAATTTACAAACCTTGATGAATAAATTTTAAATGCTAAATGCCGTTTCATAAAATTATTTAATTTATGATAAAAAATTTAATGCAATCTACAAGCCCAATATTTTCTCTTTCTAACATTGCTTAAATCATATTTCTCACCGTAATACGAAATGAGATAACATAACTTTTATCAGACCGTGTCAGGCCGGGAGATGTAAAACCCGCTCCGGAAATTACTGCTGGTTTCGATACATTACAAAAAGGACTTGTAAATTAAAAATAAATGTCATTAATATTTTACGTTAAATATTGAAAGAATAATTTTGATATTTAGCAAAAGAAGTATTATTCTTTTTATATTCAAAGTGTCATCTCCATATTCCGAAAAATTCCAGTGCGCTCTTTGCAACTTCACGACTCATATCCCTCAAAAAGACTACGGTTATTTGTTGCCTGTGAAGAATATCTCCCAAAATTGTCCAAGGGGTTAAAACGTTTAATGCAGCCCTGGCCAACATGCGGCCCGCGGCGCCCATACGTGCGGCCCTCATAAACATGTTTGTAATCGACCAGCTAGGTCTTTTACACAGACTGTAAGATAGGGGGCCAGTCAGTCCGTAGTTAGCCGCTAGGTCCGGGTATAAATCTGCTTTACCCTTGCTCGGGTCGGTAAAGGAATCTACTTTTATCCTTGCTCCGTTTGGGGCCGAAATCTGCTTTATCCTAGATGCGGGAGGAGGCAGAAGAGGCAGGAATCCAGGGGGTAGCCAAGTCAAAGAAGATCCAAGTTGAGATCCAGAGAGAAGCAGTCAGGAAGAGCGAGAGTAGAGTAGCTGGTGGCGGTCCAAGGCAGAGAGAGCGAGCTGAAGGCTGGCACGCCGTATTTATTGTGCAATCCCCCTCTCCCGACTTTGGGGAGGGCGGGGTCGACGCGCTGCCTTCATTCGCGGGTTGTTGATGATCCGCGGGCTGTGACGTCCGCTAAGATTTAATTAGCGGAGGTCACAACCTTTAGAACTACTCTACTCTTTATGCTCTTTTAATCGATCCTAACCACTCCTCCCTAGCATTTTTATTTATCAATCAGTTGTACATACATTCATTGGGGGTCCCCGGCCCAACATATTCAGGGGAAATCGTAATTAATTTTCTTATATTTAATTTTACACAAATTCTTATTATCTAGTTATGCTAAGGAGAGTCCGGCCGTTTTATCAATGTCTTTTATTTCGTAATATCTACGGCCGAACTCTCTCAAATTTAGTCTAAACATTTCAATAAATCATCAATTCAAAATATTGCCCCGTACAACGTTGCTTAGGAGCGCGTTGATTGGTCCTGGGCGGTCGCCTGGGCCGGCCGGGCGCTTGCGGTGAGGGGAAGCGATGCGGGGGCGAGCGGGACTCGAGGTATCGAAGCCCCACGTAAGTTCTAAAACCAAGCTCCTGCTCGGTGCTTCGACCATTATGAAATAGCGGCCGCCGCGAGCGGTACACACCGTCCGGTACAATGTTGATTACTATAAAAATACATTTTTTGTTTGTTCAATGTGTGTTTTCTTTTCACATCTGGCTGTAGTATTGTTTTCTTCACATTTACCTGATTGTACTTTCAGATTACCTCTGCAATCAAATTATTTATAATACTCACAAAAAAAGAATTAAGTATGAAATTTGTTGTGATAAAAAAATGAAATTATTTTTGTATAATGTCTGTACGTGCGGCCCTTTGTAAATTTTAGGTCGTCAATGCGGCCCGGGGTGCAATTTGGGTTGGCCAGGGCTGGTTTAATGTGAAGTTTTAAAAATGTAAAGAACATAACAAATTAGCTCTTTTTTCATAAATTGACGTCACATTGTTCAGTATATAATATTTTTTTGTAGAATTCTGTTTTCTCAGTAGGAAAATATATTCAAATTATTTTTATAAGCCAATTAAAAAGATTAGTAAGTGGTTCATTATAACAGTCAACTTGGAGTCACAACAGTGTCCATGAATTTAATTATTTATTTTATAAATGTGTGATGTTAACTGATAAACTTTCAGATTAATAAAATATGCGTTCATTATTTGTTGGCAAGACTGGATTTTTCTGCTTCTTGTGTCAGAAATATAATTATGCGAATAAAATTATTTTTCTATTCATTACAAATTCGCGATTTGATTATTTTTCATTGATTGTCAATTCGATTGTATTGTAAATTAAATCGCATTAGTAATTTTCCGTATAGTTTAATATAAGTCAAATATTTGTTACTGATTTGTGTGAACTGAATCTACAACATTGCTGATTAAATTCAAGTCATGATTTATATGCTGCAAAAACATTAGGCGTACACGTGCCACAATCTGCCTTCAAAACTGTGCAACTTGAAAAATGTTGTTCAAAATTTTGATTACTTTTATGTTTATTATTTCCCCAAGTGCATACCGTGTCAAAAGCAGTATAGGGTAACTTTTAGACAGGCAATTTTTCATATTTTTTTGGTAAGTGAAGAATAAGTTATAGGTCTTAAAATGTTCTCACGATTTGTAGGGATAATATTAGTTTTGGAATAAGTAAAACAAATACGTAAAACTTTTTAGAAAAATAGTTTAAAAAAAATTTAATTTTTTTTGTTTTTACTTTTTATAAATGTGTTCATCGTTTTAGGTTGGTGGAAAGAAGATACTTTTACCTCTACATTTTTTTAATCTGTGGTTGAAAGTATAATAACTTTTATCATCAATGATACTATTCAAAACACTTTAATGTCAACTTGAAATGTTAATTTTGAATGCACTATGTAATGTTATTAAATTATACTTATTTTATGTAAAAGCCCGACCGGCGTAAATGAATAAATTAACTTTATTCATTCTTTAGCACTGACCACATTCTAACATAACTCACTTTCAAATTGTTTTCATTTTCGATTTTAATTAATAATGTACCTTTTATTAACTCTCGACAGGTCAACACGCCAAACAATCTTCTGTGACCATATGGCATTGACGCATTTTTCTGTCTTATGTGCATTTAAACTATAGAAATCCCAATTATTTATTCATATTATCCTTACAGACTAGACATGTGCTAGGTTCAAATAATGTATAATCATCATTTAGAAATATCTACTCGTTCACAAAATGAGCGTTCATGTAAAATGTGTTGTTGTGCGTCTGCCATCGCCGGTAATGTAGTGGGTAGTTACCAGGAGTTTTGTTGTTAATGAAGCAACGAATTATTTTAATATCTCAGAATCATTGTCTGGGATCGGTGAATAATAAGTTTATCATTCATGTAAGTGCCCTTTGGGTCTTTTTCATGAAACTGGTGCAATATAAGTTATCCTATGTATATATTTATATATTAAAGTATAGTTTAGGTAATAACCGTATTATTTATCACCCATTTTCTTAAAAGATGTGTAATAAATTATTATTGTAAATAATAATAATGTACTTCTCCTTGTATTGGTTCAAATTATCATATCAGTTTCATTCTATAAATACGCTGACTTATGCATATATTTTCTGTTTCCGCAAATGCAAGTAATTTTTGTTTACTCGAGGAATATTACTTATTTTTAATAAAACGTTTTTTGCTGCGATTTTTTCACATTTTTTTTAAATGGCAGCTTACGTATTAATACTTTGCGCAGGTATACATAAAATACTAAAAAAATATTTCAAGTATTTAAGTTGATATAATGAAGATAGTAATGTTGGGTACCACTAGTCTTGGCTCCAGGGGAGTTAAATGGTTATGAAGAATTTGTACACAGTGAAACCTCTATCTATAGTTTTTGAAGGGTCCTATTATAATAAATTATGAAAGCATGAAAACAATGTATAACAAACAAACTACACTCATACTTAAATGGTAAACAGGTGCACTTCTAGATAAGTATGTACCATAATTAGAAACCCCATATTCAATATAATCCATTTGATTAAATATAATTGTATTGCTGCTCATCTCCTCGACACACGAATTCCCTAGTGAGTAGTGAGTAGGGAGATGAGCAGCGGAGGAAAAAATAAATAACCTGAGTATAAAATAATTGGTATAATTTTGAATATATTTTTATCTTACGTTTAATATGTAGTTTTTAATTTATATTTTCTTTAAAATACCCTTTTCAATCAGTTTAATCTTTATTTTTTATATGGTTTCTATAATTTTTTTTATTATTATTTATTTTTGTTTTACCTAATATGTCCTTTTCCCTTAAGTTATATTATTTGTTCCACAAAATATGATTTTGTTAGTTCTTGCATAATTCATGTGCGACTACCATAACACTGGCATGAGCCTAGTATGGTAATTGAGAAAATCTTTAAAATTGTAATTTTTTTAAATTTATAATTTTTTTTAAATGGTTAATATTCTAAAAATTACAAGAAGAATGTGCTTAAATAAAAACGAGTATTTCAGTGGGGTTTTTTTTCACTTTTTAATCTTGAAGATTGTGATGTATTGATATTGTACAGGATAGAATACTGGGCCCTTAATCTCCAGTATTCTAGCGAGGATAGGGATCTGGTAATATCTCTATTAATAGTCGTAGATTCTGATATACGGAGGTTGTTTAATTCGGAATATAATAAACTGACAATACAAGTAACAAGTTATCTAAAGGCCGTCTAGCGACAGAATGGCTTCCCGCCACCCGACGATGCAACCCGAGGCCTTTAGTACCGTTCGGTTATCTTCGGTAGAACCCGAAGCTACCCGAGCGCAAACACCAGACACTACAAAGATTTCGCAATTTTTTGACCGGACTGTTCATTTTTAAGGTTGAAACCCTAAAACTTAAAAAGTAAAAAGATAACTGCACCCTTTCGCCGCTGTCTTTGAATGTCTGTCCCATGACAACTAATGTTAAGTAACTAAGTGGCCGCCGGCAGCGATCGATTGAGTAAAATAGTACAAAAACTGCGTGCTTTAAATGATTAATGTTGTAAAGCGATGCATAGAAGAAAGATCGATGCAATCTATTTTTGTAATTTTTTACGAAATTAATTTGGAACTGAAAGAAATGAATAACACATACAAGAAAACCATTATCCGAGGAATGATCGATCGAGATTTCACTGTAATAATGTCCGGCTGGTCAGCAAAGAGGGCAAATGTCCAGTTGTTGATGTATCCAATCTACAACCGGTTAAAACTAGTTATGTCGAGTTTTCGTATGCCACCATAACCTGTTTGTGAGTGGTCGATATTGTGTATAATGTTATGTATTTAATTCGCTATACAATATAATATTATCTTGCAAAACAAAGTGGTTAGTTTTTACTGTTAATATTTTATCACCAACTTCTTATAGCATTATTTTTTATTCTGATTCAGAAATTAATGTCAACATCTCAAGCATGTGATTTAAAAATGCATAATATTGTACTAATAATCTTTTGACACTATTAATCAATTCATTGTTGAAAATGTAGGCAAGGTTAATATTCTACATATTTCTTAACTATTAGAGGCCACTCAATATTATCTATCAGATTGCAAAATCCCTTTTTTTTCGCCGGCAGACTGCTGAAAACGTGCGAAAATAAAGGTCCCGCGCGAATTTCTTTAATTTGTTTTAAATCGCTATATATTCGAAAATAATGGAAATATTTTAATAAAATTTTCTACATACTAACTCAGCATACCCAAGCTATAAAATTTCTAGCAGAAAACCAAGTTTTATTTCTAATGAAACTTAATAAATCGAAAACAAAGTCATTGTTGGGTCATTAGGGTTCAATTTTTTAAGTATAAACTAGGTTTCAATTTTAAAAAATTACAAATTATTATATTTTCACCAAGCCCAAATCCAGCGACCGCGGAAGTGGGGGGCAGAGGGGGCCAAATGCCCCCCTAAAATTAAATGGGGGGGGTCCGCGCCCCCTCCAATTTTACTACCTGGGTAAAGAAGGATTATCTGTGCTGGTAAAGATTATCTGTATCCTTCACAGTGCTTTTTTTCATAAATGAAAAAGTGTTTGTTGTATACAAGAAACGTACTGCACATGCATAAGGCGGAAACATTTAGTTTAGATTTAAATTAAATTCTTAGGGAATTTGCTTCAAAGACGGCTGAGAACGTAACGTTTTTGGTATCGTTCAATGAATGCAATAAAGCAATATTTAAAAAAAAAGTTTTTTATTCACTGAACCTGTTATTTGTTTGACCTAGTCATCTCCGTTTTGTCTTATTTATAACTAGTTGATTGACTGGAGAGGAAACTGAAGGAAGAGGGTGACTAAACAAGTTTGCCCCCCCCCCCCCCGTCATAGAGTACTACCGCGGTCCCTGCCCAAATCTTTACATAAACAAAAACAATTGCCACATCTCTAGTATCGTCAGAGTAACACATTATTACCCATTGAAATACCGCGTGTGCAATTGCCCCTCGCACGGTACAGTGGACCAAAACCATCGGAACGTGCTAATAATAATACGTGCTCACGTAATATTGTTTATTGTTTTTCACCATACACTATTAGGTTTAAGTTTCTAATCACCTTTATATAATCAGTTACAGTTCACGTCTAAAAATTGTTCATCTAATATTTCATTGTTCTTCCTCCAAATCACTTTCTTCAGAATCACTGAACTGTAATGGCATCACTGACATTCTTTTCCTACAAGGAATTTCTTCACTTCCACTAGATTCTTCACTTTCACTATGGAATTCAGGCAAATAATTACTAGAACAGGCAGATAAATTATCTGCGACGATTTCGTCATCACTTTCGTAATTTTCAGAATCCATTTTGAAAGCTTTGAAAAAGCAAGTATAAATATTATCTCCTCGGAACACAACCGTAGGACAATTTGCTTTTTAAAAACTGGCATGCACTTGTAAATATTTATTATGGTCCGCCTAACTGTGTTTGCCGATACCCGCTTTTGTTAAATACACCCGACACTCTCCGCTCGCTCGCACCTAGCCAATTATTAGAATAACAGAATATGTTATCTAAATTACTTATTTCGTTGATCTTCAAACGCAATACCTATGAAGTGTCAGGTGTTCAATAATATAGGTCATTTTAGTTGAAATATCGATGTACACAAAAGACTCCAAGATAAATACAAAAAAGACTTGCATTGCAAATTGATAATTATGTACATATAGTTGGGACCTTTACAAAGAGATTGGTATATAATATTCATATAAAAAACATTGGATAATTTCTTCTTTTCTGCCATTGAAATGAGGCGGGCGCAGAAGGCAGAAATACCCTTCCCGACGTTAAGCATCCATCGACCAAACGGGTAGAAATACCCTTCCCGATTAAAGTGTATTAAATGTCAAAATAAATATACATTATTCTTTTGATACTCAAAATTTCAAAAATATTTTGAAATGACCAGGGGGTGTATTAAAAAATCGTTAACTTTAAAGAGGAATTAATCATTATTATTTATCTATAAGACACTTAGGACGAGTTGTTTCACAGAATTTGAACAATTCATCAATTTTCAAAGTTCATTTTTAAGTTCGGTTTAAGTTTTTTGAAGCAACTGGCTAATAATGATAATATATATTATTATAATAATAACAGAACTTGAATAGAACCTTTACAGAACTTGAAAATCAACATTTAAATTTGATGTAATGTTCAAATTCTCTGAAACAACCTGCTCTTAGTAGCTCACCGCACTTGCCCCGATTTTATTATGCTTTGTACCTTAAAAAATGTACCTGGCATACTAAAATATTTAATATTTTAAATCTTAATATTTTTCAAGCTCATCGTTTTGTCACTTGCAAATATATTTATTTTATCTGTGAAAGCGCATCGCAAATTCCGTGTCAAATGTTATAATTCTGATTTTCAAAATTCATAGTACACCGTATGTATTTACAGAAAAAAATCATACTTGTTATCATTGTGAAGAACGCTTATTTAGCAGGCAAATATATTCAAACCACAAAATATTTTCATATTTCTTTGGTACATAATTTTTTTTATAACATCAGAGAAAAAAAAAGCATTTCTCTAAAAATAAGTAGCTATCCTGGGGAGACTATGTGGGACAGATATGTACAATTTTTATTAATACATATATAAACACATTATCTGGTAAAACAGTATAATTTACAAAAACACGATTTTCAAAAATTAAGTACGTAAGTTATTACCCTGGCACACTAGGGTAGTATTAGGTCGCGGGAGCCTGGCAACTGTTCCAACTGTTTGCATAAAAGTGTTAATAAATTGTAATAATTAAATACCTGTTGTATTAAAAACTTGAACTTTCACAACAAGAACTGTTGGATTTCTGCCAATTTCGGCAAGTGCACCAACGAGGGTGATTGCGCTCCTTGGCACAATAATGGTTAAGATTGTTTCAAATTGTGATACATTGTCAATTATTTGAATCCCACCTGTATTATTTAATATTGTTAATCTCTAATAGAATTATTTTTGTTAGAATAGAACATTTTTTATTATATATATATTTTTTTTTTTTTTTTGTTCACAGTTACTTGGTGTCCGGAGACGCCGATGGGAAATGCTACATCTGGGACTGGAAAACAACCAAACTGTACAAGAAATGGAAAGCTCATGATGGAGTGTGTATCTCCGTACTTTGGCATCCCCACGAGCCCAGTAAAGTACTCACGGCTGGCTGGGATGGGCTAATCAAGTATTGGGATTAAAACTCAAGCAATCATGATTACTGTTCTTCTTCTGTTACATAATAACCAGTTATTCCTGAACAGGGAATCTATTCAAATTCTTTGAGGTCAAGTTCTACATTTCGCATAAGTGAAAATAGATTGAAAGAACATGTCAAGTGAAATAATTTTGATTACAATAAAATAAGGAATTATTTTTAAACGTTTTTTATTATTTAACACAAACACTATCTCAAATTATGCGCTTTTCTCCTAATTCATCAAATGTACCTAGAAAAAATTAAATATCTGTTATTATCTTAGTGTCCGGAAACTCGTAGTACTGCCGGGAAACTGGTGAATATATGTCACATTTAGAGTTGATTTTATGATGTTTTTTTGTGAACTTTTTTTTGTTTTCGAGTAAATCTAGCCTGTTGGAATTTTTTAGGTTAAATTTGAATAAAAAAGGTTTCTAAGGGCTAATATCTGCTGTTTAATGTCTTTTAAATGTATCGAAGCGTACCCTTTAGTTGCTGAAAAAAGTTTAAATGCTCAGATTGAAAAAAAAAAAGTTTTTTGGGTTTTCTATCTGATGTAAATTCACCAGTTTTCCATTTATACTAGTAGTTTCAGGACACCGTGTATAGTATGATAAAAACATAGGCTTTCCTGGAACGCCAATTCTCTTCGTTCTTTACCCTAGACTTGTGCTTTGTTTTAGCTTGTGGGTATCTGAGATCTAAAATTGCACTTTGTCTTCTTGTGTAATTGAGACAATACTGACCTCTATTTAAATATGTATTATTAGCTAGTCGATTGTACTGGCTTTAACATGACATAAATGTCTTGGGACTTGGTTCATTTGTTAGTCCCACAACAATGTATGTGAATAAATGATTTTTTGTATGATAACCCTACAAGAGTTTCTTTCCAACTGTCCGAAGACAGTGGGACTATGGCATCCCCAATTTGGGAAAAGTTGTGGAGCTGAAGGAAGTGTGGAGGGGAAGGAGATGGGATGCGGGAGATTGGTAAGTACTTTGGTAGGTAGATCTGGTCACCAAACACGGCCAAAATCATTTAAAGGCAATGTAATTCAGACATGGTACTATGCGGTACTGAGAGTATTTACCGCAAATTATATATTTTTTTTTAATTCAGTATTTCAGGCAACTCCTGCAATATTTGAATTACCTAAAAATTTTCATATTAAAAAAAAAATTATTTAAAAAAATTGTCTACAAAAATATAAATAGATAGGATAGGATTTCTTCAATTCCATTAATTACATATTCCCGTCTTATGTTCCTGAAATCTAAAAATAAGTTTTATAGAATGCCATAAAAATCATTGTGTTGATTTTTAATTTATTTGTTTCAAAATATTTAATGTTTTCTTTCATAATATTTGAACTGTTTTCTTTTAACACCCCAAAAACAAATAACAAAAATGTTTTCTTTTTGGTATTTTAAGTTCAGCATTAACTTTTTTCAGTTTGCAATGCCATTTCCATCATGTGCTATCGAGCTTTGAAATTTCCATTTAATTATTTAAAAAGTAAAACAATATTGAATGTTAAAAGTACCCAGCGAAGTCAGCTACTAAACCTAGATATTTTTTGTAAAAATATCTTACTTTTAGCATTTCTTATACTTTCCAGGTATTTAATTGCCTATTTTGAAATTCAAATTGAACAAATACGTGCCTTACCTAGGCACTTTATTCATGTAGTAGAATAATATTAGAATGACTTAACATTTTTACTTATCAACAATGACTCATCAAAAAACATTGTGAATATAAAATTATAGTGCTTCTCAATAATTTCTTTTACAGCTCTGTTTACCATAAATTATTTTTAATTTCAGTTATTTGTTTTTATTAATTTGAGTTTTATTTTTATAAGCTAATCTTAAACGTAAACTTCACACAGGAGAACCTGAGGAAAATAATTTCCCTCAGGGAATGTGTCATCTTTAGGGATACTGTGTGGTGGGTCTTTTTGAGGCGAGGAAGAAGTGAACATGGGTATTGAAGAGACCCGCAAAGAGGCCATCAAATTTTTCCACAGCCGAGCTGTTGAATCCAAGAACGAGTCCTAAAAACAACCCCTTCTCGTGTGACGATGTAAACCGTGTACAAATGTTGGGATCTGAAGCTCTAAAGATTGTAATCCATTTGTTAAGATTGGGATCTAGCAAACGGACAGCCCATTTCAGAGGTGGTTGACAAATTCAACAGTGGGGCGCACTTACGATTTGTACAGGGTCAGCAGTTGTGTACTATCGATAAAACCAACATTGCTTGAAATATGAAATGTTTTAATAAATAATAATTCGTTATATTATTCAGTAGACATTTATTTTCAACAGTTTGCTATATAATTATTTGTTTAATTATTTAATTTTTTGTCAATTTTTGTTGAGGCAACTTAATAACAGTTAAAAGTTTTTTTGCACAGATAATACAATAAATAATGTAACAACATTAAGTAATTATTGCACAGGTATAATATTTTTAGAGTTACAGATTTGCTTTGTAACTATTTAGTGAGATTGTAAAATAAAATAAATTCTATGTCATGTTTAGAACATATTATAATATGTTGGAATTCACCACAGTATTCAACGGCAAGTCGAGATCCTTCCAAATGCTGAGCAAGTCTCGGATGAACTTGTCCATCATGTCCTGGGAGTGGTGGGGGGTAGGGGCGAGGCGCAGCTTCTCTGCCCCGCGAGGAACCGTCGGGTAGTTAATGGCCTGCACGTAATGACCGTAATCCTTCAACATTATGTTTGATATTTTATTGGATATTTGAGGATTTCCAATTTTGATAGGAATGATGTGACTGGGGGTCGGTTCCACGGGGATGCCAACATTGGCCAGCTGGTCCTTCATGTAGCGAACATTCTTCTGGTGCAGCTCCCGCAGGCGCTGGCCCTCCGGCCCCGCCAGCAGTCGCACGGCCTCCAGTGCCGCTGCCAGCACGGGCGGGGGCAGGGACGTGGTGAAGATGAAGCCCGAAGCGTAGGAGCGTATCATGTCCACCAGCAGGGCGGAGCCCGCTATATATCCCCCCATGCTCCCGAAGGCCTTGCCCAGCGTGCCTGAGATGATGTCCATATTGGGCAGCTCCCCGTCTCTCTCCCCCACCCCCGCTCCCCGAGGCCCATATAGCCCCACCGCATGCACCTCGTCCACAAACACCAGGGCTCCGTGCTCTCTGCAGATACGGTTCAGCTCCTTGAGGGGACACACTCCTCCCGTCATGGAATGCACTGTTTCGAAGGCCACAATCTTAGGAGTGTCTATGGGCACTCGGCCCAGTAGTTCTGCCAGGTGAGCGGGGTCGTTGTGACGAAACACGTGCTTGGGGACCTGGCTGTTCCGTATCCCTTGGATCATGGAAGCGTGGTTGCCTTCGTCGGAGAATATATGGCATCCGGGGAGAGACTTGGCCAGGGTGAAGAGCGTGGAGTCATTGGCTACGTAGCACGATGTAAACAGTAGAGCGGCTTCTTTATGATGCAGCTCAGCCAACGTTTTCTCCAGAGCTTCGTGGTAAAGCGAATTTCCTGATATATTTCGTGTCCCCCCAGCTCCTGTTCCGTGCTTCTGCAGCGCTTCCTGGGCGGCGCCTTTCACCTGAGGATGGCTGGACATGCCTAGATAATCGTTGGAGCACCATACGGTGATGGGGCGCTCCCCCCAGGAGTACTCGAAGGCACTCGGAAACTCGCCTTCTGCGGCCAATCTGTTAACCTTCTTGAAAACCCTGTAAGAGTGATCATTCTTCTTCAACAGAATCTGATTACGAAAGAAGTTCTCGTAAGGGAACTTCTGAGTGGTCTTTCCCTCTTCGGGTAGCTCGGACAGCTGCTGAGCAGCGGAAACCCGCTGGACGGTGGAAGCGGCGCGATGATCGACGGGGCATGTCGAGGTCGGGGCGCTCCCTGGTTCCTTATTTAGGGTGCTAATCGATCTAGAAATAGCGGGACAATATTCACCATATTGTTTCAGCAGATTACCACCGTAATTCTTTACATAACTGGCACTTAACGATTTAATAAAAGGACACGGCATACTTTCGAATGTCCTCGTGATATTGAAAAATACTGGTTCGCGGTAAGCTGGCACGATGCGCGATCAATTATGCAAGTTTAGGAATGTATGCGAAGTATTTAAATGTAAAAGTGACACATGAACTGTCAAACGAAATGTAGTGGGGGGGATTTTTTTTTTTACAGTCGGCGGATCTTAACTTTCTCTGTCGTAACCGCTAAAAGCAAAAGGAGGGGTTTGTTGTTTCAAACTCTTCACACCTTTCTAATGGGAGCAATTCTTTTTTAGGTAATTCTTAGCTTCTGTTCTCTTATACAAAATAAAAATTAATATTTTGATTATTTAAAATCGTAATCCCGTTCTCCACATTTCAGGGTGTCCAAACACCCTATAATATTAATAATACCTCTAACTTCTGATGTTTCCCATACATTCTAATCTTAGCGCCTCCTAGCGGTATGAATTGTGCGCCTTGGTTTTCTCTCATTCATTTGGATTTGAAGTGAAATTATATTCTTTATTTTACGTTAGTAAATTGTAGAAGTTGAATTTTTTTATTGAATTTATGATTTTATATTTTATTGATACATTATTTAGAGAGTACATGTGGTTTTTTGTGATATTTCACCCTCCATGCTAGGGATGACCCTGTGTTATGGCGGGTGAATTTTACAGTTTGCAGACATAGAATCTATACATTACTATAATATAAAAAAGAAACATAAGAAAAATAATGTATAGTTAGATTGGGTTGCAAGAAGAGGATGAAGAAGTTAGCAAATTATAAGAAGATGAAAGATTTGAGAAATTATTAGTATATAGATCACACTAATTTCAGATCACACTAAGTTAGGAAATAAGGATATATTATGTTTTGTTTGAAAGATGATTAAATTGAGAGTGTAGAATGAATGGGTATTGTAGTTGTAATGTATTCCGTGTGTAAGGATCCATTTCGTAATTTTTTTTTTAAGGAATGGGGTTGACTCACGGTTTTTAGGTTTTCAGGGATAAGGTTAAAGATTTTAGGAGCTAGGAAGAAAATTGTCTTTGAGCTGACGTGGTATGTAGTGAAGGTACTTTGTAGTGACCGTTGGTTATTGTTCTGGTGGTGTAGTTGTGTTGTAAGAGAGTTTTGTTTTTATATTTGAACAGGAAATTAATTGGCTGCAAATTCTTATTACAAAACCCAACATTTTTAAAGCTTTATTTGATGTAATTTCAATATGGTTTATAAAATTCAGTTTTTGATCAATGTTTAGACCTAAATCATTCACCTCGGTTACAGCGGTTAGAACTTCATCATTGATGGAGTAATCATAAATTATTGGGTTTTTTTATTCTATGAAATCTCATTATTATTCATTTGCTTATATTTTAAAAGTTTAAATAAGTTATTTGACAATATTTCTTATAGCTTTGTATATTTTCATATCGTCCGCAAACATTGAAACTTCGACATCGTTGAAAGCACATCATTCACAATATCAAAAATAAAATTGGTCCCAAATGTGACCCTTGGGGGACACCGCTGGTAGCAATCAATTTATATTAAATAAAGCAATCAATTTTAACGGATAATTTACTTACTTAAATAACTGTTGAACCACGTGTTTTATTACCCTGCTATTCCTAATTTATGAAGCTTGTTTAACAACAGATCATAATTAACTTTGTCGAATGCTTTGCTGAAATCAGTATAGACTGAATCAACTTGTAACTTCTTATACATGGATTCGGATATATTGTTTTGGTAAATTAAAAGATTGGACAAAGTAGATTTTCCTGAAGTGAAATGTTCATTCATGTGAAATTCATGTTGGTTAGGTGAAATTACTGGCTTGATACAGCGAATGATTTTATTTACAATAAGTTTCTCAAACAATTTTGGAATAGTTTATAAAAGGCAGATCGGTCTTTCCCTTTCACACCCGCATTATTGGTTTCACATTTATAAAATATGTAATGCTTGATAATACCTCAGAAAATGTATGTATTTAATTTTTTATAAATTATTCCATGTTAATTTGGATTAACATTGGGCGTCAGAGGGTATTTTTTGAATAGTAAGGTAAAATAAACATAACACAAAAGTAATACAAATAACAATTTCATGTCAAAAATGCACATTTACAATGTATTAATAATTTCTAAGGTACAAACAAGATTAAAATTCATTCAGAAATAATCTAGGATAATAAATCTTTAAAAATTCGCCACACTAGTCGAAAACATGTCCGTCACTACCAGTGTTAAATTGAATGAACATTGAAATTCATTATCTGTATTCTGGCAAATGACTGTGAACAGTGAATTGAACTGATGTTATTATTATAGAACACATCTTCATGCGTTAAAATATGTTTAATTCGAGTAGAAAATATTGATATCTCAGCTTAAATTGAGTAATCAATGACGGCAGAAATTCGATGAAACTCACAATCAGCAGATGTCAAAATATTTATCGTTGTTGTGGAGGGGATAAGGATTTCAACCGAGCGGAAAAAATAGACGCCACAGAAAAGATTACAAGATAATATGAGAAAACCAAAACATGGCTTTGCTAAATTGCTACCGTTATACATTACGGTAAAAAAAATCGCAAAGTTCACGTTAATTTGAATTAACACTGGAGGCTGAAAGGGTTAATTGCTCACCTCATTTTTGTCTCCTTTTTAAATATCGGGGTGAGGAAACTGTATTTCCATTTTTCAGGAAAGTGTGATGACTGGTTGAAAAGAAAATGTAGTGGATGTGCAAGAGTAGTGGCGCAATTCTTTAGGAAAACAGGTGGGATATTATCAGGATATCCGCTCTTGCTTTGATCCAGTTGTTTTAGCTGAGTCAGTACATCGTTATATTCAATTATTACATTAGTTAAATTTAAGTAATGATCCGAGGAAAAACTAGGCGAGCAATCGTTGACTATTATTGAGTCACGGATATAAACACTAAGAAGTCGGCAAGTAGGTGAGCTACGTTTTGGGAGTCGTTGGCTCTTTTACTTTCATGGCACACATTAGAGGGTATGCTAAAATGATTGATAGACTTTGTGTAATTCGAAAATTGTTTTATGTGTCCATTAATTGACATTTATACCTTATTTATGAAATTGTTGGAATAAATTTTTGACATGTTTTTTCAATCTTTTCTTATTTTACTGAATACAATATAATTTGGTAGGGATCTCTCTTCTTTATATTTTTTATGTAAAAATGTTTTTAGCTATTAATTGGATTAATTCCTTGCTAAACCATTTTGGATGCTTTGATTATTTGAATTCAATTAAGGGTGTACAGCCTATGATAATGGCATTTATTTTATAATAAAATGATTCTGTATTATAGATCATATTGTTTTCCTTGATAAACTTCAAATCTACCTTGGTAATATAAATGTAATTGACATTTTTGAAATTAAAACTAGAACTTGACAATTTATTACTTTTTTTAACATTGTTCGGAATAATTACTGACAGCGGAGGATGGTAATTATCCGTGGGAAGGATAGACTCTAATACTTTACTAACTATTATGTCTTCTTCATTTGAAAAAACACGATATAAAAGGCGATTATTCGAATTATGTACATTATTAAATTGGGTGAGATTCAGAAATATTGACAAATCAATGATTTCTCTTTCGCATAATGTAACTGATTCGGAATCAGTACAGTTGAAATCACAATTTGGAAGGTTGTAATCTCCAAAAATTAGGAATTTATGTTTTGATTTTAAAAGTTCCATATCTTCGGAATGATATTTATATATAGATAAATTAGCTGACGGGGGAATGTACACGCAACCAATGATGTAATTTTGATTTTTATCGTTTACTATAGTGAAAATTTGTTCAACATCACAATATTTGGTTTTAACACTTTTGAGGACATTTTGTTGCTGACTGCTATGAGGACTCCTCCACCTCTGAATCTGAAACTGGTGTTGACATTTCTGTCACGCCGGTAGACCTGATGATAGGGTAGACCAAGCTCCGCTGAGTGGATTGATGGTTCTAGCCAGGTTTCCGTAAGAGCGATGACATCGTGTGAAATAATTGGGGCGTTTATCCTAAATTCCATCAGCTTTGTCCTTAAACCTCTGACATTCTGGTAGTAAAATCTTCTCGAGGACGGCTTGAAGAGTTTTTTGGGAGTGAATAAACTATTTTGGGTGTTGAGTTTATGTATTTTATTGTTAAATTTGATTCTACATTGTTATGTCTGTTTTTCATCTTCTTCCACAAGCTTCCAATTTGTTGACGTTGTAGTACGGTTAGGTCGTGTTTTATTTTAATGGTACTTTTTATCCAAAAGAATAGTTTTTTTCATTAGTAAAAGTTTGGCTTGGTTCGAATATGATAGTACAATCTTAATTGGGCGAGTTTTTTCAGGTACCATGACCAAAGGTAAGATATTTTTAATGAAGCATTAATTTCGTCAGTACCTCTCGTCACGACCGGTAAGATTTGATGAAATTCACCTTAGAACAACTTTTTACACCCACTCATAAGTAAATTTTTGCTGCGCAAATTGCGCATTACTGTGTCAGATGCTTCCATGGAAGTCTTGTTCGACATGGTAGTCATCCCAGACGATTAATAAGTCACGTTTCAATTTTCCAATATTACTTTGTTTGGAAATACTACAAACGCTGTTAGTATCACCAGTATAATTTTTTTAGCGGGAATGTCACGTGTACGGTTCGGCCTTCAAAAAGTGTAGCTGCAATGCCAGATGATGCGACGGTTAATGAAATTTTATAAGTAGAACTGACTTTCACTAAGAGCAAATTGATTAAAAATGTTTTTCCTATCCTCCTGGAGCGAGGGAAAATATTGTTCCTTCGTTTCTATCAATCGATGTTAACAAAGCATCGTATGCTTTGGTCGATGTTCATCTTGAGCAACAATTTGTAACAGTTTTTATTGATTACAGGATGTTTCTCTTGTGTATTCACTGGTGAAATCCGAGTTTGAATTTGATGATGAAGTTTGATTGAAAGCTATCTGATTTTAACTCTCGCCGTTGCCGAATCAAAATGTCTTCAGCAAAATTTTCTTAAAATTTATTCCATAGAATTACAGAGTTATTATTAATAACGTATTGGTTTGATTTTACTGAACTGTACAACTCAATGATGATGCGATCATCGAGACATTTTATAAGTAGTGAGTTATGGGGACCCACCGGTTGTCAATTTCATGGTTTCGCACAGTGTCACATTGTCCACCTTCATAGAAGCGCCTGGATTAGTGCGTGAGGCCAACCGTTTTGTTGCGAGTGATTTTTTAAATTGTGATATCTTCCAAGATATTATTAAAACCACTCATTTAAAGCTGAATGTAAGTAATATGATTAATTGCGTGAGGATAGAAACTATATCGGTCAAAGAAGCTACTTGACTTTTTTTTGTCGCACGTAATTTCAATCTATGTTATATTCTAAGATTTTTATTTAAATGATGTGCTTATCAGGGCAATTTTGATCTACATTAAATGCCTAACGTAACTCACACGTTTAATTGGATAAGAATCAATATTATATTGGTCAAAATAGCTTCTCAAATAACCCATTAAATATGTAACAGATAAAAATGATTACTGTGGGTTATCCTTGGGAGATAGATATTATATACTGTAGTTATCGTTCGTGTTCTTAAATATTAATAAATTATGACTCAATTTGGTTCGAGCGGTTTATTATATTGCATCCAAAAATAAATGTAGAAAACAGAAACAGAACGTTTTACAAAAAGAAAATTCGAAATACAATTTCACGCGTGTCACGTAGATAAATAATTCGGTCTCGGTGTCAAGGTTGCTGGTACTGTTCTGTCGAGTTCCTCTTCCTGCTGTCACTTATATAGGTAAAAAACGTTCTCGAACATTCCAGTTGCTAAAGTTACAAATATTGCCAAGCAAGCTTCTTGGCCAAAGGCCGAAACTTCTAGTATGTTCTATAATGACCGTCCGACTCAAATAGTGGCGTACCACTACAGGACTCACCCTCCAGCAGCACGGCTAAGAGCTGCGTTGTGGTTAAAGGCGTCCAGGCGTTTAGGTGGCCTGGAAAACGAACACGTGTACTGGAACGTGTGGTCATGTGAGTGCGATCCTGGTTGGTCGTGTTTCCGTCGTAGTTCCCTTGATTTCCTGGGCAATGTAGGCAGTTTTGAGGCGGTCAATGTTCACAGTTACCTCTTTTCCTTTGCGTAGAATGGTGAACGTCCATTCATTCCGGTAAGGGCCACTGCAGGGTTGCTGTAGCGGACTGTTTACACATTCGTCCATCAGAAAGACGTGGATAGCTGTGGGAAGTTCTTTGAAGATGAAGTATTTCTCTTCGCCGTGTCGGGTACCTTCAACCGGTCTAAGGTCATTGAAATACTGCCGTAGTTCCTTAGAGGAAGTTCCTGGTGTTATCGTAGGTTGCTGGCAATGCAGCGAGGAATTCTTCAGGTAAACGGAATGGCTCGTCGTACACTACACGCCGTTCGGCTGAAGTGGCAGCGAGGTCGTCTCTCAAGGCTGCCCTAATTCCCATTAAAACGGTCGGAAGCACTTCCGTCCAGCGGTTGTTCTGATGGCATTTAATTGCTGCCTTGAGCTGGTGGTGTAGCCACTCAACCATGCCGTTTACCGCAGGTTGGTAAGCAGTGGTATGTATCTGAGTCGTACCTGCCAGGCAGTTCAACTCCCTGAACAGCCTCGACTCGAACATTCCAGTACCAAACCTGGTGATCCACCCCTGATAGAAAGCGCGCGCCATTGTTTCTGCTTCTTGATTCCTAATAGGAAAAGCCTCTGGCCATTTTGTGAACCTGTCCACGCAGGTAAGGCAGTATCAGCATCCTTCAGAGATGGGCATGATGATGATGTCGATGTGGATATGTTCAAATCTGGCTGATGACCTAGGAAAGGTTCCTAGGGGTGCTGACACGTGTCATGACACTTTACTGCATTGGCACTGTAGGCAGTTGCATGTGATATTGATCTACAAAATCCAAAATGGACTTATACACACAAACACAACATTTAAACAAACGTCACAAGTACACGAACATTATACTAGGCAACATAACAAATTGTACACACATACTGTAAGAACTGAAAGTGGCAAAAGAGGCATTGGCCACGAGGGTGTACAAATATACAATCTCCTTCCAGATAAACTTAAAACTGAGAGTATAAATGTGTTTAAAAAAAAACTTTTTAATCTTAAGTTATTAGAACAATAATTAGAAATCTATTTATTTAATGTTACATATTTAAGTTAAGAAAGCGAAATGTAAATTTCTTTTAACTTAATAAATAATAAAAAAAAATAAAAAAAATGTGAATTTTCTTGTGTCAGCTTTAATGGCCGGCCAGACATAACGTTCAGTTATGAGTTTGACCGTTACCTTAATGCCTGGGTGAGCCAGCTGATGGACCGCATTGAATGCTGTGAGACGGAACTTCTTCGTGACGAAGGGTCTTGCTGTATTTCTTGATAAGTGGCAGTAAAGGTCTGCGTTGATGCCGGGAATGCGCACCTTTCTGAGCTGCAGACCAGAACCTCCCTGTAGGCACTGCTCCAGTTCCGTATCGTTCACCTGATCAGCTGCCAGCGCTGTGTAGTCCAAGGGAGCGTCAACCATCTCGACCCTGGATAGGGCATCTGCGAAGATTTTGTCTTTTGATGTAATCTAGGTGTCGGAATTGACTTGGAGAGCATTTGTCAGCCTTCTGCTGAAAAGCAAAAGTGATGGGTTTATGGTCAGTGAATATGGTAAACGTCCTGCCTTCTACCATGTGTCTGAAATTTTTTACAGCGAGGTATATTGCCAGGAGTTCTCTGTCGTAAGCACCTTATTTCCGCTCAGCCGTACTGATTTTTTTTAGAGAAGAAACCCAGCGGCTCCCAGTGGCCTGCGATAAGCTACTGGAGTGTGGCGCCAGCTGTTGTGTCAGAAGCGTCGCTGACTATGGATAGAGGAGCTTCGCACTTTGGGTGAGCTAGTAAGGTTGCCTGGGCAAGGGCTTCCTTGCACTTGTCAAAAGGCTTCCACGGTCGCTGTTGTCCAGGATATTGGCTGCTTGCCTTTCTGTCTTCCCAAGAGGAAATAGTTGAGTGGGGCTTGCGTCTCTGCGGCTTTGGAGAGGAACCTCCTGTAAAAGTTGAGAGCTCCCAGAAAGCGTTGGAGATCCTTCACAGTTTCTGGCTGGCTGTAGTTTCTTATAGCATCGACTTTTTCTGGCAGGGGTGTAGTGCCTTCACCAGACCCCAGGTACCCTAAGAATTTAACCTCAGGCAAACCAAAATGACATTTGCCAGGGTTGATGACCACTGCACTACATTGCACTGCAGGCGCTGGAACAAGACTTTGAGGTGAGTCATGTCCTCATGTGCAATAAGGATGTCGTCGATGTAGGCATAGCTAAAGTCCAGTCCTCTGGTGACCTCATCGATGAAGCGTTGGAATGTCTGAGCTGCATTACGGAGGCCGAAAGACATGACTGGAAACGTGGAGAGTACTGGAATGGCGTGGATATGGCCGTCTTCGGAATGTCGTCAGGAGATACCGGAATCTGGTTGTAAGCCCATACCATATCTATGGTGGAGAATATCTTGGTGCCTCTCAGTGACTGGGTGAAGTCTTGTATGTGGCGTACGGGATACCGGTCTGGAATTGTTCTGACGATCTGACCGCAGTAATCACCGCAGGGATGCCATTGATCATCCTTCTTAGGGACCATGTGTAATGGCGATGACCAACAGCTCTCTGAAGGCCGGGCGATTCCTAATCGGACCATGGTCTCAAACTCCTTCTTGACCCGTTTGAGCTTATCCGGAGCGAGGCGGCGGGGACGTTAGTTTTGATGTGATGAAAGGTAGTATGGCGAACTTCCTTTTTGGCACCTTCAGGGCGCGTGAGGTCAGGAAACTGTTGTAAAAGTTTGTGGTAGGGGGATGTCCCTGATGGAAGATATCTTGTTGCTGCTCTGCTTGCCTGTGGTTGTCAGGTACATCACTTGATTTAGCAGTCGTCTGTTGGGGACATCTACCAGCAGCTCGAATTTCGCCAAGAAGACCGCTCCAACTATGGGCTTGGAGACGTCAGCAATTACGGTCCAGGTTGAGCGTCAGACTGCCGTAAGTCGCGATGGTGCTGCCATTTGCGGCCGCCAGTTCGTAGGTCTGCTTGGATGGATGACCTTGGACTAAGCGCCGTGGTAAAACACAAAGGTCCGCGCCGGTGTCCACAAGAAACTGGGTACGGGTTAACCGGTCGGTGACGAAAAGGCGACATACTTGAGCCGGGCTGCTGGTGCTGGTAGCCATCAGTGTGAGCCCGGGCGTTTCCCTGCTCGAAGTTGGGTTTAATGCAGGAACGCGCCTTGGTACCGAACCTCCAGTGGTACCAGCACTTGCCTTAAGTTTTTCAACTCCTGGAATGGCTGCGCGAGCGATGGTTCCGCCAAAGAGGACTGGTACTCCTGGATTGACGTTCTTGGGAGCGCAGCGTCGAAATTTCCCGACGTAGGGTGGTCAGCTCTTCTTGGAGTGGCAGCATCATCTTTTCCATTCTGTTAATCAGTCTTCGCATGTTCCATTAAAATCCTCTCTGACCCCTGGCCTGCCGGCGTAGTCATCAATGACGTCAGCGAGATTCACAACCTTGTCCAGCGGGGTGTCTTGTTGGGTAGCCAGAACGACCTGCATGCTCCGGGGAAGTCTGCCCATCCAAAGGGTCTTCAGCATCTCATCAGGCACGGCACTGCGCGAGGGTGCGTAGGTGACGAAGGAACTGGGAAAGTTTGCGGTTACCCCGCTCCTCATGCTTTTAAAAAAAAAAATTATTATCAATATAAAGTTTTTTTCCAGTTTTTTTATGTCTGTCTCACTAGGATAAACCTGTGTCGAGACAGACGGTGCTTCAGGAGTCTCCTTGTTTTCTGCTCCTGTGTAGAGCTCAGACGTCTCGTAAGTTCCTTCTTCAGGAGGGAGTATGCTTCAACTTCAGGGGGTTTAACGATAATATCTCGGACCTCCTGAGCGTACTTGGGATCCAGGATAAACCCAAATTTGGTAGCATCCACCGTTACTGCTGCCGCTTCAAAACTCCTCTCTACCATGACAAACCACTCCGGGTCATTTGGGCAGAAGGGGGGTATTCTCACCACTACGCAGTATACATCCGGCAGCGTAACTGTTGATTTCGTACAGCCGTGCGGTAGAGACATTAGAAATAGCCCCGTAGTACGCGATAACACTTGAACAATTTCAGTTTGCGTCGTAGGTCACCACTGTAGTTATCGTTCGTGTTCTTAAATATTAATAAATTATGACTCAATTTGGTTGGAGAGGTTTATTATATTGCATCCAAAATAAACGTAGAAAACACAAGCAGGAACGTTTTACAAAAGGAAAGTTCGAGATATAATTTCACGCGCGTCACGTAGGCAAATAACTCAGTCTCAGTGTCAAGGTTGCTAGTACTGTACTGTCGAGTTCCTTACTGCTGTCGCTTATATAGGTGAAAAACGTTCTCGAATATTCCAGTTGCTATAGTTACAAAATATTGCCAAACAAGCTTCTTGGCAAAGGCCGAAACTTTTTTTTTTTTTTTTTTTATTCTTTATATTGGCTTTCACCCATTAAGAGTGATCTTGGCCATACAATACAACATTTTTCTTATTAATAAATACAACAAATTACAGGATAAAATTGATTACACAACATGACATAACATAACGTAACATAAATAAACCAAACATAACATAACATAACATAACATAACATAACATAACATAACATAACATAACATAACATAAACATAACATTATCATAACATAACATAAACATAACATAAACATAACATAATATAACATAACATAACATAAGATAACATAACATAACATAACATAACATAACATAACATAACATAACATAACATAACATGAACATAAAATAAACATATCATAACATAATATGAACATAACATATAATAAACATAACATGGGTGTAACATAAACATAACTTAACAAAAACAATACAGAGCTGGTAATAATAGGTAATAAAAATAGGAACCTGTGCACAATAGTAGTGGGCATTTTTGTTATTTAAAATAACAGATTTTTCCAAAATTAGAAGCATTATTTTTTTTAAAACAGTACTATGAAATGAATATAAACAAATACAATAAAAGAATCAAGAAAAATATACAAATGCATAAAGAATAGTGTTTTAACTCAGTCAAAATATGCAGAGTTGGGATTAGTAAAAATAGATGAAAATAAAGATGAAAATAGGAACCTGAACAAATGAATACAAATGAAAGTGAAAGAAATTTGGTTTATATTTATTATTATGGTCAGATATTAAGGCCATTTTTATAAATAAATTTTGCCAACAAATAGTAAATTTCAGTAGTGTTTAGACTAAGAAGGCAGGGTATACTGGTAGGCAATTTAATATCATGTTTTAACAATTCATGCATGAAGTTTGGAAATTGGTCATTGATAGGACACTCAAAAAAATTATGGTCCAGAGTATCCTCTGACCCACAATCACAGTACGGCGAACTGACTATGTGGAACCTGGCAAGATGGCTAAGACAACAAGTGTGACCCAGCCGCATTCGGGTTAAGGAAGAAATATATTTTTTAGGCATGGTAGTGTATTTGTGAAACCAGGGCTTAACAGGAATAGAAGGTTGGATTAATGAGTACTGGTGACCTTTTATCAGAGAAGATTTTTTCCATTCAGAAGACCATTGGAGTTGGTACTTAGTTTTTAGAATAGGGAAATGGTCTCTAACCGGAATAGGGATATCACTTAACGGACCATGGGCAGTGGCTTCCTTAGCAATATAATCAGCCATGTCATTCCCAGTAATACCGAGGTGTCCCGGTATCCAGGCTAGGACCACTGATGCATGAACCAGTGACATGGAATGCAGTAGGTTCCTGATCGAGCAGATTAGAGAGTCGCTACTGGAATTGAGTGGGGATGCGCTTATTTTTTGTAGTGAGCTAAGCGAGTCTGAAAGGATGAGTGCGTTTTTAATATTTAATGATTTGACGAGTTGAAGAGCTTCTATGATAGCTATGCATTCAGCAGAGAAAATGGAGCATTCTTTGGGAAGTTTGTGTGGGAAACACAATTTTCTGTGAGGAACATAGACACTGGCCCCGCAATGGGAGTCCTGACTGAGTTTGGAGCCATCTGTGAAAAATTTTATGTAATTTGGCCAGTTGTTTTCAATAATTGTGTTAAATTCTGCATTATTTAATTGAGTTGAGTTTTTAATGTTTTTTTTTTACTTATTCCGATAAATTGATGGACCTTCGGATAGAAAGTAAGGCTTTCATAGGGGTATGAGTATAAGGGAAGAGATTCATTGAGATAGGTGTTTCTAGATAAATCCAGGAAAGAGTTGTAGCAATCATAAAAAAGTGGAGGGGTATGATTTTTCCAAAAGTGATTTGTATTAACCTCATACTTTAACGATTGAAGTATAGGAATCAAGGGATGGGATGTTATTGAACATATTTTGTAAACATATTTTTCTGCCAGGCATCGCCTTCTTATATGTAAGGGAGGTTCGCAACATTCCACTTGCATTGCGTTGATTGGAGAAGATTTCATGGCTCCTAAGACAAGGCGAAGTGATTTTGACTGGATTTTATCTAATTTATGAGAATTTGACGTGGACATTGGATCAAACAGACAAGATCCGTAATCGAGATGGCTTCGGATGAGGGCATTGTATAGAAGTTTTAAAGAAGCTGGGTGGGATCCCCACCACACTCCGGCTAGAAATCTAAGGGGATTGATGTTGCTTTCACATTTTGTAACAACGTGATTTATATGAGAGTTCCAAGTAAGCTTGGAGTCCAAAAACATTCCAAGGAACTTAACTTCCTTCGAGATAGGGATCACTTCATCGCCAAATATTACCTGAATATCCGGAAGCTTTCGTCGACGAGTGAAGATGACAACTTTGCTTTTGGCAGGGGAAAGTTCAAGACCATTAATATTTAACCACGCCAAGAGTTTTCTAAGAGCGTTGTTAATTGCTGATGCTGCGATGAAAAGATTGGCGGATATTTTGCAAAACGTTAAGTCGTCAGCATATTGGAGTACGTTGCACATGAAATTAATAGATTTTTCCAGATCGTATGTGTAAATATTATACAGTATCGGGCTTAAGACAGACCCTTGCGGGAGTCCTTTGAATATTTGTCTTATGTGGGGAGAGGATTCGGATCCATCTACAAAAACAGTTCTCTCGGAGAGCAAATTGATAATGAATTGAACCAATTTAGGAGGAATACCAATCGCCAGTAACTTTTCTTTAAGAATGGGTATATTTACATTGTCGTATGCTCCACAGATGTCTAAAAATACTGCAATACAATATTCGTTTTTAGATAACGCTAATTTGACATCTGTAACAAGAGAGGAAAGGTTGTCAAGGGTACTTTTACCCTTTCTAAATCCAAACTGGGAAGGGGGAAGAATATGATTTTTCTCTACAAACCAGTCTAATCTATTCTTAATCATTCTTTCAGCTACTTTGCAAAGCGTTGAAGAGAGAGCAATCGGTCTGTAACTTGAGCCTAGACTTGGATCTTTGGTACTTTTGCAAATGGGAATGATTTTTTGAATTTTCCAGTCCGGGGGAATAATACCAGAGTCCAGGAAGATATTGATGAGAGAGAGAAAGTAGGAAAGGGAATCATCATCAGTGTGGCGGATGAATATGTTCAAGATTTCGTCATTGCCCGGAGCTGAGTCTTTTAGGTCTTCCGTGGCTCTTTTTAACTCGTCTATGGAAAATGGAGCATCTAACCAAGATGAAGAATTTGGGGAGTAAGATAAAACAGGCACTTCGTCAAGATTAGGTACATAAGGGGGAGCAATTTTGTTAAGAAAGTCAGAAATCCAAATATCAGAATTGTGAGATGACTTCGGCAGGGAAAAGGAAGACCTAAACCTGCGAATCATGGACCAAACCTCCCCCGCCGGAGTAGCAGGGGATATATTAGTGCAGAAATTACGCCAGCTGTTTTTTTTTTTAAAACGAAATGTACGTTTAGCAACAGCTTGGGCATTCTTGGCTTTCAAGAAATTTTCCATTGTCATCTGTTGGCAGTATGTCTTATTGGCCGCTTTCCTCTCCTTCAGCACTCGAAGGCATTCTTCATCCCACCAGGGGGGAGGGTGAGCCTTCGTGCCTACAGGGGATGATTTGGGAATAGAATTGACTGCAGATTTTAGAATGGAATCAGACCAAGATTTGTAAGAGGAGGTGCAGTTATCTGAAGAAGGGGTAGGCAGGGAAAGGGTGTGACCCTGGACAGATTCTCTAAAATGGCACCAGTCGGCTTTTTTTGTGATACATTTTGGCTTTCTTTTAAAGAGGTTAGTATTTAACCCTTGAGCCAGATTTATAATGATTGGATAGTGGTCACTGCCGCAGGGGTCTGATGAAGTTCTCCAGGAAATTATTGGATATATACTTGGGGAACAAAGAGTTATATCCACCGCACTAGGGCTCTGCCCAGGCAGACTTAACCTTGTTGGAGATCCGTCATTTAGAAGGCACATGTTCAAGGAGTCCATAAGGTCAATTATTTTGATTCCTGAGGGATCCGTTGATGAAGAACCCCAGAGAGGGGAGTGGGCATTGAAGTCACCCAGAATGACCAGGGGAGAAGATATTTTTCTAAACATGTGGATCCATAATGAAATGTCAAATGGGGTAGAAGGAGGAATGTAGAGGGATACAAACGTAATATTAGAGACAGTAGCTGCCACTAACTGGAAGGATGAATCTGGGGGTTTAATGGAAATAGGGGTGAAGGACAGGGAGTTTTTGATTAGAAGGGCTGCACCACCCTTCCCATCAATGCGGTCGTCCCGCAGACATTGGTAGCCACTCACCTTGAAGAGCTGAGATGGTTTAAACCAAGTCTCAGAGATGGCAGCAATAGAAATTGTGTGTAATTGTAGAAGGCGGATGAGGTCAGCCTTATTGGAGAAGGCGCTTCTACTATTCCACTGAAGAATCCCTGCTGTCAGGGCAGCCATTGGAAACAAGAGAATTTAAGGAGGAGAGTAAAGAGGCAGCGTTGGACGGTAGGGAATTATTGTTATTAATTATAGAGATAAGTAACATGATGAGAGTTTGAATAATATTAGAATTGTCATTAGAAATGATGTTGTTTGAGGAATTGGGATGTGAATCAGGGATAAAGAAATTGCAGTTCAAAGAATTGGTTTTAGGAAAGACGGTATTTTGTGGAAATGGGGAGCTGATGTTACCATTTGGGAACAAGAGCTGGGAGTTATGGCCAAGATGATCATATCCGGGGGATTTAAGAGGACGAGAAGCAGATTTTGTCATTACAGTCTTCCTGTATGACGAGTTTGGAGAAGTAATGTTTTGAGATAACTGGGGTTGAGAGGCGACTTCAGCAAAAGATTTTTTAGAGGGAGCTATTATTTTAGAAGCGTGGAAGTATGATACGCTATTGGAAGCCATATAACTTTTAATGTTTTTTTGGCGTGAAAGTTCGGGGCAGGATGGATTTATGGCTGTATGAGAGCCCTGGAGGGCGATTCTCGTTCTTTTAGCCTTAAGCTAAATGATAGCATTCGTCAACGACTGCTATCGTTTGCGAAATATAGCTGTCCGTCGCTTGCAACATCTTTTCTTAACTATTAAGCGATTCTCGTTCTTTTGATATCCTTACAAGTTCGATTTTGGAGAGACCTAGTAAAAAATCCTAAAGAAGCGTGGTTAAGAAATTGTTAAGAGATTATTGAAAACACAAATTGGTGAAATATAATTAAGTGACGCAAGGTTTCTAACTAAAACTTAAAAAAACAAATACTTTGTATTATAATGCATTTTAATAACTGCTTATTTTATTTATGAATGACATAAATAAGCCATTTATCGAAGATTTACGTTTTGTGAAAAGGTACTTACCTCGCTGGATAGTAATGACTTTTTTACAGATTCACCACTTCTAAAGTGACGTTTGCTGTCAAACTAACGCTGCCGAATGGCGGTAACTGTCACCCAAGTTGATTTAAGAATGAACGGGATTCTTATTTCGTTGTGGTTAACTTCAAAACCCACAATTTCGAGCGCCAGCCAGAAACTTATTATTATTTATGTAGAAATCCTCAATGGTATGTGTAGTTTATTGTAAATTAAATCACTTATCTGGCTTTCGACATTTTACGTACTTTACAAACATCGCAATTACCTGATTCAATTCATTTAATAGCATTATTGTGCCACAAACAAGTCACTAATCATGTTTACAGTCAATACTTACGATAATATTAAGTTTTCTCTTATTAAAACTACGCAAATATTGCTAATTGTCAAAACGTCACAATTAAATGAAGCAAATTCCCCGCGAACGCTAGCGTTCGGCCGCCGAATGACAGGTCTAGGGGTACCCTTCGCGTAAGGCTAAAAATTTTGGCGCGCAATCGAAAATCTAAGGATTCCATCTGTCAACGAGAGAACCGGAATCGCTTCATACGAATAAACCGAGAAAAATCGTTAATTTGAATGTAAGGACGATTTTAGTGTCGTTAAGTAGAACGAGAATCGCCCTCCTGAGCAGTTGATGCAGGTAGGGGGATTGGAAGGGGAGGGGCATTGCTCTGCTAAATGACTTTCTGCACATTTAAAGCAGCGAGGGGAAGAACGGCATGATTGCTTGGAATGGCCGAACCGACAACAGTTAAAACATTGAATTGTCGGGTATGAATAAATTTCCACTGGGAGAGAGTTGTGGAAAAGGTATACATGAGAGGGAAGAGATTGGCCTTTAAATGTAAGAACTACAGTTTGGGAGGGTTTCCAAACTATAGAATCGGAAGTCTTATCTTTATAATTCAGCCGCCTAGTCTTTAAAACTTTCCCCGAAGATGCTGGGATAATAAGTTCCGTGATAAGTTCTTCCTCGGATAGGTCTGTAGGGATACCTCTCACTAGACCCATGCGGGAGACATTAAATGAAGGGATGTAAGCCTTGTATTTTTTGGCAGAGAGGAAGTCAATGGAATTTATAAATTTATTGGCATTGAGTGCAGTTGTGAACTCTACACAAATGCGGAATCTTCCCTCCGATCTGATACCACCTGGGGAAATGCCAAGTGGTTTTTTTCCTATAAATTTACCAAAATCAAGGGGATGCAGTGAGTGGCCTTGTGTGTTGTTTTGCACATACACGATGAAGGGGGCTTTTGCTGAAGTCGGGTACAGTGAAGCGAGTGGAGGAGCGACAGTCTCTACAGGAACTGTAACCTGAGAAGATTCCTTTTTCGGAAGGACGCTGACTTTTCTTTTTTTGGGAGTAGAGGAATCAGTCATTATTTCAACCTCGCTAGCAATGTCATGTTCAAAATTAACAGGGTCAGGATCAGGGGGGACGGGATCTGGTGGTTTCTTCCCCATGGCAAAGGCCATTGGGGCAAAAAGGAATGTATATTAATATAAAATAACACTTACTGGACTTGGTCAGCAATAAAGGCACTCAAAGAGAACAAAAAATATAGTTTTAACCTACAAAAGGCAATAAAATTAGATTTTTTTTGTATTCGAACGGAAAAAGACAAGAGAGTTCTTCAACTGTCAAAGTTCGAATCAGGCCGAAACTTCTAGTATGTTCTATAATGACCGTCCGACTCAAGTATTGGCGTACCACTACAATACCAAAGAAGACTTTTCTGTAGGCCTTTATAAGATATACAATTCCGTCGTACATTATTTTGATGTATCACATAAGCCAGCTTTACCAATGTAAGCGCTAGAAAATATTTCTTTACGACTTATTACAAAACATTAATTTTCTCTACTTTTATAAAGATAATATGCATGTATTATATATATAGAATACGTGCATATAAAATACACCTTCAGTAAACCTTCAGGAAGAAATTCTCTAAATGATGTAAACGCTATCAAAATTCGTTGCGTAGTTTAGAAGAACTAAGCGCGCAAACAGACAGATGCAGATAGCAACTTTATTTTATAATATGTAGAGAAAGAGCTATCCGTGAATAACTCACCCCTCTCCGATACCACGTTTAACTTGCCATTACAGCATTGTTATGGGATAATGAACTCTAGATAAGCATTTTTCTGTAGAGGCCATTATCACAAAGCATAATTGTGTTTATGGTTAAACGTGACGTTCGTTGTAATCTACGTGTTCGTAGATGGCGTTAATTTAATTATTTTTATAAAATACTGTATTGAATTGATCATCGGTACAGTATTATGTTTGAATGCCTTTAAATAAATTAACGCAATCTACGTGTTCGTAAAATACAGTATAGGATTGATCATCGGTACAATATTGTATTTGAATGCTCGAACATGTAGAGTCATAGGCAATATTAAAGATAAGAAAGACATTTTTTTTATTTTTAGCCGAGTGTACGCTTTTTGATACTTTTAAAAACTTTTTTATAATTCTTTGAAAAATTTGCGCTACAGTTGATTTTCTATGATATCGTCAATATTTGGTATTATTTTCTTTTCAAAACATTATATCGAATGCAATTTACTCGATTATACCCAGTCAGAGTGGAAAATATTCCCAGTACCACGTTGGTGTCAGACCACTACTCAGAATTGAAATGTTACTTGAAATGGCTTTAGCCGTGTTTAGTGACCAGATCTGAATAGTTGGATACTTCCCTCTCCCTCTTCCCATTACCTATAGCCTCACAACATACCCCATATTGGGGATGCCATAGTATCACTGGCTCCAGGCGGATGGGATTAGTTGGGACTCCTGTGCGGTATTTACATTTGAAAAATTTAAACATTATAATTGATCGTTTCGAATACATTTCAATAGAAAATTTTGAATGAGTATTAGTGAAAAAAGTAATTAGACCGTTGAGCTAATCGATTATTTCGAAATGGATATCTCGATCTCGATTATGTCCATCACTTGGTGGTGGCAACATGGTGGCCAATCAGGCCAATGGTGGCAAGCAGTGTAGACTTGAGTCGTACTACCTCGTCTCGATACTTGGAACCTAGTCCAAATACCTGTTCCCTGGTACTTCGCACTTGTACTTACTTTTATAAGTAATGGTATGCCGAAAGGAATTGTTATTAATTAATTAATTAATTTATTGGACAATTTTTATAGCGCCGCTTTTGTGAGATATCACCTAAGGGGCGTTTTACAGTTGATGCAGGTATTACAAAAATAAAGTTAAGTTAAGTTAAGTAAAATGAAGAACAGGAACAGGTGACAAGAAGATAGAAGATGGAGACTCTGCAGCAAGTATCCAAGGTGGTGAAAAAACTGGGCCAGCTGCTGCAGCGAGAGAGTCTACCGCGTTCACCAATAGTGCCAGCACGAGGTTCGTCATCTGTCCAGGTATGTGTCTGCTGCTAATAAAGCGCTGACGCCACGGACGTATATAAGGGGGGGGTCTTGGGGGTCCGGACCCCCCCCATTGCACCGCGCCGATTGTAGAATACGATAGTTTCTTAAGTCCGCCACAGTGCGGGGAGCGGGGGGATGGGCAGTGCCCCCGCCGCGGCGCGCCGCCGCCGCCCGCGTTTCGGCCGCGCGCACCATACCAAGCTAGAATCTAGTTTAGTCTATTTTGTCTCTTCGCCATCCAGCCGAAACTACGGCCGAAACCGAAACTGAATTCGGGAGATTTCGTCCTGCGGTCGGACATGTTCGGTGCACTGAACTGCGAGCCACGAAAACACTTTTTATTTTCATTATATTCAAATAAGTATTATTGCATTAAAAATATTTTGTCATTGTAGGTAGGATGGTACTTTTTAATTTTAATTATATTGTAGTTCATTAAAAAGAGTGCCATACAAAATGACCAGAGTTTAGAGGAAATTATTTTGTTCTTAAAATGAAAGAGTATTTTTTGTTTAGTGTAGGTAGGTACCTAAAGAAATTAGTGCACCTAAAAAAGTGATTTTGTTTTCTACCTTTTATTTTATGTTATTCGTTAATAATGTTCACACAGGTAATACCTAGATACTGTTTATTTTTTTATATTATTTACGAAGAAGTTATAACTTATTTAAAAAAGCACAACCATTTATTTGAAATAAGGAATGATAATTTTTAATTAATAGTAGTTGTAAAACAATGAATCTCGTGTCAGTTTTTTTTTGTTTGAGAGAAAACTACATTTATTTTCATGTATAACTTGAATTTACAATATTTTGTTAGTGTTACTGTAGGTAGGTAGGTAATTTTTAATTTTAATTATATTGTAGTTCATTAAAAAGAGTGTCATAATAATACGACCAAAGTTTAAAAGAAATTATTTTGTTCTTAAGATGAAAGCTCTTCATTTAGCTTGAGAGAAAACGCTTATTTTTTTCATACATTAAGTATTATTTGCATTAAAAATATTTTGTTATTGTAGGTAGGATGATACTTTTTGATTTTAATTTTATAATTGTAGTTCATTAAAAAGAGTGCCTTACAATATGACCAAAGTTTAGAATAAATTATTTGGTTATGTGATTAAATAAAAGGTGTTTCAATTTTAAAACAAATTATTTGTTCTTAAGATGAAAGAGTATTTTTGTTTAGTGTACCTTAACAAATTAGGTATAAAAAAAAGTTATTTTGTTTTCCACCTTTTATTTTATGTTATTTCTTTTTTTATGTTATAAACGAAGCGATTTTATTTAAATAAGGAGCGATAATTATGTTATGTTTATTTTTAGTTCAAATATCAGAGACTGAATGATTTATATATATAATATTTAAAAATAAAGGCTGATTGATTAAGACTGACTATTTTTTTCACGAAAACATGACCTTATATATTTTTTTTTAATTTGCGGACCCCCCCCTTATCAAAGCTATATATACGTCCGTGGCTGACGCAATATCCTCACATAGATACCAGATCTTGGTAGCACCGCTGTGACGTTGTATGGGGTATTGCTAACTCGGTGCTGGATTCCCCACAATATATTTTCAAATCCATGGGGGAGGGGGGTTGTTGGAGAATTTCTGCCCACGACAATTCCCCGCAAATTTTCTACGTAAAATTGATTCCCCACAATAATTCTTCGAATCCATAGGGGGAAAGCGATTGTTAGAGAATTTCTAATAAAAAAAAATTGCGTAAATTCTGATGTATGATTCTCCACAACGATTTCTCAAAAATCCATGGGGGGGCGGGTAAATAGAGAATTCCCTGTCGAAAAAATTCCCCATTTGTTTCGTGAGGTTAGAGGGACCCTCTGTGATTGGTTTATTTATGGACCCTCTTCTCAGCGTCTTGCGGCTGGTGAGTATTGCGTATACGGGACACAAAATGCTCGCAAGACGCGCAATACTCGCAAGACGCGCGATACTTAAGAACAAATACTAAGTACGAAAGTATCTTTGAGATATCTGTTCTAGTATATACGCTTCACCTTTAAAGCAATGGCAAGTGGCAACTTTAGCGGGCGTAGGACGGGTAATTTTCTCTGTGCATTGTTTTTGTGGGTAAATTAGAGGAATTAAATAGAAGTGGAATAGTGAATCATTTTCTCTGGTTGGCCTTTTTTACAAAATTGTGAAACGCAGAGAAATTATTTTAACTGTTTGTTATTTTTGTGGCCAGCATATTCACACACAAAGTTAAAACAAAGACATTCTCGATTACAACAGTATTTTGTTCGCGAAAAATGTTGGTATCTCCGATACCTATTTGCTTCGCAGTCTAATGTCAGTTTGAAATGTTATCAGTGAATAGTGGATAAACTTATTGAGAGTAATAACAATAAGTTGTACGTGATTACTCCTCCTGGTGATGCCTCTATTCCATTTATTGTGCACCGTGAAATAATAAATATGAATTGAAATACGAGTCGCCTGGATGAATGCTTTCGTTGGAAGATATCCGTTATCGAAACGGAACAACACGGCATTCATTCAGGGCAGCAGATCTGAGTGGCTTACAACAAACGGCGTTTACATCAATTTCAGAAAACTAAAAGCGGGAATAAAAATATCGAACACTGGTGAACTCCTGGCATGGGAGCAAATTAAAATCCTGGTAATTTGAAGAAGGTAAATTTAGTTTGATTTGTTTTTTATTCATATATGTGCACTCCTTGTCATGAAATGGTACCAAACCCAATGGTCCCCTATAATTGACAGTAGTCATTAAGTTGAAAACATTTTCAAATGTCTTTTTGTTCTTGGAGATAGAGATTGAAATACAGATGCACCTATTATTTTTATAAGTAGATAACAATTTTTCAAATGTCAGAAAACAATGGCATATAATATCTCGGCTTTCGTCAATAGCATTACGTATATGATTGTAATGTCATTGGCTTTAGAATATTGTTTTAAGGTGCCAGTTTATTTTGGGCCAACATTGGCGCCAAGATCCTTTGAACTGTGCATGAAAAGCTGACACTAATTGGCTAGTCAGCCAACATGATGCAACGACCAATATACGCCAAGTTGTCCTGTACATGTTGGGCCAGCGCATTGGCCCATCACGTTGGCCCAACGTATACCGGCAGCTTTAGGTGAAAATATACCTTACTGGGGAAGTAAGATTGGAGTCCTCAGTGCGGGCCAAAACTGTATTATGCCAAAGTTCGCGGCCTGCACACACATTTAAATTCCGTACATCACCACCTTCTCTCACAACGTACCAACCCTCTTTTCCTTTCTGAAATGCGGATAGCCGAGCCTCTAGACGCCCGAGCCCGAGCCTCCTATCTGGACTGCCCGGCCTTTTCCCTCGTGGGCATATTCAGACCCAGAGGAGTTGTATGTCTCTATAGCCGAGCTGACGTCAACCTTCAACTAATTCGAACAAAGACATATTGCAAGCTCCAGCACTTTCTTCCACCTTTGGTCAACGTAGCTTTAGATACTTTGCCACAAAAATATTCAACATGCTCCCAGAAAATATTAAACTGAGTCAAACACAGAAAGAGTTTAAAAAATATATTAAAATTTGGATTTATTCAAATGATCAAGCATATACTGGTGCCCTCACCCAAACGCCTTGTCATTGACAGTTATTGTAGTATGTATGGTGATAAAACTTGCTGTATTTGTAATGTGTATATGCAAACAATAATGTAACCTAACCAAACACCTTGTCATTGATAGTTATTATAGTATGTATTGTGCTAAAACTTGCTGTATTTGTATTGTGTATATGCTAATAAAAATGTAACCTAAAATAATGTATTGCTATATAGGAACCTATATTAAACATTTATAAGTAAACCATAGACAAAATGCGAGAAATAATTAACTAAAAAATCTGCCTCAACACAGGTTCGCCTAGTGAGGCAGATTATGCACAACATAAAATAATAATCTTTGATGGGCGGACATAAGAGTATAACTGCAAAAGTGTAACTTTTCAGGAGAGCAAAAAAACATTATTATGAACCCAATTATTTTGCTACAGAACTCATATTTTGAGAAATGGGTTATTTTTTACAGATTATTTAATCTATTTAAACACATTGGTGTTATTTATACAAATAATAAAGATATTCAACATATACTATTTGAACCATTGAAGATGGAACATAAATGTGTCCACTTATACTACTAGAACTAACTTATACTATTTGTACCACTCAATTAATGATATTAATTAGTCTACTTATATTACTGAGACCATCTTGTACTGTTTGTACCACTGAAAATATGACAGAAATGCGCATATTTATCTTATTAAAACCATTATTTAAAAAATATTTATTATTATTTTGTGAAATAAAAGTACAAGTATATTTGCATTGAAAAATGTATTTTGGCACAGACATTACACAAAAGTATTTATTAAAGTATTATTCGAATTCTTCAATATCCGGCAATGAGTCTCGGACATCACCATCCTTAAGATTTTTATAAAAATCGTGATACACGGGATGAATTAATGGTAAAAGTGCCAAAATATCCTTCTTCTTTTCTTTTGATATTGGAAGAACATCATTATAACACTTGCCTGGCTTAACTTGACGGCCGGCATAGTCCAGTGGTAACGCATTGGACTGCCATTCCGAAGGTCGCGGGTTCGAACCCGGCGTGCGCAAATAAATTTTATTTGATTAATTTGTGTTATTTCACAATTAATTAATTAAAATAATATATAGTATATTTGCGGCACGTTCCAGAGTGGAAGATACTACCAGTATCGCCCTGGTGTAAGACCACCATTCAGAATTGAAACGTTGCTCCAAATGGCTTTAGCCGTGTTTAGTGACTAGATCTGAATAGCCAGGTACTTCCCCACCTTCCTCTTTCCCTTCCCCACTTACCTTCAGCCTCACAACATCCCCCAATTGGGGATGCCATAGTCTCACTGGCTCCAGACGGGAGCAGTTGGGACTCTTGTGAGGTATTCACTATAAAAAAAAAAAAAAAAAAAAAAAAGTGTAGGATTTCTATTTCCTCGTCTCAGCCTTAAATTCAGTCTTTACATCTAATGTTTCCTTATAAAAGATTTCTCCGGGCTCTTGTGTATACCTGAACCATCTTATATTGTGCCATTTGTAAACCTCTCCTGCAGTATTTTTTTTTCTTAGAACTAATGCAGATCTTAGAAGTGAAGCGAAATCCACGAAGTCGCTATGAATCAGTTCCTTGACTATAAATTTTGTCTTTCCTACAGACCGAACCAATTGGTACCAGTCACAAGAATGTGATATTGGAAGAGCATTCTTTTTTTTTTGTTTTTCGATCAAACCATGATCGACATCACATTCCATATGACTATGGCCACTGACCATAAACTTGTGGTCAATAATCTCAATTGTTTTTTTTTCTTGCATTAATGCAAGCCACCGCAGCCATCTGAATAGAGAACAACATGCTTAATATTATTAGGTAAATTCATGAGGTGTTTGAACATGCACGTTGCAATTTGATTGGCACCCCTTGCACCTTCAGCCTGGATAGACCGGTATTCCTTTTTGTTTTCTTGTCTGCTCTGTATTTTTTGGTATTCATAACCACCTTTGTATTACTATCAGTTTTATTTCCATTTTCTGGAGTGTTACAAATACTGATAACTGGTGGTAGTAGTAGATTTTGTGGTTCCGTATGGGTACTTAGTAAATCTTCACAGTGTGGGACATAGTTAGGGTCTTTATCAGTGTCGTCACTACTAAAATCGCTATCATGACTTTCAAATATGTTTTCGCTTACAATCAGTTCTTCATTTCCATTTGCTAAGGGGCATTCATTCATGAGAATGTCGTTTGAAGAGATAACTTCTCCTAGAATGTCAGTTTCATTATTTAATGCGGGCTCCAAAACAGTCTGATGGTGTCCATCTAGAAAATAGTTTGTGAAAATTATAATCATTATGTATAACTAGAAACATACCCAAACAATTATATCGTACAATATCATGAGAAATACAAATTGTATTCACAACATACCTAAAACTTGTAAAAAATTATTGTCAGACAAAGGCATGACGTCATAGCTTGTTGAAGGAATATTCATAGCTTGTCGAGTGGGCTCCAAAGCAACCTGACCGTACGTTCCTATAAAAAATAAGTTTATGTAAATTAATATAATGTTATAATAAAACAGATCAAGCAAAATGAAAAATAATTCATAATAATTATGTTAAACTTATCCAGTATCACAATAACTAACATTTAATTTCCAATGAAAGATTTACGTATTTTAAATTTAAATAAAAAATAAATATATATATATATATACAATTGGTATATTATAATATGTACATTGTACATACCTATAACTTGTAAAACACTATCGTCTGACAATGATTGCATTTTCTCATTGCTTGATGAAAGTATATGCATTGGCACATTGTTAGATTCAATTTTATTATTTAATGAGGAATCCAAAACACCTTCATAAGGAGCTCCTATAGAATATAAATTTATGATACATTAACATTAATCTCAGATAAAGAATAAGGCACCATCATAATATTATTTAAGGATAAAACACCGTCATATAGGTACATAGGTTAGGTATACAGATAAAACAGGTATTTCTCTATTTTATTATAAACAGTGATATAAAAACGATCTAAAGTTGGAGAAAGCCATACATGAAATCAATTTAATATCTATTTGGTATCTATATGATCAAATGTATTCCTAGGTATTCTACTTTTTTGGGGTTAGAATTTGTAAACTTTTGTTATTAAATTTACTGATATAAATAGGAAACATTATCCAAAATTTATATAATTACCACAAGCCTTGTTTAAATTTTTCATCATTTCCATAAAACGCCGAGATCTTTTCATTTTGTAATAATAATTAATTGAGTTAAGTAAATAAATAATCCACAGAACACAACAATGTAAAGCAAATGACAAACGTCAAAACTACTAGCGACAAACTTCATGATGGTCACAATAGTACAAGTTCATAGGCACGCCTAGCGACATAAATCATTTAGAAATATTATCGGTGGATGTAACAGTATAAGGGCCCGTTCCCACTTCCGTTTTCAAATCTGAGGCGGGTCCCGTTTTAAAAACGGATGGCCAATGGCCCTGTTCACACTACCGTTTTAAAAACGGATCCGTTTTAAAAACAGACCATACTCTACGAAAAAAAATAATTGTCGATTCAACAAAAACATGTTATTTGCTCATTCTTCAGTAATGGTGCGCAATGGACGACGATGAAGCTCTTGTTGTCATGTTGTACTTATTAAAAAGAAGGAAAAAAGTGAAAAGAAAATTTTGGGTACACCCAAAAGCCATCATAGCCGAATGATTTTCTGTAGGAATTTTCCAAGTGTTAATTGGTGAGTTGAGAAGTGATGAACTAAAATTCTTTGATTATTTTAGAATAATAATGATTGGATTATTTATATAGCGCCGTTTTCACCATGAAAAATCACCTCAAGGGCGCTTAATGGCTTAAGAGAATGTCTATCACTTCCTTTAACCATCTACTGTAATGAGTTTCAGAGAGCTTAACATATCAAAATACAAAATTGAGAAAGTGCATTTGTCCTGAAGAAAGGCTATCTATATTTTAAAGTAAGAAAACAATAAACACTAAAATATTTTTTATTATGTGTTTATTTAACTAATACGCTCTTCCGTGCATCTCATTAAAGCTTTAAAATTTAAAAAAAGTAAACTTAAAAAAATTAAAATTAAAATTTTGATGTACAAAAGTTGTGTACACCAAGTGTTTTGTTTTTATTTAGTTAAAGATAAAATATTACCATACTCTTTCTTCGACCAGTGGTATTAAATTTTCGGGATTTATTTCCTTATCCATTATTGTAGTTTTGATTTATTTACTTAACAAAATAACCAAATACAAGCACGCAGCGTGCCTGCTTCCTTGCGACAGGGAGCGGGCGGGGAGGGGTCGGGGTTTGGCGGGGACTCTGCCGGAACGACTGGACGACAAGTGTGAACAGCTCCATACAACACTATGAGCGAGCGTGTTCCGACACGATTTGAAAACGGACGCGCTGCATAGGCGAGCCATCCGACAAAAAATGTCGGATCCGTTTTCAAATCGTGTCGGACAAGTGTGAACAGCTCCATACATCCACTACAGCCACTAGGGCATCCGTTTTTAAATCGGGACCCGCCTCCGATTTGAAAACGGAAGTGGGAACGGGCCCTAAGGTACACTTATACTTATGAAACTGAAGAAATGTGTCGAATTACTTTTTGCACGTGTGCACCATCTAGTACAAGGCTGCCCAACCCCAGGCCCGCGGGCCACATTGTGGCCCGTGAACGAATTATAAGCGGCCCGCGTGAAACATTCTCAAAATACCCGCCAATTTGAAAATTACTTGAATTGAAAAATATGTTCGTATCATTACATCATCCACCTGGAGGCGTTGTGTGCAAAGGACATACAGTTGAATGATATAATGGAGCCGGTAACGCTGCATAAATTACATAATCCAAAAGCTCTTCACAGACGTCGATTCAGAGTTTTATTTGAAGATGAAATCAGCGAATTTGGAGAGTTACAACTGTATTGCGCTGTGCGATGGCTTTCAAAGGGCAACATGTTAAAACATTTCAAGTTGAGAGAGCAGGTGTTGGAATTTTTAGAAGAAAAAGGGGCGTTACCTTTGGAAAGCGATTTACTCAAGAAAAAGTAATGGTAGAGTGATCTTAAATTTCTTGTTGACATCACCAATTATCTCAATATTTTAAATCTCAAATTATAAGGCAAAGATTGTTCACTTTCGACTATGTTAAGCCAACAAAAATATTGACCTTTTTCCCATACTCAATATTGCCACCATAAACTGTACTAAGTACGAAGCTAAAATTAGATGCTTATTACAGTCGTTTGAAAGCAGATTCCAGGACTTTGAAAGTGCAAAACAATATTTACAATTTTTTTGTAATCCTTTCACAATCAGTTTGAATGAAATGATTAGTTATCCTGCCAATATCCAGTTGGAACTCACTGAACTGCAAAACTTTCAAAGTCACAAACTTCTTCAGAAGAATTTGGAGATTTCTGGAAATTGGTGCCAAAGGAAAACTGGCGTTTCAATTTTTAAGTAGTTTTGGATCAATGAAATGTTTTTTTCTAATCTTAATTTTGTAAAAAATAAATACCGCACATCTCTAACTGAGCAACATATGTCTGATTTGTTGCTACTGTCAACATCTGAACTGACTCCTAACATACATTGATTGTACCAATTACTTGGATTTAGATTTTTGTTGCATAAAATATAGTTTCGTTATTTTGCAGTAGATGCTATTTATTTTATTATTTCAATAAACGACAATAAAATTTCAATATTTTTATTTGTTTGTTGCATAAAACAAGACATTAAAAAGCTTATGTACCAAACATAGGAACCGTCAGTAGTCAGTGGCCCGCCAGTGACTTTTAAATCGTCAATTTTGCCCAACTGTTAAAAAGGTTGGGCAGCCTTGATCTAGTACAAGTACTTTTATTCTGTTTGAACCGAATCTTTGAGCTAAAGAGGTGATTGTCATTACGAGTATAAGTGATCTTATACTTATGAGCTCAAGTATTTTAAGTTAGTTTAATAGGCACAAAGTTGTTTATTTATGTTTTGAGTACTGGTGTAACTATACTGTTATTACCATTGATGCCGGCATACACAAGACACATTTTCTCATATAAATCGTTAAATGGTCAAAAATGCAGTTATACTGTTATGTCCGCCCATCAAAGATATAGTATATTATGCCATATCTTTATAACACTCATACATATTTACTTTTTCTTCTATTAGAAACTGTTCTATTATTGTAACATTAGTTTTTCAACAATGTCATTGTTACTAACTTACATATAGGTATTTTACTTACTAATAATATATTCTGTAATTTTTTTTGATGAAATAAATAAAATACAAGGGTTCTTAATGTTCAGACTCACCGCTCCAATCTGTTAGACCTATTTCCAACCACTGTGCCACATGAATACAGGATTGAGGTCACATTGCCTTTAGGATCAACCGACCACTGCCTGGTGATGACATCAATCCCTGTTAACTTCAGACTGCCAAACGAGAGGCTGAAGAGAAAAGTGTGGCACTATAGGTCAGCAGACTGGTTTGGTCTGCGGGCACATTTCAATGCTTTTCCGTGGTCAATTGATGATGCCATCACATCAGTGATGGATTGCTTCATACAATTCTCTGATAAAGAAAATGGTAACTCGAAGTAGTTCGACGAAAAAATGCAGCTTACTAAGTCTACAACACATCTCGAATGTTAGAAAACAGATAAGCACATAATAAAATGGCAAAATAAAGCAAGAGAATCATAAATAGGTAAAAATTTGAGCATGACTGCAGATCAGCAAAAAGTTGGCTGCCTGCCCGCATGGCAGCATAGCATTCTGGTCGCTTGTGGGCTCAATAGGTCGCAATTTCCGCAAATCCAGTCTACCACCTCTTGTCAAACCCAAAGGCTCACTAGCAAACACCGAAAAGGCCAACTTATTAAGTAAAATGTTTGAGGAAAACTCGATGATCGGGGTGCTGTCCCGCCGTCTGTTCTTCATTGCGGTTTCTATATGAAAAAGCTGAGGATCCGGCATCGGGGTGTACTCCAGGTCTTACAAGAGTTTGATGTTGGTAAAGCTTGCGGGCCTGACAGAATACCTGCCCTGTTATTGCAGAGGTGCATTGCAGAAATAGCTCCAATTTTGTCGAAGCTCTTCAAAATGTCCCTGAAGTCTGGTTCTGTACCCTTTGAATGGAAAAATTATAGAGGACTTGGAAATTAAAGAAAAAAGAATCTTTGCTTTAGAAATTAAAATAGCCGAATCAGAACAAAGAGAATGACAAATTCTGTAGAGGTTACCGGATTTAAAGTATCGATTAATGAACTGCCGCATGAAATTGCAAACAGAATTACTTCTGCCTTCGGAATAAATCTAGAACCAACGGACAAATTCAAATATCTAAAACCAACTGATACACAACCTCCGCGCCTAATATTCAACTTTCAAGAAGATACCAAAAAAATGACAATGATGAGTCCCAAAAAAATAGCAACGTCTTCCTTCTAATTGCAGATGTTAATAAAAAACTTTATGTAAATGAAGCCCTGATGCCATATTACAAAAATCTTTTATGGAATACTAAAATAAGGGCAAAGGAGAAAAATTTCAAATACATCTAGCTCAAAAACGGAAAATTACTGGAACGAAAATCTGAAGACTCACTCATAATGGAAATAAAAAATCACAATGACCTCGAAAATAAAATAACACTAGCTTTTTGCCCTTTGCAGGCAACTAATGGGTGAAAATGTGGTGCGTGGTGTAGTATTTGAATGTAGATGAGGCGAGGGTGTAGGACTACAAATTTTTAAAAAAGAAATGTGTATTTGGAGAAAAAAAGGTGCCAAGGAGCTTACCGATTGTTTTTTCACCGAGCCGTTCGGAGTATGTAGGTCGATACGCGTAATTTGATACCCATATCGTATGTACGGTTTTTGTCAGCGACACTCTTGAAATGTCACAGGGAGTTTTATTTTGGAAAAAGCATTGCTCAATTAACACGAAAAATTTTAAAACTTATAAATAAAAAAATGTGGTAAAGGTTACGAATTCCGCTTCACGGTAAAACGCAATATTTCACTTTCAAATAAATGGATTTAGCTTTATTACCTACCTACGAACTAATTCAGTTAAAGAAAATAAAATCTGTAAATACTAAATTAATATATATAACCTAACCTAATCTAACTGTGATTTTCTATAGGAAAAAAATGCTCCTTTAATAACGCCTGCTCGCGTCCCCTTTAGAGTTACATCCCAGTTTTCAAATAGTATGTGGGCTACGCTAGGTTTGTATAGACTGGTTTGTGATTTAATTCTAATACCTATTTTCCATATTATTTTCTGTAACAAAAAATTGCCCCTTTAATAATGCCTGCTCGCGTCCCCTTTAGAGTTATATCCCAGTTTTCAAGTAGTTTGTGGGATACGCTAGGTTTGTATAGACTGGTTTGTGATTTAATTCTAATACCTATTTTCCATGTTATTTTCTGTAACAAAAAATTGCCCCTTTAATAATGCCTGCTCACGTCCCCTTTAGAGTTATATCCCAGTTTTCAAATAGTTTGTGGGCTACGCTAGGTTTGTATAGATTGGTTTGTGATTTAATTCTAATACCTTTTCCGATGTTCTAACCTAACCTAACCTCAAAAACACGCAAAATTTAAAAACTTTTAAAAATGTAATATGTATGTGTGCATGTGAATGAAGCAATGAATGTGTGACCACAAATATATTAAAATATATGTGTGTTTAGAAAGAAATGAATATTTTGAGAAAAAAAAGAGCCAAGGAGCTTACTGATCATTTTTTCACCGAGCCGTTCGGGTTCTGTAAGTCGAGACGGGTAATTTGATACCCATATCGTATGTACGGTTTTTGTCACCGACATTCTTCAAAAGTCCCAGCAAGTTTTATTTTGGAAAAAAACATTGCCCTATAAACACGCAAAATGTAAAAACTTTTATGGAAAAAATCAAAATTTTAAATTAAAATTTAATAATCCTTTTTAATATTTTTCCCAAACTTCTGTGCTCCTGGTAGGTAAAACACGCTCTCAGTACCTGCCTACCTAGGACCTCTAGCCGGTACCATCTGTGTAGGTACCTGCACCTACTTTTAAAAATTACCGAAAAAATATATACATAACGCAATTAGGTACCTACACGTTAAAAAATAAAGAGATGAAAACTTTAAATATGAATGGCTCCCAGGCTAACCTTACCCAACTTCTGCGCTCCTGGTACAAATTATGAATTTGCGTGACGCTATTGATGCAGTTTTTCACTACGGGGCGACGGTACCCGTGCCAAATTATTTTTACCAAACTTAATTTTATTTCGTTCAAAAGCATTATCGATTTTCAAAAGATAAACTGCCAAAGTAAGTACCTGCACAGATTTTATCGTTTCTTTGAAGTAACATCACTATGTAATAAAACATCTCTTCGGTGCTAGTCTATGATTGGCTGATTTCTGACTGGCCAAAAGCCCGACTGTTTTAAAATTGCATTTTTCGGTTCAAATCGCAAATGTCAAAACTTTAGCCGGTTATTGTGAGACATTTTGAATTGAACGCCATTTGTAGGACGGCCGATTAACGTTCCTAAACCTTCGGACGATGATTTTTTTCGAATATTTTTACCGTAGACGCGCCTTTTTGACGGAATTCAATCATCAGGTTGACCGTGTAGATTTTATAAAAAAAGCATACCACGTGGTTTTTGCGTGACCACGTGACTATTTTTTTTCCAATGATACCATTATGCAAAGAAAAACATTTCCTATTAAATTAAACCACTTTCCCTGAAACAGGGGAAATTTCATAAAATTTTGGGTGAAATTAAAAAAAAAAAACAACGATACCTGATTAAATCAGACCCGATGCTCGATCAAAATCAATCGTGTTTTTAATTTACGTTAGAGTAATGCGAAAAACGAAACATTTTCGAGCGAGAGAGGCGCACGAAAAAAAAAAAGAATCATTTCGCGTTCGGGGTGCGTTCGAAATTGAATAAAAATATAAACGGTGAAGGAGAAAAAGTTTTACAGATCGATGGCGATCGATGAAAACGAAACATTGCGAAAATGCACCAAAATTTGGCCGTTTCGAAACCGCGCGTGTGGCAACACTCGTGTTTTCTCGCCGGGAAACATCGATTCCCAATCGGGAAGCTCTCACAATTAAACGGCCGCAAATCAACTTTTTGCCAGAGTGGGGCCATCCTGGCGGCCGGAGAGCGTACTGCTGCACTTTCGTATGGCGCGCCGCGAGCGCTTCCAGTTTCCGCCTCCAGAGGCTCCTCAAATTTTTGTCGACATCGTGCCCCGAACGAATATAATAGTAAACATTTCCATACAAACTCTTACTGACTCGTTTTTTCGGTTTTTACAGACCGAATTGAACCTCGGCTTCTATACGGACGGAAAGGGGTCTCGGAAAAAAAACAAAGAAACTGAGTATTATTATATGTATAGACAAACCATTGTTTCTATACCCATCTACAATATAATATGTACAACAAAATGGACGACTTCATAAGCGCACAACTGGAAAGCAGCTTCAAAATCAATGAATTCAAGAGTCACAGTGCAAAAGAGTGCAACGAAATCATCACAAATAAGTTCTCCGGTATAGAAATACTTCATAATATACGGAGCCTTTAAAAAAATATAGAAGAATTTATTCTCAATATAAATAATCTTCAAGTAAAGCCGGGCGTTATAGTGTTGACGGAAACGTATACAAATAATGAATCACCGCATTATAATTTATGTGATTACACTTACATACAAACAAACACAAAAATTAATTAACAGTAGTATCGCAATATTTACTAATGACAAATATAATAATATTAGAACACAGTGTAGATTCAACTAAATGCATAGAAATTCAACTCAACAACAATAAAATGAATTATTTTTTAATAGCAATCTACAGAACTCATGGATCTAACGCCAAATTATTTATCGAACAAATACGACAAATAATATCAAAATTCAAGAAACAAAACTTGCATAATCACCGGGGATTTCAATATCAACATAAACAAAAATATAGATAGTACTCTTAAACATGATTATTTAAACTGTATGACAGAAAACAATTTTAAATCATGTATAAATGAAAATACGCTGGAAATTCAAATCTTGTCTAGATAATTTTTGACAAATATTAGCATAAAAAAATGACCACCACCTCGAGATGGTTCGTGCCTGGGGTAAGGCCAATTTGGTCAGTTTCAACGTCTCAAAAACCCAAGCGTGTCTGATTTCGGCAAAGAGGGAGATCAATGACTGTCTGGTGCAATTTGATGGGAGCACTCTCCCCAATAAAGACTCCATTTAAATGCTTGGAGTTACTATATCAGACCAGCTCAAGTATCGGGGATCCATAGAAGCCCGAGTAAATCAGGCCTCCAAAAAGTTGGGTGTCTTGTACAGGGCTAGGAGATTCTTCAACAGTGACCAGCTGCTGACCCTGTACAAGTCTCAAGTCCGCCCAACTATTGAATTTGGGAGCCACCTTTGGGCTGGTGCCCCAAAATACTTAATAAACCTGCTTGATCTGTGCAAAGGAGAGCGATCCGTCTGATTGACAATCCGTTGTTAACAGACCGATTGCCTTCTCAATGCTGCTAGGAGCTAGCAGCATTGATTCCTGATGCACCGGTGCACGTGCGCGAAACTCGACGGACACGAACTGAACACCCGTTCACGGTTGACGTTTGCTTCATGAGAACGGGCCGTTTTTACGACTCGTTTTTGTGTAAGTCGGCTCGTATGTGGAACGAGCTACCGGCATCTGTTTTTCCTCCCTCCTATAATCCGAGCCTCTTCAAGGCCCGCATTAACAAATCCCTTCCTACAGCCCCTACCTTATTCCGCCTCACAACGCCGCCCAACCGGGTGGTGACATAGTTCCCTGTCTGTACACTGCACAGGCAGGAACACTCTTGTGAGGTGTCACATAAAAAAAAAAAAAAAAAAAGATCTCCATAAAATAAAAAACCTTGTCTGGAAAAATAACGTTACCGACCATCACACATGTATATTTTTGTATAAGGATGAAAAAAAAATACAGACAAAAAAACAAATCGTATACCAAATTAAATCTGAAGAAATTAATTGATAACTTGAAAACTGAAAATAGGCAACCTGTAATCAATTGTGAAGAGGTTGAAAAAAGCTCAAAGAATTTTGAAAACATTTTATCCACGCATATAGAAAAATCTAAAACTGAAATTCCATATCGTAATCTGGCAAAATTTTTTTTATTAAAACCGTGGATCACTCAGGGTCTATTAAATTCAATAAAAGAAAAAGTAAGCTTTACAAACAAACAATTAATTTCCCAAACGACAGAATTAGATTGTAATTACAAAAAATATAAAAATAAATTGACACGACTAATCAAAATCAGTAAAGATGACTACTACAGACATAAACTAATAAGCACTGAAAACAACCCTAAAATAATCTGGCAAACAATCAACTGTGCAATAGAAAAGAATAAACAAAAACAGTCAATCAATGAAATTAAAGATGAAAATAATGTAATAATAAATGCCAAAGAAAACCCAAAAAAATGTGCTAATGTTTTACCTCCTAACTCCTTTTTCGCAAAAGTGGGACAAAACCTAGCCAAAAAAATTAATGTTACAAAAGGATCGAATAGACAACCAATTATTGAAAATATACAAAATCTAAACTCACTATTCCGATTAAATATCAGCGAAGTAAGTATTTCAAACGTAATTGAAAATATGAAAGGAGGGTCGTCTCCAGGTTATGACAATATAACTGTACAAATTTTAAAATCTATTAAAAGCCATGTGACAAAACCACTAACTCAACTAATTAATATAAGTGTAATATTTCCATCTAATTATAAGAAAACAATTATTTCACCTATATTTAATAGCGGAAATACCCAAAATGTAACAAATTATCAACCAATTTCCCCCTCATTTCAAATACATATAGGCAAAATATTTGAAAAAATTGTAAAATCTCAACTAATGGAATTTGTTTAAAACAACAAAATACTTCACAACAACCAATACAGATTCCGAAAAGCGGGAAACACACAAGATGCAATTGCAAATCTCACATCACGAATATACGAAAGCCTAGACATGAGCAAAAATGTGTTGGTATTTTCATAGATCTGAGAAAAGCTTTCGACAGTATATCCCACACAAAACTTTTGAAAAAATTAGATAATCTGAATATTAAAAAGAGTGTAGCAAATTGGATAAAATGCTACCTAAATAATCGCCCTCAATATGTCAAAATAAACTATTTATATAGCGGTGAAGATTCATCTGATTATGGAATCCCTCAAGGTACGGTACTGGGTCCAATATTATTCATCTTATATGTAAACGGGATATTTTCTCATTCACTTCATGGTAGTATAACCTCTTATGCTGACGATACAGTATTTAATCATTGAAAGTGATAATACATGGGAATTAGTAAAACTAAAAGCAACAGAAGACATAAATACTGGTTTGAAATACAATCTCTAAATAGCGAAAAAACCCATGTTATAACATTTGCAATAAAATCAAATGACGTTCCACAAAATATTGACAGAATTATACATGACAATTTTAAAACCATAATAAAAATAACTGTACAATAAACTGTTCCACATTGAAAATTTCAAATAAAATTAAATACTTAGGAATAATAAAAGGCAAAAACCTAAACTAGAAAGATTAAATCAACCTTACCGTCAACAAAATAAGAAAATTAATTTATAAATTTTAGAAAATTCGAAATTTTCTATAATTGGAAAATCTAACATCGGTCTACCACGCTATAGTACAATCAAATCTCCAATACGCTGTAGTCAGCTGGGGAGCTGCATACAAAACAATTCTACTCCCTGTTCAAATTGTACAACATCTAATTATAAAAATAATATTGAAAATACCAAGAGATTATCCAACACACCTATTTTTTTAAGAATTTAAAGTATTAAAATTTAAAGATTTAGTCAGAAAAAACATAATAATTCAAATAATAAAAGAAAAACAAAATCACAGCTTTTTAACTGAAAGTCGTACTCGTCAAAAACATACTTTTCCAACACCAAATGTCAACATCATTACATATATCTAGGCAAAAAATACAACAGCCTACCCGAAAATATTAGAATAATCGAAAACGATAAACAGCTACTAAAAGCGATTAAAGAGACCTTCAATGTAAAAATACCAAAATAATGAAACTATCGTCTTAATTAATTATAAATTTTAAGGCGATCTCATATTCCAGGTGACCTTCGAATTCGGAAGGGGCACGGCCTATTGGGGTGGGTTATAGAATACTTGAGAACCAATCAGAGAAAGCCGAACGCCAGATGTATATCTCCCAAATTACGCCCATAAACGCACACTGGTAAAATTTGTCAAAAATCCGGTATAATATAATATCATAACCCTTGAATTTATCAAATTTTACAGGAGGCACAAAAAACTGTTTTTTAAACTCTTAGTTTTTTTTTATGTGACATCTCACAAGAGCGCCTCTGTCTGTACAGATATATTATATTTATATCGCCACTGGTTGGGCAGGGTTGCGGGGCGGATTAAGGAAGAGGTTGAAGGAAGGGTTTTATTAATGCGTGTCTTGAAGAGACAAATGTACTTGTACAGTTTGTGTAATAAAATTATGCAACAATTTTTTATTAATTTAATTTTTAGGTGGGTCCAAATATATAAGGTAGGTTATCTATACCAACATCATAGGAATAACATTCCAATAATATCACAGTAATGTATTACAATACAGAATTAGAATCATTCGCTTTGGTTGGAGGAGAAGTGTTCATTAAAGCAAACATTTTGTTAACAGTTAAATAATGGACGGAATGTAGCGAAGCCGTGTTTTAACTTAATAAACTAAAAATCTCCACGCCTGGAAATTTGTTGGATGAAATACTTACTCAAATTTAATTTAAAATAAACCAAATGCTACGCAAAGACAAATTATAAACATAAAAATGAAATAAAAGCCGAGGTGAAGTAAATCGCAATAATAAATGCCAATGGTCTCAAAATTTTATTTGGAAAGGAATCAACTATGGTATCAATCTATCGATCCAAAGTTTGTCTTATTGGAGATTTACATCATTATTCTGGATAATTGTGATCCCTAAAAAAAATATCTAAGGACTCTCATGGTCTTTATTTAAGCCTTATAAATGAACTCACTCGAAAAATGAACAATTCCAAAACCTGCATTGACCATTTAGAATAAAACATAAAACACAAGCAATCTGTAATGCGTGATCTGACAATAACTGACCACTTTATAACAATCCTAGTAATAAATATATAAAACACAAGCAATTTTGAATGAAATAAATAAATAAAATTTGTAATGCGTGATCTGACAATAACTGACCACTTTATAACAATCCTAGTAATAAACATATGAAACACAAGCAATTTGTAGCGTGATCTGACAATAACTGACCACTTTATAACAATCCTTGTAATAAACATATAAAACACAAGCAATCTGTAATGCGTGAATTGACAATAAATGACCACTTTATAACAATCCTAGTAATAAACTTAACCCTTGGAACCTTTTAAGACCAAATACGTCCCAAATTTCGTTAAATTTTACCACTGTGCGTCGCTTCGGTACGCAAAAGCGCGCGAAATTTGAAATTGGTTTTACACTCTACACTCTTTACTCGTTGTTTTGTTCAGTTGCGTTATTTACATATTTTTGGCAAAGAAATTATTGCATGGTGGTTTTTCAAATAGTATTATCATATAAATCGACTAAATCAAATGAATTACAATACCTAATTATACAGGGTTTTCCAATAAGAGGTGTTATTTTGATATTCAATCGTAAAAGATCAATGGTTTCGTTGCTTGTGTGTCACGTAGCGCTGTCTTGTTGAAATTAAACGTTGTCCAGATCAATACCATCCAATTCCGGCCATAAAAAAATCATTAATCATCTCTCGATAGCGCAATCCATTCACCGTAAGTGTTCCTCCAGCCTCATTTTCGAAAAAGTAAGGTCTAATGACTCCGCCGGACCATAAACCGCACCAAACAGTCACACGTTGAGAATAAAGAGGCTTTTCAACAATAACTCTTGGGTTTTCCGAGCCCCAGATGCGACAATTTTGCTTGTGGACTAAGCCACCGAGGTGGAAATGGGCCTCATCACTCAAGATAATTTGCATTTGATTCACTCAAGTGAATTTTAATAATTTCAATGCGTTGTTGAAGCGTGTATCGTTCCATTTTTATTAATGGCGTAGTTTCTACTTGTCAAATGTCAAAAAATGACAGCTTCAAAAGTAACATCTACCGAAATAGTGGGCTATTCAAAATAACACCTCTTATTGGAAAACCTGTAGTTAGGAATTAGGTGTAAAAAAACTTACTTTTACATTTTCATTGACAGATAGAAATCCCTCGGAAAGCAGTATTTTTCAATTGTTTTTTTACGAAAAGATTACGTAGAGGCCTGTAAAAACATTTAGATACATTAGATTACAAAAGACATTGCATGCATTGAAAAAATAAATTAATTCCTACTCCATGAGTATATCTTACCTAATAGTCTAATCGTGTTCGATAATCGATGATGACCGATTTATAATAATTTTTTAGTATATTTAAATAATGATTGTAACTTATTTTATCGTGCGTTTATTTTGCAATGTATATTTGTTATTATTCTTTATGTATATCTGTTTGATTTCTAAACATAATAACATAAAATAAACAAATATTTCTTGCGTTATTGTTTCTAGGTACCTAATTATGAAAAAAATTATTTGAACTTACCCAAACATTCCAGCATGTTTTTTATTTTTTTTTAAGCCACTGAGCGTACCCAGTTTTTTATTATCTTTCCTCCCCATTGTATAAAACAAGGAATTTAAAAAAAAACTATTACACGTAAACTGATTTTAGTTGAAAAAATTTCACAGAACAGAGCGGCACTAAGACAAAGAACGTCTTCATACCGCCAGCGCTGGGCGGTAACTAAATACAAAAGCGTGAAACCCTTATGTAGACGGCATAGAGGTTATTTCACAATTGCAAATTCAATGTTTACCTCCCCGAAAATCGATCAATATTCGTGTAAAAATAAACAACGCGAAAATGCATATTTTGTTTTATTTTGTGATGCTCTGGTACATATATGGAAATTTCCTCCGATAATCGAATAAAAAAAATGAATTTCCCACATTATACAATAAAAACATATCCGAAAATGGGTTTGTAAATGGGATATTTTGCACTAGACAGTTTTTTTTTAGGACTGATACTTTATTTTTTTCTAGGCTTATAAAAAGTCTTATCAAAAAAATGATTGTTTGCTGACAAGGCCAAGATGTGTTCAGTATTTAATTAAAGCATCTGTAGTATTTCTAAGCAAACAAATGTTCAAACCAAAAACACCTGATTTTGCATTACTTGGTATTGGATCCCCTTAATTTGTTTATTTACAAATATTTTTTTAATATTCATATTTCCTTAAATCATAACTACAAACACTAAATATTCTTCATCTTGATGCTCACCAAATAAGATTCATTTAATATTCACTAAATTAAAAACATACTTGTGGTGATGACACTCTTCTAGACACAAGCGCCAGCATAGAAGAGAAACATTAAAATCAAAAGCAGTGAAAAGTAATTTTATGAATTATTTTAGTTAATATAAATGATTATACTCTGTAAATTGATTAATTATTTAATAAAGAAAAGAAAAATATCATCGTAAATCAAAGCAAATAAGACTAAAAGTATTAAGTTAAATTCAACCGGCTCGAATTTTTGTTCTTTGTATCACGTGTTGTATATAAGATATAATATATATTATATATATTATAATATATATATTCTTATCATAAGTCACGTAATGCGAGCGAATCCCATATTGCTTATCGAAAAACTTCACCCGGGAACATCAATTATCTATACGCGCAGAGCGTGGATGTCGACCACTGTATTGAAATTTGTCCGAAACATGAACGGCGCTCTTAAACTCTTCGGTGAGATGGCACCACTTTAGTTTACAGTTCACATATTGATCATTCCAGTAGGTAGCGATAGATTGGCAATATATTTAGCGCACTACCACAGACATAGGAATTAATAGACGAGAAGATAATGGCGAGGGGTAAAATCAACTGTTGAAGAACGAAGGGCGTAAGGCTGACTGTGATTCGTCAATAAATCAATCTGACAGTAAATAGGCATCTCGCATTATAATATCACCATTTACTTCTTAAAAGTAAAATCTGCTTTTGAATGAATAGACATTTTTACATGGGAGCGCAAATTACTCGCCACGTTATGAACAAATTTGCGAAGTCCAAATTCGGCAAAAAAATTCGGTTCTATTTTCAGAGTCGAATATTTCGTTTAAGTATTTAGTTAAGACACTTTTATAAATGTTCATAATTTACTTCCCAGCAACCAACCAGCTTTGTGTTTCGCGTCCAGACGTTTCTCGATGTGATAGTATATGTTTCTAAAACTGATCTATATTATACGATGTGAATATGCTTAAAATAAAGTAAAATAATGCTTATATATGGAATGTAATACGACAATTGGGTTTATTCTCTTTTTCACATCTATTTTTACAAGTTTTCATAGCACAAGTCAACATTTTGCCGTGTTATTTCGTAAAATGAACCGATGATGCCTCGACCATAGTTCGCACAAGAATGATGACGTCACGTTTTCAAATTTCACTTGAGGCCATACGCGAGCCCAGCCGGCTCCAATGGAACCGGTATGGGGAGTGGGGATAATACGCTTTTAATCACTTAGGGCAGGTCTACTAATATTCATATGTCTATGCGCACTACCCATTTTTGTGAGTACAAGCCGCCACTGCTCTTGTGGTGATCTTTCACAAAAACAGCGCTATAAAAATTATCCAATTATTATTACATGAATGTGGTAGTTCAAACAGAAACGCTAAGTAAGTTATTAATTAAATTAAATTATTATGGAAAATTAATTATTAAAAAATTTACGATTACTTAAAATTTGACCACTGTGTGTCGATTTTGTTGATCGAAAGCGCGCAATATTTAAAATTCAATTGAGACTCTAGTTATCGCTAGCCCAACGGTATTTTGTTATTCAGAAAGGATATTTTACACTGAGCGAAGCATCATACAGTCAGAGACACGTCTGTTCGCCGTCAAATCTGGGTGTATACTAACCGATACGATCTGAAGTCTTTCGGTAGATTGCATAAGGTTGAAATTCTTACTTATGTATTTGTTAATTCATTCACGGTGTTAAATCATAAAAAAAAAAATACATCGCCAAAATTTTTATAAAAAACTTAATTTGTCACTTTATACAGGGTGTCCTGAAACTCGTAGTACAAGCGGGAAACTGGTGAATCTACATCACATGTGGAATCGATTTTGTAGTATATTTTTTTTTGATTTGAGCTTTCGTTATCGAGTAAATCGAGTTAGAAGTTCATTTTTTTTTTTTTTTTTTTTTTTTTTAATCAAATTCTTATAAATTATTACTGAAGATCAAAGTACCCAACTAATTAAAACTATTTGAAAGTAAAAAAAATGAAGAAACTCGGATTTGAAGCATTATTTTGAAATCACCCTTCATTTAATCCGGTGTAATCATAAAATATTTCTGCTCTGCAGGGTTAAAACATCTGTTGTTCAACCCTAAACACCAGAAAAAACTTTAACCCAAAAATAGCCGAAAAAATTTTTTTTTTGGTTTTTTTTTTTTTTTTGTGAAAATGCTCAAATCAAAAAACTTTATGTTTTTTTGGGTTCCCCATGTGGTGTAGATTCTCCAGTTTCCCGCTTGTACTACGAGTTTCCGGACACCGTGTACAATTAATTACATTCGAAAAGAGATTCTAAGTAAGAAATTGACCTTGAAGACTCGCATTTGGTTCTACTTCCAGTATTTAATTAAAGCATCTATAATATTCCCAAATTTTCAAACCAAAAATACATGATTTTGCATTAATTCATATTGCATCGCTTTAAGGTTGGCAAATATTGTCCGTGTAAATTACCACAATAATTGCTAGACCAAAGGTATTTTATAATCCAAAAGTAATATTTACAAAAGTATATTTCACATTATTATATTCAACCATAAAGCCGAAATCTGTTTTCTAAAGCTACCCCCTTCATTTAGAAAATATAACTGTATGATCGTGAGCTTCAGGGCTGTATTATAAATATATACCTTTGCATTTGTTTTGTCCTGAACGCCCAATCAAATCAAGCCATGCTGAAAAGGATACGTATACACCAAACTGTGCCTGGTGCCAGTAAAAACTTAAGGACTCTGTATTAGGTGTTAGATATTATCAGCGCTTTGGAAAGTCGGCGCCCGGAGTGGGCTGCTCCAATTGCGCCTGCATGTATACATTAGTTTAATTCTGTTTCATAGTTTATAAAAAAATATATATTGTTTTCCATTACATTCAAACCCCACTCCCTGCACATAACCATAAAGTATATATTAGACACACTCTAATAATCGAGCAGCCATCTTATCACAACTGTTTCAAGCAAGCCTGATATCTATGCCCATACACAAAATAACTGCTGCGGTACATTTGTATTATTTAAACTTCATCATAGTGGCGTTATGTTAGTAGAATTAATAAATTAAATCCATAGTTTTATCATAAAATTACTACAAATTTGCTATCAGCACAAAACTGGCATATCTTTTTCTATCATGTTTTTAAAATATTCTACTTTATAAAATACTATTTTAAAATCTACGAACTTAGAACTTATCCATGCATTCGGGGGCGTCACTATTTTTACGGAATACAATCAAACAACCAACTGATCTAAGTACATTAAAAATGTTAGTCAGCCTGTTGAACCTGGACAGCTTTATATTTTAAAACACAATTCTTTGAAATGTAACTTTAATATTCATTGTTGCCAGAGGCGGTTCTAGGGGACCAGAAGAAGAAATGTTAATACATATTGCTAATGCGTAGTGACTAACTAACTAACCATCACGCCGTTTCCCCACAGGGGTAGGCAGAGAGGATGGACCGCCAAACAACTCCGTCTTGGCACACACTTCTTGCCTCATTCACATTCATACAGACTCTTCTATTATTCTGACTCTTGACATGGCCCGACTCAAGTATCTGATTCACTTGATCGTGCCATGTCTTCCTCGGGCGTCCCCGATTTCTGCTAACATTCACATTTGCGTCATATATTCTCAACAATGCGTAGTGAATATTATAAAAGCGCCAATGTATGTAATTAATTTTCCTGTACTCACCTATTCTGAAGCCGGTAGTACAATATTGTTTAATTTAAGATTATTTACACACATTTTTTCTTTTTAAATTTTATTGAGCGGAGACGGTTTACATATAGTTCCCGTAAGCACTTAGGCCGTAGGTCCATTGTGCTATCTCCCATTTTACCTCATTCCTTTAACAGTCACCCGATCCCTTTCATAAAGTTCACCAGCGTTATCATTGGATATGTGGCTATGTCTTCTGGTTCCATAATGTGTGTTCCCAGGTGTCATCTCTCCTCTCCAATCCCCCTTGGTTCCCTAAAGGTCCCACGATGGAAGAGGACTTAGTCTCTCCTCTCCACCCCTCCTTGGTTGCCCAAAGGCCCCACGATGGAAGAGGACATCGTCTCTCCTCTCCACTCCTCCTTGGTTTCCTGTAAGTCAACCTCAGTCCAAAGAAAAAGTACCTATACATTCATTTTATTGCACCCGCAAATCCACTGAAAAATATAACTTTTCGTTTTAAAATATCGTTTTGAACCTCTTTTATTCTATTTTTCTCTCTTGTAACATAAACTAATTTTCACTTTATTTGATTGTTTGTCATGTTCTTTCAATACGATATCCACAGAATTTGACGTTTTTAATTATTCCATGCAAATTACGTCATAAATCACTAATATTCAAGTTCAAGATGGCTATCATTTATCACACAAAAAACTTACGACTGACATTTTTTTACATCTCCCTCTAATACCTTAATAATCTTAGGTCGTAGATATATCTATCTCAACGCGGTCATGTCCGAAAAAACCTTTAAAATAAATTTTGTATGATACTAAGCGTATGTCAGACATGATAGTGTTTTCCTCCTTTTCTGTATAGCAAAGAGAAAGATACAGTAGCTTCTCATTTGGACGCTAGATGGCACTGGAACTAGCTATTACTGAATGAATATGCACGAATATTAAATCGGGAAGTTTGTTTTATCCTTTTTTAAATTAATACTATTGCAGCATATTTTGGGAGTAGAAGAGCCGTCATTGGTTATTCGTAGCCCGCGAATGTTTGTCTTTATTTTAAAAAAAAAAAGTCTCGAGATTTTCGGCAGATATTATTACGCTTACAGTAAAAAAAATGCTGTGAATTTTTTGCGTCTCTGAATAAAACTACGCAGAACATCAGTCAAATTAGTTGATATTTCACAATATTGAATGAACCAGATACAAAACAAAAAGGAGTAAAAATGAGTTTAAACAATATTATTTCAACTCACTTCTGTTTTATGAATTTAGTTCAACATTTTTGCTTTTTCGAGGAATTTTACGAGGAACACTTCAAGATTAGGTACACAATCAATGTCAATCTAAATAAGTTACGAATGTGAATTTTGAAAATAATAATTATTTCCATATATTAAATTTCCTTACATAAAATCCTGGTTGTAGGACAAATCGGTTTTGCTAGATTCGTGCTTATCTGAATGAATCGGTCTAGTGGTGAAATTCTGGGAACTAAAAAAACTGTAAAGATTCTTATTATAACTCGATCCCTGTGAAAATTGATGTAAAATGTATCTCCCAAACTGAAAAAAGTCGGGAACCCTTCTACTGAAATAAAATTCTTAAATTTATTGGTGAACGGTTGCGGCGAAAGCGAACATCAAAGCGTTTGACGAGAATATGTTTAAACAAGCGTTTCTTTGCATCGGTTTACAGGCAGCCAATCATGGGCGCGTGAAAGTTTAATATTAATATTGATTTTCCAGGTTGTTTTAAAATCCAGGTGTTTATTTATTTATTTTTATTTAAGTACATAAAACAGGCATGGTGCCCAAAAATTTACATACATGGATGTTTAAATACATAATAATAAAAAAATGATAATAACAAAAATAGTTACAAAATGTATAAGCTAAATATGCAGAAGTAAATAACAAATAAGAATGGGTAAAAGGTAAATACAAATATGTTCATAAACGATTTGTTATTGTCACACCTGTACTGGTGAGACACTGATTAGTAGGTACAATGTTGCTTCTCTTTAAATAAAGGGCTTCATCACAATATCAGCTTAATATGATTAAAGGTAATACGTTTTTTTTTAAGTGTTTAAATTGGTCATTAAAAATGTCTATTTCATTATTAGAGCTATGTATAATGTTATAATTCCTTAATGTTCGCGGTACAGGGGAAAAATATCCTGTATTTGTGTGGTAGGCTTTAATATAGAAAATGTCTTTCATCCTCCTTGTTGATTTTCTTGATGGTATATTGATGTTAATTTGGGATAAAATGTTTGGTGTATCAACTGATGCATGTATAATTTTGTGTAGAAGCAGTACGTCAGAGAGTTTACGTCTGACCGTCAGTGAGTGTAGTTTATAGTGCAAAATTCGGTCATTATATGTTCCAAATTGACCAGATAAACCTTCACGATAAGCAATTACACGGGTTAGATTCCTTTGTATGGATTCAATCCTATAATTATGAATCTCATAATTGGGAGACCAAATTGTTAATGCGTATTCGAGAATACTTCGCACAATTGATTTATATAATGTTAAAGTTAATTCTGTACTTTTAAAACAGTTTGTGATTCTTAGCGTTAATCCTAATACTTGTGATGCACTTTTTGAAATTGTATCTACATGTTTATTGAAGCTAAGTGACGAGTCAAATGTCACTCCTAAGTCTTTGATTGAAGTTGTGTTTAGTAAAGGGATATTGTTAATGTGATATGTGTTTGAGAATTTATTAATGTTCTTTGTGAATGAAATTACGGCACATTTGTTTTCATTAAAATATAAATCATTTAGTGTGCACCATTCATGAAGTGATGATAAGTCTTTTTGCAAATCGGTGCAATCTTCTAATGTAATTTTTTTGTACAACTTAAGGTCATCAGCAAACGGGAGATATTTTGATGTTTTTATTTTTAAAATTATGTCGTTGATAAAGATTAAAAACAGCAAAGGTCCAAGATGCGAGCCCTGCAGAATTCCCGACGTTACAGTAAAAAGATCCGCGGAGTACCCTCCTACAACCACTTGCAGTTTTCTTTCTGTAATGTAACTTTCGAACCATTTCAAAGTATTTCCATTTATGCCAAACTTTTCCAGCTTCTTGATGAGTAATGATTGATTTAACTGGTCAAATGCTTTGCAAAAATCCGTGTAGATGGCATCTACTTGTAAACGTTTTTCGATGCTATCGCGGATGTACTGGGAGTATTCGAGAAGGTTAGTTGTTGTGGAACGCCGAGGGAAAAACCCGTGTTGCTCAATGATAATATATTTACTTACATGAGCTAATAGACAGTCATATATTATTGACTCAAACAACTTTCCTATGCAGTCAAGTTTAGAGATAGGTCTATAATTTTTTGTATCGCTCTTACAACCTTTCTTAAATATGGGGGTTAAAAAAGCCGTTTTCCATTTAACTGGAAAAACACCTTCTCGTAATGATTTGTTATAAAGAAGGCTAAGTGGTCTGGCAAGAACATCTCTGCACATTTTCAAAAATATTGGCGGAATACCATCAGGACCTGATCCCTTATTGGTTCTCAAATTCTTACACTTGACTAATATCGTTAAGGGCAAAACAGTGATCATACCGAGGCTTTCGTTACAGAAATCTTCAGATATTTGTGGTGAATGTGTTGGGTGTGATGGTATAAAAATGACCGCTAGAAATATATTAATTAATTTTTTGTTATTATTAAATGAATTTTAACTTCATTTTTTTTTTAAGAAAATTGTTTCGAAGGTAACACGTGCAAGAAATATTTCTCAGGTTACGATTTGTAGATTTTATTATTATTCCATACATTTATCGTTATTAAAAAAAATTTATTAGGAAAAGAGTATACACATTCATGAACATCAAAGGTGGATACTTGACCGATTTGATTTACACAAAAGAAAAATTGAAGTCTTTAAAAATTTATAATTTTTTTAATTATTATGTTTTCATTTAAAAAATTCTACCTATTACCTTGAAATACCCTGGTCTATTTAGCGTCTGGCCAATCAGGAGAGAAAACCGCGTGCCACGGCGATAGTCAATCAGAAGGCGGTGATGTTTAGGCTGTTGAATTTGAATAAAAAAATCATTATTAGATAGGTACCTACCAATGTCGGAACTTTGATTGAGAAAAAATGGAACTTTTTCTATCTTTTACAATCTTCCACAACATAAATAGTTATTTCTCGTGATAATTAAGTTGAAACTCAGTGCTATTCATAATTTTTTTGCATTTTAAGCGTGCACGTTTATCAAAGATCTTTAGCATTAAAGTTCCATTTTTTCTCAATCAAAGTTAAGTTTGAATGTTGAAAAATATGCATAAATTATTAAAACAACCCAAACTAATACCCTAAAATTATTACCCTATTTTGTGCATGTTTTCGTAAACCCTGACATAATAGTTGTCTCTAGATATTTAAGTTTTTTTTTGAAAGAGCATTTGCCTGGAGCTGAATTCGATAGGTTTACCGGCCCGCCTTTGTTGGGGCTATTTGTACGCTCCACCGATTGACTTGTGATTTTTTTTGTTTACAGTATCGGTGAAATATCCAGCATGATTGCCAACTTACCTCTCCTGTTCGCCGGTGGGAACCCCACATGTCTGGCCAAAATGCTGACAAATGAACTGGAATGTTTTATAACATTCTTAGTCCACTGCTCCTGGGGCCACGACACCGCCAAACACATTCAGCAGCCCCAATGGTGGCCCTCCAATGTCACCTTCTCCGACCCCTTCACCCGACCAAAGGACTTACCGAACGACTGGGCCACCAGTCTGAGGGATCTCATCAAACAGTGTTATGTGTATCACAACAGTGAATTCTTACTCAAGTTTTCTGAAGAACTAGCCCTCAATCCTCCCGCCACCTTACAGTATGTAGACAATTGTGATCGTACTACTTCTCTTTATCTACGATCTTCGGGGAGGTTACTGGTTACATTTAGGAATGAAAATATGCTCTATGATAGAAAACTAGATAGTACCGGCAGAATTTGTCTTTTACCTAGGAAACTCATTAAAGAATCAATTGTAGAACATATTATAGCAGATATCTATTTATGCGATACGTGTGACGATGTGTTTGATAATTTTGAAGACCTGAGAAAACATGAAAGAATCTGCTCGCAGAGATCCACTACACCGGACGCATCCTCTCTGATTCTAGAACCATGTCAGAAGCAGGAGTTAGAACAAGATGAGTTCATGAACATATTAGGGCTTCAAACAAAAGGTGTAAATTCTAGTTCAGTAGTAAGTGCATCTAGCAGCCATCAAGAACTGAGCCCAAATAAAGTCAATCACAGACAGAGGAGGACTACGGTATTTAATTACTTAGCATACTTTCCCTTTTCATCTCTCGCTGGCCAAAGACTGAATAAAAGCCGAGGTCGAACAAAAGAGGCCGATGCCAGGTACCGCGATCACGTGGACAGATACTGCGCCGCTCCTGCCCTCTGTCTAGAAACTCCTAAGTGGTTGCATAAGACCAGATCTCATAATTATCCTGTTAAATATAAAAAAACTGAAAATTATTGGAATCGCCAACACATTTTTCCTAAACAAAGGAACAAGAAATTTTTAGATGTAAATAGCCAATTACTTTTGTTTAAGTGCAAACCCATTTCTGTGAAGCTAACAGCTATGCAACCAGAAGAAATAAAACAGTATTTAGATGATTTAGAAAAACAAAAAACTTTGAAAAAAGCCAAATGTCAAATAGAGTTTGTGTCTGTAACACCCTGTGATTCTAAGACTAAACAAAGTTCAGGTAAAGAAAGTTCCTGTCTGGGGATGCGGAGATCAGGACGTGTATCATTCAACATAAACCCTAGTCCTAAAGTGAATGCAAGCGTAACAAATATAGACATCATAGACTTGTGCTCCGATGATGAAGACAGTTTAATGGTGACCCCTTGCCCGGTGGCTTGCCACGCCAGCGGGGAGGTGACGGTGACGTCGCCCTGCGTGCCCCTCGCTGACACTCCTGGCCACGACCATTCCACAGAACCTGACTCTCTAGAAGCGGCTCATTATCCTTCACCAGTCAAACGCAAACCTCCCTTCTGTAATAGTTCTCAGCAAACCAAATTTTTCGAAAAGAAAATTAGTAACCGTAATCAACTGAAAGATTTTCATATAAATTTATATAGTCCAAAAATTAGTAATGTTATATCGATAGATTAAGAAATTCAAAACATTGTTTACTGTTTAGGTTTATTTATTATGTTTGTTTTTAAGTTTTTTTTTTACTCGTGCTGTTTACAATAATAGTAAGCGATTATTTTAAACAAAAATGATTTTGATAGTTTATTATTGTAAAGCCATTATCGTTTGATATTTATTTTAAAAACATAAACCTAAAAAATATCAGTACATAATTAATAATATCCCGCATTCGTACCACTAACCATATACCTACTGACTAAATAATAATTTTTTTAACTTTAGCTCTTCCACATTATTGTAATTAAAACAATTTCTTCTTTGACTAGCTGATACTAATAAAGTCTTTAAATTCATTAAAATTTGTGAAAATTTTTGAAAAAGACTATGTATGCTGTTTTTCTATCCTGTCTTGAATGTATGTATGTATTACAACTTGAATTATAGTAATCCTGGATCTCAATATGTGTACAGGGCTTTACTATGTCTTTTACAAATGATAACTTGAACAATCAACCTACCGAGAAATACCAATAGTTTGGATAAATAAAAAAGATCTCAAAGAAACAACTGAATCTGTCATTCCAAGGATTTCCTGCAACCGAGGGCGAGTCACAAGTCATAACATTTTACCATTTAAATTATAATTTTGTACGTATAGCACACATATCCTCCCACTCTCCAGTGTTCAATGTCTTCGATTAGGTCCAGTGACAAGTTTAGCTCGATTTACATTAGGTAATTAAATTTATATATTTCACTCTCAAAATGGTTTTATTTATTTTCTTCCTGAAATGTGCTCTCGGCCCAGGTTGCATTTGTTATTTTAAAATGTTTTCTACTGTATGACAAACAATATTATCTTTTGATTGAAAACAATTTTTTTTTTGTTTTTCAGAAATCTAGATGTAACTCGTATTACACAAATTGTTGTTGATGTAAAAATGTATTGGCGCTATTTAAAAAAAATTGTTAAATTCTTCCATTGTTTATTTTCATTAAAAATTTAACATTGAACTAAACATATCTATTTGTCAAATGTTACGTATTCTTTATTCTAAAGAAGTTTTTACTAATACCTAGTAGCATTTATTACACAACATTTGTTTTCAACGATATGTTCATATTTGGTAACATGATTCATTTTATTTTATATCTCTGTATACATTTATATTTGCGATCAATCAAAATGACCCAGGCTCTGCGAATGACATTGATAACAATAATTATATTATTTTCATTTCAATCAATTCATCATTCAATCATTTAAACTGATGATTTATACTACTACACAAACTCCCTAATGGCTTTTTAAAAGACCATAGAAAAAATTCTCGTGTGGAACAAAATTAGACCTTTTTTAAATTTTATAGGTACCCACAAAACACAACTTCATAAACATGAATGTGGGAACCTTCTATATATACGTGTGAGTCGCTGTATTTACAATGTGGGTCACTAGGTGAATTACTGAAATAAATTGATTGATTAATGTGCTGCCTGATGCTAAACCAAATCAGTGTTTTACTACTGAAGGTTTTGCCATTTTTTATTATTGTTATGTAAATCGTTCCTATTTTTATGACCAGAGATATTTTCTTAAAACTCATTATCAACAAACAAGCCTGTTAACCTTAAGTAGACTTACGGCTTTTATAGTAAGGTGACAGTATTTATGTTTGGTGAGAAGAGAACTGTTTCTGGGAAATTGATGGATCTAGCAAAATAATGAGGGTACTCTTTTTCATCTTTATGTTTTGCAGAATTTTATTGAAAATTATTTTTCTCCATACGACTTGTTGTCAATCGGCCTACAAGAAATATAAATAATAATAATGCTAATGTATTACGTGTTCTTCTTCTATGGTGGTTATTAAAATATTCTAGAATCACACTGTTCAGACTTGAAATAATTGTTTATTAGTACTGTTGATGAATTTAAACTAAGATGTTGTAATCATAAAGAAGAATTGTACATATTTGTGTACATGGGTTTACGCCACCTGACAGGGAATTATTTAATCATACTCCTATCACTCGGATAATAATCCTTCAATACTGCAAATAATACGTACTGAAGACACGTTATTAAGAAGAATCCAATCTTGGTAAAAACTCTCCATGTTTCTTTCCCACTGACTTATGTTTCTCTGGAACATGATGTACATAGGTATCAGGTACTCTATAACACAAAGGATGCAGAGCATCCAAAGCGTGTATGAAGGGACCGCGTCTGACTGGTAGGTATGAATTACCTTTTTTTTCAAGTGATAAGTTATTCTCATGTACTGATACCTAGTTATTTAACGATATTTAGTTATTTTGTATATTCTGATACTTACATTTATGTACTGATGATAATTTAAAAAATATGTTTTCATAGGATAATAAACAATTATTATTAAAATAAAAGAATACTCAATTAATTAGTGTACTTCTTTAAAAGCATTCGCTATACATACATTTTTTTAACCTCTTGTTCGCCAGCATGGTCAGATACTATTAAAAAATCATTTATCTGAATATAACTATGTAGCTATTCTGGGGAAAATACTTATGGTAGATTATGTACTATTTTTAAAAATATGTAAATACATTATCTGGTAAGACGGTACAATTTACATAAACAATATTTTGCAAAAAACAGGTAAGTTATAAAGAAAACAGAATCTTTAGCGTTGGCGATCAAGAAGTTCATTTTGTAGTACTTGATGCTGACTTTGATTTATGAATATTATGTGCATTAAGGTGGGTCATTTAAAAAAAATGTTATTTCTCAATGCGACAAAAGGGTGCCAAATAGGGTTAAAACGACGTGTTTAAAATATTTTGATTTTCGAAGTGACTATTTTACGTCCGGATTGACTTCAAAGATCAAAGATTTTTCATTTTTAGGGGTTACTTCTAGTGTGTATAAAAGCTACTACGACTCTGATAAAATCTTTTTTTAAATATTGAAGACAATATTAGTGATTTCTAAACGAAAATTTGAAACAGAAAAATCAGAAAAGGAAACGGTCACACCTGGGACTCGAACCAATAATAATACCCAACTCGAACTTCGAGTCCCAGATATGACCGTTTCCTTTTCTGATTTTTCTGTTTCAGATTTTCGTTTAGAAATCACTAATATTGTCTTCAATATTTAAATATTACAATTTGAGGTTTTACTCAATAAAGTTATTCCGAAAAATAAATAAATCTTTTTTTGTCATATTTACAGCAAATAAACGTAATTGCGTAAATACATATATTTACGCAATCATTTACCAAAAACCCCAGTTTTGATGAGTGGAGGCGCGTAGGGTGAGGGTAGGAGGAGCACCAATTACACAAAGCGCAAGAGCCTTATCCAACATCTGCTTCAAATGAATCTGATTGTAATGTGTTTGAAACCTACTGTTGGACCTCAAACTCCTCAGAAGCAGGTTGTGGTAACTATTGATTATTCCACACTGACTAATTGTGATAGATATGGAGTGTCAGACGTAATGTTCCAGTTTTAAACCAAATTAAGCTTCGAAATAATGAAAAAAATGAGAAAATATTTTATAAAGCGATAAATCAAAGTCTTGGACACTTTTGGAGATTCGTGTATTATTTATGTTTACACTTTTCAAATGGCGGGTGATATCAAGAGATCTGTATTCGTCAGAGATTGCGTCGAGAAGAGAGCGCCAACCAAGGGTAGAGAGCCTAGCTACCCTTCCAGCCGGTCCAGTGTGGCCTCCCGCAGCATATTAATGAATCTTCCCAGTGTGTCCGGGGTTGGTTGTTGCTTTTACAATTTTAACACAAGACAGAGTTTTCCAAATACTCGCAATATATGTTGATGGATGGAAAGATAAAACAATAATTATCACAAACACATAGAGTAAACGTTACAGTTAATTAATCCTGGAAGTGCATAGGCTATTGTATGTGACGGATCGAACATGATCATTGGATAACATGGGGGAATAATAGGTTTGCTTCACACGAATGAGTTACCATTACGGCATTTGTTCGCACATCTTGATGGTTAAACATCGGGGCCTCAGACATATTCAGGTACAATATAACAAATTTTAAAAAAGTATGAAAAAAGTCAATTGGTCATTTGCAGAAAATTGTCTGAGCGTTATCTGAATTTTTAACTCGAAACATATCAGTTGTTTTGTGTACAATATTAAATGCAGTTACGTCTTGGGAATTTTCTGAAAATTTAGGCAACACATCACAAGAAAAAATGTCTCATCTGAGATGGCTACGTCTGCTAACCGAATTCTTTATGTTTCAACGGAAGCTCCTTCAGAAAATCTTATTATCAAAAATTTATATCCGACTTGGTTCAGCATTTAAACTCGTAATGATGGAGCACGTCACCTGTGGCAGTTAATCAGCGTAGGTAGCGTTAGGCGCTTGTCAGCTGAACTAAAAACTATATTAATTGATCCTGTCATAGAAAGAAACAGCTACACATACCCCGAGTATTTGATACTTATATATTTATTATCGTTATTAGAATATCCGAGAATTAGCTGCGCGTTGTGTTCTGTATCGTATGTGTCGTGTGCAGTAAGAAATCAAGTAAAGCACGGCCGTTCTAACTTCAAAATTTAAATCATGATCATATTACTACAATCTTATTAATGGGCAGCAAAATGTAACCAAACCCCAATACTGAAGAATATATCTGATGAAGATTTTCAATTATTATTATTGTATCACAGGTAAATTGTCTCTTCTACATCTGCAATGTCATATTCAAGCAGTTGAAAGAGTTGTGAAGACTGTGACTGAAGCCTCGGGTGCTCTATGGAATGTGTAAATATATTATGGAACAGGAATATCATAAGGAAATAAGATCAATACAGGGTAAAATTGAAACAGACCACTTCAATTGGGTATCTGGTTAGCAACAGCATTTCCAATCATTTGTAATATGAATTAAATGGAAAATTTTCTCACAAAAATATGCTAACTTAATTACAGGCTAACATTTAAATACAATATAATATAATAATTGGATGTACGCTTTGTAAAATACTAAAATTGTATATACATAAAACAAGAATAATTTCACAACAAATTGCTTACAACTACGCTAAGTTTATAATTGAAAATCACCAATAGTTGGTTAAACATTTAGGTTAGGTACCAATGAAAGGACTGAAGCAATTTAATCACTTTCAAGTCTTAAATAAAATCATATTTGCATGACGCCTTAATTAGAGATTTTAATCACTGTCATCGTCATTGTGCGGTCGATTCAGCGGGCGTCGGCTTTCTTCGTCCGATCCGTATATTACATCTTCATCAGAATCATTGATCATCGAGAAAGCTGGATTATCCTTTGTTATTGTTATTTCTGAAATAAATAAATATTATTTTAATCAATAATAATAAAATATTTTGAAGAGTATCTTTTTTTTAAAGTTACTACCATCCACACAGACAGAAATGTCATGCTCGGTCAGACAATACCAAACTGAATACCAGGCTTTTGTGGTGAAACATTATTTTATTGCATCAAAAATACTAATTTCGGTTGTGTGTCTGTCTGTAACTCTGATTCAATGAACTCTAGAACTCGGATTTCCTTTGAATTTTTAGAAGAATTCAGACAAGCGATAAATTTCCTATCCTATTGTCTGATATAGCCTATATACATTGACTACATATAACATACATCAATGCCTGTATATAATATTTTTAACAGAAAACTATTTAGCCATTTTCAAAATTGAAACTTATTTCTTGAGAATCAATACTAGCTGGGATTTTTCTAGGGGTGTGCGCTAGTTAATAATATTAGTTTTCTATTTTATTATCATCAATTGCGTGCACAGAGTTTTGAATCAGGGTAGGCACGAGGAAGAGTTTATATTTCAAATTGAACTGACTCGTCACATCACAACACTCACGATAAACTTTTCTGTTAATTATAAGTATTCTGTCACTAAAAGATAACTGATAAAATCCAGTGGTTTTTATATTATATTTAGTGGTTTTTATTTTTATATTATTTAGTTAAACATACCTTTCCTTCACTACCATAAATTTAACAGGTTAAAATATTCCATTATTTTTCCGATAAATACACAAAGATAACTTTTTGATCTGACAAATGCATGGAAAAAAATCAACTTATCCACTGGAGCGTTCTGATATATAAACAATTTCAGCCTTTGGCGCTCGAAAATTTTTAAGTGTTTGGTTTGGAAATTAGCCACCCTCTTTCAAAAAATTATATCCCCGAATTTTAATATGGAGACATATAAAGTGCTTATAATTCTAGAGAGCCATTGAATGCACCTACATTTGATCATTTGTCGCGTATTTTTTAGGAACATGAAAAAATTATTAAAAAATCGTTAAATTTGTAAACCGTGAATTCTGCTTATTATTTACCTTAAAATTGCCATTTATGGTACCTACTTGGAGCGATAGTAACTATTATGACTTCTGTGTGTTGTAATATGTAAGATCAATGTAACACATGATCATTGATTTGTAAGAAAAAATATTTCAATAATTTCGGTTCATGGAATGTCAATAACAAATAAATCGAAAGAGATGCGAGACATCTTTTGTTAAAGTGTGAAACTACTAAGTTAGCTTTACGATTAATCGAAGATTCCAACGCGCTGGAGCTTATGAAATAATTCCAATAAATGTTTTAAAATATTTTATCAAATTGCCCACATTTTGGACAGCGTGAGCTCGTGGAGTTTGCAAATTGGCTTAATAAGGTCCAGTTGTTATTATAATGTACCTACTGATTAATTGAGGTAGGTACTAACAGATGTAACTAATTGCTATTGAATTTGTTCTAAAAAAACACTAACACAAGCGAGTCATCACTTGAACCAAAACCTCCTAGATCACAAGGCAGGGACACTCATTCAAAGCAGCCTCCTAACTTGTATGAGATTCTGCAGAGATTATCGTTTTAATTGTTTTATTCAATTTGTTCTTATTTACTGAAAAATTCGAAAATATTATTGTTAATTAATAAATATATATTTTTTGGAGGTTCCCATACAAGTTAGGAGGCTGATTTGATTCAGTGTCCCTTGCAAAGATATTAGAAGAACGAGATATGCTATGTTGGCCGCCGGACCGTAGGCGGAGTACTACCTAATTAGGGTACTTTGAACGGTATCGGGACGTGTACGCACAGAAATCTGTTCTATGTATTAGTGCGGATACCTTAGCGTAAGCGAAGGTGTGCAGTAGTATTGGTGAACAAAACCGGCGACACTCGGCAAAACAATTCCACACAGTATGAACTGCTCATAGCACATCTCGTTCTTCTAATATCTTTGGTCCCTTGTGATCTAGGAGGTTTTGCTTGAACGCCCACACAGGACACAGCACACATGCACATAATATTTGTGCAGTGTGTAAACATTGAATAGTCTACTCTGACATTGGTTTCATTAGGGCATCCCTAGTTCCTGCTTTTGACACATTATAGTAGGGCAGTCGGTGGAGTGTGCACAGTGTTGCAATTCTTAGCTGGAACTTGGCTCTTATTTTTGAAAGTAGGTAAAGATTTATTTTTTGCAATAATTAAATTTTTTTATGCTATGCGAAACAGTATGGTAGGCAGTGCTTATATTTCTATATGGAATACACGCCTCTGATTGTCAAATATAATATATATAATTCACTTGCATAATGTGGATTGACTAGATGATAATTTGTGGAAAAGTGTGTGGAAGGGTTTAGTTTTTCCTGTGGGAAAGATTTGACATAAAGTCGAAAAAAAAAAATTAAAAAAACAGTCAGTATTATTATCATTGAAAAATCAACTCAAACTACCGAAAGGACTCTATCTGAAAATCTGTTTCTGTACAAAAGTCAACATCAGGCTTTTGTTTTCTTAATTTTGTCACAGATTACATATCCTTAATTCCTATGAATTTAAGGGTAACCGGATAAATCATCACAATGATAATTCATCACATCTTTAAAAAGTTATATAAAGTCATGGAAAGTGATGAAACAAAAACTTTATTAACTGGGTTATGTAGGTTAGGTTAGGTAAGGTTAAAAAAAAAAAATTTCGTCGTTTCTAATGACTTTATATCACTTTTTAAGAGTGTGTTGAATTGTCACTATGTTGAGTTATCATGGAACCGAATTTAAGAATATAATACTCGTTACATAATATATTCAAAATAATTTAATGGAAAATTACAAAATAAAATCTTCATCCGACTATGAACCAACTACCTGAGGCTTCGAGCTATTTGTACAAAGGGTAAAAGTATGTGGTGTATATTCTAAAATAATTACCATGGGCAGGTCGACTAGATGGTGAATACACATAAGCCATGGTGTAGACATAGAAGTTCAGCAGGCCGTAGAACGTCATGAACTGCGCCGAACTGTTGTAGTGCGTCGACAGTTCGGCCACAAAGTTGTCCTCCAGTACCCCCGCTCCAAAGCGCAGTACTGTCACCGCTACGCTCACCCCGAGCACCGTTAGCATCAGAAGGGTAAGACATTTCAACCGCATATCTGCAAAATATTAAAAATGAAATAAATTACTTACCGTTTGATAAAATGTTATGTTTATAATATTTGCATAAAATTCAAGTCTAAGACGAAATAGGCAGCATAACTAGGTTATATTTGCATTAAAGAGATCAGGGCTTGGATTTAACCGGAGCAAACTGGAATTCTTGTAGTCCATTCGTTCTTCCGTAGTCCTTTCGCCCCAGTTTGTAATTTCAGTCAGCTAAGAAGATATTTAAAAAAATACTCTATACAACCTGTAGTGTTCAGATTTCTGGGTTGATTACCACTTAATTATCGGAGGTAACTACTATGCAGGGACTGAGGGATTTGCATCCACGTGATATGCGGTATATAATTGAATGGAGTAACGCTAAGAATAGTGACGAAAATTTTAAGTCTTACCAAAGAATGGCATGTTCCGCAAATCTGTGTAAGCTCTCATAATGAGGTACAACAAGTATAAGAGATATATTGCACCAAACGTGAAGAAATGAATCTTCAATGCCTGAAAAAGGAAATGTTTTGATTTTCGTAAATGGTCCAAAGATTAGGTGTGTTATTGTATTCAGTAATATGTTGTGGTAGGAACTTGTTATGTATTTCTTATGTACATATTTACTTACATAGTAATGAGAGGCATCTACAGAATGATTATAAGTTGGATCGTGGAGTTCGTTATACTTTTGCCAAGAAGCCATGATAATGGCGGATATCCAAATCATCGCCACAATGAAAAACTTTGGAAAGTAGAATGTAAATAGTCCTCTTTCATTCTGAAAATGTAAATTGATATGAAAACATACATGTATTCTAATTCAACTCACTTTATGTAATTTTGGATATGTTATCGATCATTTATACCTGTCTCAATCCATGGTACATGCATAGCCAAAACATTAGAAGTCCCGCTAGGAACGTAGCTTGTAGGAAAGCGTCTAAGAAACCAGGTAACCAAGAACTCAATAAGAAAGTCATCGGAAATACGGGATCTGAAAATAAATGGCTGGTCAACTTTATGTGTACATTTAATAACATATGTAAATAAAATGAAATCATAAAATTCAAACATTGAAACACCAAACTCAAATACCCACGCTCATTCATGCTCGATGGTTTTCGCTCATTCGAACATATCTCAACGTGTGTACCATCTCGCTCTACGCATTTTTGTTCGATATATGAGCAAAGAGCTTGATGCAAAAAAGATTCATCGCCTGTAATTCTTGCTCGATGTTCGGTAGAAATTTACGATTTTACTGAGCGTATTGTATCAAGCCCTTGAGCGTATAGATTCAACGACGAGCATGCTTCCAAGTCAACATGTTAGATCGAGTCAAAACGTCGAGCATGAATGTATGTGTACAGCTACCTATAGATTTTAAAAGTAGGGCATATTAATATTGTTATGTATTAAAATATCAAGTATATAATAATTTTATGTGTATTTTTATGAATTTTAAGAAGATAAATAAAATTGTGACTTACTATTATAAAATAGAAGAAGAGGTAAAAGAATTGATATCCATTTTTGTTCAATCGACCAATCATGAACTATATATTTTCTCAGAACATGTGCAAACCAGCACTGAAAATAATTTTTAAATTATCAACAATATTTTCTGTAAATTTTTAATATTAGAAAAAATTTATTCAGTTTAGATTCGAAAAATTATAACAAATATTAAATATCAAGTAAACCATACCGTGACGAAGAATGTTCCAAGCAAAAATATGAAACGAAACCATATTTCTATTTGTGTAAAGGCTGGATTATAAGTCTTGAACTAAAAAGAAGTACAGAATTACATACTTATTAAATAAACGCCAGAAACTTGAAAAATAAACCATTGCATATATTAGTACGGATTGTTAAAAGAAAAATAATATACTAGCTTTTATCAGCGGCTTAGCTCGCGTGGTATTAGGGAGAAATTACTAATCCAAAGAATTTTCCCATGGGAATGAAATGTTTTTCCGGGATGAAAAGTAGCCTATGTCACTTCCCAGTCCTCCTACTATCCTATCCAAAAAATCAATTCGCTCTGTTGCGACGTGAAAGAAGGACAAACACACTTTCGCATTTATAATATTTGTTAGGATATATGTAATATGAACCACTGACAATAATCTCAGCATCCCACTTTGACCATCACAAAACTGTCCCCTACCATACAAATATATAAATATAAATGTAGGACTTTCTGTGTTAAGTATCACAGATGATCGATAACTCAGTGGATAAGGTGCTTAATTAGCAGTCAGACGGATGGAGTTTGATTCTCGCAGAGGGTACCTGCTTATCTCCCTTCAGATCAAGTGTGTAGATCTTTATAACTTTTTAAAAAATTAATGACAAATTTCCAAAAATCTACTTACATAAAATGTGACTTCGTTAATGCGGTATCTTTGATGGAAGCCATCAAGTCCATAAAATCTTACGCCCAGAACATAGTGGCTATAGTCCAAAAAGCCCAAGTGCAGGGCTATAAACTCATCACACACTTGGCCTTCGCAACGGAGATGTCTTGTCCTGAAATCAATCCATTGCCATGTTTAGTTGGATTAACTTGAGGTCTGCGTATACACGTAATGTAAAATATACAATGTGAAGACTATTAGATATAGCCATGCTAAAAAAATAGAAATTTACCTATCCTAAACTTCGCTTATTTGGACAAAATGCATGGGCCAATGTATCCCAATTAAGCAGAATTAACTGTATTTGGATCCATAGGAAAAACTCTTACGTACAAGCCTATACACCAAGGCTGCCCAACCCTAGGCCCGCGGGCCACATTGTGGCGAACGAATTATAAGTGGCCCGCGTGAACCATTTTCAAAAAACCTGCCAATCCGCCAATTTGAAAAAGTGTCGCGGGCCCGCGGTAAAACAAACAATGCAGCTTGCGCGCGGTCACCAGTGTTGCCAACGAAGGCGATTTATCGCTATTTAGTCTACTCAGAACGAGAATCAGCGACGAAAAAAACTAACCTGTTGAACTTACTTTTTAAACAAAAATACACCGGTTTTTGATATAATATTTTTTGTGTCCGAAATGGAATCTTGTTTGTAGCCACCCCCCCCCATGGAATTCGAAAAATTGTTGTGGGGAATCACATATGATGTTTTTGGGTGCGCGGAATTTTTTCTCAGCGAAGTTCCGTAACAACCCCCCCCCCCCCATGGATTTCAAATATTTTGTGGGGAGCACTCATTTTGATTTTTTGTGGGGAATTATGTTTTATAGAAATTCTCTAACAACCCCCCCCCTCCCATGGAAATAGGAACCGTCAGTATTCAGTGGCCCGCCAGTGATTTTTAAATCGTCAATTTTGCCCAACTGTTAAAAAGGTTGGGCAGCCTTGCTATACACTATGCTTTTTCTCATGAAGCAAATGGTCATTAGGTTTATATGACTACAACTGATACTGTCTTAACAATGGATTTTTGAAGTTGTATTTACGCAATCTTATATCTGGTAAGTAATGCCAGTTTTATAATATTTTTGTTTCTCACCTATTACGAACATCGTTTTCATGGATAATGGTAACTGGTTTATGTTCCTCGGTTAGACCATCTATAGAGACACTGATGTAGAAACTTTTATCGAATATTTCCTCTGTAATCAAATAATGAAATTAATTAATATTTTTCTGACACTGAGAGCTATGTTGTAATGTCTCCTTCTGTTATGTGCATCATTTATGAGAAAGAGGGAAAGGTCACAACAGATCTATCATCAGATGATAATATAAAGGAGTAATAAATTATTACTTAATTCTTAAAGTTAACTCACCGTCGTTGATGTCTTTGCTGATCTGTGCAATGAGCCATAGTTGCTGATTGTAAGTTCCGAGGGCGGGGGATCTCATCACGAAGGGGCCGCGAGGAAGCGTACTCTTATTTGTCAGGAGGGAGGTGCCGTATTGGACGGATGTCCATGTTATTGGGGGGCCTAGTATTAATTTTTAAAAAAAACATGCTTAACTTTCAAAAAACATTGGTAAACAAAAAATGGGTTACAGTACGGACGTTAATAAAATATCACTAAATTGGGCTATAAAAATTCTGTGTTATTATGATTTTTATGGAGTAACTAAATACTACGCGTTTATCCATTATGGAACCAATTATTTATCCTCATTTAACCAATCAATAATTTATTGAAAATTTGCACAAGGATAGACTTAATGATGTCTTGGTACCTACAAAAAGTGGTTTGATTAAATTTGTATGATTCTTCACATATAGCCAATTTTAACAAATTTGATAGTAGGAAAGGGGTATTTTGTAAAAACATGGATATTATGTTATTTTATGATGAGGTCCCTGTTCTGGCAGAAATAAGTCGGTGGTCTTATTTAATCACATTTAAGGATTACAGCTTTAATGTCCAAAAATAAAAATAGACTCACCTGCTAATCCAATGAAAACTCCTAAACCAAAACAGGCAAAAAATGCAATGAAGACCATCACAAATTCCCCCTTATTCATGGAATACAACCTCATTTGCACGGATCTAAAAATTGAATAATTTTAGGTAAATATTTAGCTAACCACTGCACTTTTAACAGGCACAGGTCATAAAAATTACACCTCGTTTTCAACTTAATTACTACAAGAAACAACTCTTTTCGTTGGAAGAGATGGTAAAAGATGCATTGAAATTCCATTTTTATTCAAAGTTCAAAATTTTCGTTCTAAAACGATCAGTTGGTCGCCATTTTGGATTTTTAAAATATGGATTGACTTTTGAGAAAATTTCGTTTCATCTAAATGAGCATACACTACTTAATTAACCCAAACTAAGAACATAATAACCTATTTTGTGTATGTAAATAATTACCAATAGTTGTTTCTTGAAATAATCGTTGAAACAAAGTGTATTAATTTTCTCCTATTCCGCCTCACTCTTAATACGCAATATTTCACTTTCAAATAAATGGATTTAGCTTTATTAATTCAAAACATGATTTATCATGTCGGGGGAGACGGAAAAATACGCACTTTTAATTTTAATTTCGTTTATTAAGTCACTTACGCGATATGTCAATTAGTATGCGGCGCCGCCGAAAGCGACTATATTCATATCAAGAGTTGGATTATATTCATAATATCGTAATTCATACCTACAAAATATTTCATAGACACTGCTGCTAACCAAAAAAAAAATTAGTATTGCCATATAAAATAAATAATATCATCGTGTATAATTAATCCATATTATATGTAAGTCAATGTATTATTTCTAACAAATAATCAACATATAATTAAATAAAATAACCCGAATGACAAACAAATAGAATAAAATGTGATTAAACGTATTCCGTTTAGGTAGTTTAGGTTAGGTTAGGTTAGAACATGGAAAATAGGTATTAGAATTAAATCACAAACAAGTCTATACAAACCTAGCGTAGCCCACATACTATTTGAAAACTGGGATGTAACTCTAAAGGGGACGCGAGCAGGCGTTATTAAAGGGGCATTTTTTTGCTATAGAAAATCACAGTTAGATTAGGTTAGGTTATATTTATATATTAATTTAATATTTTCAAGATTTTATTTTCTTTAACTGAATTAGTTCGTAGGTAGGTACTGTACCTAACCCGCGCACTGGCTAGGTAAATAACTAGTTGTATCAAGAATACAATGTCACATTATTTTGTTTCTTTGAAATCTCGTGTGACATATCGCGTAAGTGACTTAATAAACGAAATTAAAATTAAAAGTGCGTATTTTTCCGTCTCCCCCGACATAATAAATCATTTTTTGAATTAATAAAGCTAAATCCATTTATTTGAAAGTGAAATATTGCGTATTTACCGTGAGGCGGAATTCGTAACCTTTACCGGTTAGGTAAATAATTCAATTACTAAATAAAATAATTGCCTCATCATATGACATAAATTATGTTATGTATAAAAATATGTAAGGTTATCTATTTGTTTAAAATTAAAATAATTCAATTTTCTTATAATATTTTATAGTACCTTTCACAACGATCATGGTGATAGGCTGGGGAAATGTATTTGTTGAATTCACTGAAAATATCGCTGAACTGGGAAAGTGCGTTTCTAATTTTCAAATTCCACCCAGCAGATGGTAGATGATACGAATAGCCCAAACCACTATCCATTTTTGCGTAGGTGAAAGAATTTTATTTAGTTTACAAAACAATTATTTTATCAATGCCATTAAAGTATTTGCCTTAAACTGATGATGATGATCCGTTTTCAATTTGCGTTCAACATTTTCACTATGGATAATAATTGTTTTCGCGCACTATAGTATTATCTTTTGTATTTAAAGTACACAATTAAATGAACTTATGAAGACTTCAAAGTCGTGCATAGTATGCTAATTTAAATATAATAATATTAGGACGAACATACTGAAGATACGATGAACAAAATAAATTTATCGATCGATGCGATACAAAAACACCGCCGCGGTACCTCCGGTGTTGTCAGCCTTGGAAAAATTCCACAATTCTGTTTATTTTTCCTTTCTATCCATTTAGACAGGGCGATTTTAGTTGATCAACTCTATGTTGAATGACACTTGAAAGCGAATGCCCCATTCAGACAGCGAATTTAGCTGAAAGACAAAAATTGAACAAGATTTAGTTCAGACGTTTCAATTTAACTCGAACCGATATTGTTAATCAAGATGGCATCAAGTGAAGTTATCGCTGCGTGCGTCCCTATGATTTCTGACCTTTTACGGAACGACCTTGACGAAAATATCAAAAAGCGCAAAAAACGTCGTATGTCGCCATCTTGATTAAAAATATCGGTTCGAGTTAAAGTGAAACGTCTGAACGAATTCTTGTTCAATTTTTGTAGTTCAATAAAAGTCATTCAACTAAAATCGCTCTATCTGAATGGGGCATAATTAGACGTATAATAGTCGCGTTTATCTGTTCAGTGTTCCCCACAATAAGATTTTTTAAAGTAGAGATGTTGCTATGGGATATTTGATTCTTTGACCGAGCATGGCGAAGTACTGTTTTAACCCAACTATTTTGTATTTCTGTAAAAGTGGGTGAAGGCAGGGGCTGTAGGAAGGGATTCATTAATGCGGCTTTGAAGAGGCCCGGATTATATGAAGGAGAAAACAACAGATGCTGATAGATGCCGAGCCGATTAACACAAAAACGACCCGTTCAGATGAAGCTAACATAAACTGTGCTCGTGTGATTCATGCACGTGTACTGATGCATATTTTTGTATAATATTACTGTTCACAAAACTACTAAAGCTCGGCTTGGTTAGAAGGAACGTATTCCTGTTTCGGTTGCAAAATATGCAAAACCATACTGTCATCGCGATATTTCAAAATGTCAATGACCGCAGTTTATTTTTACACGGTTTAGTTCACGAGAGATTTTTTATAAAGTTGCTCACTTTAACCAGCACGGTGCTTTATGCAATTTATTGTAAATAGTATTTCTTTTACTGAAATGAAATTATGACGATCTAACCGCTGAAAATAAACCGTTACCTTACCACTACTGTTTTATACTAAGAATTAGTATTATCTTTTATCAATTAATAATAACATTGAAATTCCTCATTGATCGATGAATCATTTAATTCCATACGGATATGAGTAGGCAATTTACCTAAACTTCGGTGAAATTAAAGCACTTTGGAAAATAAATTACATAAATAATGATTTCGACGTTTGTAGGCTTCAAAAAAATAACCACTTTGTCAAGGATTGGGCGACCGATTTAATTTCGTACTTAGCGAAGATACTTAAACCGGGCTATTATTGAACAGGAAAGTCGACGGGACAAAGTAAACGTTGCAGGAATATTAGACATCTCTATTACAACGTAAAAACAAGAACGTGATTTTTTGTCTATGGTTCTTTTTGACGTTAGTTTGACGTTAAGAGGTTATAGCATTAATTTTTGAAACGCGATGGGATGGCGATGAGGTTCTAGCGCATACTAGCGTGACTAGCGTTTGAAACAACAAAACGACGTGTCACTATGGTTGGAATAACAGAAATTCAAATAAATCGTGATGGAGTGAAACCTCTTGACTTCCGGAAATATATTATAGACAATTGTCTTCAATGGGAAAGCATAACAATGTTAGTTGAATCGTGTATGGTGCCTGGTCTCCCCAAAGCTTACGACGAATATCCGGAGCCACTGGACTGTTATTACAAGTTGTACGCTAAGGATATCGAAAATAAACTGCTGGAATTAAAGTCTGTGTTGAATAAGATTAATAGTACACACAACAAACGCCATCTTATGAATGCAGATTTTATTTGTGCGATGATTTTGCTTACTGAAGAGATGAAAACAAAGGGACCTTGGTATGACCAATGTTATTCCAAATACTCTGATTCCATGCTGGATTGGTTCATTAATAAATCCAATTTCTGTTACACGGGGGAATATGAAACCCAGCAATATATAGATAACACTTTTAGCACTTGTATGCGTAACATTCACAATAAACTCACTAAAGAGAAGTGGAAGCACCATCCTGCAGCTTTAAATTGTTATAGGAATTTGATCAGGAACATGCGCCAGGTAAATACAAAGAAATCGTTTTCATTAATTATTTTTTATAACAATAGTGTACCCTAAATGTAGACATCTTGAAAAAATTCTGCAGAATGTAAAGTAATTTTGGTAAATATTCTGGATCGTTGGCCATGCTTAATACGATTAAAAAAAAACTTTTTGATTTACTTTTATTACTATAAAAGGCATCAATTTGGGAAATTTTTTATTTCAACATTCTAATTTTTAATTACTGTACCAAACCTGTAGAATGGGTTGTAAATCCTTGCACTTGTGGCACTTGAGATGCGGATATCATTCTTTTTTATAATGTAATATGTACATTTTTTACACTTAACATATCAATAAATGGCCCAAAACTTACTTTAACTTCAGTTTATGTAGTTGTATTACAAAGTAGGCTTTAATTTCAGACAGTACTTTTATACTTGGGATGTGGTGTTAAATTATGTAAAAAAATATTTCGAATATATGTATTATTTTCAAAGATATAGCGGTTTAAAGCAAAATCCATATTTTCTCAAATGGGAACCTATTTTTGCCCGCTTGAAGTGTCATAAGATATTATATACTTTTATATTGTTATTCTACGAGTCTGAAAAATAGCAATTCTCTGCTCAGTATTACTATTTATGAAAGTCATTCTTTATTTTTTAGTGTTTTATTTGTAGTTTTTATTAATGTACCTTTATATTTTATATTGAAAGCATATTTGTTGATTTATTTAATTCTATTATTGCACAGTTCTCTCCCACTAATCCGCCACCCCAAAAACTGAGCTAGTGTCCAATTAGTGAAAACGGCAGATTATGCATACATACATACCTACATAAATACAAAATATTTCTGCTAAAAATCAAAACAGGTATTTCATAAAAAACAAACAAACAACGCTATTGATCTTTCATGAATTTAACATTTTTTGGTTTTAAGTTGAGGTGTCATGTTTACGCTTGTGAGAAGACTCCGTTTTATAAACTAATTCAAACAAAAAACGTGGCAGAATAAAACAAAACAGAAACACATGCAACGGTTGCTAGAACATTGAAGATTAACTGAAAAGTCCTAAAACAACAATAACAATCCTGATGACGGGTAAAATGATCAGCTCTAGCAAGCTAGACAGTGGTATACTAACTTGAGTGTAGAAGAGTAAGACAACACTACCTGTCAGTGTACAATGCTTTGTGCTTGAGTCTAGACACGCGGTGGACTACAGAATTTGATATACAAATACCGGTGAATTAAAGAGCTTGATTTTGTGCTTTCAACTAGTAAAAATACTAGTAAAAATAATAGCAGATTATAGTAGTTGTAGGTAGCGGCGAATTACTGAAAGAGAACTGAATTTACTGTTGTATTGCAGTTTGTGTACTTGCACACCCCTCACAAACACACATGTATAATTTAATAATTTTTATTGGTTTATCTTTTTTACTGCACTAACATTAGAATTACCCTCAGCTGGGAAAAGTTGCTTGTCCGTTGCCCCTGGTGTTTCCTGGAACCTTGCTGCAGATGGATGATTATCAGGAAGTTAATAAGATAGAAGGACTGAAATGCTGTGCTTCGTTGTTAAGGAATTTGGTAATTAAATTTATGTTTATCTATTTAAAAATGTTTTTTTGATTCTTTTTTTCGTATGGTGGAAAGCCTGAATTACTGCACCGTCTGGGTATGTTTATATTGTAGTCCAAAGCTGTAGTTTCACATTATTAAACTTACCGTAGTCATCATATCTCATCATATATATCTGTTTTACATAATATTTCAAAATAAAGCAGAATATGAAGGTGATTTTTTTTGTGTATCAAAATGATTAGAAGTTCACACAATTTCCATATTATACTAACACAATGCAGTATGAAAATCATTACTTTAAAATACAATTGTCCATACTAAATGTATAATAATTTGTTGCTTAGGCCCTATTGTGCGGCTGGCTACATTTGCAGTCCAGTGAAATAATGACTGCGTTTAGGTGCACTGCAGTGTGTAGAACTATGTTTTACTAGTTTTTAATGTATAATCGTTACTGTCCATGAAAATTTCAAAGTAAAAAAGATGTTGTATTGAAAAATTTACATTTGGCTTTGAGATATTTACAAACTTTTACTCGTCTCATAGGGGTTAATGCAATGAAATTGCAAATATAGCGAAACGCTAATGAACATTTGTTGCATTAATCTGTATTTATTACTTTTAGGAGTATTCACAAACAGGCTATGAAGAAGTGGTGTACGAAGCTCTGGTGCAATTATTGAAATATAGAAAGAAATGCATCGCAGAGCAGGCTTTGGAAAGCATACTTCTGATTCTTCCTCTGTTTGCAACACAGACTTTTGCTAGTGGGGTAAGAATTTTCTACAATATTCTAATATTATTTATTTATTTTCTTTCACAAATTAATCTCGAGTACTGTCAGACTAATTTGGAACAATTCCCCAATTATGTATAATATTCCCCACCGCAATACATTTTATGGAACAGATATTTTTAATTAATTTTCTATTTGTTCTCAGTGGTCCAAGAGTGATGACATATTTGAAATAATCTTAGGAGAACTTCACCTGGAGACAGATTTGAATAGACAAATTATGTATTTTAATTACTTGCCACAATTGATTGAAATTAGTGGCAATAGTGCCATCAGGTGGAAGAAGAAGATATTCCACCTACTCTCTGATAATATAGACATTTATTTAAACGATACATCCGAACTGCGGAATCTTCATGAGTGTATAAAGGTAAAGCATTAATTAATCACATATTATAATCACCTCCTCCACTGATTCTCTCCACTGGCTCCAGTTCCTCACCATTCGCTTCCAGCCATTAGGTCTTCGCTGATCTGCTCCAATCCTGTGCCACGCAGTCAGTTTACCTGTTCCTCGATCTACCTCTACCTCCGGTTCCGCTGGGGCACCCACTTCGGTTATCTGGCATTCTTTTATATGGCCAGCAAAACCTTTCAATGGTTTCATACTCAAACAGGATAGGCACACTAGGCAAGGAGCAGCCGATTCTTGGAACCAGTTGTAGCAGTGAATATCACCAGTTCAAATGGCTGCCGCGATAAGTGCGTGAAGACTGAGGCATTGACACATACATTGACCCTAATCATGCCGATTGCGCAGCCGCAGCTCCTTTTGCAATCGGCATATTTAGATTGGCTTCCGCAGCTGACGATACTTGGCTGCCTAGAGCGTTCTCTTATTTTAGTACAAATTTGAAGATCATGTTGACTGCCTAGTGCGTGGCTAGCCTCAGATTAATAATATTGATCGCGTTGATTGAATTTAAGATACTCACGGTCAATAATATTATGTTGGTTTGACAGTCTCGCACTTTTCTTCGCAAGGCAGAATTTCCATAACACCTCAAAAAAAAGAAGAGTAGATTGCTGATTCAAGAATAAGGAGGAAGCGCAGCATGATTTAATACCTAATTATATTTAATTTAAATTGTTTTATATTTAGTCTAATATGATAGTCGTGGGGTGTTTCTTCATTAATTGTATTACTTAGAATAATAGTGGTATTACTTACTTAGAATAATAGTGTTAAGTATCAATAAAGTGCAATATTGATTTACATCCATAGTACCGTTAATTTAAAAGTAAAACAGAATTTCGTTTTTACACTTCCGTATTCATCATATTTATTTATCATTTACTTACCTATCATTTTATTATATTTTCATATTAAAATTTATCGATTCAATTTTTGTTCCTTATAATTGTAAAATGGTTTTATTTTAAAAAAACAAAGACTGCAATTTAAAAAAAAATTCTGAAACTTGAAAACTGTGAATTTTTTATTAATTATTTTTTATACGGAACGGCAAAAATTTAGGTGACATTAATTTTTTATGTATTTTTTCGTTATCAGTAATTTTAGATTCAAAAAACGTCAGGTGAACCATATTAAATTTTTTTTATGTTCGCGTACAAAATGTTACTATTGCAAATATTATATTTTTATTTATAATAATACAATTTGAAAGCATATATTATCACCTGCCAAAAAAAGTTTTTCGTTTTCAGATACGTTCAGAAATATTACATTTATTTAGATTTACACGGGCAAGCCACCCAGTGAGGCCTACATTACTGGAAAACTTAAAATGTAAAAAATATTGTACCAAATAAAAAAAAATTGAAAAGCGGAAATATACACAAATACTCCGAACTCCGAACTTTCAAAATATGGCAGAGGCCTGAGGAGTTAATAGTTTTTACTTGATTCGAGATTGATTGATATGATTTTAACAATTATTTTATAAAATGCTCCTTTTCTGGAAACTTACCTAACTGGGGTTACACCACTATTATTGTCACACAATTATTACTTACTTTTAGAATCTAGGGAAACTTCGTAACTGGAGTTACACAACTATTATTGTCACACAATTATTACCTACTTTTAGAATATGGGGAAACTTACGTAACTGGATTTACACAACTATTTTTGTCACACAATTATTACCTACTTTTAGAATCTGGATAAAATATTGAATCTAATTTTTTTCTTTTAACCAGAGTTACACCACTATTATTGTCACACAATTATTACTTACTTTTAGAATCTAGCGAAACTTCGTAACTGGAGTTACACAACTATTATTGTCACACAATTATTACCTACTTTTAGAATATGGGGAAACTTACGTAACTGGAGTTACACAACTATTTTTGTCACACAATTATTACCTACTTCTGGAATCTAGAGAAACTTACATAACTGGAGTTACACCACTATTATTGTCACACAATTATTACCTACTTTTAAAATCTGGATAAAATATTGAATCTAATTTTTTTCTCAACCCAAGTTCATAATAAATTTTTTATTTTGCAGTGTTTTCAAGTTTGGCTGTCAGTTGGTTGGTCAGTATGGAAAACAAGCACAGATGCTGATATTCTGTATAGATTGTACAAGTTGGTATATGCCCTCAGCACCAACACTAATCAGTCTCAGGGACTGAAGGACTGCCAAGTTTCCGTAGAAAAGTGTATTATATTAGTTTTCTCTCTGTGCACAAAGGAAGAGAGGCAGAAACTATTGAATGCTGAAAATGTAGAAATAATCAAGCTGGGAAAAGGTTTCACCAGAAAGTGGGCTTCTTTGAAGCGAAAAATCAATGTTTTGAAATAAATAATCTAATTGAACAATTTAATTAACAAAAGTGATACTAATTTTATATTCAATTGATTTTTAAATAAATATTTTTTATTTATTTTATTTTATTATTTTTAATCATTAATACCATACCTGAGTCTTACTAGGCATTGGAGAAATTGGAGGAAGAGGAATGTTGGGAAATTCCTCCCTATTACAGATCTAGTTGATAAACACAGCTAACATCATTTCAAACATCCTTCCTATTCTGAATGTTGTTCTTTCAGCAGAAACTGCATTAGAATTTTGATTGAATGCACAATCTCAATGTGACCAACATGGTTTAAAATAATTTTTGCTCAGTGGTACCCTTCTAAGTTAAGTCATCTGTTTGAAAGGATTCCTCGGTTAATGAATGGCAAAGTGTCAAAGTGATAATTCCCAATAATTTTGTAAATAATGATTGTAATATTTCAAATTACTAAAAAAAAATATTTGGAATTGAAGACGTTTTGTGTGTGGCGAAATCAAATAATATTGATTCATACAGAAAACTGAAAACTCTTATTTCAAAACATAAAATAATGATAATGATTGTTCAAATTTTTTTTGAGTGTCAAAACATTTCTTATGTATTAAATACAATGAATCTTTTTTATTCAATCAAAAGGTAAGTTTTTCCTTTTAAGGCGATGCCATACGTAGTAATGCAAAATCGTGTGTTTTTGGTTTGTAAATTTGGTCGCCTAAAAATGTTTCAGATGCTTTAATTAAATACTGCGAGTAGAATACATCTTGACCTTTGAAATAATCAAATTTTTTTATGTCTTTTTATAAGCCCAGAAAAAAATAATGTATAGGCCTATGAAAACTCCTTTAAAGTTCAAAATCTCCTACTTACGAACCCATTTTCGGTTATGATTTTATTTTATAATGTGGCAAATTAAGTTATTTATAAAATAATCGGAAAAAAATTAAATATTATTGCCTGAACATCCACAAAATAAAATAAAAGGCACTTTTTGGCCATGTATTTTTCTTGCATAAATCAAAACAGGCGGATGGTGTCAAGCGGGAATTTAAACCTTATCGCCATCTACGTAAGGGTTGTTATTGATAGCGGCTCAATTTAAAATATTACACGACGTAGTGCATCACCTTAATTTACTAATTTTGTTTAATCCTCGATCAGATACACGAGGAACATTTAATTTGTGTAATTTATTAAGTTTCACATTATTATGAAGAATTTATATATTTTAAGAAATTGTCTCTTCTCACCATGCAGTCAATCAAAATTTATTATTACTGATGGAAGCCTTATGGTTTTTTACGGGAGTTTCTACATCAAAAGTGGGGACTTTTCCAATCTCCAGCAAGCAAATTTATTGTTAAAAAGATTTCCCATGATCTTGCATGTTTGAAATCAAACCACATCTAACTGCCAACAGCCCAGAAAGTGGAGAATGTCATAAGAGAATCGTATACATTAGCTGCAGTACCAAATGTGAACTTCAAAATTCAATCTATAGGTAAATGTATCCATACATCTTCAAGGAGGAATCCCGGAAGCAGACGTCTTTCGGTGTCATTTTTGACTAGATATTATACGACGTGCCACTTTACTAAATTAATGCTACAAATTAGTTATGAAAGAAAAGACAACTTTTACATCAACAAGTACCTGGCAGACGACCTGAAAGGTCACCACAGAGGTCATAAAATATCTCATCCGCCACTCATGTGTACCGATGCCAAAATTTGGGTACGAGTTCCCACTTTACGAATATATCGTTCTGCCAACATAATATTGAGGCGATCCCTGTGGCGAATGCGATTATTCAAGCGAAAAATTTATTTTGTCCTTACAAACACAGTTAACTTATCTAATGAATTTGCGGGTTCACCGCATTATTAAGCCGACAGAAAGATATATACGTAAAGAGGGAACCTTTACTTAAATTCTCGAATAAGGGAGTTGAGTGAAAAATATTTTGACTTATAAAAAATATGTTCATGTAGATCAAAAAATATCGATTCTAAATATATAAATATATTTCTATATTATTATTCTTAGAATTAGTTAAACGTTCTTGAAAAAGCATTAAATAGCAATAAACTGAATACGCTCCACGATTGGTCGAAAGAATTCTGACATCACATGTGTCGTGACTTGTACGTACAACGGATCACCGCAATGTCTATGGTGCATCTCTTTCTATTACATGAGAGATGGTCAGTTTAGATGAGAGAGGTGTATAGGCCAAACGTTTATTTGGGCCAAATCACAGCCGGTCGTGGAGTTAAAGCTTCCAAGTAAGTATATCAAATTATTAATTGTGTTCATTTGTACGTTACGATAAATATAATACATTTTTACAGTATAATAATCATTGCGTATCTACCCATCTGACATTTCGCCATAACCACTAGTTTTGTGCAGGTATATTTATTGATTTCGCATGACATGATAATTATTCTCTACTCATTATAATATATATTATAATGTGGTGATGGCTTTTAAATATTTCATCTTTTGTTTACCATATAATAAGGCACTGCTGAAAACCAGCTGCATTCCCGGAGAAACCCCTTTGTCAATAGGATCTATGTGAAAAAAATAGCTCCCATCTATTGTCAAATATTTATGTAGGTATTTGTTGTTATTATTATATAAAATGGATTTCTAAAGATACATATTCGTATAGTGCTTTATAATAATATGTTGTTTATTGCATCGCTTAGAAGTTTTTATTATTATACATGTCACATTACATGTGATTACACTTCAGGCCTCCGCGCAGAAAAGTCTCACAGTGAACTGGGCTGTAAACCGTTATTTTACTTTTGGTCTTACTTTTCTGCGCGGCGGTCAACAAATAGCGTCTTCAATACCGTGCCAGGCGGGAGAAGCAAATATTCTAACTTAAAATATTAATTTAACTATGAAATCTTAATCAATTTTCTTTTTTTTTTAATAACATCAATTCTAATAGACGGTTAACATTGGTAAAAAAATTACTGGAATTCCTTATTGAAGAATTAAATTTTTTTCCTTACAAAATGTTTAAGCGACGTGGTTCTCACAGTTTGAATGACGTCACACCCACACTCCGCCTCTTACCGTTCGGATTCCGCTCGTTTTGGCGGGCTTAATAAAATTTAAACTTTGAGAATTAATTTAACTATGAAAACAGACTTTAAAAAAAAAAAAAATACAAGTATTTAAGTTTGAATGCGAACATTGATAAAAAAAAATACAGTGTGTGGCAAGCCTACGCACGACGGAAGTGAAACTTTTATTATTCTTCTCTCTCTCTTTTCATTTCATTCTCTCTTTTTTTCTGTCTATTGACATATTTATAAGTAGCATAAGATAAAAAAAATTAAAAGTTATAAAAATATGGGATTCGAACCCGGGTCCTGCATAACGAATGTCGAACGCTCTGCCTCTAGACCGCGAGGAAAGATATTTCGCACGACGCGGCGTTATCGGCCTTGATTAGTAATTTTAATGATTCAAAATAAAAATAATTAATCAAAATACCGAGCGACTCTACCGGCTCGATTTGTAAGCTATATTTCGACCAAAATATCATTTAGGTACCGTAAATTAAAGTAAAGGTAAATTAACAAATTTATGTAATTTTTTACTACATTATTACAAATCGTTGATAAAAAAAAATAAGTAATCAAAATACCGAGCGACTCTACCGGCTCGATTTGTAAGCTATATTTCGACCAAAATATCATATAGGTATCGTAAATTAAAGTAAAGGTAAATAAACAAATTTATGTAATTTTTTAGTACATTATTACAAATCGTTGATAAATAAAAATAATTAATCAAAATACCGAGCGACTCTACCGGCTTGATTTGTAAGCTATATTTCGACCAAAATATCATATAGGTACCTTAAATTAAATTAAATTTAAATTAACAAATTTATCTAATTTTTTACTACATTATTACAAATCGTTGATAAAAAAAAATTAAAAGTTATAAAAATATGGGATTCGAACCCTAGTCCTGCATAACGAGTGTCGAACGCTCTGCCTCTAGACCGCGGTTATTACGTATTCGACCAAAATATCATATAGTCAAAATATCTAAAAGTCGCAGCACGAGAGCATTTTATCACTTAAAAAAATCAGAAAAAGAAAAAAAAAATAGTTAAAGCGGGGATCGAACCTCGGTTCTTCACGACGACAATCGGGCCCTCTGCCTCTAGACCGCGAAGCTGAGTTTGGAGAGTGACCTAAAGTAGGTAGGTATATATTTTTTTATTTTTTTTATTTATTTATTAAGTTAAAAGAAATTTACATTTCACTTTCTTAACTTAAATATATAACATTAAATAAATAGTATTCTAATATTGTTCTAATAACTTAAGATTAAAAAGTTTTTTTTAAAATACATTTATACTCTCCGTTTTAAGTGTATCTGGAAGGAGATTGTATATTTGTACACCCTCGTGGCCAATGCCTCTTTTGCCACTTTCAGTTCTTACAGCATGTGTGTACAATTTGTTATGTTGCCTAGTATAATGTTCGTGTACTTGTGACGTTTGTTTAAATGTTGTGTTTGTGTGTATAAGTCCATTTTGGATTTTGTAGATTAGGAGGCATATGTTGTATTCGTACAATTTTCTTATTTTCAAAAGTATATAATATTGGCTAGGCTCGTATAGCGAAATGATCACGGTTTTTCATGACGGAAATGAGTTGGTTTTACTCCGGTCCTCGAAATTGCATAACGCGCGTAAAGAAGTTTCACTTCAAAAAATAAAAAAAATGGACTCAACTTCCTTATTCGTTTCATTCAGATGGCGGATGAGATGTCGCATTGCTAGGTGATCTTTTAGGTCATCTGCCAGGCACTTGTTATCTTCAGAGGTAATAAAATATCTCATCCGCCACCCGAATGAAACTGATGCCAGAATTTAGGTATGAGTTCCTTCTTTACGAATATAAAATATCATTCTGCCAACATAGTTTTGAGGAGAACCCTGTGGCGGAAGCGATTATTCAGATGAAAAATTGTCGTTTTTCTCATAGACACTGCTAACTTACCCACTAAATTCACGGGTTTGCTGCAAATATTATGTCAGCAAAACGATACATTCGTAAAGATGGAATCTTTACTTAAATTCTAGAATTTGTGTCATTCAGGTAGCGGATGAGATGTCGCATTGCTAGGTGATCATTTAGGTCATCTGCCAGGCACTTTTTACCTCCAGAAGCAATAAATCATCCGCCACCCGAATGAAACTGATGCCAAAATTTAGGAATGAGTTCCCGCTTTACGAATACCTATATCGTTTTATAATATTCTTAATGTAGTAATCTTTCACATAGATTGATTTATTCATCAATATGAGTGCTATGAGTATGCGAAAAGCTATAAATTAAGGAAACTAATTCCTCTCAGGGCCTATGATATATTTGTAAATGCTGTGTGGAGGGTCTTTTTAGGAAAGTATGAAGAGGAAGTTCTGGGAAGGAAAAAAGACATGAGGGGTGGGTCAGTGTGTAGACGAATGAATCCACCCCCCCACTGCGGTGCAAGGCGATGTTCCGAGAGAGTCCTGCTGGAGATGCCAAAAGGTCTCCCGATCTGGCCCGCCCGCAGTAGGTGGGCAGGCGAAACCATACATAGCCAGGACCCGGACAAAGCTCAACCCATGAACGACGCCTGGCGCGAGTAAAATTTTAACGCCTAATAATTAAGATAATCTCAAAGGCGATGTGTTAGGAGTTAGGAATCATCAACCCGTGCGCCTTGATAATTCGGCGTCCGAAGCGGACTGCTCCAAATGCGCCCGCTTAGGGCTTCTAATTCTTCATTCCGATAATTTTAATGAGTAAAGTAGGTAGGTAGCCGTAATCTAGGCACTCTCTAGGAATACCTTCTCTAAAATTTACATATCTTGTGAATTTATTTTTTATTCTTCCAATGGTGTGTGAATTAACTTCATAATTTGAGACCAAACTGTGGAATCATACTCGATATGACTCCTTACTAGTGACAAATTCAATGTTTTGATAGTGTTGATATTATGAAGGTCATTAGATACTCAAATAAAGCCCAACATTTGCAAACCATATACCCAAGTCAATTATTTCCTGTCTAATCATATACCCAAGTCATTCATTTCCTGTCAAACCATATACCCAAGTCATTTATTTCCTGTCAAACCATTTACGCAAGTCATTAATTTTCTGTCAAACCATATACCTACCCAAGTCATTCATTCCATGTCAAACCATATGCCCAAGTAATTTATTTCCTGTCAAACCATATACCCAAGTAATGCATTTCTGATACAGAAACTAACGAAATGTTACTAATGGAATAATAAAAAAATAATTGATTTTTTTATTGTAACAACTCTACCATCTATGTAATATATCATCGAAGAATAAGATAATACTAAGGACGGGTTGTTTCGGAGAATTTGAACAATTCATCAAATTTCAACGTTCATTTTCAAGTTCAGTGAAAGATTTTTTCAAGTTCTGTTTTTATTTCAGTTTTGTCAAGCAACTAGCCTACAATGATATAATAACAGAACTTGAATAAGTCTTTCACAGAACCCGAAAATGAACGTTGAAATTTGATGAATTGTTCAAATTCTCCGAAACAACTTGTACTAAGAAACCTAAACGAAACATGAAATAGAACAAGACACCGAAACTAACAAAAATAACGCTCTCAACTGAGAATCGAGCCCAGGATCTATGTCTTACCGGGAAAACTTCTTTATCAGCTCGACCATTGAGACCTAATTATTATACGTATTATTTGTCGATCTCATATTGAAAAATCAGAATTAACAATATTATATTGAATGATCATAAAGTTGTAAATCTTAATTTATTTAACACAAGAAAGGCTTTTTCCCCAGAATAATCGTGTCTACCACATGGGTCACCTCAATATTATGTCGGCAGAACGATATATTCGTAAAGCGGGAGCTCATTCCTAAATTTTGGCATCATTCATTCGGGTGGCGGATGATTTATTGCTTCTGGAGGTAACAAGTTCCTGGTGGATGACCTAAAAGATTACTTGGCAATGCGACATCTCATCCGCTATCTGAATGAAACAAATTCCCAAATTTAGGTAAAGGTTTCCTCTTTACGAATACATCGAACCCGTGAATTCATCAGATATGTTAACAGTGTCCCCGTATGCCCCAGAGTTCTCCTCAATATTATGGCGGCAGAACGATACTCTTAGGAATTTTGTTTAGTAATTGGAACGATATATTCATGAAGAAGGAACTCCTACCTAGATTTTGGCATAGGTTTCATTTGGGTGGCGGATGAGATGTTTTATGACTTCTCGAGGTCACTTTTCAGGTCGTCTGCCAGGTACTTCTCCCGATGTAAAAGTTGGCAGAACGCATAACCAAACGACACTACTATTTGCCTTTAGTTTTTTTACAGTGTCATGTCGGATATTATCTAGCCAATAATGACACCAGGAGATTTCCGTTTCCGGGATATCTCTCGAGCAGAAATCTTTTTACTAATCTTATTTCGCATATCATCGCTTGACTAATATATCCAACTACTCTACTCTACAACTGCCCTAAGCGAGGGTATCTCCAAGGTGTCCTCTGAACCAAACATTCATTTAAGACATTTTTATGTATATTGTTTTTTTATATAAATATAAAACGTATAACATTTTTTTTTAATTTTGTCATTATTTATGAATACAAAAGTGAATATTTGTCAAAATGAGGTTCTCTTTATTTTTTTATTACTACAACATGGCACGACCAAGTAAATCAAATACTTGAGTCGGGTCATGTGCAATGTGGACAATGGGGTTCTTCTTTATTCTATGGATGATGTCAAGAGTCTGAATAATAGGGTGACCGGGTATCTCATCAAAATGACAGTTCAACACACCTACAAAAAGTGATATAAAGTCATGAAAAGTGATGAAATAAAAACTGTTTGTTTTATCACTTTTAATGACTCTTTATCACTTTTTAAATGTGTGTTTAATTGTCATTTTGATGAAATACCATGGAACCAGTAGGTACTGTGGTTGGCAGGCTTAAACATGAATAAATAACATTTCGTGAATTTTTCTCAACTCCAAGAAGGTAATAAAATTAACTTCTTTCCCGAGAATAAAGAAGTAAATGCGGCATTATTCAAATTGGTTCACAAACAATAATTCCCCTTGAAGTTTGTTCGGCTAAGTCAATCCCGCGAAACTTCACACATTTAATTTAACTTCATTCAAAAGTAGTTGTCCTGAAAAATTGCGTTTTTCTTTCTTTAAATTGGGATGATTTTTTCATATTATTTTCGCCGCTCTCTAAAGAAATGCTGGTCTAGTAGAAGATTCTAGCAATCTTATGACAGCACGAAGTTTTCAAATACTTAGATAAGCACTATTATTATAAACCTGGGATAAAAACAATTTTTATCTCAGATTATTGGTTGCAATTGCAAAGTTTGTACATGATGTAGTTATAAAGTATAATATAAGTAAAAAATCTTTTTTTTCACAATCCTCACTAGAGTTTCCCGTTCTGAAGCAGTCTGTAGTTTTAAACTTTTGTATTTAGTTTCAAGTTGTCTTTAAATATTGTTTGTAAGTTGAATATCACTTTGTTCTCTCAGTCATGTTTTAAAATTATCAAATAGTTTCATAAAATAAAACTAACTTCATTCTTAATTCTATCTGTGTGTAAGAAGCAACAAAAACACTCAAACGGCGAGCTGGTATGTCTTGATATTTGCAATGATTTTCTGTCTGAAATTTAAATTTCAACGCAACTACTTTCGGCTCTCAACATCATTTTTATCTTAAGGTAACGAGCTTTGAAATTTCTTTATTGCGGTCAAAATACATTGAACCGTAATAATGTGTACCAAGATTGATAGATTCGTTGATTTATTATTTTATTCTGAATAATAAAATAGTTTTTTAACACAATTTATTAGTAGGAAGCGTAAAATAGTCTACACGACTTTGGCAAATATATTTTTAAAGAATTTTGCTTACTTTGTATAATAAAATTAAAGCTTGCAAACAGGCTAAATATTGCGGTAAAACAAATACATCCAACATACGGAATTTACGTACGGAAATTCTTATAAAAGGTTGAATTTTTAATAAAAAAATCTCAAAAATGTTTTTCATTCTTGTAATCATAATAATGTAGGTCTCGGAATTTCGTATTTTTTATTTGTCCTAATAATAATAAATTATCGTTTCAATCGACCCAAAATTGTAGAAATAAGTAGATAGGGGACGTACGGACAATAAGGCTATTCTGAAAAAAGTTGATTTTTTCAAAAAATAACAAAAGTGTTTAAAAACACTAAAATGAAAAGATATTCCTAGATAATTATTTGTTTACACACAGAGAAAAAATAATATTCGTGGTTTATTAAAAATCTCTTAATTATTCGTAGTCCGGTTAAAAAGGGATTGCAGGCCGTTTACTGATAAACTTTTAGACATTTTATAATATATCGCAACACGTGTTCATGCTCCTGCATTTGCCTTGATAATATATAATGACGAAATGCGAGAATATGGTGATTTTTATGAACACTTGTTCCGACACCGTGATAATACATTCCTTTTTTACTAAAATTTTAACAGGAAACCTATCAGTTCATTCGTTAAGGGCCGATTTTAACCGGGTTACGAATAATTCGAAGAGATTCTTAATAAATTAGAAATACCCATTTTTCTTCGTGCATGCCCAATGATATTTTTTCAAGCATGAAATTCTTCCGTTTTTCCCCACTAGGGCATAGGTACATAGTTGCCGGGCAAACTAAATAATGATGTATAATCATCGCATTATGATCACAAGTACGCCAAACAGACTTTATGGGTCCATTCATGACAGGCGACACAAAGGACCGAGTCTTCAATCGGTGGGGCGTATAATAGGTATGTTTGCAGATAGTGCAAAAGTAGTCACGGTTCTCTGTCGTTTTGGCAAGTATCTTCTTTTGTTTTATAGGTTTTTTCCTATTGAATAAACCAGATTAATCATATGAAACGTTTAGCATTGAACAGTAGCAGCCTCCAGTAATTGTTTTTGCTTATTGGCCCGGAATACCGGTTGATTTAAAGCTGGGCATGGTTGGAATATCGAGCTTGTCGCGTATATAATCCGTATTTGTCAGAAGTCTAGATATCAGTAATATTACACGTGTTGTCTTTGATTATAATAGAGGAATGTGCTTAATTTTTCTATGTAAAACCAAATTACTATCTACGTGAGTGGTACATCTGTGCTCTCTACTGTCATCGGGAGATCGAGAGCTTTCAAATTGTCAAATGTTTTAGGCGGGATTCTTTTGCGAGCTGGAGAATGCATTATTAGCAGCATTCACTATTCATGTAAATGTAGCGAACAATCCGCTCAAACATTGTCAGAACGTTGAAAAATCCCACTTATATATTATATACCGTACTAGACTATTTGTCTACTTTAGATTGATTATTATTGAATAAAATCGACATCCCTTATTGCTAGATGGATATAATAGTCAATACATGGTCCATACTGATAAAATCAGACAATTTGCGTGTATTTCGGTGAGACGGAAGACATGTGAACGCCTTTTTTTTTTTTTTTTTTTTTTTTTCATATTTTACTGCTAGCGCCTCGACGTCTAAAGTAGGAACTATTCTGAGGCTTACCGAGGTTTAAGCGGCCGATTTAGCACGCTTGAATTCGGGTGAGGAATATGGCACATAGCGAATATACGGACCAATTAATATACCGGGCATTACCATCATTTAGCTGCAGATAGTATTCGTTTTGCCCGTCTCCACTTTGCCCGCCAGGGACTTGCTGCACCTCATAAAATACAAATTATTGCATCAAACTAAAATTACAGCTCTGATTTACTACCTATCACAGTAACCACGAAAACAATACATTTCACTAAAATTAGTTTCCCACTGCATTCATAGAAAAAAATGAAAATTATGTACTCACTCTGATTCACCGATCATTTTCACAGAAAAAAAATGTATGCAGTCAAACCGTAGTCCTAGCTCGTGGGTGGTTTATTTATGCGTAGCTCGCTCAGGGACCGACGAAGAAAGTATCACCTGTCTGTCCCTACCTATTCATTTGCATATATTGAAAAGGATTCTATTTAACGCACGTTACTGTGGCCATTAACTGTGCCAATATGGTCTGAGCAGGGCCGGGTGCAATTGGGGCAGTCCGCTTCGGGCGCCCAATTGCCAAGGCGCCAATGAATACCTAATACAGTGCCCTAGAGATGTTTTCTAGCGCCAGGCGCGGTTTGGTTATGGTTCAGGGCAGGCCCTGGGCTTAAGAATTCTCAAAAGTTTACTGTAACTAGTCTGGTGATATCCTAATTTTATTCCATAAAATTAATTTGATTGGCTTATCGCAAACGTACCTATAATATTTGGCTGGAGAAAATTAAATTGATAAATTAGTCTAGAATCCTAAGACTTCCCACAAGGGGAGGGGGAGCGGAAGCAGATCGAGTGATTTTCCAGAAAAACAAGGTTGTTCACCATTCACCAACATTTCACTTATCTAAAGAATTTTTATATTGTAATAGGGAGCATCTCTCGTCAAAACACCGATTACGTTGCAGTTTTACGCATTTTTTCGAACCTACCCCCCTTAGATGGTGAAGATTGTAAAATTATGATTCATACAAGCTTCTTGCTTTTGGAACAAAGCTCGCCGGTTCAAAAATAAAATAAATGTAATTTTATTTCACATAACATAGGTACGATTAAAAATACTTAAATATATTTGTACTTAGTCCACTGTTCAGAATATGATTGCCAGATACCTACTCGCCACCCACCTCCTTCAGCTTTACAGTATTCCTAAAAATGAGGATGCCATAGTTGATAGATCTACTGGCTTCTCTTATCACACTTCTGGTATCACATACACATATAACAAAAGACTTATAAGTACTTACCTATATCAACGAAATCATAGTTTTCAAATGCAAGTTTGTACAACTTGTTAAGTCTCAAAATCTTCAAAAGAAAGATAGTATGTTATGGTGGAAGTCATTAAATTTCCGCACTCGTGGAGGATAATTGCTGAACATCATTCAGAAGAGAAAATGCATCGACGGGGCATAAAAGAAACTACACAAGTGAATTTTTCAAATTCTTTTTATTTCTCAATGTTTTTCTTTACACAAAGATAATATTATAACTGACGTTTCTGCATTTTTTTCATTTTAAATTAAACATATCGATAGAACCCAAACTCCTGTTACAAAGCTTAAATTAACAACTATAATTACAAATATTTCACATTATATCAACTACATAACATTTTCATTTTATTTTAATATACAATCATACAATATCAATTACAAAAATATTACAATTTACATTAGAATCGGTACCTACCGTTATAATTACATTCTTTAGAGGATTCGTTGAATTGACCCTACACGGAGTTTGGGTGTAAATGAGCCTTGTATACGATCAAAACCTTCCTACATACTTACCTAAGCACTGACAGACAAGGTAGCCGACCAACTTGTTCAAATACAATTTCTTCAATTGTGGATCTATTTACTCGAGTTACCCCTAATAACATAGCAGCCATACACGAAAATTGATAAAACTAATCACAATTTTTTAAAATACGAAAGGAAATAGAAATTTCGTAAGTTCGAACATCTGCCACTAGAGGCGTTGTCGGTGTATAGGCATTTATGTAGGATGGAATTGATTTGACAATCGCTATGGCGGTGACCGGTGACCAGACACCAAACACGGAATGCAATGTCTTTGGGAAATAGATCGTACAGAAACTGGAAACCTCACTGTGTTACTAGAATAAAGCGCGTGTGAACACTACAGCGTGAAACCTAGTTAGGTGTTTCTTCACAAGACAACCTCACATGTTTCAAAACCAAACGCTTCAAAATTCATACATCGCTTCTATCGTAAATACAACACATAAAATAATAATTTACTACTATCAACTATGAAATCACTTTCCTGATTTTTTTCAAAACAGAAACAAATTTACAATAATTTAACCTAAACTTTTGTTTTAAAACCTGTGGTTTTAATCTATCATACAACAAACATGTTGTAGTTTAATGGTTGACAGAAGTGACCGAGTTGCTCAAATGAGGCGGTTAACGCTAAAGTGACATAAGCCCAAAACACCGAACTCGGATAAACCCGTTCAAAGTTTAGAAATGTGAACACTTTGCAAAAACGTTTTTTTGGGTTATGTCATTTTTTACTCAATTGCCTCGTATGTGGCCTATGTGGTAGATTTGAATGCATATTTGATTTATCTATTTCAAAACAGTTATCACAAATGAGCAGGAACACTTGTGGTATAAACAAAACAATAAAAACATACGTTCAACACGTCAAAGTATTCTAATTAACAGCAACGTTCATTTTCCTAAAGCCGCCCAACCAACTTGACATTTTCAAGGGTGATGGCGATATATATTTTTTTAATTTCTTCCCTAGCACGGAATTTACATTCACGCCTTCTCATATCGTCACTCTTTAACATTTAAGCATTTTTATAATTAAAGCCATTTTATTGTTTTATTTTATTGTAATTGTGCAAATTATATTACTTTATGCCGAGACATGGAAAACGATTATGATTTATTTTATATATTTATATGTTTACCTTCAAATTTGTTTCTCTGAAATTTGGTTCTTTAAGCTGCTTTCAGCCTTTATTAGGACTATATTTAAGGCGATGCACTACGTCGTGAAGTATTTTAAAATGAGCCGCTATCAATAACAACCCTTACGTAGATGGCGATAAGGTTCAAATTCCCGCTTAACACCATCGGCCTGTTTTGATTTGTGCAAAAAAAACATTGCCAAAAAGTGCCTTTTATTTTATTTTGTGGATGTTCAGGCATAAATATTAAAAAAAAATTTCGATTATTTTATAAATAAATTAATTTGCCACATTATACAATATAATCATAACCGAAAATGGGTTCGTAAGTAGGGGATTTTGAACTTTAAAGCAGTTTTCATAGGCATTTACATTATTTTATTCTGGGCTTATAAAAAGACATATCTAAAAAGTACTCGATTATTTCAAAGGCCAAGATGTATTCTACTCGCAGTATTTAATTAAAGCATCTGAAACATTTCTAGGCGACCAAATTTTCAAACAAAAAACACATGATTTTGTATTACTACGTATGGCATCGCCTTAAATTGTTTACGTATTGAAATGTGACACTTGTACACACGGTTTTCTTTACAAAATGACTTTGGCAATAATTGTATTTTATTTCAACAGTTTTTAACAGTTAAAGAAAGCACACATATTTAAATTAAGACGGTCCGTAAAGAAGCAGCGTAACCCACACGCGCGTATCTAGCTGAGGTAAACGCGTTGATCCCTTTAGGTGCGTGTTCCTTAAGTGTGTCAAAAATAAATCATTTGATTATTTAATATAACTTTTTTGTTTGCTATATAAAAAAAGTAACTGCCTATATTTCCAATTTCATAAGGAGGTGTCAGGGCACGTGTCCCCCATGCTATAGACCAAGTTCGAGACGTTTTCTATAGACTAGTGCCCTAGTCCATATATAGGTGTACCGCACATAAAGGGTTAAAGTTAAAACTTAATTTAGATACGTCACTTCTGCGCTGACCGCCTCAGTTGTGATGTGAAAGATAAATGTTTCAACAGTTTCATGGAAATAACCTGAGGGACTCGGAAAACCGAAACGTATAAAATCATCCTGACATTAATTATATTTCAAAATGGAAGTCAATAATGACAAAAATGATCTTAATATGTAATCATTCGCTAAACAAGTAAAACGCATATTTACTAAAATTAATAAAAATAATTGTGTATTTATGTCGACTTCTGCATTACCATTATGTTCTTATAAATAAAACGTAAAAAACATATATTTTATCGGCAGAGCACCTGTATATTCAGCAAAAGAGGAATTCGAGTCCAAACTAAATTAATTAACAAAATAATTCGTACAATTAAATGACTTACTTACTATATATTTTTTCAGTTAAAAATAATTCATGATTATTATTCTCAAATAAAAAATTAAAAGAACAAAATGAAGGCTTCTAAAGTATGCAATAAAATTCTCATTGGAGAGAAAAGTTTTTCAGAATATTTGGAGTACTGACAAGTTCGATGTTTGTCTCAATGGAGAGAAATGTTTGACAGAATATTTGGAGTACTGACAAGTCAGGTGTTTGTCTCATTGGAGAGAAATGTTTGATAGAATATTTGGAGTACTGAGAATTTCGGTGTTTGTCTCCATGGAGATAAAAGTTTGACAGAATATTTGGAGTACTGTTAAGTTAGGTATTTGTCTCATTGGAGAGAAAATTTGGAGTTAGGTTAGGTGTTACTAAAAATGTGTTTTCGCAAAAAAAATTCTAAACCGTAATAATTTAATCAAGGGCATACTTACATACGATCAACTGCTCGACAGGTTAAGCAGAGATGGTCCAATTTCAAGATTCCCAAAGCATAAACATTTTCTGTGATTTTTAAATATTTTTATTTATTTTCATATTTTAGTATAAATTTAGGTTCTTGGAAATAAAATTTAAATGGTGAAACAATTTTTAGGAATGTAGGACATTGAATGAATTGGTCGAAAAAACGACGTCTCATCTGCTTAGTTCGTTGCAAGTTAAAGTGTAGCAGCAAAGGGCGTTAACGACATTTTATTTCTAAATCAGAACAGTTTGTTTGGAGTGTGAGTTACTCATGTCTCGTATATATAATAATATACGTTTATATTAGCTATTATAACATTCATACAAAGAATTGACATAAGACTTATTGAGCTATTACAATCTATGGCACTTGTTATGGTGTGTGAGGTGACATTACATTTGAGTAAAAAGGAAGTAATCTCGCCAAGCGCGTCCATCACCAGAGCCTAAAGATATTCACAACGGGTAGAAGGACGAGCACCTCGGTTAAACCGCTATTAAATCTTACTTAATTGAAATTCAATGGACGACCGTTATATTAATATAAATTGTACTTAAGCTTTGATGTAAACAATTGACTTCGGTTTTTGTATGTATCAAATTTTAGGCATTTCTAAATAATGTTTTTATTACACTTTAAAAAAACAAAATATAACTTTTATTGTGCACCCATGAAGGCATTTCCAAATCGTTTTTACATTTTATCATCAAGATGTAAACAAATTGCAGTCAAAATACATTAATAAATAATAAACAAAAAAATAATCAACAGGAACTTAATATTACGAAAAATGAGGTATGATGTATTGAAACACCCTGTTTAAAATGATTCACAAATTTAATTAAAAATTACTGATAATAAAAATAAACATAGTGTGCAAATTATAATATTATGTAAGGTTGTATTAATCGCCCACAGTGGTATTTATAAAAAATATTTTCAATGATATCCTGCTTTAAAAATATTTGAGAGATATTTCTGTTTAAGATAAAAAATAATTGACTTTACTCGTTTACCTACAGTAAAAACATCTTAAATTTAATGTAATGTTGAGGTGTTTGATACATACTAGATTATGTACTAGGTTTTAAAGGTAATCTGAACATCAAATAAGCAACTCTCTATGTATAACGCTACATAATGCGACATTCATTTGACAATTTATCACGAGGGTTGTGTTTGAAAATATCTACTTTCGAGTTTCATCAAACACTGGAACACGTCAAGCATCAAATATAATGATTGGAACATCAGCTAGATGGGATCAATGAAAATGTATAGCATATTTATTCAGTACTACATATAATCACTTTGAGCTTTTGACGGAAAATATATGTACATCATTTGTGTGAAAAAAATCTCGATTGAAAGCCCGAAGTGCTTTCCATTAAATTCCTCTCACCATCTGAAACAAGGAAACAAAACAAGTATTAGTTAAATATACTAACAAGAAAACAGTTAAGGTTATTCAAAATTTATGACGCCAGAATGCATTTTTCTGTGTGAGTATTGTGTTCAACCAACTCTGGTTGCGATACTTGTACACGGATTTTCTTTTAAAGATAAATTAGTTCTAGCGAGAAACGCTATAAAATATAGTGTTGGAAATTGTGGAAAATAATAACCATAAGAAAATGTAATAGAATGACCCGTTCTTGAAATTTAAAGAAACGGGAGTAGAAGCATAGTAGAAGCATAGTGGGAAGAATGTTTAAACGACATGGGAAAATTAAATTATCTTTCTTACTGTAAAATAATCACGAACAATTTACCCGAATTTTTCCTGAGAAAGATCTTTTCATTATCGGGTTGACAGGGCGGCATTTAAATAATTACTGCCCGGGAACGGTGATCATTGGCGCGGTAAATTCCACCCGCAAGAAAAACAATTAGACCGGATAAAAATCTGCAAGCGGGTAAAAATAACCCATTTTTAAACCCTTTTTCGGCAGATAAATTCCCATTTAATTTAATTTCTCCTTGACGCAATTTTAAATTTACGCAGATTCTCGCAGTTTGGACAGCCTCGACCGCCATTTCTCCCGCTCGAGGATAAACTAACTTACAGCTCAAGACGGGAATTATTCACTTAGGTTAGACGCTGGAAATATTGACTAATGGAATGAAAAAACCAAAAAATGAATAGAAAAAAACGTTTAACGCTACGCGATAATACCTTTAGTTTTTCACAAATTAAATAAGTGTTTAATTAGTAACCAGTAGATGAAAAGTGAAAGGTGGGAATTACTCACTTTAGTTAGATTATGGATATTCTCACTGACATATTGACAAATATAATGAAATGCGAAAACTTTTTAGAAATAATTGATTTGTCAAATAAATATGGTAATTATTCAGTTAATTAATTGATTTTTGTTGTAATTAAATCAGTATTACTGAAAATTCTCCAAGAATGAATGGCTTCAAAAATAGTTAACCGAGATGGGGTAAAGAAATCCTTCTAAAACATTTAAAAATTCTGTGAAAATGTTTAGAATAATTTTTTTGAGAAAAATACGCGCTGCAGTTAGTAAAAAAGGATTGTAGTTCTAAGATAAAGTAAAAATTATTCTAATTTTAAAATTGGCTACAGAAATCGAATAAATTGGCAAATCGGACAAAAATATTTTTATTAATTTGACAGTTTAAAAAAAAAGTATAATTATTAAACATACTACTACATAATAAAATATTACTACATAATAAACTCAAATTTGCTTTGAAATTTCAAAAAATCTTGCTTACGATTGTGTGAATTCACACAAGCGATAAATATAGGTACCCACCTACCTAGCCTAGCCATAATCAGAAAATTGTTTAATTAATAATTTTATAATTAGTGTATTTCTTTTGTTTAAAATTTTGACAGATGATTTTTCAAAGATTCCAACGGTGTTCATTCGAAAAGTATATTTCTGGCGTCTCTAATTTGTGTAAAAAATATCAATATTATAATAATTAAAATCAACAATATTTAAATATTTTGTAAATACTTTCAGCTTTACAAATCCCACAATTATAATATCCCGTGATTTTTCACGGTTCTGCGCGCTAGTAGTATATATATATATTAAATAAAGGAATTAATATCATAAGTGAGTTTAGATATCATACTTTAGTAGTATATAATAACACTTCGTTTATTTCAAAAACCATGAAAAAGTTTCAGTAAGACAGCAATGGAATTCAAGAACATAAAAAGAGAAGGGTGGGAGATTACCTATGGGCCGCGAGCATAAATATATCAGGCCATATGACCCGAATAAGCAAGAATCACCTATAAGGAAGTTCTGCTCTAGGAATGCGGCAGGAGTGGGGAGACAAATTGTGTTCTTGCATTATACAAGGGGATGTTTTTTCATATCGTTGATAAATTAAATAATAATACATAACTTGGTCTAAAGTCAGAATAACGAAGATTATGTAAGAGACGATATTATCTGATTATTAATAAAGCAAATATTGTGTGCCAAAAGTGTATGGCGGTCTATCGCGTGAAATTAAAAACAACCCTTAAAAAACAAAGTTTTATTTTTTATAGTACATCTATTTTTATTAATATATTTAAAAATGCATATTTTTTGGAACCGTCCCCCCCGGTATAAGTAACTTATGGTTACCCCTTCAGGGCTAGTTACCCCTCCCCGGGACTGACTAAAATGAGTGAAACGCGCTCTCACGTGTGCGTGAGCGCTAAAAAAAAGTTGATAGAAAGCCCAAAGCTGCATGCCAGAAAGCCTACGAAGAATATAATTTTTGTAAATAAATTCAAGCACGATCACACATTAAATTAAGGCACTACTATAAATTTTAATCTTTAAAAAAAATATGTTTTAAAATAATGTTCCGACGGGTTCAACGTTCCGACACAGAATATGACCAAACTATCAAATTTCTAAGTTAATATTCAAGTTCTGTGAAAGTCTTATTCAAATTCAATTACCATACAAGTACTGTGAAACAACCGGCTCATGATGACACAATAACAGAACTTGAATAGAACTTTCAGAGAACATGAATTTTAACTTTAAAATTTGAAGAATTGTGTAAATTCTGTCAAACAACCCTTAGTAACCACAAACATGTGGTTGAAAAAAAGTTGGTTCGGTGGGACAAAGGGTAACGCACCCGCCCACGAAAGCAGGAGATGGTAACGCACCCGCCCAGCAAAGCAGGAGATGGTGAAGCACCCGCCTAGTAAAGCGAGAGATGGTAACGCACCCGTCTAGAAAAGCAGGAGACGGTAACGCACCCGCCCAGTAAAGCAGGAGATGGTGAAGCACCCGCCTAGTAAAGCGAGAGATGGTAACGCACCCGCCTAGTAAAGCAGGAGACGGTAACGCACCCGCCCAGTAAAGAAGGAGATGGCAATGCACCAGCCCAGTAAAGCAGAAGATGGTAACGCACCCGCCCAGTAAATCAGGAGATTCCGAGTTCGAGTATTTAGTACACAAAAAATATTTTTTTATTTACAGATTTTTTTTTTCTAAACAAGATTGGTTCCAAAACTATTAATGTCATAGTGGATAATAAAATCCGATAAAGACAAAAATAAGAAAAATGACAATAAGAAATTAATAAGATTAGCACACCCTCGCAATCTCCAGCCCTCAACCCGTGTAGAGGCAGTGGCGTAAGTGAGTAGTGTCGGGTACATTTCAATGGGAGAGTTCAGTCGACAAGCCTTCAGCGGCGCCGGCGTCTGTCCCCCTGTCTCCCCCGACTCCCCTACCACCCAAACCACCCACCCCACTCCTTTACACGATCTGTACGTACTTGCGCTCTAACAACCCCTCGTGTAACGGAGGTACAAGGTTGGGTGGATCAATATACAAACTTAACAGGTTATTAAATAAATAAAGAAAGTATTTTTTTTTTATGTAGGCAAGTTATATTTATCATCAACACATAAGTTTTTATTAAATCGATTTATTTAGTAGGTACTGACTTTCTCACCCGGTTTTAAAAGCGTTTTTGTAGCACCGACCGCCGAAATTCGTATGTTTTAAGAGAATTATACAGAAATAGATATAGAAAAATCAAGGAAATATTGAAGGAGTATTGGTCACATATCAATTGAATTTCTAAGAAAAAATTAAAACTTGCAGCACAAACACACACTTGAGACGAGGAAAACAAATGAAATAAGACTTCCCTTCAGAAAAAAAAAACCAGAGTCAAAGTCGTTGTTGTACCAATCAATATATTTGACGAATTAGCAGAAAAAAATTATAAGAAAATATAAACAAATTTAAACTCATAAACATGTATGTTTGATTTATACTAAACAATGTTTTTTAAGTAGGTAACTATGTAGGTACCTATTTAAAACACCACAAATAGTAATTAATATTTGTACATCGTTTTAGACACTTTAGAGTTATAGATATTCCCTGTATAGAATATCCAATACTTGAAGAGGAGGTACTATACTGCCGTGGTAACTAAAAACACAGTCTCTTCCTTGAGAGCCTCATGGAAGACGCTGTTTTTAGTTACCACGACGATATACTTCTGAAGATTTATTTTCATACGATATGTGTTATGGATGTTTGTTTTGTATGACATCATCATCAATCAACCATGCTGATTTCGGTTCTGTGATGTAACTCTGGTTCAATGAACTCGGGTTTGTTTTGAATTTGTGTCATTTCCAAATTGGAACTGATTGTGTCAAAAATTCAGACAAACGATAAGTACCTACATCTAATATTTTAACAGAAAATTATTTTAATTGTAATTGTAAAATGAAACTGAAAGAAAAAACTGAACACCAACCAGAAAGACCTAAATATAATATAATATTTTTTCACAAGAAAATAATTTAAATTCTATGAGTACTTGTAATTTTTTTACTATAGAAGAAATATACATAGAAAATTTAAAAAAAACTCTTCTGTATTTGAAATGTGTATTTCTTTTGTTAAAATTTCTTAGGGTAAATTTTGACAAGTAAAGTCAGATTTCGTTTTTTCAAGGGTCTGCGCTTTTTAGCTAACATGCAATTACCTATCAATCCTATGAGAGTATTAAAAATCATTCCTGTCACATTTAGTCCTCGTGGCTAGTTCGATTTTAAAAAAATGATCTATCTTGTTGCTTTTGTTGGAATTAAAATGATATTGTGAGCTGAAAATGATTGTGTTAAGAAAATGTAAATTTTCTAGTATAAATTAGTTTTGCTAAAAGTACCTTCCTATCAACGATTGAAATATAACTTACAAGTGTTTTGTCTATGGTGCATAACATCACCCCTATAATAGGGATGGGATGGCTCTCCAAAACTGTAGGTACGCGAGTTACGAAACATTTTTCAAATTCCGAAAGAACACACTTGGAATTCGAATCGCCCCGGATGAAAATTTGCCGGGTTTTTCGTGTGGCGGGTCGGTTGGCGCCATGTCGGTCAGCCCGCGGGCCATCTATCTCCAGTAGTTTAGTGGGGGGAGACCACGTGGGCTGCCAAACAACTCCGCGAGGGAAAAGGGAACTTCGAATTATTGTAAAATTGAATAGATTCCGTTCCCGCCTTTTAGCTGTGACGTCATTGGTACCCATACGTATCATACATAAATGGAAGGTCGTCAGATATTATTTGAGTGGTGTGATCTGAAATTAGCCGTGTCCGATATATTTATTTACCCTTGAGTGAGTAATATATTAGACTTGGCGAACTTTGTGCTACAATTTAAAACTAATTTTGCAAGCATCTTTTAATAACTAGTTTTCAATTTCAAACAGAAAAAACACAACGTCTTAAGAAAAAGCTATTGCTCAAAAATATGAAACTATTGTTGAGCTAATTATATTGTGTATCATTCGTGTATCTCTTTGTGGCTCTTGCCTCTTTTTGTATTATTTGTCATTTGAGTGAGTTTTCATTATAGACTTAAAATGCATAAGATGACAGTAAAATAATTTATTATATGAGTTTAAAATCATTATGCTTAATATAAAGAACCGCAACTGATATTGCCTGTCCAACAAATAAAGCCCCTCTCACCGAGTCAAAGCTGCCGCGAGTTAAGCGGTCCTAAGGTCAATGTGCATCGGGCTTAAGATTAAAATAAAACAGACTACTTTATCGCTGAATTCAGCCGTCGACCGCAAAAGCTTTCAGCTTGCCAAGTTTTTTCTATCCAGAAGAAAGTGTAATTTACCCATTAGCCAATACAATAAGGGTTTATGTTCAATCTCTGAAGGAAAAAGCGTTATCCTAGTAAGTTGTATTTCCTATGAGAGTCGTTATTTTATTTTCTTGTCTCACGTGAACATGTATTAAACGAGTGAACTTAATTAAATAGAAATGTGAAAATCCTGGCTCAGTTGAATAAACAGCGGGGAAAGCTCTAGGTAAGAGCTTTATAAAAATGTGTTCATTTGCCCCATATTCCGTGGTCCATTAGCATTTGGAAGATGTCTAGTGGTTTCGTGATTCATTCTAATCAAACTGAATTCTACTACGGTATAAAAAATACTACGGTACTCGTAGGTATACTTTGAATAGCAAATGTGAAATCGTCGTGTTTATTCGGACTTTCTAATTAGCATTTTTAATATTATTATATTATATATTATTCCGACCTGCCTAAAGAAAGTTTGAAAAAAGAATTGGCATCAAATTTTGGTTTTGATTTATTAAATAAGATAACATTAGAACAAAATTTGGACGCTAGGTCTTCTCTACGTTATCTACTGTGAGTGGTTTATCTATGTCTCTACTGTTCACTTCACTATAACTACTAGCATGTTATGTTGTAAGGCTAAGAGGACTGGGGTAGAGTTTAGGAAGGTTGGATACGTGACTAAAAATTTTAAAAATAAAAATATTTTTTTCTTCAGGGATCCCCTAAGCAATAGTGTAGTTGATGCGCTCGTCTGGCGTTCCCTTGCATACATTCTTTTCCGTGTCTGTTCGTGCTCGAGTCAAGGGACGCGAAATGAACCATCAAAGGCCACCACTACATAATAAATACATCATGGAACATTGGAAGAGTCCTGATAGTCTCTAGGAAAACCCTTCATTTATTTTGATCTTCCTCCAGTTCCCTATGTCTAAGGAACGTAGCAACAACGCAATCAATAATAATCCAATTACGATACAAGAGTGAAGAGATAGCATTCGGCTTCACTCAGCTTGGGAAAGCTCGGCTAGTAGAATTTCTTGACGATAATTTAGAACAGGCAATGCATAGGTTATCAAGTCTAAACTAATCATTCTACTGATACTGATGATGTGACCAAAATGATGTTTTTCAAACACCAATCGATTCATCATAGTGTGTTTATGAGCACATTTCTGGTATCGGAACGCTGCTATAAATGTGTCAAATAAAAGGTCAGGGTTTCCCTATTATCGATACAAGCGTGGACAAGGTACAAAGGGTAGAAGTTTAGTATTGATGTAATGATGCTTTTATCATTTCGCATTAAGAATTGACGTTAGTCCGTCGTTATCACACGCAATCAGGGCGCTGTAGACATTTCAGGAACGATGTTCGCAAATGTTGTCCGATTAATATCTCCGCGAACTGTACTTTGCAATCGTGTTCAATGTCCAACGGCACGAAGTCTTTTAATGAAGCTTTTGCGTTTTTCTATTCAATTGACGGAAATGTATTTAAATGAAAACAACTTGATCAGTTTTCGCGATTTAATTCTCTACTCTAAACGCCACTGGCCATTTTCAGTAGAAACTATTCCAGATTCCTATTTTATTTTATTATTTGAATCTATCTTACTAACGAAACTTAACAGGGAAGTAATTAAAGTTATCATACCATTTCAACACGGATTATTTTCGGGAAGATCAACACTATCAAATCTTATAATTTATCAATATCATCTATTCGAAACTTTTAACAAACGTTCCCAAACTGATACAGTATATACTGACTTCAGCAAGTCATTTGATAAGGTATCACATAAAAAAATAATTCAAAAATTAAAAGCTCTTGGCATTTCTGGTAGTTTGTTAAACTGCTTGAAAAGTTTGAGGCTTTCAGTGCAGTTCCACAGGATTCTAACTTGGGACCAATATTATTTTTAATATTTATCAACGATATTGTAAAAAATATATGTAAAAATAAACATATTCGTATTTGCCGATGACCTTAAGATTTACAAAACGATTACCTTCATCAATGATTTCATATCCTTCAATGTAAACTCGATCGCTTAGAGGAGCGGTGTAATCATGATGAACTCTTTTTGAATATTGATAAGTGTCAATTTTTAATATTCTATAGAAATAAAATTCCTTTTATGTCTTTTTATAGCACCAACATTGTTCATCCTAGAAAGATGAATCATATTAAAGATCTACGTATCTCATTTGATGAAAATTTAACATTTGTCCCACACATGTTAAATGAAATGTTTGCGATTTATTTTAAGAACAGTAAAAGATTTTACGTCACTCTATTATTTTCATATTCTCTTCTCTTGTAAGAAGTAATTTAGAATACAATTCCATTATCTGGTCCCCATACTATAAAGCGCATCAAATTAAAATTGAGAGAGTTCAAATCCAAATTTTACACCTAAATAAATAATTTAAATTTAACGAAAATAATGGATTTAACTTATATCCGTACTAAAATTTAAATCAGATTTTTTTAACATTTTGTTTCACTAACATTATTATAATTTGCAACTAACTTTTTATGACAATATTTAACTTATAATTTATTTTTTCTTTTATGTTCATGTTTTTTATTTGCTCCAGGCAGGCGTTAATTAATTTGGTTCTTATCTTATTTTTTATATCTTTTGATGCTATTAAAATATTATTGTAATGTCAATTTGAATGCACTATGTAATGCAATCAATTTATACTTGTTTTATGTAAAAGCACGATGGGCGTAAATTAATAAATAAACTAATTAAATTAGTTATATTTTATGTTAATGACCCTCAGAACTAGCGATCTAATTCTTCATGGGGTGTTATGAATTCTAATATTGTAAGTAAGTGTAAATCGGCTATCCTAATATAAATACATTTCAAGTAATTTATTTTTATTTATATACCTAAAACAGAGCATTTTAACATTTAACAGCTATAAGAGAGTCGACTAAGTTGGGTAAATGTTGAGATGGCTTATTAAAGGGTATTTAGCATAGATAGAAAATATCTTCATGTTTGGGTAGCAGAACTGCTTCGATTTTTTGCGATCTTAGATCTTCGATTTGTAAAACCCATGCAGGATTTAAATTGGTTTCTAGAGTTGAAGGCCGTTGAAGATACGATCGAACAATCCGCAAGTAATATTTTTCACAAAATGTAAATTCAAACCCAATCATTTTGTGGAAAGATGTTTTTTGTATCGTTTTCGATCTTTGATACTTTGTAGTGTATTGAGTGCTCTGTGCTCCGCGCCGGTAAGGAGCGCGTAATGAAGCCATCCTAGAATATAATATTTAGATGAGTGGTAGCGTTGTCGTGGCAACTGCCAAAGAGGTCCTAAGAAGTAGAAATATCCTTTATAACGACTTCCAATTACGTCTTACTGCATACACGCAAGTGCGACACAATACATATAAGCCAACTGGAGTAGAATATATTTTAATGCATCGATATTCATGGAACCGATGTGTGAACATCGTGCACAGATTATTCCGCACATGGACCTTGAAAACACCAAAAACAGACAGACAAATCTGGACGAAAAAAAAGAAGTTAAGAAGAGACTGGTCAAAATGCATTTTAATGTATGTCTAATATGTATGTCTAGTATGATAATGTATGTCTACCTAATATTTTTAAGGTTGAGAAGTCGATACTTTTTAAAATTCTTATTTGCGTTGAAATCGAGTTTTGATGAAAAAATCTTTCTTGTTATACCTAACCTGACCTAAGTAAGTACTGTGGGACTACTTTCTTTCTCCCCACATAATAAAGCTAAGAAGAATAAAAATAACGAGCCCTACACAAAGCCCTTTCTACAGTACTATAAAGATACAATTTTTAAGGAATATTCTGTGTTCGGAGTTTTTAATGTTGCAATGATCGTTTAAGAGTTTTCGAAGTGCAGAATGATCGTGTGCAGAGTAATATGCGCGCAATATTCGAGATCGGAATATTCCGATTTCGCACCAAAATCACGTTTTCGCACCAAAATCACGTATAACAAAATCACGTTTGAGCACAAAAATCAAGTATATCACATTGATCAGATGACAGTATTTAGTAAACCCGAGTAGATATTAATACACGTAATAAACGCTACCAATATGATGGTAATACACGGACACGAGGGAATGTTTGATGTAAACAGTTTAGTGCGGGTAATGTCTTTCATGTTTACCCGCAAAGCATAGCCAGCCAGCAGCTGTTGATGTATATATATATATATCAGTACAGGGCCAGTAAGCAACTGAAATTCGGCAACCTGTTGCTAAGGGTCTTATGTACATAAAAATACGTTTGGCGAGACTCATTGAATCCGGCATTGGGTAACTTTTGTGTTTTCTTTTAAAAAATGGATACAATGGAATAAGCGTGTAAGGATTTTAAAATGAAGAGGTAAATAAATCCTCAAAGGGAATTTGCACGCCACTTCAACGTGTTTTTAAAAGTAAATTTTAGAGAAACAAAAAATGTTATGAGTTATATTTTATAAGTATTTTTTTATTGGCATGGTAACATTTACAGTATGACTTTATCCTCACGGTCCGGTATGAAATAAATATCGCCCGCATATGGAAAAAATGTGGGCAGTGAAAGTAAGCAAAATCGTTCCCGCACTGCACCGATCCGTTTACGGGAGCCAATACAAATATTCGTATAGAAAGGAACGCTCCCGGTATCATGCATTCTTACTGCACCCGGCATGCTGATTGCTTACCAACCCGTGAGGGAGAGGCCTAATATTCATTTTCATCACCGAATATTTTTTACATACCTAAGCGCTTTTTTACTATAAGTATGATAGCATTTACAGTAGTTAATACTAATAGGAAAATAGTTGTGGAGTGTAAGGTTAGCGTGGCAATGAAATTTCTCTGATTGCGTTTTTAACATCGTGAACGCCTCATAAGGAGAATTATTTGTATGTCTATGTGTCTATGTTAGAATTGTGTAATCATGTATGTTGCTTAACTAAGTTACAATTAAAATTAATTAGATTCACTTAGTTTTCAATCGATTTTAATTTACGTCAAACATAGCTTCAAACGACTAATTCGTAAGCGTTAAAAAAGTGAAATTGTGTATATTATATATGATTAAAGTTAACGATGTGCGGGCTATTAAATATGTATCTTCCGGAAGTATATTTCACTATAAGAAGGTCGCGACGTTGTGGAAAAATTAAAATAAGAGATCTAATAAATCTAGACAAAAAAGAGGAAGGGACATAAAAGGCAGAGAGAAAAGTTGGACATCGACTTCGTTAGCTAAATTGCAAAAGTTGAAGTTTCCAGTGATTGTAGGAACCCGGGATGTTGGTAGGCAGTGAATAACTCCCGCACGAGATTATATTAGGAGAAGAACTACTTCACAGTAGATAGAATAACATTATGTAGATACTAGACGGCCTCCATGGTCGACGGGTGAGGCTCTAGACTCTAGACTAACAATCCAAAGGTCGCGGGTTCAAATTCCGGTGCGCGCAACTAAATTGTATTTGATGAATTTGTGATGTTTCACAATATATTAATTTAAAAACAATATTTAGTATACTTGCGGCACGTTCCAGAGTGTAAGATACACTCAGTATCGCCCTGGCGTAAGACCACAATTCAGAATAATTGCTTGAAATGGATTTAGCCGTGTTTGGTTATCAGATCTGAATAGCCAGGTACTTCCCCACCTTCCTCTTCCACTTCCTTCAGCCTCACAACATACCCTAATTGGGAATGCCATAGTCTCACTGGCTCCAGACGGTTGGGAGCAGTTGGGACTCTAGTGCGGTATTCACACAAATAAAATAGACTTAACCTACGTAGGTAAACAATAGAATCAGAAGATTAAATGCTATGCAAACAATTGTAGGTACTAGCTACTAAACTAAAGAAAGGTTCATTTGAATGTGAGTAGGTGTCTTAATAGTATAGGTACTGCCTACTAAACTAAGGCAAGGTTCATTTGAATGAGAGTAGGTGTCTTAATATTATAGGTACTGTCTACTAAACTAAAGCAAGGTTCATTTGAATGTGAGTAGGTGTCTTAATATTATAGGTACTGCCTACTAAACTAAGGCAAGGTTCCTTTGAATGTGAGTAGGTGTCTTAATATTATAGGTACTGTCTACTAAACTAAGGCAAGGTTCATTTGAATGTGAGTAGGTGTATTAATATTATAGGTACTGTCTACTAAACTAAAGCAAGGATCATTTGAATGTGAGTAGGTGTCTTAATATTAAAGGTACTGCCTACTAAACTAAAGCAAGAATCATTTGAATGTGAGTAGGTGTCACATTTCTGGCGGGATTTTTTCGCGCTAGCGCTACGCTGTCTCCGGGCGTAATAGAGGTTCCGGCCGAATTTCTTTAATTTGTTTTAAATCGCTATATCTTCGAAAATAATTAAAATATTTTAACAATTTCTCCGTAGTAATTCAGCATACCCAAGCTATAGAAGTACTAAACGAAAATTGAATATTATTTGAAATGCAACTCAATTAACCATGTAATACGTTTATTACGGTCCGCCAATCGGTATTTACCCATATCTGCTTTCTTTAAATACGCCCGACATCTCTCGCTCGCTTGCACATAGGAGTTTGATAAGAGAGAAAATTTTTAATAATTAAATATTACAATTTGAGGTTTTACCCTCTAATCAAAAAAAAAAATTCATTCTAGACTTGCAGAAAAGTCAATATATATCACACATTAAAATAAGATATGTTTATCTAAAGACGCTGTCTAGATTGCATTTAATTCGGGTTGAATCTTGTGATCATACATAAAGATAGTTGCCAGTAAAAATGTGCGGTGAGAAAAATGAAGACAATGTTGGTAGTTCTTATTCGAGGTACGATAGAGTTAAATATGACCGAAGCAGATAGGGTCCCATTAGCTCATTTGGTAGAGCGGTGCCCCGGCAAGGCAAGGGTCCTGGGTTCGAGTCCTAGATGTGACCGTATCTTTTTCTGATTTTTCTGTTTCAGATTTTCGTTTAGAAATCGCTAATATTGTCTTCAATAATTAAATAAAACGTAATTATTTTGTATTGTATTGATCAATTACTAGTAAAAATTATTACCACATTATCTAAGAAAATATAAATAGCTACACGGTTGATGTGGCCATATCTGGCGTAAATTCTGTATTCGCAATATGTTCACAATTTTTAAAATGTATATCAGAGATATGCTGAAAATGCCGAATGATAATTGTCACGCGTAAAAATAGAAACAACATTACAAACAAACTGTAAGAACACGAAGGAAACCAATTCTTCAAGATGCCATGACTTAAGGAAAGTTAGTGAACAATATAATGAAGCTAAGCAAAAAGTGAGATATTGTACCTCAAACAAGTACAAGGTAAACATAACCAATACGTAGAATTTTTCATAAATCAATTTGATTTAAAATGATAACTCGATAAATAATATTATAGAATTTGTCAGTCAAATAAATCTAATATAAAAATTGGTAAAGCGATGAATAAATTATTATAATAAATTTAGTGGACGAGGTTCTTTAAAATGCCAGCCTAAAATATTTCAATATATTGAAATTATATGCATTTTATCGAGGTGTAATTGTGTACACACTGTATATCCATGGGGTTGATTTCGTGTTGAGGCGTTGTAGAATCACGAGGAAAGAAAAATCTACATTTTAAATTCAACGCTCGAAAAAGTCATCGACTAATGATGGAAGATAATAAAGGTTATGTGAAATATCTACTTTGAAGTCTTTAGCCACAGTTTTTGGAAACGTTATTTTTTTGTAGAAATATAGGATGGTCTTCAATGTACAATATAACAAAGTATTTTTTGCTGATTTTTAAAATACTAACAAAAATGATGCGTTTAATTTTTTTAGGTTATGTCGAGAAAACCGTGACGGATAATGGGAAAAAAAACGCCTTTATTGTGTGAATTCATACTATGGATACGTATACTCAATGATAAAATACGGAATAGTTTTTTGGGAAAACTCAGTAAACGCCAAAGGTGTTTCGATCACCCAAAAGGTGTGATCACCGGGATTCATGTAGACCAATTTTTAAAAATCTCAAACTTCCGACATTGACGGAAATATATATATAATGGAGTTATGCCTGTTAGTTCGATCATCTCCAGAAAAGTTCCCACAAAAAAACTCAACACATAAACAAGCTACAATGTTCACACAAAACTTATTAATCCCAAAAGCAAACAAAAATATATTTCAAAAAGGACCACACTACATGGCCATTAAAGTATATAACAACCTTCCACGTAGCATCAAACAAATAACCGACATACTTAAATTTAAATCATCATTAAAAACATTTCTTTTAAACAAATAATACCTTACATAAATTAAATACCTCTGTTTTTTTATTTTTTATTTACATACATTTGTTAACATGTAATGGTTGGGTTATGTAATATAATGTGTATTTGTTGGGTTAGCAGGAAGAAATAGGATGTAACCTATAAGCTATACCTTTTGTACTCAGTATTTTAGTGCAATATATTTTTTTTGAATTGCCTACGCACTTTGCATCCTTTACAGCTTCATGATCCCAGAAGACATCGACATTTCTCCGACAATGTTGGTGGGGCGTCGCGTCGCGTCGAGTCGCTTCATTTGCCTAAATATGTCCAAACATAATTTGAGTTTGGTCTACTTTTGTGATGTGATTATGAGAAAACTTGCCGCCTGAACTTTGCGGCTTTTTTAAATGAACATTCAAGCGGCGGAGGGAATCTTATTATTATTTTACAAAGGGAAATTTAATTTTCTTCGCATCTTTTGAGGCCGTGTTTAACTACGACGCGTGGCGGTCGGGGAGAAATTATTCTTTAATAAAGTTTTTAATAATTTAATGCGCAAGATAATTCTCACAGTTCATAATGTATGTTTTTTGTTTGAGCCTATTTAAGGATTCCACGATAGCCAAGTGATTTCAAAGATATCAACTAATATACAAGTTTTACTGTATATAATATACATCGAATGTCTCTTGAAAATGATTATATAATTAAACTACCTACACGCTCCGGACGTCAGTTAGAATGACAATAGTTAGAACGACAAATTCAGATTTAACCAAAACATTCAGTGAATATGTGAAGTTATTATAAAATATTTTACAAAATTACTTCCTCAACACAGGCTATCCTACTGTTACGTGATATTTCATCAAAATGAAAATTCAACACACTTTTAAAAGTGATATAATCATTAAAAGTGATGAAACAAAAAGTAGGTTTAATAGTTACCTATGTAACCTATTTATCACTTTTCATGACTTTTTATCACTTTTTGTAGGTGTGTTGAATTGTCATTTTGACGAGATACCCGGTCACCAGAATCAACACCAGAAGTAAGCGCACTTTACCCACGGACAAAAAACATACCTACAAAAAGTGATATAATTTTTCATTTCACTTTTTGAGAAATTATATCACTTTTTGAGAAAATTTCTCAAAAAAGTGACATGAGAAATTATAGCAACTATATCGATTTCACATTAAAATCGATTGTTCCACTTCGCGACTTAACAATGGTCGCGAAGTGAAACAATCGATTTTAATTTTATACATTATATGTAACATACCTGAATACATATAATGTATAAACCACTGAGCCTAAACTATATTTAACATGCATTTTTAGTTATAGTTGCTAATTTATTACAATACAGATATAATATTACAACTGAATTGAAGACACGTGATGTTTCACAGTCAGGTAAATACACAGAAAATAGGGGCACCGTTATTACGTAATTAAAAAAGAGACTGAGATAGTAAGATAATAATGATAAGTAAGTATTTCCGTTTCTGGAAATGGAAAATATGCATTTTAATAGTTATTTCGTTAAAATTAAAATCGATTGTTATTGTTATTAACGTGAAAGTTTGAATTAATTATTATTTTTTTGGTAAACTAAAGTTTAAGACAAGATTTTTTATGCATAGCACAAAGGATAACAATTATTTTTACAAGCAATAATTATTAGCCTGAAACACTCATCCACATTCACATCCACGTCCCGTTGGCGTCATGTATCTTTTATCAGGTGATTTTTTAATGTGGATGAGTGTTTCAGTCTAATAATTATTGCTTATGAAAGTTTGAACGTTAGTTTTTTATTCTTCTCATTTAACATAGGTTCTTAGGTTCTCAGTTTGGGTTTTATTAAAAAATAAATGAAAATCTAGTTCCTGAGTAGCCGGGTAATTTTTTGTAAATATCTCAAAGCCAAATATAATATTGAAAATTGTATATGAAATAATTGACAGGCATCTACAATGTTAACGTCTTAATTAGGAATTTTCATGGACACTATTGAAATGCGGTCAAAACTTGTAAAACCTAGCTCTATACACTGCACATTGCAGTGCACCTGAAGGAAGTCATGATTTCACTGAACTGCTATTGTAGTTGGTGGGATCCTATGGGTTAAAGAACCTATTTTAATATTATTATGTCAAACCAAAGCGTGAAGAAAAGATATCAAATATATTGTAACATCATTGCAAATTGTCTGTTATTTTTTTAACAAAAAAGCTACTGAAATGCATTATTTTCCATTTCTGGAAACTGAAATACGTTCTTCTCATTATTATTATCTGATTCAAAGGGTTAAGTGTGTGATTAAAAAAACTCGGAAAAAATAGCTTTATCAGGTTTTAATAAAACAAAAAAACTTTAGTATAGAATTGAATTGGTGATTAAAACTTATCATTTTATATTATTATTAAATATTGATTATCACGTCAGATTCCACGTCAATGTAATGACATTATACGGCTGTATTTGGATAATATATTATAGTGATAAAGTATTTTTTTGGAATTTGGAATAGTATGCACCTAAAAAAATAATCAGATTTTTTTTATTATGATTTTATTTAATATCATTTGTTTTAAAATCGTATGCAATAGATAAACCCAAAATGGCGGTGATTTAGTGATTGAACCGCCTCGTTTGTATTAAATCAGTGATGCACAACCGGTGGCCCGCGAGTTCATTTCATGAATTTGACTTAAGTATTTTTTTTATTGGTTTGATATTTGGCCTAAAAAAATTATCGTCGCTCCCTCCGTCGTTGGCCGCTTGCATGAAGAATGTCACACGATATCGCCCTACGTGAACTCGTACTAATCGTTGCTAATTATTTATTTTGGGATTTGTTGATTTCACACTGACCCGTGTTAAGGCCTTACTGTTAACTAATAAAAACGAGGTACGTGTGTCGTATGAGTTACGCGTACCTCACCGGATTTCGATCATTTTGGCGGGCTTTGAAAAATTCAAACTTTCAAAATTATTTAGGACGGATTGTTTCGGAGAATATGAACAATTCATCAAATTTCAACGTTCATTTTCGGTTTCTGTGAAAGTCCTATTCAAGTTCTGTTATTATATCATTGTAGGCTAGTTGCTTGACAAAACTGAAATAAAAACAGAACTTGAAAAAATTCTTTCACAGAACTTGAAAATGAACTTTGAAATTTGATGAATTGTTCAAATTCTCCGAAACAACCCGTCCTTAGACTATGAAAAGGCCAGTAATATTTAAAAAAAATACTGGTATTTTCGTTGAAAAACTTGAGTGAAAGAACCAATATTTTAAAAATATATTGGTATTTTCGTTGAAAAACTTGAGTGGATTCCTTATAAATACTAAACATTAAATAAAACATCCCTCGCGAAAAAACTTCAAATACAATATTCCGATTGTTAACATTATTTCAATATTAAAATAGCTATAGTTTAAATGGTGTAAATCAATAATTGAAAAACAGATTTTTGGAAAGTTTATACTTAGAGTATCCCTGGGTCCTTGAATGGACGCAGAGGGAAAGACCGAAGAGTCCGGGTGACGCAAGAACAAAAGGGGGTGACAGGGAGAATTGGGGACGGGCAGAATATTACAAAATAATTATAACATCCCGACGCGGCGCGGAACAAGAAGAAGAAGTTTGATAAATTAACCGACAGGCAAAGGCCAGGCAAAAGAGGGGCAGAAAGAAGAAACGCCGACGCGATTTCTCCTCCATTTTTTTTGCGGCCAACTATGACGACAATGGAATCTTTAATTGCTTTTTTTTTCTCCACCCGTCCGCGGATTAAGTGATTAATTATGTACAAACGTGGAGCGACGCTGGATTTGTCGGCAGCTCGGCGCAAGAATGGGACAGGTCGGGTGTTAAATTAATCTTTCTCGGGTTTCTATGCCGTGAGACTCCCTCAATGGGCGCGGGTGTAAGATTCTTTCTTACACTTTCAGCCGCCTGTCATTCGATTGACAAATTTTCTCCGGCGAATTTTTCATCGAAAGTATATCCGGGCTTTCAGGCCGACACCGGGTTTAATCGACAAGAAAATCATCAATGCAGAATTAGGGAAGTCGACAAGAAGGATAAGATTTTTGCGGAAAAGTATTTATTCGTGTAAATTAATAATCAGATTTAAAAAAAATACTGATCACTTTGTTTCATCATGCTATTGACACGAAGTTATTTTAAACATGATCCTCGGTTGAAGCTAGGCCGGTATCACACAAATAAGTGAAACAAAGTTGTTTTAAACATGATCCTCGGATGAAACTGGCCCGGTACCACACAAATAAGTGAAACAAAGTTATTTTAAACATGACCCTCGGATGAAACTGGCCCAGTACCACACAAATAAGTGAAACAAAGTTATTTTAAACATGATCCTCGGATGAAACTGGCCCGGTACCACACAAATAAGTTAAACAAAAGTTATTTTAAACATGATCCTCGGATGAAACTGGGCCGGTACCACACAAATAAGTGAAACAAAGTTATTTTAAACATGATCCTCGGATGAAACTGGCCCGGTACCACACAAATAAGTGAAACAAAGTTATTTTAAACATGATCTTCGGATGAAACTGGGCCGGTACCACACAAATAAGTTAAACAAAGTTATTTTAAACATGATCTTCGGATGAAACTGGCCCGGTACCACACAAATAAGTGAAACAAAGTTATTTTAAACATGATCTTCGGATGAAACTGGGCCGGTACCACACAAATAAGTGAAACAAAGTTATTTTAAACATGATCTTCGGATGAAACTGGCCCGGTACCACACAAATAAGTGAAACAAAGTTATTTTAAACATGATCTTCGGATGAAACTGGGCCGGTACCACACAAATAAGTTAAACAAAGTTATTTTAAACATGATCTTCGGATGAAACTGGGCCGGTACCACACAAATAAGTTAAACAAAGTTATTTTAAACATGATCCTCGGATGAAACTGGCCCGGTACCACACAAATAAGTGAAACAAAGTTATTTTTAAATAGAAAATATGATTTTTTTTTAATAGCGAACGATTTAACAGGTTAAAAAAGAATGATATGACACAGCGAAAAAAGATTTTTTGCACAAATGCAATTGGGTTTTGTCATTACATGTTAGCGTAAGATGAAAAAAATCAATGTAACATAATAAATAATCCTGAAGGTTGATACTTCTCTCTACGACGTTGGGTATTGCGTAATACCAATAACCATAGAATTATTAATATTTAATATAAATGAAATTTAAATTTTTTAAATAAAGTGATTTGAAAACCTGGCGCAAAGCTATTCCGTGGAGAGTGGTATTATCTAGTCAGCAGGGGCAGCCTCGTTACCGCGTATTACGACCATACCACAATGTTAGTCCGTAATACTACCACCGCACAATTTTAGCCCGTAATACGACCATCGCACAATGTGAGGCGCGAAAACTTGCCCAAATTATCTTCCTTACATCCTTCGCGAAAAAATTCCGCAAATCCAATGTAAACACGTCGTTTAATTTGCACTTTCGCCCCTCAAAATGATCGTCGGAAAAGTGAAAGGTCCAAAACGTTAAAAAAGGAAAATCTTTTCTCGCAAGAATCACGCTTATGCTTTCATTAATATTAAACCAGGCGGGGATTTTTTTCCGGTGGGATGTTTTCGCGAAGGCCTAAAACCCTCGAGAAGGTACCCAGTAGCAAGGAGCAAGTACAGTAGCTACTGCTAGTACAGTAGCTACTACTAGTGCGTAGCTACTAGCAGTACGTAGCTACTAGCGGTAGCGGGTGTGAGGGCATATCAATCAACCGGCTGCAATGGACGGCCGTGATTCTTGACTAAAAAAGTATTCATTTCTGTAAAGAATCTCTTGAGCGGATTCCTGAGTCTGGCAGATGATTCTAAAGGAAAATTTTAAAACCCAAAGATTTATGAAATCTTTTAAAAAATCAGTTTTTTGGCAATTAGGTTTTTAGTCTGAGTCATTATCTTAATTAATATTACGAGTTTTAATTTTGTTTTTTAAGCTGGATTAGCAGAATTGCGGTAAGTACCCAGACGCATAGAAATTAACCCTAATCGATGTATTTTGTTTAAAAAAAGAACATATTTATTTATAACTGAGAAAAAATGACTCACCTTCAATTCTATAATCCAGGATGTTCGGATTTCGCCCTTAATTCGAGCTGAATCCTGCACAGCCCCCTCCCGTTTACGACTAAATAATTTGTGGAACTTTATTGTATATTATTATATCTCAAGCTCGTGTACATCTCTCTGTTACACCCCTCTTCCATACACGTCACACGCACTAATCGTTAGCAAAACCATCATACTTAAATAATAGTTATAACAAAATAATCAACAACTAACAATAAAATATTGTCGATAAAAACTATAAATTCATTCAAACAAGTGCTTACTTTTATTAGGCAATATATTATTCTATTAGCATCCAAACATATTCCGTACCTATTCACATTTAATTTAATAATTTTGTATATATTTCTAGCTAACTACTGAAATCCTAAAGTGAACAGGTCAGTGCTCAGTACGAATCAGCCTGTTTCATTGCTACTATTGACATTAGCGTCCCGCCTAACTGGCAGGGACCATGGGACACGTGACACGTGACACGTGACACGACTCGATGTCCGTCTTGTGTAAATGCGTAGCGTCGCTTCAAGTAATAAGTCATCATTGGGTAAAATCATAAATGTACAAGATATCACAATCAAGAAAAATCCATAAGGATGTTGGTACAACGTAAAACGCCGAATGTCACCAATAAATTAACACACACTTGTATTTATCCATAAACATGAATCGATAAAGTATTTCAAAAGATATGCAGACATTTAAGACAGGTAGCGAATAAGACAACATATTAAGTAAACATGAATAAATCTGACGTAAAAATATCGTACAAACTAACGGCAAATATATCTTAATCTTAAAGAGACAATTGACTATCAGCGTTTATCTAACTAACTAATTACGCGTCACCCACGTTCTCGGTCGTCTAATGTTCCCTACGCACATTCTCAATAAACAGTTCCGCAATCATTTCCTAAAGTAACTTGTATTCATTAATGGTAACCCGTCGAGTAATGTAGAAAAACTAAAGCTAAGCTACCCAACACTTAACCGGACCGAGTTCCAGCGACAAGCTGAGGTAACAACTGTTTCACGCATTCATATCCATACGACTCGTTAAGCATTATTGTACTGTGAACCACCGCCTCCAAGACCGCCATGCCTCTGTCAGGTACCAGGGACAACGCGACGTTCTAGCGCGGCATCTCAAGGACAAGAACACTAGAATTAGCTAAGCGTCAGAATTCAATGTACCCAGGAGGGGGCTATGGAGGGAGCGAGAGAGTAGGCCGGAGGCCTCTGTTGACCCAATGAGTCATCAGAACCCGTGACGCCCCCAGAAGGTAGAGAACTGTGGTAGACCATCTGGCTCTGTTGCTGGCTCTGTTGCTGTTGTTGCTGTTGTTGTTGTTGCTGGTGGTTGTGTTGCTGTAGCTGGTGCTGCTGATGTTGCTGCGGGAAGTTGAAGTCCAGGGAACCATCCATCGAGAGCTCGTGCTTGATCACCTGTGAAGAAGTACTATACATATGGATGCAGAACTAGTCAAATTAAAAAAAAACATATTTCACATCTTAAAAATTTACACAAAAAAGGTAAATGCTAAAAAAAAACAAAAAAGCTTCAAGCAGTGTCAATTTTGAAGGCGCTACAGAAAAAAAGTTAAAATACGGATTTATGTTTTTGAAAATATTAATTCATAAAATTCCATAATGATTTTATTATTTTTACTACTTATTTATTGGGATCGGACCGGTTTCACTCTGCTTTGTGCATCTTCAAACTGGAATCAGTATTAAATAATCTGAAGATGTCCGTATCAGGGTGAAACTGGTTCAATTTTAATACAAATAAGTGTAACAAGATTATAAAGCTTAAGAATCGTAATTTTTTAAGAAAAAATGTTTTTTTTTGTTAATTTACCAATTCGTTAACTACAGACGTGTATTGGTCTGAAGAAAAGGGTTCGGAATAGTATATTTACCTCATCCACATTGCAGTCGAAGCCCCCATGCTCGAGGGTCTCGATATTGATATTGAGGTCATCAAGCAGGGCGGTGTTGTTGAGCACCCCCATGAGCTGTCCCATCATGGTAGAGCCGGGCACCAGGGCCTCCTGCTGAGCCCCCATCAGGGCTCCGTTCAGCATGGGAGATTCCTGACCTGATGGTGAAAGAGAATAACATTAGATTTGGCAACATGTCATATATATTCGATTAGAGTAGGTTGAAATAGGTAAGTTGAGAAGATAGATTCGAGAACTTTTGATTTGTATTTTACCCAATTTTGGAGAAATTCAATGAAGCTTGAACGAGCGTGGGTACTTTAGTGGGCCTTAAGCTTACCAGTAGTTTCACGAAAAAGCTACGATTATTGGATCACTATCAAGTCAAGAGTCACATAACAGAAGAATCCGCTCTGTCTACGTGATGGTTAGTTTGTTGCTCACCTTGCATCATGTCCGTGAGTTGCTGCTGCGAGTTGAGCGAGCCGGGGGTGAGGGGGGTGCGGGGCGGGGAGCAGGAGGAGGGCCGCCCCCTGAGGTAGGCGGCACCCCCCGTCTCCGAGGGGTAGGACGGACTCACCTGCACCGATGACGGGGACATGCTCTAATGGAAACAGACAACATAACAGTTGATTAGTTCAACACTCTCAATGGTTACGTGAACCACACGTCTGCTGCGAGCTCCGTTGTAAGCTATCCCTCTGAATCATAAGACTGGCCGCATATATACGTTTTTCGTATTCGATTTCCGAATTCGTTTTCCGTATTCGGACATCCGAATGCACGGAATCAGTAGAAAATACATTAACTGCCGCACACGTTCGTTTTAGTTCCGAACGGAACAAATTCCTTACGCACGTTCCGAATGCGAGCCGGCGCGTTCGGAGAAACCAAATGGAAAAAACCTAATGACGTCATGTGGAACGCAGCTATTGCATACAGTTTGTTTGTGTCGACGCAAACGTACGGAAATTTCCGTTCGTAATTCAGTGTTGCCAACGGATCTTGACCTAATATCGCCGTTTCTCATACATAAGGTAGCGTAAAGTAGCCGAATTTGCTGTTAGGTGGGACATGTTTAAAATTGATGTTTTTACGTGAAAATAAAAATTTCGTGGGGGGGGGGGTGGCTAGAGAATTTCAAAAAAATAAAATTTGTTCCCAGAAAATAAAAAAAAAATCGTGGGGAGGGTGGCTAGAGAATTTCAAGAAAATATAGTAGCTTAATTGGCGACCAATTTAGATTTTTTCGGCGCCGATTCTCGCTCTGAGTAGCCTAAATGGCGATATATCGCCCTTGTTGGCAACACTGGTACTGACGTTTATACATTCCGAATTAAGAAAAACGAACGTTTGCGCTAGTCTCACGGAATTCCGAATACGGAAAACGAATTCGGAAATCGAATACGGAAAACGTATGTATGCAGCCAGCCTTAACGACGCATGTAACAGAAAGAAGTAATTTTCATCTCTGATGATTACGGATCAACCCTGACTCGAGATAAAGACATGGAGCTAGGAAATCTAACCAAAAGAGAGGCCTATGGATCGAAAGTTTCAAAAAAGTTTTTTATTATTAACTACTTTTTGCTACTGTAACTAGTTTGTTTTTAAAACCCCCGCAGTCCCGTCTTACCCCGCAAATGCCCAAAGTTGTTAATTAATTCCGTTTCATGTTCATTTCATGTTTTTTTTCATTCTTAAGCTTCCTAATAAAATATTGTAAGTTATTTATTATTAAATACATTTTTTTAAATCAATCAGTAAAAACAGTAAAAGTTTACTTTACTATGATACATTTATTTTTTACTAATATATGTATTTGTATAATAAAATATATATTAGTAAAATATATATATTAAGACAGGGTTTTCCAATAAGAGGTGTTATTTTGAATAGCCCGCTATTTCGGTAGATATTACTTTTGAAGCTGTTATTATTTGATATTTGACAAGTAGAAACTACGCCATTAATAAAAATGGAACGATACACAATTCAACAACGCATTGAAATTATTAAAATTCACTTGAGTGAATCAAATGCAAATCATCTTGAGTGATGAGGCCCATTTCCACCTCGGTGGCTTCGTCAACAAGCAAAATAGTCGCATCTGGGGCTCGGAAAACCCAAGAGTTATTGTTGAAAAGCCTCTCTATCCTCAACGTGTGACTGTTTGGTGCGGTTTATGGTCCAGCGGAGTCATTGGACCTTACTTTTTCTAAAATGAGGCTGGAACAACAGTTACGGTGAATGGATTGCGCTATTGAGAGATGATTGGATGAATTGGATGGTATTGATCTGGACAACGTTTACTTTCAACAAAACGGCGCTACGTGCCACACAAACAACAAAACCATTATTCTTTTACGATTAAATATCAAAATAACACCTCTTATTGGAAAACCCTGTATATATATATTTTGGTTTGATTGAGGATTGAATCTTCATCTCCAGGGACTGGCCCTTAACTGATGAGAACTTTTAATATGTCTTTTGAAACATTCAAAGAAAAATGGTTTAAGTGAGGATTGAACCTTCCTCCCCAGGGACTGATTAAAATGAATGAACCGCGTTGTCACTTAAGCCAAATCGTAATTGAATGGTACCGAGATTTATTTAATGCTGTAAGTTTTTATAATGTCATCCAATTTCAGAGAAATGCGTTTGCGTGGGTGAGTGCCACTGATAGAATGCATCGTCATCGACAACGAGTCTATCTGCCGAGTTCCAGCTCGATCAGATGTCGAGAAGTGGGTTAATTTCCAATATTCGATTTCATTCATTTATTTATTTATTCATAAAAAAAATCGAATTTCAAATAGATGTATTTAAAAAATTGATCCATTTATTACACAGTGTAGTGACACACGCAAGGGCAAAAAAATGGTTCACCTGCAATAAGAAAACCTAAAAGACACTAATAATACACACTTTGTAAAAGATTTTTTTAAATCGTAATTATTTTCCGCTTTAGTTAAAAAACGAGGCAGTTTTTTTTCAGATTACGTCTGATGAACTACAAAACTTCCTTCGTAATTCAACCTCTTCCAAATAACTTCCATAACATTGGTTTCAAATAACAAGAGTGTGTAAGTAAGCGTCTATTGTTGCGTATTCACTTGCGAACCGAACGACTATGGGAATTGTGGGAAAACTTCAAGCGGCGGTTCGTACCACTTGAGGTTATATATGGTTATTTATGGTTCGGCTCGCAAGTGTACACGCACCTTTAAATACCGCGACAAATTCTTTTGGGTTCGACAGGGTCCAAAGATTCGAAAATGATTGGAAACTCTTAACGAGGTAATTACTAAAAAATTCTGAAAAATAATACTGAGATCCGTGATTTTTAATACTTAAATTAAAATAATCAAATTGACATTAATCTTTTAGAACATTTTGTAGCTTGTGTGAAAATGCCTATGGAAATTACATGCAAAACCTTATCACATAGTCAAGTGGTGGCAGTACCTCTCCGTGGTGAATGGGCCGGTGCATACAGCCGCAGGGCTGGAGTCCGTGGAGGGCACAGCCGTGCGACAGGAAGCCGCGGCCGTAGGCTGGCCCTCCAGGGTAGGGCGGCAAAGGGCCCGTGGGACCGTTGCTCAAGCTGCTGGGAAACCTAGTCAAACATATCACCATTAGACCACCATCTACCATCATCTTTATAACTCCACAACACCTCGATTCTGATTGACTTTAATGGCACTTGATTTTTTAAATGTTTTATTTTTCAAAGCTCTACAGCTCATAATGGAAATTTCAAACAGATAAATCTGTGCAAATTTCATGGCGCTAACAGAGCTTCTGTTTTCTCACAAAGATTTTGTGTAAAAGACTGCAGAAATGTCTAATTCAGAATCTTTGATCATTCCGAAGGGGTAAATAATTAAAATAATGCCCGAAGCTGACGATGATTTATATTAAATAAATACACCCTTGTTTAGTTGTGCTGATTAGCTAAAACAATATAAATGCATTCATACATGTAATATGAAGACACCAAAACATTGAACAACGTATGCAAAAGAAGAATGTATGAATTAACTGAAAAAGGAAAATAATATTGTGATAAATAATATATAGATTGAGATATTTAAAAATAGGAATTATGTAGACGGTAAAGAAACATACAATTATATATTATAAAAAAATTAAACACTTAAATATTAACTACGATTAAGTAAGACAGTATCATTAATATAAAAGAAGATAGAAAAATATAAATAAAATATTGGTGCATTAACTACTCTAACATTCAGTAAAAAGGTAAATATGTACTTATTATATTTAAATAAAATGAATGAGATGCAAGTAAACCTATGAAAAAATGCAAACATGCAAAATGCTGTGCTAAATATTGTAGGTTATACATTAAAATGCATAAGAATGTGACAACAGATAAAACACGTACAGTGGTCAAATCTTCGATCAAACATCAATATTTTTATGAGTAAATTTTTTTGGATGAAATACATTACTTTGTGAGTTTCACTGTATAACAATGAATACCACATCACACAGAATTCTGGAAATGATTAATATTTATAACATGGCATGTTGGTACTTACGTAGTACCTTGAATCATTTTGAAAAGTTTTGATTTGTTTCAGTGTTTTGTGGTTACTAAACACAATTATTTCACAGATATTCTGTGTTTAGTCCAACCCTCCTTTTCACAGTGAATATATTCAGCCAGCGTTCTGATAAATGATTCTTTAGAATGGACCTAAGTAATTGAACCAAAATTTAAAATTTCAAAATGATTCTGGATAAGGCGTAAGTACTTTTAGTTGCATTTAATTGTAAATGCCATAAGTACTCACGAGTTTAGATAGGGGTCGCTTCCCTGAAGGTTCATGGCATCAGCCAAGTTGCCGGCCAACTGATCGGCTCCGGCAGGCGGGGGGTAATCTTGCGAACCCCAATCATTCTCACCCCCAAACACCGAGGGGATGGGAGACAGTCTCCCGCAAGATGACGCGTTAGAAGAAGCTCTGGGCCGATACTCATTGGCTAACGGAGACAACCCGGCCGAGGGCAAGAATCCACCTTGATTCGAGCTGCAGCCGAATTATTCCGACACCAGGAGACCAGGTTTAAGACGAGGTCGATTACACAACACGATCACATGATAGATTTGTCCAAGTCCATTTGAAGAATTAGTAGAATTATCCAGTGGAGTTGAGAGACGAGCAGTGGCATCATGTAGGACAACACGGCGAGCAGAAGCGGCAACGAAATAAAAAGAAAACAAAACAAAGATGCAATACTACTGAATAATTAAATACCGAAATCAAATACATCTTTTCCAAAAAAACAAAGCACTTCGAACTTTTACAAATCACCATCTTAAAAGATAATTATCTCCAAGGTGCCAATTTATAAAATTGAAATACTAATTGCGCATGTTTTCAAAGGAAAGTTAAATAAATAATTATATTATGTATGTACTTAAAATACTAACTATACTTAATTTAACATGCAAACATCCTAGAACCTTCATTGCTTCCTTCTACAGTGCATAAATTCGTAATCAAGACTGTTTTGTGAGCCTAAATAGTCTAAACTAGTTGCACTACATATCCCTAGTCCACTACATAGAGTGAAAATTCGATGTTTAAAGTATATTTAGTAAAGGTGGCTCTAAAGGAAATTGGTTAACTAAATCATATGAAACAAGGATTGCGGGTTTGGAGGTAATATTTCTCAGTCATTTCGCTGAGTATACGGAAATTGATTAGTATACAGGAAGCCCCAGAATGAAAAACCGTCCCCTTACACCCATTTCTCATGTGGGGGTTGACTGAAGGTGTCCCACTTTCCGGACAAAAAGATCATAAACAGAGAAATGAAAGTACTACGCAGAATAATGCCGATTCGTAATCATTACGTCACACATTTTGTAAAACCTCGATTGAGTGACAAAAACGCTTTCACGGCGCTCACAATTGTTTTCGTTTTTATTGCATTACCATTTACACAGAGCTTCTAAAGAAATCATTATTCAATAGACTGTTAAGTTCGGCTCTTTCAACAAATTATTTTAATGCTAGAAAATATAATGAAAAACAATCATGATATTTGGGTTTATCTGTGTTGAATTCACGTGGAAATTCATATTACGAATATTTTTTTATAACTTAGTCTCATTTATTTATTTGGAACCGGTTTCACCTTGTTACTGGCATCTTCAAAGTGGTCTGATATGTCCGTAGCAAGTTCAAAAGGGTCTAATCTCAATTGAATTAGCGTAATAATCATTTATTAAATACAGCCTAGTGGTAAGCGTTATTGACACGATGAGTTCGATTCCTTACGGAACCCCGGAAAAGTTATAAAGTTTATAATAAATATTCAGCTTTAGCTTATGGAAAACTAAGAAATGATAGAAAAATTGATATACTCCTTCCCAATCCTATCTTCACGTTTCTATTGAAACACTTCCTAATAAATGAAGTTAAGATTTGACATGAATATTAATTATTGTTCCCACAGAGCTAAGTTGGACGCAACCTTGGAAGGTGGACCTTGACGTGCAAATTATGACCTCAATGAATAATATTTTTGATTGATTGTGTGATTATGGAAAACGCAAATTAAATATGCAAAGCGAACTAACGCAAATTAATGAATGAGATTCAATTCTCAAAGAGAATACAATTTACAAGTTTTAAAGACGTATCAACATTCGTATTGAAATTGATGAATTACAAATGTTCGTGGAGTGAACATTACAAATAAATCAAAATGTATGAAATAATAAATATTAATCATTTGAATATTTAATACGTACCTACGCAACTGAACAAAAAACTTACTGATGTCACTAGAAATTTTATATTTATATTGATTGGGTATATTATAAAATATGATAAATAGATAACCACCTTTTCGGTATGGTGTTTTATGTATTCGGTATATATGTATTATATTTTATCACCTTCTCCCTAAAAACCAATGTTGTATACAAAAATAAATAAAATTTATAAATTGAGCATTTATTTACCACATCTAAAACTACAATAAATAAAATATTATACTATCACTGTTAATCAAACTAAAATACTTAAATTATAGGAATTTCAAAATATCAGTATATGAAAAATATGCCAAAATAAAATTGTTTAATTTATATTGACTTAAGTCTGTATCGATCTAAATACGTATATATTTTATCGAAAAATCATCAATCACTGTTCGTCAAACTATAGAACTCTTGAAAAATAAATTGAAGTCAAGATTAATATATATTTATATATATGATTGTGCATTTAAAAAAAAAATGTCATTGTTGTCATTGCAAGTATATAAGCTTTTATTATTGTGACAGCTATTTCGGCCTTCAGGGCCATTATCAAACAGAGAATAAGCTACATTGAGACGACTTATGTAACCCTACCATTTTGCTAGTAATAAATCATTAATTTTAAACACCATAAAAACAAAAATAAATTTAAAACACATGGATGAATAAAATCATATAAATAGGTCTTCTCAATATGACATAACCACAGTTTGATTGCCTTTGTCAGCTGTCACAATAATAAAAAACTAAAATACTTGCAGAACTTAATTATAACATTATTAAATTTGATTTACTTTAAATTAAAAAAAATGTTATTCTACGAATTAAAAAAAAATAACAACGACAATATTAAAGCGCAGTATATATACTAAGAAGTTATTTATAGAGGCCACCAAAAGTAGTTTGATTAGAAATTTTATCTACTCCCCTTATGACTTCATACAAGACGAATACAAGGCCGACTTGAGTACAGGCCTGAGCCCACAACCCCCAAATTACATAGTCAGTGCTGTCGATAAGTAAACTTCACTGTTTAAAAATTATAATAATCCCTCTGTTTATTTAATATGTTTGAGAATCAGCAGTAACGACGAGTATCAACAAAATTTGAAAACTGTCGTTGCTCGATGGCACTGACTTAATCACGTGGCCTGAAACGAAGAATAAAGGGAGGAAATAAATGTCTGGAGATGTAACTAATTTACTTTCGAAACCGCTTTTCATTTTCATTCTACGAGTTTGACGTAAACAGATAATTTGTTCGATTTTTCGTCACTGCTATAATGTTTATACTGGTGAAGGCAAAAGTGAAGGTGTGTTGTACAGTACCTGTGGATGGGCGGTGAGTCGGGGAACATGTCGAGACCTTCGGAAACGGAACTACTAGGGCTGGGGGTTGCGTCTGCGGGGATTCCACTGCGCATGGCTTCCACCTAATAAATAAAACCAAAAATACTAATTTCGGCTGTCGGTGCGTGAAGTGAAATTATTCACGTTCAATCAATTCAAATTTTCTATAAATGTGAAGACTTCTGTCTTATTTGAGCAACTCGCTTCAGAGTTGTCTTCTTCTCTGTGAGAAATTTACCGAAGAACTCTTTCATGACCGAAAAGAGAAATTCCTGGTGCTCTAAGCCCGGCTGCCAAATTTCTGTATGTCTTAGAGTCTATTTATTGTACATTGCTCAAACATCCCCGGAAATTCTCTATTTGGCAGTAATCCCCTATTTCTGTGTCTTGGAGTCTATTTATTCTACAGTGCTCAAACATCCCCGTAAATTCTCTATTTGGCAGTAATCCCCTATTTCTGTATGTCTTGGAGTCTATTTATTCTACAGTGCTCAAACATCCCCGGAAATTCTCTATTTGGCAGTAATCCCCTATTTCTGTGTCTTGGAGTCTATTTATTCTACAGTGCTCAAACATCCCCGGAAATTCTCTATTTGGCAGTAATCCCCTATTTCTGTGTCTTGGAGTCTATTTATTCTACAGTGCTCAAACATCCCCGGAAATTCTCTATTTGGCAGTAATCCCCTATTTCTGTGTCTTGGAGTCTATTTATTCTACAGTGCTCAAACATCCCCGGAAATTCTCAATTTGGCAGTAATCCCCTATTTCTGTGTCTTGGAGTCTATTTATTCTACAGTGCTCAAACATCCCGGAAATTCTCTATTTGGCAGTAATTCCTTATTTCTGTGTCTTGGAGTCTATTTATTCTACAGTGCTCAAACATCCCCGGAAATTCTCTATTTGGCAGTAATCCCCTATTTCTGTGTCTTGGAGTCTATTTATTCTACAGTGCTCAAACATCCCCGGTAATTCTCTATTTGGCAGTAATCCCCTATTTCTGTGTCTTGGAGTCTATTTATTCTACAGTGCTCAAACATCCCCGGAAATTCTCTATTTGGCAGTAATCCCCTATTTCTGTGTCTTGGAGTCTATTTATTCTACAGTGCTCAAACATCCCCGGAAATTCTCTATTTGGCAGTAATCCCCTATTTCTGTAAGTCTTGGAGTCTATTTATTCTACAGTGCTCAAACATCCCCGGAAATTCTCTATTTGGCAGTAATCCCCTATTTCTGTGTCTTGGAGTCTATTTATTCAACAGTGCTCAAACATCCCCGGAAATTCTCTAATTGGCAGTAATCCCCTATTTCTGTGTCTTGGAGTCTATTTATTCTACAGTGCTCAAATATCCCCGGAAATTCTCTATTTGGCAGTAATCCCCTATTTCTGTAAGTCTTGGAGTCTATTTATTCTACAGTGCTCAAACATCCCGGAAATTCTCTATTTGGCAGTAATTCCTTATTTCTGTGTCTTGGAGTCTATTTATTCTACAGTGCTCAAACATCTCCGGAAATTCTCTATTTGGCAGTAATCCCCTATTTCTGTAAGTCTTGGAGTCTATTTATTCTACAGTGCTCAAACATCCCGGAAATTCTCTATTTGGCAGTAATCCCCTATTTCTGTGTCTTGGAGTCTATTTATTCTACAGTGCTCAAACATCTCCGGAAATTCTCTATTTGGCAGTAATCCCCTATTTCTGTAAGTCTTGGAGTCTATTTATTCTACAGTGCTCAAACATCCCGGAAATTCTCTATTTGGCAGTAATTCCTTATTTCTGTGTCTTGGAGTCTATTAATTCTACAGTGCTCAAACATCTCCGGAAATTCTCTATTTGGCAGTAATCCCCTATTTCTGTAAGTCTTAGAGTCTATTTATTCTACAGTGCTCAAACATCCCTATAATTCCCTATTTCTCATCTTCCATTCGATTATTTATTGTTTTAACTAAAGGATTTTGAGGGGCCATCCTGTATTATACTATTTGTTACAGAATATTTTTACCTTCACCTCTAATGGGAATTTCGAACCTTAGACATGGCATTATTATGAAATACTTTAATCTTCACAAATCTTTCAATTAAAATACCTTTTTCACGGGGATGCGCTAGGTAAATAGATTTAAACGTTAACATGCGTTTTTTCTTACTCGTACTGTTAAAATCCGAAGTTAAAAATTCGTGATATTCTTAGAAAACCTGTTGTAGGTGACCCTTAGAAAAAATGACGCTCCCAAAAATAATATATAATTTATATAAAAGCAGTCAGAGAAGTTGCATACATCAAATAAAAGTACTTTCTAAAATAATATTAAGCGCAAACTATTCTGACCAAACTATTTGCACACTTCCTTTATACATAGGGGTTAAATCACTTTAAAAAATCATCGATCAAACACAAGTGACTAAAAAATTCTTCCTAAAGATTTTCCCAAAAGTTAGAAGCTCCATCTTCCTGACGTTATTCGAATATGAGCTAAAATGATTGACGGGCCTGACTTAGGTAAGTAAAGCTAGATTAGGGCATTTTATTTTCGTGCCCTTCGTCATACAAAACAATTGAAGTACCTTCTTTTTGACGCGCCCCCTGCGCTTCTCAAACTTGGACGTCTCCATGGAGGCGGCGCGCCTGCGCACTGACTTGCCCGGCTTAGCGTCGGGGTTGATCATCCACCACGAGGACTTGCCCGTGCCCTCGTTCTGCACGCGCATGAAGCGGTTGTGCAGCGAAAGGTTGTGCCGGATAGAGTTCTGGAACAAAATGTAAGAGTTAATTAAGTCCCCTTTTTACAACATTACACTTTGTTATTTGTTGATGGAAAATAATTTTAGAACATTGTGAAAGGGCAAAGAGATGGTGGGAGGGTTCAACGGTATGAACACGACTTTACTAGCAACTCAACTATTTATTTATACACGGAGTATTTAATTTACTTTAGAACTGCTGGTGTGAGCAAATCAGCAAGGAACTTTTCGTATTTGAGCATGCACGTGGAGTTCAAGATGGCCACCACACGTATGTAATAATACTGTACATATTTAGTATACGTAACTAAACTGCCACAGTAAAAATCATCGGTTTTTATTAAGTGATAAATTAGCTTAATAGGTACCCATTATTCATGCAACAATATTGTTCTTTCAATATACATATTACTTTGTGTTATTTTGTAAAACTATTAACCTTGACACAGGCTAGTCCTAGTGAGGTTAGTAATCAAAATGTAAACAGTGATACCTCTTGTAAAGAAACAGTAAATAAAAAAATAAATATCTGCACTCGGTATAATTATTTCCCTCCACAAGTATTCTGGGCAATGAGGAATACATATGGAATATATATTCTGCATTGAAATAAAACCTCACTTCTAGTATTACGTAGTGGGATCCCAAGCAAGCAATTCTGGACTATCAAATGCATAAGTCAGTGAAAATCCTTCTGTCAGAAAATTTGCGCATATTCATTTCATTCAAAAGAGTGTTGTAGTTCAACAAAATTGCTGGAATACTTATTTTAAAGCTTAGAAAACGTAAGAATTTATTTTGTATTCTTTCAATAGCTTGTACATGATTATTGTAATGTGGGTTACAGACGAGAGAATTATACTCAAGACTTCTAACAAATGCAAAATATAACAGTATAATACACTTAATATTGATGAAATTTCTAGTTAACCTAGTTATAAGCCGAAACATTTGTAAACCCATGTTAGAGATTTCCGTTATGTGGCTAGCAAAAGAAAGATTTGATTGAAAAGTGATGCCTAAGTTTAATTATAACCAGTTTTACTTTTTGATGTAAGCTATGTTTTGTAAATAAATCAATGTTATATATTGAAAAATTTTTGGGGTCCAAAATGAAGTTTTTAGCTTTCTATGTTTTGGATTTTGGTATTCATACAAAAAATAAAGTTCTCGTAAAATTTTCACATCTTGTGAAATTAGAACTTTCTTCTTCTTAGACCTCGGACTCTCGATGGGAGTTTTAATGTTTTGCTCAAGTGCCAGGCGCATGGCCACACTAAAATTTATTTCCGCAATCAATTCAAACCAATATATTTTTTCCGCACACGAAGACCCAATCCTTTGTAATCAATAGTGAATTGCCGGTGTTAAAACTTGTGCAATAAATTATCATAAATGAAGGTATTCTGTTCAGGTAGCACTAAAATGGACGTCAAATTCAAACTGTCGGAATGGCCTCATAGAATTTTTACCGCTGACATTTCATATTTTATTGATGTCCCCTAAAGTAACAGAATGCAAAACTTTCGTGTATTTGATGGGAGGTAATTGTAATATTTCAGATTGTATATCTCAGTGAAAATTTAATGGTCTTAATAACTTCATCTATTTAATTTATTTAATCCACAAGATTTTTTTAATTACGTCCACAATATCTCAAGAGGTTTAAACGAAGTCAATGGGGATTTGATGCTTTTAAAAATTACTCGATGGCTTCCGTTACAGAGCATTATTAAATACATTGAACGGATATTAATATTTTACTGCACTTAATCTAATCCTGCTTATAATATATTATATTTCATAAAAACCGTTAAAAGGTTATCCAGAATATTAACTAAATTACTTTAGTATTTACTATAGAGAAATATTTTTGTACGAAGCAGTAGAAACCCTCAACGGTAAACCCTGCCGTCAAGAGATTTGCACAGCCTTTTCCAGCTGAAATTGTCAGCCTGTAATGGCATTTACACAATTCGTTATACCCATAGCTTTAAAATATACATACGTTCAAAAATCATACAAGACGCTGTACTGCTTGTTCTACAATTTATTATCACTTGTTTACAGCGACGGAAGATTTTGGAAAACTAATATTAACACTCGGGCGAAGCCGGCAGTAACTACCAGTAGTTATTATTGAAAAAAAATATATAATAGCAGCTGACGTGTACCCGGCGTTGCTCGATTTTTCTCTAATTTCAATAAATATAATATCCATGTATTAAATATATAAACTTTCCGGAAAAAAATGTCTAAATGATAGTGAAAACCCTACTAAACTCCGTTGAATAGTTTAGGACCAAGCGCACAAACTGACAGCCGCGGATCGTGACTCTTTATACTATTTAAAGTTACCAATGTATTGTCACGATTACGAATTTACTAAAAGTTTATCAGGAAACGGCCTGTAATCCCGTTTTTAGTTCATTCCTTTACCTCCAAAATATACTAGACGGATTATTTTATTCTACAACAATAACTTCGCTACGAATTCTGTGTTAGAAAGAATACATAGATTGGGCAATGAACTAAGTGATGTCGCTGACATATTTAATTTATACTTCAATACATTTAAAGCCAAATTAGTCCACCATTTTTTAAATCTAAATGATGTATGAGAAATCATTATATTTTATTTCGATTTTCTATTGTTTGTTTTATATTGTTGTTAAAAATGAAATTTGTAATCGCTATGTACTTAAAAGCCCAATAGGGCGTCAATAAATAAATAAAATAAAAAATTATGATCCGATATATTCCGTGATGTTCCCGAACGTTCCAGATAATAATTGAAAAAATTGTGCAGATTATCATGAGACTAAAGCGAAAAGCACCAAACAAAGCAGTGAGATCTAAATTTTCTGTCATTTTACGATATAACCTTACAGTGCCTTCAGCTCGGGCAGAATATAATTTTAATACCGCAGTCGTCAAGATTTCTGTTTCAATAAATGCGCCAACGCTCGACTATTGTTTTAACCCGCAAGCCATAAAAGTGGCTTTAACGGCCGACTTTTAGAACCCTTTTACTATTCAAAGCAAATAATGTTTCGACCACAAAGTTAATATCCGTGATCATCGTTCCAAACAATATGTAGGCAATAAAGGCGGGTTTATGGGCTACGGGGGCTGAAGACGGTGATCGGTTAGCAAAACCAACCAAAGATGAACCAACCTGGGAACGTTACAGCCGTTACAGCTACATGCCAAGTTTGTTTGACATTTTGTAAAATACATATCAGGTCAACATTCTAACAGGCCAGAATTCTACCTGGGAACGTTACAGCCGTTACAGCTACATGCCAAGTTTGTTTGACATTTTGTAAAATACATATCAGGTCAACATTCTAACAGGCCAGAATTCTACCTGGGAACGTTACAGCCGTTACAGCTACATGCCAAGTTTGTTTGACATTTTGTAAAATACATATCAGGGCAACATTCTAACAGGCCAGAATTCTACCTGGGAACGTTACAGCCGTTACAGCTACATGCCAAGTTTGTTTGACATTTTGTAAAATACATATCAGGTCAACATTCTAACAGGCCAGAATTCTACCTGGGAACGTTACAGCCGTTACAGCTACATTCCAAGTTTGTTTGACATTTTGTAAAATACATATCAGGTCAACATTCTAACAGGCCAGAATTCTACCTGGGAACGTTACAGCCGTTACAGCCACATGCCAAGTTTGTTTGACATTTTGTAAAATACATATCAGGTCAACATTCTAACAGGCCAGAATTCTACCTGGGAACGTTACAGCCGTTACAGCTACATGCCAAGTTTGTTTGACATTTTGTAAAATACATATCAGGTCAACATTCTAACAGTCCAGAATTCTAACAGGATAGTTTTGTAGGTGAATAAAGCGCCGAGGAACCAACCAACTTAAGAACGTTACAACCACAGGCAAAGATCGTTCGGATTTTGCAAAAGACATACATTCTAATAGACCAAACTCAGGACAGAGTTATTCTAACAGGATAGAATTATAACAGAGCAGAAATCTATCACGACTAAAAAAAAAACTAGATTTATCATACATTTTTCTATAGTACCAATTCCCACTCCAATCTGGCCCTGGCTGTCGAATAATTAATGATTTATTGTGTTTAGTCGAAAAAAAATCATTGGAGCCTGTAATTGACTGTCTACATTCATTACCTACAAATAATCTCAGAAATCAGTGGTTTAAGAGAGTCAGATACGATCTCCATTTATACATTATCTTCTTATAGGTCTAGAATTATTTTATCAGACCTGTGAACATGAATTGTTGGATTTCTCTTGGTTGGTATGATAAATCGGAAAATTTTGTGCATTAAATTCTCAGCTCAAAGATTGGATGTTCATTAATTTGTGCAAAATATTTTTGTATATTTTATTTACCAATTTGGGAATAAACGGCCAGAATGGGTAATGCCGTATAAATATTAATTGGTAAAAAAAATAGTTAAATCCAAAAACCTTAGGAAAAGACAACTAGCCCTGAAAATTAGTCCACCGATTTAGAATTGTCGATAAAGCGTCTATGTCGGACCCGACGTGCTTTGGAATCATTATTTTAAGATAAAAGTTATAACTTTCATTAAAGAGTAATTTTTCGAAGAAACGAAGATAAAACACGTAAAAAGAGTCGTAAAAATTCATGTGTTTGACCATCATACCCGTACCTGGGTGACTTTTTGTAGTTTTGAATGGATAAAACGTAAAATGGGACAAAAGAAAACTACATCAGTTATCAAATCACACAAAAGGTGTCAGAAAACTACCAAAATAATGTTTATCCAATGGTGATTCGTTATTTTCCAACACTTTCTTACGGTAATAATTTCACAGTCTTTTTTTATTTTATTTTTGAAATGAAGTATCTTTTCAAGGAAAAAGCATTAATTTTATCGGTCTTGAGGGAGTACTTTTTTAAAGATTGTAATATATTACTTTGATACGTCATAATTTTACTATAGGCAAAACTTTGCTTGTTTAATTAATTCATCCACCATCTTTTGATACTTGTTTTCTTATAAAAAAAACCTACCCAAGTACGTAAGTAGAAAAAGAGAAAGTAAAAAGAAACTTACTCTGAAAAGTGTTTCTTGTTATTTTCAAATATTGAAATAACAGAAACAAAAAATAAACAATATCTGTGGTACTTAATAAAGAAAAAAAATAATTAAATTTAAATTTTAAATACCGCACAAGAGTCCCAACTGCTCCCAATCGTATGGAGCCAGTAAAATTAATGTGAAATGTTCAAAGATTATCGAAATTTGAAAGGTTAGATAAAACGATAAAAGAAGAATAAATCAGAATATACCGTGTAGTAATATTTAAAGCAATCAATCCCAAACCGCAAGACGCTAAAAAAACTGTTATAAAAAAAGTTTTCAGACGGAAATGTTAAAACTTAACTGGTAAGAACTTCGTACATAATCTAAAATTAAAGGTAAGGTGCCTATGTCCAAGTACTTATGGCCGTAGAAATACAGACATCATAAAACATCTCCGGAGAGCACTTTATCCGAGACGCCGTCTTTTTTGTTCTCCTGAAGAATGGGTACAAGGCGTCTCTGTAACAGGATTAGTCGGATATTTCCAGATTTGACCCAAATATCCAAGTCGTATATATATCCCCGCCCACCTATTAATTCAAATGTTCCGGGGAAAATATAAAATGATAAAGATTCGTAGAGGCAGTGCACTATCTCTCACCTAAGTTTTTCCTCCCTTTATCTTACCTACAGACCTGAGACTCCTTCCTTTCTTACCTCTACTACTAGTGCTGCCCGCCTCCCCTCTCTCCCCCACAGGCGCCAGCGTACCTACTGACATCCCTACGAGGAAGGTAAGACTGGTCCGTGCCAGGGGAAACTATTCTATCCACTAACTATTCTATACAAACATTCCTCTCGAATGTGGACTCATGATAGATTGGGATGTATTGGGAATACATTATAAAGTTTAAAAAATGACAAACGAATATAAGTTTTATAAAATTTAAATATAAATTGGTATATTGATTAACGGACTGTTGCCCTATTATACAAAATATATAACATGAAAAGCGTTACAGAAAAGAAACAGTGCAAACATGAAATAGGTCACAATAATATATATTACACACAATTCAAGATATTAAGTTAAAACCTGAAGCTTTGAAATCTTAAATGATTAAATTCTTCTAAGTTGACATAAAAACTAAGTAATAAATAATGTACAAAAATAAACGTTTATTAGCAAATCAAAATTAATTTTAAGAAGATACATTGTAAAACATAGTTTCACTTAGCACGGGAAAAACTTCTCTTTCTAAATCTACCTATGAAATAAATACCTAAGTATACCTAACAAAAGTGCTACATACCCGCAGATATCATCGCGGAGTGCCAGTAGCCGAAAGGGCCCAAGTCTACGTCCAAATACAGGCGAGAGCCGCCCCTCGCCGGGTGTAGGTTAAGTTTATAAAAGTTTGCAAGTTGATCGAGCTTTTTTGGGTGATTTCTCTTTTTCGGGTCGAAAGCAGGCGCCGGGAATCCTACGATAGACATATTCACGGGGAAACTTGCTAACGCCACCGTGAAAAACTTTCCCCGTTTCAATCTTCTGCCAGATATATGTATTTCTGAAATACTCACCCGTTAATAACTATCGTTAATCCGGGCGCTGCGTGAATTATCGTCAAAATGCTTTAGCCGCCCCCGCCCTGGCCCCTCCTCCCGCCGCCCAACGGCTTTATGAAGAATTATGTCTTTGGAAAAGTGTTTTAACTTATTTTTAATTGATGGCAACTCCAAAACTTATAAAAGGGGCCAAATATATTCGCAGTATTTCAACCCGAAATATATAGGAAGTTACTTTTATCACATGTCTTCTAATATATGGCTTTGGCAGTAGTTTACATCAATTAGATAAATAAACATACTTTAAAGTTGAATACATCGAGTGTTAAAGAGTAAGTTCTGGTTTCTAGAAATGATAATACCTGAACGATAATACTCTACTAGGAGTACGCATAATTTACAATTGTTAGTATAAAAAATATTAGAGAAATTATCACTATATTAAAGTAACGGAATATATTGGCAGACTGAGTGGGCTGTAGTTTAGGAAACTTGTTCTTAAATTCGATTCGCATTATATGCACGCCCCGAGTTCAAATAAGCAGCAGAACAATCATCAAAAATGAAGGAAGTGATTATAGAAGATTGCATTTGATGTAAGGAAATGAAGCATACCCGCTGTGAATTCTGCTATGTGTACTATCACATTTTGATTAGCATTCATGTTTCTTAATGCGAATCTGGCTTAGTAATTTAGTACTAGGAAGGTGTGTCATGGAGGTCGAATTGGCGCATCAGTCTGAGGACTCGTGGGCGGAAAGCTGCAATAAGAAGGAAACCTGCTTTCAGGACCGGATTTTACCCAAAGAGGTGATTAAGGACATAGTTGGCCGGCTCATAGCTCATTTTGCGTACGATATATTCTATGCATTTTTAACCACACAGGTTGACAGATAATATAGTAAACCCATATCAGTGACCGAGAGCAAAGAACGTTTAATTACTTGGTTATCAATAGGTAGCTAACAACCGGCTTAAAAGTTAAAAATTTTACAAAAACAACTATATTTCAGTAATTTATTTCAATAATTAAAAATAATAATGTCTATTTGTGTGACTCCAGTTCAATAAACTCTAAGACTGGCATTGTTTTTGATTTTCAAAATTGGAACTGATTGTGGGAACGATTCAGACAAACAATAAAGAAGGTATCAAATCAAAACTTACTAACTAACAACCACACCGTTTCACCGACGAGGTAGACAGAGAGGACGGACCACAAAACAATCAGTCTAGGCACACACTACTTGCCTCATTCGCATTCATACATACTCTTTTATTATTGTCACTCCAGACATGGCCCGACTCAAGTAACTGATTCACTTGATCGTGCCATGTCTTCCACGGACGTCCCTAACTTTTTGTACCATTCACATTTGGGTCATAAAATTTTTCTTTTTTTATATAATTAGTAATTCTATATTTGAAATGTGTATATACAGGGTGGGGCGAAAGTAATAACTCGATTATTCTTTTGCTGTAATTTTTTTGTTGATAAACTTTGATACTGCTTGTTATTCCGCGTTCTTGCGGAATAAACCGATTCATGTCTTGTCGATTTGTATTCTGCGTTTGTTTACTTCACAAATGTCAAAACCGAATTGACATTTGGCGCCATTTGCAAAAGTTATAGTGTTTTCCAAAAGGGTGATTACTTTTGCCCCACCCTGTATATATATCATTTGTTGAGTAATTTCGCAATTTTTATCATTTTAAATTTAAAATTTTAAGTTAGAGGCAAATATTTTTTGAAAGATACTTTCAGCTTCACAAATCTTAAATTTGAATACCCTGTGGTTTTTCACGGGTTTTAATACGTGCTTAATTTGTGCGTATTAATTTGATTTTTTGTACTGTTTCGACCAAAGGAAAACAAATAATGATTTCAAAGATGGCGGCGACTTGTAGACTACGAGAGTTGTTTGTTTATTTTTGACGCCCCTTCAAAATGTGGAGCCCAGCGGCATAACCAATTTCGATTTTTGTTCAATCCGGCCCTGCCTACATGATCAGTTCTCGGGTGGATGTGAAAATGTAACTTAAGACAACGCTCATTAAAGTGCAATACGCCGTGCAGTCACTTATAGACAATGCTAATAAGATATAACAAAAGCGCAACACAGGAGTTGTTGGGACACGTGACGCGCGTGGGAAGAGAACTGGACCTTAAATGATATTCCTGAATAATGATCATGATGATTCTCCTTCACCGCCTCGGGTAAAACAGTCATCAGTTCCTCGGACGGCAGAAATAAATTAAAGAAACCTTATTAAATTGACGGTGTGGGCTGTGACGCAGTCAAACGCATTTAGACTCTGGTTTGTTATCTAAAAAAATGCCTGTTTTAAATAGTTCAGGCTTACGGTAAAGCTTATTAAAGTATTATTTTTTTAAAGAACCTTATGTTTACAAGGTTTTTATGCAAAGCACAAAAGATGACAAATAATTATAAACAATAATTATTAGCCTGAAACGTGGGTTTTAATGGGCGTAAAATAAATTGAAAAAATCTTCCCAGAAAAAAGTAAATGCCGCCGACAGGAATCGAACCCGCAGCCTTCCGATCGCCGGTCGGGTGCACTATCCACTGTGCTTCATGATTGAAATGAATTTATAAGCGAGCGCAACTATTTTCAGCTTACAACCTCTTTTACATCATGATCTACAGAACTTTAAATTTTAAACTTTGAAAAGACAAAACGCCATATTTTTTTATTGTTCAATAAGAAGAACAGGGTGCAGCAAAACAGACAGTGCAGTTTTGAAGGGCCGGTACATTCCGTGTGGTGGGGGAACCTGGGAGGGGTCTCATTGTGTCGGGAAATAACCTAAGGCAAGTTTACCCGTCATAGCCGTCAAGATGTGCCAAAATGCAGCCGAAAACTTAAGAAATTGCCTTCATCAATTGTATTGTAAAAGTATTGCTGATGAGGGCCATCATCTTTCTGATGTTATCTTCAGGACTTAATACAAAAAAAAAACAGCATGATGTACAAAACAAAATAAAATTACCCCCATTTCTGTAAGTTGGGCCGTTTTCTTTTAATAGCCCTTTAAAATTGCACTGTCTGTTTTGCTGCACCCCGTATGGTGTCAAAATCACAAACGAAGTAAGGAATTAAGCTAGTATTTGATCTAATCCTTTGGCACTAGGCCATCAAGCTCTGAGCATTTCTTTCAACGGAATGTCACACAGTATAAATAAAACGAAATGCACCATTTCACCATTTAAATATTCAAAATGTACTGGAAACATTTATTGAAAAGTCCAAATAAGTGATGCCACTTAACCGGCCAATTACTCGCACGCGACATGGATAATAAATGTTTTTGGACATTTTTGAGTTAACTCGGAAATCAAATCCGTTTTTAGAAAAAGACAATTGCTCACCGGATAGTGCCGAACACGGAAGCTTTAAAACGTAATGAAGTTGACGGAACAATTGTTAACCTAATCTATTTTTTATCGGGGTTCAATGTCACCGACAGGTTTACATAAAAGAATTGTATTACTCAAAAGAAAACTTGTAGGCTGGTGTAGTTTTTTTTTACGTTAACCCTACAGAGGAGGTCCTAAAGAAAGTAATTTCTATGTGAAGGATCATTTTGAAGAAGAGGAAGTTTTGGGAAGATACACGGTATGAGGGTTGGGTAGAAATCTAGGGATGAGTGTGTTCAGGAGATAGTGAAAATATCTCTTGCAGCGCATGACGATGGGATGAGAGACCAGTTGGAGAGGTCAACGTCTCCCCAAACTAGACTCTCCATATCTGGCACGCCACGCAGCTGGTTTGCAGGGGCATCCTGACACACCTCACCAGATGAAACCGCGCACCCCCGCTAAATCACCAAACGTAACGAACCAGTTGGGGTGACCTATGGCAGAGGTGCTGGTTATCCAATATATTGTACTGAGGCGGCGGTACACAAACCCGCCTCCCAAATTTTTACAGAAAAGAGATATGCGACCAATAATACAAACTAATGGGAAATTTCGAAGCAATTTCGGGTGATAAAATAACATAATAACTTTATCATTACTTAAAATTTCTTTACATATTTAATACTTTCGGATTTCCACGTCTTTTTTTCATGTATTTGCGTAAAAAGAGGTACTCGTATATCACCCGGAGTATAGATATCAGGCGAGTATTGTTCTGTAAATTCATCAAAGCCGATAATGAAAACCTCATTTAATTGAGCCGTTTCACTCAGCGAACAATAGGGGTAGATTAGAGCACCTTGACAGGGGGAAGGGAAACCGCTGCTCAAAGCATTCTTATTAGGGATTTGTTAATACTTGTAAATCTTTTCAGGCACTAAATTGATGAGTATAATTTTAATTGAGCAAGAAGGACAGCGTTTAATTTGAGCGTTCATCACATCTGTCGGAAGCCTGGTTCTTCTGACAGTTATCAGGTCGGGCGGGACTGCTGGGAGGAAGAAGGGGTGCGGCAGGGTACGGCGGGGGCGGCAACCCTCGCGTGGGTGAGGGAGCCTTCATCTTAAAATTATGCTGTCAACGCAAGTGACAAATCGAATTACGCGAGTTACTGAAAGATTACGAAGAATGTCTTCCAAGCGTTATTTAGCATATTAGATAGCGGCGTGACTAGAGCAGGAGCAATTTTCTTGACAAGTCGATGAGAATACTCGGGCGTCGGAAATTAACTTGCGCGCCGCGGCGCTTGTGATTTTACGGTCGGGCGTCTATCACGTGACAAGCCAACATCTAACACCTGTCAACCGGCGCGGACAGATTAACCTAATCAGCTGCACGGCCTCTCAGTCCACAGCTTAAAGCTCTACAGCTGGCTCTGTTCTACCACCCACCACCCACAACCCACCATCATTCATTCAATTTAACGCCGAACTCTCGACTTTAAATTCCGACAAGTATCTGATTTAGTTATTCATGCCACAAAGCCGCAATTAAGATCAATTCAATCTGAGTTTAAAGGGAGACGATTTTAACGCAAAACGTAGAACGATTACATTTTCTTTATGAATGCCAAAGAAATGAATTTTAAATCATATTTTTCGATATACCCGAATCCGATGTATAACTGTCAGGTTTCTTAAGACTGCTTCCACGAATAAACATAAATATTAGTTACGAACGTTCGCATTAACATTAAAATATATTTATTCACTCTGCCAATTTCCATTCACGGAAAACACATATGATTTCGGAAGAAACGGAATATAATTTATCAAAGCGTGAAAAATTAAAAGAATAATACCCGGGGAATATTCAGAGAATGTATTACACGGGGAATACCACGCACAAATCTAAGGAAAAACGAGAAGGAATAGGAAGTAGGAGGTATAGTGAGTGTTTAACCTGATTACACGAAGAGTGATTTGTGTAGAAGAAAGGAAAACGTTGCCAAGGAACGCGCACAAATAAAATATACAGCGAACTTAAATAATTACAGAGTGTTCCCATAAAAACTTAACTATAAAATTAATAAATGTAATTTATTCATTTACCGCTATCAAAGGTTGACTGTCACCATATTTTCACCCTGTAGACTGCCGTCCAGCAAAACCGAACTCGTATGAGTCACGTAAATTTCGAAGACTGTCAGTCGGGTGATCTTGTAAATTAGTACACCTATATGGTCAAAAATTTTGGCCCTAATTTTCATGTCTAATGATCAAAATTCGCAATATTTTGTCATTCTCTCTGGTTAGTGGTTTTTGAGAGATACAAATAATTAAGTGAAATAATCGATACATAAAAGTATGTCGATGATTAAATCATTTTTATTTTCGTTTTAAATAATTGGCACTCATTTTCAATTCTCTAAAATTTTTATGTTTATTGTGTAAGTTTTCAGTAAGTAAGTCACAAAAAAAAGAATTTTGTCAAATTTTAATCTGATTATAAATCATTGGCTTTCAACGTAAAATTAAATCTTATTATTAATCGTAACATTCTATTTAAATGCATGTTCAAGTAGACAATATAAAGAAGGTATTTTCACCCCACCCGGTAGGAAGTACTCGAGCATTCCTTTGGAAAAGTGGCAAGCGTTCCACAGAGGCAAATTAGGATAATCGTGTAAGTGGAAAGAGAGGCGGCGGTACCTCCCACTCCCACCCCCAGAATCCTACTCCGATATCGACAACAGCTGAATAACTATATACGAGTATATAGGGGTGACTTTTACAGTAGTTCCCGATGAATCAACTCCTTCCTGAACTCAACAAGCGGAAGTTAAGTCTATCAGTTTCGGTATCATCATCTATCTATTAATGGCCCATATATGGAGGCTTTCATGTCTTTTCATGGGGCATTCAAAGTGCTGAATAGTTTCAATAATCAAATTTCAGTGGAACGAACGAATACACAAGAGCGGATGCTATATTCAAGGGAATCGAAGGAAATTAATGGATTCGTACATACATATTAAAATCTCTGATAGGTAGCGATTTGCCAATGCAATGGTGACTATTTTTACATAACTTGTTTTTTTTTCGAGAACTCATTAATATATTATTTATAATGGCCGAGGGGTAAGTGTAAGATTCTACTCTTACACGGAGAAAAATGAGTAAAGCTGATTTATTGAAAATCTCTTCAAATTATTAGTCATCCTGTTACAAACGGGATTGTAAGCCGCTTCCTCAAAAAGTGTTGGTAAATTCGAAAAAATATCAGAACACGTATTCATCCACGTGCGTTGGTCTTAATAATATATGAAGAATAAATGCAACAATGTGAGGACTTTTACAAACACGTGTTCAGACAGTGTGAAAAAACATTGGTATTTTACTTAAAGTATTCTTAGGATACCTATCAATTGATTCGTTAATGCCCTACAATACCGTTTTTAACAGGAATACTTTATTAATTTGAAAAAAATTGTGATAAATTAGCAATATTTTGTTATCAGGAAGTTTTCTCCGTGTTCAGCCCTGTATCGTACCCTCCGTGTATAGCCCTAGTGAAAGACACAATTTAGAATTGGAACGTAGCTTGAAACGGCATTAACAGTGTTTAATGGTCATATCTGAATAGCCAGTTACTTCCCACTTTAATCTTTCCTATCTCCATCCCCTCCTTACTACCTTCACCCTCACATCATAGCCAAATTGGGGATGTCATAGTCTCACTGGCTCTAGACGGCCAGGAGCACTCTTGTACGTCACGAATAAAACAAATTAAACAATTATAAGTACATATATTTAAGAACAGGCAAGATTTATATACAGTCTGTAATAAATAGGGCGTTGTTAAATGTATAATATAACAATTCTATCCGGCTTTAAGCATTCAAACGGTAGGTATAATTTACAAGACGATCTGATCTTCTGCAAAACTGTTCACTTTGCGGCTTCATCAAGAAACAATTATTTCACTACCCCCCCCCCCCCCCCCCTTTGGTAAAATAGAATTTCCCCTTCTTGATCTGTAATGATTTAAGGAATTCACTAAAGGATTGTTTTATAGAAATAATGGAGAGTAGAATACATACAGTGGAGATGATTATTCTGTTTTAGAAGATTGAATGAATTATTATTGCATATCTAATACCTCTAAACAAAAGTATTAATTGTTATTGCACAATACATGTGTAATTTGCATATGCCGTTAGTATTGTCATCTGAGTAGAATTAAAAAAATAAAGAAAAACTCGCATTGCCTCAAACCAAATGGCAATTCAAGTTGTCAAACATGTCACATAATATAAACGACCCTTTACACTTTAATTCCTTTACACCGTAAACATAAACGAACAGGTACTTTTACAACAATTTTGAAGGATAAATCTATGTTCCTATGAGAAATAGGATAATCTTAGTAATATTTTGAAGGACATATCTATGTTCCTATGAGAAATGGGATAAGCTTAGTAATATTTTGAAAGATATATCTATGTACATATGAGAAATGGGATAAGCTTAGTAATATTTTGAGAGATGTATCTATGTTCCTATAAGAAATGGGATAAGCTAAGTAATATTTTGAAATATATATCTATGTTCCTATGAGAAATGGGATAGGCTTAGTAATATTTTGAAGGATATATCTATGTTCCTGTGAGAAATTGGATAAGCTTAGTAATATTTTGAAGGATATATCTATGTTGCTACGAGAAATGGGATAAGCTAAGTAATATTTTGAATGATATATATATGTTCCTATGAGAAATGGGATAAGCTTAGTAATATTTACACTTTTTGGAATAACCTTGTACAAAATATTTACACTTGTTCAATGAAGACTTTTCAAATATTGATATAAATTAAACCGCGTACATAAGTGCTTTACATAATCTTATTACTTCTAACAATCTAAAAAAGGTGGGTACATGTATTGGCATTCTACAAAAGCGAAAAACCACAAAAAGCGCGCTCTATTTTATAATTCCCCGTCATCACAATGATATTAATAAATTATTCTTGTAAGACAATAAAAAATCCACCCCAAAGGTAACGGGAAGTGGCGGCTGGCTGGTGGGGGTGACACCCACCCTCCCCCCACACGGAGGATGGGGGGTGGCTGTAAATTGTCGCCCTGTCAGCATCAGCGCTCACCGGCGCCAGCCAGCGGCGCCTAAAGGTGCTCCGACGCCGCCGCCGAAATCTGCTAAACTTTTGCCCGCCCGTAGACGACACTTTTCAAATGCAAATCAAAGAATGTTCGCCACTCTGCGAGTGCGTGACGCTTTTCTTTAATCACATTAAAAGATTGATTTATTAATCAATTTTTGAAGATTAATACAGAATGCATAACTGAATAATACAACTTATAAATTAACAAAAAAACTTTTTTTTTTTTTAAATTTTTTCCTTTCAAGTTTTTTTGAAGTACGTGATTTATACTCCATGATTGTGAATAACTATTGAAACTATATACATATCTTCAATAGATTATTGGCGCGATAAGAACTTTCTATTCAGGATCTTCCACTATTTGGGCGTTTTCTCCAGCCATCTGAGCTGCTTCTTTTTTAAGTTTTTGAATTTGACTGTTAGAAAATTGTTTCATTTTCTATTAAAAAAGTTATTTATTTTTTTTTTAGTAAAATTTGGAACGGGTGGGCAATTGAAATAACAGATTTTAAATCGTAATTCATTTGCGCACAACAAAAATAAAAAAAATATATTGATAAATAAATAAATGTAGAAAAAGTATTCAGATTTCGCCTTAAAAAAAAGAAAGCACGAAAAAGAGTAAAATACCAGCTTATTATTCAGTATAATGAATTTCCGGAATATTTAAATTCGGAGAAATATAAATAAAGAATCACGCTCTCATCGGAAAACATTAAATTCATGTAAATTAGACAAAAATTCAAAAAAAAAGATTTTGATAAATGTGATGTGGGCTAAACTTACTTTTAATTTTTATGGTTACACGTGTCAAACGTACTAGTAAAACACTTGAAAAGTGGAACCCACCGTTCACTTTTGCTTTTATTTTTTTAAATTTTTTTATTTATTTTCACTTTTCAGTTCAGTTTGTCGAAATAACTTACCTACAACAATCATAAATTAACACACAGGCGTAGCTTTATTAATGGCGTATATACATTTTAATTATATATGCATATAATAAACATTTAAAACTATATATTAATAAATTGTAAGTCCCTGTATTATTTTGATCGCAGTATATTGAATCAATTAGATACCATTAGTGCCACATGTGAAGGTTAGGTTATATAGTTTATGAAATGATCTCGCCTCTGCTATTTATATTGTTAAATCGCGTCGGCAAAAACAATTCCTGTATTGCCGCCTGTTGACTTTGTGTCAATGTAGTTTGACAACAGTTTTTCATATAAAAGGTTAGGTTTCCTTAAAAACGCTATCTTGCCACTAAACAATCAAAGGTTTCACCTTCCCTAAAGAAACACAGGAACCGGCCTGTACCTAGTGTATTTTAAATGTGAAAAGTGTCTATTCATTAAATTAAGTGATTCAGATTGATCTCAAAAATAACGGAGTTTAGTTTAAAAGGACCCTACAATTTATAAAAGTACCTTTAAAAATCTATTACTTGCTAGAGAAAATTCAGATAACAGTGTGGATAAGGAACGTATCTTTACATCTTTACAATATTATCCCCGCATTTCCACGGGGTTCGGTCAGAAAAGAAAGAAGAAAAAATACGCGAAACGGTAGTCGAAGTTTTGTATAGGCGCGTCGTTTCACTTTCAATTAGAGTGAGAGTTGTTACACAACTTTATGCGGAAATTTTCTTTCAGTGGAAATTTCCAGTCTTTCGCATTCGTGGAAAGAGAATTTCTTTTAATCGAATTGGAAGAGAAATTACAAGAAACCTGAAAACTATGTTATTATTTATATTAAATTTAGTCAGGAAATTCAAATAATCTTTTGATAAGAATTGTTATGATTTTAAATAAGAAAATTTTATTTATTTTATGGATTTGGCAGATCGCTCTGGTGAGACTTCGATTCGATACTTGAAATGGCTTTGGCCGAGTTTGGTGACGAGATCTGAATATTCAGGTACTTCCTAATTTTCCTTTACCCATGTCATTCCCTTCCCCACTTCTTTCTGCCTCACAACATACCCCAAAATGGGGAGACCATAGACCCACTTGTTCCGGACAATTGGGAGCAGTTTGAGACCATTAGGATTTCGTGATTTTTCAAGGCCCTAAGCTTTTTCTAATTTCAAGGAAGCGCTATTTACTAAGGACAAATTGTTTCACAGAACTTTAACAATACATTAAATATAAAAGTTAACATTCAAGTTCTACGAAAGTCCTATTCAAGTTCTGTTATTATCAAAGTACTGTGAAACAACCTGCCCATATTAAAATAATAACAGAGATTGAATAGAAATTTCACAGAATTTTAATTTTAACTTAAAAGTGAAAAAAAAATTAATCGCTTAAATTTTGTGAAACAACCCGTCATAACACGAATTCATACTCCCGGTAATTTTTTGAATGGGGATGCGCTAGTTACCGATTAGCATTATATAAGTAAACTGAGTGTTAGGGGACGTACCTACATTACTTTAACCCACCTAAAATGTATTGATATTTCGCTTTCTGAAAACTTTTTTTTAAATATGTAGATATTTCTATTTTGTCATTCGCAATATTTTACTACTTTTTAAATAAGACGGCTTTTAACAAATGAATTGAGTTTCCTTATTATTCATCATGTATATTTTATCAGGAAGTTCGCATGCTGTCACGTTTTTAATGTTTAAGTTCCGTTGTGATCTCTCCTTATATATCAGAAACACAAGTTAGAACGGAGCTGCAGGCATCAGCGGCGGGACCATAGCAGCACAACCTCAAGGTGTCTGTCCACCGACAATCTGATATGGTGCTATGTGTGATTCGACCCTCGTGCGCCGTTTAGCGGATTGTCTGTTCCGGTTTGGCCGCTGTCAGTCGCCACGTTCTGCGATTGGCTGTGGTCCAGATACGAGATGATCCTTGGGGAAAGTTACATAAGAAGGAGTGACTTCAGACTGGGGTAAAAAAAACTATTAATGCTAAAGTCATAAGTAAAGTGTTCCGGGAAAGTTATAAAGCATTTTCTCTTACCATTTTACAACCTAATTAATATAATCTAATCTAATTTTTATTTTCATATGGCAATGTCCGTCAGAACAGAGTGTAATAATATTTAAAATGTATGTATTGTCATGTTCTGTACACATAACTTAAATTAATAGGATACGTAAACATTGTTAGAAAGCTTTTAGATTTTTAAACTTAATTCCTAGACTAGCAAAAAAATCTGTAGGATAAGATAAGGTATTGTACCGTCGAAGAGTTCAGACATACTTTTGGGAATGAGACAAGTCAGCGTTTAACTTTTGCATGGAAACAACTGTCCTTTATCAGTATTTTAGTAAATGCAGTTCTCCAGAAAAGCCCCAACTACATATAATATGTAGAAAATGGTCAAGACACTCCACTGCTAGTATTTAGTATTGAGAATAAAGTGAGGTCATTGGAATGGACATTGTCTTAAATAGATTGTAACTGGATTGTTTATATCTACTGTATAAACCAATCAAAATATATCGACCGTTTTCTAATTTTAACAAATCCAGATCTTTTAAGATTTTCAAGGGGATAAAAACTACGTTATAAATTATCGATAAATCCGTAATCAGTCAACCATCCTTAAATTAATGGAATTTCTGATATGAAACAAATAAGTCAAATTAATTAGTTGCCCCGAATCAAGAGGGATTTATGGCGAAGTGATTAAAACGTTACTATCTACATATAGTTGTATAAATATCTTAAAGGTAGCTGTAGCTACTTCAGTCACAAACAGCAAATTTCCTCGCATAATGCTCATTTGAAAAAGCGTGCCATAAAATGCTGCATAAATTTAAAAAAAAACTGTCAAAAAATAATATTGCAGTAGTTGCAAAAATGTTGATCTCCAAAAATTGTTAGCTTTTTCTAATGAAATAAAATTTATTATGTCTTTGGGAAAGAACGGTGTACAGCAAGGATCTCAGTTAAGACACTATTTATTTTAAATATTGAAGACAATATTGGTGATTTCTAAACGAAAATCTGAAACAGAAAAATCAGAAAAGGAAACGGTCACATCTGGGACTCGAACCCAGGACCCTTGTCTTTCCGGGACAGTGCTCTACCAACTGCGCTAATGGGACCCTATTCTCCTCGGTCACTTTTAACTGTATCATACTTCGAATAAGAACTACTAACATTGTCTTCATTTTTTCACCGCACATTTTTAGTCCCAGATGTGACCGTTTCCTTTTCTGATTTTTCTGTTTCAGATTTTCGTTTAGAAATCACTAATATTGTCTTCAATATTTAAATATTACAATTTGAGGTTTTACTCAATAAATTTATTCCGAAAAATAAATAAAAACTATTTATTATGTTTTTTAATTATTGTCGTCTAAAAGCACTTTTCTTTTTTGCAGACAAAATATACATGGGATAAAAAAACAATGAAAATATATAAATTCTACTGCGTCTTTGACGGAAACAAGGTAAAATAAAATTATCAAATGTGGTCAACCTTTAAATACCCTTTGTGCTATGCATAAAAAATCTTGTCTTAAACATTAGTTTACCAAAAAATAATTATTAATTTAAAGTTCATCAAAAGAATTCAACAAACATTTATAACACATACATTTCTGACTTCGTACCCAAATCATCAGAGATGATTAGTTACGATTTTTATTGACGGCAATGCGATTAATTAGTAAGTAATATAAATAAGTATTATTGCTGACTTGGTAACTATTCTTTTAAATTGTCAACGAATTAATTGATTGCTCTGATTTAAAACTGTTACGTAAGTCGCACGTACCGAATCGTATTGTTAGGTCAGCAACCACATTTTGCTGTGCAAATATTTCAACAAATGCATAATATGCTAATTTATCATCACTGAGACGTCAAAATCGGTGGAAATCGTCACATAACTGATATTTTCAACTCATTACTTCAAAAATGTTTATGCGCTATCAGAAGACGATAAGTAAAAAAAATGTCTTAATGGTTAGTTTTTGTAAAATGTGCCTCGCAAGAATCTCAATAATTATGTGAATATTATGAAACTTAATGAACTGGGCAGAGTAAGGTTATCAGGGGAAGAAGGTTGGTAAGAACTAGTTAAAAGAAATTGCTATTCCGATAATATCAAGTTTATTTGCTGTAAATATTGCTTAACATTCGTGATCACTTGGTAAGCGTCGTTGCATGATGTTATTATGCCTGCAGACGTCGACAATAAAATTAGTCCAACTGATTATAACGGACATCCTTAAAATACTTACACAATTTGTAGGTCTACACAACTAGCCAACAGTAGCAGCTCCAGTCTGCAGTAGTCCATAACGTATAGGTATATTTACTATTACCCACTTAGGCAAGAGATAAAATGAAAAGTTCTGAAAAGAAGGAACTAAGTTCTTGCCGATTAGCATATCAATAAGATTATAGTATCGTGTACATTCAACTGCCTGTTAAACAGCTCCCCGATTCCCACTATCCTATCCGGGTTCAAACAGCACCAACGATAGTTTCACAGTATTTATGGCAAAAGATTCAAAACCACTTATGTATTTAAAAGTACTAACTAACTTTAAAACTGTGATAATATGAGTTGTGAGTTTCAGTCATTGAGCGTAGATGGCTCTAGTGTTGCCAGTTGTCGGTAAGGTAGATCGCTAGTCCCAGAGTTTAAAACTAAAAGATAGCCTCGCAGCATCGACCAAATAAGACACATCAATGCTTCGAAGCCGGTCCCAAGGGCAGCGAGATTAAGTCATTTGCCTCCTGGCTGTCCAAGCTTATCGCGATTGTTAAAGAGTATTTCCGTCTAATAATTAGGCACTGTGCTTGTTGAGCACCGGATTTTTATTTTAAAATTGATGCACAACAATAACTATAGTAGTACCTAGATACTCTCAGTACCCTTTGGCGAATGATCACCATTTAGAATAGAAACGTTGCTTGAAATGGGCTATGGTCATGTTGACCAGATATGAATAACCAGGCACTTCTCAACTCTTCCCCCTCCCCAATTACTTCAGCTTTCACAGTATTGGGAATACCATCGTCTCGCTGACTCTAGGAGGTTAAAAATAATGATGGTAAATGTAGTGGGAGGTGTAGATTAAAATAGGTATTACTTAAGTGAGTACTGCACAAGAGTCCCAACTGCTCCAAACTGTCCGGAGTCAGCAGGACTATGACATTCCCATTTTGGTTATGTTCTGTTGCTATATTATGTAGGTTTTAGTAAAATAGGGTGCAGTTGCAGAGAGTGGACTGTAAAAGTTAAACACTTTCCGAAGATCTTTTTAGTAAGCTTTAGCGTAAAGCATGTACTTTAATATTTTGCAATAGTCGCGGCACGTCTCGCCTTTTGAGTGCCTACGAAACTTCGGGGGCTTTGATGTGGCTCTTGTAAAATGAAGACGCCTTTGGGATAAAATCAATACAGCATTTATTTATAATATCAATTTCGTGGTCGAACCGGTCACGTGCGACCGACTGAGGCGTATTCAAATTTAGGACCTGATTTTACTGAAACTTTCCTGCTAAATGTAACTGGGGCATCACTTTTCTCTTTGGTAACGATCAAAACGAGATATATGATAATGTGTTCAGACATGGCTGGAGGATTGAGGTTAAAAATCAGGAACAAGGAGCAAGAACCAGGAACTCTTGTAGGGTATCATATCTGAGCCAAATAATCCCAATCTTCCTCTTCTTCACTTCTAACATTACCTCGTTACATTCTCCAAAATCGGATACTATTGTGCCATTGACTATTATTTATGCATTGCTAATATAGCACATACTCCTCCTGCATTTTCACTTTACCTTATTTTATTTCTTTATATATTATCTAATCGTAGTCTTTTTAACCAAGTGTTGATTGATAATCATTCTTCTTATTTTACACACTACAATCTTTATTAATTCTTCTCGTTCACGTGTCTAAATTTAACAATACCTAACCTGTCAATTACATTGCAATTAAATATTTTACAGGTGAGGTACACCTAGTGAGGTAAGTAATGTAAAGCATAAAATTAAATTACACAGAATATTAATTGTGGTAACTATTTAAGATTGTAATTTTTTATATGAAACTGTAAAAATTATTTAAAAAAAATAGGATTTATCGGCAAGATCAGAAAGACAAATCAAGAAGAAAAAATTGTTTGATGATCAGATCTGAATAGTTAAAAATTTTTAACCATCAGTTTTTCCATTATTCTCTCCATTTCCATTTGTCTCAGAACAATTCCCACGTCTTTAGTTCACTGGCTCCGGGCACTTGGTACTCTTATGCGGCTTCACAGATTTGAATATTCACTAATATCATTTGAAAACCAACTAGTACGAGTATAGTTCAATAGACAGAGCTGTCTGAGCATCACCAACAATAATTATCACCGACCCGCAAATTGCGTGAACAGATACAGTAAAGTATTCACTCCACAGAAATCCCCACCGCACGCGGCTATCGGAATGTGCTACCTACTATAAAGCATAGACTCATTACATACGAGCTATTACTATTTACGTACATATATCTATGTATACAACTATGTGTGAATATGTATGCATACCAACTAATATTGGTGTTCCTGTGTTGGTATGCGTATACTAGCTTACTACGTAAGCCGTGGACCGTAGAACGTATAAAATAGGTACTTATACTACTTAGGCTGTTACGTACATTCAGCTGTGAGTACTGAGTATAGTGACTATTAGTAATATGTATAATTGTATAATATGAAGGTTATGAGCAGTGTTGTAACTATAGTGGGCAGGCTCAGTGGGTCTGTTATTAAAAAAATATACTTTATTAAAAAATAATACACACTTAGGTACATGAAAGAATAGTAAAATAATATTATTATTTTTTTGATTTATATATTAACATATTTCTGTCCGCTTGTCAAAACGCTGAAAAGAAAATTAAATTAAAATTTCCAGGTAAGATTATAATTTGGCATGAGATTTAGGTTTATCATGTTCTAAGTGACAATTTAAAAATATATATATATCTATTTGAAATTCACTTTTGTTTTCAGTAATGAAGGAATGAAAATCTTGGAAGCGCAAATTAACCCACTTCCCGACATCCGATCGAGTTGACACTCGGCAGATAAACTCGTTGTCGATGACAATGCATTTTATCAATTCTGTACGCACATCTCTGAAATCGGATGAGATTACAGCATTTAATACACTAAATAAATTACGGTCCCACCCGATCGGCATTTGACGAGGTTGAAAGAATTGTCAACTCCAGTTCCTGGCTAGGGAGGTTAAAAAAATTATTTTGAAAGTTTTAAAAAACATTTCCAAGTAAACGTTTTATAGTAAAAAGGGTACATTTTTGTGATTATTCTTTTACAACTTTATTAAATAATTTGGGGGTTATAGAAAGCATACAAGAAAACATGAGTTCCTATCAATGTTGTTGTTTTAATGTTTTACCTCAAGTAAATAGTATTTAAGTTATTTTTTATATCGCTATATTCAATTGTGACCATGTGACCATACCATACCATATGAGTAAGTATCACGATTAAACTGTTTTAAAGAAAAAAGATAATGATATAAAATAATTTTACATTAATATTTTTATTTCTATTTTCTTTAAAATGTCTCTTTATCAAACAGTTTGATCTTTATTTTATATCTAATGTGGTTTCTATAATAACATGTATTTTTTTATTTACCATAACATGGCCTTTTCTCTTATGTTTTATTATTTGTTTTACAAAATATTATTTTGTTATTCTTGCATAAATCATGTACGACTACCATAATACGGGCATGAGCCTAGTATGGTAGTTGAGAAAATCACCAAAATTGTAATTTTTTTAAAATTATAACATAAAAGATCAAAAAATCATTAGGAAACTCAAATTTTATTATTTTTTTAAGTGACAAAACCTTTTAATTACTTAACTTTCATGAAATTACTAAAAAATTAAAAAATAATCGTCCCTATTTTACATCTTATCGTATAATTATTAATACCAGGGCCAACCTGTGAAAAATCACGGAATATTATATTTTTTGGAGACAGACAAATAATATAATTTTCTGTAAAAATATAATGTATACTATAGGTACCAACTTACTATAACGCTAGTCAGAATGATTTCTTACAGAAGCAGTTTCAATTTTGAACATGACCCTTAAATTCAAAGCAAATGTGAGTAAATCGATCGTGAATAATTTCACACAAGATTATATCACATTACAAGCATCGACAATCGAAATTAAGTTTGATGTCTCAAAAGTGACAAACTATCTGGCAATAAAATAATACAGAAATGGGATACAATTTTATAAGTAATGATTTATTATAATAACAATGTTTGTGTGGCGTTGTTAGTTGTTGAAAATCAGTTAATGGGTTCTTGTGATGATCTCGGATAAAAAATAAAGAAATAGTTGAAAAGCAATGCAGTACAGCAATGAGATAGCTACCTTTGATTTTATAGTCCTCATTTACTGAAAATAAAAATATTCACATTTGAAAAATTAATTTAAAATATTTTTTTTGGAACCAATCATTTATTGCGGTGGGGCACAAAATTTAGGCTTACGTCACTGGTAGTGGATAGGTAGTTACATTTGGCGACTGTGGCGCAACGGCGGTGACCGATGGAAGCCGAACAATTTGGCAACATGGCAAGATGGTGGGCGCGATGATTCGATGAAAAAGAGCGAGGAAATAAAAAAAAAACTGGCACCTCAGATGGATTCAATCTCAAGAGGAATTCATTTGCTAAATAGATATCTATTTGAAAATAATCTTGAACTGAACGAAGGCACCATGCAAAAAAGAAATATTTGATTATGTAATAATTTTAAAGATAAGTTAACGTGTTAGTTTTGTGCTGGTTCCCGGAAATAAAGCGTTGTCTTTTATTACTCGAAATTTACTTATATTTTTAATGGTCAAATGACCTAGTGACATTGTCCTCTAATCAATAAACATCATTTATTTACGGACAAATAGTCCATTAACAATATAATATTTTTACACGAAAATGAAAAAGAGATGGTAGTGAAAAGAGAGTATAAATAAATGGTGAGCAATGACAATATACATATAATATAAAAAGTACAGATGGAAGACAATTACAAGTGTTACGAGACAATTACAATTCACCAAGAAGTTTTAAAGGGCTTTTAAAAATTACACATTACGTATCGACTGTCCAAATGCATTTAACCTTAAACCAAAAAACAATGCTTTGACTTGACTTGATTATAAAAGTAAGTGTACAATGTGCGTGCCACTAAAACTCAGAAACGAGTCCCGGTACGATCAAAGGGGTTATTTGGTGTGGTAGCCCTCTATCCCCCATCCATGAAGAAGGTTCCCATTTTTACCTGAAGGGCGGGCTTTTGAAGACATAAGGACTGGAAGTTTCGCCCTCTAGAAATTTCCAGAACAGTACAGAACATTCGAGAGTATTCTAGAGCATTGCACAACATTCCAGAACATCCCGGAACATTCTAAAATGTTCGGGAATAGTCTGGAACGTTCGAGAATATCCCAGATCATAATGAACTAAAAACGGGATTACAGGCTGTTTCCAGAACTTTTAGTGAATTCGTAATAATATCACATAACTCGTGTTCATTTACCTGCGATATTCCCTGATAATATACAGGGTTTTCCAATAAGAGGTGTTATTTTGAATAGCCCGCTATTTCGGTAGATGTTACTTTTGAAGCTGTCATGTTTTGACATTTGACAAGTAGAAACTACGCCATTAATAAAAATGGAACGATACACGCTTCAACAACGCATTGAAATTATTAAAATTCACTTGAGTGAATCAAATGTAAATCATCTTGAGTGATGAGGCCCATTTCCACCTCGGTGGCTTCGTCAACAAGCAAAATTGTCGCATCTGGGGCTCGGAAAACCCAAGAGTTATTGTTGAAAAGACTCTCTATTCTCAACGTGTGACTGTTTGGTGCGGTTTATGGTCCGGCGGCGTCATTAGACCTTACTTTTTCGAAAATGAGGCTGGAGGAATAGTTACGGTGAATGGATTGCGCTATCGAGAGATGATTAATGATTTTTTATGGCCGGAATTGGATGGTATTGATCTGGACAACGTTTACTTTCAACAAGACGGCGCTACGTGCCACACAAGCAACGAAACCATTGATCTGTTACGATTGAATATCAAAATAACACCTCTTATTGGAAAACTCTGTATAATGACGAAATGCTAAAATGTTTCTTACGAACTCGTGACAATACATTGATATCTCTAAATAGTATAAAACAAAGTCACTATCCGCGGCTGTCTTTTTGTGCGCTTAGTTCTTCTAAACTACGAAACGATGTTTGACAGAGAGAATTTCTTTCGGAATGTGTATATATATATATATGTACATATTTATATATATTTAATACTTGGATATTATATTGAATGAAAGTAGTGAAAAAATTAGTAACGCCGGGTACAAGTCAGCTAGTTTGAAATAAAACAAACTACGACCAAATCACATAGCTTAATGAACATGTCGGAAGGTATTGGAAGCATTTGCCACGAAAAATTTTCCGGACATCTTCGAGATAAAATGTTAGGTATTTCATAAAATTGATTTATCGAAAAGAGCGATGTGAAAAAATATAATAAAGATTGGATGTCATCATCAAAATTACCTGTTCTGCGTTGAAAATACTACCCCATTTCATCAAAATTTCAAACAATATGGCAGCTTGTATAAAATTCTATTCCAAAACTCCATAGCTCATGATAGAAACGACGATTTTAGCTGAAAATATATGAGTTGACTTCTAGATATTCTAGAAGGAAAAAACTTAAGAAAATTTCATGACGCCAAAGCTCACCGTTATAGAGTTTGGAGAAGAAGCTGGCAATTCAGATCTGTTCACCGACACGGCTAAAGCTATTTAAATGGTGATTCACCAGGGCGATACCAACTCTGGAATCTAATAGTTTACACTAAGATGTAGAAACCATATATTTATATAAATAAACTTGCTTATTATTTAATTTTGAAGTGTGTACGGAGAAATATAATCCTGCCAAAAAGTGATAGCATACCAATTTGCTGATAAAATATTAGTCATTCAGAATATATCGAGAACACGTGTTCTTTTCTCTGATAAATATGATGACGGAATGCGACAGATATCAGAATGTCAATATCAATATTTGTATGAACACGTGTTCCGCCGTCCTCACAAAACATTCGCTTTTAACTGAAACTTTGTTAGGAACACTGTTAATTCATTCTTTATAGGCCAGCAGTACCATTTTTAATAGGATAACGAATAATTTGACAAGAGATTTAATAAATTAACAGAATTTCATTTCAGTACGTTTTCTCCGTGTGAATGAATGATACACTATAGTATCTTTGTGTTTTAACAATAGTTTTCTTGGGATGTATAAAATGTTTTTGACTGATACTTTGTTAGGAACACTGTCAATTCATTCGTTATAGGCCTGCAGTCCCATTTTTAACAGGATAACAAACAATTTGACCAGATTTTTTAATAAATTAACAGTAAGTTTTCTCCGTGTATTACGTTATACTTCCTTGCTTAAGACTGCCGTTATATTTTAAAATGTTATAAAGTGGGTATCCATGGGTGTTCTAAGAATACAGAATAAGTGTTGTCAGAGTGGGAGTTACTTAAATACACATTTTTATTCAACGATTCGCCGTTTGGCGAGTGAATTGAGGATACGCAAGACTAAGAAGAGGAACTCTGAAACGAGTTTTCTCCTCCGCATTTTCATCCGTAAATACTATGAAACATAAGCGCCGCATTTGGCCGAATCCTCACGCAAAGAATGCGGCGCACATCGGCGGCGGAACCAAGGGGCGGCCAATGAAAAATAATAAAAATATGAAAAAGTAAATGAAACAAACCTTCACAAATATTACGAATTGGCTCTAAAGGCATAGTTAACCTCCGAGATTGACAACAATTATGTCAAGTTATCTGTTCCGAATTCGCTTGGTGCCACTTATCATTTTAAATTGAACCGTTTATTATTTAGTATTTTTTCGTTTCTTAAAAAATTTATTATAAATAATCGTAGGTAACTACGAAAGCGTGCTTTAAATAGTGGCTCTTTATTGTTTCTTATATACCTACAGCTGAGGCTACGAGGTGCGAAGTCGTATCGAAAACATGATTTTCCTTTGGCCAATAAATACAAATGAGACCCCGGAGACGTATGTGTAGCCTTGTAATATAAATAGAAATGAATATAATTTAAATTTAATAATGCAAGACCTAAGATGGTTTGAAGTCTTAAGCGCATAAAATTGAATCACTTCACTATGAAGATTAGTTTCATATAAATGGTACCTACGTGCAAGTGTGTATAGATTAGTAGACTTAAACGCAAAATTCGCATATTTTTTTATCTTAGCAGATAATTTTTACTCCTGTTTATATCTGATAGTGGAATATTCTTGCACGACAAGCCAAAGTTGTCCGCAAATATTTGCTAATGGAATATTCTTGCATTTGTCCGCAAATATCTTCAAGATGTGTAAATTCCAAGGCAGGGGCTGGGTTCGCCACGTTTGGTGATTTAGCAGGTGTGCCCGAGTTCATCGAGTGAGGTGTGTTGTTCGGCTAGTTCGGGGAGATCCTTTGATCTTTCCAACTGGTCTCTCAACCCATAGCCTTGCCCGCGGTGGTAAGGATATATTCATATATCTGTCACTCCTGGATACACTGATCCCTAGATTCCTACCCAACCCTAATTCTTTTTACCGCCTTAGAACTAGAATGTTTCCAGGATGTCTCATAGGAGATATCAGGACCTAATCGAGACCTATCAGGACCTAACCATATAACCTACTATCTCAAAGGAGATACCTTTAACCTACTGTCTCGTAGGAGATACCCTTAACCTAGAAGAAGATACTCTGAGAAGAAGTGTCTCATAGAAGAAGATACTTTGAGAAGAAGTGTCTCATAGAAGAAGATACTCTGAGAAGAAGTGTCTCATAGAAGAAGATACTCTGAGAAGAAGTGTCTCATAGAAGAAGATACTCTGAGAAAAGTGTTTCATAGAAGAAGATACTCTGAGAAGAAGTGTCTCATAGAAGAAGATACTCTGAGAAGAAGTGTCTCATAGAAGAAGATACTCTGAGAAGAAGTGTCTCATAGAAGAAGATACTCTGAGAAGAAGTGTGTCATAGAAGAAGATACTCTGAGAAGAAGTGTCTCATAGAAGAAGATACTCTGAGAAGAAGTGTCTCATAGAAGAAGATACTCTGAGTACTCTGGTGTAAGACTACCATTCAGAATTGAAACGTTGCTTGAAATGGCTATAGCGTTTTGTAACCAGATCTGAATAGCTAGGTACTTTCCCACTATCTTCTTTCCCATTTCCTTCCCCCCCCACTACCTTCAGCCTCACAATATACCCCAATCGGGAATGCTATTCTCACTGGCTGCAGTCGGGACTCTTGTGCGGTATTCACAAAAAATAAATATATATACAGATACGGTACCGGTATCTTATTTATTTATTTCACATATACGGCACAACATATGCCATTCACATACTAATTTAACAGAGAATAGTACAGCAACATAAGGAATGCAACAATATAAATGTAAGTATAATGGTATAATCAGTAAATAGTAAGTAAGGTTAAAAGTATGAAAAAACAAAGAGATATAAATATAATATAAGTAGCAATCTGTAGTACAGTAATAAGTCAAAGTAAGAAATTATATGTAATAATATACAATAAATATAAGGAAGAATGAAGTGCTTATAAAATGTCTAAAGGGCATTAAGAGTTTGTAAAAAATAAAATAAAAGATATTAGAAAGGTATATACTATTAGAAAATGAAAGGAATAAAATATATACTATTATAATATGAAAAGGAAACAAAAGTAATAAATTTCGTAAATCTACAGGGAGAATCGCGTGTATAATAATAATGTGCGACACTGCTTGACAGTCCGATAAAGTTTTACATAGTACCTATGAAGACTATGATATATAATGCACTGATATCAGCTTCTACCTATCGAGTACTAGTAGTTTTAATCTGAAGTACATAATCATTACGATGGTATGGTATTAATCGACAATTTTTGTTTTATGCATCTTTTATATGATAATAGACAATCGGTATAGTATCATAGTATCTTGAACATATTTTATTTAATTATCGCACACAGACGGTACTTCCCTTCGCGGCGGCCCTGTTATAACTAAGTCAGTTTGGCCGTCAGACAAAAATAATTCAAAGCGGGTCAGAAAGAAGTCTATTTTAGATATGTCTTATAATACATACCGTGTTGTGGAAATCTCAAATATTCACACACAGAATATAGGGACGTAAATGCTCTTATATTTGGATAGGTCCGGGTTCTTTACTCGTATAATAATAAAATAATAAACACCGTTCTAGACCAAATGTTGACAAATTTCAAACATGGCTTCGTGAATGGCAGAATGTAAATAATTTGAACCTAGAATGTTTTGTAATGTAAAAAATATAACGTTGTTTTACGGGGAAATAAGACCTTTTACAAAATGATAAAGCAGATATAGATTATTATGTGCATTATATTGATTTGATTTTAATCGCGCCAACATGCAAATTTCATAGCGAACGTTTTATTTTTCGTGCACGCTTATAATATGTACATAAAAACGGTGACAATTCGAAGTAGTTTAAACAAATAGGTTTTGTAAACTGACATATAATAAATACTTAGTAAGTTAGATTTCATTAAAATACAGTAAAATAAGTATGAATCGTTTTACGATAAAAATAGGAAAACCGTGATGAAAAGAGTAATATTTTTATCATAATAAATAAAGTATTTACATATTATTAAAAAAGTTAACTTACTTCAGTAATAGCAATCTAATAGAGAAACATTAAAAAATAATAAAACGTAAAAATTGGTTTTTGCTAATGGTAAATACATCTTACGTACCTAATTAAAAGTAATATTATTTTATCGGAAGTCTTTTAAAAATACATGGGGTCGTTTAAAATGATTAATTGTTGCTATCCATAATAATATAATAGTAAATCTCAGTTCATGTGAATATTAATTTGACTATAAGGAAAACGCGATATTGTAATAGACATTTAACCGGTTTTCAAATGTCACATGATGCTTGCAATTAAAAACATAACATGTAAAGACATAAGGTTCCCGTATACAATCTAATACCCAATGATGCTTGCAATTAAAAACATAATATGTAAAGACATAAGGTTCTCGTGTGCAATCTAATACCCAATAATGCTTGCAATTAAACACATAATATGTAAAGACATAAGGTTCCCGTGTACAATCTAATACCCAAAGATGTTTGCAATTTAACACATAATATGTAAAGACATAAGGTTCCCGTGTACAATCTAATACCCAATGATGCTTGCAATTAAACACATAATATGTAAAGACATAAGGTTCTCGTGTGCAATCTAATACCCAATGATGCTTGCAATTAAACACATAATATGTAAAGACATAAGGTTCCCGTGTACAATCTAATACCCAATGATGCTTGCAATTAAACACATAATATGTAAAGACATAAGGTTCCCGGTATACATTCTAATACCAAATGACCTTCACAGAGGAATTTTAAAAGGTTTCGTTAATTTAAAATGTGTCGGTGAGCATACGAATTTTCTTTAAGTTCCCAATTCGCATGCAAATCTTTCCTACATGCAATGAATTGGCTATCGCGAGCTCCCGAAAACTGCTTATCGGGGATCATTTTATATGGTCCTATTATTTATCTGGCTTTATTTGTATTAAAGATAAAATGTTACCTCGATTTGTTGTTTCTTTGACGATTTAAATAATCCTTTATAAAATGGAAATAAATTTTAGACCTTTTGGTAGTCAGTATATTTAATGGGTTACATTAAAATAAATACATACCGCGCACAGATCGTAAAACCTCAGTAAATGTTAACATTTTTATATTAATAATTTTACTGATACATAGGTAGTAAGTAAATACGTACATTATATGTACCTCATTATTACAGAAGATGAATTTTCACTTGCTACTTTTGTACTGGTTTATAAAAGGTGTTATGGTATGTTTTTAAGGAGTGTAAAAAATGTTTGTCGAAGGACCTTGAATGTTAATTTAATTAACACTGCACATGAGACAATAATATGTTGTATGGATAAGGAAGGACTCACCATTAGGAAAAGGGCACTCATTTTTTTCCTGTCTATCCTCCTCAGGTATCACTGAACACAAAGCGGTTTTGTAAAATTATAAAATGTATGTAGGTAAAGCAGTTCATAAATATGTTTCAGCGAGCGGTTTAACATATGATAAGATCGCGCGGGAGCGGTTTTATAGACGACCAGTGCGGGTAATTGTAAGCGACTGATTACACAATCTGCAGCGAAAAGGTGCGGGAATAGAGGAAGGTAGAACAAGGAACAACAATACTATCTCAGTACAGTGGTCGCATATATGTACATATGTGTGCATGAGATGTGTGTGTAAATGAATGTATAATGCGTAATGGCGTAACCGTGTACCATCAAGAACATTTCAAATCCAGTTGATTTATATACTACGATTTTAAAATAAGTGTGTAATATAATATGTAGATATCAGGTAAGCAAAAAGCCACACATGATTTGTTCAATTACTCTATTACCTCTATTCGTCAATTTTTAACGATTCTACGCTTAACGATACCTCCAAAGTGGAGAAAAATAAAAACAAAAGAAACGGACGAAGGTTGTCGAAACAAAACCCGTAAAAATATTCGAAATTGCCACTGGAATGAACCAGTTCTTACAAGAAAAGAACTTAATGAGATTCCGATATTGTCATTGAATTTTGAAACAGAATACCTGCATGGTATGTTTATAAGACTATCAGTATCTAGGATGAACAGAAATGTAACTGCTTCCTTCCTGTTAACGCCTCTATTATTGCTTCCCATGACATTATCTACTTAATTCCGGTGAACTAGATCCAGTAACAGTTTCCACGGAAGATGAATTAAATTTAAAATTCTTCTCATTTAAAATGTATTTTGTTAATAGGATTGATGTATGTATAAAGGATTGATTTACGTTTTCAAATTACTTTTATGGGTCGCTTAAATATCGCTTTGGCAAGGATAACGAGTAAGCAAATGTGCGTGTAAAATAACGACCAAGCATTTAATAGCAAAAGTATACACCTAGACACGATTCAATAAACATAATATTCCATTTAATTATTGATGCTAAATAATGCAGAAACGTCTCATGGTTTTGGCGCTGCAGATTTATCTTCGAAACTCACGTAACTGTTGAGTAGCAGTTCTATTCAGTGCATTTCTGTTGAGTTATACCGAGTTGCAGTATGTGGGTGAAGATTGCTTTGATGTTAGCTTACCTCTGATATGAAAGGGCACCACGAGAAGAAGAAAGGAGTAGTATACAATTGGGACAGCGAAAATGACTTCTGAGGTTCGTTATTATATGCTACCAATGGGTTTTTCCTTAAGAACAATTTATTTGTATAAGAGTTAAAGTTCAAACAGCTAAATGAGTACTTTTAGGGTAGATTTTCACAAGCAGAAAATCACGTATAGTGTCAGTTTTAATTTAAAACATATTATCATGAAACTAGAGCACAAATATAATTGTATTATTAAAGGATTAACCCTTATAGGTTGTGTGTGAATTGAAAAAATCTAGATATAGGAAAATTGTTGTAAAACGTAGTAATTTGTAGTTTCACACATTTTACACTGCATTCGTTCAGAATATTGTTCAGGACGCTGTTCAGGACATTGTTCGGCAACCTTGCAGGACGTTCAGCAATATGTTTGAGGCAGATTGTAATTTTCATTAACACGATTAGCGTGGGTTACATAGACATTAGATAAACATAGAAGTTAAACAAATTACATTTATAAATAATACCTATGTTGTTTGACATAAATCTTTACTCAATCGCCTTTGAAGATATTGCTCATAATATTATACCGCGTGTGAAGTTATTGCTTACATTATAACAATAGTGTACAATCTTTGAATCTTTGAAGGTATTACCAGTGGGATGTTCTATGTAGTTTAGTACCTTCCACATGTCAAGCAGATTAGAAAATCACCATGCGACGACTCAACGAGAATCTCATTGTTAGTTTTTTTTTGAAAACCTAAAATCATTCAATCAACAATGTACACAATTTAGTAGTGACTTAATAATTGGGGTAAATTCTCTAACAACTGAGTACATGTCATACAGCCAAATTGACGAACAAATCGTCACCTCAATGCAAGCATTCCTAATAAGTACATTGTACTTATTTTACAAGAGAGCGAGTTCTGTTATTATATCATTATTGACCAGTTGTTTCACAAAACTGAAATAATAACAGAGCATGAATAGAATCTTCACAGAACTTAAAAATCGACTTTGAAATTTGATGAATTGTTCAAATTCTGTGAAACAATTCATCAAATTTTAAAAGTTAATATTCAAGTTCTGAGAAAGTCTTATTTAAGTCCTGTTATTATCCAAGTACTGTGAACTAACCTGCCTATGATGAAGTTATATTAACCTTTATTAATTACATTAAATGAGTTGTTCGAATTCTGCGAAACAACCCGTCCTAAGTTTTGTACAAACATTTTGTTCTATTTGTCTTTGATTATAGTGTTCACCGGACTAATTCTGTGCGCAAACATAAATTATTAAATTTGTTTTATTTTATGTTTTTGAGAATATGATAGAAATCGTTAGAAATATTTCATTGGAGTTAAGACAAATTTTTCATTAAAAGTGTTTAAAATTGAATAATATAATTTGTTATCTAGGACTCACACCTCTTAAGTAGGTAAAAATTGCATTATAAATGCAGACAAGATAATTAGTTATAGAAATCATTCATAGATGTCGGTAGATCCAAGCTCCCAAACAGATTATAAAAAGGCTTGAATCTCATTATACTTCCTCTTTCTTCGCTAACTCTTAAATAGTAAATACAAGCCCTCCTTAGTCTTCTTGGGAAGTTTGGGTCTCCGGAATATTCACAATGTAATTGGGGATAGAGCAATAAAACACCAAGAGTCCTTTAAAGTTTCTTCTGCGTTATCAATTCAAGTTCCTTCCCTTCAAAACTCAACATATGGTCCTTCGAGCCGGATGATTTAACGCGAGTGATTAAATCAATAAAAATGAACCAGCACTGAAGAAGGAACATCCAGCCAACATGCAGCTTCCAGCATCCAGCAAGCAGCAGAAGACATCAGCAATAAAAATGGGCGAGTGACCATTCCATATACCTTACCTACCTTACAATTAAAATCCTTAAAATTAGAAGCAAAATTAATGACATCAATATTGTGCTTACTCATAAAAAAATTGTTGCAAGCCGGTATGATCAAGTCTAACAAAAAATAATTCGACATTGCAGTTATGTAGGTAATAAGATTATTGCGAAAAAACTACAGTAATATTATTAGTTCCGAGATTAAAATAATGTTTATTTGAATTACCCGCGAAGCCGGTAAGGCAGTTTTTTAAAAGAAATACCCTATGGGCGAACTAATCAAACCGCTTAGTCATTGTCACTGTGCATAACTGTCAAATTGTAACGGGTTTGAAAGTCAATAACGATCGTTTTTTGGGAGGTTATCAGTGTTTTTTAAGTGTATTTATAGTGAATGTGATAATTGGATAACTCAGTGAACTGTAAGTAAACGCCTGATTGAATCAAAATGGATTTAAAATCGCTGATCGCTCAACGGGGAATTTGTAAAGGAAAAATTACTAGATTCAGTGATTTTTTAGCCAAAGATTCTTCAACGCAAAGCGAACTAGAATTGCGTATAAAGCGTTTCGAACCTTTGCTAGATGACTTTGAAGGAATTCAGGATAAAATAGAAGCACTATCTCCCGAAGATGACCAAAATGACCGGGCGAACTTTGAAAACGATTATTTTAATACATTGGCCAACGCGAAAGATAGATTATATAAAAAAGAATCATCAATCCAGACAAATAATAATATTAAGTTACCGATAATCGAATTGCCGAAATTTAAAGGGGATTATTGTGAGTGGATGGAGTTTCGAGACGCGTTTATATCTTTAGTGGACAGCAATACTAACTTAGATGCCATCCAGAAATTTTATTACTTGAAGAGTTGTCTCAGAGGAGAACCATTTAAGCTAATCACTGCATTACCTATGCATATGGACAATTATGTTACAGCTTGGGAAATGCTCACAGACAGATACGAAAACTCAAAAATAATTATAAATAATCATGTAAACGCGTTGTTTAAATTACCGGACGTAAAGACAGAAAATCACGTCGCAATAAGAAGCTTATTGAACGAGGCGCAATTGCATTTAAAATCGCTAAATAATTTAAATATAACTACTAAAAATTGGGATGTAATTTTAATTTATTTATTATCAAATAAACTAGACTCAAACACAAGAGCTCATTGGGAACAATACCAAACAAAAAATAATCTGCCTACCTACGAAGAATTTATTAAATGTTTGTATGCAAGGGCCCAAGTACTAGAAGCATCGGCGAATAATGATAAAAAATTTAATCCGGGAAAAGCGAATCCGCATAATTATAAAAAAGAAACTATGGTGTCACTATCCGCACAAAAATTAAAATGTTTACATTGCAACGATAATCATAAGATTTATTATTGCCGCAAATTTTTGGAATTAAAGCCGAAAGAACGAATTGATAAAATACATAAATTAGGCGCTTGTTTAAAATGTTTAAACCTCGGTCATAAATTAAAGGATTGCAAATCTAAATTCAATTGCCGTAAATGCGATGGTGAAAATCACAATACACTACTTCATTTTAAGAAGGAAGAAGATTCAAAACACGAAAGGGCATCAACATCTTCCACTACGGAAGCGCCTTTAGTATCAAATCATGCCGCGAAGGTAGAACCAAATTTCGTGTTATTGTCCACTGCCATCATCAACATAAAAAACAATGCTGGAAAGTCAATTCAAGCCAGAATTTTACTAGATTCTGGGGCGCAATCGAACTTTATAAGTGAGAAATTTGCAAATAAATTAAAATTGAAAGCGAAAAGGGCAAATATTCCAGTCACCGGAATTCACAATAAGGTTTTAAATATAAGATCTAAAGTTGAATTAAACATAACTTCAAACTATTCCGAATACGAAAAGAAGATAGAATGCCTGATAATATCTGAAGTGACCAGTAATCTGCCGCAAATTTCCTTTCAGAAAAAGGACACTGGGATCCCCAGCGGTCTCAAATTAGCTGATCCAAACTTCAACATTACCAGCCCGATAGATATGCTGTTGGGAGCGGAGGTATTTTGGGAAGTCTTGCATGCCGATCGAATGAGAATTGGAGAAGCAGGACTCACACTACAAAGGACCGAATTAGGGTGGCTTGTATCCGGACCTATCGCCACTCCGAAACCAAAAAGGCCAGTAAATTACTGTCATTTATCTTTAAATTTATTACATAAGCAATTAGAAAGCTTTTGGAAAATAGAGGAACTAGCTCCTGTAAAACATAGAAGCCATGAAGAAAGAGCATGTGAGGAGAGCTTCTTACACACGCATCAAAGAGATGAGAAAGGACGTTTTGCGGTAAGATTACCGCTGCGACCTAATATTAATCAAATGGGTGAAACCCTAAAGGTGGCTGAAAAAAGATTCTATAATACGGAGAAGAAATTCCTTGCCAATAAAGACCTGATGCTAAATTATAAAAAGTTCATGAAAGAGTATCAGGAATTGGGGCATATGACGCTGTGCGAAGCAGCGCCAAAAGATAAAATTTGTTATTATTTGCCACACCATGCAGTGATAAAGGAGTCTAGCACGACAACCAAAACCAGGGTCGTGTTTGACGGATCAGCCAAATCATCAACTGGTATATCATTAAACGACGCCCTCATGGTAGGACCAGTTTTGCAAAAGGAGTTATGTGCACAACTATTGTTTTTCAGAAAGCACCAGTATGCATTAACTGCCGACATCGAGAAGATGTATCGTCAAATATTGGTGCAGCCGGAGGATAGAGATTACCAGCGCATAGTCTGGAGGGACTCTCCGGAAAAGGAAATCCAGCACTATCAACTCAATACTGTCACCTACGGTTTGGGACCATCATCCTTTCTGGCTACCAGATGCTTGGAGCAGTTAGGAACAGAAAATCAGGAAGCATACAAAAAGGTCAGTCGAATCCTAAAATACAACTTTTATATGGATGATCTAATAACTGGCGACGAAAATGAGGCAGACTGTCTCACTATTAAATATCAATTAAGCAGCATTTTGGCATCTGCTGGCATGAATTTACGAAAATGGAGATCAAATTTACCCTCTATAAGTTCGAAACCAGAGAGTGAAACAGATATGATTATTACTGATAACCCCAAGGAAAAGAAAATTTTAGGGTTGTCATGGAATAACCAGCAAGACCATTTTCAGTACATTGTAGAGCCCTTAGAAACGTGCGTTAAAAGTAAACGCCAAATGTTATCATGTATCGCTTCTACTTTCGACCCCCTGGGGCTGATAGCACCTGTAACTTTAATCGCAAAATTGATAATGCAAGGTTTGTGGCAAACTAAGATTCAGTGGGACGAAGATGTTCCATCTGACCAGATGAACGCATGGAATTCATATATAAATGAATTACCTCTTTTGAATAATTTAAAAATACCGAGAAAGGTAATTTGCAAACATCAAGTTAAACTGCATCTGCATGGATTTTGTGATTCGTCAGAAAAAGCCTATGCAGCATGTATATATATAGTGTCTACTGATGAATCGGGAAACACAACTTCTAATTTAGTCACATCAAAATCAAGGGTGGCACCGTTGAAGAACATATCGCTACCAAAACTGGAGCTTTGTGGTGCTGTGTTACTCACAAAGTTAGTTAATTATGTCAAAATAGCTATGAACTTAAATGAAATAGATACAACCTACTGGTGCGATTCCATGATAGCACTATTCTGGATTCGTGGACAACCAGCAAGGTGGAACACATTTGTGGCGAATCGGGTATCTGAAATCCAGGAATCCAGTCAACCCGCACAATGGAGACACGTAAGATCGGAGGATAACGCGGCGGACGTTTTATCCAGAGGCGCTAAGGTGTCGCAACTACTAAAGTCTGACATTTGGTGGCATGGGCCCACCTGGTTGACGTCAGGCGATTACCCAAATACCAGCAGTGAAGTTACGCCGTTGGATCTGCCAGAAGAAAAATTAAAAATAACTTTAATTTCAGCAGTAAAACAGGATTGGGAAATATTTTCCAGATACTCTTGTTTAACCAAATTGCAAAGGGTGGCAGCCTATATGTTACGATTTATTTTTAATTGCAGAAATTCTTTATCAAGGCGTGACGGAGCGCTAACTGTCTACGAATTGGAAAATTCGCTTCACATTTTAATATCTCGCGCACAATGTTTTGCATTCCCGGAAGAAATGAGGGCTTTACAGGCCAAGGGTAGTGTAAGGAATAGTAGTAGGTTGAAGTCATTAAATCCTTATTTGTTTAAGGATTTAATCCGGGTGGGGGGTAGGTTATCCAACGGAAAAATGATATCGGAAAGTCAACAACACCCCATAGTATTACCTTCACATCATAAACTAAGTGAGCTTATTGTCAAGCACTACCACTATTTATATTTACATGCAGGGACGCAGGCATTGTTAGCGTTAATAAGAATGAAATACTGGCCAATTATGGGTAAAAATTTAATTAAAAAGATTCTGAAATACTGTGTTATATGTTTTAGATGTAACCCGAAAACAGAACAACAACTGATGGCAGACCTACCGGCCGAACGAATAACGGAATGTCGTCCATTTCAATTGTCCGGAGTGGATTACTGCGGCCCCATTATGATTAAATCAGGTGTTAGCCGTAAGACTCACAACGTAAAATCTTATATATGTCTATTTATATGTATGGTTTCCAAGGCGATACATTTAGAAGTAGTAATGTCTTTGAGCACTGATAGCTTCCTAAATGCGTTTAAACGTTTCATTTCGCGAAGAGGGAAACCCAGTAAAATGTTCTCAGATAACGCCACTAATTTTAGGGGAGCAAATAATGAACTAAGGGAAATCTATGAATTTTTGGAAAATTCAAATGAAAAAATCGATAAATACTTAGCCAATTTATCTATTCAGTGGAAGTTCATACCAGCAAGGGCTCCGCACTTTGGTGGACTTTGGGAGGCAGGGGTCAAATCAGTAAAATATCATTTGAAAAGGGTTGCAAATACTTCACTATTAACATATGAGGAATTTAGCACAGTATTATGTCAAATTGAATCATGCTTGAATTCCCGTCCCCTCTGTCCGCTGTCCAATGACCCCAAAGACCTAAATCCCCTGACACCCGGTCACTTTCTCATTGGAACGAGTTTAGCAGCAATCCCGGAGCAGAACTTGCAGAATGTGGCAGTCAATAGACTGAATCATTACCAAAAATTAAATCAACTAATACAATCCTTTTGGTCGAGGTGGCGCAAAGAATACTTGGCTGAGCTGCAGACCCGGACGAAATGGACTGGCAACCACCAAAGGCAGCTGCAACCAGGCCAGATGGTCATTCTGAAGGAAGATAACGAGCCTCCTTGCTTTTGGAGGCTAGGACGAGTGCACGCTGTACACCCAAAAACCTGATGGAAGAGTACGAGTAGCTACCATCAACACAGCACAGGGAACAGTCCAGAGGGCAATATCAAAATTATGCCTACTGCCAATTGAGGACAACAAATGCGGAGACCACCTACCTAGGACGGACCAGGGAGAATAATAAGCGACCCGGCAGCACCAATACACAGAGTGGCGCTAACGAACAGAAGAAATATCAGAGAAGCTGGGAAATTTAAAATCAGACTATGTGAAAAACAATCAAAAGAAAGAAAAAATGCAAAAGAATAAAGGTGGTGGAGGTCGTGACCTCTTGTGAAACTTTAGTGAGACATTGGTCTAAGTGAAAGGTCAAGATGACAATTAAATCAAAGGAAAAGTGAAGAACACTGCAAGTGCCTGTTCAAAATATTATACAAAATTAGCAGTCCTGGAAGGAAGACCTGGCCCAACCATCATTGTATTGTGTTTGTCCTAAAATTAAATGTTTTATTATTATAAAAAAAAAATGTTGATTTGATTCTTTATCTTAACTTCAGTTTAGAACTAGTAAAATATGAATTATTAGTTAATTTAATATGGTGTGAAGTGTTTAAAGTTATAAATATTGTCATTTATCGTTAGTACTAAAAGTAATTTTATTAGTATTGTTTTTTCTTAGTAATTTTATTTGTGTAAAAAAACTCTATTGCTAATCGTTTTTTGGCGGGATATATGTTTAAAATTGAATAATATAATTTGTTATCTAGGACTCACACCTCTTAAGTAGGTAAAAATTGCATTATAAATGCAGACAAGATAATTAGTTATAGAAATCATTCATAGATGTCGGTAGATCCAAGCTCCCAAACAGATTATAAAAAGGCTTGAATCTCATTATACTTCCTCTTTCTTCGCTAACTCTTAAATAGTAAATACAAGCCCTCCTTAGTCTTCTTGGGAAGTTTGGGTCTCCGGAATATTCACAATGTAATTGGGGATAGAGCAATAAAACACCAAGAGTCCTTTAAAGTTTCTTCTGCGTTATCAATTCAAGTTCCTTCCCTTCAAAACTCAACAAAAAGATCAGTTAATTTTCATTTAAAAACCATTTTCACATACAGTAGAACAATAATATAATATAGCTGTACCCCCTTAATTAAGCTAGGCTGGTGTGTGTGGGGCTGTGTTATTATAATATTATCGTTATTTGTTTGTGTAAAAGTTAAATTTGAATTTTATCACAATTTATTAATTAAAAATTATATAATGTATATTTAGAGATAAGATACTCTCAGTGTCACCCTGGTGTAGGATCACCATTCAGCATTGAAACGTTGATTGAAATGGCTTTAGTGGTGTTTGGTGACCAGATCTGAATACCTAGGTACTTCCCCACCTTCCTCTTCCTCAACTTCTTCATCCTCAAAACATACCCCAATAGGGATGCCATAGTCTCACTGGCACCAGACGGTTGGGAGCAGTTGGGACTCTTGTTGGTATTCACATAAAAAGTGATCAATTTCAGTGTGTTTTAAATGATAAAAATATATAGATTTTTTTTTTTTAAATTGCAGTTTAGAATAGTTCCGATATTCACATTAAGAAAAACTGATGGTCTTATACGCGATTTAAGATACGTCGATATGACGAAATACTAATTGACATAGGATAGGTCGGAACTCACGTGACGAAATGCTAATTATAATCTTTTATGCAATTTAGTTACAGTTCGATATTCACTAACCGCTATTTATGTCTTCAATTTATTTAGATTTTCTGCAAAAATCAGCGTTTTAGATATAAAAACATCATCTAAAAACAAAAAGGATTTCACGTTTATATAATCTAAGCAAATACTGCATTCTATCGACAAGTCATGTGCGAGGTCGTTTTCCTGCTTCTAGGCTATTGGAATTAAATGAATACGAATGCTGCAATCGTGAGATTATGTCGCGAGACGAGAAAATTTGCATATAAATTGCGCGGTCAAACGAGACCGATTTTCTTCTATGAATCGTGTCTTCTTTTCGGGAATCTGTTTCCACTGAAAGTGACGTGATATAGTTTGTAAAGTTTTACCAAGCGCGAGGACTTGACTTGAACAATATTGTACGATTGTCTTGCTAACCTCTGTGGGAGAACGGTAACCTATGTGTGGGTTTCCATCTGAAACCAGAGTTCGCAAGTTTCAAGTCTCCGTGGTTGAGGCTTTTGTAAGGTTCTTGACTAACAAGTCAGAGGTCGCGGGTTTAAATCCCGGCGTGCGCAAGTAAATTTTATTCGATCAATTTGTGTTATTTCACTATTTACTCATTTCAAATAATACATAGTACAGAGTAGAAGACACTCTCAGTATCGCCCCGATTTAAGACCACCATTCAGAATTGAAACGTTGATTGAAATGGTGTTGTTCGTATTTGGTGACCAGTTCAAAATATCCAGGTACTTCCACATTTTCCTCTTCCCTATGTCCTCCTCCTTCCCACTACCTTCCGCCTCACAAAATACCCCAATTGGAGATGCCATAGTATCACTGGCTCCAGACGGTTGGGAGCAGTTGGGACTCTTGTGAGGTTTCACATAAAAAATAAAAATAAAAATTGGGTTATTTCACATAAAATTTACCACCTCCTTACTGTAATGTTCTTGCTGTTTTAATAAAAAAGGTTCTATTATACGAAGTATTGTTTATTGTTAACTCAGTTGTTAAAAGTACAATCCAGTCCAGCTGCATGGAAGGAATCGAATGCCCGCGCCTCCCGTTCGTCCCACTGCCCGCGTTCCCCGAGCAGTGTCGGAAGCGTTCGTCAAACCTCGGCTGTCTCCGGCCGTGCACGATCGCCTATACGATACACCACACTTACCAATATGGGGTTGCTAGTTTTCCACAAACTGATCTGAGATTAAAACAAAAAACTTCAAAATCGTGACTTCTTTTCAATTTTTATTGCATTAAGAATCGTGTTAATTTCTTGGGTAAACTGATTTTAAAAAAAACATTGCCTGCCGGTATTTCAAAGTTGAGAGCAAAGGGTATGCCATGATCACCCATTGCATTATACTGCTACAGAGTTCTTTCGAGAACTTTAGCTGTACATCTAAAGCTGTAATCACATTTCTACATACAGAAAAGCTTGTTTTACGACCTAGTCAATAAGTCCGCATGTTCACGTTTGCTACGTTCTACATTTCTGGAGATACAGACTCATTTACTAGAAGGTAAAAATTTCGAACATAATACAGAAGTTCGACAAGATAGGGTCGGTAAAATCGAACTGTATCTTTATCTTCCTAGCTATAGATTCAACCAACCAACGGTCCAATAGTCTCTCGGGTGGAGAGGGGTAAATTATTCTTGATCAGTATCATTTTATACCTACATCCCACGAAAACCATTGTTAAAATACAAAGGTACAATAATGTATCATTCACACGGAGAAAATGTACTGTTATGAAATACTAATGATATGGAACACGTGTTCATATAAATAGGTAGTGATATCGATATTGACATACTGATATAGTCGCATTCCGTCGTGTTATCTATTAGGAAGAGAACGTGTTCTCGATATATTCTGAATGACTAATATTTTATCAGGAACTTGGCATGCATTGACACTTTTTTTAACAAGATCATTTTTCTCCTTGAATTTCGTAGTTGAATGCGCCTGCTCTCTACACAGGATTTCCTGGTGAGACATGTACTGTATGTATACATAACCCACTGTAATGTAATTTAAAAACTTGAAAGTTATATGCTGTGAGTATTTATCAAATGTGAATTTAGAGTGTAATAAGGTTTGGAAAATTCCTAATCCCGAGGGATTTCAGAAATATTTGATCCCACGGATTTGCGGGATTGAAAAAAATTCCAAAAATTACTGAAACGATGCGAAAACTTCAAACCTGGAAACGATTTTGAAGAAAGAGATGTCTGTTTTTGAGAACGGAGGTATCAGAGGTATACCTTCAGTTAGCACACACCATCTTGATAACAGTACCAACAACTAGTGTGGAAGCAGAGAGAGCGATTTCCGAAATATCCTTTAACGTATGGGTGATAGGACACTCCACAGTCGATTTTTTTACCAAAGTCTTCTTAAAATAACTGTCGCATTACGTTTTCAAGGTGCTAGATTCGCAAACCCTAAGTAAAATATTGGTAATGTATACATTTAAAAAAAATATTGGTAAATAATCTTTTTTTTAAAGGTTTCTTAAAAGCCTGCGCGTTGAGCATCTTCTTCTGGTAAGAAGGCTTTACGGGTAAAAACGGAAGTACCAAAGCCTAATTGTTAATATGAAATTTCTTCAGACACTGAATGGGATTTTAATCGAATAACCACGTCTAAATTCAGTACGAATAAAGTATCCAAATTCAATAGTAAAAATATGTTAAAAAAACTTAATTTTCTGATTATTTTAAATAAAATTAACTACAATGTAAACTTATGAAACACCGGTTAAACTACTTGGTATAGCAGTTGGTCACTCATTTCTAGTAAAAACCTAGTTAAAGTATTTAAATACTAACTTGTATAGGTACTAAAGAAAAAGTTTTTTGCAAAACAGTGAAAAAGCAACAAGTGTCATGTCTAACCAAATAAAGTTATCACATGATTCACGATGAACCCAAAACAGAGGCGTTAATCTATGAGATTAATTATTAACAAAGGGAAAAAGAAAAATTGCATCGACACCGCTCCGTCCTGTCGGATTGGCAGCGCGATGCGTCACAAAGTCATAACGAACGAATGCACTTTGGCGATTACCCTTGAAAAAATAGCCAAGGTTGCATCGGTCGTTGCACTAGTGCAAGCAACAGTGCAAGCGTGAGCCGCAAATGCATGAACCAATGTTGCATTGTAGCAATGTGGAGAGTACAGTACAGTGATGAAATAATGTGTGTTTAATATTTAGTTAAGTACAATAATGAGTTTTACAATATCAAATAATATGTATAAGGGAGTAAAGAAAAAACAAAGTAATTAACGGTTTTGGAGGAAATGGGGAATTCAGAGAAGTTGTATCGTATTGCAAAGCTAAAAATGGAGCCTTTAGGAGATTGTGTAATGAATTTGTGGGAAAAATCTTTATTCAGAGTAGGTGTTCTCAACAAAATACCGAATACTGCATTCTTTGAACCTACAGTTAATAACATTTAAGTTTTGACATGTTTGAACAACGTCACGTTTGTATAAATTTAATAACGACGAACTCTAAATTGCATGAGTAAATCAAAAACGAGATACATAATAATTTATGTAGATTTGGATTCTGTATGCAAGAGTGTATTGATGAAAATAATCAATTGATGATTTTTGCCACATCATGATTTCCCTCGAAGAATCATTATTTTTTTAAACATCATAACAATCTGTTTTCTTCGTTGGCATTTTGTTTTCAGATTCTAGTTATTTCTTTCTAGGTTTACCAATTTCACAAAATACAACCCTTTAACATGTTCTCTAAGGTTTTTCATCATTTGATCCAATGACAAATCTGGGTGCATTCTACGCCAACGCCAATTGGTTGGTATATTAAGACGGATCCTCTCTGAAAATCAAGTCAAAATAATAATAAAAAAGTTAGATGTGCAAAGTGCGATTGAAGAACAATCTTTTGTTATAGATACCCTGAACACTGATGTCATAATTTGAAGAAACTACGAACATGCAGGCAAATTATATCATAATGGAATATGACACTTTTAAGTGTATTTCTGCACACCGACAGTGTCGATAGTAACAACAAAGTTTATTTCAACTAGTTTAGAAGTTTAGAAAGCAAAAGCACCCTGCAAATGCCCAAGGATATTGGGTGCGTAGCAACGTCTATCAATTCCGTTTAAATTTATACTTGTGATTTAATTCGACAATGTTCTTTTTATGTTTTTGTTTAATTCCTAAAATTAAGGTTAAATTATTTTATTCAATCCGGTACAGAACTACACAAGCAACGGTCTCTTCAAAAAGATTTACTAGTTTTTTAATTGATTTTTACTAATGTCTTTACATTCCGAATCAGCTGATAATGTTATAAAAATATTATATATGTTGTGTATTTTGAAATCTGGCATTTATGTGTTACCTTGAATGATAAATTTCAGTGGAGCCCTAAATGGTAGTTTTATGCTGGTGTTTAAATAATGACTACACTTAAATCGAATGACGTCGGTATGTATGAAGATAAGTAGTGCCTACCACAAGTAGCACTATCATTGTGAACTTTGAAATTTCAAACAGCGTGAGAATTTAAGAATAACTTAATACCTTTTTTGTCAGCCGTTACAATTTGTTCTAACAAAGAAGGTGGGATTACAAGTATAAAATGTGTTATCTAATACTCAACAAACGGATTACAATCTTAAGCACATACGTAAAGTGGGATTTCTATCCTTGTTCAGCTGGTATTTCAATGGAAGATGCTCTGATAAACTAGCGTCATTGATCCCGTAGGCACCGGTGCAGTCGGGAAACACCCAGCAAAACAGCGCGCGCCTCTATAGGCGATTTTACGACGAGTTCAAATTTTCGGCTTTGGAACGATTTTCCGGCCTCTGTGTTCCCAGAGTATGTCTCTTTAAGACTCATGTGTACTCATTCTTCTCGTCAACGCGGCCTCCACCCAACAACTCTCCACATGGCATTCCCAAAAATGACAAAGGCCCTGAGAAAAAGAATTTTCCTCTGGCCAATGTCATCTTTGGAAATGCTATATGGAGGGTATTTTTAAGGAAATAAAGGAGTGGAAGTACCGAGACGGAAACAGGTATGAGGGGTGGTTAGGAATCTGTGGGTCAGTGTGCCCAGGAGTGACGGATGTATGAATGAATTTCTCTCACTGCGGTGCAAGGAGATGGGTCAACAGAGTCCTGCTGACGAGGTCAAAGGTAAGATGGTCGATTTAAGATGAGGTTACCCAAAAGTGTGGGTCCATATGCTAAGCATTTAAACTTGTAATATATTAGGTACTTATTACATATTTAATTAACAAGTCGTGTCTCGTAATAAAACAGAGCTACTAAAATTGATTGGAAAATACTTTTTTTAAATTATGATCGAAGTTTTTAAAATAATAATCTTAATGGAATCGCATTTAAGAGTCTTAGCATTAAATAAAGAGCTTCATTTTAGTCATCACTTCAGTTAGAAGGGGAAAATTCTCCTCGGGAGATGTTTTTCAGAACATTCTTTTCCAGTCGAGTACTTAAATATGCGGAGAGGGCTGGGAGATCAAAGAACTATTGAATGTCGGTCGAGTACAAGCTACGATTAATATGTTATTATAAAACGGTGTATTGAAAGTGAGAGCGAATCGTCGAGGGGAGAGGATCATCTCGAGAAAAAAATTAGATTAAAATCATACAGGAGTGAAAAATTAAATTAAAGAGGTAGGCGTCAGAGGGAAGACTGTTATTTTTCTCGCGAAGCCGGCGCAAACACCTTTTCTTCAGTCATCCCTTAGGGTTCACGCCAAGCGGGGAGGGCGCGGGGGATGAAAAGAAGAAAAAGTGCCGACTGATATCGCTGTACCATTGTGTTCGAAAGAAAATGCTCCACTCATCGCGTATAGTGAGTAGTTAGTCGGGAAGGAAGATTAATCGTTCGCATTAATGGCGGGGAGACTCTATGGATGTATTTCCTCGCAGATGAGATGGTCACCGTGATTTGGGATGCTAGGTACGGAGACGAGCGTCTTTCCGGTGAATGTGCGCCAGACGGATTCGCGTCAAATTAGGGATTCAATTACATCTACGGAGGTCAAGACATATTCCCATTTTAAATATTTTTTGAACATTGGAATTTGATTAATCACGTTAAACTTTTTTCCGCATTTTATCCTTTTCAAATAATTTGAACGCGATTTTTCCATCAGACATAAAAATGACATAAATCACCCAGGTTGAAAAATTGCTTACTAACAGATTTATCTGCATTTTTATACTACACCTTTTACAAAAGTATAAATCCTATAATAATATGCGCGTAGAACGTATGAATGTGTAATTTGAGAAATTCGATTAGGAATTGGTCAATTATTTTTTTTTATGAATTTAAATCTCAGTATTTTTTTTTTACAAATTCCGATTTCGTAGTTAAAATAATTTTCAAAGTTTGCATTTTTCAAATCCCTCCAAAACGATCAAAATCTGATAAGGTACGCGTGACGTCGTACGTATCTCGGTTTTGTGGGTTAACGGTAAAGTCGATCCTACTCGAGTCGGTATGAAATCAAAAAATCCCAATTTAAATATTTGACGAAATTTCCAAAAAACATGAATTCTTTTGGAATAATTTGTATGGATACCGTAGACGTAATACGTGTGCGAATCTACGTAGTGGAACTTTGCACAAAACCGACCCGTGAGGTAACGGTGTAAGTTCTGTCAGAACCCGCCGACCACTAACTTACGGGGCGTTTTAGCATCTTACGGTTTTAATAGTTTTTAAATGACGATTTATTAATTCTGCTACTATTTATACAATGATATATAATCAAACTAATATATTCAGAATCAGCGATTGTTTATCTGTATGAATACATATTTATAAGCCATAATATTTTTAATAAAGTTCCAAATTACAAAGAAACAAAAATTAGTTGACATGCGTAGTAGAGATAGTAGTTAGTATGTTGCACAGCATCAATAAGCACTATAGATTTTAAAACTTATAAAGATATAAAAAAATAATTAATTCACATACACACACCTGTTAAAATATAGAGACATGTTTAATGTTTAAGCAAGTGATGTGACCAACGATTACAACGTTAAGTTATGGAGATTCTTCTCAAATTAGCGTTAAAATTACCTACATCTTCACTGAATATCAGAAGAATTTACGTGTTTTTTATAGCTATATTACAGATGCAAACCGGGCATTATAACTTATCAAGGTTTTTTGAAGTCACATGGTTTGGATTTCACATTGAAAACCGGATCTTCACCGTAAATCAGGAATTAAAATAAACCTACCTATTGCGACAGTAGGTAGAACCTATTTTATCTAGTATAATACATTCTGGAAAATGTATGAAAGCTAAAAGGTGTTTGGGGCAATTGTTTGAACCAATTATTGTTTTTGTACGAAAATAATTGAGAGCATTGAATTATTGTGATCAAAATAAAGAAGTGCGGAATGTGGGAGTCATTTAACTTCCTCGGTTAGGTAACTTCAATGAAAACGTATGAAAAATAAACTGTAAAAAATACTGAAGTAATGAAATACAATAATGGAAAATGTAAATATTTTAAATGAAAACAGAATAAGGCACCAAAAATAAATTAAACCTCAGAATATCTAGCTTCAAGTTCCTTCTATTTTCATTTACATTTGATAATATTTTTTCAACGATAAAACATTACAATAATGGAATAAACTTCAATAAGTTAATCCTAATAATTATAATAAAATCAGGAAAGTCAAGAATAACACGCAATTGCCTTCCTGAAGACATTCATGAAGGAAGGATACGTATATTTAAAAATAAATTATTCCATCTAATCAAAATAATTCAAATGTATGAATATAAATACACATTGATTTTGGGTCCGATTCCTAGCTGTGGCCGTTACCTTTTTATTTTTCTGTGTCTTGTTCTGTTTCATGTTTCGTTTAGATTTATTAGTATTATCTTAATCTTCAATGATGTATAAATTAATGTTGGATTAGTTAGTTAGTTAATAAAAATGTAAATGTTTGTGTGTTCAAAATATTACTTCTCGGAAAGTTCTTCACCGATTTCTTTGAAATTTTGACACAACGTTGCATTCGAATACGCCTGTGTTTTTATATATGTGCCTATAGATGTCACACGTGACAGGTAAAAACGTGTTTTAAACAGCGCCATCTGTTAGACGTAAAAGCAACACGAGCTATCGTTTCTCTATCTGTGCAGACAGTAAGAGCCACAGCAACTCGTGGCTTATTTTTTTTGTTGTACAAAATATAACATTAGAGCTTACATATTTTTATACACTCTCCTACAAAAGCTGACGATTGTGGTTAGGAGAGGACAACTTATTAATAACTGAAGAATTCAACATATTTGTAGCGTCGATATTAATCCATTGAATAATTAATAATAAACCGTTCGACCTACTTAGGTACGTACTTGCTACTTGCTACTTAGGTACGTATTTGCAGCCGAAATCAAAACAAAGCAACCTACCTGTTTCAAGACCTACTTGCATACTCGCGACAATACTAACGCGCACTCAGTCCGGGATACTACGAGAACTCGCCAGAAGGTTCGAGTCTACGGCCTATGCATAATCGCCGCAATGTCGAAGGTTCCCGAAACACACAGTCTGTGCGAGTGCCTAGAATTTAGTTGCCATCCATCTACCTACTGCCGCCGTCGGCCGTCTAGTATAAATAAGGCCGACGCAGCGAGCCAGTCAGTCAGTTAGTTATCTATCAGCCGTCAGTCTACAAGGTTCAACGAGTGATCACCCGCGTTCTTCTTACTAGCGCGAGGGACACGTACCCGGCTTCGCCCCTATCATCATGGACTCTATCGGGACATCATCATAGCGCCTCGGCCACGTCCGCGGCCAGCGCTACTCGGATTACAAGCGCCCTGGTTCCAGCGTCTCTGACCAGCGCTTCTTCCACGCAACCATGACCACCACGAGGACACGCAGCATCCTCACTGGTCACGCCGTTCCCGTTCAACTGCCCACAAGGTCCGTCGCACCTTCGGCCGTCTCGTCAGCACTGGAGTGCCTGAAGACCTACGTTCTTCGCCAGTGCCTGACCTCCATCGAGTCCCGGTCACCAGCGCCCGGCGTCGACTCACTGACCCGCGCTTGACCAGCACATCACAGCCAGCATCCGGTGTATTCTTCTGTCCTACATCATCTCCTCGTCACGGCTACTGACTCACCAATAAAACACATGTGACCTTCACAACTTTCTTTCATTTCGTGCCTCACCATAGATCCCCAAATATTAGAGATTTAGACATAATATTTTTTAAGATTATAAAGGTACTCGTAATTAAAACAAGAAATGTATATGGGTTGTACATAAAACATTAGGAATAACAAAATAGTCAAGAATATATCTTAGAGAAAGTTAAAATTATATGGTGGTACTACAAAAATATGATTTGATTTTTTTTTATATTTGTCGTATTTTTTTAATGTTCGTATATCAGCGGGTAATTGAATAAATAATTTTATTCCTTTATATACATAGTGATTCTGTGTTGTTGTGGTTCGTAAGGGTGGTACAGTGAGTCCATCAACAGAAGTATTCCTTATGCTAATATTTAGCAGTGGGGTATTATTGTGTAGCTGAAGTAGTGCAATTTTGTCGTAAATTTTTGTAAGTGGGGGAACAGCGAATTCTTGGAATACATTTATTGTAAAGTAATATTATTTTTTGTGAAATTTAATAAAAGTATAAGTATAGTGAGTATAATGTTACTAAGAACATATCTGTACCTCAGTAGTCAAAGGTCGGATGTCAACTTTTTAATGAAAAAAGAGTGTTAGGTTTTTGTTTTAATATTATCTACCCAAAGGAATTATTATAGAGACGGTGACCTACGACAACGTTTCACAGAGTAAGGCCATCTTTAGTTCGGATGTCCTCACAGCGTTCAAAAGTCAATTTAATGTCTCTTGATCAGATAATTTGTTAGACCTTGTAAAATATTGAATCTGTTCCGTAGACGACGATCGCTGTATCTGTACGGAAACTTAAAAAATAGACAATTTCTTATATCACCAAGTGTGAGCCAACGCAGAATGATAATTCTACGAATTTTAAGCGACAAAAAAATCTAGACGCGTTCAATCATTATAACATATTATTTCTATCAAAAATCTTTAAAAAGTTATTTAAATAAGTAAGAAAAAACTTTAGTCGTGAATTATTTGAAATATCGTGGCAAATAAAAAAGTTGTCATTTTACATTCAGATAAAAGTCAAATAGGCACCTCATTTTTTATTACCCGGCTTCGCGCGTGCTGCAACTAAGCAATTCAATGTAATCATTTTTATTTTTGAAAAATTGCCTTGTCTCATTTTGGAATAATTAAATGAACATTTCAAAGATTCATCATACCTTATGATGAAAATATGGTAGTGAGATACTTTGATACATTTTAGGTGTACAGGGTTTTCCAATAAGAGGTGTTATTTTGAATAGCCCGCTATTTCGGTAGATGTTACTTTTGAAGTTGTCATTTTTTGACATTTGACAAGTAGAAACTACGCCATCAATAAAAATGGAACGATACACGCTTCAACAACGCATTGAAATTATTAAAATTCACTTGAGTGAATCAAATGTAAATCATCTTGAGTGATGAGGCCCATTTCCACCTCGGTGGCTTCGTCAACAAGCAAAATTGTCGCATCTGGGGCTCGGAAAATCCGAGAGTTATTGTTGAAAAACCTCTCTTTCCTCAAAATGTAACTCTTTGGTGCGGTTTATGGTCCGGCGGAGTCATTGGACCTTACTTTTTCGAAAATGAGGCTGGAGCAACAGTTACGGTGAATGGATTGCGCTATCGAGAGATGATTAATGATTTTTTATGGCCGGAATTGGATGGTATTGATCTTGACAACGTTTACTTTCAACAAGACAGCGCTACGTGCCACACAAGCAACGAAACCATTGATCTTTTACGATTGAATATCAAAATAACACCTCTTATTGGAAAACTCTGTATATAAATTCCAAATGGAAATCCTGCGCAAATTGAGAATTTGCTACTTCAGCACACAGATTTTTTTATTTTAAGAAATAAATTGTTCACTTACAATAATTAAAGGCCTCGGCAGTCGATCGTGGCATCAGTAATAAATTCATTTATTTACCTGAAACCAGAAAATAAAAAAAGTTAATATTTAGAATAGTGACATCATATTTATATTGCTAAAAGCAGGGATCTTCAAAATTTTATTTTATTTCCTTACAGGGCACCCTGGATAAATGAACACAATAAATAACGTCGAACATCCACTAGAATGTCATACTATATTTCTGTGGAATAATTCATTAGGGAAAACGTACAGCATAAAGCTTTTTTTGTTAATAAAATTATAGTGTGTAAAAAAAATCAAGTAACTTATAAAACGTTTTCATAATTTTTAGTTTTGAGGAAATGAATTGAAATAATGATAATTTTAAATTACTATTTTAGTTTAAAATATAAAACAGGTGACATTTAATATAAACTAAAAAAACAAAAACTTACATTTAGGAAAAAAACATTTAAAATCATTGCTTTAGATTTATTTTCCTTTTCATCTATTTTATTTTTATTTATTTCAGCTAAACATGTATCACAAAACATTCTAATAATAAACACAATGAAAATTTGTGTTATTAAATAATACGGAATTCATTTATATATAATTAAGAGGATTGCAACCAGTTCCATATACGAGTATGTATTTAATATTTTGCAAGTGTAGTTGTTTTGAATTTTGGATGTGTTTGTTTTAGTTATTTGTGGATGTCTTATGTTTTTTTTAGATATTTTTAGTTGATGTGCATGTTTTATGTCTTGTTCTAGTATTGCGGGTATTTTTGAGGTGTAAAATGTATGTTTATTATTGTAGAAGAAAATGAGTATATGTTTTTTAATGTTATTTTTGCATTGGGAATTTTAGTTAAATGTGTTCGTGTTGGTACTTTAAGTATTTGTACTAAGGTTTTTGGAGCTTCATTTTTCGATATACGAGTATGTGTGCTTTACTGGTAAAGCCGCTAGGATTGTGCTAGTGTGAATTATTATTATTTTACTATATGTTATGATAACAATTTATTGTAATGTTTTCAACATTTAATAATTTAACTAAAATATTACTATTAAGTTATTCATTTTCCGAGAAGAAATGTAAATAATACCCAATGCTGCCATTAAATAAACATTTTGTTCCCATATTATTTCGATATACTTAAAGGTTTCTGGGGTTTCGCTAAACGACAAAAGTTTCGGAATAAAAATTAGGCGACTTCCGTAAAAATACGCTTATTGTCCATCTTATGGGGCCATCAACGTTTAATGATTGGGAAAATATGCTTATTCAGTTTTATTAATTTTATATGTTGTCTACTTTATAGCTCAATTGGATATGACCACTAAAAGGCACTTTATCCCGGAATAGCTATAAAATATAAAATGCGACTAATAGACGAGATAATTTTGAATGAATTTGCGGTTTTATAACTTACCGTATGTGCGGTGACGGATTATTACATTCATTTTAATGTAAAATGTACGAAAATTTTTATAATTGTCTTAATTGTGTAACTTACTTATCTAATAACAGTTAACTTAGTTAGCTAATGACAGTTAATAATTGCGTAACTTAGTTAGCTAATAACAGTTAACAATTGTGCAAAATACTTTTTTTTTTTTTTTTTATGTGACACCTCACAAGAGTGTCCCTGCCTGTGGAGTGCCCAGACAGGGGAACTATGTCACCACCCGGTTGGGCGGCGTTGTGAGGCGGAGTAAGGTAGGGGCTGTGGGAAGGGATTTGTTAATGCGGGCCTTGAAGAGGCTCGGATTATAGGAGGGAGGAAAAACAGATGCCGGTAGCTCGTTCCACATACGAGCCGACTTACACAAAAACGAGTCGTAAAAACGGCCCGTTCTCATGAAGCCAACGTCAACCGTGAACGCGTGAACTTAGCTAATAACAGTTAATAATTGTGAAAATTACTTAGCTATAACAGTTAAAAATTGTGCAACTTACTTAGCTAATAACAGTTATTAATTGTGAAACTTACTTAGCTATAACAGTTAACAATTGTGAAACTTAATTAGCTAATAACACTTAACAATTGTGTAACTTAATTAGCTAATAAAAGTTAATAATTGTGTAACTTAGTTGATGTACGAAGTAAAGTGTCAAGAGAATTAATATAACGCACAGATGAATGAATAGTGAAAAATGGGCCTTCTGGTGAAGACATGACTCAAATACTTGAGCCGAGTCATGTAAAGAGTCAATACATATATCAGAATAGTTTGTATGATCCACAGACATAGGAATTAACTGTGCCGAAACGGTGTTTTGTTAGACACATCCTTTCTGCCTAGCCCTGATATAAAATATGTTGAGGAATATTTTTTTCGGCAAAAGCAAAGCTTTAAAAATGACGACAAGCCTAATGAGAAAATTTAAAATCTAAACACATCGCTCAAAGTTCAGGATATACAAATATCGACACCACTATTCATGTACTTAACTCATTCTTTAAAAGATCTGTAAAACGTGGGATAACCTTGGACCTCCGAAGGTTAAACCATATTTAAAAATAGAATCCTCGGCAGATAAGATAAGTCTTGTTTCACACGGAACAAGTTGACCTAAAATCGTGGCAGCAGAGTTAGCTGGTGTATGTGTGTATGTCGGAGAAGAGGAGAGTGGAGCCGTGTCACATTGTGAGAAACAGGCGCCACTCAGACTTGCGAATAGATTAATGGATCTTCTCTCTTTCTCGTCGCTTCCCTTCTCCCGCCTACCTAGAGCTAGGAGCTAGGACCGAGCAGCTAGCAGTTAGTGCTGTGACAAGCAGGGCGGAATTAAGTGTGGTTCTATTAAGTTAAGGGTTGTAAGTTACAGAATCATTTGCAGATTTATTCATATTAAGAAATAAGTGCTCAGACGGCCCCCATGCTCGACTAGCAAGCCAGAGGCCGCGGGTTCAAATCCCGGCGTGCGAAAGTAAATTTTATTTGATTATTTTGTATTATTTCACAATTTAGTAAATTAATAAAAATATATAGTATATTTGGCGCACGTTCCAGAGTGGAAAATACTCTCAGTATCGCCCTGGTAGACCATTATTCAGAATTGAAATGTTGCTTGAAATGGCTTTGGCTGTTGTACAATATAAAAAAATACCTACAGACTAGGCCCCGTGGTCGATTTTCGAATAAAACGAAAGATGAAGTTGATTTCTAACGGGCCTTAAACGGCATAAAAAGTACGAGTATGTTCACACTGATCTATTTCATAGATTCTACGAAATAAATAAACAAATAGACGAGGTTGGAGCGGGCCATTATTGAATATTTATTTATGACTTTACTCGTGTAATGAAGCTTTTTTAAGGGTTTTGAATGTAGTAGAAAAAACTAATTAGTAAATAAGGTAGGTACTTAATTCATCCATAATACGTGGACTTTGGTAAAATAAGGTAGGTACTTAATTCATCCATAATACGTGGACTTTGGTAAAATAAGGTAGGTACTTAATTCATCCATAATACGTGGACTTTGGTAAAATAAGGTAGGTACTTAATTCATCCATAATACGTGGACTTTGGTAAAATAAGGTAGGTACTTAATTCATCCATAATACGTGGACTTTGGTAAAATAAGGTAGGTACTTAATTCATCCATAATACGTGGACTTTGGTAAAATAAGGTAGGCACTTAATTCATCCATAATACGTGGACTTTGGTAAAATAAGGTAGGCACTTAATTCATTCATAATAGGTGGTTTTTGGTAAAAATGTAGATGCCTGAATGAACAGTTTTCAAGTACCTCTCTCTGTAAATTGAAATATTAATAAGTAAAAAGTTTAAACATCGATTTGTTTCCTTGGAAATAGTACTAAATGAAATAACTTACATGCATATTCGAAAAATGACCATGTTTGCATTTATCATAACAATATGAAAATAAGTTAAAAGCATTTGGAAAAGGTTTAAAATAAAATCGCTTTTAACGGCATCCATCTGTCAATTTCTCATAATACAGCTAATGTATTGCTCAGCAAGATGGGTACGAGGTTTTGGCAGATCCGGCCCTGTCGACACTGTAACTGGTAGACACCCCAACGCCCAGCAAACTACCGGGGGAGAGTTCGCCCAAGGGTTATTACCAAAGGGCCCGGCCTTTATGGAAATATTGATTCATAGTGACTGACTTGGCAGAAAAACTCCTAAATCTCTGCTCCCCGATATCCATTTTATTGCTATCTGTTGGTAATATTATCGCCTTCTCCTTCGGACGCCATTATTATTTTTATCTCGAGATAAAACCATGGAAAACCGAGATAGGGGTGAATAGTGAATATTAAACCGGGGTTGTAAATTCCTACAAAAAAAACCTCAACGAATTTATCGTCTTTTGGTGCTCAATGGACGTTTATTTTTAGCAACACACTCATTGGGAATACAATAAAAAAAGGTACCTTAAAACAATCTACGGAGGTCGGAGGGATAGATTTATTTCAATTGCTCGTGGGCTAGACGTAATATTATTGATTTGTCTTATTGATTGTGTAGCGAAAGACAAATAAATCGCTCTGATTTAAGAGAACACGCCTCTTACATTGTCTCAAACTGTCGAACGGTGAGCTCTGCCGCCATGAAATTAACGAAGTTTATGAAAAAACCAGGTAGTAAAGCTTATGAAATTAAAATAGAAATAAAGCACACATCGGTGGAATAAATTGAGGAACAAATGCATAGAGCCGCAAATAGACACACCAGTTAAAAAGCATGTTTTTGTCGAGTAGTCGGCATGCTAACTACACGCGTGCTTGTAGGTCAGTATACACACGCTAGATACAGGCATGCTAGCAACTCACTATCTAGTTTCGGGCGCATAACAGGCTGAGGTGGAGGTCCCGGAAGAAATAAGAAACGAACTGCAATTTTATTATTGTAAAGCGTACCCTGTATTCCACAAGCACTGGTAGCTGCAGTAGTGCGTAATTCTATTATGTTTTTAATCCAGCAGTACTAGGAGTTGCCTACATTTTGCCATATTACATACGTATACAGCTATTACATTAAAGAGAAAAATAAGAAAAGAGACTAATAGAAATAGAAATGAAAAAATTATGAAGTTCTACTGTTTATTGCCCTGCCGAGCCATTTTGATAGCGAAAATATCAACTTTAAAAGAGCAAGAACGGCGCACAGACTTACTGCGCATCCCCCACCATTTCCTTCGCCTAGCGCCGTGTCATTGATGCCTGTGACAGACCACGATATATAGGGTTTTCCAATAAGAGGTGTTATTTTCAATAGCCCGCTATTTCGGTAGATGTTACTTTTGAAGCTGTCATTTTTAATTTATATACATAATAAAATAAAAGAAGTGAAAATTGATAAGAAGTGATGTGTAGTTTGTGGCAAGTGTGTGTTTATGTATATAAAATAAATACAAATTTAATTTATATACATAATAAAATAACACCTCTTATTGGAAAACCCTATATTATCGTGTCTTGGACTATTTAAGCATATCATTTGTAGTGTATGGCGAGCGATATGCTGAAAAAGTCAAAGCCATGTTGCGTATAGGGTAATGTATCTTCACCCGAAATGAATGGCATACGAGCTACTAGCAAGCGAGCAGCGACACGATACACATGCCACTGGCATGCTGAATAACGCTACTGGTATATTTTTGAGCGAGTTACTAGAATATGCATCTGCGGCTTAATGCGCATGACGGCTATCTCAAGGAATGCTTTGCTTTTAGCGATTATTCTCGTGGGACGGAGTCAAACATGATCACATTCATAAATAATAATATAATAAATTACATTGGATAAAATGTTTGCATTTAAAACATAGTATAAAATCCAGGGCGATCATTTTTGTCGTTAAATATAATTTACTTGAAAAGCAATTAAAATATTCGATTTGGACCTAGCGGCTTAGTAACCAAACACATACATCAATTTATCAACCCTCTCATTAGAAATAATTCATTTCAAAGAATAAGTATGATAGATCCCAATTGTTTCAGTTGAACAGAGTTTTGCGAAAGATAAACAAAAGAACTGTGATTTAGAAGAAGTGCGAAACATAATTTTGGAATATATGATCTGTATAAAAGTAGGCCCGGGAGAGCTTATGTCTGGGCAAATATTCCCTCCTTAATGTGATTGATTTTTATTCGGGATTATGTTTCCCATACAAAATGAAGCTGGGTTAGCAATCTAGGTAAGAGGCCACGTATCGGTGCTTGTCGGAACGACGGGCAAACTTTTTATATGAGAACATTATTTGATCGGTCGGTAAGTAAGCCCCGCTAACGTTAGCGGCAAATTTACTTGAGTAAGGATATCGGCACGTCGGAGTTATAGTTAGGGCCTGTGGTACGTTCACGTCCGTCCGCATAATATCATATAGATAACATATATATCTTCATACGTTGATATGTTTATTTTTATACAGATCAGTACGCTTAGGCGGCAGTGGCGTTTTGTTTTCTACACTAACCCAACTAAAAAATAATTTCTCTTACGGCCTATGTCATCTTTGGGAGTTTTTTTTTTAAAATGGATAACAAAATATAAACATAAATATAATCTAAAAGTCAACACCAAATACAGTAAAATTATCTGAATCGACTCAATAAGCTAATAAGTTCAATTCTTGCATAAAAAAGTCTAGCATATTTTCGTTGCGTAAACTTTTTTTGATAATCATTTGGATTAGAATTGGAGTAAATCTTTAGGTTTTGGCAAGAAAGGGAATGACAACATTGAAATATCGATGGTCTTGCATAATATAAAGATGGGTGTACGTGTCAAAGAAGGTTTCAAGTACTTACATAACTATCGTTTAACGAAAAAAATGTTGGTTCGAATTATCGCCACTACGTCTTAAACCACGAATTCGTATCAAGGGTGTTTAATTGCAAGACCTAGGACGTAGGGGTTACAAAAAGTGATTGAAAATGGTGTAAAATTTAAGCTTTTTTAAGGTTATAAAAACTAGTAGCACGCCACTGGGAAAGATACCCCTTTCCTTTCCTCGGATTTGGAAAGTTCTTTCAAAATCCAGCGTGTGAAATTTACTAACAAAAACTGGGATTCAGATCTCTACATTAAATGTGACACACTTTAGAAAAGTATAAAAATATAAACGTGTTTTTAATTTTTTGTATGCAAAAGATAAATTTTATATTACTCATATTAAATTACGTATTAAGTTAGGCCAAATTTAATGATTGCTTTAAAAGTTCGAGTTTTTAAATTAAAAAGTGAAGATTGTAGGATTGTCAGATTAGCTCATCATATTGTAGGACGATGCAAAATTACAAAATCTTCCCACAGAATTAACTTTAATCTGTCAGAGACATTTTATCTGACGTGAGAAATAAAAAGAGGCTCAACTTCTTAGAAGATAAGACGACTTTAAGTGCGTTTAGTGCTCAAATCCTCAATAATTAACTCGGTGAGGTGGTCATTTTTGATGATGGAACAGTTTGTATCAGCTTACAGCTTATGTCAATAATCCATGCTATTTCTGTTTTTTTTTCTTCTGAATTTCTGAAAACGCAACAGATTGCTTATTTCTTCATTTTCTTCTGTGGGTGATTAAGTAGTGACTCATGAAGATGAAGAATGTATTTGAAATGCCGAGCGGAGATAAATGTGTCTAGAGTTCAGCTACGAGGACTAAAATAGTAAAGAAATATTTATTATCGGTTGATCCCGACATTTCCGTTTGATGAAATATGTAATTTTAAACCATGCATTTTCAAACTCCACTTAGGAATTTATGAAGGTACCACGTCACTGTTAACCGCACTTTACAATGCAACAAAAAGTTAGAATCTTCGAAGGGTAAGCGTAACGCATTTTTATTAGATGTTATAATAATTTATCAGGTACTTAATACCAATTATAAACTCGTGTCTCTTTACACGTGGTTTAAAAACACATGCTAAATAATCGTTTTGCACTTCGCATTCATCAGAGACAGCTCATTATTTTATGCACGTGTCAGACATGTTTTATAAGCAATAAAATATAAAAGCAGAAGATAATGTCTGGTGTAATAAGATTAAGTACCCTAGTACAATTAACTACATATAAGATAAACAGTGGGGATATTCATTTATCGATAAAACCTACATCTTTAATGTGGGACATACAATAGTAATTATTATAGAGATTGCACTAGGTAGCTAAGGAATGTGTACTTATAATAATTTACACGTGGGTTAAAGACGACTCCCAGTGAACTTATTCTAGAATCATTAAATAAATAAAAATGAAGTGGGTACGAAGAACATGGGGAACTAATGAGTATTTGCAATTGCTCGCTGCTCGTCTTAAATGAACTTTAACGTAAGTGAAACTGTCTATTAACATTAAAATACAAATTGCCTTAACGTGTAAGCGATTAACGCGTGAATCGTCAGACGGTGTAGCTAGCATTCGACGCCGAGGAGAGTGAAGTCAGTCAGTACCCACTTGAAGAAAGTTTAAGTGCAGCCGAACTGATTATTATAATTATTACCTGGTGCATTTTGAAGTACTGAATATAAGAACGTACATAAATAGACTTATTAAGTTCGGTTCAACGCGGAAAGTGACTTCATAATACACGTTAATGGCATATACTGACAGTGATTACCGATTGTATACTAGTAATCATATGGGCAAAGCTAAAATCGATTGCTGTTTAATAATACGTAGTTCAGTCACTGTCGAAGACATACTTTACAATTATCATACAAGTACATTTTACATGTTAAAAAGTGATTATTAAAAAAGTGAATAGACCAACCGAGAGAACATATGAACAGCCTTGATTTTCATGTATGGGTGATAGCCATTGCAAGATTATGCCAAAAACATACTAGCAATACCTCTTCAAACACAAAACTGCTTTTGACAATGTCCAAACTGCTCGTGATACTAGAACCAAAGGACATAATCTTTTACTAATCCCTTTCGCTGCAACAACTTTTGGCCAGAGAAAATTTTAGATATTTTGCAACAAGGCTGTACAATGCTTTTCAACTAGCTATTGGACTAAACACATTTTAAAAAAATATATAAAACAGACACTAAGAACGGGTTGTTTCTGAGAATTTGAACAATTCTTCAAATTTCAAAGTTAATTCTCAAGTTCTGTGAAAGATTTTTTCAAGTTCTATTATAATTTCAGTTCTGTCAAGCAACTAGCCTATAATGATGTAATAACAGAACTTGAATAAGTCTTTCACAGAACCCGAAAATGAACGTTGAAATTTGATGAATTGATCAAATTCTCCGAAACAACCAGTCTTGGATCACCGGCCAAGACAAATCCAAGATCAAAAAATTTTATAAAACCCCTTTATAAGTATGTACTCCAACTAGATGCTGATTAACCAATTTATCACTTATTATTATTATTTTTAAGTTTTATTATTTTCACATTGTCATTTAATGTATTGAAATATATTATATGTGTCAAATAATATGTAAACACTAATTTATGTATCCAATACGTCTATCTCGACACAGGTGTATCTTAGCGAGACAGATATCAAAAAACACCTGTAAAAAAAATTTATATTGATAATAAAAAATAAATAAATAAAAAACAGATAATTTTAAGTATCGCCGCAGGAAAAGATTACCATTCAAAACCGGAAACATGTTTGAAATGGATTAAGTCTTAAATGATTTAAGATTTTCACGGCCAAAAGTATTTTTTTTATTTGTTTTTGGGGTGTTATGCCGTGTTGCGCTAACTCCTTCTTTAGCCAACGTTTCGGAAAACGTTACAGTGTCCATCATCAGGGCAGATATGACAACATCTACCACAAACGAAAAAAAGGATTTAGTCTTGTTTGGTTTTAGTCCAACTGGCTACAGACGGTTGGGAACAGTTACTATCAGCAAACACGGATCGAATTTATTTTTATCCATTTAGTAACAAAACATAACAATAATAAACAAGTAAGTACCCGCCTCACATGCCGCTCAAATGGCTGGCTACATAGCTCTCCTGCATTTACACAGTACAGTCAGGGGCGCTCTTGTGAGGTGTCGCATAAAAAAAGTAATGTCACAAATAAATTTTTATTTTAGAAATTTTCCTAGAGAAAAAAATACTAAATTATTATGTTTCATTAAATTCTATGGCATAACACTGCAGTACATACAAAGACAATATTAATTTTAGTCAACGATAGGTAAAAATTCATCATAGGCAAAAAACAATTCATCATCAAATTCATTTCAAAGTTAATTTTCATGTTAAGCGAATGTTCTAGTCTAATTCTTTTATCGTTTCAGTTCTGTGAATAATAAATAATGATATGATATAATAACATAACTTGAATAGGACTTTCACAGAACTTGAAAATTGAAGTTGTAATTTGATGACTTGTTCAAATTCTGCGAAACAACCCGTACTGAGTTTCAGAGAATTTGAACAATTCTTTAAATTTAAAAGTTAATTTTTAAGTTTTGTGAACGCTCTTTCCAAGTTCTGTTATTATTTCAGTTCTGTCAATGATTATTGCCTATGATTATATACTAATAGAACTTGAATAGGACTTTTACAGAACCTGAAAATGAACGTTGAAATTTGATGAATTGTTCAAGATCTATGAAACAAACCATCCTAAGAAATCTGAATCACACATTCTTAACTCAAATCAGGAGTTTTCAGGATTCACGGTGATCTAAACAGAATCCTTTCCAAAATACTTTGTTCCAGAAGTTACATTTCGACAATAATTCTTGGAAAACTCCTCATTTGGATGATTTTCGATGTCAACACGTAAGGTTTGTACTGTGTACCAGATGGTAATATTGGTATTTACAAAATAACGCAAAATCTCTGAAGAGGAATCAGTTGGCGTTATTACTTACGGATGCAGCCATACGTTAAAACCAGACAACCTTATACCTTAAATTATTATTACCCACCTGCTTATTCTCAATACTATTTATTACCCATGCGTTCTCAATACTGTTGCGTAGATCTGTTCCCAATGTGACCTTAAGGTCATACCTATTAAAGTTGCCAAATACTCCAACAAGTACAACGCAGACATTAAAATTAAACGCAGATATATATAAAATTTAAGTTTTAAAATGGGTATTCCAGCAATTTTGTTGAACTACAAGGCTCTTTTAAATGTAATGAATATGCTTAAATTGTCTGACAGAAGGATTTTCACTGACTTAGTATAGTAAAAATTCTAAATGATGCATTTGATAGTCCAGAATTGGTTGCATTGATAAGCTGTAGGATTCCAATACGTAATCAGAAGTCGGGATTTATTTCAGTGCAGAAATTCTGGTATTAACTACCATATGTATTTCTCATTGCCCAGAATACTTATGGAGGGAAATAATTATACTGAGTCTGTGGACATCTTTAATTTACCACTTAACAAAAGACTGTTTAACAAAAGATTGTTACTGAGACAGTTTACTTATGTATAATAAATGTATACTGCATTAATATATAATTTTTACAATTCATATGTAATATAAATTTAAAAAAAAATTCACATGTAGAGTAGATATACACTTTGTGGATGTACATAATAATAATAATGTTAAAAATAACTTTATTTTTAATTTCACTTTATTGTATATATATTTAATGTATAAAACCGACCGGTTTCAGTTCACCGTAAACCTTTGTCAGGGTTATATAAAAAACATATATTTCTGTGTAACTCTTTTTGTAACTTCTAACTTATGTATTATAGTCTAGTTATATAAACTATATACTTATGTACTATATAAGTCTATTTTATGAGTAGTATTTTTCTTAGATTCACATTAAAATAAAGTTAGCTCTAATCGGCGACTTAAACTTATGATTATTTTTTACTTATTGAATACCTCACGAGTTTCTAATTGCTTCCAACTGTCACGAGCTAGTTTGATTATAGCATCCCTATTGGATTACGTTGTGAGTCTGATAGGTTTAAGCAAAAGAAAAACTTGAAGGATTTCGACCTACTCTATGGATACATTTTTTTTACATTAGCGCCACACAGGAGGCCCTGAGGAAAAAGTATCCCTCAGGGCCTATGTCATCTTCGGCGATGCTGTGTGGAGGTTCTTTTTATGGAAAGGAAGGAGAGGAAGTTCTTGGAAGGAAAATGTAGGAGTGGGTAGGAATCTGGGGGTCAATGTGTCCAGGAGTGATGGAAGTATGAATCCATCCCACCCACTGCGGTATAAGGCGATGGATCGAGAGAGTCCGGCTGGAGAGGTCAAAAGTCTCTCCAGATTCAGCCCGCCACCCAGTAGGTGGACATCTCTGCTAAGTCACCAAACGTAGCGAACCATTTGGGATGACCTACGGCAGGTATGTCAGTTATCCAATAAATGCTTCCCGGGGCGGCGGTATCCATACCCGCCTCCCCAAATTGATATAAAAAGTACACACTGTACTTTTACTATAAAAGTGAAAGCTGTGTCCCTATTTAAAAAAAATCGTGTGTACTTTTCTAATCTCTCTATAAAACACTATTTTTGATTTAATTCCTCTTAATTTTTTTCTGAGAGATTATTTACAGACATTATGGACATTTTTCTACGTAACCCAATTTTCCCCCCTTTTAAATTTATGTAAAAAATATTTGCAAAGGTTTATTTATCTTTAATTTTAACTTTTAAAGGTTATGCCCATCCAATGTAATGTTTAATAATTGAAGAAATTGTATTATTTTCATTTTCAAGGGTTTATTTATATGCTGCTAATAAGTGAGAAATAGTTCGGATGCGAATTCTCCAGTTAATGTTTTCTCCTTAAATACATTTTATCTTTTTTACATATCCGATTCGTTTACGAAAAAAAATTTAATAAGCAGTAATTGTTGATTAAAGTACTAGTACATATTGAATGATTTTGCGTGTTGGGAATAATCCGACGTAGCTCAGTGGTCCAGAGCACCTGACCGGACATCAGAAAGTCCGGGTCCAATTCCCGTCGGCGACATTTATTGTTACTCGGGAGATATTTTTAATTTGTATGGATATTTCAGGCGACTAATAATTTGTTATCCTTTGTACAGCTAAGTGTTATTTCAAGCAGGGTTTCGACTCAGACCAAGGCGATACGGAGAGTTTCTAACACTTTTTAGTAAACCACCATTGGAAAACAATTTGTTATTTTGTATTTAAGCTTGTCTCTGAGATAATATATTTTATAAAATGTATTTAATTCCTTGATGGTTTTGAATGGTTTCAAAAGTGTGATATTTTAGTAAAGGTAAATGAATAAGACAGATATTCGCGTAAAACTGTCACTCTTTGGCACATAACTATGAACTCAAGATTTATGTGAGTTATATTCACTTTAAAATTACATTTTGATGACCGAGCGATCATCCGTCGAGGCCATAAAAATATATTGAAATCACCGATATGGCTTTTTAAGATATCTTTATGGAGCTACGGTTAAGATCTTGGGGAATAGAAGACGTAGAGTGATTTGAAGGTAAATCTTGTAGAATAACGTTAACGGAAAGGAATAATGTACATCATTCAGAATATTGAAAGATAAGCCCTTAAGAAGAAAGAACAAAGGAGAAATTTACATGTTAAATACTTAAGTACCTACATGTTTTACAAGAAGTAGATATCAGGTTATTAGGTACGAGTATCTTACGCTGCGTATACATTTGCGAGCCGTTCCTTTCCCTGAATTAGTGGTTCGGCTCGAAAGAAATTTTCAGAAAAAAAATTGTATTATAGAAAGACAAATATTCCCAGGTTACATCCAGCCGATGATTGGATGGAATGGGTGGGAACCCGTTGCATTTGCCAACGCAACTACTAACCGGTCCTTAACGTATCTAAAATGATTATTTTACTCTTAAAACAGGAATGATGTTTTAAGAATATAAACTTAGTGTCAGGGCTGGAATTCTGTGAATGTTCTACAAGTATTTCAATGAAAGATGTAAATTGTCTAATGTCACAGATCCCTTCTGTATCGGTACACTACTACTACTGGGATATACTTCAAACTTGCTCTTTCATATACGGTCAGGTGATAAACAAATATGACATAGGGATGTCCTGAGAAAGTTCTTCTGCGTGGAGTTAACATAAAAAATATACTTTGCAGGTAAAATCTTAGATATGTGACTACTTGGAAATACCATACATTTTAATTTTCACGCGTGTTAATAAATCCGTTACAAATCAATATACCCAATACAGTTTTTATCAGCCACATATGCCCGAAAATCGAAAAAGAACAATCCCAGTGTGACCATTTCCGTTTCAGTCGAGAGATTTCCCGCTAACAGTTCCCACATCGGCAGGATGGAAGATTACGGATATGCCCGATAGCGGTTACCTCAGATAAAAGCATAGATAAAACGTGCGGTAAACACTATTATTTAAAATAATAATATTATCGCGGTAAAAGCGATAGATTATGCAGTATCTGTGGATATGGCCGATCCGCGGTGGGACGCAATGCCGCAGCTTACAGTTGTTTTATTCTTATGATGCACACGTTGGTCTATGTCTGTTGTCTGTGATATTGATGAAGGTCGTTGTTATATTAGACACAGATACATGTTCCAATCCTTATTTTAGGAAGTTTACAAAGAAACTGCGATATATGTCCTTAGGTAGATGCATAATTTATTACAATACTAACACAGTGGGCGTAGAAACGCTTTCAAAGTCGTACTAAGGATACCCGCGTAGCCATTTTGCTATTCTGTCTGTCCATGGATTGGAAAATTCCGTGGAATCAGGGTTAGAATTACCAAATATGCAGCCATCTTGAATAGTTAAAAGGTTTCGTAAGAAAATAGTGAAATTCACGGACAAGTTTTTTTATAAAAATAAATCTTTCATCTGTGTGGTTGAGTGGTTACAATTCTTGGCTATGAATTGGGAGATCGCGGGTTTAAATTTCAGCGCAAGTTAATTTCATTGTATGAATATTTGCGACACGTTACCAGAGTGGAAGATACTTTCATTATCACCCAAGCGAAAGACTACTATATCTGAATAGCCAGGTACTTCCCTACCTTCCTCTTACCCATATCCTTCCCCCCTACTACCTACAGCCTTACAACATACTCCAATTGGGGGTGTCATAGTCACACTGGCTCCAGACGGTTGACGGTTGAAAAAAAACATTTCGTGAATACTAAATAAAATCACGTGCATCATGAGTGATAATGATGGTCAGAGATTAATATCAGTAGATATCAGTTTTAGATATGCTGTTTTTTTCTTTCAAAATTAGATTAAAAAAAAAACAGGATGTGGTTTCAAATAATTATGTCACTAGTAAAATAATAACATAAATCGATAATGCATGACCGATCAACAATATTGATAAAAGCAAAATGATAGAATAAACCCAAGAGGATTTGTTTTTCTATTTTTTACAGGCAGAACTAGGAACCCTATGAAAATGAAGGTAATAAGAATAATAATGAGTAGGTGAGAGAGTTTTTTTCCTGGAGGGGAACGATTATCTACGCGGGGGTGGCGTAGCCATGAGTAATCTAATTTTACTAACCGCAGGCTGATTAAGGCTACAGCCTCGTTGATCGCACTACTTTATGCATTTTTAATTGATCGAGAAAAAATTTGATACGTTAATTTAGTTAATCGTCTTACATTTAGGTATCGGACAGTTCCTACCATAAACTTCCAAATTGATGAAATTTTTAAGACTTGTACTAACATGAAATCTGGGTATCATTCTTATTTTCAGGAGCTGGAGCAAAACCACATGACTCTGGGTATCATTCTTATTTTCAGGAGCTGGAGCAAAACCACATGACTATATATTTGGCACCAGAAGGGTTCGAGGATGCTTTGAATAAACTACGACATCAGTAATACAATGACCGCCGAAGAGCGCACATTAAAATAAACAAGCATAAAGCAAAGGTTTGGAGCGCATTCCACTGTGGAATCTGAATGTTCGTTTTAACTTAGCGACGATTAAATTGAGTTAGGTGGGTAATAACACATTTGTAAAAGTGTCTAACTAAATAGCCATAAAAAGCCTTAACTTTTGTTAACCCGATTTGGGATTAATACTCAAGTTTTTCAGGCAGTCAGCAATTTGCGCCCCATTGTAAAAAGGACTAGTAATTAGTAAGCAGATTTTACTTTCTTGATCTGAGTAGTGAGATGCTTGTAAGCTGTCAGATTCATTTCTTGACAAATAACAGAACGGGAGACGGTCACCTGCCTGTAGCTCTCCGTGCACCTCCGCTTGTTGCTCTTTCCCTGATTGGCTGGGCTATCAATTTGAATGTCTATGGTTCCTACCTATCCACTAGTATTTATTCCAATATTAGAAAATACAGGGTTTTCCAATAAGAGGTATTATTTTGATATTCAATCGTAAAAGATCAATGGTTTCGTTGCTTGTGTGGCACGTAGCGCCGTCTTGTTGAAAGTAAACGTTGTCTAGATCAATACCATCCAATTCCGGCCATAAAAAATCATTAATCATCTCTCGATAGCGCAATCCATTCACCGTAACTGTTGATCCAGCCTCATTCTCGAAAAAGTAAGGTTCAATGACACCGCCGGACCATAAACCGCACCAAACAGTCACACGCTGAGAATAGAGAGTCTTTTCAACAATAACTCTTGGGTTTTCCGAGCCCCAGATGCGACAAGTTTGCTTGTTGACGAAGCCACCGAGGTGGAAATGGGCCTCATCACTCAAGATGATTTGCATTTGATTCACTCAAGTGAATTTCAATGCGTTGTTGAAGCGTGCATCGTTACATTTTTATTAATGGCGTAGTTTCTACTTGTCAAATGTGAAAAAATGACAGCTTCCAAAGTAACATCTACCGAAATAGCGGGCTATTCAAAATAACACCTCTTATTGGAAAACCCTGTATTTTCTGATCTATCTGATACATTTGGTTAAAATTTAGTAATTATATATGTCTACTCTTTTTATCTAAATGTACACGGAGAAAAGTTACATGTACATCAAAAATGGTCAAATTAATCGTATTCCTGTTGACTGCAGGTCTTTAACGAATGAATTGACAGATTTCCTAATAAAGTATTAGTAAAACGGTAATGTGTTATGAGGACAGCGGAACAAGTTTTTCTCCGTGTAATCGTTAACATAATCAGTAATGGCGTGTTAATTTGTTTACATTTTATCATAATTTTTAAATACGTCTATTTGAATTTCGATTTTATTTATGAATGAATACAAATTTGAGTGCAAATTAAAACACTTCCCAACATCCGATCGAGCTGAATCTCGGCAGATAGACTCGTTATCCATGACAATATATTGTCGGCAATCGGACATATACGCATTTCTCTAAAATTGTATGACATTACAACAGTTAACACACGAATAAATTGTATGACATTACAACAGTTAATACACGAATAAATTGTATGACATTACAACAGTTAATACACGAATAAATTTTATGACATTACAACAGTTAATACACGAATAAATAAAATAAATTGGGAGGAAGGTTCAATCCTCTGTCAAAGCAAAAAAATAAATATATTTTTAAGTAAATCTGTTGGGTTGATTTTGTAAGAATTTAAAGTGACCATTAATCCTTCCTTTTCTTTTGTTGCAATTCGCGTATTCTGCCAATTCACAGATACTGTTTTATACATTTTCATGACATTGATAATTTTAGGAAGATTAATTTAGAACACATGTAAAAAGGGTAAGTATCGTAAATTTATATTGCTGCGAATACTTTAATATGATGCGCTTATTTTGATATTTTCTTTTTTGTAGCATTGCTGAAGGGTTAATAATGAATTCAGCATTCTGTGTGAATTTTAATCCGGTTCGACCGGTAATGAGCCGATCGCCGCTCAAACCAGCTCGCTTCGGACATTATTAAGCCCGAAAAAAACTCCAAGCGAAAAATTGAATTTTCCTCACGGCCGGTCGCACTAACTCGCCAAATCGACTTAAATGCTGTTCGGGCATCGTAATTTATCTGCGGAATACTTGGCGAAGCAGTGCATGCACCGGGCAAGTGCCAGGTAAATAGGTACTAGGCAGCGAGTAGGTACCTCACTTGAGGGCCTACCGGAATGGTACGGGATAATGTTGTAATTTCTAGCCGCTCGTAAAAAATATAGTTCATAAAATTCCGTGATGGATTCTCGAAGCGTTTTATCGAGATTACGTTGGATTAAATCTATGTAAAAATTTTTGAGTTTTATACGCTTAAGTGAATGTAAGTAGTATGAGATGAGATTTTGATGTATACAGGTAACTGCTATAAAACCAGTAAGCTACTTATAAATAGCGTAAGAGTGGGGGACATGTGGGACAAATGTACATTTTAGGAATAATAATATAAGTGACGAATCGAAAAAAATGAGTGAAGGATCTTATATTTTTATACACACTGTAGGTTTCTGCTAATGTCCACAATCTTTTGTCAGACTGTACATTTAATTTGAAATATGTACTTGGTGGGTTTAGTTTTACATGCCATTTATTAAAAGCGGAACAAACATTCTGACAAAGTGTGAAAGAAAGAGTTGGAGCCCTGATATATAATGTATTATAGTAACAATCATACTATCGTTTCAGGCTAAAATTCTGATATAAATATATCACACACCTCTTGTATGGAATGTTAGCTGATGTTTTTAATATGCCTCTATCGAAATATAAATCTGTACTAATTAAACATTTTAGCAGTGCATATATTAGTAAGATCATTTCATAACAGGATTTTTGTTTTCCTTTATTTCTTTTAATTACTTTGTACTAATGTGCTTTCTTTTTAACTTCCAAAATCTTATAATTATTCCTTTCTTTCCATATTTATTATGTCGTCAATGTATGTATGTAAATGGAACTTGTGCCGTTAATTCTAAATAAAGAAAATATTTGTTTGAGAATATTTCTTCAGAGAGATTGTAATATTATGTAGGTAGAAAAAGTATACTTAATTTATTATGAAAAGCTTAAAATGTACCAAATTGGTTAATCAATTGAGATTGCTTAGTTATAAATCCATTGCTTTACCTATCTGACAAACAGAACTAGTGAAAATTTACCACCTCACACCATTATTAGGTATATCATTATTAAAATATTTAAAAAAACCATACAAAAAATAGTTTAGGAAATAAAATAAATGCGTTTATATGTACAAACATATGTAAATAATTACATACGTTGTAAGCAGTAATAAAATTATTGGTATCAATGTGATTTATGCTGGTAGCGTGCGCGAGAAACACAAGACTTTGTCACGATACAAAAAGTAAATGGAGAAATTAATCAACGTAGAAAAGTTGAGCGGGTATTTAGGCGACCAACTAACCTGCGGAATATTTGAGGCAGCAAAGTAAACGGCTGAGGGCAGTTATTATATTTTTAATAATCATTTATAGCTCAATAAATCGTGGGAAAAATAACGCCTGGCGGGGGAACGGTCTCGATAACAGAACGGAAAAGCTGTTAACGCGGTGGCTTTCAGGTAAAACAGTTCAACGTGTCACAAATTTTGTGGTTTTGAATCAATAAGTAGAATCTATTCGAATAAATTATGTTAACGATATAATTTTTTTCTTCTTTTAATTCATGTCGGAGTATGCAGTTATCCAGTGAGTCCGAGTATCATTCCGAGTATCATCTGTACGTCACGGCCACTTCTAGCATTGAAAGAGTGTTTGCTATTGTAGTCTTATTTAGCGGCTTCATCTTCTACTTCTGTTGTGCTGGTGGTATAATTGAAACATGTGAAGTAAAAGATTGAGGAGAAGCTAGACTAGCTTATGCAACCTATAAATTTGAGAAAGGTCCCTCGCAAGGTGCAATACCTTTGGACACCTAACATGGTTCTCCGTTGATGTGTTAGTTCCATCCTATCATCAATGCAATGTCAGAGCCACAGAAAGAGAGATAGTGAACAATTAATGACTACGAACTATCGATATGCAAGACCTTATGAAAATGGAGTAGAATTTCATTAGTATTTCAAATCTAAGGAATCTCAGAAAATACAGACAGTGTTAGATACAGACACCTTTGATTTTGGGCTTAGCTTGCAGAGGAAGATGCGCGCGACCCGTACTCAGGGGTCGCAAACTCGACGCTTTAGACCGCTCGGCTACAAATCGGCTGACATCGATTAGTTCGAGTAAAGAGATTGTGTCAAATAGTTTTTTTTGCTGTTTTTGTTATGAATACCACGAAAGAGTGGCAATTTATTGCTCCTAACTATCTGGAGCAGTCAGACTATGACGATACCAATTGGGATATGTTGTGAGCCTGAGGTTAGATGGGAGTACAAGGAGATGGAGTGGAAAGAAGCTGGGGAAGTATCTGGCTATTTTGATCTGATCATCGAACACGGCAAAAGCAATTTCAAACAACATTTCGATTCTAAATGAACTTACCAACTACCTCTGTGTTATGATAAATCTAATAGTTTAACAAAAATGGGTTTGTGTAAAAATCCCTTCTGGAGTCTGTTTGAATTCTAGAACAAAAAAAAAACATAAATTTTGATGTACTAATACATCCAAAAACTATAAAAGAGACGATGTAAATTTAAAAAATCCCAGTAAAAAAAACGACCTAAAGGGACACGGTAACTGATGACAACCATTGTGAAATGTAAAACTTACCTTTTCGGACACCCCTACAAGGAGTTCAATATTTTGAGAGCTTCATGATCATAGATGGGAAGGGTTTTGGAAAAAGGAGTAGGAAGTGGATATAGATCAAACGGTTCCATGATAACTCAACACAGTGACAATTCAACACACTTTTAAAAAGTGGTATAAAGTCATTAGAAACGATGAAAAAAAAAAGTTTTAACCTAACCTACTTAAACCAGCTAATAAAGTTTTTGTTTCATCACTTTCCATGACTTTATATAACTTTTTAAAGATGTGATTATCAATGTGATGATTTATCCGGTCACCAGATCAAACAGTGGACACGCATATAAACGTGATGTTCCGCAGATGACAAAAAGGAGATTAGATTTCTAATCGTCCTGAAGATGATACTTAAAGATGAATAAAACCGACAAGTTAAAATACAATAGAGTTATAAATACATATCAATGTTTGAAAGAAATTAAATCGTAGGTACGTGGAGTAAGTATATGGATTAAGGACTGGAAAATTGATCAGTGAAGACTTGTAGGTATTATTATGTAAAATGGAAATTGCTTAAGTTTTAGAACAACGACTACCGAGATGTACAAGAAGCGAATACTGAAAATAATTCATATTCATTAAATATATATGTAAATGAGTTCTCGGTGTAGATTATTTTTTTACGCATGTCAACCGTTGTATAATGCCTTTGAAGGGCAGATGGGCTGACACTTGTAAAAATAATACGAACAAAGTCGAAAATAGCTATAACACAGAGAAAATTAAGTATGACATTATAAAAAAACAATACTGAATTGTTTAAAATAAAACAAAAATACGACGATTTGTTATTAAAGAGTTATATTTTAGCATTAGTAGTGATAGTGATTTTTATGAGTCACACGTGATGCTAATGTCCGCTATAATCGACAGCGAATACTGTACACGATACGAGTAGTGAGATATTAATAATCGACAGATAATTGTGAGGTGAGGGCGGATGGAAATATTATAAGCTTTCGTGTACATAACTTAAAACTGTAATTCATGTGGTAATTTTTCACTGCTAATGGTAATGTTTCCCGATAGATAGTTAACATTGATTGTGCAGGTTTTTACGATAGTTAGTAAGTACATATTTATGATGATAGTTAGTCATAAAAATGAATACCGATTTTGTAAAGTATCATTAAGGCTTTTATACGTCCTAGCGTGAAAAATCACGGAATATTATAATTGTAAGATTTGTGAAGATGAAAGTATTTACAAAATATTTTAGATAACAGGTCATGTCTGATGTACGGAATTGCCGTTCGATGTAAAAGCACAATACAAGATGGAACCTTAAGAATCGGTTGGCTAAAACAATTAATTGAATGGAAGTTGCGAAATATGGGGAGTAGTGCCAAATAGTGAAATATGCTTCAGCACTGTAGAACGAAAAGACTCAAAGACACCCGGAAAGTTGGCAGCCAGGTTCAGAGCATCAGGAATTCCATCCTGAAAGAGGTCTTTCGAAAATTTCTCACAGAGAAGAAGACAACTCTGAAGCGAGTGTCGTAGACCAATCTTGGGCATATCTACTGGAGGATGCTAGATCAACTAAATCTAGTAAAAAATACAAAATCTGTTGAAAGTTTCAACAAAAGAAACTCAGATTACAAATATAGATAAGATAATTTTCTGATTATAGGCAGGTACCTACATGTCTATTTTTTTTTTATAATGACACTTAAATTAAAAGCAAATCAGAGTTCTATAGTTCAGACAGACAAACAACCGAAATCCGTATTTTTTATTACAAAAATCATTAAGGATTTTATAAAGAAACTTATCGTGGAAAGCGGTTAGCTCTTGACTCTGAACCCAGAGGTATTAAGTAATTAACGTTTCAAGTATAAAATATTTTATTTTCAAACTGGGTGGACTTTTAGACCACCATTCAAAATCCAAAAATTGCTTAACTTAGTTTAGTGATCAAATCAGAATGACTAGGTACTTCAAAATTTTTCATTTTCTTCAGCTCCACAGAGTGGCATCCCAAAAAGAAGATGCCATAGTTCCACTGGTTTCGAGCAATTATACAAATATGAAACACATATTAACACAAAATCAATTATAATTTATTCTAAACTTTTTCAGAGCTATAATTGATGTGTTGCATATTTAGATCTGTAGCTTTATGATAAAGTAATTTTCGTCCATTATATAGGAAATTTGAATAATTCATCAAATTTCAAAGTTGATTTTCATCTTCTGTGAAGGGTCTATTCAAGTTCTGTTATTATATCATTATTAGCCAGTTAAATAAACTAAACTCTGTGAAACAACCCGTCCTTAGTTTACTTATAATGAAGATTACATTAAACTGTTGCCACAGGCAGATGCACCCGGATACAAACGAATATTTCTGAATAATATGTTATTCGAATAATGTCGTTGAACTCGATGGAACAAAACGCACTTCGGAGTGAATATATCAGCCACTGCCCCACATGAAGCGAGAAACGCAAAGTGGTGCAAGAACACTAAGTTTCAGTTTGGGCCGCCCGAAAGGTGAATCATTACAGTGGACGTTGGACGCCGGCCAAAATAACTTCAGGACGCCGAGGCTCGAGGCGTCGAACTTGGATTCTTTCAGAGGTAATTCGGCTAACGCACTTTAGAGGTAAATTAGTGTTACGGATGCAATGAACTCGATACCCGATGAAAGGCACAAAAAGACTTTCAAAATCATACATTTTCTAAAATGAAACATCGATACTTTGTTCCCACAACACATTATCTTTAAGAGTTTATTAAGAAAATTATAGAAATCTTCGTTAGCGATATGTACCTACTCCAAATATAATACCAGCTTTATACCTAAAACGCATACATTTCTGCAATGGTTACATTAACAATGTATAATATTATCCCTGGTTGCAATACGTATACTATACACTGGTTAAACATGATAATATATTATGTACCAGAAAAAATAGATTTGCATTTGCTTTAATTTTAAGTTGAACTGTGTGCATTTTAGCTACAAAAAAATCCTGGTACCGTCGCTAACTCCCTATCGGAGGTTGGTTATAGTCATGGAATTTTTTACCCTATGCAGTGAAGAACTCAAAAAAAGTCGTGTTGATTTATGCAGTAAACGGCGCTCTATGAAAAAAAATAGCCGTTGCGGGACGCCTGGCAGATGTGAAACGTCGAAATTGATTTTTATTGAAGGAAGTGAAAATGAAAGTTAAACAATTCTTCATATTTTTGATAAAAAAACAATTATTTTAGTATTATTATAATATACACAAAGAAATATATAACAAATTAAAAAATATATACATTTATACAGTGCGGCTAAGTTGTATCGTTAGCGAATCATCTTTCAATAGAGAAATAGCACATATTATTCAAGAAAATATTGATGATTTTAGTGAAAAATATATCTATTGTTGAGTTCAGGTTAAAAAGGCTTACTACTTTGGAATGAAGAAACATATTTGAGATTAGCACCAGGACAACAAAACATCCCACAAAGCTTACTCTTCGATGAGCCTTCCTCGCACAAAGTTTTCGCAGCCGGGCAGAAAGAGCCGAGGGGTCACGAGGCTGAATCGTCGTCCCATCTTGCTTCGCAAGACTCGGTTTTACCCCTCTAGTCGCACCAAAAGATATTTAACGTAAAAAACTATAAAATTAAATTTATGGATGATAAGGAAGGTGGAAGAAATCAGGTAAGTTTTTGTCCAGAAGTGAATCGACGACTCCACGACGTGACGGTATTTTCAGTTTGGCACAAAGGGGTGCAAATACATGGCAAAACCACATTCTATAGGACACAAAATACTTTTTAAATAAATAGGGGTTTAGTTAAGTGTTGATTAATGGCATCTGACATGTGAAAGGAGAAAGAAAGATACTTGAAAACATTTTCAAAATAAAAATTAACCAATGATTCCATTGTTTTTTTATACGAGTATGAATGAGTTTTTTTTTCGTTGGAAAATTTTTGTGTGTAGAAGAAGAAAGAACTCACGAACGATGGATGGATGAATGATGAATAGCGTCATGAAATTTGCACAGCTTTTCCTGACCGTTTTTTTTAGCCCAAAAGAAAAACTTTTAGCTGTCAAAACATTAATTTTACTATAAAAAAACATTGTTGTTTTCATATTTTATAATTGTTCAATAAGATATTCAAACGAAACCAGGTAGCAAAGCATATACCTACGATAAATAAGTCGATGTGTAAAATGTTTATTTATATACATAGATTCATATTTTTTACATCAAGGTAAAACTATTATTATGATCGGCAAACAAAAAATATAATTAATTATTGTTAGAAGAAATGTACATATACATACTTGATAAATTAGCTGAACATACGACTTTCATGGAATCGTAACTAAATTACCGTTGACAGATCAGCAATGCGAACAAAAAATAAACACAAAAATTATTTTTGTATATTATATTTCAAGACTCCATGATACCTAATTATTGTATCGCCATCTTGTGATTGGACCTCATTTGAAATTAAATTGAACTATTAATAAACCAGAGGAGTGACTCTTGCCCCCGACATATGTTTATTTGAGATAATTGTATACGGGTGATAACGCGGGATTGTGGATACTGCTCTTTTCTAATTATTTAAACATATTTGAATCTTATTTCGTAGTTGAAACATAATATATTCTACATGAATCTTATTATAAGTACCCACTGAGATTGAGTTTGAAATATTATGTATTTTACAATAATCTTGTTAGAAGTATTGGGTTCTGAGTTAAAATAGTTAGTAATATACAAGAAACTTATTTGAAGTACGGAGTTCGAAGTTTAGATCTTAAGTATTATACGAAAATCAAAGAATTCGAATTTGAAATCTGAAGAATTCTACAAGAATCTTATTAGAAAGAATCTATTCGAATTTAAAATATTATGTATTTTTAAGATTCTTACTATGTCTATGTACAAGTTAGACGATGTTGTGCCAAGCAACTTAATGATACAAATAGTTATTACTTTGCAACCATACTTGATTTTCGATATGAAACCCTAAAAATATTGCTTGTAAGAAGTTGTAAAAGTAAACTTGTAAAAGTATTTTCAAATAATTCTTATTTGAAAATACAGGTGTGTCAAGTTGTAACTTGTAAGTGTAACTAACTGCACTTCAATTTACTTATATGAACACGCCAACCGGTTTTGGCACAACGTGGTCGTATCTATCAGGTACTACAAACTTTCAATTATTAAAGTTCAATTCTTACGCTAAAAAAGTAACCTTTTACTGACTTAACGAATTGCTACTCGAATCCATTTCACATGTAATTATTACTAACTGGGCGCAGTTATACAAATAATCCAAATAATATTGTAAGTAATGTTTTACAGAAACAGAATTTAAATAGACCATGCTTATTGTAAAACAGAATATCATTTTGCATAAACCAATGTGTTCCGCAAATTTACTAGCATTGTTTACCTTTTTATCGGATACATAGAATTCATTCTGCCCGTTCCACTCTCAGTGGAGGTTAATACACGCTGATTAATTTCTGTTTCCGCTGAGTGAAAAATAGGCTGAACAGCGTTAGTGACACGGAAATTACGCGCTTGCACAAATTTTCAACTAAGCGTCACAAAGATTGGTAATTGATGAAAACGACGTCAGTTCTTACTCCATCATTAATAATTTTCATCGGACCTACACCAACGTGAAATACTTGTCAACAAAAAAAGAAAACCAGTGTAATGTTGTTTTTTACGATAATACGGAAAAACGAGTTGAATTCAATGCTACGAATAATTGTTTTTGTGTTAAATTCGTAGAAATCCATTTAATTTTAATTTTTTTATTTAATAATATTATTAGTAAGTTCTGCAAGTATTTTGGTTGTTATTATTGTTACAGCTGTTTCGGCTTTCAAAGCCATTTTCAAACTGTGGTCATACCACATTTAGACGACTTATTTATATGATTCTATGTTACCCCCTCCCAATTTAAATTGTGTGATGTCTAAAATGATGTATTACCGGTTAAACCGATTTACTAATAAAATAATTATGACAATAGATTTCTTTTCTATGGGGTATTTTGAAGTATGTTTTCCCCACATTGATGCAACCTCAATTGTTTAATAGTGACGTGATTGTTATTATTTAAATGTGTTATATTGTTTAGGTTTTGTGAACATACTTAGAAGTGGGGAATAAATAATTTTCCTTACTTGATTAATTAATGTTATATTAGGATCATTGGTTCGTTTATTGATTTCTAATTGTTCAAGTAAATTTAATCTAAGGCCCTTTCTTTCTATATGCAAGCTCGAAAACCTTGAAACCCGAAGCAGCTGTAACAATAATAAAAACCAAAATACTTACAAAACTTGCAATATCAATGCTGCGAGTCTACAATTATTATATGTAATTCCCAAGGCCTCACATATACTCTGCTAGAAATGGTTTGGAAAGACTCCGAAAAAAAAAACGATTGCACTAGATTACAAACATATAAACTACCTTATATAATAACTAAATGGGTTTGTTTACATGCAAGCTAATTTGCGACATGTGGCAAACACGTTTTTGTACAAAAGACTAAGAGTATTATTTTTTTAGACAATTATGTATTCAACAACTTGCACACGCATTCGTGTGAGAACTTTGAGACATCGCAATGTAAACAGATGTCACTCTGTTTTTAAAATTCTTTAACGGTGTAGACATCTTCAATTATTGGCGTGTTGTGGAAAGTAATTAATTGAAAACGCACAATATATTAATTTCAGAAAACAACTACATGGATAAAACTTAATTAAATATTGCTAATTCATTGAAAATCTGTTAAAATTATTCGTATTCCTGGTAAAAACGGGACTACAAGCCTTTAACGAATGAATTGACAGATGTCCTAAGTGCCAGTAAAACGCGAATGTGTTAAGAAGACAGCGGAACAAGTGTTCATAAAAATACTGATATTGTCGCATTTCGTCATAATACTTATCAGGAAAAGAACACCTACACGAAAAAGGTTTTCTTATTGGACTCATATTTTATCAGGAAATTGATTGGTTTACGGTTTTTACATGATTTCAATAAATCTGCAATATTCATTTTTTTTCATGTACAACCGAGATTTGGTTACTTTCAAATAAGATACATAAGATCCTCTCAATATAAGCATTACAAAATGAAAATATGTTTTAGATAGTCTAATAAGTGGAGTGCATTGGTCTTTGACCATGGTAATAATAATAATATTTGGTTGATTTGTATAGCGCCGTTTTTGTGGAAAATTATCTCAAGATCGCTGTACAAATACATGGCTGTGTATAGTTTTCAATTTCGGGTATGAATTGTACATCTCACCAAAAAGTGTAAATTTGTTATATAGAAAAAAAATGATCAATTTAGAAACGATTGTGACAAAAAAAAAACATTTTTTTGAAAAAAAAAAAAACTTTTCAAATTCTTTTATTTTTTTAATGCAGAAGTTGTTTTTAAACCTTTATGGACTGCACTCAACTAGTCTTAGGACGGGTTGTTTCACAGAATTTGAACACTACATCAAATTTCAACGTTGATATTCAAGTTTTTTTAAATTCTGTTAGTATTTCGGTGTTAGTGTTTCGGTGTTGTTGTTTATGAAAAAACTGGCCAATGATAACACAGTACTTAAATAGAACCTTCACAGAACAGAATCAACTTTTAAATTTGATGAATTGTTCAAATTCTGTAAAACAACCCGTCCTTAGTTATGTTTAAGATTTGAATAGTCAGGTACTTCCTAAGCTCACTTTTCTTATTTTACTCCTTTCGTTTCCATACTTTCTTTGCTATGTTTATGTTGTGCACATTAAAAGTTATTATAAACAAAGTCGGAAGGAATTATAAACAAAAACATCTTTTTTTTTACAACCTCAACTTTCAGGAATAACATTTGCAATCATCAATCAGTTGTTTCAAACAATAATATTATTAATGTCAAAGTTTAACTTCGGCTTACGTATATTATTCTAGGTAATCAGGCCAGGAGCATCTCACTGGAAAACGAATACTTAAAAATAAACAATATTATCGAGATACCTACTAACTTATAGTTGTTTATAAATTATCAATATTATTTCATTCGGCCTTATCTTATCGCTTTCCCGTCCAGGAGAGGCTTATCGTCCCAGTGGATGGAACACGATACGATCGGTAGTGGAAGTTTGGAGCATTGAGTAAGTACCGGTAGGGGGTCTAACCAACAGATATCATCACACTAAGTTTAAAGTTCACGAGTGCTAGTGTGAAGCAAGTTAGAAATGTCCATGTGTGTGGAATACATCGCTATGGCGTTATCTGTGGATGTTCAATATTCTTGTTCTATGAATAACCTTGATAAAAATAAACATTTGTTTGTATTTCGGAAAAGATTTTTATGGAAAAAAATTATATTCCTGTACCTTAAAGCTGAAAGTCACATTTTTTGCGAAATTGAGTTAACAATGCCAATTTCATCTATATTCAAACACTGTTAATGTTGAAAACACTGGAGTCCTCTAGAATATCATTTCTAAAACATGTGTAGTACAGTAATACTTAACGGCTCAGTTATTTTTTTAATGATAAACTAATGTTGAGCACAAAGGATAATGAATTATTCGACACCATCTATTGGGAAATTTAGCACTAACAAAGTCTTTCCTACAAAAATAAAGTTGGTTGTTTACAGGTGGAAAAAAATAATAAGCAGTAATTGTTGATGAAGTACTAGTGCATATTGAATTATTTGGAGTTTTGGAAATAAGCCGACGTGGCTCAGTGGTTCAGAGCGTCTGACCGGGCATCAGAAGGCGCGGGTTCGATTCCCGTCGGCGGCATTTATTTTTACTTGGGAGATATTTTCAATTTGTATTGATATTACAGGCGACTAATTATTGCTTATAATTATTTATTAACAGCTCAATATAACGATGTTCATTAATTAACTTTAAGTTCTTAACTCGAACAATATTTGAAAATGTAAAAGCTAAAAATATTTGTGGAGCGAAATGAAGTAATATCTGAAAGATGAATGAATTGTTTATCTCGGAGCAAATTCCCCAAAAAATGGCTCTGAAATATTATGTTAATATGTTGTTTTCATTAAATATTCTAAATTACTTTTAAGAGGAAGCTACAAGCCAAAAATGTGTATATTCTTGGTATACCTTATATTGTAGGTAATAGGCATTAAATCGCTTGACAAACGTAGTCTAGAAACGTTCGACTTCAAGCACAAAACTGGTTTTTATTTATTTTGTAAAAAATTTTATAAGAAAGCACAAAAGTTAATCAAGTGAAACTTTCACAGATAATCTTAGCTATAATACTGTATTTTTTAAAAGTTGTTTTCTTTGTGCGTTCATACATTTATATAGAAAAAATATTTTTTTTAGTAGTTTACATTTATATTTTTTATTAAGTAATTTATTTTTGTATTTGTATTCTACTCAAACGAAACGATATGAAAACCTTCAATTTATCTAAAGCATATTTTTTGGAATTCATAATGTATACCAATTCGTTATAAATATTAATCAAAGTAGTGATTTGGCATTAAGCTTCGCCTTAATACTGAAATCCAACAATTGAATAAAGTCCCATGTAATGTAAACCAGAAAAAAACTTATAAAACTGTTAATTTTTCTTAAAGTGAGCTCATCCTAGGCATCAACACAACAGTATTACACATGTGTTTGTGCGAATCATAAAACAGACGTAAAACATTAAGAACAAGCATTTTGACATTAAAATAACATTTGACATATTTTCCAAGTGCAATAATACAATCCGTGAACTTCGAACTAATTCATGTACAGGAGTTCTGGGGCCAACGACCGCAGAGTGAAACAATTAAAAACCTGAAAGGACTTTCAGTTCAGCATTCCACGGAATTCGTGCCTTAAAAGGTCCGAATAACGCAATCTCATTGCGCACCTTGAATGTTTGAACAGAACGAAGCCCTTAAAGAATGCGAAATACGGAACCTTATAATGGTCCTTTAACCAGGCACTGATAAAATTTGCAGTAAAAATACGTTATTGAGTATTTATGGTGAAAATATCTCTTCCGCGTGTTTGAATGATGTTTTTTACTTGCCTTGATAATATCATGACGAAATTACGATTTCATCTCTTTAAATTAATGGTAATCCGGTTAAAAGGGGGATTGCAGGCCGTTTCCTGATAACCTTTTAGTAAATTCGTAATATATTGGAACACGTGTTCATGCACCTGCATTTTCTGATCATGATCAGGAAACCTATCAATTCATTCACGATGTCGGAAGACGTGTTCCGACATAATGATCAAGAAACCTATCAATTCATTCATGATGTCGGAAGACGTGTTCTGACATGATGATCAGGAAACCTATCAATTCATTCATGATGTCGGAAGACGTGTTCCGACATGATGATCAGGAAACCGATTAATTCATTCGGTAAAGGCCTGAAATTCCGTTATTAACCGGATTAAGAATAATTTTAAGAGATTCTTAATAAATTAGCAATGCTCATCTTTCTCCGAGTAGGAAAGGTACGTAAAAAAAAGAATTAATTTTGCGTTAAAAGTCAGGTTGACAATTTAAAAAATATCGTACAATGATATAGAGCCTTAATCTTATAAGATAAGATAATATAACCACTGAGGAAACAAACCGATTGAGGAGTATTGTGGACCTGATGTAGGCGCACCCTTTTCTTACTTCTGATGAAATAAATAAAACTTTTAAAAATATCAATCTTTTTTAACAGATGATAATTTTTTTTTGCCAATGCCTAGAAATTAAAAAGTCTTATGTACATTTGCGACCTAAGTTTTCCTCCAAATCCGTATAGATTACAATTCCAGTTTAGATTATCTGTTCAGTGGGAATTACCGTATTCTTCATAATTACAACTATTGCATTTACGCAAGTAAATTTTATTTGATGAATTAGTGTTATTCACAATCTATTCATTAAAAATAATATACAGGGTATCCGGGGGGTAAAGTTCGCTAACTTCGGGAGGCGATTCAACACGATGGTAGAAGTAAAAAGAATTGTCGAAATTCCAACGTTTTAAGGCAGTTTTTAGGTGAAAAAATTATTTCTATGGAAAAATAAATATTCTTTTTGAGTATTTTTTTTCTTCTTTTTACTTCTATCATCATGTAGAATCACCTCCCGAAGTTAGCGCACTTTACCCTCGGACACCCTGTACAGCATACTTGGGGCACGTTCCAGAGAGGAAGATACTTTCATTAGTATTGAAACGTTGCTTGAAATGGCTTTAACCGTATTTGGTGATCAAATCTGAAGATCCAGGTACTCCCCCAACTACCTGAGAACATACCTCAATTTAGGATGCCATAGTATGACTGGCTCCTGACGGTTGAGAGCAGTTAGGACTCTTGTGTGGTATTCACAAAAAAAAAAAGAATTCGAACATGAGATTGGATTTTTGCACTAATTGATAACAATCGTTAAAAAATAAAATAAAAATGATAATATTAGAAGCATCACAATGTCACAAGGTAATCGCGAATGCATTCGGTTTAAGTAAATATATAAATATTTAAACAAAAAACTGTTTCAACAAAGGTTACACGCTTTGCGTTTATGCATGTTAAAAAAGATAAAAGATTGTAGCGTTATCAAGAGTAAACGATAATAATATTATTTTACGTACCAACCTACTTAATAATTAATTGATAGGTAAGAGTGGAAAAGTGGGATTCTAAGGGCAACCTCCAATTATTATATTTTGAGAAAAAAGCAATCAGATAAAGCAATCAATTTTAATTCTTCAACTTATCAACTCAATCCCACAAATGTTGAACTAGGTCTTGAATTAAAACTTTGTTTTTGTTTAATTTAGTAAACAAAGGTTTATAACTTATAAACCTTTGACACAGGTACTGTTTCATAAGTAAATTTTCATCATTTTGTAGTGAGCTCAATTAGTAACTAATGTAAATGTTTTTTTTAACACTAACCCACATCCTGAAGAGGGCCCCGAGACCCTGAGGAAAATAATTTCCATCAGGGCCTCTGTCATCTTTTAGGATGCTGTGTGAAGTGTCTATTTTTAAGAAAAGGAAGAAAAGGAAGTTCTGGTAAGGTAAAGGGTATGAGGGTAAGGTATAGAAAAACTTATTTTACTATCATTATTAACTTTTTAAATATAGTACATCTTTATAAACAATTGATAGATAACCTAATTCTATTTTCACCTATTTCAAATACGTGAGTAAAAATTAGTTGAGTTAGAATGTTGTGTTACATATAATTTATTTTTATCTTTGTTTTGTTTTATTTCTATTGTATTTATTCTGATAAATAACACGTGTGCATTTATTTCTTATCCAGTTTGTAGTAATCCTGTACAGCGTACGTACGCAGCACAGGGCGAACAGAATCATACTCAAAGGGTGTACTGTCATTCTCACGCTGTCCCGTTCAATGAATTATCCCGTTCATTTCTATTCAAATTCAAACAAAATGGGAGAATTTTCGCAGAGGTTTTATGTTCTAAGCAGCTTATTTAACCGCTTCTCCCGCGCTTATTATATTAGACGTATATGGGCACAGCTATGTTTTCAAGTGGTGTTCCGTGGTCAATCGATTTTTATTCAATTACCATGGGGATATATACACTAATATGCAGTACCTACCCCGATGTACAGATTGTACGCACATGTATACCTACACGTATTACATACGAAGATAAATGAGTAATGCTAATTTATTAAGAATCTCTTCAAATTAATGGTAATCCGGTTAAAAACGGGATTGTAGGCCTTTAACGAATGAATTAACAGGTTTTCTGATAAACTTTTAGTAGAACACGTGTTCCCAAGCAATAAACCTGTTATTTCTTCATATGAAGCGGTTAATTTGTGATGTGACATTATAATTTAAAATTAAACAATAACTTTGTAAACATCACTTATAGCTATCTATACAAGTGATGTTTACAAAGTTATTGTTTAATTTTAAATTAAAAAATAAACCTGTTAATTCATTCGGGGCCTGCAATCCCGTTTTAACGGTATTGTCAATAATTAATAAGATTTTTATTTTCCTCCGTGTAACCTTATCTCTGCTCGATGTCTGATGGCTTGCAAATCAAAGTAGATAAGTTAAAATATAAATAATAATTAAAAAAATACCTCGAAATATTTGTAATGAGATCTAAATAGATTACATCAAAGCGATGTCCGAGGTGATTTTTCACAAAAAATAATAGTGCTCTAGAAATTATACCAAATATTATTATATTTGCCTAATTTACCAAATATAATATTATTTAAAAATCTGATAATACCACATTACGGGGGGAATTTTTTGACAAGGCCTCTAATGAATTATTATTTATTTATATAAAACAAGTCTTAATAAAGACTATGTAATCATAAGTACAACAAATACAAAGAAGAGAGAAGAGAAAAAAGGGTAATATTGCACAAATTAACATTAAAAGAAAAAGAAAGGTTTCTGGTAAATATAACCTAAAAAGTAAGTTACAGATTATAATAGTATCACCGAAACCAAATGTTATCAAATTTACTTAAAATTAAGGTGTAGTTATGAATGTGAAGTATTAATTTTGTACGTTGATTGAATATTTAAAGCCTTATAATTATTTAAATAAACAGCTTGAACGTTATTATTTTTTTGATAAATTAATGTTTTTAAGACAAGATTTTATTTATGCATAGCACAAAGGATAACAATTATTTTTATAAGCAATAATTGTTCGCCTGAAACACTCATCCACATTGAAAAAATCTCCTGATAAAAATCTATCTCCTGTTCGAGTCCCGTTGGCGTCATGTATTTTTTATCAGGAGATTTTTTCAATGTGGATGAGTGTTTCAGGCGAACAATTATTGCTTATAAAAATAATTAGCTTGAACGTTATTTTAGCGTATTGAATAGTGCGCTCTATACTCCACTCAACCAAACTGCATTCAATAAAATAGGGTATTTGCAAAAAAAATGCGCCAGCATCATTCTGGAACCACTAGTGACACAAAGGGTTCAATAATTCCTTTGTTAGTGGCAGGACTTTGGGGGATATATCCTCTCTTTTTTCTACTTTACCCCGTTTCGGGTTTAACATATGCATATTGTGCATTTGTGCATCCCCTGCGTTGCCCATAGTGCATAGGTTCTGCATGGCCCGGCGGACTCTCCATGCAGAATGGAAAATGCCCATCAGTTGGTTGTTACTTGGGTGCATTGTTGATCAGTTGCACCTTTGTTGCAGTCTGCCAATCTACGGATTGTGCATAACGCAATCACATCTGCCGGGATGATTGATACAATCGTCAGCCTACATGAAGGGTTGATTTCATAATCAGGACAGAATGTGGGTGCTTCTCTATTGAAGGTATCTACACACGGATCAGTGGCGCGCAGTCACATTCATACTTAATCATGCTACGAGATACGTTATGTATTACTTATTATTTGAAAATTATATTTAGTACCTACTTATTGAAAACTAAACCGAAAAAATACAAAATCGACTTAAAAACTATTTTCTTTCATCCATGAAATAAAATAATATATCAGTCAACAGGAGAATTTCTAAAACAATAAGAAGACTTATTATTTTGATAAACTAATGTTTAAAAGACAAGGTTTTATGCATAGCACAAAGGATAACAAATTAATATAAGCAATAATTAGTCGCCTAAAATATCAATAAAAATTGAAAATATCTCCCGAGTAACGGCGGCATTTATTTTTTACTCGGGATATATTTTTAATTGGTATTGATATTTAAGGCGACTAATTATTGCTTATAACAATAATAAGACATTATGTTGATTGAATTTTAGGCTAATAAGTAATGTAGCGCTTAATGTGATGTTATGTCCGTCAAAATTTGTCGTGATGATGGAAGCTGTAAGGCCGCCCGAAACGATGGCTCAAAGTGAAGGGTTCGCACAACGCTTTTTACCAATAAAAATCAATCAGAGATTCTCAAATCATACCCATAAAAGAGACAATACATATAGTATTATTATCTAATTTTATTTGTAATTATTTTATCTGATATAAGAAAGAAAAAAACACACACATTTATTATGTAAAACTCGTCAATGTTTTACAGAAAATATAGTCTAAAGAAGCGCCACCAGTGAGGAATGGCGCTAACGTCCAAACGTATAGAAAAATGTACCAAGTTAAGAGTATCATTGCATTACCTGTGACGTAGGAGTTAGTAAGTAAGATATAGTTAATGGTAGGTAAAAAAGTCTTAAAAAAAAGTTCAGTTGGAACCTGTACTTAAGATAGTATTATTATTTCCCCGTGAATTGTTTTTACTAGAAACTGTACGCCACTGATATGAATTGAATAGTCTAGTAAATTTCAATGCACAATAGGTCTCAACCGGACACTTATCGCAGAAATATGGCCTAATCCAAATGCTGAATATTGTCAAGCTGCATTTTCTATATAAATACTTATTTAACTCACAAATGAACGGGTCTCGATAAAGCTGAGGTAGTATATGTAATAACTACCATCATATTTAATAATTAAAGGAATTCAATGACAAATCAAGAAGATTATGATATATTGTTTAAACTACATTAAAACATTTTTATTACCGACTCATCGGAAAAAAATGTGGGTGTTGGTTATTTATATAATACATATATGAATATATATACAGTAAATACACATCTAGGACAACAAAGCAGAAAATCTTTGTACTGGAAGAGCAACAAATAGCGTCATTAAATTTGCACAGCTTTTTAGTATGGAATTTCTAGTTTAACGCAAATATTTTAGCCCCCGAAGACTGCCAAAGAAATATTCATTTAAAAATTAAATTAATTTTTTTTTTTCAAAGCCACATTATAACTGCCAGTAATTAATGTACAAATATGTGTAGGTAGCATAGAATATATATGTGATAATAGGATTGCTTTAAAACATGAATGAATTACATATGTAAGGCTTACCGACAGGATTACCCTGAAAACTCAACATGAATCAAAAAACAACAGAACATAATATCAAACACGGCCAACGTATCGATCTGTTATACAAGTTTTATTGTAACATTAAAGAGTACATGATTGACAAATAAATCGGAATCAAAAGCAAACGAACTTATTTCAGAGTGCAGAATGTCTATTTAATTTTTTTAAATAATGGCAATTTCTCATATATATATATATATAAAAGTGTGGCCTTAATGGCCTGGAAATCAATCAAACTTTAATATGGAATATTTTTTTATACAACCGCACAAGAGTCCTAACTGCTCCCAACCCTTCGCAGGAGAAGGAGATGGGAAAGATGAAGGTGACTAATAATATTTTTTTTATAGTGAAAATAATAGAGACATATCATAAAGTACATTTAATTGAACATAATCTGCCTCACTAGGCGAAGCTGTATTGAGGTAGAATTTTTTGGAAATTAATACATATACTTTGTCGATGGTTTATCTATTCATAGCATATAAGTTTTTAAAAACTATTTATTAGTACATATATACAAAATTCGCTACAATTGGGTAAGTTAAGGGCACGAAATTTATTGATTATCAATTGTTTAATGGCGATATTCAATTGACTTAAGCTTTTTATTTGCCTTGTATTGTCGGATAAGTTAATGAAAATTTGTATCTAACATTTTCCAAAAGTTGTTTTTGTTTTGGCCTTAATTGTTGGGTTTAATTATTTGCTTGCTTGTTAGTAGCTTGTATGCCATTCATGGAGGAGACACATTACGCTATACGCATTATGGCTTGGCCTATTTCAACATATCGCTCGCCATACACTACCAATGGGAATGTATGGCGAGCGATGTGATGAAATAGGCCAAGCCACGAGAATATAGCGCGCTTATAGCGTAGTCTGTCACAGGCATTAGTAGGAATTCTTTGAAAAGTTAAGATATTATAACATCTGAGTTTGGATATCAGACACATCTTAAAAATCTCTGGACAGATAGGGTAACTAATTAATAATCCGTTAGTTCCGCTCACATCTTCAAATCTGCAGTTTGCGGGGTGAAGATTACGCTAATGATATCGAACCTTCGATAGGAGACGGCACTAGAAGAACAATATAATATATCAATGAATTTATTTCCTAGTTTTAAATATGTTTGGTTTTGAATTTATTTGCATATTATTAAAATTATGCAAAACATTATTAAATAGTTTTATCAAGGATGAATTGGAAAATTAATGCAATATTCTACGTTGTTCTTAGTTCTCAGTAACGTTGCTATGGACAAACCAGACAAAACTGGCTTACCTAGTGATAAGTGATTATTTATTATACATGAATAATTTATTCCTTAAGTCTCGACGCAGTAAAAACCTTAATCATGAATTTGTTAGTCCCCATAAATCACGGTCAAGAAATTGTGGATTTAAAATGATCAACGTATTACTGGATGCAAATTGAAGTTGATATAACCAATTTGAAGAGTCACGTACTTCCCACTTTCATCTTCCTCATCAAGGAAGATGAAAGTGGGAAGTACGTGACTCTTCAAATTGGTTATATCAACTTCAATTTGCATCCAGTAATACGTTGATCATTTTAAATCCACAATTTCTTCTCCAACTTCCCTTAGCCTCACAATGTACACTAATCGGGGATATATATAAACATTGTGAGAGGCCACCATTAGAAATAGCTAGAACTTACTTTAGCCGGGTTTAGTGACTGTGATATTTTAATAACCAGGTCATTTTAAAACATGTTTATAACAATGAAAAGGTCAAATGCATCTCTGGAATACATAGTGACAAAGGAATACAAATTTAGATTCAAATCGTCGCAGTGAAAAGATTTTCCATAGTTGCAAATCCTTTGTATTCGCGATTCCGCTCACGTACCGCTTCAGGATCAAATGCCCGCATGACGAGTCGGCAGATCGTTTTCCCGGTTACGTCGATGACGTCACACACGCCGCTCTGACGCACATGGCACTTTATTTACAAATATGGCCGACAAGAGTACAAGCGACGATTATTCACGTACACCCGATGCTCCAGTTAAGCGTATTGTAGATTGTAGTGATGTGCATTCCTTACACTTCGTGTGATACATGTGTTGCCGAAGTCAAGTTTCGAGTACGACGCGTATCACGTAAATGTACAATGATGTTTAGTGTAAATCAGTGATTCTCAAAGTAAGCACTGTTTCAGGTACGGAGGGCGGTGATGATATTGAAAGGCATATATAGGGTCAGGTAGGAGTGAAGAACTTTTATTTAAAAAAAATTCTACGACTGAGTCATGCAACTCAGGAAGGGTTTGTAAATCCCGCGCCTTTCTCAATCCCGCGAACTCGCGGGATTTTTATTAAGGGGTATTAAATTGAAATAATATAAACATTTTTTTATTATTTGGTATTACTTATCTTTGTTACTAGTATAATATAAAAAAAGACAGTGGATAGGTAACATAAAGAAGACTTACAGGACAAAAATAAAATAAGATTGTAAAAAATATATAATTCTACTATCACTGACAGGACTCTTCATAGTCATTCGAGATCAATCACCTTTGATACTAATAAAATATAAAAACAAATTAAAAAAAACGCAACGTAATAAGTATTTTAAGAAGATTTTGACATTAAAAAGAAGATCGTAAAAAACATTGACAAAAGAGGCCTGTCAACAGACATTTGTGCACAAACGTACTGCATCGGAAAATCCTCTCTCTGCTTACATACTAGTTAGTAAGAATGTCATCAAGATGGTGTGTGCCCATCGACCAACAAATTCTAGACAGGGCATGTGGATGTTAAAAATGACACCGAAACCAAAATTATTGGTTCCAAAAATTGGACTACGAAAACATTTATCGAAAAGAAAGCACCATATTTCGCAGGATTCGCAAATAAGAAGCATTGCTTTTTATTTTTTGTTGATCTGTGAGGACCAAATTTGTCTCCCAAGATATTATCCTTTCGAAGCAAGACCACGAAATCAGATGGGGAGTTTGGTTATAAAATTACTCGTTGGTGGGCCGAATTATTCGACCGAATTTGTATGACACGCCATTAGGGTGTCCCAGGACATAAGGAAGAATTTTTTTTTCATGAATTTAAATATGCATACCCTCTTATTTTATTCCATTTGATCCCAATAACTCATATAATAAATATTATTTTGATTAAACACCGGCAACCCGTGCCGACTTGATGCCAAACATATGGTAAAGAGTTAATATGGAAGGATTTTCAACTTTCATTTTTGTCGGATAAATAAAATTTAAAAATGCACAAATGTTCAATTATGTAGTATTTTATATTTAAAAATGGTTTATTGATTAAATTTTTTCTTCATAGTTTGTTTTTTACAGTCAGGATAAATCTTCCGGTGTTCCTGAACGCACCGTAACAAAAAATATTTTTGTTCCTCTTCGACCGCGAGATTAAGCCATGAAAATCTTGCATTAACTTAACAGTTCTTTCAGCTGTATCATTCACTACCTTCAGCGGCGACACTTTCTTTCTGACTTCTTGATACGAAGCATTATTTGACCACATCGTAGGGAATTCGTTAAGAAAACTGGCATCTGTGTTCAGACGATCAAACAAATACTTGCTCTTAACTGAAATGAAGTCGTAAATATTTTTCTCTTAAACAAAAGTCACTAAATTATGATATGAACAAAAACCTCAATACAAAACATAATTTAAACTACTTAATAAACTTACCATACAATTTACCATCAAGATCTTCCTTCGATGGGATGTAACGTTTGTCATGGTTGATAAATTATTTTTTTTGATATTTCGAGCATTTTTATTTTAGTTGTTTGATCCACAGCGTCGTCAAACAGCGATAAAATAGATCCTTCATCGGTCAAATACCATAACTGCTTACTGAAAGCTGCCATTGAGATGTTTTCATCAATTTTTTCTTAAGCCTTCATCGATTTCAAAAAGCACAAGTCCTGGTAAGGTGCTTTAACTGCTATAATACATTGTAACCATGGCTTGACATAGGATGTTACTATGAACAGGCAAACGTCTACAAGTGCCGCCTTATCCTTACCGGTAATTTTAAATTGCGCACAAATTAATGATATTTTCAAGGAATAAAGCGCCTTTGCCATCCATCGAGCACCTGGAGGCCGAATCTTAAATTTTCTCGCTGTATCTCCTCCTAAAACTATCACACAGAGCTCTAAAAACTCTCAATAGTCATCTAAAAGTATTTTTGTTGTCAGTGCAGTACGGTAAAAGTCAAGCAAATCATTGATTTCGGAAGCGGTTAGGTGCAATGTGAGATTTTCTCTGTAGCACTGAATTTTATCGGGATCAACATTTTTACAGTTATCTCGAAACTTTTTGAAGAGTGGTATGTCAGGGCTTGTAGTCACTTGACTGATTTTTACTTCAAACACAGCTTTAAAAAAACAACTATGGCTATATTTGGTATATATTGACAGTTAAATTCACTTTCCGGATTTTGTAGAACAAAACTTCAAGAACTTGTCCATTAGATGGTAGTTTAGAACCCGATATTTGGTGTTTTACGACTCCTATTAAAAATATACTCTTTTTAGAAGTGCGTAAATCTAACAACATCTTGCCTGAACGAGTGATTTTCGTTTACTAACAAAATAGCAAGTTACTACAAGCTCATCAACACGTTTGTTCGCTGGCGTCTTAATGTACAAGTACTGACATCTTTCGATGCAAGTCGGCACGGGTTGCAGTTGTCAAAAGTAAACGAAATTTTTTTTTAATTGTTTTGACATTATTAAAAGAAAATTAGAGGGTATGCGTTCAAAAATAACAACTTTAATTTTTTTGGGACACCCTACACGCCATATCTAGAGTTAATATATCGATGTGTGTGCCACCTGAAAGTATCTATTTCTCTTTGGTACTTCCGTTTTCAAAAAGGATATCTCATTCATCAAAATCGATTCTAGATCTTGATGTTTCCGAGCTTAAGAAACGGTTCTATCCTTTCTTAAATCGAGTTCAGTTCCTCTTTCATTGTAAAAGATTGACCACCGCTTACTTCATTTGTGCTCATCTGTACTTAAAATATTTTCATTTTCTATTGATCTCATTAAAAGTTTTTTAACTTCTTTCCTAATAGTAAGTTCCAGACAGCAATGAAAATGGTTGACAGTCACTGTCCATATTTTGTGCTAACTTTTTACTGCACTGACTTCTGGGCATTCGGGCGCTCGGATATCACGTGTTTCGCATCTCGCAAGCATGTGAAAATCAAACGGCATGTTTACCCGCGGGGGAGTATTAAGGAAAAGTGTCGTGTTTGAGAAGCTCTGGCATAAATTATACCTTTACTGCACGTTCCTGGATCGTATTATGTTTGAGATCTTTATTTTGTGCGATTATATGTATCTGAAGAATATAATATGATAGTATGACATCATTATGTTACGGTAATGTTGGTGCAACACCAACATGTCATAACATTGTAAGTGACGATGCTATTTGAAGCAATGTAAAGATAACGTAAGTATTGAAAGTCTCTCGGGAAATAACAAAGTCATAGGATCAAGGAATCAGCATAAGGTTGGAAACATGATATATATTAACCATACACGATACTATTAAGTTAGATAACATACAAAATGATAGCGAAGAGATTTTCACATAACATGTTTTTTAATTGGTATTTTTATATCCGAAATCATGATCATGTCGGTGTCCCAGTGAAAGCAACCCAGAGGCAGACCAAGGAAGAGATGGACAGACTGCGCAGAAGAGAATTAGAGCAGGATGGAAAGACTTGAGGTCTGATAGTGGAGAACAGTATTTGGTGTAGCGCAGTTAATAAGTTATTTTTTAAAACTACAGCACTTTTGCCTGGAAAATAATTAGCACAATAATAATAGTTTAAGGCATAACAAGCTAAAATAAACGCCAGTATAAACATGCCACCAATTTAATATCGGTTATAGTCATAGACAATAGCAAATCATAGAAACGTGAACAAACCAACTTGCGCAGAGCGCGGGAAGCCGCGTGACTTTCCCACTTTCGGAATTTTGTTAATAAATGAATCTGACAGTATGCAGGCAACTCGCATTGTAATAACACTTAACTTAACTACTTATCCCAAATCGCGTAAACAAAAATTCGGCTGGTTTCCAAAATTTAATATTTTGTTACACTATTTAGGTAGACACTTGTACAAATGTGTTTATAATTTACCCACCTCACTCAATTTTAGCGTCGCTAAGGCGATTTGTTTAAGAATGAACATTCAGTTCCTGCGCAGAAAAGTCCAACAATGGGGAGTGCGGAAAAAACCTATGCCTTACTTTAGCGAACTTTTCTTTTCTGCGCATGGTCTGGTTATTTCAATGTGCGCTCTTCGGTGGTCAATATACGAATGATGTTAGTTTATTTAAAAATTCACAGAATTCTCGAACGTCCCGGGTGCCAAAAATATGGGCACGTGGTTTGCCTCCAGCTCGTCGAAATGATACCAAGATTTATTGTTAGGTAAAGTCTATTGGAATGAATATTTAGGATTATTGCCTAAAAGCCTGGTTTTTTTAATATAGGAAATAGTATTTGGTTGAAATATTTACAAAGTCGCAAAAATTCAAGCCTACTCTTAATAAATCTTGAAGAGCGAGTTTTATAACCGTGTTTACGACAATATAATATTATATTGTGTGGGCAATGTGATGAAAATTAGCTAAATAAAACATGACCTTAAATGCATTATTAACTTAAACACCGTCAGTCACAAAGCTCAACGAGAGATTATAATATATGATGATAAAAGGGAAGAGGTTAGTTCAAGCGCAGCTCAGACAATAACAAGAGCGCGTGTTTATCTATTTGTTTACTTGACTACGTAATGCGGATTCAGTCGTAGTAATAAAACGCCTTAATAATGAAGTGCGCGCGCCTTCTGGACTACCTCCTATAGTATCTAGACACGTGGTGTTACATTCATTCATAAAACCGGCACAATTATGATGACGGAATGGGCGAAGCGGTGCAAGGGTGGTTGGGGTTGGGGTATGGTAGGGGTGCGGTTGTGGGGGTTGGGAAGGAATCACCCCCGGCATTGTTTACGCACACCCAACCCCTTTCTTCTCGCCGGGACCCGGACGTAGCGAAATAAGAATTTGTTGGCGCCGTTGTTCATTTGAATGCATTAGATAAGTTGACTGAAGATAATTAGGGCATGATAAAGTATGAGGTAGAAAAGAAAATAATAATTCAAGTTCTTAACACTTCAGGTTAATTTGTTTGCTTTTGGTAACAACTCCTATTGTTTTACAGAAATCGTTGGGTAATTTAATTACAAATGTTTATTTATAATAGTACAATTTGAAATCGTCTTTCAAAAACCGTTTTCAGTTTTTGGACATGTTCAGGAATATTCCAATAATTTGAGCATTTTTTGCTTCTTTGCTCAAACGGTATTTAATCTTCGTTTTTATTGTTATCAAGTACATTTGTAGAACTCCAATTTAATTTTAAAGGAATGGATTATTTATACCTAAACATTTATATGTTATTGTGGTGAAGTAATCTACAGATGATATATTTAAAGTATTTTTTTACAGGTAATTTATATAAAATGATAATGTTTTGCTTTTATTTTTATTAAATGTTATAATATGATTTTATTGTTTAAATTAATTTGGTGTTTCCAAATTAATAATTTGGAAGAAGTAGGGGTTTTGTCTGTGTAAATTATAACTTGTATAATGGTCTATAATTATATAAAATATCTAGGAATGGCGAACAAATTATATTATTTTGTTCAATTGTTAAATCAACTTTGAGGTTATTCGATTTTTTACTTAATTTCCAACTGACATAAAAAATGTAATGGAGTTGATTTATTTGATAATTTTATTTAGGAGATGTTTGTCAGCATCAAAAACTCTCAAACGGTAAGCTTTGGCAATCTGAAATTTGTATTTCTTTTAGTGATAGTGTAACTTTTGCTTTCAGCTTTTACTGTCATTCCCAGAAGAGTCTCGAAACTAGCACCAGTCGAGTGGTAACTACCGTTGACAAATAAAGTGCATTCCTTGTTTGAATAGTGCACCTAAATATCAGATTGATATAACGGATTAGCGCGTTTATCTGATTATACTGAAGAGATAACATTGCCTACATGTGGGCAAGTTTATCGATAAATTATCTATGTTGTGTCTTACTATATAAATAAGGTATTATTGATTATTTGCTTTATCTGAAAATAAAGCATTTTACGATTACGATTACGATACGAATTTTCATAGATATTTTTTTTAATTTGAGTTTATTTAGGAAACATATACGAATTCATTTAAAATAAACTAGTTAAATTCCAATTACAATATTTTTTATGGTTACAGATAAGGGAGGAAGTAGATATTAAAAGTAATAATTAAATAAAAATGAATAAAAAAAGTAAATGAACAATAAAGATATAATTGTTTTGGTTTAAGTACGTTGTGAGGTTAATATGATTTTAAGCGTTTTAATGGAACAGTGGAAAATATCGATATCTCTTATCGATATTTTCCATTATATTATTTTGATAATCATTTTATCTCTTAGGGAATCGTACGACTTGAAGATACGTCCGAATAAAGGTAGAAACACACTAGGTCGGATTAATACGTCACATGTCACATCCCTTTTCAGTCACAAGCAATTATAGTTTTGGGCGGCTGATTCAAAACAGCGTTAGCCTTTTCCTGAACATTTATAAAAAATATTGATTTATTTAGTGTTTTAGCGTCCTTTACATGATTCTGTTCACTACACACTCACACAAAACAGACCTTCCTGAATATGCCCTCCTGCCGATTCTCCTACACTTTTTAATTTCACTACTATAAAGAAAAATATGTCAACCCCCCACGCAAATCAAAAAAATATATGAAAAATACCCGGCGGGATGGCATATGATAATATTGTTGTTTACCCTACCCTAACGATTTAAGTAACACGTGTCAACTTTATATTGGCGTAGGATGTATAACCGGATAAAGCGGAGTGCAAGGAATTATTGCATTTCCTACAAAATAGCCGCTTGATTTCCCCACGGGCTGAGGTGGTTTTGGTTTCAGGCAGCGTGGGCCGGCACGGGATGGGCTAGGTGGTGGTGTGGGGAGGGGTGGGGGTTGGGGAGGTTGCAAACGGCATTCCCTACCCCGGCTATGCAACAGGTTGCCCGGAGATACGACGAGGTTGTGTTGCTCCACGCGCTACGAATAAACACCGTAGTACGACAATGTAGTACGTAGTACACAACAACACGACACGAGGCGGAAAACTCGGGAGATGGAGATGTCCCCTTATCAGTCTATGATACTCGGGTACTTCTACATGGAATCGGTCGGATATCTGATATACCTATATAAAAAGTGGAAATACAAAATGTTGGATTCAGTCGTTGTCGTTATTTGATAACCCATTATCGGAGATCAGCCGTAGCTAAGACGTAGTGTTTTAAAATTTACACAACTGATATAAAACCATTTAACATGCATTTATGGTTGTTTATTAGTCGTGTAAAATTAGCAACACGTTTATTAGTAAGGCACAAGGTAATTAATTAATAGGAATTAAATCAATATTGTTGTTGGTAATGGAATGTCGATTTCTTTATTTCTTAATAATACAAGATTTCAAATTATAACAGTATGCAAAATAAATATTTTTTTCCTAATTATTCTACTATTCCATAAGGTGAGCTCCAGGAGCTCGTGTTTACGGGAGGAGTAAGTATATACAGAACTAAAATAATGCGTAAAAGGCGATATGTAAACAATATTCCAAGTATATTGTCGATTAAAGTATATAAGTCGATACCATGACCTATTCAGATTACCAAAAGGCAAAACCGACGTCCTAGGACATGACTAGGGGAGTGGTGCTATTGCAAAGAATTTAGATGTAAGTGACTGTTCTCTAAATGACCTAAAACAATTATTGAAGAGTCACTTAGCTAAATGCTGATGTGATGTAAAATTGTACTGTATTATATGGTAAAATTGTACTGTAACTGGAATGAATGTTCTGTTTTACAATAAAAAAATAATAATAATTAAATACCTACAAACGTAATTCAAAATAAAAATTAACATAATTCAATCTTCAAATAAACTACAAACATAATTTACAGATATAGAGAATCAGCATATAACAATAGCCAAAATAAAATCTCTTAATATACGTATACTTAATCTATACTATCTAGCCATTCAGGTTTTTAAATATTTTTACCAACAAGTCCCGAGATGAATTTCGTGATGATTGGTAGGTACATATTACTTATTTTTGTGATGATTGGTACATATTACTTATTTTTGTGATGATTGGTACATATTACTTATTTTTGTGATGATTGGTACATATTACTTATTTTTGAAGTTGTCGTTAAAAAAAGTACTATTATAGAAACTAGATTAAATTATCTTTGAAATTTTTGCATTTAAAAAAACCTTGATCTTTCTAAAAACAAATTTTTAACATCAAACAAGAAAGTGACATTTTCACTCGGAATGTCTATAATTTTGAAAGAATTCGATATTTACAAAACATATTCCTTTTGTGTAGGTAATTGGTAATAAAACTTTTACTTCATTTTTATGCCATTTATACAATAAAAAATATAAATAAATTTTAACTGTTAATGAAAAAATTCCGCCAATTTGTAATCATGCACTTTGACAATTTTTTAAAAATTTTATCGTTGTGATAATATATAAATATTTAATACAAACTCTGAATAATAATTATTTATCTTTCCAATGACGAACATATCACATATCTACGCATTATAGAAAAAAAGATAAAAATACTTTTATAATGTATTGATACCCCGGTCAGATCTGTCCTTCAGAGGCTCTAATGGATATGATGTTTATGGCTAGTAATGTCCTTCCGACGCCTGAAGGACTAATCTAGATCAAGTGTACGTATATTAAGGGTAAAATATATCATTTTCCAATTTCAGGGTGTTAATTAGCTTTTTGTATTGTTCATATTTTAATGTTTCGGTTACATTAATTTTGTTTATGGACACTAATATATTGTACCATTTCACACCTAAATAGAAGTATTGGTGCTGAGCCGTGTTCGTTCATATTTTTTTTCCTTCTCTGCTCATCTCACTGGGAAATTCCTGTGTCGAGATGAGCAGTTTTACAATTGTATTCAATCAAATAATTCGAATAAACATGGAATATGGGGCTACTAAGGTGATTCATGACAGAAGTCATGGGCATTGGGCGATCCAAAATCACCACCTCAGCCAGCGTGGATTTATTTACCATTGTCTTGAATAGATTCAACGAACCTATAGTTTTTAAATTTTCACCGAGCATATTATAAAGCAACGGAGCTTTATAAGAAAAACTCCATTGTCCAAAAGACGTGCTGGTATTCACCGGCTGATACATTAAAGAATAAACAAATCTAGTGTTGCGCACTTGTGATGATCTTTTGGCAATCGATGTCGTTGAAAAATTTACAGAGAGCCTGTATTATCTACAACAGTATTATGTTTGTATTGTTAGTACTTCTATCTTTTTTTGAGAATTTAAAGCGAGTATTTTACTATATTCAACGCAGAGGCGTGCGATGGCTGACGTTTGTGGGCGTTGTCGAAAATTATATTCTAAATATATATCAAACCAAGAATTGTTTAATATTCTCCATGATTGTCATGTTTGTATAAACGTTTATGGAAGCAGGAAGTGATCAGAAACAAGCGCGAAAGAAGGAAAAAAACATTTCGTGTCGATTCTTTGTTAAGTCGAAAATTTTTTTTTTCAAAATTTTGTTAATTGTGCAAAACAATGTTTGAATACACATTTGATTTTTTAAAAAATATTACATTTGCATTTAAGTACACAGAACGCGCATGTTAAGATGACAGTTCTGAAATACGATTAAAGCGTTGCAGACGTTCAAATATTTAGTAATATACAGAGATGTGCTTTATTTCAAATAAATCCATTTCAAATGGAAATGCAAAATGCAAAATGGGTATTTTTCATTTTGCATTTTAAATGCTTTTCTAAAAAACATTTTGCATTTTGCATTTTAAATGCTTTTCTCAGTGCATTTTCCATTTTAAATGCTTTTTTGCAACATTCTTCCTACTATCTCCACTCATCTTTTTTTCATAAGCCCCAAATATCAGTCGGTCCTCAACCTCGCTATGAGAGATAATTTACATTTGTCAAGTTGCTCCCTGGTAGGAGCCCTGGCAATTAAGTGATACCATTACATAACATACTGATTCAAATACTGAACATGGGGCCATGACGCTGTAATATTAAATGTTAGATAGCAGTTTCTATGTTTTTACGTTGGCAACATTAGTCCCGCGAAAATTTTTTGTGGTTTCATAATCTGTAGTCACATGAAAAAAAATGTTTTTGGATTTACCATCATGTAATATGTTTGTTCTACATTGATGTCCATTATTAAATGACAAAATTGTTTATAAATTCTATAATTATTTTGATTGTTTGACCTGAGAAACCATTTTGCATTTTGAATGCATTTTGAAAATAGGTATTTTGCATTTTGCATTTGAAATGCTTTTCTAAAAACCATTTTGCATTTTGCATTTTCAAATGGAAAAGTTTTGACCCATTTCCATTTTGCATTTCAAATGGTTTTGGGTACCCATTTTGCACATCTCTGGTAATATATAGTACTCAAATAAATGATGTATGTCTTATAATATCATACAAATATTATCTCAGTATGAATACATACACACATACCAAAGTATAGATAAAGCAGCATCTAGAGGGGTAGAGGGGTAAGGCTCAGCAAATCCTGTGGTCGCGTGTTCAAATCCCGGCGTGCGAAAAATATTATTTGATGAATTTGTATTATTTCACGATTTATTCATTTAACATAATGTAAAGCGTACTTGCGGCACGATTCAGAGTGGAATATACTCTCAGTATTGCCATGGTGTAAGACCACAATTCGAAATTGAAACGTTGCTTGAAATGTGTTTGTGTCAAAATCTGAATAGCCAGGTTCTTCCCCTCTTTCCTCTTCTCCATTTCCTTCCTCTACCCACTCCCTTCTGCTTCACAACATACTGGGGATGCCATAGTCTCACTGGCTCCACATGGTTAGGAGCATTTGGGAATCTTGTGCAGAATTCACATTAAAAAATACATTATAATTAAACCCTACATCATTTGGTCATTCAATTCGTAGATACTCTCAGTATCGCCCTGGTTAGTCCACCAGAATCGAAGTGTTTTGCTTGAAACGGCATTAGCCGTGTTTGGTTAGCAGATCTGAACAGTTATTCACTAAATAACTTCACAATAACTTCAGCCTAACAACAAATAAGAAAAGAAATACAAAAAATAATACATATATTTAATATCATATTTTCTATGTACAATGTTTAAATTGTCGCTACAATAAAAAAAATTAAAAAAACAATCTCGATTGGGGATGTCGTAATCCCACCGGCTTTCAGCAGTTTGAACTCTTGTGAAGTGTTCACAGAACATGTCCACTCGGACATAAGAAATGAATAGTTTTAAGTGACTGGTTAGTCTTAGTTGTAAATCACTAGACATTAATAAGTTATAAGTCTAAGTGATAAGAATAGGTTAAATGTATAAATTAAGTTGTAATTTTTTCACGAGAACTAATCATTCTCATTATTATTACCTTCCACCCGACCTAGATTTACAGTGGGAACAAAAGGCTGTTTTTTGCACAATGTGAAAATTACAAATCGAAAACCTGAGTTGATGTGTCCTACGCATTAAGTAGATTAACATGTTATAATTTAGATAAAAGACATACCAAAAATATCGATGACTGGTGACGGGCTTCGGTGCGATAAATTAACCAGCTGATATTTGATTAACCCATTGAAGAAACTTGTTTACCTGCAACAAACAGAAACATTTAATCTCGTGTCAAATTCACAGACGGACACAATAATACAATTTAGTCGCCTAATATTAAAAAAAGATAAAGGTGAACGCTGTCTTATTAAATAATTTTGAATTAAATTCTCAGAATGTTGAACATTTGGGTGTGAGGAGAGGTACTTCAGAAAAATGATAATTGATACCACTTTAGTAAACGTTCAAGAAGAAGAAGAATATGGTTTGAAAGGGAGATATGTAAATACGACGTATGTTAGAGAGAGCGCGCGCTAATATCAAAAAAACGATCATTTGATTGGCAAGGATTTGATTTGTATACAAATATAGAGTTTTATTCCGAGGTTGATGAAAATTTGCACACTTGACCTTCAAAACAAGAGGAAGGTCACTGTCTAAGTCTAAATTTTAAATACTATGTGAAGCACGACTGATTTAAAATTGAGTAAAAATCTCTCGGCAAATGTATTAAGTAGCATTTAAAGAAATACAGTGAAATTTTTCATACATGTAACATATTAAATAACAGAAACAGATGTACTTTTTATAATTTTTCTATATAGGGAATTTCATATAATTACTTTTCAGCTCGGCCAAAGTAAAGAGATTATCTTAAAAAATATATTTTTTTTTAAAATATAAAACTTACAGTGTCCAGGAAAAATTAGGTTATATATCGGTAGAAATTCGGAATGCGGGGACTGAGTATAATTATTATTATTATTTATTATGGGAATATATTATTATAAGGAGTGTTAAAAACTAATAATAAATTCAATAAGTAGTTAAGTTAGAAAAAATTCTTCGAAATAAAATTCTGTAAAAAAAAGTTTTTTAGAATGTTCTGGAAAAATAAAATAGTACAAAAGTGTGACAGGAGCCGCGCAATACAGGCGCCGGGTGGTGTGGGCCGCGTTGCCATGAACACCATCTGTTTGTTTAGGTTGGCGGTTCTAAGAATTTAGGTTTCCCTGCCAAACGAGCGGCGGTCCACACACCACAAGCAGTTGATAGAAACAACAGGCAAACCTTAAAAAGGGCCTAATCATATTCTTCTGAACAAAACATACTCCTCGCGGTGAACTTTTACCGTTTGTGAAGTGTTGCGAGCTTTTGTATTGCTTAACTGGGTTCTTGCCAACTCTCCCTCGCCCGTTCTACGAATGTTTCAGGGCTACAGCGGAACCTTTCAGTAACTCGCATGAACTTGAAAGTTTTGAGGAAAGAACTCTACTATTTTTATTAGTACCTACGCCAGACACACCCCTGGTGACGTCAAACCTTTTGTCATCGTTTTTTCAGATTTAGAATTTTAAGACGTAGTAAGCTTTTAGAACCCTCCACATAGCATCCCCAAAGATGGCATAGGCTCTGAGGGAAATTATTTTTCTCGCAGCCTCGCGTATGGAGCTAATATAAAGCAAAAACAAAAACGATTCCATTAATCTTACACGGAAAAAACAAACTGATAAAAAAATTGCTAATTTATTAAGAATATAAATTATTCGTTATGCGGTTAAAAAACGGGATTTCAGGTCCTTAACGAATACATTGATAGGTATCTTGATAAGCTTTTGCAAATGCACATGTTCATAATAATTCTAACATATTCGCATTTCGTCATTATATATTAAGACAAACACAGGTGCGTGAACACGTGTTCCGATATGATTACACATCTACTAACATTTATCAGGAAGCGGCCTGCAGTCCCGTTTTTAACCGGATTATTAATATTTTTTAGAGAAGTACATGGTAATTCTCCATGTTGGGAGTATTATAATTTGACGAATGAAACTATATTAATGGTACGAAGAACCATATCAGAAATGCTTTACTTAGATAGCAAAGCAAACATTCGAACAATTTGAATGTCAAGAAATATCTCTCTCCCACCCTACAAGTTACACCGTAGGTACTTATTAATTTCAATGAAGGTTCCAAAGGCAAAAAAAAACAAACCAATTTATATCATTTATACGATAAAGACCTTATTACATACAAGCGTAAGATTAACAAGGTAAATATAAATTGTGTGTGCATTACTGATTGACCACGTTTATAATTAATACAGCACAGTTTACTTCTGATAAGAGCGTAGAACAGTCAGAATCGTATCTATGATACAACACCAACACGTTTATTTATCTTTCCGACATAACCAATACAGTCAGTATTCTGGACAGCAAGCAGATAACAATAAAGTTAGCTGAAAATATAGACATTTTCCACCTGATGTGATGTTAATGAAATTATAACGACGCAACTGTGAAAAATAATATCAAAGGTTGGGAGCTTTGCGCCAAGAGAACAAATAAAACAATGAAAAAAGCGAGCAATTCGGAAAATTTATATTGAATAACTGAGCTACATAATAATTGTGTAGGTATATACTATAGAGATGAAGAAAAAAGGACAGCATGGGTGGTGTCAGGACGAAATCACACAGGCGTGAGTGTAACGTAATACAACGTAATACAACAACGGGATTGCAGGGCTTTAACGAAAAATTAGGACGCGTTCCGACGTGTGATAACATATATATAAAACGTACTAAATGTTTGTCAGGAAAACTGTTAATTCATTTGTGAAAGGGTTGCAATCCCGTTTTTAACCGGATTACGAAATTTTTTAAGAGATTCATAATAAAATGGCGATGCTAATTTTTTTCAGTGCACGGCCAGAATTACACACGGAGGAAATAACACATGGAGAGAATTACACCTACACGACAAAAGTATTTTGAGTTTGTGCTAAATAAATTAAATATTGGAAGCAAGCAAGTCAGGTTAGCTTTGGGTTTTTTGAAGTATGTAATTTGAGTAGGTGTAATTCTCTACACGTGTAATATCGTCCATGTGTAATTTTTGGAGTTTAATATTGGTACCTAAGTGAAATTCATGCCAGTGTAATTTCGTCATATAACTAATATAAGCGATACGTGAAACAGTACCTATTCGTCATTCCGAGAACAGTTTGGGCTGGTAGGTAAGGTATATACGTCACATTGGGTTCCAAGGCTAAGCTACCTTCTCCCCCATCCGTGCGAAAGATTTGCCTCATGTTAGACGTTGGAAAGGAACGAAGTACGTTAGACGCACATCCCTCTTATTTACACACGTAGCTCTTTCCTTCGGGGTAGTATTTTTCCACTCCGCTTATTTTGCCAAGGAAACTACCACATCAAAGTAGGCTAGGTGTTGAAAATTGGAAGCGACATTAAGTTATTGGGAATATTATATTATACTTATAAGATATTTATCGAGCAACACTGTGGAATCTGTACCGACATGGTTCCCACGAAATGTTTTTTGTGTTGTCTTAAATGCTATGTAAATATAAATTCCAGCTAAGAAGTATTAAATGAGAAGTCCTTTGATGAAAATAATTTAGGGGAAAGAAAAATGATTCGCTCGCGAATTCCCAAATTATGAAAGAATCGTGTTTTGAAATGAATAAGCTTAAGTTATTTATTTAGTGCGATGGATGTGTAGGTATTACTAGTATATTTATTCATTTTAGGGTGGTAAGTTTGTTATTATTTACGATGTTTTGTTATGATAGAATGAGGCAAAATCTTTCACGCTTCGCTTTCATATCCACCTGTTGCTTTCTTACAGAAAACGACATTGAATTATCAAGGTGGGAGAAAGAAAACCTACTAAAGTCGGACCACGTTGGATTAAATTGTATAACGGAGATATTAAGTATTACTTTTTATTAGAGTACTTAAATAAACACTAATCGCTTAATTTAATGCTTAATGTAAATTATTCTAAAAGCAATCCAATATACATATTTAACCGGTTTGTTCCTGATTAATTTCATCCCTACAGTAATAAAAGGAAGGTCGATAACTTAAAGCTTGCGTGTGATATGAATGTACCTCGCTAATTCGTTAGAGGTGATATGTAAACCCCGAAACTCTCAAAACAATCGTGATATTTTGAAGTAAATATGCCGAAATGATAAAAAAACGCTTTTGACTTTTGAACGTATTTTAGGAGCGAACGAGGCCATTTGGTGAAAGTGCTAAGACATTAATTAGTTGAAATAATTGTAAAGTTTTTTACATTGAAACACGAGGCAGTGTTTCAGTTTCATTTTAACAAAATTACCTAAAACCAAAAGGTAGTTATTGTAAAATATCTAGGACACATAAACATAATACTGTATGACATAGAATTGTAGTTTATTAGACATAATATAATTATGTTGGTGAATCTGATTATGTTGGCAGATTTGCCCGCACTTATTCAGATGACTGATTATAGACACTGCAAGGCTAACCAAAACGTTGATTTAAGGCCCTGTAGTAAGTGTTCAAAGATGGTTTGAAAGAGAAATATGTAAATACGAATGTTAGAGGGAGCGCGCTTATATTAAAAAAAAACGATAATAACTAAGCGAAAATGGTGAAAATATTTAATAAAACACGACTCGTTTGAAATAAAGCAAAAATCTCTCGACAAATGCTTAAGTTGCATTTAAAGATACACTGTGATTTTTTACTGCCTATAACATATTAAATAACAGAACTAAACGTGTTCTCAATAATTTTTGTAGCTTACTTTGCGATTTTTTTCGATCGAGGGAATTTCATATAATTAACGTTTCGGCAAAACAAATGTATTGATATTATCTTCAAAAATAACTTATAAGAGTTAAAGAAAAACTTGTTATAAATCGGTAGAAATTGGGAATGCACGGCTTAAAAACGCAAAAATTAAAGCGTTTCACAGAATGCACAGTATATCGATAATAATAAATCATGTTTTAGTAAAAAAAAAATATATATAAATAAAATAAATAAAAAAAATAATAAAAAAAATAAAAAAAATTAAAGCGTTTCACAGAATGCATAGCATATCGATAATAATAAATCATGTTTTAGTAAAAAAAAAAATATATATATAAAAAAAATAAAAAAAAAAATAATAAAAAAAAATAAAAAAAATTAAAGCGTTTCACAGAATGCATAGCATATCGATAATAATAAATCATGTTTTAGTAAAAAAAAAATAATAATAATAAAAAAAAATAAATAAAAAAATTAAAGCGTTTCACAGATTGCACAGCATATCGATAATAATAAATCATGTTTTAGTAATAAAAACAATTTTTGATAAAGTAATACAAATTAAGCCAACCTCGCCATTTTAGATTGAACACACGAACACGAATAAAGCCTTAAAAGCATTATTCGTGTGAATTGTCGCTAGGTATACAAAACTAATTAAATACTGTTCTCCCTTTGGATTTGCAGAGGATAAAGTTTAATGGAATTGCACGTGTATCCCGTACCATGCAGGTAGCTACCGAATTAATACGGTCAGTTGCGTTTATTGACGGTTAATCTATATCGAAGAGAATAATGTAAATGCGGTTTTAATGAACCTAAAGAAATGCAGGAAGGAACGTAGAATGAATGCAGCTGAAAGGAAATATGAAATTTTTAAGAAAAAACTTAAAATACGCTTTTCCCCAAACTAATTGTAGGTGTGTAGTCTAGGTAGGTACCTACATATATTATTAACTTATAATACGATTAACGAATAGTGTGTTAATTGTGTGCTCATCTAGGAGGTTAACTTAAGTGGTTAAATAGTGATTTATTTATTTTTTTTTTGCATAAAAATTGTTTATGTCTGTAAGAATAATTTAAACTCTTAATCATTTCAATTAAGTATTAAGAATTTTATTTTATTATTTATCAAATTATTTCCGAAGTAACAATTAGGAGTGAACGCGGCACTCAGTCTGCCCGAAACTTAGGTAGCGATCGGACGAATATAGCCAACAGGAGACCAAAGAGGCCATGAAATTGAAAAGAGCTGCTCAAAAGATGTCTGAGGACATCGCGGCAATAATGGAAGACCTCATGTATGGTCCAGGAATCGCAGAAGGTAATTCAAAAAATATTTGTTTTTAAGACGCTGACCCACATCAGCTGTTTTTTCTTTTGCGTTTTATTCGAAACTACTTTTTACAAACAGGTGAAGAAGATATCTCAAGATGGTGTAACTCCTTAAATTATTATTGAAAATGTTGTCTATCTCGTTTTCCAATCTCATAACTTAAATATGTATTTTTTTTATGCCTATTTTTCCGAGCGCCAAAATGATGTAACCCCTTAACTTATAATTGAAACTGTTGTATCTCTCGTTGTCCGGTCTCATGACATGTATATATTTTAGACAGGTACAATATACATCAATATTGATGTACCAAAAGATCTAGGTTTGCATTACATTATGAAAAATACTGTTTCCAACGTTATGGGCGGTGCTACGAATCAAGTTTATTACGAGGTAGGTTGCATATTCAACAGAAATCTAATGAGCCCTAATGATAATAGAGCCCCGTTGTGTACATCCTACTGTGTACATCAAATACTGATCCTTGTAAATGCTATCACGTAACATACAAGGCTATGCGAAATTATCCATACAATTAGATTCTCAGAAGGACTAGCAAGGACGAAGAGAAAATCGGGTCATTTTTTTATATCGGTAGGTACTTCCCGTTAAAAATATTTTTAACGATAAAGTTGCCCTTAGAATTATTATATCTTTAAGATTACAGAATCATACTCGTATATTTTTTAAATTACAGAAATGAATTAAAAATATGTACCTACTTGATTTATCATACTGAATGATGTTTAAATACATAAACATTTTGTATTGGAAACATTTGGGCAAAAAAGCTTCTAATATTAGGGTAATTAAAGTTATAAGTCTACAACAAAATACCACTCTCATTAAAAAACACAACATTAAATCGCAAATAAAAAGCTGGATACAAAACATAAAAAAATATATTAAAATGCAAACTGAAACCGAAACCACTCAACTGCACTAAATACACTACATAATATATTTATAATTACTTTAAAATATAAAATATATATCTATCAAATTCAGGGGAAATTACTCTCCCCTCACTGTCCCCCCTCCCATTCCCCAACCATATTGTCTGCAACACGTATTTACACACGTTTTTTTATACACGTACAAGGTTATCCACCAAAGGCATTGTCTATATTCCCAAACATGTGCCACGTGGGAGAAACAGGCATATGAGGAAGGAAGTTTTACTATTTAATTGGTCATAAGTATAATTCATTGATAAACTAAACAAAAAAGTGATAATTCGATGGTGTGTGTTAAGTGCAATACTATGTAAACACAATTACCGATAACCTACCACCCCCCACAATCTCACAAAATACCCCAACCGGTTATCCCAACGGCTCAGGGCAGTTAATGTAAAAAATATAAGATTTTAAATTCTAATATTAGTATGGGATGTTATTATACCAACTTTAGAAGGTACAGTTCACTGTGAAAGTTCTATTCAAGTTCTGTTATTCTTCCATTATGGGCCAGTTGTTTCACAGAACTTATTAAATTTGAAATTTTATGCATTGTTCAAATTCTGTGAAACAATTGGCCCTTAGCTGTGTAAACAAGAAAAAAAACTATTATATCCGAATCCCACATGTCATAATTCATAATAAGCCCGAGACACTGTTGGTATCGCGTGGGTTGCGCTGCCAGTCACGTTCAATGGGACGTAGCTCCTAAAATCGAGAGAAAAACCTTCTCGACATCCGCCGGAGCGTTTGCCCTTACCGCCTCCAACGCCCGCCCCCATCCCCACCCCCCGAGTGACCTTTGGCGACATGGAAAAGAGCACAGAGGGGAGGGGAAGGCGGCGCCGGGGCGCTAAGAGACGCCGTTGCCATGGCGACGTCTGATGACGTAACCACGACGCCCGGAGCGCCGGAGAAACTGTTACGTCCGTACGTGTTATAACGGCGCGGCGAGAATTCCTGTACGGCGATACAATACGATACCAGGAAGCACAACGGATTAACGTGAAGAATCTTTGAGCTCCACTGGTTACTACGAGGCCATTGATACGTGAAGAAAATCTACGACGTGATAGCGACATTTTATAACGTAATTATAACATAATTCGATTACTATTTTTAACAACACGTCTTCTTCTTTTCGCTGAACGCAAGAATAAGTGACATAATATATTATAAGAGTGGGTATAGATTTGTTTGTGTGATATATTTATCGCACGAGCGTGTTTTATTTCGAACAGTTTTGGAGGCTAAATAGAGCGAGAGGGAAGGTTGGGAAGAAACGAGCTATTAAAATATGATTACTTGACCCTTAATTTACCCGGTAAGTCCCTGGGACTCCATTGAAAACTTTCAGCGCTCATAAAACCGTTCGTTTTTGGAATTACAAATTGTGCGTTCCAGTACCTTCACGCAGTTACGCGCCAAACGCGAGGGAGAGTGGACGTCGATGTGCATGACTCCGATTCGTGAGTAATTACGCTAGTGGAGTCCGTGGGACTCCACCGGGGCATTAATGTTACAGTTTTAGCCTATTTACGGTATTTTTTACAGTGTTTTTTTTTTTTCAGTTCATATAATGGCGTCTCGTAATACTATAAACATCCTTGATGAAGGTTCTCAGTCAAGTGGTGAACAACTGGCTCAAACAAGTAAGTGACAGCGACACAGATGGTGAGGACCAACAAAATATACTGTTGAATCAGACTAGGAGACTAGAACCTAACGAGGTGGTGTAGAAAGTAGTAATGAGCAGAAACTACCCCGGAATGAGAGAAAGTATTGTCACCTGTGTTCACCGCGTTTAAAAAGGAAAACTGTATGTATTTGCCATAGTTGTACTAAGCCTGTGTACCTTGACTGTACAAAAAAATATGCAATGACTGTCACCAACCGTGACTAGAAGGTCTTGCACGTTTTTTTTGTTTGGTTCGAAACATGTTTTTTTTTCCTTTAATAAGAATAGATTATGTTTTTGTTATGTTTCTTTAAAAATTAGTGTGAAAAATTGTTTTGTTTTTGAAATGTTGAGACTAGAAGTTAGGTCTCGTAATTTTGTTACAAAAAGTGCCATATTCTAGAATTTCCTAAATAAAAGGGCGTGATTCTATAATTTTAAGTAAAAACCTATGCCATTGTAAAACAAAATATATAATAAACAAATTAAACTAGCATTTCATTTAAAAAATGTTTTATTTCATGTTAAATTAACGATTTTATTTCCGGGAGTCCTGGGGACTCCACCAGGTAAATTGTGTATGTATGAAGTTACCGGGTAAATCAAGGGTTGACATAACTAAAGCCATTTCAGGTAACGTTTCGACCGATCATTTAATAAAAATTAAATATAGTGTGTTTAAAGGCAAAATTTTAGTTGTGACTATAACCAGTTGTACAACATCGAGACTTTACGAATATACCTCTCCAGCCAGAAGCACTCATTTCTAGTTTTACACTATCGGTAAAAAATATTCAAAGACGTTCAAAAACTGTTCGTCAAAACCTTCCCGGGCCAAAAATCTCGAAGGTTATACCGAATATCTATGTGGAACAATACAACCTGTTGCATGTGGATCGGTTTGTTCGGGTAACGAAAGGCAACACTGGGAGCTTGGTAAATATAACGATGTAACGGCGTTAAACTGTCCCCGTTATCCCTTATACGCTACTGCTGCGCTTAGTTTAACGACAAGGGTGTTAAATCCACACCGCTCGGGTACACTGCGAACCGGTATTAACTCGTTTAGCGGACTGCTAATTTAACAACCCCTTTACGCAACTGAGCTATAGGTTACGTGTTTAAGAATAGTGTCTACATTTATGTGGGAAGGTGGTTTATGAACGATTTTAATAAATCGGTGATATTTGCCGTTAATAATTATTATCGAATTAGAAATTTATATCGTTATTGCTCATCTAATATTGTTTGCTTATTTTGCTTAACAATAACACATAAGCACAGTGAATGATTCAAGATAAATTCGATTGGTTTAAGTCTAATATACCTAGATATCTAGATATACGTTTTATATACAGCCTTATGAAATTTATTGTTCGTGATGGAATCACGATTTTGTGCAGGTGCTAACAATCGGCAAAGCATACTATGTCTATACGGAGACAGAGACATCAATAAGCCATATTATGTGTCCTTAAGAGTGGGTTATAGGGCATAATGGTGATTTGCTGGAAAACAGCTCCCTAAAACGGCTTAATACTACCTTTCGTATGTCATTCTCAGACTTCATATTTTTTTATACCAATTAATGGACTATTATTTTTCAGTCTGCCTATTTTTTTTTGAAGTTGTTGTAGGCATTCGACTATAAAAAATAAAAACATTGATACACCATACAACCCACTTTTAAAACTTCGATCCATGATTATCGCATTAAAAACGCTTTTACACAATATTTTTAATTTAAAATATGTATATAATACACACATCTGTAGAAGTACGGCCTCTTATTATCGTTATGATATCTGTGGATATTAACAATTAAATAAATACTTCATCTTGCACCAAATTTTCAAGACATTTCACAGTATTTTACTTATTACGGGTGAGAAGCCCCCGTGAACGGTACTGAAGCTATCGCTCCCTGTTTCACGGCGTATATATTTCGAAAATGCCATCAAAATGTTTCATTAATGGGTCTAAAAGTAGAATACCGACTCACTTGAAGCATTGCAATAATTTAAAGAAGCTACGAAAACAGTAAGTACTCACAAATTCTCTTTTTTCATATAAATTTGTCGCATTGTATATTTTCAAGTGTCAAATTCTTTGAAACGTGTCAAATCCAACATTTAATATGCGTCCCTTTTCCTAACGGTTAGCACTAACGTCATGTTGTTTACTGGCGGCATATTTATGCAAGTGTGTGTGAGAGAATTCATTGTCTTTACGCGCTCTAAGTGGGAGATTGAAAGTTTTTTCATAGGGCACGTTTGGTAATTGAACCAAAAATTACCATCTCACGCCGAATCATTTTTAGTTAATATCACCTTTCCGCGTATAAACACGTAACCATTCACACATTGTCAAATCAAAGATATTCTATCTATGTGTTGTGTTGTTCAGTTTCAAATAATTATATTATTTTTCTCTTTGTAGATCAACACATGATTTATCCATAGCAGCCGGAAAAAATACTCCAAACAAGGTATGCTTCGAGCAACAAATTAATTTGAGTGCGTTGGAGTCACGGGGATGGGGGGGGGGGGGTTCTGGACTTTTTCATCATAATATAAATTTTTTTTTGCTTTTTTATTTAGGAAAAAATACAGCAAAAACACCAACATACGATAGAACCAAATGAGTCTACTGTAAATATTGCACACAAAGGACCAAACTTGGAAGATTTAGACCACGAGGATATTCTTATTGGTTCATCAGCCACTACTGTCGAAAAGGTACTTATATACTTCAAATATCTCGCATTTACTATTCGTCACCTCATTTGGATAGGGTTCTAACTTCATTTAACTTGTTCTGAGATATGAGGTGTCAAAGTTTGAAAAGACGATTTCTCATAGCCTATTTACCTATATTTAGAGATGGCAAAATTTAGCATTAATTTTCAGATTTTGTTAGCATTAGCAATTGGAAATTTAGGGTTTTATAGCATTTTGAGGCATAATTTAGCGTTTTGTAGCAAAATAGAAAAAAATGTATTTCGTGAATGTTTTTAGCGCATATTTTAAGTATTTTTGGTAAAATATATGTTTAACCTTCATTTGCAAGTACGTATTTCCATGTGAAAGATTATAAATAATTATTTTTAATATTAAATTAATAAGGAAGGAAACTCTAAGTACGGGTCGAACACAAACACAACAAATGCAGATTGCGATTAACATCAATAGGCGTAATTTATTTCGCAAAAAATGGGTAATGTCAAAAAGCTATTTTAACCTACAGTATAAAAATATTAAATATTTACACATAAAATAGTAACAAAGTTATAAAAAATCGTAGGAAAGGCTTCCAAAAATTAAATAAAGTAGGCATAATACTTTTCCCTGCACATTCACATGAAACTACCTTCCTTATGCATTTTTCTCAATTATTCTTTAGTTGTACAGGACTAAATATTACTGTATCAGCTTCTCCAATTTGTATGGTTCTTTGACTTACAAAATACGCTATATTCTCGGAAAGCGTTTAAATTCAGCGTACAGTATAAATTAAAAATATTAAATATTTACACATAAAATAGTAACAAAATTGTAAAAAGAGGTAGGACAGGCTTCCAAAAATGAAATAAAGTAGGCATATTTGAAATACAGGTAAATACATGCAACAATGGATGTGGCACTTTACTGATTGAATGATAGCATTGCGCACGTTTCAATAGTGGGCTCCTTCATTCTCGTACGCCTGTCAGTCAATACCCGGTATTTTCGAGAAATTCGCGCCTATTTCTCTAAATAGAATAATTTAGCTGAAATACGGCCAAAATCACGTTTTTCGCGTTAATTCGCGAAATAGAAATCACTGGAAACACTTTCAAATGCCTTGAAACGCAAAGAAAACTTATAAATGCCCTATTTTCGAACCATAAATATTTTTTCGCGTTTTTTTTTGCCATCTCTACCTATATTCCTGATATATCGGAACACTTGTTACATGCACCTGCTTTAGCCCTCATGAAGTATATTGTCGAAAGGCGAGAATTTTTATGATTTCTATGACGCGTGTTCCCAACATCGTAATAATAGGTTTGTATTTTACTAAAATTTTATTTTATGTTCAGGACCAAAAAGACAGCAATTTTTTGGGGAAAAAACCTGTGACCAATGACCAAGGATGGAGCTGTGAAGAATCAGAGCAAGAGCTTGTTATTGAAAAGGCGATAGAAGAAAGCGATGATATTTGCATAGAAGGGCGGAGAGTAGTACAATTTGATTATTTTTTTAAACAACTCCAATGTATTAGTCAACATGATTCCCTTTTTAACTGCAATTTAAAGCATTTACGATTTACCTCAGAAAATAGAAATGGTTTGAACTCTACTTTTAATTTAAAATGTGTGTTATGTGGTAAACATTTTAAACTTAAAACGTCCGAAAGCATACAAGAAGGCATTGGCATCAACGAATCTTTTGTGTCGGGAATAATGAGCATAGGATCGGGTTATTCGGGCATGGAAGAAATATGTGCTACCCTTGAAGTTCCGTCCTTATCTATTGCTGGATATGGAAAATGCCATAAGAAGGTTTGTGAATGGTGGGAGAAAACCAAATTTACCAGTATGGCTGCGGCAGCCGATGAAGAAAAAAAACTGGCTATTCAAAGCGGCGATGTTGATGAAAACGGGACGCCAATGATCACTGTAGTAGCTGATGCATGTTGGTCTAAACGATCTTATAAAACCAACTACTCCGCCCTCTCAGGAGCTGCTACGATAATCGGTTACCGCACAAAAAAAATTATTTACATGGCAGTTAAAAATAAGTACTGTACGAACTGCGCAAGAGCTATAAATTTGAAAATTCCTGTGCCCGAGCACACATGCTTCAAAAATTATGTTGGTTCTTCAAGCGGAATGGAAGCTGAAGCAATTTTAGACGGATTTCAACAATCGATAAGTATGTACGGTCTTATATATTCAACCCTCATTGCCGATGGAGACTCCAGCACTTATGCCAGAATCAGAAGTAGTCACCCATATCCCAATATTACAGTACAGAAAATAGAATGCTCTAACCACTTAATTCGAAACTACAGCAATCAAATTGAAAAAATTACGAAAGATACCGGCTTTCCTTTGGAATTTAGAAAAATTGTTTCAACCAACAAACTTCGTCTTAGGAAGGCGGTAGTTGGAGCTGCAAATTACAGGATGCAATCAAATAGTACATTAGACCAAAAAATTATCGATTTAAGGAAAGATTTATTAAATGGACCCAAACATGTTTTCGGTGAACATAAAGATTGTTTACTGTACTTCTGCAAATTTAAAATTGATCCAAATAAAACATTAGACCACAATCACGTTCCAAAGTTACAAAACAATATTATATTTTCAAAAATTATGGAAGCTAATTCTCGTCTTGTCAACAATGCCCGGAGTCTAGTACATTGTTTAGACAGTAATATTGTTGAGAGTTTCAATGGAGTTATTGCAAAATTTATTGGTGGAAAACGAATTAATTATTCTTTAAAACAGTCATATATGGGTCGTTGTGCAGCTGCAGTAGTTTCTTTCAATTCCAAGCGACCGTATTATTCTTTACATAAGCAGATTTTCAACAGGAGCCCTAGTAATTTTTTGAAACGATTAGAATTGAAAAGAAAAAAAAGAAGAATGGCTTCTAAAACAAACGATAAAAGATCTTTACGAAAAAAACAAGGGAGACATTTACTCACAAAATCAGGAGCACCTGATATCCATTATGGCGAATTGTGCGAAAAAATGGATATGGAACATGATGCATATGAATGTGCTAAGGCAGAATTCTTAAAGCTACTCGACATTTCAAAAAGTGAAAAGAAGGCAGTTGAAAGACGAACTGTCTTGCAGTCTGATAGCGGGGAGTGGCTGCAACGCAGAAGAAACATGTTAACAGCTTCTTTATTTGGTAATATCTGTAAACGAAGTCAAACCATCAGTTGTGCTAATTTAGTTAAATCAATATTATACGGCCGCTCTCTAGATAATATAAAATCTGTGCAATATGGTAGAGACCATGAGCAAGTTGCAAAAAGGCAACTTTGCATTCAAGAAAATATTGTGGTCGATGACTGTGGCTTATTTATTGATGAAATTTTCCCATTCTTAGGAGCCACTCCAGATGGTTTGGTAAATGATAGTACAATATTAGAAATTAAATGTCCGATTTCTGCTAGTGGGATGCTATTTGAAGAAGCAATAGCAAAAAAAAAAATTACGTTCTGGAAGGAAGATAAAAACAAAAAATTTTTTTTTACAAATACAAATCACAACTGGTATTATCAAGTACAGGGTCAACTTCACATTTCCAATAAGTCTGTATGTATTTTTGCCGTCTGGTTGGGTGAAGCAATTCCATTAAAGATAGAAATAATAAAACGAGATGACAAATTTTGGGGAGAAAAGATGGAGAGCAGATTAAGTACTTTCTTTATGGATTGTTTATTACCAGAAATCATAGATCCTAGATTTAAAAGATCAATGCCCATTCGTGACCCACAGTATATTATATCCGCGTTGGAGAAAAAACGAAAAGCAGCGACACAAATTCGAACAGAAAAACTTAAAAAATGCAAGAAAAATCTGTTACGTGTTATTGAAACTAATGTAAATATTGTTCAAATTTTAGATTCTGATACGATTTTAGATAACTTCCTGAAGAGCTCACTCTGAAGAACCCTTCCTTGAAGTTCCTTTTATGTAATGTATTAAACATATACACAGGGTGTTGAGGGACGTACTTGAGTTACTTTAACCAGTAAATCCTGATATTATTTGCAGTAAAAACTGTAAATGAATTTACGGTCACCGGTGACATTTTCGATGTTCGATGTGACATTTCCGGTGACATTTTAAAAAAGTCACAGGAGAACAAAATTTTATTTACATTTTTTCTCTAAATAATGTCAGGAATCACTGGTTAAAGTAAGTCAAGTACGTCCCTTAACATCCTGTGTATATTAAAATAAACCTTTGTTCCACCGCAGGGGAAGCTTATGGCGCAGACTACGCCAGTCGAAGAATACCATCATCACTGCCATGGTTGCCTGGATGGAGTCCCCCCTGATGGCCTTCAAACGAAACAGGAGCCTACAAATATCCCCCATGAACATTTATTAACATATACTATATTTTTTGTTTCTTTTCTGTTCCATTCTATTTATGAATGCATTGTTATTTTGTCAATATTTGTACTATTTTTGTACATTCTGGAATAAACTCTCATTATTATATTTGTTTTATTAAAATAAAGAGTGAGTGTCGCTGCAGTTTTGTCATGGTTTTCTGCGGCCTTGCACGACAGCTACTGCCATGGTTAAAAAATATTGTTGTTTAGTTGTACTAAATAACACAGAAAAATTAAAAAATAAAAAATATAAAAAAAAACTTTATTTTATTTCTCGAGGTCAATATATAAGAAGAATAATACAAGATTGCCATTACGGAGAATCAAGCAAAGCAACACTTTAACATTACAAATACAGTAACAATAAAATGTATAACATGATAACATTAAATAACATGTAAAATTTATTGATAATAATTTAATGGATTACTTGAACCATGAGATCCCAAACACCGTTTACAATGGAATAGCGCTCACTCCTACCCACACTTCAGTCCCTAACGAAACGCGACCACGAAAGGAACCAAGCAACCGCTAACGGTGCAAAACGCCGCTTACGGTTGCTTTCCTCCTTTCACATAATATCGCGAACTTAAAAACCTATTGTCAGCTCTTCAAACCTAATATGATTTACAATAACAAGCAAATGATGAAACATTTGTAAAAAAGATCATACTAAATACTCTACCCAAATTGTAAGTTCCATAAACAAGCCACATTTTGTTATTGGTTTGTTTTTTTACTTGAATATCTATATGTCTCTTCATAACTCACGTATAATGTTGAATATTGTACATCGGTGAAGGCATCCTTACTGCCACCTAGCGATGTAATAATAAACATATTTTGGTAGTTTCGGAAATCTGCCTTGCCTATTATATGCCTTTAATAAAATACACACATATTTCCTCCTTCAACAAAGCAAGGCCGACCGTACACCGCTCACGATTTGCATATAACTTTGTGTAATTTATGGAAATAATACCTATTTATATACGAATGCAGTAAAACTCAATTTAAGTGTTTTATTGCAAATTCTTCAACATTATCTCCTCGTTAATATTATATAATATTCATGTGTTCAGACGAAACTGTATTCTTGAATGAGGGTGACAGACTCCAAACTTCCAAAAGGTTAGTAGTCTGTCACCCTCATTCGAGAATACTGTTCAGACGAAACTGTATTCATAATGAGGGTAACAGACTCCAAACTTCCAAAAGGTTAGTAGTCTGTCACCCTCATTCGAAAATACTGTTCAGACGAAACTGTATTCATAATGAGGGTAACAGACTCCAAACTTCCAAAAGGTTAGTAGTCTGTCACCCTCATTCGAGAATACTGTTCAGACGAAACTGTATTCATAATGAGGGTAACAGACTCCAAACTTCCAAAAGGTTAGTAGTCTGTCACCCTCATTCGAGAATATTGTTCAGACGAAACTGTATTCATAATGAGGGTGACAGACTCCAAACTTCCAAAAGGTTAGTAGTCTGTCACCCTCATTCGAGAATATTGTTCAGACGAAACTGTATTCATAATGAGGGTGACAGACTCCAAAATTTCAAAAGGTTAGTAGTCTGTCACCCTCATTCGAGAATACTGTTCAGACAAAACTGTATTCTTGAATAAGGACGACAGACTCCAAACTTCCAAAGGTTAGTCTGGCAGAAGCTAGCAACTATTTGCTATTTATATAAATGTTATATAATGTTAATAGTGCATTTATAATAATTTACATTTTATTCTATTGCGTTATTACAACTCGTTTAAAAACACTCTTAGTTGATTATTATTTCGATGTAAAAATCACAAATACCAGTATAATACAACGTTCATAGTTCAATAATAAAAATGCCGGAGACGCGATTAAAATGGTATATTGTGTGCAAATTAAATAATGACCAGTGCCCTTAACAAGTAATTATTCCACATTATTATGCAACGCTGTTTAATTAATTGACTTAAAACAGTTGCTTTAATTCCACGCATTTTTATATGTATGAATATTTAATGAAAATAATTAACTTTTACTGAAGAAGAAGATAATACTAATAAATCTAGACGAAACATGAAACAGAACAAGACATAAAAAAAAATTTAAAAAAAGGTAACGGTCACAATTTCTTACCGGGACAACGCCCCTAACCACTCGGCATTTAATTCAGTTTGATTTAGATTTATTGGAATTATCTTCTTCAATGAAATATTACATTGATGGGTATAATCTTATAATCTTCAGAAGTAACAATTTATTCAGATAAAAAAGTTATTACAATTAAAATTGAATAATTAACTCTTTTTAGTGCCCAATAAAAACGAATGAACTGATTAGTAATGAACAATTATTTAAGGCCCCGTAGTAACATTCAAAAAGACGATGAAGATGGTTTGAAATGGAGGTATGTAAAATATAATAATATAGGGAGCGCGCTAATATTAAAAAAAATGATAATAATTAAGCGTAAATAAAGAAAAAACTAAATAAAACACGACTCGTTTACAATACAGCAAATGTTATAAATCGTTATAATTTCGGGATGCAGTTGCTTAAGACACCAGGATAAAAGGAAATTGTGCTGTTACAAAATGTATTACCTTCGACTATTAAACGACCATCCAAGTAACGAGACAAATGATTGCATTAATCTAAGCTGAACAATGGAGAAAAATAATTCTTCGACAATATAAGACAAAACTTATTGATCGAGTGCCGTAGCGTGTCAAGTCAAGCACTCTAGTTATACGATAACCCTGGACAGGAAATGATACAGTAAATCTGTTCTTTTAACTAACGATGGATGCATCAAGTGCGAGAAAATTCTTCATCTTCTAAAAACCTGATAAGGCAGATGTCTCCACTCACCACGGTCCTGCGTTGGACGTGGATCGGTTGTATTTCTCTGCTTCCCATGACTTCAATGACCACGAGTATCACCTGGTTCGAATTCTCAGTTTGGAGATGTCTAAAGAATCTCAGGATACTTTGTAGGCAGCTTAGTTCCTAATTCCTATATCTTGCATAATGGTGAGCTTCTCTAGGTTCGAGTTCTCAGTTTGGTGAGCGACGTGGACTTAACAGCTGGTTTATGATGCCTAACTCTTCCAGAATAGAAAGATTGCTTAGGTAGGGCATTGTACTAAAACTAATTTTGTTTCAGTCGAATGAATCACAAAATTAAGAACAAAACGTAATTATAATTAGCCATTCGGGCACAAAAGTAAAATGGTAAGTGGGATATATTAACAAGTTGAACGTTAACCTGCCGTATGCGTCATGAGTCATATAGGACAGTAGTCGAATGTGAAATTATTCCAATTGCCTTACATACGGAGCGGCGGACGGAGGACGATGGACAACCGTGGCGTGGCAGCAAGTGACACAATCATCATAATGCATACCTTGTCACGTCAAATCAATGAAACTTGTTTAAGCTAAATTAATTTATGGGCCAGATAATAATTTGTCAAAATTAAGACCAGTGACGAAGAAAATGTGAAAATGTATAGTACTCGTAATATATCGACTTCAACGTATCACCTACCTACCTCAATTTTCTGTTCACACCTTAATTTTATTCTTTTTATCCGTCTTCTTCTCAAACATTTATATTTACACGATTGTAAATAAAGTGACATACGATGAGTTATTTTCAACCCATAAAAATAAATTGCGACATAAGAGGACACCTCCAAACCACGTATTTAGTAATTATATCTGCAATCTACATGACGAAAATCATCCGTAATAGTCAACCCGCAATTATAATTTTTTGAGTTAGTTTGTTCGATACTTTTCAATTAAAATCTCGGGCTAGAGTACATAGATGACACGAGCCCCATAAGCACGATGTACGCTTTCCCAAACGATCCAGAGTCGCATTTTGAAGTCGTGTAAATCACATTTATCTCTTTTATCACCACTCCTTGTCAGGATAATAGCGAAAATATGTATGGACTGAAAAATAAAGGCATTTAACGAACTATATTAGTCGTACTTCCAAGAGAAAGGTTGGTAGGTAGGACCTACTTACTACTTTACAAAGACGTAATATAATATTTAGTAATTTATCCTTAATTTAATTGACCTAGTGCCCAAATTAAGTGACATTTTGAAGGGCTTCGTGCCGGCGAAACGTTAATAATTTTAATTGCTGTCGGAAATTGAGCCGCGGTTCACACTGAAAAGCAGTGTGGTGACCTTAGGCGGTAATAGTAATTATTGTTTCACTACATGCGATCTGTGCCTCACCGCGGGGCAGGTACCTAGTACCTACCGGGTGCTGGGGGCTGGGTACTCTGGGCTCTGGGTAGGTACGGGGCGAGGTCGGCCCGCGAGACGGTCGGGTGACTACAGCCTATTAACTTTAACTGGCCCAATGCCCTCGAAGAATCGAATCTGCACGTGCGACTGGCTACTGGGTACACTGGGTAGTGCCCACGAGCCGGCGATTTGATCGATTTTCGAAAGCTCCAAAGCTAAGATTACGGTCACTTAAAAAAATGAGAAATAAATACGTTACATTTTATGAGTCTAAATCAAGAACGCATATATTAACTTACAGAATCTGTCTGCGTGTTCATTCCGGCAAAATTATCAAACACACTAATTTCGGTTATCTGTGAAATTGTGCGTGATGTGAAATATTCCTGCATAATTAACAAAAATATGCTATGACATTTTCAAAATCGGAACTGATGATTGTGTGAATTAAAACAAGCGACAAAGTAGATACCTACCTGCATATAAACAGAAAATTATTTTATTTTTATTTCTATATTTGAAAGCCATTTTTCTTTTGATTATATTTTGATAGATGATTTTTCAAGATTAGGTGTTAAAATGGTGTTCATCCGAAAGGTAAATTTCTGACGTCTCATTAATTTGTCAAGAAAAAAATATAATTATATTTATTATAAGAAAATTGGCAAAATTGTTTTTGAAAGGTAATGTTATCCTGAGGCTAATTTTATAAATACTTCCAGATTCACAAATCCCACACTTATAAAATCCCGTGGTTTTTCACTGGTCTGCGCTACTTAACTGCTATTTTCAAAGTTTGCTAAAGGTAGTTTAGCTATTATACATTGTGGCTGTATATTACCGTAGTTCAATTTAATCCAACAAATACTTTATTTAAAGAATTTCAATTTTGGAAGAATCTCCTCTTCATCAGGAAAAGTGTTAATTTTTTACTGTAGAAGGTCTTTGGATTTCAAAAGTCAAGGAAGTCGTAGAGCTTTATAAATAATTTTAGATTTGTAAAATACATAATCAAATTTCTTGGCTTGTTCTCTTAACTTAACACGATCTTTACACTTAAGGCGATGCCATACGTAGTAATGCAAAATCATGTGTTTTTGGTTTGAAAATTTGGTCACCTAGAAATGTTTCAGATGCTTTAATCAAATACTGCGAGTAGAATACATCTTGGCCTTTAAAATAATCGAGTATTTTCTATATAAGTCTTTTTATAATCCCAGAAACAAATAATGTATAAGGCCTATGAAAACTGCTTAAAAGTTCAAAATCTCCTACTTACGAACCCATTTTCAGTTATAATTTTATTGTATAGTGTGGAAAATTAAGTTATTTATAAAATGATCGAAAAAAATTAAATATTTTTGCCTGAACATCCACAAAATAAAATAAAAGGCACTTTTTGGCCATGTTTTTTTCTTGCATAAATCAAAACAGGCGGATGATGTTAAGCGGGAATTTAAACCTTATCGCCATCTACGTAAGGGTTGTTATTGATAGCGGCTCAATTTAAAATATTACACGATGTAGTGCATCGCCTTAACATAATCACAAATTACAACTCTGTTTTCTTTGGGTTGTTTGACTAAATCTGTTAACAGGTACGTACTTATTTATTTATTCATCTTTGGGAAATAAATAAATGAGTCGTATTATATAATATTCTTTTTACACTTTACCAAAAATAAAAACAATTATAGTTTTCCTCCCAAGTGAAGAACAGAATTAACAGAACAGATTCATATAAAACAAAACCCATAACATTATAATATAATATTTTAAATAAATTGGGGCCTCTACACAGGTAAAGCGAGACCCACATAATCAAATAATGTTTTAAAATATGGAAAGTTATTTATTGTGCCTAGTAAATAAAAAATATAATAATATGAAGACAGGAAAAAACAATCATAGCAAAATTGTTTTAACAACACAAAATACATTAAATTAATGCTTGGCGTGCCGACCCAAAATTGTATTAACAACAACACAAAATACATTAAATTAATGCTTGGTGTGCCGACCCAAAATTGTATTAACAACAACACAAAATACATTAAATTAATGCTTGGTGTGCTGACCCAAAATTTTCGCCACGCGCCATGTGATTGTAGTTTAATCAAAACTTATTTGTTTTTTTTTAAATTGATGTTTTTGTCAATTGTACAGTTTTACGAGATAATGTGTTCATATATTTAAAAAATAGTATAGAATCTACCATATGTGGTTTTCCCAAAATAGCTAGTTATTTTCAGAGAATCATTTTTTTAACGCATCCTCATCAGTAATGAAAATGCGTTGTATACTAAAGTCACTTTCATAAATGTTTTTTGTTTTTATTTCGTCAGGTATATCTGTAAATAGAAGTAACTTGTCAGTTACTTAGAATAACTGATGATTATTTTAAGTTGCAATGCGTGTCAAATTACTTACCCTCCACAAAAGACCAATATATTTTAATGATCTTTCAGTTTACTAAAGGACAAGGTTAACGATAGGTATAACTAGATCTCCGCGTGGCTTTTATTTATTTTATTTTTTTTTTTTTTTTACATTAATACCGCACAAGAGTCCCAACTGCTCCCGTCTGGAGCCAGTGAGACTATGGCATCCCCAATTGGGGTATGTTGTGAGGCTGAGGGTATATTGGGGAGGGGAGGGAGATGGGGAAGAGGAAGGTGGGGAAGTACCTGGCTATTCAGATCTGGTCACCAAACACGGCTAAAGCCATTTCAAGCAACGTTTCAATTCTGAATGGTGGTCTTACACCAGGGCGATACTGAGAGTATCTTCCACTCTGGAACGTGCCGCAAATATACTATATATTATTTTAAATTAATTAATTGTGAAATAACACAAATTAATCAAATAAAATTTATTTGCGCACGCCGGGTTCGAACCCGCGACCTTCGGATCTGTAGTCAAAAGCGTATACCACTAGACCACGCCGGCCGTCGAATTTATAGATAAAGTCATAAATAAATTCCAATATTTATATGCTACAGTAAAATTGAAAGACAAGGTGATAATGATTTAGGTTGTTGGAAGTTCTAATGACATTCAATACCTTTTCGTGGAAGAAACTGGTCCGCCTTCCACCTTACGTGTAGGTTCTACCTTTATGAATACCTGTATTTCCCAGACCCAAGTGACCTTGTAACCCGGTAAGTAAGGTTGTTACCGGAAGGAACGCTTAATTTAGAGTGCAAGCAAGTATCAAATAATTGAACATTGATGCAAAGGCCCGAAATATTATTGGAGTCACGACTGATTTCATTTGCCCTTTTGAATGTAATTTTTATTGTTGTTGGTTGTGTGTGCTGTATGTGGACAGTTCTATCGGCCTTCGCTTTTGTAGGGCCGGTTCTCTCATCCTTGGTTTACCTTAAACGGTGTTTGAAAAATCAAAACTATGATAATGTTGTTAAGGTAGGTTGTTTCATCGAGAGTTACTTCCGTCTGTCACTCAAAAGTCGGAACACAGATTAAAATGTAATAATAACAACCTAATTTGGCGGTTTAAAAAGAACGGAAGTTAAAAAGATGCCGTTAGCATTTTACATAATTGTAATAGCTGTCATTCAATGTATTCTATTATAGGCATTTTACGAACCGTTACTGGTTAAAATGGTTTGATTTAAATAATGTTAATCTATAAGTCTATATTTATTATTGAATTTTAAGTAAACCCTGAAACAATGAAAAGTGGTTAAAACGTTTAAAGTGTAAATTTGTATATTATATGTACGTTTCAATTCCACCTGTCATCCGATAATCGCATTTCATGCCAAGCATAATGCAACTCGATTAAAATGTTTGATTTATCCATTTACTAACTAGAAATACTCAACGAAAATTCTTTTTAATTGCAACAATATCAGGTCGTTTAGATACATAGTTGGCAATACTTTATCAAAAGTATTAAATATGTTCATCTGTACGGAATTCAGTTACAAGAAGGCTATAATAACATACCTCATACTCATAACCAATAATAATGTCAGCTTTTATTATTCTTTTGCATGTGTTATATTTTATTTAGTCATTTTGTTTTACTTGTCCACTAAATTATTATGCCACATGTTTGTAAAAGCCCGTATGGGCGTATCGTATAAATAATCCTATTAATTTGAATATAAAAATTGTGGCAATAGTGTCGGCTGCTTTGTCTGGATATTTGTGTTTATATTTTATATCACATGTGTGATGTAATAAAACGAGAATAATCTACAGTTCAGAATTCAATATATCGTATCGGTACCACACCGGTACTTATGGGTATACAGTAAAATGGCATGATTTGATTGTAACACTATTGGCAAGTTTTAGTATTTATTCGTGTAATAAACACAAAATCTGTGCGTGATGGCTACACTCTGATGACCTTGTTGTATAGAGTACCCAGTAGCCAGTAGGTAAATCATACTGTATTATATATAGCAAAAGGTACTAACTGCTTAAATCCACTTGGCTTGAAGTATTTGTAGTCACGAGGTTTTTATGTGCGGCGATTGGAGGCAATTGAAAATAAGAGTGAAACTAACTGAAAGGTGTGCATTGTATGCAATATAATAATTATTATAATAAACATAGATGATATTATACAGGGTTTTCCAATAAGAGGTGTTATTTTGAATAGCCCGCTATTTCGGTAGATGTTACTTTTGAAGCCGTCATTTTTCGACATTTGACAAGTAGAAACTACGCCATTAATAAAAATAGAACGATACACGCTTCAACAACGCATTGAAATTATTAAAATTCACTTGAGTGAATAAAATGCAAATCATCTTGAGTGATGAGGCCCATTTCCACCTCGGTGACTTCGTCAACAAGCAAAATTGTCGCACCTGGGGCTCGGAAAACCCAAGAGTTATTGTTGAAAAGCCTCTCTATCTTCAACGTGTGACTGTTTGGTGCGGTTTATGGTCCGGCGGAGTCATTGGACCTTACTTTTTTGAAAATGAAAATGAGCAACAGTTACGGTGAATGTATTGCGCTATCGAGAGATGATTAATGATGTTTTATGGCCGGAATTGGATGGTATTGATCTGGAAAACGTTTACTTTCAACAAGACGGTGCTACGTACCACACAAGCAACGAAACCATTGATCTTTTACGATTGAATATCAAAATAACACCTCTTATTGGAAAACCCTGTATATAAGATTTTCTGAGAATGTTACTTCTGTATACGAAGGCTAATTTGGTACCAGTCACTAAGAGTATTATTATGGTCTCAGCTGGTGACCGGATAACTCATCATGACAATTCAACACACCTTTAAAGTGATATTAAGTAATGAAAAGTAGGTTAAATAGGTTACGTAGGTAAAGTTTATATATTCGCTTTTTAACACTTTTTAAAGGTGGGTTGAATTGTCATTGTGTTGAGTTATCATGGAACCGTCCCAGCTATCCAGGGACGACCATGGGCTCCGAAACTTGTCGAAATTAAATTTAAAACAGCGAAACAAAGCGTTTTTTTTTATTATTTGTATAAAGGTGGCGTATTTTTTAATTATTGTAGAAGTATTTTTATTATTGGTTTCGGAAACAGTGACTGATATAATAATTATTCATTTCAAATTATATCAACCAATTACGAAGGACTACAACGTCTGCGTGATTAACATGGGTATGCTTTCACTGTTGGTGGACTTTCTCGCTGCAGCAGCTGGTCCAGTTTCTTCACCACCTAGGATTCTTGCTGCAGAGTCCCCATCTTCTATCTTCGTGTCACCTGTTTCTGTTCTTCATTTTACTTAACTTAACTTCACTTTATTTTTGTAATACCTGCATCAACTGTAAAGAGCCCCTGAGGTGATATCTCACAAAAGCGGCGCTATACAAATTATCCAATATTATTATTATTTGCTATCATTTTTATCAGAGAGTAGAAGTATTCGACCTTATCACGTGACTGTTAAAATTATCAGTTCGAGGACGAATCAATAAAATCAACGTTGGTTGGACTTTTTCGATAGTAAATTAATAATATATATAATATAATATAATAATAATAATAATTGCACTCTACCGGTTTCGGAAGCACCCTTCCTTCGTCAGAAGAATAAACAGTTTTAATATTCTCCTGATGAAGGAAGGGTGCTTCCGAAACCGGTAGAGTGCAATTAAAATTAAAGTGGTCTAAAACAAATTTATATCTTTTATTGTATATTAAAATCTATTGGAATAAATGGAAAAGTGTTAGCATGGATAATAAGTTACCTAAATAAAAGACCTCAAGAAGTTAAATTAATTGATTATGTTAGTGAATTCTCAAAACCTCAAGGTACAGTATTAGGCCCTTTGTTATTAATCATATATGTTAACCATATATTTAATGTCTCTGAATATGGTTAAATAATTTCATACGCAGACGACACAGTATTGCTAATAAAAGCTAATACTTCGACGGAATCAATAACATGGCTAACGCAGAGATAAACAAACTAAAAAAATGGTTTGAAATAAATTTATTAACACTAAATTTAAAAAATATATATATTGTATGCCATTAAGCATAGAAAAACAAGAAGCAACTAAAGAAATACAGATCGTTATCCACTCTAGGACAAATACACAACAACATAACTGCAATAACTTGTGTTTAGTAATAGAAAGAAAAACTGAAATAAAATACCTATTACAGTAGACCAGTGTCCAAAATGGTCCACACACATACTCAAAGAGAGAGTGAAACTAACATTCGATTCCAGGTTGCATTTTCCGTGTTCTGTTTCATATTTCGTTAAGGTTTATTAGTACAGGGTTTTCCAATAAGAGGTGTTATTTTGAATAGCCCGCTATTTCGGTAGATGTTACTTTTGAAGCTGTCATTTTTTGACATTTGACGAGTAGAAACTACGCAATTAATAAAAATGGAACGATACACGCTTCAACAACGCATTAAAATTCACTTGAGTGAATCAAATGCAAATCATCTTGAGTGATGAGGCCCATTTCCACCTCGGTGGCTTCGTCAACATGCGAAATTGTCGCATCTGGGGCTCGGAAAACTCAAGAGTTATTGTTGAAGAGCCTCTCTATCCTCAACGGGTCATTGGACCTTACTTTTTCGAAAATGAGGCTGGAGCAACAGTTACGGTGCATGGATTGCGCTATCGAGAGATGATTAATGATTTTTTTTGGCCAGAATTGGATGGTATTGATCTGGACAACGTTTACTTTCAACAAGACGGCGCTAAGTGCCACACAAGCAACGAAACCATTGATCTTTTAAGATTGAATATCAAAATAACACCTCTTATTGGAAAACCCTGTACTAAAGATTTACTCAGATTGACGTAATTTGCTTTCTGATAATCAATAATACAGAATGGCATTATAGGATGGAGTGGAACTTAAAAACACACACAACCGCTTTATACAGCACAAAAAATAATATTAATAATTATGTTTATTTAAACCGTATACATATTCATCAGAATTTCTGTTTAAAAAAATGAAAGTCTGTAAACTAAATACAATATACTTCTATCATGCAATATTGCAAATTTCAAAGATAATATTCTAAATAAAAATGCACATTTTAAAATTAATAGATTACTCAGACAAACGTTAAAACTTTCAACTCCAAAATGTAAAAAAAAACAATGGAACAATTCAACTATAAAATATCTTGGAGAATTTTTTTTTAATTCATTTACAGAAAGTATCAGAAATATAAATAACAAAGATTTTAAAATTCAAATTAAAAAAAACCAACTGCAAATATAAACTGAATACTTTGGCATATTATACATAAAAATAACGAACCAATGACAAATCCCCATACACACAAGCCTAGCTTTATTATATTGGTACATCTTATGTATAAAATTAGGTAAAATGATTAATATATTTTCTGTAAATTATGTAACGTAATTTTTTTTTAATAAACATAAAAAAACTCAAATCCGAAGTGAAGTAAGTCGATCTTTAATACACGTGAATCGCGCTAGCTTTACGTTACATATAATTCATATTTAATATATTATGTAGGATTGTATAACCAATGCGGTATCTATCGTCGCGTCTCTACAAAATAAATATTTATCATTTTTGATAGGAAGGGCCGGCAGAGTCCCAACTAGACCTGTTGCTAGGGAGAGTGACGTCACCATGTCACACAGTTCACTACGATACGGTTTCGCGACCTAGTTTCGTCTACACCCAATACATGAACACGTGTTAACACGTGGAACGAAGAACTGCGTCGCGTCGCCGGGAAATAATCTAAGGAATTTTGGCGCCGGAAAATGTCACGATTTCGAAATTCAAATTTATATCAAACTTAAGGAGAGTTATGATTCGTGACGTGAAGTATGTACGTTCTTTTAACCTTTTCGAAGTCACGGAACACTTTTGATTGAAATAAAATACACGGAACACGAATTTCACTGAAGTGCTAAAACTAACAAATAAAATTAAAAATAATTATAATAAACATTTATTTGACAATGGATTGTTACATATTTTATATATTGTTTTATTTGGTTATATTGATTATATTGCTAAATGGGACACGCTCAGATGTACATTCCGGATTTCTCTCAGAATACAGCTGGTTGTTTTCAGAAGTGCCTCTAATATAATAAAATAAAATTTTATCAAAATTCAACTAGCAAATAAAATTCAAATTAAATAATTTAATCACAAAGCAAAGTAGGTATCCCATCATTGGGCATTTATAAATTCTATTATCATGTGCGGTTGACTGTGCAGACAGCAAACATTTGCTGCAGATCTTCTTGAAGCACTGCAACGATATCGATATTCGAATAAACAGAGGTATTTCATTCAAAAGTTTTCCAAATGAGGAATAGCTGTAACTACCCTCAAATACAGCAGTTTTATGTCTGGAGAGAACAAGCAAATGGTCTCTTTTTGGCGTGTACTGTTTGTAGTTACGTAAATCAGTCAAAGACGGCAGGAACCTGCGAATTCATCAAACTGTACATATGACACATTTGTTGTAACTTCCATGCAGGTATTTTGAAAAATAATATTTATATACGTTAAGTATAAATACAATTTAGGTACGAAGGAGGTCCGGAGGTTTCCCTAGGGTTATTTCTCATGTTTTAGATGATGCTGAATAATGTATAAACATTATACGCTGAATATAATTATAATGAATTAGGAAAAAGAAGTTGAGTTGTCAGTTTAAAAAATATTTTATTTTAACTTATCCTGTATTATACAGATATACAAAAAAATGTTAAACTTTATAAAATTCAACTTCCTTCAAACCAATTTCAATAAAATACCCGGGCTTGTCAGATTTTGCATATTTCATTGAAATCAAGTTGGAAATATGATATTGTGGATATTCTGACTTTATTATTATGGTTAATAATATTGATACGCAGAACTTATTCAATTGTGGTGTTGAAAAACCATAGCATCTGCTCCTTCGTAAAATCGCGGAACATTTGTTACAAGTTCGGCGGAACATTTATTACAAGTTCGGCAGAACATTAATGTTCTGAGGAACAAAGAACTTTGAACTAAATAATAAATAAACGAATGATGGAGAGTTGAAGGGATGTAGGGATAAATTTCACAATTATCGAACAATCAAAAACATATATTTTTTTATAAGCGGAAAAAAATAATAATAGTCTGTAATGACGACGTAATTTATATTTAATTTAATTGTAGAAGTGATTAATATATTAGGCTTGTCAGATAATAACATGAGTGAGGGGTATTTTACTTTTAACCGTTTTTCAACCGAATTAAAACATTATTGATACGATCAGAGATTTTTTTGATTAAGTATCTTTGTAATTAATGTATGGGTTATTATGCCGTGTGGCGCTTTCTCTTTCTTTAGCCGATGTTTCGGACAGCACTTCAGTATCTATAATCAGGGTCGAAAAATAAAAATAAAACCAAGTTAGGTGAAAGACCGCAACTCAGAATTGAAACGGCTTTAGCCGTGTTTTTTTATTTATTTGGTACAACATTTTTTTTACATTTCAAAGTTTTCCAGTAATGTTGGCCTCACTGGGTGGCTTGCCCGTGCTGAGGCCTTCATTTTATAATATGAAAATATAATCTAAATACAATCTATAATATAAGATAAAATAATACATTTAATATATAATCTTGTGTGTTTGTGAGTGATGTGTGTTTATATTGGTTTTGTGTGTTACGTGTAAAAAAAATAGTTTAATAGCCAGGTATCTACTTTCCAACCTAACTTTGTTCCATCTTCTTCCCTCCTACTCTCCCCAGTCTCATAACACTGACAGGAATCAATATTTGAAAGTACATCTGATCTCTCTCACACTCAACTTTTTGTTACAGTAAAAAATAATATGAAAATAGTTGATCATTAATTAATAGCACGTAAAGTCCCTCTGTGGAGTGCGTAGACACCGTATTTTTAGATTTAATCCTAGTCCGCCAGAACTACCACTCCATTTTCCAATTAAATCGGTTCCGGAAATTGCGTGGAAGCCTACAAATTGAGGGCGGCCGGGCGGGTAATCAAACTGGCCGCTGACCGTTTGCTTAGCACTAATACTAAATAGCCGAACTCGTCACATAGAGCTTTGGAAACTGGACGAGCAGCATCAAAAATACAATTGTATCATTGAAGAAGATAATACAGGCTTTTCCAATAAGAGGTGTTATTTCGATATTCAATCGTAAAAGATCAACGGTTGCTTGTGTGGCACGTAGCGCCCTCTTGTTGAAAGTAAACGTTTTCCAGATCAATACAATCCAATTCCGGCTATAAAAAATCATTAATCATCTCTCGATAGCGCAATCCATTCACCGTAACTGTTGCTACAGCCTCATTTTCGAAAAAGTAAGGTCAAATGACTCCGCCGGACTATAAACCGCACCAAACAGTCACACGTTGAGGATAGAGAGTATTTTCAACAATAATTCTTGGGTTTTACGAGCCCCAGATGCGACAATTTTGCTTTGTTGACAAAGCCACCACTCATCCCATCACTCAAGATGATTTGCATTTGATTCACTCAAGTGAATTTTAATAATTTCAATGCTTTCAATGCGTTGTTGAAGCGTGTATCGTTGTATTTTTATTAATGACGTAGTTTCTACTTGTCAAATGTTGAAAAATGACAGCTTCAAAAGTAACATCTACCGAAATAGCGGGCTATTTAAAATAACACCTCTTATTGGAAAACCCTGTACTAATAAACCTTAACGAAATATGAAACAGAACACAGAAAATGCAACCTGGAATCGAACTCAGGATCTCTATCTTACCGGGGGACAGTGTCACTAGGTCGATATCCCGGGATCGGTTCGCACTTGCGACCATTACTTTTTTTATTTTCTGTGTTTTGTTTTGTCTGTATTGTTTCATATTTTGTTTAGATTTATTAGTATCATCTTCTCCTTCAATGATTAAATATTACATTGATTGGAATAATCGTCAAAAGTTATTACAATGAAATTTAAAATATAAATGTTGATTTGTTAATCCCATGAAATATAGTAATTCGCCTAAAAGCGGTAAAGATATTAATTATTCTAACTAAAAAACTAAATTAAGCATTTAATAAGAATAAAACACAGTATGCTTTGAGGTTTTTTCCGACTCTCCTTTTTTCTTAAAGAAATTAAGCTATTTGGAGATCATATTTTAAAGCTTCATAATTAATACCACACGACAAAAAATTACACTCAATAGTAGTTGCCTTTACGTATAAATTCTAAATAGTTAAAATTGTGCAAAAAATGAAAATTTACTCACCGTTCAAGAGAGTTTTACTGCTTCGGAAAAGCGGATTTCCATGTTATAGTTAAAATAAGTGAGTTTTTTTTATATATTCAATAACATTTTTATTCAATTTACTAAAAAAAACTTATAAACCAGTTCTGCCGAGTAATTATTATTACACTTGACAGTTGTTTCGCCTTCTGAAGGCGCTATCAAACTGTGGTGAAGCCACTTACAAACGATATATTTATGTTATTCCCATACGTACTTGTAATGAAAAACAAATTTTATTTTTATTACCTATTCCATTATTGATTTCACTTATCAATGGTTATTAATTACCATTTAAAGTTTAAAGTGGGAAACTTGGGGAAAAAATAGTATTTTTGATGGTAATTATCTTGATAAAATTTTAATGAACTTTGTTTTTGTCTGGTTTAGTTAGATACGTTTTGCAGGATTTACGGGTGGGGTTTATTTTATTACGGCCTAATATAAAGGTAATAATTAAAATGAAAATAACTTTGTTTGAATACCACTTTATTGTATATATTCTAACCAACTGGTTTCAGTTCAACCCGAACCTTCGTCAGGGTTAATAAAAATAATAATAATAATTAAAATAACTTTGTTTGAATACCACTTTATTGTATATGTTCGAACCAACCGGTTTCAGTTCAACCCGAACCTTCATCAGGATTAATAAAAACAGTTTTTATATTATTTATTAGTTTTTTAACTTTATTAACCCTGATGAAGGTTAGGGTTGAACTGAAACTGGTTGGTTAGAAATATATACAGTAAAGTGGTATTCAAACAAAGTTATTTTATTTTAATTATGTATACCCACAAAGTGTTTGCTACAAGTGAAAAATCAATATAAAGGTGTTTGTTGCTTTGAAAAGCAAAAATGTTAAAAATTGCATGCAATAGTGTAATTATATAACCACCGTTTTAGTTTAGAATCAGAACTTAATCTATGGCTTCTATTACACTTAATGCAGGAGGTCAGAGGGGCAATTTGTGGGCAGAACATGCGTCAGCCAACTGATGACATTATGCTAATGCGCTGGTCCATAATGAGTTAACAACCAGACTTTTTATGGTTGCTGGGGATCGTTAAGTAACCCCAGCCAGAGCATCTTCCGCAACTGATGAATAATAATTGAGAAATTGCTCCCAATCAGAATTATTCAGAGATTAGATGAGATCTGGTCTCAGTGCAGAATAAGAATAACAATTCCACAAATTAGGAGTTAAGAGATTGAATTAATGAAATTGATTCGACAAACGATGGACATTAAATAACAAAAAATCCTAGTCCTTACGAGTGTGACATTATCAGAATTGGAACAGATGCATGTGTTAAGAAAATTATTATATCATAAAAATTATCTCTTTAATTCCAGTAAAGCGATAAAGTACTTATTAATATTAATACAAGGCAAACATATGTTTACAAGACAAGGTTTTATGCAAAGCACAAAAGATAACAAATTATTAAAAGTAATAATTATACGGGGAAAAATCAATAATGCAATAATTGTTGAATGAAACCCTAGTATTTATTGAATTATTTAGCGGTTAAAAATAAGACGACATAGCACAGTGGTTCCGTGCATCTGACCGGCAATCGGAAGGTGCGGGTTCAAGTCACGTCGGCGGCATTTATTTTTTCTCGGAAGATTTTTTCAATTTATATTTGTGTTTCAGGCTAATAATTATTGCTTATAATAATTTGATAAAGAGCTTACTTGTTATATATTTTTATGCAGATTTTTTTTTTTAGTTTTCATTATAGAAAGTAAAGTATGTTGCATTTCATGGTTGATAAGTGGAATCATAATATTTAAATGAATATGGATAATGTTATATGCGAATAGTACGCGAGAAGTACTTAAGCGCAATACACGTGTAAGAGATAATGAGAAGAGGCCTTGAAAAGACGTTGAATTTCAAGATAGTTGAACACTGTTTATTATAATGAATGCATTCAATATTTATGATAATATTATGTAAGAAATAACCTCCGAGGAATTTAAAAGAAAAATAAACCATAATTACGAAAATCGCGGAAACGGGTCGGGAAATGTTAGGTATATAATACAAAGAAAATTATTCTGTCATTCTGACACTTTAGAGACACGGTGTATTTATAGAAGCTACTTTCTGTGCACACACTAATACCGACGCAATAATGTGAATTTCAATATGCTGCTTTCTGTGCATAGGCTAATACCGACGCAATAATGTGAATTTCAATATGCTGCTTTCTGTGCGTAGGCTAGGTAATACCGACGCAATAATGTGAATTTCAATATGCTGCTTTCTGTGTGTAGGCTAATACCGACGCAATAATGTGAATTTCAATATGCTGCTTTCTGTGCATAGGCTAATACCGACGCAATAATGTGAATTTCAATATGCTGCTTTCTGTGTGAGGCTAATACCGACGCAATAATGTGAATTTCAATATGCTGCTTTCTGTGTGAGGCTAATACCGACGCAATAATGTGAATTTCAATATGCTGCTTTCTGTGCATAGGCTAATACCGACGCAATAATGTGAATTTCAATATGCTGCTTTCTGTGTGAGGCTAATACCGACGCAATAATGTGAATTTCAATATGCTGCTTTCTGTGTGTAGGCTAATACCGATGCAATAATATGAATTTCAATATGCTGCTTTCTGTGCATAGGCTAATACCGACGCAATAATGTGAATTTCAATATGCTGCTTTCTGTGCATAGGCTAATACCGACGCAATAATGTAAATTTCAATGTGCTGCTTTCTGTGTGTATGCTAATACCGACGCAATAATGTGAATTTCAATATGCTGCTTTCTGTGTGTATGCTAATACCGACGCAATAATGTGAATTTCAATATGCTGCTTTCTGTGTGTATGCTAATACCGACGCAATAATGTGAATTTCAATGTGCTGCTTTCTGTGTGTATGCTAATACCGACGCAATAATGTGAATTTCAATATGCTGCTTTCTGTGTGTAGGTTAATACCGATGCAAAAATGTGAATTTAAATATGCTGCTTTCTGTGCATAGACGTAATAAAAAAACTTGGGTATATTTTAATTTTGAGTTTTGAAAATAAACTAATAAACTGCAAACAAAAGAATGCGGTTTTGTATAAATGCCAAAGGTTTTTTTCAGAAGTCGTCTCGTTGAAACTCCAACGAACAAAAGTAACAAAATATCCACACTGAAAAAAGGGATCACACAAAAAAGACCAAAGACAGGTATAGCAAAATTAGAAGCCCTCAATGTAATGACATGCATGCTTTTGATAAATTCATAGCATCTATTTTAGGAACTTGGTGTGGTTAACCCCACAATATGCAGACCAGTGTACGTAGAACTATCTAATACAATCGATCCCTAAATAATAATAGTGTAATTATGTGAAGCGGCTGCCCGCTGTGCGAAGGGTTGAGGTTTGTAGTGGGCAGGGGGGAGAGTTGGGTAGTTCGACTACAAGAAAGAAAGGATTAAGAGAAATGACAAGAGGTTTCGCCGATTGTATGGAAGTGGCCAACTTTCAAAATGGGTAACCACTTGAACAATCGGCAAACATCATCGATACAGGGCAGTTGGCACACAAAATGTTATTTGTGGATTTATTATACCCAAAAGTAAGTACACATATTTTTTTTTTTTTTTTTGTATTAGGCAATTCACCCTAAAGAGAGTGCTTTGTAAGTACACATATTTAAAAAAGAATGTGGCGATAAATTTTGAGACTGTATAATATATAAATATGTGTCCTTAAGAAGTTGGTAACTAACTATATTAAATGAGACAAGTAAGTAGCACCATCATTTGGTGCACAAATTATAAATAAATTATTTGTTTTTGCCTAAATATCATTTTACAGATATTTTCAATATCCAATTGTTCATAATAAGTTTTTAAAGGACTGTCTACTGAAGATTAGTGTTTTTAACAAGCCAGCGATGTGAACGCAAGTGCTAAAAAGAAGTTAAAAAAAATACAAATAGGATATAGTTGGAAGTACTATAAGAGGAACTATAACTTGGTGTTAGGTACCTGTCATTCAAACAAATGAAATTATTAAATTTTGGCCTTGGTAACGATTGGTATTGGCGCAAACTTGACTACGAAGTCCTAATGAAATCTTAGTCAATATAAATATGTACCTATCTGATAAAAGCACTTTACACTCTTTGCAGAAACGTGATAACATAATTCCTGATTTCACAACTGCAATCCCCTTCGCAGCATCTACCTGAAAAACTGATAGAATCTCCATTTAAATCTACAGTGCCCATTATGCACTTGAGGAGAAATGCAAAAAATGTTGAAATATTCCTGACCGAGACGTATCGGGTTTACGCATTTAACACGACACAGACTGTCTGCGTTCTGCACCTTGCACTTTCTTTGTGATAGCATTAAACCGCAAACTTGCAGCTGAGTTTCCCATAACCAGATGATTCACAATAGACGTTAAACATTGTGACCATTGAATCATTACGATATCCTTTAGTGAGAATGCAAAGGATTCAGACAGTTTTGTGGGAGTGGTTTTTTTGTCATCTTTCTAGGTGTTCTCACAAGTATAACCAACTCAAAAAATTATAAATTAAAAATACTTGTTCAATATTTAACGCATTTGATCCTTTTCTGAACCTCTCACATGTAACAAAAGGGGTTCCGAAAAAAAACCAAGGCATAGGTACGAAGATTTTCGCGTAGATTGGCTTGAATGTTCGTTTTATTTATTACTAGTAGTTACTACCCGGCTTTACCCGAGTTTCAACACACTTTTTAAAAATGGAAAATATATTACTTCATGTATTATTTTACTGTATTCAAGCGAAAGCGAAGCGAAACAAAGCGAAAAATGCGTTGGCAGTAATACTCGTAGGTACTTCAGACAGAAAGCGCTGTGCGAATTTCAAGACGGAGCCAGTGAGACTATGGCATCCCCAATTGGGGGATGTTGTGAGGCTGAAGGTAAGTGGGGAAGGGAAAGAGGAAGGTGGGGAAGTACCTGGCTATTCAGATCTAGTCACTAAACACGGCTAAAGCCATTTGGAGCAACGTTTCAATTCTTACACCAGGGCGATACTGGTAGTATCTTCCACTCTGGAACGTGCCGCAAATATACTATATATTATTTTAATTAATTAATTGTGAAATAGCACAAATTAATCAAATAAAATTTATTTGCGCACGCCGGGTTCGAACCCGCGACCTTCGGAATGGCAGTCCAATGCGTTACCACTGGACTATGCCGCATTTGAAAGAATTTAATAATTTTAAGGAAGTTTGTGATGAAATCGGACAGAACAGGTAACTCAAATAAAGAGTAGATTCTTCTCGTTAATGAACCTTCAGCATTAGTTCGTTTCAGGTCGTCAGCTCATCTTATGTGTGGGCGGCTTCAGCTTCTCTTTTGTAATCAAGGATGCCATCCGAAGACATTGTATTTTCAACGTTCAGATATGAATCGTAAGGATAGCTTAGATCCCTACAAATGAAAAAACTAAAAAATCATTCCGTTGACGGTGCGTGATTTTAAATTGTATTCCTGCGTAGTGCATAAAATTATTCAAGTTCGATAAACTTTTAATTTTCCCGATTGGAACGTAAATATAAATCACATCAGACAAGCTATAAAGTAGGGACCAAAATTATATTATTAATTTGTTTGTTTGGAATGTGTATTCTTTATACAGTTTAAATGTTTTACAGATGCTTAGAAGGTTGTATATACGTTACTGAGACAACGCTCGTGGTTTCAAATAAGTCCAATGGACATACTTTAATGGGCCGTTCATATGGCTATTTCATTCATACAGACATATTCAGCTATTCAATAATAACAATGCAATAATTTAAAACTCGAAAGGTAAATTTCTTTTTTTTTGAAATTCAATGATCCAGAGGCAAATGTTTTTCATAAATACTTTCAGCTTCACAAATCCTGCAATCATAATATCCCGTGATTTTTCACGAGTCTGCGCATCGCTGACATCGTCGTGATCATACTTATGGCCGAGCCCTCAACGCAAAAACTCCAAGTATTCACACCATTTGGCTGGGTGTGTAATAGAATAAAAACGGCAGTAAACATTCCGTTGTCTTCCAAGACCAGTTAGTAGTATGGAGTATGGATCATAAAGCGTTGGAAATAAATTCGCCATTATGATAAAAGTCGTATCGGATTCCGCCATTGATGACCATCGTGAAACAATACTTTATTTACTATAGCGAGGTTGTTCACTTGGCAATAATAATCATCATTCATTCATTCCTTAGAGTTGCTCCTACTCTGGTTACAGGCGAGGACCAACGTAAACAAGTAGTGCCGCGAATAGCGAGCTTAGAGTTTACTCTAAGATAGCGAGCCACTAACGCAGTCGTGTCCAACCTTTCAAGAGCAAAAAAAAACATTAGTTACTTTATAAGACCTTTTGCGGGCTTCTAAACTAACTGAATAATTCTAGTCTATTTTTTAAAATATAGACAATCCAAGATAAATGCCAATAGATATTTTAATTTTGTTCTTATAAATTTTAATGCTCTTTTTTGAAGCGCTTAGTGGCGCTAAAGATTTTGCAATATATGATGACGTCACATCATTGTCAATCGTTTCTGCAATTGTGTCCCGGTCAGTAACTATGACGTCAGCGCTGAGCCGAAGCGTTAAGATTTGTTAGTTATTTAATGATTTTTCAAAACCAAATCATAAAAAAAACTAATAATAATATATAAAAGTGACATTTGCTGCTCTATATTTTTTACGATAATACATGAACAACGACCATAAGTCATAAGTATTTACCACGAATCGGTGGAACAATTAATTATAAATTAATTAATTCGGGGAATGTTGTAAGGCTAAAAGAAAAGAAAGGTTAGGGAGATGGGGGAGGAAAGGTTGGGATGAATCTGACTTTTCAGATCTGATCATCAAGTGCGGTCCTTAATGTCGTCATGGAATCATGAAATCCAGTCAGAGTTCGAGTATTGAAACAAATTGGAGAAATATATTGGCCCCGATAATCTTCAATTTTAAGGATCAATAGCGACAAAGAAAAGCAAAATCGATAATGTTTGCTTATTTACATTGATTTCGTTAATTTATAACTTTTTTACATAATTACTTGTATAACACTATGTATTTACACTATTTATGGTATGTGTGGGATCGCACCAACCTTCCCACATTCCGAAATAAAGAAATTATTCTTATTAACATGATTAAAGTTTCGATTCTGAATGGTTGTCTTGAGGTAAGTATCTACCACTGGTGGTCAGCTTTAACCCTTCAAGCCTCGGAGGGACATTATTAGCCACAAACATCATATTCCATTAGAGGCTCTGAAGAACAGATCTGACCGGGGACGGACGCCCCACATTATAAAAGTATTTTTCTATTTTTTTCTATGTTTCTATCCGTAGATATGTGGTCTATTCGTCGTTGGAAAGATAAATAACTATTCTTCTCAGTTTATCTAAAATATTTATACATCCACGTAATGATAAAATAAAATAAAAAACACTGTCGAAATGATTACAAATCAACGGGATTTTTCGATTGGCAGTTTTTTTTATTGTATTAACAGCAAAAAAAGGGAAGTGACAATTTTCTTACTAATTCCCTACACAAAAGTAATGTGTTTTCTAAATATCGAATTATTTCAATTTTCATGTTTGATATTAAAATTTTATTTTTTAGAAATGTAATTGATTATTTAAAATAGAAACATTTTGATGTTAATGTTATCTAGTTTCTTAAATAGTATTTCTTTTTACGATAACTTCAAAAATTAGAAATATGTAACACATTTTAGATAACTTGAAACGATTCCGAAATTTTATGAAATTTCACCTTGTCGTTGGGACTTATAAAATATTTAAAAATCTGATGGGTTAAAATGATTGATATCGCGGGCTACCGGGCGCCCGCGAGCTACTGGTTGCCTACCACTGTATTAGCGGCTACTATTATGTCATAACAATTAAGAATGCCAACGCTCTCAGTAGTTTGTTTACGTTTGGAATATCTCACAAGTATAACGGGGAGGTGGAAAGAGCATACGGTCTGGAGGTGTAGATCTCATAATACAATGCAATCACTTGTATATTGTTATTAGTTAGTATTGCGTCTTTTTAATGCGTCGCTCGTATTAAAAGCCAGTCGCAATGTTGCTGTTATTGATATGAATTACAATGATGGACTGGGGTTCGTTGACATGACATACCACTTCACTAAATTCTTAACTTAAGAAATTCAAACTGGTTTCGTTTGTTAATTTGACTTATTAGATAGAATTTTTTTTAATGCAAATACAGCATAAGGGTCTTAACTGCTCTCAACCGCCTGGAGCCAGTGAGACAATGGCATCCCCAATTGGGGTGTGATTGGTAAGGGAAAGGATATGGGAAAGAGGAAGGTGGGGAAGTACCTGACTATTTAGATCTGGTCACCAAACACGGCTAAAGCCATTTAAAGCAACGTTTCAATACTGAATGGTCGAGAGCCTTACTCCTGGGCCGTAAAATAGGACTTATATTTTTTAATAATTTAAAGTTTCATAAATCACAACGGACATGTTGTCGCGAACTGAAAATACATGCACTGAACTTAAAACATGTCAAGTGCTAAGGGATCTAGAGTTTTTACATCACATTTAAGATGATCTAGACGGACTTCCCGCATCCCTGTGTACGTGGATTGCTGACTTTTTAAGGGATAGGTCGATTCAGGCGGTTGCTGACGGTTTCACCTCTTCCTCACACTCCATAAATGCTGGCGTCCCACAGGGATCGGTTCTGTCTCCGACTTTGTTTTTGTTGCACATCAATGACCTTTTGACATGTGCACCGATTCATTGTTACGCGGATGACAGTACAGTTCATGATAGCTTTTTGTTTGACAAGCCCCCAAAGGGCACACAAACTCCAACGGCTCGGAGGGCTTTGAAGCAGAGAATGGACGGTTATCTCGAGAGTATTTCCTTCTGGGGTAAAAATAATCTCGTCGAATTTAATGTTTCAAAGACCCAATCCTGTCTGATTACGTCTAAAAGGGATCCAAATGATAATCTAGTCTCCTTCAACGAAAGCAATCTTCCGAACAGGCCTTCCATTGATATGCTTGGTATAACTATAAGTGACCAGCTCAGGTACGGGGGCTCCATCGAAGCCAGAGTAAAGTTGGCCTCTCAGAAGCTGGGCGTACTGTACAGGGCCCGCAGATACTTTAATAATACACAACTGCTGACCCTGTACAAATCGCAAGTGCGCCCTACTGTCGAATTTGGCAGCCATCTCTGGTCCGGAGCCCCTAAATACCTGAAAAAAACCCTTGACTCTGTGCAAAAACGGGCGGTCCGTTTGATAGATTCCCCAATCTTAACAAACGGACTGCAATCTTTAGAGCACAGGCGTCAGGTAGGTATGCTGTCCTTGTTCTGTCGGTATTACAATGGAAGATGCTCTGAGGAACTAGCGTCATTGATCCCTTCGGCACCGGTGCGTAGTCGGGATACACGCCAAACGCGCGCCCAACATTTGTACACAGTTGACATTTGTCACATGAGAACGGGTCGCTTCTACGATTCGTTCTTAAGTTCAACAGCTCGGCTGTGGAACGAACTGCCGGCCTCTGTGTTTCCTCCCTCCTACATCATGGGACTCTTCAAGACCCATGTTCACTCCTTCCTCTCCACAAAAAGACCCTCCACACAGCATCCCCAAAGATGACATAGGCCCTGAGGGAAATTACTTTCTTCAGGGCCTCCTGTGTGGAGTTAATTTAAAAAAAAAGATGAAAGAAACACTCAATAAACAGTTCACTAAAATGATAATTTATTTTCCTTTCTATTTTGTGAAATAACACTATCATAGTAGTTTATTTTATTGTTTTAATAGTATAATCATGCGAAAACTGTATAACTACCAACTGTCTTTACTTGTTTTACAACATTTTGTAATTCCAAAAAGGTACAAATACTAAATCAATAACTAAACTTAGTGTAACTTTATTGGTCTAGAACATATGGATAATTACTGTTTATGCTTAAATGTACGACTGTAGGTTTAAAAAAAAAAGAATCTCTTTAATTTGACTGCTAATTAAACTTAAGATAATGGTTAATTGACCTTATAATGGAAGAAAGTGCAACAAGCTTAGATAAACGATATTTATGTCAGCAGCTAGATTTGATATTGCCAAGAACAACTCCTCAGGCCAGTTTGTTTACTTTTGTGAACAGCTCATAGAAATCGATCTAAACGATGTTAGAAAGAAAAAACACCACGCTTTATATTCAAATCTATATGTTAACCACAGAAAAATTATGAAATTTTTTTTGAAAACTTTGTGATTTTTTTTATTAATTATTTGACCCCGCAATGTTTCGCTATTGCTTTTTTGTTTTTCTCGCGCGTCTGAAACTTCTTCCACAATTCAATATTGTATACCGCAATGTTACTGTTGCGTTTCTGACATCTCCTACCATTCAAACCACTCTCTAAAATCCTGGCACTAATAAAAACAAACTTTGAAATTTTCAGCGATATCGATCGACTACTTTTCGAGTTCAAGCATAAAGCAGGATGATTTTTTATTTATTTTAATATTATTTTATTGATACATGATTTAGAGAGTGCTTGTGGTTTTTTGTGATATTTCACCCTCCATGCTGGATGGCCATGTGTTATGGCGGGTGAATTTTACAGTTTGCGGACATAGAATCTATACATTACTATAATATAAAATAGAGAAATAAGAAACATAATGTATAGATAGTTTGGGTTGCAAGAAGATGATGGAGAAGTTAGATAATTATAAGAAGAAGAAAAATTTGAGAAATTATTAGTAAATAGATCACACTAATTAATTATGTACATACTACACCGCTAAGTTAGGGAATAAGGATATATTATGTTTTGTCTGAAAGGTGATATTAAGATTTTTATAAGAAACGAAAAAAATGAAGTAATAACGATATTTCTAAACACATTTATCTAATAAAATGTGTGTTTTTACGTTATCAGTATTTTAAGTTCAGTGTTTAGGCATAAAAACCTTTTAAAGTTTGCATTCAAAAATTTTGTGTCGATTTTTAATGATATTTTTTAAAGTTTATTCCATTACCTTCAAAAACAGTTTTTAGTTTTCGGATACGATCGGAATTTTTTAAATTTAATTGGATTTTTACTGCAAAGTGAAAATACTCGGACCTTCTGATAGAATATGCCAGAGGCCTGAGGGGATAAAATGATGTTATAGATAACTTTGAAGTGATATCATACAAAACTGCGCTATAAAAATGATATTTACTAGCAAAGCGTACCATGGAAAGAGGAATAGTGCTATTGAATGAAGATTCGAAAACGGTATAATTAATTAATTTCACTTTAAATAAACTTATTTACATGTTTGTTAATAATGTTTAAATAAGAAGTCTTGTAGTGTACATGGGTAGTTTATCTGTCCTACAATACAAAATAAATAAAACAATGTAACAGAAAAAACAAAAAAATAACAGAACGTTATTATTATTGCGTAGAATAATACTTTTGTGACCAGGTTCCTATGTGATCGCTGAAAATAATACTCTTCCTGAAAACTTATATTTCAACACATAGTATGAACAAGGTTCGAGAAGTATTCAAATTGAGACAACGCTAAAAAACTTCAACTTTGAAAAGAGTAATATCTCGCGAAGTTGATAAAAATTCTTATTTGTTCGACGTACCAGAAACACCTTCAAAGTGTCCTTTACTTTATGAATCGCAAATAATAAGTCGCCGAAGTTCGCTGTATCGAACTTATGATTAATTACGAAACTTCGGGGTACACCGCGACTTCCATCGAAAACCTTCCTTCCTGGGAAATAAAATTCATTTTGGTTTTCTGGAAAAATCTGTCATTCTGTTCGAAGGTGAAATGAACTCCCCCTTCCAAGGGATAGTTTTAAACGGAGAAAAAAATATTCAATATCGGTACCCCGCGGATAGGCAATGGGACTTGGTAAAAATTCAAATAAATCCCAAGAGTTGGGCATTTTTGGGTGACAAACAAGTCAGATAAATCAATCACAACAGGGCTGCGCGGAATGTATACCGCCTTATAAATATCACTCGGCGTAGAAGATTGAACAAGTGTTTTTATTCTCTCCTCCAATCTGGGGGAGGAATATATGAATTATGGTGGCAGCTCTACTTTGTACCTGCCTCCCTACCTATCTTGTAAAGGCATACCGCTGATAGATAGATCTATTGCAACCTCTCTTTCTGTTACATCTGTCTTTTATGAGAAACGGGGAGAGGTTATAGCGGAGCTTTCTGTGGCCGACTGTATTGAGGAAGATTTATTTTTTAATAAAATAATAAATCTCCATACATAGAGATGCAGCATCTTGGATGATGGATCTACAAAACATATGTAAACTGCATTCTAACTGTATTTCCGAAACCGAGAACTTTGATTTACCTGTGAGGATTTTTGACATATTTGGGCCTGTACGACTAAGGAAATTCCTACTCCCAGTCGTTATTATTATTACCCCACCTTTGTAGAAAATGAGTTATGAACTAGACCTACTAAGAAGAACAATTTCTTATGTGTAAAAGTGCGACGTCTTTTATAACTTACACCATTCCAAAGATATTTACATTTTTAATGAATCAAATGGGATGGAATGGGACTATCTGTTGGATCGAACTTACCCCAAACATTCTGAAATAAAGACAATTATTATTATGTTTTATATGATAAAATTTAATTTTCCAAAACCATTAAAATATTTTACACGGTTTATTTAGAAATCATAACTTACGTAGATAAAATACCCGATTCATTATTCAACAAGATTGCTGAATACTATATAATGTCATTATCTTTTATAGGTATTGACAATTGACAGATTTGTAGTTGTAATCATTAGATGTAAGTTGTTGTTAAATAGATAATAGGTTTTCAATGGCCATAAATCTTCAAGATATAATGATATATATTTAGTTAACATTTTAATATATTCATTGTAAAGAAAAATGAATCATGGTCTAATTGTTATTAAAAAAAACAATTTAAGAATAATATTATTTGTCAGTTTGGCGATTAGATTAAATATTTGGCTATTGGATTTTGTAGATTATCCTCTCCAGTGCCGTTGGACGGGTATTCAAATACCCGGGACAACGTGTACCATTCCCAACACTTATAGAGTTATTGCCTGGAATGATTTTTAGAAACCAATATTCAATTTGTACAATATTGTTTTTCTTTCCGTGCTTTCACATTCTAAAACTTAAGTGAGAACGCACGTTTATTTTATTTATGCCCTCGACGGGAAATGAGAAAACTTTTTCTAAATAGATTAATATTGTTTTTATCAAATTGTTATGATAAAATAAACATAAGATAAAAAAATCCTTAGTAGGAATGCTAAGTGGGAAGCTTTTAAAAAAATAAGTTTTTAACTGAATGTCGCACAAGAGTCCCAACTGCTCACGATCGTCTGATGACTGTGGGGCTATAGCATTCCCAATTATTTGGGCTACTTTGTAAGGCTGAAGATAGTGGGGGGGGAGGCAGGATAAGGAAGAAGGCGGAAAAGTACCTAGATATTGGATATTCAGAACTGATTCAAAAACGGCAAAAGCTATTTTCATCAGGGTGATATACCGAGAGTATCTCTCACTCTGTACCTTGTTTATCAACCTAATAATAAAAGTGGCCGATTTTATAAGCAAATTTATTTATGTACAAAATACATATAATTTCTTACCAGTTACCTAGACATTATGTAAATATCTTGTCGAAAAAACAAGACACTCAAGAATATTAGTGTTTTGATATCGGAAACTGCATAAAAAGTTTACTCTCGAGTCGTAGAGGAATACGTTTTATTATAAAAAATACTGCGAGTGCGAAACTTGTTTTTATTTAACCTTTGGGAGGTGGAAGGTTGGCTTTTTTTTTAAAGTAAAATAAATAAATTGAATGGCGTGGTTATAAACTAGAATTGACACTGAACTGCACTGAGCGAGAGCTCGTACGGAGCTCATCAAAGTTCGTCCTCTTCCTTCTCACGAGTCTTGTTTTAAAACGAAAAGGACAGAATATACTAGAATGATGACATCGCGTACGATCTTTCGCTGGGACTAGTACTTTCTTATTTTGTAAAGAGATGCTAAGTTATATAAATAAAACTCATGAACAGTCAAGGAGACTAACTTATCATAGGGGTCCATCTTAAGATATGATATGTTGTACATCGTACCCAAGTTGTGATTAAAAACAAATAAATACATTTTTTAAATGTTCGTTTGAGATGAGCTCTATAGCAGAAACGTTACGCGATTGACCCTCTAGAACTCTAGATGCCACGGGTTCAAAAACCAAGTAAATACGTGAAAAATTGCGGTAGTGGAGATACCATTCAGAACCTAAAATAACTTATTTAAATAGTATTGGCTACGCAATCATACAAAAATAATCTGGTAGGTACCCAATGGTTTCACAGCAACAAAAAATACTATACTATATATTTAAATACGAGTAGTATAAAACAAAGTCGCTATTCGCGTCTGTCTGTTTGTGCGCTTAGTTCTTCTAAACTACCTACGGATTCTGATAGGGTTTTCACTATCATTTAGAGAATTTTTTTCGGAAGGTTTATGTATATAATACATGCATATTATAGTTTATAATATAATGCTATTTTTCTTTCAGTTTTTGACGACACTTCGTCAGTGAGAAACACAATCTGCATGAAAAACCTAGTGGGTATTTAGGTAACGTTGTTCAAAATAATTGTTGTTTTATTATAAAGTATTCGATGATCTGTTCAGTGTGGATAATGTCATGAATAATACGAAACTCATCTAAATCAGCGGCCGGTTAATGCGGGTCTATTGCGAAATCCATTCATTTCCAACATATTTCCCAAGGGCTTCTCCTTTCGCCGCTCCGACATTCCACGCTAGTGATAACGCACCACCGACACCGCGTATAATGTACTACGTAAATAGCCATGCGGCCAATGTAGAGATACAGAATAGAGCCTTCACCGAGTGACAGTGTAGCGGTATTCACTCTTATCAACCTTGTTGAATTAGCTAGCCTTCAAGTTTTATAATTATTTAAGTGTAATGAAATCTTGCATGAGGAGATGGGTGATTTTTTTTTTCAAAATTTAATTTTTTGTTTGCAAATTTTCAGGATTCTTTCAGCTTGGGAAAAATCTTCATAAAAAAATGAAACTTTTATTATAATAAAATCATTAATGTCGCTGAAGCTCACTGAAAAGTTACGGACCGCCACTAGAATACACCTATATATTTAGGGTGCCACGGAACCACATGTTTCATTCAGTTAGGTCACTTATGTGGCCTTCATATAAAATAATGCAGTATATCGACTGTTCAAAGGAAATCAAATGAATCAATTATTACCTTAGTATAGAATGTAATATAATCTTACTTGAAAATGATTAATAAATCATTATATCCATTGAATTATCTGAACAGTAGCGCAAGTGAGCTAGTAATTTATTTTAATTTTGCATCATTGTGCATGAACAATTGTTGCGTAGTTTATTCCGAAGTATGGAAATTACGCTGCAAAATTGGGATCTATTCTTGAACGTATTGTTTGTTTTACCTGAAACAAATAATATATTGTTTGGGCATCTGGGTCAACCGTTGATGTTTATCAACTTTTCAAGAAACAATTTCTGAGAATAGAAATTTCATAATAGATAAACAGGAATGTTCGAAAATAAAACAAAATTCATGCATAAAATGTCTTTATTTATCTAAAGATGATGCCAGGATGTTAGGAGAGGTTATGGTAAATACAATGTGGAAAAAAACCACATCTTCAGCCCTGAAGTGAGGTAATAAATATATTTTTAATTGAGCATTTGCAGCGTCGTTTGGGAATGACCTCTAATATTAAACAAAGGTATTTTTAAACGTCTCAAAACATAAAGCATGATATATACTCGTAAAGTGGCGTTATTTGAGGAGCAATTTTCAGTGAGGTGTCAAATAATTGAATGTTTATAAATAAGAAATTTTTATTCAAGGACAATATTGTTTTGATGTGCGAAGTGCGTAACAATTTTTTAAAGTAATAATATACTGAATAAAGGATGAAACACTGAAGGACTGGATTTAGAGTTTTACTTTATTATCGACGAGCCTTTACTACCCGGCGTCAATCAAGATTGTAACATAGTTTTCCTTCAAACATATTATCGACGAGCCTTTTTTACTACCCGGCGTCAATCAAGATTGTAACATAGTTTTCCTTCAAACATATTATCGACGAGCCTTTACTACCCGGCGTTAATCAAGATTGTAACATAGTTTTCCTTCAAACATATTATCGACGAGCCTTTACTACCCGGCGTCAATCAAGATTGTAACATAGTTTTCCTTCAAACATATTATCGACGAGCCTTTACTACCCGGCTTAAATCAAGATTGTAACATAGTTTTCCTTCAAACATATTATCGACGAGCCTTTACTACCCGGCGTCAATCAAGATTGTAACATAGTTTTCCATTTAACATATTATCGACGGGCCTTTACTACCCGGGATCAATCAAGATTGTAACATACTTTTCTTTTAAATATATAAGGTTATTGAAACGACATAACATAATTTTCAAAGCCCCATAGCTTACGAAGGAAATGTAGTAGATCACTGAAAATATTAGCGTAGGCTTAGAAATTTTACACGGAAAATATCGTGGAAATGACGCAAGAGCTCACCGTTCGAGAAAAGTCTCAATATTCATGAATATTTCAGGTAACGCATTCATAATAGGAAGAGATTTAGGAAAATGATGAAAAATAGTATGTATTAACGTACTACTGGTTACATTCTGGCGAATGCGAAAAAAGTTTTGTTTGTAGTTTTAATCTTCGTACAAAGTTCACACTGAGGCACTTGGAAAAAAATGTTAAATAAAAAAAAATACAGAAGCAAACATGTGATATTTTTATTTTTTATTAAAGGTAAACTTGTGTTTACAAGAAAAGATTTTTATCCATAGCACAAAGGATAATAAGTTATTATAATCAATAATTATTAGCAGGCTAACATTAGCAGGACAATAATTATTAATTACCTAGTGAGAAATTAAGTATTTAAAAATATCTTTCCCAAAAACAAAGTTGGTTTTTTTCAGGTGAAAAAAAAACTAAAGTAATAATTGGTGAATGAAATATGAGTACACTCGTATATTGAATTGTTTGGTCGATAAAAATAAGCCGACCTAACACAGTGGTTCCGTGCACCTGACCGGCAATAAGAAGGAGCGGGTTCGATTCCCGTCGGCGGCATTTATTTTTTGTCGGAAGATTTATTCAATTTATTTTTGTGTTTCAGGCTAATAATTATCGCTTACAATAATTTAATTAAGAACTTACTTGTTATATATTTTACAAGAAAATAAATTATTTGTTTGTATCTACGTGACTTACGTTTGCAGGAAATTAAAAAAAAATGCAACTTATGTTGGAAGAAGGAAAGAACGGTTTTTGTAGAAAGAATTTTTTCAGCTTTCGTCAAGAAAGTTAATGTGATATTTTTACACTATATATTTATTGTATTACAAGTAGCTTTTTCAAATGCAAATACAGTTGTACTTTTCCATTGCTAACGCGTAATTGAATCTTTTCAAACTTTTATCGAAGATTACGGTACGCAGTCACATGTTTTTACTTTAGTGACGACATAAAAAATTTCTTCTTTTTAAATTTCCATTAAATATTTCTAATGAAGTACCTAAAAGAAAGCGCATAACTCGGGTATTCCCCGACACAAAATAAGTTTGCTACTAACGACAGATAAAACCTGTTCCTTGATCGCAAAACCACCACAGTTATTATCACAATGCAGTCACGCTATGTAGCTCCGAGGCGTCGGCAAGCGAAGGTGTTAAAACTATAAAATATGTTATTAATAAGAACTCATTAAGGAGCGATTTTCAAACTGTCAAGCTATGCATTTATTCTAAGGACCTTCTCACAGAGATTTACTTGTGTTGAAAAGGGATGAAGTCGGAAGTCGCTGTGCGTATCGAACTTGGTTCGTCCCCCTGCTTGCCGAGCGTTCTTTCCACACGAAGAAATATCACTGATAAAAATATGCTAATTTATTAAGAATCTCTTCAAATTATTCGCAATCCGGTTAAAAACGGGAATGCACACCCTTAACGAATTAATTAATAAGCTTAGTAATACACTTTTAGTAAAATAGTATAGTAAAATAGTAAATAGTACGATGTCAAGGCTAATGCAGGTGCGTGAACACGTGTTCCGATACGTTAGGAATTTACTTAATGTTTATCGGGAAACGGCCGGCAAACCCGTTTTTAACCGGATTACAAATAATTTGAAGAGATTCTTAATAAATTAGCAATACTCATTTTTCCCGTCATAAAATCTCAACATTTTATTTTATTTTAATTTATTGTCTGACAGATTAATCATCCATTTACATCATAAGATTTCTAATTTTAACATTCTTAATTTATGGTAAGATAAAGATGGGTGTACAAAAAAGTTACAGGTTTTTTTTAGACAAATTTCATTCGAGAGCACAATTCCTCTTACCATGCTATGGTGTGTTAGAACAGTTCTGCGGTGTGGTATCTTGAAAATATCGTTGTTGACGACAACGATATTTTTATTACAAGAGGTTAACTGAGTCTTACCTGAGGTTTTTGCTAGTATTGTTTCCTTTGGGTGATTTGTTTGATGGTCAAGCTTACCTGGAACAAAAAAATAGTCTCGTTAGTTTTTTGATCAAACATATTAAAAATGTAGTTTTGAGTGGAGTAAAAAAATATTAAAAGGGCATTATTTGAACACGGGAAGTCAAAAACAAGTGTAACTACCGCATCCTCAAATGGGGTATGTTGCGAGGCTCAAGGGAGTGGTGATAAGAAGTAGATGGGTGAGAGGAAGGTTGGGAAGTACCTGGTTATTCAGATCTAGTCGCTAACACGTGTAAAGACATTTCAAGCGAGGTTTGATGAAAATAAATGATATCATTGATGACACAATGTCTTATAGGTAGGAATAGTTAGTTACATGCGACGAAGAATAAACCAGTTAGCAGACACCAGGAAACGATACGCAATGGATTCACAATATTAATTATTGCATACATTTATCAGCAGGTACCTAGATTGTATTATTATTGAGCATTTAATAAAACACATCAGAGTGGTAAGCTTTTTGACGCTGGGCGGGTTTTTTTTGTAATGTTTCCGGGTTATACCCTTCAAGGGTGTTCTAGGCGATTATTTCAAATTTTTGAGAGAGGGAAGAGGGTGATTTTTATATCAAAATTATATGGAAGATTGGAGTTGAGTTCAGACTTAGAAGAGATGAGATGTTGAATGAAGGGGAGGATATTTTAGATAAAGCTTGATAGAAGAGAGGTTATTTGTTGAGAGAGCGACTACCAAAAAATATATGGTCTAAAGTTCCAACTTCTAGACCACAGAATGTACGATCTAAGAAGTCAAGCACGTGAATTTTTAAAATGTGAGAAGGAACGCAACAATTTCCAATCCTCATTCGAATAAGTGAGTATATTTTCTTAAGTTTAGTTTTTGGGAAAAGGGAGGAATTGTTGTAACCACTGTTTCGATGGGATAGTCTTTTGTATTGAGGCATAGCAGGCTCCCTTCCATTAACTATCAAGGTGCCAATATGTTAATATCTATAGTTAATGATTGAAAAAAATGTCACACAAGGGAATGTGGTTTATGAGGGTAACAATAGGGTTAAATGCTTCTTGTTTTGTCAAGGAATAGTGACTAGTGAATCATTGACAAGAAGAAGGAGGATTTCTTAAAAGACATGAAATAAAAAAGGTACTAATTGTGGCCAAACTAGAATATACTTATAGAGCTACAACTAGAAACGCTACTGTATACTAATAGAACGCGATAAGCGGCGCGCATACATATACGAGATTCGGTAGTTTTAGTTAGAGCGTTGGGAGAGTTGGAGGTCAATTGAAGGTAAAAAAGCGGAACCTGTTTTTTCGCTTCATGTCTCATCTAAACATAATACGTCAATGAATAGACTAGACTCTAACAGAAATGGAAAAATTATTGGTCCATGTTTACGAATTACCAGTCATATTATTGATTAATAATAATATGTAGGTATATTCTAATTTATTTGAATACGCAATAAAAATAACAAAGACATGTAGTCTCCAGAGGCAAAGCTGTGTATATTAAAATAAACACGGTAAAATTCATTTAAAAGCAATGTTGGTTTAACGATCTACACACTACACACTAAACACAGCTTTTACAGCCTCTATGAAATTTATAAGGCTAGCATTAGGTACACTTGTAAGTTTTTTCGTAAATTTACGACTTCTAGCCAATGGGCGCATTGGATTTTCAAAATGCAAGATGCCCATTGGCTAGAAGTCGTAAATTTACGAAAAAACTTACAAGTGTAATGCTAGCCTAACACTCATGGGTAAGTGTATTGTTAGAAATCTGGGTAAAAGAGAATTTATATATAGCTTTATACAATAATTTCAATGGCGTACTGCAACTTTTCGTTATTTTTCGGGGCTCACCAGGGGGGGCGTTTTGCCGCCCAACTGAATAACTGATGCTGCGTCGTTCGAATTTTGAAATTCCCGCCGTCTTCAGCGCAGGCGCACAGCCCACGCCGCTAGCACTTGCCAGTCGAATGCACGAGAGACCGCAACACGTTTTATGTTGTCGGAGCTCTGCCGCCAATAGTAAATATTATTTGTTAAACCGGTTACTAACAAACTACAATACATATTATAATCGCTCCCGCAGACGCGCAATGTTCATTCGCTTTTTATTAGCTACATCTCTGAGTTTCGGGCAAAGTGGCAAATACAGTGAATACGCAATCATCGAATTGGTATTTCGTAAAAAATATATATCGTGGGGTTACTAACAAAAGTTGGTTACTACATTTTTGGGTTTTTTGAGTTTAGTTAATCTATATCTGGAATAAGTTTAGGTTCCCATCTTACGTCGTTAACTTTGTAACTTCATTTTTTTATAAATAGACAAGAAAAATATTATAAAAGCATGTTTGTGTAATAAACAACATTAATGTTTTTTTTTTTTAAATTAACTTTAAGATTATTTAGCAAAACGCTGATTTTAAGTGACAATTCAACACACCTTTAAAAAGTGATATAAAGTCACTAGTAACGAAGAAAAAAAAAAACCTAACCTACTTAACCCAGTTAATAAAGTTTTAGTTTCATCACTTTCCATGACTTTATATAACTTTTTAAAGATGTGATAAATTATCATTGTGACGATTTATCCGGTCACCATTCATCTGTTATAGTATTTTTCTGGTGAAAGACAACATTTTAGAATCGAAATTTGTTTTGAAATGGATTTAACTGTGTTTGATAACCAGATTAGAATAGCCAGGTAATTTCCAACCTTCCTCTACTACATCTCCTTCCCCTCTCAACTCTTTTCAGCCTCACAATAAAACCCTACTGAGGATCCATAGTCCCACTGGTTGCAAGAAGTTCTGACTTTGGTTTCACCATTCGTTCTTCGCTTGAATTTTTGAGTTATGTTGACCTGATTTGAATAGTCATGAACTTGATTTTAATAGTCAGGAACTTAATTAAAGAAAGACAAACATTACCGGGTTAAGAATAAACCTGACAGTATTTGAAAATCTCCTACTACCACCATAGTAAGCGGAAAATGTTGCTTGTGTTGTGATGGAGGACTTAGCCAGCCGAGGAATTAAAAACACTACGCCTGGGTGGGACCCAAACGCGATGACAACTCAGCCACTGAGCGGTATTGATCTGAATAGTCGGGATCTTGATCTGAAAAGCCAGGATACCGATCTGAATAGTCAGGAACTTGATCTGAATAGTTATGAACTTGATCTGAATAGTCAGGAACTTGATCTGAATAGTCAGGAACTTGATCTGAATAGTCAGGAACTTGATTTGAATAGTCAGGAACTTGATCTGAATAGTCAGGAACTTGATTTGAATAGTCAGGAACTTGATCTGAATAGTCAGGAACTTGATTTGAATAGTCAGGAACTTGATCTGAATAGTCAGGAACTTGATCTGAATAGTCAGAAACTTGATCTGAATAGTCAGAAACTTGATCTGAATAGTCAGGAACTTGATCTGAATAGTCAGGAACTTGATTTGAATTGTCAGGAACTCTAGTTCCAACAACCCTCTTTTCCAGCCGCCTTCCCCTCTCAAGTCCCACCTACCGGTTTCACCGAGTCCTCCAAGTATCTAGCGTATTAGCGTATAAAATACATCATAATATATTATAATACCTAGAGTTCCTCCTTTATCAATTAGGGCGCATATCCACTAAGGTAAATTGGCACTCAGCATTAGCGTTTGCATTTAGTGGGATCGGGCCTTGATTGATTTATCTGGTAGTCGGTATTTAGGTACCTGTTACCTACTAACTATTATTCACGTCGCAACCTTGCCCGGCCCGTGCCACCCTGACACGCCACTCGTGTCCAATGGAAACAAAACATTCAACAGATTTTTTTTCTCTGATAATATTATCAGTGTAAATAGTCTACAATATCTGTAAATATATTGTAGAAATTTTCATTAGCGCGTGTAAGAGTGTAAGAGTGTCAGTAGTACTGCCTCTATAATAGAGGGAAATTTAATATTTCATTCCAAGAACAAAAATAGATTATTAAATACATATAATTGTATTTCACTTTTGTTTTCGGAAATGAATGAATGCAAATCTTTGAAGTGGAAATTAACCCACTTCCCGACGCCCGATCGATCTGAAACTCGGCAAATAGACTCGTTGCTAATGAAGATGCATATATCAACTTGATGGCATTCATATACACACGCAATTCTCTGAAATTAGATGACATTACAGCAGTTAAAATAAGAAATAAATGTCGGTCCCACCTATTGGCGAAACCAATACATTTTTTGCTTGTTGTTTTAAACAATGGTAGAGGTATTAGAGTAAAAATAAATTATTTTTTACGGGTTGATTTTTGATCACTAACACTTGAGACAATATTTTACTCTTAATTTGATGTCGCAAAAAAGGGACATTTTCCCGTCCGGCCGCTTTTCTTCGGGACAATGGGACATGGTCCCGGAAAACTGGACGTGTGGTAACATTAGGCACACCTCACATTTAACATCTAGAATCAAGATTTGATTCCTTCACTTGGTTTGTTACATACAAAAAATAAATATTTATAAGCCAAAGGGACTTGCTTAGTCCAGCTTGTCAATTAAAATTTAGAAAATGATAACCTTAAAACATTCCAAGCCATTAGGGTATCAATGTTAGAACAGAGTTTAAGCTAAATTAACATGGATTTAACTAGACATTGAAACAACCGGGCCATAATATTATGAATATAATTCGTTTAGCCAAAATCTCACTCAGTCGGTTTTGTGCGAGTACTGCGAGTGCGAAGCGGATTATTTTCACTATACAACGAGCGGCGCGACGCTCGACGGGACGACCTTGTAGTGACGTCACTCGGCCCGTGTATATGTTGTGTAGTATGTTTAGTTTGATTGTGTGCTGTGTGCTGTGTGTTGTACCGCGCGTCAAGTGTGTTGCGTTCCGAGGGCACGTCCGCCCGCGATGACAGTACAATGTTGTGGCCGACTATCTTCTATTCAGGGCTGCAGAACATTAATTTGTAAATTATGGCTTCCAAAAAAAAAAAAATTATATGTTTCACTAATTTTTAAATGAATTTGTCTCGCTAGAATTAACAATCCGTTTTCAAAATTTGGTTTCTGTTAACAAATCATATAGAGTCTTGCCTTATTTTCTTTATAAAAAGAGTTCAAAGTTCCATCGATAATGATAAAATTCTTTGCAAGCTGCAAATATTTGGGTGGACTTCCAGACAGAACGTTGTGAAAAATACATGTCGCCAGAGCTCACTGTTCGAGCAGGTTTTCTGTTATATGTAGTTAAGAATGCCATATTTTATTCGTAAGAAAATCAAGAAAACTCGAAACAACAATGAAATATTATAGCTACACTGAAATGGTACGTAAAAAAAGATGAAGCCTCTCAAAGGTTACATAACCAATTACATAACATCAAAATTGTAGAATACGTATGTCACAAAATGCTGACAAGTTTTATTATAGAAAATATAAAAAAAGGTTGTAGGTTGAGCAGCTGATTCAAAAACCTGTTTTTTTCTCCTGAAAATTTATAAAATTGCTATATTTTACAAATGCCGACCCCTGACTCGCGAAAGTTACCGAAGAAATATCTTCCAGAACCGCGTGCTCGATGACATAACGAAGCCTGTATTAGTGTATTGTACATACATATAATACTGCAGCGTATAATATGGAGTAAGCACTGAAATTTCGCATCGTTTATTCTTATTTCCACAATTTTTTCAACGCCTAGCGAGGTCTAGCGGCGCTCGAAGTCCCACAGAGGCAAAGGTACGAAAGCGGTCACAATTCGGATGGCCGTGATACGGGTTACCAACCTCTAGAAATTAATGTTCCATAACCTAACATTATCACTACGATATTTGACAATTTGGCAACATTTTTAAACGGTGTAAATTTTTTGTATGTACTATGACTAGGGTGATCTACAAATCAGGATAATAATATAAACATTTTACTTATAAACGTGTTTTAAATTTTACACAACTTATAAACAATCATTTACCATGTTTGGTAAATAGTTGATAAATAACCATTTACCAAACATTAATGGTTGTTTATCAGTTGTATAAAATTTAAAATGCGTTTATTAGTAAGTCCAATAGTTTATAATATATTCTAAGGCAGTGTTTCCCAAACCACGGGGCCACGAAATAAAAATGTCGGTTCGCCTAAATTTCATTACGACACTTTAAAAAACAAGTAAGCAACGTTGAATTTTGAGACGAACGAAAAGATGACCAACTCTCTGGCTTTGAGACCCCGAGCATCAGAGCTCGACTGTGATTGTTTGAAGATTTTTGAGAATATTAATTAATAATTGCGGTCGGAACATAATTTTTCATTAAGAACAAGGCAATGGTACGTTTCGATAGTGTTGTTAGAATATTATAAATTAGAATGTTCCTAGTCTGGTTGTTCCATATGAATTAATTAATAAAATAAAGTAAATGTTTTGAACATTTTTAATGACTAGTTTGAAATTTTTGTTTGGGGAACACTGTTCTAAGGCAGAGGTAGGCAGTAGTTAAAACATATACCTATCCAGTAAGTGATATTTGATCGAGAGTTACCATCACATTAAAAAAATAATTTTGTCTAAAACACTATAGATTTTTACCTATTTATATTTTACCCTATGAAACAACTTTGCCTCGTCTATTTAATTAAACTAATGAGATTTTACGAAATAAACGAAACTGGCGACTGTAATTTTGCGATGTCGCGTGCTGTGAAACGGTTCAGATTTGGGGATTTAAGTTTGAGCTACCTACGCAGGTTCGTAACAAAACAAAACACGTAATTAATTTCTTTACTCCGAATAAAATACTTTCGCGTAAAACCACAACTGTGCAGGCTATTATCACTAACTAGAGTGATTACACGATACACTAATCAGCAACGCGATAAGGCCTATTCTAGACAAGATATACCCAGAAGAAATTGCCTACGCGATTCTGTTGCGACTCTCGACTCTGCTCTTAAAGAATAATGACTCTCTCGATTATGCCTGCTCTTAAGGAATAATGGAGTCGAGTAACGTAGTAAGACTCGGCGATGCCATACGTAGTAATGCAAAATCATGTGTTTTTGGTTTGAAAATTTTGTCGCCTAGAAATGTTTCAGATGCTTTAAATAAATACTGCGAGTAGAATACATCTTGGCTTTTGAAATAATCGAGTATTTTTTAGATAAGTTTTTTTATAAGCCCAGAAAAAAATAATGTAAAGGCCTATGAAAACTGCTTTAAAGTTCAAAATCGACAAAATAAAATAAAAGGCACTTTTTGGCCATGTTTTTTTCTTGCACAAATCAAAACAGGCCGATGGTGTTAAGCGGGAATTTAAACCTTATCGCCATCTACGTAAGGGTTGTTATTGATAGCGGCTCAATTTAAAATACTACACGACGTAGTGCATCGCCTTAAGGCTGGAAATAGTGCCGGGTGTACTGTTGGTCATAGCGAATCACGTGGCACTACAGTTCTTCATTAATGATTTTTATTTTCTTTTCTTATATCCGGCAATAGTGAGGAGAAATTATTTCAAATTGTTATTATTTTTTATGTGCTCTGTATTTGTTATTGAATAAATATGAATATGTACGAACAAACGCTGTATGCAAGGACACTGGAGGGTCTAGAGTCGTTCATATAAATTAAAGTCTTGACGTGTACGACGAAGGAGGTAAACAATTAGTTTCCTTATGTCGTTGGGAAAGTGGCGGGGCCGATTCTGCTGTTTATTAATTCACCTGTATATTTCTGTAAGTGACCGACGTAAGCGTCGCTTTATTCCCTGTTGAAAGAAAACCATTCAGAATCTAAACGTTGTTTGAAATAGCTTAAGCCATGTTAAGTGACCAGATCTGATTCAGTGCTTCCCAACGGTCCTTTTCCACACCTCCTTCCTCTTTCACTCCCTCCTCACAACATAACAGAAATTTGGGATGTCGTAATCCAATGATTCCAATGGCTACGCAAGTTAAGACTCTTGGGTTTCTTTGAAGAAAAGAGAACGAAGAACTTTGAAATAATACATCCTCGTAAAAATGAACCCATTGAATAATTCTTGCAGGGGCGCCACGCTATCCGTGATTCTTAAGTGTGTTAAAATGATTACTGTCGAAATAACCCGTTCAGTGTTTGAGCACCATGGAAGCAAAAGAGCTTTAAAATACCCATTAAACAGACACCGTGTGAATATCGTTAACAACCACTCGTGCAAACAACCTACCGCACACTTCATAAATCCGTACAAGCAGTCATTAAAATTAGTATCGATGGGATCGTTAAACTTTATTATTACAGTACCACATCTATGGCAGTGATTTTTCAGGTAACTTGCAAATTGTTGCGCGTTCGGTAATAAATTATACATTATGAACATAATTATGTATTATGTTACTCTTGTTCTAATTCTAGTTTTGTTATGAACGGTCTCACATCACGCAAAGAAATGTAGGACACAGACAATGGAAGTGGGAAAGTCTTGCTAATTGTAATTACTTTTGTTTCTGTATTACTGACATGTTGTGATTTTTCACAGAAAGGGAAAAGTGTAAAATAAAATTAGTAGGCATCAGACCAAAGCAGAATCCAAGAAAAGAAAGATCTTAACTTGATAGGTACTGTAATAGTTGACAGTGACAGTTTTACAACCCTGTTTCCTTGAAAAAAAAGTTTTACTGACACAATAAATATGGCGTACACACGGAGAACAATGATCCTGTTAAAAAAGTGACAGCATGCCAACTTCCTGATAAAATATTAGTCATTCATATTATAATGGGATGTGATAATATCAGTATCAGTATTTGTATGAACACGTGTTCCGTCGTCATATTAACATCTGATACTTTGTTAGGAACTCTTTCAATTCATTCGAGGCCCGCAATTCCATTTTTAACAGGAAAATGAATAATTAGACAAAATTTAACAGTTTTTCAAATCAGTAAGTTTTAGTGTAGTCTTAGTCACAAATAAATACATTTCAAAGCTCCACCGCACGTGATGGAAATTATGTTGCCAGCTGAAAAAAGTGGTCGTGTTGGCCTAGAAAATCCAGACAGAAAAACTTTTCAAATTCCATGACGCTCACCGTCGAAGATTTGGATTTTAAAAATTTGTTTATATTAAATTTAAGACATGCTTTTTTGACAAATGAAAACAGTAAATGTTATGCAAGGTAATCTGATATGTATCGTATATCTTGAATTAAAATTTACTACGATATCAAATTTTTTTTTTCAATGTTTTGATATCTGCAGATACCTAAGTGTGTATTTACAAACCTACCAACGATTGCTATCAATTAATCTTAATTTTATCATTTATATTTATAATGATAAGATAAAAGTTGAAGTTTTGTGGTATGAATATTTGAGCTGCGATACAAAACTACACTTTTTTGTCTAAAATATTTTAGAATAATTATACATAAAGTGAAGCCACCTATAAATACATCTACTATGATAAATAAAAACAAGATTTATTTCCGTGACGTTTTGGCATTATTTAATTTATATCTTTCATTTCAGTAATACTAACAGGAGAGCAATAATAATATAGTTAATTTAATAAACATTGATAAATAAATTATCAAAAAAATGTCTACATCAGCTTCATATATCAAACTTTGATAGCTTCGTTGCACCTTCAACACATTTCTCATAAATCATAAATCTGATTTGTAGATACTATCAATTTTGCCCTGAAAGACAACCGTTCAGAATCATAACATTGTTTACAATGGCTTTGGCTGTTATTTTTTATAATGATAAACTATATTTTTATGTATATTTTTATACATAGCACAAAGGATAACAAATTATTATAAGCAATACTTATTATTATATTTTTACTCGGGAGATATTTTCAATTTGTATGGATATTTCAGGAGACTAATTATTGCTTATTTGTTATCCTTTGTGCTATGCATAAAAAAACTTGTCTTTAAGTTTATCATTATAAAAAATAATAATATTTGACAAGTCAAAATATTTCACCAAAAAATGTAGATGTAATATGTCTCGACGCCATCTAGTGGAAAATTTAGCACTAACAAAGCCTTTCCTACAAAATAAATTTGGTTGTTTGCAGGCGAAAAAATATAATAAGCAGTAATTGTTGATTGAAGTACTAGTACATATTGAATTATTTGGCGTATTGTAAATAATCCGACGTTGCTCAGTGGTCCAGAGCACCTGACCGGACATCAGAATGTGCGGGTTCAATTCCCGTCGGCGGCATTTATTTTTCCTCGAGGGATAGTTTCAATTTTTATGGATATTTCAGGAGACTAATTATTGCATAAAATATTTTTTAAGGCTTTGGCTGTGTTTAGTGACAAGATAATAGCCAGGTACCCATTTCCCAACACTCCTCTTCCATCCTCATCCTTTTCAAACTCATAAAATACCCTTGGCGATGCCATGATAGTCTCACCGGCTCCTGACAGTTAGAATTCTTGTATGGTATTCACATAAAAAACTACGCATGCAACAGAAAGAGAGGTTACAACGGAGCTCTCAGTGGCACGACAATGCCTACTATTTGCATGACACAATTTTAAAAAATTTAATAAGATTCAAATTTTTAGATGCTTACTAATATGAATACATGTAGGTATATACACGTATCAAGGTGTGTAAATAATGTGCGCATGCACGTACGGAGGTAAATATGTATAAGAAAACGTGTACGTATTATGACTGAGAACAATGTGAGTACACAAATAAACTCATATTTACATATAAGACACGCCTGATTGTCTACGTGCTGACAAGTTAATGTTTCAATATTTATCATTTTGATTCAATTCAGTTCTAGAAACGGATAAAATAGCTAATTTTATTCAGTATTTTGAACAAAGTGATAAGAGTATATCAACGTGAAATAAAATAACAACTCTTAGGACGATTGTTTCAGAGAATTTGAACAACTCTTCAAATTTCAAGGTAATTTTAAAGTTCTGTAAAAGATTTTTTCAAGTTCTGTTATTGTTTCAGATCTGTCAAGCAACTAGCCTATAATGATATAATAACAGAACTTGATAGGACTTTCACAGAACCCGAAAATGAACTTTAAATTTGATGAATTGTTCAAATGCTGTGATAACCCATCCTTACTGTCTGAAGACTAGAATTTCTAAATTAACGTTAATTTTTTATTATTATTATTTTTATTGAAATTTCAAAGAAGGGGTAAAAATTAATAAAATGTTACACAAGATTCTTAATTACATAAGTTACTAACCCAGTTAGTAGAGAAATATTCTGGGGTATAACTGGGGATCTAGTCTATTTACACTCGCACTGAGAAGAATTACTATTGCTAATTTATTGGTAATGAGGTTAAAACCGAGATTGCAGGCCTTACGAATGAGTTAGTAGGTTTCCTGATAAACTTTTAGTAAATTACGAATATACTATCATGATATCGGAACACGTGTTCATGAAAATCATAAATATTTTTGGATTACAACGAAAATTCTCTGTGTCGTAATAATGTGTTATCAAGGCAAATCGATAAAACTTTCTTAAATTGATGTTTTATTAATAAGGCCTGTTAATTTACTCAGTGTTTAAATAATAAAGGCACAATGTAATTGCTTAAAAAATGTAGGTACATATAGTTAAAAAAAATACCAGTAAGTATATAAAATATTATAAATATTGGACAGTAAATGAATTAGTGAAAATAGTAAAAGAATATATCTGCATTTCATCGGTAAAATATCAGTCCCTTGGTTTTGGATAAAAATGTAAAATTAGTCTTTTTTTAATGTATACCGTTTTGATTATTAGTACAATTCCTTTCTTTTTCAGGAAAAATCAGATAGGCGATGAGGATGAGCGTGTACATATTTTGTAATTTGATGAATTATTAAGGACAAGTTGAACGCGTGCAGACTTGGCGCCACGCGGCATAAAATATACTCAAGCGAATAAAACACATTCAACTTTTAATCAACGACCTGAAAGTGGAAAACTAATTCAATTCTTATCTTGAGTACCTACATAATATATTTATATTGGAAAAAAATTCGTGAAGACGTACCGTCGATAGTTCGAACAAATGACACCTTCATCAGAACTAGAGTTCAGAAATAATTTCAGGAACATAGGCACTTGAACGAAAGCATGAAAAGCAATTTAGCTTTGTTTCAATTTCATAAAAAAAACTGAACTGAAATAAAACACAGGTTTTAATCCACTATTCATAATTACTCGTATTCACAATATTATCAAGCATGTACCATTGCCTCAAACATCATCGGGGCTGAATAATAGTTAAAATAAATTACAAAAATTGTCATATTTATTGGCATGACACATAAAATGGAGCAACACAGGAAAATCAACAGGGTTTTACCAGGTTTATCTTATAATAAAAACTATTATTATTATTTATTATCTATTACTATAAACATTATTACTGAAATTAAGATTTTTTTAAACCAATTATACTGTTTCATTATGCAAGGTTCTTTAAAAACACAGTATAGCAAAGTAAACTGGGCTAAATCAACTGAATCCTGATCTTACTATCCAACTTTTTTAACAATGCTTTCAAAATAAATAAGCCAAAAAGGTTTCGATCTTTGGTGAGTTGTGCCTCAATGTTGTGAAAAGGAACTTTTATTACTGCAGGATACTTGCAATGTAATCTTTTATAACAAAATAAAATAACTATATAAAAATCAATTATTAAGAGAATAATTAATGACGCTTGCGATAAAAATCAATGGAGTCTGCAAAGAAATGCAAGATCGTATAATTTGGTCTTTGGCTCTATACTCATTGGGCGAAGTTTGGTCAAGTCAGTCACCTCAAGTCCCAGGTCACCTTACGGCGTCTGGGCCACGGCTGGTGGCTGTTGGTACAATGGACCAACTCTGCAAAGGTCATCCTGCGTTAAATCAATGACACTCATACCCAGGCATCATTTAAAAGTCATTGCAGCCACTTTAGGCGACTGGAATAGTGTGAAATGGTGATAATGGTAAACCATTAGAACATTAGGAGCACCATCCGGTAGTCACGAACCTCCCAGTCACGAATGATTAGGACAAAGAATCTTGCCGCATATGCTAAACGCTAAAACGGAATTTGCGATAAGGTATTGTGTCATTGGAAAGTATCATTTTTTATATCATAGTTTATTTAAGTATATTATAACAATGGTATTTCTTAGTCCTCCTTACCTGTGCTGAGGCGGACAAAAGTTATTTAATTAGGTGCGTCTTCTAAAATTTTGTTTCCCGAATTGTACTTGTAATTAAACTTTTCTATTCGTTTATTAACCGGCGGAAATAGTTGAGTTTTGTCCAAGTGTTGTTTTATAACGTGAAATTTTTTTAATGTCATTTTGATTCCATATACTGTGATGGATAAGCAAACTGGGAATTCCGTATGTTTATACATAGTTTCAATAGTATATTTTTGGCATATATTCATTTTGATTCGATCAAGTGTGATGAACCTGGTACCTGGTCTGACAGGGGGTTCCTTATTTTTTAATTCATAGTTTCAAAAGTACATTTTTGGAACCTGGTCTGACAGGGGATTACTTATTTTTTATTTCATAGCTTCAATGGAATATTTTTGGCATACATTTGCTGTGCATATAGAGCGCTGTTCGAGAGTTTTTGCTGCTTCGTAAAATAAGATCTTTCCTCTACGATAAATAAATTAAAAGATAATTGAAAACATGTACAATTATTTCAAGCTACATTTTAATACAACTGCGTAGGTCATTTAATGTTATCGTGTCGGAAAAAAATAATGCTAAGGCGAGAAGGGGCATGATTTAATAGTGCAGCATATTGTTATCACATGATGCACTGAGATTTCTTTACATCAGTATAATATAATGTATATCTATGGCTTGTCGTTATCGGAGGTTCGCCTGTATCGGTTCTGATAACAGAGTCAACAATTTTGTGAATGTTTGCGTTGTAAGATCACAGGTCAATGATACGGAGAGCTTTTGAACCCTTGTTGATGGACGTTTGAAACGGAGAAAAAATATACTTTTAATAATTTATTTCGTTTATGTAAGATTAAAACAATTAGACTGGAAAACGGAATTTAACGGAACCTATGCCGATTTGATTTAAGATAAAACTGAGGATCGGTTCTCGCCGCAGTGCAAAAATATGTCACATAACTTTATATGTGTATATTTTTATGATATTTAGCACACTTCTGAAATAAGACAAGACGCCATATTAATTGTTACGTGTTTTACACTGTTCATTAATATATATTTATGTATATTAATAAACATTTAATATATATATGTGGAATAATTTTCTCGGTTTACCCGCTTAACGTAGTCCTTAAAAGACCTTTTTAACTTCTGACGTTTCGGACAGATCTCACTGCCCATCTTCAGAGGCCTTATGTCTTGAGTTTTGTCTCAAACTGATCGCTTTCGAGTGTCTACAAAACTCAAGACATAAGGCCTCTGAAGATGGACAGTGAGATCTGAAATTGATACAGAATAGGAATGAAGAATTGAAAACACATAGAAATGCCTAAAAATGAGTTTGTTTAACGTGTGAGCAAGATATGTTTGCACTGCAAACGATATAACCAGTATGATTGTTAAAACGCATTATTCTATTTTTTCAGTAAAATCCAAATTAATGATCATCAATTTTGATTGATCTGTTGAAATCGCCTTCATCTTGATGTCTGGACGACTCCTTGTGCAACTTAATTAGAGGAAAAACCGTTATCAATGGCGAAATAATATGTGCTTTATTCACATTCACTCGCTGTTTGTGATGCGATGTTTCCTGGTGTATCAGTTGCCTGTCAGATATTGCAGCGAGTCTTGACTGCCGCTGATAAGGGGACCACGTGACCCCGCCGCTGATAACAGCTATCATGGCAATACTAAGCACCATCGCAGAAGATTGGGGTCAAATCGAGTCGAATAATATATCTGGTTTGCTACCCACATACATGACGTTAAGTGAGAGAATATCATATTATTTAATCCGATAGATGCGACTATATCATGTATGCGCTTTAAACAGCAAGCCTCAAATGGGACTACCGAAAATATGATCCTAGTTTTACAATGAGATCATATATGAGATTGTGACAGCGTGCCCCAAGCCAGTAGCAAAGATGATCCGTGATATATTCGGTAAAGTCGAAAATCTTTGCTCAACATTACACCTTTATCAAAATATCAACTTCATTTCTTCGCGCTATCAAATCAACTTTAAGATTTCATCAATAACATTAGTTTCACAAAGAAAAATCTTTGGCTATAAAATTTCGTGCAGCGATGAGTCGTTCATGAACTAGCCGCACAAACGAGCTAGCTCTTTTTGATGAGTCGTATTCGGACGACTCCCTGTAAGCCGTACCACGGCTTATTTGAGCGGCGACTCTTTTTTTATCAGGAGGTACTTTAGTAAAAATAGCGCCATTAAAGTTATTCAAATATTAATTGTTATTACACTGTCAGAGTCGTGAACGGCGGTTGACAGTCCGACATCTGGACTTATACACCTACTAACATATGTACCTAGGCGGCGTACCGGTACTAAGAGTCGTACGATCAATCATACGCTTACGCTGGGAGCCGTATCGGGGGAGACTTAGCGGGGGAAGTGTACTAGGAGAGCCGTATCGGGCGAGCGCAGTATTCCCATTGCTCTTAACGCTCTGAGCTCATGGCTCCCGTTCAATTGAGCCGTCGTTCAATTGAGTCGACTCATTGAGCCGTACAAAAATATTGAGCTGATATAGTGGCTTCCGCTCTAAATAAGTTTCATTTGCTTAAATTTCATAAATATGCAGAACTGTGTTACTTCATAATTATTAAATATTCAATTCGATCAAATGGGATGGCGATATACCGTGACAGATAAGTGTAAGAGAGACATAGAGCGTGCTAAATGGGTTAGAACCAAAAGGTACCAAGTCATGATATATTATCAAAGGAAATTGTTTTATTAATAAGGCCTGTTAAAAAAGGGCAAAAATCGATTTGTCTCTGTAAATATGAAAGGTATTTCTAGGGTGTGTAATATATTCAGTGGTAAATCTGTCGTGGTAACTAAAAACACAGGGACTGCATTGAGACTCTAAAAGAAGACACTGTGTTTTTAGTTACGATGGCAGAATATACGTACGTAGGACAGTGTTGCTCTTTCCTTCGTGGTTGGTGGCAATAGTCGTCGACCAAAAGCGGAAAACTTTTTTTTATTACTACTGGTTTTTTCTGGTAGGTACCTCAGCCAATTTCGACCTTCAATAACCAATTAGCTATATTCCTATGAAGTTGGTATCTACATATATTGAATGGAGATATGTGGCTACACTCAGTTAAACACTAGAAATAACCAGTAAGGTAGGATTTCAATTATAATTCTATCGGTCGATCGTAAAAAGCTTGGACCCTTAATGGAACGACAGTGAGTTAAATTTAAAATTAATTTCAAGGTATTTGATTTTTTTTTAAATTATTAGATAACATATTGTAAAAGGTTAAATAACTTGAATCTTATCAACCTACACGATAAACGCAATATAATATATAATAAATCTCTCCTGAAATAACGTCACCGTCCGAAATTCAATAAATAAATAGTAATAATACTTACTACAGCAAATGTGCCAGCAAATGCCCTGTGCAAATTTGCAACCATTACTAAAAATACATTATGTGAACAATTGTTTATAAAATAGATTAGTTAGTAAAATTAACAAAAGAAAATAATAATAATATACAGTAGGTAGTATGTATGTAGCGAATAGAAATGTTTAGTCAGTTATACGTTGAGGTTTTTGTTAACCTGCCTCACTAGGCTAGCCTGTGTTGGGGCAGTCATTTTACAAGTTAATTTAAAGACATAAGAATATACCCACACTTTTATCTACTAGCGATTGGTGTCATATATATATATATATACATTTACCATATTATTTAATTAATACCATTCCTCAAAATATTAACATGGAAACATAAAAACTGCTTACTGCGGTTTAAAGCCAATGAATATACCTAGATTTTATTTTCCCCATATTTTTAGGTTATATAAATTTGGTACATTTAGGCAAGCGATCGCTCAAAACCTTTTTGAAAACTTGACATAATATACCAAAAATGGATCGAGTGGTACAATATAATTACTCAAAGCTTTGTTAAATCAATAATTTCAGTGCACCGGTAAAGGCCGCAACATTAATTTTGATCCAAATTATTTTTTTACTATTATTTTTTTTATTTAAATTTTGAAGTTATGGTAATGCTGTAGTGAAAAATGAAACATGAAGGTTTGCAAATGAAATAAAGAGAAAAAAATAAATTACATCTTATTATTATTATTACATATTTAAAAGACCTACAAATAATACAGAATAAAGTTATAAAAAAAAACTTTTCAATTATAACCCAGATACCTCCCCACCAAAAAAGTATACCAAGAAACGAAATGAAAATCAGAAAACATATAACATATGCTTATTAATCTAGAAAATCCAAAATGGTTTTTTACACACGAACGCAATATTTATAAAAAACATCACAAGTACATGAACACATGACAATATAATAAACTATACACACATTCAGCAAAAACTAAAAGTGGCGAAAGAAACATACGCCACGAGGGTGTGTGTACACATATACAATCTCCTTCCCAATTGCCTGACATCAGTAAATAGAATGAATATATTTAAAAAAAACTGTTTGCTCTAAGATCAGCGAGTACAATTAAAATGTACTTATGTAAGTTTGGAAGTAAACAATGATATTAAGATTTTTTTATTTTTAATGTGTACTTTTAAGTTACGAAAGTGAAATGTGTATATTTATTTTGTTTTGGTAGAAGATTAAATGTACGCGGACAAACTGCTGCGTTTGCATTCATCTGGTATTGATTTGGGGGGTTTAAAGTACATTATTAGTCCTTTTGCTAAATTTATATTTTTTTTTTCATCTTTGGCAGAATAAATAATTCAAGAATACTAAATATTTTTAGTTCTTTGTATGATAAGTCAGTCGTGAATTTTGAGTGTTGTAGGTATTTTGTACTACAGTGAAAAGATTTAAAAAAAAAAACACAAATTTAAGCAAAATGTCGATAGATAACGAACCGATAAAAAATACGAACACATTTTTTATGTACGTATACTCCGCGTAGTTAGTTGTTATAAAAATAAAATTATAGAGATGTGTTTTGACGTCAATTGAGTAACGCGTCATCACTGTATCGATTATCCTAACATGTTTTTAATTCTGTATACTCCTAGCATGTTTTTCGTCAACCACACTGTAGACGAAACTAAATATATATATATATATATATATATATATATATATATATATATATATCAATATAATTTATTATTGTCGTAGTCAATGCGAAGATTGTTGACATTAGACGATTAAATCATGTGATGATGTGATACGGAATATTTTGGAATAAACTGGCGGTAACAAAATGCGTCTATTTACGTTTTGATGAAAAAACAGGTGGATTTTATTTTTGTAGCATCGATGACACGCTAAGTGCAAAGCATGAAATCGATTCGTAGTTAAGGTACACCCAACATTTGAATACGCAGCACAGAATAAAGAATAACACTACAAGTATTTTGTGGGCGTGCTTCGTGATCCAAATATAAGCCTATATCTCCAAACAAAACTGTTTCACCACGAATACGATATTTAAGTGGGATAGCGATTTACAATTCAGGTAAGGTTAAGATAGACGTACCGCGAGCTAAATGGTCTAGAACCAAAAGGTACTAATTCAGTGGCACATTTGTTTCCATACAAATTTGTATACAAGGCACTTCTAAGGTTCTCACCAAGGTTCAATCATATAAATGTTCTCCAGAGAACTACAATAATTACAGATTGAAAACATATGAATTCAAATAGTTCTGATATCAGTCAAACTAAGAACTATTTAACTGGCAAAGATTAGAGACGGTTAGCGGGGATTGTTTTTGAAATGTCAAATGCAAAAAATATTAATAGCAACACTGGTTTTTAGAATAACGATTGAAATGTATGCAGCCTTACTACGTGCCACATATTATTGTTAATTTTGAACAATAGATCTTCCAACGGACCTAGAAATTTCAGGACGTCAGAGTTCACAGTTTTTTACTGATAGATACAGATTCTCTGCTTTTTTGCAATAGAGAATAAAAAACTAAAAATAAAATTAACCAAGTTGTTTATTTTTTTAATCCACAGTAGTGAGTTTTCCTTTGGAAGAACGTCGGCCATGTTTAAATTTAGAACGTAACGCTCGTCTGACATATAACGAGCTTACATCAAAACGAAATCGTAAGTAAACAGACTTACGAGATACGTACTATAAAAATACAGAAAACACTGGGTAAGCGAAGAAAAGCAGCCGGAATCATTGGTTAAGTTGCAAGAAGAGTTTGGTTATTACCCATGACTGTTTCCAACAGCATTTATCTTGGAAATGCGCGGTGTATGCAGCCTTAGTTCCAGAAGCGATGTTGCATTACTCCTGATGGCGTATAAGCTTCTAAACGGTTTAGTATCAATACCAGACATTCTGGCTAAAATAGGATTTTATGTCCAGGATAATTTTGCGCGAGGCCGCAAACACAGGCTTTTGATTCTTCCTAGGTGCAGAACTAACTTACCAATTGTGATGCCCTTGGGAAGAATCACTAGGTTAATTAACTGCCTCGCAGGAAATGTGGATATTTTCCACATCTATTTAAACATGAAATATTATTATTCAATACTTAACATTGTAAACATAAATTTGAAACTTTTTTCTTTGTCCCACTTGTAAATGTATTTGTTATTCACTTTTTTGTAAATTTTAATTATCGATATTGCAATGTTCTGGTTTATACTATTTTTGCAAATAAACAATAAATAAAATAAAAATAAATAAATAAAAGAAATTTACGATTAAGAATTAAAAAATATGAGCGAAAAAAAAGGTGTTAAAATTTTGACAAATGAATTTCAGGACGCAACTGAATTCAAATTAAACACGTTACAGTAAATCTTTAAGACCTAAAAAAAAGCAGAATTTTGTTTGCGTCGAAGCAGCCAAAGCTGGCGAGCCGTGAGTTTTACCGTCATATTCGTAATTTTAGCTATCTAAAATGCTTTCAGGTAATAAAATCAAATCCATCATGAGCCATGGAGCTGTGAAATTCGTGTAATTTCGTGCAGATTTAAGCGATAAATTGAATATTACATTCATGGCGGGTTTATTAAAGTACAGTTTATGCAGTCCATTAACACGAAAAGTGTTCTTATATATTTTATTTGAGTAAACACGTCATACGTAAAATTAAATGCATAATACTAAAATATATTGAAATAAAGCCTTTTCGTTTTTAATAACAATATAAACAATTTATGAAACACTATTGAAAACGAAAATTATGATGCCTTTTTGTGTAAGATTTTTGTTGTGTAATTTGAAAAGTGATAAAAAGAGGTAAGATGTCACTTCAAAATAATATGTTTGTTTCTTGTCAAATTCTCAAATGTTGAAACCGGCTATTATAGCGTCAGGAGTTCTTTTCAGTCTAATTATGAATTATGTTTCAATACGAATGAAGCTTTGGTTTTTGTTTTCCACGATTTGTTTGTCTGTTCGATCCCATTGTAATACGGATTAAAGAACAAGACCCCTAAACAAACAATCGTCCTTATAACATTTATGTAATTTTCCATTGATGCGATAATCCGCAAAAGTATAAACATAACCTAATACAGAAGAACAAGACAGATCACACGAATCAGCGCTACACGTGTACTTGCACCGGGTAACTGTAAACAACAAACAACATTGTCAACAATATGGTTGATTGGTGGGTGGAAAAGAGATTGGGGGGGAGGGTACGGCCGGGCCCCCGACACACCTTCCCACGTGACGTATGCGCACATACGTCAGGAAAATTCACGTCAAACCTCAACAAGTCCGCGTATCGTTGGGTCCCGTACGCAACAATTTATTGAAGTGTTATTATTATTTGATTTTCCAGTTTACATTAATGCTTTTCTTAACACTATTTTTGTTATTATTTGATCTACAGTTTTGTACGACTACGACTTTTCAACAATGACTCAACACTAATATTATTTACATTTGTTTTCTGTTTTCATCAATGCTATATTATTATTTTTTTCAGTTCTGATTAATGCTTTCTTATTACTTACTAGGTGTATCCCGCCACACGTTGCTGTGGATCAGACTATGTCTGCAGATAGAGAAACCACAGCGCGTGTTGTTCTTATATCCGACAGATGGCACTGTTTTTTTTTAAAAAAGCATGTTTGTCCAGCAGATTGCACTATTTTTACCTGTCACAGGTGACATCTACATAATGTATATGTATAAAAACAAACGCGTATTCGAATGCATCATTCACAAGAACAAAGCAACATTAACATTTTTTTTATAGATTATTTGTTTTTGGTGTTAAATAACTCCAAACAATTCCGCATAATAAATATTACGAATTTTGACAACGTTTATTATTGGAGTGTGTTTATTATGACACGTTATCTCGGTGTTATCGAACACTTATCGGATTGATTTCGCAATTTATTTTTTTCCTTGATTTTATTAGAAAAGCACACGGAATCATCATTGACGCTTCAACTTTTTGGTCTCAGAATACAATGTGATTTATGTTTTTTTTTCTAATACTCATTATAGCATCTAATCAATTCTGTACTGAATCAATAAATAATAGAAAAAAATTATTAAAATTGTGAATTGTGAACATTTCGTTCTAGCATCTTGTCTTTTTTGCTTTCATACAAGACGTGTGAGAAGCAAGATTTTCGATGATTCTGACTCTCTTTGGGGCTACCATAATATACTCACATTAACAAACCATATTTAAAAAAAAACATATTAATTAAATTATTCTAATGTAGGTATCAATAAAAAAATGGTGTCTTTATGAATAAGTGAAAAAATAAAGCCACTTGATAACATAAAATCACATAATTCCTAAAAGAAAAGATAATTTAAAATAGTTTGCATTCTGATAGAAGCAACATTAACATATTCGCCAACTAGTACAAATATAAACTCTAGTATAAATTCACCACGCATGTATTCTCCTTGTGCCCAGTAAGACGATCGACCTATTCTTAGCTCCAATATACATATATCTGGCAAAGCGTCAAGTCATTTCAAGACATGCGCTTCAACTCTTTAAAGTTCTTTTTCAATATCGTAATTAGACTGAACAGCACTCCGTACTAACCGGTTTCAGCATTCAACACGAAACAAACATATTATTTTGAATTGGCGTAGTTATTTTTTCAAAATACACAACAAATATCTTGCACAAAGAGGCTGTTCCGTCACGCCGTTTGCTTTGACAGGCCGTGTGCTAACCAATCGTATGGTCAGAATTTGAACTGTGTAGTTTAAATTCACACACGTCAGCTATAACCACGGAGGGCCGTGAGCCGAACATTCGCACAAAAACCGTTCGTCCTGTCAAAACCAATGTGTACACCATCGCCGGTTGTTTATCGGAATAATCACTTAATACGAATTTTATCGCAATTTAATTTAAAATAACTAGTGCTAACGAACCACGATCACCGTCCCAGTGCTGACAGATGAGTCTCACCATGCAGATTTCATTCGCCACCCGGTAAGTTGATTGTGAATTAACCTTACGAATTGTGTTTTCGCATTCGCCTGTCACAAGCCATACACTTTATCTGTGTGGAATAGCCCTTTAAAGTACGGCTATCCCAACCCTTGTTTGTTCCTCGAACAGAGGCATCATCATTATTGTTTCAATAGTATTTCCTAAATTATTCATATTGTTTTTAAAATCGATAAGGCTCTATATTAATGTATGTCAGTATCATGAATTTACTTTTACTTGACATGTAACTATTTAATAAAATAAAATATGTAGGTAAATTATTCATTGTTAACAAATAGTCACATCTTTATGTACTGTGTAAAGGGTTTTCCAATAAGAGGTGATATTCTGATTTTCAATCGTAAAAGATCAATGGTTTCGTTGCTTGTGTGGCACGTAGCGCCGTCTTGTTGAAAGAAAACGTTGTCCAGATCAATACCATCCAATTTCGGCCATAAAAAATCATTAATCATCTCTCGATAGCGCAATCCATTCACCGTAACTGTTCCTCCAGCCTCATTTTCGAAAAAGTAAGGTCCAATGACTCCGCCGGACCATAAACCACACCAAACAGTCACACGTTGAGATTAGAGAGGCTTTTCAACAATAACTCTTGGGTTTTTCGAGCCCCAGATGCGACAATTTTGCTAGTTGACGAAGCCACCGAGGTGGAAATGGGCCTCATCACTCAAGATGATTTGCATTTGATTCACTCAAGTGAATTTCAATAATTTTAATGCGTTGTTGAAGCGTGTATCGTTCCATTTTTATTAATGGCGTAGTTTCTACTTGTCAAATGTCAAAAAATGACAGCTTCAAAAGTAACATCTACCGAAATAGCGGGCTATTCAAAATAACACCTCTTATTGGAAAACCTATACATAAGCTGCAATATAAAAAATAACCCACCATTTATAAGAATAATTTTGAAAGTAATAATTAATTTACAGCTCAAATATGCATAGGAGAAATTTACACTAGGATTATTATTTTCTGGAGGTTTGAGAAGTTTAACGTAATACGACCTAGAAAAAACTACTTTATGCCGATTCTCTGTTATAAATAACGTAAATAGTACTGTACACGGGAAATTGTAATAGTCTGTGTAGCGTAATCTGACAGATTTGAACTCCCAAATTGTACAATTAAATTATAGATGTAAATTTTTCTATGGTTTGTAATAAATCAACAAAGTCTCGAGTGTTTCGCTATAAATAATATGTAGATATCTGTAAATCTGCATCTGAACTGATTGATTTAAGCAATATGCAATGTATGGATGTGCGATATGCGGTGAAAACATTTTAGAATTAAAATTATTCTCCAGTAATTTTCCATTTGCACATTAATTAAAATTATTATTTTAGTGACGTCGTTGATGTATCGCGTCGCGTCGAGACACGTTATATTACCAACGACTGTGAATGTAGAATACATATTATAAATAGCAATTATTATTTACATATTTTAATTTTATACTATTATTGACATTAATTATGAAATGTCTACGATATCGATCAACGCAGGTTATGATTTTTTGCTATCAACGTAGTAGTCAGTTATCTATACTCTACGTATTTATGTAAATATTCAAAAGATTAGGAAATAAATAAAAAATAAACATTTTTGAGTGAACGTATCATATCGGCTTATTTTATTTATTTATCTTTGGTAGAAAAATGTTTCGTATAAACACGCGTTATTTATTAAAAAAATATTCTCGTGTATTTAAATTATTGTCATAATGATTAACTGCACTCCACAGACATAGGAATTAATAGACGAGAAGATAATGGCGAGGGGTAAAATCAACTGTTGAAGAACGAAGGGAGTAAGGCTGACTGTGATTCGTCAATAAATCAATCTGACAGTAAATAGGCATCTCGCATTATAATATCACCATTTACTTCTTAAAAGTAAAACCTGCTTTTGAATGAAAAGACATTTTTACATGGGAGCGCAAATTACTCGCCACGTTATGAACAAATTTGCGAAGTCCAAATTCGGCAAAAAAATTCGGTTGTATTTTCAGAGTCGAATATTTCGTTTAAGTATTTAGTTAAGACACTTTTATAAATGTTCATAATTTACTTCCCAGCAACCAACCAGCTTTGTGTTTCGCGTCCAGACGTTTCTCGATGTGAGAATGTGATGTTTCTAAAACTGATCTATATTATACGATGTGAATATGCTTAAAATAAAGTAAAATAATGCTTATATATGGAATGTAATACGACAATTGGGTTTATTCTCTTTTTCACATCTATTTTTACAAGTTTTCATAGTACAAGTCAACATTTTGCCGTGTTATTTCGTAAAATGAACCGATGATGCCTCGACCATAGTTCGCACAAGAATGATGACGTCACGTTTTCAAATTTCACTTGAGGTCATACGCGAGCACAGCCGGTTCCAATGGAACCGGTATGGGGAGTGGGGATAATACGCTTTTAATCACTTAGGGCAGGTCTACTAATATTCATATGTCTATGCTGCACTCTTATACTTCACATTGCAAAGTGGAATACTTGCAGAACGTGTATTTGAAAATGACAGTGGTCATAGGAAGAATCCAGTTAGATGAGAAAGTTGCTTTAACACGGTTTGACATAAATCAATAAGCAAATTGAAGCAATATTTGTTATTTGTTTTGGGGGTGTTATGCCGTGTTGCGCAGATGTGTTGCTGACACTGTAACGTTGTCCGAAATATTGGCTAAAGAAGGAGTTAGCGCAACACGGCATAACACCCCAAAAACAAATAACAAAAATACTTTTGGCCGTGAAAATCTTAAATCACATTTAAATTGAAGCAAATACAAGAATATTTTCAAAATTCGGTGGCTATTATACTTTATAATTGCATAATAATTATACAATGTCCCACCATATTGGTATTGTTTTTTTTAATATTGTTGGCGGTTCCATGATAACTCAACACAGTGACAATACAACACACTTTAAAAAAGTGATATAAAGTCATAAGAAACGATGGAAAAAAATTAACCTAACCTAACCTACTTAACCCAGTTAATAAAGTTTTTGTTTCATCACTTTCCATGACTTTATATAACTTTTTAAATATGTGATAAATTATCATTGTGATGATTTATCCGGTCACCAAAATATATACATGCATTCTTCTCCTTGTGAATTAAATCTTTCAGGCTAATAAAAATAATACAATAAAATTAGGTTGGAGTATATTTTCACAGTATAGTGCATATGAGTATATGCACTCAACTTACACTGGCTCTTAATTTCAGCAAGTCGATATGCTTGCAATCACTTCTCCACTATTTATGACTAATAAGTTGATTATAATCAACACGCATTAAAAATCTCGCAGTCATTTTATTACTTACAGTTCGTTTAGAAAGTGGAAGAATCCAAAAATAAAACCAGACCTTAATATCGGATTTATAATTCACAAAATCAAAACAGGGATAGGTTGCTTCAGGTGATGCGATCATCTAAATTCGTATGGTATTGATTGATTTGTATATTTACCAGGAAAAAAAATCAGATAAGGTACTCTTAGGACGGGTTGTTTCATAGAATTTAAACAATTCATCAAATTTTATTTTTTTTAGATTTGATGATATAATAATAGAACTTGAATAGAACCTTCACAGAACTTGAAAATCAGCGTTGAATTTGATGAATTATTCAAATTCCGTGAAACAACCCGTCCTTAGAATCGTACTGGTGAGGGTTCATAATTTAGTGTGGAAAGATGTTGGGTTCGAACACGTTCCGACATCGTGATAATGTATTCGAAATTTACTAAGAGTTTATCAGGAAACCTATTAATTTATTCGTTAAAGGCTAGCAATCCCGTTTTCAACAGGATTACCAACAATTCGAAGAGATTCTTAATAAATTAGGAATACTAATTTTTTCCGTGTAGGTTAATTAAAGGAACAGAAAGGAGGTCCAAGAACCCTAAACCCCTCCCCCAACACATTACATTGTAGACGGTACAATTAACAGAAACATAATTTTATTACGAAACTAGATCAGCTAGCGCATGGCGAAAATTTTGTGTCGGCGATCAGGAAGTAAAAGAATAATTAAATATATCTAATGTTTTTGAAATTTCATTCAATATCACCAATCCTCTTGTCATGGTATGCTGTGCTAGAACATCTTTTCTTCCGTGTGGTATCTTGAACAAGTCGTGGTGACATAATATTATGTCCGGATATATTAGAAGATACTCTCAATTCTGATGTGGTGAAAGACAACCATTCGGAATCGAAACTTGTTTGAAATGGCACTAGCAGCTTTTTGTGACCAGATTACAAAACATCCCCTTCCTGTTATCCCTACTCGCTTAATCCCTTCAGTCTCATAACCCAATTAGAGATGCCATAGCTCCACTGTCAACGGACAGTTGGAAGCAGTTAGGATTCTTATGCTATATTTACAAAAAAAATATATTGATCGATATCAAAATGAAACAAAAAACTTTACGAAACTAATATTTCAGAGGACAAAATTGAGTGTAAATGCGTGAAAATTCACCAATAAGATAAGTAAATCGTCTATCATCTATCAGCACCTTCATGTGTGTTTTAACTTTGTTTTCTGCCTTATTGTATGGGGCCCGTTGTCACTGTACTTGTATGAGTTGCTAGAATAAGGTTCCTTTTTGTGCAAGTGTTGGTGTGTCGAGAAATGCAACAGGCGTTATGGGCGCACGCGCAGAAACCAATTTGGGTGGCAACAGGTGGAAAGCTGCCAAAAGTTCGGGAGATAAATGCCGCTCTAGGGGACGTCGGATTTTCCAAATAAAACTACACGGGGCTCGACTTAAGCTCGGGAATCGCAGCCTCTTAATGAGGTGCTGCGGAGATGAAGAGGGTAAACCCCGCTCAGTAAATACTCCGTCTTGTTCCATTCTGTTTATGGGAAAGGATAACAACGTGAGACATCATTTGAGATTCTAACAGTTTTATAATGATTGAGTTTTGGGGAAACATTCCGTTTTTCGCTTCCACTTCCTTTAGTCAACGTTTCAGACAGCCTTGCAGTGTTCATCATCAGAGCAGATCTGTCAATTGCTATGAAGGTAGATTTACTTGTATAAAAGTGATACCGGGTTTCCCTCGCAATTTTCCACAACATTCACAGTCAACAGTCATTTTAAAGTGCATGTTAAAAAGAATTTATGTATAATTAAAACGATAGACGTTTAAAGACTAGATAGGTATAGTTTTTACGTTATTCTAATATGAATATATTTATTTGCAGTTTACATTTTTTGTTGACTTTAACTTCTTGAGTCCGCGTATAAATAATTTGTTAACCCTTTCAGCAACGCACCTTTGTTACCACATATAGACCATATTGTATACTTGATAACATCTTAAAAAAATATTTGAAAATTTTGGTGTAAATTGTTTTTTTTTTCTTACTAATTAAGATTTTTTTATTTGTTTATTTTAATTATTTTTAGACATCAAAGGGTTAATTATTATTATCAGCAAGGAAAAAACCTATCAAGCAAAGAAATTTTTAATTTTTTAAAATTTAAATTTGAAGTGTAACATTTGTGAATAAAAAGATAATTAAAATATCATATAAAATAATAATGGATTCCAGTAGATTCCAGCAAACCAGCCGAAACAGGATCTGTCATTATATTTAAGGTGTTTGTCGGTGGAATAAAGATTGCAAGCTTGCAAAAATAAATATGAAGAATATCCTTCACAAGTAATACGCAAAATACGGAGCTATTTGTTTCACTAAATCGTGATATATTCATTTTTTTCTTCATGTTCCTGAGGAAGAACTGGTGGTATTGAAAGGGTTAGTTAAATAATAGAACAACATATAAAACGTGTTATTGAACTTCATTAGTATATACTATCATCCCTTTAATCCACACCGTGATATTAGAGCATCATTTTGTATTTTCTTTCGCCTACGATGAAGAGTGTAGAAGAGCCGCGTTTATCCCATTTAAAAACCCTTCAGACGGCAACCATAAAAATACCTTTTCTGCGAAGTTTATGATATAATAAGATAAAAGTTTTCTAATACAAATTTATTATTATTTTTCCGCGGTATTTCCACCGAATAGATAATGCACACTAGAAATGCCTTCCATGTAGATTTGAAACCACTCACTTAGTACCGTTTGGTTCTAGCCCATTTAGCATGCACTCTGTCTCATTATACTTGCCAGAGGTCAAAAACTGTCTTCCCATTTGATCGAAATGAAAAAGACATAATGATAATGAAACACTGAAATTAAATTTAAGCAAAGAGTGGTCCATTGACATAGATACAAAGACGGGTTATGTTCATACTAATCGAACAAAAAACATGGCACGTTCCTGATTCAAGATTGAAATCGAATAACGAAACGCACGAGAAAAGCCACATCAAATTTGTGTGAATGAATGAAATGTCTACAAATAACATCATACATAGGCTAATGAACGGAACGCATTAGAAAGAGATAGCCACTCAAAGAATATGTGTACGGGTGAAACGGCTATATTATCATGAACGCCTCTCGTTTCTCTTGCCTCCTTGCGACACTAGTTGCCACCTTAAAGCGGCCCACTGCCGGGCGAGCATGTCCGCGCCAAGCATGACGTCACAGGCGAGTGACGAACATTTTTGTATTAACGTCTTGCTTGGACTGTTCGCCGCGCACATGCTCGCCCGTCAATGTCAACTGTCTGTCCCTCATACCGGTTGTCCTTCACACTCTTATGTGTTTCTGCATTCGCAGTCTCACTTTTTTTTATTCGAAAAGTATTGTGAATAATTTATTGAAATAATAAGTGATTTTTTAGTTCATGCGAATGGAAAGAAACTGCATTAGTTTTGGTTTTTGCTTGAGAATGATTTGTGCACATCTAAAAAGCACAGGAAGGTATTTTTTCACAAAAAAGAGCCTAGAGCGACGCGTTTGTGGCAGCCGGTGACACCTTGTCGATGTGCGATGCTAAACGCAGTAAATCACCAGTTTGTCCACTGGACTCACTGAGTTCAGTGCAAACACGCTCGCTGTCTTAGTAACCTATCTTCGACTTTAATTCATCTAAGGACTGCTGCGCTGTAGCAACGCCTGTCCGGTGGCTACATCCGTTTAAACTTTCATTCGATTTTTTTTCTTCAAAGCACATTCTAATGACGATCAATTCAAATCGGCTAACATCGCAGAATACCGCCGTAGGTAGGTGCGAGTAGGTCCAATCTTGCTTGCAAGCGAAAGTAATGAATTCAAATCGTAAACCGGATTCCATAAAATGCCGCGTCAGGTGTCGAGTACCTTCTTAACTTGGCGATCTTTTAGAATTGGATTGCATTTAAAAAAAGGAAAAGAAAGTAAATTAATGAAAAGAAAGTGGCATTTACAACTGCTTCAAGGAAAATTGGTTAAGTGACATAAATGATTATTTTTTGTCTACTTTGATTAAGTCACTGAAAACTCGATAAGAACATGTAAAATGGGAAAGGAAAACGGCTTCATAATATACGATATTTATAATATACGTGAGTGTGTTTGTATTCACTTATGTATAACTATTTTGTATAATCTGTTGACTAGTGGAATTAGTAGGTAGGATAATACTGGATTCAGGGGAATTAGTAGGTAGGGTAATAGTGGATTCGGGGGAATTAGTATGTGGGATAATAGTAAATTTAGGGGAATATACGAGGGAGCGATTCAAAACTGAGACAAAAAACCAGTTATTAAAAATAAGTACCTAGTCATTATAAATAAATAAGGCATCTGATGAAATCCTGTTCATTTATGAAAAATAAGGATTAAGGTAAGTGTGCTAGAATAATTTCAGGATGATAATATAATAAGATACATGAAAGGATTTAGGGAAAGATGTTACAATATACGAGTGTATGTTTGAAAACTTTTTAAGTACAAGGAGAAAAATAAGTATTGCTATTAAAATCTTGTCACAAAACGGGATAGTACATTTAGTACATTCATAATACATCGGAACACATGTTCATGAACCTGAGTTTGTACTGATAGAACACAATGAAAAAATGCAAAAATATTAGAATTTTTATCAACACGTGTTCCGACATCGCCATAACACATTTGTCTTTTACTGATAGTTTATTAGGAAACATGTCAATTCATTCGTTAATGACCTGCAGTCCCCTTTTTAACCGGAATACGAATAATTTGAAGAGTTTTTTCAATAAATTAGCAATGTTTTATATCAATAAGTTATCTCCGTGGAGTTTAAAATTCGTGGTCAATGTAAATAAATATTATATCTGATGAAATCCTATTAATTTATGAAAAATAAGGATTAAGGAAGGTAACTTATAATTATTTAGTAAATTTTCTAGAACCTGTTGAAACCTACCACCAGTACCACCCAACTCTCATTGCGAAATATTGTTTACAACAAATTGAAACCTATTTATGTTGAGCGCTCGGTCAGACGAATAAAAAATAACCTACTTTACAACAATGAAATGGTTTTACCAAGTCCCAATTCGCTTCCCTCTCAAATTATGCTGTCAACATCTTCACATTTTATCGATGGTCAAATATAACAGAGAAAATCATCCAAGATATTGTATAAATGATATATAATATAATATCTCGCATGATTTTCTATTATATTTGACCATCGAAAAAATGTGAAGATCGATAAATGATATAAAAAATATAATATATATGGTGTATGCTAAACCATAGAATAAAGAAGACAACTAGAAATGCCTGCTTTTACGAATTTGAATAGAAAAAAATGTGCCACTGACTTAGTACGATTTGGTTCTAGGCGGTTAGATTACGATATACGCACACAAGGCACTTCTTGTGTATATGTTCTTTATTCTATGTGCTAAACTATATCACTTTATCTAATTGTGTAAATATTATTCAGTTGAGGTCATGGCGATGTTATCATTCAGGGAATTTCCCTATTAATTAATTTAAAAAATATATGTATTAATTCCAGAATGAATGAATTGATTGCTCAATAAATGAATGAATTCATTGCTCGGCAAAATTTATGATTACTTTATCCATTAATTCATTACCATCAGATGTCTCGTAAATCTAAAAAAATAAGTTTTTTATAGTGACTAGTGACTTATCCAAAGATATTAGAAGAACGAGATATGCTATGTTGGCCGCCGGACCGTAGGCGGAGTACTACCTAATTAGGGTACTTTGAACGGTATCGGGACGTGTACGCACAGAAATCTGTTCTATGTATTAGTGCGGATACCTTAGAGTAAGCGAAGGTGTGCAGTAGTATTGGTGAACAAAACCGGCGACACTCGGCAAAACAATTCCACACAGTTGAACTGCTCATAGCACATCTCGTTCTTCTAATATCTTTGGACTTATCACATGAGACATATTGACCTAATTCATAGATATTTTTATCTGATAATAGAATAAATAGAAACGATATAACACTATATCGAAGGGTTTTTACCTGGCTATTGAGTGTTCATTGTTAAGAATTCTGATGAATACGAAAAATAACAATAAAAAGAACGGCGAAATAAGTTAATATAAATACTTGAGACGGTACAATTTTCAATCAAGCCTATTAAAACTTCAACAAGATAAACAATTATTACTGTCGTATTATATTAAATTATTCATAAAATAAATATTATGAGTGTTCTAAGATATTATCAGCATTAGGTAAATATGAAATATGTCAAAAATATGATGTACAACAAGAATTAAATTCATTATCAAAACGTGTAAAACTAAAGCTTAAAATTTAATTCCGTAATGGCGCAGCATAATAGATAACAACAACGGTTTACTTAATTATTTAAGAATCTATCTTATCCCTTAAGACTTTGTTTTATTATGAACTCTCTAATGATTATCTTGTTCATAACGAACAATCGTTTAGCTCGCATAGATAAGCAGAGGCTAGTAATTAAACCTGTTGAATGGGATAAATCTCCCAATCCTCCAACACGCTGGCGATGTTAACATCTAGAAAGTAGCACTTGCTCATCCGGCGAGATTAATTAACGAGTATTAATTAATTATCGAGATCGTACCTTCTCGATCTCGAGCCCAATGGAGCACGAGATTAAATCGAGCATGCCACCGCTTGGGTTATATTTCACTTGTTGCGTGCAGTAATTAAGATAATTGAGGATTTTTACTTTTGATAATAATTCATTATTTGCGTGTTATGGAAGTGTAAAATGGTGTAATCAAGGCCACCGGGACGGGATGGGTTAATCACCGTTGAAATGGACGTGCCTATTCAAATTACCTATCCACTTTACTAAGTACTTTCACACTTTTTAATGAATTTATTTATTAACGTATAATGTTTACCATTTAAGTTTATTTTTATTTTTTTTAATATCAACGGTATAAAATATACCATATACAATAAATTATAAACAGTGACATCAGAAAATATACAATTAACAGAAACTCTAGATGGATATAAAATATTAGAGATACAAGTACATGCAAAACTTATAGGTTGACTAGGTTAGATTAGTATTGATTGAAATATATGATAGTATAGATATATGATATAATATATTACAACAGCTAAAATGTATGCATTTATTTCCAGGTTTTGGTTGAAAGTAGGTAAGTGCCAATCAAGCTGTTGGTTCACCTTATTGACCCAAGTTTCCTCAGTTGCCCCAGGCAGTTCCTTTTATATACATATTTATTTGACTTTTTACGTAAGTATGAGTACACTTAAGATAAGTCATAGTTTGTTTTAGTTGAAAATAAACTAATTAACATGATCACGCGATCATAAATCAAACAGATGTGTTCTAATTAGACGTTGCATTGATATATCAATAAATACTAACAAAATCAATTTTATCCTGATCTGAATTGCATATATAAAATAATTGACGAGTCCTTTTTTAACTCGACCATTTCATTTGTTAGTACTCCATTTCCATTTCTACTTTATTATTCAAGCAAGACCAGATGGCTAACTTTGACTGAGCTTTTCAATATTATGGTACCTACCTGCCTAAAAAAAGTTTGAAATAGAATAGTCATTGAGATAGTGACGTATCGTCGGAGAAATTGTATTATTTTTTATTTAAAATAAAAAAGTTACATATAATAATATTATATATGGTTAATTATTAACTAGATCTGCATACAACATTTGCATTGGAGTGTTAAAGTTTTAGGTCGTACCTACTTTAACTAGGTCTTTTATTAGTTTTTACGTAGGTAAAATAACTATTAACTTTTTTACTAACTAGGTCTGCATACCACACTAATATTAGAGTATTAATGTTTTAGGTCGCACCTACTTTAACTAGGTCTTTTATTAGTTTTTACCTAGGTAAAATAACTATTAACTTTTTTACTAACTAGGTCTGCATACCACACTAATATTAGAGTATTAACGTTTTAGGTCGCACCAACTTTAACTAGGTCTTTTATTAGTTTTTACGTAGGTAAAATAACTATTAACTTTTTTACTAACTAGGTATGCATACCACACTAATATAAGAGTATTAATGTTTTAGGTCGCACCTACTTTAACTAGGTCTTTTATTAGTTTTTACGTAGGTAAAATAACTATTAACTTTTTTACTAACTAGGTCTGCATACCACACTAATATTAGAGTATTAATGTTTTAGGTCGCACCTACTTTAACAAGGTATTTTATTAGTTTTTACGTAGGTAAAATAACTATTAACTTTTTTACTAACTAGGTCTGCATACCACACTAATATTAGAGTATTAATGTTTTAGGTCGCACCTACTTTAACAAGGTCTTTTATTAGTTTTTACCTAGGTAAAATAACTATTAACTTTTTTACTAACTAGGTCTGCATACCACACTAATATTAGAGTATTAATGTTTTAGGTCGTACCTACTTTAACAAGGTATTTTATTAGTTTTTACCTAGGTAAAATAACTATTAACTTTTTTACTAACTAGGTCTGCATACCACACTAATATTAGAGTATTTATGTTTTAGGTCGCGCCTACAATTTCGTTTATTAACTAGGTCTGCATACCTACTAATAATAGAGTATTAAAGTTGTAGGTCGCGCCTACAACTTCGTTTATTCATTCGTTTATTATTCATATTATTACTTCTGCTTACCACACTGATATTAGAGTGTTAAAGTTTTAGGTCGCGCTTACGATTTCGTTTATTAACGAGGTCTGCATACCACATTGATATTAGAGTATAAAAGTTTTAGGTCGCGCCTACTACGCGTTTATTAACTGGGTACTGCATACCACACTGATATTAGAGTATTAAAGTTTGAGGTCGCACCCACAACTTTATTTAAAACGGGGATTAATTGACAAAATATTTCAGCGGAAGTATTCTAAAAATGGTCTAAGCCGGGAAACACGAAAAGGCTGCTTTATCACGCTATTCATTTAAGGGAAGGTACTGGAAAATGGAGGCAAATCTAACAAAAATATAATGAGTTGTTGTCTAGCTCACACCACCGCCATAGTACCTACGTTAAAATTCAAAATCGGGAACGGGAAAGGTTAAATTTGGGAGCTAAGTAGGAATTGCTAATGAATTCGATCACCCAGTCAAGCCATATCGAGAGATATTACATTTAATTGTGAATGTTTGCCTTGAATTATGTCGACGCAAAAAGCAGAATCTGTTTATATGAAGCAACAAAACTCTCGAACGATGAGCTTTGAAATTTTCACAGCTATATCTGTCTAGCAATTCTAAGCCAGCGAAACTATTTTCATCTCTCAATGTTAATCCCTTTCTGAGCAATGGAGCTTTGAATTAAACATTTGACTGTCAAATAAAAAAAATACGCCACGTAGTTAGTTCCATATTTCTAAAATTTTACATAATTCTACCGCTGGCTAAGAATTCATTTTAACTCATATTTATGAGAGTGGGACATGCATCGATCATTAGAATGAAAAATAGGGCACAATATATATATGAGTAGATTAAAATAGGTTAAAAAATAGGATCTTTGGCACGTTTTAAGCACAAATCCAAATAGTAAAAGAAGGATATACCATCTGTGTTACTGTGGTTTTTCTAAGCAAGGCTTTGGTTTTAGAGCATAATGTCGTGAGATGGTGAATGAACAAAAGATATTTAAATTCCGACCAATAAATTCCACTCTTGAATGACTGATTTTGGGAGCTGTGAGATAACGTGTCGCCCTTCACGCGGCGGCGGACATGGGCGCGCATCCGTGACGCCGCGCCGCGTCTCGTCACCTTGCGCACACCGCCCTGCGCACCGGACTGCGCGCAGCCGCCAAGGGCCTCTAAATCGTGCCACGTGATGGTCATTATTCCACGTGCCCTTCTAAACGTTAATCTTACTTCCTGAGGTGATGGCCGACGCTAAAGGCCGGTGTGCTACACCTAAGAAGGATACACATATTTTCAACTGTGAGTTGTTGAGAGTCCCTCGTTCATTTAACACACTCTCAGTTCACAGCGTGGCTACGTTGATTAATGGTACGGCTTCAATAAATCATGGTCTGTCGAATATTATGTTGAAAAATAATCATTCTATAAAAAACAAGTTATTCTTTATTCTATGACAAACAATATAACTGAGCAAACCAGATGTGAAAACTGGTTTTCATAAAAAAAATTAAAATTAAAGACGAAACAAATTATTTGAATACCTTTCAACATTAAGTACAAACATAAAGCCTAATTAATTGTTTCTTTGTTTTCTACATTCACGAATAAAAAATTTCGTTGGATTTAGGTTTTTAAGGTTGCATTGATTTTGCGACGACAACATACTAACAATAATGTCATTGGCTTTTTAAAATTAAAATTGGCAATAAATTAAAATAGCATGTTTTGATGCGGTTTGGTTGTTTTATAGAACTGCTGCCAACCGTAGCTATCAGCATTCCGCTCAGTCAGGGGTTTTGCGTTTTCTAAAATGGTTGACGACGCTGGATTCCAGTTACAGAAACATTTATGACATGATGCAATGTATCGAGAGATTGCGTGTATTGATTTATATGTCGGAAGTATCTAAGCAAAAAAACGTAAGGACGAAAGCCGGGCTACGCGATAAAAACGCAGATAAAAGTCGAATATCAAAAGCCACGGTGACCCTCGATGCTACCACCCAGTTGTTCGATTGGTTGTATACACGGAGAAAATAAGTAATGCTGATTTATTAAAATCCTGCTAAACGGGTGACAGCACGCCATTCCCAACAAACTATAATAATAATAATATTGGACAATTTGTATATAATTTTGTGAGATATCACCTCAGGGCGCTTTACAGTTGATGCAGGTATTAAAAAAATATAAATATTACAAAAATAAAGTGAAGTTAAATTAAGTAAGATGAAGAACAGAAACAGGTGACACGAAGATAGAAGATGGAGACTCTGCAGTAAGAATCCTAGGTGATGAAGAAACTGGACCAGCTGCTGTAGCGAGAGACGCAACCGCGTCCACCAACATTGCCAGTACGAGGTTCGCCGTCCGTCCAGGAATGTGTCTGCTGCTTATAAAGCGCTGACACAATATCCTCACATAGATAACTACATTCATAATATATCGGAATACGTGTTCACGAAGCTGCGCTTTTTCTGTTATAATGCAAGGACGAAATGCGACGCCATCCGTATTTTACTGATATTTTATTAGAGAATCTGTCAATTTATTCGATAAAGGCCTGCAGCCTCGTTTTCAATAGGAACACGAATAATTTGAGGATCTTCAATAAATTTGTAATATTTTATATCAGTAAGTTTTCTCCGGTAGCTAAAGCGATGGTTAAAATGTAAAACGACGAATGAAACGATCAGGCCTAAAGGCGTCGAGCAACAATCTATTATCTCAGATGTATTCATTAAGCATATCCAAAGTTATTTGAAACACGTATCAAATCTGAATGCTGGTATTTTACAAGGGCAAGAGTCAATACCTTACTCGTCTACATAGTTAACTAGCGGAAGGTTTTAGAAAAAGAAAAATCAAGTTGATATTATTTTACATAAGGGCATGGGCATTTTTTTAAGCACACTAATGTAATATGTATATGGTAAAACTCATCTTAAGTATAGGTGAACCTAATATAATCCGAAAATAATAAGATTCAGTGTGGTTTGTTTACAAACAAGTAACACACGTCATGTATGATAAATTTTATTGCTAAGTGTGATAATAACGGTGCTGCCAAGAAAATTATACTAGAAAATGATAATCTGTTGTGATTTCCTAACCAAAAGGAAAGCTAGACCTTGTAGGACATGGAGATGTTTTTAAGAAATCGCTGTTTACAAACAGAAGACCGAGGCTTGTAGAGTCACATTTAAGGCCAAAATATATACATACATTAGGGTACATGTGGTAAGCGAGCAGGTACCTGTATCAAGTAATAGAATCATAAAATTATAGCAATAGTTTAGTAACTTTTTTACTCTCTTAAAAAAATTTGTATATTTAAAACATGAAGGTACAAAGTAAAAAAAAGTATTTACAGTTTTTCTGAAAAAATTATATGTATGAGTTACCATAATAACATAAGAAGATTTATCACACTATGTACAATCCGCCACAAAAATGTACAATTACCTTATTTAAATGTAGCAAATCACTTGGGGTGACCCATGGCAGATGTGTTGGTTATCCAATAGATGGTTCCCGGGGTGACGGTACCCATAAGAGGTTTGCATCCATTTATGGATATGATTTTCTGAAGAGATGAGCTTTAATCTTTCTTAAATCATGAGGCAATTTATTCCAGGTTCTGATACTCTGTTAGCACGCTCACTGACTTATCTGATGTGCGCTTTGGTTCCTTCGACCTTCAGATAACTCTGAAATAATATCCTGACGATGTCACTGATATCAGAGTTGACTATCGACAATTGGAAATTTCAGGAGCGCGCTGTTCTGATAAGTAACCCAATTGAACTAGATACTTTCAGAATATTTGAAAATATATAGAAATATAAAACAGGTACATGTAATAAAAAAATACAGTTTTTTTAAGTATTGTTACAAAATCTCTGAAAAGAAAATATGTTTTCTTGAATTTTAATGTATAAAGTATAAACAATTTATTATGGGTTTAGTATCAAAATGATACCTGTTACGTTGTGCTTTCGTATCTTTAAGTAGGTACGTATGAATCTGAACTCGATATCAATTTTAATAACTTATATTCAATGGGTTTATTTGAGAAATTACTAGATAATTCTGAATGAAAAAAAGTCATAAAGAAAACAAGTATTAAGGTTTAGGTGATGAGTACGGGTAGAAAGTCGAGAATCTTCAAAGGAAACTATAAACTTCACTTGTACTGTTGGTAAACAACTTTTGTTAAAGTGCCAGTCGACTAAATGATATAATAGTAATAATAATTGACGGCGTCAGAGCGTATCATAGGAACAACGTTCACTTAAACGTAGCGTAGCAAATAGTGGGGATGTTCAGGCTTAGTTCAGCGATCGACAACATTTTGAAAATAATTACAAAAAATTAATTATGTAAATCGATTTTATAATATCATTTTTCGACAGAGGAAATTTTTAATTATAACAAAATCCAAGTGGATTAACGGTCGTCTTGAAACCAACGACCGAATAGTCGGGACTCGACTAGTCAATGACAGTTAAAATATATATTATTGCTAATTTATTACGAATTACTTCAAATTATTGGTAATTAACAAATGAATTAATAGGTTTCCTGTGGAGCCTTCCTGTAAGCATTTTTAGTAAAATACGAATATATTATCAGGATGTCCGAACACGTGTTCATAAAAATACTAATATTTTTGCATTTTGTCGTAATATATTATCAAGGCAAATGCAGGTGCATAAAAACGTGTTCCGATATATTAGGAATTTACTAAAATTTATCAGGAAATGGCCTACAATCCCGTTTTTAACGGGACTACCTAGAATATTAAGAGATTCTTAATCAATTAGAAATTCTCAAATTTCCCCGTGTAGCATTGAAGACTGAAACAAACAATTGATTAAATCTTTATGGGATTAATTAAATAAACTTACACTACACTTAAACTTAAAATCACAAAAAGGTAGCAATGTTAAAAACACATGCGTACCTATTATTAACATGCCATTAGAAGAATATAAGAAATTATAAAAAAAATCTCACTCCTCAACCTAAATGTAAGTTAAATAAAGGATTAGTTGGTTTAAAAAAACCACTTTGTTGATATTATATACATACGGGCAGAACTGTATAAATTCAATACACAGGGTTAGGATATGTTACGCACACGTTATAAAAATGTTTTTGCACAACCTAGTATTAGAAGTTCAAAAATGAACAAAAATATTTAAAGAGTAACAGCGAACTTCATCGGTTGAGCCCGCCTGTAAAATCGTTCGCTACAGAATGCAAGAATGGCAAGGCCAACAGTACGCCACTACCTAAAACAACGACTACAACAGGCTACAAGTGTTACGTCACAACCGAAAGCCGACAGCCGAGGAACCGATAGCCAAAAGGCATGTAGCGCCGCATTCAAATACAAAAAAAACTTATAAAACTTCTTTGACAAATTGTAAATTACGATCCTCTTCCTCGAAGCCAACTGATGGACATTCCATAAATTAACGATTCGAGGTTAAAATTATCCAGAATTCAGTTACAGGTACCTGAAATAATTATTAGTATTCATCTCGTGGCAACAGGTCCAATTTCCAAGTAAAATGTTAGCTAATAATCAATTTATCGTTAGGGCTATTTTAAATTCGACCTGGAAAGTCTTCGGTTCTAGAACAAGTTCGTCATACCGAGAATTTGATAATCAATGAAGTACAAATAATATCACAAAAGATAAAACAGGTGGTCGATAGACTGTTGGCTAGGACGTTCGACAGAAGTTCGCTTGTCGCAGCGCGTACCGACACATTTTCAGATGGGCTTAGTAAAATGGACTGCGCTGTACTTTTGACCAACTAAGACGAACTGTCTGGAGCTAGCAGGACTATGACGTCCTCAATTGGGGTATGTTGTGAGGTTGAAGGGAGTGGGTATGGAAAGGAGATAGGGAATCAGAATCAACCTGTAATCTAACCTAATCAGATTGGGTCACAAAACACTGCTAAAGCCATTTCAAGCAACGTTAGGTTTTTGAATTGTGGTATTCCACCAGGGCGATACTGTCTATGTGGAGCTAGGGAGTGTGACAAAACGTTAAATGTACAAAATGAATATATTATTATATATATCAGTGGGCTTTTCATATTAACTATATGTACATTTCAGATATTGCAATAATAATTACGTTGGCCAAAAAATGGACAGGATTTCTCTGAAAGTTTTCATTCCCCACGCGGTTTTCATGAGTATTTTCACCGTGGAAAATTTCAGAAAATTAACATGTTTTAAAAATGTATTTTCAGAACTTCTTTCGTTTCCCTTCGCGTGCCAAAATTCCGCACATGTTGTTTAGCACGTAAAGCATAAAATGCATCCTTATGTTTTAGTTGACTTTAATAGCATCAAAAGAATTAACTATATTATATTATACTCTCAGTATCGCCCTGGTGTTTAAAAAAATTAAACATTCCTTATACATTAGAAACAAATAAGTTTAATACATTATAAGATAAAAGATTATAAAGATTTACCAAATTTAAAAGGGAAAAAATTCCAGGCAATGATGGAAATCGTGCTATGCAATATACTATGATAATATAACAATTGGAAGGTTTGTTCGACAGGTGGGTAAATAATATAATCTATGATGAAGCTGTCTCTGATAGTCGTCAGGAACATAGACACCTTCGCTTTACAAAATAGATGAATTCTCTGTCCACTAAAGTCTCACTGCCTACGGGCTATTAGAATAGCTTTCTGATAATATAATACTATGAGTATCACCCTGGATATTGATTGAGGCCATTGATATATAGTATAACAACGATTGAGGCCAACATTCGGAATCGAAACGTTCGACATTATGAGCATAATTTATTACTATTCCTTATTATATATATTATATTATATTGTTGATTTTTTTTATCCTGACGAAGAAGCTTTGAAATGTGTACATTATTATTAATTAAAAGTGGTGTACACAAAGAATTTTATTTTAGTATACAAATGAAATACTACAGTTAAATAGTCAATAATAAAATTGGAGGTAGGTAAGTTACACGGAGAAAACTTACGGCTATAAAATATTGCTTATTTATTAAAAATCCGGTCAAATTACTGGTATTTCTGTTAAAACGGGACTGTAGGCATTTAAATAATAAATTGACAGGTTTCCTAACGAAGTATTAGTAAAACGCGAATTTGTTTTGAGGACGGCGGAACACGTGTTCATAAAAATTATAATATTGTCACATTTCGTCATTTTATTTATCCGGAAAAGTGCACCTGCGTAATCCGATAAATTCTAAAAAGACTAATATTTTATCAGGAAATGGATTGCCATCACGTTTTTAATAGGATTTCAATAAAACAGCCATATTCATTTTTCTCCGTGTAAATAAATGGCTTAATTTGAAGGCTGTTTCATAACGAGAAATTTGACCTCATTAAGTGTATAATAGGCAAATGACCGGAACGACCCACATGATTTCTCTCTTGAGCGACCTCGAAAGGGCCAAAACATCATCAGTTCATCAAAGGGATGTAGGTATTACTGTGAAAGCCATAAAAATGCTCACATCTAAGTATTTACCGAAATTTAAATTCGAAGCGGAAGCATTTTCAACGTTTTTAAACAACTAACCTTGCCTTACATATTAAATCCTAACCTATGTTAATAATTTCGGACTTTTACACAACAAAATCGGCAGGTAAATGTAAATGCTAGTTATTACCGGTAATATAGAATATTTAACAATTTACGGACGTTTATAGTTTTTTTAACGTGGGCTAAATTGCATCTCCAATTTGGGGTATGCTGTGAGAAGGAAACGCAAAAGAGGAAGATTATTAATCAGATTTGATAACCAAAATGGCTAATTCTAAATGCACGGAGAAAACTGAAAAGCAATTTTTATTAAGAAACGAGACTGCAGACCCTCAACGAATAAATTGATAGGTATCCTGTTAAACTTTTACTAACAACGTAATAACGTGTACGTGTTCATAAAAATCGTCATATTATCGCATTTTGTCATTATTTATTATCAGGGCAAATGTAGGTGCATGAACACGTGTTCCAATATATTAGGAATGTACTAAAAGTTTCTAATAAATCAGCAATACCAATTTTTCTCCGTGTGGTAGCATTTTTATAATTCTTTTGGGCTTTTACAGTATTTACGATATTAACGGCATAAAGAATAAGTAATTAATTAATTCTTCGAAGATTGCTTAAATAAGTCGAATTAAAGTTGTTGTATGTTGGCTATACATTATGCAACTACTGTGGCTCGAAATTATTTAGTACGGTAGTCGTAAATCTGTTGGCATTGAATTGAGCTAATACTGCTACCTCGGGAATTATGTCATTCACTGTAAGTAAATCACTTCATTTAAATGCCGGGAAATCAGAAGGCTGCGTTCACACTATGAAATATTGAATGTTAAATACCTTCCGCGTTATATGTATACACTAGTGAATAGTTAATCTCTGGTACTGTAAATATAATTAGTAATAATAAACCAAGTAAAATAATGAATTTTAACAAAACTTATCACATTCAACCTTTGTAATAGAGAGCATTGATTTGTACTACCCCTGCATAGCTGTTGGAATGAGTAAAAGGAACATACGAGTTTTTTACAATCTATGCGTTCGTAGACGGCGCTAATTTAATTATTTTACGATAAAACACGTTTTGCAAGTAATGCTTCAAAATATTAAGATATAATGTTTGTTCGCGCATATTATGAAAATGAATAAATAGTTTTGTCCGTAGAAAGACGCAATTATATAAGGAAAGGCATACAAATAAAATAGATTCAATCCAATATTGTATTAGTACGCCTATCTTGAAAGAACTGGGTTCTTATACGGATAAAACTATTTATTCATATTTGTATTACCTATGTGCGGGCGCAAACAAATAATTCATCTTAATATTTTAAATCATAATTTGTAAAAAGTGTATTTTATAACACAATTAAATTTAAGCCATCTTTGAATGCGTAGATTACAAGGTACGTTACGTTTACCCTTAACGCTTTATCTCTACTTTGGATAGAGATAGTCGAATAAAAGTCTATATAAGGTAGTGAGTACACGGTATAAAATGAAGGGGGCGCCCGAGGAAGACATGGCACGTTCAAGTGGAACAAGTGCTTAAATGTAAACTTTTTCAACTCTTTCCAATAATATTATTCCACCCTAAAAATGCAGCAAGTTTTCAAATTACCTACATTAGAATTCACGACCTTAAAACTACAAACCATTCTTAGCCCCGCACAATGCCGGATACACGTCAACTAGTAATTCATATATTATGTACTCATCACTCCAGTGTATTTTTTAGGAATCCGAACTAGTTTCATCAAAATTTTGTTTCTTATTTTTAATTATTACTAATTAATAGCAAAGTAAGTTATTTCTTGCAACTTACGAATTTGTGCCTTATTATGGCACAAAATATTGATTCAGCATATATCTGACTCTGAATATAAGAGGAAAGTGCAACATGAACATAATACTAGGTTCACAAAAAATGAAGGAATGCTTGTACCAAAATATAACAATAAATACGGACAGCGAACCCTGGAATACAACGTGCCCAAAATATTCAACATGTTACCAAGCAATATAAAAAAATGCGAATTACCTCAGAGATTCAGATATATGCTGAAAACATGGCTACTAAGCAGAGATACTCTGTATTAGTAATACTTTTGATTATGGCAGTGGTGATGATAAATATGATGCATAAGTTGTATTGTAATAATATTATGAAAATATGTTATATTGTAATTGAACATGAACATCCTGTTTAATTGCGGTTTAATGGGATTGTACTCTGAAGAACAATAAAAAATAATTATTTATTAAATAATTATTTTTTTTTAAATCTTGTTTCCCAACCTGCCTCTTTCCCACCTTCCCCCCCTGCCACACCCTTCAGCCCCACAACACACCTACCTCAATTATTGCAAATGACGTACTTTCACGGGATTCTAACGGTCGTATCGGTGTGTTGCTCACGTAAAAAAATGCTAATAAAGAGGTTCCGATCAACACAAAGTATACATTTAAAAAACTTAATGTAACCTAGATCTAGTTATTTTTTTATTATTAAGTTGCACTTTTAGAGATTCGTTTGTACAGTCTAAATTGTTATAATTGTGTCGTTTATACAATGTGCATGCAATTCCAAAATCTTTGTAAATGCAGTATAGGACATAAATAACATATTGATTATTTGATTCACCGCATTTATGAAGTACGTAGCTCTCCCTACGGGTGAGTTCATAAATAAATTGGTGAGGCTCGTTCGATAGTATAGGAGGTTATGATAGCGTTCTCGAGAGTGAGACTTTGGAATTAGGAATTTATTTGACCCAGAATCTCATTGTTAGATATATATCCGTTTATAAGAAGAAAAGAATATTAAAACCTCCACGTATCTTTAAGGGGTGGTAGGTAATTGGTCAGGTCTAAAATATAAATAGAAGGGTATATCCAATCTTATCCAATATTAACTACTACTTTAAAAATACTAACTACGAATTGTTACTAATTACGATGGTAGGTATATCTAATAATATAACACTATAATAAATAGCATCTAGATGATAATGACACCGTCTCGACAAGAGATCAGAGTTCAAGGCATCACAGTTCAAGTTTACAATACATACAGGGTTTTCCAATAAGAGGTGTTATTTTGATATTCAATCGTAAAAGATTAATGGTTTCGTTGCTTGTGTGGCACGTAGCGCCGTTTTGTTGAAAGTAAACGTTGTCCAGATCAATACCATCGAATTCCGGCTATAAAAAATCATTAATCATCTCTCGATAGCGCAATCCATTCACCGTAACTGTTGCTCCAGCCTCATTTTCGAAAAAGTAAGGTCCAATGACTCTGCCGGACCATAAACCGCACCAAACAGTCACACGTTGAGGATAGAGAGGCTTTTCAACAACGACTCTTGGGTTTTCCGAGCCCAAGATGCGACAATTTTGCTTGTTGACGAAGCCACCGAAGTGGTAATGGGCCTCATCACTCAAGATGATTTGCATTTGATTCACTCAAGTGAATTTTACTAATTTCAATGCGTTGTTGAAGCGTGTATTGTTCCATTTTTATTAATAGCGTAGTTTCTACTTGTCAAATGTCAAAAAATGATAGCTTCAAAAGTAACATCTACCGAAATAGCGGGCTAATCAAAATAACACCTCTTATTGGAAAACCCTGTATATATTGAGATATTACGTAATCCTAAATAGTTACAGTGGAATGCAGAATTGCATTGATGATTATATTTCTGCAATTTTTCATCTGTGGTTTTTTTTTTAAACATTAACTCCACACAGGAGACCCTGAGGAAAATAATTTCCCTAAGGTATTATGTCATCTTTGGGGACGCTGTGAGGAGGGTCCATTTAAGAAAGGGAAAGAAAAGAAGTTTTGGGAAGGAAAAAGGTATGAGGGGTAAGTAGGAATCTGGGGCACAGTATTTCCAGGAGTGACAAACGTACGAATCCATCGCGCTTAGTGGGGTGCGAGACAATCGCACGAGAGCTAAGTGAATGGGTTGAGAGACCACAGTTGGAGAAGTCAAAGGGTCTCCCTCAATCGGCCTCTAGCGATCCGACCTGCCACGTAATTGGTGGCATCCGCCTCCAAGACTTATATGAACCTCACCCCCATGAACCCGGGCACCCCTACAAAGTCACAAACGTTGCGAACAACTTGGAGTGACCAATGGCAGAGGTGTTAATTATCCAACGAATGGTTCCCGGAGCGGCCAGATTGAATAGAACGCTATTCAAGAATGTTTAAATTTTCAATGTTAAGGACGGAATAACAAAACCGTATCCATCGATGATCTCACGTCACCGAACAATCGCGGATATGAAACTACGAATTTTGATCAATTCACGTGATAAAGATAGTGTTTTGTAATATACCCGTACAGCCTGTTTTATATGCATGTATTAGTGGGACTTTGCACATAAAAATATACATGTATTCGCTTAGTAAACTACGTAGTACATTTCCACACTGCTGTATTGTATTATTATATTATACTTGATTGTATTGGAATGTAGTAGATTGCCATTATACTGCAGCGGTAACTAAAAACACAGCGTTTTCTTGAGACTCTCGAGGAAGACACTTGAGACTTTCTTGAGACTCTCGAGGAAGGCAGCATACTTATCCGAGGTGGGCGGCGGGTTTTATATTCCCAATGAATTATTTATCGTATTGTGAATAATTAAATTTGAATCCAATGATAACATTGATGATTTTTTACGGCATCGCAAATATCAGTGCATTTTTGTATTGCAGGTACAAAATCTGGACCAGTAAATTAAACAAACCGGATTAATGAGATTTTTATACAAATTTAAATGATAATAGATCAAACAGAAACTGTTTTCTTAAGATCCGGCTATTTATAATGAAGGCACGTGTAACTATACATGAACTGCCAACCGCACGGAGAACACTTACTGATATAAAATATTGTTAATTTATTAAAAATCTGATCAAATTATTCGTTTTCCAGTTAAAAACGGGACTGCAGGCTTAAGGGATTAATGAATTGACAAATTTCCTAACAAACTACCAGTAAACTACGAATATGTTGTGAACATGTGTTCTTAAAAATTAAAATATTTTTGAATCTTGTCCATTATATTGATTAGGACAAAGCCACCTGCGTGAACACGTGTTCAGATATATTCTGAATGACTAATATTTTATTGGTTAATGGGTATGCAATAACATTAGTATTTTGATTCTTAAAAAGCCGTACCCATTTTTCTCGGTGTGGTTTCCCCAGTGTTTTCAGCGTTCTTTTTCAATTTATAAAATTGGCATAAAAACGATCACAATATAGTACCTACCTTAAAGGAAATTTTTAAAAGGACAATAGATAGGTCAAAATAGATGGAAATAACCATGGCACTTTAATATCCATGCTCTTGGGAAATGACATTGTGAGTAGATTTAAAAATCTTTGACTTGATACCTTTTGTTCCTTATAGAACAATATTTTTTTTGTAAAATTTGGGACATTTGATGGTGCCTTGCCTCAATTAAGGATATGAGGTTTTTATCCAGTTAAGAATTTTTTACCCATAAAACGCATTGATGTAAAGTAAAATCAGACAAAAAAATAAAACCATCAGATGGTAATAGTAATAAGGCCACAAATGAGCCGCAGTACTAGTTAGTTAGAAACATGAAAGGGTATTGTTATAAGCTAGGGCTAGTTAGAGCATTGCGAAAGAAAACATAAAATAAAAATAAAATCCTCAATTAAGGCAGTTAAGAGGAAGCTACAAGCCAAAAATGTGTATATTCTTGGTATACCTTATATCGTAGGTAATAGGCATTAAAATCGCTTGACAAACGGAGTCTAGAAACGTTCGATTTCAAGCAAAAACTGTTTTTTTTGTAAATAATTTTATAAGAAAGCAAAAACGTTAATCAAGTGAAACTGTCACAGATAATCTTAGCTATAATACTGTGTTTTTAAAAAGTTGTTTCCTTTATGCGTTCATACATTTCTATTGAAAAAATATTTTTTATTGAGTAATTTATATATTTATTTGTATTCTACTCAAGCGAAACGATAGGAAAACCTTCAATTTATCTAATGCATATTTTTTTGTATTCATAATGTACACCAATTCGTTATAAAGATTAATCAAAATAGTGATTTGGCATTAAGCTTCGCCTTAAATTGATATTTCAAAGCTATGACATTTCTTATTATGTAAATGACATCGCGATTGAAAACAGTTGTGTTGGCACATAAACAACAGATAGAAAAAGCTGAGCAAAATTTCATGATGCTAGAGACTACCGATCGAAAGCATTTCAAAATATATATTTATGCTTTAAGTTTTACGTGAACCTAGTAAATAATATACAATCCTAGACATTAGAGACCATATTATTGGCCCAATAGTTTTAATAACCTCATTGGTATGTCAGAACTGACCTACATCCGCGTTGTATCAATCTACAATTTGTCACTTCACTCTATTAATGTAATTTAATGAGAAGTGAGTGAGATACGATATGACACAAGAGCACACATCGGTGGAAACTTTTTTTATATAAAAAAGAACAGCTGAACCAATAAATAAAAAATATTTTCCAGTGATTAATTGGATGAAAAACATAATTTATTATCTTCTTTTTTGTGTGTGTGTATGACCACCACCTTCGTGTTACGTAAGGTCAATACAAGTGGTTGTAAAAATATTACGAAATATCATTAAGTATTCGCTTGAATATAGTTAGTTATAATATTGACACAAGCAAAAGCTCGAATTCTACATAATTAATACACCATTATTTTTTGCAATCCCAAAAAAATACAAAATTTACTTCAAAAACATGCTAAAACTTCAAGACCTGGAATCGATTTTGAAAAATGAGATGTCCCTTTTTGAGATCAGATTGAGATACCTTCAGTTAGCACACACCATCTTGATGACAGTCCCACCAAGTAGTGTGGAAGCAGAGAGAACGTTTTTCGCTGCTGGGTTTTGTTAACACATCTCCGTTCAGGTATGGGTTAACAGGACTCTCCATAATCATGTTTTTTACGTTCTTATTTTTTGTCAGTTTCCTATAAAAAATTATTAGGTTACGTTTTCAATGTATTTTTTATAAATTATTATTTTTTGGTAAACTAATGTTTTTAAGACAAGATTTTTTATGCATAGCACAAAGGGTAACAATTATTTTACAAGCAATAATTGTTCGCCTGAAACACTCATCCACATTGAAAAATCTCCTGATAAAAGATACATGACGCCAACGGGACTCGAACCCGTGTCCCTTCGATTTCCGGTCGACAGCTCTGACCACTGAGCTATGGCGGCTTATCTCTTACCCGCGAAATTATTCAATATATACTAGTGTTTCATTCAACAATTACTGCTTGTTACATTTTTCACCTGAAAACAACCAACTTTATTTTATATGAGAAAGGCATTGTAAGTGCTAACTCTCTCACTAGATGGCGTCGAGACAAATTGTCTACATTTTTAGGCGAAATAGTTGAACTTGTCAAATATTAATTATTATTTTTTGGTAAACTAATGTTTTTAAGACAAGATTTTTTATGCATAGCACAAAGGGTAACAATTATTTTACAAGCAATAATTGTTCGCCTGAAACACTCATCCACATTGAAAAATCTCCTGATAAAAGATACATGACGCCAACGGGACTCGAACCCGTGTCCCTTCGATTTCCGGTCGACAGCTCTGACCACTGAGCTATGGCGGCTTATCTCTTACCCGCGAAATTATTCAATATATACTAGTGTTTCATTCAACAATTACTGCTTGTTACATTTTTCACCTGAAAACAACCAACTTTATTTTATATGAGAAAGGCATTGTAAGTGCTAACTCTCTCACTAGATGGCGTCGAGACAAATTGTCTACATTTTTAGGCGAAATACTTGAACTTGTCAAATATTAATTATTATTTTTTGGTAAACTAATGTTTTTAAGACAAGATTTTTTATGCATAGCACAAAGGGTAACAATTATTTTACAAGCAATAATTGTTCGCCTGAAACACTCATCCACATTGAAAAATCTCCTGATAAAAGATACATGACGCCAACGGGACTCGAACCCGTGTCCCTTCGATTTCCGGTCGACAGCTCTGACCACTGAGCTATGGCGGCTTATCTCTTACCCGCGAAATTATTCAATATATACTAGTGTTTCATTCAACAATTACTGCTTGTTACATTTTTCACCTGAAAACAACCAACTTTATTTTATATGAGAAAGGCATTGTAAGTGCTAACTCTCTCACTAGATGGCGTCGAGACAAATTGTCTACATTTTTAGGCGAAATACTTGAACTTGTCAAATATTAATTATTATTTTTTGGTAAACTAATGTTTTTAAGACAAGATTTTTTATGCATAGCACAAAGGGTAACAATTATTTTACAAGCAATAATTGTTCGCCTGAAACACTCATCCACATTGAAAAATCTCCTGATAAAAGATACATGACGCCAACGGGACTCGAACCCGTGTCCCTTCGATTTCCGGTCGACAGCTCTGACCACTGAGCTATGGCGGCTTATCTCTTACCCGCGAAATTATTCAATATATACTAGTGTTTCATTCAACAATTACTGCTTGTTACATTTTTCACCTGAAAACAACCAACTTTATTTTATATGAGAAAGGCATTGTAAGTGCTAACTCTCTCACTAGATGGCGTCGAGACAAATTGTCTACATTTTTAGGCGAAATACTTGAACTTGTCAAATATTAATTATTATTTTTTGGTAAACTAATGTTTTTAAGACAAGATTTTTTATGCATAGCACAAAGGGTAACAATTATTTTACAAGCAATAATTGTTCGCCTGAAACACTCATCCACATTGAAAAATCTCCTGATAAAAGATACATGACGCCAACGGGACTCGAACCCGTGTCCCTTCGATTTCCGGTCGACAGCTCTGACCACTGAGCTATGGCGGCTTATCTCTTACCCGCGAAATTATTCAATATATACTAGTGTTTCATTCAACAATTACTGCTTGTTACATTTTTCACCTGAAAACAACCAACTTTATTTTATATGAGAAAGGCATTGTAAGTGCTAACTCTCTCACTAGATGGCGTCGAGACAAATTGTCTACATTTTTAGGCGAAATACTTGAACTTGTCAAATATTAATTATTATTTTTTGGTAAACTAATGTTTTTAAGACAAGATTTTTTATGCATAGCACAAAGGGTAACAATTATTTTACAAGCAATAATTGTTCGCCTGAAACACTCATCCACATTGAAAAATCTCCTGATAAAAGATACATGACGCCAACGGGACTCGAACCCGTGTCCCTTCGATTTCCGGTCGACAGCTCTGACCACTGAGCTATGGCGGCTTATCTCTTACCCGCGAAATTATTCAATATATACTAGTGTTTCATTCAACAATTACTGCTTGTTACATTTTTCACCTGAAAACAACCAACTTTATTTTATATGAGAAAGGCATTGTAAGTGCTAACTCTCTCACTAGATGGCGTCGAGACAAATTGTCTACATTTTTAGGCGAAATACTTGAACTTGTCAAATATTAATTATTATTTTTTGGTAAACTAATGTTTTTAAGACAAGATTTTTTATGCATAGCACAAAGGGTAACAATTATTTTACAAGCAATAATTGTTCGCCTGAAACACTCATCCACATTGAAAAATCTCCTGATAAAAGATACATGACGCCAACGGGACTCGAACCCGTGTCCCTTCGATTTCCGGTCGACAGCTCTGACCACTGAGCTATGGCGGCTTATCTCTTACCCGCGAAATTATTCAATATATACTAGTGTTTCATTCAACAATTACTGCTTGTTACATTTTTCACCTGAAAACAACCAACTTTATTTTATATGAGAAAGGCATTGTAAGTGCTAACTCTCTCACTAGATGGCGTCGAGACAAATTGTCTACATTTTTAGGCGAAATACTTGAACTTGTCAAATATTAATTATTATTTTTTGGTAAACTAATGTTTTTAAGACAAGATTTTTTATGCATAGCACAAAGGGTAACAATTATTTTACAAGCAATAATTGTTCGCCTGAAACACTCATCCACATTGAAAAATCTCCTGATAAAAGATACATGACGCCAACGGGACTCGAACCCGTGTCCCTTCGATTTCCGGTCGACAGCTCTGACCACTGAGCTATGGCGGCTTATCTCTTACCCGCGAAATTATTCAATATATACTAGTGTTTCATTCAACAATTACTGCTTGTTACATTTTTCACCTGAAAACAACCAACTTTATTTTATATGAGAAAGGCATTGTAAGTGCTAACTCTCTCACTAGATGGCGTCGAGACAAATTGTCTACATTTTTAGGCGAAATACTTGAACTTGTCAAATATTAATTATTATTTTTTGGTAAACTAATGTTTTTAAGACAAGATTTTTTATGCATAGCACAAAGGGTAACAATTATTTTACAAGCAATAATTGTTCGCCTGAAACACTCATCCACATTGAAAAATCTCCTGATAAAAGATACATGACGCCAACGGGACTCGAACCCGTGTCCCTTCGATTTCCGGTCGACAGCTCTGACCACTGAGCTATGGCGGCTTATCTCTTACCCGCGAAATTATTCAATATATACTAGTGTTTCATTCAACAATTACTGCTTGTTACATTTTTCACCTGAAAACAACCAACTTTATTTTATATGAGAAAGGCATTGTAAGTGCTAACTCTCTCACTAGATGGCGTCGAGACAAATTGTCTACATTTTTAGGCGAAATACTTGAACTTGTCAAATATTAATTATTATTTTTTGGTAAACTAATGTTTTTAAGACAAGATTTTTTATGCATAGCACAAAGGGTAACAATTATTTTACAAGCAATAATTGTTCGCCTGAAACACTCATCCACATTGAAAAATCTCCTGATAAAAGATACATGACGCCAACGGGACTCGAACCCGTGTCCCTTCGATTTCCGGTCGACAGCTCTGACCACTGAGCTATGGCGGCTTATCTCTTACCCGCGAAATTATTCAATATATACTAGTGTTTCATTCAACAATTACTGCTTGTTACATTTTTCACCTGAAAACAACCAACTTTATTTTATATGAGAAAGGCATTGTAAGTGCTAACTCTCTCACTAGATGGCGTCGAGACAAATTGTCTACATTTTTCAATGTGGATGAGTGTTTCAGGCGAACAATTATTGCTTGTAAAATAATTGTTACCCTTTGTGCTATGCATAAAAAATCTTGTCTTAAAAACATTAGTTTACCAAAAAATAATAATTAATATTTGACAAGTTCAAGTATTTCGCCTAAAAATGTAGACAATTTGTCTCGACGCCATCTAGTGAGAGAGTTAGCACTTACAATGCCTTTCTCATATAAAATAAAGTTGGTTGTTTTCAGGTGAAAAATGTAACAAGCAGTAATTGTTGAATGAAACACTAGTATATATTGAATAATTTCGCGGGTAAGAGATAAGCCGCCATAGCTCAGTGGTCAGAGCTGTCGACCGGAAATCGAAGGGACACGGGTTCGAGTCCCGTTGGCGTCATGTATCTTTTATCAGGAGATTTTTCAATGTGGATGAGTGTTTCAGGCGAACAATTATTGCTTGTAAAATAATTGTTACCCTTTGTGCTATGCATAAAAAATCTTGTCTTAAAAACATTAGTTTACCAAAAAATAATAATTAATATTTGACAAGTTCAAGTATTTCGCCTAAAAATGTAGACAATTTGTCTCGACGCCATCTAGTGAGAGAGTTAGCACTTACAATGCCTTTCTCATATAAAATAAAGTTGGTTGTTTTCAGGTGAAAAATGTAACAAGCAGTAATTGTTGAATGAAACACTAGTATATATTGAATAATTTCGCGGGTAAGAGATAAGCCGCCATAGCTCAGTGGTCAGAGCTGTCGACCGGAAATCGAAGGGACACGGGTTCGAGTCCCGTTGGCGTCATGTATCTTTTATCAGGAGATTTTTCAATGTGGATGAGTGTTTCAGGCGAACAATTATTGCTTGTAAAATAATTGTTACCCTTTGTGCTATGCATAAAAAATCTTGTCTTAAAAACATTAGTTTACCAAAAAATAATAATTAATATTTGACAAGTTCAAGTATTTCGCCTAAAAATGTAGACAATTTGTCTCGACGCCATCTAGTGAGAGAGTTAGCACTTACAATGCCTTTCTCATATAAAATAAAGTTGGTTGTTTTCAGGTGAAAAATGTAACAAGCAGTAATTGTTGAATGAAACACTAGTATATATTGAATAATTTCGCGGGTAAGAGATAAGCCGCCATAGCTCAGTGGTCAGAGCTGTCGACCGGAAATCGAAGGGACACGGGTTCGAGTCCCGTTGGCGTCATGTATCTTTTATCAGGAGATTTTTCAATGTGGATGAGTGTTTCAGGCGAACAATTATTGCTTGTAAAATAATTGTTACCCTTTGTGCTATGCATAAAAAATCTTGTCTTAAAAACATTAGTTTACCAAAAAATAATAATTAATATTTGACAAGTTCAAGTATTTCGCCTAAAAATGTAGACAATTTGTCTCGACGCCATCTAGTGAGAGAGTTAGCACTTACAATGCCTTTCTCATATAAAATAAAGTTGGTTGTTTTCAGGTGAAAAATGTAACAAGCAGTAATTGTTGAATGAAACACTAGTATATATTGAATAATTTCGCGGGTAAGAGATAAGCCGCCATAGCTCAGTGGTCAGAGCTGTCGACCGGAAATCGAAGGGACACGGGTTCGAGTCCCGTTGGCGTCATGTATCTTTTATCAGGAGATTTTTCAATGTGGATGAGTGTTTCAGGCGAACAATTATTGCTTGTAAAATAATTGTTACCCTTTGTGCTATGCATAAAAAATCTTGTCTTAAAAACATTAGTTTACCAAAAAATAATAATTAATATTTGACAAGTTCAAGTATTTCGCCTAAAAATGTAGACAATTTGTCTCGACGCCATCTAGTGAGAGAGTTAGCACTTACAATGCCTTTCTCATATAAAATAAAGTTGGTTGTTTTCAGGTGAAAAATGTAACAAGCAGTAATTGTTGAATGAAACACTAGTATATATTGAATAATTTCGCGGGTAAGAGATAAGCCGCCATAGCTCAGTGGTCAGAGCTGTCGACCGGAAATCGAAGGGACACGGGTTCGAGTCCCGTTGGCGTCATGTATCTTTTATCAGGAGATTTTTCAATGTGGATGAGTGTTTCAGGCGAACAATTATTGCTTGTAAAATAATTGTTACCCTTTGTGCTATGCATAAAAAATCTTGTCTTAAAAACATTAGTTTACCAAAAAATAATAATTAATATTTGACAAGTTCAAGTATTTCGCCTAAAAATGTAGACAATTTGTCTCGACGCCATCTAGTGAGAGAGTTAGCACTTACAATGCCTTTCTCATATAAAATAAAGTTGGTTGTTTTCAGGTGAAAAATGTAACAAGCAGTAATTGTTGAATGAAACACTAGTATATATTGAATAATTTCGCGGGTAAGAGATAAGCCGCCATAGCTCAGTGGTCAGAGCTGTCGACCGGAAATCGAAGGGACACGGGTTCGAGTCCCGTTGGCGTCATGTATCTTTTATCAGGAGATTTTTCAATGTGGATGAGTGTTTCAGGCGAACAATTATTGCTTGTAAAATAAGTATTTTTTATAATTTTACTAGTATCAAAGATGATTGTTCTCAAATGACTATAAAGAGTCCTGTCAGTGACTGTTAAGTTTTTTAAAAATATTTTTTACGATCTTCTGGATGGAAGGAGCGAGGCTCTTTGAATACCTCTCACTCCAGAAGATAGGTAGAAACTTGAGTGGCAATCGGCCGACGTGAGAAATGCTTATCTCGTGCACGAACCCACTGAAAGACAACTTGGATTCTGCCTCGTAAACACCGTCATCAATAGGATAAGGTCCTCCCATATGAGGCCTTAAAGAGTCGGTGATGCGTGAATGCGGTGCAGACCACCGAACATGTGGTCAATGCCCGCTGCATTCATTCCCCGGAGGAATTGACGTGGTCCACAGGGCGACGCCTGGGGCCTTAAACTGACTCATTAACCTATATGTTTCCCTCTGACCCCACACCATACGAAAGGCGCTTCAGAATTAATCAAACGAAAGAAGAGTTTAAAATATTATTAAAACTTATATAACAAAATGTTACTACTGCAATTTGTTCAAACGAATGTGAAATTTAATTACTTCTGGCAAATATAGTGACTCAATTACAACTACCTCCTCGTACATACCGATATAAGCACTTTCAGCAACAGCCCGAATATATAAGATATTTTTTATTAACAGTAGCTAGATTATGTTCATATAAAATACAGGGTTTATCTATAGCAGCCACTTGCAAGAAAAAGCCGAGATAAAAATACTGCGCCATCAACACTTTCTCTCGCAACATGTAAGACGATAATGTATGCACATTTTAATTCTCTATGCACAACACGCCATTCATTGGGCGCCGGTATGCAATCCACCTCGTGCGGCCGAACCGGTTCTCTGACGCGACCCGCCGGTTGGGGGGGACTGGCCAAGGACAAAGGGTATCGCGGGGAATCACCCGGGATCAGTTGTCAACAGACCCTAGGGACTCGAGAGAACGTCAATCGAGGGTTCGAAAAGATATTAATTAAATCACAGAATTATTCCAAAAATATTGCAAGCTTGCTTAAACCCAAATCTAAATAGTTTTACTACCCAAAATATGAAAATCTGGTATTGTTTAATTTCATATCAATCATATTTCGTCTCTTCGCAGTTTTCTTCACCCTTAATCGAAATTACTGTCACGAAAGGACAAACAATACGGTTGTGTTGACTTAATTAAGGCAGATAAATGAAAATGTCAAAGTTATAACCTGAAATGACTTTTCGATAAAACAACGGTTTTGTCGACATCAAAGAGAATAAATACCAAAGACAAATGTCTGTGCAAATTTCGTGACGCCAGAACTCACCGGTCTAGATTTTTTAATGCTTTGAAAAACCACATTTCTGCTTTATAGTTATGATTTGACAGCCATTCTAAAAAATTATAATATTCTTGCAATTTTTTTTTTCGATGCTAAACAAAATTTTGTTGTTATTATTTTGTAAATCACACTAAAAAAAGGTAACGGGCGCAAATGGGACTCGAACTCAGGATCTTCTGTCTTACCGGGACGATACTCTACCAATATTGAGCTATTGAAAGCAAATGTATCATTATCAATCTCATTTTTCAATTTAAGAATCACCTTTATCATCCTCAATTAACTCAATTAATATTTTTGTGTAATTGCAAAGACTAGCCGGATACATTTCGTATTACAATTAGGTTAATAAGTTATTCCAATAAACTGAAAAAAAAAAATACAATTCTATATTACCAAAAATGTTATTATTTACACAAGTAGGTTCATTCATATACGCCAGGAGTATTATCAGATTATTGAATCGTTATCGACCTATCACATGGTACATACATTTACTACCTCTGATACGAATTATTGCGCAGGAAAAAATAAGCACTAAAGTTTATCAGAGACGGTAGTGGCAGAATATTTTGTTATCAAACGCGGACTTGTGTTTATAGTGTAAATTATATAAATAAACCAACCCCGGAATGTATTACATTCTTGCTAGGTAATTATCATCTGCCATATTGCCACATAAATAAAGAAATAACAAATTTCTAGTTCAGACTTAAATGAACAGAATTGGATAACCCATTGGGGCTGGGTGTCACAAACGTGGTGGTCAGTTTTATTTCATTCTCAAAACTTCCGGGCGGGTCAGATTTTTTTTCTCCTTAAAAATGATCACATTCCTCTGATGGATTTATAGTTACATACCGCTTGGTTTAAGTTTTTAAGGGATAGGTACATTAACTGGGGGACTTATCAGAAGAAATCAAAATGGCAACCCATACGGCGGTATTTATGTTTTCTTCAATGTATCTTAAGGAGTACCAAATTAAGGTAACGAGAGTAATTTTAGGGTTGATAATCTTTTTTATTTATTTTGCCTGACACATTTTTAAACAATGGTTTTTTTATGTCGGTCTCTCTCGGGGAATTCCCGTGTCGTGGCAAACGTATTCTTTATTTCTTCTGAGTTGAATTGAATCTACGTTATTAAAGGAAATCGTGCAGTTCAACACTTGCCAAGTACATTTTGGCATTACAAAAAGCACTAAATAATAAAACGATTAATTCGAGTAAAATGAGAACCAGCACGTCCAATTGACAAAGACTAAGAAACTTTCGAGAAATAAAATATAAATACCCGCACGGTCGTATCAGGCTTGTGTGAAAGGGTTATGTAGTCATTAACATGTATTAAACATTATTATAAATTCAAGGAAATCACAATGATAATAAAGGGCTAATGTTCAAATTATTTTAATCACGAGTGAACGCGACCTTCGCGAGTGAGTATCGTCATAAATAAAAATATTTGGATTGTTAAATCATGTTTAAAGGTTGGATGATTTTTTTAATGGGCGGACGGCTGATTAGTGCGCTAAAATATGATTGGTTCAGAAATTCAAGAGGAAGCTTTTAACTTTTTGACTAGAACCGATTAACGTGTAAAATCAAAGAACTTTGCAAAAGTTTCGTTTTCCAGATTTCTTGAAAGCTGTAAATGATATCATTTCGTAACCTTGCGATTATATTAAATAATAATAACTCTTCTAGAACTCTCTACTAGAGAAGTATAATTGATTTTAATTTATTAGTAGGTAACATTGTGATTCTAGAAGAATCTTTCCGAGACAAATGAAAGGTTCTTAACATTAGATCAATAAAAAACAAATTAGCAGCTATTGTTCGGCAAGCATAAATCTTTAAAGTAAATAATAAGTTTGGTAAAATAACCGAGATAAGTAAACATGAAAGGTCGAAAGTAGATCAAGGGATCTGTGCTATGTCCGTCTATGTGATTTTCAGGGCACTTTATTGTATTCGACAAATACATCAGACGCCTTCTGGCTTCTGGAAGCGGCTTCATTACGGAAGGATTTCATTACGTTTCTCGATTCAATAATAATTGTCTCTACGGGTTCATTTCAACGGTATCAGCAGACCCGAGAGTTGTAAATTAAAATTGATGGAAGTACATGGAATATACCCACAACATCAAGCACCAGAAAACCGTTGAATACACTAAAATGTTTAAAGATGTGTGTATACGGTTTATTATTTAAATAAGACTACGCTGTGACTCAAGACCATTGATTTTTTTCGAGCACTTAAAATCTATATTTTTTCTAGATATTTGATGAAGAAAGCTAACAGATACATCCGTTATAATCTCTCCCTCTTTCTGATAAACGATACATGAAACCGTAAGAGAGTTTATAACAAAGCTCTAAACGTGACCACTTTGTATATTTGTACCTTAATTAATATATAAAAATCCAGCCAGCATTTGTTTGAACTCGAAAAGTAGTTGACCGATATCGCTGAAAAGTGTTTTTATTAGTGCCAGGAGTGTTTAGAGAGTGTTTGAATGGTGAAAGAAGTCGGAGACGCCCGAGCATCGCCGTGTCCACTAGTACTCTTATAAATATCTTTTATATACTGGAAAAAACAAGTCTGTTAAAAATTCCATGAACTGTCCGATTTTTTTGTGAATTAAATGAAGAACTCAATTTTTTCCCGGTTTTGTTTTATTGTAGGCATAATGTTATTCTTACTACCTTCTTTTCATTGTCAGTATGGTCACCCTATGATTGTGGCTGATAAGCCAACACAGGTACTTTGTTATACTTATAATATAGTCAATACAATGTTATTGTTGCCAACTTTAAACGTGCTGCCCAGCTGAAATTTTAGTTTCAATAACTGCAGTATTTATTTTTAGGTTTATATTTTCAATATTGTATTAAGTTTATGTGTATTTTTATTTTTTATTTACTATATTTGGGATTCCCTTGTGAGATGAGTGAATTACGATTTACCATATTAATTAATAAATAAATGTGTAAAATTTACTGCTCCACTCCACAAACTTTGATTTAGAAACCCATATGAATCAGAGCTTGATAAAAACACGTTTTTTAAGGAATTTTTGGCAGCGGCGAAGCAATTTCAACGTCATACAAAAAATATTCCTACCTTCCAACCAGCCGAAGAGTTGCTGTCCCCCTTGTCCTTGAAGTACGGCACGTTCTGCACCATCCACTCGTAGATCTGGGACAGGGTGAGCCGACTGTCCTGGGAGGAGGTGATGGCCTGCGTGATAAGGTCTGCGTAGGACAAGTTGCCCCACGCGTTGCGGCGCGACGAGTTCTTCTTGTTGGCAGCCACTGAGGCCGGGGAGGGAATTGTAACTCCTGGAAATTGAAACAAGGATTAATTGATATGCCTTAATCACCGTTTACGATGCGAAGGTATCATTCTGGTCAGGAGCACCCCTGTCCCGGTGCGACTGGTAACCAGGGGGGGGGGAGTTTCCAGGAGTCGCACAAAGATAGGAAGAAGATTTAAAAATCAGTACTCAACCTAAAAAGTTTTTTTTTTGCAATGCAAAATTAATTTCAATTTTAAAATTTAATAAAATTCATAAACGTATAACAGAGATTTTTACAGATTATTTCAAGTATGTACTTGTGAACAAACCTATTTCAAAATGGTAGAATCATAATTAGAGGATTGAATAAAATATTTTTTCGGTTTTTAATAAAAAAAACTCGGTACATCGATCAGTTAAAAAATACAGGTAAAAAAAATATTGATAAAAAGTTGCTAATTTATTAAAAATCTTTTAAAAAATTTTCGTAATCAAAATGATTCCAGCTATAACAACATCAACATCATTAGTACACTTGTACATCCAAAAGCCACGAGCCGCCACTTTTCCTAACCTAACCTTACTTAATCTTTTTGAAATGATTTCTGGTACTACCTACCTGCGAGTTTATTTAATCATAATATCCAGAACTTTTAAACAGTTATTTTTAATTTGTGCTTTGAAAGCAAAGAAAACAAAGCCCTAAGATAATGGGATTATGAACATTGACTATACTCCATTTGGGGAATGTTGTGGCTGAAAGGAATGGTTTGAAATAGGAAGGAGAAGTTAAAGAGGAAGGTTTGTGAAGTACCTGGCTATTCAGATCTGTTCATTTCAGCAACTTTTCGAATCTGCATGGTTGTTTTTACCAGGACAATACTGATACTCTCTTTTACTATGTGTATATTTTTTTCACTCATAAATATTTGTTTCATTTGTGTTCACAGGAAAAGACAATTTATTAGCATTTACACAATATGCGTGACCCTGTGAACTTGATTACATATTCGCAATCTTGTTTTCTTTTTCTTATTTTCCTTTTTATTTGTGCAAAACAAACAATATTCTTAAAAACTGATAGTACCATGAGAGTATCATCATAATATTATTATTATTGTTCATAACATATATTTGCATGACTATTGAAGTAGGTGTGAGTACCGCCGCTGTCCCGGGAACAATTTATTGGTTTACACCTCTGCCATCCATATGTCACCCAGAGTAGTTTTTTACGTTTGGTGGCTTAGCAAGGATTCCCGGATTCACGAGGTGAGGTTGGACCTGGTATTAGCGGCGTACGCGTCTGCCCACCAACTTCGTGCCCGATCTGGAGAGGCTCTTTGACCTCTCCAGCTGAACTCCCTCGACGCATGGGATGTATTCATACGTCCGTCACTCCTGGACACACTGGCCGGATTCCTACCCAGCCCCATACCTTGTCTCGTCCAGAACTTCCCCTCCTTCCTTTCCTTAAAATACTCTTCACACAGCATCCCCATAGAAGAGAGAAAATAAGGGAAATTATTTTTCTCAGCGCCTCCAGTGTGGAGTTAATGAAAAAAAAAATTCCTCATCATCTAAGGCTCTCGAATAGCAAGCCAGATGTCGCAGGTTCAAATCTCGGCGTACGCAAATAAATTTTATCGATTAATTTGTGTTATTTCACAATTATTAATAATTAACTCATTAAAAATAAAATGTATGGCATATTTGCGGCACGTCCAGGAGTGGAAGATACTCCCCTGCCCTGCTGTAACCACCATTCAGAATTGAAACGTTGCTTGAAATGGCTTTGGCCGTGTTTGGTGATCAGATCAGAATAGCCAGGTGCTTCCCCACCTCTTCCCATCTCCTTCCCCTCCCCATTACCTTTGGCTTCACAGCATACGCAAATTGCGGATGCTATAGTCTCACTGGCTCCAGACGGTTAGGAGCAGTTGGGACTCTTGCGCGGTTTTACATAAAAAAATATAAATTATAGAATGAAATAAAGAAAGCTTGAATTTGAGTAGCAAAGTGGTTAATAATTAGTTGCCTGAAATATCAATACAAATTGAAAATATCTCCCGAGTAAAAATAGATGCCGCCAACGGGAGTTGAACCCGTACCTTCTGATGTCCGGTCAGGTGCTCTGAACCACTGAGCTATGTCGACTTATTTCCAACCGGCAAATAATTCAATATGTACTAGTACCTCAATCAACAATTACTGCTTATTATATGTTGCTTAGCTTAAAACCTTGTCTTATAAACATTAGTTAAAAAAAATAGTAAGCAAAGTGGTTGGTTAGTTAAGTTATTTTCATTGAAGGACTACTTATTTTGCTAATAATGTTTAGTATTATACTGGTTTCATCATTATCTCGACGAACCTATACTATCTGTATTGTACAATCCGGTTGTTCTTTCAAAGCAAACCTCAGCGTTGTGTAAAATAATACAATATATTATTATATTAACTTATTGAGTACTGGGCAGAGCACCAGAGACCAGAGACTATTCCAATTGCTTTTTATTACGAATTTTTTGAAGGCGTGACGATTACTCTTTCAACATGGCGTCGAAATTTAAACTCTGTATTGAATTGCCGGCAGCATTTATGGTCAGATTTTGAGTGGATCCAGAAGCAAGCGGGGCAAGAAGTAAAAAGTCGCCAATTAAGCATAATGATGCTCGTGATAGTCAGGTTAAGTGCTAGTCCTTATGTGTACGTGAGTCTGTTTTATCGGCGGGTTTTTAGACTCTCTGGAGACGGGCAGCAAGAATTCGACGGTGTAACGGCACCGAATCTTCGCGTCGTTTGGCCGTCAGTACAAGGCCGAGTGAAGCCGAAATGCGCTGCGACCTTGATGTAACGCCAGTGCGTTCTGGGGGACATTTTAATGAGAATCAACTTTGTAGATGGTTATGATCAAGTGCACGGAGAAAATGTTGTTAATTTATCAAAAATGTGGTCAAATTATCTGTTTTCTTGTTAAAAACGGTACTGGGGTTCTATTACGAATGATATGACAAATTTCAAATAAACTATCAGTAAAGCATTTTATGAGGAAGCCGGAACACGTGATCTCCAACACGCGCAGAGTAAAGCCGAATGTGATCCGACTGAAATGAAACCGAAATCGTGGCCGAAACTCGATTATTGGCCGAAACCGAAACCTAAACTTCATCGATACTGGCGCCTATTAAATACTATGTACACATTTCAAACGCTTTTATTCCAGTATCGAAGCTGTACAGAAGAATATTGAAAACATAAAAACGAACCATTTTGGTTCTTAAATTCAGACTTAGGTCAAGGTTACAGGATAGTTTTTTTCATCTTATTGAAAAACCTCGCTGTACCCTTCCGAGTTCCAGGGGATATTAATGAGAATCATCTACTGGATGGTTATAAAACTATATTTCAAATAATAAACATTCAAATGTTTCAAGGCGCGGAGTAACTAGGAACACAGAATATCTACTTGTTGATAGTTATCATGTGCCAATTCCGCATATCTATGTATGAAGTTATTTGTAGCCACCATGTATCATATATACATATCGCGTTTTATGAAGTGTGTACAGTTCGGCGCCAGTGAGGCAGTTGGTGGCATTTGATTTTCAAAAGCAGGAATCATTATACCTATATATCAATATACCTAGCCCTGGATAGTACAATATAAGATAAGTCCCAACTGTAGGAGCAAGTGAAATTATGGTAGCCAATATTTGTAACGTAAGGCTAATGGACGGAGAACGGAAAATATCTATTCAAATCAAAACTCGTCATTGCAATTGCAAGTCATTTAAATAAATACTCTGAAGAATGTTCTCCTCACTGGGGAGATAGTATCTTCCACTAAAAATTGAGCAGCTTAACTCGTATACAATTTACGAGTATTAGCATCTAAAGATTTGAACTAGCGACCTCTGGGTGAAAGGTATCTAAAATCTAGCTAAAGAACGGTAGACTTTTAATAGGAGAGCGGAGTAAAGTAGTCCCGAAAGACGGTTCCATGCTAACTCAACACAGTGACTATTCAACAAATCTTTAAAAAGTGATATAAAGTCATTAAAAAAGATGAAATTTTTTTTTCACCTAACCTAACCTACTTAACCCAGTTAATAAAGTTTTTGTTTCATCACTTTACGTGACTTTATATAACCTTTTAAAGATGTGATGAATTATTATTTTGATGATTTATCCGGTCACCGGGTAGGAATGTTGCTTTATAGTTATGTTCCACACATTGCCGCTGTGGCATATGGTAAGAATGTTGTTTTATAGTTAAGTTCCACAAATTGCCGTTATGGCGGCATAAGGTAAGAATTTTGCTTTATAGTTAAGTTCCACACATTGCCGTTGTGGCATAAGGTAAGAATGTTGCTTTATAGTTAAGTTTCGCACATTGCTTTTGTTTCATATAAGGTAAGAATGATGCTTTTGCCATTGTATGATAGATATGTGAGTAGATGAGAGTGTTCCAGATGTCATTTAGCTATGGGAATTCAACAGGGCGCAGCATCGCCTGGGGAGTCGTATGATTAGGAATCCAAGGCTCTCGGCGTTTCTCCTCGGTGGCTACCGCAACCCGGCACGTGTTTGCCCGCCCTACCTAACTTGGACTATTATCGATTGGCCAAAATCGGGAACAAGGGAGAATTTAATTGCAAATAATAATTCAAATGTATTTTGGTCGTTTCAAATAATTAACTGTTGTGTGATTTGCAATATATTGTACTATTACTATTACATAATGGTGTATAGTCTAAGTATACTTATACTATATTATTGTTTCGCCGAAATCAGGGGACGAGGGAGTTTTTAATCCCTTATAACAGTTAAACGGCATTTTGGTAATTTCAAACAATTAGCTATACAAATAACACGACATATACTACTACGATGACTTATTTGTGGTTTTTATACTGATTAGGTACCACAATTTATTTGTGTATTGTATTTTCAAACAGGAAAATGATTACTTACAAAATTGTACTACCTACTCTTGATCGGTCTAAGTGGGTGAACGCATTTCGATTAAACGCAGCGGTTTTGGAATAGCTGAAAACGCCAAACCGCGTACAAAATGGCGTTTTTACTAAATTCCATTTCAGTACCATGATGATATAGAATTTCAGTACCACCATAATATATATAATTGAGTAAAAACGCCAGCCGCGGGGCTGGTTTGAACGCAGTTTGGCGTTTTCAGCTATTCCAAAATCTCTGTGTATAATCACAGTAGTGGCTGAGGGTTAATTCATAAAAATGCGCTTATTTTGATTACTTTACGTCTCTAACAATTAATTATCTGTCGTCAGATTGTGAACAGTATATATAACTACAATGTGTTGTTTATTGCGTTCTTCAAGCAGGAAAGTAATTACAATTATTTGTACTATTATAATTATTAATGAGCCTTTATTTCCCAATGATAATAACACAGTTTTTAGTCGTTTCAAACAATTATTTATTGTAGGCATCAACCAAGTAAGTCATTTCGATGGTTGTAGATCAAAGATATTAGAAGAACGAGATATGCTATGTTGGCCGCCGGACCGTAGCCGGAGTACTACCTAATTAGGGTACTTTGAACGGTATCGGGACGTGTACGCACAGAAATCTGTTCTATGTATTAGTGCGGATACCTTAGCGTAAGCGAAGGTGTGCAGTAGTATTGGTGAACAAAACCGGCGACACTCGGCAAAACAATTCCACTCAGTACGAACTGCGCATAGCACATCTCGTTCTTCTAATATCTTTGTTGTAGATAGTAGGATTGTACGCGACTTGTTATTGTATTAGAAAATTTATTGCAAGTACCCAATTAACACTCTTGTTTATAGTTGATGGAAATTATCATTACGCTCTGAGAAAGATTGTCAACGGAATATTAGAGCGGAAAATGTGTACAATACAAAATTTGTATTAGTCATGTCGCTAGTGGGAAAGTTCTGAAGATGTTTATGCGTGTAGGGGTAGGTACCCAGTGAGGCTCACATTACCAAATAATGCTATAAAAATAGTATTGCTTTCTTAAACTAAATTAAGCCAGTGAATGCAGCAAAACTAGATACATCTATAAGCGTGGGGAAAATAACCACTTGAGCCGATTCCATATGGCTAATATTCGCTTGTCTTCCGTATCGCACTTGCGATTGTGTGCTTCTTGGATTTACACTCTGTTAGGAGAACATAATGCATAAGAGTGTGTACGTATTATAGCCAAACCACGTGTTGAATGTCCCTGACAGCGAGCGTTAGCGGGAGGGAAAAGGGGTGGGAGACGGAGAGGGGCAGGGGGGACGCGGAAGAGCCTTGACAGCAAATTTTGTAGGCTTCTATCCGAGAGGTGAACAATGATACAAACTACAAAACGATCACAAATCCTCAACTCGATGCTCCAAAAACAAATTAAAATAAGGAACGAAAACCAGATTACCACCCGAATCAAATGTATGGTCTTGTAATAAAAAATATGAATTGAGAAAATTTTAAAACGCTCAAAGGCAGACAACTCTGTGATCTTGATTGGTTTTTGGTCTTGTAAAAAAAAAGCGTGGATCATTAGTGCGGAAAGGAATCATCGTAGTTCGACCGAGCTGAAGAGAAGAACACCGGCTGGCTCGCTGGGTGATAACAGTAGTAGATAGTTCACTGAGACTACCGCTAATAAAGGTGTGCTCGGTGGTATAACAGCGGAATAGCAAACAATTTCAAATAAGTCTGAAAAAGATTCAGCAGCGACTGTTTTGTTCAATTATAAAATAAACCTTTTGAAAAGTAATATTATATTTAGTACACGTTCAATTTTTATGGTTTGAGTTTGTTTGAATCATTTGTAGTTTCATATTGGTTTTTTTACAACTGATTGTGTTTAATCAAAAAATAAGCGTAACAGCTAAACATTACATGAAATGGTTTTAAGACATTTTGTTTATTTTCTATTTTTATCGATGTGTTTATACATGACTATTTGCAGGAATCAAAAATCAACAACATTCCCTAGCAGATAAATCACATTTTTAAGATAAGGCTGGTGAATTTACTGACTATGACCGAACATTTTTAAATGACAATTTTGAATGGCAAGGTCATCAAGTACCTATACAAAATATATATTCGTCGTAGTTATCATGGAATAAATTGGGTACATTGATATAAAAAAAAACTAGATATGAACTAATAGTAACAACGAAGGAACATTCAACACATTATACTCGTATTTGCAAGAGATATATTTAGTAATTTATTATGTAAGTATAGACGAGGTATGATCAAAATTTATATCGAACGGTAGCTTTTGCAAGATACTTTGAGAAATACCAAAACAGAATATAAACCTTGCTTCAAATAGCTTAAGCTGTATTTGGGGACCAGATCTTGACGGTCATCAACAATTGGACCTCCGGACAGCTTCGATTCTTGCACATTCTCTTAAGAGAATCTTAAATTCTATTTAAAAATCGTCAAAACATAATCATTTACTTATTGTGTTTCATGAAAATTCTAGTAGATACGAAGAAAATTTGATTTTCAAAGCAATTGTCTCGCTGCCTTCAATATACACCAAAAAAAATTTGTAGCATCTGTAATGCAATCTGATTATTTTGGTTTTAATCTCACAAATTATGATAAATATGTGATATTATTACAAAACTTACAAGTCATCCAAATCAAATCATTGTGATATCAGCGATAAAATAATCGCAAATGAGCATGATCCATGATCCCACGTACACATATACACTGTGCAAATCTCACAATATTATTGTGCGTATATTAATATTAGTCGGGTGTTGTAACATGTGACTTGGGGTGCTTTTTGGACGAAGTTTTAAAATGATTGACCTCTGAAATTGATTCCAGTATGTTGTGAACATAATATATTTGCAATCATTCATGCGGCATTGTATCGCTGAATTTAATCGTTTTCTTTTTATCAGGTTATGAGCTAAAACTGGATGACTCCTATTCATATGCTGCGAAAATCATAAATTATTGGTATCAGACGTATGTACATGATTTTAGAAGTAGAAAAGAAATAAAAAATAACTTTTTTCGAAAATACAAATTAAACTTGAAACATGTTTTCATACAAACTTTGATGCCTAAGTGAACTTCCTGAAATCTTTGATGTTTGACTGAAAGACTGAATGTTTCAGACCGAAGAGCTATTTTTGGATATTTATTTTACAGGACATTAGAATTATTTTTAATTTATTCATTGCTTCAGTCACTTTAATTCATTCAGTAAAGCATTATTCATAAGTTCGTAACATTTTTTCAATTCGATGTTCAGACTTCCAGGCACTGTGGTGCTTGCTTGATGTTCATGGAAGGACGGATTCCTGGATTTGCAGTTCTAATAAGAACAGGGTGGCAGGACTAAGGGGAAGGATCAACAACTATAGAAATGTCGTCATCATCGAATGCCGTCCTACCAATATCGCTTTTTTTTATTGAATAAATAGTTAATAGTTAATACATATCAACAAACAAGTCCTGCTAAGCCAATTGAATTGGCTAGTCAACAGGTGCTTAAAGTTTAGTTACATATACATTTTTATAAGTTATAATTTACATCTTATATCTACAGAATCAACAATTTTTCATATATATTAAAGTAAATATTTTTTTTCCGATAGCCAATTTTTCACCATATATTTAACCTTATTCATAGACTTACATTGCTTTATAGTATCAGGTAATAAATTAAATATCTTCGGTACGTTGTATTCAAACGTTGTGTGTCCGTATTTATTATTAAATTTCGGAACAATTAACCCGTCATTGCGCGTGAATCTAGTACTGTATTTATGTTCTGATTTTTCTTTATGCTGCGGGGTAAATATATACTGAATTATGATTTTTTGCCATAGAATAGCCTTAACATGTAAAACTTTGGCACTCTGAAACAGCAACGGTGTATTATGTCTGTTTAAAAATATTAGGGACGACTAGTAATTTTACAATGGCGTTTTGTACAACTTGGACTTGTTTCTGATTGGTTATAGTAGTATTTCCCCATATATTATGGTTAATCCATATCTTAAAATAGATTTTGCCAAAGCGATCATTAAATTAATTATTTTATTTTTTGATTTATTTGTATTTACATTGAACATTATTTTATTCTCTAACGATACTACTCTATTTTTTGTTGTTGTTGTTTTCTTGGTCTATTTTTTTAATTCTAATTTTAATTCTTATTTATAAATATGTTCACACTTGAATTTGTTTATGTAAATATAATACTAACTATGGGATGTGTGGGATTGAATTTACCTCCCATACATATTTATAATAACATCCAGTAATTAAAAGTGTACGTTATTATAAATATGTTTTCTTTGTATCAACTTTCACCGTAGTAAGCGTACAAAGATTGTTTGAAAGGGAGATATGTAAATACCAATGTTAGAGGGAGCGCGCTAATATTAAAAAACGACAATAATTAAGCGAAAATGGTGAAAATATTTAATAAAACACGACTCCTTTACAAAAGAGCGAAAATCTCTAGAAAAATGCTTTAGTTGCATTTAAAGATACACTGTGAATTTTTTCATGCCCATAACATATTAAATAACAGAACAAAAATTGTTTTAATAATTTTCGGAACTTAATTTGCGATTTTTTAACAAATGTATACATATTATCTTACCGACATTATAATACACATGTAAAAGCTGTTAGAAGAATACAAAACAAATTCTTACGTTTTATAAATTTTAAAATGTGTATTACAGCAATTATGTTGAACTACAACACTTTTTTAAATTATATGAATATACTCAAATTGTCAGACAGAAGAATTTTCACTGACTTAGTATTTCTATATAAAATTCTAAATGATTTAGTTGATAGTCCGGTATTGCTAGAATTGATAAGCTTCCGGATTCCACAACGTAATACTAGAAGTCAGGATTTATTTCATTGCAGAAATTCTGGGACTAACTACCATATGTATGACCAGAATACTAATGGAGGGAAACAATTATACCAAGTCAGTGGACATCTTCAATTTATCTTTAAACAAATATAAAATATTGTTAATGAAACAATTCAGTTATGTACAATAAATAATGTATATTTCTTAATATTCACGTGTAAAAGCCCCGAAAAAGGCTTTAATTAATAAATAAATAACCTTTTTTTAAAACTTAAAAGCTTAAAGAGTTAGCAAGAAACTTGTATAAATCGGTAGAAATTGGGTAAGCAATGTATTAACAATCTATTTTCCATAAGTCACAGTTCGTCATAAGCGATTAATGTAATGATGCATGTTAAATTCCATACCAGTCGGGACTTCTGGAAGTACCTGGGTTAAGTAGTGGAAGTACCTGGGATAAGTAGTGGAAGTACCTGGCGAAAACGGGACAAAAGGTAGACCTAATTAACGCTATCAATTATTTCATTTATAAGGTTTAAAGGTCTGAAATCTTTCAAGATTCAAAAGCTAGTAAAAGGTGATTTAAGGTATTGTCGTGTAAGTTGATTTCTTGACTTGATTGTTATGATATTCTATACTAATTATCTGTATCACTTTTCCACAGCCGTTGATAAATACTCCTGAACTGTTTTGGCAAGTAACTGGATGCAAAAGTAAACATTTGAATACTCCAAGCGATGATCCATTTAAACATTATATCGTGTGCTTGTAGTGATGGTGGTATATAGAAGACAGGTCTAGAAACAAGAAATAAATGTTTAAGCTAATGAAGTAATTCACAGTCAATGCCAATGGCTGCGAACTGGGCAAAAATATATAATATTACCATATTATGTGACGTGACCGTTGCACGAGTTTGTAAGATTCTTTAACTTTGTGTCTACTCTATAGCCGATAATACTTAATAATATGCGAATGAAACGTTATTAAAATATTCCACATACAGAAGCATTTAAGACGAAGAAAAAGATAAATTATTATTCATTCCGATCACGACTATCTGCAAATCAATATCAAATAGTTAATTTTTATGTTTAAAACATGATACAGAGATGTTATAAATTTTTTGAAACAATTTTAATAATACTCACACAAAGGGCATTACTAATTAAGTGTTTTAAATTTGTGAGGGAGAATATATAGTGTTATAAAGAGATAAGAATAAGGTCAGGACGTCAGGTTACGACCGAGAATCTCCAGTTTTCCGAACCGTCCAACAATACCTCCAGCGAACTGCTTTTATTTGCGACGTTTCTATGAATTTTTTTTTAATAAATAAAAATTAAGCCTGCATGTGTTTGTGCTCGCAAAACTAGTCTAGAAAAGTAGTCGACTGATATCGCTGAAAATTGTAAAGTTTGTTCTTATTAGTGGCCGGAATGTTAAGAGAGTCGTTTTAATGATAGAAGTCGGGGATGCCCTTGGAATACTTAACGCAATATATCTACACCAGTCGAATTAAAGTCGACGTAATGTAGTTTTTTAACAGTAACATTGTGGTATACAGTAGTGAATGGTGGAAGAAGTCGGAGGCGCTCGAGAAAGGCATTAGCAATGCGAGGTCCACTAGTATCTACATATTTCTTGAAATCATTAAATATGTGTAAAAACAATATCATATAAATTAATGTCATAATGGAGCGATTAGCTCTTATAAGATAATTATAATAACAATAAAATTGTTGTAGGTAGGTATTAAAATCACGTTGATACTATGTGAAGGGGTGTATCGTGAAATATTATAACAATTACCAACGAAGCAGAAACGAAAAAGGTTAATATTTTAAAATCATATAAGATCCCAAACAGAATTTCGCGAGACTCGGCAGAGAAAGAAGCAGGAATGTAAGGCTCACGTGTATGGAAGCTTGCCAGAAGGAAAGTTAAAAGCGAACGAGAGGAGTTATCACTGTGTACATTTGTAAACTGATAGAGACATAGTATAAATACGCATTGAGTGGTGTTGGTGAGAGCCGCGAATACTGGCTAAACTGAGCGATGCTAATGTGAGGGAAGTCACGGCCAAAGCAAGAAAAACCACAAAAATGAGTATTTAGAAACAATTAACTAACGGCGTTTCTATGACAATATATTAATGAACCTTAATTCCATTAACTTGATAACAGGATAAGAAAAATATACCTACATAGTAAATTGTGTTGTGAACGAACAGTAACTGAAGCAGTGGCTATGGTCTGCCACTGTTGGCTCCGTTAAAACTTTACTTTCTGTGACATATAAATTAACGTTACACTGTGTCGTTTATGAGAGGTTGCAGAGCCATCAGCGGTATGCTTTTATTCAAACTATCAGTTAACTGAATCTTTTGTGATGTTTACCGAAACTTGTCATTTTTTCTACAGTGTTTCTACAAATGTAGTTTGCGTAAAATTTTTTTGGGAATTTTTATTAAGTTTTCAGGAAATTTCAGTTTGGCTGTGCACTGCATCGAATTCCTGAAAATCTTATAAAAAATGATTTAAGCTACACAAATCCTTCAAAAAAAAATTAGACATTTTCAGCTATAACAACATCAATAATGCCATTTTTGTAATATAATCAATCAATTCATACCAAACCCAGAGAATTACCACGCCTTTGCATATAATAAAATTTAAAAAAATAAACGAAGAAACAACATATTATGTAAATTGGTTTAGAGCTAAGGATTTTTTTTGTGAAATGGTGTAAATTTAATGAGTTATTACAGGAAGTCAAAAGCAATTGTGATACTTGTTATTATTTAATTAAAAAATAAATATATTATTCAAATTTTTACGACCCGGCTAAATGTCATAATAACTTTTTTGTTGTTTTTCAAGTGATATGACGACTTACAAATATGATTTAACGTTTGTCAAAATAGTGATTAAACGTTTAAGATTTTATTATTATGGTTGTAATGAAGTATGAAGTATTCCATGTCAAGGTAATCTCACTATCTCAGCTAGTAAAAAACAATACTCAGACGACAAAATAAAATTAACTGTTTCGAGTCTTTTAAAAAATTCTAATACGTTTTATAGCACTTTTAACAACAAAACTTCACGATACAAAACGAAAAGTAAGTAAGGTATCAACGATTCAAACATGTACAGGTACCCATCTTTTGATGTCATGGTTTTTTTTTCAATTCGGAGAATCAGAAAAACATTTCAATATTCGGTAATTAAATTAACCGAAAATAGATGACATCCTAACTGGAATTATCTGGGAATCCCAGTGAACAAAATAATAACCTAAAAGTAAACAAAATTTTATAGTAAGTCACGTGAGAGCGTGACGTATTTTGCGTCGGTTTTGTTTATGTTCTTAGACAGATCTGACCAGTAGTTTGTTGACTAATTTAAAAATAGTATTTTTACTACCCGGATTTGTCCGACATTTTGAATGAAAAAAAAGTAAACAAACAACATGGCGTCATGTATTATTTTTGACAGTTGTTTAGCCTCATAAATAATGTCTGTGATGAGATAGCAAGATAAAAGTAATTGCGTTGAGCCAGAAATTGCATTCACGAAAAGCTGTGGAAATTTCATGGCGCCAGAGCTAACCGTTTAAGAGTATTTCATGCTTTTAATATAAAATAGATTTTCGACTAAAAAGTTAAGAATTGCCATAAGCAGTTTTATAATAATGAAGTTATTTATAAATCTGTAGTTAATTTGAAAGCTATTTACGTAGGAAAACGTTGCAAACAATGGGTAGAAGTGCAATAGTTACGTGGTTTATGTAGAACAAGTCGGGATGTCCACTCAGTGGTGTGGTAATTCTAAGAATAAGTATAATAGCTACCACTGACTCATAACTTGGTCATGTATTAGTAGAATCAGGAAAAATATTATACAAATAACTAATCTGTGTTTATCTAAATTTCCAGGTAAAGCTCAGCAATACACAGCGCTTCCAAATTGTTTTGAAGCGCGGATCTTCAGAAACAAACATGCATGTTGTAAAAATTAAGTACACTACTTCAAAGATCATACGTTAATAACAACATCATTTACACATTAAAATTTCCAAATAAGTAGCTGTGTTTTCGATATAAAATATGATTTTAAAATGGGCTAAATTATTCTATTTTGCAGACATAGAATAATTTAACAGGCATAAAATATTTTTTTCTAAATGTTATCTAAAAGGGGAATGTAATTAAGTATTTTGTAACCATCTACGCATGATATTTCAGTACCTACATACAAAAGTTGATGGGTTTCATGAAACGAATGAGAGAAAAATGAACTAGGTATTTTCATTCTAAAGCCTATTTTCTTGCTTTTGCTTTCCTTTGCTTGCGTAGTAAAAGTAAAGGTCATGTTCAATTTTATATTCAATTATTATATTTTTAAACATGTAATAATATTAATAAAAGTTCCTACGAACTCAGTATGTTTGGGCATTTTCGGGTGGATGTTCCAATCAAGTTCGAAATCTTTTTTGCAACTTTCGATAATTTGATGTGCACAAATACATTTAAACGTGCCCCTTTTTAAATGATTTGCCTGCAATTATCACCACTTTAAAGATAAAAACTTGTAAATATAGAAGTGGTTCCTTTGAAAGTAAGTAGGTTTCTAGTTACTGTAGTAAATAAATCAAACTTGGAAATAATCTTGGGCGGGTATAGATTTACTTGATCGATGGTTCTTGACCAGTTATTTATTAAGTGATGCATTTTAAAAAAAAAATCGTCGATTATTAAGCATAAGCCATTTTTGCAAAGATAATAAATAATATCTGTGGTCTTGGGACAAAATGCGTTTCTCAATAGAAGAATTTTAAACTTAAAATTACTAAATTCGCACTCATCGACCACGGATATTATTAAACCAGAAAAAGAGGATGCGGGGGTTGGTTAAATCATTTTTTTTATTGACGCAGTGAAATACTAACGGGCTATCTGGTCACTAAACGAAGTAAGCAACTTCAAGCATTTTTTTGATTTTAACGTTGAGGCACTGACAGCATTTTTCATTCCAGTTTCAGTGTAAGTATATCAATATGTCTTTGGAACATATCAGTTCAATAATAGTACTACGCTTTTACATGCACTATTGATACTTGTAAGAAGTATTGACGATGCAGCTTTAATAGTTGAAATATGTATTTACCCATGTTGGATAGCTGGTGGTTGGAGTTATTGTGGTTGTGTTCCTCGGGGGGGTCCACATAGTTGTCCGGTCTGGGCAGGGGCCATGTGTTGGAGCGCCCCCTCATCTGGGGCTCAAGCTCGCTAGACATCATGCTCCCATCACACCCCCCCGGGGGGGTCTGCCACGGGCTGTACCCGTCCATCTCACTCAGTCAGACCGCCAGGTACCAGGGACACGTCGAGCAGCAGGAGAACTGATATACACTGGTCTGATTCTATGTCCCAACTTCACAAGCTTACAATCCTGTCATCGTCCAGTTCGAAGTAACGTTTACACTTGGCCAGATTGGACGACCGCTTGGATTGTCGATACCGTCATTGAGAACGATACATAGAGTTATTATTGAGTATACATACACCTTAGGGGTCAATCGTCCGATAAATTACGCAAACGGGAGATATTATGCGGTCCCGGCGCACTCGGTCAAATTTGAAATTCAATTCGTAGCAGGCGCGATGACGGAGACAGATTCGGCGCGGAGAACAGATTGTTTTATCACAAATCACACACTGGTAGGTACTACACGTACTTTTAAAGTTTTTAGTCCGGACTCTAAACGTAAACTAGAAACTAGCGGGTAACCTTATCTGTTTAGTGGGTGCAGATTTCTGAAGGAACTGTTGGAGGGATTCCTCAGAAAGAGGAGCGACAAAGCACGGAACACTAGCACCAAGCGCAGAGGAGAGCGGGTCATGTGACAACACTAACTGACTAAACTGGTGGCTGGTGGCGGTTATCAAAGGTCGGTCCGTGTTTGCGTTGCGTCCCGCTCGGCGCCTCTCGCTCGCGCGAAGATTTTAAATTCGTGGCACCTCGTCCCCGCCTCTTTGGACAGCTCCACGCTAAATATATACGCCGGCGGCGCTGCGTAATTCCACCGCCGTGTGCCGTGTCTCCTTCCGCCACTCTTCACTCGCCACAGTCCACACGTGAAACTTCGCCAAACACTTTTCCAAATGGGATTCCACGAAGATTGCTTCGCTCTCGCGGCGAGTTTCCCGCCCGGAGAACTGCGCGAAAATATTCAAAACTTTTCGAAAAGTCCATGCGAAAGTTGACAACACCGATAAGTAATTGGAACGTGGTGGAAATGGATTCGGGACTGGCTGACGGCACGAGACTGTCGCGAAATATTGCTATAAAACGTAAACAAACCACGCGGTTTTGATGTTGCTGCGTAATACACGACGACAACGTCTAGATGCGCCACGTCGCACGACCTTTCTGTGGACGATCGCGCTCGGACTGGAAGTGAGTGAAGTGGGAGCCGAGCGGCCGAGGGAGGTGGCGTGAGGAGAATTCAAAATATTATTTACCCGCTCATTCGTTCGAATTTGTTCGGCTCCACTCGGGTAACCTCGGCTGTCTCCGACGGGCATGCGCTCCTTGCTTGGTGGAGCCGAGTACGCGAAACTTTTAAACTGGTTTTCGCGATTTTCCACTTGGTAACTACGAAATAGAAATGTACGCTTTGCACACATAAATAATATCACACCAATATAATTCATCTCACATTAACGGGATATCTTTATTTTATGTAGAATTACTAAACTCTGGAGCGTTCTGATATATAATCAATTTCAGCCTTTAGAGCTCGGAAATTTTTAAATGTTCGGTTTGGAAATTTCCCGCACTCTTTCAAAAAATGATATCTCTGAATTTTAATATGGAGACACATAAAGTGCTCATAGTGCTAGAGAGCCATTAAATGCACCTACAATTTGATAATTTGTCGCGTATTTTTAGGATTCACGAAAAACTTATTACAAAATCGTTTAATTTATAAAGTGTGAATTCTGCTTATTATTTACTTTAAAATTGTCATTTGTGGTACCTAATTGAAGCAATATTAAATATTATGACTACTGTGTGTTGTCTGTGGCCTAGTTGGTAAGCACTGCTATAAATTTAAATCCTAATATGCATTTTTTTAATATGTAAACACATGATCAATGTGTTTACAAATTACATGTTTTGTAAGAAAAAATATTTCTATAATTTCGGATGATGTAACAAATAATATGTCCATAACAAATAAGTCGGAAGAGATGCAAGACATCTTTTGTTAGAGTATGAAACTACTGAGTTAGCTCTAACTTAAGGTGAAGCTTAATGCTTAATCACTATTTTGATTAATCTTTATAACGAATTGGTTTATATTGTGAATACCAAAAATATGCTTTAGATAAATTGAAGGTTTTCCTATCGTTTCGCTTGAGTGGAATACAAATAAAAAAATAGATTACTCAATAAAAATTATAAATGTACACTACTAAAAATATTTTTTTCAATAGAAATGTATGAACGCCTAAAGGAAACAACTTTAAAAAATACAGTATTATAGCTAAGATTATCTGTGACAGTTTCACTTGATTAACTTTTTTTCTTTCTTATAAAATTATCTACAAAATAAATAAAAACCAGTTTTGTGCTTGAAATCGAACGTTTCTAGACTCCGTTTGTCAAGCGATTTTAATGCCTATTACCTACAATATAAGGCATACCAAGAATTTACATATTTTTGGCTTGTAGCTTCCTCTTAACTCAAAGATTCTAATGCGCTGGAGCTTACAAAATATTTCAAATAATTATTCAAAAATATCTCGTCAAAGTGCCCACATTTTGAACAGCGTGAGCTCGCAGGCGTTTGCAAAATGCCCAAAATGTGGCCAAATAAGGTCCAGTGGCTAGGATACTTTAATATTTCGGATGTTTCTGAAAGGAAGGACTTGTGATTTTAGAGTGGTGGACTTTGGAGAGCTATGAAGTTTATTGTGATAAAAATCGTTTAGATCAAAGTGATTTAGAGACGTTCAGATGACATATTTTATTTACTATTCCTAATATTTCTATGTGTATCCATATCAGTAATAGAAATCAATCACCTTCCATACAGCATAATATTTTCAGGTGTAAAATATCAATCAATAGAGCGTTTTTTTCCTGAAAATAAAAGAATAGAAAAAATACGATCCTTCACTGTTAGATTAATCTCACTACTTAAAAAATATTTTTCCATTGCAATGGAATAATTTATTCGAAAATGCAAAATTCTCCGTGTTTTTTCTTAAATAAATGGTACATTTAAACTTAGTAAAATTTATTGAAATAAAAATGATTAAATCGTTTGTTTTTTTATTCGTCCTTTTAACGATTTTTTTAAACTGCTTATCAAAACCGTTCACTATGGACTGTACAGACTATTGAAAATAAAAAAATAAAAAAATGCTATACATACATCACAGCCTATCATAGACATAATAATAGCTGTTTAAATAGAATTAAACGTATTTAAGAGATGAAGAGGAAGAGATATATATGTTTCTGTAAAATTTATTTTTTCATCGATATTTTTACATTTTTTTGGATGTGAAAATCAATTTACCAACCAACAGCTTAACTAGTTTAGAAATTATGTATTGGAGGTAGAATTCTAATAAATATTACATTTATTTTAAATAACATGTTGTAAAAATATGGGAATTAATTTAGGATAATTCAATAGCCCAGAATTGATTGCACTGAAATGCTTTCGGATTCCTCTGCGTAATACTAGAAGTCAAGATTTATTTCACTGCAGAAAGTCTGGTACTAACTACCATATGTATTCATTATTACCCAGAATACTTATGGAGGGAAATAACTTTACCGAGTCAGTGGACAACTTTAATTTATCACTTAAAAATACAAAAACTTGTTATGTATAGTAAATATGTGTTGTATATATTCATATTTTTTACTATTCGTATGTAAAAATTCCTAAAAAGGGCGTTAAGGCGATGCACTAGGTCGTGTAATATTTTAAATTGAGCCGCTATCAATAACAACCCTTATGTAAATGGCGATAAGGTTTAAATTCCCGCTTAACACCATCCGCCTGTTTTGATTTATGCATGAAAAAAACATGGCCAAAAAGTACCTTTTATTTTATTTTGTGGATGTTAAGGCATAAATATTTAATTTTTTCTCGATCATTTTATAAATAACTTAATTTTCCACATTATACAATAAAATCATAACCGAAAATGGGTTAGTAAGTAGGAGATTTTGAACTTTAAAGCAGTTTTCATAGGCCTTTACATTATATTTTTCTGGGCTTATAAAAAAACTTATCTAAAAAATACTCCATTATTTCAAAGGTCAAGATGTATTCTACTCGCAGTATTTAATTAAAGCATCTGAAATATTTCTAGGCGACAAAATTTTCATACCAAAAACACATGATTTTGTATTACTACGTATGGGCATCGCCTTAATAAAGTAATACATAAATAAATAATGACAAAATGAGTTTTATATCTCTTCGAGATTGTTCTATCTCCATGTCAAGAAATAGATAATAATAATGTCAGTATTTTTTCAATCTTGGAGATTTCACGAGATCGATAAAAATGATTGAATATAATTATGTCTCATTAACTCAATTGGTAGAGTGTTGGTCCCAATAAGACTCGGACTAGAAGATTTGGGTTCAAGTCTTTTTGTTTTCTGTGTCTTTATCTGTTTCATATTTCAACGAAAGTGTTTAATATTCACTCCTTCAATGAACCAATAAAATATTATACATAATATTTATCAAGCACAGAACTCTATTTGTATCCAAACTACTCCTGATACTGTGATACTGGATACAATGGCATAATCTCTTACTTATCCCTTTTGCTAAAACAACAATTGGCCAAAGAAATGCGAGATACTTTGCAACAAAGCTCAACAATGCACTTCCACTTGCCACTAAACAGAATACAAATTACGCTCACCAATCACCAACCAAGAGAGATAAAACATAAACGATTTTTTCAAAACCTCATAAGTATCACCAATGGTGCGATGTTAATTGTCTTTTATTTTGATTGAAATATTGTATTGTATGCTGTGGCTGCTCTTAACAGGGCCGGCTCTATGCGGGCGCAATTGGAGCAGTCCGTCCCTGGCGCCGAAATGTTAAGGCGCCTAGTCCATAATACCTAACAACCAACATTACTAACACATCGCCCTTTAAATTTTACAAAAAAACGGCGGAACACAAAAAATAAAAATCATCCGAATACGAGGTCTCTACTGGTTTTGACAAGGGGCGTCAAAATTGTACTTGCGCTAGGCGCCGCGTTGGCTCAGAGCCGGCTCTGGCTCTCAACATAGGATTTTCGATCGAGACTGGCAGAGTGCATCACCTAATGTATTAAATAATGATAAATAACAAAAAATAATTAAATAAATTATAGCGTTACTCCAATCATTTCAAATAAATATTAGATATAAGTGGAACAACGCCTTAGAGTTTCTTAATAATAATATTGAATTGTTGAAAGCTCACAGCACGCCAATGCTGATCTTATTCCCAATGTATTTTATTTCAATCGACCCACACGAAAAATATATATCTTCTTCGGAAGAAAAGAACAATAAATTTTAATGACACTAATCGTACGATTCCTCTTGAGCAGCAGATAACATAGGCCTTCCATTTTAATTGATATAATTCCCTCAATTATCCACCCCGTTAAGGCTCTCTAGGAGATTTAGTGTTATCAACTGACGGTTCCCACAATGCTACTGGAATTGAGATGGAAACTGGAGGAGGTTCTCGTATTGCCCATTCCTCTATACGTATTACTCACACGCTCATATACAGATCTAGTTATTTAAAGTAAGAAGATTTAGAACTCGAGTTAGTATAGATTCTAGATAGGTATTGCATCCTACTCACCAAACGAAACACAAGTGGAAAACGTTCGATTCCACGTTAATAACATAATGTACCCATATCTATAATTATTTCAGACCTGGTTGTGTTACACAGAGTCATTAACAACTTAATTGATAGTCCCGCCATCGTTGCCACTATTAAATTCCATTTGACGACTGGGAATACAAGACAAAATATAACATTCTTCTGCAATACATACACGACCAACTATCAGACACACTCACTGACCAATAGGATGCATGATCTGGGCCACAAGTATGGGGGTGCTCTTGATTTATTTATTGAATCCATTTATAGAATTAAGCATAATCTATACCAACAATTTGTCGAATCCTACAAAGTAGAGTAGCGTTGGTAAATTAGTTTTTATGTTTTGTCTTATATGTACTGTTGTTTTAAATTCTTTTTTATTTTATGTTACTCTTACGTTTTACTAATATTGATTCATATTTATTTTTATTTTTAATTATTTGTTAATATTTTCTCACGTAACTTGTAATCACAATTTTACAATTATTGTGTATTTTGTACCTACTTAACAATGGGTTACATGTTACATCTATTTATTGTCAGTATCTCCTGTATAATACAGATATTCTCCTATGTACACTGCATCATGTATCACTTTTATGATGGTTTATATTAAAAGCCTTTTTAGGCGTATATATAAATAAATAAATACCGAATGTATTTGTAATAATTGATATATTTTTTTTAAATGTGAATAACGCATCCGAGTATCAACTGCTCCCAACGGTCTGGAGACAACGAGGCTATGGTATACCGAATTGGTATACGTTGTGAGGCTGAAGGCAGTGGGGAGGGGAAAGCGATGTGGATGAGGAAGGTGGGGAAGTACCTGGCAATTCGTATCTAGTCACCAAACGCCATTTCAAGCACCGTTTCAATTCTAAATGGTGGTCTTTCACGAGTGCGATACAGAAAGTATCTACCTCTCTGGAAGGTGCTGCTAATATTTTATATATTATTTTAAACGATTTAATTGTGAAAGAACGCAAATTAATCATATAGTTTTTTTCTAAATTACTATTATCATGAGGGAATTTTTGTTATTATTGTTTTATATAATTGCTAGCTGAATAAATATTAAACACCCCATAAAAAGTGTTTTTCTTATACATCATAAGTAACTTTTCTTTTTTGATTTTGTAATTTTGTTAAATAATTTAATTTATTTAAAGTCTTCTCATTTTATTATGTTATTTTGTTTTTGTTTTACATAATTCAGTTCTGTTTATTCTGTTAAGTTCTTAACACAAGGATGAAATGTATAATAGGTTGTATTTTTGGTATAATGTAAAAATTGTAAGAAATGATAATATTCAAATGTTGATTTCCCAAGTATTAACAAATATATAAACACAAACATTTTTTATCATCGTTCTCTTCTTTGGGCATTACTAATAAATTTGATTAGTAAAGGGGTTGTATAGAAAAATACATTATAATACTGACTTTTTAACCGTCGCATAAAAAACAGTTTTTAGAAACTCATCGCTTTATTTTTCTCTCTCAAATTAACCCTTTCAGTACCACACTTTTATTTTCACATATAGACCTACTTTAAGCTTGATTAAACAATTATTTGAAAACTTTTGGTGTATTTTTGAGCTTCTTAATTTAGATTTTATTCTAATTTGGTTTTCATTATTTTAAAGGGTAATTTTGTGGTAGTAAGGAAAACCAACACATGGTTAAATTAAAAAAAATATATTACAGTGTAATCCCATTCCAAGCGAAACAACCAAAACGGGATCTCTCATTATATTTACAGTATTTGTTGCTGGAATAAAGGTTACAATAAAATGATCACGTTCCTCAGGAGGAACTCTGGTATTGAAGAGGTCCTGTCAAAAATCACGGTTTTAGATTCCAGTACTAGGTAGATATCTACACATATTATTTAAAAACTATATTGATCTCTAACATGAAGCGAGAAAGAAAAAAAAATAGAAACGATACACAATCATTTGTCTTTAGCCATATTTATATTTAATCTCCTAAGTATGTAGATTATAAGGTGCTCCAAAATAAATATATTTCACAGACAAAAGAAACCATTTATTGTCGAAAGAATAATCAAAAGAAACATCACGATTTCGGCTCTCACATATTGCAAAGACAGATACTTCTTATCGAAAATATTATTAACGACCAATTCATCTATAAATGAAGAAACCACACTAATTTTTATCAAGGCATTTTTAAATGTATTGCTACAGTAACCGATTATTTAATTAATTGACTGAATTAAGTCCTGTTTGAACTCAACCGTTTAGCATTTTATCTGTCTGTAGCCGTGTTGGATACTACCTTTTCATCCCGCCAGAGTTCGCATGAGCGTGAATCATCATACTACGATCTGTCAAATCGTAATAACCAATATTGTGGTACCTAACTGCCTGAAGAAAGTTTGAAAAATGAATTTTCATTGAGAATGTGACGTTTCTTTGGACAAATTGTATACCTAATTCTTTATTTGAAATAAATAAAAAATGTCACACCTAATATTAGACGGTTTACGGTGGTAGTGGTATAGGGGTATTTAAGTAGAAATCTAAGGACGGGTTGTTTCGGAGAATCTGAACAATTCATCAAATTTCAACGTTCATTTTCAAGTTCTGTGAAAGATTTTTTCAAGTTCTGTTTTTATTTCAGTTTTGGCAAGCAACTAGCCTACAATGATATAAAAACAGAACTTGAATAAGTCTTTCACAGAACCCGAAAATGAACGTTGAAATTTGATGAATTGTTCAAATTCTCCGAAACAACCCGTCCTTAGTATTTCAAAGGAAATTTTAGAGGAAATTAGAAACTTCTTTTGGACGCGAGGTTTACTGTTCACAGAACTAGTTTATTTGGCATCACGTAAGATTCCCACTGACTGGCAATTTACCTCAATTTTATCGGAAATAATTCCCGGAAGAAAGTTTGAAGTTTTTTAAAGAATCGAAATGTACACAGTATAGAAACTAAAAAAAGATTTATGAATTAAACACAACATTTAGAGTCAATACTTAAGTCGAAGTAGGACAAATACCTACATTTTGTGTATTATCCTACATCCGGGCAAGTCGCTGGATTTTGAACCCGTATCCTCTGGGTTCAGGGCTCAACACTACTTTACCACAGTGGTCAATAAGCTAAAAAAACAAGTATCATTTTTTTCCTGAGATTTTTTGGTTAAATCAGTTCTAGGCACTACACAGAAAATCTCAAACAGTGTGATCTATGAAAACTGATTTCGTCAATTTATCGACTCATTTTTTCATTGTGAAAACAGCATAAGAGGGTTTAAACCCCGGCGTGATTCAATTTGATTAATATATGTTATTTCAGGATTATTCATTATGTATAGTAAGCCGCCATTCAGAATGGAAACTTAGCTTTAAATTGCTTTAGCCATTTTTGGTGACCAGATCTGAAAAGCTAGGTACTTCCCCCTTCTTCTTATCCATCTCCTTCCCCTCCCTACTAACTTCAGCCTCAAAACATACCCAGTTGGGGATTTCACTGCCTTCAGGCGTTTGGGATCAGATGGGAGACTAATGCGGTATTCACATAAAAAATACCATCCGGCCAATGGGACTATGGCATCTTAAATTAGGGTATGTTGGGAGGCCGAAGTTAGTAGGGAGAAGCAAGAAATGTGGAAGAGAACGATTCGGAAGTGCTTAACTATTCGGATCTGGTTATCAAATACAGCCTTAGCCATCTCAAGCAACGTTCCGTTTCATTAATTTTCTTTTACCAGAACGATATTAAGAGTACCTTGGACCCTGGAACGTGCCACAAAATATATATAATAAGTTAGAAATTATTTTCGTACGCTATTATTTAAACCCGCGACCTATGAATTCGTGGCCGATGATCTTAACTGCTCGGCCACGGAGATCGTCAATCTTATTATATCAACTATAGAAAAAAAAATCACTATAATAACTTAATGCACCGTGAAGATAATTAATATCATTTTCTCTTAGGGAGATGTTTGTTTGAGACACAACGCAATTGCATCAATAGCATCACTATAAAGTTATCTTTCAACCCCTTGAACTGTCAAAATAAATTCAATTAAAGTATCTAATGAAGACACCCCGGATATACGTTCTCAGTTCCCGTCCCATCACACGTGATTAGTGCTCGCTTCCAAACGAACAAGACTAATTGGTGATTGTCCATCGCAGCACCCCCACTTAGGCAATATACGGAGGGGTGAGAAACGATTGGATTCCTCGGAGAAATCGAAAGTAAGGGCTGGGAGGGCACGAACGAAGTTCATGCTCAAATAGCACTAAGCACATCTACGTGATCTGCGGCTTTTCATTTCGGGTACTGAATGATTACGTAAAAATCTGTCCCCTCGAGAGTGAAAGGTTAAAGCTTTTATCGGTGTTTATTTTAAATGTTCCGAATTATTATTTTGTATCCATTTTTGATACACACCATTATTTTTATAAATCAAGTGATACGTCTTGCTTATTAAGTTAGAGGCTTTGTTTTGGACTGATTTTGTGGTGACTGGTTGCTTATCTTGATCATTCTCCCAATTTTGACGGTGAATTCTACTAACGTTTCTAATGACTTATCGTCCATGGCCGGTCACACCATCTGAAGTCTGCATATAGTTTAAATCTGTCTATACTGAAAAAGGGAGAAGACATCAGGAGTCGGTGAACATGTTGATGACCAGGAGATCATCATCATCGGATGGACAGGTGTCGTTGTCAATTTCGTTGACCTAGCGCAGACCCGTGAAAAAACATGGTATATTATAATAATAAGGAATTCCAATCCATTTTTATCACTAACGACCTTCTAACTAAAATACCAGTGTTTTATTGTTACAGTTAGTTTTAAGAATCTTAATAATTTTCAAAGTTTTGTCTCCTGAAAATTAAAAATATGAACGTGACTCCTGATGTCTCCCATGACCAGTGTCAAAAAGCCTACGGGTTTTTTTCAACGGGCACTGTGTTTTGTATGGGAGTCGAGACTATTATACCCGCGTTTAACATTGACGACTAGGTAAAATGTTAGCATCTCGTACTAACGTTGTTGTATTGAACCAAAGTGCAAACATAGATTCATCGTATCTAAAACACACGCAAGAGATGAAGAGTTATTCGAATTCCCACAAAATCCTCACAAGTTGAAACAAAAACCTTAACTCCAAAATAAAACAAAATTCTATTGAAATTAGCATTTATTTTTTATTATCTAATTTCTATTATTTGTAATTTGCCAGCCTCTGTATTTCCTCTCTCTTACAACATGGATCTCTTCAAGATACAAGTTCACTCCTTTATCTCCTCCACACAGCATCCCCAAAGATGGCATATGCCGTGAGGGAAATTATCTTCCTTAGGGTCTCCTGTGTGGAGCTAATGTAAAAAAAATTCCCCAATTAGGGATTCTATAGTCTCACTGACTTCAGACGATTGGGAGCAGTTGGGAATCTTGTGCGGTATTCACAAAAAAGATTTTTACCTAAGCGTAATAATGTGTGAATAAAAATTTGTTTATTCGTTCGTTAGTGCTTTTTTGGCAGCCTGCAAAGATAAATTTGTTAATCTGTATATTACATAATAATACAGTGTGTTACCGCCAAATATGAATGAACATGAACAAGGATAGATAACTACGATACAAAATGAGCATGATTCATGCTTACCTAAAACCTAAACCAAAGAACCATCTACTAAGCACCTACTGGATTAAAAAATAATTAAGATATGAAAGACGTTAATCATAATTTCATAATCTTGATGATTGATTTTTACTAAAATAAACTATTTTTTCAACTATTCGATTATTTAATAAACGGTATGACGCATATACTTTTTAAAAATGTATTTGAATTTTTATGCAAATCTTGGAAGCGGAAATTAACCGACATTCGATCGAGCTAAAACATTGCAGATAGACTAGTTGACGATGACAATGCATTCTGTCATAGAAATTTCGACTCCAGTTCCTGGGTAGGAAGGTTGAATCTTCAGTCAAACCAAAAAAAATAAAAAATTTGGAAGTCATAAAAAAATAAATGCCGTTATTGAGTTGGATTTTTATTCAATTAATTGAACGAAAACCGGATTTGTAACTTTTTCTCCTAGTGATATATTGAAATGTATGAAAGATGGAAAATTAAAAAATATTTCGAGGGATTATAAATTTAACTTCGTAGATGGTTCGCGAATATTTCAGCGCAAATAAATAATACTTTTATTTTTTTTAAAAGAAACTCAAACATTCCTAGGTTACGAATAACCTGACAATATTTGAAAATCTCCTACTACCACCACAGTAAGGTGAAAATGTTGCTTGTGTTGTGATGGAGGACTTAGCCAGACGAAGAATTGAACACACTACACCTGGGTGGGACCCAAACGCGATGTCAACTCGGCCACCGACCGGTCGATACCTATTTGGAATTACGAGCGGTTCCCACTTTCTAGATAATTCACAAATGCTAAGTAAACATGAGTAGTGAATACCTAAATAATTACATTACCTGCACTTACTTTAAGTACGTAATTAATCTAATTATATCCATAGGAAGAAGTAAGATATTTATTTTTGGACTTAACGAGACCTATTTAAATAAATAAAATGATTAGTTGTCCTTATGAATAACATCCTTAATGGTTATAGTTGACCTTAGGAATTACATATATCCCTTCAGTGGATACCTGGGATTAGTTAACAATTGTTATCAATAATTCCTAGAACTATTTGTGGTAGATACAAAAAGATAAATGGAGTTTAATTGTAAATCAACATTAAATCAAAAATAATATGTGTGTTGTTGGGTGTATTTACATTGAAAACTTGATATTGAAATGGTAATGTTTTGAATGTTAATGATGAACAAAGTTCACAATGCCCTGTGTAGTTATTTAAAAAGCTAATTTCGATCATTATATCCAGTAATTAGTACCTATCTGAATTTTGAAATAATAGTTAACTATTTTTGAAAGAAGGCATAGGGAAGGAAGTGAGGAAATTATGAGAAAACTTTAGAAAAGGCGAAGAAAGCACAGTATTTCTTAAACATATAATTCGTTTATATTGAATGAAAAAACACACTTTGTAAAACACTACTTTTTATTGAATTAATAACTGACAACCAACCAGGTTTCGCTTATCTCAAGCTCCATCAAGGCTATTATATTAAATATGTCCCACATTTAATTTCTTCATTAATAAATAATATTTGGATGATTTTTACCGCGCCGTTTTTGTGCAAAATCACCTCAAGGGCGATGTTAACCTCCGCTGAAACTGTTTTACCTCCCCTTACTTATCCCTCCTATAATAAAATTTGTCTCCCTCTTTTCTATTTGAATCTCTTTCTGTCACCAATAAGACGTCTTCTTCTATATTTGTCACTTTCTCTCAATGTATTTTCTTACGTACATAATATGTGTCTGAATGTAGTTATAATTATCGAATATAAAAGCCCTGATAAAGCTTGAGATAAGCGATACCTGGTTGGCTGTCAGTTATTAATTCAATAAAAAAGTGGTGTAATACAAAGTGTTTTTTTTCTTCATTTAATATATAATGTCACACCCCAAAGTAACTGTTTCCTTAGAAAAAAAAATTAATTCGTTTAGTTCGTTGGTAGATTGGATTGAAAGTAATATTATATTTTTTAATGATAAACTAATATTTATAAGACAAGGTTTTTTTATGCATAGCACAAAGGATAACAAATTAATTAATTACAATAATAATTAGTCGCTTGAAATATCCATACAAATTGAAAATATCTCCCGAGTAAAAATAAATGCCGCCGAAGGAAATTGAACCCTCACCTTCGGGCAACTAATTATTGCTTATAATAATTTGTTTCATAAACCTAAAAGATGAACTCAACGTGCTCTTAGGGACGATTGCCCGTCTTAGTTGAGTTGTAGTTCCGAATCAGAAATACCACAATTTAGAGTGTCTTCGAAATAAACGAGCCATGTTTTGAAACCCGTTTTTTTCAGACGATTTTTCTCATTTCCCTTCCCCAGAATGAAATTTCATTCATGATGTTACCGTCAAATTTTGGCATATTTTATGCATAATAATTCTTAGTAATAATTTTTAGTATTTCATCACATTAAAACAACTAAAGTGTAAGAAACGTTTTTTCAAAAAATATAATCCGACAATGTTATACCTGTTTTCAGGTGGGTACCTAATTAAACATAACCTTTGTCTCAGTATTTACATTAATTGGAGCTATTCAAATGAATAACTTACTTGGCAAAAGTTTAATAGCTAAGCAGTAGTAATAATACCTATAACTACTAACTAGTAACCCATTTTCCAATTGACTTAAGTATGTAAGTATGACAACGTGTCACCAATTCCAAAAGTGCTATTTAAGCATAAAGCACAAAGCGAAAAATGCAGTAGTAAAAGTTTGAAAAATTCCCCCATAAAAGTGGATAGGAACTTTCACGGGAGAGGAAGTGGAGATAGCACGAATGTAAAAAGGCGATGGATGCTCCCAGCATTCCATTTTTAAAATAAGTCTTAAAAAGGGATAAGGTTTTACATTTCATACATTTCTCACAAAATTTTGAAAATCATGAATTTTTACATACCAAAAGTTATAAAAAATATAGGTATAATAAAGTCCTGCTTGTAGAACACATAGTCCAAATTTTGAAGGACAAAGTCTCGTTTGCAACATGTTTTCAGCATGTTTGCAACTTGTTTTTTTAAGTTTATACTTTTTTGTTTCTTGCTTGTATCTTGTTTGCACCATGTTTGAACATTTTTTGTACTTTACTTTTGTTATTACTTATTCATTTGTTTTTACTCTTAATATTAATATTTGGTTTTTAGTTTATTTCTAAATCAATAGTACCTTGTTTGTACCTTATTTTTAACTTCTTTATACTTAGTTTCAACCTTATTTGTAAATTAATGATTTGATTGCCGACAACCTATTATATTGTAATTTATAATTACACAGATTCTTTATCCGCCTCACTAGACAAAGCTGTTCCAAGGCCGGTAATTTACATATATTATTATATTTATATTCCTGAGTAGAGCGTATACAGTTGTTGCACTCATGCAACTCTCAAGTTGATTCAGAAATAAATTAATAGTGAAAATTCAAAATCGTTTGTACCTTGTTTGTAATATTTTAAACTTGGTTTGTACCTGACCCTGTTTGTACCATCTATATGCTTGGTTTGTATCTTATTTGTACCTTGTTTTAATCTTGTTTGTACCTTTATATACTTGGTTTGCATCTTGTCTGCACCTTTTTGTAGCTTGTTTTATTCTTGTTTGTACGTTGTTTGAACTTTGTACAATGTTTGCACAATGTTTGTAACTTTTTTGTAAGTTGCCTGTACCCTTTTTGTATTTTGCTTACCTTTAATAAAAGAAGTAAGTTAAAAACAGATTATGTAATAGTAGATCCTTCACCACGATGTCCTCCCTCCGAGAGAGATAGGTATCGGCCGAGCTACGTTATTACACGTAGGATTATAAAGTAAGGGATATGACTGAAAAAAAGATGACCAGGCAGCAGATAAGATACATTTCCATCGTTAGTTCCTCCTCTTCTTCCTCTCGCAGCAATAGCAGAGATTCTTTTTATGACTTTAGCAAAGATCAAATTGATACTGATACAATCGTGAATGGCTATCTAACGGGGAGCTCTGTACTCTCTGCGGGATGGGCTAGTCAATCCAACTTCGGGATTCCAGTTTTCAAGAGTTCGAATAAAACACCATATTATGTGCCCTGTTGAGAGTAAGAAAACTCCTGAGTTCTTTTTCTAACCAATGTAAACTCAAGTGAGAGCTATAAGAAAGGCAAGCAAGTAACAATGGCGACACGTGATCACAATTTTTTTGGTGTCGTTGATTTGAAAAAAAAAAATGTTCGCGATTCGAATAGGACATAATATGAGATTTGAAAAAATATTTTCAAAGACATATTTACTCATTGGCGTTTGGTGATTTTGAAAGATTTGTCGGATAGGTAGTTGGGTTAAGTATTTTTGTGACTCGAAACATTGATTTTTCTTGTTTTCAAACTTAAATGTTTGTAGGAGAACCTTATTTATTCACCCATGGAACACCTTGACCTTATGTAGCAAATATTTTTTTCCAAATTAAAGGGGAATTAAAATTCGCCGACACCATCAATATAATATTTCAGGCGTTCTTTTAACAACAATAAAAACAGAAATTTTTATTTTCATTACAATGCAACGAGTAAAACCGATGTTCACTTATAGATTCATTTAATTATAAGTGTTAACTTTTCCAGAAAGGGAGATATGTAAATACGAATGTTAGAGGGAGCGCGCAAATATTAATAAAAACGATAATAATTAAGCAAAAACGGTGAAAATATTTAATAAAACACGACTCGTTTGAAAAAGAGTAAAAATTTCTTCACAGATGCTTTAGTTGCATTTAAAGATACACTGACTAATTGTTTCATACCTATAACATATTAAATAACAGAACAAAACGTGTTTTTAATCATTTTCGGAGCTTGCCTTGCGATTTTTTTTCTATCGAGTCAATTTCATATAATTAACGTTTCGGCGAAACAAATGTAAAGATATTATTTTCAAAAATAACATATATTTTTTTTGGAACTTAAAAACTTTAAGAGTTAACGAGAAACTTGTTATAATTGTTTGACCGGTCGGTGGCCGAGTTGACATCGCATTTGGATCCCACCCAGGCGTAGTGTGTTCAATTCCTCGGCTGGCTAAGTCCTCCATCACAACACAAGCAACATTTTCAGCTTACTGTGGTGGTAGTAGGAGATTTTCAAATATTGTCAGGTTATTCGTAACCTGGGAATGTTTGACTTTCTTTTAAAAAAAAAAAAATATATATATATACACCCGGGCGTAGTGTGTTCAATTCCTCGGCTGGCTAAGTCCTCCATCACAACACAAGCAACATTTTCAGCTTACTGTGGTGGTAGTAGGAGATTTTCAAATATTGTCAGGTTATTCGTAACCTGGGAATGTTTGACTTTCTTTTAAAAAAAAAAAAAATATATATATATACACCCGGGCGTAGTGTGTTCAATTCCTCGGCTGGCTAAGTCCTCCATCACAACACAAGCAACATTTTCCGCTTACTGTGGTGGTAGTAGGAGATTTTCAAATATTGTCAGGTTATTCGTAACCCGGGAATGATTGTCCTTCTTTAAAAAAAAAAAAATCGGTAGAAGTTGGGTAAGCGGGGGCTTAAGGCTCTGTTGTGAGCTTTCAACAAGAAGGAGAAGATCGTTTGAAAGGCAGATACGTAAATACATATGATAAAGGGAGCGCGATAATATAAAAAAATGATTATAATGAAAAACATGACAGATTTGATATTTTATAAAATATCAAATCTGTCATGAGAATCTCCCTATGAGTTAAGTAGCGTTTAAATAAACACTCTTATTTTGCCATACATTTAACATGAAACAACAGAACCAGATTTGTTTTTGATAATTTTCGGAGTATACTTAGGGATTTTTTTATATCGCGGGAGTTTCATATAATTATTTTTTCAACTTGGAATCTGAAGTTAATCTCTCATATATATATTTAAGAGCTTAGAACATAAAATGTTATATACCATGATATTTTATCGGTATAAGACAGTAAGGATTAGAAAATAGATTAAATTACCTGAGTAATTACTCAGGTAATTTAATTATTGCGAGCTTCGAATGATCTGAGGTCGAGCGCCCCTGACGCACTTACGGTGCCCATAGCAAGCAATAAAAGCTTTATATTAGCCCTACACACGAACGTCAGCTAAGACTAATAAGGACGCTATAGTTGAACGCAAAATGGACTTGTTCAGAGATATCCCGATTACCCATTTCCATTTTCCAGAGGGGAACGCAGAAATTCGTCTAATTTAGTTTCAGAATCTAGTAGTTACTACCCGACTTCAACCGAGGTACAACACCCCATTTTTTCTTATTTAGTTTCAGAATCTAGTAGTTACTACTACTACCCGACCTCAACCGAGGAGAACCCCATTTTTGTCTTATTTAGTTTCAGAATCTAGTAGTTACTACCCGACTTCAACTGAGGTACAACACCCCATTTTTGTCTAATTTAGTTTCAGAATCTTGTAGTTACTACTCCAACCCGACTTCAACCAAGGTACAGCACCCCATTTTTGTCTTATTTAGTTTTAGAATCTAGTAGTTACTACCCGACTTCAATTGAGGTACAACACCCCATTTTTGTCTAATTTAGTTTCAGAATCTTGTAGTTACTACTCCAACCCGACTTCAACCAAGGTACAGCACCCCATTTTTGTCTTATTTAGTTTCAGAATCTAGTAGTTACTACTACTACCCGACCTCAACCAAGGTACAGCACCCCATTTTTGTCTAATTTAGTTTCAGAATCTAGTAGTTACTACTACTACCCGATCTCAATCGAGGTATAGCACCCCATTTTTGTCATATTTAGTTTCAGAATCTAGTAGTTACTACTACTACCCGACCTCAACCGAGGTGCAGCACCACATTTTTGTCTTATTTAGTTTCAGAATCTAGTAGTTACTACTACTACCCGACCTCAACCGAGGTACAGCAACCCATTTTGGTCTAATTTAGTTTCAGAATCTAGTAGTTACTACTACTACCCGATCTCAATCGAGGTATAGCACCCCATTTTTGTCATATTTAGTTTCAGAATCTAGTAGTTACTACTACTACCCGACCTCAACCGAGGTGCAGCACCACATTTTTGTCTTATTTAGTTTCAGAATCTAGTAGTTACTACTACTACCCGACCTCAACCGAGGTACAGCAACCCATTTTGGTCTAATTTAGTTTCAGAATCTAGTAGTTGCTACCCGACTTCAACCGAGGTACAACACCCCATTTTTTGTCTAATTTAGTTTCAGAATCTAGTAGTTACTACTACTACCCGACTTCAACCGAGGTTCGACACTACATTTTTGTCTAATTTAGTTTCAAAATCTAGTAGTTACTACCCGACTTCATCCGAGGTTCGACATTCCATTTTCAAAATCATTTTTCTGTATTTCGAAAAACGGAACAAATAAAATGGCTTTCAACAATCTTGTTTTACATTCAGACACCAAACCATAGATATTTGATGGTTATTATATTTGGTGGTTGCATTTAACCCTGTCATGTGATGCATTTGCAAACTTCATATTCGATGGTCATCTCCAATTTTTGGTCGAAAATGAGTTAAGTACTGTAATATACTAAAGATAACCTATATTTGCTGTGTTAAAATATTGCATCTCCTAAAACTACCGTAGATACCAAAGATTTAAAAAAATCGAAATATAATGTATATCTTCCAGGCAATGTTTTATTATCAGTACAGATTGTATCTCCTTAACAATAATATTTATATTCGTGCTAAACGAAAGTCCATTCCCAAAATATTTTATTTATATCAGATACAGATACTATAATGATACTATTTAAACTCGCTTTCAAAGATTTTCGAAAGAGTATTAAAAAACCAAATTATAAAATACCTAGAAGAAAACAAATTAATCTCGAATAACCAATATGGATTTAGAGACAAAATAGGCACAAAAGAAGCTTTGGCATGTACAATAGATTATATATATAGCAACTTAGATCAAGGGTACAAATGCATAGCGATATATCTAGATTTAGCTAAAGCCTTTGACTCAATCTGCCACAATTCACTTGTTAACAAATTAGAAAACATGGGTATCAAAGGCAAGGAACTTCAACTATTAAAAATTTATATGTGTAACAGAACACAACAAGTCAAAATTAACAACCATACTAGTAAACCACTGCCGATTACATATGGAGTTCCACAAGGAAGCATACTAGGGCCCGTTCTTTTTACTATTTACATAAATGAACTTTGCAGCATGAAAATAGACGGTGAAATAGTTAGCTATGCTGATGACACAGTTTTACTTTTCAAATCTAAGGATTGCAATAATGTATATAACATAGCGAATTTGGGAATCCCGCAAGTGAAAACATGGCTGGACTCAAACATACTTACACTTAACATATCAAAGACAAAATTCCCAACATACAGTATAAATAGCACGGGAGAGCCAAAAAACAACACAAACACCATAAAAATACACGAATGTTTAAACACCAATATCTGCGATTGCCCTCCTCTAGAAAAAACAGAACAAATAAAGTATCTAGGAATCGTAATTGACCATAACCTTAGGTGGATACCTCACATCAAACAAATCACAAATAAACTTCTCAAAACAATACACATTTTCCTAGACATAAGAAACATATATAAAATAAAACAATTGAAAACAATATATTTTGCACTTTGCCAATCAATAATAGAATATGGAATTATTGCTTGGGGAGGAGCAACAAACTCGGCTATCAATTACATAGAAACCTCACAGAAAACGATCTTAAAGGTAATACTAAAAAAACATAGACTGACTGATACAGACCAAATATTTAACAGCTGTGACGTACTAGATATACGCCAATTATACGTTAAAACACTACTTAACTACATTTTTGACCAAAAAAATAAATTTCAACATACACAAAATAACACTAACAGACCAGTTAGACAAGCGTACAAAGAAAACATAAAACCTCGGACAGTAAATTCAAGCTTTGGACAAAGACACTACCAATACCATACAATAAAAGCTTTCAACAGTGTAAAACTTGAAATTAAAATTGAGGAAAATAAAAATAAATTCATACACAAAATTACAAAATGGATTAAAGAACAAAAAAGACAATATTACCAAAATGTATAAAATAAAAACAAAACCTACTATTTAAACCTACACGTAACACACAAAACCAATATAAACACACATCACTCACAAACACACAAGATTAGTTTCAATGTATTATTTTTTAATTTTAAATATATTATTATGTATTATGTATTTTTAATTTTAAATGTATTATTTTCTCTTTAAATGTATTATGTAGATTATATTTTCATATTATAAAATGAAGGCCTCAGCACGGGCAAGCCACCCAGTGAGGCCTACATTACTGGAAAACTTAAAATGCAAAAAATATTGTACCAAATTAAATAAATAAATAAATGATATAGTACTAAGGCCTAATGTCCCAAGATTTGCAAACATTCAATTTCAATTGTTTCAATATTACGATTTGTGGAAATATAATATTTTGACATTAAGCCGTGTATATTATAACATTTTTCAGTATGTTCCAATGCCTACAGCTGGGTGGCTGCATTTTTTTCTTCAAACTCTTTGTGCACAATGTCGTTGCGAGCTGAAAGTAGCAGCGTTTTTGCTAGACAGAAAAAATGTGCAAATTTCAGAATGCTAGAGCCACTAAGTTTAATCAATGTTGTTTTAACACAGAATAAATATAAGTACAGCAAAAAAATCCCAACCATTTAAGATATTATTTAGATATCAACGCTCTTATACAGAAAGATAAAAAAGTGAATTCCAAGGTAAGTAGGTATCTCAGATTATAAATAGTGTTTCTTTTATCTATGGCAGGTACTTACTCGCATTCATTTGAATATCGTTGTGATTAGGATAGTGTGGCGTAACTAAGAAGGTAAAAAAAATATTATAACCAAAGATATTAGAAGAACGAGATATGCTATGTTGGCCGCCGGACCGTGGGCGGAGTACTACCTAATTAGGGTACTTTGAATGCTGTCGGGACGTGTACGCACAGAAATCTGTTCTATGTATTAGTGTGGATACCTTAGCGGAAGCGAAGGTGTGCAGTAGTATTGGTGAACAAAACCGGCGACACTGGGCAAAACAATTCCACACAGTATGAACTGCTCATAGCACATCTCGTTCTTCTAATATCTTTGATTATAACGATCTCCCAAGGTCGAGCAACCCGGACCTAGCTAATAATATAATAACGTGAATAATATAATTTTATTATATTATATCAAAATTAATTTACATAAATTAGTCAATACTGTACGTAAAGGTAAATATCATGAAGGTACAGGTAAATCGTTTGGATACAATTTTTTTTAATCTTCACTGCGCAAATAAAACATAAATAAAAAAATCGGGGGTTTAGGATTGCAGGGGCCCATCTATAAAAACATAGTTTTAAGATGAACGCAAATAAATACTGGGATGCTCATATACCTGTATGCCCAACTGTATCTCTTAAACGGCTGTATGTATGAGATATAGATAATAATAAATATGATTAAGGCATTACAGAAACTAAGGTTAACTCAAAACACCAGTTTTTGTAGTTAGGCCCCTGTGATCCTAAGCCCCCGAAATGGTATTGCGTATAGGTACATCCTGTTTCTTACAGTTAACCTAATACATAAGAAGTAAGCAATACATATAAATTAGGTATATATTAACCCCTAAAGCCTTTGACGTTTTGCAGTGTACGTCTTATGTGAGAATTGTCAGAATTCAGAATGCATTTTCATATTACGTTAGATTTCAGATAAATTAGCTGTTATAGAAGCTATTTTAAAATAAAATACTCTTCTTGAAGTCAGATGAAAGACTCTTTCAGATTTTAGTATCACAAATATACAATTCAATATATACTAAAATTTTGAAAAGATAAAGTTTTTTAAGTCGCATACCGATTTATCGTGTAAACTATAATTACTACCTCAAACGACACTAAAAAATATATTCAATTATACAAATGTATTATAAAAGATATTGTGACTTATATATCACTTTTTTTTATTTGACACTAAAATATTATATTTGTAATATAATTTTGTACATAAAATATTATGTACCTATAGTAAACAAATTTGCAATTCTTGACAAATATTTTTAAATATATTTTGTTTCATAGAATTATTTTGAATTTTTCGGGAGCGTTTACGGTAAATTAAAAAATAAATAAACGCGGTATTTTCTTTTTTTAACACTGATTAAAATATATTTCTCACCGTAATGCGAAATAAGATAGCATAATAAGACCGTGTCAGGCTGGGGTAGGTATATATCTCCGAAAATCTCTGTCTGTGAAGAATATCTCCCAAAATGGCCCATGGGATTAATGTGGACATTTTAAGGTGTTAATATAACTAAAGCGTGAGCCTAAATTCAAATGGTTTACTTCTATTAGCAGGTAGGTAATTGAGAGCTGATGCTAGATAATAGTAATTATTTTAAACGTCGCTTCGCACCCAGTAATTTTGAGCTATTACGGGGTAAAAGGGGACTGCAGGCGGATGTTCCAAGCTATTTCCAAAAATCTTTTTGAAACTTTCCATGCTACCGGTGTGCACAAGAAAATTCAAACGTGTTCTCTTTAAAACGAAAAGTGATCTGTTTGTTCAAACTAGTAAGAACTGCAATATACTTGTAAAGAAGTAAGAATTACGATCTTACTAGAATTTTCAGGTTAAATAGTTTTCCATTTCAATATGGCCCTTTAGTTTATGGGTGATAATTCAAATTTGTAAATTAAAATATGTAGGTGTTGCAGGTCCGAGTCCGCAAGTATAACAGAAAATGGTTATATTATAAATTAAAAATTGTTAAATTTTTTACAATGGCAACTTGGCTTATCCTAATCGAATTTTTATGAAGGAGTATCGTGTTGTGTATTTATATTACTTACACATAGACATAAATTGATTAATATTTACACAACAATTATATTATTAATTTGTACTCGTACTTCAGGCTGGTCAATTTAAGAATGATTCCCAAATTCAACAATGTTTTTCAAAATTTTGACGTTTTAAAGGTCAGTAAAGATATCTGAACCACTCGGGTCACATTGTGCTATATCTGTCACCAAATGACACGTTGTCATAAAACTCGTTCTATGTTTTTTTATTATAGTCGGAAATATTTTATGTAAACAGATTTAGAAAAAGGGAACACCAAGCCTTAATTTTTTTTAAATATTTACCGTAGACGCTACCGTATGATTATTATTAGAAAAAAAAATCTATAAAATAGAAAACCGTCAAGTTACCAATAGTTAGTTACCGGTAAGCCAATTTTTTTTAATATTTTTTTTTACGTAAAACTTTATAATACGTTTGTCTAATAAACGTTTTTTTAGTTACGTACAAAGTGGGTAATACAGTTAAAAAACACATCGGAAAGCGATTTTAAAAACTTTAGCTAAGTGTGCCCTGAATTTTTTTTTAATTGCATTTATGCAAATAAATCCGTTTGCAAAATCACAATCTGAAAGAGTCTTTCACAAACAGTATTTCTTGTCGAAAGTAGAAACTATTTGTAATTGAATATCAAAGGGGATATTAGATGCCATGCAATTATTTTGTCGTGGCCCGAGGGGTTGATATTTAAAAAAAGACAGAGAATAAGGTAATATGCGATAGGTTTCAAAGGGTTATATTTTATTGCGAAGACGTACTTATTAGTTTCTGATTGGTAAAGGATAGGAAGAGTGCACTTTAAAAAACTCTGATCTTCGATAGTGAGAAATTCTTTACGTCGTCATTTCAGCACTAGTTTATTGCATTAAATTTAATCGACCAATTGCGACAGTATCGCGAAACTTTTTCATCGGAAATCGCGGGGAAAATTTAATCTCTGCGTAAAAGATTGAATGAAAGGATAAAGCTTGGCTTAACACTTTAGTAGCCGAAAACGACAAATTATTCCTCCCACAAACAGAATTTTAACACTATTATTTATACAAATATATTACATAATTATTTGGTTGACAATGATTTAACCATAATTAAAAAATACTATTGATAGCTCTGTAACACACTCCACTTCTAGTAAAATACAAAATAATAATATGTAACATAAATAAAGTGGCGGTCCGTGGCCTAGCTGAATGGGAGTTCAATCAGAGATTGAAAAGGGGAAAAATCTGGTGTTAACTAATCTGAAAGGTGCTGCGCGCTCACGCAGCTAGTAGATTCCCAAGATTTGCAGGTCTACTGCTCTGACGCCACTAGTATGTTTTATATGAACCTAAGAAATATGATGGAAGGTTCCATAGGTGCTGATATTGATAACGCACCTATGGGCCTTGGCATTCATTTCGGACTCGCTTTTTAGCACGGAATTTTGAATGGCACGCTGCTTAAAGTTTGAAAAATTATAATGCAAGTTTGTATGATTTACTTACATTTTTATGGGAGTTCACTGCACAAACGCACTTTAGAGAAAAAACCACTGATTACAATAGTTACAAGTTACAACCGGGCTCTCAGCGACAGGACTCCATACGAAAATCAAGGTTCAAATGGCATGTCCTAATTATCTATCAGGCAAACTCTCCACCTTTTGCTAGGTTTGGACCACCTCATATGAATAATATCACTTAATATGAATAATATCATGTGTATCATCTTAAATGATTACTTAAAAACGATTATTGCTCTTTTGAAATAATCTGTTAAGATCTGAACGAAACATGGTGCATACATAAGGGTTAAATCTGAAATCGTCTCTTTACGGAGAAGGGTTATTCCCAAAGAATTTCGAGCAGAGAAATCATAACGTACGCTCGCTTGCACACACGTATCCTTCAGACAACATAATCCTGGTAATGTGGAACAAGATCGTTAGAATAAAAGTAAATTCGGTTGATGGGTGACAACCCTAAAGGGGAGAGTGGGGGGAGTTAGGGGAGAGTCAGCCAATTTGGCGATTGAACAAGTTATCCGATACCAAGTTAAATAGCGGACGGTTTCAGTTCGGGGGAAGGTACTTAGTTGGAAAACTGCTGGCTTCGATAGACGAATTATTATTGTAAATGCTCTTTCGGGCTGCGTCGCGTTATAGGGGTGCGTGAAAAATCTGTAACTTTACATAGATTATGTTATGGGTCATCATTCTGATTGATTTACATCATATTTATATAAATAAAATAAATTTTGCTAGGAAATCATCGTAATGTAAGGACATAAGAAGGTAGGTATATAATTACGCAAGTATTTTTTTCTTGGGAATATGATTTAATTTAATTTTAATAATTGTACCATAGGAATTATAAAGATCCCAAAAAAGTTTTTTGCTTCATTTTCCAAAAAAGAGATTTTTTAAAAATTTTGACCTAGAAATTACCAACCTAGCATTTGATTTACTCGAAAACCATAGTTCAAATAAAAAAGTAAAATTACACAATCGACCAAAATGACAAACCATTTCCAAGAAAACATTAAGTTGTTTTGGAAGGAAGTCAAAAGGTCCCGTAGTGGCCCAGAAAACGGAATCATGAAAGTGATAAAATCGAAAGATGGAAAAATATTGACGAATGAGGAAAAAATAAAAAAGAGATGGATGAAGTATTTCGAGGAAGTCTTCGAAAGCGAAGTGAGTGACAGTGATTCCAGTGGCGAATCAGATATGAATGATGATGGAGTGAATTTTACCGAAATTAGCATGGATGAGACAGAAAGATCGATTAAATGTATGAAGAATGGTAAGGCTGTCGGTTTCGACAATATTGATACTGAATATTTTAAAGGAGGTAGCCGTATAATTCTCACATGGTTGTACAATCTTTTTAACCAATGTTTAAAGGAGGGTTACACGCCTTTAGATTGGAGAAGGGCTGTTATCATGCCATTATACAAAGGTAAAGGGTCACGTATGGAATGTGGGAATCATAGTGCTATTAGCCTCCTAAGTTCAGTTGGCAAGCTGTATGGTAGAATTTTGATTGAACGGGTAAGAATGGAAACAAAGGATAAAATATGGGATGTGCAAGGTGCTTTTATGAGTGGAAGGGAGTGCATGGACCAGATCTTCTTATTGCGTATGCTCACTGAGAAGTTTCTGGCAAAAAAACCAGAAACTTTTCTGTGCCTTTGTAGATCTACAAAAAGCATACGACCGAAAGCTATGGAAGGTGTTGTCTAAGTATGGAGTGAATACGAATCTGACTCAGGCAATTGCGTCTCTGTATGAGGGAAGCGTTGCATGTGTAGAGTGAACGGTGGTTTTACGGGGTGGTTTGATATCACAACAGGTGTTAAAAGTATGTTGCCTGTTGTACGCTGATGATGCGGTGGTGATTGCCAATAGTATGTATGATCTACAGTCTCTCGCGTCTAGGATGAACGAAGTATGCATGAAGAATGAGTTGATAATGAATGAATGTAAGTCTAAAGTAATGGTGTTTGAAAGAGAGAGTACGAAAACAGTGTGCAATATAGCTGTGAATGAGGAATACTTGGAGCAGGTGGATGAGTTTGTGTATTTGGAAAGTATGTTTACGAGAGATGGGAAGGCTGACAGAGATATTGAAAGAAGGGTAAATGCAGGTAACTCCATGGAGAACTGCACGCAGTTGGCGCTAACAAAAAATTGTCCAAAGAAGCGAAGTTAGCAGTCCACAATGGAGTGCTGGTACCTACCCTAATGTATGGAAGTGAGGCATGGAACTGGCAAACAAAGGATGAAAGTAGATTGAATGCTTTTGAAATGAGATCCCTGAAGCGTATGTGTGGTAAAACCATATATGATCGTGTGAGGAATATGGAGATTCGCTAAGAGCGCAAGGCGGATGTAAGCGTAATGAGTAAGATTAAGAAAAGGACGCTTAGATGGTTTGGGCATGTAGAGCGAATGAGCGAAGAAAGGAGTGGAAGGAGGATATATGATGCAAATGCGAATGGTAGCAGAAGTCGGGGACGCCCGAGGAAGACATGGCACGATCAAGTGAATCAGATACTCGAGTCGTGCCATGTCAAGAGTCAGAATAATGGAAGAGTAGCATGAGACGATGTATGAATGTGAATGCGGCGACGAGCGTGTGCCAAGACCGAGTTGTTTGGCGGTCCGTCCTCTCTGCCTACCCATGCGGGGAAACGGCGTGATTGTTAATTTTTTTTTAAGAATTGTTACGGAAATATTTAAATATACATTGTTAGCTGCATATTTAAATATTGCCGCCAAATACATTTGTCTACTGTCGCGCTTCTGACGGCCAACTGGGAAACTTCTCCAGGTGCTGCGGTCGGCAAGAAAGGGATTGACTGGGACCTGCTAAACACCCGCGAGGCTGTTCCAACGGTCAAGACTCAATGGACCACTAATGGACCAAACAGCTGGGATTCGAACCATAACGTTATTATTGTCATGAATTTATTTCATACATTTACTTCGCTTTTATTATTGCAAACAACTGGAAATTTAATAATGAACGAATCTTTTTTTTGGCAATTTTATTTTATACTTTTTCCATACTGGATGTTTCCTAACATCAAAAGGAAAGTGGATGTCTTGTATCATAATAATTTATTCATGTAACCGATAAATGAACATTGCCAAATAAATAAACACCAAGGAATCAAACCACTTGAAAGCAGTTCCATCTAATATTGTTTGTAAAATAGTTTCAGAGGTATTCGCTAGAGTTAAAAATGGTGCGGAAAAAAGTAGTCCATCTGTCCGTCATGAAAAACGATTGACGCAAGCGACTCGCGTTGTTTGTAGTTTTCTGTGGGATATTTTTGACATATCCATAATATTTTGTGGAATGTCGGGGCCTACGATAAACAATGTGGTGCCAAAGAAAGAAGAAAATTTTCACGAGTTCCTCACAGAGGTTAGTTTAACGACATTTAACTTATAAACAGAGTGCCTTTGTGAAATGTAAAGTTAGGTTATTGTTATGTTATTCTTTGCTTGCAGGTGAAAGAAATCGAGAAACGTGACTCAGTTCTCACGTCAAAACAACAAATTGAGCGACTTCTCAGGCCTGGATCCACATATTTCAATTTAAATCCTTTCGAGGTACTACAAGTCGATCCCAAAACACCCATCGAAGAAGTCAATAAAGTATACAGAAAGTTTACTATCTTAGTACATCCAGACAAAAATCAGGTAAATTCTATGATTATAGGTCATTTATGTGTTATTTGGTGTTTATTTCTAACTGTGTTTGTGACTTAAAAGGATTAGAAACGTCAAGTAATACAATACTCAGTATCAACACAAAGAAAAAATGACTGCTGGTATCAACAGTAGCCTGCAAACAAAAGTGTCTTTTGAAGTGATTTATTGATAAATCTGGGTATTTGCAAATCCCAAACATTATGTAAAGGATATTGTAATTCTCTGACCGATTTGCCTTCTAAATTCAACTTTCCAGTCATCCTCACAGTGTTGATTTGATCCTACATCGTAGAATACTTATGCCTGAATTACACCTGCCAACTGCTCGACCGAAACAGTATTCAGCGAAGTGCTCGGCAGATGTGATCAGTATAGTCAGTAATGGGCCTGGTGAGTAGCAGGCGAGTGATTCAGGCGAGAGAGTGGATGGAAGCAAGGCCCAATGAATCGGTCGAGTAAGTACCACCTCCACCTGCATACTCAACTCGGCGCTTCACTCGCTCTCCACACGGTCAGTGCGATGAGCCGAGTGAATCTATTTAGAATCTTTTAGGATTATGTGACGTTTGTTGTAAAACTATCTTAATTTTTCTCCTTTTCCTCCATGGCGAAACCATGTTAACAGAACTATAAACTAATCTCAGTGAACTGATTCGTCCACTGTCTCTTCTACATGTGATCACCTCTACTCTCTAATAAGTTGCTCAGTCGAGTAACAAAGCGAGTGACTCGGCCGAGCACTCGGCAGGTGTAATTCGTCCTTTATGGAATTTTATTTAGTCATTGGTAGAATATTTTAGAATAACTAGGTATATCATGCTTATGTGAAAACTAGAAGATAGTGCATACCGCTAAAAATCATTTAGTTATCTTTTTCTGCACTTATTTACCCATTATTTGACTTTTTGTCAAAGTTGTAAACTTATACAGTTTTGGCTATTTTTCTCCATAACTCTTTATGTATGTATTATATATATATTATTTGTCTTATTTAGTGTTTGAATTTAACCTCATATAAGTCTTTATTACATTTACTGTAATCTAGGTTTATTATATTATAATATACACCACTATAGGAGTAATTTTCACTAAGAAGAGCACCCATATCTGATTGTTCTATTGCACATCTCATTAAGAGTGCACTTTCCCTATCAGAATTTGAGAATTGCCTCTACGGCAACTTTTAAACCTTTGTAAGATTGCCTATAGGGTCTCTGTCGTCACTTCAAGAAAAATAATTATATTATTATTATGTCCTGAATTTGAGACATCTATTAACACGACTCCAAACTAAATCTACTTTTACAAATGTGAAATAATATCAACACGTGTCAGCTGCCAACAACAGAGCTTTGCTGGCACAATACAAAGGAAGTCAAACTGTGGGGTATTTCAGAATCCATAAATTATTTATTTTTTTAATTTTATAATAATATGTAATTTGTAAAAAAATATGACTTTATAAAATCAATATATATAAGTTTATCTATACAGGGTGTCCGGGGGTAAAGTTCAAAAACTTCAGGAGGTTTCAAGGAGGAGAAATTTCATTTTTTTTTTCCTTAAAAAAACATTTTTTCATAGACCAATATACTTTTTTCTGTACAATCAATTAATTTTTTTTATCCGAAAACTAGCTTAAAACGTTAAAATTTCAAAAAATCGTCTTTTTTAATTGTACTATCATGTAGAATCACCTTCCTTGCACATTTAACCCCCGGACATATTGTATAAAAAATATATATGTATTATCTACTTTTGTACATTTATATAAATTATATAGATGTATACGTTTTTTATACTTATCATATTTTGTATTATGAAGATAATTTATACATTTTTAAGCTTTTTTATCAGGGTGTGGGCCATTAGTGTCTCAAGGATTTAAATATAAATCAGAAGACAGTTTTGTAATGATTTATTTATTCATTTAAACAATTCAATAATTATGAGAGTAATATAACATGTATGAATCATAAAATTACATTCCAACATATATTTTTAATGATGTACCTACTCTCACAAAAAAGCTTCTGTATTTTTGTTTGGAGGGTGCTTTATTTATTCACAAAGGTAAGAAATTTTTGTAACTACTATTTTTAATAGTTTAAGTTCATGTGAACTTACAATTTAATTTTGAACTTTATTGGTTATAACATACGATATACTTTTAAATACTCTAAATCTTGTTTGTTTAAATTGTCAAATGTAATTTAATCACAAACATAATACAATGAAGAATTGGTGGTTCTGAGATATACCAATAAATACGGTGAAAGAACCTTAAACTATGTTGTACCCAAAAAATACAATAAACTAAAAACAATCAAAAATAATACCATTTGTATTGCAAGTCAAATATAATAAAAGGAAATTACTATAAGATACAGATATTTATATTGATGCCCTATTGAAGCACTTGTATTTGTAATTAGAATTGACATTGTTAGGAAAAGGAATATCATTATATGTTTGTAATACTTCATATACCTACCTATATAATATATGAAACTATTGATGTGACCATTCATTTGTACTTGTTTAGTGTATAAGTTTTTTACTGCTGTTTACATATTTATATTTATACTATTCTGTTAATTTAACCAATTGATCTAGTTGGTAATTTATCATCATCTTTATTTATACATATACCTTCTTTGAAAATTTACCAATTGCATAAAATGTTGTCACTACGTACCTGGTGACAATCTTCATAAGTAGTGTAGCATGTTTAAATATTAATAAATAAAAATAAAACTCGTCAGGTATAATAAATAATAGACGTCAGCGACAACAGGTACATAATCGGGTTCATTCAACGTGAAATTGGGTGTGATGAATGAAAGTGGGTTATATGAAAAGAGACAACCTGGTAACAACGTTTGACGCTGGTGCCATATGATGAAGACCGTAATACAATACAAACATTAAAAAACTATAACAGTTATACTGGCACTCAAATCAATGTTATTGTTTTCATAGATCGATATCCATTTTAAGGCAGCTTTTTATTTTCTAGGTTGGATACAAATGACACGGTCGGAATAAGGAGAATAGAGATGCACCATCGACACCTTCTTTTTTTATCAACCAACTGCAATCCATATCGGACCATTCTCCATTTAGACGCGGATTTGGAAAAGTTATTGTCAAATCTGAGCCCAGATCTGACCTAAAGTCCAAAATAAAATTTGAATGTAAAATGTGGCGACAAATTTATAGTCAACACATGCGACCAAAAGCCTAAAAATACCATGGACATCAATGTAGCAGCAGCATCGGGGATGACTGAAGGAATTGGGCTTGCTCAACTGTCTGAGTTTTTTACGGCTGTCGACTTATCCCTGGTGTACCAAAAACATTATAATAAAGCAAATATATGTCAAGAGAGTGAAAGAAATGTGCATTACTCGCAGTGGAAGTCACAGTGGAGCGAGAGCGTCAATCTGCTATTGAAGAAGGTTTTCTGCAGGTTTTCTGGTCTCGTTTTGATAAGTTTATGATAAGTACTACTGTCTCCGTCTGCTATTAGCCGCCCATATATCAAATTATGAGATTCAACTGAAGTTTTGAACCCTTCTACAAGAATTTCTGCTTCCATTCCAGTTGAAGGTCCAGTGTAATTTTTGTAGCAAACATGTTCTTTAGGCAATACTCCTCGGTTTTCAGCTCTTGCACAAATGCAACAATATTTATTTTTAACTCCGAGGTATAAAACTTCTCCAAATCTTCTGCCAACAATTGCTGCCGCACCGGAGAGGGCTGTATAATTTGTTCTATATGATCGTTTCGACCAACACCCATCCGCGATCACGTCAATCACCGCCACTCCGTCCTGTAGACAACCTTCTTCGATAGCTGCTTGACGCTCTCGTTTCACTGCGACTTCCATGGCGACTAACGCGCATTTCTCCCATTCTCTTGACACTAATACATTTGTCTTGTGGAAAAATTTTACGGACATCGGGGGTATGTTGACAGCCGTCAAAAACTCGGACAGTTGAGCAAGCCCAATTCCTGCAGGAGTCATCCCCGATACTGCTGCTACATTGACGTCCATGGTATGTTTAGGTTTTGGGTCGCATGTGTTGACTGTAAATTTGGCGCAACACATGTTACATTCAAATAGTATTTTGGACATTAGACCAACTCTTTGCTCAGATTTAAGAATAAGATTTCGAAATCCGCATCCAAAAGGAGAATGGTCCGATATGGATTGCAGCTGGTTAATAAAAAAGAAAATGTCGACGATGCGTCTTTCTTCTCCTCCTTCGACTGCATCATTTTTATCCAACCTAGAAAAGCAAAATTGATTTATGAAAAACTACAAATAAAAGTGGATATTGATAATGATTTGGATACCAATAAAAGTATTATAAATTTTTGAATGTTTGTATTACTGAAGATTAATTTTTTCGAATGAAGCGGATGTTCTTTCACATAAAGCAGATAGTTTGTATATTAATAATTCATCTCTTTAGAACTTATGTTTTACCGTTAGTAAAATAAAATACATAAATGTTAGTAAAGTAAATCACTATAACATACCAATTGTCAATGCTTTGAGAAAGACCTCTCCGGCCGATGGGTTTCTTGTTTACAATTTTACGTTTTTTGTTGTAGTACACACGTACATCAGATTTACTGTAATAAAAAAAAAAGTTAACGGTATATATTTTTTTCACAACACGATAGTTTAATCGAAATTCTGAAATCCATTTTACCTTCCTCCATTATCTATATTCTCCTTAGGTATGTCGTTATATGTATTCTCAACAGGTATGCTTTCCCGTTGTTCGTGGAAGCTGGAACAAAATAAAAACATTGATTATAACTACATTTCAAGAACTTTCTAAATAAATGTGAAGGGCGTAAATGATTTTATTGTTACCTCAGTGCTTCAACATCTTTACAAGATGTGGACAAAACGTTCTTCAGTTGAGTATAGTCACATCTGAAATATAATTAAAGAACAAAATGAAATAAATATTTTGTTTTAACTACTTTATTTTAATTTATATTCGTCGACCGGTTTCGGTTGAACTCAACCTTCTTCAGGACAATAAACATTTATATATATCGACGAATATAAATTAAAGTTAAGTGGTTTTTGTATGAGACGATGTATGAATGTGAGTAAGGCAAAGAGTGCGTGCCAAGACCGAGTTGTTTGGCGGTCCGTCCTCTCTGACTACCTCTGCGGGGAAACGGCCTGATGGTTAGTTAGTTAGTTATTTAAAACAGATCGCCTAAAAAATTAGACTATTTTCAAATGGGCGAATTCTGGAATAAATAAGTACGTAACTATAAAATAATAGAAAACCTAATTTTTATTGGAAGAAAAACAAAATAATTATTTATTATATATCCAATCAATAATTAACTTCCTCAAATTAAATTCCCTAAAGTTTGAGAACTAGTATGAAGATCTTTATGTTCTTGGATACATTATCGAAAATGCCGGTAGTTTGCCCCACCGTAAAAGTGTCTTATTATTGTACGAAATCATTGGCAGAGATGCAAATCTGACCGGGTCGCTTTCTACATATTCCAGGTACCTACAGTGTTATTATACATATTACTTGCCTCGATCCAGAAAGCTTAGAATTTGTATCAAGCCTTAGTTGGAACGCGTTCTAACATCAGATATACAGTTCTATGATATGAGATGTCAAAGTTTGCAAAGACGATTTATATATTTACCAATTTCTGATTTGAGTTTTTTGTAAAGTTTTTAAGTTTAATATTTTTAAAATGAAAAATATTTAAATAGGACATATAATTACCATTTTAGAACATACCTAAATATGCATATGGAATATTATGCAATTAGCTAGGGCATAATTATTCATTGTACAAGATTCTAACGAATGCAATTCTGTGCTCTGGCAACGTACTTTATAAATATTTTCCATTAAAATATGACGAACTAAAATAATTTGCACAAGATTGAACCTCAAATTCAAAAATTGTTAAATGGATTACGAAAACTTGTCTTTGCAAACTTTCTCACCTCAGAACATGGAAAAGCGAAGTTAAAACTATATCCAATCAAAATGAACAACTACAAAACGCCTCAGAAACAGACAAATACAATAGGACAAAAAAAAAACAAACGTAATGCTGTTAGAACGTTGTAAATTAAGTGCGGCTTGATTTTAGAATTTCTTCGCGCAATATATACAGTAGCCATACTACGTGACCCGTTCAGAGAGGGGGAGGGGATCTTCAACATACCACGCCATACCAATATTATTATTTACGATAAATATTATTTAGGAGAAATCACGAAATGTAGAACAACACGACCATCCGCGAAGCTCTCTAAGCAGTGACTGAAAGGCAGATAGCGAACGCGCGTGAGGAAGTGAGAGGGGATGCAATAATCATGCTTAGAATCATAAGACGTAAGCGACTGTTGTGAAAATGTTTAATAAATCACGGCGTATTTCAAAAATAGCAAAAATCACTTTCGGGGTCTATTGAGTAGCATTAAAAAAAGCATTGTGATTTTTTTCATACATATAACTTAAGTAAAATAACAGAAATAAAAGTGTTAATAATATTTTTCGGAGCATACTTTGCGATTTATTTCTATCGAGGGAATTTCAAATAATTACCGTTTCGGCTTTTGGAACAAATAGATACTATCTTAAAGAATAACATATATTTTTTTAAGAGCTTAAAAACTTCAAACTTTTAAGGAAAATATCTCGGAAATTGGATGAAATTCGAATAGTGGGCCCTTAAATCTACTTAAAAAAAACATAATATTCACTAGTAGTTCTGTGAACAGTAGATCTCGTGTAATGTTAATTATTCTGATTTGACAGCTCTTAACGCTTTGTGAACTCTTCCGGAGTAAAAAGGTACTATCCAACGTGGCTACCATCTTGACAGGATTGACAGGACATGGAACACACAAACAAATTTAAAAGAGGCAGCGCTTGAGTTAAAAAAGGTCTTTGCTACGCTCAGTGAGAAATGTCACTAATTTGCATTGTAATTATTTTAATTTGATTCTTTTATCTTATCGACTTTTTGAGGCGGTTTTCTCCAATGAGTGGTCGTGAGTTGAACTCTCAAAGAATAACTATGGCGAACAAGACTCACTTGGATTATAATATTACTACAGTTTGAACAGCGCTCCACTACTCAATAATATTTGCCATACAACAGTGCGCCAAGATTTCATTCACAAAAAAATTCACCAATAGGACCACGGTGCGCTGCTTCATACATATGGATCTCGGAATGCACATATGGAGCGAAAAAATCTGTAGGATATTTCACACAGCATAAATACGTTTTCAAACGGTGTCTGAATGTGCGTCAGAGCCAAAATTCGCTATTCGGGTGTGTTGTGACGAAACAAATATTTTTCTAGTACATATTTAAAAGTTTATGTTGTTTCTAATATTCGAAACAGTTAGCTCTTGGCCAAATTTCATTTTAATGCGACCTTTTGATCAAAAACTCTTTTCATAAAAAAATATTTATCAATTATATTAATAGTTTTCACATATGGATGTATATATTTACAATATTATTTAATTAATATCATACCTCAAAATATTAATATGGAAATACTTGAACTGCTCACTGCGGTTTAAAGACAATGAATCCTCCTAGATTTCGCCGTCTATCCCAAATTTTTAAGTTCTATAAATTTGGCACATTATGACAAGCGATCGCTCAAAACGTTTTTGCAAACTTATCGATGAGGAAGAAAAGGTGCTCACAGAAAGCTCAAATTCTTTTCTTTTTAAATAATCCATGTACCTATTTGAAATTAGATTTGGTTTTCTTGTTTGAATGAATGAATGAATGAATAAAATAAAATGTATCTTGAAAGTGGAAATTAACCCACTCCCGACATCCGATCGAGCTGAAACTCGGCAGATAGACTTGTTGTCGATGACAATGCGGTCTATCAACTTTTAGTGGTAGTCACGCACACACACGCATTTCTCTGAAATTGGAAGACATTATAAAAATTTAAAAAGTTACTTCACAAAAAAAATCTCGGTACCATTCAATTAGGATTTAGCGTGATTACGCGGTTCACTCATTTAAGTCTGTCCCTGGGGAGGAAGGTTCAATCCTCGGTCAAACCAAGAATTTTGTTTTTAAAGTTTTAACCTAGAAGGCCGGAACATAAAACAGAAAAATATTTTTTCAGGCTTCAGAGAGGCGCCATTCATAAAAATCAAATGTGGAATCTAAAGTTTTATTAGCCCAAACAATGCTGATTTTATTTTTCATTAAATTTCAAAGCATTAAGGTCAAAATCGCATCGCAAATTATTCTAACAAGGATAATATTAGAATGCTTGCATGTTCTTCGGGGATCCATCAGCAGTCCTCTGGTTAAAATACATAAGTTCACAGTAGTTAAGAGCCTGTCCCTGGAAAGGAAGGTGCAATCCATCAAAAAAAATAAAAAAAATTTAAATATATCTATTAATTAAAATAAATGCAGTGCTTGTTTTTTACGGGTTGGTTTTTTGAAATCGCTTTTGTTGACCTCTCAATGATTTTGACCAAGAACCGCCACTGCCGCCGAATATTGAAAAAAACATTTGACAAATGATTTGTATTACTGAAGAAGTGTTAATTTTATGCTTTTTAAATTCCAGGATGATTCAGAGCGAGCCCACCAAGCCTTTGAAATAGTAAATAAAGCATGGAAGACGCTGCAAGACGAGGATACGAGGGCAAAGTGTCTGGATATATTTGAAGAAGCCAAAGAAAGAACTGATCACATGGTACAGTTTAGCATTTTAATTTAGGAATTCATTCTAACAACTAAACATCAACTAAAAAAAATAATTTCTATGGTAACACCGAGGTATTTGACATTTATTGTTTTTTTGCCAGAAATCCACCTTTTTTTTTCCGATCGCTAATTTTGAAACCGAGGCATAGAGAAACGCTCAAAGTGATTTATTGAGTTTTCGGCGTTGTTTAGCTAAATTCCAAGCGAGGAAACTTGTGTCCAACTCAATTTATAAATTTTTTTTGTATATTTACCTACTTTGAATCAAGTCTATTCAGATTTATGCCCACTTTGAATCAAGTCTATTCGGATTTATGCCCACTTTGAATCAAGTCTATTCAGATTTATGCCCACTTTGAATCAAGTCTATTCAGATTTATGCCCACTTTGAATCAAGTCTATTCAGATTTATGCCCACTTTGAATCAAGTCTATTCAGATTTATGCCCACTTTGAATCAAGTCTATTCAGATTTATGCCCACTTTGAATCAAGTCTATTCAGATTTATGCCCATTTTGAATCAAGTCTATTCAGATTTTTTTGCTATAATCCACATTCTATTTTGACATTGATTAGTTTGATTATTTGTAAATAAACAATAACGTCCAATGAAAAACATCATACACAACTGTTTTTTTAAAAATGTTTTTATTTTAGGTAATTGGGAAAAGCGAATTTGATTTTGTTTTTTATTTCGATTACATACATTTCAGAAATGAAAAAAAATTGCCTTTCCATGTAATTATCTTCCGTGCAAAGCATTACATATTAAAAAAGTTTTAATGTAAAATTGTTTTAGAATATGATGTAGAATTATCTGCTTTCGGAATTTAGGTACCGTTTGGTTAAAATATGCACTTGAACTATTGTTCCTTTTCAAACTTACTTTCATCTTCCTATGAGTAATCTGGACTGTTGTCATTTAAAACCTTTTAAATAAATGCAGCTCCCTCATTTTTTGTCCAATAAAATGTCAGACTGTAATTACTTTTATTAATACTTTAGCTTTTACTATGTATTATAAATAATACTTCCATAATAACTGTCCCACAACATCTTAACTACCAGTAAATTTGTTTGTTTGTCCCACTAAATTCATGTTGTACATTCATAATAATAATTTTATAATTTGTTTTTTTTGTTTTTTGAAAGATTCTGTTTACTTTGATAAATTTTTCATTTGTCCTATGAAGTCGTCAAAGTAAACTTCTAGACAATTTTTTAATTTACATTAGGTACTTCAAGGGCCAGTTGTTTCACAGAAATTTAAATGCTACATTGTCACCGAAAGGCCATTCAGCGCCATTTTGTTTTTTGACATTTGAAAGATCCCCGTTAAACGCCGATTCTAGGATAAACTTAACAACATGATAGTTGATATCTTCTGCTGATCACAATTTGTTCAAAGATTGAAATGGACTTAGAATCGGCATTTAAGAGCTTTCAAATGTCAAAAAACAAAATGGCGAATGGCCATTTGATAACAATATTACATTTGAATTTCTGTGAAAAATCCCGTCCTAAGTATGTTAGAACAGAATTTCAACTTTCTGCTGAAATAATGGTTGAATGGGTTTTCAAGATCAAAATTATTCAATCAACAATGGTTATCTATATATTTTTTGGTTAATAATCTTTTTGTATGCATTGCCTCCAAAATGCTTTAACAGTGATTCACGAAACACAGAAAATACTTAAATTATTTCACATTCATATTAAACCATTCGTTTTAAACGAATTTCAGATTGAAGAAAAACGGAAAAAGTTCAAAAAAGAAGGAAAACTATCAGAAGGAATACCTGAGGATGATCCCGCCAAATACAAGCACGCAGTCTATGTCATGACTATGAAGGTAGGTACTTTTAGCTTTCGTTTTGAAATTCACCAAATGAAACATATCACCGCCATTTCATGCTGTAGAAATTGCACTGATAGTTAAAGATACCTGTTTTCAGACTTCTTGCACTGGGTTCAGGACGGTTTAGTACAGGGTGGAGCAAAACAGACAGTGCAGTTTTGAAGGGCTATTAAAAAAAAACAACGTAACTTACAGAAATGAGGTTTAGTTTATTTTATTTTGTACCTCATCCCGTGTTACGCATCAAGTCCTTAAGATGACATCAGAAAGACTATTGCCCTGGCAGCGATACATGGATGAAGTTTTTGGTCGCATTTTGGCATATCTCAACGGGTACAGCGGCGATTTCCTCCCGAATTCGATCCTTGAGTTCTTTTAAGGTATGCAAGCTAGTGAAGAATAGTACTATAGAATTCCAGTACAAAATAAGACGTGCTGGCGCCATCTATGTGTCTGACCAGAAACTTCTCACCCCCACCTTGTACAAGTGTGGTAAAAAATGGGTCACACTGACGGAGATGGGCTTACGGGCCGCGGGTTGTGTACCACTGCTATATGCAGACATGGCTCTCCAAGGGATTTCCTCAACTTTTCATTATATGATGAACGCCAGTGAAGGGGGTACCAAGGGGGCATCCTACATATATTGCAATCTATTTATATAAAGGAGAGTGTATGTGGCGGACGGGCGGCGTTTGTTTGAGTTTTATTCAAATCTACCGTTTTATTCCGAGATTGATGAAATTTTGTACAGTTTGTACCTTCAAAACAAGAGAAAGGTCATTGTCTACATGAAATTTCGAAAAACCCTGCGAAAAGCAAGACCAACAACGGGACTTCAACTAGTGGATATATAAAAAAAATATTTTGTGTGTTTCATGTAAATATATAAGGTATTTTATATTCCAGCTATTTGCCGACATGGAGAGAAAGCGCCAGCACTTGGAGACCAGGGACATGGAGGAGAGGAAGCGGAAGAGGGAATCGGAGATTGAAGAAGAGGAACAAAAGTCAATGCAGAAAGAGTGGGCTAAGAATTTTGAAGTAAGTTAATCACTGTTAAATTACAAATAATATTAATTTTGTGATAAATGGAATTTGTATGAACATAAATATGTATTTGAATTTTTATTCTTCTTCATTATTACATGTTATGTTATTTATTCTGCGAAACTAATGTGAATTTTATGGGGTTGAATAATTGTTAACAATTTATCAACTGTGACGATTGACATGGCAACTGTTTATATATTTTGGCTATTTGATTTTTCATATTTACGAAACTGATCAATAATAATTTTTGAAATTTTATGTGTGTTGTTAATACATATGTATGTGTATTAATTGCTTTCATTATTATATTATGTTACGTGTTGTGTTTTTATTTAAAGTTTTCATTGCATTTTTACTACTAAATTATATATTGTTTTGTATTTGCTTGTCAACTTTCTCTGCTTATGTATATGTTGATTTATTTATTCAATCCTTTGGATCTGCAGTGGCTCGTGACTTTTGGCTGGGCTAGTAGAGTGCAATATTTGAAAAATACTATGTTTTTGTAGATGAAGACGAAAATGATATTTTTTGCATTGAAATGTATTTATTTCCCGTGTTTCTGCTTTGCTCATCTTTTATATTTATTTTCTTTTATAATGCTGTAAGGGATTCCAGTCAATTTTTTTTTTTTACAAATGTCAATTTCATAGTTAAAATAATTTTCAAAGTTATATATGTAATTTTCATTTTTGAAAGCCCGCCAAAATAATTGAAATCTGACGGGGTACTCGTGACCTCATACGTACCTTAAGTATACGCAGTACAACTTGGCATAAAATCGTTCTCATTCTTAATGCACGTGACCGGCCAATCCGTGAAGTAGCAGTTTAAGTGCTGTCAGAACCTGCCGACCAATCACAGGGCATTTGGATGTCTCATTGTTTTAATTGTTTTTAAATGACAACGTATTAATTCTATGTGTAATTATATATAATAGAACTCATTTATTCAGAATCAGCATTTGTTGATCTATACGAATATATGTTTTTTAAGCCATAATATTTTTCACTTAAGTTCCTTATTATATGGTTTATTCCTGGGTATAAGCTGGTCTGGTAAAGAGAAAGGGATTTATCTTTAATGCCAATACACTAAAGACTCACTCGACAATATAGCAAGTTGTGGAAACTTCCCCGAGTGTGAGGCTCTGGCACAAATAGGTTTATTTGTGAATCTCACTGATCGATACGTGGCTGTTCGTTAAATTAAAGAAATATTTTAACAAAACAAAACATCTGCACGTTTCTAGTGAATGACAGATTGCGTAGCTCCCGTAAGCACTCAGGCCCATTGATATTTGTATGTATCTGCCATGTTATACCTTTTTCCTTTGACAGTAGCAGTTTGTCTTACCTAGAATAAAATGATAAAGATAAGTTCCATGGAGGCACAAAAAAAAACTTTTTTTTATGAATTTTTTCAATGTTTAAAATGTAAGGTAATTCACACCGGCCCCAGATTATACAGTTTGACTCCAATACACTAAGGACGGGTTGTTTCGGAGAACTTGAACAATTCTTCAAATTTCAAAGTTAATTTTCAAGTTCTGTGAAAGATATTTTTAAGTTCTGTTTTTATTTCAGTTCTGTCAAGCAACTAGCCAAAGATATTAGAAGAACGAGATGTGCTATGCGCAGTTCGTACTGAGTGGAATTGTTTTGCCGAGTGTCGCCGGTTTTGTTCACCAATACTACTGCACACCTTCGCTTACGCTAAGGCATCGCTAAAGTATCCGCACTAATACATAGAACAGATTTCTGTGCGTACACGTCCCGATACCGTTCAAAGTACCCTAATTAGGTAGTACTCCGGCTACGGTCCGGCGGCCAACATAGCATATCTCGTTCTTCTAATATCTTTGCAACTAGCCTATAATGATATAATAACAGAATTTGAATAGGACTTTCACAGAACCCGTAAATGAACGTTGAAATTTGATGAATTGTTCAAATTCACCGAAACAACCCGTCCTTAGTATAGGTGGTTTCACAGAATTTGAACAATCCATCAAATTTCAACATTCATTTTCGGGTTTTGTGAAAGTCCTATTCAAGTTCGGTTATTATATCATTATAAGCCAGACAGAACTGAAATAATAACATAACTTGATAAGATCTTTCACAGAACTTGAAAAATAACTTTCAAATTTGAAGAATTGTTCAAATTCTCTGAAACAACCTGTCCTTAGTGGTTGTGAGTTGTAAAAGAGTGTTAATGTTAATGGGTTACAAAGCCCACCAGTTTGGATGCTCTTTTTTATTTTTATGTGACACCTCACAAGAGGACCTTTGTTTGTGCAGTGGAAAGAGAGGGGAACTAAGTAGCTAGCAGCGTTGTGAGGCGGGTTAAGGTAGGGCTGTAGGAAGGGATTTATTAATACTAGTCTTCAAGAAGCCCGGATTGTATGAAGGAAGAAAAACAGGTGCCGGTAGCTTGTTCAACATAAGAGCCGACTTACACAAAAATGAGTCTAAGAAATGACCCATTCTCATGAAGCCAATATCAACTGTGAACGGGTGCTCTACTGCATAACTCATTTACATGATTTTACTGGCGAAAATAACTTCTACATCTCTTGTCTGAGTCGGGCGATGAAAATTGTATGATTTGACCCTAAAATTTACTGTTGTAAATTGTAGGGTCCTTTTAAATTTAACACCGTTATTTTTGAGAACAATGTGAATCACTTTATTTACAATGAATAGACACTTTTTCACACAACATGAATAGACACTTTTTTACTGGTAAAATACACTAAATAGAGGCCGGTTCCTGTGGTTCTTTAGGAAAAGTGAAACCTTTGATTGCTTTGGAGCAAGAGAGCGTTTTTAGAGGAACCTAGTCTTTTATATGAAAAGGTGTTCACCCACATTGACACCTTCAAATTCAACAGGTAGCAATACAGGACACTGTTCTTACCGACGTGACTTAACAGCAAGTAACTAGCAGAGGCGAGAACCTTTCATAATTAATATGACCTAAACTTCGCAGGTGGCACTAATGGTATATAATTAACCCAATATACTGCGATCAAAATAATACAATGAATGTTGATTAAATATTCAAACACGATAACATACATTGATCGTATTGAAAATATCCAATACAAATTTGAAATATACACCCATTGTATCGCTTTAGTGATCATCAGTTTGACCCTACCGCTTTATATAAACGCAGAAAGATTTCTGATGCCCTATTCTTATACGAAATCGTGAACAATCTTGTTGATTCATCATATCGGTTAGAAAAGATAGCATTTCATTACCCTGATTTTTATTTTATTTTTTTTTTCATTTCATTCACCAGATCGAATGACTTATTTAGAACACCACACTGGAAAGCCAAATATGCGCAAAACTCTTTAATAGGACGTATCTGTACAACTTACAATGCCTCTAAAGATGTACACATTTTCAACTGTTACTTGAAAACATATAAAGTGCAGCTCACTAAACTGATAACTTAATTTTTTATTTTGTGAAATAATTCGATCATCTTAGTTTATTTTATTGTTTTTAATATAATTTTGGAGATCTGGTAAGGAGACAATGAAAGATGCATGTTGTGTTGTGTCACAGCGTTTATTCTGAGTCAGTGACTTGCGCAGTTGGGAGATGACTGGGACCGATGAGGATGACGGCGTTGGTGTGGTCGAGGCGCGGGTCACTCATGGACGTGTTCAGCACTTGTGAAGACGTGGAGTCTTACGGGTACTCCAGTGTGAACGAGGTAGCCGAAGGTGCGATGGACCTGGTCGGCAGATGAGCGGGAGATGCAGGCCGGCAACGATGCCGCGGGGCCGAGGCGCAGACCGGCGAAATGGTCGCAGGGTCTAGGCGCTGAATTGTTGTCCGTGCAGAGCCGGGTGTAGGTGAGTAGGTCCTGTAACGGTGTGGTGAAGAAAGAGCGTGACACGACGCGGGGGAAACCGGCAGTCAGTGTCGGCCGCTTTAGTATGCAGGAAGAAGTAGCGGCGCTCGCATCGTTGGTCACTCGTAAAACTGCTAATTAATGACTGACCAAGTACATCTCGGCGCGCATCATTATAGAGGCGCCCGAATGCATCGAGAACATTTCAGTACTGTAGGTAGGAACGCCGAACGCTCGCATTGCGTCTAGAGTGTTCCCGCTACAATGCGTTTTGTATTGGCGAGTGTTACAGAAAATTCTCGTAGCATCGCTACATAATCATGCAAAAACTGTACTACTAAAAAACTGTTTTTACTTGTTTTATAACATTTTGTAATTTTTTTATTTTTTATTATCAATATAAAGTTTTTTTTACAGGTGTTTTTCGATGTCTGTCGCACTAGGATATACCTGTGTCGAGACAGATGTATTGGATACATAAATTAGTGTTTACATATTATTTGATACATACATATAATTATAATTCCTTATAATGTTTATTTATTTTTATATTTCTTTGTCATTTATAAATATATTGTGTAGGTAAAAATACTAAATCAAAAACTAAACTTAATGGAACTTTATTGGTGTAGAACAGCCCTGGCCAACCCAAATTGCACCCCGGGCCGCATTGACGACCTAAAATTTACTAAGGGCCGCACATACAGACATTATACAAAAATAATTTCATTTTTTTATCACATCAAATTTCATACTTAATTATTTTTTGTAAGTATTATAAATAATTTGATTGCAGAGGTAATCTGAAAGTACAATCAAGTAAATGTGAAGAAAACAATACTACAGCCAGATGTGAAAAGAAAACACACATTGAACAAACAAAAAATGTATTTTTACAATAATCAACATGTTTAACAATTTTAACAATCGAGATTAGTCAAGACACATAAATCAAACAATTTTTAATAAAACCATTATCATGACCACTTCTTTCAATGCGAGATTTGAGTTTCTTTTCGCTTGCTTAATTTTTCTAAATCTATTTCAATATTTGAAGTTGCACACCTTAACTGGTTTTCCAAATTTACGTCTGTTATTGACGCCCTATTTTTATTTTATTTCATTTTGGAAAAAAAAAGCTTCGCAAACGTATGTAGATCCAAAGGCACAAATAATTTTTTGGGCAAAACATCTTATATTGGGAAATTTTGTTGCTGTAATGTACTTACAATAAAATTCAATTTTTGGAATCGTGGGATATATATTTTTTAGTTCAACATTGCATTGTAGGTCGATTAGTTCCATTTGTAAGGTTTCTGAAACAGTGGAAGCATCGACACCAAATGGATCAAATTGCAAGCATCATCAAAAATTTTTTTACATGACCGCAGGGCCGCACGTATGGGCGCCGCGGGCCGCGGGTTGGCCAGGGCTGGTCTAGAACATCTGATAGTATTATTGTCGTAGCGTCTGGACGATGTAGGCCCTCTGATTGGTCAAATTAAAATTGTCTGTTTCGGGTAAATTCCGCTAACTTGAAAATTAAGACACGATTTCATACTAAAATAGGATCGCCTCATAATAATACGAGATTTCTTCAAAAGCATCGTTTCTGCTCATATAATTTTAGGATAATATCGAAGAAAATATATTTTAGAAAGTTCATAATCCATTGGATTAATTACATTACAATGAAAATTATCCACAGTTACGTGATTATGTTTGACGTTTATAAAAAATCACGTGTTCCTTCAATATGGCCGATACGCACGGCTATAGATGGCCGACAGAGCGCACCTCTGGCGGTATAAAAACGAACCAAATGACTGGCGTGAATATTTAAATATGCAGCTCACAATACTTGACTACTTACCATTAACAAGCGTTTAATAAGAAGATTTCTTCTGGAAGCTTATCACTTTGTAATGGCATTTTTCATTATTATTTATATTTTTTTTGCTTATTAATTATATGTATATGATTTTATATCGACATGTTTTTTAATTTCTAAAATTTCAAAATTATTTATTTGCGATATTTTATATCCTGAGTGAAGTATTTTAAGACCTGAATTTTTATCGAAAGTGTGATCATTATTCAAAAGATGATTTGCAAACTCAGATTCACTATTTCCATTTAGAGCCCTGCGATATTCTTTAGTTCTGACTTCAAAGTTTCTATTGGTTCTACCTTTGTAAAAGAAATTACAATCATCCCAATTGAGTTTTTAAACTCCTGATTTTTTGTTTGAATTTTGCTATCTTTATTATTAAGAATATATTTCTTCATTGTTATTAGTGTAAAACGCCAGTTGATTAGTACCAGGATTGTTTTTATATATAATTTTAGAAGTATCGTTATCCACAAACAGAATTCTACGCCATTGTTTATTTCTTTCTTTAGAAAGACCGTTTGAAGAGAATATGTTTAATTTTTTTATTTAGTATTTCCACTATCAATTTATTAGAATAACCGTTATTAAATGCTATTTGTCTTATGAATATATTGTTTTATGGTTATATGCTATTTGTTTTTTTCAGGTCTTAAAATACTTCACTATAAATAATTTTGAAATTTTAGAAATTAGGAAACATGTTAATATATGTAAAAGCAGATATAATTAACAAGAATTTTTTTATGAACTCTCTTTTAAATATTTTCCCACTTATCTGGTCTTTCCCGTCTAACGATATTGCAATTCCTAATTATTATAAACCCAGCCTACGTTTTATTCATCAACACGGGTACAATTAATCAATATGTAATAATCTATTATTTAAGTCAACTTTGTTATAACTATCTTTAATTGTGACAAACTAAACGATATTGATTCAACTTATAGACATTGACGGTTGTAACACATATTTAAGCACTGCAAGTCTCCTATGAGCTAATTATATTAGGTACGATAATAGTTAATATCAGTTGTAGACATGTAGTCAATAATAGTGTTTCATTTGAAATAATCCATCACAAATACGTAAAATTTCATTTATTCAAACAACTGTCATTCTTATTATGCGTAAATTTAGCATGTTATTATTAATTAACTCCTTCCTGTTCCGTGTTTTAACAATATACATATATACTCACCCTCTCTCTGTGAATGTCCTAATATCTATCTATTAAATGTAACTGTTGTTAATATCACTTAACAACATTTCTTCTCTTTGCTGATGACTTAAAACTTTTCTTAGAAATACTAAATTTAGAAAACTGCAATCAACTCCAGTCAGACATTAATAGAATTGTTGAATGGAGTAAAATAAATCGGATTGAGTTTAATGTTTCTAAATTTTGTCATTCACTAGGGCGAGTCATACCTGGTATTACCGGTATACAATGGACGCCCGAAGTTTAAAAGTGTCTCGACAATGAAGGATCTTGGAATCATGTTTGATAGCAGACTGACATTTCATGCTCATATTGAGGCGGCATGTAGCACTTCACTTAGAATTCTGGGCTTTGTTCTACGCACTGCAAGGAATTTTAGAGATAACCGGGTGCTTATAGTTTTATTTAATTCCTTAGTAAGGAGTAGACTTGAAAGTGGGTCGGTGATTTGGAGTCCACACCAGGTAAAGTATTCTCTCATGTTGGAGAGAGTTCAGAAGAAATTCTTGAGATTTCTCTACATGAGGGAGTATGGCTACTACCCGTGGCTCTATCCCACTGACTTTCTTTTGGGTATGCTCGGAATGAACTATCTACGGGTCAGGAGAGATGTGCGCATTGCTACACATTTCTTTAGACTGATTCGTGGATGGTTTGAGAACTCGGTCATCATGGAGAGCATTCATTTCTATGTTCCCGATGGTTATCTACGTCACCGACAACATAGACTATTTTATCTCCCGGCCTGCAGAACTAACTTGCCAATGGTCATGCCTGTGGGGAGAGCAATCTTGCTGTTGAACAGAATCAATTCGGATATCGACATGTTTGCCATCAATGAAGCTTCCTTTAAAAGGCAAGCTCTATTATCACTGGTATAGTTGATATACACACTGTAAATATTAATCATTTAATTATTATATAAAAATTATTTTAAAAACGATTTGAAATGAACAATTTTGTAATGTTTTTGAAATTAATAAACAAATTGAATTGAATTGAATTAAAATGGGCGAAGCCCAACTAAGAGCCGCCCGCCGGGCCTAGCAGAAAAAAACCCGCGGAGCTGGTTTTTAACTGCTAGTATGAATAATTACTGCTTAAGATTAATGTATAAATGACTGTTTCCTAAATAAAAAATGATGGGGTGCTTTGCTCTTATGTATGAGATGACATTGCATTTCGGTGTACAGAAGCTCAAACAGTTTGTTTTTGCCCAATTTGTGATAGTTCTGTCAGTTTGCAGAAGGACGCAGTTGATAAGGTTCTTTATTATATGATAATCTAAATAATATAACCTCACTTTCTAGGAATCTCGACAAACGCGTGTGGACAGCTGGAAAACATTTCAGGCCGGCAGCTCCAAGGAGAAGAAGAAGAAGAAGACGATGGGCTTCAGGCCGCCCAAACCCAAACCTGAGTCCAGATAATTTTAGAATAGTATTTTTCTAGGAGTATTTTGGTCGGAATAGTCCTATTTTTTTTCAAAAACTTGTAACTTCTGGTTGGTTGTCTTTGACTACTAGTTTCCAGACACTGTGTACAACTTCATTATGACTCATAGATAATAGAAATAAAGATATGGCATAAAAGCGTGCTGACTGTCGCTGAGTTATAATAAAACTGAATGAACTATTAAAGTGACAGAGCCAATGATAGTTAACATGAAAAACAATGGCAGGGCGCCACTGTGCGTAGATGCGATTTTTGTTGGTGACAATTTTGTGTGCGCGGTTTCACATTAATAATGGTTCATGGTCCATTTCCCCTTTTCTATATGTATGTTATGATTAGTGCTGCAACAATTCATACTTTGACATTTATCTAACGTTTTTTTAATGATACAATATAATACTATGTTGCTTAGTTTGCATTTCTTCGATGATAAAATATTTTTTTCATGCATGTGAAGATATCATTGATTCGCTACCAATTGCTAAATTCACTCTAAAATCCAAATTTTTCAAGAAATGTATTCATTTGACGCATCGCTAGAAATAAAATACATACCCTACATGTATATAAATCTACAGCCTATATATTTATGTAACATCATATTTTTAAAATATATTCCGCTTATAGAAGGAATATATTACACAAATGAAAGAATATCTTTGTTTTAAGCCACTTTATTACATTTATATACGTCGACCGGTTTCGGTTGAACTCAACCTTCATCAGGACAGTACAAATATAAAGTTTATATTTGTACTGTCCTGATGAAGGTTGAGTTCAACCGAAACCGGTCGACGTATATAAATGTAATAAAGTGGCTTAAAACAAAGATATTCTTTCATTTGTGTAATAATGTCAAGCCACAAAGTGTTTGCTTCCTTCGATAAGGAATATATTAGTTTTTGTTATGGCTTCATTTGAAATTCACAGTCCTTTTGAATATGTTTTTTTTCATTTAAAAAAAATATTATTTTGCTAAAGTTTGTAACATGTGGTTCATGTATTTGGACCGTTGCACCGCTAATCATGAGATTTGAATGTTATTTATCTACCTCTGCTAGTCACTTGCAATAATATTGTTAGCCAAAAACTGAACCAGAAAATAGCTTGATAATTATTGTTAATAAAAATTGCACTGTTCCAACCAAACATACTTTTATTACCAATTTAAATAATATTAACACCCATATTAAATTTAGTTTTGATGTCAATATTAGTAATTATGTTATGACTACTCGTTGTATTTGACTCCCATCACCGATGATAAGTTTCTGTGATTTCAAATTTGTGTTAGGTTATAATTTTAACAAACATTAACTTCAAAGATTAACAGGGTATTTCACCATCCTCTCGATAACTATCCGTTATAATAAATAAATAAATACTCGCAATAGGTAGACAACTCGCCTAACTTATCCAATATATATAGCCACTATTCATAGATTCGAATACCAAATAGTAAACTCGGACTTAATAAATTGTTAAATCGTCAATATTCATTATCCTGTGGATAGTGCTTATCGAGAGGAGTGATGAAACACCCCCTAAAAGTGAAATTAATAGTGGTGTCAATCCTTTTCGCAAGCAGAAATTTGCTATCTGTAGAGGAAGAAATATAAAATTATTTAATTATTGCTTTATTTTCAAATATTTTCAAAACTTCCAAGTATATTTTTTATGTTAATTATTTAACTGCTAATATGCCAGTGCAATTAGTGCAAAAAGGGGGGGTCACGATCATAATTATTCTGGTAATCCCAATTTTTTTCATTTGTTTTATAGACTACCCACGATGTAATATCCAAGTTGCCGATCTTGGCATACCTGTGCTAACGCCGCCATTTTGAAAAAACCAGCCGAAATCATGCTAAAATCTAGTTTATCCCAAATATCTCAGCTAAATTTCAGCTAATGTATGTTCACAAAATTTAGTAGAACATCCAATTTTCTTCAACTTTTTCATAAATAATTTTCTTTTATCTCTAATAAATACCATGGTATAAAGTCGTAAAAATCCGTATATGTTTGAAAATTGTGCGACTAGATTTGGTTTTCCATGAATTTCTCGTTTCCAGTGGAAATTGAGAAAAAATTACTGATACAAATTTTGTAAAACATAAAATTTACAAAAAGATATGTGCGTTTTATGTGTTTTGTAGTTTTTTTTACTGATTCAAATTACAAACAAATCAAGGTATGCACAGAATATCAAATTTATTCTGGTTTATTATCACATTATTGGAGTTTTGTTTACATTGTTGCATTTTCACATACATAAATACAAATTTTCTATAGGGCAACCCGGTATGGTAGGGGTGCGTTACAACTGATGCTCCGTTCGGTCAAGGCAACTGCAAATTTTGTAATATTCTTCGCAAGAGCCACTCGGCGATTGAACTTGTTCATGTATTTTATATATATTTCATTATATATTATAGCAATAATTGTTTAAATCAAGGAATGCCAAGTTTAAAACACTACATCTCTGTTTCAATTTTGACCTGATTTTACTGGGTTCGAATCTGGATACTTAAGAGAGATAAAAAACATAAATCTACATCTTTTATGAAAATTTATTCTCTTCTATACACATTGGTATCAGTTTGCACTGGAAATGAGATACTCACAAAAAACCAAACCTTGTTGTGCAATTTACTTATTTTTGTAAACATTTACTTTATATCTAGTTACTTATTAGAGATAGAAGAAAATTGTTTGTACATAAGTTGCAGGTAATTTTATGTTCTACTAAATTTGTTAAGTTGCTTTAGCTGAAATTTTCATTGGAAACGAGGTATTTGGGAAAACCTAGATTTTGGCTGGTTTTTTAAAAATGGCGGCGTTAGCACAGGTGCGCCAAGGTCGACAAAGTGGATTTTACATCATAGGACCAATCTATAAAACGTATAAAAAAATTGGGAATACCGGAATAATTACGATCGCCGATCACTAATTGCACTGTCCTATAAGTCTTTTACTTTACGGGAACAAACTCCTTATTTTTTTGGAGTTCTTTCAAATGTATCCTGGAAAAGTGTGTGCGAATGGATAAAAGGAATAAGTCAAAATAAATTCTTAAAGTAATGAGTACACCCAATCATTTTTTTGTATTACGTTGACTCGCCTAATATTTTTTTATAAGGTAAGCAATGAAAGAATGACTTAACTTAACCCAACCTCTTCTGCCTTTTGCACACAGAGAATTGAAGTTCAAATGTAGTACATAAAGATAATGTGTTGCTTTCTTAATGAAAAATATATAATCTATTCAATGTACTTGGGGTGCACTTCCGTTTAATATTAAGTTAATTTGTATTGTGTCATTTTGTTTGTGAAAAAGCACATCAATTGCGCTTTTATTATCAAATGCATTGTATTTATTGTTTCAAACTATGGACTAATTTATTTTCAAAAAATATCAAATATTATTTCCATCATTTTTCATTAACTTATCCACATTGGATCCATAACAATTTCATGTGTATGTAATTTATTTACCTTTCATAACTATTTGCGAATAAAAATTAAGATAGATTAGCAAAGATACCTGTCCCAAAGACACAGCCTGAATTTTTGTATAGATTACTAAAATTCAAATAAATTATGTGTTTTTTTTTGTCTTGGTTACAAATTCTCTTATTAATTAATTATGATACCTACTTATAAGTAGAAAAAATGTCATCTATGTATGTATTTGGGTGGTTGAATTAAAATACGTAATATCTAAGAACACAATGAATTACCTTATAATGTAATAAATATAAATCCCAATCGTTGTATTGTGAAATAATAAATTAAATAATAGTACTGTTCAAAATTCTGAAATAAAAATTTGTATGATTAAAATAATGCTCAATACCGTCATCACATAAAAATATTGTATAAGATCCTTTTTAATAATCTCTTTATATTCAAATATTCATTAGTATTAAAACATTTATGAGAAGTAGGTTAAAATAATTTTTTTTAAATTTTGCTGAGACAATCTACGCATAATGTTCATTTCAGGATTGGTAAATAAATCTTTTGTAAATAATTTTTAAGGATTCATTCGACAGACATTTATTTTTATTGTTTAAGATCATGAACACATCTGAGATTATTTTGAGCCTATGTTTAAACTTCTTCTATGGATGAGAAAATAAAGATGTTTCACATTAAATTGTAGGGGTGTAGTAAATTGATTTTTGTTGAGTAGTATTTATACAGTGTGATTAGTAGATGGTTTATAATATTCAATATATTTTATTTTGTCCTTCAAAAAAGATCTTATCAAATAAATATTGTCCTGGACGGATGATGGGCACAATTGGACATTGTCAATTTATTAGTATTTTTAACTTTTATGTAGCCGTCTGACGTTTAGGAATGTCAATTCATAGACAGAGGCCAGTTTTGTCAGTGTATATCAATTAGCATTATCAATATCAGTCTGGGTATCAATAGTGCGACCGTGCTCACTGGTAGTTACGCCTATCGATCCAATATTGTAAGGTTATCGATTTCACTTAGACCCCCAGGAGAGATGAAAATGTGTTGATCCCTTGTTAAACAAGATGGTTGTTTTTCAGGTCATTTTGCATTTAGATATTATAACTATATCCTACATAATAAAATAATGTATCTAATTAAAATTTTACCGGTAAAAACTGTCTAATTCAATTAATGTGAGCCAACACATTTTTGTTTCTCCTGATCAATTATTTGTCAGACGCTGTTTTTTTTAAATTTGGTACAACTGGTTTACAATAAACAAGCTAATACGACCATAATGTCTTGTCATTTTTGTGGCAAATGTCCAAAAACTGTTCTTAACCTCTCAGACATAGAATTTTATTTATTATGTGTCCCTTTGAGAACTGTCAGAACGTGATAATTTTTGTGTTATTTACGAGTTTTACTAAAAGCTTCATAACTCACGTTTTGGGAAACGTAGCCTCATTCTAAAAAAATGTTTTGGAAAGATTATGAAATCCACTATCGCATTGTGTTGTTATACGTAAATATTTGCGTTTCTAAATATACATTTTATGAAAACGTCAAAAATATGTAAAAATCGCTTACCATTATTTCAAAGCCTTGAAAAATGTACTTTTTTCTGAATAGCATAAAGAAATAACACTTTATATATTGAAGAAATATATTTAAAAACTATTAGTCACCTCAAAATATTAATCGTCCAAACTAAAATATTTTTAATAAATTATTTAGAAACGCAATAAATTATTAACGAACATCTTGACAGTTTCAATCGGCTTAGATAATGCACCTCTACGTTCCATAGATATTCTTGAATACAGACGCGTAGCGTTATTCATTATCGATACTCTGTTTTTTAAATCATGGGAATCCATACACTAGTGATGGAAATAAATCATTTTTTGTAAAATCTTGCGCGTTTACGTGAAAAGACGTTCTAATGTCTTGACCGCTATTATCATATTTACGTCTTTTGACGTTCTAATGTTCTGAGTGGTTAAGCTTTGCATAAAAAACTTTTTATGTTAAATTTGAAATATTGACTGGAAGAAAAGTTAATAAAACAAAACACAAAGTGTTCTAAATAAATGTATCAGCTTTTATATAGAATTATTTTTAACCATTAGGGGCCGTTCAAGTATTATGTAAGCACTATAGGGGGGCAGGGGGTCTTTGCTTTGCTTATTTTTGATGACATGGGGGGTGGGGGGGTCGAGATAGTGATTACGTCAGCACTGCTCAGCAGTAGTTATTTTTTTTTTTACACATTGTCTATGTTTGAAAACCGAATACATATCCGGGGATTCCCACAAATAATTAATACGTTTAGGTACTCGCTTAAAAAACAGAATACATTAACAGGAAAATGCATATAGGTACCAATTTTTACGTAAGCATGGGAGGGGGGGGGTAAGAGCTTTGCTTACTTTTGGTGACAAGGGGGAAGAGGGGGTAAATAATTGTAATAAATCTGCTTACGTAATACTTGAACGGCCCCTTATGGAGTTGAAAGTGAAAAATAATTGGTAATTATTTAAATTAAGCCAGCTGCATATGAAGCGGAATTACCATCCCCCAATACCTTCTTTGCTCTTCAAAGTTTGCTGATTATTTTATTGCCTTATACTATTCAGAGTCTTTCTAAAAACGTAAATATTTATACTAGCCTGCATGAACTTTTTGTTGTTTATTAACGTCATCTTTACTACATCCTTCAATATTTTACATCAAGTGCCAGTTCTCACGTATAACAGAGATGATTCTCTATGTATGTGATTGATCTATGCTTATATTATCAATAATTTTTATTTACCACCTAACAATTCCTTACTTACATTGAATTAATTAACCACTATTAATTTTGTCCACATTTATAGTATTTATTTAAAAAAAATGGTTTATTTTCTTTTATTGTCCATGACCAGTTGAACTTCGTTCCATCATATCACATATCTGTTTAATACTAGTTTAATTACAATTATTTCTTAATTGTTAAGATGTGACCTTTCATCTCCAATTTAATGATACTATTATACAGATCTAGCTTTTTCACAAACACTATTTATAGTTATTAACATATGAACCAAAGTAGATTTATAGTTGAAGAATCAACAAATCTACATCCTTTCTTATGTATCTACTTGTTTGTAAAAAAAATTGTGTTAAGTTGTTTATTTTTTATGTTTTCTGTCTGAAAAAAAAAGCTTGAAGATTATAAATCTTGTCAATTGAGGACATAATATTATTATAGTACATATTTAAAATGACGAGGATGCAATGAATTTTTAACTATGAACACATTGTATTTTCTGTAGAAATCTTAGTATATTATAATCCTAACTTCATACATTTGTACATACACACTTAATGATAATACATAATGCATTGCGGCGGTTATTTAAAAAATTCCCAAAGCGGTTTTTGAGATAAATGAGAAAAATATCTCTCGATAAATCATTGAAGCTGTTTTGGAAAAAATCTACATGCGTGCATTTTACCGGAATTATGTAAGTGATTTTAAGGGGGATTTTTAATAGCGTCACTAATAGCTATAAATATTGAGAGTTTGATTAGTATCGTTTATGCATAAATAATACCGCCCAAATGTTTATAATCAATTTATTGAAAGGTATCACATTTATTTTTAATATAAAATAAAGACATCCACCGTGCAAGATTTTTAAAAGGTTTGACAAGAGATAGAGATAGGCAAATTTAAAACAGAATGCATTGTTTGTTTGGTGTTCTAACTTATACCACGGAAAATTATATACCCTTTTGGATTGAATTTTATTTTTAGAAAAGGTCTTCTAAGCTACACCACGGAAAATCATATACCCGTTTATATTAAATTTTGTTTTTAACAAAATATGTCACGGTTTTGCTTGGGCAGTATTGTTCATTCACTGACGGTATATTTTATTAAATTTATGAAAATCAGTGTTTGGTTGTCGACTACTAAAATTAAGTTTAAATTATATTTATGAAATATTAAAAATTTGTTTACATCAATTCTGGGGAGGATAAAATGACTTAAGCGCCTTTAGCAGTACGGTGCTTTAGATATTTATCCTTTCCAGCGTCGATATGTATACATATTTGCAATATATATAACAAACATGTAAATATAAAGGCATTAGTCAACTATTTTTATGTAATTGACTGATGTCCAGTTTATGCAGTTCGGTATACTGCTTAGAAGTTTTTTTCTGTACATTAAAAAAGATGTTATGAAAAAAAAAATTAAAGAAATCAGGCATGTTTATGTACATTTAAATGGAGCTCTAGGTGTATGTGATTTTGTTTCATGAAAAAATAATTTGTGAATCTAAGTTTATTTTTCGTTTTGACTTTGAATAATGTTTATGGCATATTATAATATTATGAAGATTATTGTTTAAAAATTTTTTAAATCTAGAGAATGCAGAAGGATTAATTAAAATCTATTGTATTGACAGTGTTTTTTGAATCCAGTATTGTTTATCTACATGCTGTGGTCAAGTGGTCAGCGATTTAAGTAAATCTCAATATGCCTTCCTTTACCTTCCTGATATGAAATATTTTTATCGTTTTCTGTATAAAATGAATGATATCACTTGTATAAAGAAATAAAACATTTCAAACTACAATAATTTAAGCATTTTATTTATAAAATAATGCATATTCAGTAAAGTATTATTTATAACACGGGATGAAAGATATTTGCGATTCTTCTGTAGATGTGGCTAATCTTCATTTTCGATTGAAATAATGTATTTATATTACAATCAGTGGCGGCTCGTGACTTTTGCGTGTACTAGTGTGCTAATATTACAAAAATTGCCATTATTGATGTTGTTGTAGCCGAAAACTTATTTTTTTTTAAAATTCGGTTTTTTGTTTGAAGATTTTCTGGAAATCCGTGTGGCGCACGATTAAACTGAAATATCCTGAAAATCTTCATACAAAAAATCGTACTTTTGAAAAAAATTGTGTTGGACTAAACAACATCAAAAGTGTTGAATTTTTCACACTTAGCACTCTATCACACTCAAAAGTCACGAGCTGCCACTAAGTACAATACATAAGTATATTGCTTATAATGGTGTGAATTTCGATACGTCCAGAGGTAGTGCCCATTGTAATGCAGTTTCAAGCCTTTTGGACCTAAATTCTTTATCTTCTGCAAATATTAACATAGAACGATTAATTATATTTATTTTTTTCATAGTATGAATATAAATTTAGGTCGGTTTCCACTAAGCTGCTAGATGCGTGCAATTGTTATTTACATTAAGGCGATGCGCTACGTCATGTAATATTTTAAATTGAGCCGCTATCAGTAACAACCCTTATGTAGATGGCGATAAGGTTTAAATTCCCGCTTAACACTATCCGCCTGTTTTGATTTATGCAAGAAAAAAACATGGCCAAAAAGTGCCTTTTATTTTATTTTGTGGATGTTCAGGCATAAATATTTAATTTTTTTTCGATCATTTTATAAATAACTTAATTTGCCACATTATACAATAAAATCATAACCGAAAATGGGTTCGTAAGTAGGAGATTTTGAACTTTAAAGCAGTTTTTATAGGCCTTTACATTATTTTTTTCTGGGCTTATAAAAAGACTCATCTAAAAAATACTCGATTATTTCAAAGGCCAGGATGTATTCTACTCGCAGTATTTAATTAAAGCATCTGAAACATTTCTAGGCGACCAAATTTTCAAACCAAAAACACATGATTTTGCATTACTATGTATGGCATCGCCTTAAGTTACATTTAACAATATCCATTGACGATGCTACATCTCGTGAGTCACCTTCATGTAAATTGGAATAAAACGTTGGTAGGAGCAAATAAAAATATGGGGAATGTACGAACCACAGTGGATGAAAGAAGTATGGGAATGACCTAGAAAGACACGGTGAAGTAAGGAGTGTTTTTCGAGACGGAGTGTGTGAGATTCTGTTCTCTCTACCTTCCATGTGCTTGATTAGTTAAAAATAAAACTACATATTAGCAAAAGTGTATGTTTTAATACTTAGCAATATTTACCAGTTTGCCTGCAAAATTCTTTGATGGCATAATCATATTGTTTCCTTTTAGGTCTCCCATACATAAAATGCGTTGTTGATGCTACGCCCTTTTCCTTTTCCTGGAATTAATAAAACAATAAACTGGATACTGGAAAAATTAATTAAAGAATTGTGAATTATCAGTTATTTAGCATCTTTCAAAGCTGGGCGTATTGTACAGAGTCTGCAGGGTGCAGATAATTTATGATAGTACCTACAAAACTTCTGATCCTGTACATTAAGTGGCAATTATTTTGATTTATTGCTGTCTTAAGAATACAAACATCAGGGGGGGAATTCTGTGCTTGTTCTACCGGTTTTTCACTTGAAGGTGAATGAAGAACTAGCTCCATTGATCCTTTCGGCACCAGTGCACAGTATTAAAAAATGGCAAACATGTGCCCAACATTTGTATGTGGTTGTCGATAGGCATATGAGAAAGTTGTGTTGACGATTCAAGTGCAGATTTCGTTTTTTCCTTTCATTTTTCTTAAAAAGACCTTCTGCACAGCATCCCAAAAGATCACTCAGACCCTGAGCAAAATTTCAGAAACAAAAACAATGATTATGCATATCATTACATACATTATTATATACAAGCCAAAGTTAATTTATTAACCTAATGTAATATTGAGCTGTCATCGACTTTTTAACATTTTGAACAGTTTACTTGTTTTCGTTTCAGTAAACTTCATTAAGTTTCCCAAACTTATATGACTTACTGCCTCTTTTTAAAGTATATTTTTCTTCAAGCCCATGCCCAAACCCCTCCATAAAACTCTTCTGCTTTTAGACAAATCAAACATTATTAATATCCCGTATAGATAGAAAGTGCCTAAAATCACAGCGGGCCCTAGGCGGGCGCAATTGGAGCAGTACGCTCCGGGTGCCGAATAATCAATGGCGATGAGAATACCTAACACCTAATAGTTGTTATGATGCAGGGCTAGACTCCTTTTGTTTTAATATTTTATTCATTAATTTATTCTGCATCATCACATTTATCCTCGCCGATTCTCTAACCTAGTTAGGAACTGGGCGATTGTCGCTGGTATTGGTTTTAGTAAAATTTCGAATTTTAATTTAAAATTTAACATCTGAACCGGGCGGAAACAAAAAGACTTCTTGGCTGGGCAGTCAACGGGTGGGATCGTGAACTGCACAGCTGACAGTCACGGTGATTTTTATTTTGGAGTAATTAGTTGTATGGATGGATTCCATTCTTTCTTTTGTACCGTAAAATGCGAGTTTGCTTCGGGCACGACGGGATTCTTTTCCGCAACCTGTTAAACAACCATTCCCGATGTGGGTAATGGTGATTTCTTTGAAAGAAATGGTGTACGAGCGAACCACGCGACAATCGTAATCCGGTAATCAGCCGACAGCGGTAATCCGTAAATAATTGTCCCATCCGGCGTGAGATGAAATTATATTCAATCCTAAATTCGGCTTACGCAAAACCGTCAAGCGGGAGCCTCGTTATTTTGGACGTGTGATGTTTGGGAATACTAACCGCACGTGGCCGGCGGCCGAGAGAAAGCTACTGGCCTAAGTTGCAGCATCCTCAGAACCCGGATACATCCGCGTTATTAGCTGGAGATCGTGGATGTGGCCGGGAGATATATTCCTGCCCCTTTCGGAGGCCCGATCCACGCTTCACGGGGTCACGTCAGCCGCTGGATGGAGTCCGGGGGACGTTCCGTCGCTTCGCCAATAAGAAGTCACAGTGTTCAGTAATAGGAGACGTAGTGATTCGCTCTCGTAGAGTAGATTATGATTACGGATACAGGTCGGTCTTGGGGTAAGTCCAAAATGTATAATTTTATAAATGTTTCTGTCATACTAGGGCTCACAGGTTAAATTTTATGTTTCTCAATACATGTAATAACATACTATGCACCGCTTTTTATTTTATTTACTATGTAAGACCATCCCTAAGAACAAAACAGGATTCTGACACGCGACCTTGGTTGCGAACCTTCACACCTGAGATCATTAAGTATAAACATTCTAGATGGTTAATTCTAACCTAGATTGGCACGTTCTACCGAACAAAGTTTATACAATTATTATTTGTACCCTAGGTCAAACCTACTTAACATAGTCCTTATTATTTTTTCACAAAAATGGATATACAAAAAAATACAAATCATTCGAATATTATTGATTACAGTGATCACCTACCTAGGCTTCCACTGGCATCAACATTTTACTCACGCCAGGCGCCATTTGGCTCAGGGCCAGCCTTGCCTAAAATTTGTGTAGAATCTAAAACTTATTTAAAACTGTTTTTGTAAAAAAAGGGTTGTGGGATTTTTCCCCTTTTTGATGCTCAGGAGCTTCTTTTCTTAAAATAATAAAATCTTTCTTTCATATCAATTTTTTTTCATATCATCAGTTGAATTTTTAATGAATGAAGGAACTGCCTGCTTAGGTCCCTGCGGGGCCCTCTTAGTTAACCAATACAAATCAATACCATATTATTTTATTTCAAAAATAAAATAATATGCAATAAAGACGAATATTCCTCCGTAAACTTCGTGGGGTATCCCTCAAGGTCGCATATTGATCCCGTCTTTATATTCCTTCATAACAAGTAACAAGGGCTGTAGGTGAGCTTATGAGCTAAGCAAGCAAAGGAGGCGATCGTGGTGTGGCAAGCTACCGATGAATCAAGCCCTTTCTACGCAAGGCAGGAGAATTACGTCTGGGCACTTTCTCTTGCTGGCGGTCTAGCTGTAGGCTGTAAGTACTAATAATAATAATAATAATAGGAGCTTTCGTGGAAAATAACCTCAAGTGCGTTTTATGTTCTTTACCTGTTCCCAAATATTTCTCCAAGAGATCTTCTGTTCCCTTCTGTCCCCCCGTTTGGACTTGGGATTGTAGGGCGTCTTATCGTAAAGCATATCGTAGTCTACATACTTTACTGGAGGACCTCTGACATTACCAAAATACGTTTTACTGCTGTAACTTTGCATGATGAATTAAAAATGATATAAATTTAATATTAGGTGCATGTTAAGCAAATCTTTACAATGAGTATGTTTGAATCATTTTAGTGGTACTCAGCAGTATTCAGATGATTTCTCAATTGACATATTATTATTCTGATTTGTCCATAACTGTCAAATTTATCTTTTGGTTCGCAATTCGAATTTTTTTGGTATTAAAAAAAAGTAGGTACCATAATGCCAATGAGAAATAGGTACCTACCATCGATGTCAGAAGAGGTAGACTTGCCATAACATGAAATCTGAGTCTCATTTCGACGAGCTGTTGGATTAATTTATTGACCAGTCATTGAAAGGGTGACGCTCACGTCATCGCCCCCTCCCTGCTCCCCGCAACATCATTTGTCCCCCTCACCCTTATCTTCCTGTCTATGGTGGCAACGCTTTGTTTTGACAGTCATTGTGGTGGTGAATGGTTTATTTATGGGTGGTCCAAACCGCAGTGGGAGCAGGTGGGCAAATCGTTCTTCACTTTCTGGTTGCAAGTGCGGGAGCTATGACCGAAACGTAAGAAGTGGTAACATTAGATTACCGGATTGGCATCTTCTACAGTAAAACGCTGGTAGCCAATATAAACTTTCTCTTTGTATAATATCTTCTTGGATGTGCCGTCTATTTTGACTATATAGTTAGCAATATAATTGTATTTATTTTTAATTATTGCCTTTATGTTGAAAATAGAACTTTTTCCTTTTCCTGTTTTAAGATTTTAATGTCTTCATTTTGTTCACATTGAAGTACCAGAAAGACTCAAAGTCTTCCCCAATGACTATTTTATTTATTGGATAATTTGTATAGCGCGGCTTTTGTGAGATATCACCTCAGGGTCGCTTTACAGTTGATGCAGGTATTACAAAATATAAATATTACAAAAATAAGTGAAATTAAGTTAAATAAAATGAAGTACATGAACAGGTGATGAAGTACAGAAACAGGTGATACGAAGATAGAAGATGGAGACTCTGCAGCAAGAATCCTAGGTGGTGAGGAAACTGGACCAGCTGCTGCAGCGAGAGAGTGCACCGCGTTCACCAACAGTGCCAGCACGAGGTTCGTCATCCGTCCAGGTATGTGTCTGCTGCTAATAGAGTGCTGGCACAATATCCTCTCATAGATAACAGACCTTGGCAGCACCGCTGTGATGTTCGGCGAAGATAGAGGGTGGAGACTCTGCAGCAAGAATCCTAGATGGTGAAGAAACTGGATCAGCTGCTGCAGCGAGAGAGTACACCGTGTCCACCAACAGTGCCAGCACGAGGTTCGTCATCCGTCCAGCTATGTGTCTGCTGCTAATTAAGCGCTGTCACAGTATCCTCACATAGATAACAGACCTTGGCAGCACCGCCATCATTCATCTCCATGTAATCTTGTTCCTTGTGATTGTGGTAGTAGTGCATTGTGATCGCAATAAAAGGCGACGGGCGGGATAATAAATTACCCTGGGCTTAAATAAACATTTCTTAGGGCCTTCAGAGTTTCCAAGAATTCCATTGAAAACATCTGGCGTACCCACAGTTACCGATACTCGTCTCAAGTTCAACTTCATCGAATTTCGAATATTTTTAGCAGAATTTTCGATTATTCATTTTAAACACACTGCACTCTAATCACATTACTATAAAGTTCGGATTACTAATTTTTAAGTGAATTTAAAATGTTGATTGACTGATTTACAAAATAATTTCAAAGGTATGTTGCCTCATTTCCCTTGAAAATACTAAAAATAACACAAAGCGGTTGGAGTACGCGAGGGGGCGTCCGGCTGCCACGAAGGGCGCTACACGCTAAGATCTTACTGACGACTGACGATGTCATCGAACAAAATGAAGAGATTAAAATCATAAAACAGGAAAAGGAAAAAGTTCTATTTTCAACATAAAGGCAATAATTATGTTGAAAATAGAACTTTTTCCTTTACCTGTTTTAAGATTTTAATGTCTTCATTTTGAAAATAGAATATTTTGGAAAAATTGTAAATTCCCTTGAATATCATCATCGGTTTTTTTGTTAGTTCTTTGCTTTCAATAGCACGAATATCTTTCGAGATCACTTGAAGGATGTGGTAAGGAGACAGATGAAATAGGTTGCGAGGTCACAGCATTTACTGAGTCAGTATAGTTGTGAGAGATAACTCCGAACCGATGCTCACGCAGTTGGTGGATGTAGTTAGTGGCGAATTCTCCAGGTAGATGGTTGACACCAGATGAAGCGGAGATGAACGGAGTGGAGTGATCGAGGCGATGAAGTCGATGGCTCGACACCGCGTTGGTGGAGATCAGACTTGTAGATGGCGTTCAGCACTGGGGAAGACGTTGAGTCTTCCTGGTACAGAAATTCAATTCAATGTGAAGTAAGAGAGCCGAAGGTATGATTGACCTGGTCAGCAGATGATGCGAGTGAAAATGGGCTCGCTGCGCGGGAGATGCAGGCCGGCGAAGATGTCGCAGGGCCAAGGCGCAGACTAATTAATGTTTTTTTAACTAGTTAATATCATAATGCATTATCATTGATAATTATATAAAATATTAGTGAAAAAACTGAAAAAGTTAAGTAAGTTTAAATTTTTTTTTAATAATTATTGTCCCTAATGATTGCCATAATTTTGGGATCTTACAAATTTTTTTGCTCTTGATTAAATCTGAGATCATACGACAAAAAACTTTCTACTAATTTTTTTGAATTGGACATTAATTTTTGATATATTTTCATAAATATAATGATAATAAATTCTTTGACTTTGAAAAATATTTTTTTCCTATTTTTCAGATCCACATCCTATGGGTGCTTTTATAATCTCTATTGCTTCCGCACAGCGACGGCACAAAAAAGCATAAAACACAATAATGCGCAGCTCTTTCTTACAATTTTCTGAAATTTCTAAAAATTCTGAAAATGAGACAAACGATGTACCTACGAGTATATATGATTCTCCCAAAGGAGAAATGCAATCATTATCTTACATTTCCCACGTGTCGTTGCCGTCGCCATGCTGTTGCCATGGGAATTATAAAAGCGTCCAGTATATTAAAAAACTAAAAGTCCTTTGTTGACCGAGTGAAGAGCTAGGCCATGTTTAAAATCGACCTGACTGGATCTGACTCAACGGTTTTAGCAGGTTCAGTAAAATTGAAACATCCGAACCCGCTATTTGGCATGTTTGTGTTTTAGGCAGTAACGACCAAACACGTCGTTTGATTTGGCTTGAATACTCATTTTTTTAACAGGACTACTAGTAGTCCTGTTAAAAGAAATTGATTGGGGTTATTCTGACGATCAGTGAGATCTTAAAAACATACAATCATTATAATCTTTATTTGATCACAATATTGACATAATATATAACATAATATTATTATAAATATATGCATCGTTTGATAAATATATGGACGCTTCATCGGAAGAAAGTAAACTGATAACTCCGTAAATAGGAATTCCTCCATTGAAAGTATTTTTACCTGCATATTATATTTTATCAGGCTGGATGCATTGAAAAATTCGTACATATGTATAAAATTTGATCAAAATTTCTGCCATTGTTCTAGTAGTACCTAACATTTTTTTTAAATATACAGAAAAGGTATCAGATCAATCGATGAGACCAATAAGTTTGGTGGAAGCGCACAAAGAACAAAATTATGAACCGAGAAGAGTAGAGTCAGTTTGAGATATCTTTACCCAGCAATGCATAAAAAATGGCTAATAATGATTAAGAAGATGATGAAAATAGGAAACAACATTAATCTCTGTTGTGACGTTTGGTTCGTAAATATTTGAGCGGAAATTGAGCTGGTTTGATGAATAGATTTGTTCACCCCCCCAAGACATTGCCGGTGCAGGTTCTGATATTTTGAGCAATTTGGAGCCCCGTGAAGCCAGCCTGGGCGATGGAGGTTCCAGAACAGATCACTAGGTTGGTAGGAATCCCAGTTACAACAAAACCTGCATTTACAACCTGGAAATAAAATTATTAGTATGAGTATGCAAGTTTTAAAAAGAACGATAATAAATTATTGTACACGAGGAAAGGTTGTACATGTACATATTGTACAAACATAAGATTAGAAAAATGCGGTATACAACCTATCAAATAACAAATTGCACAATACATAATTTTTTAATAAGATGTAGATGATTTTTATTGGTAATTTTATCAACGGTCAGTTTATCTGTCTTCCGTCTATCCTTCCACAGATCCGGTTTTATGCTATGACATTACAAACATAAATTTCATAGTTTCCATCTGTGGCGGTCTGTGACTTTTTAGTAAGCTAGAGTGCTAAATTGAAAAATACGAAATTATAGATGTTGTCATAGCTGAAGATAAATATATATTTTTTCACTCATTTTCACCTTATGAAAAGTCTAGAACCATCCCTGGGTTCCATCGCCTCAGCAAAAAAAATGCCATTCCGTTTTATAAAATAAATGTATATATTTCTTTGATTCGGTATCAGTTCTATGGAACTTGAATTATTATAATTAGTTTATGTATATCTAGATAGACACACCACTAAACACTAGGTAGTCACACCACTGTGGGGCATTCACAGTTCATAAAGAATTGCCTTTGTTGAATTTAATTTCTAGTTTGATTAATGAGAAAAAATATATGCCTCCAAAATACCTTCTGTCATGAATCAACTCGAAAAAACTCACTCCATAGTGTTGGTCAACTTTCGAGACAAAATACTCCACTGTGCGCCACTTTGATAATCCGTGCAGTTTGGTGGTGGATCGGCGGCAGTCGGCACGCTTCCATTCAATATATTCCTTTGTTTCTGTCCTCATCTAGATGGAGTATTCTTCGCACTTACGATTAGAAACATCACTAATACTTTTCAATTAAATCTTACCGCATTTGTAATTTTATTAATCAGCGCATCTACGGCAGGCTGTTGGTCCCTCAGGATCTGGTTTAGGCAGCTCCCCACCTGCACGAAGTTGGACCAGCTGGCCGTCCCGCAACTCGGCACCTTGGCGGATATGTTCTGCGCTAAACTGGAGGCGGAATCGGCCAAGTTTCCTGCGTCTCTCAGGATGGAATTGATGCCTGTCAGAGTGTTGTTCAGGCAACCAGATAAATTAGCCACGGTCGTTTCCACCAAGTTTTGAGCTGCAGATCGCTGCTCCTGTAACAATTATATTATATACTACTAAATATACTTATTTCGGTTATCGGCTCATGGGCGTGATTTGAAATTTTTATTCAATTATTTAAGTTCCAAAACATTTAATTTTTAAAATTTTAACTGATTATTATAAATCATACCAGACAAGTGATAGTAGGTACCAAAATCGTTTTATTAATTTTAAAAAATCTTTTTGGATACGTGTATTTCATTTGTTTAAATCTTTGACAGATGTCGTAATTTAAGTTTACCAACATTCCAAAGGTAAATTTCTTTATTTGAAAGCAAATATTAAATAAAAATACTTTCAACTTCACAAATGCTAGAATTATAATATCTATTATAATGCTAGAATTTTACGGGTCTGCGCTAGTTATATTATAAAACTCACTTTAATAGACCCGCAGAAGTTTTATGACGCAAACTGGGCGTAAAGCAGAGGAAAGAAACAAATGAGAAGTGTAAAGATTACAAAAATAAATCTTATTGCTGTTGTAGGTTACACACACAACTTCATAAATGTGATGATGTTTTTTTTGACTTGGCCGTGTTTTGTGCCCACTACCTCTGGTTGAGATAAGAGGAGCTTACCGCTCTGAAATATTATTTTGAATACTGACAATAACAATATAAATATTTATTTTTCGGAAAAACAATAAAAAAATATAAATAATATTTTAAACAATATAAATGTTTATTCTTACATCAACGCACTGCGAAACCGCTTCCGTCAAAGCTTGCGTAATATTCACAACATTTTCAATGACCGTCTCCACCTGAGTTACGATGTCCTGGACGGAACTATTCAAGTTGGCGAGGAACTGGTCTCTCTGTCCACTTATCGTGCTGGTCAGATTTCTCACGGCGTTGCTGACAGCAGTCACCGCATTCTGAAGGTCGTCGATCAGATTTGCGATCAGATATCGGGTAAAGTCGTAAACGTCAATAGCCCTTCTGTTTCTGCTGTGGACAACCAGACTTGTAGAGGGAGCCCTGAGCAGTTGCAGCTCAAGGTCAGATTCAGGTAAAGATGCGCCATTTACCTAAAACAGGTAATATTTAATATAATTAACAGTGTAGAATTAACTGTCTAGATAGCAGATGACAAACATTAATAGATTAATATTATTTGCACACAGTGATTAGAAATGTGATGTAATTTTTATGATAAAAATGTAGAGCACGTCTCTGCAATGAAGGTTATGTTGGAGTGATTCATTAGGTTGATTCCTATTAGTATTTTTGATGAGGAGTCCATTTGTTTAGCTTCCTTTGTGTTCAGGTCATTTTCCTAAAGTGTTTCGCCATCTATGTTTCATTTGACTCTTTCGAATGTAGTCAGTCCCATAATATTAACGAGGGTTGTCGTTGGGTCTTTAGCGATGTGTCCTGGATCTGCAATGTAGTTTCCCATGTATTTTTCTATTTCCTTCTTTTCATCAATACGGGACCCATAAATGAATCGGTTTCCTTGCTTCCCTCCAAGCTATAGCGATTGGTATCTTCTTTCCACTACCGATAGCTGCATATTGCATCTCTTGAGGTGTCAGTTTAGAGGCAGCACAGGGCCACATATCGCCCGAGTTGTTCATGCCAATTTAGGTTATATCAATAAATAAAAAAAATATTTAGTTAATATCCAGATCATCGCACTTTTCAATCATCAATATTGAGAGACGAAGCAAATTTTTGGATGGGTGAAATGACAGTCAGTTAGGGAGAACCCAGGAGGTTAAATATCAAAGCTTCAATACTCCAAACCTGAACGTGTTTCTTAGACCAGAGTTATAATACGCACTATATGAATAATGAAAAGTAAAGCTTCAACTCAGAAAATGTGAATAAATAAAATATAAGCATATCGACACTAATGTTTTTGCATTGAAACAAAGTGCAAATATACATCCATGACAACACCTGATAAACAATTTACTGGTATTTAAAAACCTGCATTATAACATTTTCATCAGTTCTAATGTGAATGTGGACCAGGGATACAAATGCATATGTTCTAAAATACCCGCAATCGACGAAGAGATATTCAAATTACCCACAAGTTAATTTTCCTCCAAAATGAAAAAAGGATCTATACAAATTTGCATTTATTTTTGAATATCTAGTCATTTTCTTTTATGTTGTCTTTTGTGTCTTTAAAAATGACTTAAAAAAAATAAATCTAATAAGTTCTCACAAATGCTGAAAATATTATTTATCAATATGGTTGGATAATCAAGAATAACCCAGAATCCCCACATAACCTCCACAAAAAGGTTCTCCCCCAAATTTCTTACAAAATAGCCTAGCAATTAAAAAATGTATATTTTGGTGAATGACTACAACTGGAGAGTTTGTTATTTTCCATATCATTTACTTACCGGGCTTGAAACTGACAAAGTTAAAAACAAAACAACGAAAAGGACAACAGCCTTCATTTTGACATATATTATATGTTTAACTATCTTAAAAATTAACTCTTTTGTCAAGTCGTATCGTGTGATGTAATGTTATAGATACGAATATTACTGGCGGAAATGAATCTTCTTGTGGGCCTTTTATAGAAAAACTGGGTCTGTTTAATTTTTTCACTGAAATAACTAATGTGCATAATATTATTTATAGCGTCGTAAGATAACGTAATATAATCTTGGTCACCAACCTACTACGATTTCAGGAGATTTGACTGTTATCGTGAGTAAACGTTGAGTTTACTGCGCTGTACATTTTTAGAAAACCAACAGCAATAAATGTATTTTTTCCTAAAGCCAACTTGAACTCTAAACTAATATTTGTTTGTTACAGTCGGCATAACTAATATAATATATACTAACAATAAGTAAATGTATTTTATTGGGTTTTCCAGGAAGAGCTGAAAGGTTTCAATTGCGCCACATTAAGGAAAATTATCACTCTTACGGGCACAAAAGCAAAACTTGGGTTCGAACTATGAAAGCCATTTTCTCTGACTCGATGGCGACGAATGGATCGAAATTTAAGAATAATAAGAATAAAGATCTGAAGATCAATAAAAAAATCTTCAAAAAGACGCAAGTGTAAAAAATCATCGATTATTGATTTCGAGTAGGACCATAATTATCATTGCATTTCCATAATTTTGGTACATTCCTCGACCTATAGTCAGAGAAAATGGTTTTCAAAGTTCGAACCCAAGTCTTACATTTGAACCCGTTAGAAAAATGAATTTCCTAAAAATTCTTATAAACCACAATTATCATTAAATTTCCATAATTTGGGTAAATTCGTCGACATATGGTCAGAGAAAATGGCTTTCAAAGTTCGAACCCAAGTCTTACATTTGGGCTCGTAAGAAAAATGAATTTTCTAATAATTCTTCTATATGCAGATTTTGATACTGATTTCAATTCAAACATTTATTCTTATATTTATTATAAAATTTCAGCTCACTCACATTTCACTCACTCATTTCGCTCACATTTGAGCCAGTAAGAAAAATGAATTCCTAAAAATTCTTCTATGTGCAGATTTTGTTATTGATTTCAATTAAGACCTTTATTCTTATATGGATTCTAAAGTTTCAGTTCAATCGTCGCCATAGAATCAGAGAAAATGGCTTTCAAATTACGAACCCAAGTCTTACATTTGTGACCGTAAGAATGATGACTTTCATAAAATTTCTACTTTTGCAGATATTGTTATTGATTTCGATTAGAAACACAATTATCATTTTATTTCCATAATTTTGGTACATTCCTCGACCTATATTCAGAGAAAATGATTTTCAAAGTTCGAAACCAAGTCTAACATTTGAACCATGATTCTAAAATTTCAGCCCGTTCGGTGCCATAGAGCAGTGCTCCGCAACCGTTTCTCACCTACGACACACCAAATTTCTTCCTAGAATTCCGCGGCACACCAAAAGCTAAAATATATAGATGTTAAATTGATACACAAATTTTACAATAATTTCTTGTTTTTTATTTGAAAAGTATACATACACACATATAACTATAACATATTTATTTTTACGCAATCTTAATAATTATTATAAAATAATAATAAATTATTGAGCGATTAATTGTTAAATTTACCTGCGCTTTTTTCAATGAACACAAAAGTTTTATATTCGGCTCGATTTTTGACAGCACAACCCGAAGTTCTTGGTCAAGACCTTTTAAACATGACCGCTTATCATTATTAATTAATACAAGCATTGAAAAACTTTGCTCACATAAATATGTCGTTGAAAATGGAAGTAGTGTTAAGAATGCTTTGACAGAAATGTGAGGATATTCTTTTTTAACGTAAATCCAGAAAACATCTAATTGATCTTCGTAGAGGTGAAGTTTTAATGTCATGTCATTATTTGAATCTGTAAATTCCACTCGAATTTGCAGAGGCAGTGCTTCCGTAGAATATATTGCATTGGTTGCATAAGGATGTCGAATCCAATCGTATTGTTCCATATTAATGGAATAAACATATTGATCAAATTTCTGCTGAAGCATACTTAAATGTTGTTGGGCCAGATCCACAGTTAATTGTTTGTTTTCAATTGTACTATGGTTGATCCTTTGGTACATTTCCAAACATCCTTTTTGCAACTCTTTCTGCCAAAGTTCGTTATTAATTTCATTCAAATGCTCGAATATATCAGCCATGTATGCAAGTTTGGCTATCCAGTAATTATCATCGAGGTGCTGATATAGTTTGGGCATATTTTGATTTAAAAGAAACTCACACACCTCGTGACGAAGCTCTAACAATCTAGCCAAAACTTTAATAAGGATTCATATTCGGCTCCCATTTCTGCACAGAGTATTCCAAAGTTTCGCGAGTTTAGGGCACTTGATTTAATTATGTTTACGATTTTAATGCATTCATTCATCGTGTTCTAAAGTTCCTCCGGTAAATTTTTAACCATCAATGCTTCTCGATGTATGCAGCAGTGTGTAAATTGTAACGTTGGAATTTTTTTTTTACACAAGAGACAAAACCCTTTTTACCGCTGTTTGCCCCCGCGCCATCCGTGCAAACAGCAATGCAATTGCTCCATTTAATATTAAATATTTTGAAGAAATCATCGGTTACTTGAAAAAATTCTTCACCGGTAGTTCGCTCTAGAACCCCCTTACAAAATAAATAAAGTTCGTCAGCGAAAAGAACAATAGCTATCAACTGTGCTTTATTTTTAATATCGGTTGTTTCGTTGATCTTAAGTGCAAATTTTTCAGCCAATAACAGTTTCTAATTAGTGTTTCTAATATATTGTGAATACGTCTTTTAACAGTATCTTCAGACAATGAAAAATAGATAATATTATGAAAAATATTTTGACATTGTGTATTAAATACGTAATGATATATTGTAAAATGTCAAATACATTGAATTTGACCGCGGCACACCTGTGTCCGACACACGGCAAACCAGAGTGCCACGGCACACCGGTTGCGGAGCGGAGCACTACCATAGAGCCAGAAAAAGTGCCTTTTAAAGATCGAACCGAAGTCTTGCAATAGTCCCCGTAAGAATGATGATTTTTCGAAAAATGCAACAGTTTGAAAATATTCTTACTGGTTGTGCTTGAGACAATGATTTAAACCATGATTCCAAAACTACAGCCCATTCGACGCCATTGAGCCAGAAAAAATGGCTTTTAAAGTTCGACCCCAAGTTTTCAAATAGAATCAGTAAGAAATAAGATTTTTCCAGAGATGCACCATTTTGAAAATATTTTTACTGATTGTGGTTGAGACCTTGATTTTTACAATGATTCCGAAATTTCAGCCCGTTCGGAGCCCTAGAGCCAGAAAAAATGCATTTGAATATTCGAACCCACGTATTGCAATAGTGCCCGTAAGAATTATGATTTTTCTTGAATTGCAAGTTTTCGAGAATATTTATACTGATTGTGGTTGAGACCATGAATTAAACCAATACTAATTGTGGTTAAGACCAAGATTTAAACCATGATTCATAAATTTCAGCCCGATCAGCGCCATAGAGCCAGAAAAAATGACTTTTAAAGTTCGAACCCAAGTCTTGCAATAGTGCCCGTAAGAATGATGATTTTACTAGAAATGACACTTTTTGAAAATATTCTACTGATTGTGGTTGAAACCAAGATTTAAAACAAGATTCTGAAATTTCAGCCAGTTGGGAGCCATAGAGCCAGAAAAAATGCCTTTTAAAGTTCGAACCCAAGTTTTGCAATAGTGCCCGTAAGAATGATGATTTTTCTAGAAATGAAAAATTTTTGAAAATATTCTTACTGGTTGTGTTGCTGTTGATACAGTGATTTTTACCATGAATCCGAAATTTCAGCCCGTTCGGGGCCATAGAGCCAGAAAAAATGCCTTTTAATGTTCGAACCCAAGTCTTGCAATAGTGCCCGTAAGAATGATGAATTTACTAGAAATGTCACTTTTTGAAAATATTCTACTGATTGTGGTTGAGACCAAGATTTAAACCATGATTATGAAATTTCAGCACGTTCAGAGCCATGGAGCCAGGAAAAAGTCCTTTTAAAGTTCGAACCCAAGTATTGCAATAGCGCCCGTAAGAATGATGATTTTTCTAGAAATGCAACTTTTTGAAAATATTTTAAATGATTGTGGTTGAGACCTTGATTTTTACAATGATTCCGAAATATCAGCCCGTTCGGAGCCATAGAGCCAGAAAAAATACCTTTTAAAGTTTGAACCCAACTCTTGCAATAGTGCCCATAATGATAATTATTTGTCTAGAAATGCAAATTTTCAAATATACCTAAACTGATTGAAATGAAAATTTTTTGAAAATATTCTTACTGGTTGTGGTTGATACAGTGATTTGAGCCAGAAAAAATACCTTTTAAAGTTCGAACCCAACTCTTGCAATAGTGCCCATAAAAATAATTATTTTTCTAGAAATGCAAATTTTCAAAATACTTAAACTGATTGTGGTTGAGAAGAAGATTTAAACCATGATTCCGAAATTTCAGCCCGTTCGGAACCATAGAGCCAGAAAAAATAACTATTAAAGTTCGAACCTAACTTTTGCAATAGTACCCATAAAAATAATTATTTTTCTAGAAACGCAAATTTTCAAAAATACCTAAACTGATTGTGGTTGAGACGAAGATTTAACCCATGATTCCGAAATTTCAGCCCGTTCGAGGCCATAGAGCCAGAATAAATGCCCTTTAAATTTCGAACCCAAGTATTGCAATAGCGCCCGTAAGAATGATGATTTTTCTAGAAATGCAACTTTTTGAAAATATTTTTACTGATTGTGGTTGAGACTTTGATTTTTACAATGATTCCAAAATTTCAGCCCGTTCGGAGCCATAGGGCCAGAAAAAATGCCCTTTAAATTTCGGACCCAAGTATTGCAATAGCGCCCGTAAGAATGATGATTTTTCTAGAAATTCAACTTTTTGAAAATATTTTTACTGATTGTGGTTGAGACTTTGATTTTTACAATGATTCCAAAATTTCAGCCCGTTCGGAACCATAGAGCCAGAAAAAAATACCTTTTAAAGTTCGAACCCAACTCTTGCAATAGTGCCCATAAAAAAAATTATTTTTCTAGAAACGCAAATTTTCAAAAATACCTAAACTGATTGTGGTTGAGACGAAGATTTAAACCATGATTCCGAAATTTCAGCCCGTTCGAGGCCATAGAGCCAGAAAAAATGACCTTTAAATTTCGAACCCAAGTATTGCAATAGAGCCCGTAATAATTATGATTTTTCTAGAATTGTAACTTTTTGAAAATATTTTTATTGATTGTGGTTGAGAACTTGATTTTAACAATGATTCCGAAATTTCATCCCGTTCGGAACAATAGAGCCAGAAAAAATACGTTTTAAAAATTCGAACCCAATTCTTGCAATAGTGCCCATAAAAATAATTATTTTTCTAGAAACGCAATTTTTCAAAAACACCTAAACTGATTGTGGTTGAGACGAAGATTTAAACCATGATTCCGAAATTTCAGCCCGTTCGAGGCCATAGAGCCAGAAAAAATGGCCTTTGAATTGCAAAATAGCGCCCGTAAGAATGATGATTTTTCTAGAAATGCAACTTTTTGATAATATTTTTACTGATTGTGGTTGAGACCTTGATTTTTACAATGATTCCGAAATTTCAGCCCGTTCGGAACCATAAAGCAAGAAAAAATAAGTTTTAAAGTTCGAACCCAACTCTTGCAATAGTGCCCATAAAAATAATTATTTTTCTAGAAATGCAAATTTTCGAAAATACCTAAACTGATTGTGGTTGAGAAGAAGATTTAAACCATGATTCCGAAATTTCAGCCCGTTCGGAACCATAGAGCCAGAAAAAATACCTTTTAAAGTTCGAACCCAACTATTGCAATAGTGCCCATAAAAATAATTATTTTTCTAGAAATGCAAATTTTCAAAATACTTAAACTGATTGTGGTTGAGAAGAAGATTTAAACCATGATTCCGAAAATTCAGCCCGTTCGGAACCATAGAGCCAGAAAAAATAACTATTAAAGTTCGAACCTAACTTTTGCAATAGTACCCATAAAAATAATTATTTTTCTAGAAACGCAAATTTTCAAAAATACCTAAACTGATTGTGGTTGAGACGAAGATTTAACCCATGATTCCGAAATATCAGCCCGTTCGAGGCCATAGAGCCAGAATAAATGCCCTTTAAATTTCGAACCCAAGTATTGCAATAGCGCCCGTAAGAATGATGATTTTTCTAGAAATGCAACTTTTTGAAAATATTTTTACTGATTGTGGTTGAGACTTTGATTTTTACAATGATTCCAAAATTTCAGCCCGTTCGGAGCCATAGGGCCAGAAAAAATGCCCTTTAAATTTCGGACCCAAGTATTGCAATAGCGCCCGTAAGAATGATGATTTTTCTAGAAATTCAACTTTTTGAAAATATTTTTACTGATTGTGGTTGAGACTTTGATTTTTACAATGATTCCAAAATTTCAGCCCGTTCGGAACCATAGAGCCAGAAAAAAATACCTTTTAAAGTTCGAACCCAACTCTTGCAATAGTGCCCATAAAAAAAATTATTTTACTAGAAACGCAAATTTTCAAAAATACCTAAACTGATTGTGGTTGAGACGAAGATTTAAACCATGATTCCGAAATTTCAGCCCGTTCGAGGCCATAGAGCCAGAAAAAATGCCCTTTAAATTTCGAACCCAAGTATTGCAATAGAGCCCGTAATAATTATGATTTTTCTAGAATTGTAACTTTTTGAAAATATTTTTACTGATTGTGGTTGAGTCCTTGATTTTTAAATGATTCCTAATTTTCAGCCCGTTCGGAGCCATAGAGCCAAAAAAAATGCTCTTTAAATTTCGGACCCAAGTATTGCAATAGCGCCCGTAAGAATGATAATTTTTCAAGAAATGCAAATTTTCAAAAATACCTAAACTGATTGTGGTTGAGACGAAGATTTAAACTATGATTCCGAAATTTCAGCCCGTTCGAGGCCATAGAGCCAGAAAAAATGCACTTTAAATTTCGGACCCAAGTATTGCAATAGCGCCCGTAAGAATGATGATTTTTCTAGAAATGCAACTTTTTGAAAATATTTTTACTGATTGTGGTTGAGAACTTGATTTTAACAATGATTCCGAAATTTCATCCTGTTCGGAACAATAGAGCCAGAAAAAATACGTTTTAAAAATTCGAACCCAATTCTTGCAATAGTGCCCATAAAAATAATTATTTTTCTAGAAACGCAATTTTTCAAAAATACCTAAACTGATTGTGGTTGAGACGAAGATTTAAACCATGATTCCGAAATTTCAGCCCGTTCGAGGCCATAGAGCCAGAAAAAATGGCCTTTGAATTGCAAAATAGCGCCCGTAAGAATGATGATTTTTCTAGAAATGCAACTTTTTGATAATATTTTTACTGATTGTGGTTAAGACCTTGATTTTTACAATGATTCCGAAATTTCAGCCCGTTCGGAACCATAAAGCAAGAAAAAATAAGTTTTAAAGTTCGAACCCAACTCTTGCAATAGTGCCCATAAAAATAATTATTTTTCTAGAAATGCAAATTTTCGAAAATACCTAAACTGATTGTGGTTGAGAAGAAGATTTAAACCATGATTCCGAAATTTCAGCCCGTTCGGAACCATAGAGCCAGAAAAAATACCTTTTAAAGTTCGAACCCAACTATTGCAATAGTGCCCATAAAAATAATTATTTTTCTAGAAATGCAAATTTTCAAAATACTTAAACTGATTGTGGTTGAGAAGAAGATTTAAACCATGATTCCGAAATTTCAGCCCGTTCGGAACCATAGAGCCAGAAAAAATACCTTTTAAAGTTCGAACCCAACTCTTGCAATAGTGCCCATAAAAATAATTATTTTTCTAGAAATGCAAATTTTCAAAATACTTAAACTGATTGTGGTTGAGAAGAAGATTTAAACCATGATTCCGAAAATTCAGCCCGTTCGGAACCATAGAGCCAGAAAAAATAACTATTAAAGTTCGAACCTAACTTTTGCAATAGTACCCATAAAAATAATTATTTTTCTAGAAACGCAAATTTTCAAAAATACCTAAACTGATTGTGGTTGAGACGAAGATTTAACCCATGATTCCGAAATTTCAGCCCGTTCGAGGCCATAGAGCCAGAATAAATGCCCTTTAAATTTCGAACCCAAGTATTGCAATAGCGCCCGTAAGAATGATGATTTTTCTAGAAATGCAACTTTTTGAAAATATTTTTACTGATTGTGGTTGAGACTTTGATTTTTACAATGATTCCAAAATTTCAGCCCGTTCGGAGCCATAGGGCCAGAAAAAATGCCCTTTAAATTTCGGACCCAAGTATTGCAATAGCGCCCGTAAGAATGATGATTTTTCTAGAAATTCAACTTTTTGAAAATATTTTTACTGATTGTGGTTGAGACTTTGATTTTTACAATGATTCCAAAATTTCAGCCCGTTCGGAACCATAGAGCCAGAAAAAAATACCTTTTAAAGTTCGAACCCAACTCTTGCAATAGTGCCCATAAAAAAAATTATTTTACTAGAAACGCAAATTTTCAAAAATACCTAAACTGATTGTGGTTGAGACGAAGATTTAAACCATGATTCCGAAATTTCAGCCCGTTCGAGGCCATAGAGCCAGAAAAAATGCCCTTTAAATTTCGAACCCAAGTATTGCAATAGAGCCCGTAATAATTATGATTTTTCTAGAATTGTAACTTTTTGAAAATATTTTTACTGATTGTGGTTGAGACCTTGATTTTTACAATGATTCCAAAATTTCAGCCCGTTCGGAACCATAGAGCCAGAAAAAATACCTTTTAAAGTTCGAACCCAACACTTGCAATAGTGCCCATAAAAATAATTATTTTTCTAGAAACGCAAATTTTCAAAAATACCTAAACTGATTGTGGTTGAGACGAAGATTTAAACCATTATTCCGAAATTTCAGCCCGTTCGAGGCCATAGAGCCAGAAAAAATGGCCTTTAAATTTCGAACCCAAGTATTGCAATAGAGCCCGTAATAATTATGATTTTTCTAGAAATGCAACTTTTTGAAAATATTTTTACTGATTGTGGTTGAGTCCTTGATTTTTAAATGATTCCTAATTTTCATACCGTTCGGAGCCATAGAGCCAAAACAAATGCTCTTTAAATTTCGTACCCAAGTATTGCAATAGCGCCCGTAAGAATGATAATTTTTCTAGAAATGCAAATTTTCAAAAATACCTAAACTGATTGTGGTTGAGACGAAGATTTAAACCATGATTCCGAAATTTCAGCCCGTTCGAGGCCATAGAGCCAGAAAAAATGCCCTTTATATTTCGAACCCAAGTATTGCAATAGCGTCCGTAAGAATGATGATTTTTCTAGAAATGCAACTTTTTGAAAATATTTTTACTGATTGTGGTTGAGACCTTGATTTTTACAATAATTCCGAAATTTAAGCACGTTCGGAGCCATAGAGCCAGAAAAAATGCCCTTTAAATTTCGAACCCAAGTATTGCAATAGCGCCCGTAAGAATGATGATTTTTCTAGAAATGCAACTTTTTGAAAATATTTTTACTGATTGTGGTTGAGACCTTGATTTTTACAATGATTCCGAAATTTCAGCCCGTTCGGAGCCATAGACACAGAAAAAATGCCCTTTAAATTTCGGACCCAAGTATTGCAATAGTGCCCGTAAGAATGATGATTTTTCTAGAAATGAAAATTTTTTGAAAATATTCTTACTGGTTGTGTTGCTGTTGATACAGTGATTTTTACCATGAATCCGAAATTTCAGCCCGTTCGGGGCCATAGAGCCAGAAAAAATGCCTTTTAATGTTCGAACCCAAGTCTTGCAATAGTGCCCGTAAGAATGATGAATTTACTAGAAATGTCACTTTTTGAAAATATTCTACTGATTGTGGTTGAGAACAAGATTTTAACCATGATTCTGAAATTTCAGCACGTTCAGAGCCATGGAGCCAGGAAAAAGTCCTTTTAAAGTTCGAACCGAAGTATTGCAATAGCGCCCGTAAGAATGATGATTTTTCTAGAAATGCAACTTTTTGAAAATATTTTAAATGATTGTGATTGAGACCTTGATTTTTACAATGATTCCGAAATATCAGCCCGTTCCGAGCCATAGAGCCAGAAAAAATACCTTTTAAAGTTTGAACCCAACTCTTGCAATAGTGCCCATAATGATAATTATTTTTCTTGAAATGCAAATTTTCAAATATACCTAAAATGATTGAAATGAAAAATTTTTGAAAATATTCTTACTGGTTGTGGTTGATACAGTGATTTTTACCATGAATCCGAAATTTCAGCCCGTCGGGGCCATAGAGCCAGAAAAAATGGCTTTTAATGTTCAAACCCAAGTCTTGCAATAGTGCCCGTAAGAATGATGAATTTACTAGAAATGACACTTTTTGAAAATATTCTACTGATTGTGGTTGAGACAAAGATTTAAACCATGATTCTGAAATTTCAGCACGTTCAGAGCCATGGAGCCAGGAAAAAGTCCTTTTAAAGTTCGAACCCAAGTTTTCAAATAGAATCTGTAAGAATAAGAATTTTCTAGATATTCAAGTTTTTGAAAATATTTTTACTGATTGTGGTTGAGACCTTGATTTTTACAATGATTCCAAATTTCAGCCCGTTTGGAGCCATAGAGCCAGAAAAAATGCATTTTTATATTCGAACCCAAGTCTTCCAATAGTGCCCGTGAGAATGATGATTTTTCTAGAAAATCAACTTTTTGAAAATATTTTTACTGATTGTGGTTGAGACCTTGATTTTTACAATGATTCCCAAATTTCAGCCCGTTCGGAACCATAGAGCCAGAAAAAATACCTTTTAAAGTTCGAACCCAACTCTTGCAATAGTGCCCATAAAAATATTTTTTTTTCTAGAAACGCAAATTTTCAAAAATACCTTAACTGATTGTGGTTGAGACGAAGATTTAAACCATGATTCCGAAATTTCAGCCCGTTCGAGGCCATAGAGCCAGAAAAAATGCCCTTTATATTTCGAACCCAAGTATTGCAATAGCGTCCGTAAGAATGATGATTTTTCTAGAAATGCAACTTTTTGAAAACATTTTTACTGATTGTGGTTGAGACCTTGATTTTTACAATGATTCCAAAATTTCAGCCCGTTCGGAACCATAGAGCCAGAAAAAATACCTTTTAAAGTTCGAACCCAACACTTGCAATAGTGCCCATAAAAATAATTTTTTTTCTAGAAACGCAAATTTTCAAAAATACCTAAACTGATTGTGGTTGAGACGAAGATTTAAACCATGATTCCGTAATTTCAGCCCGTTCGAGGCCATAGAGCCAGAAAAAATGCCCTTTAAATTTCGAACCCACGTTTTGCAATAGCGCCCGTAAGAATGATGATTTTTCTAGAAATGCATCTTTTTGAAAATATTTTTACTGATTGTGGTTGAGACCTTGATTTTTACAATGATTCCGAATTTTCAGCCCGTTCGGAGCCATAGAGCCAGAAAAAATGCTCTTTAAATTTCGGACCCAAGTATTGCAATAGCGCCCGTAAGAATGATGATTTTTCTAGAAATGCAACTTTTTGAAAATATTTTTACTGATTGTGGTTAAGACCTTGATTTTTACAATGATTCCGAAATTTTAGCCCGTTCGGAGCCATAGAGCCAGAAAAAATGCCCTTTAAATTTCGAACCCAAGTATTGCAATAGCGCCCGTAAGAATGATGATTTTTCTAGAAATGCAACTTTTTGAAAATATTTTTACTGATTGTGGTTGAGACTTTGATTTTTACAATGATTCCGAAATTTCAGCCCGTTCGAGGCCATAGAGCCAGAAAAAATGCCCTTTAAATTTCGAACCCAAGTATTGCAATAGCGCCCGTAAGAATGATGATTTTTCTAGAAAAGAAACTTTTTGAAAATATTTTTACTGATTGTGGTTAAGACCTTGATTTTTACAATGATTCCGAAATTTTAGCCCGTTCGGAGCCATAGAGCCAGAAAAAATGCCCTTTAAATTTCGAACCCAAGTATTGCAATAGCGCCCGTAAGAATGATGATTTTTCTAGAAATGCAACTTTTTGAAAATATTTTTACTGATTGTGGATAAAACCTTGATTTTTATAATGATTCCGAAATTTCGGCCCGTTCGGAGCCATAGACACAGAAAAAATGCCCATTAAATTTCGGACCCAAGTATTGCAATAGCGCCCGTAAGAATGATGATTTTTCTAGAAATGCAACTTTTTGAAAATATTTTTACTGATTGTGGTTGAGACCTTGATTTTTACAGTGATTTGAGCCAGAAAAAATACCTTTTAAATTTCGAACCCAACTCTTGCAATAGTGCCCATAAAAAAAATTATTTTTCTAGAAACGCAAATTTTCAAAAATACCTAAACTGATTGTGGTTGAGACGAAGATTTAAACCATGATTCCAAAATTTCAGCCCGTTCGGAGCCATAGGGCCAGAAAAAATGCCCTTTAAATTTCGGACCCAAGTATTGCAATAGCGCCCGTAAGAATGATGATTTTTCTAGAAATGCAACTTTTTGAAAATATTTTTACTGATTGAGGTTGAGACCTTGATTTTTACATTGATTCCGAAATTTCAGCCAGTTCGGAACCATAGAGCCAGAAAAAATACCTTTTAAACTTCGAACCAGACTCTTGCAATAGTGCCCATAAAAACAAATATTTTTCTAGAAACGCAAATTTTCAAAAAAACCTAAACTGATTGTGGTTGAGACGAAGATTTAAACCATGATTCCGAAATTTCAGCCCGTTCGAGGCCATAGAACCAGAAAAAATGCCCTTTAAATTTCGGACCCAAGTATTGCAATAGCGCCCGTAAGAATGATGATTTTTCTAGAAATGCAACTTTTTGAAAATATTTTTACTGATTGAGGTTGAGACCTTGATTTTTACATTGATTCCGAAATTTCAGCCAGTTCGGAACCATAGAGCCAGAAAAAATACCTTTTAAACTTCGAACCAGACTCTTGCAATAGTGCCCATAAAAACAAATATTTTTCTAGAAACGCAAATTTTCAAAAAAACCTAAACTGATTGTGGTTGAGACGAAGATTTAAACCATGATTCCGAAATTTCAGCCCGTCCGGAGCCATAGAGCTAGAAAAAAGGCCTTTAAAAGTTCGAACCCAGGTCTTGCAATAATGCCCGTAAGAATGTTGATTTTTCTATAAATGCAACTTTTTGAAAATATTTTAACTGATCGTGGTTAAGACCTTGATTTTTACATTGATTCCGAAATTTCAGCCCGTTCAGAGCCAAAGAGCCAGAAAAAATGCCATTTAAATTTCGGACCCAAGTATTGCAATAGCGCCCGAAAGAATGATGATTTTTCTAGAAATGCAACTTTTTGAAAATATTTTTACTGATTGTGGTTGAGACCTTGATTTTTACAATGATTCCGAAATTTCAGCCCGTTCGGAGCCATAGATCCAGAAAAAATGCCCTTTAAATTTCGAACCCAAGTATTGCAATAGCGCCCGTAAGAATGATGATTTTTCTAGAAATGCAACTTTTTGAAAATATTTTTACTGATTGTGGTTGAGAACTTGATTTTAACAATGATTCCGAAATTTCATCCCGTTCGGAACAATAGAGCCAGAAAAAATACGTTTTAAAAATTCGAACCCAATTCTTGCAATAGTGCCCATAAAAATAATTATTTTTCTAGAAACGCAATTTTTCAAAAATACCTAAACTGATTGTGGTTGAGACGAAGATTTAAACCATGATTCCGAAATTTCAGCCCGTTCGAGGCCATAGAGCCAGAAAAAATGGCCTTTGAATTGCAAAATAGCGCCCGTAAGAATGATGATTTTTCTAGAAATGCAACTTTTTGATAATATTTTTACTGATTGTGGTTGAGACCTTGATTTTTACAATGATTCCAAAATTTCAGCCCGTTCGGAACCATAAAGCAAGAAAAAATACGTTTTAAAGTTCGAACCCAACTCTTGCAATAGTGCCCATAAAAATAATTATTTTTCTAGAAATGCAAATTTTCGAAAATACCTAAACTGATTGTGGTTGAGAAGAAGATTTAAACCATGATTCCGAAATTTCAGCCCGTTCGGAACCATAGAGCCAGAAAAAATAACTTTTAAAGTTCGAACCCAACTATTGCAATAGTGCCCATAAAAATAATTATTTTTCTAGAAATGCAAATTTTCAAAATACTTAAACTGATTGTGGTTGAGAAGAAGATTTAAACCATGATTCCGAAATTTCAGCCCGTTCGGAACCATAGAGCCAGAAAAAATAACTATTAAAGTTCGAACCTAACTTTTGCAATAGTGCCCATAAAAATAACTATTTTTCTAGAAACGCAAATTTTCAAAAGTACCTAAACTGATTGTGGTTGAGACGAAGATTTAACCCATGATTCCGAAATTTCAGCCCGTTCGAGGCCATAGAGCCAGAATAAATGCCCTTTAAATTTCGAACCCAAGTATTGCAATAGCGCCCGTAAGAATGATGATTTTTCTAGAAATGCAACTTTTTGAAAATATTTTTACTGATTGTGGTTGAGACCTTGATTTTTACAATGATTCCGAAATTTCAGCCCGTTCGGAGCCATAGATCCAGAAAAAATGCCCTTTAAATTTCGAACCCAAGTATCGCAATAGCGCCCGTAAGAATGATGATTTTTCTAGAAATGCAACTTTTTGAAAATATTTTTACTGATTGTGGTTGAGACCTTGATTTTTACAATGATTCCGAAATTTCAGCCCGTTCGGAGCCATAGAGCCAGAAAAAATGCTCTTTAAATTTCGGACCCAAGTATTGCAATAGCGCCCGTAAGAATGATGATTTTTCTAGAAATGCAACTTTTTGAAAATATTTTTACTGATTGTGGTTGAGAACTTGATTTTAACAATGATTCCGAAATTTCATCCCGTTCGAAACAATAGAGCCAGAAAAAATACGTTTTAAAAATTCGAACCCAATTCTTGCAATAGTGCCCATAAAAATAATTATTTTTCTAGAAACGCAATTTTTCAAAAATACCTAAACTGATTGTGGTTGAGAAGAAGATTTAAACCATGATTCCGAAATTTCAGCCCGTTCGAGGCCATAGAGCCAGAAAAAATGGCCTTTGAATTGCAAAATAGCGCCCGTAAGAATGATGATTTTTCTAGAAATGCAACTTTTTGATAATATTTTTACTGATTGTGGTTGAGACCTTGATTTTTACAATGATTCCGATATTTCAGCCCGTTCGGAACCATAAAGCAAGAAAAAATAGGTTTTAAAGTTCGAACCCAACTCTTGCAATAGTGGCCATAAAAATAATTATTTTTCTAGAAATGCAAATTTTCGATAATACCTAAACTGATTGTGGTTGAGAAGAAGATTTAAACCATGATTCCGAAATTTCAGCCCGTTCGGAACCATAGAGCCAGAAAAAATAACTTTTAAAGTTCGAACCCAACTATTGCAATAGTGCCCATAAAAATAATTATTTTTCTAGAAATGCAAATTTTCGAAAATACCTAAACTGAATGTGGTTGAGAAGAAGATTTAAACCATGATTCCGAAATTTCAGCCCGTTCGGAACCATAGAGCCAGAAAAAATAACTTTTAAAGTTCGAACCCAACTATTGCAATAGTGCCCATAAAAATAATTATTTTTCTAGAAATGCAAATTTTCAAAATACTTAAACTGATTGTGGTTGAGAAGAAGATTTAAACCATGATTCCGAAATTTCAGCCCGTTCGAAACCATAGAGCCAGAAAAAATAACTATTAAAGTTCGAACCTAACTTTTGCAATAGTGCCCATAAAAATAACTATTTTTCTAGAAACGCAAATTTTCAAAAATACCTAAACTGATTGTGGTTGAGACGAAGATTTAACCCATGATTCCGAAATTTCAGCCCGTTCGAGGCCATAGAGCCAGAATAAATGCCCTTTAAATTTCGAACCCAAGTATTGCAATAGCTCCCGTAAGAATGATGATTTTTCTAGAAATGCAACTTTTTGAAAATATTTTTACTGATTGTGGTTGAGACCTTGATTTTTACAATGATTCCGAAATTTCAGCCCGTTCGGAGCCATAGAGCCAGAAAAAATGCTCTTTAAATTTCGGACCCAAGTATTGCAATAGCGCCCGTAAGAATGATGATTTTTCTAGAAATGCAACTTTTTGAAAATATTTTTACTGATTGTGGTTGAGACCTTGATTTTTACAATGATTCCGAAATTTCAGCCCGTTCGGAGCCATAGATCCAGAAAAAATGCCCTTTAAATTTCGAACCCAAGTATTGCAATAGCGCCCGTAAGAATGATGATTTTTCTAGAAATGCAACTTTTTGAAAATATTTTTACTGATTGTGGTTGAGAACTTGATTTTAACAATGATTCCGAAATTTCATCCCGTTCGGAACAATAGAGCCAGAAAAAATACGTTTTAAAAATTCGAACCCAATTCTTGCAATAGTGCCCATAAAAATAATTATTTTTCTAGAAACGCAATTTTTCAAAAATACCTAAACTGATTGTGGTTGATATTAAAACACGTTGCTTTTCGCAATAGACAAAAGAATAATCTTTATTGTTCTTAAAATTTATTTGAAATGTTACACATTGTTTCAATATAGATGGCGCCACTAAACACATTTGATAATTTTGTTACAATTATTCTAATACTCCCACTTAACAAAATAAATGTGAATTTGTAAACAGAATACATAGATATTGTTTTATTTAACTTTAATTCCCAGCATGTCCATGAACTTATAATGCTTAGTTGACAAAAGACCCTTGGTTAACAAGTCAGCGGGCATTTCCTGAGTTGAAATGTATTCAATATTAATTAATTTATTTTTAACTGCATCTCTAACATAATGATACCGAACATCAATATGTTTTGATCTAGCATGTGCCTGATGACTTGTTGCTAATTTTAATGCACTTTGATTATCACAATTCAATTTAATTACACATTTTTTACCAGTAAGTTCATACATAAGATTTCTGAAATAAACAGCTTCTCTAGATGCCTCTGAGAGCAATATATTCTGCCTCAGTACTGGATAAGGAGACACTCTTTTGTTTTTAACTTTGCCAGGAAATCACAGAACCACCCATTACAAAACAGAACCCAGTATAAGACTTACGATCCAGACTATCACTAGCCCAGTCTGCATCAACAAAACCTGTCAGCTCTACATTTTCCTTACAATATGTTAAACAATAGTGTTTTGTCTTTTGTAAATAATTTAATATTCGTTTAGCATAACTAAAATGAGTTTCATTATAACTGTTATTGAACTGGCTGAGATAACTAAGGGAATACGACAAGTCTGGTCTAGTCAAAACTGCCAAATACATAAGGCTTCCAATTAGCTTTTGATATGGAATGTTTACTACACAATTTTCAGCCTTTTCTATGTTCAACTTACTCTCAATGGGGGTATCTGAAGTTTTACAATTGGACATATTAAACCTTAATAATAATTGCTCTATATATTCCTGCTGATCTATAGTTATAGTCTTACATTCTTTGTTTACACTAATTCGCATGCCTAAGTAACGTCTAACAGGACCTAAATCTTTTAATTTAAATTGAGAACTTAATACTTTTTTTAATTTTTCTGTTTCTGCAATACTATTAGAAAAAATTAAGAAATCGTCAACATATATAGCTACAATAATCTTGACATTCTCATAAAAAAATGTAAACAAGCATGGTTCAAATTTACTTATTTTAAAACCAAAGTTCAGCAAACAATCTTTCACTTTTTCATACCAGACTAAAGCAGACTGTTTCAGTCCGTATATAGCTCTTTTTAATTTCAAGACCTTTCTAATTTGCTTATTTACAAAACCTTCTGGAATTGACATGTAAATATTTTCTTTTAAATTTCCATTTAAAAAAGCTGTTGTCACATCTAGATGTGTTATGTCCATATCCCACTGTACACTCAGAGCAAATAACATTCTCAGCGTAGAATGTTTTATGACAGGAGAAAAAGTGTTCTCATAATCAATACCACGTCGTTGCGTAAAACCTTTAGCCACGAGTCGGGCACGATACCGCACTTTATCATTCACATCTAGTTTTTTATTTAACACCCACTTGTTTTGCACAATTAATCCATTACTTGGTATATCAACAATTTCCCACGCATCGTTATCCTCGAACGACTGAAGCTCCTCTCGCATGGCCTGTCTCCACTGATCAGCTTCTGGTCCATTCAGCGCTTCTGAGAAGTCTATTTGTTCGACATCTGGATTGGAATTGGAAATACAGATATTACCAAACCCAAAACGTTCCGGAGGTTTTCGTGTTCTCTTCTCCTGTTCTGGTAATTCTGGAATTGGTTGCAACTCACTGATTGAGATATCTGTCTCTATGTTTGTGATGCTTGTATCGTCATCATTTTCACTAGCCGGATCAGTATATACAGATGTATTTGAATTTTGGAGAGATTCATCCATTGAAGACTCCCCCACTGAATCTCTGCCATCTTCGTTTGTTGCCGGAGACTCATGCCCTTCAAATTCAACATCATCCTGTATCCATTCTGCTATGTTTTCTGCATTGATTTCCGATGATACTGTTTCTTCTTCTATCACTATTATATCTCTCTTTATAGTTATAATATTTTTTATGGGATCATATACACGATATCCCTTTACTGTTTCTGAAAATCCTACAAGAATCTGCATTTTAGCCTTCTTGTCCCATTTTAATCTTCTTTCCTTCGGTATGTGGACCATTACGGGGCTGCCAAATAGGCGTATATGACTTAAATCTGGTTTCTTTTTATACCACGCTTCATAGGGTGTTTTATTTCCCAAACTTGAAGTTACAGATCTATTTTTTAGGTATACTGCTGTATTAGCTGCTTCAGCCCAGAACTTTTTTCTAATTTCGCATTAAAAAGTAAGCATCGCGCTTTCTCTATAATAGTTCTATTAGCCCGTTCACAAACACCATTTTGTTCAGGTGTGTATGCAGTTGTCTTCTGGGGTATAATTCATTCTCTGAGTAAGTAATTCTCCATCTCACCACTACAAAATTCACCACCATTATCTGTGCGTAATATTTTTATTTTTGTTTTCTGACTATTTTCAGTCATTGCTTTAAAATTCTTAAATATCTTGAAGACTTCATTTTTATATTTGTGGAAGTATATGAAGGTCATACGACTGTGATCATCAATGAACAAGACAAAATACCTAGCACCACCTATGGACTTCGTTTCCATAGGACCACATACATCTGCATGTATTGTATGTAGTATTTCTGTATTTATTTTTCCAACATGATGAAATGGTAACCTCATTTGTTTACCTTCGCAACAGGTCACACATTTCGCCATTGTCATATCACTGGTACCCGGGTAGGACAATCCATCTACAATGCCATTCTTCATTTTATTTAAATCATTACTGTTAATATGCGCTAACCGCCTGTGCCAAAGATCTGCATTTGCTACAGCAGGTGCTGCCAGTATACAATCTGCTACTTTGATGTTTAGCTTGTACACTCCATTTATTGACGTTCCTGTGGCCACCAACACATTCTTAGTGTTACGTATGTAGCATTTGTTTTCACCAAAAACAACATTGTTTCCGTTCTTGATTAGTTCGCTCACTGACAACAGGTTTGTTGTTAAGCTCGGTATGCAAAGCACATCTTTAACCATGATATCGTAGTTGCAGTTAGTTATTATTTGTACATCTCCGGAACACAAAACTGGCACTTTCATATTATTCGCGACGGTTATCTCTGATAAATATGGCTTAAAATTTGCGTGTTTTATCCACTCTTTGTTGGACGTCATGTGTGCACTTGCGCCACTGTCAATGTACCATTCGTTTTTATTGTATTCTCCGTTCAAAAAAACTACACTAAAAGCATTTGATTGTTTGTTTTTTTGTAACACTGGACACTGGTTTCGATAATGACCCTTCTGTTTACATTTGTAACAAGTGATAGTCTTGTCACCTGTCACTTTTGAGTTTTTCGATGACGTCGCGCCATTTTTAAATTTCTGCTTGTAGCTTTTATTTGCAGCAAATGCTGCGCCGCTGGAATCCACGTCATTCTTTGAAACCTCAATATCAATCAACTTAGATTTTATTAAATCGGTGGTAATTTGCATTCCTGAGTGCTCCACCGCCATAATCATTGGCATGAATTTTTCTGGCAGACCTGCGAGAAGTAACGATCCGACCCATTCTTCTGTAATTGCAAATCCTGTGCCCTTCAATCTCTGAGCTGTTTCGACTACTTGCGTGACGTAGGAAGTCATGGAATCACAATTTTCTTGTCGTAACGAGATTAAATGTCTTAGTAGAGATATTTTACGAGAAAAGCCTGAGTCATCAAATATAGACCTCAGTTTAATCCATAACTCTAAAGTTGTTTTTGTTTCCTTAATATGCACGTACAATCCAGGGTCAATAGTTAAAACTAGCTTCGCCTTGGCTTAAACCATGATTCCGAAATTTCAGCCCGTTCGAGGCCATAGAGCCAGAAAAAATGGCCTTTGAATTGCAAAATAGCGCCCATAAGAATGATGATTTTTCTAGAAATGCAACTTTTTGGTAATATTTTTACTGATTGTGGTTGAGACCTTGATTTTTACAATGATTCCGAAATTTCAGCCCGTTCGGAACCATAGAGCCAGAAAAAATAACTTTTAAAGTTCGAACCCAACTATTGCAATAGTGCCCATAAAAATAACTATTTTTCTAGAAACGCAAATTTTCAAAAATACCTAAACTGATTGTGGTTGAGACGAAGATTTAACCCATGATTCCGAAATTTCAGCCCGTTCGAGGTCATAGAGCCAGAATAAATGCCCTTTAAATTTCGAACCCAAGTATTGCAATAGCGCCCGTAAGAATGATGATTTTTCTAGAAATGCAACTTTTTGAAAATATTTTTACTGATTGTGGTTGAGACCTTGATTTTTACAATGATTCCGAAATTTCAGCCCGTTTGGAGCCATAGATCCAGAAAAAATGCCCTTTAAATTTCGAACCCAAGTATTGCAATAGCGCCCGTAAGAATGATGATTTTTCTAGAAATGCAACTTTTTGAAAATATTTTTACTGATTGTGGTTGAGACCTTGATTTTTACAATGATTCCGAAATTTCAGCCCGTTCGGAGCCATACAGCCAGAAAAAATGCTCTTTAAATTTCGGACCCAAGTATTGCAATAGCGCCCGTAAGAATGATGATTTTTCTAGAAATGCAACTTTTTGAAAATATTTTTACTGATTGTGGTTGAGACTTTGATTTTTACAATGATTCCAAAATTTCAGCCAGTTCGGAGCCATAGGGCCAGAAAAAATGCCCTTTAAATTTCGGACCCAAGTGTTGCAATAGCGCCCGTAAGAATGATGATTTTTCTAGAAATTCAACTTTTTGAAAATATTTTTACTGATTGTGGTTGAGACTTTGATTTTTACAATGATTCCGAAATTTCAGCCCGTTCGGAGCCATAGATCCAGAAAAAATGCCCTTTAAATTTCGAACCCAAGTATTGCAATAGCGCCCGTAAGAATGATGATTTTTCTAGAAATGCAACTTTTTGAAAATATTTTTACTGATTGTGGTTGAGACCTTGATTTTTACATTGATTCCGAAATTTTAGCCCGTTCGGAACAATAGAGCCAGAAAAAATACGTTTTAAAAATTCGAACCCAATTCTTGCAATAGTGCCCATAAAAATAATTATTTTTCTAGAAACGCAATTTTTCAAAAATACCTAAACTGATTGTGGTTGAGACGAAGATTTAAACCATGATTCCGAAATTTCAGCCCGTTCGAGGCCATAGAGCCAGAAAAAATGGCCTTTGAATTGCAAAATAGCGCCCGTAAGAATGATGATTTTTCTAGAAATGCAACTTTTTGATAATATTTTTACTGATTGTGGTTGAGACCTTGATTTTTACAATGATTCCGAAATTTCAGCCCGTTCGGAACCATAAAGCAAAAAAAATACGTTTTAAAGTTCGAACCCAACTCTTGCAATAGTGCCTATAAAAATAATTATTTTTCTAGAAATGCAAATTTTCGAAAATACCTAAACTGATTGTGGTTGAGAAGAAGATTTAAACCATGATTCCGAAATTTCAGCCCGTTCGGAACCATAGAGCCAGAAAAAATAACTTTTAAAGTTCGAACCCAACTATTGCAATAGTGCCCATAAAAATAATTATTTTTCTAGAAATGCAAATTTTCAAAATACTTAAACTGATTGTGGTTGAGAAGAAGATTTAAACCATGATTCCGAAATTTCAGCCCGTTCGGAACCATAGAGCCAGAAAAAATAACTATTAAAGTTCGAACCTAACTTTTGCAATAGTGCCCATAAAAATAACTATTTTTCTAGAAACGCAAATTTTCAAAAATACCTAAACTGATTGTGGTTGAGACGAAGATTTAACCCATGATTCCGAAATTTCAGCCCGTTCGAGGCCATAGAGCCAGAATAAATGCCCTTTAAATTTCGAACCCAAGTTTTGCAATAGCGCCCGTAAGAATGATGATTTTTCTAGAAATGCAACTTTTTGAAAATATTTTTACTGATTGTGGTTGAGACTTTGATTTTTACAATGATTCCAAAATTTCAGCCAGTTCGGAGCCATAGGGCCAGAAAAAATGCCCTTTAAATTTCGGACCCAAGTGTTGCAATAGCGCCCGTAAGAATGATGATTTTTCTAGAAATTCAACTTTTTGAAAATATTTTTACTGATTGTGGTTGAGACTTTGATTTTTACAATGATTCCGAAATTTCAGCCCGTTCGGAGCCATATCCAGAAAAAATGCCCTTTAAATTTCGAACCCAAGTATTGCAATAGCGCCCGTAAGAATGATGATTTTTCTAGAAATGCAACTTTTTGAAAATATTTTTACTGATTGTGGTTGAGACCTTGATTTTTACATTGATTCCGAAATTTTAGCCCGTTCGGAGCCATAGAGCCAGAAAAAATGCCCTTTAAATTTCGAACCCAAGTATTGCAATAGCGCCCGTAAGAATGATGATTTTTCTAGAAATGCAACTTTTTGAAAATATTTATACTGATTGTGGTTGAGACCTTGATTTTTACAATGATTCCAAAATTTCAGCCCGTTCGGAACCATAGAGCCAGAAAAAATACCTTTTAAAGTTCGAACCCAACTCTTGCAATAGTGCCCATAAAAATAATTATTTTTCTAGAAACGCAAATTTTCAAAAATACCTAAACTGATTGTGGTTAAGAAGAAGATTTAAACCATGATTCCGAAATTTCAGCCCGTTCGAGGCCATAGAGCCAGAAAAAATGGCCTTTAAATTTCGAACCCAAGTATTGCAATAGCGCCCGTAAGAATGATGATTTTTCTAGAAATGCAACTTTTTGAAAATATTTTTACTGATTGTGGTTGAGACCTTGATTTTTACATTGATTCCGAAATTTTAGCCCGTTCGGAGCCATAGAGCCAGAAAAAATGCCCTTTAAATTTCGAACCCAAGTATTGCAATAGCGCCCGTAAGAATGATGATTTTTCTAGAAATGCAACTTTTTGAAAATATTTTTACTGATTGTGGTTGAGAACTTGATTTTAACAATGATTCCGAAATTTCATCCCGTTCGGAACAATAGAGCCAGAAAAAATACGTTTTAAAAATTCGAACCCAATTCTTGCAATAGTGCCCATAAAAATAATTATTTTTCTAGAAACGCAATTTTTCAAAAATACCTAAACTGATTGTGGTTGAGACGAAGATTTAAACCATGATTCCGAAATTTCAGCCCGTTCGAGGCCATAGAGCCAGAAAAAATGGCCTTTGAATTGCAAAATAGCGCCCGTAAGAATGATGATTTTTCTAGAAATGCAACTTTTTGATAATATTTTTACTGATTGTGGTTGAGACCTTGATTTTTACAATGATTCCGAAATTTCAGCCCGTTCGGAACCATAAAGCAAGAAAAAATACGTTTTAAAGTTCGAACCCAACTCTTGCAATAGTGCCCATAAAAATAATTATTTTTCTAGAAATGCAAATTTTCGAAAATACCTAAACTGATTGTGGTTGAGAAGAAGATTTAAACAATGATTCCGAAATTTCAGCCCGTTCGGAACCATAGAGCCAGAAAAAATAACTTTTAAAGTTCGAACCCAACTATTGCAATAGTGCCCATAAAAATAATTATTTTTCTAGAAATGCAAATTTTCAAAATACTTAAACTGATTGTGGTTGAGAAGAAGATTTAAACCATGATTCAGAAATTTCAGCCCGTTCGGAACCATAGAGCCAGAAAAAATAACTATTAAAGTTCGAACCTAACTTTTGCAATAGTGCCCATAAAAATAACTATTTTTCTAGAAACGCAAATTTTCAAAAATACCTAAACTGATTGTGGTTGAGACGAAGATTTAACCCATGATTCCGAAATTTCAGCCCGTTCGAGGCCATAGAGCCAGAATAAATGCCCTTTAAATTTCGAACCCAAGTATTGCAATAGCGCCCGTAAGAATGATGATTTTTCTAGAAATGCAACTTTTTGAAAATATTTTTACTGATTGTGGTTGAGACCTTGATTTTTACAATGATTCCGAAATTTCAGCCCGTTTGGAGCCATAGATCCAGAAAAAATGCCCTTTAAATTTCGAACCCAAGTATTGCAATAGTGCCCGAAAGAATGATGATTTTTCTAGAAATGCAACTTTTTGAAAATATTTTTACTGATTGTGGTTGAGACCTTGATTTTTACAATGAATCCGAAGTTTCAGCCCGTTCGGAGCCATAGAGCCAGAAAAAATGCTCTTTAAATTTCGGACCCAAGTATTGCAATAGCGCCCGTAAGAATGATGATTTTTCTAGAAATGCAACTTTTTGAAAATATTTTTACTGATTGTGGTTGAGAACTTGATTTTAACAATGATTCCGAAATTTCATCCCGTTCGGAACAATAGAGCCAGAAAAAATACGTTTTAAAAATTCGAACCCAATTTTTGCAATAGTGCCCATAAAAATAATTATTTTTCTAGAAACGCAAATTTTCAAAAATACCTAAACTGATTGTGGTTAAGAAGAAGATTTAAACCATGATTCCGAAATTTCAGCCCGTTCGAGGCCATAGAGCCAGAAAAAATGGCCTTTAAATTTCGAACCCAAGTATTGCAATAGCGTCCGTAAGAATGATGATTTTTCTAGAAATGCAACTTTTTGATAATATTTTTACTGATTGTGGTTGAGACCTTAATTTTTACAATGATTCCGAAATTTTAGCCCGTTCGGAGCCATAGAGCCAGAAAAAATGCCCATTAAATTTCGAACCCAAGTATTGCAATAGCGGCGGTAATAATGATGATTTTTCTAGAAATGCAACTATTTGAAAATATTTTTACTGATTGTGGTTGAGACCTCGATTTAAACAATTATTCCAAAATTTCAGCCCGTTCGGAACCATAGAGCCAGAAAAAATACCTTTTAAAGTTCGAACCCAACTCTTGCAATAGTGCCCATAAAAATAATTTTTTTTCTAGAAACGCAAATTTTCAAAAATACCTAAACTGATTGTGGTTGAGACGAAGATTTAAACCATGATTCCGAAATTTCAGCCCGTTCGAGGCCATAGAGCCAGAAAAAATGCCCTTTATATTTCGAACCCAAGTATTGCAATAGCGTCCGTAAGAATGATGATTTTTCTAGAAATGCAACATTTTGAAAATATTTTTACTGATTGTGGTTAAGACCTTGATTTTTACAATGATTCCGAAATTTTAGCCCGTTCGGAGCCATAGAGCCAGAAAAAATGCACTTTAAATTTCGGACCCAAGTATTGCAATAGCGCCCGTAAGAATGATGATTTTTCTAGAAATGCAATTTTTTGAAAGTATTTTTACTGATTGTGGTTGAGACCTTCAATTTAACAATGATTCCGAAATTTCATCCCGTTCGGAACCATAGAGCCAGAAAAAATACGTTTTAAAAATTCGAACCCAATTCTTGCAATAGTGCCCATAAAAATAATTATTTTTCTAGAAACGCAAATTTTCAAAAATACCTAAATTGATTGTGGTTGAGACGAAGATTTAAACCATGATTCCGAAATTTCAGCCCGTTCGAGGCCATAGAGCCAGAAAAAATGCCCTTTATATTTCGAACCCAAGTATTGCAATAGCGTCCGTAAGAATGATGATTTTTCTAGAAATGCAACTTTTTGAAAATATTTTTACTGATTGTGGTTGAGACCTTGATTTTTACAATAATTCCGAAATTTAAGCCCGTTCGGAGCCATAGAGCCAGAAAAAATGCCCTTTAAATTTCGAACCCAAGTATTGCAATAGCGCCCGTAAGAATGATGATTTTTCTAGAAATGCAACTTTTTGAAAATATTTTTACTGATTGTGGTTGAGACCTTGATTTTTACAATGATTCCGAAATTTCAGCCCGTTCGGAGCCATAGACACAGAAAAAATGCCCTTTAAATTTCGGACCCAAGTATTGCAATAGTGCCCGTAAGAATGATGATTTTTCTAGAAATGAAAATTTTTTGAAAATATTCTTACTGGTTGTGTTGCTGTTGATACAGTGATTATTACCATGAATCCGAAATTTCAGCCCGTTCGGGGCCATAGAGCCAGAAAAAATGCCTTTTAATGTTCGAACCCAAGTCTTGCAATAGTGCCCGTAAGAATGATGAATTTACTAGAAATGTCACTTTTTGAAAATATTCTACTGATTGTGGTTGAGAACAAGATTTTAACCATGATTCTGAAATTTCAGCACGTTCAGAGCCATGGAGCCAGGAAAAAGTCCTTTTAAAGTTCGAACCGAAGTATTGCAATAGCGCCCGTAAGAATGATGATTTTTCTAGAAATGCAACTTTTTGAAAATATTTTAAATGATTGTGATTGAGACCTTGATTTTTAGAATGATTCCGAAATATCAGCCCGTTCCGAGCCATAGAGCCAGAAAAAATACCTTTTAAAGTTTGAACCCAACTCTTGCAATAGTGCCCATAATGATAATTATTTTTCTAGAAATGCAAATTTTCAAATATACCTAAACTGATTGAAATGAAAAATTTTTGAAAATATTCTTACTGGTTGTGGTTGATACAGTGATTTTTACCATGAATCCGAAAATTCAGCCCGTCGGGGCCATAGAGCCAGAAAAAATGGCTTTTAATGTTCAAACCCAAGTCTTGCAATAGTGCCCGTAAGAATGATGAATTTACTAGAAATGACACTTTTTGAAAATATTCTACTGATTGTGGTTGAGACAAAGATTTAAACCATGATTCTGAAATTTCAGCACGTTCAGAGCCATGGAGCCAGGAAAAAGTCCTTTTAAAGTTCGAACCCAAGTTTTCAAATAGAATCTGTAAGAATAAGAATTTTCTAGATATTCAAGTTTTTGAAAATATTTTTACTGATTGTGGTTGAGACCTTGATTTTTACAATGATTCCATATTTCAGCCCGTTTGGAGCCATAGAGCCAGAAAAAATGCATTTTTATATTCGAACCCAAGTCTTCCAATAGTGCCCGTGAGAATGATGATTTTTCTAGAAAATCAACTTTTTGAAAATATTTTTACTGATTGTGGTTGAGACCTTGATTTTTACAATGATTCCAAAATTTCAGCCCGTTCGGAACCATAGAGCCAGAAAAAATACCTTTTAAAGTTCGAACCCAACTCTTGCAATAGTGCCCATAAAAATATTTTTTTTCTAGAAACGCAAATTTTCAAAAATACCTAAACTGATTGTGGTTGAGACGAAGATTTAAACCATGATTCTGAAATTTCAGCACGTTCAGAGCCATGGAGCCAGGAAAAAGTCCTTTTAAAGTTCGAACCCAAGTATTGCAATAGCGCCCGTAAGAATGATGATTTTTCTAGAAATGCAACTTTTTGAAAATATTTTAAATGATTGTGATTGAGACCTTGATTTTTACAATGATTCCGAAATATCAGCCCGTTCCGAGCCATACAGCCAGAAAAAATACCTTTTAAAGTTTGAACCCAACTCTTGCAATAGTGCCCATTATGAGAATTATTTTTCTAGAAATGCAAATTTTCAAATATACCTAAACTGATTGAAATGAAAAATTTTTGAAAATATTCTTACTGGTTGTGGATGATACAGTGATTTTTACCATGAATCCGAAATTTCAGCCCGTCGGGGCCATAGAGCCAGAAAAAATGGCTTTTAATGTTCAAACCCAAGTCTTGCAATAGTGCCCGTAAGAATGATGAATTTACTAGAAATGACACTTTTTGAAAATATTCTACTGATTGTGGTTGAGACAAAGATTTAAACCATGATTCGGAAATTTCAGCACGTTCAAAGCCATGGAGCCAGGAAAAAGTCCTTTTAAAGTTCGAACCCAAGTTTTCAAATAGAATCTGTAAGAATAAGAATTTTCTAGATATTCAAGTTTTTGAAAATATTTTTACTGATTGTGGTTGAGACCTTGATTTTTACAATGATTCCAAATTTCAGCCCGTTTGGAGCCATAGAGCCAGAAAAAATACCTTTTAAAGTTTGAACCCAACTCTTGCAATAGTGCCCATAATGATAATTATTTTTCTAGAAATGCAACTTTTTGAAAATATTTTAAATGATTGTGATTGAGACCTTGATTTTTAGAATGATTCCGAAATATCAGCCCGTTCCGAGCCATAGAGCCAGAAAAAATACCTTTTAAAGTTTGAACCCAACTCTTGCAATAGTGCCCATAATGATAATTATTTTTCTAGAAATGCAAATTTTCAAATATACCTAAACTGATTGAAATGAAAAATTTTTCAAAATATTCTTACTGGTTGTGGTTGATACAGTGATTTTTACCATGAATCCGAAATTTCAGCCCGTCGGGGCCATAGAGCCAGAAAAAATGGCTTTTAATGTTCAAACCCAAGTCTTGCAATAGTGCCCGTAAGAATGATGAATTTACTAGAAATGACACTTTTTGAAAATATTCTACTGATTGTGGTTGAGACAAAGATTTAAACCATGATTCTGAAATTTCAGCACGTTCAGAGCCATGGAGCCAGGAAAAAGTCCTTTTAAAGTTCGAACCCAAGTTTTCAAATAGAATCTGTAAGAATAAGAATTTTCTAGATATTCAAGTTTTTGAAAATATTTTTACTGATTGTGGTTGAGACCTTGATTTTTACAATGATTCCAAATTTCAGCCCGTTTGGAGCCATAGAGCCAGAAAAAATGCATTTTTATATTCGAACCCAAGTCTTCCAATAGTGCCCGTGAGAATGATGATTTTTCTAGAAAATCAACTTTTTGAAAATATTTTTACTGATTGTGGTTGAGACCTTGATTTTTACAATGATTCCAAAATTTCAGCCCGTTCGGAACCATAGAGCCAGAAAAAATACCTTTTAAAGTTCGAACCCAACTCTTGCAATAGTGCCCATAAAAATATTTTTTTTTCTAGAAACGCAAATTTTCAAAAGTACCTTAACTGATTGTGGTTGAGACGAAGATTTAAACCATGATTCCGAAATTTCAGCCCGTTCGAGGCCATACAGCCAGAAAAAATGCCTTTTATATTTCGAACCCAAGTATTGCAATAGCGTCCGTAAGAATGATGATTTTTCTAGAAATGAAACTTTTTGAAAATATTTTTACTGATTGTGGTTGAGACCTTGATTTTTACAATGATTCCAAAATTTCAGCCCGTTCGGAACCATAGAGCCAGAAAAAATACCTTTTAAAGTTCGAACCCAACACTTGCAATAGTGCCCATAAAAATAATTATTTTTCTAGAAACGCAAATTTTCAAAAATACCTAAACTGATTGTGGTTGAGACGAAGATTTAAACCATTATTCCGAAATTTCAGCCCGTTCGAGGCCATAGAGCCAGAAAAAATGGCCTTTAAATTTCGAACCCAAGTATTGCAATAGAGCCCGTAATAATTATGATTTTTCTAGAAATGCAACTTTTTGAAAATATTTTTACTGATTGTGGTTGAGTCCTTGATTTTTAAATGATTCCTAATTTTCATCCCGTTCGGAGCCATAGAGCCAAAACAAATGCTCTTTAAATTTCGTACCCAAGTATTGCAATAGCGCCCGTAAGAATGATAATTTTTCTAGAAATGCAAATTTTCAAAAATACCTAAACTGATTGTGGTTGAGACGAAGATTTAAACCATGATTCCGAAATTTCAGCCCGTTCGAGGCCATAGAGCCAGAAAAAATGCCCTTTATATTTCGAACCCAAGTATTGCAATAGCGTCCGTAAGAATGATGATTTTTCTAGAAATGCAACTTTTTGAAAATATTTTTACTGATTGTGGTTGAGACCTTGATTTTTACAATAATTCCGAAATTTAAGCACGTTCGGAGCCATAGAGCCAGAAAAAATGCCCTTTAAATTTCGAACCCAAGTATTGCAATAGCGCCCGTAAGAATGATGATTTTTCTAGAAATGCAACTTTTTGAAAATATTTTTACTGATTGTGGTTGAGACCTTGATTTTTACAATGATTCCGAAATTTCAGCCCGTTCGGAGCCATAGACACAGAAAAAATGCCCTTTAAATTTCGGACCCAAGTATTGCAATAGTGCCCGTAAGAATGATGATTTTTCTAGAAATGAAAATTTTTTGAAAATATTCTTACTGGTTGTGTTGCTGTTGATACAGTGATTTTTACCATGAATCCGAAATTTCAGCCCGTTCGGGGCCATAGAGCCAGAAAAAATGCCTTTTAATGTTCGAACCCAAGTCTTGCAATAGTGCCCGTAAGAATGATGAATTTACTAGAAATGTCACTTTTTGAAAATATTCTACTGATTGTGGTTGAGAACAAGATTTTAACCATGATTCTGAAATTTCAGCACGTTCAGAGCCATGGAGCCAGGAAAAAGTCCTTTTAAAGTTCGAACCGAAGTATTGCAATAGCGCCCGTAAGAATGATGATTTTTCTAGAAATGCAACTTTTTGAAAATATTTTAAATGATTGTGATTGAGACCTTGATTTTTACAATGATTCCGAAATATCAGCCCGTTCCGAGCCATAGAGCCAGAAAAAATACCTTTTAAAGTTTGAACCCAACTCTTGCAATAGTGCCCATAATGATAATTATTTTTCTTGAAATGCAAATTTTCAAATATACCTAAAATGATTGAAATGAAAAATTTTTGAAAATATTCTTACTGGTTGTGGTTGATACAGTGATTTTTACCATGAATCCGAAATTTCAGCCCGTCGGGGCCATAGAGCCAGAAAAAATGGCTTTTAATGTTCAAACCCAAGTCTTGCAATAGTGCCCGTAAGAATGATGAATTTACTAGAAATGACACTTTTTGAAAATATTCTACTGATTGTGGTTGAGACAAAGATTTAAACCATGATTCTGAAATTTCAGCACGTTCAGAGCCATGGAGCCAGGAAAAAGTCCTTTTAAAGTTCGAACCCAAGTTTTCAAATAGAATCTGTAAGAATAAGAATTTTCTAGATATTCAAGTTTTTGAAAATATTTTTACTGATTGTGGTTGAGACCTTGATTTTTACAATGATTCCAAATTTCAGCCCGTTTGGAGCCATAGAGCCAGAAAAAATGCATTTTTATATTCGAACCCAAGTCTTCCAATAGTGCCCGTGAGAATGATGATTTTTCTAGAAAATCAACTTTTTGAAAATATTTTTACTGATTGTGGTTGAGACCTTGATTTTTACAATGATTCCCAAATTTCAGCCCGTTCGGAACCATAGAGCCAGAAAAAATACCTTTTAAAGTTCGAACCCAACTCTTGCAATAGTGCCCATAAAAATATTTTTTTTTCTAGAAACGCAAATTTTCAAAAATACCTTAACTGATTGTGGTTGAGACGAAGATTTAAACCATGATTCCGAAATTTCAGCCCGTTCGAGGCCATAGAGCCAGAAAAAATGCCCTTTATATTTCGAACCCAAGTATTGCAATAGCGTCCGTAAGAATGATGATTTTTCTAGAAATGCAACTTTTTGAAAACATTTTTACTGATTGTGGTTGAGACCTTGATTTTTACAATGATTCCAAAATTTCAGCCCGTTCGGAACCATAGAGCCAGAAAAAATACCTTTTAAAGTTCGAACCCAACACTTGCAATAGTGCCCATAAAAATAATTTTTTTTCTAGAAACGCAAATTTTCAAAAATACCTAAACTGATTGTGGTTGAGACGAAGATTTAAACCATGATTCCGTAATTTCAGCCCGTTCGAGGCCATAGAGCCAGAAAAAATGCCCTTTAAATTTCGAACCCACGTTTTGCAATAGCGCCCGTAAGAATGATGATTTTTCTAGAAATGCATCTTTTTGAAAATATTTTTACTGATTGTGGTTGAGACCTTGATTTTTACAATGATTCCGAATTTTCAGCCCGTTCGGAGCCATAGAGCCAGAAAAAATGCTCTTTAAATTTCGGACCCAAGTATTGCAATAGCGCCCGTAAGAATGATGATTTTTCTAGAAATGCAACTTTTTGAAAATATTTTTACTGATTGTGGTTAAGACCTTGATTTTTACAATGATTCCGAAATTTTAGCCCGTTCGGAGCCATAGAGCCAGAAAAAATGCCCTTTAAATTTCGAACCCAAGTATTGCAATAGCGCCCGTAAGAATGATGATTTTTCTAGAAATGCAACTTTTTGAAAATATTTTTACTGATTGTGGTTAAAACCTTGATTTTTATAATGATTCCGAAATTTCGGCCCGTTCGGAGCCATGGACACAGAAAAAATGCCCATTAAATTTCGGACCCAAGTATTGCAATAGCGCCCGTAAGAATGATGATTTTTCTAGAAATGCAACTTTTTGAAAATATTTTTACTGATTGTGGTTGAGACCTTGATTTTTAAAGTGATTTGAGCCAGAAAAAATACCTTTTAAATTTCGAACCCAACTCTTGCAATAGTGCCCATAAAAAAAATTATTTTTCTAGAAACGCAAATTTTCAAAAATACCTAAACTGATTGTGGTTAAGACGAAGATTTAAACCATGATTCCGAAATTTCAGCCCGTTCGAGGCCATAGAGCCAGAAAAAATGGCCTTTAAATTTCGAACCCAAGTATTGCAATAGTGCCCATAAAAATAATTATTTTTCTAGAAATGCAAATTTTCAAAATACTTAAACTGATTGTGGTTGAGAAGAAGATTTAAACCATGATTCCGAAATTTCAGCCCGTTCGGAACCATAGAGCCAGAAAAAATAACTATTAAAGTTCGAACCTAACTTTTGCAATAGTACCCATAAAAATAATTATTTTTCTAGAAACGCAAATTTTCAAAAATACCTAAACTGATTGTGGTTGAGACGAAGATTTAACCCATGATTCCGAAATTTCAGCCCGTTCGAGGCCATAGAGCCAGAATAAATGCCCTTTAAATTTCGAACCCAAGTATTGCAATAGCGCCCGTAAGAATGATGATTTTTCTAGAAATGCAACTTTTTGAAAATATTTTTACTGATTGTGGTTGAGACTTTGATTTTTACAATGATTCCGAAATTTCAGCCCGTTCGAGGCCATAGAGCCAGAAAAAATGCCCTTTAAATTTCGAACCCAAGTATTGCAATAGCGCCCGTAAGAATGATGATTTTTCTAGAAAAGAAACTTTTTGAAAATATTTTTACTGATTGTGGTTAAGACCTTGATTTTTACAATGATTCCGAAATTTTAGCCCGTTCGGAGCCATAGAGCCAGAAAAAATGCCCTTTAAATTTCGAACCCAAGTATTGCAATAGCGCCCGTAAGAATGATGATTTTTCTAGAAATGCAACTTTTTGAAAATATTTTTACTGATTGTGGTTAAAACCTTGATTTTTATAATGATTCCGAAATTTCGGCCCGTTCGGAGCCATAGACACAGAAAAAATGCCCATTAAATTTCGGACCCAAGTATTGCAATAGCGCCCGTAAGAATGATGATTTTTCTAGAAATGCAACTTTTTGAAAATATTTTTACTGATTGTGGTTGAGACCTTGATTTTTACAGTGATTTGAGCCAGAAAAAATACCTTTTAAATTTCGAACCCAACTCTTGCAATAGTGCCCATAAAAAAAATTATTTTTCTAGAAACGCAAATTTTCAAAAATACCTAAACTGATTGTGGTTGAGACGAAGATTTAAACCATGATTCCAAAATTTCAGCCCGTTCGGAGCCATAGGGCCAGAAAAAATGCCCTTTAAATTTCGGACCCAAGTATTGCAATAGCGCCCGTAAGAATGATGATTTTTCTAGAAATGCAACTTTTTGAAAATATTTTTACTGATTGAGGTTGAGACCTTGATTTTTACATTGATTCCGAAATTTCAGCCAGTTCGGAACCATAGAGCCAGAAAAAATACCTTTTAAACTTCGAACCAGACTCTTGCAATAGTGCCCATAAAAACAAATATTTTTCTAGAAACGCAAATTTTCAAAAAAACCTAAACTGATTGTGGTTGAGACGAAGATTTAAACCATGATTCCGAAATTTCAGCCCGTTCGAGGCCATAGAACCAGAAAAAATGCCCTTTAAATTTCGGACCCAAGTATTGCAATAGCGCCCGTAAGAATGATGATTTTTCTAGAAATGCAACATTTTGAAAATATTTTTACTGATTGAGGTTGAGACCTTGATTTTTACATTGATTCCGAAATTTCAGCCAGTTCGGAACCATAGAGCCAGAAAAAATACCTTTTAAACTTCGAACCAGACTCTTGCAATAGTGCCCATAAAAACAAATATTTTTCTAGAAACGCAAATTTTCAAAAAAACCTAAACTGATTGTGGTTGAGACGAAGATTTAAACCATGATTCCGAAATTTCAGCCCGTCCGGAGCCATAGAGCTAGAAAAAAGGCCTTTAAAAGTTCGAACCCAGGTCTTGCAATAATGCCCGTAAGAATGTTGATTTTTCTATAAATGCAACTTTTTGAAAATATTTTAACTGATCGTGGTTAAGACCTTGATTTTTACATTGATTCCGAAATTTCAGCCCGTTCAGAGCCAAAGAGCCAGAAAAAATGCCATTTAAATTTCGGACCCAAGTATTGCAATAGCGCCCGAAAGAATGATGATTTTTCTAGAAATGCAACTTTTTGAAAATATTTTTACTGATTGTGGTTGAGACCTTGATTTTTACAATGATTCCGAAATTTCAGCCCGTTCGGAGCCATAGATCCAGAAAAAATGCCCTTTAAATTTCGAACCCAAGTATTGCAATAGCGCCCGTAAGAATGATGATTTTTCTAGAAATGCAACTTTTTGAAAATATTTTTACTGATTGTGGTTGAGAACTTGATTTTAACAATGATTCCGAAATTTCATCCCGTTCGGAACAATAGAGCCAGAAAAAATACTTTTTAAAAATTCGAACCCAATTCTTGCAATAGTGCCCATAAAAATAATTATTTTTCTAGAAACGCAATTTTTCAAAAATACCTAAACTGATTGTGGTTGAGACGAAGATTTAAACCATGATTCCGAAATTTCAGCCCGTTCGAGGCCATAGAGCCAGAAAAAATGGCCTTTGAATTGCAAAATAGCGCCCGTAAGAATGATGATTTTTCTAGAAATGCAACTTTTTGATAATATTTTTACTGATTGTGGTTGAGACCTTGATTTTTACAATGATTCCAAAATTTCAGCCCGTTCGGAACCATAAAGCAAGAAAAAATACGTTTTAAAGTTCGAACCCAACTCTTGCAATAGTGCCCATAAAAATAATTATTTTTCTAGAAATGCAAATTTTCGAAAATACCTAAACTGATTGTGGTTGAGAAGAAGATTTAAACCATGATTCCGAAATTTCAGCCCGTTCGGAACCATAGAGCCAGAAAAAATAACTTTTAAAGTTCGAACCCAACTATTGCAATAGTGCCCATAAAAATAATTATTTTTCTAGAAATGCAAATTTTCAAAATACTTAAACTGATTGTGGTTGAGAAGAAGATTTAAACCATGATTCCGAAATTTCAGCCCGTTCGGAACCATAGAGCCAGAAAAAATAACTATTAAAGTTCGAACCTAACTTTTGCAATAGTGCCCATAAAAATAACTATTTTTCTAGAAACGCAAATTTTCAAAAGTACCTAAACTGATTGTGGTTGAGACGAAGATTTAACCCATGATTCCGAAATTTCAGCCCGTTCGAGGCCATAGAGCCAGAATAAATGCCCTTTAAATTTCGAACCCAAGTATTGCAATAGCGCCCGTAAGAATGATGATTTTTCTAGAAATGCAACTTTTTGAAAATATTTTTACTGATTGTGGTTGAGACCTTGATTTTTACAATGATTCCGAAATTTCAGCCCGTTCGGAGCCATAGATCCAGAAAAAATGCCCTTTAAATTTCGAACCCAAGTATCGCAATAGCGCCCGTAAGAATGATGATTTTTCTAGAAATGCAACTTTTTGAAAATATTTTTACTGATTGTGGTTGAGACCTTGATTTTTACAATGATTCCGAAATTTCAGCCCGTTCGGAGCCATAGAGCCAGAAAAAATGCTCTTTAAATTTCGGACCCAAGTATTGCAATAGCGCCCGTAAGAATGATGATTTTTCTAGAAATGCAACTTTTTGAAAATATTTTTACTGATTGTGGTTGAGAACTTGATTTTAACAATGATTCCGAAATTTCATCCCGTTCGAAACAATAGAGCCAGAAAAAATACGTTTTAAAAATTCGAACCCAATTCTTGCAATAGTGCCCATAAAAATAATTATTTTTCTAGAAACGCAATTTTTCAAAAATACCTAAACTGATTGTGGTTGAGAAGAAGATTTAAACCATGATTCCGAAATTTCAGCCCGTTCGAGGCCATAGAGCCAGAAAAAATGGCCTTTGAATTGCAAAATAGCGCCCGTAAGAATGATGATTTTTCTAGAAATGCAACTTTTTGATAATATTTTTACTGATTGTGGTTGAGACCTTGATTTTTACAATGATTCCGATATTTCAGCCCGTTCGGAACCATAAAGCAAGAAAAAATAGGTTTTAAAGTTCGAACCCAACTCTTGCAATAGTGGCCATAAAAATAATTATTTTTCTAGAAATGCAAATTTTCGATAATACCTAAACTGATTGTGGTTGAGAAGAAGATTTAAACCATGATTCCGAAATTTCAGCCCGTTCGGAACCATAGAGCCAGAAAAAATAACTTTTAAAGTTCGAACCCAACTATTGCAATAGTGCCCATAAAAATAATTATTTTTCTAGAAATGCAAATTTTCGAAAATACCTAAACTGAATGTGGTTGAGAAGAAGATTTAAACCATGATTCCGAAATTTCAGCCCGTTCGGAACCATAGAGCCAGAAAAAATAACTTTTAAAGTTCGAACCCAACTATTGCAATAGTGCCCATAAAAATAATTATTTTTCTAGAAATGCAAATTTTCAAAATACTTAAACTGATTGTGGTTGAGAAGAAGATTTAAACCATGATTCCGAAATTTCAGCCCGTTCGAAACCATAGAGCCAGAAAAAATAACTATTAAAGTTCGAACCTAACTTTTGCAATAGTGCCCATAAAAATAACTATTTTTCTAGAAACGCAAATTTTCAAAAATACCTAAACTGATTGTGGTTGAGACGAAGATTTAACCCATGATTCCGAAATTTCAGCCCGTTCGAGGCCATAGAGCCAGAATAAATGCCCTTTAAATTTCGAACCCAAGTATTGCAATAGCTCCCGTAAGAATGATGATTTTTCTAGAAATGCAACTTTTTGAAAATATTTTTACTGATTGTGGTTGAGACCTTGATTTTTACAATGATTCCGAAATTTCAGCCCGTTCGGAGCCATAGAGCCAGAAAAAATGCTCTTTAAATTTCGGACCCAAGTTTTGCAATAGCGCCCGTAAGAATGATGATTTTTCTAGAAATGCAACTTTTTGAAAATATTTTTACTGATTGTGGTTGAGACCTTGATTTTTACAATGATTCCGAAATTTCAGCCCGTTCGGAGCCATAGATCCAGAAAAAATGCCCTTTAAATTTCGAACCCAAGTATTGCAATAGCGCCCGTAAGAATGATGATTTTTCTAGAAATGCAACTTTTTGAAAATATTTTTACTGATTGTGGTTGAGAACTTGATTTTAACAATGATTCCGAAATTTCATCCCGTTCGGAACAATAGAGCCAGAAAAAATACGTTTTAAAAATTCGAACCCAATTCTTGCAATAGTGCCCATAAAAATAATTATTTTTCTAGAAACGCAATTTTTCAAAAATACCTAAACTGATTGTGGTTGATATTAAAACACGTTGCTTTTCGCAATAGACAAAAGAATAATCTTTATTGTTCTTAAAATTTATTTGAAATGTTACACATTGTTTCAATATAGATGGCGCCACTAAACACATTTGATAATTTTGTTACAATTATTCTAATACTCCCACTTAACAAAATAAATGTGAATTTGTAAACAGAATACATAGATATTGTTTTATTTAACTTTAATTCCCAGCATGTCCATGAACTTATAATGCTTAGTTGACAAAAGACCCTTGGTTAACAAGTCAGCGGGCATTTCCTGAGTTGAAATGTATTCAATATTAATTAATTTATTTTTAACTGCATCTCTAACATAATGATACCGAACATCAATATGTTTTGATCTAGCATGTGCCTGATGACTTGTTGCTAATTTTAATGCACTTTGATTATCACAATTCAATTTAATTACACATTTTTTACCAGTAAGTTCATACATAAGATTTCTGAAATAAACAGCTTCTCTAGATGCCTCTGAGAGCAATATATTCTGCCTCAGTACTGGATAAGGAGACACTCTTTTGTTTTTAACTTTGCCAGGAAATCACAGAACCACCCATTACAAAACAGAACCCAGTATAAGACTTACGATCCAGACTATCACTAGCCCAGTCTGCATCAACAAAACCTGTCAGCTCTACATTTTCCTTACAATATGTTAAACAATAGTGTTTTGTCTTTTGTAAATAATTTAATATTCGTTTAGCATAACTAAAATGAGTTTCATTATAACTGTTATTGAACTGGCTGAGATAACTAAGGGAATACGACAAGTCTGGTCTAGTCAAAACTGCCAAATACATAAGGCTTCCAATTAGCTTTTGATATGGAATGTTTACTACACAATTTTCAGCCTTTTCTATGTTCAACTTACTCTCAATGGGGGTATCTGAAGTTTTACAATTGGACATATTAAACCTTAATAATAATTGCTCTATATATTCCTGCTGATCTATAGTTATAGTCTTACATTCTTTGTTTACACTAATTCGCATGCCTAAGTAACGTCTAACAGGACCTAAATCTTTTAATTTAAATTGAGAACTTAATACTTTTTTTAATTTTTCTGTTTCTGCAATACTATTAGAAAAAATTAAGAAATCGTCAACATATATAGCTACAATAATCTTGACATTCTCATAAAAAAATGTAAACAAGCATGGTTCAAATTTACTTATTTTAAAACCAAAGTTCAGCAAACAATCTTTCACTTTTTCATACCAGACTAAAGCAGACTGTTTCAGTCCGTATATAGCTCTTTTTAATTTCAAGACCTTTCTAATTTGCTTATTTACAAAACCTTCTGGAATTGACATGTAAATATTTTCTTTTAAATTTCCATTTAAAAAAGCTGTTGTCACATCTAGATGTGTTATGTCCATATCCCACTGTACACTCAGAGCAAATAACATTCTCAGCGTAGAATGTTTTATGACAGGAGAAAAAGTGTTCTCATAATCAATACCACGTCGTTGCGTAAAACCTTTAGCCACGAGTCGGGCACGATACCGCACTTTATCATTCACATCTAGTTTTTTATTTAACACCCACTTGTTTTGCACAATTAATCCATTACTTGGTATATCAACAATTTCCCACGCATCGTTATCCTCGAACGACTGAAGCTCCTCTCGCATGGCCTGTCTCCACTGATCAGCTTCTGGTCCATTCAGCGCTTCTGAGAAGTCTATTTGTTCGACATCTGGATTGGAATTGGAAATACAGATATTACCAAACCCAAAACGTTCCGGAGGTTTTCGTGTTCTCTTCTCCTGTTCTGGTAATTCTGGAATTGGTTGCAACTCACTGATTGAGATATCTGTCTCTATGTTTGTGATGCTTGTATCGTCATCATTTTCACTAGCCGGATCAGTATATACAGATGTATTTGAATTTTGGAGAGATTCATCCATTGAAGACTCCCCCACTGAATCTCTGCCATCTTCGTTTGTTGCCGGAGACTCATGCCCTTCAAATTCAACATCATCCTGTATCCATTCTGCTATGTTTTCTGCATTGATTTCCGATGATACTGTTTCTTCTTCTATCACTATTATATCTCTCTTTATAGTTATAATATTTTTTATGGGATCATATACACGATATCCCTTTACTGTTTCTGAAAATCCTACAAGAATCTGCATTTTAGCCTTCTTGTCCCATTTTAATCTTCTTTCCTTCGGTATGTGGACCATTACGGGGCTGCCAAATAGGCGTATATGACTTAAATCTGGTTTCTTTTTATACCACGCTTCATAGGGTGTTTTATTTCCCAAACTTGAAGTTACAGATCTATTTTTTAGGTATACTGCTGTATTAGCTGCTTCAGCCCAGAACTTTTTTCTAATTTCGCATTAAAAAGTAAGCATCGCGCTTTCTCTATAATAGTTCTATTAGCCCGTTCACAAACACCATTTTGTTCAGGTGTGTATGCAGTTGTCTTCTGGGGTATAATTCATTCTCTGAGTAAGTAATTCTCCATCTCACCACTACAAAATTCACCACCATTATCTGTGCGTAATATTTTTATTTTTGTTTTCTGACTATTTTCAGTCATTGCTTTAAAATTCTTAAATATCTTGAAGACTTCATTTTTATATTTGTGGAAGTATATGAAGGTCATACGACTGTGATCATCAATGAACAAGACAAAATACCTAGCACCACCTATGGACTTCGTTTCCATAGGACCACATACATCTGCATGTATTGTATGTAGTATTTCTGTATTTATTTTTCCAACATGATGAAATGGTAACCTCATTTGTTTACCTTCGCAACAGGTCACACATTTCGCCATTGTCATATCACTGGTACCCGGGTAGGACAATCCATCTACAATGCCGTTCTTCATTTTATTTAAATCATTACTGTTAATATGCGCTAACCGCCTGTGCCAAAGATCTGCATTTGCTACAGCAGGTGCTGCCAGTATACAATCTGCTACTTTGATGTTTAGCTTGTACACTCCATTTATTGACGTTCCTGTGGCCACCAACACATTCTTAGTGTTACGTATGTAGCATTTGTTTTCACCAAAAACAACATTGTTTCCGTTCTTGATTAGTTCGCTCACTGACAACAGGTTTGTTGTTAAGCTCGGTATGCAAAGCACATCTTTAACCATGATATCGTAGTTGCAGTTAGTTATTATTTGTACATCTCCGGAACACAAAACTGGCACTTTCATATTATTCGCGACGGTTATCTCTGATAAATATGGCTTAAAATTTGCGTGTTTTATCCACTCTTTGTTGGACGTCATGTGTGCACTTGCGCCACTGTCAATGTACCATTCGTTTTTATTGTATTCTCCGTTCAAAAAAACTACACTAAAAGCATTTGATTGTTTGTTTTTTTGTAACACTGGACACTGGTTTCGATAATGACCCTTCTGTTTACATTTGTAACAAGTGATAGTCTTGTCACCTGTCACTTTTGAGTTTTTCGATGACGTCGCGCCATTTTTAAATTTCTGCTTGTAGCTTTTATTTGCAGCAAATGCTGCGCCGCTGGAATCCACGTCATTCTTTGAAACCTCAATATCAATCAACTTAGATTTTATTAAATCGGTGGTAATTTGCATTCCTGAGTGCTCCACCGCCATAATCATTGGCATGAATTTTTCTGGCAGACCTGCGAGAAGTAACGATCCGACCCATTCTTCTGTAATTGCAAATCCTGTGCCCTTCAATCTCTGAGCTGTTTCGACTACTTGCGTGACGTAGGAAGTCATGGAATCACAATTTTCTTGTCGTAACGAGATTAAATGTCTTAGTAGAGATATTTTACGAGAAAAGCCTGAGTCATCAAATATAGACCTCAGTTTAATCCATAACTCTAAAGTTGTTTTTGTTTCCTTAATATGCACGTACAATCCAGGGTCAATAGTTAAAACTAGCTTCGCCTTGGCTTAAACCATGATTCCGAAATTTCAGCCCGTTCGAGGCCATAGAGCCAGAAAAAATGGCCTTTGAATTGCAAAATAGCGCCCATAAGAATGATGATTTTTCTAGAAATGCAACTTTTTGGTAATATTTTTACTGATTGTGGTTGAGACCTTGATTTTTACAATGATTCCGAAATTTCAGCCCGTTCGGAACCATAGAGCCAGAAAAAATAACTTTTAAAGTTCGAACCCAACTATTGCAATAGTGCCCATAAAAATAACTATTTTTCTAGAAACGCAAATTTTCAAAAATACCTAAACTGATTGTGGTTGAGACGAAGATTTAACCCATGATTCCGAAATTTCAGCCCGTTCGAGGTCATAGAGCCAGAATAAATGCCCTTTAAATTTCGAACCCAAGTATTGCAATAGCGCCCGTAAGAATGATGATTTTTCTAGAAATGCAACTTTTTGAAAATATTTTTACTGATTGTGGTTGAGACCTTGATTTTTACAATGATTCCGAAATTTCAGCCCGTTTGGAGCCATAGATCCAGAAAAAATGCCCTTTAAATTTCGAACCCAAGTATTGCAATAGCGCCCGTAAGAATGATGATTTTTCTAGAAATGCAACTTTTTGAAAATATTTTTACTGATTGTGGTTGAGACCTTGATTTTTACAATGATTCCGAAATTTCAGCCCGTTCGGAGCCATATCCAGAAAAAATGCTCTTTAAATTTCGGACCCAAGTATTGCAATAGCGCCCGTAAGAATGATGATTTTTCTAGAAATGCAACTTTTTGAAAATATTTTTACTGATTGTGGTTGAGACTTTGATTTTTACAATGATTCCAAAATTTCAGCCAGTTCGGAGCCATAGGGCCAGAAAAAATGCCCTTTAAATTTCGGACCCAAGTGTTGCAATAGCGCCCGTAAGAATGATGATTTTTCTAGAAATTCAACTTTTTGAAAATATTTTTACTGATTGTGGTTGAGACTTTGATTTTTACAATGATTCCGAAATTTCAGCCCGTTCGGAGCCATAGATCCAGAAAAAATGCCCTTTAAATTTCGAACCCAAGTATTGCAATAGCGCCCGTAAGAATGATGATTTTTCTAGAAATTCAACTTTTTGAAAATATTTTTACTGATTGTGGTTGAGACCTTGATTTTTACATTGATTCCGAAATTTTAGCCCGTTCGGAACAATAGAGCCAGAAAAAATACGTTTTAAAAATTCGAACCCAATTCTTGCAATAGTGCCCATAAAAATAATTATTTTTCTAGAAACGCAATTTTTCAAAAATACCTAAACTGATTGTGGTTGAGACGAAGATTTAAACCATGATTCCGAAATTTCAGCCCGTTCGAGGCCATAGAGCCAGAAAAAATGGCCTTTGAATTGCAAAATAGCGCCCGTAAGAATGATGATTTTTCTAGAAATGCAACTTTTTGATAATATTTTTACTGATTGTGGTTGAGACCTTGATTTTTACAATGATTCCGAAATTTCAGCCCGTTCGGAACCATAAAGCAAAAAAAATACGTTTTAAAGTTCGAACCCAACTCTTGCAATAGTGCCTATAAAAATAATTATTTTTCTAGAAATGCAAATTTTCGAAAATACCTAAACTGATTGTGGTTGAGAAGAAGATTTAAACCATGATTCCGAAATTTCAGCCCGTTCGGAACCATAGAGCCAGAAAAAATAACTTTTAAAGTTCGAACCCAACTATTGCAATAGTGCCCATAAAAATAATTATTTTTCTAGAAATGCAAATTTTCAAAATACTTAAACTGATTGTGGTTGAGAAGAAGATTTAAACCATGATTCCGAAATTTCAGCCCGTTCGGAACCATAGAGCCAGAAAAAATAACTATTAAAGTTCGAACCTAACTTTTGCAATAGTGCCCATAAAAATAACTATTTTTCTAGAAACGCAAATTTTCAAAAATACCTAAACTGATTGTGGTTGAGACGAAGATTTAACCCATGATTCCGAAATTTCAGCCCGTTCGAGGCCATAGAGCCAGAATAAATGCCCTTTAAATTTCGAACCCAAGTTTTGCAATAGCGCCCGTAAGAATGATGATTTTTCTAGAAATGCAACTTTTTGAAAATATTTTTACTGATTGTGGTTGAGACTTTGATTTTTACAATGATTCCAAAATTTCAGCCAGTTCGGAGCCATAGGGCCAGAAAAAATGCCCTTTAAATTTCGGACCCAAGTGTTGCAATAGCGCCCGTAAGAATGATGATTTTTCTAGAAATTCAACTTTTTGAAAATATTTTTACTGATTGTGGTTGAGACTTTGATTTTTACAATGATTCCGAAATTTCAGCCCGTTCGGAGCCATATCCAGAAAAAATGCCCTTTAAATTTCGAACCCAAGTATTGCAATAGCGCCCGTAAGAATGATGATTTTTCTAGAAATGCAACTTTTTGAAAATATTTTTACTGATTGTGGTTGAGACCTTGATTTTTACATTGATTCCGAAATTTTAGCCCGTTCGGAGCCATAGAGCCAGAAAAAATGCCCTTTAAATTTCGAACCCAAGTATTGCAATAGCGCCCGTAAGAATGATGATTTTTCTAGAAATGCAACTTTTTGAAAATATTTATACTGATTGTGGTTGAGACCTAGATTTTTACAATGATTCCAAAATTTCAGCCCGTTCGGAACCATAGAGCCAGAAAAAATACCTTTTAAAGTTCGAACCCAACTCTTGCAATAGTGCCCATAAAAATAATTATTTTTCTAGAAACGCAAATTTTCAAAAATACCTAAACTGATTGTGGTTAAGAAGAAGATTTAAACCATGATTCCGAAATTTCAGCCCGTTCGAGGCCATAGAGCCAGAAAAAATGGCCTTTAAATTTCGAACCCAAGTATTGCAATAGCGCCCGTAAGAATGATGATTTTTCTAGAAATGCAACTTTTTGAAAATATTTTTACTGATTGTGGTTGAGACCTTGATTTTTACATTGATTCCGAAATTTTAGCCCGTTCGGAGCCATAGAGCCAGAAAAAATGCCCTTTAAATTTCGAACCCAAGTATTGCAATAGCGCCCGTAAGAATGATGATTTTTCTAGAAATGCAACTTTTTGAAAATATTTTTACTGATTGTGGTTGAGAACTTGATTTTAACAATGATTCCGAAATTTCATCCCGTTCGGAACAATAGAGCCAGAAAAAATACGTTTTAAAAATTCGAACCCAATTCTTGCAATAGTGCCCATAAAAATAATTATTTTTCTAGAAACGCAATTTTTCAAAAATACCTAAACTGATTGTGGTTGAGACGAAGATTTAAACCATGATTCCGAAATTTCAGCCCGTTCGAGGCCATAGAGCCAGAAAAAATGGCCTTTGAATTGCAAAATAGCGCCCGTAAGAATGATGATTTTTCTAGAAATGCAACTTTTTGATAATATTTTTACTGATTGTGGTTGAGACCTTGATTTTTACAATGATTCCGAAATTTCAGCCCGTTCGGAACCATAAAGCAAGAAAAAATACGTTTTAAAGTTCGAACCCAACTCTTGCAATAGTGCCCATAAAAATAATTATTTTTCTAGAAATGCAAATTTTCGAAAATACCTAAACTGATTGTGGTTGAGAAGAAGATTTAAACAATGATTCCGAAATTTCAGCCCGTTCGGAACCATAGAGCCAGAAAAAATAACTTTTAAAGTTCGAACCCAACTATTGCAATAGTGCCCATAAAAATAATTATTTTTCTAGAAATGCAAATTTTCAAAATACTTAAACTGATTGTGGTTGAGAAGAAGATTTAAACCATGATTCAGAAATTTCAGCCCGTTCGGAACCATAGAGCCAGAAAAAATAACTATTAAAGTTCGAACCTAACTTTTGCAATAGTGCCCATAAAAATAACTATTTTTCTAGAAACGCAAATTTTCAAAAATACCTAAACTGATTGTGGTTGAGACGAAGATTTAACCCATGATTCCGAAATTTCAGCCCGTTCGAGGCCATAGAGCCAGAATAAATGCCCTTTAAATTTCGAACCCAAGTATTGCAATAGCGCCCGTAAGAATGATGATTTTTCTAGAAATGCAACTTTTTGAAAATATTTTTACTGATTGTGGTTGAGACCTTGATTTTTACAATGATTCCGAAATTTCAGCCCGTTTGGAGCCATAGATCCAGAAAAAATGCCCTTTAAATTTCGAACCCAAGTATTGCAATAGTGCCCGAAAGAATGATGATTTTTCTAGAAATGCAACTTTTTGAAAATATTTTTACTGATTGTGGTTGAGACCTTGATTTTTACAATGAATCCGAAGTTTCAGCCCGTTCGGAGCCATAGAGCCAGAAAAAATGCTCTTTAAATTTCGGACCCAAGTATTGCAATAGCGCCCGTAAGAATGATGATTTTTCTAGAAATGCAACTTTTTGAAAATATTTTTACTGATTGTGGTTGAGAACTTGATTTTAACAATGATTCCGAAATTTCATCCCGTTCGGAACAATAGAGCCAGAAAAAATACGTTTTAAAAATTCGAACCCAATTTTTGCAATAGTGCCCATAAAAATAATTATTTTTCTAGAAACGCAAATTTTCAAAAATACCTAAACTGATTGTGGTTAAGAAGAAGATTAAAACCATGATTCCGAAATTTCAGCCCGTTCGAGGCCATAGAGCCAGAAAAAATGGCCTTTAAATTTCGAACCCAAGTATTGCAATAGCGTCCGTAAGAATGATGATTTTTCTAGAAATGCAACTTTTTGATAATATTTTTACTGATTGTGGTTGAGACCTTAATTTTTACAATGATTCCGAAATTTTAGCCCGTTCGGAGCCATAGAGCCAGAAAAAATGCCCATTAAATTTCGAACCCAAGTATTGCAATAGCGGCGGTAATAATGATGATTTTTCTAGAAATGCAACTATTTGAAAATATTTTTACTGATTGTGGTTGAGACCTCGATTTAAACAATTATTCCAAAATTTCAGCCCGTTCGGAACCATAGAGCCAGAAAAAATACCTTTTAAAGTTCGAACCCAACTCTTGCAATAGTGCCCATAAAAATAATTTTTTTTCTAGAAACGCAAATTTTCAAAAATACCTAAACTGATTGTGGTTGAGACGAAGATTTAAACCATGATTCCGAAATTTCAGCCCGTTCGAGGCCATAGAGCCAGAAAAAATGCCCTTTATATTTCGAACCCAAGTATTGCAATAGCGTCCGTAAGAATGATGATTTTTCTAGAAATGCAACATTTTGAAAATATTTTTACTGATTGTGGTTAAGACCTTGATTTTTACAATGATTCCGAAATTTTAGCCCGTTCGGAGCCATAGAGCCAGAAAAAATGCACTTTAAATTTCGGACCCAAGTATTGCAATAGCGCCCGTAAGAATGATGATTTTTCTAGAAATGCAATTTTTTGAAAGTATTTTTACTGATTGTGGTTGAGACCTTCAATTTAACAATGATTCCGAAATTTCATCCCGTTCGGAACCATAGAGCCAGAAAAAATACGTTTTAAAAATTCGAACCCAATTCTTGCAATAGTGCCCATAAAAATAATTATTTTTCTAGAAACGCAAATTTTCAAAAATACCTAAATTGATTGTGGTTGAGACGAAGATTTAAACCATGATTCCGAAATTTCAGCCCGTTCGAGGCCATAGAGCCAGAAAAAATGCCCTTTATATTTCGAACCCAAGTATTGCAATAGCGTCCGTAAGAATGATGATTTTTCTAGAAATGCAACTTTTTGAAAATATTTTTACTGATTGTGGTTGAGACCTTGATTTTTACAATAATTCCGAAATTTAAGCCCGTTCGGAGCCATAGAGCCAGAAAAAATGCCCTTTAAATTTCGAACCCAAGTATTGCAATAGCGCCCGTAAGATTGATGATTTTTCTAGAAATGCAACTTTTTGAAAATATTTTTACTGATTGTGGTTGAGACCTTGATTTTTACAATGATTCCGAAATTTCAGCCCGTTCGGAGCCATAGACACAGAAAAAATGCCCTTTAAATTTCGGACCCAAGTATTGCAATAGTGCCCGTAAGAATGATGATTTTTCTAGAAATGAAAATTTTTTGAAAATATTCTTACTGGTTGTGTTGCTGTTGATACAGTGATTATTACCATGAATCCGAAATTTCAGCCCGTTCGGGGCCATAGAGCCAGAAAAAATGCCTTTTAATGTTCGAACCCAAGTCTTGCAATAGTGCCCGTAAGAATGATGAATTTACTAGAAATGTCACTTTTTGAAAATATTCTACTGATTGTGGTTGAGAACAAGATTTTAACCATGATTCTGAAATTTCAGCACGTTCAGAGCCATGGAGCCAGGAAAAAGTCCTTTTAAAGTTCGAACCGAAGTATTGCAATAGCGCCCGTAAGAATGATGATTTTTCTAGAAATGCAACTTTTTGAAAATATTTTAAATGATTGTGATTGAGACCTTGATTTTTAGAATGATTCCGAAATATCAGCCCGTTCCGAGCCATAGAGCCAGAAAAAATACCTTTTAAAGTTTGAACCCAACTCTTGCAATAGTGCCCATAATGATAATTATTTTTCTAGAAATGCAAATTTTCAAATATACCTAAACTGATTGAAATGAAAAATTTTTGAAAATATTCTTACTGGTTGTGGTTGATACAGTGATTTTTACCATGAATCCGAAAATTCAGCCCGTCGGGGCCATAGAGCCAGAAAAAATGGCTTTTAATGTTCAAACCCAAGTCTTGCAATAGTGCCCGTAAGAATGATGAATTTACTAGAAATGACACTTTTTGAAAATATTCTACTGATTGTGGTTGAGACAAAGATTTAAACCATGATTCTGAAATTTCAGCACGTTCAGAGCCATGGAGCCAGGAAAAAGTCCTTTTAAAGTTCGAACCCAAGTTTTCAAATAGAATCTGTAAGAATAAGAATTTTCTAGATATTCAAGTTTTTGAAAATATTTTTACTGATTGTGGTTGAGACCTTGATTTTTACAATGATTCCATATTTCAGCCCGTTTGGAGCCATAGAGCCAGAAAAAATGCATTTTTATATTCGAACCCAAGTCTTCCAATAGTGCCCGTGAGAATGATGATTTTTCTAGAAAATCAACTTTTTGAAAATATTTTTACTGATTGTGGTTGAGACCTTGATTTTTACAATGATTCCAAAATTTCAGCCCGTTCGGAACCATAGAGCCAGAAAAAATACCTTTTAAAGTTCGAACCCAACTCTTGCAATAGTGCCCATAAAAATATTTTTTTTCTAGAAACGCAAATTTTCAAAAATACCTAAACTGATTGTGGTTGAGACGAAGATTTAAACCATGATTCTGAAATTTCAGCACGTTCAGAGCCATGGAGCCAGGAAAAAGTCCTTTTAAAGTTCGAACCCAAGTATTGCAATAGCGCCCGTAAGAATGATGATTTTTCTAGAAATGCAACTTTTTGAAAATATTTTAAATGATTGTGATTGAGACCTTGATTTTTACAATGATTCCGAAATATCAGCCCGTTCCGAGCCATACAGCCAGAAAAAATACCTTTTAAAGTTTGAACCCAACTCTTGCAATAGTGCCCATTATGAGAATTATTTTTCTAGAAATGCAAATTTTCAAATATACCTAAACTGATTGAAATGAAAAATTTTTGAAAATATTCTTACTGGTTGTGGATGATACAGTGATTTTTACCATGAATCCGAAATTTCAGCCCGTCGGGGCCATAGAGCCAGAAAAAATGGCTTTTAATGTTCAAACCCAAGTCTTGCAATAGTGCCCGTAAGAATGATGAATTTACTAGAAATGACACTTTTTGAAAATATTCTACTGATTGTGGTTGAGACAAAGATTTAAACCATGATTCGGAAATTTCAGCACGTTCAAAGCCATGGAGCCAGGAAAAAGTCCTTTTAAAGTTCGAACCCAAGTTTTCAAATAGAATCTGTAAGAATAAGAATTTTCTAGATATTCAAGTTTTTGAAAATATTTTTACTGATTGTGGTTGAGACCTTGATTTTTACAATGATTCCAAATTTCAGCCCGTTTGGAGCCATAGAGCCAGAAAAAATGCATTTTTATATTCGAACCCAAGTCTTCCAATAGTGCCCGTGAGAATGATGATTTTTCTAGAAAATCAACTTTTTGAAAATATTTTTACTGATTGTGGTTGAGACCTTGATTTTTACAATGATTCCAAAATTTCAGCCCGTTCGGAACCATAGAGCCAGAAAAAATACCTTTTAAAGTTCGAACCCAACTCTTGCAATAGTGCCCATAAAAATATTTTTTTTTCTAGAAACGCAAATTTTCAAAAGTACCTTAACTGATTGTGGTTGAGACGAAGATTTAAACCATGATTCCGAAATTTCAGCCCGTTCGAGGCCATACAGCCAGAAAAAATGCCTTTTATATTTCGAACCCAAGTATTGCAATAGCGTCCGTAAGAATGATGATTTTTCTAGAAATGAAACTTTTTGAAAATATTTTTACTGATTGTGGTTGAGACCTTGATTTTTACAATGATTCCAAAATTTCAGCCCGTTCGGAACCATAGAGCCAGAAAAAATACCTTTTAAAGTTCGAACCCAACACTTGCAATAGTGCCCATAAAAATAATTATTTTTCTAGAAACGCAAATTTTCAAAAATACCTAAACTGATTGTGGTTGAGACGAAGATTTAAACCATTATTCCGAAATTTCAGCCCGTTCGAGGCCATAGAGCCAGAAAAAATGGCCTTTAAATTTCGAACCCAAGTATTGCAATAGAGCCCGTAATAATTATGATTTTTCTAGAAATGCAACTTTTTGAAAATATTTTTACTGATTGTGGTTGAGTCCTTGATTTTTAAATGATTCCTAATTTTCATCCCGTTCGGAGCCATAGAGCCAAAACAAATGCTCTTTAAATTTCGTACCCAAGTATTGCAATAGCGCCCGTAAGAATGATAATTTTTCTAGAAATGCAAATTTTCAAAAATACCTAAACTGATTGTGGTTGAGACGAAGATTTAAACCATGATTCCGAAATTTCAGCCCGTTCGAGGCCATAGAGCCAGAAAAAATGCCCTTTATATTTCGAACCCAAGTATTGCAATAGCGTCCGTAAGAATGATGATTTTTCTAGAAATGCAACTTTTTGAAAATATTTTTACTGATTGTGGTTGAGACCTTGATTTTTACAATAATTCCGAAATTTAAGCACGTTCGGAGCCATAGAGCCAGAAAAAATGCCCTTTAAATTTCGAACCCAAGTATTGCAATAGCGCCCGTAAGAATGATGATTTTTCTAGAAATGCAACTTTTTGAAAATATTTTTACTGATTGTGGTTGAGACCTTGATTTTTACAATGATTCCGAAATTTCAGCCCGTTCGGAGCCATAGACACAGAAAAAATGCCCTTTAAATTTCGGACCCAAGTATTGCAATAGTGCCCGTAAGAATGATGATTTTTCTAGAAATGAAAATTTTTTGAAAATATTCTTACTGGTTGTGTTGCTGTTGATACAGTGATTTTTACCATGAATCCGAAATTTCAGCCCGTTCGGGGCCATAGAGCCAGAAAAAATGCCTTTTAATGTTCGAACCCAAGTCTTGCAATAGTGCCCGTAAGAATGATGAATTTACTAGAAATGTCACTTTTTGAAAATATTCTACTGATTGTGGTTGAGAACAAGATTTTAACCATGATTCTGAAATTTCAGCACGTTCAGAGCCATGGAGCCAGGAAAAAGTCCTTTTAAAGTTCGAACCGAAGTATTGCAATAGCGCCCGTAAGAATGATGATTTTTCTAGAAATGCAACTTTTTGAAAATATTTTAAATGATTGTGATTGAGACCTTGATTTTTACAATGATTCCGAAATATCAGCCCGTTCCGAGCCATAGAGCCAGAAAAAATACCTTTTAAAGTTTGAACCCAACTCTTGCAATAGTGCCCATAATGATAATTATTTTTCTTGAAATGCAAATTTTCAAATATACCTAAAATGATTGAAATGAAAAATTTTTGAAAATATTCTTACTGGTTGTGGTTGATACAGTGATTTTTACCATGAATCCGAAATTTCAGCCCGTCGGGGCCATAGAGCCAGAAAAAATGGCTTTTAATGTTCAAACCCAAGTCTTGCAATAGTGCCCGTAAGAATGATGAATTTACTAGAAATGACACTTTTTGAAAATATTCTACTGATTGTGGTTGAGACAAAGATTTAAACCATGATTCTGAAATTTCAGCACGTTCAGAGCCATGGAGCCAGGAAAAAGTCCTTTTAAAGTTCGAACCCAAGTTTTCAAATAGAATCTGTAAGAATAAGAATTTTCTAGATATTCAAGTTTTTGAAAATATTTTTACTGATTGTGGTTGAGACCTTGATTTTTACAATGATTCCAAATTTCAGCCCGTTTGGAGCCATAGAGCCAGAAAAAATGCATTTTTATATTCGAACCCAAGTCTTCCAATAGTGCCCGTGAGAATGATGATTTTTCTAGAAAATCAACTTTTTGAAAATATTTTTACTGATTGTGGTTGAGACCTTGATTTTTACAATGATTCCCAAATTTCAGCCCGTTCGGAACCATAGAGCCAGAAAAAATACCTTTTAAAGTTCGAACCCAACTCTTGCAATAGTGCCCATAAAAATATTTTTTTTTCTAGAAACGCAAATTTTCAAAAATACCTTAACTGATTGTGGTTGAGACGAAGATTTAAACCATGATTCCGAAATTTCAGCCCGTTCGAGGCCATAGAGCCAGAAAAAATGCCCTTTATATTTCGAACCCAAGTATTGCAATAGCGTCCGTAAGAATGATGATTTTTCTAGAAATGCAACTTTTTGAAAACATTTTTACTGATTGTGGTTGAGACCTTGATTTTTACAATGATTCCAAAATTTCAGCCCGTTCGGAACCATAGAGCCAGAAAAAATACCTTTTAAAGTTCGAACCCAACACTTGCAATAGTGCCCATAAAAATAATTTTTTTTCTAGAAACGCAAATTTTCAAAAATACCTAAACTGATTGTGGTTGAGACGAAGATTTAAACCATGATTCCGTAATTTCAGCCCGTTCGAGGCCATAGAGCCAGAAAAAATGCCCTTTAAATTTCGAACCCACGTTTTGCAATAGCGCCCGTAAGAATGATGATTTTTCTAGAAATGCATCTTTTTGAAAATATTTTTACTGATTGTGGTTGAGACCTTGATTTTTACAATGATTCCGAATTTTCAGCCCGTTCGGAGCCATAGAGCCAGAAAAAATGCTCTTTAAATTTCGGACCCAAGTATTGCAATAGCGCCCGTAAGAATGATGATTTTTCTAGAAATGCAACTTTTTGAAAATATTTTTACTGATTGTGGTTAAGACCTTGATTTTTACAATGATTCCGAAATTTTAGCCCGTTCGGAGCCATAGAGCCAGAAAAAATGCCCTTTAAATTTCGAACCCAAGTATTGCAATAGCGCCCGTAAGAATGATGATTTTTCTAGAAATGCAACTTTTTGAAAATATTTTTACTGATTGTGGTTAAAACCTTGATTTTTATAATGATTCCGAAATTTCGGCCCGTTCGGAGCCATGGACACAGAAAAAATGCCCATTAAATTTCGGACCCAAGTATTGCAATAGCGCCCGTAAGAATGATGATTTTTCTAGAAATGCAACTTTTTGAAAATATTTTTACTGATTGTGGTTGAGACCTTGATTTTTAAAGTGATTTGAGCCAGAAAAAATACCTTTTAAATTTCGAACCCAACTCTTGCAATAGTGCCCATAAAAAAAATTATTTTTCTAGAAACGCAAATTTTCAAAAATACCTAAACTGATTGTGGTTAAGACGAAGATTTAAACCATGATTCCGAAATTTCAGCCCGTTCGAGGCCATAGAGCCAGAAAAAATGGCCTTTAAATTTCGAACCCAAGTATTGCAATAGTGCCCATAAAAATAATTATTTTTCTAGAAATGCAAATTTTCAAAATACTTAAACTGATTGTGGTTGAGAAGAAGATTTAAACCATGATTCCGAAATTTCAGCCCGTTCGGAACCATAGAGCCAGAAAAAATAACTATTAAAGTTCGAACCTAACTTTTGCAATAGTACCCATAAAAATAATTATTTTTCTAGAAACGCAAATTTTCAAAAATACCTAAACTGATTGTGGTTGAGACGAAGATTTAACCCATGATTCCGAAATTTCAGCCCGTTCGAGGCCATAGAGCCAGAATAAATGCCCTTTAAATTTCGAACCCAAGTATTGCAATAGCGCCCGTAAGAATGATGATTTTTCTAGAAATGCAACTTTTTGAAAATATTTTTACTGATTGTGGTTGAGACTTTGATTTTTACAATGATTCCGAAATTTCAGCCCGTTCGAGGCCATAGAGCCAGAAAAAATGCCCTTTAAATTTCGAACCCAAGTATTGCAATAGCGCCCGTAAGAATGATGATTTTTCTAGAAAAGAAACTTTTTGAAAATATTTTTACTGATTGTGGTTAAGACCTTGATTTTTACAATGATTCCGAAATTTTAGCCCGTTCGGAGCCATAGAGCCAGAAAAAATGCCCTTTAAATTTCGAACCCAAGTATTGCAATAGCGCCCGTAAGAATGATGATTTTTCTAGAAATGCAACTTTTTGAAAATATTTTTACTGATTGTGGTTAAAACCTTGATTTTTATAATGATTCCGAAATTTCGGCCCGTTCGGAGCCATAGACACAGAAAAAATGCCCATTAAATTTCGGACCCAAGTATTGCAATAGCGCCCGTAAGAATGATGATTTTTCTAGAAATGCAACTTTTTGAAAATATTTTTACTGATTGTGGTTGAGACCTTGATTTTTACAGTGATTTGAGCCAGAAAAAATACCTTTTAAATTTCGAACCCAACTCTTGCAATAGTGCCCATAAAAAAAATTATTTTTCTAGAAACGCAAATTTTCAAAAATACCTAAACTGATTGTGGTTGAGACGAAGATTTAAACCATGATTCCAAAATTTCAGCCCGTTCGGAGCCATAGGGCCAGAAAAAATGCCCTTTAAATTTCGGACCCAAGTATTGCAATAGCGCCCGTAAGAATGATGATTTTTCTAGAAATGCAACTTTTTGAAAATATTTTTACTGATTGAGGTTGAGACCTTGATTTTTACATTGATTCCGAAATTTCAGCCAGTTCGGAACCATAGAGCCAGAAAAAATACCTTTTAAATTTCGAACCCAACTCTTGCAATAGTGCCCATAAAAAAAATTATTTTTCTAGAAACGCAAATTTTCAAAAATACCTAAACTGATTGTGGTTGAGACGAAGATTTAAACCATGATTCCAAAATTTCAGCCCGTTCGGAGCCATAGGGCCAGAAAAAATGCCCTTTAAATTTCGGACCCAAGTATTGCAATAGCGCCCGTAAGAATGATGATTTTTCTAGAAATGCAACTTTTTGAAAATATTTTTACTGATTGAGGTTGAGACCTTGATTTTTACATTGATTCCGAAATTTCAGCCAGTTCGGAACCATAGAGCCAGAAAAAATACCTTTTAAACTTCGAACCAGACTCTTGCAATAGTGCCCATAAAAACAAATATTTTTCTAGAAACGCAAATTTTCAAAAAAACCTAAACTGATTGTGGTTGAGACGAAGATTTAAACCATGATTCCGAAATTTCAGCCCGTTCGAGGCCATAGAACCAGAAAAAATGCCCTTTAAATTTCGGACCCAAGTATTGCAATAGCGCCCGTAAGAATGATGATTTTTCTAGAAATGCAACTTTTTGAAAATATTTTTACTGATTGAGGTTGAGACCTTGATTTTTACATTGATTCCGAAATTTCAGCCAGTTCGGAACCATAGAGCCAGAAAAAATACCTTTTAAACTTCGAACCAGACTCTTGCAATAGTGCCCATAAAAACAAATATTTTTCTAGAAACGCAAATTTTCAAAAAAACCTAAACTGATTGTGGTTGAGACGAAGATTTAAACCATGATTCCGAAATTTCAGCCCGTCCGGAGCCATAGAGCTAGAAAAAAGGCCTTTAAAAGTTCGAACCCAGGTCTTGCAATAATGCCCGTAAGAATGTTGATTTTTCTATAAATGCAACTTTTTGAAAATATTTTAACTGATCGTGGTTAAGACCTTGATTTTTACATTGATTCCGAAATTTCAGCCCGTTCAGAGCCAAAGAGCCAGAAAAAATGCCATTTAAATTTCGGACCCAAGTATTGCAATAGCGCCCGAAAGAATGATGATTTTTCTAGAAATGCAACTTTTTGAAAATATTTTTACTGATTGTGGTTGAGACCTTGATTTTTACAATGATTCCGAAATTTTAGCCCGTTCGGAGCCATAGAGCCAGAAAAAATGCCCTTCAAATTTCGAACCCAAGTATTGCAATAGCGCCGGTAAGAATGATGATTTTTCTAGAAATGCAACTATTTGAAAATATTTTTACTGATTGTGGTTGAGACCTTGATTTAAACAATGATTCCAAAATTTCAGCCCGTTCGGAACCATAGTGCCAGAAAAAATACCTTTTAAAGTTCGAACCCAACTCTTGCAATAGTGCCCATAAAAATAATTTTTTTTCTAGAAATGCAAATTTTCAAAAATACCTAAACTGATTGTGGTTGAGACGAAGATTTAAACCATGATTCCAAAATTTCAGCCCGTTCGAGGCCATAGAGCCAGAAAAAATGCCCTTTAAATTTCGAACCCAAATATTGCAATAGCGCCCGTAAGAATGATGATTTTTCTAGAAAAGTAACTTTTTGAAAATATTTTTACTGATTGTGGTTGAGACCTTGATTTTTACAATGATTCCGAATTTTCAGACCGTTCGGAGCCATAGAGCCAGAAAAAATGCTCTTTAAATTTCGGACCCAAGTATTGCAATAGCGCCCGTAAGAATGATGATTTGTCTAGAAATGCAACTTTTTGAAAATATTTTTACTGATTGTGGTTGAGACCTTGATTTTTACATTGATTCCGAAATTTAAGCCCGTTCGGAGCCATAGAGCCAGAAAAAATACCTTTTAAAGTTCGAACCCATCTCTTGCAATAGTGCCCATAAAAATAATTTTTTTTATAGAAACGCAAATTTTCAAAAATACCTAAACTGGTTGTGGTGTAGACGAAGATTTAAACCATGATTCCGAAATTTCAGCCCGTTCGAGGCCATAGTGCCAGAAAAAATGCCCTTTATATTTCGAACCCAAGTATTGCAATAGCGTCCGTAAGAATGATGATTTTTCTAGAAATGCAACTTTTTGAAAATATTTTTACTGATTGTGGTTGAGACCTTGATTTTTACAATGATTCCGAAATTTCAGCCCGTTCGGAGCCATAGAGCCAGAAAAAATGCCCTTTAAATTTCGAACCCAAGTATTGTAATAGCGCCCGTAAGAATGATGATTTTTCTAGAAATGCAACTTTTTGAAAATATTTTTACTGATTGTGGTTCAGACCTTGATTTTTACAATGATTCCGAAATTTCAGCCCGTTCGGAGCCATAGACACAGAAAAAATGCCCTTTAAATTTCGGACCCAAGTATTGCAATAGTGCCCGTAAGAATGATGATTTTTCTAGAAATGAAAATTTTTTGAAAATATTCTTACTGGTTGTGTTGCTGTTGATACAGTGATTTTTACAATGAATCCGAAATTTCAGCCCGTTCGGGGCCATAGAGCCAGAAAAAATGCCGTTTAATGTTCGAACCCAAGTCTTGCAATAGTGCCCGTAAGAATGATGAATTTACTAGAAATGTCACTTTTTGAAAATATTCTACTGATTGTGGTTGAGACCAAGATTTTAAACATGATTCTGAAATTTCAGCACGTGCAGAGCCATGGAGCCAGGAAAAAGTCCTTTTAAAGTTCGAACACAAGTTTTCAAATAGAATCTGTAAGAATAAGAATTTTCTAGATATTCAAGTTTTTGAAAATATTTTTACTGATTGTGGTTGAGACCTTGATTTTTACAATGATTCAAAAATTTCAGCCTGTTCGGAACCATAGAGCCAGAAAAAATACCTTTTAAAGTTCGAACCCATCTCTTGCAATAGTGCCCATAAAAATAATTTTTTTTATAGAAACGCATATTTTTAAAAATACCTAAACTGATTGTGGTGTAGACGAAGATTTAAACCATGATTCCGAAATTTCAGCCCGTTCGAGGCCATAGAGCCAGAAAAAATGCCCTTTATATTTCGAACCCAAGTATTGCAATAGCGTCCGTAAGAATGATGATTTTTCTAGAAATGCAACTTTTTGAAAATATTTTTACTGATTGTGGTTGAGACCTTGATTTTTACAATGATTCCGAAATTTCAGCCCGTTCGGAGCCATAGAGCCAGAAAAAATGCCCTTTAATTTTCGAACCCAAGTATTGCAATAGCGCCCGTAAGAATGATGATTTTTCTAGAAATGCAACTTTTTGAAAATATTTTTACTGATTGTGGTTGAGACCTTGATTTTTACAATGATTCCGAAATTTCAGCCCGTTCGGAGCCATAGACACAGAAAAAATGCCCTTTAAATTTCGGACCCAAGTATTGCAATAGTGCCCGTAAGAATGATGATTTTTCTAGAAATGAAAATTTTTTGAAAATATTTTTACGGATTGTGGTTGAGACCTTGGTTTTTACAATGATTCCGAAATTTCAGCCCGTTCGGAGCCCTAGAGCCAGAAAAAATGCATTTGAATATTCAAACCCACGTATTGCAATAGTTCCCGTAAGAATTATGTATTTTCTAGAATTGCAAGTTTTCGAGAATATTTATACTGATTGTGGTTGAGACCATGAATTAAACCAATACTTATTGCTGTTTAAAACAAAATTTTAACCATGATTCCGAAATTTCAGCCCGTTCGGGGCCATTGAGCCAGAAAAAATACCTTTGAAAGTTCGAACCCAAGTTTTGCAATACTGCCCCTAACAATGATGAATTTACTAGAAATGACACTTTTTGAAAATATTCTACTGATTGTGGTTGAGACCAAGATTTAAACCATGATTGTGAAATTTCAGCACGTTCAGACCCATGGAGCCATGAAAAATTCCTTTTAAAGTTCGAACCCAAGTTTTCAAATAGAATCTGTAAGAATAAGAATTTTCTAGATATTCAAGTTTTCGAAAATATGTTTACTGATTGTGGTTGAGACCTTAATTTTTACAATGAATCCGAAATTTTAGCCCGTTCGGAGCCATAGAGCCAGAAAAAATGCCCTTTAAATTTCGAACCCAAGTATTGCAATAGCGCCGGTAAGAATGATGATTTTTCTAGAAATGCAACTATTTGAAAATATTTTTACTGATTGTGGTTGAGACCTTGATTTAAACTATGATTCCAAAATTTCAGCCCGTTCGGAGCCATAGGGCCAGAAAAAATGCCCTTTAAATTTCGGACCCAAGTATTGCAATAGTGCCCATAAAAACAAATATTTTTCTAGAAACGCAAATTTTCAAAAAAACCTAAACTGATTGTGGTTGAGACGAAGATTTAAACCATGATTCCGAAATTTCAGCCCGTTCGAAGCCATAGAACCAGAAAAAATGCCCTTTAAATTTCGGACCCAAGTATTGCAATAGCGCCCGTAAGAATGATGATTTTTCTAGAAATGCAACTTTTTGAAAATATTTTTACTGATTGAGGTTGAGACCTTAATTTTTAAATTGATTCCGAAATTTCAGCCAGTTCGGAACCATAGAGCCAGAAAAAATACCTTTTAAACTTCGAACCAGACTCTTGCAATAGTGCCCATAAAAACAAATATTTTTCTAGAAAAGCAAATTTTCAAAAAAACCTAAACTGATTGTGGTTGAGACGAAGATTTAAACCATGATTCCGAAATTTCAGCCCGTTCGAGGCCATAGAACCAGAAAAAATGCCCTTTAAATTTCGAACCCAAGTATTGCAATAGCGCCCGTAAGAATGATGATTTTTCTAGAAATGCATCTTTTTGAAAATATTTTTACTGATTGTGGTTGAGACCTTGATTTTTACATTGATTCCGAAATTTAAGCCCGTTCGGAGCCATAGAGCCAGAAAAAATGCCATTTAAATTTCGGACCCAAGTATTGCAATAGCGCCCGTAAGAATGATGATTTTTCTAGAAATGCAACTTTTTGAAAATATTTTTACTGATTGTGGTTGAGACTTTGATTTTTACAATGATTCCAAAATTTCAGCCCGTTCGGAACCATAGAGCAAGAAAAAAATACCTTTTAAAGTTCGAACCCAACTCTTGCAATAGTGCCCATAAAAATAATTATTTTTCTAGAAACGCAAATTTTCAAAAATACCTAAACTGATTGTGGTTGAGACGAAGATTTAAACCATTATTCCGAAATTTCAGCCCGTTCGAGGCCATAGAGCCAGAAAAAATGCCCTTTAAATTTCGAACCCAAGTATTGCAATGGAGCCCGTAATAATTATGATTTTTCTAGAAATGCAACTTTTTGAAAATATTTTTACTGATTGTGGTTGAGTCCTTGATTTTTAAATGATTCCTAATTTTCATCAAGTTCGGAGCCATAGAGCCAAAAAAATGCTCTTTAAATTTCGGACCCAAGTATTGCAATAGCGCCCGTAAGAATGATAATTTTTCTAGAAATGCAAATTTTCAAAAATACCTAAACTGATTGAGGTTGAGACGAAGATTTAAACTATGATTCCGAAATTTCAGCCCGTTCGAGGCCATAGAGCCAGAAAAAATGGCCTTCAAATTTCGAACCCAAGTATTGCAAAATAGCGCCGGAAGAATGATGATTTTTCTAGAAATGCAACATTTTGAAAATATTTTTACTGATTGTGGTTAAGACCTTGATTTTTACAATGATTCCGATATCTTAGCCCGTTCGGAGCCATTGAGCCAGAAAAAATGCACTTTAAATTTCGGACCCAAGTATTGCAATAGCGCCCGTAAGAATGATGATTTTTCTAGAAATGCAATTTTTTGAAAGTATTTTTACTGATTGTGGTTGAGACCTTCAATTTAACAATGATTCCGAAATTTCATCCCGTTCGGAACCATAGAGCCAGAAAAAATACCCTTTAAAGTTCGAACCCAACTCTTGCAATAGTGCCCAGAAAAATAATTTTTTTTCTAGAAACGCAAATTTTCAAAAATACCTAAACTGATTGTGGTTGAGACGAAGATTTAAACCATGATTTCGATATTTCAGCCCGTTCGAGGCCATAGAGCCAGAAAAAATGCCCTTTATATTTCGAACCCAAGTATTGCAATAGCGCCGGTAAGAATGATGATTTTTCTAGAAATGCAACTTTTGAAAATATTTTTAATGATTGTGGTTGAGACCTTGATTTTTACAATGATTCCAAAATTTCAGCCCGTTCGGAACCATAGAGCCAGAAAAAATACCTTTTAAAGTTCGAACCCAACTCTTGCAATAGTGCCCATAAAAATAATTATTTTTCTAGAAATGCAAATTTTCGAAAATACCAAAACTGATTGTGGTTGAGAAGAAGATTTAAACCATGATTCTGAAATTTCAGCCCTTTCGGAACCATAGAGCCAGAAAAAATACCTTTTAAAAATCGAACCCAACTCTTGCAATAGTGCCCATAAAAATATTTTTTTTTCTAGAAATGCAAATTTTTAAAAATACTTAAACTTATTGTGGTTGAGAAGAAGATTTAAACCATGATTCCGAAATTTCAGCCCGTTCGGAACCATAGAGCCAGAAAAAATACCTTTTAAAGTTCGAATCCAACTCTTGCAATAGTGCCCATAAAAATATTTTTTTTTCTAGAAATGCAAATTTTTAAAAATACTTAAACTTATTGTGGTTGAGAAGAAGATTTAAACCATGATTCCGAAATTTCAGCCCGTTCGGAACCATAGAGCCAGAAAAAATACCTTTTAAAGTTCGAATCCAACTCTTGCAATAGTGCCCATAACAATAATTATTTTTCTAGAAACGCTAATTTTCAAAAATACCTAAACTGATTGTGGTTGAGACGAAGATTTAAACCATGATTCCGAAATTTCAGCCCGTTCGAGGCCATAGAGCCAGAATAAATGCCGTTTAAATTTCGAACCCAAGTATTGCAATAGCGCCAGTAAGAATGATGATTTTTCTAGAAATGCAACTTTTTAAAAATATTTTTACTGATTGTGGTTGAGACTTTGATTTTTACAATGATTCCAAAATTTCAGCCCGTTCGGAGCCATAGAGCCAGAAAAAATGCCCTTTAAATTTCGGACCCAAGTATTGCAATAGTGCCCGTAAGAATGATGATTTTTCTAGAAAAGCAACTTTTTGAAAATATTTTTACTGATTGTGTTTGAGACCTTGATTTTTACAATGATTCCGAAATTTCAGCCCGTTCGGAGCCATAGAGCCAGAAAAAATGCCCTTTAAATTTCGAACCCAAGTATTGCAATAGCGCCGGTAAGAATGATGATTTTTCTAGAAATGCAACTTTTTGAAAATATTTTTACTGATTGTGGTTGAGACCTTGATTTTTACAATGATTTCGAAATTTCAGCCCGTTCGAGGCCATAGAGCCAGAAAAAATGCCCTTTAAATTTCGAACCCAAGTATTGCAATACTGCCCGTAAGAATGATGATTTTTCTAGAAATGAAAGTTTTTGAAAATATTCTTACTGGTTGTGTTGCTGTTGATACAGTGATTTTTACCATGAATCCGAAATTTCAGCCCGTTCGGGGCCATAGAGCCAGAAAAAATGCCTTTTAATGTTCGAACCCAAGTCTTGCAATAGTGCCCGTAAGAATGATGAATTTACTAGAAATGTCACTTTTTGAAAATATTCTACTGAATGTGGTTGAGACCAAGATTTAAACCATGATTCTGAAATTTCAGCACGTTCAGAGCCATGGAGCCAGGAAAAAGTCCTTTTAAAGTTCGAACCCAAGTATTGCAATAGCGCCCGTAAGAATGATGATTTTTCTAGAAATGCAACTTTTTGAAAATATTTTAAATGGATGTGGTTGAGACCTTGATTTTTACAATGATTCCGAAATATCAGCCCGTTCCGAGCCATAGAGCCAGAAAAAATACCTTTTAAAGTTTGAACCCAACTCTTGCAATAGTGCCCATAATGATAATTATTTTTCTAGAAATGCAAATTTTCAAATATACCTAAACTGATTGAAATGAAAAATTTTTGAAAATAGTCTTACTGGTTGTGGTTGATACAGTGATTTTTACCATGATTCCGAAATTTCAGCCCGTTCGGAGCCATAGAGCCAGAAAAAATGCCCTTTAAATTTCGAACCCAAGTATTGCAATAGCGCCTGTAAGAATGATGATTTTTCTAGAAATGCAACTTTTTGAAAATATTTTTACTGATTGTGGTTAAAACCTTGATTTTTACAATGATTCCGAAATTTCAGCCCGTTCGGAGCCATAGAGCCAGAAAAAATACCTTTTAAAGTTTGAACCCAACTCTTGCAATAGTGCCAGTAAGAATGATGAATTTACTAGAAATGACACTTTTTGAAAATATTCTACTGATTGTGGTTGAGACCAAGATTTTAACCATGATTCTGAAATTTCAGCACGTTCAGAGCCATGGAGCCAGGAAAAAGTCCTTTTAAAGTTCGAACACAAGTCTTCCAATAGTGCCCGTGAGAATGATGATTTTTCTAGAAAATCAACTTTTTGAAAATATTTTTACTGATTGTGGTTAAGACCTTGATTTTTACAATGATTCCAAAATTTCAGCCCGTTCGGAACCATAGAGCCAGAAAAAATACCTTTTAAAGTTCGAACCCAACGCTTGCAATAGTGCCCATAAAAATAATTATTTTTCTAGAAACGCAAATTTTCAAAAATACCTAAACTGATTGTGGTTGAGACGAAGATTTAAACCATGATTCCGAAATTTCAGCCCGTTCGAGGCCATAGAGCCAGAATAAATGCCCTTTAAATTTCGAACCCAAGTATTGCAATAGCGCCAGTAAGAATGATGATTTTTCTAGAAATGCAACTTTTTAAAAATATTTTTACTGATTGTGGTTGAGACTTTGATTTTTACAATGATTCCAAAATTTCAGCCCGTTCGGAGCCATAGAGCCAGAAAAAATGCCCTTTAAATTTCGGACCCAAGTATTGCAATAGTGCCCGTAAGAATGATGATTTTTCTAGAAAAGCAACTTTTTGAAAATATTTTTACTGATTGTGGTTGAGACCTTGATTTTTACAATGATTCCGAAATTTCAGCCCGTTCGGAGCCATAGAGCCAGAAAAAATGCCCTTTAAATTTCGAACCCAAGTATTGCAATAGCGCCGGTAAGAATGATGATTTTTCTAGAAATGCAACTTTTTGAAAATATTTTTACTGATTGTGGTTGAGACCTTGATTTTTACAATGATTCCGAAATTTCAGCCCGTTCGAGGCCATAGAGCCAGAAAAAATGCCCTTTAAATTTCGAACCCAAGTATTGCAATAGTACCCGTAAGAATGATGATTTTTCTAGAAATGAAAAATTTTTGAAAATATTCTTACTGGTTGTGTTGCTGTTGATACAGTGATTTTTACCATGAATCCGAAATTTCAGCCCGTTCGGGGCCATAGAGCCAGAAAAAATGCCTTTTAATGTTCGAATCCAAGTCTTGCAATAGTGCCCGTAAGAATGATGAATTTACTAGAAATGTCACTTTTTGAAAATATTCTACTGATTGTGGTTGAGACCAAGATTTAAACCATGATTCTGAAATTTCAGCACGTTCAGAGCCATAGAGCAGGGAAAAAGTCATTTTAAAGTTCGAACCCAAGTATTGCAATAGCGCCCGTAAGAATGATGATTTTTCTAGAAATGCAACTTTTTGAAAATATTTTAAATGAATGTGCTTGATACCTTGATTTTTTCAATGATTCCAAAATTTCAGCCCGTTTGGAGCCATAGAGCCAGAAAAAATGCATTTTTATATTCGAACCCAAGTCTTCCAATAGTGCCCGTGAGAATGATGATTTTTCTAGAAATGCAACTTTTTGAAAATATTTTTACTGATTGTGGTTGAGACCTTGATTTTTACAATGATTCCAAAATTTCAGCCCGTTCGGAACCATAGAGCCAGAAAAAATACCTTTTAAAGTTCGAACCCAACTCTTGCAATAGTGCCCATAAAAATAATTTTTTTTCTAGAAACGCAAATTTTCAAAAATACCTAAACTGATTGTGGTTGAGACGAAGATTTAAACCATGATTCCGAAATTTCAGCCCGTTCGAGGCCATAGTGCCAGAAAAAATGCCCTTTATATTTCGAACCCAAGTATTGCAATAGAGTCCGTAAGAATGATGATTTTTCTAGAAATGCAACTTTTTGAAAATATTTTTACTGATTGTGGTTGAGACCTTGATTTTTACAATGATTCCGAAATTTCAGCCCGTTCGGAGCCATAGAGCCAGAAAAAATGCCCTTTAAATTTCGAACCCAAGTATTGCAATAGCGCCCGTAAGAATGATGATTTTTCTAGAAATGCAACTTATTGAAAATATTTTTACTGATTGTGGTTAAAACCTTGATTTTTACAATGATTCCGAAATTTCAGCCCGTTCGGAGCCATAGACACAGAAAAAATGCCCTTTAAATTTCGGACCCAAGTATTGCAATAGTGCCCGAAAGAATGATGATTTTTCTAGAAATGAAAATTTTTTGAAAATATTCTTACTGGTTGTGTTGCTGTTGATACAGTGATTTTTACCATGAATCAGAAACTTCAGCCCGTTCGGGGCCATAGAGCCAGAAAAAATGCCTTTTAATGTTCGAACCCAAGTCTTGCAATATTGCCCGTAAGAATGATGAATTTACTAGAAATGTCACTTTTTGAAAATAATCTACTGATTGTGGTTGAGACCAAGATTTAAACCATGATTCTGAAATTTCAGCACGTTCAGAGCCATGGAGCCAGGAAAAAGTCCTTTTAAAGTTCGAACCCAAGTATTGCAATAGCGCCCGTAAGAATGATGATTTTTCTAGAAATGCAACTTTTTGAAAATATTTTAAATGATTGTGGTTGAGACCTTGATTTTTACAATGATTCCGAAATATCAGCCCGTTCCGAGCCATAGAGCCAGAAAAAATACCTTTTAAAGTTTGAACCCAACTCTTGCAATCACTATTATATTATTATTATTATCACTATGGGCACTCCCATAATGATAATTATTTTTCGAGAAATGCAAATTTTCAAATATACCTAAACTGATTGAAATGAAAAATTTTTGAAAATATTCTTACTGGTTGTGGTTGATACAGTGATTTTTACCATGAATCCGAAATTTAGGCCCGTCGGGGCCATAGAGCCAGAAAAAATGCCTTTTAATGTTCAAACCCAAGTCTTGCAATAGTGCCCGTAAGAATGATGAATTTACTAGAAATGACACTTTTTGAAAATATTCTACTGATTGTGGTTGAGACAAAGATTTAAACCATGATTCTGAAATTTCAGCACGTTCAGAGCCATGGAGCCAGGAAAAAGTCCTTTTAAAGTTCGAACCCAAGTTTTCAAATAGAATCTGTAAGAATAAGAATTTTCTAGATATTCAAGTTTTTGAAAATATTTTTACTGATTGTGGTTGAGACCTTGATTTTTACAATGATTCCAAAATTTCAGCCCGTTTGGAGCCATAGAGCCAGAAAAAATGCATTTTTATATTAGAACCCAAGTCTTCCAATAGTGCCCGTGAGAATGATGATTTTTCTAGAAAATCAACTTTTTGAAAATATTTTTACTGATTGTGGTTGAGACCTTGATTTTTACAATGATTCAAAATTTCAGCCCGTTCGGAACCATAGAGCCAGAAAAAATACCTTTTAAAGTTCGAACCCAACTCTTGCAATAGTGCCCATAAAAATAATTTTTTTTCTAGAAACGCAAATTTTCAAAAATACCTAAACTGATTGTGGTTGAGACGAAGATTTAAACCATGTTTCCGAAATTTCAGCCCGTTCGAGGCCATAGAGCCAGAAAAAATGCCCTTTAAATTTCGAACCCGCGTTTTGCAATAGCGCCCGTAAGAATGATGATTTTTCTAGAAATGCATCTTTTTGAAAATATTTTTACTGATTGTGGTTGAGACCTTGATTTTTACAATGATTCCGAATTTTCAGCCCGTTCGGAGCCATAGAGCCAGAAAAAATGCTCTTTAAATTTCGGACCCAAGTATTGCAATAGCGCCCGTAAGAATGATGATTTTTCTAGAAATGCAACTTTTTGAAAATATTTTTACTGATTGTGGTTGAGACCTTGATTTTAAAAATGATTCCGAAATTTCAGCCCGTTCGAGGCCATAGTGCGAGAAAAAATGCCTTTTAAATTTCGAACCCAAGTATTGCAATAGCGCCCGTAAGAATGATGATTTTTCTAGAAAAGCAACTTTTTGAAAATATTTTTACTGATTGTGGTTGAGACCTTGATTTTTACAATGATTCCGAAATTTCAGCCCGTTCGGAGCCATAGAGCCAGAAAAAATGCCCTTTAAATTTCGAACCCAAGTATTGCAAAAGCGCCCGTAAGAATGATGATTTTTCTAGAAATGCAACTTTTTGAAAATATTTTTACTGATTGTGGTTAAAACCTTGATTTTTACAATTATTCCGAAATTTCAGCCCGTTCGGAGCCATAGACACAGAAAAAATGCCCATTAAATTTCGGACCCAAGTATTGCAATAGCGCCCGTAAGAATGATGATTTTTCTAGAAATGCAACTTATTGAAAATATTTTTACTGATTGTGGTTGAGACCTTGATTTTTACAATGATTCCGAAATTTCAGCCCGTTCGGAACCATAAAGCAAGAAAAAATACGTTTTAAAGTTCGAACCCAACTCTTGCAATAGTGCCCATAAAAATAATTATTTTTCTAGAAATGCAAATTTTCGAACATACCAAAACTGATTGTGGTTGAGAAGAAGATTTAAACCATGATTCTGAAATTTCAGCCCTTTCGGAACCATAGAGCCAGAAAAAATACCTTTTAAAGTTCGAACCCAACTCTTGCAATAGTGCCCATAAAAATAATTATTTTTCTAGAAATGCAAATTTTCAAAAATACTTAAATTGATTGTGGTTGAGAAGAAGATTTAAACCATGATTCCGAAATTTCAGCCCGTTCGGAACCATAGAGCCAGAAAAAATACCTTTTAAAGTTCGAACCCAACTCTTGCAATAGTGCCCATAAAAATAATTATTTTTCTAGAAATGCAAATTTTCGAAAATACCTAAACTGATTGTGGTTGAGAAGAAGATTTAAACCATGATTCCGAATTTTCAGCCCGTTCGGAACCATAGAGCCAGAAAAAATACCTTTTAAAGTTCGAACCCAACTCTTGCAATAGTGCCCATAAAAATAATTATTTTTCTAGAAACGCAAATTTTCAAAAATACCTAAACTGATTGTAGTTGAGACGAAGATTTAAACCATGATTCCGAAATTTCAGCCCGTTCGAGGCCATAGAGCCAGAAAAAATGCCCTTTAAATTTCGAACCCGCGTTTTGCAATAGCGCCCGTAAGAATGATGATTTTTCTAGAAATGCAACTTTTTGAAAATATTTTTACTGATTGTGGTTGAGACCTTGATTTTAACAATGATTCCGAAATTTCAGCCCGTTCGAGGCCATAGAGCCAGAAAAAATGCCCTTTAAATTTCGAACCCAAGTATTGCAATAGCGCCCGTAAGAATGATGATTTTTCTAGAAATGCAACTTTTTGAAAATATTTTTACTGATTGTGGTTGAGACCTTGATTTTTACAATGATTCCGAATTTTCAGCCCGTTCGGAGCCATAGAGCCAGAAAAAATGCTCTTTAAATTTCGGACCCAAGTATTGCAATAGCGCTCGTAAGAATGATGATTTTTCTAGAAATGCAACTTTTTGAAAATATTTTTACTGATTGTGGTTAAAACCTTGATTTTTACAATTATTCCGAAATTTCAGCCCGTTCGGAGCCATAGACACAGAAAAAATGCCCATTAAATTTCGGACCCAAGTATTGCAATAGCGCCCGTAAGAATGATGATTTTTCTAGAAATGCAACTTTTTGAAAATATTTTTACTGATTGTGGTTGAGACCTTGATTTTTACAATGATTCCGAAATTTCAGCCCGTTCGGAGCCATAGAGCCAGAAAAAATGCCCTTTAAATTTCGAACCCAAGTATTGCAATAGCGCCCGTAAGAATGATGATTTTTCTAGAAATGCAACTTATTGAAAATATTTTTACTGATTGTGGTTAAAACCTTGATTTTTACAATGATTCCGAAATTTCAGCCCGTTCGGAGCCATAGACACAGAAAAAATGCCCTTTAAATTTCGGACCCAAGTATTGCAATAGTGCCCGAAAGAATGATGATTTTTCTAGAAATGAAAATTTTTTGAAAATATTCTTACTGGTTGTGTTGCTGTTGATACAGTGATTTTTACCATGAATCAGAAACTTCAGCCCGTTCGGGGCCATAGAGCCAGAAAAAATGCCTTTTAATGTTCGAACCCAAGTCTTGCAATATTGCCCGTAAGAATGATGAATTTACTAGAAATGTCACTTTTTGAAAATATTCTACTGATTGTGGTTGAGACCAAGATTTAAACCATGATTCTGAAATTTCAGCACGTTCAGAGCCATGGAGCCAGGAAAAAGTCCTTTTAAAGTTCGAACCCAAGTATTGCAATAGCGCCCGTAAGAATGATGATTTTTCTAGAAATGCAACTTTTTGAAAATATTTTAAATGATTGTGGTTGAGACCTTGATTTTTACAATGATTCCGAAATATTTGCCCGTTCCGAGCCATAGAGCCAGAAAAAATACCTTTTAAAGTTTGAACCCAACTCTTGCAATAGTGCCCATAATGATAATTATTTTTCTAGAAATGCAAATTTTCAAATATACCTAAACTGATTGAAATGAAAAATTTTTGAAAATATTCTTACTGGTTGTGGTTGATACAGTGATTTTTACCATGAATCCGAAATTTCAGCCCGTCGGGGCCATAGAGCCAGAAAAAATGCCTTTTAATGTTCAAACCCAAGTCTTGCAATAGTGCCCGTAAGAATGATGAATTTACTAGAAATGACACTTTTTGAAAATATTCTACTGATTGTGGTTGAGACAAAGATTTAAACCATGATTCTGAAATTTCAGCACGTTCAGAGCCATGGAGCCAGGAAAAAGTCCTTTTAAAGTTCGAACCCAAGTTTTCAAATAGAATCTGTAAGAATAAGAATTTTCTAGATATTCAAGTTTTTGAAAATATTTTTACTGATTGTGGTTGAGACCTTGATTTTTACAATGATTCCAAAATTTCAGCTCGTTTGGAGCCATAGAGCCAGAAAAAATGCATTTTTATATTAGAACCCAAGTCTTCCAATAGTGCCCGTGAGAATGATGATTTTTCTAGAAAATCAACTTTTTGAAAATATTTTTACTGATTGTGGTTGAGACCTTGATTTTTACAATGATTCCAAAATTTCAGCCCGTTCGGAACCATAGAGCCAGAAAAAATAACTATTAAAGTTCGAACCTAACTTTTGCAATAGTACCCATAAAAATAATTATTTTTCTAGAAACGCAAATTTTCAAAAATACCTAAACTGATTGTGGTTGAGACGAAGATTTAACCCATGATTCCGAAATTTCAGCCCGTTCGAGGCCATAGAGCCAGAATAAATGCCCTTTAAATTTCGAACCCAAGTATTGCAATAGCGCCCGTAAGAATGATGATTTTTCTAGAAATGCAACTTTTTGAAAATATTTTTACTGATTGTGGTTGAGACTTTGATTTTTACAATGATTCCGAAATTTCAGCCCGTTCGAGGCCATAGAGCCAGAAAAAATGCCCTTTAAATTTCGAACCCAAGTATTGCAATAGCGCCCGTAAGAATGATGATTTTTCTAGAAAAGAAACTTTTTGAAAATATTTTTACTGATTGTGGTTAAGACCTTGATTTTTACAATGATTCCGAAATTTTAGCCCGTTCGGAGCCATAGAGCCAGAAAAAATGCCCTTTAAATTTCGAACCCAAGTATTGCAATAGCGCCCGTAAGAATGATGATTTTTCTAGAAATGCAACTTTTTGAAAATATTTTTACTGATTGTGGTTAAAACCTTGATTTTTATAATGATTCCGAAATTTCGGCCCGTTCGGAGCCATAGACACAGAAAAAATGCCCATTAAATTTCGGACCCAAGTATTGCAATAGCGCCCGTAAGAATGATGATTTTTCTAGAAATGCAACTTTTTGAAAATATTTTTACTGATTGTGGTTGAGACCTTGATTTTTACAGTGATTTGAGCCAGAAAAAATACCTTTTAAATTTCGAACCCAACTCTTGCAATAGTGCCCATAAAAAAAATTATTTTTCTAGAAACGCAAATTTTCAAAAATACCTAAACTGATTGTGGTTGAGACGAAGATTTAAACCATGATTCCAAAATTTCAGCCCGTTCGGAGCCATAGGGCCAGAAAAAATGCCCTTTAAATTTCGGACCCAAGTATTGCAATAGCGCCCGTAAGAATGATGATTTTTCTAGAAATGCAACTTTTTGAAAATATTTTTACTGATTGAGGTTGAGACCTTGATTTTTACATTGATTCCGAAATTTCAGCCAGTTCGGAACCATAGAGCCAGAAAAAATACCTTTTAAACTTCGAACCAGACTCTTGCAATAGTGCCCATAAAAACAAATATTTTTCTAGAAACGCAAATTTTCAAAAAAACCTAAACTGATTGTGGTTGAGACGAAGATTTAAACCATGATTCCGAAATTTCAGCCCGTTCGAGGCCATAGAACCAGAAAAAATGCCCTTTAAATTTCGGACCCAAGTATTGCAATAGCGCCCGTAAGAATGATGATTTTTCTAGAAATGCAACTTTTTGAAAATATTTTTACTGATTGAGGTTGAGACCTTGATTTTTACATTGATTCCGAAATTTCAGCCAGTTCGGAACCATAGAGCCAGAAAAAATACCTTTTAAACTTCGAACCAGACTCTTGCAATAGTGCCCATAAAAACAAATATTTTTCTAGAAACGCAAATTTTCAAAAAAACCTAAACTGATTGTGGTTGAGACGAAGATTTAAACCATGATTCCGAAATTTCAGCCCGTCCGGAGCCATAGAGCTAGAAAAAAGGCCTTTAAAAGTTCGAACCCAGGTCTTGCAATAATGCCCGTAAGAATGTTGATTTTTCTATAAATGCAACTTTTTGAAAATATTTTAACTGATCGTGGTTAAGACCTTGATTTTTACATTGATTCCGAAATTTCAGCCCGTTCAGAGCCAAAGAGCCAGAAAAAATGCCATTTAAATTTCGGACCCAAGTATTGCAATAGCGCCCGAAAGAATGATGATTTTTCTAGAAATGCAACTTTTTGAAAATATTTTTACTGATTGTGGTTGAGACCTTGATTTTTACAATGATTCCGAAATTTTAGCCCGTTCGGAGCCATAGAGCCAGAAAAAATGCCCTTCAAATTTCGAACCCAAGTATTGCAATAGCGCCGGTAAGAATGATGATTTTTCTAGAAATGCAACTATTTGAAAATATTTTTACTGATTGTGGTTGAGACCTTGATTTAAACAATGATTCCAAAATTTCAGCCCGTTCGGAACCATAGTGCCAGAAAAAATACCTTTTAAAGTTCGAACCCAACTCTTGCAATAGTGCCCATAAAAATAATTTTTTTTCTAGAAATGCAAATTTTCAAAAATACCTAAACTGATTGTGGTTGAGACGAAGATTTAAACCATGATTCCAAAATTTCAGCCCGTTCGAGGCCATAGAGCCAGAAAAAATGCCCTTTAAATTTCGAACCCAAATATTGCAATAGCGCCCGTAAGAATGATGATTTTTCTAGAAAAGTAACTTTTTGAAAATATTTTTACTGATTGTGGTTGAGACCTTGATTTTTACAATGATTCCGAATTTTCAGACCGTTCGGAGCCATAGAGCCAGAAAAAATGCTCTTTAAATTTCGGACCCAAGTATTGCAATAGCGCCCGTAAGAATGATGATTTGTCTAGAAATGCAACTTTTTGAAAATATTTTTACTGATTGTGGTTGAGACCTTGATTTTTACATTGATTCCGAAATTTAAGCCCGTTCGGAGCCATAGAGCCAGAAAAAATACCTTTTAAAGTTCGAACCCATCTCTTGCAATAGTGCCCATAAAAATAATTTTTTTTATAGAAACGCAAATTTTCAAAAATACCTAAACTGGTTGTGGTGTAGACGAAGATTTAAACCATGATTCCGAAATTTCAGCCCGTTCGAGGCCATAGTGCCAGAAAAAATGCCCTTTATATTTCGAACCCAAGTATTGCAATAGCGTCCGTAAGAATGATGATTTTTCTAGAAATGCAACTTTTTGAAAATATTTTTACTGATTGTGGTTGAGACCTTGATTTTTACAATGATTCCGAAATTTCAGCCCGTTCGGAGCCATAGAGCCAGAAAAAATGCCCTTTAAATTTCGAACCCAAGTATTGTAATAGCGCCCGTAAGAATGATGATTTTTCTAGAAATGCAACTTTTTGAAAATATTTTTACTGATTGTGGTTCAGACCTTGATTTTTACAATGATTCCGAAATTTCAGCCCGTTCGGAGCCATAGACACAGAAAAAATGCCCTTTAAATTTCGGACCCAAGTATTGCAATAGTGCCCGTAAGAATGATGATTTTTCTAGAAATGAAAATTTTTTGAAAATATTCTTACTGGTTGTGTTGCTGTTGATACAGTGATTTTTACAATGAATCCGAAATTTCAGCCCGTTCGGGGCCATAGAGCCAGAAAAAATGCCGTTTAATGTTCGAACCCAAGTCTTGCAATAGTGCCCGTAAGAATGATGAATTTACTAGAAATGTCACTTTTTGAAAATATTCTACTGATTGTGGTTGAGACCAAGATTTTAAACATGATTCTGAAATTTCAGCACGTGCAGAGCCATGGAGCCAGGAAAAAGTCCTTTTAAAGTTCGAACACAAGTTTTCAAATAGAATCTGTAAGAATAAGAATTTTCTAGATATTCAAGTTTTTGAAAATATTTTTACTGATTGTGGTTGAGACCTTGATTTTTACAATGATTCAAAAATTTCAGCCTGTTCGGAACCATAGAGCCAGAAAAAATACCTTTTAAAGTTCGAACCCATCTCTTGCAATAGTGCCCATAAAAATAATTTTTTTTATAGAAACGCATATTTTTAAAAATACCTAAACTGATTGTGGTGTAGACGAAGATTTAAACCATGATTCCGAAATTTCAGCCCGTTCGAGGCCATAGAGCCAGAAAAAATGCCCTTTATATTTCGAACCCAAGTATTGCAATAGCGTCCGTAAGAATGATGATTTTTCTAGAAATGCAACTTTTTGAAAATATTTTTACTGATTGTGGTTGAGACCTTGATTTTTACAATGATTCCGAAATTTCAGCCCGTTCGGAGCCATAGAGCCAGAAAAAATGCCCTTTAATTTTCGAACCCAAGTATTGCAATAGCGCCCGTAAGAATGATGATTTTTCTAGAAATGCAACTTTTTGAAAATATTTTTACTGATTGTGGTTGAGACCTTGATTTTTACAATGATTCCGAAATTTCAGCCCGTTCGGAGCCATAGACACAGAAAAAATGCCCTTTAAATTTCGGACCCAAGTATTGCAATAGTGCCCGTAAGAATGATGATTTTTCTAGAAATGAAAATTTTTTGAAAATATTTTTACGGATTGTGGTTGAGACCTTGGTTTTTACAATGATTCCGAAATTTCAGCCCGTTCGGAGCCCTAGAGCCAGAAAAAATGCATTTGAATATTCAAACCCACGTATTGCAATAGTTCCCGTAAGAATTATGTATTTTCTAGAATTGCAAGTTTTCGAGAATATTTATACTGATTGTGGTTGAGACCATGAATTAAACCAATACTTATTGCTGTTTAAAACAAAATTTTAACCATGATTCCGAAATTTCAGCCCGTTCGGGGCCATTGAGCCAGAAAAAATACCTTTGAAAGTTCGAACCCAAGTTTTGCAATACTGCCCCTAACAATGATGAATTTACTAGAAATGACACTTTTTGAAAATATTCTACTGATTGTGGTTGAGACCAAGATTTAAACCATGATTGTGAAATTTCAGCACGTTCAGACCCATGGAGCCATGAAAAATTCCTTTTAAAGTTCGAACCCAAGTTTTCAAATAGAATCTGTAAGAATAAGAATTTTCTAGATATTCAAGTTTTCGAAAATATGTTTACTGATTGTGGTTGAGACCTTAATTTTTACAATGAATCCGAAATTTTAGCCCGTTCGGAGCCATAGAGCCAGAAAAAATGCCCTTTAAATTTCGAACCCAAGTATTGCAATAGCGCCGGTAAGAATGATGATTTTTCTAGAAATGCAACTATTTGAAAATATTTTTACTGATTGTGGTTGAGACCTTGATTTAAACTATGATTCCAAAATTTCAGCCCGTTCGGAGCCATAGGGCCAGAAAAAATGCCCTTTAAATTTCGGACCCAAGTATTGCAATAGTGCCCATAAAAACAAATATTTTTCTAGAAACGCAAATTTTCAAAAAAACCTAAACTGATTGTGGTTGAGACGAAGATTTAAACCATGATTCCGAAATTTCAGCCCGTTCGAAGCCATAGAACCAGAAAAAATGCCCTTTAAATTTCGGACCCAAGTATTGCAATAGCGCCCGTAAGAATGATGATTTTTCTAGAAATGCAACTTTTTGAAAATATTTTTACTGATTGAGGTTGAGACCTTAATTTTTAAATTGATTCCGAAATTTCAGCCAGTTCGGAACCATAGAGCCAGAAAAAATACCTTTTAAACTTCGAACCAGACTCTTGCAATAGTGCCCATAAAAACAAATATTTTTCTAGAAAAGCAAATTTTCAAAAAAACCTAAACTGATTGTGGTTGAGACGAAGATTTAAACCATGATTCCGAAATTTCAGCCCGTTCGAGGCCATAGAACCAGAAAAAATGCCCTTTAAATTTCGAACCCAAGTATTGCAATAGCGCCCGTAAGAATGATGATTTTTCTAGAAATGCATCTTTTTGAAAATATTTTTACTGATTGTGGTTGAGACCTTGATTTTTACATTGATTCCGAAATTTAAGCCCGTTCGGAGCCATAGAGCCAGAAAAAATGCCATTTAAATTTCGGACCCAAGTATTGCAATAGCGCCCGTAAGAATGATGATTTTTCTAGAAATGCAACTTTTTGAAAATATTTTTACTGATTGTGGTTGAGACTTTGATTTTTACAATGATTCCAAAATTTCAGCCCGTTCGGAACCATAGAGCAAGAAAAAAATACCTTTTAAAGTTCGAACCCAACTCTTGCAATAGTGCCCATAAAAATAATTATTTTTCTAGAAACGCAAATTTTCAAAAATACCTAAACTGATTGTGGTTGAGACGAAGATTTAAACCATTATTCCGAAATTTCAGCCCGTTCGAGGCCATAGAGCCAGAAAAAATGCCCTTTAAATTTCGAACCCAAGTATTGCAATGGAGCCCGTAATAATTATGATTTTTCTAGAAATGCAACTTTTTGAAAATATTTTTACTGATTGTGGTTGAGTCCTTGATTTTTAAATGATTCCTAATTTTCATCAAGTTCGGAGCCATAGAGCCAAAAAAATGCTCTTTAAATTTCGGACCCAAGTATTGCAATAGCGCCCGTAAGAATGATAATTTTTCTAGAAATGCAAATTTTCAAAAATACCTAAACTGATTGAGGTTGAGACGAAGATTTAAACTATGATTCCGAAATTTCAGCCCGTTCGAGGCCATAGAGCCAGAAAAAATGGCCTTCAAATTTCGAACCCAAGTATTGCAAAATAGCGCCGGAAGAATGATGATTTTTCTAGAAATGCAACATTTTGAAAATATTTTTACTGATTGTGGTTAAGACCTTGATTTTTACAATGATTCCGATATCTTAGCCCGTTCGGAGCCATTGAGCCAGAAAAAATGCACTTTAAATTTCGGACCCAAGTATTGCAATAGCGCCCGTAAGAATGATGATTTTTCTAGAAATGCAATTTTTTGAAAGTATTTTTACTGATTGTGGTTGAGACCTTCAATTTAACAATGATTCCGAAATTTCATCCCGTTCGGAACCATAGAGCCAGAAAAAATACCCTTTAAAGTTCGAACCCAACTCTTGCAATAGTGCCCAGAAAAATAATTTTTTTTCTAGAAACGCAAATTTTCAAAAATACCTAAACTGATTGTGGTTGAGACGAAGATTTAAACCATGATTTCGATATTTCAGCCCGTTCGAGGCCATAGAGCCAGAAAAAATGCCCTTTATATTTCGAACCCAAGTATTGCAATAGCGCCGGTAAGAATGATGATTTTTCTAGAAATGCAACTTTTGAAAATATTTTTAATGATTGTGGTTGAGACCTTGATTTTTACAATGATTCCAAAATTTCAGCCCGTTCGGAACCATAGAGCCAGAAAAAATACCTTTTAAAGTTCGAACCCAACTCTTGCAATAGTGCCCATAAAAATAATTATTTTTCTAGAAATGCAAATTTTCGAAAATACCAAAACTGATTGTGGTTGAGAAGAAGATTTAAACCATGATTCTGAAATTTCAGCCCTTTCGGAACCATAGAGCCAGAAAAAATACCTTTTAAAAATCGAACCCAACTCTTGCAATAGTGCCCATAAAAATATTTTTTTTTCTAGAAATGCAAATTTTTAAAAATACTTAAACTTATTGTGGTTGAGAAGAAGATTTAAACCATGATTCCGAAATTTCAGCCCGTTCGGAACCATAGAGCCAGAAAAAATACCTTTTAAAGTTCGAATCCAACTCTTGCAATAGTGCCCATAAAAATATTTTTTTTTCTAGAAATGCAAATTTTTAAAAATACTTAAACTTATTGTGGTTGAGAAGAAGATTTAAACCATGATTCCGAAATTTCAGCCCGTTCGGAACCATAGAGCCAGAAAAAATACCTTTTAAAGTTCGAATCCAACTCTTGCAATAGTGCCCATAACAATAATTATTTTTCTAGAAACGCTAATTTTCAAAAATACCTAAACTGATTGTGGTTGAGACGAAGATTTAAACCATGATTCCGAAATTTCAGCCCGTTCGAGGCCATAGAGCCAGAATAAATGCCGTTTAAATTTCGAACCCAAGTATTGCAATAGCGCCAGTAAGAATGATGATTTTTCTAGAAATGCAACTTTTTAAAAATATTTTTACTGATTGTGGTTGAGACTTTGATTTTTACAATGATTCCAAAATTTCAGCCCGTTCGGAGCCATAGAGCCAGAAAAAATGCCCTTTAAATTTCGGACCCAAGTATTGCAATAGTGCCCGTAAGAATGATGATTTTTCTAGAAAAGCAACTTTTTGAAAATATTTTTACTGATTGTGTTTGAGACCTTGATTTTTACAATGATTCCGAAATTTCAGCCCGTTCGGAGCCATAGAGCCAGAAAAAATGCCCTTTAAATTTCGAACCCAAGTATTGCAATAGCGCCGGTAAGAATGATGATTTTTCTAGAAATGCAACTTTTTGAAAATATTTTTACTGATTGTGGTTGAGACCTTGATTTTTACAATGATTTCGAAATTTCAGCCCGTTCGAGGCCATAGAGCCAGAAAAAATGCCCTTTAAATTTCGAACCCAAGTATTGCAATACTGCCCGTAAGAATGATGATTTTTCTAGAAATGAAAGTTTTTGAAAATATTCTTACTGGTTGTGTTGCTGTTGATACAGTGATTTTTACCATGAATCCGAAATTTCAGCCCGTTCGGGGCCATAGAGCCAGAAAAAATGCCTTTTAATGTTCGAACCCAAGTCTTGCAATAGTGCCCGTAAGAATGATGAATTTACTAGAAATGTCACTTTTTGAAAATATTCTACTGAATGTGGTTGAGACCAAGATTTAAACCATGATTCTGAAATTTCAGCACGTTCAGAGCCATGGAGCCAGGAAAAAGTCCTTTTAAAGTTCGAACCCAAGTATTGCAATAGCGCCCGTAAGAATGATGATTTTTCTAGAAATGCAACTTTTTGAAAATATTTTAAATGGATGTGGTTGAGACCTTGATTTTTACAATGATTCCGAAATATCAGCCCGTTCCGAGCCATAGAGCCAGAAAAAATACCTTTTAAAGTTTGAACCCAACTCTTGCAATAGTGCCCATAATGATAATTATTTTTCTAGAAATGCAAATTTTCAAATATACCTAAACTGATTGAAATGAAAAATTTTTGAAAATAGTCTTACTGGTTGTGGTTGATACAGTGATTTTTACCATGATTCCGAAATTTCAGCCCGTTCGGAGCCATAGAGCCAGAAAAAATGCCCTTTAAATTTCGAACCCAAGTATTGCAATAGCGCCTGTAAGAATGATGATTTTTCTAGAAATGCAACTTTTTGAAAATATTTTTACTGATTGTGGTTAAAACCTTGATTTTTACAATGATTCCGAAATTTCAGCCCGTTCGGAGCCATAGAGCCAGAAAAAATACCTTTTAAAGTTTGAACCCAACTCTTGCAATAGTGCCAGTAAGAATGATGAATTTACTAGAAATGACACTTTTTGAAAATATTCTACTGATTGTGGTTGAGACCAAGATTTTAACCATGATTCTGAAATTTCAGCACGTTCAGAGCCATGGAGCCAGGAAAAAGTCCTTTTAAAGTTCGAACACAAGTCTTCCAATAGTGCCCGTGAGAATGATGATTTTTCTAGAAAATCAACTTTTTGAAAATATTTTTACTGATTGTGGTTAAGACCTTGATTTTTACAATGATTCCAAAATTTCAGCCCGTTCGGAACCATAGAGCCAGAAAAAATACCTTTTAAAGTTCGAACCCAACGCTTGCAATAGTGCCCATAAAAATAATTATTTTTCTAGAAACGCAAATTTTCAAAAATACCTAAACTGATTGTGGTTGAGACGAAGATTTAAACCATGATTCCGAAATTTCAGCCCGTTCGAGGCCATAGAGCCAGAATAAATGCCCTTTAAATTTCGAACCCAAGTATTGCAATAGCGCCAGTAAGAATGATGATTTTTCTAGAAATGCAACTTTTTAAAAATATTTTTACTGATTGTGGTTGAGACTTTGATTTTTACAATGATTCCAAAATTTCAGCCCGTTCGGAGCCATAGAGCCAGAAAAAATGCCCTTTAAATTTCGGACCCAAGTATTGCAATAGTGCCCGTAAGAATGATGATTTTTCTAGAAAAGCAACTTTTTGAAAATATTTTTACTGATTGTGGTTGAGACCTTGATTTTTACAATGATTCCGAAATTTCAGCCCGTTCGGAGCCATAGAGCCAGAAAAAATGCCCTTTAAATTTCGAACCCAAGTATTGCAATAGCGCCGGTAAGAATGATGATTTTTCTAGAAATGCAACTTTTTGAAAATATTTTTACTGATTGTGGTTGAGACCTTGATTTTTACAATGATTCCGAAATTTCAGCCCGTTCGAGGCCATAGAGCCAGAAAAAATGCCCTTTAAATTTCGAACCCAAGTATTGCAATAGTACCCGTAAGAATGATGATTTTTCTAGAAATGAAAAATTTTTGAAAATATTCTTACTGGTTGTGTTGCTGTTGATACAGTGATTTTTACCATGAATCCGAAATTTCAGCCCGTTCGGGGCCATAGAGCCAGAAAAAATGCCTTTTAATGTTCGAATCCAAGTCTTGCAATAGTGCCCGTAAGAATGATGAATTTACTAGAAATGTCACTTTTTGAAAATATTCTACTGATTGTGGTTGAGACCAAGATTTAAACCATGATTCTGAAATTTCAGCACGTTCAGAGCCATAGAGCAGGGAAAAAGTCATTTTAAAGTTCGAACCCAAGTATTGCAATAGCGCCCGTAAGAATGATGATTTTTCTAGAAATGCAACTTTTTGAAAATATTTTAAATGAATGTGCTTGATACCTTGATTTTTTCAATGATTCCAAAATTTCAGCCCGTTTGGAGCCATAGAGCCAGAAAAAATGCATTTTTATATTCGAACCCAAGTCTTCCAATAGTGCCCGTGAGAATGATGATTTTTCTAGAAATGCAACTTTTTGAAAATATTTTTACTGATTGTGGTTGAGACCTTGATTTTTACAATGATTCCAAAATTTCAGCCCGTTCGGAACCATAGAGCCAGAAAAAATACCTTTTAAAGTTCGAACCCAACTCTTGCAATAGTGCCCATAAAAATAATTTTTTTTCTAGAAACGCAAATTTTCAAAAATACCTAAACTGATTGTGGTTGAGACGAAGATTTAAACCATGATTCCGAAATTTCAGCCCGTTCGAGGCCATAGTGCCAGAAAAAATGCCCTTTATATTTCGAACCCAAGTATTGCAATAGAGTCCGTAAGAATGATGATTTTTCTAGAAATGCAACTTTTTGAAAATATTTTTACTGATTGTGGTTGAGACCTTGATTTTTACAATGATTCCGAAATTTCAGCCCGTTCGGAGCCATAGAGCCAGAAAAAATGCCCTTTAAATTTCGAACCCAAGTATTGCAATAGCGCCCGTAAGAATGATGATTTTTCTAGAAATGCAACTTATTGAAAATATTTTTACTGATTGTGGTTAAAACCTTGATTTTTACAATGATTCCGAAATTTCAGCCCGTTCGGAGCCATAGACACAGAAAAAATGCCCTTTAAATTTCGGACCCAAGTATTGCAATAGTGCCCGAAAGAATGATGATTTTTCTAGAAATGAAAATTTTTTGAAAATATTCTTACTGGTTGTGTTGCTGTTGATACAGTGATTTTTACCATGAATCAGAAACTTCAGCCCGTTCGGGGCCATAGAGCCAGAAAAAATGCCTTTTAATGTTCGAACCCAAGTCTTGCAATATTGCCCGTAAGAATGATGAATTTACTAGAAATGTCACTTTTTGAAAATAATCTACTGATTGTGGTTGAGACCAAGATTTAAACCATGATTCTGAAATTTCAGCACGTTCAGAGCCATGGAGCCAGGAAAAAGTCCTTTTAAAGTTCGAACCCAAGTATTGCAATAGCGCCCGTAAGAATGATGATTTTTCTAGAAATGCAACTTTTTGAAAATATTTTAAATGATTGTGGTTGAGACCTTGATTTTTACAATGATTCCGAAATATCAGCCCGTTCCGAGCCATAGAGCCAGAAAAAATACCTTTTAAAGTTTGAACCCAACTCTTGCAATCACTATTATATTATTATTATTATCACTATGGGCACTCCCATAATGATAATTATTTTTCGAGAAATGCAAATTTTCAAATATACCTAAACTGATTGAAATGAAAAATTTTTGAAAATATTCTTACTGGTTGTGGTTGATACAGTGATTTTTACCATGAATCCGAAATTTAGGCCCGTCGGGGCCATAGAGCCAGAAAAAATGCCTTTTAATGTTCAAACCCAAGTCTTGCAATAGTGCCCGTAAGAATGATGAATTTACTAGAAATGACACTTTTTGAAAATATTCTACTGATTGTGGTTGAGACAAAGATTTAAACCATGATTCTGAAATTTCAGCACGTTCAGAGCCATGGAGCCAGGAAAAAGTCCTTTTAAAGTTCGAACCCAAGTTTTCAAATAGAATCTGTAAGAATAAGAATTTTCTAGATATTCAAGTTTTTGAAAATATTTTTACTGATTGTGGTTGAGACCTTGATTTTTACAATGATTCCAAAATTTCAGCCCGTTTGGAGCCATAGAGCCAGAAAAAATGCATTTTTATATTAGAACCCAAGTCTTCCAATAGTGCCCGTGAGAATGATGATTTTTCTAGAAAATCAACTTTTTGAAAATATTTTTACTGATTGTGGTTGAGACCTTGATTTTTACAATGATTCAAAATTTCAGCCCGTTCGGAACCATAGAGCCAGAAAAAATACCTTTTAAAGTTCGAACCCAACTCTTGCAATAGTGCCCATAAAAATAATTTTTTTTCTAGAAACGCAAATTTTCAAAAATACCTAAACTGATTGTGGTTGAGACGAAGATTTAAACCATGTTTCCGAAATTTCAGCCCGTTCGAGGCCATAGAGCCAGAAAAAATGCCCTTTAAATTTCGAACCCGCGTTTTGCAATAGCGCCCGTAAGAATGATGATTTTTCTAGAAATGCATCTTTTTGAAAATATTTTTACTGATTGTGGTTGAGACCTTGATTTTTACAATGATTCCGAATTTTCAGCCCGTTCGGAGCCATAGAGCCAGAAAAAATGCTCTTTAAATTTCGGACCCAAGTATTGCAATAGCGCCCGTAAGAATGATGATTTTTCTAGAAATGCAACTTTTTGAAAATATTTTTACTGATTGTGGTTGAGACCTTGATTTTAAAAATGATTCCGAAATTTCAGCCCGTTCGAGGCCATAGTGCGAGAAAAAATGCCTTTTAAATTTCGAACCCAAGTATTGCAATAGCGCCCGTAAGAATGATGATTTTTCTAGAAAAGCAACTTTTTGAAAATATTTTTACTGATTGTGGTTGAGACCTTGATTTTTACAATGATTCCGAAATTTCAGCCCGTTCGGAGCCATAGAGCCAGAAAAAATGCCCTTTAAATTTCGAACCCAAGTATTGCAAAAGCGCCCGTAAGAATGATGATTTTTCTAGAAATGCAACTTTTTGAAAATATTTTTACTGATTGTGGTTAAAACCTTGATTTTTACAATTATTCCGAAATTTCAGCCCGTTCGGAGCCATAGACACAGAAAAAATGCCCATTAAATTTCGGACCCAAGTATTGCAATAGCGCCCGTAAGAATGATGATTTTTCTAGAAATGCAACTTATTGAAAATATTTTTACTGATTGTGGTTGAGACCTTGATTTTTACAATGATTCCGAAATTTCAGCCCGTTCGGAACCATAAAGCAAGAAAAAATACGTTTTAAAGTTCGAACCCAACTCTTGCAATAGTGCCCATAAAAATAATTATTTTTCTAGAAATGCAAATTTTCGAACATACCAAAACTGATTGTGGTTGAGAAGAAGATTTAAACCATGATTCTGAAATTTCAGCCCTTTCGGAACCATAGAGCCAGAAAAAATACCTTTTAAAGTTCGAACCCAACTCTTGCAATAGTGCCCATAAAAATAATTATTTTTCTAGAAATGCAAATTTTCAAAAATACTTAAATTGATTGTGGTTGAGAAGAAGATTTAAACCATGATTCCGAAATTTCAGCCCGTTCGGAACCATAGAGCCAGAAAAAATACCTTTTAAAGTTCGAACCCAACTCTTGCAATAGTGCCCATAAAAATAATTATTTTTCTAGAAATGCAAATTTTCGAAAATACCTAAACTGATTGTGGTTGAGAAGAAGATTTAAACCATGATTCCGAATTTTCAGCCCGTTCGGAACCATAGAGCCAGAAAAAATACCTTTTAAAGTTCGAACCCAACTCTTGCAATAGTGCCCATAAAAATAATTATTTTTCTAGAAACGCAAATTTTCAAAAATACCTAAACTGATTGTAGTTGAGACGAAGATTTAAACCATGATTCCGAAATTTCAGCCCGTTCGAGGCCATAGAGCCAGAAAAAATGCCCTTTAAATTTCGAACCCGCGTTTTGCAATAGCGCCCGTAAGAATGATGATTTTTCTAGAAATGCAACTTTTTGAAAATATTTTTACTGATTGTGGTTGAGACCTTGATTTTAACAATGATTCCGAAATTTCAGCCCGTTCGAGGCCATAGAGCCAGAAAAAATGCCCTTTAAATTTCGAACCCAAGTATTGCAATAGCGCCCGTAAGAATGATGATTTTTCTAGAAATGCAACTTTTTGAAAATATTTTTACTGATTGTGGTTGAGACCTTGATTTTTACAATGATTCCGAATTTTCAGCCCGTTCGGAGCCATAGAGCCAGAAAAAATGCTCTTTAAATTTCGGACCCAAGTATTGCAATAGCGCTCGTAAGAATGATGATTTTTCTAGAAATGCAACTTTTTGAAAATATTTTTACTGATTGTGGTTAAAACCTTGATTTTTACAATTATTCCGAAATTTCAGCCCGTTCGGAGCCATAGACACAGAAAAAATGCCCATTAAATTTCGGACCCAAGTATTGCAATAGCGCCCGTAAGAATGATGATTTTTCTAGAAATGCAACTTTTTGAAAATATTTTTACTGATTGTGGTTGAGACCTTGATTTTTACAATGATTCCGAAATTTCAGCCCGTTCGGAGCCATAGAGCCAGAAAAAATGCCCTTTAAATTTCGAACCCAAGTATTGCAATAGCGCCCGTAAGAATGATGATTTTTCTAGAAATGCAACTTATTGAAAATATTTTTACTGATTGTGGTTAAAACCTTGATTTTTACAATGATTCCGAAATTTCAGCCCGTTCGGAGCCATAGACACAGAAAAAATGCCCTTTAAATTTCGGACCCAAGTATTGCAATAGTGCCCGAAAGAATGATGATTTTTCTAGAAATGAAAATTTTTTGAAAATATTCTTACTGGTTGTGTTGCTGTTGATACAGTGATTTTTACCATGAATCAGAAACTTCAGCCCGTTCGGGGCCATAGAGCCAGAAAAAATGCCTTTTAATGTTCGAACCCAAGTCTTGCAATATTGCCCGTAAGAATGATGAATTTACTAGAAATGTCACTTTTTGAAAATATTCTACTGATTGTGGTTGAGACCAAGATTTAAACCATGATTCTGAAATTTCAGCACGTTCAGAGCCATGGAGCCAGGAAAAAGTCCTTTTAAAGTTCGAACCCAAGTATTGCAATAGCGCCCGTAAGAATGATGATTTTTCTAGAAATGCAACTTTTTGAAAATATTTTAAATGATTGTGGTTGAGACCTTGATTTTTACAATGATTCCGAAATATTTGCCCGTTCCGAGCCATAGAGCCAGAAAAAATACCTTTTAAAGTTTGAACCCAACTCTTGCAATAGTGCCCATAATGATAATTATTTTTCTAGAAATGCAAATTTTCAAATATACCTAAACTGATTGAAATGAAAAATTTTTGAAAATATTCTTACTGGTTGTGGTTGATACAGTGATTTTTACCATGAATCCGAAATTTCAGCCCGTCGGGGCCATAGAGCCAGAAAAAATGCCTTTTAATGTTCAAACCCAAGTCTTGCAATAGTGCCCGTAAGAATGATGAATTTACTAGAAATGACACTTTTTGAAAATATTCTACTGATTGTGGTTGAGACAAAGATTTAAACCATGATTCTGAAATTTCAGCACGTTCAGAGCCATGGAGCCAGGAAAAAGTCCTTTTAAAGTTCGAACCCAAGTTTTCAAATAGAATCTGTAAGAATAAGAATTTTCTAGATATTCAAGTTTTTGAAAATATTTTTACTGATTGTGGTTGAGACCTTGATTTTTACAATGATTCCAAAATTTCAGCTCGTTTGGAGCCATAGAGCCAGAAAAAATGCATTTTTATATTAGAACCCAAGTCTTCCAATAGTGCCCGTGAGAATGATGATTTTTCTAGAAAATCAACTTTTTGAAAATATTTTTACTGATTGTGGTTGAGACCTTGATTTTTACAATGATTCCAAAATTTCAGCCCGTTCGGAACCATAGAGCCAGAAAAAATACCTTTTAAAGTTCGAACCCAACTCTTGCAATAGTGCCCATAAAAATATTTTTTTTTCTAGAAACGCAAATTTTCAAAAATACCTAAACTGATTGTGGTTGAGACGAAGATTTAAACCATGATTCCGAAATTTCAGCCCGTTCGAGGCCATAGAGCCAGAAAAAATGCCCTTTAAATTTCGAACCCGCGTTTTGCAATAGCGCCCGTAAGAATGATGATTTTTCTAAAAAGGCATCTTTTTGAAAATATTTTTACTGATTGTGGTTGAGACCTTGATTTTTACAATGATTCCGAATTTTCAGCCCGTTCGGAGCCATAGAGCCAGAAAAAATGCTCTTTAAATTTCGGACCCAAGTATTGCAATAGCGCCTGTAAGAATGATGATTTTTCTAGAAATGCAACTTTTTGAAAATATTTTTACTGATTGTGGTTGAGACCTTGATTTTAACAATGATTCCGAAATTTCAGCCCGTTCGAGGCCATAGAGCCAGAAAAAATGCCCTTTAAATTTCGAACCCAAGTATTGCAATAGCGCCCGTAAGAATGATGATTTTTCTAGAAAAGCAACTTTTTGAAAATATTTTTACTGATTGTGGTTGAGACCTTGATTTTTACAATGATTCCGAAATTTCAGCCCGTTCGGAGCCATAGAGCCAGAAAAAATGCCCTTTAAATTTCGAACCCAAGTATTGCAATAGCGCCCGTAAGAATGATGATTTTTCTAGAAAAGCAACTTTTTGAAAATATTTTTACTGATTGTGGTTGAGACCTTGATTTTTACAATGATTCCGAAATTTCAGCCCGTTCGGAGCCATAGAGCCAGAAAAAATGCCCTTTAAATTTCGAACCCAAGTATTGCAATAGCGCCCGTAAGAATGATGATTTTTCTAGAAATGCAACTTTTTGAAAATATTTTTACTGATTGTGGTTAAAACCTTGATTTTTACAATTATTCCGAAATTTCAGCCCGTTCGGAGCCATAGACACAGAAAAAATGCCCATTAAATTTCGGACCCAAGTATTGCAATAGCGCCCGTAAGAATGATGATTTTTCTAGAAATGCAACTTATTGAAAATATTTTTACTGATTGTGGTTAAAACCTTGATTTTTACAATGATTCCGAAATTTCAGCCCGTTCGGAGCCATAGACACAGAAAAAATGCCCTTTAAATTTCGGACCCAAGTATTGCAATAGTGCCCGAAAGAATGATGATTTTTCTAGAAATGAAAATTTTTTGAAAATATTCTTACTGGTTGTGTTGCTGTTGATACAGTGATTTTTACCATGAATCAGAAACTTCAGCCCGTTCGGGGCCATAGAGCCAGAAAAAATGCCTTTTAATGTTCGAACCCAAGTCTTGCAATATTGCCCGTAAGAATGATGAATTTACTAGAAATGTCACTTTTTGAAAATATTCTACTGATTGTGGTTGAGACCTTGATTTTTACAATGATTCCGAAATTTCAGCCCGTTCGGAACCATAAAGCAAGAAAAAATACGTTTTAAAGTTCGAACCCAACTCTTGCAATAGTGCCCATAAAAATAATTATTTTTCTAGAAATGCAAATTTTCGAAAATACCAAAACTGATTGTGGTTAAGAAGAAGATTTAAACAATGATTCTGAAATTTCAGCCCTTTCGGAACCATAGAGCCAGAAAAAATACCTTTTTAAGATCGAACCCAACTCTTGCAATAGTGCCCATAAAAATAATTATTTTTCTAGAAATGCAAATTTTCAAAAATACTTAAATTGATTGTGGTTGAGAAGAAGATTTAAACCATGATTCCGAAATTTCAGCCCGTTCGGAACCATAGAGCCAGAAAAAATACATTTTAAAGTTCGAACCCAACTCTTGCAATAGTGCCCATAAAAATAATTATTTTTCTAGAAATGCAAATTTTCGAAAATACCTAAACTGATTGTGGTTGAGAAGAAGATTTAAACCATGATTCCGAATTTTCAGCCCGTTCGGAACCATAGAGCCAGAAAAAATACCTTTTAAAGTTCGAACCCAACTCTTGCAATAGTGCCCATAAAAATAATTATTTTTCTAGAAACGCAAATTTTCAAAAATACCTAAACTGATTGTGGTTGAGACGAAGATTTAAACCATGATTCCGAAATTTCAGCCCGTTCGAGGCCATAGAGCCAGAATAAATGCCCTTTAAATTTCGAACCCAAGTATTGCAATAGCGCCAGTAAGAATGATGATTTTTCTAGAAATGCAACTTTTTAAAAAAATTTTTACTGATTGTGGTTGAGACTTTGATTTTTACAATGATTCCAAAATTTCAGCCCGTTCGGAGCCATAGAGCCAGAAAAAATGCCCTTTAAATTTCGGACCCAAGTATTGCAATAGTGCCCGTAAGAATGATGATTTTTCTAGAAAAGCAACTTTTTGAAAATATTTTCACTGGTTGTGTTGCTGTTGAGACCTTGATTTTTACAATGATTCCAAAATTTCAGCCCGTTTGGAGCCATAGAGCCAGAAAAAATGCATTTTTATATTCGAACCCAAGTCTTCCAATAGTGCCCGTGTGAATGATGATTTTTCTAGAAAATCAACTTTTTGAAAATATTTTTACTGATTGTGCTTGAGACCTTGATTTTTACAATGATTCCAAAATTTCAGCCCGTTCGGATCCATAGAGCCAGAAAAAATACCTTTTAAAGTTCGAACCCAACTCTTGCAATAGTGCCCATAAAAATATTTTTTTTTCTAGAAACGCAATTTTTCAAAAATACCTTAACTGATTGTGGTTGAGACGAAGATTTAAACCATGATTCCGAAATTTCAGCCCGTTCGAGGCCATAGAGCCAGAAAAAATGCCCTTTATATTTCGAACCCAAGTATTGCAATAGCGTCCGTAAGAATGATGATTTTTCTAGAAATGCAACTTTTTGAAAATATTTTTACTGATTGTGGTTGAGACCTTGATTTTTACAATGATTCCAAAATTTCAGCCCGTTCGGAACCATAGAGCCAGAAAAAATACCTTTTAAAGTTCGAACCCAACTCTTGCAATAGTGCCCATAAAAATAATTTTTTTTCTAGAAACGCAAATTTTCAAAAATACCTAAACTGATTAAGGTTGAGACGAAAATTTAAACCATGATTCCGAAATTTCAGCCCGTTCGAGGCCATAGAGCCAGAAAAAATGCCCTTTAAATTTCGAATCCACGTTTTGCAATAGCGCCCGTAAGAATGATGATTTTTCTAGAAATGCATGTTTTTGAAAATATTTTTACTGATTGTGGTTGAGACCTTGATTTTTACAATGATTCCGAATTTTCAGCCCGTTCGGAGCCATAGAGCCAGAAAATATGCTCGTTAAATTTCGGACCCAAGTATTGCAATAGCGCCCGTAAGAATGATGATTTTTCTAGAAATGCAACTTTTTGAAAATATTTTTAATGATTCTGGTTAAAACCTTGATTTTTACAATGATTCCGAAAATTCAGCCCGTTCGGAGCCATAGACACAGAAAAAATGCCCATTAAATTTCGGACCCAAGTATTGCAATAGCGCCCGTATGAATGATGATTTTTCTAGAAATGCAATTTTTTGAAAATATTTTTACTGATTGTGGTTGAGACCTTGATTTTTACAATGATTCCGAAATTTCAGCCCGTTCGGAACCATAAAGCAAGAAAAAATACGTTTTAAAGTTCGAACCCAACTTCTGCGATAGTGCCCATAAAAATAATTATTTTTCTAGAAATGCAAATTTTCGAAAATACCAAAACTGATTGTGGTTGAGAAGAAGATTTAAACCATGATTCTGAAATTTCAGCCCTTTCGGAACCATAGAGCCAGAAAAAATACCTTTTAAAGTTCGAACCCAACTCTTGCAATAGTGCCCATAAAAATAATTATTTTTCTAGAAATGCAAATTTTCGAAAATACCTAAACTGATTGTGGTTGAGAAGAAGATTTAAACCATGATTCCGAAATTTCAGCCCGTTCGGAACCATAGAGCCAGAAAAAATACCTTTTAAAGTTCGAACCCAACTCTTGCAATAGTGCCCATAAAAATAATTATTTTTCTAGAAATGCAAATTTTCGAAAATACCTAAACTGATTGTGGTTGAGAAGAAGATTTAAACCATGATTCCGAAATTTCAGCCCGTTCGGAACCATAGAGCCAGAAAAAATACCTTTTAAAGTTCGAACCCAACTCTTGCAATAGTGCCCATAAAAATAATTATTTTTCTAGAAACGCAAATTTTCAAAAATACCTAAACTGATTGTGGTTGAGACGAAGATCTAAACCATGATTCCGAAATTTCAGCCCGTTCGAGGCCATAGAGCCAGAATAAATGCCCTTTAAATTTCGAACCCAAGTATTGCAATAGCGCCAGTTAGAATGATGATTTTTCTAGAAATGCAACTTTTTAAAAATATTTTTACTGATTGTGGTTGAGACTTTGATTTTTACAATGATTCTAAAATTTCAGCCCGTTCGGAGCCATAGAGCCAGAAAAAATGCCCTTTAAATTTCGGACCCAAGTATTGCAATAGTGCCCGTAAGAATGATGATTTTTCTAGAAAAGCAACTTTTTGAAAATATTTTTACTGGTTGTGTTGCTGTTGAGACCTTGATTTTTACAATGATTCCAAAATTTCAGCCCGTTTGGAGCCATAGAGCCAGAAAAAATGCATTTTTATATTCGAACCCAAGTCTTCCAATAGTGCCCGTGAGAATGATGATTTTTCTAGAAAATCAACTTTTTGAAAATATTTTTACTGATTGTGGTTGAGACCTTGATTTTTACAATGATTCCAAAATTTCAGCCCGTTCGGAACCATAGAGCCAGAAAAAATACCTTTTAAAGTTCGAACCCAACTCTTGCAATAGTGCCCATAAAATTTTTTTTTTTTCTAGAAATGCAATTTTTCAAAAATACCTTAACTGATTGTGGTTGAGACGAAGATTTAAACCATGATTCCGAAATTTCAGCCCGTTCGAGGCCATAGAGCCAGAAAAAATGCCCTTTATATTTCGAACCCAAGTATTGCAATAGCGTCCGTAAGAATGATGATTTTTCTAGAAATGCAACTTTTTGAAAATATTTTTACTGATTGTGGTTGAGACCTTGATTTTTACAATGATTCCAAAATTTCAGCCCGTTCGGAACCATAGAGCCAGAAAAAATACCTTTTAAAGTTCGAACCCAACTCTTGCAATAGTGCCCATAAAAATAATTTTTTTTCTAGAAACGCAAATTTTCAAAAATACCTAAACTGATTAAGGTTGAGACGAAGATTTAAACCATGATTCCGAAATTTCAGCCCGTTCGAAGCCATAGAGCCAGAAAAAATGCCCCTTTAAATTTCGAACCCACGTTTTGCAATAGCGCCCGTAAGAATGATGATTTTTCTAGAAATGCATCTTTTTGAAAATATTTTTACTGATTGTGGTTGAGACCTTGATTTTTACAATGATTCCAAAATTTCAGCCCGTTCGGAACCATAGAGCCAGAAAAAATACCTTTTAAAGTTCGAACCCAACTCTTGCAATAGTGCCCATAAAAATAATTATTTTTCTAGAAATGCAAATTTTCGAAATTACCTAAACTGATTGAGGTTGAGAAGAAGATTTAAACCATGATTCCAAATTTTCAGCCCGTTCGGAACCATAGAGCCAGAAAAAATACCCTTTAAAGTTCGAACCCAATTCTTGCAATAGTGCCCATAAAAATAATTATTTTTCTAGAAATGCAAATTTTCGAAATTACCTAAACTGATTGAGGTTGAGAAGAAGATTTAAACCATGATTCCGAATTTTCAGCCCGTTCGGAACCATAGAGCCAGAAAAAATACCTTTTAAAGTTCGAACCCAACTCTTGCAATAGTGCCCATAAAAATAATTATTTTTCCTGAAACGCAAATTTTCAAAAATACCTTAACTGATTGTGGTTGAGACGAAGATTTAAACCATGATTCCGAAATTTCAGCCCGTTCGAGGCCATAGAGCCAGAATAAATGCCCTTTAAATTTCGAACCCAAGTATTGCAATAGCGCCAGTAAGAATGATGATTATTCAAGAAATGCAACTTTTTGAAAATATTTTTACTGATTGTGTTTAAAACCTTGATTTTTACAATGATTCCGAAATTTCAGCCCGTTCGGAGCAATAGACACAGAAAAAATGCCCATTAAATTTCGGACCCAAGTATTGCAATAGCGCCAGTAAGAATGATGATTTTTCTAGAAATGCAACTTTTTAAAAATATTTTTACTGATTGTGGTTGAGACTTTGATTTTTACAATGATTCCAAAATTTCAGCCCGTTCGGAGCCATAGAGCCAGAAAAAATGCCCTTTAAATTTCGGACCCAAGTATTGCAATAGTGCCCGTAAGAATGATGATTTTTCTAGAAAAGCAACTTTTTGAAAATATTTTTACTGATTGTGGTTGAGACCTTGATTTTTACAATGATTCCGAAATTTCAGCCCGTTCGGAGCCATAGAGCCAGAAAAAATGCCCTTTAAATTTCGAACCCAAGTATTGCAATAGCGCCGGTAAGAATGATGATTTTTCTAGAAATGCAACTTTTTGAAAATATTTTTACTGATTGTGGTTGAGACCTTGATTTTTACAATGATTCCGGAATTTCAGCCCGTTCGAGGCCATAGAGCCAGAAAAAATGCCCTTTAAATTTCGAACCCAAGTATTGCAATAGTACCCGTAAGAATGATGATTTTTCTAGAAATGAAAAATTTTTGAAAATATTCTTACTGGTTGTGTTGCTGTTGATACAGTGATTTTTACCATGAATCCGAAATTTCAGCCCGTTCGGGGCCATAGAGCCAGAAAAAATGCCTTTTAATGTTCGAACCCAAGTCTTGCAATAGTGCCCGTAAGAATGATGAATTTACTAGAAATGTCACTTTTTGAAATATTCTACTGATTGTGGTTGAGACCAAGATTTAAACCATGATTCTGAAATTTCAGCACGTTCAGAGCCATAGAGCAGGGAAAAAGTCCTTTTAAAGTTCGAACCCAAGTATTGCAATAGCGCCCGTAAGAATGATGATTTTTCTAGAAATGCAACTTTTTGAAAATATTTTAAATGAATGTGCTTGATACCTTGATTTTTTCAATGATTCCAAAATTTCAGCCCGTTTGGAGCCATAGAGCCAGAAAAAATGCATTTTTATATTCGAACCCAAGTCTTCCAATAGTGCCCGTGAGAATGATGATTTTTCTAGAAATGCAACTTTTTGAAAATATTTTTACTGATTGTGGTTGAGACCTTGATTTTTACAATGTTTCCAAAATTTCAGCCCGTTCGGAACCATAGAGCCAGAAAAAATACCTTTTAAAGTTCGAACCCAACTCTTGCAATAGTGCCCATAAAAATAATTTTTTTTCTAGAAACGCAAATTTTCAAAAATACCTAAACTGATTGTGGTTGAGACGAAGATTTAAACCATGATTCCGAAATTTCAGCCCGTTCGAGGCCATAGTGCCAGAAAAAATGCCCTTTATATTTCGAACCCAAGTATTGCAATAGAGTCCGTAAGAATGATGATTTTTCTAGAAATGCAACTTTTTGAAAATATTTTTACTGATTGTGGTTGAGACCTTGATTTTTACAATGATTCCGAAATTTCAGCCCGTTCGGAGCCATAGAGCCAGAAAAAATGCCCTTTAAATTTCGAACCCAAGTATTGCAATAGCGCCCGTAAGAATGATGATTTTTCTAGAAATGCAACTTATTGAAAATATTTTTAATGATTGTGGTTAAAACCTTGATTTTTACAATGATTCCGAAATTTCAGCCCGTTCGGAGCCATAGACACAGAAAAAATGCCCTTTAAATTTCGGACCCAAGTATTGCAATAGTGCCCGAAAGAATGATGATTTTTCTAGAAATGAAAATTTTTTGAAAATATTCTTACTGGTTGTGTTGCTGTTGATACAGTGATTTTTACCATGAATCAGAAACTTCAGCCCGTTCGGGGCCATAGAGCCAGAAAAAATGCCTTTTAATGTTCGAACCCAAGTCTTGCAATATTGCCCGTAAGAATGATGAATTTACTAGAAATGTCACTTTTTGAAAATATTCTACTGATTGTGGTTGAGACCAAGATTTAAACCATGATTCTGAAATTTCAGCACGTTCAGAGCCATGGAGCCAGGAAAAAGTCCTTTTAAAGTTCGAACCCAAGTATTGCAATAGCGCCCGTAAGAATGATGATTTTTCTAGAAATGCAACTTTTTGAAAATATTTTAAATGATTGTGGTTGAGACCTTGATTTTTACAATGATTCCGAAATATCAGCCCGTTCCGAGCCATAGAGCCAGAAAAAATACATTTTAAAGTTTGAACCCAACTCTTGCAATAGTGCCCATAATGATAATTATTTTTCTAGAAATGCAAATTTTCAAATATACCTAAACTGATTGAAATGAAAAATTTTTGAAAATATTCTTACTGGTTGTGGTTGATACAGTGATTTTTACCATGAATCCGAAATTTCAGCCCGTCGGGGCCATAGAGCCAGAAAAAATGCCTTTTAATGTTCAAACCCAAGTCTTGCAATAGTGCCCGTAAGAATGATGAATTTACTAGAAATGACACTTTTTGAAAATATTCTACTGATTGTGGTTGAGACAAAGATTTAAACCATGATTCTGAAATTTCAGCACGTTCAGAGCCATGGAGCCAGGAAAAAGTCCCTTTAAAGTTCGAACCCAAGTTTTCAAATAGAATCTGTAAGAATAAGAATTTTCTAGATATTCAAGTTTTTGAAAATATTTTTACTGATTGTGGTTGAGACCTTGATTTTTACAATGATTCCAAAATTTCAGCCCGTTTGGAGCCATAGAGCCAGAAAAAATGCATTTTTATATTAGAACCCAAGTCTTCCAATAGTGCCCGTGAGAATGATGATTTCTCTAGAAAATCAACTTTTTGAAAATATTTTTACTGATTGTGGTTGAGACCTTGATTTTTACAATGATTCCAAAATTTCAGCCCGTTCGGAACCATAGAGCCAGAAAAAATACCTTTTAAAGTTCGAACCCAACTCTTGCAATAGTGCCCATAAAAATAATTTTTTTTCTAGAAACGCAAATTTTCAAAAATACCTAAACTGATTGTGGTTGAGACGAAGATTTAAACCATGATTCCGAAATTTCAGCCCGTTCGAGGCCATAGAGCCAGAAAAAATGCCCTTTAAATTTCGAACCCGCGTTTTGCAATAGCGCCCGTAAGAATGATGATTTTTCTAGAAATGCATCTTTTTGAAAATATTTTTACTGATTGTGGTTGAGACCTTGATTTTTACAATGATTCCGAATTTTCAGCCCGTTCGGAGCCATAGAGCCAGAAAAAATGCTCTTTAAATTTCGGACCCAAGTATTGCAATAGCGCCCGTAAGAATGATGATTTTTCTAGAAATGCAACTTTTTGAAAATATTTTTACTGATTGTGGTTGAGACCTTGATTTTAACAATGATTCCGAAATTTCAGCCCGTTCGAGGCCATAGAGCCAGAAAAAATGCCCTTTAAATTTCGAACCCAAGTATTGCAATAGCGCCCGTAAGAATGATGATTTTTCTAGAAAAGCAACTTTTTGAAAATATTTTTACTGATTGTGGTTGAGACCTTGATTTTTACAATGATTCCGAAATTTCAGCCCGTTCGGAGCCATAGAGCCAGAAAAAATACCCTTTAAATTTCGAACCCAAGTATTGCAATAGCGCCCGTAAGAATGATGATTTTTCTAGAAATGCAACTTTTTGAAAATATTTTTACTGATTGTGGTTAAAACCTTGATTTTTACAATGATTCCGAAATTTCAGCCCGTTCGGAGCCATAGACACAGAAAAAATGCCCATTAAATTTCGGACCCAAGTATTGCAATAGCGCCAGTAAGAATGATGATTTTTCTAGAAATGCAACTTTTTAAAAATATTTTTACTGATTGTGGTTGAGACTTTGATTTTTACAATGATTCCAAAATTTCAGCCCGTTCGGAGCCATAGAGCCAGAAAAAATGCCCTTTAAATTTCGGACCCAAGTATTGCAATAGTGCCCGTAAGAATGATGATTTTTCTAGAAAAGCAACTTTTTGAAAATATTTTTGCTGATTGTGGTTGAGACCTTGATTTTTACAATGATTCCGAAATTTCAGCCCGTTCGGAGCCATAGAGCCAGAAAAAATGCCCTTTAAATTTCGAACCCAAGTATTGCAATAGCGCCGGTAAGAATGATGATTTTTCTAGAAATGCAACTTTTTGAAAATATTTTTACTGATTGTGGTTGAGACCTTGATTTTTACAATGATTCCGGAATTTCAGCCCGTTCGAGGCCATAGAGCCAGAAAAAATGCCCTTTAAATTTCGAACCCAAGTTTTGCAATAGTACCCGTAAGAATGATGATTTTTCTAGAAATGAAAAATTTTTGAAAATATTCTTACTGGTTGTGTTGCTGTTGATACAGTGATTTTTACCATGAATCCGAAATTTCAGCCCGTTCGGGGCCATAGAGCCAGAAAAAATGCCTTTTAATGTTCGAACCCAAGTCTTGCAATAGTGCCCGTAAGAATGATGAATTTACTAGAAATGTCACTTTTTGAAATATTCTACTGATTGTGGTTGAGACCAAGATTTAAACCATGATTCTGAAATTTCAGCACGTTCAGAGCCATAGAGCCAGAAAAAATACCTTTTTAAGTTCGAACCCAACTCTTGCAATAGTGCCCATAAAAATAATTATTTTTCTAGAAATGCAAATTTTCAAAAATACTTAAATTGATTGTGGTTGAGAAGAAGATTTAAACCATGATTCCGAAATTTCAGCCCGTTCGGAACCATAGAGCCAGAAAAAATACCTTTTAAAGTTCGAACCCAACTCTTGCAATAGTGCCCATAAAAATAATTATTTTTCTAGAAATGCAAATTTTCGAAAATACCTAAAGTGATTGTGGTTGAGAAGAAGATTTAAACCATGATTCCGAATTTTCAGCCCGTTCGGAACCATAGAGCCAGAAAAAATACCTTTTAAAGTTCGAACCCAACTCTTGCAATAGTGCCCATAAAAATAATTATTTTTCTAGAAACGCAAATTTTCAAAAATACCTAAACTGATTGTGGTTGAGACGAAGATTTAAACCATCATTCCGAAATTTCAGCCCGTTCGAGGCCATAGAGCCAGAAAAAATGCCCTTTAAATTTCGAACCCGCGTTTTGCAATAGCGCCCGTAAGGATGATGATTTTTCTAGAAATGCATCTTTTTGAAAATATTTTTACTGATTGTGGTTGAGACCTTGATTTTTACAATGATTCCGAATTTTCAGCCCGTTCGGAGCCATAGAGCCAGAAAAAATGCTCTTTAAATTTCGGACCCAAGTATTGCAATAGCGCCCGTAAGAATGATGATTTTTCTAGAAATGCAACTTTTTGAAAATATTTTTACTGATTGTGGTTGAGACCTTGATTTTAACAATGATTCCGAAATTTCAGCCCGTTCGAGGCCATAGAGCCAGAAAAAATGCCCTTTAAATTTCGAACCCAAGTATTGCAATAGCGCCCGTAAGAATGATGATTTTTCTAGAAATGCAACTTTTTGAAAATATTTTTACTGATTGTGGTTAAAACCTTGATTTTTACAATTATTCCGAAATTTCAGCCCGTTCGGAGCCATAGACACAGAAAAAATGCCCATTAAATTTCGGACCCAAGTATTGCAATAGCGCCCGTAAGAATGATGATTTTTCTAGAAATGCAACTTTTTGAAAATATTTTTACTGATTGTGGTTGAGACCTTGATTTTTACAATGATTCCGAACTTTCAGCCCGTTCGGAGCCATAGAGCCAGAAAAAATGCCCTTTAAATTTCGAACCCAAGTATTGCAATAGCGCCCGTAAGAATGATGATTTTTCTAGAAATGCAACTTATTGAAAATATTTTTACTGATTGTGGTTAAAACCTTGATTTTTACAATGATTCCGAAATTTCAGCCCGTTCGGAGCCATAGACACAGAAAAAATGCCCTTTAAATTTCGGATCCAAGTATTGCAATAGTGCCCGAAAGAATGATGATTTTTCTAGAAATGAAAATTTTTTGAAAATATTCTTACTGGTTGTGTTGCTGTTGATACAGTTATTTTTACCATGAATCAGAAACTTCAGCCCGTTCGGGGCCATAGAGCCAGAAAAAATGCCTTTTAATGTTCGAACCCAAGTCTTGCAATAGCGTCCGTAAGAATGATGATTTTTCTAGAAATGCAACTTTTTGAAAATATTTTTACTGATTGTGGTTGAGACCTTGATTTTTACAATGATTCCGAAATATCAGCCCGTTCCGAGCCATAGAGCCAGAAAAAATACCTTTTAAAGTTTGAACCCAACTCTTGCAATAGTGCCCATAATGATAATTATTTTTCTAGAAATGCAAATTTTCAAATATACCTAAACTGATTGAAATGAAAAATTTTTGAAAATATTCTTACTGGTTGTGGTTGATACAGTGATTTTTACCATGAATCCGAAATTTCAGCCCGTCGGGGCCATAGAGCCAGAAAAAATGCCTTTTAATGTTCAAACCCAAGTCTTGCAATAGTGCCCGTAAGAATGATGAATTTACTAGAAATGACACTTTTTGAAAATATTCTACTGATTGTGGTTGAGACAAAGATTTAAACCATGATTCTGAAATTTCAGCACGTTCAGAGCCATGGAGCCAGACAAAATGCCCTTTAAATTTCGAACCCGCGTTTTGCAATAGCGCCCGTAAGAATGATGATTTTTCTAGAAATGCATCTTTTTGAAAATATTTTTACTGATTGTGGTTGAGACCTTGATTTTTACAATGATTCCGAATTTTCAGCCCGTTCGGAGCCATAGAGCCAGAAAAAATGCTCTTTAAATTTCGGACCCAAGTATTGCAATAGCGCCCGTAAGAATGATGATTTTTCTAGAAATGCAACTTTTTGAAAATATTTTTACTGATTGTGGTTGAGACCTTGATTTTAAAAATGATTCCGAAATTTCAGCCCGTTCGAGGCCATAGTGCGAGAAAAAATGCCTTTTAAATTTCGAACCCAAGTATTGCAATAGCGCCCGTAAGAATGATGATTTTTCTAGAAAAGCAACTTTTTGAAAATATTTTTACTGATTGTGGTTGAGACCTTGATTTTTACAATGATTCCGAAATTTCAGCCCGTTCGGAGCCATAGAGCCAGAAAAAATGCCCTTTAAATTTCGAACCCAAGTATTGCAAAAGCGCCCGTAAGAATGATGATTTTTCTAGAAATGCAACTTTTTGAAAATATTTTTACTGATTGTGGTTAAAACCTTGATTTTTACAATTATTCCGAAATTTCAGCCCGTTCGGAGCCATAGACACAGAAAAAATGCCCATTAAATTTCGGACCCAAGTATTGCAATAGCGCCCGTAAGAATGATGATTTTTCTAGAAATGCAACTTATTGAAAATATTTTTACTGATTGTGGTTGAGACCTTGATTTTTACAATGATTCCGAAATTTCAGCCCGTTCGGAACCATAAAGCAAGAAAAAATACGTTTTAAAGTTCGAACCCAACTCTTGCAATAGTGCCCATAAAAATAATTATTTTTCTAGAAATGCAAATTTTCGAACATACCAAAACTGATTGTGGTTGAGAAGAAGATTTAAACCATGATTCTGAAATTTCAGCCCTTTCGGAACCATAGAGCCAGAAAAAATACCTTTTAAAGTTCGAACCCAACTCTTGCAATAGTGCCCATAAAAATAATTATTTTTCTAGAAATGCAAATTTTCAAAAATACTTAAATTGATTGTGGTTGAGAAGAAGATTTAAACCATGATTCCGAAATTTCAGCCCGTTCGGAACCATAGAGCCAGAAAAAATACCTTTTAAAGTTCGAACCCAACTCTTGCAATAGTGCCCATAAAAATAATTATTTTTCTAGAAATGCAAATTTTCGAAAATACCTAAACTGATTGTGGTTGAGAAGAAGATTTAAACCATGATTCCGAATTTTCAGACCGTTCGGAACCATAGAGCCAGAAAAAATACCTTTTAAAGTTCGAACCCAACTCTTGCAATAGTGCCCATAAAAATAATTATTTTTCTAGAAACGCAAATTTTCAAAAATACCTAAACTGATTGTAGTTGAGACGAAGATTTAAACCATGATTCCGAAATTTCAGCCCGTTCGAGGCCATAGAGCCAGAAAAAATGCCCTTTAAATTTCGAACCCGCGTTTTGCAATAGCGCCCGTAAGAATGATGATTTTTCTAGAAATGCAACTTTTTGAAAATATTTTTACTGATTGTGGTTGAGACCTTGATTTTAACAATGATTCCGAAATTTCAGCCCGTTCGAGGCCATAGAGCCAGAAAAAATGCCCTTTAAATTTCGAACCCAAGTATTGCAATAGCGCCCGTAAGAATGATGATTTTTCTAGAAATGCAACTTTTTGAAAATATTTTTACTGATTGTGGTTGAGACCTTGATTTTTACAATGATTCCGAATTTTCAGCCCGTTCGGAGCCATAGAGCCAGAAAAAATGCTCTTTAAATTTCGGACCCAAGTATTGCAATAGCGCTCGTAAGAATGATGATTTTTCTAGAAATGCAACTTATTGAAAATATTTTTACTGATTGTGGTTAAAACCTTGATTTTTACAATTATTCCGAAATTTCAGCCCGTTCGGAACCATAAAGCAAGAAAAAATACGTTTTAAAGTTCGAACCCAACTCTTGCAATAGTGCCCATAAAAATAATTATTTTTCTAGAAATGCAAATTTTCGAACATACCAAAACTGATTGTGGTTGAGAAGAAGATTTAAACCATGATTCTGAAATTTCAGCCCTTTCGGAACCATAGAGCCAGAAAAAATACCTTTTAAAGTTCGAACCCAACTCTTGCAATAGTGCCCATAAAAATAATTATTTTTCTAGAAATGCAAATTTTCAAAAATACTTAAATTGATTGTGGTTGAGAAGAAGATTTAAACCATGATTCCGAAATTTCAGCCCGTTCGGAGCCATAGACACAGAAAAAATGCCCTTTAAATTTCGGACCCAAGTATTGCAATAGTGCCCGAAAGAATGATGATTTTTCTAGAAATGAAAATTTTTTGAAAATATTCTTACTGGTTGTGTTGCTGTTGATACAGTGATTTTTACCATGAATCAGAAACTTCAGCCCGTTCGGGGCCATAGAGCCAGAAAAAATGCCTTTTAATGTTCGAACCCAAGTCTTGCAATATTGCCCGTAAGAATGATGAATTTACTAGAAATGTCACTTTTTGAAAATATTCTACTGATTGTGGTTGAGACCAAGATTTAAACCATGATTCTGAAATTTCAGCACGTTCAGAGCCATGGAGCCAGGAAAAAGTCCTTTTAAAGTTCGAACCCAAGTATTGCAATAGCGCCCGTAAGAATGATGATTTTTCTAGAAATGCAACTTTTTGAAAATATTTTAAATGATTGTGGTTGAGACCTTGATTTTTACAATGATTCCGAAATATTTGCCCGTTCCGAGCCATAGAGCCAGAAAAAATACCTTTTAAAGTTTGAACCCAACTCTTGCAATAGTGCCCATAATGATAATTATTTTTCTAGAAATGCAAATTTTCAAATATACCTAAACTGATTGAAATGAAAAATTTTTGAAAATATTCTTACTGGTTGTGGTTGATACAGTGATTTTTACCATGAATCCGAAATTTCAGCCCGTCGGGGCCATAGAGCCAGAAAAAATGCCTTTTAATGTTCAAACCCAAGTCTTGCAATAGTGCCCGTAAGAATGATGAATTTACTAGAAATGACACTTTTTGAAAATATTCTACTGATTGTGGTTGAGACAAAGATTTAAACCATGATTCTGAAATTTCAGCACGTTCAGAGCCATGGAGCCAGGAAAAAGTCCTTTTAAAGTTCGAACCCAAGTTTTCAAATAGAATCTGTAAGAATAAGAATTTTCTAGATATTCAAGTTTTTGAAAATATTTTTACTGATTGTGGTTGAGACCTTGATTTTTACAATGATTCCAAAATTTCAGCTCGTTTGGAGCCATAGAGCCAGAAAAAATGCATTTTTATATTAGAACCCAAGTCTTCCAATAGTGCCCGTGAGAATGATGATTTTTCTAGAAAATCAACTTTTTGAAAATATTTTTACTGATTGTGGTTGAGACCTTGATTTTTACAATGATTCCAAAATTTCAGCCCGTTCGGAACCATAGAGCCAGAAAAAATACCTTTTAAAGTTCGAACCCAACTCTTGCAATAGTGCCCATAAAAATATTTTTTTTTCTAGAAACGCAAATTTTCAAAAATACCTAAACTGATTGTGGTTGAGACGAAGATTTAAACCATGATTCCGAAATTTCAGCCCATTCGAGGCCATAGAGCCAGAAAAAATGCCCTTTAAATTTCGAACCCGCGTTTTGCAATAGCGCCCGTAAGAATGATGATTTTTCTAAAAAGGCATCTTTTTGAAAATATTTTTACTGATTGTGGTTGAGACCTTGATTTTTACAATGATTCCGAATTTTCAGCCCGTTCGGAGCCATAGAGCCAGAAAAAATGCTCTTTAAATTTCGGACCCAAGTATTGCAATAGCGCCTGTAAGAATGATGATTTTTCTAGAAATGCAACTTTTTGAAAATATTTTTACTGATTGTGGTTGAGACCTTGATTTTAACAATGATTCCGAAATTTCAGCCCGTTCGAGGCCATAGAGCCAGAAAAAATGCCCTTTAAATTTCGAACCCAAGTATTGCAATAGCGCCCGTAAGAATGATGATTTTTCTAGAAAAGCAACTTTTTGAAAATATTTTTACTGATTGTGGTTGAGACCTTGATTTTTACAATGATTCCGAAATTTCAGCCCGTTCGGAGCCATAGAGCCAGAAAAAATGCCCTTTAAATTTCGAACCCAAGTATTGCAATAGCGCCCGTAAGAATGATGATTTTTCTAGAAAAGCAACTTTTTGAAAATATTTTTACTGATTGTGGTTGAGACCTTGATTTTTACAATGATTCCGAAATTTCAGCCCGTTCGGAGCCATAGAGCCAGAAAAAATGCCCTTTAAATTTCGAACCCAAGTATTGCAATAGCGCCCGTAAGAATGATGATTTTTCTAGAAATGCAACTTTTTGAAAATATTTTTACTGATTGTGGTTAAAACCTTGATTTTTACAATTATTCCGAAATTTCAGCCCGTTCGGAGCCATAGACACAGAAAAAATGCCCATTAAATTTCGGACCCAAGTATTGCAATAGCGCCCGTAAGAATGATGATTTTTCTAGAAATGCAACTTATTGAAAATATTTTTACTGATTGTGGTTAAAACCTTGATTTTTACAATGATTCCGAAATTTCAGCCCGTTCGGAGCCATAGACACAGAAAAAATGCCCTTTAAATTTCGGACCCAAGTATTGCAATAGTGCCCGAAAGAATGATGATTTTTCTAGAAATGAAAATTTTTTGAAAATATTCTTACTGGTTGTGTTGCTGTTGATACAGTGATTTTTACCATGAATCAGAAACTTCAGCCCGTTCGGGGCCATAGAGCCAGAAAAAATGCCTTTTAATGTTCGAACCCAAGTCTTGCAATATTGCCCGTAAGAATGATGAATTTACTAGAAATGTCACTTTTTGAAAATATTCTACTGATTGTGGTTGAGACCTTGATTTTTACAATGATTCCGAAATTTCAGCCCGTTCGGAACCATAAAGCAAGAAAAAATACGTTTTAAAGTTCGAACCCAACTCTTGCAATAGTGCCCATAAAAATAATTATTTTTCTAGAAATTCAAATTTTCGAAAATACCAAAACTGATTGTGGTTAAGAAGAAGATTTAAACAATGATTCTGAAATTTCAGCCCTTTCGGAACCATAGAGCCAGAAAAAATACCTTTTTAAGATCGAACCCAACTCTTGCAATAGTGCCCATAAAAATAATTATTTTTCTAGAAATGCAAATTTTCAAAAATACTTAAATTGATTGTGGTTGAGAAGAAGATTTAAACCATGATTCCGAAATTTCAGCCCGTTCGGAACCATAGAGCCAGAAAAAATACATTTTAACGTTCGAACCCAACTCTTGCAATAGTGCCCATAAAAATAATTATTTTTCTAGAAATGCAAATTTTCGAAAATACCTAAACTGATTGTGGTTGAGAAGAAGATTTAAACCATGATTCCGAATTTTCAGCCCGTTCGGAACCATAGAGCCAGAAAAAATACCTTTTAAAGTTCGAACCCAACTCTTGCAATAGTGCCCATAAAAATAATTATTTTTCTAGAAACGCAAATTTTCAAAAATACCTAAACTGATTGTGGTTGAGACGAAGATTTAAACCATGATTCCGAAATTTCAGCCCGTTCGAGGCCATAGAGCCAGAATAAATGCCCTTTAAATTTCGAACCCAAGTATTGCAATAGCGCCAGTAAGAATGATGATTTTTCTAGAAATGCAACTTTTTAAAAAAATTTTTACTGATTGTGGTTGAGACTTTGATTTTTACAATGATTCCAAAATTTCAGCCCGTTCGGAGCCATAGAGCCAGAAAAAATGCCCTTTAAATTTCGGACCCAAGTATTGCAATAGTGCCCGTAAGAATGATGATTTTTCTAGAAAAGCAACTTTTTGAAAATATTTTCACTGGTTGTGTTGCTGTTGAGACCTTGATTTTTACAATGATTCCAAAATTTCAGCCCGTTTGGAGCCATAGAGCCAGAAAAAATGCATTTTTATATTCGAACCCAAGTCTTCCAATAGTGCCCGTGTGAATGATGATTTTTCTAGAAAATCAACTTTTTGAAAATATTTTTACTGATTGTGCTTGAGACCTTGATTTTTACAATGATTCCAAAATTTCAGCCCGTTCGGATCCATAGAGCCAGAAAAAATACCTTTTAAAGTTCGAACCCAACTCTTGCAATAGTGCCCATAAAAATATTTTTTTTTCTAGAAACGCAATTTTTCAAAAATACCTTAACTGATTGTGGTTGAGACGAAGATTTAAACCATGATTCCGAAATTTCAGCCCGTTCGAGGCCATAGAGCCAGAAAAAATGCCCTTTATATTTCGAACCCAAGTATTGCAATAGCGTCCGTAAGAATGATGATTTTTCTAGAAATGCAACTTTTTGAAAATATTTTTACTGATTGTGGTTGAGACCTTGATTTTTACAATGATTCCAAAATTTCAGCCCGTTCGGAACCATAGAGCCAGAAAAAATACCTTTTAAAGTTCGAACCCAACTCTTGCAATAGTGCCCATAAAAATAATTTTTTTTCTAGAAACGCAAATTTTCAAAAATACCTAAACTGATTAAGGTTGAGACGAAAATTTAAACCATGATTCCGAAATTTCAGCCCGTTCGAGGCCATAGAGCCAGAAAAAATGCCCTTTAAATTTCGAATCCACGTTTTGCAATAGCGCCCGTAAGAATGATGATTTTTCTAGAAATGCATGTTTTTGAAAATATTTTTACTGATTGTGGTTGAGACCTTGATTTTTACAATGATTCCGAATTTTCAGCCCGTTCGGAGCCATAGAGCCAGAAAATATGCTCGTTAAATTTCGGACCCAAGTATTGCAATAGCGCCCGTAAGAATGATGATTTTTCTAGAAATGCAACTTTTTGAAAATATTTTTAATGATTCTGGTTAAAACCTTGATTTTTACAATGATTCCGAAAATTCAGCCCGTTCGGAGCCATAGACACAGAAAAAATGCCCATTAAATTTCGGACCCAAGTATTGCAATAGCGCCCGTATGAATGATGATTTTTCTAGAAATGCAATTTTTTGAAAATATTTTTACTGATTGTGGTTGAGACCTTGATTTTTACAATGATTCCGAAATTTCAGCCCGTTCGGAACCATAAAGCAAGAAAAAATACGTTTTAAAGTTCGAACCCAACTTCTGCGATAGTGCCCATAAAAATAATTATTTTTCTAGAAATGCAAATTTTCGAAAATACCAAAACTGATTGTGGTTGAGAAGAAGATTTAAACCATGATTCTGAAATTTCAGCCCTTTCGGAACCATAGAGCCAGAAAAAATACCTTTTAAAGTTCGAACCCAACTCTTGCAATAGTGCCCATAAAAATAATTATTTTTCTAGAAATGCAAATTTTCGAAAATACCTAAACTGATTGTGGTTGAGAAGAAGATTTAAACCATGATTCCGAAATTTCAGCCCGTTCGGAACCATAGAGCCAGAAAAAATACCTTTTAAAGTTCGAACCCAACTCTTGCAATAGTGCCCATAAAAATAATTATTTTTCTAGAAACGCAAATTTTCAAAAATACCTAAACTGATTGTGGTTGAGACGAAGATCTAAACCATGATTCCGAAATTTCAGCCCGTTCGAGGCCATAGAGCCAGAATAAATGCCCTTTAAATTTCGAACCCAAGTATTGCAATAGCGCCAGTTAGAATGATGATTTTTCTAGAAATGCAACTTTTTAAAAATATTTTTACTGATTGTGGTTGAGACTTTGATTTTTACAATGATTCTAAAATTTCAGCCCGTTCGGAGCCATAGAGCCAGAAAAAATGCCCTTTAAATTTCGGACCCAAGTATTGCAATAGTGCCCGTAAGAATGATGATTTTTCTAGAAAAGCAACTTTTTGAAAATATTTTTACTGGTTGTGTTGCTGTTGAGACCTTGATTTTTACAATGATTCCAAAATTTCAGCCCGTTTGGAGCCATAGAGCCAGAAAAAATGCATTTTTATATTCGAACCCAAGTCTTCCAATAGTGCCCGTGAGAATGATGATTTTTCTAGAAAATCAACTTTTTGAAAATATTTTTACTGATTGTGGTTGAGACCTTGATTTTTACAATGATTCCAAAATTTCAGCCCGTTCGGAACCATAGAGCCAGAAAAAATACCTTTTAAAGTTCGAACCCAACTCTTGCAATAGTGCCCATAAAATTTTTTTTTTTTCTAGAAATGCAATTTTTCAAAAATACCTTAACTGATTGTGGTTGAGACGAAGATTTAAACCATGATTCCGAAATTTCAGCCCGTTCGAGGCCATAGAGCCAGAAAAAATGCCCTTTATATTTCGAACCCAAGTATTGCAATAGCGTCCGTAAGAATGATGATTTTTCTAGAAATGCAACTTTTTGAAAATATTTTTACTGATTGTGGTTGAGACCTTGATTTTTACAATGATTCCAAAATTTCAGCCCGTTCGGAACCATAGAGCCAGAAAAAATACCTTTTAAAGTTCGAACCCAACTCTTGCAATAGTGCCCATAAAAATAATTTTTTTTCTAGAAACGCAAATTTTCAAAAATACCTAAACTGATTAAGGTTGAGACGAAGATTTAAACCATGATTCCGAAATTTCAGCCCGTTCGAAGCCATAGAGCCAGAAAAAATGCCCCTTTAAATTTCGAACCCACGTTTTGCAATAGCGCCCGTAAGAATGATGATTTTTCTAGAAATGCATCTTTTTGAAAATATTTTTACTGATTGTGGTTGAGACCTTGATTTTTACAATGATTCCAAAATTTCAGCCCGTTCGGAACCATAGAGCCAGAAAAAATACCTTTTAAAGTTCGAACCCAACTCTTGCAATAGTGCCCATAAAAATAATTATTTTTCTAGAAATGCAAATTTTCGAAAATACCAAAACTGATTGTGGTTGAGAAGAAGATTTAAACCATGATTCCGAAATTTCAGCCCGTTCGGAACCATAGAGCCAGAAAAAATACCCTTTAAAGTTCGAACCCAATTCTTGCAATAGTGCCCATAAAAATAATTATTTTTCTAGAAATGCAAATTTTCGAAATTACCTAAACTGATTGAGGTTGAGAAGAAGATTTAAACCATGATTCCGAATTTTCAGCCCGTTCGGAACCATAGAGCCAGAAAAAATACCTTTTAAAGTTCGAACCCAACTCTTGCAATAGTGCCCATAAAAATAATTATTTTTCCTGAAACGCAAATTTTCAAAAATACCTTAACTGATTGTGGTTGAGACGAAGATTTAAACCATGATTCCGAAATTTCAGCCCGTTCGAGGCCATAGAGCCAGAATAAATGCCCTTTAAATTTCGAACCCAAGTATTGCAATAGCGCCAGTAAGAATGATGATTATTCAAGAAATGCAACTTTTTGAAAATATTTTTACTGATTGTGTTTAAAACCTTGATTTTTACAATGATTCCGAAATTTCAGCCCGTTCGGAGCAATAGACACAGAAAAAATGCCCATTAAATTTCGGACCCAAGTATTGCAATAGCGCCAGTAAGAATGATGATTTTTCTAGAAATGCAACTTTTTAAAAATATTTTTACTGATTGTGGTTGAGACTTTGATTTTTACAATGATTCCAAAATTTCAGCCCGTTCGGAGCCATAGAGCCAGAAAAAATGCCCTTTAAATTTCGGACCCAAGTATTGCAATAGTGCCCGTAAGAATGATGATTTTTCTAGAAAAGCAACTTTTTGAAAATATTTTTACTGATTGTGGTTGAGACCTTGATTTTTACAATGATTCCGAAATTTCAGCCCGTTCGGAGCCATAGAGCCAGAAAAAATGCCCTTTAAATTTCGAACCCAAGTATTGCAATAGCGCCGGTAAGAATGATGATTTTTCTAGAAATGCAACTTTTTGAAAATATTTTTACTGATTGTGGTTGAGACCTTGATTTTTACAATGATTCCGGAATTTCAGCCCGTTCGAGGCCATAGAGCCAGAAAAAATGCCCTTTAAATTTCGAACCCAAGTATTGCAATAGTACCCGTAAGAATGATGATTTTTCTAGAAATGAAAAATTTTTGAAAATATTCTTACTGGTTGTGTTGCTGTTGATACAGTGATTTTTACCATGAATCCGAAATTTCAGCCCGTTCGGGGCCATAGAGCCAGAAAAAATGCCTTTTAATGTTCGAACCCAAGTCTTGCAATAGTGCCCGTAAGAATGATGAATTTACTAGAAATGTCACTTTTTGAAATATTCTACTGATTGTGGTTGAGACCAAGATTTAAACCATGATTCTGAAATTTCAGCACGTTCAGAGCCATAGAGCAGGGAAAAAGTCCTTTTAAAGTTCGAACCCAAGTATTGCAATAGCGCCCGTAAGAATGATGATTTTTCTAGAAATGCAACTTTTTGAAAATATTTTAAATGAATGTGCTTGATACCTTGATTTTTTCAATGATTCCAAAATTTCAGCCCGTTTGGAGCCATAGAGCCAGAAAAAATGCATTTTTATATTCGAACCCAAGTCTTCCAATAGTGCCCGTGAGAATGATGATTTTTCTAGAAATGCAACTTTTTGAAAATATTTTTACTGATTGTGGTTGAGACCTTGATTTTTACAATGTTTCCAAAATTTCAGCCCGTTCGGAACCATAGAGCCAGAAAAAATACCTTTTAAAGTTCGAACCCAACTCTTGCAATAGTGCCCATAAAAATAATTTTTTTTCTAGAAACGCAAATTTTCAAAAATACCTAAACTGATTGTGGTTGAGACGAAGATTTAAACCATGATTCCGAAATTTCAGCCCGTTCGAGGCCATAGTGCCAGAAAAAATGCCCTTTATATTTCGAACCCAAGTATTGCAATAGAGTCCGTAAGAATGATGATTTTTCTAGAAATGCAACTTTTTGAAAATATTTTTACTGATTGTGGTTGAGACCTTGATTTTTACAATGATTCCGAAATTTCAGCCCGTTCGGAGCCATAGAGCCAGAAAAAATGCCCTTTAAATTTCGAACCCAAGTATTGCAATAGCGCCCGTAAGAATGATGATTTTTCTAGAAATGCAACTTATTGAAAATATTTTTACTGATTGTGGTTAAAACCTTGATTTTTACAATGATTCCGAAATTTCAGCCCGTTCGGAGCCATAGACACAGAAAAAATGCCCTTTAAATTTCGGACCCAAGTATTGCAATAGTGCCCGAAAGAATGATGATTTTTCTAGAAATGAAAATTTTTTGAAAATATTCTTACTGGTTGTGTTGCTGTTGATACAGTGATTTTTACCATGAATCAGAAACTTCAGCCCGTTCGGGGCCATAGAGCCAGAAAAAATGCCTTTTAATGTTCGAACCCAAGTCTTGCAATATTGCCCGTAAGAATGATGAATTTACTAGAAATGTCACTTTTTGAAAATATTCTACTGATTGTGGTTGAGACCAAGATTTAAACCATGATTCTGAAATTTCAGCACGTTCAGAGCCATGGAGCCAGGATAAAGTCCTTTTAAAGTTCGAACCCAAGTATTGCAATAGCGCCCGTAAGAATGATGATTTTTCTAGAAATGCAACTTTTTGAAAATATTTTAAATGATTGTGGTTGAGACCTTGATTTTTACAATGATTCCGAAATATCAGCCCGTTCCGAGCCATAGAGCCAGAAAAAATACATTTTAAAGTTTGAACACAACTCTTGCAATAGTGCCCATAATGATAATTTTTTTTCTAGAAATGCAAATTTTCAAATATACCTAAACTGATTGAAATGAAAAATTTTTGAAAATATTCTTACTGGTTGTGGTTGATACAGTGATTTTTACCATGAATCCGAAATTTCAGCCCGTCGGGGCCATAGAGCCAGAAAAAATGCCTTTTAATGTTCAAACCCAAGTCTTGCAATAGTGCCCGTAAGAATGATGAATTTACTAGAAATGACACTTTTTGAAAATATTCTACTGATTGTGGTTGAGACAAAGATTTAAACCATGATTCTGAAATTTCAGCACGTTCAGAGCCATGGAGCCAGGAAAAAGTCCCTTTAAAGTTCGAACCCAAGTTTTCAAATAGAATCTGTAAGAATAAGAATTTTCTAGATATTCAAGTTTTTGAAAATATTTTTACTGATTGTGGTTGAGACCTTGATTTTTACAATGATTCCAAAATTTCAGCCCGTTTGGAGCCATAGAGCCAGAAAAAATGCATTTTTATATTAGAACCCAAGTCTTCCAATAGTGCCCGTGAGAATGATGATTTTTCTAGAAAATCAACTTTTTGAAAATATTTTTACTGATTGTGGTTGAGACCTTGATTTTTACAATGATTCCAAAATTTCAGCCCGTTCGGAACCATAGAGCCAGAAAAAATACCTTTTAAAGTTCGAACCCAACTCTTGCAATAGTGCCCATAAAAATAATTTTTTTTCTAGAAACGCAAATTTTCAAAAATACCTAAACTGATTGTGGTTGAGACGAAGATTTAAACCATGATTCCGAAATTTCAGCCCGTTCGAGGCCATAGAGCCAGAAAAAATGCCCTTTAAATTTCGAACCAGCGTTTTGCAATAGCGCCCGTAAGAATGATGATTTTTCTAGAAATGCATCTTTTTGAAAATATTTTTACTGATTGTGGTTGAGACCTTGATTTTTACAATGATTCCGAATTTTCAGCCCGTTCGGAGCCATAGAGCCAGAAAAAATGCTCTTTAAATTTCGGACCCAAGTATTGCAATAGCGCCCGTAAGAATGATGATTTTTCTAGAAATGCAACTTTTTGAAAATATTTTTACTGATTGTGGTTGAGACCTTGATTTTAACAATGATTCCGAAATTTCAGCCCGTTCGAGGCCATAGAGCCAGAAAAAATGCCCTTTAAATTTCGAACCCAAGTATTGCAATAGCGCCCGTAAGAATGATGATTTTTCTAGAAAAGCAACTTTTTGAAAATATTTTTACTGATTGTGGTTGAGACCTTGATTTTTACAATGATTCCGAAATTTCAGCCCGTTCGGAGCCATAGAGCCAGAAAAAATACCCTTTAAATTTCGAACCCAAGTATTGCAATAGCGCCCGTAAGAATGATGATTTTTCTAGAAATGCAACTTTTTGAAAATATTTTTACTGATTGTGGTTAAAACCTTGATTTTTACAATGATTCCGAAATTTCAGCCCGTTCGGAGCCATAGACACAGAAAAAATGCCCATTAAATTTCGGACCCAAGTATTGCAATAGCGCCAGTAAGAATGATGATTTTTCTAGAAATGCAACTTTTTAAAAATATTTTTACTGATTGTGGTTGAGACTTTGATTTTTACAATGATTCCAAAATTTCAGCCCGTTCGGAGCCATAGAGCCAGAAAAAATGCCCTTTAAATTTCGGACCCAAGTATTGCAATAGTGCCCGTAAGAATGATGATTTTTCTAGAAAAGCAACTTTTTGAAAATATTTTTACTGATTGTGGTTGAGACCTTGATTTTTACAATGATTCCGAAATTTCAGCCCGTTCGGAGCCATAGAGCCAGAAAAAATGCCCTTTAAATTTCGAACCCAAGTATTGCAATAGCGCCGGTAAGAATGATGATTTTTCTAGAAATGCAACTTTTTGAAAATATTTTTACTGATTGTGGTTGAGACCTTGATTTTTACAATGATTCCGGAATTTCAGCCCGTTCGAGGCCATAGAGCCAGAAAAAATGCCCTTTAAATTTCGAACCCAAGTTTTGCAATAGTACCCGTAAGAATGATGATTTTTCTAGAAATGAAAAATTTTTGAAAATATTCTTACTGGTTGTGTTGCTGTTGATACAGTGATTTTTACCATGAATCCGAAATTTCAGCCCGTTCGGGGCCATAGAGCCAGAAAAAATGCCTTTTAATGTTCGAACCCAAGTCTTGCAATAGTGCCCGTAAGAATGATGAATTTACTAGAAATGTCACTTTTTGAAATATTCTACTGATTGTGGTTGAGACGAAGATTTAAACCATCATTCCGAAATTTCAGCCCGTTCGAGGCCATAGAGCCAGAAAAAATGCCCTTTAAATTTCGAACCCGCGTTTTGCAATAGCGCCCGTAAGAATGATGATTTTTCTAGAAATGCATCTTTTTGAAAATATTTTTACTGATTGTGGTTGAGACCTTGATTTTTACAATGATTCCGAATTTTCAGCCCGTTCGGAGCCATAGAGCCAGAAAAAATGCTCTTTAAATTTCGGACCCAAGTATTGCAATAGCGCCCGTAAGAATGATGATTTTTCTAGAAATGCAACTTTTTGAAAATATTTTTACTGATTGTGGTTGAGACCTTGATTTTAACAATGATTCCGAAATTTCAGCCCGTTCGAGGCCATAGAGCCAGAAAAAATGCCCTTTAAATTTCGAACCCAAGTATTGCAATAGCGCCCGTAAGAATGATGATTTTTCTAGAAATGCAACTTTTTGAAAATATTTTTACTGATTGTGGTTAAAACCTTGATTTTTACAATTATTCCGAAATTTCAGCCCGTTCGGAGCCATAGACACAGAAAAAATGCCCATTAAATTTCGGACCCAAGTATTGCAATAGCGCCCGTAAGAATGATGATTTTTCTAGAAATGCAACTTTTTGAAAATATTTTTACTGATTGTGGTTGAGACCTTGATTTTTACAATGATTCCGAACTTTCAGCCCGTTCGGAGCCATAGAGCCAGAAAAAATGCCCTTTAAATTTCGAACCCAAGTATTGCAATAGCGCCCGTAAGAATGATGATTTTTCTAGAAATGCAACTTATTGAAAATATTTTTACTGATTGTGGTTAAAACCTTGATTTTTACAATGATTCCGAAATTTCAGCCCGTTCGGAGCCATAGACACAGGAAAAATGCCCTTTAAATTTCGGATCCAAGTATTGCAATAGTGCCCGAAAGAATGATGATTTTTCTAGAAATGAAAATTTTTTGAAAATATTCTTACTGGTTGTGTTGCTGTTGATACAGTTATTTTTACCATGAATCAGAAACTTCAGCCCGTTCGGGGCCATAGAGCCAGAAAAAATGCCTTTTAATGTTCGAACCCAAGTCTTGCAATATTGCCCGTAAGAATGATGAATTTACTAGAAATGTCACTTTTTGAAAATATTCTACTGATTGTGGTTGAGACCAAGATTTAAACCATGATTCTGAAATTTCAGCACGTTCAGAGCCATGGAGCCAGGAAAAAGTCCTTTTAAAGTTCGAACCCAAGTATTGCAATAGCGCCCGTAAGAATGATGATTTTTCTAGAAATGCAACTTTTTGAAAATATTTTAAATGATTGTGGTTGAGACCTTGATTTTTACAATGATTCCGAAATATCAGCCCGTTCCGAGCCATAGAGCCAGAAAAAATACCTTTTAAAGTTTGAACCCAACTCTTGCAATAGTGCCCATAATGATAATTATTTTTCTAGAAATGCAAATTTTCAAATATACCTAAACTGATTGAAATGAAAAATTTTTGAAAATATTCTTACTGGTTGTGGTTGATACAGTGATTTTTACCATGAATCCGAAATTTCAGCCCGTCGGGGCCATAGAGCCAGAAAAAATGCCTTTTAATGTTCAAACCCAAGTCTTGCAATAGTGCCCGTAAGAATGATGAATTTACTAGAAATGACACTTTTTGAAAATATTCTACTGATTGTGGTTGAGACAAAGATTTAAACCATGATTCTGAAATTTCAGCACGTTCAGAGCCATGGAGCCAGAAAAAATGCCCTTTAAATTTCGAACCCGCGTTTTGCAATAGCGCCCGTAAGAATGATGATTTTTCTAGAAATGCATCTTTTTGAAAATATTTTTACTGATTGTGGTTGAGACCTTGATTTTTACAATGATTCCGAATTTTCAGCCCGTTCGGAGCCATAGAGCCAGAAAAAATGCTCTTTAAATTTCGGACCCAAGTATTGCAATAGCGCCCGTAAGAATGATGATTTTTCTAGAAATGCAACTTTTTGAAAATATTTTTACTGATTGTGGTTGAGACCTTGATTTTAACAATGATTCCGAAATTTCAGCCCGTTCGAGGCCATAGAGCCAGAAAAAATGCCCTTTAAATTTCGAACCCAAGTATTGCAATAGCGCCCGTAAGAATGATGATTTTTCTAGAAATGCAACTTTTTGAAAATATTTTTACTGATTGTGGTTAAAACCTTGATTTTTACAATTATTCCGAAATTTCAGCCCGTTCGGAGCCATAGACACAGAAAAAATGCCCATTAAATTTCGGACCCAAGTATTGCAATAGCGCCCGTAAGAATGATGATTTTTCTAGAAATGCAACTTTTTGAAAATATTTTTACTGATTGTGGTTGAGACCTTGATTTTTACAATGATTCCGAACTTTCAGCCCGTTCGGAGCCATAGAGCCAGAAAAAATGCCCTTTAAATTTCGAACCCAAGTATTGCAATAGCGCCCGTAAGAATGATGATTTTTCTAGAAATGCAACTTATTGAAAATATTTTTACTGATTGTGGTTGAGACCTTGATTTTTACAATGATTCCGAATTTTCAGCCCGTTCGGAGCCATAGAGCCAGAAAAAATGCTCTTTAAATTTCGGACCCAAGTATTGCAATAGCGCCCGTAAGAATGATGATTTTTCTAGAAATGCAACTTTTTGAAAATATTTTTACTGATTGTGGTTGAGACCTTGATTTTAACAATGATTCCGAAATTTCAGCCCGTTCGAGGCCATAGAGCCAGAAAAAATGCCCTTTAAATTTCGAACCCAAGTATTGCAATAGCGCCCGTAAGAATGATGATTTTTCTAGAAATGCAACTTTTTGAAAATATTTTTACTGATTGTGGTTAAAACCTTGATTTTTACAATTATTCCGAAATTTCAGCCCGTTCGGAGCCATAGACACAGAAAAAATGCCCATTAAATTTCGGACCCAAGTATTGCAATAGCGCCCGTAAGAATGATGATTTTTCTAGAAATGCAACTTTTTGAAAATATTTTTACTGATTGTGGTTGAGACCTTGATTTTTACAATGATTCCGAACTTTCAGCCCGTTCGGAGCCATAGAGCCAGAAAAAATGCCCTTTAAATTTCGAACCCAAGTATTGCAATAGCGCCCGTAAGAATGATGATTTTTCTAGAAATGCAACTTATTGAAAATATTTTTACTGATTGTGGTTAAAACCTTGATTTTTACAATGATTCCGAAATTTCAGCCCGTTCGGAGCCATAGACACAGGAAAAATGCCCTTTAAATTTCGGATCCAAGTATTGCAATAGTGCCCGAAAGAATGATGATTTTTCTAGAAATGAAAATTTTTTGAAAATATTCTTACTGGTTGTGTTGCTGTTGATACAGTTATTTTTACCATGAATCAGAAACTTCAGCCCGTTCGGGGCCATAGAGCCAGAAAAAATGCCTTTTAATGTTCGAACCCAAGTCTTGCAATATTGCCCGTAAGAATGATGAATTTACTAGAAATGTCACTTTTTGAAAATATTCTACTGATTGTGGTTGAGACCAAGATTTAAACCATGATTCTGAAATTTCAGCACGTTCAGAGCCATGGAGCCAGGAAAAAGTCCTTTTAAAGTTCGAACCCAAGTATTGCAATAGCGCCCGTAAGAATGATGATTTTTCTAGAAATGCAACTTTTTGAAAATATTTTAAATGATTGTGGTTGAGACCTTGATTTTTACAATGATTCCGAAATATCAGCCCGTTCCGAGCCATAGAGCCAGAAAAAATACCTTTTAAAGTTTGAACCCAACTCTTGCAATAGTGCCCATAATGATAATTATTTTTCTAGAAATGCAAATTTTCAAATATACCTAAACTGATTGAAATGAAAAATTTTTGAAAATATTCTTACTGGTTGTGGTTGATACAGTGATTTTTACCATGAATCCGAAATTTCAGCCCGTCGGGGCCATAGAGCCAGAAAAAATGCCTTTTAATGTTCAAACCCAAGTCTTGCAATAGTGCCCGTAAGAATGATGAATTTACTAGAAATGACACTTTTTGAAAATATTCTACTGATTGTGGTTGAGACAAAGATTTAAACCATGATTCTGAAATTTCAGCACGTTCAGAGCCATGGAGCCAGAAAAAATGCCCTTTAAATTTCGAACCCGCGTTTTGCAATAGCGCCCGTAAGAATGATGATTTTTCTAGAAATGCATCTTTTTGAAAATATTTTTACTGATTGTGGTTGAGACCTTGATTTTTACAATGATTCCGAATTTTCAGCCCGTTCGGAGCCATAGAGCCAGAAAAAATGCTCTTTAAATTTCGGACCCAAGTATTGCAATAGCGCCCGTAAGAATGATGATTTTTCTAGAAATGCAACTTTTTGAAAATATTTTTACTGATTGTGGTTGAGACCTTGATTTTAACAATGATTCCGAAATTTCAGCCCGTTCGAGGCCATAGAGCCAGAAAAAATGCCCTTTAAATTTCGAACCCAAGTATTGCAATAGCGCCCGTAAGAATGATGATTTTTCTAGAAATGCAACTTTTTGAAAATATTTTTACTGATTGTGGTTAAAACCTTGATTTTTACAATTATTCCGAAATTTCAGCCCGTTCGGAGCCATAGACACAGAAAAAATGCCCATTAAATTTCGGACCCAAGTATTGCAATAGCGCCCGTAAGAATGATGATTTTTCTAGAAATGCAACTTTTTGAAAATATTTTTACTGATTGTGGTTGAGACCTTGATTTTTACAATGATTCCGAACTTTCAGCCCGTTCGGAGCCATAGAGCCAGAAAAAATGCCCTTTAAATTTCGAACCCAAGTATTGCAATAGCGCCCGTAAGAATGATGATTTTTCTAGAAATGCAACTTATTGAAAATATTTTTACTGATTGTGGTTAAAACCTTGATTTTTACAATGATTCCGAAATTTCAGCCCGTTCGGAGCCATAGACACAGAAAAAATGCCCTTTAAATTTCGGATCCAAGTATTGCAATAGTGCCCGAAAGAATGATGATTTTTCTAGAAATGAAAATTTTTTGAAAATATTCTTACTGGTTGTGTTGCTGTTGATACAGTTATTTTTATCATGAATCAGAAACTTCAGCCCGTTCGGGGCCATAGAGCCAGAAAAAATGCCTTTTAATGTTCGAACCCAAGTCTTGCAATATTGCCCGTAAGAATGATGAATTTACTAGAAATGTCACTTTTTGAAAATATTCTACTGATTGTGGTTGAGACCAAGATTTAAACCATGATTCTGAAATTTCAGCACGTTCAGAGCCATGGAGCCAGGAAAAAGTCCTTTTAAAGTTCGAACCCAAGTATTGCAATAGCGCCCGTAAGAATGATGATTTTTCTAGAAATGCAACTTTTTGAAAATATTTTAAATGATTGTGGTTGAGACCTTGATTTTTACAATGATTCCGAAATATCAGCCCGTTCCGAGCCATAGAGCCAGAAAAAATACCTTTTAAAGTTTGAACCCAACTCTTGCAATAGTGCCCATAATGATAATTATTTTTCTAGAAATGCAAATTTTCAAATATACCTAAACTGATTGAAATGAAAAATTTTTGAAAATATTCTTACTGGTTGTGGTTGATACAGTGATTTTTACCATGAATCCGAAATTTCAGCCCGTCGGGGCCATAGAGCCAGAAAAAATGCCTTTTAATGTTCAAACCCAAGTCTTGCAATAGTGCCCGTAAGAATGATGAATTTACTAGAAATGACACTTTTTGAAAATATTCTACTGATTGTGGTTGAGACAAAGATTTAAACCATGATTCTGAAATTTCAGCACGTTCAGAGCCATGGAGCCAGAAAAAATGCCCTTTAAATTTCGAACCCGCGTTTTGCAATAGCGCCCGTAAGAATGATGATTTTTCTAGAAATGCATCTTTTTGAAAATATTTTTACTGATTGTGGTTGAGACCTTGATTTTTACAATGATTCCGAATTTTCAGCCCGTTCGGAGCCATAGAGCCAGAAAAAATGCTCTTTAAATTTCGGACCCAAGTATTGCAATAGCGCCCGTAAGAATGATGATTTTTCTAGAAATGCAACTTTTTGAAAATATTTTTACTGATTGTGGTTGAGACCTTGATTTTAACAATGATTCCGAAATTTCAGCCCGTTCGAGGCCATAGAGCCAGAAAAAATGCCCTTTAAATTTCGAACCCAAGTATTGCAATAGCGCCCGTAAGAATGATGATTTTTCTAGAAATGCAACTTTTTGAAAATATTTTTACTGATTGTGGTTAAAACCTTGATTTTTACAATTATTCCGAAATTTCAGCCCGTTCGGAGCCATAGACACAGAAAAAATGCCCTTTAAATTTCGGATCCAAGTATTGCAATAGTGCCCGAAAGAATGATGATTTTTCTAGAAATGAAAATTTTTTGAAAATATTCTTACTGGTTGTGTTGCTGTTGATACAGTTATTTTTACCATGAATCAGAAACTTCAGCCCGTTCGGGGCCATAGAGCCAGAAAAAATGCCTTTTAATGTTCGAACCCAAGTCTTGCAATATTGCCCGTAAGAATGATGAATTTACTAGAAATGTCACTTTTTGAAAATATTCTACTGATTGTGGTTGAGACCAAGATTTAAACCATGATTCTGAAATTTCAGCACGTTCAGAGCCATGGAGCCAGGAAAAAGTCCTTTTAAAGTTCGAACCCAAGTATTGCAATAGCGCCCGTAAGAATGATGATTTTTCTAGAAATGCAACTTTTTGAAAATATTTTAAATGATTGTGGTTGAGACCTTGATTTTTACAATGATTCCGAAATATCAGCCCGTTCCGAGCCATAGAGCCAGAAAAAATACCTTTTAAAGTTTGAACCCAACTCTTGCAATAGTGCCCATAATGATAATTATTTTTCTAGAAATGCAAATTTTCAAATATACCTAAACTGATTGAAATGAAAAATTTTTGAAAATATTCTTACTGGTTGTGGTTGATACAGTGATTTTTACCATGAATCCGAAATTTCAGCCCGTCGGGGCCATAGAGCCAGAAAAAATGCCTTTTAATGTTCAAACCCAAGTCTTGCAATAGTGCCCGTAAGAATGATGAATTTACTAGAAATGACACTTTTTGAAAATATTCTACTGATTGTGGTTGAGACAAAGATTTAAACCATGATTCTGAAATTTCAGCACGTTCAGAGCCATGGAGCCAGAAAAAATGCCCTTTAAATTTCGAACCCGCGTTTTGCAATAGCGCCCGTAAGAATGATGATTTTTCTAGAAATGCATCTTTTTGAAAATATTTTTACTGATTGTGGTTGAGACCTTGATTTTTACAATGATTCCGAATTTTCAGCCCGTTCGGAGCCATAGAGCCAGAAAAAATGCTCTTTAAATTTCGGACCCAAGTATTGCAATAGCGCCCGTAAGAATGATGATTTTTCTAGAAATGCAACTTTTTGAAAATATTTTTACTGATTGTGGTTGAGACCTTGATTTTAACAATGATTCCGAAATTTCAGCCCGTTCGAGGCCATAGAGCCAGAAAAAATGCCCTTTAAATTTCGAACCCAAGTATTGCAATAGCGCCCGTAAGAATGATGATTTTTCTAGAAATGCAACTTTTTGAAAATATTTTTACTGATTGTGGTTAAAACCTTGATTTTTACAATTATTCCGAAATTTCAGCCCGTTCGGAGCCATAGACACAGAAAAAATGCCCATTAAATTTCGGACCCAAGTATTGCAATAGCGCCCGTAAGAATGATGATTTTTCTAGAAATGCAACTTTTTGAAAATATTTTTACTGATTGTGGTTGAGACCTTGATTTTTACAATGATTCCGAACTTTCAGCCCGTTCGGAGCCATAGAGCCAGAAAAAATGCCCTTTAAATTTCGAACCCAAGTATTGCAATAGCGCCCGTAAGAATGATGATTTTTCTAGAAATGCAACTTATTGAAAATATTTTTACTGATTGTGGTTGAGACCTTGATTTTTACAATGATTCCGAATTTTCAGCCCGTTCGGAGCCATAGAGCCAGAAAAAATGCTCTTTAAATTTCGGACCCAAGTATTGCAATAGCGCCCGTAAGAATGATGATTTTTCTAGAAATGCAACTTTTTGAAAATATTTTTACTGATTGTGGTTGAGACCTTGATTTTAACAATGATTCCGAAATTTCAGCCCGTTCGAGGCCATAGAGCCAGAAAAAATGCCCTTTAAATTTCGAACCCAAGTATTGCAATAGCGCCCGTAAGAATGATGATTTTTCTAGAAATGCAACTTTTTGAAAATATTTTTACTGATTGTGGTTAAAACCTTGATTTTTACAATTATTCCGAAATTTCAGCCCGTTCGGAGCCATAGACACAGAAAAAATGCCCATTAAATTTCGGACCCAAGTATTGCAATAGCGCCCGTAAGAATGATGATTTTTCTAGAAATGCAACTTTTTGAAAATATTTTTACTGATTGTGGTTGAGACCTTGATTTTTACAATGATTCCGAACTTTCAGCCCGTTCGGAGCCATAGAGCCAGAAAAAATGCCCTTTAAATTTCGAACCCAAGTATTGCAATAGCGCCCGTAAGAATGATGATTTTTCTAGAAATGCAACTTATTGAAAATATTTTTACTGATTGTGGTTAAAACCTTGATTTTTACAATGATTCCGAAATTTCAGCCCGTTCGGAGCCATAGACACAGGAAAAATGCCCTTTAAATTTCGGATCCAAGTATTGCAATAGTGCCCGAAAGAATGATGATTTTTCTAGAAATGAAAATTTTTTGAAAATATTCTTACTGGTTGTGTTGCTGTTGATACAGTTATTTTTACCATGAATCAGAAACTTCAGCCCGTTCGGGGCCATAGAGCCAGAAAAAATGCCTTTTAATGTTCGAACCCAAGTCTTGCAATATTGCCCGTAAGAATGATGAATTTACTAGAAATGTCACTTTTTGAAAATATTCTACTGATTGTGGTTGAGACCAAGATTTAAACCATGATTCTGAAATTTCAGCACGTTCAGAGCCATGGAGCCAGGAAAAAGTCCTTTTAAAGTTCGAACCCAAGTATTGCAATAGCGCCCGTAAGAATGATGATTTTTCTAGAAATGCAACTTTTTGAAAATATTTTAAATGATTGTGGTTGAGACCTTGATTTTTACAATGATTCCGAAATATCAGCCCGTTCCGAGCCATAGAGCCAGAAAAAATACCTTTTAAAGTTTGAACCCAACTCTTGCAATAGTGCCCATAATGATAATTATTTTTCTAGAAATGCAAATTTTCAAATATACCTAAACTGATTGAAATGAAAAATTTTTGAAAATATTCTTACTGGTTGTGGTTGATACAGTGATTTTTACCATGAATCCGAAATTTCAGCCCGTCGGGGCCATAGAGCCAGAAAAAATGCCTTTTAATGTTCAAACCCAAGTCTTGCAATAGTGCCCGTAAGAATGATGAATTTACTAGAAATGACACTTTTTGAAAATATTCTACTGATTGTGGTTGAGACAAAGATTTAAACCATGATTCTGAAATTTCAGCACGTTCAGAGCCATGGAGCCAGAAAAAATGCCCTTTAAATTTCGAACCCGCGTTTTGCAATAGCGCCCGTAAGAATGATGATTTTTCTAGAAATGCATCTTTTTGAAAATATTTTTACTGATTGTGGTTGAGACCTTGATTTTTACAATGATTCCGAATTTTCAGCCCGTTCGGAGCCATAGAGCCAGAAAAAATGCTCTTTAAATTTCGGACCCAAGTATTGCAATAGCGCCCGTAAGAATGATGATTTTTCTAGAAATGCAACTTTTTGAAAATATTTTTACTGATTGTGGTTGAGACCTTGATTTTAACAATGATTCCGAAATTTTAGCCCGTTCGAGGCCATAGAGCCAGAAAAAATGCCCTTTAAATTTCGAACCCAAGTATTGCAATAGCGCCCGTAAGAATGATGATTTTTCTAGAAATGCAACTTTTTGAAAATATTTTTACTGATTGTGGTTAAAACCTTGATTTTTACAATTATTCCGAAATTTCAGCCCGTTCGGAGCCATAGACACAGAAAAAATGCCCATTAAATTTCGGACCCAAGTATTGCAATAGCGCCCGTAAGAATGATGATTTTTCTAGAAATGCAACTTTTTGAAAATATTTTTACTGATTGTGGTTGAGACCTTGATTTTTACAATGATTCCGAACTTTCAGCCCGTTCGGAGCCATAGAGCCAGAAAAAATGCCCTTTAAATTTCGAACCCAAGTATTGCAATAGCGCCCGTAAGAATGATGATTTTTCTAGAAATGCAACTTATTGAAAATATTTTTACTGATTGTGGTTAAAACCTTGATTTTTACAATGATTCCGAAATTTCAGCCCGTTCGGAGCCATAGACACAGAAAAAATGCCCTTTAAATTTCGGATCCAAGTATTGCAATAGTGCCCGAAAGAATGATGATTTTTCTAGAAATGAAAATTTTTTGAAAATATTCTTACTGGTTGTGTTGCTGTTGATACAGTTATTTTTACCATGAATCAGAAACTTCAGCCCGTTCGGGGCCATAGAGCCAGAAAAAATGCCTTTTAATGTTCGAACCCAAGTCTTGCAATATTGCCCGTAAGAATGATGAATTTACTAGAAATGTCACTTTTTGAAAATATTCTACTGATTGTGGTTGAGACCAAGATTTAAACCATGATTCTGAAATTTCAGCACGTTCAGAGCCATGGAGCCAGGAAAAAGTCCTTTTAAAGTTCGAACCCAAGTATTGCAATAGCGCCCGTAAGAATGATGATTTTTCTAGAAATGCAACTTTTTGAAAATATTTTAAATGATTGTGGTTGAGACCTTGATTTTTACAATGATTCCGAAATATCAGCCCGTTCCGAGCCATAGAGCCAGAAAAAATACCTTTTAAAGTTTGAACCCAACTCTTGCAATAGTGCCCATAATGATAATTATTTTTCTAGAAATGCAAATTTTCAAATATACCTAAACTGATTGAAATGAAAAATTTTTGAAAATATTCTTACTGGTTGTGGTTGATACAGTGATTTTTACCATGAATCCGAAATTTCAGCCCGTCGGGGCCATAGAGCCAGAAAAAATGCCTTTTAATGTTCAAACCCAAGTCTTGCAATAGTGCCCGTAAGAATGATGAATTTACTAGAAATGACACTTTTTGAAAATATTCTACTGATTGTGGTTGAGACAAAGATTTAAACCATGATTCTGAAATTTCAGCACGTTCAGAGCCATGGAGCCAGAAAAAATGCCCTTTAAATTTCGAACCCGCGTTTTGCAATAGCGCCCGTAAGAATGATGATTTTTCTAGAAATGCATCTTTTTGAAAATATTTTTACTGATTGTGGTTGAGACCTTGATTTTTACAATGATTCCGAATTTTCAGCCCGTTCGGAGCCATAGAGCCAGAAAAAATGCTCTTTAAATTTCGGACCCAAGTATTGCAATAGCGCCCGTAAGAATGATGATTTTTCTAGAAATGCAACTTTTTGAAAATATTTTTACTGATTGTGGTTGAGACCTTGATTTTAACAATGATTCCGAAATTTCAGCCCGTTCGAGGCCATAGAGCCAGAAAAAATGCCCTTTAAATTTCGAACCCAAGTATTGCAATAGCGCCCGTAAGAATGATGATTTTTCTAGAAATGCAACTTTTTGAAAATATTTTTACTGATTGTGGTTAAAACCTTGATTTTTACAATTATTCCGAAATTTCAGCCCGTTCGGAGCCATAGACACAGAAAAAATGCCCATTAAATTTCGGACCCAAGTATTGCAATAGCGCCCGTAAGAATGATGATTTTTCTAGAAATGCAACTTTTTGAAAATATTTTTACTGATTGTGGTTGAGACCTTGATTTTTACAATGATTCCGAACTTTCAGCCCGTTCGGAGCCATAGAGCCAGAAAAAATGCCCTTTAAATTTCGAACCCAAGTATTGCAATAGCGCCCGTAAGAATGATGATTTTTCTAGAAATGCAACTTATTGAAAATATTTTTACTGATTGTGGTTAAAACCTTGATTTTTACAATGATTCCGAAATTTCAGCCCGTTCGGAGCCATAGACACAGAAAAAATGCCCTTTAAATTTCGGATCCAAGTATTGCAATAGTGCCCGAAAGAATGATGATTTTTCTAGAAATGAAAATTTTTTGAAAATATTCTTACTGGTTGTGTTGCTGTTGATACAGTTATTTTTACCATGAATCAGAAACTTCAGCCCGTTCGGGGCCATAGAGCCAGAAAAAATGCCTTTTAATGTTCGAACCCAAGTCTTGCAATATTGCCCGTAAGAATGATGAATTTACTAGAAATGTCACTTTTTGAAAATATTCTACTGATTGTGGTTGAGACCAAGATTTAAACCATGATTCTGAAATTTCAGCACGTTCAGAGCCATGGAGCCAGGAAAAAGTCCTTTTAAAGTTCGAACCCAAGTATTGCAATAGCGCCCGTAAGAATGATGATTTTTCTAGAAATGCAACTTTTTGAAAATATTTTAAATGATTGTGGTTGAGACCTTGATTTTTACAATGATTCCGAAATATCAGCCCGTTCCGAGCCATAGAGCCAGAAAAAATACCTTTTAAAGTTTGAACCCAACTCTTGCAATAGTGCCCATAATGATAATTATTTTTCTAGAAATGCAAATTTTCAAATATACCTAAACTGATTGAAATGAAAAATTTTTGAAAATATTCTTACTGGTTGTGGTTGATACAGTGATTTTTACCATGAATCCGAAATTTCAGCCCGTCGGGGCCATAGAGCCAGAAAAAATGCCTTTTAATGTTCAAACCCAAGTCTTGCAATAGTGCCCGTAAGAATGATGAATTTACTAAAAAAGACACTTTTTGAAAATATTCTACTGATTGTGGTTGAGACAAAGATTTAAACCATGATTCTGAAATTTCAGCACGTTCAGAGCCATGGAGCCAGGAAAAAGTCCTTTTAAAGTTCGAACCCAAGTTTTCAAATAGAATCTGTAAGAATAAGAATTTTCTAGATATTCAAGTTTTTGAAAATATTTTTACTGATTGTGGTTGAGACCTTGATTTTTACAATGATTCCAAAATTTCAGCCCGTTTGGAGCCATAGAGCCAGAAAAAATGCATTTTTATATTAGAACCCAAGTCTTTCAATAGTGCCCGTGAGAATGATGATTTTTCTAGAAAATCAACTTTTTGAAAATATTTTTACTGATTGTGGTTGAGACCTTGATTTTTACAATGATTCCAAAATTTCAGCCCGTTCGGAACCATAGAGCCAGAAAAAATACCTTTTAAAGTTCGAACCCAACTCTTGCAATAGTGCCCATAAAAATAATTTTTTTTCTAGAAACGCAAATTTTCAAAAATACCTAAACTGATTGTGGTTGAGACGAAGATTTAAACCATGATTCCGAAATTTCAGCCCGTTCGAGGCCATAGAGCCAGAAAAAATGCCCTTTAAATTTCGAACCCGCGTTTTGCAATAGCGCCCGTAAGAATGATGATTTTTCTAGAAATGCATCTTTTTGAAAATATTTTTACTGATTGTGGTTGAGACCTTGATTTTAACAATGATTCCGAAATTTCAGCCCGTTCGAGGCCATAGAGCCAGAAAAAATGCCCTTTAAATTTCGAACCCAAGTATTGCAATAGCGCCCGTAAGAATGATGATTTTTCTAGAAAAGCAACTTTTTGAAAATATTTTTACTGATTGTGGTTGAGACCTTGATTTTTACAATGATTCCGAAATTTCAGCCCGTTCGGAGCCATAGAGCCAGAAAAAATGCCCTTTAAATTTCGAACCCAAGTATTGCAATAGCGCCCGTAAGAATGATGATTTTTCTAGAAAAGCAACTTTTTGAAAATATTTTTACTGATTGTGGTTGAGACCTTGATTTTTACAATGATTCCGAAATTTCAGCCCGTTCGGAGCCATAGAGCCAGAAAAAATGCCCTTTAAATTTCGAACCCAAGTATTGCAATAGCGCCCGTAAGAATGATGATTTTTCTAGAAATGCAACTTTTTGAAAATATTTTTACTGATTGTGGTTAAAACCTTGATTTTTACAATTATTCCGAAATTTCAGCCCGTTCGGAGCCATAGACACAGAAAAAATGCCCATTAAATTTCGGACCCAAGTATTGCAATAGCGCCCGTAAGAATGATGATTTTTCTAGAAATGCAACTTTTTGAAAATATTTTTACTGATTGTGGTTGAGACCTTGATTTTTACAATGATTCCAAAATTTCAGCCCGTTTGGAGCCATAGAGCCAGAAAAAATGCATTTTTATATTAGAACCCAAGTCTTCCAATAGTGCCCGTGAGAATGATGATTTTTCTAGAAAATCAACTTTTTGAAAATATTTTTACTGATTGTGGTTGAGACCTTGATTTTTACAATGATTCCAAAATTTCAGCCCGTTCGGAACCATAGAGCCAGAAAAAATACCTTTTAAAGTTCGAACCCAACTCTTGCAATAGTGCCCATAAAAATAATTTTTTTTCTAGAAACGCAAATTTTCAAAAATACCTAAACTGATTGTGGTTGAGACGAAGATTTAAACCATGATTCCGAAATTTCAGCCCGTTCGAGGCCATAGAGCCAGAAAAAATGCCCTTTAAATTTCGAACCCGCGTTTTGCAATAGCGCCCGTAAGAATGATGATTTTTCTAGAAATGCATCTTTTTGAAAATATTTTTACTGATTGTGGTTGAGACCTTGATTTTAACAATGATTCCGAAATTTCAGCCCGTTCGAGGCCATAGAGCCAGAAAAAATGCCCTTTAAATTTCGAACCCAAGTATTGCAATAGCGCCCGTAAGAATGATGATTTTTCTAGAAAAGCAACTTTTTGAAAATATTTTTACTGATTGTGGTTGTTTAAAATTGAATAATATAATTTGTTATCTAGGACTCACACCTCTTAAGTAGGTAAAAATTGCATTATAAATGCAGACAAGATAATTAGTTATAGAAATCATTCATAGATGTCGGTAGATCCAAGCTCCCAAACAGATTATAAAAAGGCTTGAATCTCATTTTACTTCCTCTTTCTTCGCTAACTCTTAAATAGTAAATACAAGCCCTCCTTAGTCTTCTTGGGAAGTTTGGGTCTCCGGAATATTCACAATGTAATTGGGGATAGAGCAATAAAACACCAAGAGTCCTTTAAAGTTTCTTCTGCGTTATCAATTCAAGTTCCTTCCCTTCAAAACTCAACATATGGTCCTACGAGTCGGAAGATTTAACGCGAGTGATTAAATCAATAAAAATGAACCAGCACTGAAGAAGGAACATCCAACCAACATGCAGCTTCCAGCATCCAGCAAGCAGCAGAAGACATCAGCAATAAAAATGGGCGAGTGACTAATCCATATACCTTACCTACCTTACAATTAAAATCCTTAAAATTAGAAGCAAAATTAATGACATCAATATTGTGCTTACTCATAAAAAAATTGTTGCAAGCCTGTATGATCAAGTCTAACAAAAAATAATTCGACATTGCAGTTATGTAGGTAATAAGATTATTGCGAAAAAACTACAGTAATATTGTTAGTTCCGAGATTAAAATAATGTTTATTTGAATTACCCGCGAAGCCGGTAAGGCAGTTTTTTAAAGAAATACCCTATGGGCGAACTTATAAAACCGCTTAGTCATTGTCATTGTGCAACTGTCAAATTGTAACGGGTTTGAAAGTCAATAACGATCGTTTTTTGGGAGGTTATCAGTGTTTTTTAAGTGTATTTATAGTGAATGTGATAATTGGATAACTCAGTGAACTGTAAGTAAACGCCTGATTGAATCAAAATGGATTTAAAATCGCTGATCGCTCAACGGGGAATTTGTAAAGGAAAAATTACTAGATTCAGTGATTTTTTAGCCAAAGATTCTTCAACGCAAAGCGAACTAGAATTGCGTATAAAGCGTTTCGAACCTTTGCTAGATGACTTTGAAGGAATTCAGGATAAAATAGAAGCACTATCTCCCGAAGATGACCAAAATGACCGGGCGAACTTTGAAAACGATTATTTTAATACATTGGCCAACGCGAAAGATAGATTATATAAAAAAGAATCATCAATCCGGACAAATAATAATATTAAGTTACCGATAATCGAATTGCCGAAATTTAAAGGGGATTATTGTGAGTGGATGGAGTTTCGAGACGCGTTTATATCTTTAGTGGACAGCAATACTAACTTAGATGCCATCCAGAAATTTTATTACTTGAAGAGTTGTCTCAGAGGAGAACCATTTAAGCTAATCACTGCATTACCTATGCATATGGACAATTATGTTACAGCTTGGGAAATGCTCACAGACAGATACGAAAACTCAAAAATAATTATAAATAATCATGTAAACGCGTTGTTTAAATTACCGGACGTAAAGACAGAAAATCACGTCGCAATAAGAAGCTTATTGAACGAGGCGCAATTGCATTTAAAATCGCTAAATAATTTAAATATAACTACTAAAAATTGGGATGTAATTTTAATTTATTTATTATCAAATAAACTAGACTCAAACACAAGAGCTCATTGGGAACAATACCAAACAAAAAATAATCTGCCTACCTACGAAGAATTTATTAAATGTTTGTATGCAAGGGCCCAAGTACTAGAAGCATCGGCGAATAATGATAAAAAATTTAATCCGGGAAAAGCGAATCCGCATAATTATAAAAAAGAAACTATGGTGTCACTATCCGCACAAAAATTAAAATGTTTACATTGCAACGATAATCATAAGATTTATTATTGCCGCAAATTTTTGGAATTAAAGCCGAAAGAACGAATTGATAAAATACATAAATTAGGCGCTTGTTTAAAATGTTTAAACCTCGGTCATAAATTAAAGGATTGCAAATCTAAATTCAATTGCCGTAAATGCGATGGTGAAAATCACAATACACTACTTCATTTTAAGAAGGAAGAAGATTCAAAACACGAAAGGGCATCAACATCTTCCACTACGGAAGCGCCTTTAGTATCAAATCATGCCGCGAAGGTAGAACCAAATTTCGTGTTATTGTCCACTGCCATCATCAACATAAAAAACAATGCTGGAAAGTCAATTCAAGCCAGAGTTTTACTAGATTCTGGGGCGCAATCGAACTTTATAAGTGAGAAATTTGCAAATAAATTAAAATTGAAAGCGAAAAGGGCAAATATTCCAGTCACCGGAATTCACAATAAGGTTTTAAATATAAGATCTAAAGTTGAATTAAACATAACTTCAAACTATTCCGAATACGAAAAGAAGATAGAATGCCTGATAATATCTGAAGTGACCAGTAATATGCCGCAAATTTCCTTTCAGAAAAAGGACACTGGGATCCCCAGCGGTCTCAAATTAGCTGATCCAAACTTCAACATTACCAGCCCGATAGATATGCTGTTGGGAGCGGAGGTATTTTGGGAAGTCTTGCATGCCGATCGAATGAGAATTGGAGAAGCAGGACTCACACTACAAAGGACCGAATTAGGGTGGCTTGTATCCGGACCTATCGCCACTCCGAAACCAAAAAGGCCAGTAAATTACTGTCATTTATCTTTAAATTTATTACATAAGCAATTAGAAAGCTTTTGGAAAATAGAGGAACTAGCTCCTGTAAAACATAGAAGCCATGAAGAAAGAGCATGTGAAGAGAGCTTCTTACACACGCATCAAAGAGATGAGAAAGGACGTTTTGCGGTAAGATTGCCGCTGCGACCTAATATTAATCAAATGGGTGAAACCCTAAAGGTGGCTGAAAAAAGATTCTATAATATGGAGAAGAAATTCCTTGCCAATAAAGACCTGATGCTAAATTATAAAAAGTTCATGAAAGAGTATCAGGAATTGGGGCATATGACGCTGTGCGAAGCAGCGCCAAAAGATAAAATTTGTTATTATTTGCCACACCATGCAGTGATAAAGGAGTCTAGCACGACAACCAAAACCAGGGTCGTGTTTGACGGATCAGCCAAATCATCAACTGGTATATCATTAAACGACGCCCTCATGGTAGGACCAGTTTTGCAAAAGGAGTTATGTGCACAACTATTGTTTTTCAGAAAGCACCAGTATGCATTAACTGCCGACATCGAGAAGATGTATCGTCAAATATTGGTGCAGCCGGAGGATAGAGATTACCAGCGCATAGTCTGGAGGGACTCTCCGGAAAAGGAAATCCAGCACTATCAACTCAATACTGTCACCTACGGTTTGGGACCATCATCCTTTCTGGCTACCAGATGCTTGGAGCAGTTAGGAACAGAAAATCAGGAAGCATACAAAAAGGTCAGTCGAATCCTAAAATACAACTTTTATATGGATGATCTAATAACTGGCGACGAAAATGAGGCAGACTGTCTCACTATTAAATATCAATTAAGCAGCATTTTGGCATCTGCTGGCATGAATTTACGAAAATGGAGATCAAATTTACCCTCTATAAGTTCGAAACCAGAGAGTGAAACAGATATGATTATTACTGATAACCCCAAGGAAAAGAAAATTTTAGGGTTGTCATGGAATAACCAGCAAGACCATTTTCAGTACATTGTAGAGCCCTTAGAAACGTGCGTTAAAAGTAAACGCCAAATGTTATCATGTATCGCTTCTACTTTCGACCCCCTGGGGCTGATAGCACCTGTAACTTTAATCGCAAAATTGATAATGCAAGGTTTGTGGCAAACTAAGATTCAGTGGGACGAAGATGTTCCATCTGACCAGATGAACGCATGGAATTCATATATAAATGAATTACCTCTTTTGAATAATTTAAAAATACCGAGAAAGGTAATTTGCAAACATCAAGTTAAACTGCATCTGTATGGATTTTGTGATTCGTCAGAAAAAGCCTATGCAGCATGTATATATATAGTGTCTACTGATGAATCGGGAAACACAACTTCTAATTTAGTCACATCAAAATCAAGGGTGGCACCGTTGAAGAACATATCGCTACCAAAACTGGAGCTTTGTGGTGCTGTGTTACTCACAAAGTTAGTTAATTATGTCAAAATAGCTATGAACTTAAATGAAATAGATACAACCTACTGGTGCGATTCCATGATAGCACTATTCTGGATTCGTGGACAACCAGCAAGGTGGAACACATTTGTGGCGAATCGGGTATCTGAAATCCAGGAATCCAGTCAACCCGCACAATGGAGACACGTAAGATCGGAGGATAACGCGGCGGACGTTTTATCCAGAGGCGCTAAGGTGTCGCAACTACTAAAGTCTGACATTTGGTGGCATGGGCCCACCTGGTTGACGTCAGGCGATTACCCGAATACCAGCAGTGAAGTTACGCCGTTGGATCTGCCAGAAGAAAAATTAAAAATAACTTTAATTTCAGCAGTAAAACAGGATTGGGAAATATTTTCCAGATACTCTTGCTTAACCAAATTGCAAAGGGTGGCAGCCTATATGCTACGATTTATTTTTAATTGCAGAAATTCTTTATCAAGGCGTGACGGAGCGCTAACTGTTTACGAATTGGAAAATTCGCTTCACATTTTAATATCTCGCGCACAATGTTTTGCATTCCCGGAAGAAATGAGGGCTTTACAGGCCAAGGGTAGTGTAAGGAATAGTAGTAGGTTGAAGTCATTAAATCCTTATTTGTTTAAGGATTTAATCCGGGTGGGGGGTAGGTTATCCAACGGAAAAATGATATCGGAAAGTCAACAACACCCCATAGTATTACCTTCACATCATAAACTAAGTGAGCTTATTGTCAAGCACTACCACTATTTATATTTACATGCAGGGACGCAGGCATTGTTAGCGTTAATAAGAATGAAATACTGGCCAATTATGGGTAAAAATTTAATAAAAAAGATTCTGAAATACTGTATTATATGTTTTAGATGTAACCCGAAAACAGAACAACAACTGATGGCAGACCTACCGGCCGAACGAATAACGGAATGTCGTCCATTTCAATTGTCCGGAGTGGATTACTGCGGCCCCATTATGATTAAATCAGGTGTTAGCCGTAAGACTCACAGCGTAAAATCTTATATATGTCTATTTATATGTATGGTTTCCAAGGCGATACATTTAGAAGTAGTAATGTCTTTGAGCACTGATAGCTTCCTAAATGCGTTTAAACGTTTCATTTCGCGAAGAGGGAAACCCAGTAAAATGTTCTCAGATAACGCCACTAACTTTAGGGGAGCAAATAATGAACTAAGGGAAATCTATGAATTTTTGGAAAATTCAAATGAAAAAATCGATAAATACTTAGCCAATTTATCTATTCAGTGGAAGTTCATACCAGCAAGGGCTCCGCACTTTGGTGGACTTTGGGAGGCAGGGGTCAAATCAGTAAAATATCATTTGAAAAGGGTTGCAAATACTTCACTATTAACATATGAGGAATTTAGCACAGTATTATGTCAAATTGAATCATGCTTGAATTCCCGTCCCCTCTGTCCGCTGTCCAATGACCCCAAAGACCTAAATCCCCTGACACCTGGTCACTTTCTCATTGGAACGAGTTTAGCAGCAATCCCGGAGCAGAACTTGCAGAATGTAGCAGTCAATAGACTGAATCATTACCAAAAATTAAATCAACTAATACAATCCTTTTGGTCGAGGTGGCGCAAAGAATACTTGGCTGAGCTGCAGACCCGGACGAAATGGACTGGCAACCACCAAAGGCAGCTGCAACCAGGCCAGATGGTCATTCTGAAGGAAGATAACGAGCCTCCTTGCTTTTGGAGGCTAGGACGAGTGCACGCTGTACACCCAGGACCTGATGGAAGAGTACGAGTAGCTACCATCAACACAGCACAGGGAACGGTCCAGAGGGCAATATCAAAATTATGCCTACTGCCAATTGAGGACAACAAATGCGGAGACCACCTACCTAGGACGGACCAGGGAGAATAATAAGCGACCCGGCAGCACCAATACACAGAGTGGCGCTAACGAACAGAAGAAATATCAGAGAAGCTGGGAAATTTAAAATCAGACTATGTGAAAAACAATCAAAAGAAAGAAAAAATGCAAAAGAATAAAGGTGGTGGAGGTCGTGACCTCTTGTGAAACTTTAGTGAGACATTGGTCTAAGTGAAAGGTCAAGATGACAATTAAATCAAAGGAAAAGTGAAGAACACTGCAAGTGCCTGTTCAAAATATTATACAAAATTAGCAGTCCTGGAAGGAAGACCTGGCCCAACCATCATTGTATTGTGTTTGTCCTAAAATTAAATGTTTTATTATTATAAAAAAAAAATGTTGATTTGATTCTTTATCTTAACTTCAGTTTAGAACTAGTAAAATATGAATTATTAGTTAATTTAATATGGTGTGAAGTGTTTAAAGTTATAAATATTGTCATTTATCGTTAGTACTAAAAGTAATTTTATTAGTATTGTTTTTTCTTAGTAATTTTATTTGTGTAAAAAAACTCTATTGCTAATCGTTTTTTGGCGGGATATATGTTTAAAATTGAATAATATAATTTGTTATCTAGGACTCACACCTCTTAAGTAGGTAAAAATTGCATTATAAATGCAGACAAGATAATTAGTTATAGAAATCATTCATAGATGTCGGTAGATCCAAGCTCCCAAACAGATTATAAAAAGGCTTGAATCTCATTATACTTCCTCTTTCTTCGCTAACTCTTAAATAGTAAATACAAACCTCCTTAGTCTTCTTGGGTAGTTTGGGTCTCCGGAATATTCACAATGTAATTGGGGATAGAGCAATAAAACACCAAGAGTCCTTTAAAGTTTCTTCTGCGTTATCAATTCAAGTTCCTTCCCTTCAAAACTCAACAGTGGTTGAGACCTTGATTTTTACAATGATTCCGAAATTTCAGCCCGTTCGGAGCCATAGAGCCAGAAAAAATGCCCTTTAAATTTCGAACCCAAGTATTGCAATAGCGCCCGTAAGAATGATGATTTTTCTAGAAAAGCAACTTTTTGAAAATATTTTTACTGATTGTGGTTGAGACCTTGATTTTTACAATGATTCCGAAATTTCAGCCCGTTCGGAGCCATAGAGCCAGAAAAAATGCCCTTTAAATTTCGAACCCAAGTATTGCAATAGCGCCCGTAAGAATGATGATTTTTCTAGAAATGCAACTTTTTGAAAATATTTTTACTGATTGTGGTTAAAACCTTGATTTTTACAATTATTCCGAAATTTCAGCCCGTTCGGAGCCATAGACACAGAAAAAATGCCCATTAAATTTCGGACCCAAGTATTGCAATAGCGCCCGTAAGAATGATGATTTTTCTAGAAATGCAACTTTTTGAAAATATTTTTACTGATTGTGGTTGAGACCTTGATTTTTACAATGATTCCAAAATTTCAGCCCGTTCGGAACCATAGAGCCAGAAAAAATACCTTTTAAAGTTCGAACCCAACTCTTGCAATAGTGCCCATAAAAATAATTTTTTTTCTAGAAACGCAAATTTTCAAAAATACCTAAACTGATTGTGGTTGAGACGAAGATTTAAACCATGATTCCGAAATTTCAGCCCGTTCGAGGCCATAGAGCCAGAAAAAATGCCCTTTAAATTTCGAACCCGCGTTTTGCAATAGCGCCCGTAAGAATGATGATTTTTCTAGAAATGCATCTTTTTGAAAATATTTTTACTGATTGTGGTTGAGACCTTGATTTTTACAATGATTCCGAATTTTCAGCCCGTTCGGAGCCATAGAGCCAGAAAAAATGCTCTTTAAATTTCGGACCCAAGTATTGCAATAGCGCCCGTAAGAATGATGATTTTTCTAGAAATGCAACTTTTTGAAAATATTTTTACTGATTGTGGTTGAGACCTTGATTTTAACAATGATTCCGAAATTTCAGCCCGTTCGAGGCCATAGAGCCAGAAAAAATGCCCTTTAAATTTCGAACCCAAGTATTGCAATAGCGCCCGTAAGAATGATGATTTTTCTAGAAAAGCAACTTTTTGAAAATATTTTACTGATTGTGGTTGAGACCTTGATTTTTACAATGATTCCGAAATTTCAGCCCGTTCGGAGCCATAGAGCCAGAAAAAATGCCCTTTAAATTTCGAACCCAAGTATTGCAATAGCGCCCGTAAGAATGATGATTTTTCTAGAAATGCAACTTTTTGAAAATATTTTTACTGATTGTGGTTAAAACCTTGATTTTTACAATTATTCCGAAATTTCAGCCCGTTCGGAGCCATAGACACAGAAAAAATGCCCATTAAATTTCGGACCCAAGTATTGCAATAGCGCCCGTAAGAATGATGATTTTTCTAGAAATGCAACTTTTTGAAAATATTTTTACTGATTGTGGTTGAGACCTTGATTTTTACAATGATTCCGAAATTTCAGCCCGTTCGGAACCATAAAGCAAGAAAAAATACGTTTTAAAGTTCGAACCCAACTCTTGCAATAGTGCCCATAAAAATAATTATTTTTCTAGAAATGCAAATTTTCGAACATACCAAAACTGATTGTGGTTGAGAAGAAGATTTAAACCATGATTCTGAAATTTCAGCCCTTTCGGAACCATAGAGCCAGAAAAAATACCTTTTAAAGTTCGAACCCAACTCTTGCAATAGTGCCCATAAAAATAATTATTTTTCTAGAAATGCAAATTTTCGAAAATACCTAAACTGATTGTGGTTGAGAAGAAGATTTAAACCATGATTCCAAAATTTCAGCCCGTTTGGAGCCATAGAGCCAGAAAAAATGCATTTTTATATTCGAACCCAAGTCTTCCAATAGTGCCCGTGAGAATGATGATTTTTCTAGAAAAGCAACTTTTTGAAAATATTTTTACTGGTTGTGTTGCTGTTGAGACCTTGATTTTTACAATGATTCCAAAATTTCAGCCCGTTCGGAACCATAGAGCCAGAAAAAATACTTTTTAAAGTTCGAACCCAACTCTTGCAATAGTGCCCATAAAAATAAATTTTTTTCTAGAATCGCAAATTTTCAAAAATACCTAAACTGATTAAGGTTGAGACGAAGATTTAAACCATGATTCCGAAATTTCAGCCCGTTCGAGGCCATAGAGCCAGAAAAAATGCCCTTTAAATTTCGAACCCACGTTTTGCAATAGCGCCCGTAAGAATGATGATTTTTCTAGAAATGCATCTTTTTGAAAATATTTTTACTGATTGTGGTTGAGACCTTGATTTTTACAATGATTCCGAATTTTCAGCCCGTTCGGAGCCATAGAGCCAGAAAAAATGCTCATTAAATTTCGGACCCAAGTATTGCAATAGCGCCCGTAAGAATGATGATTTTTCTAGAAATGCAACTTTTTGAAAATATTTTTACTGATTGCTGTTGAGACCTTGATTTTTACAATGATTCCGAAATTTCAGCCCGTTCGAGGCCATAGAGCCAGAAAAAATGCCCTTTAAATTTCGAACCCAAGTATTGCAATAGCGCCCGTAAGAATGATGATTTTTCTAGAAATGCAACTTTTTGAAAATATTTTTACTGATTGTGGTTAAAACCTTGATTTTTACAATGATTCCGAAAATTCAGCCCGTTCGGAGCCATAGACACAGAAAAAATGCCCATTAAATTTCGGACCCAAGTATTGCAATAGCGCCCGTAAGAATGATGATTTTTCTAGAAATGCAACTTTTTGAAAATATTTTTACTGATTGTGGTTGAGACCTTGATTTTTACAATGATTCCAAAATTTCAGCCCGTTCGGAACCATAAAGCAAGAAAAAATACGTTTTAAAGTTCGAACCCAACTCTTGCAATAGTGCCCATAAAAATAATTATTTTTCTAGAAATGCAAATTTTCGAAAATACCAAAACTGATTGTGGTTGAGAAGAAGATTTAAACCATGATTCTGAAATTTCAGCCCTTTCGGAACCATAGAGCCAGAAAAAATACCTTTTAAAGTTCGAACCCAACTCTTGCAATAGTGCCCATAAAAATAATTATTTTTCTAGAAATGCAAATTTTAAAAAATACTTAAACTGATTGTGGTTGAGAAGAAGATTTAAACCATGATTCCGAAATTTCAGCCCGTTCGGAACCATAGAGCCAGAAAAAATACCTTTTAAAGTTCGAACCCAACTCTTGCAATAGTGCCCATAAAAATAATTATTTTTCTAGAAATGCAAATTTTCGAAAATACCTAAACTGATTGTGGTTGAGAAGAAGATTTAAACCATGATTCCGAATTTTCAGCCCATTCGAAACCATAGAGCCAGAAAAAATACCTTTTAAAGTTCGAACCCAACTCTTGCAATAGTGAACATAAAAATAATTATTTTTCTAGAAACGCAAATTTTCAAAAATACCTAAACTGATTGTGGCTGAGACGAAGATTTAAACCATGATTCCGAAATTTCAGCCCGTTCGAGGCCATAGAGCCAGAATAAATGCCCTTTAAATTTCGAACCCAAGTATTGCAATAGCGCCAGTAAGAATGATGATTTTTCTAGAAATGCAACTTTTTGAAAATATTTTTACTGATTGGGGTTAAAACCTTGATTTTTACAATGATTCCGAAATTTCAGCCCGTTTGGAGCCATAGACACAGAAAAAATGCCCATTAAATTTCGGACCCAAGTATTGCAATAGCGCCCGTAAGAATGATGATTTTTCTAGAAATGCAACTTTTTGAAAATATTTTTACTGATTGTGGTTGAGACCTTGATTTTTACAATGATTCCGAAATTTCAGCCCGTTCGGAACCATAAAGCAAGAAAAAATACGTTTTAAAGTTCGAACCCAACTCTTGCAATAGTGCCCATAAAAATAATTATTTTTCTAGAAATGCAAATTTTCGAAAATACCAAAACTGATTGTGGTTTAGAAGAAGATTTAAACCATGATTCTGAAATTTCAGCCCTTTCGGAACCATAGAGCCAGAAAAAATACCTTTTTAAGATCGAACCCAACTCTTGCAATAGTGCCCATAAAAATAATTATTTTTCTAGAAATGCAAATTTTCAAAAATACTTAAATTGATTGTGGTTGAGAAGAAGATTTAAACCATGATTCCGAAATTTCAGCCCGTTCGGAACCATAGAGCCAGAAAAAATACATTTTAAAGTTCGAACCCAACTCTTGCAATAGTGCTCATAAAAATAATTATTTTTCTAGAAATGCAAATTTTCGAAAATACCTAAACTGATTGTGGTTGAGAAGAAGATTTAAACCATGATTCCGAATTTTCAGCCCGTTCGGAACCATAGAGCCAGAAAAAATACCTTTTAAAGTTCGAACCCAACTCTTGCAATAGTGCCCATAAAAATAATTATTTTTCTAGAAACGCAAATTTTTAAAAATATTTTTACTGATTGTGGTTGAGACTTTGATTTTTACAATGATTCCAAAATTTCAGCCCGTTCGGAGCCATAGAGCCAGAAAAAATGCCCTTTAAATTTCGGACCCAAGTATTGCAATAGTGCCCGTAAGAATGATGATTTTTCTAGAAAAGCAACTTTTTGAAAATATTTTCACTGGTTGTGTTGCTGTTGAGACCTTGATTTTTACAATGATTCCAAAATTTCAGCCCGTTTGGAGCCATAGAGCCAGAAAAAATGCATTTTTATATTCGAACCCAAGTCTTCCAATAGTGCCCGTGTGAATGATGATTTTTCTAGAAAATCAACTTTTTGAAAATATTTTTACTGATTGTGGTTGAGACCTTGATTTTTACAATGATTCCAAAATTTCAGCCCGTTCGGATCCATAGAGCCAGAAAAAAATACCTTTTAAAGTTCGAACCCAACTCTTGCAATAGTGCCCATAAAAATATTTTTTTTTCTAGAAACGCAATTTTTCAAAAATACCTTAACTGATTGTGGTTGAGACGAAGATTTAAACCATGATTCCGAAATTTCAGCCCGTTCGAGGCCATAGAGCCAGAATAAATGCCCTTTAAATTTCGAACCCAAGTATTGCAATAGCGCCAGTAAGAATGATGATTTTTCTAGAAATGCAACTTTTTGAAAATATTTTTACTGATTGGGGTTAAAACCTTGATTTTTACAATGATTCCGAAATTTTAGCCCGTTTGGAGCCATAGACACAGAAAAAATGCCCATTAAATTTCGGACCCAAGTATTGCAATAGCGCCCGTAAGAATGATGATTTTTCTAGAAATGCAACTTTTTGAAAATATTTTTACTGATTGTGGTTGAGACCTTGTTTTTTACAATGATTCCGAAATTTCAGCCCGTTCGGAACCATAAAGCAAGAAAAAATACGTTTTAAAGTTCGAACCCAACTCTTGCAATAGTGCCCATAAAAATAATTATTTTTCTAGAAATGCAAATTTTCAAAAATACTTAAATTGATTGTGGTTGAGAAGAAGATTTAAACCATGATTCCGAAATTTCAGCCCGTTCGGAACCATAGAGCCAGAAAAAATACATTTTAAAGTTCGAACCCAACTCTTGCAATAGTGCTCATAAAAATAATTATTTTTCTAGAAATGCAAATTTTCGAAAATACCTAAACTGATTGTGGTTGAGAAGAAGATTTAAACCATGATTCCGAATTTTCAGCCCGTTCGGAACCATAGAGCCAGAAAAAATACCTTTTAAAGTTCGAACCCAACTCTTGCAATAGTGCCCATAAAAATAATTATTTTTCTAGAAACGCAAATTTTTAAAAATATTTTTACTGATTGTGGTTGAGACTTTGATTTTTACAATGATTCCAAAATTTCAGCCCGTTCGGAGCCATAGAGCCAGAAAAAATGCCCTATAAATTTCGGACCCAAGTATTGCAATAGTGCCCGTAAGAATGATGATTTTTCTAGAAAAGCAACTTTTTGAAAATATTTTCACTGGTTGTGTTGCTGTTGAGACCTTGATTTTTACAATGATTCCAAAATTTCAAACCCGTTTGGAGCCATAGAGCCAGAAAAAATGCATTTTTATATTCGAACCCAAGTCTTCCAATAGTGCCCGTGTGAATGATGATTTTTCTAGAAAATCAACTTTTTGAAAATATTTTTACTGATTGTGGTTGAGACCTTGATTTTTACAATGATTCCAAAATTTCAGCCCGTTCGGATCCATAGAGCCAGAAAAAAATACCTTTTAAAGTTCGAACCCAACTCTTGCAATAGTGCCCATAAAAATATTTTTTTTTCTAGAAACGCAATTTTTCAAAAATACCTTAACTGATTGTGGTTGAGACGAAGATTTAAACCATGATTCCGAAATTTCAGCCCGTTCGAGGCCATAGAGCCAGAAAAAATGCCCTTTATATTTCGAACCCAAGTATTGCAATAGCGTCCGTAAGAATGATGATTTTTCTAGAAATGCAACTTTTTGAAAATATTTTTACTGATTGTGGTTGAGACCTTGATTTTTACAATGATTCCAAAATTTCAGCCCGTTCGGAACCATAGAGCCAGAAAAAATACCTTTTAAAGTTCGAACCCAACTCTTGCAATAGTGCCCATAAAAATAATTTTTTTTCTAGAAACGCAAATTTTCAAAAATACCTAAACTGATTAAGGTTGAGACCAAGATTTTAACCATGATTCCGAAATTTCAGCCCGTTCGAGGCCATAGAGCCAGAAAAAATGCCCTTTAAATTTCGAATCCACGTTTTGCAATAGCGCCCGTAAGAATGATGATTTTTCTAGAAATGCATGTTTTTGAAAATATTTTTACTGATTGTGGTTGAGACCTTGATTTTTACAATGATTCCGAATTTTCAGCCCGTTCGGAGCCATAGAGCCAGAAAAAATGCTCGTTAAATTTCGGACCCAAGTATTGCAATAGCGCCCGTAAGAATGATGATTTTTCTAGAAATGCAACTTTTTGAAAATATTTTTACTGATTGTGGTTGAGACCTTGATTTTTACAATGATTCGGAAAATTTCAGCCCGTTCGAGGCCATAGAGCCAGAAAAAATGCCCTTTAAATTTCGAACCCAAATATTGCAATAGCGCCCGTAAGAATGATGATTTTTCTAGAAAAGCAACTTTTTGAAAATATTTTTACTGACTGTAGTTGAGACCTTGATTTTTACAATGATTCCGAAATTTCAGCCCGTTCGGAGCCATAGAGCCAGAAAAAATGCCCTTTAAATTTCGAACCCAAGTATTGCAATAGCGCCCGTAAGAATGATGATTTTTCTAGAAATGCAACTTTTTGAAAATATTTTTACTGATTCTGGTTAAAACCTTGATTTTTACAATGATTCCGAAAATTCAGCCCGTTCGGAGCCATAGACACAGAAAAAATGCCCATTAAATTTCGGACCCAAGTATTGCAATAGCGCCCGTATGAATGATGATTTTTCTAGAAATGCAATTTTTTGAAAATATTTTTACTGATTGTGGTTGAGACCTTGATTTTTACAATGATTCCGAAATTTCAGCCCGTTCGGAACCATAAAGCAAGAATAAATACGTTTTAAAGTTCGAACCCAACTCTTGCGATAGTGCCCATAAAAATAATTATTTTTCTAGAAATGCAAATTTTCGAAAATACCAAAACTGATTGTGGTTGAGAAGAAGATTTAAACCATGATTCTGAAATTTCGGCCTTTCGGAACCATAGAGCCAGAAAAAATACCTTTTAAAGTTCGAACCCAACTCTTGCAATAGTGCCCATAAAAATAATTATTTTTCTAGAAATGCAAATTTTCAAAAATACTTAAATTGATTGTGGTTGAGAAGAAGATTTAAACCATGATTCCGAAATTTCAGCCCGTTCGGATCCATAGAGCCAGAAAAAATACCTTTTAAAGTTCGAACCCAACTCTTGCAATAGTGCCCATAAAAATAATTATTTTTCTAGAAATGCAAATTTTCGAAAATACCTAAACTGATTGTGGTTGAGAAGAAGATTTAAACCATGATTCCGAAATTTCAGCCCGTTCGGAACCATAGAGCCAGAAAAAATACCTTTTAAAGTTCGAACCCAACTCTTGCAATAGTGCCCATAAAAATAATTATTTTTCTAGAAACGCAAATTTTCAAAAATACCTAAACTGATTGTGGTTGAGACGAAGATCTAAACCATGATTCCGAAATTTCAGCCCGTTCGAGGCCATAGAGCCAGAATAAATGCCCTTTTAATTTCGAACCCAAGTATTGCAATAGCGCCAGTAAGAATGATGATTTTTCTAGAAATGCAACTTTTTAAAAATATTTTTACTGATTGTGGTTGAGACTTTGATTTTTACAATGATTCCAAAATTTCAGCCCGTTCGGAGCCATAGAGCCAGAAAAAATGCCCTTTAAATTTCGGACCCAAGTATTGCAATAGCGCCCGTAAGAATGATGATTTTTCTAGAAATGCAACTTTTTGAAAATATTTTTACTGATTGTGGTTAAAACCTTGATTTTTACAATTATTCCGAAATTTCAGCCCGTTCGGAGCCATAGACACAGAAAAAATGCCCATTAAATTTCGGACCCAAGTATTGCAATAGCGCCCGTAAGAATGATGATTTTTCTAGAAATGCAACTTTTTGAAAATATTTTTACTGATTGTGGTTGAGACCTTGATTTTTACAATGATTCCAAAATTTCAGCCCGTTCGGAACCATAGAGCCAGAAAAAATACCTTTTAAAGTTCGAACCCAACTCTTGCAATAGTGCCCATAAAAATAATTTTTTTTCTAGAAACGCAAATTTTCAAAAATACCTAAACTGATTGTGGTTGAGACGAAGATTTAAACCATGATTCCGAAATTTCAGCCCGTTCGAGGCCATAGAGCCAGAAAAAATGCCCTTTAAATTTCGAACCCGCGTTTTGCAATAGCGCCCGTAAGAATGATGATTTTTCTAGAAATGCATCTTTTTGAAAATATTTTTACTGATTGTGGTTGAGACCTTGATTTTTACAATGATTCCGAATTTTCAGCCCGTTCGGAGCCATAGAGCCAGAAAAAATGCTCTTTAAATTTCGGACCCAAGTATTGCAATAGCGCCCGTAAGAATGATGATTTTTCTAGAAATGCAACTTTTTGAAAATATTTTTACTGATTGTGGTTGAGACCTTGATTTTAACAATGATTCCGAAATTTCAGCCCGTTCGAGGCCATAGAGCCAGAAAAAATGCCCTTTAAATTTCGAACCCAAGTATTGCAATAGCGCCCGTAAGAATGATGATTTTTCTAGAAAAGCAACTTTTTGAAAATATTTTTACTGATTGTGGTTGAGACCTTGATTTTTACAATGATTCCGAAATTTCAGCCCGTTCGGAGCCATAGAGCCAGAAAAAATGCCCTTTAAATTTCGAACCCAAGTATTGCAATAGCGCCCGTAAGAATGATGATTTTTCTAGAAAAGCAACTTTTTGAAAATATTTTTACTGATTGTGGTTGAGACCTTGATTTTTACAATGATTCCGAAATTTCAGCCCGTTCGGAGCCATAGAGCCAGAAAAAATGCCCTTTAAATTTCGAACCCAAGTATTGCAATAGCGCCCGTAAGAATGATGATTTTTCTAGAAATGCAACTTTTTGAAAATATTTTTACTGATTGTGGTTAAAACCTTGATTTTTACAATTATTCCGAAATTTCAGCCCGTTCGGAGCCATAGACACAGAAAAAATGCCCATTAAATTTCGGACCCAAGTATTGCAATAGCGCCCGTAAGAATGATGATTTTTCTAGAAATGCAACTTTTTGAAAATATTTTTACTGATTGTGGTTGAGACCTTGATTTTTACAATGATTCCAAAATTTCAGCCCGTTTGGAGCCATAGAGCCAGAAAAAATGCATTTTTATATTAGAACCCAAGTCTTCCAATAGTGCCCGTGAGAATGATGATTTTTCTAGAAAATCAACTTTTTGAAAATATTTTTACTGATTGTGGTTGAGACCTTGATTTTTACAATGATTCCAAAATTTCAGCCCGTTCGGAACCATAGAGCCAGAAAAAATACCTTTTAAAGTTCGAACCCAACTCTTGCAATAGTGCCCATAAAAATAATTTTTTTTCTAGAAACGCAAATTTTCAAAAATACCTAAACTGATTGTGGTTGAGACGAAGATTTAAACCATGATTCCGAAATTTCAGCCCGTTCGAGGCCATAGAGCCAGAAAAAATGCCCTTTAAATTTCGAACCCGCGTTTTGCAATAGCGCCCGTAAGAATGATGATTTTTCTAGAAATGCATCTTTTTGAAAATATTTTTACTGATTGTGGTTGAGACCTTGATTTTAACAATGATTCCGAAATTTCAGCCCGTTCGAGGCCATAGAGCCAGAAAAAATGCCCTTTAAATTTCGAACCCAAGTATTGCAATAGCGCCCGTAAGAATGATGATTTTTCTAGAAAAGCAACTTTTTGAAAATATTTTTACTGATTGTGGTTGTTTAAAATTGAATAATATAATTTGTTATCTAGGACTCACACCTCTTAAGTAGGTAAAAATTGCATTATAAATGCAGACAAGATAATTAGTTATAGAAATCATTCATAGATGTCGGTAGATCCAAGCTCCCAAACAGATTATAAAAAGGCTTGAATCTCATTATACTTCCTCTTTCTTCGCTAACTCTTAAATAGTAAATACAAGCCCTCCTTAGTCTTCTTGGGAAGTTTGGGTCTCCGGAATATTCACAATGTAATTGGGGATAGAGCAATAAAACACCAAGAGTCCTTTAAAGTTTCTTCTGCGTTATCAATTCAAGTTCCTTCCCTTCAAAACTCAACATATGGTCCTACGAGTCGGAAGATTTAACGCGAGTGATTAAATCAATAAAAATGAACCAGCACTGAAGAAGGAACATCCAACCAACATGCAGCTTCCAGCATCCAGCAAGCAGCAGAAGACATCAGCAATAAAAATGGGCGAGTGACTAATCCATATACCTTACCTACCTTACAATTAAAATCCTTAAAATTAGAAGCAAAATTAATGACATCAATATTGTGCTTACTCATAAAAAAATTGTTGCAAGCCTGTATGATCAAGTCTAACAAAAAATAATTCGACATTGCAGTTATGTAGGTAATAAGATTATTGCGAAAAAACTACAGTAATATTGTTAGTTCCGAGATTAAAATAATGTTTATTTGAATTACCCGCGAAGCCGGTAAGGCAGTTTTTTAAAGAAATACCCTATGGGCGAACTTATAAAACCGCTTAGTCATTGTCATTGTGCAACTGTCAAATTGTAACGGGTTTGAAAGTCAATAACGATCGTTTTTTGGGAGGTTATCAGTGTTTTTTAAGTGTATTTATAGTGAATGTGATAATTGGATAACTCAGTGAACTGTAAGTAAACGCCTGATTGAATCAAAATGGATTTAAAATCGCTGATCGCTCAACGGGGAATTTGTAAAGGAAAAATTACTAGATTCAGTGATTTTTTAGCCAAAGATTCTTCAACGCAAAGCGAACTAGAATTGCGTATAAAGCGTTTCGAACCTTTGCTAGATGACTTTGAAGGAATTCAGGATAAAATAGAAGCACTATCTCCCGAAGATGACCAAAATGACCGGGCGAACTTTGAAAACGATTATTTTAATACATTGGCCAACGCGAAAGATAGATTATATAAAAAAGAATCATCAATCCGGACAAATAATAATATTAAGTTACCGATAATCGAATTGCCGAAATTTAAAGGGGATTATTGTGAGTGGATGGAGTTTCGAGACGCGTTTATATCTTTAGTGGACAGCAATACTAACTTAGATGCCATCCAGAAATTTTATTACTTGAAGAGTTGTCTCAGAGGAGAACCATTTAAGCTAATCACTGCATTACCTATGCATATGGACAATTATGTTACAGCTTGGGAAATGCTCACAGACAGATACGAAAACTCAAAAATAATTATAAATAATCATGTAAACGCGTTGTTTAAATTACCGGACGTAAAGACAGAAAATCACGTCGCAATAAGAAGCTTATTGAACGAGGCGCAATTGCATTTAAAATCGCTAAATAATTTAAATATAACTACTAAAAATTGGGATGTAATTTTAATTTATTTATTATCAAATAAACTAGACTCAAACACAAGAGCTCATTGGGAACAATACCAAACAAAAAATAATCTGCCTACCTACGAAGAATTTATTAAATGTTTGTATGCAAGGGCCCAAGTACTAGAAGCATCGGCGAATAATGATAAAAAATTTAATCCGGGAAAAGCGAATCCGCATAATTATAAAAAAGAAACTATGGTGTCACTATCCGCGCAAAAATTAAAATGTTTACATTGCAACGATAATCATAAGATTTATTATTGCCGCAAATTTTTGGAATTAAAGCCGAAAGAACGAATTGATAAAATACATAAATTAGGCGCTTGTTTAAAATGTTTAAACCTCGGTCATAAATTAAAGGATTGCAAATCTAAATTCAATTGCCGTAAATGCGATGGTGAAAATCACAATACACTACTTCATTTTAAGAAGGAAGAAGATTCAAAACACGAAAGGGCATCAACATCTTCCACTACGGAAGCGCCTTTAGTATCAAATCATGCCGCGAAGGTAGAACCAAATTTCGTGTTATTGTCCACTGCCATCATCAACATAAAAAACAATGCTGGAAAGTCAATTCAAGCCAGAGTTTTACTAGATTCTGGGGCGCAATCGAACTTTATAAGTGAGAAATTTGCAAATAAATTAAAATTGAAAGCGAAAAGGGCAAATATTCCAGTCACCGGAATTCACAATAAGGTTTTAAATATAAGATCTAAAGTTGAATTAAACATAACTTCAAACTATTCCGAATACGAAAAGAAGATAGAATGCCTGATAATATCTGAAGTGACCAGTAATATGCCGCAAATTTCCTTTCAGAAAAAGGACACTGGGATCCCCAGCGGTCTCAAATTAGCTGATCCAAACTTCAACATTACCAGCCCGATAGATATGCTGTTGGGAGCGGAGGTATTTTGGGAAGTCTTGCATGCCGATCGAATGAGAATTGGAGAAGCAGGACTCACACTACAAAGGACCGAATTAGGGTGGCTTGTATCCGGACCTATCGCCACTCCGAAACCAAAAAGGCCAGTAAATTACTGTCATTTATCTTTAAATTTATTACATAAGCAATTAGAAAGCTTTTGGAAAATAGAGGAACTAGCTCCTGTAAAACATAGAAGCCATGAAGAAAGAGCATGTGAAGAGAGCTTCTTACACACGCATCAAAGAGATGAGAAAGGACGTTTTGCGGTAAGATTGCCGCTGCGACCTAATATTAATCAAATGGGTGAAACCCTAAAGGTGGCTGAAAAAAGATTCTATAATATGGAGAAGAAATTCCTTGCCAATAAAGACCTGATGCTAAATTATAAAAAGTTCATGAAAGAGTATCAGGAATTGGGGCATATGACGCTGTGCGAAGCAGCGCCAAAAGATAAAATTTGTTATTATTTGCCACACCATGCAGTGATAAAGGAGTCTAGCACGACAACCAAAACCAGGGTCGTGTTTGACGGATCAGCCAAATCATCAACTGGTATATCATTAAACGACGCCCTCATGGTAGGACCAGTTTTGCAAAAGGAGTTATGTGCACAACTATTGTTTTTCAGAAAGCACCAGTATGCATTAACTGCCGACATCGAGAAGATGTATCGTCAAATATTGGTGCAGCCGGAGGATAGAGATTACCAGCGCATAGTCTGGAGGGACTCTCCGGAAAAGGAAATCCAGCACTATCAACTCAATACTGTCACCTACGGTTTGGGACCATCATCCTTTCTGGCTACCAGATGCTTGGAGCAGTTAGGAACAGAAAATCAGGAAGCATACAAAAAGGTCAGTCGAATCCTAAAATACAACTTTTATATGGATGATCTAATAACTGGCGACGAAAATGAGGCAGACTGTCTCACTATTAAATATCAATTAAGCAGCATTTTGGCATCTGCTGGCATGAATTTACGAAAATGGAGATCAAATTTACCCTCTATAAGTTCGAAACCAGAGAGTGAAACAGATATGATTATTACTGATAACCCCAAGGAAAAGAAAATTTTAGGGTTGTCATGGAATAACCAGCAAGACCATTTTCAGTACATTGTAGAGCCCTTAGAAACGTGCGTTAAAAGTAAACGCCAAATGTTATCATGTATCGCTTCTACTTTCGACCCCCTGGGGCTGATAGCACCTGTAACTTTAATCGCAAAATTGATAATGCAAGGTTTGTGGCAAACTAAGATTCAGTGGGACGAAGATGTTCCATCTGACCAGATGAACGCATGGAATTCATATATAAATGAATTACCTCTTTTGAATAATTTAAAAATACCGAGAAAGGTAATTTGCAAACATCAAGTTAAACTGCATCTGTATGGATTTTGTGATTCGTCAGAAAAAGCCTATGCAGCATGTATATATATAGTGTCTACTGATGAATCGGGAAACACAACTTCTAATTTAGTCACATCAAAATCAAGGGTGGCACCGTTGAAGAACATATCGCTACCAAAACTGGAGCTTTGTGGTGCTGTGTTACTCACAAAGTTAGTTAATTATGTCAAAATAGCTATGAACTTAAATGAAATAGATACAACCTACTGGTGCGATTCCATGATAGCACTATTCTGGATTCGTGGACAACCAGCAAGGTGGAACACATTTGTGGCGAATCGGGTATCTGAAATCCAGGAATCCAGTCAACCCGCACAATGGAGACACGTAAGATCGGAGGATAACGCGGCGGACGTTTTATCCAGAGGCGCTAAGGTGTCGCAACTACTAAAGTCTGACATTTGGTGGCATGGGCCCACCTGGTTGACGTCAGGCGATTACCCGAATACCAGCAGTGAAGTTACGCCGTTGGATCTGCCAGAAGAAAAATTAAAAATAACTTTAATTTCAGCAGTAAAACAGGATTGGGAAATATTTTCCAGATACTCTTGCTTAACCAAATTGCAAAGGGTGGCAGCCTATATGCTACGATTTATTTTTAATTGCAGAAATTCTTTATCAAGGCGTGACGGAGCGCTAACTGTTTACGAATTGGAAAATTCGCTTCACATTTTAATATCTCGCGCACAATGTTTTGCATTCCCGGAAGAAATGAGGGCTTTACAGGCCAAGGGTAGTGTAAGGAATAGTAGTAGGTTGAAGTCATTAAATCCTTATTTGTTTAAGGATTTAATCCGGGTGGGGGGTAGGTTATCCAACGGAAAAATGATATCGGAAAGTCAACAACACCCCATAGTATTACCTTCACATCATAAACTAAGTGAGCTTATTGTCAAGCACTACCACTATTTATATTTACATGCAGGGACGCAGGCATTGTTAGCGTTAATAAGAATGAAATACTGGCCAATTATGGGTAAAAATTTAATAAAAAAGATTCTGAAATACTGTATTATATGTTTTAGATGTAACCCGAAAACAGAACAACAACTGATGGCAGACCTACCGGCCGAACGAATAACGGAATGTCGTCCATTTCAATTGTCCGGAGTGGATTACTGCGGCCCCATTATGATTAAATCAGGTGTTAGCCGTAAGACTCACAGCGTAAAATCTTATATATGTCTATTTATATGTATGGTTTCCAAGGCGATACATTTAGAAGTAGTAATGTCTTTGAGCACTGATAGCTTCCTAAATGCGTTTAAACGTTTCATTTCGCGAAGAGGGAAACCCAGTAAAATGTTCTCAGATAACGCCACTAACTTTAGGGGAGCAAATAATGAACTAAGGGAAATCTATGAATTTTTGGAAAATTCAAATGAAAAAATCGATAAATACTTAGCCAATTTATCTATTCAGTGGAAGTTCATACCAGCAAGGGCTCCGCACTTTGGTGGACTTTGGGAGGCAGGGGTCAAATCAGTAAAATATCATTTGAAAAGGGTTGCAAATACTTCACTATTAACATATGAGGAATTTAGCACAGTATTATGTCAAATTGAATCATGCTTGAATTCCCGTCCCCTCTGTCCGCTGTCCAATGACCCCAAAGACCTAAATCCCCTGACACCTGGTCACTTTCTCATTGGAACGAGTTTAGCAGCAATCCCGGAGCAGAACTTGCAGAATGTAGCAGTCAATAGACTGAATCATTACCAAAAATTAAATCAACTAATACAATCCTTTTGGTCGAGGTGGCGCAAAGAATACTTGGCTGAGCTGCAGACCCGGACGAAATGGACTGGCAACCACCAAAGGCAGCTGCAACCAGGCCAGATGGTCATTCTGAAGGAAGATAACGAGCCTCCTTGCTTTTGGAGGCTAGGACGAGTGCACGCTGTACACCCAGGACCTGATGGAAGAGTACGAGTAGCTACCATCAACACAGCACAGGGAACGGTCCAGAGGGCAATATCAAAATTATGCCTACTGCCAATTGAGGACAACAAATGCGGAGACCACCTACCTAGGACGGACCAGGGAGAATAATAAGCGACCCGGCAGCACCAATACACAGAGTGGCGCTAACGAACAGAAGAAATATCAGAGAAGCTGGGAAATTTAAAATCAGACTATGTGAAAAACAATCAAAAGAAAGAAAAAATGCAAAAGAATAAAGGTGGTGGAGGTCGTGACCTCTTGTGAAACTTTAGTGAGACATTGGTCTAAGTGAAAGGTCAAGATGACAATTAAATCAAAGGAAAAGTGAAGAACACTGCAAGTGCCTGTTCAAAATATTATACAAAATTAGCAGTCCTGGAAGGAAGACCTGGCCCAACCATCATTGTATTGTGTTTGTCCTAAAATTAAATGTTTTATTATTATAAAAAAAAAATGTTGATTTGATTCTTTATCTTAACTTCAGTTTAGAACTAGTAAAATATGAATTATTAGTTAATTTAATATGGTGTGAAGTGTTTAAAGTTATAAATATTGTCATTTATCGTTAGTACTAAAAGTAATTTTATTAGTATTGTTTTTTCTTAGTAATTTTATTTGTGTAAAAAAACTCTATTGCTAATCGTTTTTTGGCGGGATATATGTTTAAAATTGAATAATATAATTTGTTATCTAGGACTCACACCTCTTAAGTAGGTAAAAATTGCATTATAAATGCAGACAAGATAATTAGTTATAGAAATCATTCATAGATGTCGGTAGATCCAAGCTCCCAAACAGATTATAAAAAGGCTTGAATCTCATTATACTTCCTCTTTCTTCGCTAACTCTTAAATAGTAAATACAAACCTCCTTAGTCTTCTTGGGTAGTTTGGGTCTCCGGAATATTCACAATGTAATTGGGGATAGAGCAATAAAACACCAAGAGTCCTTTAAAGTTTCTTCTGCGTTATCAAATCAAGTTCCTTCCCTTCAAAACTCAACAGTGGTTGAGACCTTGATTTTTACAATGATTCCGAAATTTCAGCCCGTTCGGAGCCATAGAGCCAGAAAAAATGCCCTTTAAATTTCGAACCCAAGTATTGCAATAGCGCCCGTAAGAATGATGATTTTTCTAGAAAAGCAACTTTTTGAAAATATTTTTACTGATTGTGGTTGAGACCTTGATTTTTACAATGATTCCGAAATTTCAGCCCGTTCGGAGCCATAGAGCCAGAAAAAATGCCCTTTAAATTTCGAACCCAAGTATTGCAATAGCGCCCGTAAGAATGATGATTTTTCTAGAAATGCAACTTTTTGAAAATATTTTTACTGATTGTGGTTAAAACCTTGATTTTTACAATTATTCCGAAATTTCAGCCCGTTCGGAGCCATAGACACAGAAAAAATGCCCATTAAATTTCGGACCCAAGTATTGCAATAGCGCCCGTAAGAATGATGATTTTTCTAGAAATGCAACTTTTTGAAAATATTTTTACTGATTATGGTTGAGACCTTGATTTTTACAATGATTCCAAAATTTCAGCCCGTTCGGAACCATAGAGCCAGAAAAAATACCTTTTAAAGTTCGAACCCAACTCTTGCAATAGTGCCCATAAAAATAATTTTTTTTCTAGAAACGCAAATTTTCAAAAATACCTAAACTGATTGTGGTTGAGACGAAGATTTAAACCATGATTCCGAAATTTCAGACCGTTCGAGGCCATAGAGCCAGAAAAAATGCCCTTTAAATTTCGAACCCGCGTTTTGCAATAGCGCCCGTAAGAATGATGATTTTTCTAGAAATGCATCTTTTTGAAAATATTTTTACTGATTGTGGTTGAGACCTTGATTTTTACAATGATTCCGAATTTTCAGCCCGTTCGGAGCCATAGAGCCAGAAAAAATGCTCTTTAAATTTCGGACCCAAGTATTGCAATAGCGCCCGTAAGAATGATGATTTTTCTAGAAATGCAACTTTTTGAAAATATTTTTACTGATTGTGGTTGAGACCTTGATTTTAACAATGATTCCGAAATTTCAGCCCGTTCGAGGCCATAGAGCCAGAAAAAATGCCCTTTAAATTTCGAACCCAAGTATTGCAATAGCGCCCGTAAGAATGATGATTTTTCTAGAAAAGCAACTTTTTGAAAATATTTTACTGATTGTGGTTGAGACCTTGATTTTTACAATGATTCCGAAATTTCAGCCCGTTCGGAGCCATAGAGCCAGAAAAAATGCCCTTTAAATTTCGAACCCAAGTATTGCAATAGCGCCCGTAAGAATGATGATTTTTCTAGAAAAGCAACTTTTTGAAAATATTTTTACTGATTGTGGTTGAGACCTTGATTTTTACAATGATTCCGAAATTTCAGCCCGTTCGGAGCCATAGAGCCAGAAAAAATGCCCTTTAAATTTCGAACCCAAGTATTGCAATAGCGCCCGTAAGAATGATGATTTTTCTAGAAATGCAACTTTTTGAAAATATTTTTACTGATTGTGGTTAAAACCTTGATTTTTACAATTATTCCGAAATTTCAGCCCGTTCGGAGCCATAGACACAGAAAAAATGCCCATTAAATTTCGGACCCAAGTATTGCAATAGCGCCCGTAAGAATGATGATTTTTCTAGAAATGCAACTTTTTGAAAATATTTTTACTGATTGTGGTTGAGACCTTGATTTTTACAATGATTCCGAAATTTCAGCCCGTTCGGAACCATAAAGCAAGAAAAAATACGTTTTAAAGTTCGAACCCAACTCTTGCAATAGTGCCCATAAAAATAATTATTTTTCTAGAAATGCAAATTTTCGAACATACCAAAACTGATTGTGGTTGAGAAGAAGATTTAAACCATGATTCTGAAATTTCAGCCCTTTCGGAACCATAGAGCCAGAAAAAATACCTTTTAAAGTTCGAACCCAACTCTTGCAATAGTGCCCATAAAAATAATTATTTTTCTAGAAATGCAAATTTTCGAAAATACCTAAACTGATTGTGGTTGAGAAGAAGATTTAAACCATGATTCCAAAATTTCAGCCCGTTTGGAGCCATAGAGCCAGAAAAAATGCATTTTTATATTCGAACCCAAGTCTTCCAATAGTGCCCGTGAGAATGATGATTTTTCTAGAAAAGCAACTTTTTGAAAATATTTTTACTGGTTGTGTTGCTGTTGAGACCTTGATTTTTACAATGATTCCAAAATTTCAGCCCGTTCGGAACCATAGAGCCAGAAAAAATACTTTTTAAAGTTCGAACCCAACTCTTGCAATAGTGCCCATAAAAATAAATTTTTTTCTAGAATCGCAAATTTTCAAAAATACCTAAACTGATTAAGGTTGAGACGAAGATTTAAACCATGATTCCGAAATTTCAGCCCGTTCGAGGCCATAGAGCCAGAAAAAATGCCCTTTAAATTTCGAACCCACGTTTTGCAATAGCGCCCGTAAGAATGATGATTTTTCTAGAAATGCATCTTTTTGAAAATATTTTTACTGATTGTGGTTGAGACCTTGATTTTTACAATGATTCCGAATTTTCAGCCCGTTCGGAGCCATAGAGCCAGAAAAAATGCTCTTTAAATTTCGGACCCAAGTATTGCAATAGCGCCCGTAAGAATGATGATTTTTCTAGAAATGCAACTTTTTGAAAATATTTTTACTGATTGCTGTTGAGACCTTGATTTTTACAATGATTCCGAAATTTCAGCCCGTTCGAGGCCATAGAGCCAGAAAAAATGCCCTTTAAATTTCGAACCCAAGTATTGCAATAGCGCCCGTAAGAATGATGATTTTTCTAGAAATGCAACTTTTTGAAAATATTTTTACTGATTGTGGTTAAAACCTTGATTTTTACAATGATTCCGAAAATTCAGCCCGTTCGGAGCCATAGACACAGAAAAAATGCCCATTAAATTTCGGACCCAAGTATTGCAATAGCGCCCGTAAGAATGATGATTTTTCTAGAAATGCAACTTTTTGAAAATATTTTTACTGATTGTGGTTGAGACCTTGATTTTTACAATGATTCCAAAATTTCAGCCCGTTCGGAACCATAAAGCAAGAAAAAATACGTTTTAAAGTTCGAACCCAACTCTTGCAATAGTGCCCATAAAAATAATTATTTTTCTAGAAATGCAAATTTTCGAAAATACCAAAACTGATTGTGGTTGAGAAGAAGATTTAAACCATGATTCTGAAATTTCAGCCCTTTCGGAACCATAGAGCCAGAAAAAATACCTTTTAAAGTTCGAACCCAACTCTTGCAATAGTGCCCATAAAAATAATTATTTTTCTAGAAATGCAAATTTTAAAAAATACTTAAACTGATTGTGGTTGAGAAGAAGATTTAAACCATGATTCCGAAATTTCAGCCCGTTCGGAACCATAGAGCCAGAAAAAATACCTTTTAAAGTTCGAACCCAACTCTTGCAATAGTGCCCATAAAAATAATTATTTTTCTAGAAATGCAAATTTTCGAAAATACCTAAACTGATTGTGGTTGAGAAGAAGATTTAAACCATGATTCCGAATTTTCAGCCCATTCGAAACCATAGAGCCAGAAAAAATACCTTTTAAAGTTCGAACCCAACTCTTGCAATAGTGAACATAAAAATAATTATTTTTCTAGAAACGCAAATTTTCAAAAATACCTAAACTGATTGTGGCTGAGACGAAGATTTAAACCATGATTCCGAAATTTCAGCCCGTTCGAGGCCATAGAGCCAGAATAAATGCCCTTTAAATTTCGAACCCAAGTATTGCAATAGCGCCAGTAAGAATGATGATTTTTCTAGAAATGCAACTTTTTGAAAATATTTTTACTGATTGGGGTTAAAACCTTGATTTTTACAATGATTCCGAAATTTCAGCCCGTTTGGAGCCATAGACACAGAAAAAATGCCCATTAAATTTCGGACCCAAGTATTGCAATAGCGCCCGTAAGAATGATGATTTTTCTAGAAATGCAACTTTTTGAAAATATTTTTACTGATTGTGGTTGAGACCTTGATTTTTACAATGATTCCGAAATTTCAGCCCGTTCGGAACCATAAAGCAAGAAAAAATACGTTTTAAAGTTCGAACCCAACTCTTGCAATAGTGCCCATAAAAATAATTATTTTTCTAGAAATGCAAATTTTCGAAAATACCAAAACTGATTGTGGTTTAGAAGAAGATTTAAACCATGATTCTGAAATTTCAGCCCTTTCGGAACCATAGAGCCAGAAAAAATACCTTTTTAAGATCGAACCCAACTCTTGCAATAGTGCCCATAAAAATAATTATTTTTCTAGAAATGCAAATTTTCAAAAATACTTAAATTGATTGTGGTTGAGAAGAAGATTTAAACCATGATTCCGAAATTTCAGCCCGTTCGGAACCATAGAGCCAGAAAAAATACATTTTAAAGTTCGAACCCAACTCTTGCAATAGTGCTCATAAAAATAATTATTTTTCTAGAAATGCAAATTTTCGAAAATACCTAAACTGATTGTGGTTGAGAAGAAGATTTAAACCATGATTCCGAATTTTCAGCCCGTTCGGAACCATAGAGCCAGAAAAAATACCTTTTAAAGTTCGAACCCAACTCTTGCAATAGTGCCCATAAAAATAATTATTTTTCTAGAAACGCAAATTTTTAAAAATATTTTTACTGATTGTGGTTGAGACTTTGATTTTTACAATGATTCCAAAATTTCAGCCCGTTCGGAGCCATAGAGCCAGAAAAAATGCCCTTTAAATTTCGGACCCAAGTATTGCAATAGTGCCCGTAAGAATGATGATTTTTCTAGAAAAGCAACTTTTTGAAAATATTTTCACTGGTTGTGTTGCTGTTGAGACCTTGATTTTTACAATGATTCCAAAATTTCAGCCCGTTTGGAGCCATAGAGCCAGAAAAAATGCATTTTTATATTCGAACCCAAGTCTTCCAATAGTGCCCGTGTGAATGATGATTTTTCTAGAAAATCAACTTTTTGAAAATATTTTTACTGATTGTGGTTGAGACCTTGATTTTTACAATGATTCCAAAATTTCAGCCCGTTCGGATCCATAGAGCCAGAAAAAAATACCTTTTAAAGTTCGAACCCAACTCTTGCAATAGTGCCCATAAAAATATTTTTTTTTCTAGAAACGCAATTTTTCAAAAATACCTTAACTGATTGTGGTTGAGACGAAGATTTAAACCATGATTCCGAAATTTCAGCCCGTTCGAGGCCATAGAGCCAGAATAAATGCCCTTTAAATTTCGAACCCAAGTATTGCAATAGCGCCAGTAAGAATGATGATTTTTCTAGAAATGCAACTTTTTGAAAATATTTTTACTGATTGGGGTTAAAACCTTGATTTTTACAATGATTCCGAAATTTTAGCCCGTTTGGAGCCATAGACACAGAAAAAATGCCCATTAAATTTCGGACCCAAGTATTGCAATAGCGCCCGTAAGAATGATGATTTTTCTAGAAATGCAACTTTTTGAAAATATTTTTACTGATTGTGGTTGAGACCTTGTTTTTTACAATGATTCCGAAATTTCAGCCCGTTCGGAACCATAAAGCAAGAAAAAATACGTTTTAAAGTTCGAACCCAACTCTTGCAATAGTGCCCATAAAAATAATTATTGTTCTAGAAATGCAAATTTTCAAAAATACTTAAATTGATTGTGGTTGAGAAGAAGATTTAAACCATGATTCCGAAATTTCAGCCCGTTCGGAACCATAGAGCCAGAAAAAATACATTTTAAAGTTCGAACCCAACTCTTGCAATAGTGCTCATAAAAATAATTATTTTTCTAGAAATGCAAATTTTCGAAAATACCTAAACTGATTGTGGTTGAGAAGAAGATTTAAACCATGATTCCGAATTTTCAGCCCGTTCGGAACCATAGAGCCAGAAAAAATACCTTTTAAAGTTCGAACCCAACTCTTGCAATAGTGCCCATAAAAATAATTATTTTTCTAGAAACGCAAATTTTTAAAAATATTTTTACTGATTGTGGTTGAGACTTTGATTTTTACAATGATTCCAAAATTTCAGCCCGTTCGGAGCCATAGAGCCAGAAAAAATGCCCTATAAATTTCGGACCCAAGTATTGCAATAGTGCCCGTAAGAATGATGATTTTTCTAGAAAAGCAACTTTTTGAAAATATTTTCACTGGTTGTGTTGCTGTTGAGACCTTGATTTTTACAATGATTCCAAAATTTCAAACCCGTTTGGAGCCATAGAGCCAGAAAAAATGCATTTTTATATTCGAACCCAAGTCTTCCAATAGTGCCCGTGTGAATGATGATTTTTCTAGAAAATCAACTTTTTGAAAATATTTTTACTGATTGTGGTTGAGACCTTGATTTTTACAATGATTCCAAAATTTCAGCCCGTTCGGATCCATAGAGCCAGAAAAAAATACCTTTTAAAGTTCGAACCCAACTCTTGCAATAGTGCCCATAAAAATATTTTTTTTTCTAGAAACGCAATTTTTCAAAAATACCTTAACTGATTGTGGTTGAGACGAAGATTTAAACCATGATTCCGAAATTTCAGCCCGTTCGAGGCCATAGAGCCAGAAAAAATGCCCTTTATATTTCGAACCCAAGTATTGCAATAGCGTCCGTAAGAATGATGATTTTTCTAGAAATGCAACTTTTTGAAAATATTTTTACTGATTGTGGTTGAGACCTTGATTTTTACAATGATTCCAAAATTTCAGCCCGTTCGGAACCATAGAGCCAGAAAAAATACCTTTTAAAGTTCGAACCCAACTCTTGCAATAGTGCCCATAAAAATAATTTTTTTTCTAGAAACGCAAATTTTCAAAAATACCTAAACTGATTAAGGTTGAGACCAAGATTTTAACCATGATTCCGAAATTTCAGCCCGTTCGAGGCCATAGAGCCAGAAAAAATGCCCTTTAAATTTCGAATCCACGTTTTGCAATAGCGCCCGTAAGAATGATGATTTTTCTAGAAATGCATGTTTTTGAAAATATTTTTACTGATTGTGGTTGAGACCTTGATTTTTACAATGATTCCGAATTTTCAGCCCGTTCGGAGCCATAGAGCCAGAAAAAATGCTCGTTAAATTTCGGACCCAAGTATTGCAATAGCGCCCGTAAGAATGATGATTTTTCTAGAAATGCAACTTTTTGAAAATATTTTTACTGATTGTGGTTGAGACCTTGATTTTTACAATGATTCGGAAAATTTCAGCCCGTTCGAGGCCATAGAGCCAGAAAAAATGCCCTTTAAATTTCGAACCCAAATATTGCAATAGCGCCCGTAAGAATGATGATTTTTCTAGAAAAGCAACTTTTTGAAAATATTTTTACTGACTGTAGTTGAGACCTTGATTTTTACAATGATTCCGAAATTTCAGCCCGTTCGGAGCCATAGAGCCAGAAAAAATGCCCTTTAAATTTCGAACCCAAGTATTGCAATAGCGCCCGTAAGAATGATGATTTTTCTAGAAATGCAACTTTTTGAAAATATTTTTACTGATTCTGGTTAAAACCTTGATTTTTACAATGATTCCGAAAATTCAGCCCGTTCGGAGCCATAGACACAGAAAAAATGCCCATTAAATTTCGGACCCAAGTATTGCAATAGCGCCCGTATGAATGATGATTTTTCTAGAAATGCAATTTTTTGAAAATATTTTTACTGATTGTGGTTGAGACCTTGATTTTTACAATGATTCCGAAATTTCAGCCCGTTCGGAACCATAAAGCAAGAATAAATACGTTTTAAAGTTCGAACCCAACTCTTGCGATAGTGCCCATAAAAATAATTATTTTTCTAGAAATGCAAATTTTCGAAAATACCAAAACTGATTGTGGTTGAGAAGAAGATTTAAACCATGATTCTGAAATTTCGGCCTTTCGGAACCATAGAGCCAGAAAAAATACCTTTTAAAGTTCGAACCCAACTCTTGCAATAGTGCCCATAAAAATAATTATTTTTCTAGAAATGCAAATTTTCAAAAATACTTAAATTGATTGTGGTTGAGAAGAAGATTTAAACCATGATTCCGAAATTTCAGCCCGTTCGGGTCCATAGAGCCAGAAAAAATACCTTTTAAAGTTCGAACCCAACTCTTGCAATAGTGCCCATAAAAATAATTATTTTTCTAGAAATGCAAATTTTCGAAAATACCTAAACTGATTGTGGTTGAGAAGAAGATTTAAACCATGATTCCGAAATTTCAGCCCGTTCGGAACCATAGAGCCAGAAAAAATACCTTTTAAAGTTCGAACCCAACTCTTGCAATAGTGCCCATAAAAATAATTATTTTTCTAGAAACGCAAATTTTCAAAAATACCTAAACTGATTGTGGTTGAGACGAAGATCTAAACCATGATTCCGAAATTTCAGCCCGTTCGAGGCCATAGAGCCAGAATAAATGCCCTTTTAATTTCGAACCCAAGTATTGCAATAGCGCCAGTAAGAATGATGATTTTTCTAGAAATGCAACTTTTTAAAAATATTTTTACTGATTGTGGTTGAGACTTTGATTTTTACAATGATTCCAAAATTTCAGCCCGTTCGGAGCCATAGAGCCAGAAAAAATGCCCTTTAAATTTCGGACCCAAGTATTGCAATAGTGCCCGTAAGAATGATGATTTTTCTAGAAAAGCAACTTTTTGAAAATATTTTTACTGGTTGTGTTGCTGTTGAGACCTTGATTTTTACAAAGATTCCAAAATTTCAGCCCGTTTGGAGCCATAGAGCCAGAAAAAATGCATTTTTATATTCGAACCCAAGTCTTCCAATAGTGCCCGTGAGAATGATGATTTTTCTAGAAAATCAACTTTTTGAAAATATTTTTACTGATTGTGGTTGAGACCTTGATTTTTACAATGATTCCAAAATTTCAGCCCGTTCGGAACCATAGAGCCAGAAAAAATACCTTTTAAAGTTCGAACCCAACTCTTGCAATAGTGCCCATAAAAATTTTTTTTTTTCTAGAAATGCAATTTTTCAAAAATACCTTAACTGATTGTGGTTGAGACGAAGATTTAAACCATGATTCCGAAATTTCAGCCCGTTCGAGGCCATAGAGCCAGAAAAAATGCCCTTTATATTTCGAACCCAAGTATTGCAATAGCGTCCGTAAGAATGATGATTTTTCTAGAAATGCAACTTTTTGAAAATATTTTTACTGATTGTCGTTAGACCTTGATTTTTACAATGATTCCAAAATTTCAGCCCGTTCGAGGCCATAGAGCCAGAATAAATGCCCTTTAAATTTCGAACCCAAGTATTGCAATAGCGCCAGTAAGAATGATGATTTTTCTAGAAATGCAACTTTTTAAAAATATTTTTACTGATTGTGGTTGAGACCTTGATTTTTACAATGATTCCGAATTTTCAGCCCGTTCGGAGCCATAGAGCCAGAAAAAATGGTCTTTAAATTTCGGACCCAAGTATTGCAATAGCGCCCGTAAGAATGATGATTTTTCTATAAATGCATCTTTTTAAAAATATTTTTACTGATTGTGGTTGAGACCTTGATTTTTACAATGATTCCAAAATTTCAGCCCGTTCGGAACCATAGAGCCAGAAAAAATACCTTTTAAAGTTCGAACCCAACTCTTGCAATAGTGCCCATAAAAATAATTATTTTTCTAGAAATGCAAATTTTCGAAAATACCAAAACTGATTGTGGTTGAGAAGAAGATTTAAACCATGATTCCGAAATTTCAGCCCGTTCGAAACCATAGAGCCAGAAAAAATACCCTTTAAAGTTCGAACCCAATTCTTGCAATAGTTCCAATAAAAATAATTATTTTTCTAGAAATGCAAATTTTCAAAAATACTTAAATTGATTGTGGTTGAGAAGAAGATTTATACCATGATTCCGAAATTTCAGCCCGTTCGGAACCATAGAGCCAGAAAAAATACCTTTTAAAGTTCGAACCCAACTCTTGCAATAGTGCCCATAAAAATAATTATTTTTCTAGAAACGCAAATTTTCAAAAATACCTAAACTGATTGTGGTTGAGACGAAGATTTAAACCATGATTCCGAAATTTCAGCCCGTTCGAGGCCATAGAGCCAGAATAAATGCCCTTTAAATTTCGAACCCAAGTATTGCAATAGCGCCAGTAAGAATGATGATTTTTCTAGAAATGCAACTTTTTAAAAATATTTTTACTGATTGTGGTTGAGACTTTGATTTTTACAATGATTCCAAAATTTCAGCCCGTTCGGAGCCATAGAGCCAGAAAAAATGCCCTTTAAATTTCGGACCCAAGTATTGCAATAGTGCCAGTAAGAATGATGATTTTTCTAGAAAAGCAACTTTTTGAAAATATTTTCACTGGTTGTGTTGCTGTTGAGACCTTGATTTTTACAATGATTCCAAAATTTCAGCCCGTTTGGAGCCATAGAGCCAGAAAAAATGCATTTTTATATTCGAACCCAAGTCTTCCAATAGTGCGCGTGTGAATGATGATTTTTCTAGAAAATCAACTTTTTGAAAATATTTTTACTGATTGTGGTTGAGACCTTGATTTTTACAATGATTCCAAAATTTCAGCCCGTTCGGATCCATAGAGCCAGAAAAAATACCTTTTAAAGTTCGAACCCAACTCTTGCAATAGTGCCCATAAAAATATTTTTTTTTCTAGAAATGCAAATTTTCAAAAATACTTAAATTGATTGTGGTTGAGAAGAAGATTTAAACCATGATTCCGAAATTTCAGCCCGTTCGGAACCATAGAGCCAGAAAAAATACATTTTAAATTTCGAACCCAACTCTTGCAATAGTGCCCATAAAAATAATTATTTTTCTAGAAATGCAAATTTTCGAAAATACCTAAACTGATTGTGGTTGAGAAGAAGATTTAAACCATGATTCCGAATTTTCAGCCCGTTCGGAACCATAGAGCCAGAAAAAATACCTTTTAAAGTTCGAACCCAACTCTTGCAATAGTGCCCATAAAAATAATTATTTTTCTAGAAACGCAAATTTTCAAAAATACCTAAACTGATTGTGGTTGAGACGAAGATTTAAACCATGATTCCGAAATTTCAGCCCGTTCGAGGCCATAGAGCCAGAATAAATGCCCTTTAAATTTCGAACCCAAGTATTGCAATAGCGCCAGTAAGAATGATGATTTTTCTAGAAATGCAACTTTTTAAAAATATTTTTACTGATTGTGGTTGAGACTTTGATTTTTACAATGATTCCAAAATTTCAGCCCGTTCGGAGCCATAGAGCCAGAAAAAATGCCCTTTAAATTTCGGACCCAAGAATTGCAATAGTGCCCGTAAGAATGATGATTTTTCTAGAAAAGCAACTTTTTGAAAATATTTTCACTGGTTGTGTTGCTGTTGAGACCTTGATTTTTACAATGATTCCAAAATTTCAGCCCGTTTGGAGCCATAGAGCCAGAAAAAATGCATTTTTATATTCGAACCCAAGTCTTCCAATAGTGCCCGTGTGAATGATGATTTTTCTAGAAAATCAACTTTTTGAAAATATTTTTACTGATTGTGGTTGAGACCTTGATTTTTACAATGATTCCAAAATTTCAGCCCGTTCGGATCCATAGAGCCAGAAAAAATACCTTTTAAAGTTCGAACCCAACTCTTGCAATAGTGCCCATAAAAATATTTTTTTTTCTAGAAACGCAATTTTTCAAAAATACCTTAACTGATTGTGGTTGAGACGAAGATTTAAACCATGATTCCGAAATTTCAGCCCGTTCGAGGCCATAGAGCCAGAAAAAATGCCCTTTATATTTCGAACCCAAGTATTGCAATAGCGTCCGTAAGAATGATGATTTTTCTAGAAATGCAACTTTTTGAAAATATTTTTACTGATTGTGGTTGAGACCTTGATTTTTACAATGATTCCAAAATTTCAGCCCGTTCGGAACCATAGAGCCAGAAAAAATACCTTTTAAAGTTCGAACCCAACTCTTGCAATAGTGCCCATAAAAATAATTTTTTTTCTAGAAACGCAAATTTTCAAGAATACCTAAACTGATTAAGGTTGAGACGAAGATTTTAACCATGATTCCGAAATTTCAGCCCGTTCGAGGCCATAGAGCCAGAAAAAATGCCCTTTAAATTTCGAATCCACGTTTTGCAATAGCGCCCGTAAGAATGATGATTTTTCTAGAAATGCATGTTTTTGAAAATATTTTTACTGATTGTGGTTGAGACCTTGATTTTTACAATGATTCCGAATTTTCAGCCCGTTCGGAGCCATAGAGCCAGAAAAAATGCCCATTAAATTTCGGACCCAAGTATTGCAATAGCGCCCGTATGAATGATGATTTTTCTAGAAATGCAATTTTTTGAAAATATTTTTACTGATTGTGGTTGAGACCTTGATTTTTACAATGATTCCGAAATTTCAGCCCGTTTGGAGCCATAGACACAGAAAAAATGCCCATTAAATTTCGGACCCAAGTATTGCAATAGCGCCCGTAAGAATGATGATTTTTCTAGAAATGCAACTTTTTGAAAATATTTTTACTGATTGTGGTTGAGACCTTGATTTTTACAATGATTCCAAAATTTCAGCCCGTTCGGAGCCATAGAGCCAGAAAAAATGCCCTTTAAATTTCGGACCCAAGTATTGCAATAGTGCCCGTAAGAATGATGATTTTTCTAGAAAAGCAACTTTTTGAAAATATTTTTACTGGTTGTGTTGCTGTTGAGACCTTGATTTTTACAATGATTCCAAAATTTCAGCCCGTTTGGAGCCATAGAGCCAGAAAAAATGCATTTTTATATTCGAACCCAAGTCTTCCAATAGTGCCCGTGAGAATGATGATTTTTCTAGAAAATCAACTTTTTGAAAATATTTTTACTGATTGTGGTTGAGACCTTGATTTTTACAATGATTCCAAAATTTCAGCCCGTTCGGAACCATAGAGCCAGAAAAAATACCTTTTAAAGTTCGAACCCAACTCTTGCAATAGTGCCCATAAAAATTTTTTTTTTTCTAGAAATGCAATTTTTCAAAAATACCTTAACTGATTGTGGTTGAGACGAAGATTTAAACCATGATTCCGAAATTTCAGCCCGTTCGAGGCCATAGAGCCAGAAAAAATGCCCTTTATATTTCGAACCCAAGTATTGCAATAGCGTCCGTAAGAATGATGATTTTTCTAGAAATGCAACTTTTTGAAAATATTTTTACTGATTGTGGTTGAGACCTTGATTTTTACAATGATTCCAAAATTTCAGCCCGTTCGGAACCATAGAGCCAGAAAAAATACCTTTTAAAGTTCGAACCCAACTCTTGCAATAGTGCCCATAAAAATAATTTTTTTTCTAGAAACGCAAATTTTCAAAAATACCTAAACTGATTAAGGTTGAGACGAAGATTTAAACCATGATTCCGAAATTTCAGCCCGTTCGAGGCCATAGAGCCAGAAAAAATGCCCCTTTAAATTTCGAACCCACGTTTTGCAATAGCGCCCGTAAGAATGATGATTTTTCTAGAAATGCATCTTTTTGAAAATATTTTTACTGATTGTGGTTGAGACCTTGATTTTTACAATGATTCCGAATTTTCAGCCCGTTCGGAGCCATAGAGCCAGAAAAAATGCTCTTTAAATTTCGGACCCAAGTATTGCAATAGCGCCCGTAAGAATGATGATTTTTCTATAAATGCATCTTTTTAAAAATATTTTTACTGATTGTGGTTGAGACCTTGATTTTTACAATGATTCCAAAATTTCAGCCCGTTCGGAACCATAGAGCCAGAAAAAATACCTTTTAAAGTTCGAACCCAATTCTTGCAATAGTGCCCATAAAAATAATTATTTTTCTAGAAATGCAAATTTTCGAAAATACCAAAACTGATTGTGGTTGAGAAGAAGATTTAAACCATGATTCCGAAATTTCAGCCCGTTCGGAACCATAGAGCCAGAAAAAATACCCTTTAAAGTTCGAACCCAATTCTTGCAATAGTGCCCATAAAAATAATTATTTTTCTAGAAATGCAAATTTTCGAAATTACCTAAACTGATTGAGGTTGAGAAGAAGATTTAAACCATGATTCCGAATTTTCAGCCCGTTCGGAACCATAGAGCCAGAAAAAATACCTTTTAAAGTTCGAACCCAACTCTTGCAATAGTGCCCATAAAAATAATTATTTTTCCTGAAACGCAAATTTTCAAAAATACCTAAACTGATTGTGGTTGAAACGAAGATTTAAACCATGATTCCGAAATTTCAGCCCGTTCGAGGCCATAGAGCCAGAATAAATGCCCTTTAAATTTCGAACCCAAGTATTGCAATAGCGCCAGTAAGAATGATGATTTTTCTAGAAATGCAACTTTTAAAAAATATTTTTACTGATTGTGGTTGAGACTTTGATTTTTACAATGATTCCAAAATTTCAGCCCGTTCAGAGCCATAGAGCCAGAAAAAATGCCCTTTAAATTTCGGACTCAAGTATTGCAATAGTGCCCGGAAGAAAGATGATTTTTCTAGAAAAGCAACTTTTTGAAAATATTTTTACTGGTTGTGTTGCTGTTGAGACCTTGATTTTTACAATGATTCCAAAATTTCAGCCCGTTTGGAGCCATAGAGTCAGAAAAAATGCATTTTTATATTCGAACCCAAGTCTTCCAATAGTGCCCGTGAGAATGATGAATTTTCTAGAAAATACTTTTTGAAAATATTTTTACTGATTGTGGTTGAGACCTTGATTTTTACAATGATTCCAAAATTTCAGCCCGTTCGGATCAATAGAGCCAGAAAAAATACCTTTTAAAGTTCGAACCCAACTATTGCAATAGTGCCCAAAAAAATATTTCTTTTTCTAGAAACGCAATTTTTCAAAAATACCTTAACTGATTGTGGTTGAGACGAAGATCTAAACCATGATTCCGAAATTTCAGCCCGTTCGAGGCCATAGAACCAGAAAAAATGCCCTTTATATTTCGAACCCAAGTATTGCAATAGCGTCCGTAAGAATGATGATTTTTCTAGAAATGCAACTTTTTGAAAATATTTTTACTGATTGTGGTTGAGACCTTGATTTTTACAATGATTCGGAAAATTTCAGCCCGTTCGAGGCCATAGAGCCAGAAAAAATGCCCTTTAAATTTCGAACCCAAATATTGCAATAGCGCCCGTAAGAATGATGATTTTTCTAGAAAAGCAACTTTTTGAAAATATTTTTACTGATTGTAGTTGAGACCTTGATTTTAACAATGATTCCGAAATTTCAGCCCGTTCGGAGCCATAGAGCCAGAAAAAATGCCCTTTAAATTTCGAACCCAAGTATTGCAATAGCGCCCGTAAGAATGATGATTTTTCTAAAAATGCAACTTTTTGAAAATATTTTTACTGATTCTGGTTAAAACCTTGATTTTTACAATGATTCGGAAAATTTCAGCCCGTTCGAGGCCATAGAGCCAGAAAAAATGCCCTTTATATTTCGAACCCAAGTATTGCAATAGCGTCCGTAAGAATGATGATTTTTCTAGAAATGCAACTTTTTGAAAATATTTTTACTGATTGTGGTTGAGACCTTGATTTTTACAATGATTCGGAAAATTTCAGCCCGTTCGAGGCCATAGAGCCAGAAAAAATGCCCTTTAAATTTCGAACCCAAATATTGCAATAGCGCCCGTAAGAATGATGATTTTTCTAGAAAAGCAACTTTTTGAAAATATTTTTACTGATTGTAGTTGAGACCTTGATTTTAACAATGATTCCGAAATTTCAGCCCGTTCGGAGCCATAGAGCCAGAAAAAATGCCCTTTAAATTTCGAACCCAAGTATTGCAATAGCGCCCGTAAGAATGATGATTTTTCTAAAAATGCAACTTTTTGAAAATATTTTTACTGATTCTGGTTAAAACCTTGATTTTTACAATGATTCCGAAATTTCAGCCCGTTCGGAGCCATAGAGCCAGAAAAAATACCTTTTAAAGTTCGAACCCAACTCTTGCAATAGTGCCCATAAAAATAATTATTTTTCTAGAAATGCAAATTTTCAAAAATACTTAAATTGATTGTGGTTGAGAAGAAGATTTAAACCATGATTCCGAAATTTCAGCCCGTTCGGAACCATAGAGCCAGAAAAAATACCTTTTAAAGTTCGAACCCAACTCTTGCAATAGTGCCCATAAAAATAATTATTTTTCTAGAAATGCAAATTTTCGAAAATACCTAAACTGATTGTGGTTGAGAAGAAGATTTAAACCATGATTCCGAAATTTCAGCCCGTTCGGAACCATAGAGCCAGAAAAAATACCTTTTAAAGTTCGAACCCAACTCTTGCAATAGTGCCCATAAAAATAATTATTTTTCTAGAAACGCAAATTTTCAAAAATACCTAAACTGATTGTGGTTGAGAAGAAGATTTAAACCATGATTCCGAAATTTCAGCCCGTTCGGAACCATAGAGCCAGAAAAAATACCTTTTAAAGTTCGAACCCAACTCTTGCAATAGTGCCCATAAAAATAATTATTTTTCTAGAAATGCAAATTTTCAAAAATACTTAAATTGATTGTGGTTGAGAAGAAGATTTAAACCATGATTCCGAAATTTCAGCCCGTTCGGAACCATAGAGCCAGAAAAAATACCTTTTAAAGTTCGAACCCAACTCTTGCAATAGTGCCCATAAAAATAATTATTTTTCTAGAAATGCAAATTTTCGAAAATACCTAAACTGATTGTGGTTGAGAAGAAGATTTAAACCATGATTCCGAAATTTCAGCCCGTTCGGAACCATAGAGCCAGAAAAAATACCTTTTAAAGTTCGAACCCAACTCTTGCAATAGTGCCCATAAAAATAATTATTTTTCTAGAAACGCAAATTTTTAAAAATATTTTTACTGATTGTGGTTGAGACTTTGATTTTTACAATGATTCCAAAATTTCAGCCCGTTCGGAGCCATAGAGCCAGAAAAAATGCCCTATAAATTTCGGACCCAAGTATTGCAATAGTGCCCGTAAGAATGATGATTTTTCTAGAAAAGCAACTTTTTGAAAATATTTTTACTGACTGTAGTTGAGACCTTGATTTTTACAATGATTCCGAAATTTCAGCCCGTTCGGAGCCATAGAGCCAGAAAAAATACCTTTTAAAGTTCGAACCCAACTCTTGCAATAGTGCCCATAAAAATAATTATTTTTCTAGAAATGCAAATTTTCGAAAATACCAAAACTGATTGTGGTTGAGAAGAAGATTTAAACCATGATTCCGAAATTTCAGCCCGTTCGAAACCATAGAGCCAGAAAAAATACCCTTTAAAGTTCGAACCCAATTCTTGCAATAGTTCCAATAAAAATAATTATTTTTCTAGAAATGCAAATTTTCAAAAATACTTAAATTGATTGTGGTTGAGAAGAAGATTTATACCATGATTCCGAAATTTCAGCCCGTTCGGAACCATAGAGCCAGAAAAAATACCTTTTAAAGTTCGAACCCAACTCTTGCAATAGTGCCCATAAAAATAATTATTTTTCTAGAAACGCAAATTTTCAAAAATACCTAAACTGATTGTGGTTGAGACGAAGATTTAAACCATGATTCCGAAATTTCAGCCCGTTCGAGGCCATAGAGCCAGAATAAATGCCCTTTAAATTTCGAACCCAAGTATTGCAATAGCGCCAGTAAGAATGATGATTTTTCTAGAAATGCAACTTTTTAAAAATATTTTTACTGATTGTGGTTGAGACTTTGATTTTTACAATGATTCCAAAATTTCAGCCCGTTCGGAGCCATAGAGCCAGAAAAAATGCCCTTTAAATTTCGGACCCAAGTATTGCAATAGTGCCAGTAAGAATGATGATTTTTCTAGAAAAGCAACTTTTTGAAAATATTTTCACTGGTTGTGTTGCTGTTGAGACCTTGATTTTTACAATGATTCCAAAATTTCAGCCCGTTTGGAGCCATAGAGCCAGAAAAAATGCATTTTTATATTCGAACCCAAGTCTTCCAATAGTGCCCGTGTGAATGATGATTTTTCTAGAAAATCAACTTTTTGAAAATATTTTTACTGATTGTGGTTGAGACCTTGATTTTTACAATGATTCCAAAATTTCAGCCCGTTCGGATCCATAGAGCCAGAAAAAATACCTTTTAAAGTTCGAACCCAACTCTTGCAATAGTGCCCATAAAAATATTTTTTTTTCTAGAAATGCAAATTTTCAAAAATACTTAAATTGATTGTGGTTGAGAAGAAGATTTAAACCATGATTCCGAAATTTCAGCCCGTTCGGAACCATAGAGCCAGAAAAAATACATTTTAAATTTCGAACCCAACTCTTGCAATAGTGCCCATAAAAATAATTATTTTTCTAGAAATGCAAATTTTCGAAAATACCTAAACTGATTGTGGTTGAGAAGAAGATTTAAACCATGATTCCGAATTTTCAGCCCGTTCGGAACCATAGAGCCAGAAAAAATACCTTTTAAAGTTCGAACCCAACTCTTGCAATAGTGCCCATAAAAATAATTATTTTTCTAGAAACGCAAATTTTCAAAAATACCTAAACTGATTGTGGTTGAGACGAAGATTTAAACCATGATTCCGAAATTTCAGCCCGTTCGAGGCCATAGAGCCAGAATAAATGCCCTTTAAATTTCGAACCCAAGTATTGCAATAGCGCCAGTAAGAATGATGATTTTTCTAGAAATGCAACTTTTTAAAAATATTTTTACTGATTGTGGTTGAGACTTTGATTTTTACAATGATTCCAAAATTTCAGCCCGTTCGGAGCCATAGAGCCAGAAAAAATGCCCTTTAAATTTCGGACCCAAGAATTGCAATAGTGCCCGTAAGAATGATGATTTTTCTAGAAAAGCAACTTTTTGAAAATATTTTCACTGGTTGTGTTGCTGTTGAGACCTTGATTTTTACAATGATTCCAAAATTTCAGCCCGTTTGGAGCCATAGAGCCAGAAAAAATGCATTTTTATATTCGAACCCAAGTCTTCCAATAGTGCCCGTGTGAATGATGATTTTTCTAGAAAATCAACTTTTTGAAAATATTTTTACTGATTGTGGTTGAGACCTTGATTTTTACAATGATTCCAAAATTTCAGCCCGTTCGGATCCATAGAGCCAGAAAAAATACCTTTTAAAGTTCGAACCCAACTCTTGCAATAGTGCCCATAAAAATATTTTTTTTTCTAGAAACGCAATTTTTCAAAAATACCTTAACTGATTGTGGTTGAGACGAAGATTTAAACCATGATTCCGAAATTTCAGCCCGTTCGAGGCCATAGAGCCAGAAAAAATGCCCTTTATATTTCGAACCCAAGTATTGCAATAGCGTCCGTAAGAATGATGATTTTTCTAGAAATGCAACTTTTTGAAAATATTTTTACTGATTGTGGTTGAGACCTTGATTTTTACAATGATTCCAAAATTTCAGCCCGTTCGGAACCATAGAGCCAGAAAAAATACCTTTTAAAGTTCGAACCCAACTCTTGCAATAGTGCCCATAAAAATAATTTTTTTTCTAGAAACGCAAATTTTCAAGAATACCTAAACTGATTAAGGTTGAGACGAAGATTTTAACCATGATTCCGAAATTTCAGCCCGTTCGAGGCCATAGAGCCAGAAAAAATGCCCTTTAAATTTCGAATCCACGTTTTGCAATAGCGCCCGTAAGAATGATGATTTTTCTAGAAATGCATGTTTTTGAAAATATTTTTACTGATTGTGGTTGAGACCTTGATTTTTACAATGATTCCGAATTTTCAGCCCGTTCGGAGCCATAGAGCCAGAAAAAATGCCCATTAAATTTCGGACCCAAGTATTGCAATAGCGCCCGTATGAATGATGATTTTTCTAGAAATGCAATTTTTTGAAAATATTTTTACTGATTGTGGTTGAGACCTTGATTTTTACAATGATTCCGAAATTTCAGCCCGTTTGGAGCCATAGACACAGAAAAAATGCCCATTAAATTTCGGACCCAAGTATTGCAATAGCGCCCGTAAGAATGATGATTTTTCTAGAAATGCAACTTTTTGAAAATATTTTTACTGATTGTGGTTGAGACCTTGATTTTTACAATGATTCCAAAATTTCAGCCCGTTCGGAGCCATAGAGCCAGAAAAAATGCCCTTTAAATTTCGGACCCAAGTATTGCAATAGTGCCCGTAAGAATGATGATTTTTCTAGAAAAGCAACTTTTTGAAAATATTTTTACTGGTTGTGTTGCTGTTGAGACCTTGATTTTTACAATGATTCCAAAATTTCAGCCCGTTTGGAGCCATAGAGCCAGAAAAAATGCATTTTTATATTCGAACCCAAGTCTTCCAATAGTGCCCGTGAGAATGATGATTTTTCTAGAAAATCAACTTTTTGAAAATATTTTTACTGATTGTGGTTGAGACCTTGATTTTTACAATGATTCCAAAATTTCAGCCCGTTCGGAACCATAGAGCCAGAAAAAATACCTTTTAAAGTTCGAACCCAACTCTTGCAATAGTGCCCATAAAAATTTTTTTTTTTCTAGAAATGCAATTTTTCAAAAATACCTTAACTGATTGTGGTTGAGACGAAGATTTAAACCATGATTCCGAAATTTCAGCCCGTTCGAGGCCATAGAGCCAGAAAAAATGCCCTTTATATTTCGAACCCAAGTATTGCAATAGCGTCCGTAAGAATGATGATTTTTCTAGAAATGCAACTTTTTGAAAATATTTTTACTGATTGTGGTTGAGACCTTGATTTTTACAATGATTCCAAAATTTCAGCCCGTTCGGAACCATAGAGCCAGAAAAAATACCTTTTAAAGTTCGAACCCAACTCTTGCAATAGTGCCCATAAAAATAATTTTTTTTCTAGAAACGCAAATTTTCAAAAATACCTAAACTGATTAAGGTTGAGACGAAGATTTAAACCATGATTCCGAAATTTCAGCCCGTTCGAGGCCATAGAGCCAGAAAAAATGCCCCTTTAAATTTCGAACCCACGTTTTGCAATAGCGCCCGTAAGAATGATGATTTTTCTAGAAATGCATCTTTTTGAAAATATTTTTACTGATTGTGGTTGAGACCTTGATTTTTACAATGATTCCGAATTTTCAGCCCGTTCGGAGCCATAGAGCCAGAAAAAATGCTCTTTAAATTTCGGACCCAAGTATTGCAATAGCGCCCGTAAGAATGATGATTTTTCTATAAATGCATCTTTTTAAAAATATTTTTACTGATTGTGGTTGAGACCTTGATTTTTACAATGATTCCAAAATTTCAGCCCGTTCGGAACCATAGAGCCAGAAAAAATACCTTTTAAAGTTCGAACCCAATTCTTGCAATAGTGCCCATAAAAATAATTATTTTTCTAGAAATGCAAATTTTCGAAAATACCAAAACTGATTGTGGTTGAGAAGAAGATTTAAACCATGATTCCGAAATTTCAGCCCGTTCGGAACCATAGAGCCAGAAAAAATACCCTTTAAAGTTCGAACCCAATTCTTGCAATAGTGCCCATAAAAATAATTATTTTTCTAGAAATGCAAATTTTCGAAATTACCTAAACTGATTGAGGTTGAGAAGAAGATTTAAACCATGATTCCGAATTTTCAGCCCGTTCGGAACCATAGAGCCAGAAAAAATACCTTTTAAAGTTCGAACCCAACTCTTGCAATAGTGCCCATAAAAATAATTATTTTTCCTGAAACGCAAATTTTCAAAAATACCTAAACTGATTGTGGTTGAAACGAAGATTTAAACCATGATTCCGAAATTTCAGCCCGTTCGAGGCCATAGAGCCAGAATAAATGCCCTTTAAATTTCGAACCCAAGTATTGCAATAGCGCCAGTAAGAATGATGATTTTTCTAGAAATGCAACTTTTAAAAAATATTTTTACTGATTGTGGTTGAGACTTTGATTTTTACAATGATTCCAAAATTTCAGCCCGTTCAGAGCCATAGAGCCAGAAAAAATGCCCTTTAAATTTCGGACTCAAGTATTGCAATAGTGCCCGGAAGAAAGATGATTTTTCTAGAAAAGCAACTTTTTGAAAATATTTTTACTGGTTGTGTTGCTGTTGAGACCTTGATTTTTACAATGATTCCAAAATTTCAGCCCGTTTGGAGCCATAGAGTCAGAAAAAATGCATTTTTATATTCGAACCCAAGTCTTCCAATAGTGCCCGTGAGAATGATGAATTTTCTAGAAAATACTTTTTGAAAATATTTTTACTGATTGTGGTTGAGACCTTGATTTTTACAATGATTCCAAAATTTCAGCCCGTTCGGATCAATAGAGCCAGAAAAAATACCTTTTAAAGTTCGAACCCAACTATTGCAATAGTGCCCAAAAAAATATTTCTTTTTCTAGAAACGCAATTTTTCAAAAATACCTTAACTGATTGTGGTTGAGACGAAGATCTAAACCATGATTCCGAAATTTCAGCCCGTTCGAGGCCATAGAACCAGAAAAAATGCCCTTTATATTTCGAACCCAAGTATTGCAATAGCGTCCGTAAGAATGATGATTTTTCTAGAAATGCAACTTTTTGAAAATATTTTTACTGATTGTGGTTGAGACCTTGATTTTTACAATGATTCGGAAAATTTCAGCCCGTTCGAGGCCATAGAGCCAGAAAAAATGCCCTTTAAATTTCGAACCCAAATATTGCAATAGCGCCCGTAAGAATGATGATTTTTCTAGAAAAGCAACTTTTTGAAAATATTTTTACTGATTGTAGTTGAGACCTTGATTTTAACAATGATTCCGAAATTTCAGCCCGTTCGGAGCCATAGAGCCAGAAAAAATGCCCTTTAAATTTCGAACCCAAGTATTGCAATAGCGCCCGTAAGAATGATGATTTTTCTAAAAATGCAACTTTTTGAAAATATTTTTACTGATTCTGGTTAAAACCTTGATTTTTACAATGATTCGGAAAATTTCAGCCCGTTCGAGGCCATAGAGCCAGAAAAAATGCCCTTTATATTTCGAACCCAAGTATTGCAATAGCGTCCGTAAGAATGATGATTTTTCTAGAAATGCAACTTTTTGAAAATATTTTTACTGATTGTGGTTGAGACCTTGATTTTTACAATGATTCGGAAAATTTCAGCCCGTTCGAGGCCATAGAGCCAGAAAAAATGCCCTTTAAATTTCGAACCCAAATATTGCAATAGCGCCCGTAAGAATGATGATTTTTCTAGAAAAGCAACTTTTTGAAAATATTTTTACTGATTGTAGTTGAGACCTTGATTTTAACAATGATTCCGAAATTTCAGCCCGTTCGGAGCCATAGAGCCAGAAAAAATGCCCTTTAAATTTCGAACCCAAGTATTGCAATAGCGCCCGTAAGAATGATGATTTTTCTAAAAATGCAACTTTTTGAAAATATTTTTACTGATTCTGGTTAAAACCTTGATTTTTACAATGATTCCGAAATTTCAGCCCGTTCGGAGCCATAGAGCCAGAAAAAATACCTTTTAAAGTTCGAACCCAACTCTTGCAATAGTGCCCATAAAAATAATTATTTTTCTAGAAATGCAAATTTTCAAAAATACTTAAATTGATTGTGGTTGAGAAGAAGATTTAAACCATGATTCCGAAATTTCAGCCCGTTCGGAACCATAGAGCCAGAAAAAATACCTTTTAAAGTTCGAACCCAACTCTTGCAATAGTGCCCATAAAAATAATTATTTTTCTAGAAATGCAAATTTTCGAAAATACCTAAACTGATTGTGGTTGAGAAGAAGATTTAAACCATGATTCCGAAATTTCAGCCCGTTCGGAACCATAGAGCCAGAAAAAATACCTTTTAAAGTTCGAACCCAACTCTTGCAATAGTGCCCATAAAAATAATTATTTTTCTAGAAACGCAAATTTTCAAAAATACCTAAACTGATTGTGGTTGAGACGAAGATCTAAACCATGATTCCGAAATTTCAGCCCGTTCGAGGCCATAGAGCCAGAATAAATGCCCTTTAAATTTCGAACCCAAGTATTGCAATAGCGCCAGTAAGAATGATGATTTTTCTAGAAATGCAACTTTTTAAAAATATTTTTACTGATTGTGGTTGAGACTTTGATTTTTACAATGATTCCAAAATTTCAGCCCGTTTGGAGCCATAGAGCCAGAAAAAATGCATTTTTATATTCGAACCCAAGTCTTCCAATAGTGCCCGTGAGAATGATGATTTTTCTAGAAAATCAACTTTTTGAAAATATTTTAACTGATTGTGGTTGAGACCTTGATTTTTACAATGATTCCAAAATTTCAGCCCGTTCGGAACCATAGAGCCAGAAAAAATACCTTTTAAAGTTCGAACCCAACTCTTGCAATAGTGCCCATAAAAATTTTTTTTTTTCTAGAAATGCAATTTTTCAAAAATACCTTAACTGATTGTGGTTGAGACGAAGATTTAAACCATGATTCCGAAATTTCAGCCCGTTCGAGGCCATAGAGCCAGAAAAAATGCCCTTTATATTTCGAACCCAAGTATTGCAATAGCGTCCGTAAGAATGATGATTTTTCTAGAAATGCAACTTTTGGAAAATATTTTTACTGATTGTGGTTGAGACCTTGATTTTTACAATGATTCCAAAATTTCAGCCCGTTCGGAACCATAGAGCCAGAAAAAATACCTTTTAAAGTTCGAACCCAACTCTTGCAATAGTGCCCATAAAAATAATTTTTTTTCTAGAAACGCAAATTTTCAAAAATACCTAAACTGATTAAGGTTGAGACGAAGATTTAAACCATGATTCCGAAATTTCAGCCCGTTCGAGGCCATAGAGCCAGAAAAAATGCCCCTTTAAATTTCGAACCCACGTTTTGCAATAGCGCCCGTAAGAATGATGATTTTTCTAGAAATGCATCTTTTTGAAAATATTTTTACTGATTGTGGTTGAGACCTTGATTTTTACAATGATTCCGAATTTTCAGCCCGTTCGGAGCCATAGAGCCAGAAAAAATGCTCTTTAAATTTCGGACCCAAGTATTGCAATAGCGCCCGTAAGAATGATGATTTTTCTATAAATGCATCTTTTTAAAAATATTTTTACTGATTGTGGTTGAGACCTTGATTTTTACAATGATTCCAAAATTTCAGCCCGTTCGGATCAATAGAGCCAGAAAAAATACCTTTTAAAGTTCGAACCCAACTATTGCAATAGTGCCCAAAAAAATATTTCTTTTTCTAGAAACGCAATTTTTCAAAAATACCTTAACTGATTGTGGTTGAGACGAAGATCTAAACCATGATTCCGAAATTTCAGCCCGTTCGAGGCCATAGAACCAGAAAAAATGCCCTTTATATTTCGAACCCAAGTATTGCAATAGCGTCCGTAAGAATGATGATTTTTCTAGAAATGCAACTTTTTGAAAATATTTTTACTGATTGTGGTTGAGACCTTGATTTTTACAATGATTCGGAAAATTTCAGCCCGTTCGAGGCCATAGAGCCAGAAAAAATGCCCTTTAAATTTCGAACCCAAATATTGCAATAGCGCCCGTAAGAATGATGATTTTTCTAGAAAAGCAACTTTTTGAAAATATTTTTACTGATTGTAGTTGAGACCTTGATTTTTACAATGATTCCGAAATTTCAGCCCGTTCGGAGCCATAGACCCAGAAAAAATGCTCTTTAAATTTCGAACCCAAGTATTGCAATAGCGCCCGTAAGAATGATGATTTTTCTCGAAATGCAACTTTTTGAAAATATTTTTACTGATTCTGGTTAAAACCTTGATTTTTACAATGATTCCGAAATTTCAGCCCGTTCGGAGCCATAGAGCCAGAAAAAATACCTTTTAAAGTTCGAACCCAACTCTTGCAATAGTGCCCATAAAAATAATTATTTTTCTAGAAATGCAAATTTTCAAAAATACTTAAATTGATTGTGGTTGAGAAGAAGATTTAAACCATGATTCCGAAATTTCAGCCCGTTCGGAACCATAGAGCCAGAAAAAATACCTTTTAAAGTTCGAACCCAACTCTTGCAATAGTGCCCATAAAAATAATTATTTTTCTAGAAATGCAAATTTTCGAAAATACCTAAACTGATTGTGGTTGAGAAGAAGATTTAAACCATGATTCCGAAATTTCAGCCCGTTCGGAACCATAGAGCCAGAAAAAATACCTTTTAAAGTTCGAACCCAACTCTTGCAATAGTGCCCATAAAAATAATTATTTTTCTAGAAACGCAAATTTTCAAAAATACCTAAACTGATTGTGGTTGAGACGAAGATCTAAACCATGATTCCGAAATTTCAACCCGTTCGAGGCCATAGAGCCAGAATAAATGCCCTTTAAATTTCGAACCCAAGTATTGCAATAGCGCCAGTAAGAATGATGATTTTTCTAGAAATGCAACTTTTTAAAAATATTTTTACTGATTGTGGTTGAGACTTTGATTTTTACAATGATTCCAAAATTTCAGCCCGTTCGGAGCCATAGAGCCAGAAAAAATGCCCTTTAAATTTCGGACCCAAGTATTGCAATAGTGCCCGTAAGAATGATGATTTTTCTAGAAAAGCAACTTTTTGAAAATATTTTTACTGGTTGTGTTGCTGTTGAGACCTTGATTTTTACAATGATTCCAAAATTTCAGCCCGTTTGGAGCCATAGAGCCAGAAAAAATGCATTTTTATATTCGAACCCAAGTCTTCCAATAGTGCCCGTGAGAATGATGATTTTTCTAGAAATGCAACTTTTTGAAAATATTTTTACTGATTGTCGTTGAGACCTTGATTTTTACAATGATTCCAAAATTTCAGCCCGTTCGGAACCATAGAGCCAGAAAAAATACCTTTTAAAGTTCGAACCCAACTCTTGCAATAGTGCCCATAAAAATAATTTTTTTTCTAGAAACGCAAATTTTCAAAAATACCTAAACTGATTAAGGTTGAGACGAAGATTTAAACCATGATTCCGAAATTTCAGCCCGTTCGAAGCCATAGAGCCAGAAAAAATGCCCCTTTAAATTTCGAACCGACGTTTTGCAATAGCGCCCGTAAGAATGATGATTTTTCTAGAAATGCATCTTTTTGAAAATATTTTTACTGATTGTGGTTGAGACCTTGATTTTTACAATGATTCCGAATTTTCAGCCCGTTCGGAGCCATAGAGCCAGAAAAAATGCTCTTTAAATTTCGGACCCAAGTATTGCAATAGCGCCCGTAAGAATTATGATTTTTCTATAAATGCATCTTTTTAAAAATATTTTTACTGATTGTGGTTGAGACCTTGATTTTTACAATGATTCCAAAATTTCAGCCCGTTCGGAACCATAGAGCCAGAAAAAATACCTTTTAAAGTTCGAACCCAACTCTCGTAATAGTGCCCATAAAAATAATTATTTTTCTAGAAATGCAAATTTTCGAAAATACCAAAACTGATTGTGGTTGAGAAGAAGATTTAAACCATGATTCCGAAATTTCAGCCCGTTCGGAACCATAGAGCCAGAAAAAATACCCTTTAAAGTTCGAACCCAATTCTTGCAATAGTGCCAATAAAAATAATTATTTTTCTAGAAATGCAAATTTTCAAAAATACTTAAATTGATTGTGGTTGAGAAGAAGATTTAAACCATGATTCCGAAATTTCAGCCCGTTCGGAACCATAGAGCCAGAAAAAATACATTTTAAATTTCGAACCCAACTCTTGCAATAGTGCCCATAAAAATAATTATTTTTCTAGAAATGCAAATTTTCGAAAATACCTAAACTGATTGTGGTTGAGAAGAAGATTTAAACCATGATTCCGAATTTTCAGCCCGTTCGGAACCATAGAGCCAGAAAAAATACCTTTTAAAGTTCGAACCCAACTCTTGCAATAGTGCCCATAAAAATAATTATTTTTCTAGAAACGCAAATTTTCAAAAATACCTAAACTGATTGTGGTTGAGACGAAGATTTAAACCATGATTCCGAAATTTCAGCCCGTTCGAGGCCATAGAGCCAGAATAAATGCCCTTTAAATTTCGAACCCAAGTATTGCAATAGCGCCAGTAAGAATGATGATTTTTCTAGAAATGCAACTTTTAAAAAATATTTTTACTGATTCTGGTTGAGACTTTGATTTTTACAATGATTCCAAAATTTCAGCCCGTTCGGAGCCATAGAGCCAGAAAAAATGCCCTTTAAATTTCGGACCCAAGTATTGCAATAGTGCCCGTAAGAATGATGATTTTTCTAGAAAAGCAACTTTTTGAAAATATTTTCACTGGTTGTGTTGCTGTTGAGACCTTGATTTTTACAATGATTCCAAAATTTCAGCCCGTTTGGAGCCATAGAGCCAGAAAAAATGCATTTTTATATTCGAACCCAAGTCTTCCAATAGTGCCCGTGTGAATGATGATTTTTCTAGAAAATCAACTTTTTGAAAATATTTTTACTGATTGTGGTTGAGACCTTGATTTTTACAATGATTCCAAAATTTCAGCCCGTTCGGATCCATAGAGCCAGAAAAAATACCTTTTAAAGTTCGAACCCAACTCTTGCAATAGTGCCCATAAAAATATTTTTTTTTCTAGAAATGCAAATTTTCAAAAATACTTAAATTGATTGTGGTTGAGAAGAAGATTTAAACCATGATTCCGAAATTTCAGCCCGTTCGGAACCATAGAGCCAGAAAAAATACATTTTAAATTTCGAACCAAACTCTTGCAATAGTGCCCATAAAAATAATTATTTTTCTAGAAATGCAAATTTTCGAAAATACCTAAACTGATTGTGGTTGAGAAGAAGATTTAAACCATGATTCCGAATTTTCAGCCCGTTCGGAACCATAGAGCCAGAAAAAATACCTTTTAAAGTTCGAACCCAACTCTTGCAATAGTGCCCATAAAAATAATTATTTTTCTAGAAACGCAAATTTTCAAAAATACCTAAACTGATTGTGGTTGAGACGAAGATTTAAACCATGATTCCGAAATTTCAGCCCGTTCGAGGCCATAGAGCCAGAAAAAATACCTTTTAAAGTTCGAACCCAAGTCTTCCAATAGTGCCCGTGAGAATGATGAATTTTCTAGAAAATACTTTTTGAAAATATTTTTACTGATTGTGGTTGAGACCTTGATTTTTACAATGATTCCAAAATTTCAGCCCGTTCGGATCAATAGAGCCAGAAAAAATACCTTTTAAAGTTCGAACCAAACTATTGCAATAGTGCCCAAAAAAATATTTCTTTTTCTAGAAACGCAATTTTTCAAAAATACCTTAACTGATTGTGGTTGAGACGAAGATCTAAACCATGATTCCGAAATTTCAGCCCGTTCGAGGCCATAGAACCAGAAAAAATGCCCTTTATATTTCGAACCCAAGTATTGCAATAGCGTCCGTAAGAATGATGATTTTTCTAGAAATGCAACTTTTTGAAAATATTTTTACTGATTGTGGTTGAGACCTTGATTTTTACAATGATTCCGAAATTTCAGCCCGTTCGGAACCATAAAGCAAGAAAAAATACTTTTTAAAGTTCGAACCCAACTCTTGCAATAGTGCCCATAAAAATAATTATTTTTCTAGAAATGCAAATTTTCGAAAATACCAAAACTGATTGTGGTTGAGAAGAAGATTTAAACCATGATTCTGAAATTTCAGCCCTTTCGGAACCATAGAGCCAGAAAAAATACCTTTTAAAGTTCGAACCCAACTCTTGCAATAGTGCCCATAAAAATAATTATTTTTCTAGAAATGCAAATTTTCGAAAATACCTAAACTGATTGTGGTTGAGAAGAAGATTTAAACCATGATTCCGAATTTTCAGCCCGTTCGGAACCATAGAGCCAGAAAAAATACCTTTTAAAGTTCGAACCCAACTCTTGCAATAGTGCCCATAAAAATAATTATTTTTCTAGAAACGCAAATTTTCAAAAATACCTAAACTGATTGTGGTTGAGACGAAGATTTAAACCATGATTCCGAAATTTCAGCCCGTTCGAGGCCATAGAGCCAGAATAAATGCCCTTTAAATTTCGAACCCAAGTATTGCAATAGCGCCAGTAAGAATGATGATTTTTCTAGAAATGCAACTTTTAAAAAATATTTTTACTGATTGTGGTTGAGACTTTGATTTTTACAATGATTCCAAAATTTCAGCCCGTTCAGAGCCATAGAGCCAGAAAAAATGCCCTTTAAATTTCGGACCCAAGTATTGCAATAGTGCCCGTAAGAAAGATGATTTTTCTAGAAAAGCAACTTTTTGAAAATATTTTTACTGGTTGTGTTGCTGTTGAGACCTTGATTTTTACAATGATTCCAAAATTTCAGCCCGTTTGGAGCCATAGAGCCAGAAAAAATGCATTTTTATATTCGAACCCAAGTCTTCCAATAGTGCCCGTGAGAATGATGAATTTTCTAGAAAATACTTTTTGAAAATATTTTTACTGATTGTGGTTGAGACCTTGATTTTTACAATGATTCCAAAATTTCAGCCCGTTCGGAACCATAGAGCCAGAAAAAATACCTTTTAAAGTTCGAACCCAACTCTTGCAATAGTGCCCATAAAAATAATTTTTTTTCTAGAAACGCAAATTTTCAAAAATACCTAAACTGATTAAGGTTGAGACGAAGATTTAAACCATGATTCCGAAATTTCAGCCCGTTCGAGGCCATAGAGCCAGAAAAAATGCCCCTTTAAATTTCGAACCCACGTTTTGCAATAGCGCCCGTAAGAATGATGATTTTTCTAGAAATGCATCTTTTTGAAAATATTTTTACTGATTGTGGTTGAGACCTTGATTTTTACAATGATTCCGAATTTTCAGCCCGTTCGGAGCCATAGAGCCAGAAAAAATGCTCTTTAAATTTCGGACCCAAGTATTGCAATAGCGCCCGTAAGAATGATGATTTTTCTATAAATGCATCTTTTTAAAAATATTTTTACTGATTGTGGTTGAGACCTTGATTTTTACAATGATTCCAAAATTTCAGCCCGTTCGGAACCATAGAGCCAGAAAAAATACCTTTTAAAGTTCGAACCCAATTCTTGCAATAGTGCCCATAAAAATAATTATTTTTCTAGAAATGCAAATTTTCGAAAATACCAAAACTGATTGTGGTTGAGAAGAAGATTTAAACCATGATTCCGAAATTTCAGCCCGTTCGGAACCATAGAGCCAGAAAAAATACCCTTTAAAGTTCGAACCCAATTCTTGCAATAGTGCCCATAAAAATAATTATTTTTCTAGAAATGCAAATTTTCGAAATTACCTAAACTGATTGAGGTTGAGAAGAAGATTTAAACCATGATTCCGAATTTTCAGCCCGTTCGGAACCATAGAGCCAGAAAAAATACCTTTTAAAGTTCGAACCCAACTCTTGCAATAGTGCCCATAAAAATAATTATTTTTCCTGAAACGCAAATTTTCAAAAATACCTAAACTGATTGTGGTTGAAACGAAGATTTAAACCATGATTCCGAAATTTCAGCCCGTTCGAGGCCATAGAGCCAGAATAAATGCCCTTTAAATTTCGAACCCAAGTATTGCAATAGCGCCAGTAAGAATGATGATTTTTCTAGAAATGCAACTTTTAAAAAATATTTTTACTGATTGTGGTTGAGACTTTGATTTTTACAATGATTCCAAAATTTCAGCCCGTTCAGAGCCATAGAGCCAGAAAAAATGCCCTTTAAATTTCGGACTCAAGTATTGCAATAGTGCCCGGAAGAAAGATGATTTTTCTAGAAAAGCAACTTTTTGAAAATATTTTTACTGGTTGTGTTGCTGTTGAGACCTTGATTTTTACAATGATTCCAAAATTTCAGCCCGTTTGGAGCCATAGAGTCAGAAAAAATGCATTTTTATATTCGAACCCAAGTCTTCCAATAGTGCCCGTGAGAATGATGAATTTTCTAGAAAATACTTTTTGAAAATATTTTTACTGATTGTGGTTGAGACCTTGATTTTTACAATGATTCCAAAATTTCAGCCCGTTCGGATCAATAGAGCCAGAAAAAATACCTTTTAAAGTTCGAACCCAACTATTGCAATAGTGCCCAAAAAAATATTTCTTTTTCTAGAAACGCAATTTTTCAAAAATACCTTAACTGATTGTGGTTGAGACGAAGATCTAAACCATGATTCCGAAATTTCAGCCCGTTCGAGGCCATAGAACCAGAAAAAATGCCCTTTATATTTCGAACCCAAGTATTGCAATAGCGTCCGTAAGAATGATGATTTTTCTAGAAATGCAACTTTTTGAAAATATTTTTACTGATTGTGGTTGAGACCTTGATTTTTACAATGATTCGGAAAATTTCAGCCCGTTCGAGGCCATAGAGCCAGAAAAAATGCCCTTTAAATTTCGAACCCAAATATTGCAATAGCGCCCGTAAGAATGATGATTTTTCTAGAAAAGCAACTTTTTGAAAATATTTTTACTGATTGTAGTTGAGACCTTGATTTTTACAATGATTCCGAAATTTCAGCCCGTTCGGAGCCATAGAGCCAGAAAAAATGCCCTTTAAATTTCGAACCCAAGTATTGCAATAGCGCCCGTAAGAATGATGATTTTTCTAAAAATGCAACTTTTTGAAAATATTTTTACTGATTCTGGTTAAAACCTTGATTTTTACAATGATTCCGAAATTTCAGCCCGTTCGGAGCCATAGAGCCAGAAAAAATACCTTTTAAAGTTCGAACCCAACTCTTGCAATAGTGCCCATAAAAATAATTATTTTTCTAGAAATGCAAATTTTCAAAAATACTTAAATTGATTGTGGTTGAGAAGAAGATTTAAACCATGATTCCGAAATTTCAGCCCGTTCGGAACCATAGAGCCAGAAAAAATACCTTTTAAAGTTCGAACCCAACTCTTGCAATAGTGCCCATAAAAATAATTATTTTTCTAGAAATGCAAATTTTCGAAAATACCTAAACTGATTGTGGTTGAGAAGAAGATTTAAACCATGATTCCGAAATTTCAGCCCGTTCGGAACCATAGAGCCAGAAAAAATACCTTTTAAAGTTCGAACCCAACTCTTGCAATAGTGCCCATAAAAATAATTATTTTTCTAGAAACGCAAATTTTCAAAAATACCTAAACTGATTGTGGTTGAGACGAAGATCTAAACCATGATTCCGAAATTTCAGCCCGTTCGAGGCCATAGAGCCAGAATAAATGCCCTTTAAATTTCGAACCCAAGTATTGCAATAGCGCCAGTAAGAATGATGATTTTTCTAGAAATGCAACTTTTTAAAAATATTTTTACTGATTGTGGTTGAGACTTTGATTTTTACAATGATTCCAAAATTTCAGCCCGTTTGGAGCCATAGAGCCAGAAAAAATGCATTTTTATATTCGAACCCAAGTCTTCCAATAGTGCCCGTGAGAATGATGATTTTTCTAGAAAATCAACTTTTTGAAAATATTTTTACTGATTGTGGTTGAGACCTTGATTTTTACAATGATTCCAAAATTTCAGCCCGTTCGGAACCATAGAGCCAGAAAAAATACCTTTTAAAGTTCGAACCCAACTCTTGCAATAGTGCCCATAAAAATTTTTTTTTTCTAGAAATGCAATTTTTCAAAAATACCTTAACTGATTGTGGTTGAGACGAAGATTTAAACCATGATTCCGAAATTTCAGCCCGTTCGAGGCCATAGAGCCAGAAAAAATGCCCTTTATATTTCGAACCCAAGTATTGCAATAGCGTCCGTAAGAATGATGATTTTTCTAGAAATGCAACTTTTTGAAAATATTTTTACTGATTGTGGTTGAGACCTTGATTTTTACAATGATTCCAAAATTTCAGCCCGTTCGGAACCATAGAGCCAGAAAAAATACCTTTTAAAGTTCGAACCCAACTCTTGCAATAGTGCCCATAAAAATAATTTTTTTTCTAGAAACGCAAATTTTCAAAAATACCTAAACTGATTAAGGTTGAGACGAAGATTTAAACCATGATTCCGAAATTTCAGCCCGTTCGAGGCCATAGAGCCAGAAAAAATGCCCCTTTAAATTTCGAACCCACGTTTTGCAATAGCGCCCGTAAGAATGATGATTTTTCTAGAAATGCATCTTTTTGAAAATATTTTTACTGATTGTGGTTGAGACCTTGATTTTTACAATGATTCCGAATTTTCAGCCCGTTCGGAGCCATAGAGCCAGAAAAAATGCTCTTTAAATTTCGGACCCAAGTATTGCAATAGCGCCCGTAAGAATGATGATTTTTCTATAAATGCATCTTTTTAAAAATATTTTTACTGATTGTGGTTGAGACCTTGATTTTTACAATGATTCCAAAATTTCAGCCCGTTCGGATCAATAGAGCCAGAAAAAATACCTTTTAAAGTTCGAACCCAACTATTGCAATAGTGCCCAAAAAAATATTTCTTTTTCTAGAAACGCAATTTTTCAAAAATACCTTAACTGATTGTGGTTGAGACGAAGATCTAAACCATGATTCCGAAATTTCAGCCCGTTCGAGGCCATAGAACCAGAAAAAATGCCCTTTATATTTCGAACCCAAGTATTGCAATAGCGTCCGTAAGAATGATGATTTTTCTAGAAATGCAACTTTTTGAAAATATTTTTACTGATTGTGGTTGAGACCTTGATTTTTACAATGATTCGGAAAATTTCAGCCCGTTCGAGGCCATAGAGCCAGAAAAAATGCCCTTTAAATTTCGAACCCAAATATTGCAATAGCGCCCGTAAGAATGATGATTTTTCTAGAAAAGCAACTTTTTGAAAATATTTTTACTGATTGTAGTTGAGACCTTGATTTTTACAATGATTCCGAAATTTCAGCCCGTTCGGAGCCATAGAGCCAGAAAAAATGCCCTTTAAATTTCGAACCCAAGTATTGCAATAGCGCCCGTAAGAATGATGATTTTTCTAGAAATGCAACTTTTTGAAAATATTTTTACTGATTCTGGTTAAAACCTTGATTTTTACAATGATTCCGAAATTTCAGCCCGTTCGGAGCCATAGAGCCAGAAAAAATACCTTTTAAAGTTCGAACCCAACTCTTGCAATAGTGCCCATAAAAATAATTATTTTTCTAGAAATGCAAATTTTCAAAAATACTTAAATTGATTGTGGTTGAGAAGAAGATTTAAACCATGATTCCGAAATTTCAGCCCGTTCGGAACCATAGAGCCAGAAAAAATACCTTTTAAATTTCGAACCCAACTCTTGCAATAGTGCCCATAAAAATAATTATTTTTCTAGAAATGCAAATTTTCGAAAATACCTAAACTGATTGTGGTTGAGAAGAAGATTTAAACCATGATTCCGAAATTTCAGCCCGTTCGGAACCATAGAGCCAGAAAAAATACCTTTTAAAGTTCGAACCCAACTCTTGCAATAGTGCCCATAAAAATAATTATTTTTCTAGAAACGCAAATTTTCAAAAATACCTAAACTGATTGTGGTTGAGACGAAGATCTAAACCATGATTCCGAAATTTCAGCCCGTTCGAGGCCATAGAGCCAGAATAAATGCCCTTTAAATTTCGAACCCAAGTATTGCAATAGCGCCAGTAAGAATGATGATTTTTCTAGAAATGCAACTTTTTAAAAATATTTTTACTGATTGTGGTTGAGACTTTGATTTTTACAATAATTCCAAAATTTCAGCCCGTTTGGAGCCATAGAGCCAGAAAAAATGCATTTTTATATTCGAACCCAAGTCTTCCAATAGTGCCCGTGAGAATGATGATTTTTCTAGAAAATCAACTTTTTGAAAATATTTTTACTGATTGTGTTTGAGACCTTGATTTTTACAATGATTCCAAAATTTCAGCCCGTTCGGAACCATAGAGCCAGAAAAAATACCTTTTAAAGTTCGAACCCAACTCTTGCAATAGTGCCCATAAAAATTTTTTTTTTTCTAGAAATGCAATTTTTCAAAAATACCTTAACTGATTGTGGTTGAGACGAAGATTTAAACCATGATTCCGAAATTTCAGCCCGTTCGAGGCCATAGAGCCAGAAAAAATGCCCTTTATATTTCGAACCCAAGTATTGCAATAGCGTCCGTAAGAATGATGATTTTTCTAGAAATGCAACTTTTAAAAAATATTTTTACTGATTCTGGTTGAGACTTTGATTTTTACAATGATTCCAAAATTTCAGCCCGTTCGGAGCCATAGAGCCAGAAAAAATGCCCTTTAAATTTCGGACCCAAGTATTGCAATAGTGCCCGTAAGAATGATGATTTTTCTAGAAAAGCAACTTTTTGAAAATATTTTCACTGGTTGTGTTGCTGTTGAGACCTTGATTTTTACAATGATTCCAAAATTTCAGCCCGTTTGGAGCCATAGAGCCAGAAAAAATGCATTTTTATATTCGAACCCAAGTCTTCCAATAGTGCCCGTGTGAATGATGATTTTTCTAGAAAATCAACTTTTTGAAAATATTTTTACTGATTGTGGTTGAGACCTTGATTTTTACAATGATTCCAAAATTTCAGCCCGTTCGGATCCATAGAGCCAGAAAAAATACCTTTTAAAGTTCGAACCCAACTCTTGCAATAGTGCCCATAAAAATATTTTTTTTTCTAGAAATGCAAATTTTCAAAAATACTTAAATTGATTGTGGTTGAGAAGAAGATTTAAACCATGATTCCGAAATTTCAGCCCGTTCGGAACCATAGAGCCAGAAAAAATACATTTTAAATTTCGAACCAAACTCTTGCAATAGTGCCCATAAAAATAATTATTTTTCTAGAAATGCAAATTTTCGAAAATACCTAAACTGATTGTGGTTGAGAAGAAGATTTAAACCATGATTCCGAATTTTCAGCCCGTTCGGAACCATAGAGCCAGAAAAAATACCTTTTAAAGTTCGAACCCAACTCTTGCAATAGTGCCCATAAAAATAATTATTTTTCTAGAAACGCAAATTTTCAAAAATACCTAAACTGATTGTGGTTGAGACGAAGATTTAAACCATGATTCCGAAATTTCAGCCCGTTCGAGGCCATAGAGCCAGAAAAAATACCTTTTAAAGTTCGAACCCAAGTCTTCCAATAGTGCCCGTGAGAATGATGAATTTTCTAGAAAATACTTTTTGAAAATATTTTTACTGATTGTGGTTGAGACCTTGATTTTTACAATGATTCCAAAATTTCAGCCCGTTCGGATCAATAGAGCCAGAAAAAATACCTTTTAAAGTTCGAACCAAACTATTGCAATAGTGCCCAAAAAAATATTTCTTTTTCTAGAAACGCAATTTTTCAAAAATACCTTAACTGATTGTGGTTGAGACGAAGATCTAAACCATGATTCCGAAATTTCAGCCCGTTCGAGGCCATAGAACCAGAAAAAATGCCCTTTATATTTCGAACCCAAGTATTGCAATAGCGTCCGTAAGAATGATGATTTTTCTAGAAATGCAACTTTTTGAAAATATTTTTACTGATTGTGGTTGAGACCTTGATTTTTACAATGATTCCGAAATTTCAGCCCGTTCGGAACCATAAAGCAAGAAAAAATACTTTTTAAAGTTCGAACCCAACTCTTGCAATAGTGCCCATAAAAATAATTATTTTTCTAGAAATGCAAATTTTCGAAAATACCAAAACTGATTGTGGTTGAGAAGAAGATTTAAACCATGATTCTGAAATTTCAGCCCTTTCGGAACCATAGAGCCAGAAAAAATACCTTTTAAAGTTCGAACCCAACTCTTGCAATAGTGCCCATAAAAATAATTATTTTTCTAGAAATGCAAATTTTCGAAAATACCTAAACTGATTGTGGTTGAGAAGAAGATTTAAACCATGATTCCGAATTTTCAGCCCGTTCGGAACCATAGAGCCAGAAAAAATACCTTTTAAAGTTCGAACCCAACTCTTGCAATAGTGCCCATAAAAATAATTATTTTTCTAGAAACGCAAATTTTCAAAAATACCTAAACTGATTGTGGTTGAGACGAAGATTTAAACCATGATTCCGAAATTTCAGCCCGTTCGAGGCCATAGAGCCAGAATAAATGCCCTTTAAATTTCGAACCCAAGTATTGCAATAGCGCCAGTAAGAATGATGATTTTTCTAGAAATGCAACTTTTAAAAAATATTTTTAGATTGTGGTTGAGACTTTGATTTTTACAATGATTCCAAAATTTCAGCCCGTTCAGAGCCATAGAGCCAGAAAAAATGCCCTTTAAATTTCGGACCCAAGTATTGCAATAGTGCCCGTAAGAAAGATGATTTTTCTAGAAAAGCAACTTTTTGAAAATATTTTTACTGGTTGTGTTGCTGTTGAGACCTTGATTTTTACAATGATTCCAAAATTTCAGCCCGTTTGGAGCCATAGAGCCAGAAAAAATGCATTTTTATATTCGAACCCAAGTCTTCCAATAGTGCCCGTGAGAATGATGAATTTTCTAGAAAATACTTTTTGAAAATATTTTTACTGATTGTGGTTGAGACCTTGATTTTTACAATGATTCCAAAATTTCAGCCCGTTCGGAACCATAGAGCCAGAAAAAATACCTTTTAAAGTTCGAACCCAACTCTTGCAATAGTGCCCATAAAAATTTTTTTTTTTCTAGAAATGCAATTTTTCAAAAATACCTTAACTGATTGTGGTTGAGACGAAGATTTAAACCATGATTCCGAAATTTCAGCCCGTTCGAGGCCATAGAGCCAGAAAAAATGCCCTTTATATTTCGAACCCAAGTATTGCAATAGCGTCCGTAAGAATGATGATTTTTCTAGAAATGCAACTTTTTGAAAATATTTTTACTGATTGTGGTTGAGACCTTGATTTTTACAATGATTCCAAAATTTCAGCCCGTTCGGAACCATAGAGCCAGAAAAAATACCTTTTAAAGTTCGAACCCAACTCTTGCAATAGTGCCCATAAAAATAATTTTTTTTCTAGAAACGCAAATTTTCAAAAATACCTAAACTGATTAAGGTTGAGACGAAGATTTAAACCATGATTCCGAAATTTCAGCCCGTTCGAGGCCATAGAGCCAGAAAAAATGCCCCTTTAAATTTCGAACCCACGTTTTGCAATAGCGCCCGTAAGAATGATGATTTTTCTAGAAATGCATCTTTTTGAAAATATTTTTACTGATTGTGGTTGAGACCTTGATTTTTACAATGATTCCGAATTTTCAGCCCGTTCGGAGCCATAGAGCCAGAAAAAATGCTCTTTAAATTTCGGACCCAAGTATTGCAATAGCGCCCGTAAGAATGATGATTTTTCTATAAATGCATCTTTTTAAAAATATTTTTACTGATTGTGGTTGAGACCTTGATTTTTACAATGATTCCAAAATTTCAGCCCGTTCGGAACCATAGAGCCAGAAAAAATACCTTTTAAAGTTCGAACCCAATTCTTGCAATAGTGCCCATAAAAATAATTATTTTTCTAGAAATGCAAATTTTCGAAAATACCAAAACTGATTGTGGTTGAGAAGAAGATTTAAACCATGATTCCGAAATTTCAGCCCGTTCGGAACCATAGAGCCAGAAAAAATACCCTTTAAAGTTCGAACCCAATTCTTGCAATAGTGCCCATAAAAATAATTATTTTTCTAGAAATGCAAATTTTCGAAATTACCTAAACTGATTGAGGTTGAGAAGAAGATTTAAACCATGATTCCGAATTTTCAGCCCGTTCGGAACCATAGAGCCAGAAAAAATACCTTTTAAAGTTCGAACCCAACTCTTGCAATAGTGCCCATAAAAATAATTATTTTTCCTGAAACGCAAATTTTCAAAAATACCTAAACTGATTGTGGTTGAAACGAAGATTTAAACCATGATTCCGAAATTTCAGCCCGTTCGAGGCCATAGAGCCAGAATAAATGCCCTTTAAATTTCGAACCCAAGTATTGCAATAGCGCCAGTAAGAATGATGATTTTTCTAGAAATGCAACTTTTAAAAAATATTTTTACTGATTGTGGTTGAGACTTTGATTTTTACAATGATTCCAAAATTTCAGCCCGTTCAGAGCCATAGAGCCAGAAAAAATGCCCTTTAAATTTCGGACTCAAGTATTGCAATAGTGCCCGGAAGAAAGATGATTTTTCTAGAAAAGCAACTTTTTGAAAATATTTTTACTGGTTGTGTTGCTGTTGAGACCTTGATTTTTACAATGATTCCAAAATTTCAGCCCGTTTGGAGCCATAGAGTCAGAAAAAATGCATTTTTATATTCGAACCCAAGTCTTCCAATAGTGCCCGTGAGAATGATGAATTTTCTAGAAAATACTTTTTGAAAATATTTTTACTGATTGTGGTTGAGACCTTGATTTTTACAATGATTCCAAAATTTCAGCCCGTTCGGATCAATAGAGCCAGAAAAAATACCTTTTAAAGTTCGAACCCAACTATTGCAATAGTGCCCAAAAAAATATTTCTTTTTCTAGAAACGCAATTTTTCAAAAATACCTTAACTGATTGTGGTTGAGACGAAGATCTAAACCATGATTCCGAAATTTCAGCCCGTTCGAGGCCATAGAACCAGAAAAAATGCCCTTTATATTTCGAACCCAAGTATTGCAATAGCGTCCGTAAGAATGATGATTTTTCTAGAAATGCAACTTTTTGAAAATATTTTTACTGATTGTGGTTGAGACCTTGATTTTTACAATGATTCGGAAAATTTCAGCCCGTTCGAGGCCATAGAGCCAGAAAAAATGCCCTTTAAATTTCGAACCCAAATATTGCAATAGCGCCCGTAAGAATGATGATTTTTCTAGAAAAGCAACTTTTTGAAAATATTTTTACTGATTGTAGTTGAGACCTTGATTTTTACAATGATTCCGAAATTTCAGCCCGTTCGGAGCCATAGAGCCAGAAAAAATGCCCTTTAAATTTCGAACCCAAGTATTGCAATAGCGCCCGTAAGAATGATGATTTTTCTAAAAATGCAACTTTTTGAAAATATTTTTACTGATTCTGGTTAAAACCTTGATTTTTACAATGATTCCGAAATTTCAGCCCGTTCGGAGCCATAGAGCCAGAAAAAATACCTTTTAAAGTTCGAACCCAACTCTTGCAATAGTGCCCATAAAAATAATTATTTTTCTAGAAATGCAAATTTTCAAAAATACTTAAATTGATTGTGGTTGAGAAGAAGATTTAAACCATGATTCCGAAATTTCAGCCCGTTCGGAACCATAGAGCCAGAAAAAATACCTTTTAAAGTTCGAACCCAACTCTTGCAATAGTGCCCATAAAAATAATTATTTTTCTAGAAATGCAAATTTTCGAAAATACCTAAACTGATTGTGGTTGAGAAGAAGATTTAAACCATGATTCCGAAATTTCAGCCCGTTCGGAACCATAGAGCCAGAAAAAATACCTTTTAAAGTTCGAACCCAACTCTTGCAATAGTGCCCATAAAAATAATTATTTTTCTAGAAACGCAAATTTTCAAAAATACCTAAACTGATTGTGGTTGAGACGAAGATCTAAACCATGATTCCGAAATTTCAGCCCGTTCGAGGCCATAGAGCCAGAATAAATGCCCTTTAAATTTCGAACCCAAGTATTGCAATAGCGCCAGTAAGAATGATGATTTTTCTAGAAATGCAACTTTTTAAAAATATTTTTACTGATTGTGGTTGAGACTTTGATTTTTACAATGATTCCAAAATTTCAGCCCGTTTGGAGCCATAGAGCCAGAAAAAATGCATTTTTATATTCGAACCCAAGTCTTCCAATAGTGCCCGTGAGAATGATGATTTTTCTAGAAAATCAACTTTTTGAAAATATTTTTACTGATTGTGGTTGAGACCTTGATTTTTACAATGATTCCAAAATTTCAGCCCGTTCGGAACCATAGAGCCAGAAAAAATACCTTTTAAAGTTCGAACCCAACTCTTGCAATAGTGCCCATAAAAATTTTTTTTTTCTAGAAATGCAATTTTTCAAAAATACCTTAACTGATTGTGGTTGAGACGAAGATTTAAACCATGATTCCGAAATTTCAGCCCGTTCGAGGCCATAGAGCCAGAAAAAATGCCCTTTATATTTCGAACCCAAGTATTGCAATAGCGTCCGTAAGAATGATGATTTTTCTAGAAATGCAACTTTTTGAAAATATTTTTACTGATTGTGGTTGAGACCTTGATTTTTACAATGATTCCAAAATTTCAGCCCGTTCGGAACCATAGAGCCAGAAAAAATACCTTTTAAAGTTCGAACCCAACTCTTGCAATAGTGCCCATAAAAATAATTTTTTTTCTAGAAACGCAAATTTTCAAAAATACCTAAACTGATTAAGGTTGAGACGAAGATTTAAACCATGATTCCGAAATTTCAGCCCGTTCGAGGCCATAGAGCCAGAAAAAATGCCCCTTTAAATTTCGAACCCACGTTTTGCAATAGCGCCCGTAAGAATGATGATTTTTCTAGAAATGCATCTTTTTGAAAATATTTTTACTGATTGTGGTTGAGACCTTGATTTTTACAATGATTCCGAATTTTCAGCCCGTTCGGAGCCATAGAGCCAGAAAAAATGCTCTTTAAATTTCGGACCCAAGTATTGCAATAGCGCCCGTAAGAATGATGATTTTTCTATAAATGCATCTTTTTAAAAATATTTTTACTGATTGTGGTTGAGACCTTGATTTTTACAATGATTCCAAAATTTCAGCCCGTTCGGATCAATAGAGCCAGAAAAAATACCTTTTAAAGTTCGAACCCAACTATTGCAATAGTGCCCAAAAAAATATTTCTTTTTCTAGAAACGCAATTTTTCAAAAATACCTTAACTGATTGTGGTTGAGACGAAGATCTAAACCATGATTCCGAAATTTCAGCCCGTTCGAGGCCATAGAACCAGAAAAAATGCCCTTTATATTTCGAACCCAAGTATTGCAATAGCGTCCGTAAGAATGATGATTTTTCTAGAAATGCAACTTTTTGAAAATATTTTTACTGATTGTGGTTGAGACCTTGATTTTTACAATGATTCGGAAAATTTCAGCCCGTTCGAGGCCATAGAGCCAGAAAAAATGCCCTTTAAATTTCGAACCCAAATATTGCAATAGCGCCCGTAAGAATGATGATTTTTCTAGAAAAGCAACTTTTTGAAAATATTTTTACTGATTGTAGTTGAGACCTTGATTTTTACAATGATTCCGAAATTTCAGCCCGTTCGGAGCCATAGAGCCAGAAAAAATGCCCTTTAAATTTCGAACCCAAGTATTGCAATAGCGCCCGTAAGAATGATGATTTTTCTAGAAATGCAACTTTTTGAAAATATTTTTACTGATTCTGGTTAAAACCTTGATTTTTACAATGATTCCGAAATTTCAGCCCGTTCGGAGCCATAGAGCCAGAAAAAATACCTTTTAAAGTTCGAACCCAACTCTTGCAATAGTGCCCATAAAAATAATTATTTTTCTAGAAATGCAAATTTTCAAAAATACTTAAATTGATTGTGGTTGAGAAGAAGATTTAAACCATGATTCCGAAATTTCAGCCCGTTCGGAACCATAGAGCCAGAAAAAATACCTTTTAAATTTCGAACCCAACTCTTGCAATAGTGCCCATAAAAATAATTATTTTTCTAGAAATGCAAATTTTCGAAAATACCTAAACTGATTGTGGTTGAGAAGAAGATTTAAACCATGATTCCGAAATTTCAGCCCGTTCGGAACCATAGAGCCAGAAAAAATACCTTTTAAAGTTCGAACCCAACTCTTGCAATAGTGCCCATAAAAATAATTATTTTTCTAGAAACGCAAATTTTCAAAAATACCTAAACTGATTGTGGTTGAGACGAAGATCTAAACCATGATTCCGAAATTTCAGCCCGTTCGAGGCCATAGAGCCAGAATAAATGCCCTTTAAATTTCGAACCCAAGTATTGCAATAGCGCCAGTAAGAATGATGATTTTTCTAGAAATGCAACTTTTTAAAAATATTTTTACTGATTGTGGTTGAGACTTTGATTTTTACAATAATTCCAAAATTTCAGCCCGTTTGGAGCCATAGAGCCAGAAAAAATGCATTTTTATATTCGAACCCAAGTCTTCCAATAGTGCCCGTGAGAATGATGATTTTTCTAGAAAATCAACTTTTTGAAAATATTTTTACTGATTGTGTTTGAGACCTTGATTTTTACAATGATTCCAAAATTTCAGCCCGTTCGGAACCATAGAGCCAGAAAAAATACCTTTTAAAGTTCGAACCCAACTCTTGCAATAGTGCCCATAAAATTTTTTTTTTTTCTAGAAATGCAATTTTTCAAAAATACCTTAACTGATTGTGGTTGAGACGAAGATTTAAACCATGATTCCGAAATTTCAGCCCGTTCGAGGCCATAGAGCCAGAAAAAATGCCCTTTATATTTCGAACCCAAGTATTGCAATAGCGTCCGTAAGAATGATGATTTTTCTAGAAATGCAACTTTTTGAAAATATTTTTACTGATTGTGGTTGAGACCTTGATTTTTACAATGATTCCAAAATTTCAGCCCGTTCGGAACCATAGAGCCTGAAAAAATACCTTTTAAAGTTCGAACCCAACTCTTGCAATAGTGCCCATAAAAATAATTTTTTTTCTAGAAACGCAAATTTTCAAAAATACCTAAACTGATTAAGGTTGAGACGAAGATTTAAACCATGATTCCGAAATTTCAGCCCGTTCGAGGCCATAGAGCCAGAAAAAATGCCCCTTTAAATTTCGAACCCACGTTTTGCAATAGCGCCCGTAAGAATGATGATTTTTCTAGAAATGCATCTTTTTGAAAATATTTTTACTGATTGTGGTTGAGACCTTGATTTTTACAATGATTCCGAATTTTCAGCCTGTTCGGAGCCATAGAGCCAGAAAAAATGCTCTTTAAATTTCGGACCCAAGTATTGCAATAGCGCCCGTAAGAATGATGATTTTTCTATAAATGCATCTTTTTAAAAATATTTTTACTGATTGTGGTTGAGACCTTGATTTTTACAATGATTCCAAAATTTCAGCCCGTTCGGAACCATAGAGCCAGAAAAAATACCTTTTAAAGTTCGAACCCAACTCTTGCAATAGTGCCCATAAAAATAATTATTTTTCTAGAAATGCAAATTTTCGAAAATACCAAAACTGATTGTGGTTGAGAAGAAGATTTAAACCATGATTCCGAAATTTCAGCCCGTTCGGAACCATAGAGCCAGAAAAAATACCCTTTAAAGTTCGAACCCAATTCTTGCAATAGTGCCCATAAAAATAATTATTTTTCTAGAAATGCAAATTTTCGAAATTACCTAAACTGATTGAGGTTGAGAAGAAGATTTAAACCATGATTCCGAATTTTCAGCCCGTTCGGAACCATAGAGCCAGAAAAAATACCTTTTAAAGTTCGAACCCAACTCTTGCAATAGTGCCCATAAAAATAATTATTTTTCCTGAAACGCAAATTTTCAAAAATACCTAAACTGATTGTGGTTGAGACGAAGATTTAAACCATGATTCCGAAATTTCAGCCCGTTCGAGGCCATAGAGCCAGAATAAATGCCCTTTAAATTTCGAACCCAAGTATTGCAATAGCGCCAGTAAGAATGATGATTTTTCTAGAAATGCAACTTTTTGAAAATATTTTTACTGATTGTGGTTAAAACCTTGATTTTTACAATGATTCCGAAATTTCAGCCCGTTCGGAGCCATAGACACAGAAAAAATGCCCATTAAATTTCGGACCCAAGTATTGCAATAGCGCCAGTAAGAATGATGATTTTTCTAGAAATGCAACTTTTTAAAAATATTTTTACTGATTGTGGTTGAGACTTTGATTTTTACAATGATTCCAAAATTTCAGCCCGTTCGGAGCCATAGAGCCAGAAAAAATGCCCTTTAAATTTCGGACCCAAGTATTGCAATAGTGCCCGTAAGAATGATGATTTTTCTAGAAAAGCAACTTTTTGAAAATATTTTTACTGATTGTGGTTGAGACCTTGATTTTTACAATGATTCCGAAATTTCAGCCCGTTCGGAGCCATAGAGCCAGAAAAAATGCCCTTTAAATTTCGAACCCAAGTATTGCAATAGCGCCGGTAAGAATGATGATTTTTCTAGAAATGCAACTTTTTGAAAATATTTTTACTGATTGTGGTTGAGACCTTGATTTTTACAATGATTCCGAAATTTCAACCCGTTCGAGGCCATAGAGCCAGAAAAAATGCCCTTTAAATTTCGAACCCAAGTATTGCAATAGTACCCGTAAGAATGATGATTTTTCTAGAAATGAAAAATTTTTGAAAATATTCTTACTGGTTGTGTTGCTGTTGATACAGTGATTTTTACCATGAATCCGAAATTTCAGCCCGTTCGGGGCCATAGAGCCAGAAAAAATGCCTTTTAATGTTCGAACCCAAGTCTTGCAATAGTGCCCGTAAGAATGATGAATTTACTAGAAATGTCACTTTTTGAAAATATTCTACTGATTGTGGTTGAGACCAAGATTTAAACCATGATTCTGAAATTTCAGCACGTTCAGAGCCATAGAGCAGGGAAAAAGTCCTTTTAAAGTTCGAACCCAAGTATTGCAATAGCGCCCGTAAGAATGATGATTTTTCTAGAAATGCAACTTTTTGAAAATATTTTTACTGATTGTGGTTGAGACCTTGATTTTTACAATGTTTCCAAAATTTCAGCCCGTTCGGAACCATAGAGCCAGAAAAAATACCTTTTAAAGTTCGAACCCAACTCTTGCAATAATGCCCATAAAAATAATTTTTTTTCTAGAAACGCAAATTTTCAAAAATACCTAAACTGATTGTGGTTGAGACGAAGATTTAAACCATGATTCCGAAATTTCAGCCCGTTCGAGGCCATAGTGCCAGAAAAAATGCCCTTTATATTTCGAACCCAAGTATTGCAATAGAGTCCGTAAGAATGATGATTTTTCTAGAAAAGCAACTTTTTGAAAATATTTTTACTGATTGTGGTTGAGACCTTGATTTTTACAATGATTCCGAAATTTCAGCCCGTTCGGAGCCATAGAGCCAGAAAAAATGCCCTTTAAATTTCGAACCCAAGTATTGCAATAGCGCCCGTAAGAATGATGATTTTTCTAGAAAAGCAACTTTTTGAAAATATTTTTACTGATTGTGGTTAAAAACTTGATTTTTACAATTATTCCGAAATTTCAGCCCGTTCGGAGCCATAGACACAGAAAAAATGCCCATTAAATTTCGGACCCAAGTATTGCAATAGCGCCCGTAAGAATGATGATTTTTCTAGAAATGCAACTTTTTGAAAATATTTTTACTGATTGTGGTTGAGACCTTGATTTTTACAATGATTCCAAAATTTCAGCCCGTTCGGAACCATAGAGCCAGAAAAAATACCTTTTAAAGTTCGAACCCAACTCTTGCAATAGTGCCCATAAAAATAATTTTTTTTCTAGAAACGCAAATTTTCAAAAATACCTAAACTGATTGTGGTTGAGACGAAGATCTAAACCATGATTCCGAAATTTCAGCCCGTTCGAGGCCATAGAGCCAGAAAAAATGCCCTTTAAATTTCGAACCCAAGTATTGCAATAGCGCCCGTAAGAATGATGATTTTTCTAGAAAAGCAACTTTTTGAAAATATTTTTACTGATTGTGGTTGAGACCTTGATTTTTACAATGATTCCGAAATTTCAGCACGTTCGGAGCCATAGAGCCAGAAAAAATGCCCTTTAAATTTCGAACCCAAGTATTGCAATAGCGCCCGTAAGAATGATGATTTTTCTAGAAATGCAACTTTTTGAAAATATTTTTACTGATTGTGGTTAAAACCTTGATTTTTACAATTATTCCGAAATTTCAGCCCGTTCGGAGCCATAGACACAGAAAAAATGCCCATTAAATTTCGGACCCAAGTATTGCAATAGCGCCCGTAAGAATGATGATTTTTCTAGAAATGCAACTTTTTGAAAATATTTTTACTGATTGTGGTTGAGAACTTGATTTTAACAATGATTCCGAAATTTCATCCCGTTCGGAACAATAGAGCCAGAAAAAATACGTTTTAAAAATTCGAACCCAATTTTTGCAATAGTGCCCATAAAAATAATTATTTTTCTAGAAACGCAAATTTTCAAAAATACCTAAACTGATTGTGGTTAAGAAGAAGATTTAAACCATGATTCCGAAATTTCAGCCCGTTCGAGGCCATAGAGCCAGAAAAAATGGCCTTTAAATTTCGAACCCAAGTATTGCAATAGCGTCCGTAAGAATGATGATTTTTCTAGAAATGCAACTTTTTGAAAATATTTTTACTGATTGTGGTTGAGACCTTGATTTTTACAATGATTCCGAAATTTCAGCCCGTTCGGAGACATAGATCCAGAAAAAATGCCCTTTAAATTTCGAACCCAAGTATTGCAATAGCGCCCGTAAGAATGATGATTTTTCTAGAAATGCAACTTTTTGAAAATATTTTTACTGATTGTGGTTGAGACCTTCAATTTAACAATGATTCCGAAATTTCATCCCGTTCGGAACCATAGAGCCAGAAAAAATACGTTTTAAAAATTCGAACCCAATTCTTGCAATAGTGCCCATATAAATAATTATTATTCTAGAAACGCAAATTTTCAAAAATACCTAAACTGATTGTGGTTGAGACGAAGATTTAAACCATGATTCCGAAATTTCAGCCCGTTCGAGGCCATAGAGCCAGAATAAATGGCCTTTAAATTGCAAAATAGCGCCCGTAAGAATGATGATTTTTCTAGAAATGCAACTTTTTGATAATATTTTTACTGATTGTGGTTGAGACCTTAATTTTTACAATGATTCCGAAATTTTAGCCCGTTCGGAGCCATAGAGCCAGAAAAAATGCCCATTAAATTTCGAACCCAAGTATTGCAATAGCGCCGGTAATAATGATGATTTTTCTAGAAATGCAACTATTTGAAAATATTTTTACTGATTGTGGTTGAGACCTCGATTTAAACAATTATTCCAAAATTTCAGCCCGTTCGGAACCATAGAGCCAGAAAAAATACCTTTTAAAGTTCGAACCCAACTCTTGCAATAGTGCCCATAAAAATAATTTTTTTTCTAGAAACGCAAATTTTCAAAAATACCTAAACTGATTGTGGTTGAGACGAAGATTTAAACCATGATTCCGAAATTTCAGCCCGTTCGAGGCCATAGAGCCAGAAAAAATGCCCTTTATATTTCGAACCCAAGTATTGCAATAGCGTACGTAAGAATGATGATTTTTCTAGAAATGCAACATTTTGAAAATATTTTTACTGATTGTGGTTAAGACCTTGATTTTTACAATGATTCCGAAATTTTAACCCGTTCGGAGCCATAGAGCCAGAAAAAATGCACTTTAAATTTCGGACCCAAGTATTGCAATAGCGCCCGTAAGAATGATGATTTTTCTAGAAAAGCAACTTTTTGAAAATATTTTTACTGATTGTGGCTGAGACCTTGATTTTTACAATGATTCCGAAATTTCAGCCCGTTCGGAACCATAAAGCAAGAAAAAATACGTTTTAAAGTTCGAACCCAACTCTTGCAATAGTGCCCATAAAAATAATTATTTTTCTAGAAATGCAAATTTTCGAACATACCAAAACTGATTGTGGTTGAGAAGAAGATTTAAACCATGATTCTGAAATTTCAGCCCTTTCGGAACCATAGAGCCAGAAAAAATACCTTTTAAAGTTCGAACCCAACTCTTGCAATAGTGCCCATAAAAATAATTATTTTTCTAGAAATGCAAATTTTAGAAAATACCTAAACTGATTGTGGTTGAGAAGAAGATTTAAACCATGATTCCAAAATTTCAGCCCGTTTGGAGCCATATGGCCAGAAAAAATGCATTTTTATATTCGAACCCAAGTCTTCCAATAGTGCCCGTGAGAATGATGATTTTTCTAGAAAAGCAACTTTTTAAAAATATTTTTACTGGTTGTGTTGCTGTTGAGACCTTGATTTTTACAATGATTCCAAAATTTCAGCCCGTTCGGAACCATAGAGCCAGAAAAAATACTTTTTAAAGTTCGAACCCAACTCTTGCAATAGTGCCCATAAAAATAATTTTTTTTCTAGAAACGCAAATTTTCAAAAATACCTAAACTGATTAAGGTTGAGACGAACATTTAAACCATGATTCCGAAATTTCAGCCCGTTCGAGGCCATAGAGCCAGAAAAAATGCCCTTTAAATTCGAACCCACGTTTTGCAATAGCGCCCGTAAGAATGATGATTTTTCTAGAAATGCATCTTTTTGAAAATATTTTTACTGATTGTGGTTGAGACCTTGATTTTTACAATGATTCCGAATTTTCAGCCCGTTCGGAGCCATAGAGCCAGAAAAAATGCTCTTTAAATTTCGGACCCAAGTATTGCAAAAGCGCCCGTAAGAATGATGATTTTTCTAGAAATGCAACTTTTTGAAAATATTTTTACTGATTGCTGTTGAGACCTTGATTTTTACAATGATTCCGAAATTTCAGCCCGTTCGAGGCCATAGAGCCAGAAAAAATGCCCTTTAAATTTCGAACCCAAGTATTGCAATAGCGCCCGTAAGAATGATGATTTTTCTAGAAATGCAACTTTTTGAAAATATTTTTACTGATTGTGGTTAAAACCTTGATTTTTACAATGATTCCGAAAATTCAGCCCGTTCGGAGCCATAGACACAGAAAAAATGCCCATTAAATTTCGGACCAAGTATTGCAATAGCGCCCGTAAGAATGATGATTTTTCTAGAAATGCAACTTTTTGAAAATATTTTTACTGATTGTGGTTGAGACCTTGATTTTTACAATGATTCCAAAATTTCAGCCCGTTCGGAACCATAAAGCAAGAAAAAATACGTTTTAAAGTTCGAACCCAACTCTTGCAATAGTGCCCATAAAAATAATTATTTTTCTAGAAATGCAAATTTTCGAAAATACCAAAACTGATTGTGGTTGAGAAGAAGATTTAAACCATGATTCTGAAATTTCAGCCCTTTCGGAACCATAGAGCCAGAAAAAATACCTTTTAAAGTTCGAACCCAACTCTTGCAATAGTGCCCATAAAAATAATTATTTTTCTAGAAATGCAAATTTTAAAAAATACTTAAACTGATTGTGGTTGAGAAGAAGATTTAAACCATGATTCCGAAATTTCAGCCCGTTCGGAACCATAGAGCCAGAAAAAATACCTTTTAAAGTTCGAACCCAACTCTTGCAATAGTGCCCATAAAAATAATTATTTTTCTAGAAATGCAAATTTTCGAAAATACCTAAACTGATTGTGGTTGAGAAGAAGATTTAAACCATGATTCCGAATTTTCAGCCCGTTCGAAACCATAGAGCCAGAAAAAATACCTTTTAAAGTTCGAACCCAACTCTTGCAATAGTGAACATAAAAATAATTATTTTTCTAGAAACGCAAATTTTCAAAAATACCTAAACTGATTGTGGCTGAGACGAAGATTTAAACCATGATTCCGAAATTTCAGCCCGTTCGAGGCCATAGAGCCAGAATAAATGCCCTTTAAATTTCGAACCCAAGTATTGCAATAGCGCCAGTAAGAATGATGATTTTTCTAGAAATGCAACTTTTTGAAAATATTTTTACTGATTGGGGTTAAAACCTTGATTTTTACAATGATTCCGAAATTTCAGCCCGTTTGGAGCCATAGACACAGAAAAAATGCCCATTAAATTTCGGACCCAAGTATTGCAATAGCGCCTGTAAGAATGATGATTTTTCTAGAAATGCAACTTTTTGAAAATATTTTTACTGATTGTGGTTGAGACCTTGATTTTTACAATGATTCCGAAATTTCAGCCCGTTCGGAACCATAAAGCAAGAAAAAATACGTTTTAAAGTTCGAACCCAACTCTTGCAATAGTGCCCATAAAAATAATTATTTTTCTAGAAATGCAAATTTTCGAAAATACCAAAACTGATTGTGGTTGAGAAGAAGATTTAAACCATGATTCTGAAATTTCAGCCCTTTCGGAACCATAGAGCCAGAAAAAATACCTTTTTAAGATCGAACCCAACTCTTGCAATAGTGCCCATAAAAATAATTATTTTTCTAGAAATGCAAATTTTCGAAAATACCAAAACTGATTGTGGTTGAGAAGAAGATTTAAACCATGATTCTGAATTTTCAGCCCGTTCGGAACCATAGAGCCAGAAAAAATACCTTTTAAAGTTCGAACCCAACTCTTGCAATAGTGCCCATAAAAATAATTATTTTTCTAGAAACGCAAATTTTCAAAAATACCTAAACTGATTAAGGTTGAGACGAAGATTTTAACCATGATTCCGAAATTTCAGCCCGTTCGAGGCCATAGAGCCAGAAAAAATGCCCTTTAAATTTCGAATCCACGTTTTGCAATAGCGCCCGTAAGAATGATGATTTTTCTAGAAATGCAACTTTTTGAAAATATTTTTACTGATTGTGGTTGAGACCTTCAATTTAACAATGATTCCGAAATTTCATCCCGTTCGGAACCATAGAGCCAGAAAAAATACGTTTTAAAAATTCGAACCCAATTCTTGCAATAGTGCCCATATAAATAATTATTATTCTAGAAACGCAAATTTTCAAAAATACCTAAACTGATTGTGGTTGAGACGAAGATTTAAACCATGATTCCGAAATTTCAGCCCGTTCGAGGCCATAGAGCCAGAATAAATGGCCTTTAAATTGCAAAATAGCGCCCGTAAGAATGATGATTTTTCTAGAAATGCAACTTTTTGATAATATTTTTACTGATTGTGGTTGAGACCTTAATTTTTACAATGATTCCGAAATTTTAGCCCGTTCGGAGCCATAGAGCCAGAAAAAATGCCCATTAAATTTCGAACCCAAGTATTGCAATAGCGCCGGTAATAATGATGATTTTTCTAGAAATGCAACTATTTGAAAATATTTTTACTGATTGTGGTTGAGACCTCGATTTAAACAATTATTCCAAAATTTCAGCCCGTTCGGAACCATAGAGCCAGAAAAAATACCTTTTAAAGTTCGAACCCAACTCTTGCAATAGTGCCCATAAAAATAATTTTTTTTCTAGAAACGCAAATTTTCAAAAATACCTAAACTGATTGTGGTTGAGACGAAGATTTAAACCATGATTCCGAAATTTCAGCCCGTTCGAGGCCATAGAGCCAGAAAAAATGCCCTTTATATTTCGAACCCAAGTATTGCAATAGCGTACGTAAGAATGATGATTTTTCTAGAAATGCAACATTTTGAAAATATTTTTACTGATTGTGGTTAAGACCTTGATTTTTACAATGATTCCGAAATTTTAACCCGTTCGGAGCCATAGAGCCAGAAAAAATGCACTTTAAATTTCGGACCCAAGTATTGCAATAGCGCCCGTAAGAATGATGATTTTTCTAGAAAAGCAACTTTTTGAAAATATTTTTACTGATTGTGGCTGAGACCTTGATTTTTACAATGATTCCGAAATTTCAGCCCGTTCGGAACCATAAAGCAAGAAAAAATACGTTTTAAAGTTCGAACCCAACTCTTGCAATAGTGCCCATAAAAATAATTATTTTTCTAGAAATGCAAATTTTCGAACATACCAAAACTGATTGTGGTTGAGAAGAAGATTTAAACCATGATTCTGAAATTTCAGCCCTTTCGGAACCATAGAGCCAGAAAAAATACCTTTTAAAGTTCGAACCCAACTCTTGCAATAGTGCCCATAAAAATAATTATTTTTCTAGAAATGCAAATTTTAGAAAATACCTAAACTGATTGTGGTTGAGAAGAAGATTTAAACCATGATTCCAAAATTTCAGCCCGTTTGGAGCCATATGGCCAGAAAAAATGCATTTTTATATTCGAACCCAAGTCTTCCAATAGTGCCCGTGAGAATGATGATTTTTCTAGAAAAGCAACTTTTTAAAAATATTTTTACTGGTTGTGTTGCTGTTGAGACCTTGATTTTTACAATGATTCCAAAATTTCAGCCCGTTCGGAACCATAGAGCCAGAAAAAATACTTTTTAAAGTTCGAACCCAACTCTTGCAATAGTGCCCATAAAAATAATTTTTTTTCTAGAAACGCAAATTTTCAAAAATACCTAAACTGATTAAGGTTGAGACGAACATTTAAACCATGATTCCGAAATTTCAGCCCGTTCGAGGCCATAGAGCCAGAAAAAATGCCCTTTAAATTCGAACCCACGTTTTGCAATAGCGCCCGTAAGAATGATGATTTTTCTAGAAATGCATCTTTTTGAAAATATTTTTACTGATTGTGGTTGAGACCTTGATTTTTACAATGATTCCGAATTTTCAGCCCGTTCGGAGCCATAGAGCCAGAAAAAATGCTCTTTAAATTTCGGACCCAAGTATTGCAAAAGCGCCCGTAAGAATGATGATTTTTCTAGAAATGCAACTTTTTGAAAATATTTTTACTGATTGCTGTTGAGACCTTGATTTTTACAATGATTCCGAAATTTCAGCCCGTTCGAGGCCATAGAGCCAGAAAAAATGCCCTTTAAATTTCGAACCCAAGTATTGCAATAGCGCCCGTAAGAATGATGATTTTTCTAGAAATGCAACTTTTTGAAAATATTTTTACTGATTGTGGTTAAAACCTTGATTTTTACAATGATTCCGAAAATTCAGCCCGTTCGGAGCCATAGACACAGAAAAAATGCCCATTAAATTTCGGACCAAGTATTGCAATAGCGCCCGTAAGAATGATGATTTTTCTAGAAATGCAACTTTTTGAAAATATTTTTACTGATTGTGGTTGAGACCTTGATTTTTACAATGATTCCAAAATTTCAGCCCGTTCGGAACCATAAAGCAAGAAAAAATACGTTTTAAAGTTCGAACCCAACTCTTGCAATAGTGCCCATAAAAATAATTATTTTTCTAGAAATGCAAATTTTCGAAAATACCAAAACTGATTGTGGTTGAGAAGAAGATTTAAACCATGATTCTGAAATTTCAGCCCTTTCGGAACCATAGAGCCAGAAAAAATACCTTTTAAAGTTCGAACCCAACTCTTGCAATAGTGCCCATAAAAATAATTATTTTTCTAGAAATGCAAATTTTAAAAAATACTTAAACTGATTGTGGTTGAGAAGAAGATTTAAACCATGATTCCGAAATTTCAGCCCGTTCGGAACCATAGAGCCAGAAAAAATACCTTTTAAAGTTCGAACCCAACTCTTGCAATAGTGCCCATAAAAATAATTATTTTTCTAGAAATGCAAATTTTCGAAAATACCTAAACTGATTGTGGTTGAGAAGAAGATTTAAACCATGATTCCGAATTTTCAGCCCGTTCGAAACCATAGAGCCAGAAAAAATACCTTTTAAAGTTCGAACCCAACTCTTGCAATAGTGAACATAAAAATAATTATTTTTCTAGAAACGCAAATTTTCAAAAATACCTAAACTGATTGTGGCTGAGACGAAGATTTAAACCATGATTCCGAAATTTCAGCCCGTTCGAGGCCATAGAGCCAGAATAAATGCCCTTTAAATTTCGAACCCAAGTATTGCAATAGCGCCAGTAAGAATGATGATTTTTCTAGAAATGCAACTTTTTGAAAATATTTTTACTGATTGGGGTTAAAACCTTGATTTTTACAATGATTCCGAAATTTCAGCCCGTTTGGAGCCATAGACACAGAAAAAATGCCCATTAAATTTCGGACCCAAGTATTGCAATAGCGCCTGTAAGAATGATGATTTTTCTAGAAATGCAACTTTTTGAAAATATTTTTACTGATTGTGGTTGAGACCTTGATTTTTACAATGATTCCGAAATTTCAGCCCGTTCGGAACCATAAAGCAAGAAAAAATACGTTTTAAAGTTCGAACCCAACTCTTGCAATAGTGCCCATAAAAATAATTATTTTTCTAGAAATGCAAATTTTCGAAAATACCAAAACTGATTGTGGTTGAGAAGAAGATTTAAACCATGATTCTGAAATTTCAGCCCTTTCGGAACCATAGAGCCAGAAAAAATACCTTTTTAAGATCGAACCCAACTCTTGCAATAGTGCCCATAAAAATAATTATTTTTCTAGAAATGCAAATTTTCGAAAATACCAAAACTGATTGTGGTTGAGAAGAAGATTTAAACCATGATTCTGAATTTTCAGCCCGTTCGGAACCATAGAGCCAGAAAAAATACCTTTTAAAGTTCGAACCCAACTCTTGCAATAGTGCCCATAAAAATAATTATTTTTCTAGAAACGCAAATTTTCAAAAATACCTAAACTGATTAAGGTTGAGACGAAGATTTTAACCATGATTCCGAAATTTCAGCCCGTTCGAGGCCATAGAGCCAGAAAAAATGCCCTTTAAATTTCGAATCCACGTTTTGCAATAGCGCCCGTAAGAATTATGATTTTTCTAGAAATGCATGTTTTTGAAAATATTTTTACTGATTGTGGTTGAGACCTTGATTTTTAAATGATTCCGAATTTTCAGCCCGTTCGGAGCCATAGAGCCAGAAAAAATGCTCGTTAAATTTCGGACCCAAGTATTGCAATAGCGCCCGTAAGAATGATGATTTTTCTAGAAATGCAACTTTTTGAAAATATTTTTACTGATTGTGGTTGAGACCTTGATTTTTACAATGATTCGGAAAATTTCAGCCCGTTCGAGGCCATAGAGCCAGAAAAAATGCCCTTTAAATTTCGAACCCAAATATTGCAATAGCGCCCGTAAGAATGATGATTTTTCTAGAAAAGTAACTTTTTGAAAATATTTTTACTGATTGTAGTTGAGACCTTGATTTTTACAATGATTCCGAAATTTCAGCCCGTTCGGAGCCATAGAGCCAGAAAAAATGCCCTTTAAATTTCGAACCCAAGTATTGCAATAGCGCCCGTAAGAATGATGATTTTTCTAGAAATGCAACTTTTTGAAAATATTTTTACTGATTCTGGTTAAAACCTTGATTTTTACAATGATTCCGAAAATTCAGCCCGTTCGGAGCCATAGACACAGAAAAAATGCCCATTAAATTTCGGACCCAAGTATTGCAATAGCGCCCGTATGAATGATGATTTTTCTAGAAATGCAATTTTTTGAAAATATTTTTACTGATTGTGGTTGAGACCTTGATTTTTACAATGATTCCGAAATTTCAGCCCGTTCGGAACCATAAAGCAAGAAAAAATACGTTTTAAAGTTCGAACCCAACTCTTGCGATAGTGCCCATAAAAAAAATTATTTTTCTAGAAATGCAAATTTTCGAAAATACCAAAACTGATTGTGGTTGAGAAGAAGATTTAAACCATGATTCTGAAATTTCAGCCCTTTCGGAACCATAGAGCCAGAAAAAATACCTTTTAAAGTTCGAACCCAACTCTTGCAATAGTGCCCATAAAAATAATTATTTTTCTAGAAATGCAAATTTTCAAAAATACTTAAATTGATTGTGGTTGAGAAGAAGATTTAAACCATGATTCCGAAATTTCAGCCCGTTCGGAACCATAGAGCCAGGAAAAATACCTTTTAAAGTTCGAACCCAACTCTTGCAATAGTGCCCATAAAAATAATTATTTTTCTAGAAATGCAAATTTTCGAAAATACCTAAACTGATTGTGGTTGAGAAGAAGATTTAAACCATGATTCGGAAATTTCAGCCCGTTCGGAACCATAGAGCCAGAAAAAATACCTTTTAAAGTTCGAACCCAACTCTTGCAATAGTGCCCATAAAAATAATTATTTTTCTAGAAACGCAAATTTTCAAAAATACCTAAACTGATTGTGGTTGAGACGAAGATCTAAACCATGATTCCGAAATTTCAGCCCGTTCGAGGCCATAGAGCCAGAATAAATGCCCTTTAAATTTCGAACCCAAGTATTGCAATAGCGCCAGTAAGAATGATGATTTTTCTAGAAATGCAACTTTTTAAAAATATTTTTACTGATTGTGGTTGAGACTTTGATTTTTACAATGATTCCAAAATTTCAGCCCGTTCGGAGCCATAGAGCCAGAAAAAATGCCCTTTAAATTTCGGACCCAAGTATTGCAATAGTGCCCGTAAGAATGATGATTTTTCTAGAAAAGCAACTTTTTGAAAATATTTTTACTGGTTGTGTTGCTGTTGAGACCTTGATTTTTACAATGATTCCAAAATTTCAGCCCGTTTGGAGCCATAGAGCCAGAAAAAATGCATTTTTATATTCGAACCCAAGTCTTCCAATAGTGCCCGTGAGAATGATGATTTTTCTAGAAAATCAACTTTTTGAAAATATTTTTACTGATTGTGGTTGAGACCTTGATTTTTACAATGATTCCAAAATTTCAGCCCGTTCGGAACCATAGAGCCAGAAAAAATACCTTTTAAAGTTCGAACCCAACTCTTGCAATAGTGCCCATAAAAATTTTTTTTTTTCTAGAAATGCAATTTTTCAAAAATACCTTAACTGATTGTGGTTGAGACGAAGATTTAAACCATGATTCCGAAATTTCAGCCCGTTCGAGGCCATAGAGCCAGAAAAAATGCCCTTTATATTTCGAACCCAAGTATTGCAATAGCGTCCGTAAGAATGATGATTTTTCTAGAAATGCAACTTTTTGAAAATATTTTTACTGATTGTGGTTGAGACCTTGATTTTTACAATGATTCCAAAATTTCAGCCCGTTCGGAACCATAGAGCCAGAAAAAATACCTTTTAAAGTTCGAACCCAACTCTTGCAATAGTGCCCATAAAAATAATTTTTTTTCTAGAAACGCAAATTTTCAAAAATACCTAAACTGATTAAGGTTGAGACGAAGATTTAAACCATGATTCCGAAATTTCAGCCCGTTCGAGGCCATAGAGCCAGAAAAAATGCCCCTTTAAATTTCGAACCCACGTTTTGCAATAGCGCCCGTAAGAATGATGATTTTTCTAGAAATGCATCTTTTTGAAAATATTTTTACTGATTGTGGTTGAGACCTTGATTTTTACAATGATTCCGAATTTTCAGCCCGTTCGGAGCCATAGAGCCAGAAAAAATGCTCTTTAAATTTCGGACCCAAGTATTGCAATAGCGCCCGTAAGAATGATGATTTTTCTATAAATGCATCTTTTTAAAAATATTTTTACTGATTGTGGTTGAGACCTTGATTTTTACAATGATTCCAAAATTTCAGCCCGTTCGGAACCATAGAGCCAGAAAAAATACCTTTTAAAGTTCGAACCCAACTCTTGCAATAGTGCCCATAAAAATAATTATTTTTCTAGAAATGCAAATTTTCGAAAATACCAAAACTGATTGTGGTTGAGAAGAAGATTTAAACCATGATTCCGAAATTTCAGCCCGTTCGGAACCATAGAGCCAGAAAAAATACCCTTTAAAGTTCGAACCCAATTCTTGCAATAGTGCCCATAAAAATAATTATTTTTCTAGAAATGCAAATTTTCGAAATTACCTAAACTGATTGAGGTTGAGAAGAAGATTTAAACCATGATTCCGAATTTTCAGCCCGTTCGGAACCATAGAGCCAGAAAAAATACCTTTTAAAGTTCGAACCCAACTCTTGCAATAGTGCCCATAAAAATAATTATTTTTCCTGAAACGCAAATTTTCAAAAATACCTAAACTGATTGTGGTTGAGACGAAGATTTAAACCATGATTCCGAAATTTCAGCCCGTTCGAGGCCATAGAGCCAGAATAAATGCCCTTTAAATTTCGAACCCAAGTATTGCAATAGCGCCAGTAAGAATGATGATTTTTCTAGAAATGCAACTTTTTGAAAATATTTTTACTGATTGTGGTTAAAACCTTGATTTTTACAATGATTCCGAAATTTCAGCCCGTTCGAAGCCATAGACACAGAAAAAATGCCCATTAAATTTCGGACCCAAGTATTGCAATAGCGCCCGTAAGAATGATGATTTTTCTAGAAATGCAACTTTTTGAAAATATTTTTACTGATTGTGGTTGAGACCTTGATTTTTACAATGATTCCGAAATTTCAGCCCGTTCGGAACCATAAAGCAAGAAAAAATACTTTTTAAAGTTCGAACCCAACTCTTGCAATAGTGCCCATAAAAATAATTATTTTTCTAGAAATGCAAATTTTCGAAAATACCAAAACTGATTGTGGTTGAGAAGAAGATTTAAACCATGATTCTGAAATTTCAGCCCTTTCGGAACCATAGAGCCAGAAAAAATACCTTTTAAAGTTCGAACCCAACTCTTGCAATAGTGCCCATAAAAATAATTATTTTTCTAGAAATGCAAATTTTCGAAAATACCTAAACTGATTGTGGTTGAGAAGAAGATTTAAACCATGATTCCGAATTTTCAGCCCGTTCGGAACCATAGAGCCAGAAAAAATACCTTTTAAAGTTCGAACCCAACTCTTGCAATAGTGCCCATAAAAATAATTATTTTTCTAGAAACGCAAATTTTCAAAAATACCTAAACTGATTGTGGTTGAAACGAAGATTTAAACCATGATTCCGAAATTTCAGCCCGTTCGAGGCCATAGAGCCAGAATAAATGCCCTTTAAATTTCGAACCCAAGTATTGCAATAGCGCCAGTAAGAATGATGATTTTTCTAGAAATGCAACTTTTAAAAAATATTTTTACTGATTGTGGTTGAGACTTTGATTTTTACAATGATTCCAAAATTTCAGCCCGTTCAGAGCCATAGAGCCAGAAAAAATGCCCTTTAAATTTCGGACCCAAGTATTGCAATAGTGCCCGTAAGAAAGATGATTTTTCTAGAAAAGCAACTTTTTGAAAATATTTTTACTGGTTGTGTTGCTGTTGAGACCTTGATTTTTACAATGATTCCAAAATTTCAGCCCGTTTGGAGCCATAGAGCCAGAAAAAATGCATTTTTATATTCGAACCCAAGTCTTCCAATAGTGCCCGTGAGAATGATGAATTTTCTAGAAAATACTTTTTGAAAATATTTTTACTGATTGTGGTTGAGACCTTGATTTTTACAATGATTCCAAAATTTCAGCCCGTTCGGAACCATAGAGCCAGAAAAAATACCTTTTAAAGTTCGAACCCAACTCTTGCAATAGTGCCCATAAAAATTTTTTTTTTTCTAGAAATGCAATTTTTCAAAAATACCTTAACTGATTGTGGTTGAGACGAAGATTTAAACCATGATTCCGAAATTTCAGCCCGTTCGAGGCCATAGAGCCAGAAAAAATGCCCTTTATATTTCGAACCCAAGTATTGCAATAGCGTCCGTAAGAATGATGATTTTTCTAGAAATGCAACTTTTTGAAAATATTTTTACTGATTGTGGTTGAGACCTTGATTTTTACAATGATTCCAAAATTTCAGCCCGTTCGGAACCATAGAGCCAGAAAAAATACCTTTTAAAGTTCGAACCCAACTCTTGCAATAGTGCCCATAAAAATAATTTTTTTTCTAGAAACGCAAATTTTCAAAAATACCTAAACTGATTAAGGTTGAGACGAAGATTTAAACCATGATTCCGAAATTTCAGCCCGTTCGAGGCCATAGAGCCAGAAAAAATGCCCCTTTAAATTTCGAACCCACGTTTTGCAATAGCGCCCGTAAGAATGATGATTTTTCTAGAAATGCATCTTTTTGAAAATATTTTTACTGATTGTGGTTGAGACCTTGATTTTTACAATGATTCCGAATTTTCAGCCCGTTCGGAGCCATAGAGCCAGAAAAAATGCTCTTTAAATTTCGGACCCAAGTATTGCAATAGCGCCCGTAAGAATGATGATTTTTCTATAAATGCATCTTTTTAAAAATATTTTTACTGATTGTGGTTGAGACCTTGATTTTTACAATGATTCCAAAATTTCAGCCCGTTCGGAACCATAGAGCCAGAAAAAATACCTTTTAAAGTTCGAACCCAACTCTTGCAATAGTGCCCGTAAAAATAATTATTTTTCTAGAAATGCAAATTTTCGAAAATACCAAAACTGATTGTGGTTGAGAAGAAGATTTAAACCATGATTCCGAAATTTCAGCCCGTTCGGAACCATAGAGCCAGAAAAAATACCCTTTAAAGTTCGAACCCAATTCTTGCAATAGTGCCCATAAAAATAATTATTTTTCTAGAAATGCAAATTTTCGAAATTACCTAAACTGATTGAGGTTGAGAAGAAGATTTAAACCATGATTCCGAATTTTCAGCCCGTTCGGAACCATAGAGCCAGAAAAAATACCTTTTAAAGTTCGAACCCAACTCTTGCAATAGTGCCCATAAAAATAATTATTTTTCCTGAAACGCAAATTTTCAAAAATACCTAAACTGATTGTGGTTGAGACGAAGATTTAAACCATGATTCCGAAATTTCAGCCCGTTCGAGGCCATAGAGCCAGAATAAATGCCCTTTAAATTTCGAACCCAAGTATTGCAATAGCGCCAGTAAGAATGATGATTTTTCTAGAAATTCAACTTTTTGAAAATATTTTTACTGATTGTGGTTAAAACCTAGATTTTTACAATGATTCCGAAATTTCAGCCCGTTCGGAGCCATAGACACAGAAAAAATGCCCATTAAATTTCGGACCCAAGTATTGCAATAGCGCCCGTAAGAATGATGATTTTTCTAGAAATGCAACTTTTTGAAAATATTTTTACTGATTGTGGTTGAGACCTTGATTTTTACAATGATTCCGAAATTTCAGCCCGTTCGGAACCATAAAGCAAGAAAAAATACTTTTTAAAGTTCGAACCCAACTCTTGCAATAGTGCCCATAAAAATAATTATTTTTCTAGAAATGCAAATTTTCGAAAATACCAAAACTGATTGTGGTTGAGAAGAAGATTTAAACCATGATTCTGAAATTTCAGCCCTTTCGGAACCATAGAGCCAGAAAAAATACCTTTTAAAGTTCGAACCCAACTCTTGCATTAGTGCCCATAAAAATAATTATTTTTCTAGAAATGCAAATTTTCAAAAATACTTAAATTGATTGTGGTTGAGAAGAAGATTTAAACCATGATTCCGAAATTTCAGCCCGTTCGGAACCATAGAGCCAGAAAAAATACCTTTTAAAGTTCGAACCCAACTCTTGCAATAGTGCCCATAAAAATAATTATTTTTCTAGAAATGCAAATTTTCGAAAATACCTAAACTGATTGTGGTTGAGAAGAAGATTTAAACCATGATTCCGAATTTTCAGCCCGTTCGGAACCATAGAGCCAGAAAAAATACCTTTTAAAGTTCGAACCCAACTCTTGCAATAGTGCCCATAAAAATAATTATTTTTCTAGAAACGCAAATTTTCAAAAATACCTAAACTGATTGTGGTTGAAACGAAGATTTAAACCATGATTCCGAAATTTCAGCCCGTTCGAGGCCATAGAGCCAGAATAAATGCCCTTTAAATTTCGAACCCAAGTATTGCAATAGCGCCAGTAAGAATGATGATTTTTCTAGAAATGCAACTTTTAAAAAATATTTTTACTGATTGTGGTTGAGACTTTGATTTTTACAATGATTCCAAAATTTCAGCCCGTTCAGAGCCATAGAGCCAGAAAAAATGCCCTTTAAATTTCGGACCCAAGTATTGCAATAGTGCCCGTAAGAAAGATGATTTTTCTAGAAAAGCAACTTTTTGAAAATATTTTTACTGGTTGTGTTGCTGTTGAGACCTTGATTTTTACAATGATTCCAAAATTTCAGCCCGTTTGGAGCCATAGAGCCAGAAAAAATGCATTTTTATATTCGAACCCAAGTCTTCCAATAGTGCCCGTGAGAATGATGAATTTTCTAGAAAATACTTTTTGAAAATATTTTTACTGATTGTGGTTGAGACCTTGATTTTTACAATGATTCCAAAATTTCAGCCCGTTCGGATCAATAGAGCCAGAAAAAATACCTTTTAAAGTTCGAACCCAACTATTGCAATAGTGCCCATAAAAATAATTTTTTTTCTAGAAACGCAAATTTTCAAAAATACCTTAACTGATTAAGGTTGAGACGAAGATTTAAACCATGATTCCGAAATTTCAGCCCGTTCGAGGCCATAGAGCCAGAAAAAATGCCCTTTAAATTTCGAACCCACGTTTTGCAATAGCGCCCGTAAGAATGATGATTTTTCTAGAAATGCATCTTTTTGAAAATATTTTTACTGATTGTGGTTAAGACCTTGATTTTTACAATGATTCCGAATTTTCAGCCCGTTCGGAGCCATAGAGCCAGAAAAAATGCTCTTTAAATTTCGGACCCAAGTATTGCAATAGCGCCCGTAAGAATGATGATTTTTCTAGAAATGACACTTTTTGAAAATATTCTTCTGATTGTGGTTGAGACCAAGATTTTAACCATGATTCCGAAATTTCAGCACGTTCAGAGCCATGGAGCCAGGAAAAAGTCCTTTTAAAGTTCGAACCCAAGTATTGCAATAGCGTCCGTAAGAATGATGATTTTTCTAGAAATGCAACTTTTTGAAAATATTTTTACTGATTGTGGTTGAGACCTTGATTTTTACAATGATTCCGAATTTTCAGCCCGTTCGGAGCCATAGAGCCCGAAAAAATGCTCTTTAAATTTCGGACCCAAGTATTGCAATAGCGCCCGTAAGAATGATGATTTTTCTAGAAATGCATCTTTTTGAAAATATTTTTTCTGATTGTGGTTGAGACCTTGATTTTTACAATGATTCCAAAATTTCAGCCCGTTCGGAACCATAGAGCCAGAAAAAATACCTTTTAAAGTTCGAACCTAACTCTTGCAATAGTGCCCATAAAAATAATTTTTTTTCTGGAAACGCAAATTTTCAAAAATACCTAAACTGATTGTGGTTGAGACGAAGATTTAAACCATGATTCCAAAATTTCAGCCCGTTTGGAGCCATAGAGCCAGAAAAAATGCCCTTTAAATTTCGGACCCAAGTATTGCAATAGTGCCCGTAAGAATGATGATTTTTCTAGAAAAGCAACTTTTTGAAAATATTTTTACTGGTTGTGTTGCTGTTGAGACCTTGATTTTTACAATGATTCCAAAATTTCAGCCCGTTTGGAGCCATAGAGCCAGAAAAAATGCATTTTTATATTCGAACCCAAGTCTTCCAATAGTGCCCGTGAGAATGATGATTTTTCTAGAATATCAACTTTTTGAAAATATTTTTTCTGATTGTGGTTGAGACCAAGATTTAAACCATGATTCCAAAATTTCAGCCCGTTCGGAACCATAGAGCGAGAAAAAATACCTTTTAAAGTTCGAACCCAACTCTTGCAATAGTGCCCATAAAAATAATTTTTTTTCTGGAAACGCAAATTTTCAAAAATACCTAAACTGATTGTGGTTGAGACGAAGATTTTAACCATGATTCCGAAATTTCAGCCCGTTCGAGGCCATAGAGCCAGAAAAAATGCCCTTTCAATTTCGAACCCACGTTTTGCTATAGCGCCCGTAAGAATGATGATTTTTCTAGAAATGCATCTTTTTGAAAATATTTTTACTGATTGTGGTTGAGACCTTGATTTTTACAATGATTCCGAATTTTCAGCCCGTTCGGAGCCATAGAGCCAGAAAAAATGCTCTTTAAATTTCGGACCCAAGTATTGCAATAGCGCCCGTAAGAATGATGATTTTTCTAGAAATGCAACTTTTTGAAAATATTTTTACTGATTGTGGTTGAGACCTTGATTTTTACAATGATTCCGAAATTTCAGCCCGTTCGAGGCCATAGAGCCAGAAAAAATGCCCTTTAAATTTCGAACCCAAGTATTGCAATAGCGCCCGTAAGAATGATGATTTTTCTAGAAAAGCAACTTTTTGAAAATATTTTTACTGATTGTGGTTGAGACCTTGATTTTTACAATGATTCCGAAATTTCAGCCCGTTCGGAGCCATAGAGCCAGAAAAAATGCCCTTTAAATTTCGAACCCAAGTATTGCAATAGCGCCGGTAAGAATGATGATTTTTCTAGAAATGCAACTTTTTGAAAATATTTTTACTGATTGTGGTTGAGACCTTGATTTTTACAATGATTCTGAAATTTCAGCCCTTTCGGAACCATAGAGCCAGAAAAAATACCTTTTAAAGTTCGAACCCAACTCTTGCAATAGTGCCCATAAAAATAATTATTTTTCTAGAAATGCAAATTTTAAAAAATACTTAAACTGATTGTGGTTGAGAAGAAGATTTAAACCATGATTCCGAAATTTCAGCCCGTTTGGAACCATAGAGCCAAAAAAAATACCTTTTAAAGTTCGAACCCAACTCTTGCAATAGTGCCCATTAAAATAATTATTTTTCTAGAAATGCAAATTTTCAAAAAAACCTTAACTGATTGTGGTTGAGACGAAGATTTAAACCATGATTCCGAAATTTCAGCCCGTTCGAGGCCATAGAGCCAGAAAAAATGGCCTTTAAATTGCAAAATAGCGCCCGTAAGAATGATGATTTTTCTAGAAATGCAACTTTTTGATAATATTTTTACTGATTGTGGTTGAGACCTTGATTTTTACAATGATTCCAAAATTTTAGCCCGTTCGGAGCCATAGAGCCAGAAAAAATGCCCGTTAAATTTCGAACCCAAGTATTGCAATAGCGCCGGTAAGAATGATGATTTTTCTAGAAATGCAACTATATGAAAATATTTTAACTGTGTAATATTTTTGTCTTTTCGCCATCCTTTTTATTATATTATTACAATATAAAATTTTCTTCTCTCTTGGCTATGACCGATACTTCTTTTTTTTTTCTAAGGCTTTGCATATGTGTTCGCAGGGATGGAAAATTCCTCCCCTACAACACATAAGCCTCCATGAAAATTGGACCCTTAATTTCTTTGATAACTACAGAAAGCTACTTCAAGCTCTCTTGTACTGTATATCTTTATAGACATATGTACTTAACTAATTAATACGTTATTTACGATATTGAACGCAAATATTTTCGTACTATATTGTAATTAAATTCCATCAAACGTTGTGTAACTTTTGGATTTATGATATAGGATTTTAATTACTTTCATTTTTGTGGTAACCCTTTTGATTCTGATCAAGGCCTTGAATTTCAAAATTGAATTCGTCTTTCCATTGCAAGTCTAAATTTAAATGATTTCTCTGAATGAGCTAACTTTCCCTATGTAACTATTCTGATTCCCTGCACCCTAACAAAGTCGTAGTTAAACGCTGATAAAAGATATTATACATGTTTATTTGGACAGTTAATTAAATATAACTCAAATGGTTAATTGTTAGTAAATTTGATTTTGATTAACTCTTGTGTCTGTTTGGCGCCACTCCTTTATGATTCTGCTGCTATAAGGTACATGTAAAGATTGATTTAGTAGGTTAATGTAATTAGTTAATTGTATATTTGACGAACTCGGAATAGCCCTTTGCCTGCAAAATTTGGCTCCTATCCTCCAGCAAGTAAACGAGATGATCGTGAGTCAACGAGATATCCGCACAATCTTTTGACACGGTTCATTGATTGGTGCCTAAGTCACCGCGTCCCAATGAACCTTCCACGTCATCATGCACTGCCTTCAAGTCTTCCCTCGGGTCCCGAAACTTCCAAATTCCTACTCCTCCTTGGACTACAATTTACTTAGGGCGAACCGGTTTCGTCCTATATACAATCATATACTCACTGTTGGTGTGGACTTACGGGTCGTGAATCCTCATTCCACGTTTAAGAGAAAATGCGAGAATGGTCCACAGACCTAAATGCAAGCTGTATGCAGGTCCGCATTCTCCAGTAAACAGTACATACGAATAAATATATGTATACATACGTTTTGGGAAAGGTTTATTACTTGCAATACAAGGCTATCTACCTCGCATTCCAAGCTCGGATCTCGCGCCAAGAACTCTGCGAAGCTCTAAGTATGGTAACCGAATAAATACGTAATAATAAGGTGATACTAATAAATACTAGTAAAATAAGATCTTATTGATAGTTTGTTTTGGAGAGCTATCGAACTCCAGGCTTTTTGTTTGGTTTTGACGTTTTTATTTAAGAGAATCGTCATCTCTATTTTGTTTGGTTAATGGTCTTGTTATAGGAGCGACCACTGCCTCCTATTTGATGAACTGTATTTATTTAAAATTTTTCCTCCAAGGTTCAACATTAGATTTAGTTCATCCTATCCCGTGATTTTTCAACTGTTTCATGTAATTGATTGCCACATAAGAGGGTACACTCCTCTCAACTGTCTCAGGCAACTGATGGGATCTATGCGAACACTCCATCAAAGATACTCAAATGTTTCGTATAATATTTCGATATAAATCTTACTAACCCGTGATTTTTCAATTGTTGTTTGTGGATGATAGGTATTTGTAAGCACGCAGCTTCCAGCTATTTCAGGTAACTGATAAAATCCTATGCGACTATCTAGACAATGATATTTAAATGTTTCATGTAATTATTCGATATAAATTTTGCTAACCCGTGATTTTTCAATTGTCGTTTGTGAATGATAGGTATTTGTAAATACGCAACATCGCTGCACATTGTACAATGACATCCTGGTGATTATCTAGTTGCGGCCAAGGTCGATCTCAAACCATGTAACTGACCCAATTCTCCAGTGTACACTATATTTATAAACATATCGAATAATATAAACACCTTCTTTGACACACTAACCTAGATGCGAGATTGTTTATTTAAGAAATATTTCTACTTCTCCTTGTAATTCAGTTATGTTACCTTTTATTGGGCATAGTTAATTAAAATATTTTTAATTCCTTTTTGAAGTTAAACTATTTATTTCATTTTTTGAACGCAAATTTACTAGAGGTTAAATGAAGGATAAATATAATTATATATTTAAGTACACATATCTCGATTGTCAAAATATGTTAAATAAGAGTACATATATTAATAAATAAATATAAAATATGTGATTCTACATAGACTTGAATATTAATAAATACATATTTTCCTTTTTCAATAATATAGATATGTCCATGAGTAGGTATTTTAAATCGTTACCATTCCGATGTTTTGATTAATAAATAAAATACATATATATAAATACATTACTCATATATATATTCTTTATATACAATATATTACTTTATTTTATATAAATAAATACATAATATACATATATTAATGTGTAATGCTTTGTTTTGTTGTTTTTTAATAATTTAATTGATATACCATAATCAGCTGTATCTCCTCACTCCTAGGTCCTGAAAATTATTTATAAAAGGAAAACTCACCCCCTTCAAGATTTTTCCGGTTGGGATGTACACAACAAATCTTGTCAAAGAAATCCTACCTAATTAACGGTATTTTTCAAATAATTTCAAAATTAATCTTTTCGACTATTTATTCATATTTAATATTTTATTCTTGCTCGATTCATATAAATTAGCTGATATTTAAAATTCGTGATATAGATGTGCCGGAAAATTATAAATTATTTAGGTCGAACTATTTTGTTGTTTTCATTCCTTTTTAATTTTTTATAAAAATTTATAAGAAAATTCATTCCGAATTGCGCAAACTTTTAATTATTTCGATTCTGAATAAATTAAATATCTGTTTAAAACTTTCTTCTTAATTTCACTGTTTCCACCAATATTTTAAAGTATCTACAATTAATTTTTTTTCGAATTGTTACTTTTAGAACAAAGGTTTGAGCGTTTATTATTGTTTCCTTTTTGTTTTTGTGTTTCTTTTAAACTAAGATGTCAGTATTTACGATTAATATTTTTAAACAAAATTGATACTAAATTATAATCTTTTTTTAAATATCACTTTGCGAACACGTTCACTTTTTTGCACTATTCACTTTTAACACTTTAACACTGTTAAGCACTGAGTTTAAACTGTATTTATTTTCACTGTTTAATTAAATTAAACTGACTTATTAAAATTTCACTGATTTTAGTACTCGTACACTTCACTAAATTCTCTAAGTCCAGGGGCTTATTTAAAATTTAACACTTAAAGATTTTTCACTGTTAATCCTACCAAAGAACGTAGTACTGCCACGTAACAACTTTTCAAATCCTCGGCGCGACTGTCTCCTGACTGATGTGTCCCATCTTTTATACCCCTCTCAGGTTCCAAAAGACGTATCTGAATTTCTCTTGATGCTTAATTCTATCTCCTATCAACTCGTAAACTTGATCATCCCTCTCACTAATATTGATTGTACATCCATACGATCTTTTGTCGTCCAGCTCTGGGCGTCAGTTAGTTTTTTCTCTCACGTCGCTAGCTCGATAGGGTCCGAATCGGGTAAGTCTGCGTTCATTGCCCAGGCTTCCTTTGTCCCATGGTTCATACAAAATGTAGTTAAAATATCATGATTTTGCGTTCCTTTTTTTTCTCAATTCGCGATAGGTCCGTCCTCAGTAACATATATATAGATCTCAATTTTATGCATCTTGTGCGAAACATGATTAAATCCATGGCGAAATCTTTACTATGCATTTTTGAATTTCGATTTGTCTAAAATCTACTTAATTTTATTGTCACCTATATGAGCTTTTCCATTTTCACCCGTACCTTCTTTCTTTATGTCGCAGATTTGAGTTTTACCTTTTTCCTCTTGAATTTTCTTTATTCAGATGTTTCTCTCCACAAATTCCTTCTTTATTCTTATGTTATTTCTCATAACTCTATAACTAATTATATTCCAAGCTGTATTTATTTATTTCACGGATAAATTAGAATTGTATCGCTTTTCTCCACTTGGATCAATCTTTATCACCGTTCTTTACCCTTTCTTTATTTTTCCTCGCTTTTCCCGATGTGTGTGGTCTCCAGGAAAATTTCATACTTCATTTATTATTAATTAATATATATTTTTCCACACTTCCATGGGAGATATACCTTATTTGACTCTGGGATATCTGTCACTTTTATTGCCTTACTCGATCTCCGCCCCATCTCCTATCTCTTACATACACGATTTCACATATTTCATACGTCTGGACACCTGTTTACGTTTCAAATTTATGTACTACGGCCGTAAATTTAATTTAATTTTAGAGCCATTAGTTTTAATCTATTTTGCTTTATCTAAATATCCCATAAGCTCCACGTAAAATTTTATTGGTTTTCTAATCGTTTATTACCTTAACGTAAATAAGAATCATGTTCGAATTTCGATTGTTTATCCTTTAAAATACACATGAGACCGTCAACCTTTTATCTTGTTTCGATCCCTCTGTAATCTTGTGTAACTCTAATATCTATCTACCCTGATAATCATGTAAAATGCCTACGTTTCCTGAATTTAATCTATCGCTAAATGTTTAGTTTTATTGCCTTCCTATGGTACCCTATTTTCATGTCCCTAGGACCTTTGTAGCAGCTCAAAATCTCTGTATTTTCCTTCGCCCAGTCTCTGCACTTTTTCTAAAATGTCTATTTTAATGCGAGATTTTCATTCCCAAATTGATTTTCCAATATGTCCGCTTCATCTTAAATTGATAACGATTAGTTTCTAATGTTCCTAACACTTTCGTTTTCCTTTATTACGATTTTCTATATAACTTGACACCCTACTTCTATCATAATTAATTGCACTACAGTTGAAAATTCTGCCAGTGATTTTCCTAGGTTTTTCCGCCTTCTCTTATACTATTACGTTCATAATTTTTCCATTGCATTTTCGTGTGTGTGTTTTTCAACTTGTAAAATCTTCAAAGCACTCGATTTCAATGGTTCGCTATCACCTAAATGTCTCAGTTATTGTAAACATTCCCAGGATTTGTTCCCTTGAACGTCGATTGTTTACTCTATAGTGCGTTCGCCTCTAATTTCTGTGAGAATGAAGAAGCCATTACTTATCTTTTTTATCGCCGGGTCCAAAGTTCATTTCTTTGTCTTCCATAGACACACACCCTTCCGTTCACTGATTGGTCATTCAAAATTTTATAGCTTTTTGTTTAGATCCAATTGGTTGACAAAATTCAATGTTTATTTTGAAGCCTAAAAAGGGGAATCCTTTCTCGCCCTAGACGATTTTAATGACCTCTGTGTTTGCGCTCTAGAACCTCGATATAATTCCAACTATTACAGGTGCCTACTGAAAAACAAACTGAATCAATTTGAACCTCAACAGATGTCGCTAGAATGACGGTTTTCATAAATAATTTGAATATTTTTAGCAGCTATGGTTTATCTGTTTTTCACTGTGATTTAAGCCTTTCATCACAACTGATTGTGGTTGAGACCTTGATTTAAACAATGATTCCAAAATTTCAGCCCGTTCGGAACCATAGAGCCAGAAAAAATACCTTTTAAAGTTCGAACCCAACTCTTGCAATAGTGCCCATAAAAATTTTTTTTTTTCTAGAAACGCAAATTTTCAAAAATACCTAAACTGATTGTGGTTGAGACGAAGATTTAAACCATGATTCCGAAATTTCAGCTTGTTTGAGGCCATAGAGCCAGAAAAAATACCCTTTATATTTCGAACCCAAGTATTGCAATAGCGTCCGTAAGAATGATGATTTTTCTAGAAATGCAACTTTTTGAAAATATTTTTACTGATTGTGGTTGAGACCTTGATTTTTAAAATGATTCCGAATTTTCAGCCCGTTCGGAGCCATAGAGCCAGAAAAAATGCCCTTAAATGTTCGGACCCAAGTATTGCAATAGCGCCCGTAAGAATGATGATTTTTCTAGATATGAAACTTTTTGAAAATATTTTTACAGATTGTGGTTGAGACTTTTATTTTTACAATAATTCCAAAATTTCAGCCCGTTTGGAGCCATAGAGCAAGAAAAAATGCCCTTTAAATTTCGAACACAAGTATTGCAATAGCGCCCGTAAGAATGATGATTTTTCTAGATATGCAACTTTTTGAAAATATTTTTACAGATTGTGGTTGAGACTTTTATTTTTACAATAATTCCAAAATTTCAGCCCGTTCGGAGCCATAGAGCCAGAAAAAATGCCCTTTAAAATTCGAACCCAAGTATTGCAATAGCGCCCGTAAGAATGATGATTTTTCTAGAAATGCAACTTTTTGAAAATATTTTTACTGATTGTGGTTGAGACTTTGATTTTTACAATGATTCCAAAATTTCAGCCCGTTCAGAGCCATAGAGCCAGAAAAAATTCCCTTTAAATTTCGGACCCAAGTATTTGCAATAGCGCACGTAAGAATGATGATTTTTCTAGAAATGCAACTTTTTGAAAATATTTTTACTGATTGAGGTTGAGACCTTGATTTTTACAATGATTCCGAATTTTCAGCCCGTTCGGATCCGAAGAGCCAGAAAAAATGCTCTTTAAATTTCGGACCCAAGTATTGCAATAGCGCCCGTAAGAATGATGATTTTTCTAGATATGCAACTTTTTGAAAATATTTTTACAGATTGTGGTTGAGACCTTTATTTTTACAATAATTCCAAAATTTCAGCCCGTTCGGAGCCATAGAGTCAGAAAAAATGCCCTTTAAATTTCGAACCCAAGTATTGCAATAGCGCCGGTAAGAATGATGGTTTATCTAGAAATGCAACTATTTGAAAATATGTTTACTGATTGTGGTTGAGACCTTGATTTTAACAATGATTCCAAAATTTCAGCCCGTTCGGAACCATAGAGCCAGAAAAAATACCTTTTAAAGTTCGAACCCAACTCTTGCAATAGTGCCCACAAAAATAATTATTTTTCTAGAAACGCAAATTTTCAAAAATACCTAATCGGATTGTGGTTGAGACGAAGATTTAAACCATGATTCCGTAATTTCAGCCCGTTCGAGGCCATACAGCCAGAAAAAATGACCTTTAAATTTCGAACCCAAGTATTGCAATAGCGCCCGTAAGAATGATGATTTTTCTAGAAATGCAACTTTTTGAAAATATTTTTGCTGATTGTGGTTGAGACTTTGATTTTTACAATGATTCCAAAATTTCAGCACGTTCGGAGCCATAAAGCCAGAAAAAATGCCCTTTAAATTTCGAACTCGCGGATTGCAATAGCGCCAGTAAGAATGATGATTTTTCTAGAAATGCAACTTTCTGAAAATATTTTTACTGATTGATGTTGAGACCTTGATTTTTACAATGATTCCGAAATTTCAGCCCGTTCGGAACCATAAAGCAAGAAAAAATACGTTTTAAAGTTCGAACCCAACTCTTGCAATAGTGCCCATAAAAATAATTATTTTTCTAGAAATGCAAATTTTCAAAAATAACTAAACTGATTGTGGTTGAGAAGAAGATTTAAACCATGATTCCGAAATTTCAGCCCGTTCGGAACCATAGAGCCATAAAAAATACCTTTTAAAGTTCGAACCCAACTCTTGCAATAGTGCCCATGAAAATAATTATTTTTCTAGAAACGCAAATTTTCAAAAATACCTAAACTGATTGTGGTTGAGACGAAGATTTAAACCATGATTCCGAAATTTCAGCCCGTTCAAGGCCATAGAGCCAGAAAAAATGCCCTTTAAATTTCGAACCCAAGTATTGCAATAGCGCCCGTAAGAATAATGATTTTTCTAGAAATGCAACTATTTGAAAATATTTTTGCTGATTGTGGTTGAGACTTTGATTTTTACAAAAATTCCAAAATTTCAGCACGTTCGGAGCCATAAAGCCAGAAAAAATGCCCTTTAAATTTTGAACCCAAGTATTGCAATAGCGCCCGTAAGAATGATGATTTTTCTAGAAAAGCAACTTTTTGAAAATATTTTTACTGATTGTGGTTGAGACCTTGATTTTTACAATGATTCCCAAATTTCAGCCCGTTCGGAACCATAGAGCCAGAAAAAATACGTTTTAAAGTTCGAACCTAATTCTCGCAATAGTGCCCATAAAAATAATTATTTTTCTAGAAACGCAAATTTTCAAAAATAATTAAACTGATTGTGGTTGAGAAGAAGATTTAAACCATGATTCCGAAATTTCAGCCCGTTCGGAACCATAGAGCCATAAAAAATACCTTTTAAAGTTCGAACCCAACTCTTGCAATAGTGCCCATAAAAATAATTATTTTTCTAGAAACGCAAATTTTCAAAAATACCTAAACTGATTGTGGTTGAGACGAAGATTTAAACCATGATTCCGAAATTTCAGCCCGTTCGAGGCCATAGAGCCAGAACAAATGCCCTTTAAATTTCGAACCCAAGTATTGCAATAGCGCCCGTAAGAATGATGATTTTTCTAGAAAAGCAACTTTTTGAAAATAATTTTACTGATTGTGGTTGAGACCTTGATTTTTACAATGATTCCGAAATTTCAGCCCGTTCGGAGCCATAGAGCCAGAAAAATTGCCATTTCAATTTCGAACCCAAGTATTGCAATAGCGCCCGTAAGAATGATGATTTTTCTAGAAATGCAACTTTTTGAAAATATTTTTACTGATTGTGGTTAAGATCTTGATTTTTACATTGATTCAGAAATTTCAGCCCGTTCGGAGCCATAGAGCCAGAAAAAATGCCCTTTAAATTTCGGACCCAAGTATTGCAATAGCGCCCGTAAGAATGATGATTTTTCTAGAAATGCAACTTTTTGAAAATATTTTTGCTGATTGTGGTTGAGACTTTGATTTTTACAATGATTCCAAAATTTCAGCACGTTCGGAGCCATAAAGCCAGAAAAAATGCCCTTTAAATTTCGAACCCGCGTATTGCAATAGCGCCAGTAAGAATGATGATTTTTCTTGAAAAGCAACTTTTTGAAAATATTTTTACTGATTGTGGTTGAGACCTTGATTTTTACAATGATTCCGACATTTCTGCCCGTTCGGAACCATAGAGCCATAAAAAATACCTTTTAAAGTTCGAACCCAACTCTCGCAATAGTGCCCATAAAAAAAATTATTTTTCTAGAAACGCAAATTTTCAAAAATACCTAAACTGATTATGGTTGAGACGAAGATTTAAACGATGATTCCGAAATTTCAGCCCGTTCGGAACCATAGAGCCAGAAAAAATAACTATTAAAGTTCGAACCCAACTTTTGCAATAGTGACCATAAAAATATTTTTTTTTCTAGAAACGCAAATTTTCAAAAATACCTAATCTGATCGTGGTTGAGACGAAGATTTAAACCATGATTCCGTAATTTCAGCCCGTTCGAGGCCATACAGCCAGAACAAATGACCTTTAAATTTCGAACCCAAGTATTGCAATAGCGCCCGTAAGAATGATGATTTTTCTAGAAATGCACCTTTTTGAAAATATTTTTACAGATTGTGGTTGAGACTTTTATTTTTACAATAATTCCAAAATTTCAGCCCGTTCGGAGCCATAGAGCCAGAAAAAATGCCCTTTAAATTTCGAACTCGCGGATTGCAATAGCGCCAGTAAGAATGATGATTTTTCTAGAAATGCAACTTTCTGAAAATATTTTTACTGATTGATGTTGAGACCTTGATTTTTACAATGATTCCGAAATTTCAGCCCGTTCGGAACCATAAAGCAAGAAAAAATACGTTTTAAAGTTCGAACCCAACTCTTGCAATAGTGCCCATAAAAATAATTATTTTTCTAGAAATGCAAATTTTCAAAAATAAGTAAACTGATTGTGGTTGAGAAGAAGATTTAAACCATGATTCCGAAATTTCAGCCCGTTCGGAACCATAGAGCCATAAAAAATACCTTTTAAAGTTCGAACCCAACTCTTGCAATAGTGCCCATGAAAATAATTATTTTTCTAGAAACGCAAATTTTCAAAAATACCTAAACTGATTGTGGTTGAGACGAAGATTTAAACCATGATTCCGAAATTTCAGCCCGTTCAAGGCCATAGAGCCAGAAAAAATGCCCTTTAAATTTCGAACCCAAGTATTGCAATAGCGCCCGTAAGAATAATGATTTTTCTAGAAATGCAACTATTTGAAAATATTTTTGCTGATTGTGGTTGAGACTTTGATTTTTACAAAAATTCCAAAATTTCAGCACGTTCGGAGCCATAAAGCCAGAAAAAATGCCCTTTAAATTTTGAACCCAAGTATTGCAATAGCGCCCGTAAGAATGATGATTTTTCTAGAAAAGCAACTTTTTGAAAATATTTTTACTGATTGTGGTTGAGACCTTGATTTTTACAATGATTCCCAAATTTCAGCCCGTTCGGAACCATAGAGCCAGAAAAAATACGTTTTAAAGTTCGAACCTAATTCTCGCAATAGTGCCCATAAAAATAATTATTTTTCTAGAAACGCAAATTTTCAAAAATAATTAAACTGATTGTGGTTGAGAAGAAGATTTAAACCATGATTCCGAAATTTCAGCCCGTTCGGAACCATAGAGCCATAAAAAATACCTTTTAAAGTTCGAACCCAACTCTTGCAATAGTGCCCATAAAAATAATTATTTTTCTAGAAACGCAAATTTTCAAAAATACCTAAACTGATTGTGGTTGAGACGAAGATTTAAACCATGATTCCGAAATTTCAGCCCGTTCGAGGCCATAGAGCCAGAACAAATGCCCTTTAAATTTCGAACCCAAGTATTGCAATAGCGCCCGTAAGAATGATGATTTTTCTAGAAAAGCAACTTTTTGAAAATAATTTTACTGATTGTGGTTGAGACCTTGATTTTTACAATGATTCCGAAATTTCAGCCCGTTCGGAGCCATAGAGCCAGAAAAATTGCCATTTCAATTTCGAACCCAAGTATTGCAATAGCGCCCGTAAGAATGATGATTTTTCTAGAAATGCAACTTTTTGAAAATATTTTTACTGATTGTGGTTAAGATCTTGATTTTTACATTGATTCAGAAATTTCAGCCCGTTCGGAGCCATAGAGCCAGAAAAAATGCCCTTTAAATTTCGGACCCAAGTATTGCAATAGCGCCCGTAAGAATGATGATTTTTCTAGAAATGCAACTTTTTGAAAATATTTTTGCTGATTGTGGTTGAGACTTTGATTTTTACAATGATTCCAAAATTTCAGCACGTTCGGAGCCATAAAGCCAGAAAAAATGCCCTTTAAATTTCGAACCCGCGTATTGCAATAGCGCCAGTAAGAATGATGATTTTTCTTGAAAAGCAACTTTTTGAAAATATTTTTACTGATTGTGGTTGAGACCTTGATTTTTACAATGATTCCGACATTTCTGCCCGTTCGGAACCATAGAGCCATAAAAAATACCTTTTAAAGTTCGAACCCAACTCTCGCAATAGTGCCCATAAAAAAAATTATTTTTCTAGAAACGCAAATTTTCAAAAATACCTAAACTGATTATGGTTGAGACGAAGATTTAAACGATGATTCCGAAATTTCAGCCCGTTCGGAACCATAGAGCCAGAAAAAATAACTATTAAAGTTCGAACCCAACTTTTGCAATAGTGACCATAAAAATATTTTTTTTTCTAGAAACGCAAATTTTCAAAAATACCTAATCTGATCGTGGTTGAGACGAAGATTTAAACCATGATTCCGTAATTTCAGCCCGTTCGAGGCCATACAGCCAGAACAAATGACCTTTAAATTTCGAACCCAAGTATTGCAATAGCGCCCGTAAGAATGATGATTTTTCTAGAAATGCACCTTTTTGAAAATATTTTTACAGATTGTGGTTGAGACTTTTATTTTTACAATAATTCCAAAATTTCAGCCCGTTCGGAGCCATAGAGCCAGAAAAAATGCCCTTTAAATTTCGAACTCGCGGATTGCAATAGCGCCAGTAAGAATGATGATTTTTCTAGAAATGCAACTTTCTGAAAATATTTTTACTGATTGATGTTGAGACCTTGATTTTTACAATGATTCCGAAATTTCAGCCCGTTCGGAACCATAAAGCAAGAAAAAATACGTTTTAAAGTTCGAACCCAACTCTTGCAATAGTGCCCATAAAAATAATTATTTTTCTAGAAATGCAAATTTTCAAAAATAAGTAAACTGATTGTGGTTGAGAAGAAGATTTAAACCATGATTCCGAAATTTCAGCCCGTTCGGAACCATAGAGCCATAAAAAATACCTTTTAAAGTTCGAACCCAACTCTTGCAATAGTGCCCATGAAAATAATTATTTTTCTAGAAACGCAAATTTTCAAAAATACCTAAACTGATTGTGGTTGAGACGAAGATTTAAACCATGATTCCGAAATTTCAGCCCGTTCAAGGCCATAGAGCCAGAAAAAATGCCCTTTAAATTTCGAACCCAAGTATTGCAATAGCGCCCGTAAGAATGATGATTTTTCTAGAAAAGCAACTTTTTGAAAATATTTTTACTGATTGTGGTTGAGATCTTGATTTTTACAATGATTCCGAAATTTTAGCCCGTTCGGAGCCATAGAGCCAGAAAAATTGCCATTTCAATTTCGAACCCAAGTATTGCAATAGCGCCCGTAAGAATGATGATTTTTCTAGAAATGCACCTTTTTGAAAATATTTTTGCTGATTGTGGTTGAGACTTTGATTTTTACAATGATTCCAAAATTTCAGCACGTTCGGAGCCATAAAGCCAGAAAAAATGCCCTTTAAATTTCGAACCCGCGTATTGCAATAGCGCCAGTAAGAATGATGATTTTTCTAGAAATGCAACTTTCTGAAAATATTTTTACTGATTGATGTTGAGACCTTGATTTTTACAATGATTCCGAAATTTCAGCCCGTTCGGAACCATAGAGCCATAAAAAATACCTTTTAAAGTTCGAACCCAACTCTTGCAATAGTGCCCATAAAAATAATTATTTTTCTAGAAACGCAAATTTTCAAAAATACCTAAACTGATTGTGGTTGAGACGAAGATTTAAACCATGATTCCGAAATTTCAGCCCGTTCGAGGCCATAGAGCCAGAACAAATGCCCTTTAAATTTCGAACCCAAGTATTGCAATAGCGCCCGTAAGAATGATGATTTTTCTAGAAAAGCAACTTTTTGAAAATATTTTTACTGATTGTGGTTGAGACCTTGATTTTTACAATGATTCCGAAATTTTAGCCCGTTCGGAGCCATAGAGCCAGAAAAATTGCCATTTCAATTTCGAACCCAAGTATTGCAATAGCGCCCGTAAGAATGATGATTTTTCTAGAAATGCAACTTTTTGAAAATATTTTTACTGATTGTGGTTAAGATCTTGATTTTTTCATTGATTCAGAAATTTCAGCCCGTTCGGAGCCATAGAGCCAGAAAAAATGCCCTTTAAATTTCGGACCCAAGTATTGCAATAGCGCCCGTAAGAATGATGATTTTTCTAGAAATGCAACTTTTTGAAAATATTTTTGCTGATTGTGGTTGAGACTTTGATTTTTACAATGATTCCAAAATTTCAGCACGTTCGGAGCCATAAAGCCAGAAAAAATGCCCTTTAAATTTCGAACCCGCGTATTGCAATAGCGCCAGTAAGAATGATGATTTTTCTAGAAAAGCAACTTTTTGAAAATATTTTTACTGATTGTGGTTGAGACCTTGATTTTTACAATGATTCCGACATTTCTGCCCGTTCGGAACCATAGAGCCAGAAAAAATACGTTTTAAAGTTAGAACCCAATTCTTGCAATAGTGCCCATAAAAATAATTATTTTTCTAGAAACGCAAATTTTCAAAAATACCTAATCTGATCGTGGTTGAGACGAAGATTTAAACCATGATTCCGTAATTTCAGCCCGATCGAGGCCATACAGCCAGAACAAATGACCTTTAAATTTCGAACCCAAGTATTGCAATAGCGCCCGTAAGAATGATGATTTTTCTAGAAATGCACCTTTTTGAAAATATTTTTGCTGATTGTTGTTGAGACTTTGATTTTTACAATGATTCCAAAATTTCAGCACGTTCGGAGCCATAAAGCCAGAAAAAATGCCCTTTAAATTTCGAACCCGCGTATTGCAATAGCGCCAGTAAGAATGATGATTTTTCTAGAAATGCAACTTTCTGAAAATATTTTTACTGATTGATGTTGAGACCTTGATTTTTACAATGATTCCGACATTTCTGCCCGTTCGGAACCATAGAGCCATAAAAAATACCTTTTAAAGTTCGAACCCAACTCTCGCAATAGTGCCCATAAAAAAAATTATTTTTCTAGAAACGCAAATTTTCAAAAATACCTAAACTGATTATGGTTGAGACGAAGATTTAAACGATGATTCCGAAATTTCAGCCCGTTCGGAACCATAGAGCCAGAAAAAATAACTATTAAAGTTCGAACCCAACTTTTGCAATAGTGACCATAAAAATATTTTTTTTTCTAGAAACGCAAATTTTCAAAAATACCTAATCTGATCGTGGTTGAGACGAAGATTTAAACCATGATTCCGTAATTTCAGCCCGTTCGAGGCCATACAGCCAGAACAAATGACCTTTAAATTTCGAACCCAAGTATTGCAATAGCGCCCGTAAGAATGATGATTTTTCTAGAAATGCACCTTTTTGAAAATATTTTTACAGATTGTGGTTGAGACTTTTATTTTTACAATAATTCCAAAATTTCAGCCCGTTCGGAGCCATAGAGCCAGAAAAAATGCCTTTTAAAGTTCGAACCCAACTCTCGCAATAGTGCCCATAAAAAAAATTATTTTTCTAGAAACGCAAATTTTCAAAAATACCTAAACTGATTATGGTTGAGACGAAGATTTAAACCATGATTCCGTAATTTCAGCCCGATCGAGGCCATACAGCCAGAACAAATGACCTTTAAATTTCGAACCCAAGTATTGCAATAGCGCCCGTAAGAATGATGATTTTTCTAGAAATGCACCTTTTTGAAAATATTTTTGCTGATTGTTGTTGAGACTTTGATTTTTACAATGATTCCAAAATTTCAGCACGTTCGGAGCCATAAAGCCAGAAAAAATGCCCTTTAAATTTCGAACCCGCGTATTGCAATAGCGCCAGTAAGAATGATGATTTTTCTAGAAATGCAACTTTCTGAAAATATTTTTACTGATTGATGTTGAGACCTTGATTTTTACAATGATTCCGACATTTCTGCCCGTTCGGAACCATAGAGCCATAAAAAATACCTTTTAAAGTTCGAACCCAACTCTCGCAATAGTGCCCATAAAAAAAATTATTTTTCTAGAAACGCAAATTTTCAAAAATACCTAAACTGATTATGGTTGAGACGAAGATTTAAACGATGATTCCGAAATTTCAGCCCGTTCGGAACCATAGAGCCAGAAAAAATAACTATTAAAGTTCGAACCCAACTTTTGCAATAGTGACCATAAAAATATTTTTTTTTCTAGAAACGCAAATTTTCAAAAATACCTAATCTGATCGTGGTTGAGACGAAGATTTAAACCATGATTCCGTAATTTCAGCCCGTTCGAGGCCATACAGCCAGAACAAATGACCTTTAAATTTCGAACTCGCGGATTGCAATAGCGCCAGTAAGAATGATGATTTTTCTAGAAATGCAACTTTCTGAAAATATTTTTACTGATTGATGTTGAGACCTTGATTTTTACAATGATTCCGAAATTTCAGCCCGTTCGGAACCATAAAGCAAGAAAAAATACGTTTTAAAGTTCGAACCCAACTCTTGCAATAGTGCCCATAAAAATAATTATTTTTCTAGAAATGCAAATTTTCAAAAATAAGTAAACTGATTGTGGTTGAGAAGAAGATTTAAACCATGATTCCGAAATTTCAGCCCGTTCGGAACCATAGAGCCATAAAAAATACCTTTTAAAGTTCGAACCCAACTCTTGCAATAGTGCCCATGAAAATAATTATTTTTCTAGAAACGCAAATTTTCAAAAATACCTAAACTGATTGTGGTTGAGACGAAGATTTAAACCATGATTCCGAAATTTCAGCCCGTTCAAGGCCATAGAGCCAGAAAAAATGCCCTTTAAATTTCGAACCCAAGTATTGCAATAGCGCCCGTAAGAATGATGATTTTTCTAGAAAAGCAACTTTTTGAAAATATTTTTACTGATTGTGGTTGAGACCTTGATTTTTACAATGATTCCGAAATTTTAGCCCGTTCGGAGCCATAGAGCCAGAAAAATTGCCATTTCAATTTCGAACCCAAGTATTGCAATAGCGCCCGTAAGAATGATGATTTTTCTAGAAATGCACCTTTTTGAAAATATTTTTGCTGATTGTGGTTGAGACTTTGATTTTTACAATGATTCCAAAATTTCAGCACGTTCGGAGCCATAAAGCCAGAAAAAATGCCCTTTAAATTTCGAACCCGCGTATTGCAATAGCGCCAGTAAGAATGATGATTTTTCTAGAAATGCAACTTTCTGAAAATATTTTTACTGATTGATGTTGAGACCTTGATTTTTACAATGATTCCGAAATTTCAGCCCGTTCGGAACCATAGAGCCATAAAAAATACCTTTTAAAGTTCGAACCCAACTCTTGCAATAGTGCCCATAAAAATAATTATTTTTCTAGAAACGCAAATTTTCAAAAATACCTAAACTGATTGTGGTTGAGACGAAGATTTAAACCATGATTCCGAAATTTCAGCCCGTTCGAGGCCATAGAGCCAGAACAAATGCCCTTTAAATTTCGAACCCAAGTATTGCAATAGCGCCCGTAAGAATGATGATTTTTCTAGAAAAGCAACTTTTTGAAAATATTTTTACTGATTGTGGTTGAGACCTTGATTTTTACAATGATTCCGAAATTTTAGCCCGTTCGGAGCCATAGAGCTAGAAAAATTGCCATTTCAATTTCGAACCCAAGTATTGCAATAGCGCCCGTAAGAATGATGATTTTTCTAGAAATGCAACTTTTTGAAAATATTTTTACTGATTGTGGTTAAGATCTTGATTTTTTCATTGATTCAGAAATTTCAGCCCGTTCGGAGCCATAGAGCCAGAATAAATGCCCTTTAAATTTCGGACCCAAGTATTGCAATAGCGCCCGTAAGAATGATGATTTTTCTAGAAATGCAACTTTTTGAAAATATTTTTGCTGATTGTGGTTGAGACTTTGATTTTTACAATGATTCCAAAATTTCAGCACGTTCGGAGCCATAAAGCCAGAAAAAATGCCCTTTAAATTTCGAACCCGCGTATTGCAATAGCGCCAGTAAGAATGATGATTTTTCTAGAAAAGCAACTTTTTGAAAATATTTTTACTGATTGTGGTTGAGACCTTGATTTTTACAATGATTCCGACATTTCTGCCCGTTCGGAACCATAGAGCCAGAAAAAATACGTTTTAAAGTTAGAACCCAATTCTTGCAATAGTGCCCATAAAAATAATTATTTTTCTAGAAACGCAAATTTTCAAAAATACCTAATCTGATCGTGGTTGAGACGAAGATTTAAACCATGATTCCGTAATTTCAGCCCGATCGAGGCCATACAGCCAGAACAAATGACCTTTAAATTTCGAACCCAAGTATTGCAATAGCGCCCGTAAGAATGATGATTTTTCTAGAAATGCACCTTTTTGAAAATATTTTTGCTGATTGTTGTTGAGACTTTGATTTTTACAATGATTCCAAAATTTCAGCACGTTCGGAGCCATAAAGCCAGAAAAAATGCCCTTTAAATTTCGAACCCGCGTATTGCAATAGCGCCAGTAAGAATGATGATTTTTCTAGAAATGCAACTTTCTGAAAATATTTTTACTGATTGATGTTGAGACCTTGATTTTTACAATGATTCCGAAATTTCAGCCCGTTCGGAACCATAAAGCATGAAAAAATACGTTTTAAAGTTCGAACCCAACCCTTGCAATAGTGCCCATAAAAATAATTATTTTTCTAGAAATGCAAATTTTCAAAAATAACTAAACTGATTGTGGTTGAGTAGAAGATTTAAACCATGATTCCGAAATTTCAGCCCTTTCGGAACCATAGAGCCATAAAAAATACCTTTTAAAGTTCGAACCCAACTCTCGCAATAGTGCCCATAAAAAAAATTATTTTTCTAGAAACGCAAATTTTCGAAAACACCTAAACTGATTGTGGTTGAGACGAAGATTTAAACGATGATTCCGAAATTTCAGCCCGTTCGGAACCATAGAGCCAGAAAAAATAACTATTAAAGTTCGAACCCAACTTTTGCAATAGCGCCCGTAAGAATGATGATTTTTCTAGAAACGCAAATTTTCAAAAATACCTAATCTGATCGTGGTTGAGACGAAGATTTAAACCATGATTCCGTAATTTCAGCCCGTTCGAGTCCATACAGCCAGAACAAATGCCCTTTAAATTTCGAACTCGCGGATTGCAATAGCGCCAGTAAGAATGATGATTTTTCTAGAAATGCAACTTTCTGAAAATATTTTTACTGATTGATGTTGAGACCTTGATTTTTACAATGATTCCGAAATTTCAGCCCGTTCGGAACCATAAAGCAAGAAAAAATACGTTTTAAAGTTCGAACCCAACTCTTGCAATAGTGCCCATAAAAATAATTATTTTTCTAGAAATGCAAATTTTCAAAAATAACTAAACTGATTGTGGTTGAGAAGAAGATTTAAACCATGATTCCGAAATTTCAGCCCGTTCGGAACCATAGAGCCATAAAAAATACCTTTTAAAGTTCGAACCCAACTCTTGCAATAGTGCCCATGAAAATAATTATTTTTCTAGAAACGCAAATTTTCAAAAATACCTAAACTGATTGTGGTTGAGACGAAGATTTAAACCATGATTCCGAAATTTCAGCCCGTTCAAGGCCATAGAGCCAGAAAAAATGCCCTTTAAATTTCGAACCCAAGTATTGCAATAGCGCCCGTAAGAATGATGATTTTTCTAGAAATGCAACTATTTGAAAATATTTTTGCTGATTGTGGTTGAGACTTTGATTTTTACAAAAATTCCAAAATTTCAGCACGTTCGGAGCCATAAAGCCAGAAAAAATGCCCTTTAAATTTTGAACCCAAGTATTGCAATAGCGCCCGTAAGAATGATGATTTTTCTAGAAAAGCAACTTTTTGAAAATATTTTTACTGATTGTGGTTGAGACCTTGATTTTTACAATGATTCCCAAATTTCAGCCCGTTCGGAACCATAGAGCCAGAAAAAATACGTTTTAAAGTTCGAACCTAATTCTCGCAATAGTGCCCATAAAAATAATTATTTTTCTAGAAACGCAAATTTTCAAAAATAATTAAACTGATTGTGGTTGAGAAGAAGATTTAAACCATGATTCCGAAATTTCAGCCCGTTCGGAACCATAGAGCCATAAAAAATACCTTTTAAAGTTCGAACCCAACTCTTGCAATAGTGCCCATAAAAATAATTATTTTTCTAGAAACGCAAATTTTCAAAAATACCTAAACTGATTGTGGTTGAGACGAAGATTTAAACCATGATTCCGAAATTTCAGCCCGTTCGAGGCCATAGAGCCAGAACAAATGCCCTTTAAATTTCGAACCCAAGTATTGCAATAGCGCCCGTAAGAATGATGATTTTTCTAGAAAAGCAACTTTTTGAAAATAATTTTACTGATTGTGGTTGAGACCTTGATTTTTACAATGATTCCGAAATTTCAGCCCGTTCGGAGCCATAGAGCCAGAAAAATTGCCATTTCAATTTCGAACCCAAGTATTGCAATAGCGCCCGTAAGAATGATGATTTTTCTAGAAATGCAACTTTTTGAAAATATTTTTACTGATTGTGGTTAAGATCTTGATTTTTACATTGATTCAGAAATTTCAGCCCGTTCGGAGCCATAGAGCCAGAAAAAATGCCCTTTAAATTTCGGACCCAAGTATTGCAATAGCGCCCGTAAGAATGATGATTTTTCTAGAAATGCAACTTTTTGAAAATATTTTTGCTGATTGTGGTTGAGACTTTGATTTTTACAATGATTCCAAAATTTCAGCACGTTCGGAGCCATAAAGCCAGAAAAAATGCCCTTTAAATTTCGAACCCGCGTATTGCAATAGCGCCAGTAAGAATGATGATTTTTCTTGAAAAGCAACTTTTTGAAAATATTTTTACTGATTGTGGTTGAGACCTTGATTTTTACAATGATTCCGACATTTCTGCCCGTTCGGAACCATAGAGCCATAAAAAATACCTTTTAAAGTTCGAACCCAACTCTCGCAATAGTGCCCATAAAAAAAATTATTTTTCTAGAAACGCAAATTTTCAAAAATACCTAAACTGATTATGGTTGAGACGAAGATTTAAACGATGATTCCGAAATTTCAGCCCGTTCGGAACCATAGAGCCAGAAAAAATAACTATTAAAGTTCGAACCCAACTTTTGCAATAGTGACCATAAAAATATTTTTTTTTCTAGAAACGCAAATTTTCAAAAATACCTAATCTGATCGTGGTTGAGACGAAGATTTAAACCATGATTCCGTAATTTCAGCCCGTTCGAGGCCATACAGCCAGAACAAATGACCTTTAAATTTCGAACCCAAGTATTGCAATAGCGCCCGTAAGAATGATGATTTTTCTAGAAATGCACCTTTTTGAAAATATTTTTACAGATTGTGGTTGAGACTTTTATTTTTACAATAATTCCAAAATTTCAGCCCGTTCGGAGCCATAGAGCCAGAAAAAATGCCCTTTAAATTTCGAACTCGCGGATTGCAATAGCGCCAGTAAGAATGATGATTTTTCTAGAAATGCAACTTTCTGAAAATATTTTTAATGATTGATGTTGAGACCTTGATTTTTACAATGATTCCGAAATTTCAGCCCGTTCGGAACCATAAAGCAAGAAAAAATACGTTTTAAAGTTCGAACCCAACTCTTGCAATAGTGCCCATAAAAATAATTATTTTTCTAGAAATGCAAATTTTCAAAAATAAGTAAACTGATTGTGGTTGAGAAAAAGATTTAAACCATGATTCCGAAATTTCAGCCCGTTCGGAACCATAGAGCCATAAAAAATACCTTTTAAAGTTCGAACCCAACTCTTGCAATAGTGCCCATGAAAATAATTATTTTTCTAGAAACGCAAATTTTCAAAAATACCTAAACTGATTGTGGTTGAGACAAAGATTTAAACCATGATTCCGAAATTTCAGCCCGTTCAAGGCCATAGAGCCAGAAAAAATGCCCTTCAAATTTCGAACCCAAGTATTGCAATAGCGCCCGTAAGAATGATGATTTTTCTAGAAAAGCAACTTTTTGAAAATATTTTTACTGATTGTGGTTGAGACCTTGATTTTTACAATGATTCCGAAATTTTAGCCCGTTCGGAGCCATAGAGCCAGAAAAATTGCCATTTCAATTTCGAACCCAAGTATTGCAATAGCGCCCGTAAGAATGATGATTTTTCTAGAAATGCACCTTTTTGAAAATATTTTTGCTGATTGTGGTTGAGACTTTGATTTTTACAATGATTCCAAAATTTCAGCACGTTCGGAGCCATAAAGCCAGAAAAAATGCCCTTTAAATTTCGAACCCGCGTATTGCAATAGCGCCAGTAAGAATGATGATTTTTCTAGAAATGCAACTTTCTGAAAATATTTTTACTGATTGATGTTGAGACCTTGATTTTTACAATGATTCCGAAATTTCAGCCCGTTCGGAACCATAGAGCCATAAAAAATACCTTTTAAAGTTCGAACCCAACTCTTGCAATAGTGCCCATAAAAATAATTATTTTTCTAGAAACGCAAATTTTCAAAAATACTTAAACTTATTGTGGTTGAGACGAAGATTTAAACCATGATTCCGAAATTTCAGCCCGTTCGAGGCCATAGAGCCAGAACAAATGCCCTTTAAATTTCGAACCCAAGTATTGCAATAGCGCCCGTAAGAATGATGATTTTTCTAGAAAAGCAACTGTTTGAAAATATTTTTACTGATTGTGGTTGAGACCTTGATTTTTACAATGATTCCGAAATTTTAGCCCGTTCGGAGCCATAGAGCCAGAAAAATTGCCATTTCAATTTCGAACCCAAGTATTGCAATAGCGCCCGTAAGAATGATGATTTTTCTAGAAATGCACCTTTTTGAAAATATTTTTGCTGATTGTTGTTGAGACTTTGATTTTTACAATGATTCCAAAATTTCAGCACGTTCGGAGCCATAAAGCCAGAAAAAATGCCCTTTAAATTTCGAACCCGCGTATTGCAATAGCGCCAGTAAGAATGATGATTTTTCTAGAAATGCAACTTTCTGAAAATATTTTTACTGATTGATGTTGAGACCTTGATTTTTACAATGATTCCGAAATTTCAGCCCGTTCGGAACCATAAAGCATGAAAAAATACGTTTTAAAGTTCGAACCCAACCCTTGCAATAGTGCCCATAAAAATAATTATTTTTCTAGAAATGCAAATTTTCAAAAATAACTAAACTGATTGTGGTTGAGTAGAAGATTTAAACCATGATTCCGAAATTTCAGCCCGTTCGGAACCATAGAGCCATAAAAAATACCTTTTAAAGTTCGAACCCAACTCTCGCAATAGTGCCCATAAAAAAAATTATTTTTCTAGAAACGCAAATTTTCGAAAACACCTAAACTGATTGTGGTTGAGACGAAGATTTAAACGATGATTCCGAAATTTCAGCCCGTTCGGAACCATAGAGCCAGAAAAAATAACTATTAAAGTTCGAACCCAACTTTTGCAATAGCGCCCGTAAGAATGATGATTTTTCTAGAAACGCAAATTTTCAAAAATACCTAATCTGATCGTGGTTGAGACGAAGATTTAAACCATGATTCCGTAATTTCAGCCCGTTCGAGTCCATACAGCCAGAACAAATGACCTTTAAATTTCGAACCCAAGTATTGCAATAGCGCCCGTAAGAATGATGATTTTTCTAGAAATGCACCTTTTTGAAAATATTTTTGCTGATTGTGGTTGAGACTTTGATTTTTACAATGATTCCAAAATTTCAGCACGTTCGGAGCCATAAAGCCAGAAAAAATGCCCTTTAAATTTCGAACCCGCGTATTGCAATAGCGCCAGTAAGAATGATGATTTTTCTAGAAATGAAACTTTCTGAAAATATTTTTACTGATTGATGTTGAGACCTTGATTTTTACAATGATTCCGAAATTTCAGCCCGTTCGGAACCATAAAGCATGAAAAAATACGTTTTAAAGTTCGAACCCAACCCTTGCAATAGTGCCCATAAAAATAATTATTTTTCTAGAAATGCAAATTTTCAAAAATAACTAAACTGATTGTGGTTGAGTAGAAGATTTAAACCATGATTCCGAAATTTCAGCCCGTTCGGAACCATAGAGCCATAAAAAATACCTTTTAAACTTCGAACCCAACTGTTGCAATAGTGTCCATAAAAATAATTATTTTTCTAGAAACGCAAATTTTCAAAAATACCTAAGCTGATTGTGGTTGAGACGAAGATTTAAACCATGATTCTGAAATTTCAGCCCGTCCGGATCCATAGAGCCAGAAAAAAGGCCTTTTAAAGTTCGAACCCAAGTCTTGCAATAATGCCCGTAAGAATAATGATTTTTCTAGAAATGCAACTTTTTGAAAATATTTTTACTGATTGTGGTTGAGACCTTGATTTTTACAAAGATTTTGAAATTTCAGCCCGTTCGGAACCATAAAGCAAGAAAAAATACGTTTTAAAGTTCGAACCCAACTCTTGCAATAGTGCCCATAAAAATAATTATTTTTCTAGAAATGCAAATTTTCGAAAATACCTAAACTGATTGTGGTTGAGAAGAAGATTTAAACCATGATTCCGAAATTTCAGCCCGTTCGAGGCCATAGAGCCCGAAAAAATGCCCTTTAAATTTCGAACCCAAGTATTGCAATAGCGCCCGTAAGAATGATGATTTTTCTAGATATGAAACTTTTTGAAAATATTTTTACAGATTGTGGTTGAGACTTTTATTTTTACAATAATTCCAAAATTTCAGCCCGTTCAGAGCCATAGAGCCAGAAAAAATGCCCTTTAAATTTCGAACCCAAGTATTGCAATAGCGCCCGTAAGAATGATGATTTTTCTAGAAATGCAACTTTTTGATAATATTTTTACTGATTGTGGTTGAGACCTTGATTTTTACAATGATTCCGAAATTTCAGCCCGTTCGGAGCCATAGAGCCAGAAAAAATGCCCTTAAAATTTCGGACCCAAGTATTGCAATAGCGCCCGTAAGAATGATGATTTTTCTAGATATGAAACTTTTTGAAAATATTTTTACAGATTGTGGTTGAGACTTTTATTTTTACAATAATTCCAAAATTTCAGCCCGTTCAGAGCCATAGAGCCAGAAAAAATGCCCTTTAAATTTCGAACCCAAGTATTGCAATAGCGCCCGTAAGAATGATGATTTTTCTAGAAATGCAACTTTTTGAAAATATTTTTGATGATTGTGGTTGAGACCTTGATTTTAACAATGATTCCGAAATTTCATCCCGTTCGGAACCATAGAGCCAAAAAAAATACATTTTTAAAATTGGAACCCAATTCTTGCAATAGTGCCCATAATCATAATTATTTTTCTAGAAACGCAAATTTTCCAAAATACCTAAACTGATTGTGGTTGAGACGAAGATTTTAACCATGATTCCGAAATTTCAGGCCGTTCGAGGCCATAGAGCCAGAAAAAATGGCCTTTGAATTGCAAAATAGCGCCCGTAAGAATGATGATTTTTCTAGAAATGCAACTTTTTGATAATATTTTTACTGATTGTGGTTTAGACCTTGATTTTTACAATGATTACGAAATTTTAGCCCGTTCGGAGCCATAGAGCCAGAAAAAATGCCCATTAAATTTCGAACCCAAGTATTGCAATAGCGCCGGTAAGAATGATGATTTTTTTAGAAATGCAACTATTTGAAAATATTTTTACCCATTGTGGTTGAGACCTTGTTTTTACAATGATTCCGAAAGTTCAGCCCGTTCGGAACCATAGAGCCAGAAAAAATGCCCTTTAAATTTCGAACCCAAGTATTGAAATAGCGCCCGTAAGAATGATGATTTTTCTAGAAATGCAACTTTTTGAAAATATTTTTACTGATTGTGGTTAAAACCTTGATTTTTACAATGATTCCGAAATTTCAGCCCGTTCGGAGCCATAGACACAGAAAAAATGCCCTTTAAATTTCGGACCCAAGTATTGCAATAGCGCCCGTAAGAATGATGATTTTTCTAGAAATGCAACTTTTTGAAAATATTTTTACTGATTGTGGTTGAGACCTTGATTTTTACAATGATTCCGAAATTTCAGTCCGTTCGGAACCATAAAGCAAGAAAAAATACGTTTTAAAGTTCGAACCCAACTCTTGCAATAGTGCCCATAAAAATAATTATTTTTCTAGAAATGCAAATTTTCGAAAATACCTAAACTGATTGTGGTTGAGAAGAAGATTTAAACCATGATTCCGAAATTTCAGCCTGTTCGGAACCATAGAGCCAGAAAAAATACCTTTTAAAGTTGGAACCCAACTGTTGCAATAGTGTCCATAAAATTAATTATTTTTCTAGAAATGCAAATTTTCAAAAATACCAAAACTGATTGTGGTTGAGACGAAGATTTAACCCATGATTCCGAAATTTCAGCCCGTTCGAGGCCTTAGAGCCAGAACAAATGCCCTTTAAATTTCGAACCCAAGTATTGCAATAGCGCCCGTAAGAATGATGATTTTTCTAGAAATGCAACTTTTTGAAAATATTTTTACTGATTGTGGTTGAGACTTTGATTTTTACAATGATTCCAAAATTTCAGCCCGTTCGGAGCCATAGGGCCAGAAAAAATGCCCTTTAAATTTCGGACCCAAGTATTGCAATAGCGCCCGTAAGAATGATGATTTTTCTAGAAATGCAACTTTTTGAAAATATTTTTACTGATTGAGGTTGAGACCTTGATTTTTACATTGATTCCGAAATTTCAGCCAGTTCAGAACCATAGAGCCAGAAAAAATACCTTTTAAACTTCGAACCCAACTCTTGCAATAGTGCCCATAAAAACAAATATTTTTCTAGAAACGCAAATTTTCAAAAAAACCTAAACTGATTGTGGTTGAGACGAAGATTTAAACCATGATTCCGAAATTTCAGCCCGTTCGAGGCCATAGAGCCAGAAAAAATGCCCTTTAAATTTCGAACTCGCGGATTGCAATAGCGCCAGTAAGAATGATGATTTTTCTAGAAATGCAACTTTCTGAAAATATTTTTACTGATTGATGTTGAGACCTTGATTTTTACAATGATTCCGAAATTTCAGCCCGTTCGGAACCATAAAGCAAAAAAAAATACGTTTTAAAGTTCGAACCCAACTCTTGCAATAGTGCCCATAAAAATAATTATTTTTCTAGAAATGCAAATTTTCAAAAATAAGTAAACTGATTGTGGTTGAGAAGAAGATTTAAACCATGATTCCGAAATTTCAGCCCGTTCGGAACCATAGAGCCATAAAAAATACCTTTTAAAGTTCGAACCCAACTCTTGCAATAGTGCCCATGAAAATAATTATTTTTCTAGAAACGCAAATTTTCAAAAATACCTAAACTGATTGTGGTTGAGACGAAGATTTAAACCATGATTCCGAAATTTCAGCCCGTTCAAGGCCATAGAGCCAGAAAAAATGCCCTTTAAATTTCGAACCCAAGTATTGCAATAGCGCCCGTAAGAATGATGATTTTTCTAGAAAAGCAACTTTTTGAAAATATTTTTACTGATTGTGGTTGAGACCTTGATTTTTACAATGATTCCGAAATTTTAGCCCGTTCGGAGCCATAGAGCCAGAAAAATTGCCATTTCAATTTCGAACCCAAGTATTGCAATAGCGCCCGTAAGAATGATGATTTTTCTAGAAATGCACCTTTTTGAAAATATTTTTGCTGATTGTGGTTGAGACTTTGATTTTTACAATGATTCCAAAATTTCAGCACGTTCGGAGCCATAAAGCCAGAAAAAATGCCCTTTAAATTTCGAACCCGCGTATTGCAATAGCGCCAGTAAGAATGATGATTTTTCTAGAAATGCAACTTTCTGAAAATATTTTTACTGATTGATGTTGAGACCTTGATTTTTACAATGATTCCGAAATTTCAGCCCGTTCGGAACCATAGAGCCATAAAAAATACCTTTTAAAGTTCGAACCCAACTCTTGCAATAGTGCCCATAAAAATAATTATTTTTCTAGAAACGCAAATTTTCAAAAATACCTAAACTGATTGTGGTTGAGACGAAGATTTAAACCATGATTCCGAAATTTCAGCCCGTTCGAGGCCATAGAGCCAGAACAAATGCCCTTTAAATTTCGAACCCAAGTATTGCAATAGCGCCCGTAAGAATGATGATTTTTCTAGAAAAGCAACTTTTTGAAAATATTTTTACTGATTGTGGTTGAGACCTTGATTTTTACAATGATTCCGAAATTTTAGCCCGTTCGGAGCCATAGAGCCAGAAAAATTGCCATTTCAATTTCGAACCCAAGTATTGCAATAGCGCCCGTAAGAATGATGATTTTTCTAGAAATGCAACTTTTTGAAAATATTTTTACTGATTGTGGTTAAGATCTTGATTTTTACATTGATTCAGAAATTTCAGCCCGTTCGGAGCCATAGAGCCAGAAAAAATGCCCTTTAAATTTCGGACCCAAGTATTGCAATAGCGCCCGTAAGAATGATGATTTTTCTAGAAATGCAACTTTTTGAAAATATTTTTGCTGATTGTGGTTGAGACTTTGATTTTTACAATGATTCCAAAATTTCAGCACGTTCGGAGCCATAAAGCCAGAAAAAATGCCCTTTAAATTTCGAACCCGCGTATTGCAATAGCGCCAGTAAGAATGATGATTTTTCTAGAAAAGCAACTTTTTGAAAATATTTTTACTGATTGTGGTTGAGACCTTGATTTTTACAATGATTCCGACATTTCTGCCCGTTCGGAACCATAGAGCCAGAAAAAATACGTTTTAAAGTTAGAACCCAATTCTTGCAATAGTGCCCATAAAAATAATTATTTTTCTAGAAACGCAAATTTTCAAAAATACCTAATCTGATCGTGGTTGAGACGAAGATTTAAACCATGATTCCGTAATTTCAGCCCGATCGAGGCCATACAGCCAGAACAAATGACCTTTAAATTTCGAACCCAAGTATTGCAATAGCGCCCGTAAGAATGATGATTTTTCTAGAAATGCACCTTTTTGAAAATATTTTTGCTGATTGTTGTTGAGACTTTGATTTTTACAATGATTCCAAAATTTCAGCACGTTCGGAGCCATAAAGCCAGAAAAAATGCCCTTTAAATTTCGAACCCGCGTATTGCAATAGCGCCAGTAAGAATGATGATTTTTCTAGAAATGCAACTTTCTGAAAATATTTTTACTGATTGATGTTGAGACCTTGATTTTTACAATGATTCCGAAATTTCAGCCCGTTCGGAACCATAAAGCATGAAAAAATACGTTTTAAAGTTCGAACCCAACCCTTGCAATAGTGCCCATAAAAATAATTATTTTTCTAGAAATGCAAATTTTCAAAAATAACTAAACTGATTGTGGTTGAGTAGAAGATTTAAACCATGATTCCGAAATTTCAGCCCGTTCGGAACCATAGAGCCATAAAAAATACCTTTTAAAGTTCGAACCCAACTCTCGCAATAGTGCCTATAAAAAAAATTATTTTTCTAGAAACGCAAATTTTCGAAAACACCTAAACTGATTGTGGTTGAGACGAAGATTTAAACGATGATTCCGAAATTTCAGCCCGTTCGGAACCATAGAGCCAGAAAAAATAACTATTAAAGTTCGAACCCAACTTTTGCAATAGCGCCCGTAAGAATGATGATTTTTCTAGAAACGCAAATTTTCAAAAATACCTAATCTGATCGTGGTTGAGACGAAGATTTAAACCATGATTCCGTAATTTCAGCCCGTTCGAGTCCATACAGCCAGAACAAATGACCTTTAAATTTCGAACCCAAGTATTGCAATAGCGCCCGTAAGAATGATGATTTTTCTAGAAATGCACCTTTTTGAAAATATTTTTGCTGATTGTGGTTGAGACTTTGATTTTTACAATGATTCCAAAATTTCAGCACGTTCGGAGCCATAAAGCCAGAAAAAATGCCCTTTAAATTTCGAACCCGCGTATTGCAATAGCGCCAGTAAGAATGATGATTTTTCTAGAAATGAAACTTTCTGAAAATATTTTTACTGATTGATGTTGAGACCTTGATTTTTACAATGATTCCGAAATTTCAGCCCGTTCGGAACCATAAAGCATGAAAAAATACGTTTTAAAGTTCGAACCCAACCCTTGCAATAGTGCCCATAAAAATAATTATTTTTCTAGAAATGCAAATTTTCAAAAATAACTAAACTGATTGTGGTTGAGTAGAAGATTTAAACCATGATTCCGAAATTTCAGCCCGTTCGGAACCATAGAGCCATAAAAAATACCTTTTAAACTTCGAACCCAACTGTTGCAATAGTGTCCATAAAAATAATTATTTTTCTAGAAACGCAAATTTTCAAAAATACCTAAGCTGATTGTGGTTGAGACGAAGATTTAAACCATGATTCTGAAATTTCAGCCCGTCCGGATCCATAGAGCCAGAAAAAAGGCCTTTTAAAGTTCGAACCCAAGTCTTGCAATAATGCCCGTAAGAATAATGATTTTTCTAGAAATGCAACTTTTTGAAAATATTTTTACTGATTGTGGTTGAGACCTTGATTTTTACAAAGATTTTGAAATTTCAGCCCGTTCGGAACCATAAAGCAAGAAAAAATACGTTTTAAAGTTCGAACCCAACTCTTGGAATAGTGCCCATAAAAATAATTATTTTTCTAGAAATGCAAATTTTCGAAAATACCTAAACTGATTGTGGTTGAGAAGAAGATTTAAACCATGATTCCGAAATTTCAGCCCGTTCGAGGCCATAGAGCCCGAAAAAATGCCCTTTAAATTTCGAACCCAAGTATTGCAATAGCGCCCGTAAGAATGATGATTTTTCTAGATATGAAACTTTTTGAAAATATTTTTACAGATTGTGGTTGAGACTTTTATTTTTACAATAATTCCAAAATTTCAGCCCGTTCAGAGCCATAGAGCCAGAAAAAATGCCCTTTAAATTTCGAACCCAAGTATTGCAATAGCGCCCGTAAGAATGATGATTTTTCTAGAAATGCAACTTTTTGATAATATTTTTACTGATTGTGGTTGAGACCTTGATTTTTACAATGATTCCGAAATTTCAGCCCGTTCGGAGCCATAGAGCCAGAAAAAATGCCCTTAAAATTTCGGACCCAAGTATTGCAATAGCGCCCGTAAGAATGATGATTTTTCTAGATATGAAACTTTTTGAAAATATTTTTACAGATTGTGGTTGAGACTTTTATTTTTACAATAATTCCAAAATTTCAGCCCGTTCAGAGCCATAGAGCCAGAAAAAATGCCCTTTAAATTTCGAACCCAAGTATTGCAATAGCGCCCGTAAGAATGATGATTTTTCTAGAAATGCAACTTTTTGAAAATATTTTTGATGATTGTGGTTGAGACCTTGATTTTAACAATGATTCCGAAATTTCATCCCGTTCGGAACCATAGAGCCAGAAAAAATACATTTTTAAAATTGGAACCCAATTCTTGCAATAGTGCCCATAATCATAATTATTTTTCTAGAAACGCAAATTTTCCAAAATACCTAAACTGATTGTGGTTGAGACGAAGATTTTAACCATGATTCCGAAATTTCAGGCCGTTCGAGGCCATAGAGCCAGAAAAAATGGCCTTTGAATTGCAAAATAGCGCCCGTAAGAATGATGATTTTTCTAGAAATGCAACTTTTTGATAATATTTTTACTGATTGTGGTTTAGACCTTGATTTTTACAATGATTACGAAATTTTAGCCCGTTCGGAGCCATAGAGCCAGAAAAAATGCCCATTAAATTTCGAACCCAAGTATTGCAATAGCGCCGGTAAGAATGATGATTTTTTTAGAAATGCAACTATTTGAAAATATTTTTACCCATTGTGGTTGAGACCTTGTTTTTACAATGATTCCGAAAGTTCAGCCCGTTCGGAACCATAGAGCCAGAAAAAATGCCCTTTAAATTTCGAACCCAAGTATTGAAATAGCGCCCGTAAGAATGATGATTTTTCTAGAAATGCAACTTTTTGAAAATATTTTTACTGATTGTGGTTAAAACCTTGATTTTTACAATGATTCCGAAATTTCAGCCCGTTCGGAGCCATAGACACAGAAAAAATGCCCTTTAAATTTCGGACCCAAGTATTGCAATAGCGCCCGTAAGAATGATGATTTTTCTAGAAATGCAACTTTTTGAAAATATTTTTACTGATTGTGGTTGAGACCTTGATTTTTACAATGATTCCGAAATTTCAGTCCGTTCGGAACCATAAAGCAAGAAAAAATACGTTTTAAAGTTCGAACCCAACTCTTGCAATAGTGCCCATAAAAATAATTATTTTTCTAGAAATGCAAATTTTCGAAAATACCTAAACTGATTGTGGTTGAGAAGAAGATTTAAACCATGATTCCGACATTTCTGCCCGTTCGGAACCATAGAGCCAGAAAAAATACGTTTTAAAGTTAGAACCCAATTCTTGCAATAGTGCCCATAAAAATAATTATTTTTCTAGAAACGCAAATTTTCAAAAATACCTAATCTGATCGTGGTTGAGACGAAGATTTAAACCATGATTCCGTAATTTCAGCCCGATCGAGGCCATACAGCCAGAACAAATGACCTTTAAATTTCGAACCCAAGTATTGCAATAGCGCCCGTAAGAATGATGATTTTTCTAGAAATGCACCTTTTTGAAAATATTTTTGCTGATTGTTGTTGAGACTTTGATTTTTACAATGATTCCAAAATTTCAGCACGTTCGGAGCCATAAAGCCAGAAAAAATGCCCTTTAAATTTCGAACCCGCGTATTGCAATAGCGCCAGTAAGAATGATGATTTTTCTAGAAATGCAACTTTCTGAAAATATTTTTACTGATTGATGTTGAGACCTTGATTTTTACAATGATTCCGAAATTTCAGCCCGTTCGGAACCATAAAGCATGAAAAAATACGTTTTAAAGTTCGAACCCAACCCTTGCAATAGTGCCCATAAAAATAATTATTTTTCTAGAAATGCAAATTTTCAAAAATAACTAAACTGATTGTGGTTGAGTGGAAGATTTAAACCATGATTCCGAAATTTCAGCCCGTTCGGAACCATAGAGCCATAAAAAATACCTTTTAAAGTTCGAACCCAACTCTCGCAATAGTGCCTATAAAAAAAATTATTTTTCTAGAAACGCAAATTTTCGAAAACACCTAAACTGATTGTGGTTGAGACGAAGATTTAAACGATGATTCCGAAATTTCAGCCCGTTCGGAACCATAGAGCCAGAAAAAATAACTATTAAAGTTCGAACCCAACTTTTGCAATAGCGCCCGTAAGAATGATGATTTTTCTAGAAACGCAAATTTTCAAAAATACCTAATCTGATCGTGGTTGAGACGAAGATTTAAACCATGATTCCGTAATTTCAGCCCGTTCGAGTCCATACAGCCAGAACAAATGACCTTTAAATTTCGAACCCAAGTATTGCAATAGCGCCCGTAAGAATGATGATTTTTCTAGAAATGCACCTTTTTGAAAATATTTTTGCTGATTGTGGTTGAGACTTTGATTTTTACAATGATTCCAAAATTTCAGCACGTTCGGAGCCATAAAGCCAGAAAAAATGCCCTTTAAATTTCGAACCCGCGTATTGCAATAGCGCCAGTAAGAATGATGATTTTTCTAGAAATGAAACTTTCTGAAAATATTTTTACTGATTGATGTTGAGACCTTGATTTTTACAATGATTCCGAAATTTCAGCCCGTTCGGAACCATAAAGCATGAAAAAATACGTTTTAAAGTTCGAACCCAACCCTTGCAATAGTGCCCATAAAAATAATTATTTTTCTAGAAATGCAAATTTTCAAAAATAACTAAACTGATTGTGGTTGAGTAGAAGATTTAAACCATGATTCCGAAATTTCAGCCCGTTCGGAACCATAGAGCCATAAAAAATACCTTTTAAACTTCGAACCCAACTGTTGCAATAGTGTCCATAAAAATAATTATTTTTCTAGAAACGCAAATTTTCAAAAATACCTAAGCTGATTGTGGTTGAGACGAAGATTTAAACCATGATTCTGAAATTTCAGCCCGTCCGGATCCATAGAGCCAGAAAAAAGGCCTTTTAAAGTTCGAACCCAAGTCTTGCAATAATGCCCGTAAGAATAATGATTTTTCTAGAAATGCAACTTTTTGAAAATATTTTTACTGATTGTGGTTGAGACCTTGATTTTTACAAAGATTTTGAAATTTCAGCCCGTTCGGAACCATAAAGCAAGAAAAAATACGTTTTAAAGTTCGAACCCAACTCTTGGAATAGTGCCCATAAAAATAATTATTTTTCTAGAAATGCAAATTTTCGAAAATACCTAAACTGATTGTGGTTGAGAAGAAGATTTAAACCATGATTCCGAAATTTCAGCCCGTTCGAGGCCATAGAGCCCGAAAAAATGCCCTTTAAATTTCGAACCCAAGTATTGCAATAGCGCCCGTAAGAATGATGATTTTTCTAGATATGAAACTTTTTGAAAATATTTTTACAGATTGTGGTTGAGACTTTTATTTTTACAATAATTCCAAAATTTCAGCCCGTTCAGAGCCATAGAGCCAGAAAAAATGCCCTTTAAATTTCGAACCCAAGTATTGCAATAGCGCCCGTAAGAATGATGATTTTTCTAGAAATGCAACTTTTTGATAATATTTTTACTGATTGTGGTTGAGACCTTGATTTTTACAATGATTCCGAAATTTCAGCCCGTTCGGAGCCATAGAGCCAGAAAAAATGCCCTTAAAATTTCGGACCCAAGTATTGCAATAGCGCCCGTAAGAATGATGATTTTTCTAGATATGAAACTTTTTGAAAATATTTTTACAGATTGTGGTTGAGACTTTTATTTTTACAATAATTCCAAAATTTCAGCCCGTTCAGAGCCATAGAGCCAGAAAAAATGCCCTTTAAATTTCGAACCCAAGTATTGCAATAGCGCCCGTAAGAATGATGATTTTTCTAGAAATGCAACTTTTTGAAAATATTTTTGATGATTGTGGTTGAGACCTTGATTTTAACAATGATTCCGAAATTTCATCCCGTTCGGAACCATAGAGCCAGAAAAAATACATTTTTAAAATTGGAACCCAATTCTTGCAATAGTGCCCATAATCATAATTATTTTTCTAGAAACGCAAATTTTCCAAAATACCTAAACTGATTGTGGTTGAGACGAAGATTTTAACCATGATTCCGAAATTTCAGGCCGTTCGAGGCCATAGAGCCAGAAAAAATGGCCTTTGAATTGCAAAATAGCGCCCGTAAGAATGATGATTTTTCTAGAAATGCAACTTTTTGATAATATTTTTACTGATTGTGGTTTAGACCTTGATTTTTACAATGATTACGAAATTTTAGCCCGTTCGGAGCCATAGAGCCAGAAAAAATGCCCATTAAATTTCGAACCCAAGTATTGCAATAGCGCCGGTAAGAATGATGATTTTTTTAGAAATGCAACTATTTGAAAATATTTTTACCCATTGTGGTTGAGACCTTGTTTTTACAATGATTCCGAAAGTTCAGCCCGTTCGGAACCATAGAGCCAGAAAAAATGCCCTTTAAATTTCGAACCCAAGTATTGAAATAGCGCCCGTAAGAATGATGATTTTTCTAGAAATGCAACTTTTTGAAAATATTTTTACTGATTGTGGTTAAAACCTTGATTTTTACAATGATTCCGAAATTTCAGCCCGTTCGGAGCCATAGACACAGAAAAAATGCCCTTTAAATTTCGGACCCAAGTATTGCAATAGCGCCCGTAAGAATGATGATTTTTCTAGAAATGCAACTTTTTGAAAATATTTTTACTGATTGTGGTTGAGACCTTGATTTTTACAATGATTCCGAAATTTCAGTCCGTTCGGAACCATAAAGCAAGAAAAAATACGTTTTAAAGTTCGAACCCAACTCTTGCAATAGTGCCCATAAAAATAATTATTTTTCTAGAAATGCAAATTTTCGAAAATACCTAAACTGATTGTGGTTGAGAAGAAGATTTAAACCATGATTCCGACATTTCTGCCCGTTCGGAACCATAGAGCCAGAAAAAATACGTTTTAAAGTTAGAACCCAATTCTTGCAATAGTGCCCATAAAAATAATTATTTTTCTAGAAACGCAAATTTTCAAAAATACCTAATCTGATCGTGGTTGAGACGAAGATTTAAACCATGATTCCGTAATTTCAGCCCGATCGAGGCCATACAGCCAGAACAAATGACCTTTAAATTTCGAACCCAAGTATTGCAATAGCGCCCGTAAGAATGATGATTTTTCTAGAAATGCACCTTTTTGAAAATATTTTTGCTGATTGTTGTTGAGACTTTGATTTTTACAATGATTCCAAAATTTCAGCACGTTCGGAGCCATAAAGCCAGAAAAAATGCCCTTTAAATTTCGAACCCGCGTATTGCAATAGCGCCAGTAAGAATGATGATTTTTCTAGAAATGCAACTTTCTGAAAATATTTTTACTGATTGATGTTGAGACCTTGATTTTTACAATGATTCCGAAATTTCAGCCCGTTCGGAACCATAAAGCATGAAAAAATACGTTTTAAAGTTCGTACCCAACCCTTGCAATAGTGCCCATAAAAATAATTATTTTTCTAGAAATGCAAATTTTCAAAAATAACTAAACTGATTGTGGTTGAGTAGAAGATTTAAACCATGATTCCGAAATTTCAGCCCGTTCGGAACCATAGAGCCATAAAAAATACCTTTTAAAGTTCGAACCCAACTCTCGCAATAGTGCCTATAAAAAAAATTATTTTTCTAGAAACGCAAATTTTCGAAAACACCTAAATGGATTGTGGTTGAGACGAAGATTTAAACGATGATTCCGAAATTTCAGCCCGTTCGGAACCATAGAGCCAGAAAAAATAACTATTAAAGTTCGAACCCAACTTTTGCAATAGCGCCCGTAAGAATGATGATTTTTCTAGAAACGCAAATTTTCAAAAATACCTAATCTGATCGTGGTTGAGACGAAGATTTAAACCATGATTCCGTAATTTCAGCCCGTTCGAGTCCATACAGCCAGAACAAATGACCTTTAAATTTCGAACCCAAGTATTGCAATAGCGCCCGTAAGAATGATGATTTTTCTAGAAATGCACCTTTTTGAAAATATTTTTGCTGATTGTGGTTGAGACTTTGATTTTTACAATGATTCCAAAATTTCAGCACGTTCGGAGCCATAAAGCCAGAAAAAATGCCCTTTAAATTTCGAACCCGCGTATTGCAATAGCGCCAGTAAGAATGATGATTTTTCTAGAAATGAAACTTTCTGAAAATATTTTTACTGATTGATGTTGAGACCTTGATTTTTACAATGATTCCGAAATTTCAGCCCGTTCGGAACCATAAAGCATGAAAAAATACGTTTTAAAGTTCGAACCCAACCCTTGCAATAGTGCCCATAAAAATAATTATTTTTCTAGAAATGCAAATTTTCAAAAATAACTAAACTGATTGTGGTTGAGTAGAAGATTTAAACCATGATTCCGAAATTTCAGCCCGTTCGGAACCATAGAGCCATAAAAAATACCTTTTAAACTTCGAACCCAACTGTTGCAATAGTGTCCATAAAAATAATTATTTTTCTAGAAACGCAAATTTTCAAAAATACCTAAGCTGATTGTGGTTGAGACGAAGATTTAAACCATGATTCTGAAATTTCAGCCCGTCCGGATCCATAGAGCCAGAAAAAAGGCCTTTTAAAGTTCGAACCCAAGTCTTGCAATAATGCCCGTAAGAATAATGATTTTTCTAGAAATGCAACTTTTTGAAAATATTTTTACTGATTGTGGTTGAGACCTTGATTTTTACAAAGATTTTGAAATTTCAGCCCGTTCGGAACCATAAAGCAAGAAAAAATACGTTTTAAAGTTCGAACCCAACTCTTGGAATAGTGCCCATAAAAATAATTATTTTTCTAGAAATGCAAATTTTCGAAAATACCTAAACTGATTGTGGTTGAGAAGAAGATTTAAACCATGATTCCGAAATTTCAGCCCGTTCGAGGCCATAGAGCCCGAAAAAATGCCCTTTAAATTTCGAACCCAAGTATTGCAATAGCGCCCGTAAGAATGATGATTTTTCTAGATATGAAACTTTTTGAAAATATTTTTACAGATTGTGGTTGAGACTTTTATTTTTACAATAATTCCAAAATTTCAGCCCGTTCAGAGCCATAGAGCCAGAAAAAATGCCCTTTAAATTTCGAACCCAAGTATTGCAATAGCGCCCGTAAGAATGATGATTTTTCTAGAAATGCAACTTTTTGATAATATTTTTACTGATTGTGGTTGAGACCTTGATTTTTACAATGATTCCGAAATTTCAGCCCGTTCGGAGCCATAGAGCCAGAAAAAATGCCCTTTAAATTTCGAACCCAAGTATTGAAATAGCGCCCGTAAGAATGATGATTTTTCTAGAAATGCAACTTTTTGAAAATATTTTTACTGATTGTGGTTAAAACCTTGATTTTTACAATGATTCCGAAATTTCAGCCCGTTCGGAGCCATAGACACAGAAAAAATGCCCTTTAAATTTCGGACCCAAGTATTGCAATAGCGCCCGTAAGAATGATGATTTTTCTAGAAATGCAACTTTTTGAAAATATTTTTACTGATTGTGGTTGAGACCTTGATTTTTACAATGATTCCGAAATTTCAGTCCGTTCGGAACCATAAAGCAAGAAAAAATACGTTTTAAAGTTCGAACCCAACTCTTGCAATAGTGCCCATAAAAATAATTATTTTTCTAGAAATGCAAATTTTCGAAAATACCTAAACTGATTGTGGTTGAGAAGAAGATTTAAACCATGATTCCGAAATTTCAGCCTGTTCGGAACCATAGAGCCAGAAAAAATACCTTTTAAAGTTGGAACCCAACTGTTGCAATAGTGTCCATAAAATTAATTATTTTTCTAGAAATGCAAATTTTCAAAAATACCAAAACTGATTGTGGTTGAGACGAAGATTTAACCCATGATTCCGAAATTTCAGCCCGTTCGAGGCCTTAGAGCCAGAACAAATGCCCTTTAAATTTCGAACCCAAGTATTGCAATAGCGCCCGTAAGAATGATGATTTTTCTAGAAATGCAACTTTTTGATAATATTTTTACTGATTGTGGTTGAGACCTTGATTTTTACAATGATTCCGAAATTTCAGCCCGTTCGGAGCCATAGAGCCAGAAAAAATGCCCTTAAAATTTCGGACCCAAGTATTGCAATAGCGCCCGTAAGAATGATGATTTTTCTAGATATGAAACTTTTTGAAAATATTTTTACAGATTGTGGTTGAGACTTTTATTTTTACAATAATTCCAAAATTTCAGCCCGTTCGGAACCATAAAGCATGAAAAAATACGTTTTAAAGTTCGAACCCAACCCTTGCAATAGTGCCCATAAAAATAATTATTTTTCTAGAAATGCAAATTTTCAAAAATAACTAAACTGATTGTGGTTGAGTAGAAGATTTAAACCATGATTCCGAAATTTCAGCCCGTTCGGAACCATAGAGCCATAAAAAATACCTTTTAAACTTCGAACCCAACTGTTGCAATAGTGTCCATAAAAATAATTATTTTTCTAGAAACGCAAATTTTCAAAAATACCTAAGCTGATTGTGGTTGAGACGAAGATTTAAACCATGATTCTGAAATTTCAGCCCGTCCGGATCCATAGAGCCAGAAAAAAGGCCTTTTAAAGTTCGAACCCAAGTCTTGCAATAATGCCCGTAAGAATAATGATTTTTCTAGAAATGCAACTTTTTGAAAATATTTTTACTGATTGTGGTTGAGACCTTGATTTTTACAAAGATTTTGAAATTTCAGCCCGTTCGGAACCATAAAGCAAGAAAAAATACGTTTTAAAGTTCGAACCCAACTCTTGGAATAGTGCCCATAAAAATAATTATTTTTCTAGAAATGCAAATTTTCGAAAATACCTAAACTGATTGTGGTTGAGAAGAAGATTTAAACCATGATTCCGAAATTTCAGCCCGTTCGAGGCCATAGAGCCCGAAAAAATGCCCTTTAAATTTCGAACCCAAGTATTGCAATAGCGCCCGTAAGAATGATGATTTTTCTAGATATGAAACTTTTTGAAAATATTTTTACAGATTGTGGTTGAGACTTTTATTTTTACAATAATTCCAAAATTTCAGCCCGTTCAGAGCCATAGAGCCAGAAAAAATGCCCTTTAAATTTCGAACCCAAGTATTGCAATAGCGCCCGTAAGAATGATGATTTTTCTAGAAATGCAACTTTTTGATAATATTTTTACTGATTGTGGTTGAGACCTTGATTTTTACAATGATTCCGAAATTTCAGCCCGTTCGGAGCCATAGAGCCAGAAAAAATGCCCTTAAAATTTCGGACCCAAGTATTGCAATAGCGCCCGTAAGAATGATGATTTTTCTAGATATGAAACTTTTTGAAAATATTTTTACAGATTGTGGTTGAGACTTTTATTTTTACAATAATTCCAAAATTTCAGCCCGTTCAGAGCCATAGAGCCAGAAAAAATGCCCTTTAAATTTCGAACCCAAGTATTGCAATAGCGCCCGTAAGAATGATGATTTTTCTAGAAATGCAACTTTTTGAAAATATTTTTGATGATTGTGGTTGAGACCTTGATTTTAACAATGATTCCGAAATTTCATCCCGTTCGGAACCATAGAGCCAGAAAAAATACATTTTTAAAATTGGAACCCAATTCTTGCAATAGTGCCCATAATCATAATTATTTTTCTAGAAACGCAAATTTTCCAAAATACCTAAACTGATTGTGGTTGAGACGAAGATTTTAACCATGATTCCGAAATTTCAGGCCGTTCGAGGCCATAGAGCCAGAAAAAATGGCCTTTGAATTGCAAAATAGCGCCCGTAAGAATGATGATTTTTCTAGAAATGCAACTTTTTGATAATATTTTTACTGATTGTGGTTTAGACCTTGATTTTTACAATGATTACGAAATTTTAGCCCGTTCGGAGCCATAGAGCCAGAAAAAATGCCCATTAAATTTCGAACCCAAGTATTGCAATAGCGCCGGTAAGAATGATGATTTTTTTAGAAATGCAACTATTTGAAAATATTTTTACCCATTGTGGTTGAGACCTTGTTTTTACAATGATTCCGAAAGTTCAGCCCGTTCGGAACCATAGAGCCAGAAAAAATGCCCTTTAAATTTCGAACCCAAGTATTGAAATAGCGCCCGTAAGAATGATGATTTTTCTAGAAATGCAACTTTTTGAAAATATTTTTACTGATTGTGGTTAAAACCTTGATTTTTACAATGATTCCGAAATTTCAGCCCGTTCGGAGCCATAGACACAGAAAAAATGCCCTTTAAATTTCGGACCCAAGTATTGCAATAGCGCCCGTAAGAATGATGATTTTTCTAGAAATGCAACTTTTTGAAAATATTTTTACTGATTGTGGTTGAGACCTTGATTTTTACAATGATTCCGAAATTTCAGTCCGTTCGGAACCATAAAGCAAGAAAAAATACGTTTTAAAGTTCGAACCCAACTCTTGCAATAGTGCCCATAAAAATAATTATTTTTCTAGAAATGCAAATTTTCGAAAATACCTAAACTGATTGTGGTTGAGAAGAAGATTTAAACCATGATTCCGACATTTCTGCCCGTTCGGAACCATAGAGCCATAAAAAATACGTTTTAAAGTTAGAACCCAATTCTTGCAATAGTGCCCATAAAAATAATTATTTTTCTAGAAACGCAAATTTTCAAAAATACCTAATCTGATCGTGGTTGAGACGAAGATTTAAACCATGATTCCGTAATTTCAGCCCGATCGAGGCCATACAGCCAGAACAAATGACCTTTAAATTTCGAACCCAAGTATTGCAATAGCGCCCGTAAGAATGATGATTTTTCTAGAAATGCACCTTTTTGAAAATATTTTTGCTGATTGTTGTTGAGACTTTGATTTTTACAATGATTCCAAAATTTCAGCACGTTCGGAGCCATAAAGCCAGAAAAAATGCCCTTTAAATTTCGAACCCGCGTATTGCAATAGCGCCAGTAAGAATGATGATTTTTCTAGAAATGCAACTTTCTGAAAATATTTTTACTGATTGATGTTGAGACCTTGATTTTTACAATGATTCCGAAATTTCAGCCCGTTCGGAACCATAAAGCATGAAAAAATACGTTTTAAAGTTCGAACCCAACCCTTGCAATAGTGCCCATAAAAATAATTATTTTTCTAGAAATGCAAATTTTCAAAAATAACTAAACTGATTGTGGTTGAGTAGAAGATTTAAACCATGATTCCGAAATTTCAGCCCGTTCGGAACCATAGAGCCATAAAAAATACCTTTTAAAGTTCGAACCCAACTCTCGCAATAGTGCCTATAAAAAAAATTATTTTTCTAGAAACGCAAATTTTCGAAAACACCTAAACTGATTGTGGTTGAGACGAAGATTTAAACGATGATTCCGAAATTTCAGCCCGTTCGGAACCATAGAGCCAGAAAAAATAACTATTAAAGTTCGAACCCAACTTTTGCAATAGCGCCCGTAAGAATGATGATTTTTCTAGAAACGCAAATTTTCAAAAATACCTAATCTGATCGTGGTTGAGACGAAGATTTAAACCATGATTCCGTAATTTCAGCCCGTTCGAGTCCATACAGCCAGAACAAATGACCTTTAAATTTCGAACCCAAGTATTGCAATAGCGCCTGTAAGAATGATGATTTTTCTAGAAATGCACCTTTTTGAAAATATTTTTGCTGATTGTGGTTGAGACTTTGATTTTTACAATGATTCCAAAATTTCAGCACGTTCGGAGCCATAAAGCCAGAAAAAATGCCCTTTAAATTTCGAACCCGCGTATTGCAATAGCGCCAGTAAGAATGATGATTTTTCTAGAAATGAAACTTTCTGAAAATATTTTTACTGATTGATGTTGAGACCTTGATTTTTACAATGATTCCGAAATTTCAGCCCGTTCGGAACCATAAAGCATGAAAAAATACGTTTTAAAGTTCGAACCCAACCCTTGCAATAGTGCCCATAAAAATAATTATTTTTCTAGAAATGCAAATTTTCAAAAATAACTAAACTGATTGTGGTTGAGTAGAAGATTTAAACCATGATTCCGAAATTTCAGCCCGTTCGGAACCATAGAGCCATAAAAAATACCTTTTAAACTTCGAACCCAACTGTTGCAATAGTGTCCATAAAAATAATTATTTTTCTAGAAACGCAAATTTTCAAAAATACCTAAGCTGATTGTGGTTGAGACGAAGATTTAAACCATGATTCTGAAATTTCAGCCCGTCCGGATCCATAGAGCCAGAAAAAAGGCCTTTTAAAGTTCGAACCCAAGTCTTGCAATAATGCCCGTAAGAATAATGATTTTTCTAGAAATGCAACTTTTTGAAAATATTTTTACTGATTGTGGTTGAGACCTTGATTTTTACAAAGATTTTGAAATTTCAGCCCGTTCGGAACCATAAAGCAAGAAAAAATACGTTTTAAAGTTCGAACCCAACTCTTGGAATAGTGCCCATAAAAATAATTATTTTTCTAGAAATGCAAATTTTCGAAAATACCTAAACTGATTGTGGTTGAGAAGAAGATTTAAACCATGATTCCGAAATTTCAGCCCGTTCGAGGCCATAGAGCCCGAAAAAATGCCCTTTAAATTTCGAACCCAAGTATTGCAATAGCGCCCGTAAGAATGATGATTTTTCTAGATATGAAACTTTTTGAAAATATTTTTACAGATTGTGGTTGAGACTTTTATTTTTACAATAATTCCAAAATTTCAGCCCGTTCAGAGCCATAGAGCCAGAAAAAATGCCCTTTAAATTTCGAACCCAAGTATTGCAATAGCGCCCGTAAGAATGATGATTTTTCTAGAAATGCAACTTTTTGATAATATTTTTACTGATTGTGGTTGAGACCTTGATTTTTACAATGATTCCGAAATTTCAGCCCGTTCGGAGCCATAGAGCCAGAAAAAATGCCCTTTAAATTTCGAACCCAAGTATTGAAATAGCGCCCGTAAGAATGATGATTTTTCTAGAAATGCAACTTTTTGAAAATATTTTTACTGATTGTGGTTAAAACCTTGATTTTTACAATGATTCCGAAATTTCAGCCCGTTCGGAGCCATAGACACAGAAAAAATGCCCTTTAAATTTCGGACCCAAGTATTGCAATAGCGCCCGTAAGAATGATGATTTTTCTAGAAATGCAACTTTTTGAAAATATTTTTACTGATTGTGGTTGAGACCTTGATTTTTACAATGATTCCGAAATTTCAGTCCGTTCGGAACCATAAAGCAAGAAAAAATACGTTTTAAAGTTCGAACCCAACTCTTGCAATAGTGCCCATAAAAATAATTATTTTTCTAGAAATGCAAATTTTCGAAAATACCTAAACTGATTGTGGTTGAGAAGAAGATTTAAACCATGATTCCGAAATTTCAGCCTGTTCGGAACCATAGAGCCAGAAAAAATACCTTTTAAAGTTGGAACCCAACTGTTGCAATAGTGTCCATAAAATTAATTATTTTTCTAGAAATGCAAATTTTCAAAAATACCAAAACTGATTGTGGTTGAGACGAAGATTTAACCCATGATTCCGAAATTTCAGCCCGTTCGAGGCCTTAGAGCCAGAACAAATGCCCTTTAAATTTCGAACCCAAGTATTGCAATAGCGCCCGTAAGAATGATGATTTTTCTAGAAATGCAACTTTTTGAAAATATTTTTACTGATTGTGGTTGAGACTTTGATTTTTACAATGATTCCAAAATTTCAGCCCGTTCGGAGCCATAGGGCCAGAAAAAATGCCCTTTAAATTTCGGACCCAAGGATTGCAATAGCGCCCGTAAGAATGATGATTTTTCTAGAAATGCAACTTTTTGAAAATATTTTTACTGATTGAGGTTGAGACCTTGATTTTTACATTGATTCCGAAATTTCAGCCAGTTCAGAACCATAGAGCCAGAAAAAATACCTTTTAAACTTCGAACCCAACTCTTGCAATAGTGCCCATAAAAACAAATATTTTTCTAGAAACGCAAATTTTCAAAAAAACCTAAAGTGATTGTGGTTGAGACGAAGATTTAAACCATGATTCCGAAATTTCAGCCCGTGCGAGGCCATAGAGCCAGAAAAAATGGCCTTTGAATTGCAAAATAGCGCCCGTAAGAATGATGATTTTTCTAGAAATGCAACTTTTTGAAAATATTTTTACTGATTGTGGTTAAGATCTTGATTTTTACATTGATTCCGAAATTTCAGCCCGTTCGGAGCCATAGAGCCAGAAAAAATGCCCTTTAAATTTCGGACCCAAGTATTGCAATAGCGCCCGTAAGAATGATGATTTTTCTAGAAATGCAACTTTTTGAAAATATTTTTGCTGATTGTGGTTGAGACTTTGATTTTTACAATGATTCCAAAATTTCAGCACGTTCGGAGCCATAAAGCCAGAAAAAATGCCCTTTAAATTTCGAACCCGCGTATTGCAATAGCGCCAGTAAGAATGATGATTTTTCTAGAAAAGCAACTTTATGAAAATATTTTTACTGATTGTGGTTGAGACCTTGATTTTTACAATGATTCCGAAATTTCTGCCCGTTCGGAACCATAGAGCCAGAAAAAAAAAGTTTTAAAGTTCGAACCCAATTCTTGCAATAGTGCCCATAAAAATAATTATTTTTCTAGAAACGCAAATTTTCAAAAATACCTAATCTGATTGTGGTTGAGACGAAAATTTAAACCATGATTCCGTAATTTCAGCCCGTTCGAGGCCATACAGCCAGAACAAATGACATTTAAATTTCGAACCCAAGTATTGCAATAGCGCCCGTAAGAATGATGATTTTTCTAGAAATGCACGTTTTTGAAAATATTTTAGCTGATTGTGGTTGAGACATTGACTTTTACAATGATTCCAAAATTTCAGCACGTTCGGAGCCATAAAGCCAGAAAAAATGCGCTTTAAATTTCGAACCCGCGTATTGCAATAGCGCCAGTAAGAATGATGATTTTTCTAGAAATGCAATTTTCTGAAAATATTTTTACTGATTGATGTTGATACCTTGATTTTTACAATGATTCCGAAATTTCAGCCCGTTCGGAACCATAAAGCAAGAAAAAATACGTTTTAAAGTTCGAACCCAACCCTTGCAATAGTGCCCATAAAAATAATTATTTTTCTAGAAATGCAAATTTTCAAAAATAACTAAACTGATTGTGGTTGAGAAGAAGATTTAAACCATGATTCCGAAATTTCAGCCCGTTCGGAACCATAGAGCCATAAAAAATACTTTTTAAAGTTCGAACCCAACTCTTGCAATTGTGCCCATAAAAATAATTATTTTTCTAGAAACGCAAATTTTCAAAAATACCTAAACTGATTGAGGTTGAGACGAAGATTTAAACCATGATTCCGAAATTTCAGCCCGTTCGGAGCCATAGAGCCAGAAAAAATGCCATTTCAATTTCGAACCCAAGTATTGCAATAGCGCCCGTAAGAATGATGATTTTTCTAGAAATGCAACTTTTTGAAAATATTTTTACTGATTGTGGTTAAGACCTTGATTTTTACATTGATTCCGAAATTTCAGCACGTTCGGAGCCATAAAGCCAGAAAAAATGCCCTTTAAATTTCGAACCCGCGTATTGCAATAGCGCCAGTAAGAATGATGATTTTTCTAGAAAAGCAACTTTTTGAAAATATTTTTACTGATTGTGGTTGAGACCTTGATTTTTACAATGATTCCGAAATTTCTGCCCGTTCGGAACCATAGAGCCAGAAAAAATACGTTTTAAAGTTCGAACCCAACTCTTGCAATAGTGCCCATAAAAATAATTATTTTTCTAGAAACGCAAATTTTCAAAAATACCTAATCTGATTGTGGTTGAGACGAAAATTTAAACCATGATTCCGTAATTTCAGCCCGTTCGAGGCCATACAGCCAGAACAAATGACCTTTAAATTTCGAACCCAAGTATTGCAATAGCGCCCGTAAGAATGATGATTTTTCTAGAAATGCACCTTTTTGAAAATATTTTTGCTGATTGTGGTTGAGACTTTGATTTTTACAATGATTCCAAAATTTCAGCACGTTCGGAGCCATAAAGCCAGAAAAAATGCCCTTTAAATTTCGAACCCGCGTATTGCAATAGCGCCAGTAAGAATGATGATTTTTCTAGAAATGAAACTTTCTGAAAATATTTTTACTGATTGATGTTGAGACCTTGATTTTTACAATGATTCCGAAATTTCAGCCCGTTCGGAACCATAAAGCATGAAAAAATACGTTTTAAAGTTCGAACCCAACCCTTGCAATAGTGCCCATAAAAATAATTATTTTTCTAGAAATGCAAATTTTCAAAAATAACTAAACTGATTGTGGTTGAGTAGAAGATTTAAACCATGATTCCGAAATTTCAGCCCGTTCGGAACCATAGAGCCATAAAAAATACCTTTTAAACTTCGAACCCAACTGTTGCAATAGTGTCCATAAAAATAATTATTTTTCTAGAAACGCAAATTTTCAAAAATACCTAAGCTGATTGTGGTTGAGACGAAGATTTAAACCATGATTCTGAAATTTCAGCCCGTCCGGATCCATAGAGCAAGAAAAAAGGCCTTTTAAAGTTCGAACCCAAGTCTTGCAATAATGCCCGTAAGAATAATGATTTTTCTAGAAATGCAACTTTTTGAAAATATTTTTACTGATTGTGGTTGAGACCTTGATTTTTACAAAGATTTTGAAATTTCAGCCCGTTCGGAACCATAAAGCAAGAAAAAATACGTTTTAAAGTTCGAACCCAACTCTTGCAATAGTGCCCATAAAAATAATTATTTTTCTAGAAATGCAAATTTTCGAAAATACCTAAACTGATTGTGGTTGAGAAGAAGATTTAAACCATGATTCCGAAATTTCAGCCCGTTCGAGGCCATAGAGCCCGAAAAAATGCCCTTTAAATTTCGAACCCAAGTATTGCAATAGCGCCCGTAAGAATGATGATTTTTCTAGATATGAAACTTTTTGAAAATATTTTTACAGATTGTGGTTGAGACTTTTATTTTTACAATAATTCCAAAATTTCAGCCCGTTCAGAGCCATAGAGCCAGAAAAAATGCCCTTTAAATTTCGAACCCAAGTATTGCAATAGCGCCCGTAAGAATGATGATTTTTCTAGAAATGCAACTTTTTGATAATATTTTTACTGATTGTGGTTGAGACCTTGATTTTTACAATGATTCCGAAATTTCAGCCCGTTCGGAGCCATAGAGCCAGAAAAAATGCCCTTAAAATTTCGGACCCAAGTATTGCAATAGCGCCCGTAAGAATGATGATTTTTCTAGATATGAAACTTTTTGAAAATATTTTTACAGATTGTGGTTGAGACTTTTATTTTTACAATAATTCCAAAATTTCAGCCCGTTCAGAGCCATAGAGCCAGAAAAAATGCCCTTTAAATTTCGAACCCAAGTATTGCAATAGCGCCCGTAAGAATGATGATTTTTCTAGAAATGCAACTTTTTGAAAATATTTTTGATGATTGTGGTTGAGACCTTGATTTTAACAATGATTCCGAAATTTCATCCCGTTCGGAACCATAGAGCCAGAAAAAATACATTTTTAAAATTGGAACCCAATTCTTGCAATAGTGCCCATAATCATAATTATTTTTCTAGAAACGCAAATTTTCCAAAATACCTAAACTGATTGTGGTTGAGACGAAGATTTTAACCATGATTCCGAAATTTCAGGCCGTTCGAGGCCATAGACCCAGAAAAAATGGCCTTTGAATTGCAAAATAGCGCCCGTAAGAATGATGATTTTTCTAGAAATGCAACTTTTTGATAATATTTTTACTGATTGTGGTTTAGACCTTGATTTTTACAATGATTACGAAATTTTAGCCCGTTCGGAGCCATAGAGCCAGAAAAAATGCCCATTAAATTTCGAACCCAAGTATTGCAATAGCGCCGGTAAGAATGATGATTTTTTTAGAAATGCAACTATTTGAAAATATTTTTACCCATTGTGGTTGAGACCTTGATTTTTACAATGATTCCGAAAGTTCAGCCCGTTCGGAACCATAGAGCCAGAAAAAATGCCCTTTAAATTTCGAACCCAAGTATTGAAATAGCGCCCGTAAGAATGATGATTTTTCTAGAAATGCAACTTTTTGAAAATATTTTTACTGATTGTGGTTAAAACCTTGATTTTTACAATGATTCCGAAATTTCAGCCCGTTCGGAGCCATAGACACAGAAAAAATGCCCTTTAAATTTCGGACCCAAGTATTGCAATAGCGCCCGTAAGAATGATGATTTTTCTAGAAATGCAACTTTTTGAAAATATTTTTACTGATTGTGGTTGAGACCTTGATTTTTACAATGATTCCGAAATTTCAGTCCGTTCGGAACCATAAAGCAAGAAAAAATACGTTTTAAAGTTCGAACCCAACTCTTGCAATAGTGCCCATAAAAATAATTATTTTTCTAGAAATGCAAATTTTCGAAAATACCTAAACTTATTGTGGTTGAGAAGAAGATTTAAACCATGATTCCGAAATTTCAGCCTGTTCGGAACCATAGAGCCAGAAAAAATACCTTTTAAAGTTGGAACCCAACTGTTGCAATAGTGTCCATAAAATTAATTATTTTTCTAGAAACGTAAATTTTCAAAAATACCTTAGCTGATTGTGGTTGAGACGAAGATTTAAACCATGATTCTGAAATTTCAGCCCGTCCGGATCCATAGAGCCAGAAAAAAGGCCTTTTAAAGTTCGAACCCAAGTCTTGCAATAATGCCCGTAAGAATAATGATTTTTCTAGAAATGCAACTTTTTGAAAATATTTTTACTGATTGTGGTTGAGACCTTGATTTTTACAATGATTCCGAAATTTCAGTCCGTTCGGAACCATAAAGCAAGAAAAAATACGTTTTAAAGTTCGAACCCAACTCTTGCAATAGTGCCCATTAAAATAATTATTTTTCTAGAAATGCAAATTTTCAAAAATACCAAAACTGATTGTGGTTGAGACGAAGATTTAACCCATGATTCCGAAATTTCAGCCCGTTCGAGGCCATATAGCCAGAACAAATGCCCTTTAAATTTCGAACCCAAGTATTGCAATAGCGCCCGTAAGAATGATGATTTTTCTAGAAATGCAACTTTTGAAAATATTTTTACTGATTGTGGTTGAGACTTTGATTTTTACAATGATTCCAAAATTTCAGCCCGTTCGGAGCCATAGGGCCAGAAAAAATGCCCTTTAAATTTCGGACCCAAGTATTGCAATAGCGCCCGTAAGAATGATGATTTTTCTAGAAATGCAACTTTTTGAAAATATTTTTACTGATTGAGGTTGAGACCTTGATTTTTACATTGATTCCGAAATTTCAGCCAGTTCAGAACCATAGAGCCAGAAAAAATACCTTTTAAACTTCGAACCCAACTCTTGCAATAGTGCCCATAAAAACAAATATTTTTCTAGAAACGCAAATTTTCAAAAAAACCTAAACTGATTGTGGTTGAGACGAAGATTTAAACCATGATTCCGAAATTTCAGCCCGTTCGAGGCCATAGAGCCAGAAAAAATGGCCTTTGAATTGCAAAATAGCGCCCGTAAGAATGATGATTTTTCTAGAAATGCAACTTTTTGAAAATATTTTTACTGATTGTGGTTAAGATCTTGATTTTTACATTGATTCCGAAATTTCAGCCCGTTCGGAGCCATAGAGCCAGAAAAAATGCCCTTTAAATTTCGGACCCAAGTATTGCAATAGCGCCCGTAAGAATGATGATTTTTCTAGAAATGCAACTTTTTGAAAATATTTTTACTGATTGTGGTTGAGACCTTGATTTTTACAATGATTCCGAAATTTCTGCCCGTTCGGAACCATAGAGCCAGAAAAAATACATTTTAAAGTTCGAACCCAATTTTTGCAATAGTGCCCATAAAAATAATTATTTTTCTAGAAACGCAAATTTTCAAAAATACCTAATCTGATTGTGGTTGAGACGAAAATTTAAACCATGATTCCGTAATTTCAGCCCGTTCGAGGCCATACAGCCAGAACAAATGACCTTTAAATTTCGAACCCAAGTATTGCAATAGCGCCCGTAAGAATGATGATTTTTCTAGAAATGCACCTTTTTGTAAATATTTTTGCTGATTGTGGTTGAGACATTAATTTTTACAATGATTCCAAAATTTCAGCACGTTCGGAGCCATAGAGCCAAAACAAATGCCCTTTAAATTTCGAACCCAAGTATTGCAATAGCGCCCGTAAGAATGATGATTTTTCTAGAAAAGCAACTTTTGAAAATATTTTTACTGATTGTGGTTGAGACCTTGATTTTTACAATGATTCCGAAATTTCTGCCCGTTTGGAGCCATAGAGCCAGAAAAATTGCCATTTCAATTTCAAACCCAAGTATTGCAATAGCGCCCGTAAGAATGATGATTTTTCTAGAAATGCAACTTTTTGAAAATATTTTTACTGATTGTGGTTAAGATCTTGATTTTTACATTGATTCCGAAATTTCAGCCCGTTCGGAGCCATAGAGCCAGAAAAAATGCCCTTTAAATTTCGGACCCAAGTATTGCAATAGCGCCCGTAAGAATGATGATTTTTCTAGAAATGCAACTTTTTGAAAATATTTTTGCTGATTGTGGTTGAGACTTTGATTTTTACAATGAGTCCAAAATTTCAGCACGTTCGGAGCCATAAAGCCAGAAAAAATGCCCTTTAAATTTCGAACCCGCGTATTGCAATAGCGCCAGTAAGAATGATGATTTTTCTAGAAAAGCAACTTTATGAAAATATTTTTACTGATTGTGGTTGAGACCTTGATTTTTACAATGATTCCGAAATTTCTGCCCGTTCGGAACCATAGAGCCAGAAAAAAAAAGTTTTAAAGTTCGAACCCAATTCTTGCAATAGTGCCCATAAAAATAATTATTTTTCTAGAAACGCAAATTTTCAAAAATACCTAATCTGATTGTGGTTGAGACGAAAATTTAAACCATGATTCCGTAATTTCAGCCCGTTCGAGGCCATACAGCCAGAACAAATGACATTTAAATTTCGAACCCAAGTATTGCAATAGCGCCCGTAAGAATGATGATTTTTCTAGAAATGCACGTTTTTGAAAATATTTTAGCTGATTGTGGTTGAGACATTGACTTTTACAATGATTCCAAAATTTCAGCACGTTCGGAGCCATAAAGCCAGAAAAAATGCGCTTTAAATTTCGAACCCGCGTATTGCAATAGCGCCAGTAAGAATGATGATTTTTCTAGAAATGCAATTTTCTGAAAATATTTTTACTGATTGATGTTGAGACCTTGATTTTTACAATGATTCCGAAATTTCAGCCCGTTCGGAACCATAAAGCAAGAAAAAATACGTTTTAAAGTTCGAACCCAACCCTTGCAATAGTGCCCATAAAAATAATTATTTTTCTAGAAATGCAAATTTTCAAAAATAACTAAACTGATTGTGGTTGAGAAGAAGATTTAAACCATGATTCCGAAATTTCAGCCCGTTCGGAACCATAGAGCCATAAAAAATACTTTTTAAAGTTCGAACCCAACTCTTGCAATAGTGCCCATAAAAATAATTATTTTTCTAGAAACGCAAATTTTCAAAAATACCTAAACTGATTGAGGTTGAGACGAAGATTTAAACCATGATTCCGAAATTTCAGCCCGTTCGGAGCCATAGAGCCAGAAAAAATGCCATTTCAATTTCGAACCCAAGTATTGCAATAGCGCCCGTAAGAATGATGATTTTTCTAGAAATGCACGTTTTTGAAAATATTTTAGCTGATTGTGGTTGAGACATTGACTTTTACAATGATTCCAAAATTTCAGCACGTTCGGAGCCATAAAGCCAGAAAAAATGCGCTTTAAATTTCGAACCCGCGTATTGCAATAGCGCCAGTAAGAATGATGATTTTTCTAGAAATGCAATTTTCTGAAAATATTTTTACTGATTGATGTTGAGACCTTGATTTTTACAATGATTCCGAAATTTCAGCCCGTTCGGAACCATAAAGCAAGAAAAAATACGTTTTAAAGTTCGAACCCAACCCTTGCAATAGTGCCCATAAAAATAATTATTTTTCTAGAAATGCAAATTTTCAAAAATAACTAAACTGATTGTGGTTGAGAAGAAGATTTAAACCATGATTCCGAAATTTCAGCCCGTTCGGAACCATAGAGCCATAAAAAATACTTTTTAAAGTTCGAACCCAACTCTTGCAATAGTGCCCATAAAAATAATTATTTTTCTAGAAACGCAAATTTTCAAAAATACCTAAACTGATTGAGGTTGAGACGAAGATTTAAACCATGATTCCGAAATTTCAGCCCGTTCGGAGCCATAGAGCCAGAAAAAATGCCATTTCAATTTCGAACCCAAGTATTGCAATAGCGCCCGTAAGAATGATGATTTTTCTAGAAATGCAACTTTTTGAAAATATTTTTACTGATTGTGGTTAAGACCTTGATTTTTACATTGATTCCGAAATTTCAGCACGTTCGGAGCCATAAAGCCAGAAAAAATGCCCTTTAAATTTCGAACCCGCGTATTGCAATAGCGCCAGTAAGAATGATGATTTTTCTAGAAAAGCAACTTTTTGAAAATATTTTTACTGATTGTGGTTGAGACCTTGATTTTTACAATGATTCCGAAATTTCTGCCCGTTCGGAACCATAGAGCCAGAAAAAATACGTTTTAAAGTTCGAACCCAACTCTTGCAATAGTGCCCATAAAAATAATTATTTTTCTAGAAACGCAAATTTTCAAAAATACCTAATCTGATTGTGGTTGAGACGAAGATTTAAACCATGATTCTGAAATTTCAGCCCGTCCGGATCCATAGAGCCAGAAAAAAGGCCTTTTAAAGTTCGAACCCAAGTCTTGCAATAATGCCCGTAAGAATAATGATTTTTCTAGAAATGCAACTTTTTGAAAATATTTTTACTGATTGTGGTTGAGACCTTGATTTTTACAAAGATTTTGAAATTTCAGCCCGTTCGGAACCATAAAGCAAGAAAAAATACGTTTTAAAGTTCGAACCCAACTCTTGGAATAGTGCCCATAAAAATAATTATTTTTCTAGAAATGCAAATTTTCGAAAATACCTAAACTGATTGTGGTTGAGAAGAAGATTTAAACCATGATTCCGAAATTTCAGCCCGTTCGAGGCCATAGAGCCCGAAAAAATGCCCTTTAAATTTCGAACCCAAGTATTGCAATAGCGCCCGTAAGAATGATGATTTTTCTAGATATGAAACTTTTTGAAAATATTTTTACAGATTGTGGTTGAGACTTTTATTTTTACAATAATTCCAAAATTTCAGCCCGTTCAGAGCCATAGAGCCAGAAAAAATGCCCTTTAAATTTCGAACCCAAGTATTGCAATAGCGCCCGTAAGAATGATGATTTTTCTAGAAATGCAACTTTTTGATAATATTTTTACTGATTGTGGTTGAGACCTTGATTTTTACAATGATTCCGAAATTTCAGCCCGTTCGGAGCCATAGAGCCAGAAAAAATGCCCTTTAAATTTCGAACCCAAGTATTGAAATAGCGCCCGTAAGAATGATGATTTTTCTAGAAATGCAACTTTTTGAAAATATTTTTACTGATTGTGGTTAAAACCTTGATTTTTACAATGATTCCGAAATTTCAGCCCGTTCGGAGCCATAGACACAGAAAAAATGCCCTTTAAATTTCGGACCCAAGTATTGCAATAGCGCCCGTAAGAATGATGATTTTTCTAGAAATGCAACTTTTTGAAAATATTTTTACTGATTGTGGTTGAGACCTTGATTTTTACAATGATTCCGAAATTTCAGTCCGTTCGGAACCATAAAGCAAGAAAAAATACGTTTTAAAGTTCGAACCCAACTCTTGCAATAGTGCCCATAAAAATAATTATTTTTCTAGAAATGCAAATTTTCGAAAATACCTAAACTGATTGTGGTTGAGAAGAAGATTTAAACCATGATTCCGAAATTTCAGCCTGTTCGGAACCATAGAGCCAGAAAAAATACCTTTTAAAGTTGGAACCCAACTGTTGCAATAGTGTCCATAAAATTAATTATTTTTCTAGAAATGCAAATTTTCAAAAATACCAAAACTGATTGTGGTTGAGACGAAGATTTAACCCATGATTCCGAAATTTCAGCCCGTTCGAGGCCTTAGAGCCAGAACAAATGCCCTTTAAATTTCGAACCCAAGTATTGCAATAGCGCCCGTAAGAATGATGATTTTTCTAGAAATGCAACTTTTTGAAAATATTTTTACTGATTGTGGTTGAGACTTTGATTTTTACAATGATTCCAAAATTTCAGCCCGTTCGGAGCCATAGGGCCAGAAAAAATGCCCTTTAAATTTCGGACCCAAGTATTGCAATAGCGCCCGTAAGAATGATGATTTTTCTAGAAATGCAACTTTTTGAAAATATTTTTACTGATTGAGGTTGAGACCTTGATTTTTACATTGATTCCGAAATTTCAGCCAGTTCAGAACCATAGAGCCAGAAAAAATACCTTTTAAACTTCGAACCCAACTCTTGCAATAGTGCCCATAAAAACAAATATTTTTCTAGAAACGCAAATTTTCAAAAAAACCTAAAGTGATTGTGGTTGAGACGAAGATTTAAACCATGATTCCGAAATTTCAGCCCGTGCGAGGCCATAGAGCCAGAAAAAATGGCCTTTGAATTGCAAAATAGCGCCCGTAAGAATGATGATTTTTCTAGAAATGCAACTTTTTGAAAATATTTTTACTGATTGTGGTTAAGATCTTGATTTTTACATTGATTCCGAAATTTCAGCCCGTTCGGAGCCATAGAGCCAGAAAAAATGCCCTTTAAATTTCGGACCCAAGTATTGCAATAGCGCCCGTAAGAATGATGATTTTTCTAGAAATGCAACTTTTTGAAAATATTTTTGCTGATTGTGGTTGAGACTTTGATTTTTACAATGATTCCAAAATTTCAGCACGTTCGGAGCCATAAAGCCAGAAAAAATGCCCTTTAAATTTCGAACCCGCGTATTGCAATAGCGCCAGTAAGAATGATGATTTTTCTAGAAAAGCAACTTTATGAAAATATTTTTACTGATTGTGGTTGAGACCTTGATTTTTACAATGATTCCGAAATTTCTGCCCGTTCGGAACCATAGAGCCAGAAAAAAAAAGTTTTAAAGTTCGAACCCAATTCTTGCAATAGTGCCCATAAAAATAATTATTTTTCTAGAAACGCAAATTTTCAAAAATACCTAATCTGATTGTGGTTGAGACGAAAATTTAAACCATGATTCCGTAATTTCAGCCCGTTCGAGGCCATACAGCCAGAACAAATGACATTTAAATTTCGAACCCAAGTATTGCAATAGCGCCCGTAAGAATGATGATTTTTCTAGAAATGCACGTTTTTGAAAATATTTTAGCTGATTGTGGTTGAGACATTGACTTTTACAATGATTCCAAAATTTCAGCACGTTCGGAGCCATAAAGCCAGAAAAAATGCGCTTTAAATTTCGAACCCGCGTATTGCAATAGCGCCAGTAAGAATGATGATTTTTCTAGAAATGCAATTTTCTGAAAATATTTTTACTGATTGATGTTGATACCTTGATTTTTACAATGATTCCGAAATTTCAGCCCGTTCGGAACCATAAAGCAAGAAAAAATACGTTTTAAAGTTCGAACCCAACCCTTGCAATAGTGCCCATAAAAATAATTATTTTTCTAGAAATGCAAATTTTCAAAAATAACTAAACTGATTGTGGTTGAGAAGAAGATTTAAACCATGATTCCGAAATTTCAGCCCGTTCGGAACCATAGAGCCATAAAAAATACTTTTTAAAGTTCGAACCCAACTCTTGCAATTGTGCCCATAAAAATAATTATTTTTCTAGAAACGCAAATTTTCAAAAATACCTAAACTGATTGAGGTTGAGACGAAGATTTAAACCATGATTCCGAAATTTCAGCCCGTTCGGAGCCATAGAGCCAGAAAAAATGCCATTTCAATTTCGAACCCAAGTATTGCAATAGCGCCCGTAAGAATGATGATTTTTCTAGAAATGCAACTTTTTGAAAATATTTTTACTGATTGTGGTTAAGACCTTGATTTTTACATTGATTCCGAAATTTCAGCACGTTCGGAGCCATAAAGCCAGAAAAAATGCCCTTTAAATTTCGAACCCGCGTATTGCAATAGCGCCAGTAAGAATGATGATTTTTCTAGAAAAGCAACTTTTTGAAAATATTTTTACTGATTGTGGTTGAGACCTTGATTTTTACAATGATTCCGAAATTTCTGCCCGTTCGGAACCATAGAGCCAGAAAAAATACGTTTTAAAGTTCGAACCCAACTCTTGCAATAGTGCCCATAAAAATAATTATTTTTCTAGAAACGCAAATTTTCAAAAATACCTAATCTGATTGTGGTTGAGACGAAAATTTAAACCATGATTCCGTAATTTCAGCCCGTTCGAGGCCATACAGCCAGAACAAATGACCTTTAAATTTCGAACCCAAGTATTGCAATAGCGCCCGTAAGAATGATGATTTTTCTAGAAATGCACCTTTTTGAAAATATTTTTGCTGATTGTGGTTGAGACTTTGATTTTTACAATGATTCCAAAATTTCAGCACGTTCGGAGCCATAAAGCCAGAAAAAATGCCCTTTAAATTTCGAACCCGCGTATTGCAATAGCGCCAGTAAGAATGATGATTTTTCTAGAAATGAAACTTTCTGAAAATATTTTTACTGATTGATGTTGAGACCTTGATTTTTACAATGATTCCGAAATTTCAGCCCGTTCGGAACCATAAAGCATGAAAAAATACGTTTTAAAGTTCGAACCCAACCCTTGCAATAGTGCCCATAAAAATAATTATTTTTCTAGAAATGCAAATTTTCAAAAATAACTAAACTGATTGTGGTTGAGTAGAAGATTTAAACCATGATTCCGAAATTTCAGCCCGTTCGGAACCATAGAGCCATAAAAAATACCTTTTAAACTTCGAACCCAACTGTTGCAATAGTGTCCATAAAAATAATTATTTTTCTAGAAACGCAAATTTTCAAAAATACCTAAGCTGATTGTGGTTGAGACGAAGATTTAAACCATGATTCTGAAATTTCAGCCCGTCCGGATCCATAGAGCAAGAAAAAAGGCCTTTTAAAGTTCGAACCCAAGTCTTGCAATAATGCCCGTAAGAATAATGATTTTTCTAGAAATGCAACTTTTTGAAAATATTTTTACTGATTGTGGTTGAGACCTTGATTTTTACAAAGATTTTGAAATTTCAGCCCGTTCGGAACCATAAAGCAAGAAAAAATACGTTTTAAAGTTCGAACCCAACTCTTGCAATAGTGCCCATAAAAATAATTATTTTTCTAGAAATGCAAATTTTCGAAAATACCTAAACTGATTGTGGTTGAGAAGAAGATTTAAACCATGATTCCGAAATTTCAGCCCGTTCGAGGCCATAGAGCCCGAAAAAATGCCCTTTAAATTTCGAACCCAAGTATTGCAATAGCGCCCGTAAGAATGATGATTTTTCTAGATATGAAACTTTTTGAAAATATTTTTACAGATTGTGGTTGAGACTTTTATTTTTACAATAATTCCAAAATTTCAGCCCGTTCAGAGCCATAGAGCCAGAAAAAATGCCCTTTAAATTTCGAACCCAAGTATTGCAATAGCGCCCGTAAGAATGATGATTTTTCTAGAAATGCAACTTTTTGATAATATTTTTACTGATTGTGGTTGAGACCTTGATTTTTACAATGATTCCGAAATTTCAGCCCGTTCGGAGCCATAGAGCCAGAAAAAATGCCCTTAAAATTTCGGACCCAAGTATTGCAATAGCGCCCGTAAGAATGATGATTTTTCTAGAAATGCAACTTTTTGAAAATATTTTTACTGATTGTGGTTAAAACCTTGATTTTTACAATGATTCCGAAATTTCAGCCCGTTCGGAGCCATAGACACAGAAAAAATGCCCTTTAAATTTCGGACCCAAGTATTGCAATAGCGCCCGTAAGAATGATGATTTTTCTAGAAATGCAACTTTTTGAAAATATTTTTACTGATTGTGGTTGAGACCTTGATTTTTACAATGATTCCGAAATTTCAGTCCGTTCGGAACCATAAAGCAAGAAAAAATACGTTTTAAAGTTCGAACCCAACTCTTGCAATAGTGCCCATAAAAATAATTATTTTTCTAGAAATGCAAATTTTCGAAAATACCTAAACTTATTGTGGTTGAGAAGAAGATTTAAACCATGATTCCGAAATTTCAGCCTGTTCGGAACCATAGAGCCAGAAAAAATACCTTTTAAAGTTGGAACCCAACTGTTGCAATAGTGTCCATAAAATTAATTATTTTTCTAGAAACGTAAATTTTCAAAAATACCTTAGCTGATTGTGGTTGAGACGAAGATTTAAACCATGATTCTGAAATTTCAGCCCGTCCGGATCCATAGAGCCAGAAAAAAGGCCTTTTAAAGTTCGAACCCAAGTCTTGCAATAATGCCCGTAAGAATAATGATTTTTCTAGAAATGCAACTTTTTGAAAATATTTTTACTGATTGTGGTTGAGACCTTGATTTTTACAATGATTCCGAAATTTCAGTCCGTTCGGAACCATAAAGCAAGAAAAAATACGTTTTAAAGTTCGAACCCAACTCTTGCAATAGTGCCCATTAAAATAATTATTTTTCTAGAAATGCAAATTTTCAAAAATACCAAAACTGATTGTGGTTGAGACGAAGATTTAACCCATGATTCCGAAATTTCAGCCCGTTCGAGGCCATATAGCCAGAACAAATGCCCTTTAAATTTCGAACCCAAGTATTGCAATAGCGCCCGTAAGAATGATGATTTTTCTAGAAATGCAACTTTTGAAAATATTTTTACTGATTGTGGTTGAGACTTTGATTTTTACAATGATTCCAAAATTTCAGCCCGTTCGGAGCCATAGGGCCAGAAAAAATGCCCTTTAAATTTCGGACCCAAGTATTGCAATAGCGCCCGTAAGAATGATGATTTTTCTAGAAATGCAACTTTTTGAAAATATTTTTACTGATTGAGGTTGAGACCTTGATTTTTACATTGATTCCGAAATTTCAGCCAGTTCAGAACCATAGAGCCAGAAAAAATACCTTTTAAACTTCGAACCCAACTCTTGCAATAGTGCCCATAAAAACAAATATTTTTCTAGAAACGCAAATTTTCAAAAAAACCTAAACTGATTGTGGTTGAGACGAAGATTTAAACCATGATTCCGAAATTTCAGCCCGTTCGAGGCCATAGAGCCAGAAAAAATGGCCTTTGAATTGCAAAATAGCGCCCGTAAGAATGATGATTTTTCTAGAAATGCAACTTTTTGAAAATATTTTTACTGATTGTGGTTAAGATCTTGATTTTTACATTGATTCCGAAATTTCAGCCCGTTCGGAGCCATAGAGCCAGAAAAAATGCCCTTTAAATTTCGGACCCAAGTATTGCAATAGCGCCCGTAAGAATGATGATTTTTCTAGAAATGCAACTTTTTGAAAATATTTTTACTGATTGTGGTTGAGACCTTGATTTTTACAATGATTCCGAAATTTCTGCCCGTTCGGAACCATAGAGCCAGAAAAAATACGTTTTAAAGTTCGAACCCAATTTTTGCAATAGTGCCCATAAAAATAATTATTTTTCTAGAAACGCAAATTTTCAAAAATACCTAATCTGATTGTGGTTGAGACGAAAATTTAAACCATGATTCCGTAATTTCAGCCCGTTCGAGGCCATACAGCCAGAACAAATGACCTTTAAATTTCGAACCCAAGTATTGCAATAGCGCCCGTAAGAATGATGATTTTTCTAGAAATGCACCTTTTTGTAAATATTTTTGCTGATTGTGGTTGAGACATTAATTTTTACAATGATTCCAAAATTTCAGCACGTTCGGAGCCATAGAGCCAAAACAAATGCCCTTTAAATTTCGAACCCAAGTATTGCAATAGCGCCCGTAAGAATGATGATTTTTCTAGAAAAGCAACTTTTGAAAATATTTTTACTGATTGTGGTTGAGACCTTGATTTTTACAATGATTCCGAAATTTCTGCCCGTTTGGAGCCATAGAGCCAGAAAAATTGCCATTTCAATTTCAAACCCAAGTATTGCAATAGCGCCCGTAAGAATGATGATTTTTCTAGAAATGCAACTTTTTGAAAATATTTTTACTGATTGTGGTTAAGATCTTGATTTTTACATTGATTCCGAAATTTCAGCCCGTTCGGAGCCATAGAGCCAGAAAAAATGCCCTTTAAATTTCGGACCCAAGTATTGCAATAGCGCCCGTAAGAATGATGATTTTTCTAGAAATGCAACTTTTTGAAAATATTTTTGCTGATTGTGGTTGAGACTTTGATTTTTACAATGATTCCAAAATTTCAGCAAGTTCGGAGCCATAAAGCCAGAAAAAATGCCCTTTAAATTTCGAACCCGCGTATTGCAATAGCGCCAGTAAGAATGATGATTTTTCTAGAAAAGCAACTTTATGAAAATATTTTTACTGATTGTGGTTGAGACCTTGATTTTTACAATGATTCCGAAATTTCTGCCCGTTCGGAACCATAGAGCCAGAAAAAAAAAGTTTTAAAGTTCGAACCCAATTCTTGCAATAGTGCCCATAAAAATAATTATTTTTCTAGAAACGCAAATTTTCAAAAATACCTAATCTGATTGTGGTTGAGACGAAAATTTAAACCATGATTCCGTAATTTCAGCCCGTTCGAGGCCATACAGCCAGAACAAATGACATTTAAATTTCGAACCCAAGTATTGCAATAGCGCCCGTAAGAATGATGATTTTTCTAGAAATGCACGTTTTTGAAAATATTTTAGCTGATTGTGGTTGAGACATTGACTTTTACAATGATTCCAAAATTTCAGCACGTTCGGAGCCATAAAGCCAGAAAAAATGCGCTTTAAATTTCGAACCCGCGTATTGCAATAGCGCCAGTAAGAATGATGATTTTTCTAGAAATGCAATTTTCTGAAAATATTTTTACTGATTGATGTTGAGACCTTGATTTTTACAATGATTCCGAAATTTCAGCCCGTTCGGAACCATAAAGCAAGAAAAAATACGTTTTAAAGTTCGAACCCAACCCTTGCAATAGTGCCCATAAAAATAATTATTTTTCTAGAAATGCAAATTTTCAAAAATAACTAAACTGATTGTGGTTGAGAAGAAGATTTAAACCATGATTCCGAAATTTCAGCCCGTTCGGAACCATAGAGCCATAAAAAATACTTTTTAAAGTTCGAACCCAACTCTTGCAATAGTGCCCATAAAAATAATTATTTTTCTAGAAACGCAAATTTTCAAAAATACCTAAACTGATTGAGGTTGAGACGAAGATTTAAACCATGATTCCGAAATTTCAGCCCGTTCGGAGCCATAGAGCCAGAAAAAATGCCATTTCAATTTCGAACCCAAGTATTGCAATAGCGCCCGTAAGAATGATGATTTTTCTAGAAATGCACGTTTTTGAAAATATTTTAGCTGATTGTGGTTGAGACATTGACTTTTACAATGATTCCAAAATTTCAGCACGTTCGGAGCCATAAAGCCAGAAAAAATGCGCTTTAAATTTCGAACCCGCGTATTGCAATAGCGCCAGTAAGAATGATGATTTTTCTAGAAATGCAATTTTCTGAAAATATTTTTACTGATTGATGTTGAGACCTTGATTTTTACAATGATTCCGAAATTTCAGCCCGTTCGGAACCATAAAGCAAGAAAAAATACGTTTTAAAGTTCGAACCCAACCCTTGCAATAGTGCCCATAAAAATAATTATTTTTCTAGAAATGCAAATTTTCAAAAATAACTAAACTGATTGTGGTTGAGAAGAAGATTTAAACCATGATTCCGAAATTTCAGCCCGTTCGGAACCATAGAGCCATAAAAAATACTTTTTAAAGTTCGAACCCAACTCTTGCAATAGTGCCCATAAAAATAATTATTTTTCTAGAAACGCAAATTTTCAAAAATACCTAAACTGATTGAGGTTGAGACGAAGATTTAAACCATGATTCCGAAATTTCAGCCCGTTCGGAGCCATAGAGCCAGAAAAAATGCCATTTCAATTTCGAACCCAAGTATTGCAATAGCGCCCGTAAGAATGATGATTTTTCTAGAAATGCAACTTTTTGAAAATATTTTTACTGATTGTGGTTAAGACCTTGATTTTTACATTGATTCCGAAATTTCAGCACGTTCGGAGCCATAAAGCCAGAAAAAATGCCCTTTAAATTTCGAACCCGCGTATTGCAATAGCGCCAGTAAGAATGATGATTTTTCTAGAAAAGCAACTTTTTGAAAATATTTTTACTGATTGTGGTTGAGACCTTGATTTTTACAATGATTCCGAAATTTCTGCCCGTTCGGAACCATAGAGCCAGAAAAAATACGTTTTAAAGTTCGAACCCAACTCTTGCAATAGTGCCCATAAAAATAATTATTTTTCTAGAAACGCAAATTTTCAAAAATACCTAATCTGATTGTGGTTGAGACGAAAATTTAAACCATGATTCCGTAATTTCAGCCCGTTCGAGGCCATACAGCCAGAACAAATGACCTTTAAATTTCGAACCCAAGTATTGCAATAGCGCCCGTAAGAATGATGATTTTTCTAGAAATGCACCTTTTTGAAAATATTTTTGCTGATTGTGGTTGAGACATTGATTTTTACAATGATTCCAAAATTTCAGCCTGTTCGGAACCATAGAGCCAGAAAAAATACGTTTTAAAGTTCGAACCCAATTCTGGCAATAGTGCCCATAAAAATAATTATTTTTTAGAAACGCAAATTTTCAAAAATACCTAAACTGATTGTGGTTGAGACGAAGATTTAAACCATGATTCCGAAATTTCAGCCCGTTCGAGGCCATAGAGCCCGAAAAAATGCCCTTTAAATTTCGAACCCAAGTATTGCAATAGCGCCCGTAAGAATGATGATTTTTCTAGAAATGCAACTTTTTGATAATATTTTTACTGATTGTGGTTGAGACCTTGATTTTTACAATGATTCCGAAATTTCAGCCCGTTCGGAGCCATAGAGCCAGAAAAAATGCCCTTAAAATTTCGGACCCAAGTATTGCAATAGCGCCCGTAAGAATGATGATTTTTCTAGATATGCAACTTTTTGAAAATATTTTTACAGGTTGTGGTTGAGACTTTTATTTTTACAATAATTCCAAAATTTCAGCCCGTTCAGAGCCATAGAGCCAGAAAAAATGCCCTTTAAATTTCGAACCCAAGTATTGCAATAGCGCCCGTAAGAATGATGATTTTTCTAGAAATGCAACTTTTTGAAAATATTTTTACTGATTGTGGTTAAGACTTTGATTTTTACAATGATTCCAAAATTTCAGCACGTTCGGAGCGATAAAGCCAGAAAAAATGCCCTATAAATTTCGAACCCGAGTATTGCAATAGCGCCCGTAAGAATGATGATTTTTCTAGAAATGCAACTTTTTGAAAATATTTTTACTGATTGTGGTTGAGACCTTGATTTTTACAATGATTCCGAAATTTCAGCCCGTTCGGAACCATAAAGCAAGAAAAAATACGCTTTAAAGTTCGAACCCAACTCTTGCAATAGTGCCCATAAAAATAATTATTTTTCTAGAAATGCAAATTTTCAAAAATAACTAAACTGATTGTGGTTGAGAAGAAGATTTAAATCATGATTCCGAAATTTCAGCCCGTTCGGAACCATAGAGCCAGAAAAAATAACTATTAAAGTTCGAACCCAACTTTTGCAATAGTGACCATAAAAATATTTTTTTTTCTAGAAACGCAAATTTTCAAAAATACCTAAACTGATTGTGGTTGAGACGAAGATTTTAACCATGATTCCGAAATTTCAGCCCGTTCGAGGACATAGAGCCAGAAAAAATGCCCTTTAAATTTCGAACCCAAGTATTGCAATAATACACTTTAATATACCGTTCTCCATCCTCTTATAATATTTCACCATTCCTAAAATCAATTAATAACTGTTTAACTGAATTATGTAATATTAAAAATTGTATTATTGCTGGTGACCTCAACATAAATATTCTGCCCACAAACGAACATTCTCAGTGCCAAGAATACTTAAATACGCTCACTTACCATGGATTCCAAAGCACCATAAACACTCCCACACGTGCTACATTAGACTCCATTTCATGCATCGACCACATCATGGTCAAATCCAACTGCCCAGTAATATCTATTGTATATGAATCTACACTTACCGACCACTACACCACTATTCTTTCCATACAAACATGCAACAGAAAAGACAAACATAAAAACACAACAAATAAGAAAAAAATCATTCAAATCAATTATGATTGTGTTCGTCAATCTCTGATGAGTAAATCATGGTCAGAATTACTTAACATTATAAATCCAGAAGACGCCTGGACGTACTTTATCAATTACTTACAGACTACCATTAACGAACATACAAACATAATTATAAAACATATACCAAATAATATTTTACCAATTAAGCCATGGATTAACCACACTATTATTAAATCTATCCGTAAACGTAACAAACTCCACAAAAACGTTATTAACAATCCTTATGATATACAACTTCGAAACTTTTATAAAAGATATAGAAACATTTGTACCCAAATAATAAGAAAGGCTAAAGAGATATATTACAAACAGAAAATAGAAAACTGTAATAATGATCCTAAAAAACTTTGGAAAACACTTAAAGAAGCCACCCACTCTCAACCTAATCCTACGAATGACTTAAAACAACTAAAAATAAATGATAAAATATTTAGTTTTTCTAGTAATCCCGATATTATTGTTAATCATGCAAATAAATACTTCTCAAAAATAGGTGAACAACTCGCAAAAAATATCGATGTAAACCATACCAACTCCAGTTCACTAAGCTGTAATACAAATTTGCCCAACAACTTGCATTTTAGTCTAAAACAAATTTCAAATGAAGATACTAGATTGATCATAAACTCATTAAAAAACTCGTCTTCAACTGGCTTGGACGATATATCAAATATTGCCTTAAAAAAACTTGTATCAGAAATAACCACTCCCTTAACAATTCTTATTAACCTAAGCATCCTAAAAGGCCGATTCCCCGACAACCTAAAACACGGAATCATAATCCCAATACATAAAGGAGGCTCTAGAGCGGACATAACGAACTATCGTCCAATTACATTACTAAATTCACTATCTAAAGTCTTTGAAAAAACTATTAATAATCAACTAATTGAATACCTTGAACAAAATAACATACTATCACACAACCAGTTTGGATTCAGGAAAAATAAAGGCACCTCCGAAGCCCTGGCAACAGTTACCGATTTTCTAAATGAAAACTTAGACAAGGGATCAAAATGCATATCAATATTCTTAGACCTGTGCAAAGCATTCGATACTATATCTCACTCTAAACTTTTACAAAAACTATCTAATATTGGTATAAATGGTGATGAACTTACTATTATTAGCGATTACCTGTCAAACCGAAAGCAAAGTGTGAAAATCAACAACTGCAATAGCAATCAATTACCAATTAGCTACGGCGTGCCTCAAGGAAGTGTTTTAGGTCCTACCCTGTTCTTAATATACATAAATGAATTATGTAATCTTCAAATAGATGCCAAAATTGTAAGTTTCGCTGATGATACGATTCTCCTCTTCAAATCAAGCAATTGGAATGATGTATACATAAAAGCTAACAGGGGCATAACTGTGGTTAAAAGATGGTTAAACAATAATACACTAACAATGAATGTGACCAAAACTAAATACATTGAATTTAGTATTAATCCATCCTTAAGAAACCCAGAAAATCAAATTAAAATTTGTGCTTGCAACCTGACAAATCCGATAATATGTGATTGCCCTTATTTAGAACAGGTAACTAAAATTAAATACTTAGGTATTATTTTTGATAGCAATTTAAAGTGGAAAGAACATATAACCTCTACAGCAAACAAACTTAGAAAATTCACTTATTTTTTTAGACAAACTCGCAACTTTCTCAACCTAAGCCAGCTCAAAACAATCTACTATGCACTTTGTCAATCTTTAATAGAGTATGGTATCATAGCATGGGGAGGAGCAAACGCTGCCGCCATTGATCCAATATCTAAAGCTCAGAAACTTATAATAAAGATTATCCTCAAACTACCAATCACAAGCAGTTCGGATGAAATCTTTAGGAAAATCTGTGTTATGGACATTAGGCAACTTTATGCCAAAAACATACTAACATACCTCTTCAAACACAAAACTACTTTTGACAATATCCAAACTGCTCGTGATACTAGAACAAAAGGACATAATTTCTTACAAATCCCTTTCGCTAAAACAACTTTTGGCCAGAGAAATTTTAGATATTTTGCAACAAGGCTATATAATGCTCTCCCACTAGCCATTAGACTGAACGAATTTTTTCTGAAATATAAAACAGACATCAAATCTTGGATCATCAGCCAAGACAGATCCATGATAAATTTATTTATAAAAATCCCTACATAAGTATGTACTCCAACTAGATGCTGATTAACAAATGTATCATTTATTATTATTATTTATTATTTTCTATCTTTTTCACAATGTCATTTAATGTAGTGAAATATTTAATGTATCAAAAAATATGTAAACATTTTTAATGTATCAAATACGTCTGTCTCGACACAGGTTTATCCTAGTGAGACAGACATCGAAAAAAAAAACCTGTAAAAGAAACTTTATATTGATAATAAAAAAAAAAAAAAAAAAATAGCGCCCGTAAAAATGATGATTTTTCTAGAAATGCAACTTTTTGAAAATATTTTCACTGATTGTGGTTGAGACTTTGATTTTTACAATGATTCAAAATTTTTAGCCCGTTCGGAGCCATAAAGCCAGAAAAAATGCCCTTTAAATTTCAAACCCAAGTTTTGCAATAGCGCCAGTAAGAATGATGATTTTTCTAGAAATGCAACTTTTTGAAAATATTTTTACAGATTGTGGTTGAGACTTTTATTTTTACAATAATTCCAAAATTTCAGCCCGTTCAGAGCCATAGAGCCAGAAAAAATGCCCTTTAAATTTCGAACCCAAGTATTGCAATAGCGCCCGTAAGAATGATGATTTTTCTAGAAATGCAACTTTTTGAAAATATTTTTGATGATTGTGGTTGAGACCTTGATTTTAACAATGATTCCGAAATTTCATCCCGTTCGGAACCATAGAGCCAGAAAAAATACATTTTTAAAATTCGAACCCAATTCTTGCAATAGTGCCCATAATCATAATTATTTTTCTAGAAACGCAAATTTTCAAAAATACCTAAACTGATTGTGGTTGAGACGAAGATTTTAACCATGATTCCGAAATTTCAGGCCGTTCGAGGCCATAGAGCCAGAAAAAATGGCCTTTGAATTGCAAAATAGCGCCCGTAAGAATGATGATTTTTCTAGAAATGCAACTGTTTGATAATATTTTTACTGATTGTGGTTTAGACCTTGATTTTTACAATGATTATGAAATTTTAGCCCGTTCGGAGCCATAGAGCCAGAAAAAATGACCATTAAATTTCGAACCCAAGTATTGCAATAGCGCCGGTAAGAATGATGATTTTTCTAGAAATGCAACTATTTGAAAATATTTTTACCCATTGTGGTTGAGACCTTAATTTTTACAATGATTCCGAAAGTTCAGCCCGTTCGGAACCATAGAGCCAGAAAAAATGCCCTTTAAATTTCGAACCCAAGTATTGAAATAGCGCCCGTAAGAATGATGATTTTTCTAGAAATGCAACTTTTTGAAAATATTTTTACTGATTGTGGTTAAAACCTTGATTTTTACAATGATTCCGAAATTTCAGCCCGTTCGGAGCCATAGACACAGAAAAAATTCCCTTTAAATTTCGGACCCAAGTATTGCAATAGCGCCCGTAAGAATGATGATTTTTCTAGAAATGCAACTTTTTGAAAATATTTTTACTGATTGTGGTTGAGACCTTGATTTTTACAATGATTCCGAAATTTCAGTCCGTTCGGAACCATAAAGCAAGAAAAAATACGTTTTAAAGTTCGAACCCAACTCTTGCAATAGTGCCCATAAAAATAATTATTTTTCTAGAAATGCAAATTTTCGAAAATACCTAAACTGATTGTGGTTGAGAAGAAGATTTAAACCATGATTCCGAAATTTCAGCCCGTTCGGAACCATAGAGCCAGAAAAAATACCTTTTAAAGTTGGAACCCAACTATTGCAATAGTGCCCATAAAAATAATTATTTTTCTAGAAATGCAAATTTTCAAAAATACCAAAACTGATTGTGGTTGAGACGAAGATTTAACCCATGATTCCGAAATTTCAGCCCGTTCGAGGCCATAGAGCCAGAACAAATGCCCTTTAAATTTCGAACCCAAGTATTGCAATAGCGCCCGTAAGAATGATGATTTTTCTAGAAATGAGACATTTTGAAAATATTTTTACTGATTGTGGTTGAGACTTTGATTTTTACAATGATTCCAAAATTTCAGCCCGTTCGGAGCCATAGGGCCAGAAAAAATGCCCTTTAAATTTCGGACCCAAGTATTGCAATAGCGCCCGTAAGAATGATGATTTTTCTAGAAATGCAACTTTTTGAAAATATTTTTACTGATTGAGGTTGAGACCTTGATTTTAACATTGATTCCGAAATTTCAGCCAGTTCAGAACCATAGAGCCAGAAAAAATACCTTTTAAACTTCGAACCCAACTCTTGCAATAGTGCCCATAAAAACAAATATTTTTCTAGAAACGCAAATTTTCAAAAAAACCTAAACTGATTGTTGTTGAGACGAAGATTTAAACCATGATTCCGAAATTTCAGCCCGTTCGAGGCCATAGAGCCAGAAAAAATGGCCTTTGAATTGCAAAATAGCGCCCGTAAGAATGATGATTTTTCTAGAAATGCAACTTTTTGAAAATATTTTTACTGATTGTGGTTAAGATCTTGATTTTTACATTGATTCCGAAATTTCAGCCCGTTCGGAGCCATAGAGCCAGAAAAAATGCCCTTTAAATTTCGGACCCAAGTATTGCAATAGCGCCCGTAAGAATGATGATTTTTCTAGAAATGCAACTTTTTGAAAATATTTTTACTGATTGTGGTTGAGACCTTGATTTTTACAATGATTCCGAAATTTCTGCCCGTTCGGAACCATAGAGCCAGAAAAAATACGTTTTAAAGTTCGAACCCAATTCTTGCAATAGTGCCCATAAAAATAATTATTTTTCTAGAAACGCAAATTTTCAAAAATACATAATCTGATTGTGGTTGAGACGAAAATTTAAACCATGATTCCGTAATTTCAGCCCGTTCGATGCCATACAGCCAGAACAAATGACCTTTAAATTTCGAACCCAAGTATTGCAATAGCGCCCGTAAGAATGATGATTTTTCTAGAAATGCACCTTTTTGAAAATATTTTTGCTGATTGTGGTTGAGACATTGATTTTTACAATGATTCCAAAATTTCAGCACGTTCGGAGCCATAGAGCCAAAACAAATGCCCTTTAAATTTCGAACCCAAGTATTGCAATAGCGCCCGTAAGAATGATGATTTTTCTAGAAAAGCAACTTTTTGAAAATATTTTTACTGATTGTGGTTGAGACCTTGATTTTTACAATGATTCCGAAATTTCAGCCCGTTTGGAGCCATAGAACCAGAAAAATTGCCATTTCAATTTCGAACCCAAGTATTGCAATAGCGCCCGTAAGAATGATGATTTTTCTAGAAATGCAACTTTTTGAAAATATTTTTACTGATTGTGGTTAAGATCTTGATTTTTACATTGATTCCGAAATTTCAGCCCGTTCGGAGCGATAGAGCCAGAAAAAATGCCCTTTAAATTTCGGACCCAAGTATTGCAATAGCGCCAGTAAGAATGATGATTTTTCTAGAAAAGCAACTTTATGAAAATATTTTTACTGATTGTGGTTGAGACCTTGATTTTTACAATGATTCCGAAATTTCTGCCCGTTCGGAACCATAGAGCCAGAAAAAAAAAGTTTTAAAGTTCGAACCCAATTCTTGCAATAGTGCCCATAAAAATAATTATTTTTCTAGAAACGAAAAAATTTTCAAAAATACCTAATCTGATTGTGGTTTAGACGAAAATTTAAACCATGATTCCGTAATTTCAGCCCGTTCGAGGCCATACAGCCAGAACAAATGACATTTAAATTTCGAACCCAAGTATTGCAATAGCGCCCGTAAGAATGATGATTTTTCTAGAAATGCACCTTTTTGAAAATATTTTAGCTGATTGTGGTTGAGACATTGACTTTTACAATGATTCCAAAATTTCAGCACGTTCGGAGCCATAAAGCCAGAAAAAATGCCCTTTAAATTTCGAACCCGCGTATTGCAATAGCGCCAGTAAGAATGATGATTTTTCTAGAAATGCAACTTTCTGAAAATATTTTTACTGATTGATGTTGAGACCTTGATTTTTACAATGATTCCGAAATTTCAGCCCGTTCGGAACCATAAAGCAAGAAAAAATACGTTTTAAAGTTCGAACCCAACCCTTGCAATAGTGCCCATAAAAATAAGTATTTTTCTAGAAATGCAAATTTTCAAAAATAACTAAACTGATTGTGGTTGAGAAGAAGATTTAAACCATGATTCCGAAATTTCAGCCCGTTCGGAACCATAGAGCCATAAAAAATACTTTTTAAAGTTCGAACCCAACTCTTGCAATAGTGCCCATAAAAATAATTATTTTTCTAGAAACGCAAATTTTCAAAAATACCTAAACTGATTGAGGTTGAGACGAAGATTTAAACCATGATTCCGAAATTTCAGCCCGTTCGAGGCCATAGAGCCAGAAAAAATGCCCTTTAAATTTCGAACCCAAGTATTGCAATAGCGCCCGTAAGAATGATGATTTTTCTAGAAAAGCAACTTTTTGAAAATATTTTTACTGGTTGTGGTTGAGACCTTGATTTTTACAATGATTCCGAAATTTCAGCCCGTTCGGAGCCATAGAGCCAGAAAAAATGCCATTTCAATTTCGAACCCAAGTATTGCAATAGCGCCCGTAAGAATGATGATTTTTCTAGAAATGCAACTTTTTGAAAATATTTTTACTGGTTGTGGTTGAGACCTTGATTTTTACAATGATTCCGAAATTTCAGCCCGTTCGGAGCCATAGAGCCAGAAAAAATGCCATTTCAATTTCGAACCCAAGTATTGCAATAGCGCCCGTAAGAATGATGATTTTTCTAGAAATGCAACTTTTTGAAAATATTTTTACTGATTGTGGTTAAGACCTTGATTTTTACATTGATTCCGAAATTTCAGCACGTTCGGAGCCATAAAGCCAGAAAAAATGCCCTTTAAATTTCGAACCCGCGTATTGCAATAGCCCCAGTAAGAATGATGATTTTTCTAGAAAAGCAACTTTTTGAAAATATTTTTACTGATTGTGGTTGAGACCTTGATTTTTACAATGATTCCGAAATTTCTGCCCGTTCGGAACCATAGAGCCAGAAAAAATACGTTTTAAAGTTCGAACCCAACTCTTGCAATAGTGCCCATAAAAATAATTAGTTTTCTAGAAACGCAAATTTTCAAAAATACCTAATCTGATTGTGGTTGAGACGAAAATTTAAACCATGATTCCGTAATTTCAGCCCGTTCGAGGCCATACAGCCAGAACAAATGACCTTTAAATTTCGAACCCAAGTATTGCAATAGCGCCCGTAAGAATGATGATTTTTCTAGAAATGCACCTTTTAGAAAATATTTTTGCTGATTGTGGTTGAGACATTGATTTTTACAATGATTCCAAAATTTCAGCCCGTTCGGAACCATAGAGCCAGAAAAAATACGTTTTAAAGTTCGAACCCAATTCTGGCAATAGTGCCCATAAAAATAATTATTTTTTAGAAACGCAAATTTTCAAAAATACCTAAACTGATTGTGGTTGAGACGAAGATTTAAACCATGATTCCGAAATTTCAGCCCGTTCGGAACCATAGAGCCATAAAAAATACTTTTTAAAGTTCGAACCCAACTCTTGCAATAGTGCCCATAAAAATAATTATTTTTCTAGAAACGCAAATTTTCAAAAATACCTAAACTGATTGAGGTTGAGACGAAGATTTAAACCATGATTCCGAAATTTCAGCCCGTTCGAGGCCATAGAGCCAGAAAAAATGCCATTTCAATTTCGAACCCAAGTATTGCAATAGCGCCCGTAAGAATGATGATTTTTCTAGAAATGCAACTTTTTGAAAATATTTTTACTGGTTGTGGTTGAGACCTTGATTTTTACAATGATTCCGAAATTTCAGCCCGTTCGGAGCCATAGAGCCAGAAAAAATGCCATTTCAATTTCGAACCCAAGTATTGCAATAGCGCCCGTAAGAATGATGATTTTTCTAGAAATGCAACTTTTTGAAAATATTTTTACTGATTGTGGTTAAGACCTTGATTTTTACATTGATTCCGAAATTTCAGCACGTTCGGAGCCATAAAGCCAGAAAAAATGCCCTTTAAATTTCGAACCCGCGTATTGCAATAGCGCCAGTAAGAATGATGATTTTTCTAGAAAAGCAACTTTTTGAAAATATTTTTACTGATTGTGGTTGAGACCTTGATTTTTACAATGATTCCGAAATTTCTGCCCGTTCGGAACCATAGAGCCAGAAAAAATACGTTTTAAAGTTCGAACCCAACTCTTGCAATAGTGCCCATAAAAATAATTATTTTTCTAGAAACGCAAATTTTCAAAAATACCTAATCCGATTGTGGTTGAGACGAAAATTTAAACCATGATTCCGTAATTACAGCCCGTTCGAGGCCATACAGCCAGAACAAATGACCTTTAAATTTCGAACCCAAGTATTGCAATAGCGCCCGTAAGAATGATGATTTTTCTAGAAATGCAACTTTTTGAAAATATTTTTACTGTTTGTGGTTGAGACCTTCATTTTTACAATGATTCCAAAATTTCACTACGATCGGAGCCATAAAGCCAGAAAAAATGCCCTTTAAATTTCGAACCCGCGTATTGCAATAGCGCCAGTAAGAATAATGATTTTTCTAGAAATGCAACTTTCTGAAAATATTTTTACTGATTGATGTTGAGACCTTGATTTTAACAATGATTCCGAAATTTCAGCCCGTTCGGAACCATAAAGCAAGAAAAAATACGTTTTAAAGTTCGAACCCAACCCTTGCAATAGTGCCCATAAAAATAATTATTTTTCTAGAAACGCAAATTTTCAAAAATACCTAAACTGATTGTGGTTGAGACGAATATTTAAACCATGATTCCGAAATTTCAGCCCGTTCGAGGCCATAGTGCCAGAAAAAATAACCTTTAAATTTCGAACCCAAGTATTGCAATAGCGCCCGTAAGAATGATGATTTTTCTAGAAATGCAACTTTTTGAAAATATTTTTACTGATTGTGGTTGAGACCTTGATTTTTACAATGATTCCAAAATTTCAGCCCGTTCGGAGCCATAGAGCCAGAAAAAATTCCCTTTATATTTCGGACCCAAGTATTTGCAATAGCGACCGTAAGAATGATGATTTTTCTAGAAATGCAACTTTTTGAAAATATTTTTACTGATTGTGGTTGAGACCTTGATTTTTAAATGATTCCGAATTTTCAGCCCGTTCGGAGCCATAGAGCCAGAAAAAATACATTTTAAAAATTCGAACCCAATTCTTGCAATAGTGCCCATAATAATAATTATTTTTCTAGAAACGCAAATTTTCAAAAATACCTAAACTGATTGTGGTTGAGACGAAGATTTTAACCATGATTCCGAAATTTCAGCCCGTTCGAGGCCATAGAGCCAGAAAAAATGGCCTTTGAATTGCAAAATAGAGCCCGTAAGAATGATGATTTTTCTAGAAATGCAACTTTTTGATAATATTTTTACTGATTGTGGTTGAGACCTTGATTTTTACAATGATTACGAAATTTTAGCCCGTTCGGAGCCATAGAGCCAGAAAAAATGTCCATTAAATTTCGAACCCAAGTATTGAAATAGCGCCCGTAAGAATGATGATTTTTCTAGAAATGCAACTTTTTGAAAATATTTTTACTGATTGTGGTTAAAACCTTGATTTTTACAATGATTCCGAAATTTCAGCCCGTTCGGAGCCATAGACACAGAAAAAATGCCCTTTAAATTTCGGACCCAAGTATTGCAATAGCGCCCGTAAGAATGTTGATTTTTCTAGAAATTCAACTTTTTTAAATATTTTTACTGATTGAGGTTGAGACCTTGATTTTTACATTGATTCCGAAATTTCAGCCAGTTCGGAACCATAGAGCCAGAAAAAATACCTTTTAAACTTCGAACCCAACTCTTGCAATAGTGCCCAAAAAAATAATTATTTTTCTAGAAACGCAAATTTTCAAAAAAACCTAAACTGATTGTGGTTGAGACGAAGATTTAAACCTTGTTTCCGAAATTTCAGGGCCTTTTAATGTTCGAACCCAAGTCTTGCAATAATGCCCGTAAGAATAATGATTTTTCTAGAAATGCACCTTTTGAAAATATTTTTACAGATTGTGGTTGAGACCTTGATTTTTACAATGATTCCGAAATTTCAGCCCGTTCGGAGCCATAGAGTCAGAAAAAATGCCCTTTAAATTTCGAACCCAAGTATTGCAATAGCGCCCGTAAGAATGATGATTTTTCTAGAAATGCAACTTTTTGAAAATATTTTTACTGATTGTGGATGAGACCTTGATTTTTACAATGATTCCGAAATTTCTGCCCGTTCGGAACCATAGAGCCAGAAAAAATACGTTTTAATGTTCGAACCCAATTCTGGCAATAGTGCCCATAAAAATAATTATTTTTTAGAAACGCAAATTTTCAAAAATAACTAAACTGATTGTGGTTGAGACGAAGATTTAAACCATGATTCCGAAATTTCAGCCCGTTCGAGGCCATAGAGCCCGAAAAAATGCCCTTTAAATTTCGAACCCAAGTATTGCAATAGCGCCCGTAAGAATGATGATTTTTCTAGAAATGCAACTTTTTGATAAAATATTTTTACAGATTGTGGTTGAGACTTTTATTTTTACAATAATTCCAAAATTTCAGCCCGTTCAGAGCCATAGAGCCAGAAAAAATGCCCTTTAAATTTCGAACCCAAGTATTGCAATAGCGCCCGTAAGAATGATGATTTTTCTAGAAATGCAACTTTTTGAAAATATTTTTACTTATTGTGGTTAAGACTTTGATTTTTACAATGATTCCAAAATTTCAGCACTCTCGGAGCGATAAAGCCAGAAAAAATGCCCTTTTAATTTCGAACCCGAGTATTGCAATAGCGCCCGTAAGAATGATGATTTTTCTAGAAATGCAACTTTTTGAAAATATTTTTACTGATTGTAGTTGAGACCTTGATTTTTACAATGATTCCGAAATTTCAGCCCGTTCGGAACCATAAAGCAAGAAAAAATACATTTTAAAGTTCGAACCCAACTCTTGCAATAGTGCCCATAAAAATAATTATTTTTCTAGAAATGCAAATTTTCAAAAATAACTAAACTGATTGTGGTTGAGAAGAAGATTTAAACCATGATTCCGAAATTTCAGCCCGTTCGGAACCATAGAGCCAGAAAAAATGCTCTTTAAATTTCGGACCCAAGTATTGCAATAGAGCCCGTAAGAATGATGATTTTTCTAGAAATGCAACTTTTTGAAAATATTTTTACTGATTGTGGTTGAGACCTTGATTTTTATAATGATTCCGAAATTTCTGCCCGTTCGGAACCATAGAGCCAGAAAAAATACGTTTTAATGTTCGAACCCAATTCTGGCAATAGTGCCCATAAAAATAATTATTTTTTAGAAACGCAAATTTTCAAAAATACCTAAACTGATTGTGGTTGAGACGAAGATTTAAACCATGATTCCGAAATTTCAGCCCGTTCGAGGCCATAGAGCCAGAAAATATGGCCTTTGAATTGCAAAATAGCGCCCGTAAGAATGATGATTTTTCTAGAAATGCAACTTTTTGATAATATTTTTACTGATTGTGGTTGAGACCTTGATTTTCACAATGATTACGAAATTTTAGCCCGTTCGGAGCCATAGAGCCAGAAAAAATGCCCATTAAATTTCGAACCCAAGTATTGCAATAGCGCCGGTAAGAATGATGATTTTTCTAGAAATGCAACTATTTGAAAATATTTTTACCCATTGTGGTTGAGACCTTGATTTTTACAATGATTCCGAAATTCTAGCCCGTTCGGAGCCATAGAGCCAGAAAAAATGCCCTTTAAATTTCGAACCCAAGTATTGAAATAGCGCCCGTAAGAATGATGATTTTTCTAGAAATGCAACTTTTTGAAAATATTTTTACTGATTGTGGTTAAAACCTTGATTTTTACAATGATTCCGAAATTTCAGCCCGTTCGGAGCCATAGACACAGAAAAAATGCCCTATAAATTTCGGACCCAAGTATTGCAATAGCGCCCGTAAGAATGATGATTTTTCTAGAAATGCAACTTTTTGAAAATATTTTTACTGATTGTGGTTGAGACCTTGATTTTTACAATGATTCCGAAATTTCAGCCCGTTCGGAACCATAAAGCAAGAAAAAATACGTTTTAAAGTTCGAACCCAACTCTTGCAATTGTGCCCATAAAATTAATTAATTTTCTAGAAATGCAAATTTTCGAAAATACCTAAACTGATTGTGGTTGAGAAGAAGATTTAAACCATGATTCCGAAATTTGAGCCCGTTCGGAACCATAGAGCCAGAAAAAATACCTTTTAAAGTTGGAACCTAACTATTGCAATAGTGCCCATAAAAATAATTATTTTTCTAGAAATGCAAATTTTCAAAAATACCAAAACTGATTGTGGTTGAGACGAAGATTTAACCCATGATTCCGAAATTTCAGCCCGTTCGAGGCCATAGAGCCAGAATAAATGCCCTTTAAATTTCGAACCCAAGTATTGCAATAGCGCCCGTAAGAATGATGATTTTTCTAGAAATGCAACTTTTTGAAAATATTTTTACTGATTGTGGTTGAGAATTTGATTTTTACAATGATTCAAAAATTTCAGCCCGTTCGGAGCCATAGGGCCAGAAAAAATGCCCTTTAAATTTCGGACCCAAGTATTGCAATAGCGCCGGTAAGAATGATGATTTTTCTAGAAATGCAACTATTTGAAAATATTTTTACCCATTGTGGTTGAGACCTTGATTTTTACAATGATTCCGAAATTCCAGCCCGTTCGGAGCCATAGAGCCAGAAAAAATGCCCTTTAAATTTCGAACCCAAGTATTGAAATAGCGCCCGTAAGAATGATGATTTTTCTAGAAATGCAACTTTTTGAAAATATTTTTACTGATTGTGGTTAAAACCTTGATTTTTACAATGATTCCGAAATTTCAGCCCGTTCGGAGCCATAGACACAGAAAAAATGCCCTTTAAATTTCGGACCCAAGTATTGCAATAGCGCCCGTAAGAATGATGATTTTTCTAGAAATGCAACTTTTTGAAAATATTTTTACTGATTGTGGTTGAGACCTTGATTTTTACAATGATTCCGAAATTTCAGCCCGTTCGGAACCATAAAGCAAGAAAAAATACGTTTTAAAGTTCGAACCCAACTCTTGCAATAGTGCCCATAAAATTAATTATTTTTCTAGAAATGCAAATTTTCGAAAATACCTAAACTGATTGTGGTTGAGAAGAAGATTTAAACCATGATTCCGAAATTTCAGCCCGTTCGGAACCATAGAGCCAGAAAAAATACATTTTAAAGTTGGAACCAAACTATTGCAATAGTGCCAATAAAAATAATTATTTTTCTAGAAACGCAAATTTTCAAAAATACCAAAACTGATTGTGGTTGAGACGAAGATTTAACCCATGATTCCGAAATTTCAGCCCGTTCGAGGCCATAGAGCCAGAATAAATGCCCTTTAAATTTCGAACCCAAGTATTGCAATAGCGCCCGTAAGAATGATGATTTTTCTAGAAATGCAACTTTTTGAAAATATTTTAACTGATTGTGGTTGAGACTTTGATTTTTTCAATGATTCAAAAATTTCAGCCCGTTCGGAGCCATAGGGCCAGAAAAAATGCCCTTTAAATTTCGGACCCAAGTATTGCAATAGCGCCCGTAAGAATGATGATTTTTCTAGAAATGCAACTTTTTGAAAATATTTTTACTGATTGAGGTTGAGACCTTGATTTTTACATTGATTCCGAAATTTCAGCCAGTTCAGAACCATAGAGCCAGAAAAAATACCTTTTAAACTTCGAACCCAACTCTTGCAATAGTGCCCATAAAAACAAATATTTTTCTAGAAACGCAAATTTTCAAAAAAACCTAAACTGATTGTGGTTGAGACGAAGATTTAAACCATGATTCCGAAATTTCAGCCCGTTCGAGGCCATAGAGCCAGAAAAAATGCCCTTTAAATTTCGGACCCAAGTATTGCAATAGCGCCCGTAAGAATGATGATTTTTCTAGAAATGCAACTTTTTGAAAATATTTTTACTGATTGTGGTTGAGACCTTGATTTTTACAATGATTCCGAAATATCTGCCCGTTCGGAACCATAGAGCCAGAAAAAATACATTTTAAAGTTCGAACCCAATTCTTGCAATAGTGCCCATAAAAATAATTATTTTTCTAGAAACGCAAATTTTCAAAAATACCTAATCTGATTGTGGTTGAGACGAAAATTTAAACCATGATTCCGTAATTTCAGCCCGTTCGAGGCCATACAGCCAGAACAAATGACCTTTAAATTTCGAACCCAAGTATTGCAATAGCGCCCGTAAGAATGATGATTTTTCTAGAAATGCACCTTTTTGAAAATATTTTTGCTGATTGTGGTTGAGACATTGATTTTTACAATGATTCCAAAATTTCAGCACGTTCGGAGCCATAGAGCCAAAACAAATGCCCTTTAAATTTCGAACCCAAGTATTGCAATAGCGCCCGTAAGAATGATGATTTTTCTGGAAAAGCAACTTTTTGAAAATATTTTTACTGATTGTGGTTGAGACCTTGATTTTTACAATGATTACGAAATTTCAGCCCGTTTGGAGCCATAGAGCCAGAAAAATTGCCATTTCAATTTCGAACCCAAGTATTGCAATAGCGCCCGTAAGAATGATGATTTTTCTAGAAATGCAACTTTTTGAAAATATTTTTACTGATTGTGGTTAAGATCATGATTTTTACAATTATTCCAAAATTTCAGCACGTTCGTAGCCATAAAGCCAGAAAAAATGCCCTTTAAATTTCGAACCCGCGTATTGCAATAGCGCCAGTAAGAATGATGATTTTTCTAGAAAAGCAACTTTTTGAAAATATTTTTACTGATTGTGGTTGAGACCTTGATTTTTACAATGATTCCGAAGTTTCTGCCCGTTCGGAACCATAGAGCCAGAAAAAAAAAGTTTTAAAGTTCGAACCCAATTCTTGCAATAGTGCCCATAAAAATAATTATTTTTCTAGAAACGAAAATTTTCAAAAATACCTAATCTGATTGTGGTTGAGACGAAAATTTAAACCATGATTCCGTAATTTCAGCCCGTTCGAGGCCATACAGCCAGAACAAATGACCTTTAAATTTCGAACCCAAGTATTGCAATAGCGCCCGTAAGAATGATGATTTTTCTAGAAATGCACCTTTTTGAAAATATTTTTGCTGATTGTGGTTGAGACATTGATTTTTACAATGATTCCAAAATTTCAGCACGTTCGGAGCCATAAAGCCAGAAAAAATGCCCTTTAAATTTCGAACCCGCGTATTGCAATAGCGCCAGTAAGAATGATGATTTTTCTAGAAATGCAACTTTCTGAAAATATTTTTACTGATTGATGTTGAGACCTTGATTTTTACAATGATTCCGAAATTTCAGCCCGTTCGGAACCATAAAGCAAGAAAAATACGTTTTAAAGTTCGAACCCAACCCTTGCAATAGTGCCCATAAAAATAATTATTTTTCTAGAAATGCAAATTTTCAAAAATAACTAAACTGATTGTGGTTGAGAAGAAGATTTAAACCATGATTCCGAAATTTCAGCCCGTTCGGAACCATAGAGCCATAAAAAATACTTTTTAAAGTTCGAACCCAACTCTTGCAATAGTGCCCATAAAAATAATTATTTTTCTAGAAACGCAAATTTTCAAAAATACCTAAACTGATTGAGGTTGAGACGAAGATTTAAACCATGATTCCGAAATTTCAGCCCGTTCGAGGCCATAGAGCCAGAAAAAATGCCCTTTAAATTTCGAACCCAAGTATTGCAATAGCGCCCGTAAGAATGATGATTTTTCTAAAAAAGCAACTTTTTGAAAATATTTTTACTGGTTGTGGTTGAGACCTTGATTTTTAAAATGATTCCGAAATTTCAGCCCGTTCGGAGCCATAGAGCCAGAAAAAATGCCATTTCAATTTCGAACCCAAGTATTGCAATAGCGCCCGTAAGAATGATGATTTTTCTAGAAATGCAACTTTTTGAAAATATTTTTACTGGTTGTGGTTGAGACCTGGATTTTTACAATGATTCCGAAATTTCAGCCCGTTCGGAGCCATAGAGCCAGAAAAAATGCCATTTCAATTTCGAACCCAAGTATTGCAATAGCGCCCGTAAGAATGATGATTTTTCTAGAAATGCAACTTTTTGAAAATATTTTTACTGATTGTGGTTAAGATCTTGATTTTTATATTGATTCCGAAATTTCAGCACGTTCGGAGCCATAAAGCCAGAAAAAATGCCCTTTAAATTTCGAACCCGCGTATTGCAATAGCGCCAGTAAGAATGATGATTTTTCTAGAAAAGCAACTTTTTGAAAATATTTTTACTGATTGTGGTTGAGACCTTGATTTTTACAATGATTCCGAAATTTCTGCCCGTTCGGAACCATAGAGCCAGAAAAAATACGTTTTAAAGTTCGAACCCAATTCTTGCAATAGTGCCCATAAAAATAATTATTTTTCTAGAAACGCAAATTTTCAAAAATACTTAATCTGATTGTGGTTGAGACGAAAATTTAAACCATGATTCCGTAATTTCAGCCCGTTCGAGGCCATACAGCCAGTACAAATGACCTTTAAATTTCGAACCCAAGTATTGCAATAGCGCCCGTAAGAATGATGATTTTTCTAGAAATGCACCTTTTTGAAAATATTTTTGCTGATTGTGGTTGAGACATTGATTTTTACAATGATTCCAAAATTTCAGCACGTTCGGAGCCATAAAGCCAGAAAAAATGCCCTTTAAATTTCGAACCCGCGTATTGCAATAGCGCCAGTAAGAATAATGATTTTTCTAGAAATGCAACTTTCTGAAAATATTTTTACTGATTGATGTTGAGACCTTGATTTTGACAATGATTCCGAAATTTCAGCCCGTTCGGAACCATAAAGCAAGAAAAAATACGTTTTAAAGTTCGAACCCAACCCTTGCAATAGTGCCCATAAAAATAATTATTTTTCTAGAAATGCAAATTTTCAAAAATAACTAAACTGATTGTGGTTGAGAAGAAGATTTAAACCATGATTCCGAAATTTCAGCCCGTTCGGAACCATAGAGCCATAAAAAATACTTTTTAAAGTTCGAACCCAACTCTTGCAATAGTGCCCATAAAAATAATTATTTTTCTAGAAACGCAAATTTTCAAAAATACCTGAACTGATTGTGGTTGACACGAAGATTTAAACCTTGTTTCCGAAATTTCAGCCCGTCCGGAGCCATAGAGCTAGAAAAAAGGCCTTTTAATGTTCGAACCCAAGTCTTGCAATAATGCCCGTAAGAATAATGATTTTTCTTGAAATGCACCTTTTGAAAATATTTTTACTGATTGTGGTTGAGACCTTGATTTTTACAATGATTCCGAAATTTCAGCCCGTTCGGAGCCATAGAGCCAGAAAAAATGCCCTTAAAATTTCGGACCCAAGTATTGCAATAGCGCCCGTAAGAATGATGATTTTTCTAGAAATGCACCTTTTTGAAAATATTTTTGCTGATTGTGGTTGAGACATTGATTTTTACAATGATTCCGAAATTTCAGCACGTTCGGAGCCATAAAGCCAGAAAAAATGCCCTTTAAATTTCGAACCCGCGTATTGCAATAGCGCCAGTAAGAATGATGATTTTTCTAGAAAAGCAACTTTTTGAAATTATTTTTACTGATTGTGGTTGAGACCTTGATTTTTACAATGATTCCGAAATTTCTGCCCCTTCGGAACCATAGAGCCAGAAAAAATACGTTTTAAAGTTCGAACCCAACTCTTGCAATAGTGCCCATAAAAATAATTATTTGTCTAGAAACGCAAATTTTCAAAAATACCTAAACTGATTGTGGTTGAGACGAATATTTAAACCATGATTCCGAAATTTCAGCCCGTTCGAGGCCATAGAGCCAGAAAAAATAACCTTTAAATTTCGAACCCAAGTATTGCAATAGCGCCCGTAAGAATGATGATTTTTCTAGAAATGCAACTTTTTGAAAATATTTTTACCGATTGTGGTTGAGACCTTGATTTTTACAATGATTCCAAAATTTCAGCCCGTTCGGAGCCATAGAGCCAGAAAAACATCCCTTTATATTTCGGACCCAAGTATTTGCAATAGCGACCGTAAGAATGATGATTTTTCTAGAAATGCAACTTTTTGTAAATATTTTTACTGATTGAGGTTGAGACCTTGATTTTTACAATGATTCCGAAATTTCAGCCCGTTCGGAACCATAGAGCCAGAAAAAATAAATTTTAAAGTTCGAACCCAACTCTTGCAATAGTGCCCATAAAAATAATTATTTTTCTAGAAACGCAAATTTTCAAAAATACCTAAACTGATTTTGGTTGAGACGAAGATTTAAACCATGATTCCGAAATTTCAGCCCGTTCGAGGCCATAGAGCCAGAAAAAATGCCATTTAAATTTCGAACCCAAGTATTGCAATAGCGCCCGTAAGAATTATGATTTTTCTAGAAATGCAACTTTTTGAAAATATTTTTACTGATTGTGGTTGAGACCTTGATTTTTAAATGATTCCGAATTTTCAGCCCGTTCGGAGCCATAGAGCCAGAAAAAATACTCTTTAAATTTCGGACCCAAGTATTGCAATAGCGCCCGTAAGAATGATGATTTTTCTAGAAATGCAACTTTTTGAAAATATTTTTGATGATTGTGGTTGAGACCTTGATTTTAACAATGATTCCGAAATTTCATCCCGTTCGGAACCATAGAGCCAGAAAAAATACATTTTAAAAATTCGAACCCAATTCTTGCAATAGTGCCCATAATAATAATTATTTTTCTAGAAACGCAAATTTTCAAAAATACCTAAACTGATTGTGGTTGAGACGAAGATTTTAACCATGATTCCGAAATTTCAGCCCGTTTGAGGCCATAGAGCCAGAAAAAATGGCCTTTGAATTGCAAAATAGAGCCCGTAAGAATGATGATTTTTCTAGAAATGCAACTTTTTGATAATATTTTTACTGATTGTGGTTGAGACCTTGGTTTTTACAATGATTACGAAATTTTAGCCCGTTCGGAGCCATAGAGCCAGAAAAAATGCCCATTAAATTTCGAACCCAAGTATTGAAATAGCGCCCGTAAGAATGATGATTTTTCTAGAAATGCAACTTTTTGAAAATATTTTTACTGATTGTGGTTAAAACCTTGATTTTTACAAAGATTCCGAAATTTCAGCCCGTTCGGAGCCATAGACACAGAAAAAATGCCCTTTAAATTTCGGACCCAAGTATTGAAATAGCGCCCGTAAGAATGTTGATTTTTCTAGAAATTCAACTTTTTTAAATATTTTTACTGATTGAGGTTGAGACCTTGATTTTTACATTGATTCCGAAATTTCAGCCAGTTCGGAAACATAGAGCCAGAAAAAATACCTTTTAAACTTCGAACCCAACTCTTGCAATAGTGCCCAAAAAAATAATTATTTTTCTAGAAACGCAAATTTTCAAAAAAACCTAAACTGATTTTGGTTGAGACGAAGATTTAAACCTTGTTTCCGAAATTTCAGCCCGTCCGGAGCCATAGAGCTAGAAAAAAGGCCTTTTAATGTTCGAACCCAAGTCTTGCAATAATGCCCGTAAGAATAATGATTTTTCTTGAAATGCACCTTTTGAAAATATTTTTACTGATTGTGGTTAAAACCTTGATTTTTACAAAGATTCCGAAATTTCAGCCCGTTCGGAGCCATAGACACAGAAAAAATGCCCTTTAAATTTCGGACCCAAGTATTGCAATAGCGCCCGTAAGAATGTTGATTTTTCTAGAAATTCAACTTTTTTAAATATTTTTACTGATTGAGGTTGAGACCTTGATTTTTACAATGATTCCGAAATTTCAGCCCGTTCGGAGCCATAGAGCCAGAAAAAATGCTCTTAAAATTTCGGACCCAAGTATTGCAATAGCGCCCGTAAGAATGATGATTTTTCTAGATATGCAACTTTTTGAAATAATTTTTACAGATTGTGGTTGAGACTTTTATTTTTACAATAATTCCAAAATTTCAGCCCGTTCAGAGCCATAGAGCCAGAAAAAATGCCCTTTAAATTTCGAACCCAAGTATTGCAATTGCTCCCGTAAGAATGATGATTTTTCTAGAAATGCAACTTTTTGAAAATATTTTTACTGATTGTGGTTAAGACTTTGATTTTTACAATGATTCCAAAATTTCAGCACTCTCGGAGCGATAAAGCCAGAAAAAATGCCCTTTAAATTTCGAACCCGAGTATTGCAATAGCGCCCGTAAGAATGATGATTTTTCTAGAAATGCAACTTTTTGAAAATATTTTTACTGATTGTGGTTGAGACCTTAATTTTTACAATGATTCCGAAATTTCAGCCCGTTCGGAACCATAAAGCAAGAAAAAATACGTTTTAAAGTTCGAACCCAACTCTTGCAATAGTGCCCATAAAAATAATTATTTTTCTAGAAATGCAAATTTTCAAAAATATCTAAACTGATTGTGGTTGAGAAGAAGATTTAAACCATGATTCCGAAATTTCAGCCCGTTCGGAACCATAGAGCCAGAAAAAATGCTCTTTAAATTTCGGACCCAAGTATTGCAATAGCGCCCGTAAGAATGATGATTTTTCTAGAAATGCAACTTTTTGAAAATATTTTTACTGATTGTGGTTGAGACCTTGATTTTTACAATGATTCCGAAATTTCAGCCCGTTCGGAACCATAAAGCAAGAAAAAATACGTTTTAAAGTTCGAACCCAACTCTTGCAATAGTGCCCATAAAAATAATTATTTTTCTAGAAATGCAAATTTTCAAAAATACCTAAACTGATTGTGGTTGAGACGAATATTTAAACCATGATTCCGAAATTTCAGCCCGTTCGAGGCCATAGAGCCAGAAAAAATAACCTTTAAATTTCGAACCCAAGTATTGCAATAGCGCCCGTAAGAATGATGATTTTTCTAGAAATGCAACTTTTTGAAAATATTTTTACTGATTGTGGTTGAGACCTTGATTTTTACAATGATTCCACAATTTCAGCCCGTTCGGAGCCATAGAGCCAGAAAAAATTCCCTTTATATTTCGGACCCAAGTATTTGCAATAGCGACCGTAAGAATGATGATTTTTCTAGAAATGCAACTTTTTGAAAATATTTTTACTGATTGAGGTTGAAACCTTGATTTTTACAATGATTCCGAAATTTCAGCCCGTTCGGAACCATAGAGCCAGAAAAAATACCTTTTAAAGTTCGAACCCAACTCTTGCAATAGTGCCCATAAAAATAATTATTTTTCTAGAAACGCAAATTTTCAAAAATACCTAAACTGATTTTGGTTGAGACGAAGATTTAAACCATGATTCCGATATTTCAGCCCGTTCGAGGCCATAGAGCCAGAAAAAATGCCATTTAAATTTCGAACCCAAGTATTGCAATAGCGCCCGTAAGAATTATGATTTTTCTAGAAATGCAACTTTTTGAAAATATTTTTACTGATTGTGGTTGAGACCTTGATTTTTAAATGATTCCGAATTTTCAGCCCGTTCGGAGCCATAGAGCCAGAAAAAATACTCTTTAAATTTCGGACCCAAGTATTGCAATAGCGCCCGTAAGAATGATGATTTTTCTAGAAATGCAACTTTTTGAAAATATTTTTGATGATTGTGGTGGAGACCTTGATTTTAACAATGATTCCGAAATTTCATCCCGTTCGGAACCATAGAGCCAGAAAAAATACATTTTAAAAATTCGAACCCAATTCTTGCAATAGTGCCCATAATAATAATTATTTTTCTAGAAACGCAAATTTTCAAAAATACCTAAACTGATTGTGGTTGAGACGAAGATTTTAACCATGATTCCGAAATTTCAGCCCTTTCGAGGAAATAGAGCCAGAAAAAATGGCCTTTGAATTGCAAAATAGAGCCCGTAAGAATGATGATTTTTCTAGAAATGCAACTTTTTGATAATATTTTTACTGATTGTGGTTGAGACCTTGATTTTTACAATGATTACGCAATTTTAGCCCGTTCGGAGCCATAGAGCCAGAAAAAATGCCCATTAAATTTCGAACCCAAGTATTGAAATAGCGCCCGTAAGAATGATGATTTTTCTAGAAATGCAACTTTTTGAAAATATTTTTACTGATTGTGGTTAAAACCTTGATTTTTACAAAGATTCCGAAATTTCAGCCCGTTCGGAGCCATAGACACAGAAAAAATGCCCTTTAAATTTCGGACCCAAGTATTGCAATAGCGCCCGTAAGAATGTTGATTTTTCTAGAAATTCAACTTTTTTAAATATTTTTACTGATTGAGGTTGAGACCTTGATTTTTACATTGATTCCGAAATTTCAGCCAGTTCGGAACCATAGAGCCAGAAAAAATACCCTTTAAACTTCGAACCCAACTCTTGCAATAGTGCCCATAAAAATAATTATTTTTCTAGAAACGCAAATTTTCAAAAAAACCTAAACTGATTGTGGTTGAGACGAAGATTTAAACCTTGTTTCCGAAATTTCAGCCCGTCCGGAGCCATAGAGCTAGAAAAAATAACCTTTAAATTTCGAACCCAAGTATTGCAATAGCGCCCGTAAGAATGATGATTTTTCTAGAAATGCAACTTTTTGAAAATATTTTTACTGATTGTGGTTGAGACCTTGATTTTTACAATGATTCCACAATTTCAGCCCGTTCGGAGCCATAGAGCCAGAAAAAATTCCCTTTATATTTCGGACCCAAGTATTTGCAATAGCGACCGTAAGAATGATGATTTTTCTAGAAATGCAACTTTTTGAAAATATTTTTACTGATTGAGGTTGAAACCTTGATTTTTACATTGATTCCGAAATTTCAGCCAGTTCGGAACCATAGAGCCAGAAAAAATACCCTTTAAACTTCGAACCCAACTCTTGCAATAGTGCCCAAAAAAATAATTATTTTTCTAGAAACGCAAATTTTCAAAAAAACCTAAACTGATTGTGGTTGAGACGAAGATTTAAACCTTGTTTCCGAAATTTCAGCCCGTCCGGAGCCATAGAGCTAGAAAAAAGGCCTTTTAATGTTCGAACCCAAGTCTTGCAATAATGCCCGTAAGAATAATGATTTTTCTTGAAATGCACCTTTTGAAAATATTTTTCTGATTGTGGTTGAGACCTTGATTTTTACAATGATTCCGAAATTTCAGCCCGTTCGGAGCCATAGAGCCAGAAAAAATGCCCTTAAAATTTCGGACCCAAGTATTGCAATAGCGCCCGTAAGAATGATGATTTTTCTAGATATGCAACTTTTTGAAAATATTTTTACAGATTGTGGTTGAGACTTTTATTTTTACAATAATTCCAAAATTTCAGCCCGTTCAGAGCCATAGAGCCAGAAAAAATGCCCTTTAAATTTCGAACCCAAGTATTGCAATAGCGCCCGTAAGAATGATGATTTTTCTAGAAATGCAACTTTTAGAAAATATTTTTACTGATTGTGGTTAAGACTTTGATTTTTACAATGATTCCAAAATTTCAGCACTCTCGGAGCGATAAAGCCAGAAAAAATGCCCTTTAAATTTCGAACCCGAGTATTGCAATAGCGCCCGTAAGAATGATGATTTTTCTAGAAATGCAACTTTTTGAAAATATTTTTACTGATTGTGGTTGAGACCTTGATTTTTACAATGATTCCGAAATTTCAGCCCGTTCGGAACCATAAAGCAAGAAAAAATACGTTTTAAAGTTCGAACCCAACTCTTGCAATAGTGCCCATAAAAATAATTATTTTTCTAGAAATGCAAATTTTCAAGAATAACTAAACTGATTGTGGTTGAGAAGAAGATTTAAACCATGATTCCGAAATTTCAGCCCGTTCGGAACCATAGAGCCAGAAAAAATGCTCTTTAAATTTCGGACCCAAGTTATGCAATAGCGCCCGTAAGAATGATGATTTTTCTAGAAATGCAACTTTTTGAAAATATTTTTACTGATTGTGGTTGAGACCTTGATTTTTACAATGATTCCGAAATTTCAGCCCGTTCGGAACCATAAAGCAAGAAAAAATACGTTTTAAAGTTCGAACCCAACTCTTGCAATAGTGCCCATAAAAATAATTATTTTTCTAGAAATGCAAATTTTCAAAAATACCTAAACTGATTGTGGTTGAGACGAATATTTAAACCATGATTCCGAAATTTCAGCCCGTTCGAGGCCATAGAGCCAGAAAAAATAACCTTTAAATTTCGAACCCAAGTATTGCAATAGCGCCCGTAAGAATGATGATTTTTCTAGAAATGCAACTTTTTGAAAATATTTTTACTGATTGTGGTTGAGACCTTGATTTTTACAATGATTCCACAATTTCAGCCCGTTCGGAGCCATAGAGCCAGAAAAAATTCCCTTTATATTTCGGACCCAAGTATTTGCAATAGCGACCGTAAGAATGATGATTTTTCTAGAAATGCAACTTTTTGAAAATATTTTTACTGATTGAGGTTGAAACCTTGATTTTTACAATGATTCCGAAATTTCAGCCCGTTCGGAACCATAGAGCCAGAAAAAATACCTTTTAAAGTTCGAACCCAACTCTTGCAATAGTGCCCATAAAAATAATTATTTTTCTAGAAACGCAAATTTTCAAAAATACCTAAACTGATTTTGGTTGAGACGAAGATTTAAACCATGATTCCGATATTTCAGCCCGTTCGAGGCCATAGAGCCAGAAAAAATGCCATTTAAATTTCGAACCCAAGTATTGCAATAGCGCCCGTAAGAATTATGATTTTTCTAGAAATGCAACTTTTTGAAAATATTTTTACTGATTGTGGTTGAGACCTTGATTTTTAAATGATTCCGAATTTTCAGCCCGTTCGGAGCCATAGAGCCAGAAAAAATACTCTTTAAATTTCGGACCCAAGTATTGCAATAGCGCCCGTAAGAATGATGATTTTTCTAGAAATGCAACTTTTTGAAAATATTTTTGATGATTGTGGTGGAGACCTTGATTTTAACAATGATTCCGAAATTTCATCCCGTTCGGAACCATAGAGCCAGAAAAAATACATTTTAAAAATTCGAACCCAATTCTTGCAATAGTGCCCATAATAATAATTATTTTTCTAGAAACGCAAATTTTCAAAAATACCTAAACTGATTGTGGTTGAGACGAAGATTTTAACCATGATTCCGAAATTTCAGCCCTTTCGAGGAAATAGAGCCAGAAAAAATGGCCTTTGAATTGCAAAATAGAGCCCGTAAGAATGATGATTTTTCTAGAAATGCAACTTTTTGATAATATTTTTACTGATTGTGGTTGAGACCTTGATTTTTACAATGATTACGCAATTTTAGCCCGTTCGGAGCCATAGAGCCAGAAAAAATGCCCATTAAATTTCGAACCCAAGTATTGAAATAGCGCCCGTAAGAATGATGATTTTTCTAGAAATGCAACTTTTTGAAAATATTTTTACTGATTGTGGTTAAAACCTTGATTTTTACAAAGATTCCGAAATTTCAGCCCGTTCGGAGCCATAGACACAGAAAAAATGCCCTTTAAATTTCGGACCCAAGTATTGCAATGGCGCCCGTAAGAATGTTGATTTTTCTAGAAATTCAACTTTTTTAAATATTTTTACTGATTGAGGTTGAGACCTTGATTTTTACATTGATTCCGAAATTTCAGCCAGTTCGGAACCATAGAGCCAGAAAAAATACCCTTTAAACTTCGAACCCAACTCTTGCAATAGTGCCCAAAAAAATAATTATTTTTCTAGAAACGCAAATTTTCAAAAAAACCTAAACTGATTGTGGTTGAGACGAAGATTTAAACCTTGTTTCCGAAATTTCAGCCCGTCCGGAGCCATAGAGCTAGAAAAAAGGCCTTTTAATGTTCGAACCCAAGTCTTGCAATAATGCCCGTAAGAATAATGATTTTTCTTGAAATGCACCTTTTGAAAATATTTTTCTGATTGTGGTTGAGACCTTGATTTTTACAATGATTCCGAAATTTCAGCCCGTTCGGAGCCATAGAGCCAGAAAAAATGCCCTTAAAATTTCGGACCCAAGTATTGCAATAGCGCCCGTAAGAATGATGATTTTTCTAGATATGCAACTTTTTGAAAATATTTTTACAGATTGTGGTTGAGACTTTTATTTTTACAATAATTCCAAAATTTCAGCCCGTTCAGAGCCATAGAGCCAGAAAAAATGCCCTTTAAATTTCGAACCCAAGTATTGCAATAGCGCCCGTAAGAATGATGATTTTTCTAGAAATGCAACTTTTAGAAAATATTTTTACTGATTGTGGTTAAGACTTTGATTTTTACAATGATTCCAAAATTTCAGCACTCTCGGAGCGATAAAGCCAGAAAAAATGCCCTTTAAATTTCGAACCCGAGTATTGCAATAGCGCCCGTAAGAATGATGATTTTTCTAGAAATGCAACTTTTTGAAAATATTTTTACTGATTGTGGTTGAGACCTTGATTTTTACAATGATTCCGAAATTTCAGCCCGTTAGGAACCATAAAGCAAGAAAAAATACGTTTTAAAGTTCGAACCCAACTCTTGCAATAGTGCCCATAAAAATAATTATTTTTCTAGAAATGCAAATTTTCAAGAATAACTAAACTGATTGTGGTTGAGAAGAAGATTTAAACCATGATTCCGAAATTTCAGCACGTTCGGAACCATAGAGCCAGAAAAAATGCTCTTTAAATTTCGGACCCAAGTTATGCAATAGCGCCCGTAAGAATGATGATTTTTCTAGAAATGCAACTTTTTGAAAATATTTTTACTGATTGTGGTTAAAACCTTGATTTTTACAATGATTCCGAAATTTCAGCCCGTTCGGAGCCATAGACACAGAAAAAATGCCCTTTAAATTTCGGATCCAAGTATTGCAATAGCGCCCGTAAGAATGTTGATTTTTCTAGAAATTCAACTTTTTTAAATATTTTTACTGATTGAGGTTGAGACCTTGATTTTTACATTGATTCCGAAATTTCAGCCAGTTCGGAACAATTGAGCCAGAAAAAATACCTTTTAAACTTCGAACCCAACTCTTGCAATAGTGCCCAAAAAATAATTATTTTACTAGAAACGCAAATTTTCAAAAAAACCTAAACTGATTGTGGTTGAGACGAAGATTTAAACCTTGTTTCCGAAATTTCAGCCCGTCCGGAGCCATAGAGCTAGAAAAAAGGCCTTTTAATGTTCGAACCCAAGTCTTGCAATAATGCCCGTAAGAATAATGATTTTTCTAGAAAAGCACCTTTTGAAAATATTTTTACAGATTGGGGTTGAGACCTTGATTTTTACAATGATTCCGAAATTTCAGCCCGTTCGGAGCCATAGAGCCAGAAAAAATACTCTTTAAATTTCGGACCCAAGTATTGCAATAGCGCCCGTAAGAATTATGATTTTTCTAGAAATGCAACTTTTTGAAAATATTTTTACTGATTGTGGTTGAGACCTTGATTTTTAAATGATTCCGAATTTTCAGCCCGTTCGGAGCCATAGAGCCAGAAAAAATACTCTTTAAATTTCGGACCCAAGTATTGCAATAGCGCCCGTAAGAATGATGATTTTTCTAGAAATGCAACTTTTTGAAAATATTTTTGATGATTGTGGTTGAGACCTTGATTTTAACAATGATTCCGAAATTTCATCCCGTTCGGAACCATAGAGCCAGAAAAAATACATTTTAAAAATTCGAACCCAATTCTTGCAATAGTGCCCATAATAATAATTATTTTTCTAGAAACGCAAATTTTCAAAAATACCTAAACTGATTGTGGTTGAGACGAAGATTTTAACCATGATTCCGAAATTTCAGCCCGTTCGAGGCCATAGAGCCAGAAAAAATGGCCTTTGAATTGCAAAATAGAGCCCGTAAGAATGATGATTTTTCTAGAAATGCAACTTTTTGATAATATTTTTACTGATTGTGGTTGAGACCTTGGTTTTTACAATGATTACGAAATTTTAGCCCGTTCGGAGCCATAGAGCCAGAAAAAATGCCCATTAAATTTCGAACCCAAGTATTGAAATAGCGCCCGTAAGAATGATGATTTTTCTAGAAATGCAACTTTTTGAAAATATTTTTACTGATTGTGGTTAAAACCTTGATTTTGACAAAGATTCCGAAATTTCAGCCCGTTCGGAGCCATAGACACAGAAAAAATGCCCTTTAAATTTCGGACCCAAGTATTGAAATAGCGCCCGTAAGAATGTTGATTTTTCTAGAAATTCAACTTTTTTAAATATTTTTACTGATTGAGGTTGAGACCTTGATTTTTACATTGATTCCGAAATTTCAGCCAGTTCGGAACCATAGAGCCAGAAAAAATACCTTTTAAACTTCGAACCCAACTCTTGCAATAGTGCCCAAAAAAATAATTATTTTTCTAGAAACGCAAATTTTCAAAAAAACCTAAACTGATTTTGGTTGAGACGAAGATTTAAACCTTGTTTCCGAAATTTCAGCCCGTCCGGAGCCATAGAGCTAGAATAAAGGCCTTTTAATGTTCGAACCCAAGTCTTGCAATAATGCCCGTAAGAATAATGATTTTTCTTGAAATGCACCTTTTGAAAATATTTTTACTGATTGTGGTTGAGACCTTAATTTTTACAATGATTCCGAAATTTCAGCCCGTTCGGAACCATAAAGCAAGAAAAAATACGTTTTAAAGTTCGAACCCAACTCTTGCAATAGTGCCCATAAAAATAATTATTTTTCTAGAAATGCAAATTTTCAAAAATATATAAACTGATTGTGGTTGAGAAGAAGATTTAAACCATGATTTCGAAATTTCAGCCCGTTCGGAACCATAGAGCCAGAAAAAATGCTCTTTAAATTTCGGACCCAAGTATTACAATAGCGCCCGTAAGAATGATGATTTTTCTAGAAATGCAACTTTTTGAAAATATTTTTACTGATTGTGGTTGAGACCTTGATTTTTACAATGATTCCGAAATTTCAGCCCGTTCGGAACCATAAAGCAAGAAAAAATACGTTTTAAAGTTCGAACCCAACTCTTGCAATAGTGCCCATAAAAATAATTATTTTTCTAGAAATGCAAATTTTCAAAAATACCTAAACTGATTGTGGTTGAGACGAATATTTAAACCATGATTCCGAAATTTCAGCCCGTTCGAGGCCATAGAGCCAGAAAAAATAACCTTTAAATTTCGAACCCAAGTATTGCAATAGCGCCCGTAAGAATGATGATTTTTCTAGAAATGCAACTTTTTGAAAATATTTTTACTGATTGTGGTTGAGACCTTGATTTTTACAATGATTCCGAAATTTCAGCCCGTTCGGAACCATAAAGCAAGAAAAAATACGTTTTAAAGTTCGAACCCAACCCTTGCAATAGTGCCCATAAAAATAATTATTTTTCTAGAAATGCAAATTTTCAAAAATACCTAAACTGATTGTGGTTGAGACGAATATTTAAACCATGATTCCGAAATTTCAGCCCGTTCGAGGCCATAGAGCCAGAAAAAATGCCATTTAAATTTCGAACCCAAGTATTGCAATAGCGCCCGTAAGAATTATGATTTTTCTAGAAATGCAACTTTTTGAAAATATTTTTACTGATTGTGGTTGAGACCTTGATTTTTAAATGATTCCGAATTTTCAGCCCGTTCGGAGCCATAGAGCCAGAAAAAATACTCTTTAAATTTCGGACCCAAGTATTGCAATAGCGCCCGTACGAATGATGATTTTTCTAGAAATGCAACTTTTTGAAAATATTTTTGATGATTGTGGTGGAGACCTTGATTTTAACAATGATTCCGAAATTTCATCCCGTTCGGAACCATAGAGCCAGAAAAAATACATTTTAAAAATTCGAACCCAATTCTTGCAATAGTGCCC